>BRKX01000016.1:48477500-51312500 GCA_026008535.1 Perilla frutescens | reverse complement strand
AAAAAGGGACTAAATTTGAGAATTTTAATCGAACGAGACTACATTTGATGTCAAAATTCTTATAAGGACCATTTTAGAAAATTTTGGGACCATTTGCGGATTCGGGTGTGCCCGGTGGGACAACAAATGAAATTAATTCTAATTAGAATTCCATATAATTATTAATAATTATAGTATAAAAATATAAATTTTATCATGTCAATAATTTTAGATTTTCAAGTTAATTTACTCAACAAGCTAGCTAACTAGTAGAGTAGTGCTAACGCTGAAGCTTGACTCGTTTATTATCGAGTGAGCTTTGATCGTTATTTATTGAATACTTCGAGGCTCGCAATTTTATTTAAGATTAATCGACCCTAAACGAAATTTCTAAATTTAGATTTACATTTAAATATTCACTAGTATGTATTAATGTACTAATTGATCTGATAATCTCTTAATTTTAATTTATGAACAATAGCCTATTCATTTTTACTAATTTACTTATTATTGTTATTGTTATTGTTGTTATTATTATTATTATTATTATTATTATTATCATCATCATCATCATCATCATTATTATTATTATTATTCAACACAATTTAAATATAATTTATAAGTACTTCATAATTTATGGCAAGTTCTTGATTTTCTAATTTAAAGTCATGTTAAATAATATTTTCATTTAACAAATAAATAAAAATTTAAAATAAATTTGAATACACATAAACTATAGATTAGAATTATATATATATATATATATATATATTTGTGCATCAGTACCGATCGATTTGAATTAACACAACATATAATTATATAATATATATAAACATTGATAATTAATAGTGGAGTATATATATATATATATATATATATATATATATTTGGATGACAAATCAAAGAAAAAATTTTGGAAAAAAATATTTCAATTGATAAAATATTATCTAGGATCCACACATATTTTAATGAGATTTTGTGGATCATTTGAATGTTTAAATTATACAAGTCAAACATTTCTAAAATAAATATGAAGGATATAATAGTAAAACACTAATAATCATTAATTAAAGATTTAATTCAAAACTTACCATATAATGATAACATACCATAATTATGAAATTATGGCCGGTCACAATGTGGCCGAATAGCATCACTCAGAAAAATACATGTAAGGCACACATCTATCAGCGGACCCATGCTAAAACACTTATATATTTTAATTCAAATTTGCTACTTTTATATATTTTGTAAGAGATTTAACTGAAATAATTCAATCAATTGATAATTACTGTCAGATAAATATTGTTTCAATTTTTTAATCAATCCACCCTACGTTCCAAAATAAAATGATGAAACTTTAGAATAATTAACGATAAGATGGATTATTTTAGTTAAAACCCGTAATTATGAGTTATTTAATTTTTCCTTAATACAAATAGAATTCTTTTTTTTTTTTCTATTTGTTCAGGCTTTTCATTGCCAATTTAATGGCCATCCATCCTCAAAAGGACAGTTTGTGTGAAATTGAAAGTTCAAATCGAAATTAAGAAAAAAAAAAACAAAGTAAAAACGGGGCAACAAATATTCTGTGTTTCCGGTATTTTGAGGGAAATAATAGAGTAATTTATTTAGAAGTTTCCTTGAAAAATAAGGGTTTGTTAGTTGTTAGCGACTCCTATCTAAAAGGTCAACGGCCTAGATTGAAGGAGATGTTTTAGATTGCACACGTAAAGTAAAGTCGCAATTATGCGAAGAGACTAAGCAACACAAATGCTTCAGTTGCGATCAATGAAATGCTACATTACTTTACTACTATACTCAAAACACATAATACACATTCATCAGAAACACTTTCTCTATTTTGTCGATAATAATTCAGCATCCGAAGAAAAGAATCCTACTTGACACCACTAAAAACGCCTAACTCTCTCTCTCTCTCTCTCTCTCTCTCTCTCTCTCTCGTTTTTGAGTTAAAGGTGGTTTTTCACTTCTTTTCCTTTTCCTACTATATAAGGAAGGATAAGGATATTTTTGGTTTTGAGGATTTTAGGATATTAATGTGGCCAACGTGGACATCTTACGATAATTTCAATGTAACTTTTTTTATCCAAAAATAATGTCACAGAGTTTAGTTAGGTATTTCTTATTTGGGTAAATTACAGTTTGATACCTGATATTTCGATCTTTTAATAAAAATGTCGCGACATTTATATATTTACAGTTTGATATTCAACTTTATAAATTTTTATTCAATATATCTCATAGTCAACTATCTTGTACCTTATAGCATATGTAGACTACTAGAAATCATATGTGGCTTTTTATAATGCCACATCATACCTAAAAAAAATATCAGAAACTTAAATTTCCATATAAGTTTATGTAACTTGAAGCCAAAGTTATGTCAATTTATATCTTGTGAATGTATACAATTTATATAAAAATGCCTTAAATCATTTCATTTTTTTTATATTGATCTAATGTCAATTAAAATATTTATGTATATTATTATCATCACTTGTTGAGGAAGTCATACCTAAAATTCGATGAGGATATATATAATTATCTATTTGTCAAAGGCTGTGTAGTTGGTCGATTTCTACAATTAATTTGATATTATGTTCGAGCTCTGGTAACCAAATAGATTCCTCGAGGCCGAAGAAAGAGATCGAAATGAGATTAAGCACATATATGGGGGATCAAGTATAGTACTAGCCAGATTGTTGAATATTCGAATGAATCGATGCTTCACTCCTTTGCGATATTTATACAGATGGAGCTATAACCTCTTTTCCGATAAATAAGGGATTCTCCCTTATTTTCGGGGATAAACACTTATCCCTACCAGGGTTTTGACCGAGTCATATCTATCTTTTAACCTTCCCTTTTTGACTTGGTCTCTTAGTTTCGAACTCTACACCGGCTTGCTCTTTATCTCTTCCTCGACATCGAATCTCTCGACCTCTGAACGTTGGGCTTCGACGTGCATTTATTAGGCCCTAAGACCCTTGAATGAGCATGGGCCTTGCTTATTGGGTTTTGATAAAATAGACCTCTACAATTAGCCCCTCATTACTTGATGCTCGAGGATCGAGGATCATGTAATAAATATCTTCATAACACAAAGGGATGATCGTAATGTATTTCTGATGATTATTAAAGCCTCAAGCTTGACGTTTATTAACAAATGATCACGAGTTCGAAGAAGGGTCTTTAAAAGCAGACTTCGTAAGGCTCTAGACCTGAACGAAGGTCCTGGGGAGCTAAAAAGGGTCGTGAGAGTAGACCTTGTTAGGCTCCAGACCTGAATAAAGGTCCTGGGGAGCTAAAAGGGTCGTGAGAGCAGACCTCGTTAGACCGAGGGTGAAATAGTCTTTTAAAACTCCTTTTGCCGACTTTCCGCCTCCCTTTCAATCTCAACCGCCCGTTATACGGGATATATGACTCAGATTAGCTTTACGGGTTTAAAATTGAAATTGGCCCAACTTATTCCCTCCTTTCTCTCATTCAAACACGCAAAATTATAATTCTCCTTGAAGACTTTGCTCGAATTCCTCTCTGATTATCGTGCGCCTCCATCTTCCCGACGTTCAAGATTCCTCCGTTTATTTCCGGATTCCAAATTTCTAGGTTACTCCTTAATCCCCTCTCCGTTTTCTTAAGGAATTTCCAAACTAGGGTTTTACTTTTAGTAGTTTAAAGAAGTATGAGATTTTAGGCTTGGATTTACGTGGATTTTGTGTGAATAGACTTGGTGGTGGTTTTTTCTGGAATCATTGTCGATTATTGATAATTTTTACATTTTGCCGATGAAATTGGATTGAAAACAGGGGATAGATTCTTTGGTGTTTCTGGGTATCAATCCTTGATTCTTGATAGGGCCCTTTTCTTAGCATCTTCTTATAGATTTGCATTCCTACTAGGATCATGAGTATGTCGGGTAGTGATGATTCTGATGAGAGGACCTGAAGTTGGGGCGGCGGAGCTAGGTCAGCCGAGTCGGAGCAATCTTCCGGCTCGGTCTCTGAATCTACGGGACTTGCTATCTGTTCGTCCCAGCCCACTGTAGAGAGGCCTGCTGTTATTCCTCGTATCGGGGGAGGGTCGGTGGTAAGCCGCCTCAAGGCTTCGAAGGTGGCCACCAAGAAAAATGTGGGTAAATCGAAGAAGCGATAGCCGAAGCTGCGGGCTCTCCTTCTTCGAACGCAGACTTCAAAGCCGCCGAGGTCGCCCCTCAAGTAGGAGATGACCTAATTAGGAAAATTACTTCTCCAGAATATTCGGGGTCGGGGGTAGAGGTCCATGTCCCTAGGCCTTCAGATAGAGCCAGCAGACCCCCTCCCGATTTCACTGCTTTTTACACCTTAATCATCGACAAGGGTATAGGACTTCCTCTTCACCCTTTCTTTACCAAGATCTCGCATTTCTATGGAATAGCCTGCCCAGTTATCACCAATAGGGTGGTATCATATGTTGTGCATGTATTTCCTCTGGAAAAACCTAGGATTTCCCGAACCCAGCGTCGGGGAGTGGCATTCCTCATACCGGATTGTGGCTACCCCTAGTCAGAAAGGCTTTTATTACTTTACCAAGTGGGTCGGGGAACGAGCCCCTCTAATAAACACTCTTCCATCTTCATCGGAGGACTGGAAGCCGAAATTCGTTTTCATTCCGGCGGAGACTTCGAGCGATAGGATCTTGCCATCGTCGTTCGCTGAAGCCCGTGGGTCCTCGAAGCATGTCTTTCTCTACTTCTTCTCTTTTTTTTTGTTATACATATCAGTGTTATCTCTAATTTTACGCTTCGTGTCTCTTTGCAGGCTTCCACAAGTGAAAAGACGTATCAGGTACTGAGACAGAGCGAGTTGAAGCAGCCTTTTCTCTCCCTGAAAAAGACCGTCAATTCGAAGTCGTTCGCCGTGGTCAAACTCTCTTTGACATGGGAAAATTGAAGATTCGTCCTTCTGACGACAAGGTTAAAGCCTTAGCCGCCTCCAAGGTGTTAAGCCCCTCGTCATCTGGCGTCAAAAGGATTGCCGGGGCCACACCCTCAACCTCGCCGTCTTCAAAGAAGCAGAAAGATCAGTCCGGCCTCGAGGCTTCCAATCCTTCGACAGTGCCCCCATCCGTGATCGACGTCGAAGCCTTGGTTCCGAAGAAGGCTTCGAAGGGATCAAGCAGCCTAAATGTGCCTCTGAGACCTTTCCTTCTGGATGTGCAGTCCGCCATTGCAGACGGTTGTTCTCCTCTAGAGTTCGAGAGAAAAGGCCTGGAGGAGCAGACTCGTCTCGTCTTCCAGATATTGTCGAAGGTTTGCTTATCTCTTTTCATCCATATTTTCTTTATATGTTTCATACTTTGTGTTCAAATGAATATTATTTTAGATGGAGCTCTTTGAGGAGCAGGAGAGGATTGCCGAGGAGATGCGTGAGTTTGCTACTGAGAAGTTAGCCCTGCTCATGGAGCGGGACTCGGCTCGTGCGTTAGCCACCGGGGCTCAGACGCAACTTGACCGGGCTTTGGATCATCAAGTCCGGCTCGAGATATCGAAGGCCTCTCTGGAATCGAAGCTGGCTACTGCTAAGGCACGAATAGGGCAGCTCGAAGCCCGTCATGCGACCCTGGACTTCTCCTCGCTGGTCGATTCCGCCGAGTTCGAACCTTATAAGGAGCTCTTTTACCAGGAGGGGAGTTCTGCTGTGGTCGAGGCCATCAAGGAGAAGATGTCTGATCTCGACCTTTCCTTCCTTGAGGCTGATGACGAGGCGGATACTGAGGCGGTCAAGGATTCTACAGACGGGGCTGACGGAGAGAAGAGGGTCGAGGCCGGGGAGGACGCTGCGAAGACGGCTGCTTCGGAGGTCGAGAAGGGAGTGGAGGACCATCTGTAGACCTCTTGCTTTTTCTGTAAAAAATTTTAAGGACAAGTTTCAAACATTAACTGACGCTTTTGTAAATATCTCTTTTTTGAGTGGAAACTTCATATGGCGTCTGTATCTGTTTGCTCTTGTGATGTTGTGATGGGGTTGCAAATAATTTCACTTTTCTTCTAAGGATTCCACTTGAAATTAAACTAGAAAAGATTAAGTGTGAGGTGTAAGCACTGCTTATTCAGGTCTGTCTATGCTTTATCCTCTTGACTTCGCTTAAAAAGGAAATGGGGGAGGGCCCCTGGACTTCGGGATTCTTCGTTCGTGAAACTGATTTCGAGATCGACGCCTTGTTGACTTTTGTGGATTGGGGACCCTATGCTTCGGGTTCTGTTAGTTACTCCGACGCTCAAGTCAGTAAACAAACTCTTTAAAAAATAAGAATTTTGAAAGACAAATAAAGCGTGGATACATTACTCTTCGTTCGTAAGACTGACTTCGAGGTCGATGCCTTGTTGACTTTTATGGGTTGGGAACCCTGTGCTTCGGGTTCTGTTAGTTACTCTGACGCTCAAGTCAGTAAACAAAATATAAGACAAAAAAGAAATGGAAGGTCGAAGTGTTTAGAAATGATACTGTTTCAAGTGGATGGCGTTCTAGCCGTTGGCTATCGAACGTCCTTTTTTAGATCGAAGTTTATAGGCTCCGTTCCCTATGACTTTCTCGATCTCATAGGGGCCTTCCCAATTCGGGGCTAGTTTCCTTGCTCCGACTTCTTTTGTGTTCTGGAACACCTTCCTTAGCACCCAATCTCCTGCCTTGAATGTTCTTAGTCTTGTGTTCTTATCAAAGTGCCTCTTTATTTTCTGTTGGTAGGCAGATATTTTTATTGCAGCTTTATCTCTGAGTTCGTCTATGGTGTCAAGGTTGACTTCGAGCTCGGAGTCATTAGTTCTACTCGACCAATGAGTTCTTGCTGACCCTATTTCTGCTTCTGTCGGGAGGACCGCTTCCGAGCCGTAGGTAAGGGCATAAGGGGTCTCTCCCGTAGCGGTTCGTGCAGTGGTCCGAGAAGACCAGAGGACTCCTGGGAGCTGTTCGACCCATTGTCCTTTGTGTTCGGGGAGTCTCTTCTTCAAGGTGTTTAGTATTGTTTTATTAGTAGCTTCGGCTTGGCCATTCGAGGCCGGATACCTTGGTGTAGAGAAAGAGAGTTTGACGTTCCAATGGCGACAGAAGTCTTGGAATTTCGAACTTATAAATTGAGAACAGTTGTCGGTGACTATTTCATTAGGGACTCTGAACCTGCAAATAACATATTTTCATAAAAATTACATGCCTCGGTATCCCTTATTCGTGCGAAAGCCTCTGCCTCGGCCCATTTGGTGAAGTAGTCCGTTACGACCAAGATGAAGCATTTCTGATTCGATCCCTTCGGTAGCAGTCTCACGATATCCATTCCCCATTTCATGAATGACCAAGGTATGGATGCGGTATGTAGGGGTTCTGGTGGCATATGATTCGTTTGGGCAAACCTTTGGCACCTGTCACATTTTTTGGCATAGTTTTTGGTGTCTTCCCTCATAGTTGGCCAGTAAAAGTCGGTCGTCAATGCTCGGTTAGTCAGGCTTCTGTGTCCTAAATGGTTTCCACATTCACCATCGTGGAGCTCGGCTTGAATATACTTTGCTTGGGTCGGCTCACACATTTCAAATATGGTCCTGAGAATGACTTTCTGTATAAGGATCCGTAAATCATGGTGAATTTTAGAGCTTTTGTTTGTATCCGTCTTGCTTCGATAGGCTCTTCAGGTAGTTCATTTTCTGTTAGGAATCTGCATAGGGGGGTCATCCACTTTACCTCAATGTCTATTGGAAGGACTTCGGAGTTGTCACCTTTCCATACGCGCGGGCCATTTGGCGTATAGGATTTGGATGTTTTTATCCTGGCTAGTTTGTATGGCTGATCCCAGATTAGCTAATGCGTCGGCATGGTGATTTTCCTCTCTGGTGATGTGTTGGGCTTCGATTTTTTCGAACTTGGTTGCTGCTTGTTTTGCAACCGCGAGGTATGATACCATCTTTGAATCTTTTGCCTGAAATTCTCCTTCAAACTGATTTATTATCAATTGCGAATCATTCATGACTCGAAGTCTTTTAGCCCCTATGTCGGCTGCCAAATTTAATCCTGCTATGAGGGCCTCATATTCAGCCTCGTTGTTGGTGGTTTTGAATCCACATCGAATAGATCTTTCTGTGATTATTCCTTCTGGATCAGTTAGTACTAAGCCCATTCCACTCTCCTTCGAAGTGCTGGATCCATCAACTTGGAGGGTCCAGTACTTTGAATCATTATTTTCGAGGTTCGTTAGTACTTTTCCTTCTGGTTCATGGGAAAAGTCTACAATGAAATCTGATAGGACTTGTGATTTAATTGATGTTCGTGGAACGAAGTCAATATCGTACTCTCCGAGTTCGATGGCCCATTTTGATAATCTCCCAGCGAGGTCTAGTTTTCTTAGTACTGCTCTTAAGGGGAACTCTGTGACTACTTTTATTGAATGGCTTTGAAAGTAGGGTTTCATTTTTTTGGAAGTCATTACAAGTGCTAAGGCTAACTTTTCGAGCTGGGGGTATCTGGTCTCGGCATCTAGCAGCGATCGGCTAGCGTAGTATACGGGGTATTGTCTTCCCTCGTCTTCTCTAACAAGCACTGCACTGATAGAGTTAGTAGAAATAGATAAATAAACAAGGAGTACCTCTCTGTCGATTGGTTTGGATATAAGAGGTGGACTTGCGAGGTATTCCTTAAGGTCTTCGAGGGCTTTGGCGCATTCCGGAGTCCATTCGAAGTCTTTGTTTTTTCGTAGAGTCTGAAAAAATGCTCGGCTTTTTTCTGAATATTTGGATATGAAGCGGCTAAGAGCTGCTAGCCGACCGGTCAGTTTTTGGACGTCTTTAGGGTTTTTGGGATGTTGGATGTTTCAGACTGCCCTGATCTGGCTGGGGTCGGCTTCGATTCCTCTTTTTGTTACTAGGTATCCCAGAAATTTCCCAGAGGTTACTCCAAAAGCGCATTTAGTGGGGTTCAACTTCATGTTGTATCGTCGTAAGACTTCGAAGGTTCGTTGTAGATGCATGACATGGTCTTGAGCCCGTACTGATTTGACTAGCATGTCATCAATATATACCTCCATTGTTATCCCGATGAGCTCTTCGAACATTCGATTTACCAGCCTTTGGTATGTTGCACCTGCATTTTTTAGTCCAAAAGGCATAACTTTATAACAGAACATACCTCGATGTGTAATGAACGCCGTTTTTTCTTGGTCTTCGTGGTGCATTAGGATTTGATTGTATCCTGAGAATGCGTCCATGAAGCTCATGAGCTCGTGTCCTGCCGTTGCATCGACTAGTGCGTCTATATATGGTAGGGGGAAAGAACCTTTAGGGCACGCCTGATTGAGGTCGGTGAAGTCTATGCATGAGCGGTTTTTTCCGTTCTTCTTTTTGACCACTACGACGTTTGCTAACCATTCAGGATAATGAACCTCACGGATATGTCCGTTCTTTAATAGTTTGTCGACTTTCTCATCCATGATTTTGTTTCTTTCCGGGGCGAATTTGCATTTTTTTGCTTGATTGGGGTTTTTTCCGGGTCTACCTGCAATTTGTGAGTTATAATGGAGGGGTCGATACCTGTCATATCTTCGAACGACCATGCAAAGCAGTCGTGATGTTCTTTGAGGAATTCGATCAATTGCTCCCTGATGTTCGAGGTTAATCTGGATCCGATGGACACCTTATGATCTGAGTGTTCGGGATGAATCTGTATTTCGTCGAGGTCTTCGACTTTTGGTTCTTGGTAACTTTGATCTTCATTGCTTGATGAGGTTGAGCCGACCTCTATTTAGTTAACCTCGATGAATACTTTCTGTTTGAATGTAGTGACGTAGCATTCTCTTGACGAGATCTGTTCTCCTCGTACCGATCGAACTCCCCATGGGGTAGGGTACTGCTTGGAGTTCATGGATCTAGGGTCGTCCCATAATCACGTTGTACGCTGAAGGTGCATCTATTACCTGAAATTTTGTGAGGAAGTTGAGCCCCTCAATGTAAGTGGGAAGCGTGATTTCTCCTAAGGTTGTTTTGTGTTCTCCGCTGAAGCCGATCAATGTTGTAGATCTCTTCACGATATCAGTTTCTTTCACCTGCATTTCTTTTAAAGTACTAAGGAAGATCATGTTAGAGGAACTCCCGTTATCGATGAGAGTTCGTTTGATTAAACAGTTCGATATTAAAAGAGAAATAACTAGTGCATCGTGGTGTGGGAGTGAGAGTTCAGATACTTCACTACTGGAGAAGCTGAGGGTTGCTTGATCATCAGGTTTAGCTTCTTTAGGTATGTTTGTTGTATATTTGAGGGACCGACAGTGCCTCTTTGCCGATGTTTGGGAGATGCCACTGATCTCCGAACCCCCAGTTATGCAATTTAGCGTTCGATCGATTCTCGGAGGTTCGATAGGCTGAGTTTCCATATGATTGTCTCTTCTATTCCAATTTTCTCTTCCTTTTGAGGTCAGGAGATCGACTAAGTGACCTCTTTTGAGAAGCTCGATCACCTCAAGTCTAAGTGCGATGTAGTCATCTGTTCTATGCCCATGGTCATTGTGGAAGTCGCAAAATTTATTCCTGTCTCGCTCATTGTCAGGTGTTCTCATCTTTGGGGGCCATTTGACGTTTTGACCGAGCCCCTTCAATGCATTTACGGCTTCCGAAGGTGTTATGCAGAGATTATATTCAGGTAGTCTTCTATGTGGGCGTTCGGGTAACCTCCTATCTCTGGGGTCGAATCTGGGGTTGCGAAGATATGGATATGCTCGATACCTCTCGTTTCTGATGTGAGTCCTGTGTTCCTTGCGAGGTTGATCATTCCGGGGTCTAAATTTGGATGAGTTTGCTTCGTCTTCTTTCCATTTGATCTGTGCCCATGCTTTGGCGAGGACGTCTTCCATTGTCTTGCACGGATATTTTATTAATTCTTTGTAAAGATCAGAACCCCTTTTTAAGCCTTTCCTGAAGGCCAATACGGCGGTGTCGACATTGCATCCTGGGATCGATACATTTTCTCTATTGAATCGTCCTACAAAGCTTCGTAGGGTTTTCTCCGGTTTTTGAATCACTGTGTAGAGATCGTCGGCGTGTTTCTCGATCCTCCAGCTACTAGCGAACTACTCAACGAACAGGTCGTTGAGTTGAGCGAAGGTGGAGATCGATGAGTTTGGTAGACTTGTAAACCATTGGAGTGCTGGTCCGGATAGACTGCTTCCGAACCCCTTACACATCCCGGCTTCCCTACTTTGTCACGGGATTGAAGTGGTGAACATCCTTTGTTTATATTGTGCTATGTGGTCGTCGGGGTCAGCAGTGCCATCGAACAGTTTCATAGATGAGAAGGTAAATTTTGGAAGCATCTCCACAAGGCTGATTTCCTCTGTAAAGGGAGAATCTGCGAAGCTCGTCGGGGCCGTTTTACGAATGGGGACGGGAACTCCGGGGATTCGCGTGAGCATTTCCTCCAACCGCTTCAGTTTGTTCTCGACCTCGATTTCGGGTTGGATTTCGATGTATTCGAACCCTGGGGGAGGTCTAAGATACGAATCGCTGGCATCTTCCTTGTTCTGTTGTCCTTCACTGGTTCCTGCAATGTTTTGGTTAGCAGTTTCGTTAGCAGAATTTAAAAGTACCTGTTCGCGTAGCTGACTGGTTTTTCGAGTTCGAGGGGGTTGTCGATGAAATCTGTTAGAGAATTGATTCGGTGAACTGAATGTTTCCATCCGAGCTTTGAGGACTGAGTTTTCTATTCGAATGGCCGCGAGTTCCACAACGGTGGAGTCGAGTCGTTGTTGGATCGCTCGCAGCACTTGAATAATATCTCCGTTTCCTCCTGCGGGAGGGGTTATTGATGGCGAATCCCTCCGATTGTCTTGAGGATTCGGGATTGTACTGCTTCGGCCGTCGACTATCATCTTAAATATGGTTGATCAGAGCCCTACGGTGGGCGCCAAATTGTAGTTGGTCAATTTCTACAATTAATTTGATATTATGTTCGAGCTCTGGTAACCAAATAGATTCCTCGAGGCCGAAGAAAGAGATCGAAATGAGATTAAGCACATATATGGGGGATCAAGTATAGTACTAGCCAGATTGTTGAATATTCGAATGAATCGATGCTTCACTCCTTTGCGATATTTATACAGATGGAGCTATAACCTCTTTTCCGATAAATAAGGGATTCTCCCTTATTTTCGGGGATAAACACTTATCCCTATCAGGGTTTTGACCGAGTCATATCTATCTTTTAACCTTCCCTTTTTGACTTGGTCTCTTAGTTTCGAACTCTACACTGGCTTGCTCTTTATCTCTTCCTCGACATCGAATCACTCGACCTCTGAATGTTGGGCTTCGACGTGCATTTATTAGGCCCTAAGACCCTTGAATGAGCATGGGCCTTGCTTATTGGGCTTTGATAAAATAGACCTCTACAGGTTGTAACTTGTGAGCTTCGAAAAAAAAATATTTATTTAAATGTTCTATATATTATGTGAATAGTTAATTATTAAATAATGTATGAATATTCATTAAAAATAATTATATAAAAAAATAACATTGACATATTTAATGAATGTATTATATTTCAAATTACACAAACCCCGAATAATTCTCTCATTTTCTAATTTATTAAACTTACATGGAAATAAATAAAGCTTTTAATATTTATTTTTTTAGGTATGATGTGGCATTATAAAAATCCACATAAGATTTCTTATTGTCCACATATGTTATAGCGTATTAAATAGTTGATCATGGGATAGATTTGACAAAAGTTTATAAGGTTGGGTATCAATTAAACTGTGAATATATAAAGATCAGGACATTTTTATTAAAAGATTAAAAAATCGGATATCAAACTGGTACCGTGGTACGAGATGTATCTTTTTGGAGGGAAGGTATATATTAGATTGACTAGAGTGATGATAGATGAAAATTAATCAATTATTTATAAATAAAGTGATAATAAATGAAGAAAATTCAGACTTCTGTCAGTTGAGAGAGAATTTTAAATCGTGTGGGTAACGGCAGTTGTAATTTGTAAATAACAAATTTGGAATGAAAATCTGTACGTACAAACACCAACTTCATGTATAGACAACACCAAAAAGCAACACTAAAAGAACAAATGAATATTATGTCTTCTATCAATCAATAATCAATATAGTAGCAGTCCATCTAATGCCTAAATATATTCAATAAATATATGTTAAGTAGATGAATAAATGCAGTCTCCTCGCAAACCTTCCCATATTAAGCCTTCCATTTCCCAGACTCAGAAAACCACAAGGTGTGACACAAAAAACCGAGATCCATCATAACTTCTGTACAAGAAAATGCTGCAGCCTACGAGGCAGCAGCTCAGATGGAGGAGGTTGCAGAAGATGCCTAGTACAATACGAATGCATTCGCGACTGAAACAGCAACGGCAGAATCCTCATGCAGATTTGATTGTGAGTCAATTACAGCTTCTTGGGTAAGTTATAGGTCTTCTTGAGAAACTTTGATGCAGCTTCATCGTTCCTGTAACACAGAACTCGCAGTAATGTGTTGGGTTCGGTAGGGTTCCATTGCCCCGATGTTGCAGGTAAAGGGAGTCGAGCTTTTGCAGAGGAGCCGTATGCTTCCAAAGTCAGGCGTCTGAATCGCTCAATGAGGCTCTCTGTATCTGTTCGGAAAAGCGGAAGAACATCTCTTACTGTGGCTGAGAATTTATCAATTATATCTTCGGGCAAACCATCCCCATTGGCCCAGAAAAGATCCTTCAGGGCCTTGAAATCATCCTCTATTATTGGAGAGTCCTGTCGAGAGAAGGCACGTGTGGGACCTCCAGCAAGCAAAACCAACAAAAACCCATCAAATGAAGCTCTCATTATGTCAGCGATGATACGGGTGCGGACTCGTTCGTTGACAGTGTCAGAAACGATCGTCAGATTACGCTCGAGTTCCTGGAGAAAAGGCTCAATTCTTGAAGTTGAAAGATCACCAACATACAAAGAATCCCATAGAACATGGCTTGAATCATGGAAGACAATTTTATAAGCAAGCCCCTCGGACAACTGTTGGACTGCTTCGATGCAAGTAGGTGGAGTGAGTTCAAACTTTTTACCCAACCCATTTGAAAAGTCTTCTACATGGGCAGATTCTGAGTTCCTCAACAGGGTAATTATTCTTTTCTCGAGAACTTCCAACTCCGTACGTATTTTATGCAATGAATTTATACGCACACATAGCTGTGGTACCCCAATGGAGCTATCTCCATTAACAGTAGCAACCTGAGGATTCCTTTTCTGTGAGGTGGTTGACTTCTCTTTCTTTTTCCACTGGAATGTTGAGCCTATGGTGCATCTCGTTAAGGCTGGCATTGTAGGGATATACATGTTTTTTGATCCTGCGCACGAAAAGTTTCATTCATTGATTGCTAAAATTACTGATATTTCAGGAACAAAAATTTTCCATGGAGGAAAGCAATGTTACCACAGCCAGATTTTGCTTTAGTCGCATAATATTGAAGACATTTATCAAGGCCAACCACTAAGTCAGGCAGTATTGCAGGATGCATTGGTATTGGCAGCTCAAAGAAAGCCTCCAAGGTCTCATCAACTATTCGCAGAACCTCCACTGCAGAAGGAGCAAATCCCTCTTGATTAGCTCGTGGGTTCCATACCTATTAAGTAGAAAAGGATTAAATAGTGAAACTCAAGTAATAAATTCAAATAGAGAAATTTTATCATGTAAAAAGACTCCATCAGTATTAAAAGAAATATAATACACCAAAGCACTTGAGGTGGAATTCATTTTTGTTGCCTACCAGTCTTTGACAATACCCCAGGGGGGATCTTTCTTATTTAAATTAGATTTCTAGTTTGCCTCTAGAAGAAAGAAAATAGTAGAGTACCAGGAACACAAAACCTATCCACCTCTACTGGGGAGCCCACAAGTTAGAAGAATAAAAATGTCGAATAGCTAGAAGTTTAGCAAGTTACAATATTTCATGTATCTATTCCATATGCTTGTAGCTATGTGCATAAATCTGATTGTAAGGTTATTAGAATAGTGGCAATAAAGATTCTAGAAAGTACCTCTTGTTGAAGATTTCTATCAACCCATTCCTTTAGCCTGTCTATCCTTGTCTTTATCCATGCTTTTACCAGGTTGGCAATTACACCTTCAGCTTCATAAGGAGGCATTTCACGAATAATGGCCTTCCCACCATCATCACTATCCACTGAATCTTCAACTGCAATTTGGACAAGATCTTTTTCCAACTTATCTGCAGCTCTCAGTATCTGCACAGCATCTGGTGTCAATTCTGTAATGCCTGAAACGAGTTGCTTCAGCTCATTCCCGTAACAAGCGTGTAAAGTGGCAACAGCAACACCGGCAGCAAAGGGGTGCCATCTCTTCAGGATAGGACTAAATGTATCCTTCTCTTGGATTGCAAGCTCCCCAACGTCCTTGGCCAGGATGGCAAGGACAGGTAGGGAATTCAGCTGGTTTCTTGATGCTCTCCTGCTTGAATCAGCCTTTTCCATTCTCTGTACATCAGAAATATAAAACATGTTATTGGCCTAGATATCCCAAGTGTTTCAAAACTTTTGAATCTGTCCTGCATAGCTAAAGAAACTGGAAAAGGAAATTCACAAAGAAAGATTAAAGTTCAGGTAATGTCAGATAAAAGAGGTAATCAATCTTTAGTGCATAATGTCTGGTGATTTTGAATGAAGATCACTTTATTGGTAATCAGTAAGATAGTTACATCCTCGACTTTTGAGTTGGTCTCCATTTCACCTTCATGTCAACTATACCTCAAATTACTAATCATATCTTCAACTTGCCTGAGCAAACGCGGTGCGAAGGGATGACCTAATATAAGTGTCAATTCTGCTAAGAGCCACATCAACTTCATTTTTTCTTCTTCGACGATACTCATTTGATATGTCTTCAACCAAGATTTTAGCAGAAACCACCCCAATGGACACAATGGTTTGCATGGAATCAATATTTCCACTGTCAAATGTTTCATGATAAGCAAGGAGTCTTTTCTCAGCCCAACCCAACATAGCAGTCAATGTAGAACTCAACATCTTGGCGTAAACTGGATCTTTGGTCATTTTTGCATCTTTGGCAACATCAGCAAGTTGACTGTCAGCAGCACATAAGAGATCATTTTCAATTTGCCCAGTTGCAACAAAGCGATTGAACAAAACCCATGTAAAGCATAGATTATGCAGCATTTGATTCAGCCCCAGGATTCCCCATGTTTTCTTTATGAGTTCCATGAGCTCATCAACTTCCTCTACAAAGGATGTCTCGTCATTAATATCAAAACATGCTTCTAGAAGCATTTCATAAAGACGCAGATTCAAGGGGAAGCCATCAGCCCAGTGGCTGGATTCAAGTAGAGCTCCATCAGATGTCCTGTTTGCAAGTGTCATTACTGTAGTACGGAGGACTTGCATGGACTCGTTGTTCCTCCCAGTTTCTATTGGCCGATCCAAGGCTGCCTGAATAATTTGACGCAATCGTTGAGCAGCAGTATTAACCTTTTCAAGTGGCATGTGAGGATGCAGCAAGAGACCAGCCTCAAGCATTCTAAGGTTTCTCTTCTGCCACACTTCATATTCTCCTGGATCAGTAAAATCTGAGGCTTTGAATTGTTGTAATAACTCCAGTGGAAGAATCATTGACTCATTTCTTCTCCCAACCTACACCAAGAAATAAGGGAAAGTCTTCATGTAAAAATACTTCTCCGTGAGTGACCAATTAAAGTACATTTTCACGAAATTGTAGTTAAAAGTTAAGAATATTCCTAATTAACTCTAGATATCAGCCCAACCAGAAAGTGCCATATGTCCCTAATTTATATAACAAATATTTTTTAAACTTTTAGTCCGTACTAAAACAAATTACTTCGGCAGGTTCTGTGCAGCATTATATATCATTTTATGCATAATAAGACACCAATAAAGTCTACAGAGCATTATATATCATTTTATGCATAATAAGACACCAATGAAGGTCAGGTCTGAAAGTCAGCAATGCAGAAGAGTAAAAATTAAGATATGTGTCACTGTTAAAAAGCAATTATAAATTTTTTAATCTGCTATCTTCTTTGATTGATTAACTTCTAATAATCCAACCAGTATAGACAGAGATACTACAAAACATATAAAATATCTTCTGCTGCAGCATAATCAAATGTTGGTGATAAGGTAAATTCACAGTTTACTTCAAACAAGACGACAGTTTAAAAATTCAAGGTCTGACTTAGGCTCTGAAACAAAGTTTAAGCTCTCCGGCTTACCTACTTAACCTCATTTTCTAGCAAAAAATCAGGCTTTCTTAAGAAATACAATTTGGACTTATCACAATATCCAATTTCGTACCTTTAGATGCAAAGTAAACTTACACTAAAGAAACCAAGATTCGCAGTGGAGAGAAACCAAAAATCTAATAAACATCCATAATGATAGACTAAAAGAGGAACACGAACACAAATTTAGGAACATTTACTCAAAGATCAAGATAATATCCATCAAGTAGATCACATAAATCCAACTGTCACATGCTTTAAACACACTAAAATTCACAATTTCACTCCATAAAAGCAAAATTCTCGACTGCTCCAAAACTTAGACGCTAGATCAAAACCCAAAATCTATTGAAAAGTACTACAATCAGGAACTCAAGCACAATCAGTACACTCCAAATAGAAATGTCCAATTAGTTGAATGTAAAATCAAATCTTAACCTGTCCAGCAGAAATCCTCAACAAACCCCTACGAATCCTCGAATCTGCGGCCTCCGAAACCCTCATCTGAATTCTCATTAGCTCCCCAATAGTCACCGGCTTCTTCACTTTCCCTCCTGCACCCGAATTGCCCGAATCGGAGCTCCGTTTAGAACTGCTGGATCTCATCCCCAACGCCTTTTTCATCTTCGATGCCGCTGCCGACGTGAGTGACCTCTGCAGATTAGCATTCGAATGCCCATTAGAACTGCTGCTGTTGGGCGAATTGCTGTTGCCGTTGCTCGGAATGTAGGTGAGAGGTCTAGATGAGGTAGAGCGGTTGGCAGAGAGGAAGATCTCGTAGGCGGTGGAGCGGAGGTCGGCATCGGAGAGAGTGGGGGTGAGGTCGCCGAATGGGGATGGGAGCGGGGTTAGAGCGGTGGAATTGGCGGTGGGGAAGAAACGGGAGGTGGCGGAAGAAGGAGAGGCAGTGGACGCGGCGGCGGCGGCGGCGGTGGTGGCGGAGGATGAAGAAGAGAAGGAGTCTCTCTTGGAGTGGCCGAAGGTTCGGTCTCTGAAGAGAGACGCCATTGTCGTTCTGTGTAGAGAGAGAGTGGGAGAGAAGGTGAGTCAGAAAAAGTAAACCGGAGAGAGAGAGAGAGAGTGTGCGCTTGAAGATAGATTTATTTCCCGTTTTAAATAAAACATTTATTTCTCTTTTAACTAAACTAACAAAATTTAAAAAGTTACTGCGTCTTTTTAAATAAAATTAATTATTATTTATTCTTTAAGAAAAAGCTCAAGTGGTATTTTTTATTTTCTATTTTAAGTTGGCAAAGGCAAAGCCTATGGAATAGGCACTTGGCGAGTTCAAGACATACTATATCGAATATGTATGGACTGTTTACTTGAAATATTATTGTAATATAATATTGTAAGTATAAAAAATGATTAAATTTATTTTATAATTTTTTATTCAAACAACATTTAATATATTTTTAGAATAAGATTTCTTTAATTATTCTAAAGTATATCATATGACGCTATTTCATCTATTAAGCCGGTAATTAAAATGGGATTATGTGGCAAAATATTAATTTGAATAAATTACATAGACCGATTTAAATAGGATCTTCTAATTGACATAAGCAAAATTGTTGAAACTTGCACTTAATGCGATAATCTAGATATAGGTTTAGATAGTCGAGGTTGATGTATAAAATTCAAATCTTTATATTTATAACATTAATTTAGAGCTAAATTGCCAGATAAAAATTTATTGTGTAGTTTATCAGACTAATTAACACAAACTGGCTGCAAAATGGAGTAGTAAACACTGGTGACATATCATTTTCAAGTGACACAGATACACACAACACACACATATTATTTGGATTTATTGCATTATAGTAGGTAAATCACAAATTTCATTTTTTTTAATATAAGGTTTGTTGACCATACGCTGTAAATGACTAGGATTTGATATTAAATTTATCCCAAATTTAAACATTGGCACACAATATATTATTGTCAATTCTCTAACATAGATAGAATAAGATTAAATTTTAGTGCCAGTAGTCCCTTTTCATGGTATGCTTGACCTTAATGTTGGTAATCTTCTTCTTTCTTTCTCTTTAATCTGTAAGATACATTCTAGGTTAAGTTCAGTTTTATCTTCTTTGTGCAGTTTTATCTTTATAGTGTGTTGGCAATTTTTTTTCATTTGAATAAGATTTATTGAACAGTACAGTGCTCATTCATGAAACAACTATTTCGAGCTAGCTAGGTTCTAAAAGTGTTTTAAGTACTAGGAAATAATTATGCGCAAAGTTCCAGCTATAGAAAACAAAAGTTATGTCATATTTGATCTTAGTAATAGATTTTGACTTGGCATGATTGTATATGTATGGACTATGGACTACTCTACAAGGAGCTCAACGTAAAATCACATATTCAATCAATAATTAGCCAAAATGACATTATTATTATTATTATTATTATTATTATTATTATTACAGCAACAACAAATGCCACATAGGCAAATACCTAAAGTGGAGGACCCATGTGATGGACACCATAATAAAACTACACTAGATATTTAATGATACAGTATTATAAATTTGAGTATATTGGGTTACGCAATTTTCACTCATTAAATAAATTAAGCTAAGATCGCTCTCAAGCGAATTATTTTTTAGATTCATAAACGTAGTTGTTGTTTGTGGTGCATAATTAAGTCCATTGGTTTGGCCAAAAAAAAAATCGAGTAAATTCGGCTGCAACCGAAACTTTTGCAAGGTAGTTTGGAAGCTGGAACACATAGGAAATTGGCTGGAGTTTGGCTGGTAATATTTCAATTATGGGGCCTACATTTATTAATTAATCAATTATTGGTTTTGTAACATATTCAATTTTGGTGAGGTGGCAAATATAACATCTTCAATTCTTTACTTCCACACATAAGTTGAGAGAGCTAATCAGCTAGCTATGGTTAGGGTTGGGGAAACATACTGTCATACCGTATCGAAAAAAATATTGAAATACCGAATTTTGAGGTATATCGGTATTTTTGGTAAGATATGATACCGTATTGAGATTTTATGATAAGGTAACGGTATGTAATTTTAAAAATCGAGGTATACCGACGTATACCGATACTGACGGTATACCGAATTTTTTAGGTATATACCGTTGTACCGGTATATACCTTTGGTGCGATATATACCGTTATAACGGTATACCAGTATATACCGCACCAAAGGTATATACCGTTGGTACGATACCGTACCGACAGTATATACCGATATATTTGTGATATTATATAAATATATGTATGTGTGTGTGAATTATAGATACTTGAACTTGATATATAATACTTTAGTAAATATGTTATACATTTATAAATATCCTAGTAAATTTACAATATCTAACACTAATAATTAATCTTATGTTATACTTAATGTATAGTAATTCTAAATATATTCTTAATTAATACTTAGTAAATAATTATTACGATTTCTAAGTAAACGATTTAAATTTGTAATATATAGTAAGTTTATAATATTTTATACAATTTATATTAATTATAAAAACATAATTTATATATAATACTTAGTAAATATGTTACACATTTATAAATATCTAGTAAATTTACAATATCTAACACTTATAATTAATCTTATGTTATACTTAATGTATAGTAATTATAAATATGTTCTTAATTAATACTTAGTAAACAATTTAATTATAAAAACATGATTTATATATAATACTAATTAGTAAATATGTTATTGGAGTTTATACAATTTTATATGATTAATATAATTAATCTTTTATTTTATTGGAGTTTAATTATCGTGGCATGAAAATATTTATTTTATTTTGTTAAATTTTGATCGTTATTACGAATGTTTCATATATTCAGTAAATATATGAGATATATCGTAAGATAGTGGGATAAGGTATACCAAAATAAAGGTACGGTAAATGTATGCCATTTTTTCATACCGAACTTAAATTATACCGTTAGAAGGTATACAAAATGTTAAGGTGAGGTAACGGTATTGATTTTCTCCATACCGTACAAGTAAGGTAAGGTAAAGATATGGTGAAAAAAGTAAGGTATATCTTACCGTGCCACCCCTAGCCATAGTGGCATGTTCTTATTGCATAGACAAAATTAAAAATATATTCAGTTTTCCTCAAAAAAAAATATTCGATTAAATAATTAAATGTATTTATGATGTTATAATTATTTAAACACCGTCTCCTTTTTCATACTAATAGTAAAATAAACGAAGTGGAGGATTCTTTGTCACGAACCACTATGTATAATCAGGAACAGTGATATATTAATATCAATATTGTGGATAAATATAGGGTGTTTTTATTTGTACTACAATATTTACTTTATATAAGGTTGCAGAAGACGTTAGGCGCTAGATAGGTGGTCGTGGGAAGTCTAGCGACTAGAGTTGTTCGAACTTTTTATTCGACTAAAATTATACCGCAAGTGTACGGTGCAATTATAGTATATATAGCGAGCAAGAGTATCATATCCACAGAGACTAATTAGACATAATTGTGTGTACTATAATATCGGACCTCAATCGTTATCTAGATGATAAGAAAACGGAAAGGTAGTTAACTAATCTAAAATTAAATAAAGCATAAATAAACGGGAAAAATAAATGAAGAATGAGACAAGAAGGTAGAGGTACTTTCAGGATTGATTTCTTCGGTATTTGGCACTAATGATCCTATTGAATGTCTATTTGTGGTGCTAAATTTCACTAGGGAAATCTCATCTAAGCTCTCTCTCGAGACACTTAAGTTTGGAGGGTACATGCTAGGTTCACCGTCTCCGAACGAATCTTACACATGTACTTACCAAAAACTCCTAAGATTTCTAGCCCTCACACTAAGCCTCAATTCTCTCGAATTTATCGACATAGGGATGTCATGCCTAAGGTTCGTCTATTGAGACTCATCTCTCGATTCATGAATCAATAGATAAAATCGTGCAAATTAGTGATCAATTAATCAACACTTATACATAACATAAGCACAAGAAATAAAATCGAGTCATAAACAATTAATAGAAAAATATATGCATAAATACCCAAATTGTCTCAATCCAAAAATACAAGATAATATAACCTAACATCAACACAAATGCAAGGATTAAATTATCTTAAAGCAAATCAAAGAAAACAAGAAAATGAAACTAGGTACAACCCGGAAGTTGAGCCTCGACTCCACCCTCGCCTCCGCTCGTCTCCTCTTTGCTTCGTCTTCAAGTCATAACTCCTTATTCACCCTAGCTAGGTGGAAATCCTAGCTAGGGTATGGGTTTGAGGGGTGAGGGTTGAAGATGGGAGATGAGATAAGGGTTTGATGTTGGGGGAAATTTGGGGATTTTTGTGGAGAAAAATGGATTGTGTGGCTGTGTGAATGTGTGGATAATGAGAGGAAAATCAAATAAAAAGAGAAAGAGCCGCACGGATCTGAAATTCTAGGCTGGGACGCGACACGGACTTAGTCGCGCCCCCGGTCGCGGCCCGATCAAAGAAAAATAGGTCTCTAGCGCGAGTGCAGGCCGGCCGCGCCTCCGGTCGCGCTGCAACTCGCGCCAGAATTTCTGCACTGACACCTTTCACGGTTTTGCTCCGTTCTCCCTCGTTTCTTGTCCGATTGAGGCGATTCAACTTGCAGCGTGTTCTTCATTCAATTCTCTATCTTCTCATGGCTTTGGATCACTCAAATATTCATTGATTAATTCTCCATTTCCTGTGAAAGTCAAACAACAAACAAAACTTCCAAATCGGGAGGTTAAAAGTGAAATTTGGGTTAAAATACATGCACAACTCTTCAATTCACTTCATTTCAACCTCAAAATGTTGTGCAAAAACACCACTTATCAACTCCCCCAAACTTAAAAGGTTGTTTTCCCCAAACAATGAAGAAAAAAGAAAATGTTGAAATAAAAAAAAATTGTAAAGATGGCTCATGCCTCATAGATTCAAACAAAAATACATTTGAGTATGAAATTCAAAGCTTCAATGTCCTAAGATGGATTCAAGAATACAATGCAATTGAAAATCGTCATCTGTCTAGGTATTTTTTTTTCTCTCAAACACACAAGTGTTTAGAATTGGACGTGTATACACTCACAATCATTTCATGACATGAAATCTACCATATGCTTGCAAATAGTCTAATCCCTTCACCGCAAACATGTGTGCTCAAAATGAGAATCAAAAAGGTCTTTTGAGAGGTTGTATTGTAAGCTTTTTGGTTAAGGTGGGAAAATTTGGTTAAGTGACTAATATATTTGGATCATTGGATCCCAACTCACTACATTTGATACCTCACTTACCAATTTTCTTTTGTCTTCCTTAGCAAAACTCATTTGAGTTTCCTTCCAACCTTAACAAACATATCAACAAATTTTTTCATTTCTTTTGCCTCAATAAAGCTTTTTGATCTTTCCATTCACTCTCTCTTCATTTTTCTTTCTTTTTCTCTTTCAATTTTTTAATGAATTTTCTTGAGAAAAATGATTTTTCTTCTAACCAAAACATCCCCCACTCATTCAACAATTCTCCATTTCTTCCCTTCTCCATAAGTTTTCATCCAATGATTTCTCAAGGCTCAAACAAAGAAAAAGGCTTCAAAGCTCAAAGTGGCTACTAGGGAAAGAATTTGTTGGTGATCATGACAAATTTGGGTGAACAATTGGCTAACAAGGATGGCCTTTAATCATTTTCTAATTTCAAAGCACACCAACACGGTCTCAAGAAAGACATAAAAGCAAGTTCTAGAGAAAACATGCATGAAATGATGAACACACTAGAATAAAATAAGACCAAATCTCACAAGCTCAACAAATTCCAAAGGCAAAATAATTCAAAAATCCATCAAAAGTATATTTCAACAATTCACAATCATACCCAAGTTTTCAAAACTATCAATGAAAATCAACTCATCATAAGCAAGTCATCAATTCAAATCTCGTACAATCTCAACAAATTCTCAAGACTCAATATTCCAAAAACTTCCGATTATTTAAAGCATTTAAACGTGCAAACAAATAAATAAGATAAAAAAAACAAACTAATGCAACCTACATGCAATGTAACACATAAAACACACAAAAAGGAAGGAGAGATCCAAGATAACCACACTTCCTTCCCCCAAACTTATTCGACATTAAGTGAGAATAAGTTTGAAGGAATTAAGTGGTTCACCTTAGACGAGCTCACAAATGATTAGGGAAGGCAAGATGACACAAGACGTCCGCGTCTGGATTCCTTCGACGTTTTGTCCTCCCACTCCACGTGCTTACTCAACCTTCAAAAACAAAACACAAACAAACAAGAAATGAAAAACAAAACTAAAAAAAATAATGTCTAGATTAACAATGCAATCCTTATCATAATAACACAACTAAATCATTTAGTCTTCGATAACGGCGCCAAAAACTTATTCGAACTTTTTATTCGACTAAAATTATACCGCAAGTGTACGGTGCAATTATAGTATATATAGCGAGCAAGAATATCGTATCCACAGAGACTAATTAGACCTAATTGTGTGTACTATAATATCGGACCTCAATCGTTATCTAGATGATAAGAAAACAGAAAGATAGTTAACTAATCTAAAACTAAAGAAAGCATAAATAAACGGGAAAAATAAATCGAGAATGGGACAAGAAGGTAGAGGTACTTTCATGATTGATTTCTTCGGTACTTGGCACTAATGATCCTATTGAATGTCTATTTGTGGTGCTAAATTTCACTAGAGAAATCTCATCTAAGCTCTCTCTCTCGAGATACTTAAGTTTGGAGGGTACATGCTAGGTTCACCGTCTCCGAACGAATCTTACACATGTACTTATAAAAAACTCCTAAGATTTCTAGCCCTCACACTAAGCCTCAATTCTCTCGAATTTATCGACATAGGGGTATCGTGCCTAAGGTTCGTCTATTGAGACTCATCTCTCGATTCATGAATCAATAGATAAAATCGTACAAATTAGTGATCAATTAATCAACACTTATACATAGCATAAGCACAAGAAATAAAATCGAGTCATAAACAATTAATAGAAAAATATATGCATAAATACCCAAATTGTCTCAATCTAAAAATACAAGATAATCTAACCTAACATCAATACAAATGCAAGGATTGAATTATCTTAAAGCAAATCAAAGACGAAAACAAGAAAATGAAACTAGGTACAACCCGGAAGTTGAGCCTCGACTCCACCCTCACCTAGGGTGTGGGTTTGAGGGGTGAGGGTTGAAGATGGGAGATGAGATAAGGGTTTGGTGTTGGGGGGAAATTTGGAGATTTTTGTGGAGAAAAATGGATTGTGTGGTTGTGTGAATGTGTGGATAATGAGAGGAAAATCAAATAAAAAGAGAAAGAGCAGCACGGATCTGAAATTCTGGGCTGGGGGCGCGTCACGGGCTTAGTCGCGCCCCGATCAAAGAAAAATATGTCTCTGGCGCGAGTGCAGGCCGGCCGCGCTACCATTCGCGCCATAATTTCTGCACTGACACCTTTCACGGTTTTGCTCCGTTCTCCCTCGTTTCTTGTCCAATTGAGGCGATTCAACTTGCAGCGCGTTCCTCATTCAATTCTCTATCTTCTCATGGCTTTGGATCACTCAAATATTCATTGATTAATTCTCCATTTCCTGTGAAATTCAAACAACAAACAAAACTTCCAAATCGGGAGGTTAAAAGTGAAATTTGGGTTAAAATACATGCACAACTCTTCAATTCACTTCATTTCAACCTCAAAATGTTTTGAAAAAACACCACTTATCAAGCACCTAGACAGAACCTAGACGAATTCTAAACGTTTTTTTTATTTTGTTATTTTATATATTTCTTAAGAAATATAAAAAAATGATGTATAAATTCATAAATTTTAACATTTCAAATAATATCAATTAAATCTTAAATCATCCAAAATCCAAAATAAAATAAACATTGAAATTTCAAATTATTCAAAGTTCATGACAAAATAACATTCAAAGTTCAAATGAAACCAAATTCGAAAGATAATTAATATATTAAAAATTAAATTTTTTCTAATAATTAATATATTAAAAAATAATATTTAAAAAAATAAAATTCGGCCGCCTAAATGGAACTCAGCCGCATAATAGCCGAACAATTCCGTCTAGGTGGCTAGTCCGCACAAAAGGGCTGGTTACAGGGTTTTCGCCTCGGGAGGGCAGCTCCTAGGCCGTATTCTGCAACACTGCTTTATTTACCATAAATTATTATTATTATTATTATTATTATTATTATTATTATTATTATTATTATTATTATTATTAAGTATAAATCTACATAAATACCCATACTAAGTAAATAAATAAATAAATAAATGAAAGAAGAAAGTAAAAACCAATAAAAAATGAAGACATAAGTCTCTTTTTCTTTGGTAGAATGACACCTGCAACTTCTTCTCCGGCGAATGCTTGCTGTGATGACAACTGCGCACAACTCCGACAAAGACAACTCTCGATTATCAACTTCTTCTTGTCACTATCAGACTCCTGGATAAATTGAATCTGAAAAATTTAAAGACAAAAAAAAAGTCAACCCCTTCTCATTCTGAAGTTCTTGAACTTTGGCTTATTTTTCGAAAAATATTTTCTGAAACCTGTAAGTGACTCATTTTCAAACTTATTCCATTCGAAAAAATATCTAAGCTCTTAGTTTCTTTTGAAATTTTCAGATTTAATTTCTTCGACGGAGCTTGACGGCGACGAGAAGAAGTCGCAATGTCGAGTCGGCAATCGTCTTTGTCAGGGCTGAGCGCAGTTGTCATCAACACCAATCGGGCATTCATTGGAATTGTTGGTTTTGTATACTAAAAGACTTGTCTTTGTATACTTTTCTGATAATATGATTATATGAAATGAAAGTTATTATAGTCACTGTTTGCATTTAGATTATGTTCTATGCAATGTTCCATATACTTACATTGTAGATGATATGGTGTGAGGAGTCACACGGTAAGATCATATCATTAGAACCTTGTATTGTATTAAAGAGCTCACGACTTAGATGGTCCTGAACACACCATCGGTACACAGTAGAACAATCTGACACTACAAGAAAATTCGGATATTCCAGCGGGTAAATTCCGTTGGAATTTAGGTGTTTTCCGCTGGAATTTGACTATTCCAGCGGAAATTCCAGCGGACCAGGTCCGCTGGAAAACATGCCGATGGAATTGGCATATTCCAGCGGAAATCTCATCGATTCCGGCGGGACCCGAACCGTTGGAATGTCCGTTTCAGGGCCTGTTCACAAATTCCAGCGATACATATGCCGCTGGAATTCGATTATTAGGGTTAGGGTTTTTAGATTCCAGCGGTACATGTTCCGCTGGAATTCAATATTTAGGATAGGGTTATACAATTCCAGCGGTAAGTATTCCACTGGAATGTTTTATTAGGGATTAGGGCTCGGGCAATTCTAACAGAAAACTCCCGCTGGAATTTTTTATTTTATAATTTTTTTTAAATTGGGTTTTTCAAAAATAATATAAAAATGCAAAATAAAAATCTGTTATAGAATACTATCCATACAAATCCATCAAACAATCTAATAAAATCCACCAAACAATCCATTAAAATCCATCAAAATATCCATCAAAATACATGAAATAAATCCATCAGAATACCACCAATAAATTCATCAAACAACAATCAGTCAATTCATCAAGCTACTAGATATCAATCCATCAAACTACAAAATATGGCATCAAACCCAACCTAACTAAAAACCGATAATATCATGATCCTCAGCATCACAACCAATATCATCATTGGAGGGGGCAGATGGATGTGATTCATATGGAGTACCTGTGTTGTTCTTCTGGAGGATGAGGTTTCGAAGTTCTACAACTTCAGCGGCCAATCGTTCATTCACATCTAGTAGATGTTTATTCGCATCCTCTAAACGATTTAAACGGTCATTCATGAGGTGATCATCTTGAGCTGTGCTGGATTGGCTCTCTTTGCTCTTCTTTCTTGATCCAGAACTAGTTGCAAAATTGGAGTGTTCAGAACCAAATCCTGGGCATCTGCCATGTCTATTCACTCCCCCTGCTGCCTCGAAGAAAAGTGCAGAATCATCAATATCTTTACCCTATGATACAGAGTTTTCCTTCATCTCCTTAAACTTATGCTGTGATAAAAAGAAATTTGAATCTTAATTATGTTCAAAATTAAAATCTCAATGATAGAAATAAATATGGAAAAGATCTTACATATAACATCTCAGAATGTGGAGTGAACCATTTATCAGCTTGCTTATCATAGTTCAAACTTTCATACACCTCAGGAATGCTAACTTTTCTTCCCAATTTGACCTCCTACAAAATTCACAAAGCATAATGAATATGATTATTGGGCAAACACTATCAATACTTCCACAATTTTAGAGGCTCATTACTAATTAAATTAATCACTAAAACAACTTCTTTTATTAATCATCTCCCAATTTCAAACAAAGGAACAAAAAAAAAGAAACTGTCATCTTCAAATTTCTTGTACTTGTACCTCGAGTCAAACAAAAGAAACCTGTTGCAGTTTATAAGCTTAAAAAAAACCAAGATATCTTCTTGCTGCTAACATTCTTCATCTTTTTTCATCATCGTCTACTAAATTAAAATTACTACTGCCATTGTCCTATAAATTATAATACTACCCACTAATTGACCCTGTCACAAAAAAAAAATCTTAAGAATACCCATTTTTCTCTCTCCCAACAAACTAGTATTTGTCTCACCAATTCCTACTACTGCTTCTCTAAAATTCAATCAAATAGAATAAGAAAACAGCCCCTATCAATCTTTAATTAAGTATATACAAAAGAAATTTAAAGATAAAATTAGACCCGCGTATCGCTTTTTGCGCTCAGTAATGGAAATAGCTCCACCTATATTCACTTTTCCATCTTTGTTAGCAGTTGAATTCTTCTTGTTTCGTTCAGAAACTTCCTTAAATTTTAGGTCAGATTTCCATCTGTTGCGGAGGGTTACTAGTTTGTTGCTTGCTAGCCAGCGACCTTTACATTTTCCTCTACAAATATCAGCAAAACTTTGTCTTATTACTGCTGCACCTTTAGACTCCCAGAATTGAAAGATCTCATCATCATCCTTCTCATCCCAACGATAAAATTTCTATAAAAACATCAAGTTAGCATTTAAATATAACAAATAATTGCAAACATCATTGATTAAAAATTACCTTAAATTCTCCAAACCACATCATCTTCACTTCTTCTGGAACCTCTGACTACTCATTCCATGCTCTATCATATTTGGCCTTAATGATCTTCCCGACCCTTTTATTGGCCTCATCAGGGTAAAGCCTATTGTAATATAGCACGATTAGATAATCAAACTAAATGATGGAGAAATATAACTACAAATTAGATTTCATACTTATTTTCTTCCATGTGTATAAATAATCTACTTGTAGACTCTACAATCGGAAGCTCCCATCCTTGAATTGTTGATGAACCTTGACCATATGTCAACACTCTCTCTTCACCCCCCAAGTGAAGAATTGGCAGCTATGGGGGCAGAAATAGTACCTCTATCACCACCTCCAGATGTCAACACTCTCTCTTCACCTCCTGATGAAGAACCAACAGCTACGTGTGCAGAAGTAGTGCCTCTATCACTAGGGGGAGGGGCACTTGCACTTTGCCTCCTAATATTATCACCATTATTAATTCGAGGCCTAATACTATGGCTACCACGAAGTCCGCCTCGAAGTCCACCTCGCAGTCTATGGAGACTTGACATCTGTAAATATTAAACATTATAGAAATTAATATATATTGCACTAAATTTTTAAAAAAAGATTAAATCAAGTAGCATAAACAAAAAACACCTAAAATTAATCACTACTGTTATTAGAATCAATTTGATTGTCTTCATCATTTTCTGAATCATCACTGCTAAATATTTCATCTTCTTCAACAATATTAGTGTGATTAAACTCCTCGGCCGGGGTTATAGAATCCAATAATGTAACATCAAACTCTTCAAGACGAGATAATTCATTTATTGTGTTGTTTGCATCATCTTGGAATGGAGCATCTGGTGATTGAATTGTGCGTCTCGACTTTGTCTTAATCACCGAAAACCAAGCTCTTCTTTCATTATTCGGATTGGGCCATGGAGTAAAATAGACCTGTTCAGCTTGTTGGGCTAATATAAATGTATCTTTCCCGGCATATCTTCGAGTTGATTTAACTTCAACCAATCCATATTTAGAACATATTCTTATTTCAGAAGGTGAATGATCAAACCATTTACAATTAAAGATTGTAACTCTTTTGGTTGGTACACCAGGATATTCTACAACAAGAATTTCTTGAAGTACTCCATAATAATCTGCATGTTCTCTAATAAGCGCGACTCCAGAATTATTGGTTTTCTGCGTTTGTTCCAATTCAGATATGTGGAAGCAATATCCATTCACAAAATACTTTGGATAAGTCTCCACTTGGTTAATCAGACCCCAAGATAAGCTCTTTAAAAATGGATCATCAACGCAATTATTAGGATTTCCTACCTAAGAAGAAAGAAACTAGATCATTTAGACTTAGAACATTAGCTTAAAATTATTATTTGGTAAATTTTGTATAGTAAACTTACATGATCATGAAACCATTCTACAAAGTTTTGATTTCCATCATTCATAGATGTAGTATAAGCACTGATCATAAACTTAAAACTGTTAGAATTTTAAGAAGACAACTTAACCAAATGAGTGGACTTATAAAAAAACCTTACTTGTAAAAGGGATCAACTTCAGGGCAATTTAAGAGGACATATAGAGAAATCTGAAATTTCTCTTCATCGGTGAGAAATCGAGTTCTACACATGCCTGCAGGTCGACCGGGATAGTTAAATATTGAAAATGGTGGATTCTCAGATGACTCTCCACCATCATCGTATCGAGGAACTCGTCTATTTCTAGTTTGGACATAAGACTCAAAATAGTGGGAGCAAAATATAGATGTCTCCTCGAGTAAATATGCCTCACAGATTGAACCCTCTACACGAGATTTATTCTTAACCTTCTTCTTAAGATTGCCCAAGAACCTGAACAATGAGAAGTTGTTTATGAGTTTATATTTAAATTGAATATACAACATAATTTTATTAGAATAATAATTACCTCTCACACGGATACATCCAACAATATTGTACTGGACCACCTACTTTGGCTTCGTAGACTAAGTGTATAGGTAGATGTTCCATTACATCAAAGAAAGACGACGGAAAAATCTTCTCTAACTTGCATAGAATGATAGGAATATTTTTTGCCATCACCTCTAGTTTATTTTCATCCAAAATAGGGCAACATAAGTCTCGAAAAAAAATACTTAACTCAGTTAAAGTTTCCCAAATAGAATTAGGCAAAAAACTGAATGCAATAGGAAGCAATCTCTCCATAAAAACATGGCAATCATGACTCTTCATATGTTGTAATGTACAAGTTCGCAAATCGACGCACGATCCCAAGTTAGATACATATCCATCTGGTAGCTTCAGACTTTGAACCCCACTCGCAAATTTTTCATTTTTGCTCCATATTCAAAGTGTACTGCGCTTTTGGTTTAAATATTTTCCCATTACCCATGTCCTGCAATTATAGAGTGGGACGATTACAATGCACAGTAATATCATTTCGTGCATTTAGATTATCTTTGGTCTTACCTTTGATATCCATCACTGTGTTGAACACATTTTGAAATACATTGTTCTCTGTATGCATGACATCTAAGTTGTGAGGGTTCAACAAATCCTTTCAGTAAGGTAAATCCCAAAAGATACTTCGTTTCATCCAATGATGACTTTCTCTATAATCTGCTGCTTCATAAGCTATCACTGTATCAACTATTCGAGGAATATGCATAGTCATCTCATTTATTTCATCTCCAGAACGCCACCTCGGTGGAACATTCTTTTCAACTTTATCTTTCAAGAAGTCTTTTTTATTTCTTCGAAATGGGTAATTCATGGGTAGAAACTGTCTGTGACAGTCAAAGTGACAAACTTTTTTGCCATTCTTCAAATAAAATGCTTTAGAATCATCCATACAATAAGGACATGCTAATTTACCAGCTGTTGACCAACCAGATAACATACCATAAGCGCGGAAATCATTGATAGTCCAACAAAGTGCAGCCCTCATGTAGAAGTTCTGTTTTTTGGAGATATCATATGTTTGAACTCCTTCATCCCATAATAATTTTAAATCATCGATTAATGGTTGTAAGTAGACATCAATTTTAGATTTTGGATTACTTGGCCTTGGGATGAGAATCGTTAAAAACATGTATTCTCTCTTCAAACATATGCTAGGAGGTAGATTATATGGAGTCATAATCACAGGCCAACAAGAATACACCTTACCATCATGGTTGAATGGGCTAAACCCATCTGAGCATAGTCCTAGTCTAAGATTTCGTGGCTCTAATGCAAATGAAGGATGTTTTTCATCAAAATGTTTCCATCCTTCCGCATCACTTGGATGTGATAATATGCCTTGTTCACGTCTCTTATCATAATGACATGTCATGTGTTTAGCAGTTGCATTAGAAGCATATAATCGTTGTAATCGAGGAACTATGGGCAAATACCACATCTGTTTTTTTGCGATTCAGTTGCCTGTTCGGGCATTCTCCTTAAAACGAGTTTCTCTACAAAATTTACAATTAAGCTCGGCAGCATCAGCCCCACGAAACAACATACAACCTGATGGACATGTGTCAATTTTTATATGGCCACAACCAAGTTGAGAGACTAGTTTCTTAGTCTGATAAAAGTCGGGAAGCATCCGATTACCAGATGGTAATATCTCTTTTATCAACTGAATGATTTCATCAACGCATCTTGCTGGTATGCTGTAGTCAGTCTTGGTACTCATTATTCGAGTTGCGATCGACAAAACTGAATGATCCTCACATCCATCCCACAAAGGTTATTGAGCCGCACATAACAAATCGTAAAATTTCTCATATTCATCATTCGGTTCTTCTAGTTCAAGAACAAAATTAGGACCCCCCACATCCATAACCATTTGCTCAAAATTATTTAAAGCATCTGGGTCACTATCTATAGTTCTAGAGAAAATGCTTGGTGTGGTTTCTCCATGATTATGCCAATAATAGTACTCTCGTTGAAAACCTTTTGTGTATAAATGGTGCCTAACTGTATCAGGGATTTGAAATTTTACACATTGACATTGTGAGCATGGACAACAAAATTTTCCATCAACTTTGAAATCCTCCAGCTCACACGCAAAATTAATAAAATTCTCTACTCCCCATATGAAATCCGAACGTAAATTCCTAGTTTGAGGATCTAATCGAGTGTACATCCAACGACGATGTTCTGGTATTTCCATCTATATTGAAATAATTGAAAATAGTTAGCTTATTCATTATATATATTATATATATATAATAGTTAGCTTATTCATTATATACATATATATGTTAACAGTAACTTATATACATTAAAATAAAAATAATAGTCTAGTCACTACCCAATTAAACAACAAATAATGAATTATTTCCTAATCACTACCTCTGCTGCTATTTCATTCACTGTATTGAATTATTTAGCCACATAATAGTTCAAATAAGGCAAATTAATGCAGTACTGCCATATATCGATTTCAAGTTGTAATACTATTAAGGATTAACTAGAGGAAAATCCTTAACAAATTGGCCAGGCTTACTGCAGCAGTAGGTAAGGAGTAACAAATACACAATAATTGTGACTGGTAAACCAAAAATTAAAGTCTAGAGACGCAATAAGAAATGAGATAAACGTATAATCATGGACGATATTAATTTCCAAATGCAGAATTTATGGGTCATATGCAGATTATAAATAGAGCTATAGACCTGCAAACTGCAGATTTTTTTATACATTCGCATACTTTTAGTTGTGTTTCAATTCAGAAAACTAATTCAAAATTTGCTTTCACTTCACATCCAAATATCCAATCCAATGTGCTTTTTACACACCCCTGCCACACACATAAATCAAGAGAGAGAGAGAGAGAGAGAGAGAGGGGTATTTACCTCTATAGGATAGGTGAAATATGATGGCTTAATTTTTAGGAGTAGTGCTCAAATCATAAGGCAGAAGGCAGTGATGGAAAATGTTGTGTTGACTACAGAAAATGAAGCACCATAATAGCATAATTCTGTTCGAGAGAGCCCTGCAATATTCAAATTGTAATAAAATGAAATTATTATAATCTCTCTTTGTACCAAAAAGTCCAACATATACATATATATTACATACATATACTGTTATCTTGAATCAACCATAAAAAATAGGGCAAACTCAAGAAATTAAAGAGACATAAAGAAAAGAAGAGCAGAGAGAGAGAGAGAAAACTGTACAAACACACATATATACATATGCATATACATACAGATAAAAAAAGGCAGCTTGTTGAAGATGATAAAAAAACAAAAAATGAAAGATTGGTTTTACCTGCATTACATCACATAAACATTTCATTAGTACCTAATGAGAAACTCCCAGTTTACAATTTTTTATCCTGGGTAACAATTCCTTTTTCAACCTAGTGTTTAACGTGTATTTCTAATGTAAATTAAGAACCACTTCACACACTCTCTCCCTCTCTTTTCTCTCTCTCTCTCTCTCTCATAACTCTAGAAGGGCTAAAAGAGGTAGAAGAGAGTTTAACTGTTGAGAAAAACTATCAAGGAACCCCTAGATCAGGTTTTGATGAGATGTCAAAATTATTTATGAAAAACTAACCAAAATTCAAGCTGTAGATCGAAGCTGATCAGCCCAGGACATCTTCGAAGAAGAACTCTAGAAGAGTCAAAGTCAACCAATTTGAAGAATGACCCACAATTTGAAAGACACGTCATTCAGTCTAAAGTTCAGCTTGGCTGATGAATCATACCGATCAAAGCAAGCTGACAATCGAGCCAGCTGAACTAAGGGAGAAAGGAGTTGACCAAAGATTAAAGAAGCTGATAGAATATCAGTTTATGCCAAAGACTGACAGTAGCCAACTGGAGCAACGGCCAATCTCAGCTGACAAGCCCAGAACTGCCAACTGGAGTAATGGCCAATCTCAGCTGACAAGCCCAGAACTGCCAACTGGAGCAACGGTCAATCTCAGCTGACAAGCCCAGAACTGCCAACTGGAGCAATGGCCAATCTCAGCTGACAAGCCCAGAACTGCCAACTGGAGCAACGACCAATCTCAGCTGACAAGCCCATAACTGCCAACTGGAGCAATGGCCAATCTCAGCTGACAAGCCCAGAACTACCAACTGGAGCAACAGACAGACTCAGCTGATAAGTCCATAACTGCCAACTGGAGCAACAGGCAGACTCAGCTGATGAGTTCAGAACTGCCAACTGGAGCAATAGCCAGACTCAGCTGACAAGCTCAGAACTGCCAGATGGAATGATACTGCAACTAAGCTGAGAAATCCAAAACTGCCAACTGAAATTCCAAACTGCCAAGAGAACTGAAGCCAGAAGACTCCTGGAGTGTATTGCTTAAATCAGCATATCTTGGAATAAATGCTCCTACAAAGATCCTGGAATTTAATGTAGATCGATTGGCAGAGTAACGGCTACTTCAACCAAATGATCCAAGCGATCATTTAAAGACCACATGCCATTGATGAGCCAACAGAGCCACTGATCAAATGGACAATGGAGCTCAACGGTTATAAAATCACTCCTCTATAAAAGACGGGTGAATTAGAGTTATAAACAACTTTTCGCAAACATAATCTCTTGCCAACCTTCGCAAGCAGAGCTTTTCTTTCTCCCTCCCACTCAAGCTCAAGTGCAACGTTCGATAGAAACTACGAAAGTCAAACTGAGAAGAAGAATTCACTAATCAACATACTCAGCCAGCTGTCGACGATCCAGCCAGGGCGACCTTCTCAGTTCCAGCTATTCAAAGATCAACTACTCAGCTCAATCAAAGGAGCACATCAGTTGATACCCCCTTGTTCAAGATTAACCTCTTGAAGATCGAAAAAAATCTAAAACCTTCTAAAGACGACAATAGCACCTACCTTCCTAGCGAGCAGTTAGGGACTTCAAGTGTGAGCCGTCAACCAGCTGAGATAGTGAGCAGTTACCAGGTTCAGCCAACTGTCCTTCATTGTGTAATTTGTAAAGGAACTCAAGTTATATAGTGAAGTTGCCCTTCTGCGGAAGGAAGAGAGGACGTAGAAGTTTGAGACTTCGAACCTCTATAAATCTCTTGTGTGCTGTACTTGTTGATCATTGCATATCTCTAACTGCACACAACATCACACAAGCTGCACTTAAACTGTCTCAACTGATTATCAATTTGGTGCATAGATAAATTTCTTCAAGCGAGTCAAAGGGCCCTATTTTCCGCATCTAAAGTAAAAGTTTTTGAATCAGTTTATTCACCCCCCCTCTAAACTGATACCGACTCGCCCGGGACCAACATTAACTACCAAGCTGATGCAAAATCTCAAAAGGGTAAGTAATAGGGGGGAGAGAAATATTTGGAGGATATTTGTACAAGTTGAGATAGAGAAAAGTGATTTACTGTCACTGTTTTTTAGTTCTAATTAATTGGTCCTGATGATGTACAGCCTTTTAACATTACTTGGATCACTATTGCATAAAGAAATCATCAAAATTTATTGAATCATGTGACTTAAAGAAGTTGGGTGTAAAGCGCCATACATATACATGCCTACTGGTTTTTGTTATTTAATTTTTTCAATTTATATATTGCCCAAATGTATCAATATGACGGCTGTGGCTACAGAACCACAACTATAAAAAAAAAAGGTTTCCAATTTCTCAATAATCAATTTTCCTAATTCTTATAAATACTAGTTAACTTTGCAAATTCTCCACTAAAATCCCTCTGAATTGTTCATTACCTCTCAGAACATTCACTTAGTTGCATGTAAATAAATTTTGGTACTGATCAAAAAGATGGAATTTCTTTTGTTAATCAAAAGAAATCCAGAAAAAACTATGAAAACGGGTAAAGGCTAGTTTATAGATTATTACTTCTAAATCTGCAAGACTACAGGGCCTGCAAGAGTTCCCATTCAAATTAGAGAAAGGGAAAGTGGAGGAATTATGCTAGCTGGTGTTACAGAGTCAGAGGTGAGGACAAAGGAAGAGATGACTTCATACCTTCTGCAGGGTTCATTATGTCAGGCTACAGGGAGCACAAAGATGAATAGCCAATCAAGGTAATTACTTTCTTTTTCAGAATTTCAAGTCTGCATTTTCAGTTTAAAGAAGTCTTGCTGGTAAGTTAATGAATGTAATTCAAAGTTTGATAAAGTTATTGTTGGTCCTGGGCGAGTCGGTATCAGTTTAGAGGGGGGTGAATAAACTGATTCAAAAACATTTACTTTAGATACGGAAAATAGGGCCCTTTGACTCGCTTGAAGAAATTTATCTATGCACCAAATTGATAATCAATTGAGATAGTTTAAGTGCAGCTTGTGTGATGTTGTGTGCAGTTAGAGATATGCAACGATCAATAAGTACAACACAAAAGAGATTTATAGAGGTTCGAAGTCTCAAACTTCTACGTCCTCTCTTCCTTCCGCAGAAGGGCAACTTCACTATATAACTTGAGTTCCTTTACAAATTACACAATGAAGGACAGTTGGATGAACCTGGTAACTGTTCGCTACCTTAGCTGGTCAACGGCTCACACTTGAAGTCCCTAACTGCTCGCTAGGAAGGTAGGTGCTATTGTCGTCTTTACAAGGTTTTAGATCTCTTTCGATCTTCAAGAGGTTAATCTTGAACAAGGGGGTATCAACTGATGTGCTCCTTTGATTGAGCTGAGTAGTTGATCTTTGAATAGCTGGAACTGAGAAGGTCGCCCTGGCTGGATCGTCGACAACTGGCTGAGTATGTTGATTAGTGAATTCTTCTTCTCAGTTTAACTTTCGTAGTTTCTATCGAACGTTGCACTTGAGCTTGAGTGGGATGGAGAAAGAAAAGCTCTGCTTGCGAAGGTTGGCAAGAGATTATGTTTGCGAAAAGTTGTTTATAACTCTGATTCACCTGTCTTTTATAGAGGAGTGATTTTATGACCGTTGAGCTCCATTGTCCATTTGATCAGTGGCTTTGTTGGCTCATCAATGGCATGTGGTCTTTAAATGATCGCTTGGATCATTTGGTTGAAGTAGCCGTTACTCTGTCAATCGATCTTCATTAAATTCCAGGATCTTTGTAGGAGCATTTATTCCAAGATATGCTGATTTAAGCAATACACTCCATGAGTCTTCTGGCTTCAGTTCTCTTGGTAGTTTGGAATTTCAGTTGGCAATTTTGGATTTCTCAGCTTAGTTGCAGTATCGTTCCAGCTGGCAGTTCTGAGCTTGTCAGCTGAGTCTGGCTATTGCTCCAGTTGGCAGTTCTGAACTCATCAGCTGAGTCTGCCTGTTACTCTAGTTGGCAGTTCTGAACTCATCAGCTGAGTCTGCCTGTTGCTCCAGTTGGCAGTTCTGGACTTATCAGCTGAGTCTGCCTGTTGCTCCCATTGGCAGTTCTGGGCTTGTCAGCTGAGATTGGCCATTGCTCCAGTTGGCAGTTCTGGGCTTGTCAGTTGAGATTGGCCGTTGCTCCAGTTGGCTACTGTCAGTCTTTGGCATAAACTGATATTCTATCAGCTTCTTCAATCTTTGGTCAACTCCTTTCTCCCTCAGTTCAGCTGGCTCGATTGTCAGCTTGCTTTGATCGGTATGATTCCTCGGCCAAGTTGAACTTTAGACTGAATGACGTGTCTTTCAACTTGTGGGTCATTTTTCAAATTGGTTGACTTTGACACTTCTAGAGTTCTTCTTCGAAGATGCCCTGGGCCGATCAGCTTCGATCTACAGCTTGAATTTTGGTCAGTTTTTCATAAATAATTTTGACATCTCATCAAAACCTAATCTAGGGGTTCCTTGATAGTTTTTCTCAACAATTTCCCCCTTTGTGATGATGTCAAAATTTTGTTGATGATGATGGAAAAACTACAAGTGTAGCAAATGCATTAAATAGAATCTTTCAGTCAGTGCACATTTGTAGCATATTGAGACAAATTGGCTCATGATTTTTTTCCAGTTATTAGAGCATTTGTCATTCATGCTTATGATTCAGATATCAAAGCATGTCATATTCGTAGCATACTGAGACAAATTAACTCATGATTTTTATTCAATTTTTAGAGCAATTGTCATTCATGCTTATCATTCAAATATCAGAGCATGTTCAAATATCAGAGCGTGTTAGTTTTAAAAGCAATTTAGGCTTATTCATGCTTCTCATTCAAGTCTCAGAGTTTGACTGAAGTATTAGAGCATAATGAATTATGTCAAACTATTCAAGCTTGAAGCAAAATCAAGATCAAAACTTGTATTATATATTCATTTTAAGGCATAACTTCAAGCGATTCAAGAGTTAGTAGTTAAGACTACTAATCTACTTCCTGAATGTTGCTCCGATTACTCTTTTTCCTTCTGCTCGATTCTCCTCTTCCTTGAATTCCATGTAGTGTCCATGCTTCCCTTTGAAGCTGATCTTCCCCCTCATGATAGATTTCTCTTTGAATTTGGTCCCAAAGAGTCATGCATCCATCATAATTTTCATCATCATATTGTCCATCTTCCCCCTTTTTGGCATCATCCAAAAGGTGAAGAGGATCACATGATGGTAATGACAAATTTGGCAGAAAAGAGAAGCCGGTTGCCAAATTGTCATCATGAGCTGCAGGAACTGAAGGCATTTGCATGGTCAGAGAAAGCCATGCATAGGCATCGTCAGTTGACATGAACTGACCTGGATCAGAGATATCTTGATCTCTGAAGCTCATGGGGGCCAAGCTGGTGAAGATTTCATCAGTTGAAGGAAGTGGTGGATCACCAACGACGGGTGCGCACGAGGAGTTGGTTGGTTCATTGTCGGGGAGATGGGCATTGGAGGGTATACCAAGCTGGAGTCGCTTGATCATTGAATCTATGATCTCCGAGAGCGTTGGAGGTGAGGAAAGTGGATGATTCATCTAGTTTCGACTCCATGATCCCTCTCTGATCCAGAAGGCTGAGCCACGGGTATGGATGAGGTGAAACATAGTTGACTCATCCAATTGAAAGCGCCAAATATGATACTGCAAGTACCACCGCAGTTGCATGAAGAGGGAGGAGTCGGTGTCCTCAATGAGACCAAAGCAGCTTCGGAGCTGGTGGTCGAGAACCTCTTCAAAATCAACCTCAATATAGTCGTTTTGGACTAAAGGTGGAGGTTGGGAGCTGGCTGATATTGTGGGCTGATCACTCAGCCTTAAAAGAGATGCACTCTCCAGCATCAACTCTCTTTCGTCAGTGGAGCTGACGGTTGCCTCTAAGGGTGCCTTTCCACGATCTGAGCTGGAGGGCCCTTGTGGGTGTGAGCGCTTTGGGGTCGGATGGCAATATATTGTGGGGAGCATGTCCCGTCTTCCAAGCAGTTTACCAGTTGGTATGATCTCATCAAACTGGCTTTGTATGATGTGGCTTATGCGGTTCATAAAGCCGACTCTTTCTCGGAATGTGCCAGTTGACGGATCAAACGTTGCTCGCTCTACATTGGCTCTTAGTTGCGCCAGGATGTAGGAAGCCCAGTCGGCTTGACATCCAAAGTAGAGAGCGGCTGTGATATGAGCCTTGATCTCGGAGAGATGAACGATCTCGAAGTTACCATGGACAATATGGCTGGTGATATCCAGAAGTTGGATGATATCACTTTGCAAGCTCTCCTTTAATCTGTGCGAACTGTCGTTATGGTGCACATGAGAAAGCTTCCAGATTTTCCATAGCTAATGTTTGGATGGCAGATTTAGGTTCATCACATCTGCACCTGTGCCGAGGAGGTGTAGAGTAGAGATCATCGTGTCCTTTGTGACTGTGAGCACTTGATTCTTTACGGTGGAAATGATGTTGTCACCGTTGATACTTGCATTGTAGTAGAACTCGGTGACATACTCAGGTATGTTCTTGACCGGCAACTGTGTCAAGAAGGGAAGTAATCCAGTCGCTGCCAATAGTTGATAAATCTGTTGAAAGATATCTGGGCCAAGACGTGCATTAAGCATCTCTAGATTTAGAGACTTGTTCTTTCTCATTTTGAGTTCAAGAGCTTTAATGTCCACCATGGAAAATGGAGGCTTCATTTCTGCAAAAGAAAGATCTTCAGTTTTAGAAATGTGAGAGTGTAGATGAGCGAGGGAAGGCTTAGCAACAGATCGAGTAAGAGAGATAGAGAGATTCTCAGGTGATCGGAGCCTTCATCTCTTTGCTCATATTTATGCATCTTATGCATGCAAGAATCGAGAGTACTCAATTGCTTTTCTTGGCTGATCAGCCATCCGATTTGATGGTTGATTAGCTGAATTAATGATGTATGTACCTCAGCCATTCATTGGTTAAATGGCTTTATGATCGTGTGGCTGGGATGAAGTCATTTTGAAAATGAGGTAGTTGCCATAAATAGCGAAATATTTTCTGTAAATCTTTCCATTTATAGCGCAATAAAATATATTTTCTTTTGCCTGTTTGAAGTGTTGTTTTTAAGATCCATACAGAGATATTAATGACAACTTTGTGATATTGAGCCCGATTTTCAAATTGTAACCGTTGACATATAATATAAGATATTTCATGATCTCAACGGTAATAAAATAGTTAAGGTAAGCTTTTGAATTTAAAAAGACTTATCCTTAGTCAGTTGGGATACAGTCCAACCGACTGGTGACGTGGCAGTTGGCTGAGCAGTTGAGTTTTGATTCTCAGTTGTCCTTTCTGAGTTGGCTGCAGTTGAGGCTGCAACTGAGTTGATCAGTCAGTATGATCAGTTGTTCGGCTTCGCTGTAGACAATTTCTGCTTCTTGAAGGGCCTAGCTAGACTAGCTGCACTGCTTTCTTTAGATGCAGTTTTGTGCGTTGATGGTCCAGGCCTTTCCCTCTTCTTGGCTTGGCGAAGATGAATCTGGATCTCAACTGACGAGCTCTTTATCTTTTGACTAAGGGACTTTGAGATTCCCTTTGGCGATGATCGTAACTGATCATTTTTCTTGGTCAACTGCGCACCTTTGGAGCTTGTCGTGAGTAGTGGAGTCACATAGCCTTTAGATAGGAGATTTGGTGACGTGGTAGTGTCTTCATCGTCATTATCTCTTGCATCAATATACCTTGTATTTCTTTGAGAAGCTATGACTGCAGTGTGGGATAGGTGAGGTTCTATCCTTGGGTCAGCAGATGAAGTTCGTTGTGAGGGCTCAGCTGATTGACTTGATAGATTATCAAAGTTCAACTGACGATAAAGTGAGTCAGTTGGGCAGTTGACTGGTTGACCTGCAGTTCCAACTGCTTGAAACATGAATTTGGATCGGAACTCGGCCAGTAAGGCGGTTGGAGGAATCTTGTTGACCATCTGGTGATTCATGATGTGCTGAACTTGCACAATGGTTGGAGGGAATGGATTTGACGATCCTATCCATTTGATGCTCCAAGTTTCTTCTCTTTGCCAGAAGCTCATGCCATGAAAGGCAGTTAGTAAGAAGTGAGACTGGATAGACATAGAATGTCTCCAGTTGTACCAATAGAAGTATCGGTGAAGTTGTTTAAACAACTCCTGATCACTTTGTACAACAAAAGTGAAGTGAGTGAGAAGGAGATTGGTCACTTCCTTTTGTGCACTTTTGACTGCATATTCACCACTGTAAAAAGTGCGAATATTCTCTTCAGTCAGCTGAAGGGGAGGGCATGTGCCTCTGAAGTAGTCTGCTCCATAGTTTGGATGGGGTATTCCGATGAATGGAATAAACTCATCTGGATCAGAGCAAACCTGGAAATCAACTGGTGATCCGTTCTTTGATTTTGGAGAGTGAACGACATTGGCAGTTGAGTTGCTCGAACTTTGGTTGCTCATCTTGGCCTTTCCTTTTCTCTTCTTCTTCAGGGACTGTAGATGAGCAATTCCTTTCTTGGGGATCCAGTCGGAGATCAGAGCTGGTAGTGATTCATCATTTGGGAGCTTCAACAGGTCTTCAAGCATTTTGCTCATCCTTAGAACAAGTCCTACCTTGGACTTAAACTTGCCAGACTTCTTTGAGTCTTCAGCCTTGATGACTTGATGCTTGAATTGTTGAAAATGAATTCTGCCCAGTTCGCTTATCTTTCTTTAGCAAGGTGAATCATAACCTTGTATCTCTCTTGAGTGAGTTAACTTAGACTGCCAATTGCTCCGAACATCATTTTGTTCGTTATGTCAAGTAGAACTCCATACTCAGGTTTGAGATCAGTTTTAGCGGTGGTAAAACTGAATTGCCTGTTGCAGGTTGAGGCTTTCCATTCTCTCTAGTGCGTCTCTGCCGATTCCTTTAGATCTTGAACGGATAAGCCTTCTTGCGGGAGTTGAAATATTTCAGCAATTGTTTTCTCATTGATGTGTAACATCCTTCCTTGAGCCACTCAAGATATCATCTTCCCATCTGCAGATAATTTTGCTTGAAGTAAAAATTCACTCACCATATTTTGTCTAAAGAATTTTGGTGGTGTTTCCAGGTAGTAAAGAACTCCTGTTTTGTGAAGATTTGACAGAAGAATTGAATTCTTTGATTCATCAAGAATCAGTTGAAATTTCTGTCTGTCAAGGAATTTATCTCTCATAAGTTGGCTTTTGAAGGAGTTTGAGGATCTTGATAATTTGGCCATCTTTGAGTTTAGCTGAAGCCTTGGATCTTTTGAGAGAGAAGGAGATTTTTAGATCTTTTTGGAGGAGGAGGCCTTTTTGAGAGGCTTGAGAGAGAGGGGCTTTTATGAGTGTGTGGACAGCCTCATAGGTATGATGGTTGAAATGGTACTAGCCTCTGATTTCTTTTGATCGTTGGCAATTAATGACCTTGACACGTGTCATTGATTTGCAACGGTCAAAAATTTCAAAAATAAATGTAAAATTTGACATTTATTTGAAAATAGAAAGAAATAAACTTTTATAAATATAATCAAAATATAATTACAACTGATTAACAAGAAGTGTACTTAAGGCTTTTCTAATCATGTTTTATGTGTGATCAGCCTGTAGTCCTTTTTGTGATCAGTTTTTCTTCTTTTGGCCAGTGGCTCGGTGGGCTCCTCATTATCATCCTCGGTGCTGCTAGCTGACTCAGTTTCAGTGAACTGGAGTCTCTGTTGGGCTTGCAGCTGCTTGATTTCCTCGGTATTCAGTTTAACCTGTTGCTGCAGGGACTCAAATAGTTCTATAAAATGTGGAGGGAGCTGGACCATGGAACTGTTGGGTTGAGCCATGAATTGGACCGCTCTTGAGTCTGCTTCCTCCCCTTCTTCAGTTCCAACAAGTTCCTCGCAAGGAACTGTGTGGGAAATCTCATCTGTCCCCATACGGTGTTGGTAGACAGCCTGATTATTTTGAGCTGACTGATCAGTTGATTGATCAATTTCATCCATCACTGGATCAGCTGGAGGCATAGGTGTGGCATTCCCTTTCTCATCAGTTGGCCCTTGTGACATAACTGATTGAGGCTCAGCTGTCTTATCAAACTGACGAGTTTGATCAGCTAACTCTTCTGAATTTTCTGGAATGACATTGATTTCGACTTCAATTCTGAGAGGAGATTTCTCAGAGTGAAGTTCTCTTATCACTTCATCGATGAGATCATCAACTGGATTCATTGTTCGGTCACTTGTAGCAGCTGATTGTTGTTCAGGCTGATAGCTATGTGACCTCTTCATCAATTGATTGAATAGCCATTTGTGTTGAACATGCGGATGCGACCACCTTTCTTGCTCTAGTTCAGTTGTGATGACTGGCATGGTTAAGTAGTGAATTATGCACAGTTCATCAAATACATCCTTCATCGATCCTTCAGCTGGATTTGGACATTATTTCCTCAGCTGTAGCTGCCTCATGAGATGTTTTCCTTTAGTGATACTGGCATTCTCCCTGTCTGTCCACCATAGGCTCCATTCTTCTTCTCGCCTCCAGAAACTCATTCCATGAAAGGCTAGTAATGATAGAAATTGTTCTGACTGGTATACGTGCCTCCATAAAAACCAGTAGATGTACCTGGTTAAGGTGTTGAAGAGCTCCTCATGACCGGTTAGCTCTTGAGCAAAATGTTGAGCCATGTGCTTCTGTGTAGTTTCATTAGCCCATTTCTTCACGGACTCTCCTTGGGAGTAGGCTCTTATATTTCCTTCGACTTGAGCCATTGGTAGGCAGGTCATTTAAAAGTAATCAGCTCCAGCTCCATTGTGAGGAATCCCTCTTGCAGGGATGATATCTTCTGGGTCGTCACATGGAGTTATATCTTCAATAGTTAAGTTTGGTGGAATTGTTGGATCAGGAATAGGACTTGATCGTTTTCTCCTTCTGGACTGAAAGAGCAGTATTCTTCTCCTTCGTGGTTGATCAGTTGGCTTCTTCCTTGTAGCTGATCTGACAGTAGTTGGCCTAGCTGACTGTCCGATCATGCCAGGTCTGGTAGCAACTAAACTGTGTTATCTGAATCTTTGAGCTATTGGAATTTCATCATCAGAGTCAGTAGCTGGCTTCTTTCCCTTGCCTTCAGCTGCAGGCTTCTTTCATCTTGACTGATCAGTTTGTTCCAGATCAATCTCAACAATTCTGAGAGGTTTTGAGATGAAGTCATTACTGACTATTGTTTTGAAATCTTTCTCCCTAGCTATCCATGGGAACTGTTTCTCCAGAATTATGTTGACTCGGCTGATATATCCAATTCTTTGAGGGAATTTCTCACCATTCTAGCTTCGTTCAATGATATCAACGTACCTCTTCAGTTGTTCGAAGAAGTACTGTGCCCAGTTGATATCCATTCAGTTGTAGATGGCAGCGCAGATTTTATACTTTGTTGCTGTCATTTCCGATTGGCTGTCCGTAGTTCCAACCATGATTTTTGAGGCAATTGCAGCGAGTACCTAGAATTCATCTTGAAACTTTGATATAAGATGATTGATCTTGTATGATTGAGGCTCTCCTTCCTTTTTCCAGAAGTCATATGCTTCCTGGAAATTCACTTGAACATCCTCCAGCTTAAGTCCGTTGTTGGGTAGTCCAAATATGTTGCTCAGGGACCAGCTGTTACAACAATAGCGTGTCCTCTGACCTCCCATCTGATTTCTCTGGGATTCGAAGATCCCTTTGAATTTAGATAAAATTCAGCGACTGGTTCAATGTAGATTCATTCTGGAAACACCTCTAGAAACTTTTTCAGCCTAGCCTGAGAAAGCTTTTCGACGATCATCCTGCTTAGCGGAGAAGCTTTGCAGGCTTGAAGAAATCCGGCTGGATTGAAAAATTTATCTCTATCGAGCTTATCACAGAAAGCTTTAGAGTCTTCTCCGGATTGTTAGAAATTGAATCTTCTGCGAGATGGATTTTGAGCCATGATTCTTCGAAAGAGATTGACTTGCGAAGTTGAGGATTTTGATCTTTCAAGATTGAACAAGCTTTTGACGAGAGAAAGGTAGAAGGCCAGTAACTTTGTGGTAAAAATTGGAAAGCTTATCTCGATTGTTCAGCCGACTTATTTATATAGGAAGATTTGGCTCATCCAACGGTTGTGACTCTTGGTCTCCCTAAATTCAACGGTCGGATTAGATCAATTGACCGGTCGATTGGCTTTTCATTTCTATCCGTTGGGAATTAAGGAGGAGAGAGAAGAATAGTTCAATGGTAATATTTGGATGACACGTGTTTTTACCGTTTCCACTATTGAGACTTTTGAACTTATCTCTTCTCTTCAGCAGTTTCTCCTTGGCTTGAGAACTGATTACGTCATCAGTTGAGTTTGGTCGTAACTGATGATTTTTTCTATTGATCAGTTCCAACTGAGATATATTCTCATCAGTTCCTGACTGATCTTAACTACTCAGTTCTTCAAACAACTGCTTCAGTTCAGCTGTTCTCCTTCAGCTGGTCCTTGAACTGATATCTCCTTTTGAGTTTACTTCAGTTCCTATGACTTTTTCATCAGTTTGATCAATTTGCGGCTTGTAGGTTCTGCATAACTGACTAGTTTGTCAGTTTGAGTGACTGAACTGATGATTTAGTTGAACTGCTAGGGTAAACTGATCATTTCCAATTTGCTTATTTCTCAGCAGCTTCTTGCATATACTTCAAACTGATGGATTATGTGGCGAACTGATCAGTTTTTCGTCCTTTTTGACTCAATTTCTTTCTTCAGCTGGAGTGGTTCCTTGGCCTTTTTCTTCCAGTTCATCATCTTCATCCTGTGATGCTAGCTCCAGCAGTCCCAACTGTATGCATAGCTCCATAAACTTTGCTTCAGGCAACTGTTTGGTGAATATGTCGGCTATCTGCTTCTCAGTATTGACATATTTGATGCATATGTCTTTCTTCTAGATGTGATCTCTGATGAAGTGGTGCATTATGTCAATGTGCTTAGTTCTTGAATGTAGAACTGGATTCTGAGATATCGCGATTGTACTATTGTTGTCACAGTAGATAGACACTTCTTCAGTTTCAACTCTGTAGTCCTTCAACTGTTGCTTCATCCAGAGTATTTGAGCACAACAGCTTCCAGCAGCTACATACTCTGCTTCAGATATTGACATGGTAACTGAGTGCTGCTTCTTGCTAAACCAGGATATCAGTTTGCTTCCAAGAAACTGACATGTTCCACTGATGCTTTTTCTGTCAATCTTGCATCTACCAAAGTCTGAGTCTGAATATCCAATTAAACTCAAGCTGTCATCTCTAGGATACCATAATCCAAGATTTATGGTTCCTTTGAGATATTTGATAATTCTATTAGCTGCTTCAAGATGACTTTTCTTAGGATTGGATTGAAACCGCGCACATTGGCCGACTGAATATGAGATGTCTGGCCGACTGGCTGTTAAGTAAAGTAGGGACCCAATGATTCCTCTGTAGTAAGTTTAGCTAACTGATTCTCCTTCTTCATCAAGAGTTAGTTGAACTGATGTGTTCATTGGAACCTTAAGAGTTTTTCCTTTACTTACTCCAAACTTCTTGACTAGCTCATTGGTGTACTTCGCCTGGCTGATGTGAATTCCATCTTTCAGCTGCTTTACTTGGAGTCATAGAAAGAATGTCATTTCTCCCATCATGCTTATCTCGAATTCGCTTTGCATCAGTTGAGCGAACCGTGTGCATATATCTTTGCTCTTTGATCCAAAAATTGTGTCATCCACATAAATTTGAACCATTAATATCTCAGTTGATCGTTCTATTCGGAATAGAGTCCGATCAATGACTCCTTTTTGAAACCCGTTTTTCAGCAAGAATGTTATTAGAGTTTCATACCACGCTCTTGGAGCTTGCTTCAGTCCGTAGAAAGCCTTTTTCAGTTTGAAGACTTGATCACCAATTTCAAAGTCTGGCGGTTGCTCGACATAAACGTCCTCCTTGAGCATTCTTTGAAGAAAAGCACTCTTGACATCCATTTGGTAGACTGTGAAGTTAAAGTGAGCTGCATAGGCTAGGAACAGTCTGATGGCTTCCAATCTTGCAACTGGCGCAAATGTCTCATCAAAGTCAATACCTTCACTTTGTGAGTAACCTTTGGCTACCAGTCTAGCCTTGTTCCTTGTGATCACTCATTGTTCATCCAGTTTGTTGCGAAACACCCATTTTGTGCTAATTACCTTCTGGGTTTTTGGCCTATCCACGAGAAACCATACGTCATTTCATGTGAACTGGTTCAGTTCTTCTTGCATAGCCATGATCCAGTTTGAATCTTCTAAGGCTTCCTTGATGTTTGCTGGTTCAGTTTGAGAGATAAAGCATGTGAATAATGCATGCTCAGTTGATCCTCTGGTCTGAACTCGACTTCTTGGATCACCAACTATCTTGTCAATTGGATGGCTTCGGAGCCATTTGGGCAATATGGCTTCAGCTGGGTCCTCAGTTGGTTCTTCTGTGATGACATCATCAGTTGCTCGTTCATCAGTTGGCTCGGCATCCTCATTATTTCTTCCCCCTGCTTCAGTTGTGGGGTTTGCGGTCTCAACACGATTTGTGTCTTCATTGACCAAGTTGTTTTCAACTGGTTTAGTGCCAGTTTCATTGCCTTCTTCTAATGAAACTTCAAACCGCTCTGGAACAATGTGATCCACATAGTCCTGTGAATTTTCAGTTTCACTAGGTAGTACTTGAACTGATGTGTCTATAGATTCTTTGTTCTTGTACTCATTAGCAAATTCATCAAATACCACATGACATGTTATTTCCACAACAAGAGTTCGTTTATTGAACACTCTATAAGCCTGTGCATGAGGAGAGTTATACCCAAGAAATATTCCCTCATCAACTTTAGCACTAAAAGCTTTCAATTGAGTCTTGCCATTGTTGTGAATATAACATTTACAGCCAAATATTTTAAAATATGAGACAGAAGGCTTACGACCCTTGTACAGTTCATAAGGTGTCTTGTCATGGGCTGCTACAATGGCACTTCGATTTTGAGTATGACAAGCTGTGTTGACTGCATCAGCCCAGTACCCTTCAGCTATGTTGGCATCAGCTATCATCGCTGGAGCTGCTTCCTTTAGTGTTCGATTGCGCCTTTCAGCTACACCGTTTTGTTGTGGAGTTCTTGCAGCTGAATGTTCATGAGTGATTCCAAGCTGGTTGAGGAAGTTGATCATGTGTTGATTCACAAATTCGGTTCCATTGTCGGAGCGAATCCTTTGAACTGATCTTTCCTTCTCAGTTTGTAGTCTTCTGATCAGCACCGTGAGCTTGTCATATGTTTCATCTTTGCTCCTCAAGAATTCTACCCATGTATATCTTGAGTAATCATCAACTACTACAAGAGTGAATCTTTTGCCTCTTGGAGTTTGAGGTCTAACTGGACCAAACAAATCCATGTGCAATAGTTGAAGACAGTCAGTTGTTCCTGGTGGGTGATTCTTATTCTTGAAGGATGACTTCACTTGCTTCCCTTTTTGACATGGTCCGCATACACCTGTTTTCTTGTATATCTCCTTGGGAAGCCCCTCAACTAGCTCTTTCTTAGCTAGGTAGTTGATTGTCTTGAAGTTGAGGTGGTTCAGTCGACGATGCCATCGCCAGCTTGCTTCAGTTGATCCTTTTGAGAGAAAGCAAGCTTCTGAGTAGCCGGTTGACCAGTCAACAATGTATATGTTGCCTCTTCTGATGCTGGTTAGCAAGATTACTCTAGTTGACTTGTCTCTTATGTTGCAAGAGTTTTTGGTGAAGTCAACAGAGTAGCCATTGTCGCACAGTTGGCTGATGCTGAGTAATTTGTGCTTTAGTCCATCCACATGGGAGACTCCATTTACAACTACTTTTCCTTTGATAACGAATCCTTCTCCAATGGTTCGGCTTTTGGAATTGTCTCCAAATGTGACGAGTGGACCTTTGATTTCTTCATAACCGTCGAGATCTTCTTTGTCTCCGGTCATGTGCTTAGAGCACCCGCTATCTAGATACCAAATGTCTTTGGTTTTCTTCATAGATAGGATGCTTTTATCCTGAAAAGAAAGGATTAGCATTTAGGGACCCATTTCATATCGGGTCCCTTTTGATACATTAAGCTTTTTGGAATCCAGACTTGCCAAACTTTTGGCTTCTTATCACTTAAAGAGTCAACTGACTTAGATCGTTTCATCAGTTTCGACTCTCTTTCAACTCTCTTTGAGTCGGTTGAATGGTACCTGCGCTGAAAGTTAGTAGGATAAAACACTTCAACTAGCACACAATTATTTTGAGATTTTTGGGCTCTTCGATCAGGCTAATGTCTTGTGTGTTTCCAGTTCATTGGATTGAACCCTTTTGGATTAGCTCTTGGTTCATTTCTGGAATCCAAATATTCATCGTAATGATGATAGGGTTAAATTTTTTTTCTTTGATCTCTCCTAGAAGTGCTTTGATTGAACTGCTTAGCAGGATAGGTTTGAGATCTAAACTGGTCTTTCTTTTCATAGGGAACTGATCTGCCAGTTTGCCTTGAGGGCATTTTATACTAAGTTGGTGGCCTTTGTTGAACTGGAGGCTTTGGGCGAGTGGACTGACTTGAGTGAACTGATGGTCTTAGCTGAGAACTGGGCTTTGGCTGACCGGGTGTTTTAGATTGGTAGAACTGACCAAACTTTTTAGGCTGGGTCTGGGGATTTTTTAATATTCCCTTTTCTTTGTTTGACTCAGCTGGTTGATCCTGATATCTTGTGAACCCTTTTAGGATACCCTTGTCACTAGGTTGAGCAACTACTTTTCCTTTTTCTAGGGTAGTGAACTTGCTATATCCTAGTCCTGAGCTGTCAGTTCCAGTTCTTTGATGACTGAGTATTTCATCTAGAGTCTGAGATCCTTTTTTGAACTTTAGGTTTACCTTTTCTTTTTCAAGGATCTCTTGCTTGAATTTTTGATTTTCTTTCTCTAGATCAGTAGTTCTTAGTTTCAATTTCTCAAATTCTATAAGCTGAGATTCAAGATACTCTAGTCTTTCATGATCAATGCTCAGTTTCCTGACCTTGTTTCTCAGTTCATTATTTTCATCTTTCAGTTCAACATGCAAACAGGAGATTGAAGCTAATTGGTCTTCTAGCATCATAAGTTTCACATCAAGCTCATTACTAGAGACAGTTGCTTCATTGATATGGTAAAAAGAAGTTTGAGAGTCAGCTGTACTAACCTCTTTATCATGGTCAGCCATGAGGCAGAATAATGCTTCATCATCATCTGAGCTGTAGCCGTCAGAATTGATTCCATAAGAATAGTCTGAATCATCCAGCACAACATTCTCGAGATTTGCGACCATTGCTTTTCTTTTAAAGAAGCTTCTTTTTACCTTGGCTTTCTTATCTTCGGGAAGTTCTGGACATTCGAACCTGTAATGTCCTTATTTATGACAATGAAAATATTCTCCAAGATTGCCATTGCCACTCCTGAATGGTTCAACTGGTCGTTCAGCTGGTTGGTAAGGTTTTTCAACTTTTAGGATTTCATCAGTCTGTGGTGAAACTGATTGTTTATCCCGAGCTCTCTTCAACTTTTTGAGCAACTTGGTAACTGATTGAATCTGATCATTGATGTCCTCAGTTAGATATTCCTTCTTTTCAATTGCCTCCCTTTTCTGTTCAGTTGAAGATCCGCCTTGGTTTTCTTTAGCTGGTGAGCTCCTAGGTCGGAAGCTATTTTTTCCTCGAGCGTCTCTAAACCTGGGCCTTTCGCCATAGAAAGCTGCGTCTTGAGCTGATGATGTCGACATTTCTCTTTTTCGATTTAGACTGTACTCATGAGCTTTAAGAGAACCAAATAGTTCTCTTGGAGTGATGCTGTTTAGGTTTCTTGAATCCTTTGTAGCTATCACTTTCATATCCCATTCGTCAATGAGATTATCCAATATTTTGGAATTCATCTCTGAATTGGGGTAATTTCTTCCAAGGTTGTTCATCTCACTGATGATGCCTAGAAATCTAGTTTCAAGGCTTGAGATGGACTCTTCTGCCTGCATTTTGAAGGATTCATACCTGTCAACCGCCAGTTGGAGCTTATTTCCTTTTATAGCTTCGAACTCTCTGCAAAGATCTGCTAGTAGGTCCCATATTTCTTTGGCAGTTGGGCAATTCTTGGTATCCTTTATACGATCTTCATCTAAAGTTTGGAATAATGCAGCTTGGGCAACGAACTCTAGATTCTTCAACTTCTTCTCTTCACTGGTGAGAAGATTAGTTGGCTTCGGGATCCTTGCTGGTTGATTGATTTCAACTATGTGAGCATCATTATCCATCATGATGATGATTGGACCTTCTTTAATGACTTCCCACATGTTCTCATGAATTGAGCAGAGATGAACTTTCATTCTCCTGCTCCAATTATCATAGTTCTCAACTGAAAACAAATGTAGCTTATGGTTTCCCATAGCGGGAATCTTAGCACAGATAATTAGATCTGATTCAGTTGATCTGCAGAAATGGCTGATCCTTAGAATCAACAGCTCTGATACCACTTATTGGTCCTGGGCGAGTCGGTATCAGTTTAGAGAGGGAGTGAATAAACTGATTCAAAAACTTTTACTTTAGATGCGGAAAATAGGGCCCTTTGACTCGCTTGAAGAAATTTATCTATGCACCAAATTGATTTGGCAGTTTTGGATTTCTCAGCATAGTTGCAGTATCGTTCCAGCTGGCAGTTCTGAGCTTGTCAGCTGAGTCTGGCTATTGGTCCAGTTGGCAGTTCTGAACTCATCAGTTGAGTCTGCCTGTTGCTCCAGTTGGCAGTTCTGGACTTATCAGCTGAGTCTGCCTGTTGCTCCAGTTGGCAGTTCTGGGCTTGTCAGCTGAGATTGGCCATTGCTCCAGTTGGCAGTTCTGGGCTTGTCAGCTGAGATTGGCCGTTGCTCCAGTTGGCAGTTCTGGGCTTGTCAGTTGAGATTGACCATTGCTCCAGTTGGCAGTTCTGGGCTTGTCAGCTGAGATTGGCCATTGCTCTAGTTGGCAGTTCTGGGCTTGTCAGTTGAGATTGGCCGTTGCTCCAGTTGGCTACTGTTAGTCTTTAGCATAAACTGATATTTTATCAGCTTCTTCAATCTTTGGTCAACTCCTTTCTCTCTCAGTTCAGCTAGCTCGATTGTCAGCTTGCTTTGATCGGTATGATTCCTCAGCCAAGTTGAACTTTAGACTGAATGATATGTCTTTCAACTTATGGGTCATTCTTCAAATTGGTTGACTTTGACTCTTCTAGAGTTCTTCTTCGAAGATGCCCTGGGCTGATCAGCTTCGATCTACAGCTTGAATATTGGTCAGTTTTACATAAATAATTTTGACATCTCATCAAAACCTGATCTAGGGGTTCCTTGATAGTTTTTCTCAACAGTTATGATCACACGGTTCCTATACTATTGCTAATTGGAAGTTAGATGGGCCTTTCTATTTCCTAAAAATATGAGAACTGCAATACACTAAAACAGATGAAAAGGTAAGGAAAGTCACAATTACAAATACAAATAGACGCAGAAACAGAATCGTAGCACAAATACCACTATATGATTGCAGCTCATCAACATGCAAACTTACTTGAGAGACGAAGAACTGCGCTGCCTCTAATATGAACATTTGCCATAACTCTTGAATCTTGAACATCAATCCATCCTACTTACTACTCCAGAGATAATTGAGATGAAAATTAGGAAATCAAGAAGAAATTATACCCAAATGAGAAAGAAAGATGAAAAAAAAGCTTTCTTGCAACACAACAGAAAAAATGGCGAAAAGAGAGAGAGAGGAGAGATGACCTCTTTCACAGTCTTCTTCCCTCACGGAAACAAAACGCGATATCTTCTTTGATGAGATGACGAGGCAAATACAGCGTGGAGTTCTTCTACGATGGCGCCAGGGCTTTGGAAGTGAATAAAGGGGTAGAACGGCGCTGAACAAAGAGGGATTGGAAGTGAAAATTAAAATTGGGGGAAAATTGAAATTGGGGGAAATTAGTGTAATTTTAAACGGGATTTTGAAACACTCTAAAATTAGGCCCGAATTAAAAATTATTCCAGCGGTGTGTCGAGCCTGCAGGAATTCTCGCTGGAATGTTAGGTCTTCATATAGAATTTCCAGCGGTAATACGGGTTTGCTGGAATTCCCGCTGGAATTTCATTTTAATTCCAGCGGCAAACGGGCCCGCTGGAATTTTATTAAATTCCATCGGTACACGGGTCTGCTGGAATATTATGCTGGAAAAAGGTAAATTTCTAGTAGTGTGATAAGTTAGTTTATCTTGACTAACTGATTATTCTAGTACACTCGTTTGTGTATTGAGAATGATCATGATAGGATACTATTCTCTGTCTCTGACCCAGTTACTGAGAGAATAAAGATCCACAGAGTTCGGGTTCTGAACTCATGTGATATTATCGAACATATGTGTGCGTTGTTTATTACTTTGATTTATCAATGAGTAAGATCTTTTCGTAGATCGAATTCGATATCTTGGGTAATAACAATGTATACATTATGTCTCGAGCAGTGTGCATGATCATCGTGTCCTGGTGCACCAGGTTGATGATGTTCTCTTGAGAAAATGCAAGTTCATGTTGAAACCCTGCAGGTGGAATTTATTCCTTACATGGTAAAGCTTGTGTGGTACTACTCAAAGTTTTAGATGTTAATTAATTATATTTGTCAGAGGCTGACATAATTAATTAATGAACATTATATCTTAAACACGGGGAATGGCTGGACTAAAGGAGAAAGCATATTCGCAAATATGTATTAAATTGGTAGGTCAATTTTACTTCTTTAGTGGAATAAAAGTTAAACTTAATTTATTTAATTATATCCTGTGTTTATTGGATATTAGATATTAAATAAATTAGTGGGCCAATTTAATATTCTTCTAGATCCCTGTTGTAGCCCAATATGACTGAAAGTGGACTGGATATAGAACTTGAGATAGAAGCCCAGCCCAGTAGGGCTGGAGCATGAAATTTCACCCCTTCCTATATATAAGGGGAGGGAGGACGAAATTTGCACAATAATTATCATAAGAAATCAGCCCCTCTTTGTCTCTCAAAGTTATCCACAGATTTCACAATTCTATCTAGTAGATTTCAGCCCACTCTGAATCTAGATACAGTCCGGGAATACAATAGAAGATCTTGGAGTGGAATTGTGCAGTGGCCGTGTGTGACATAAGTGGCGCCATTACTGTGCTCATTCAACAGCAAGATTAGATCTTTAATCTTGTCCACATATCGTTTATCGATTTGTAAGTAGATTTGTTTCTATGTCTTCCGCTTTATTATATTCGAATCTGCTTTGCATGCTTTTTGATTAGACTATGATAAACATACATGTGACATAAAATTATGATTGACATGAACACGGATTAAAGAACAACCAAATAGATCCTGTGGTGGTTTAATTCGAAAAAACCCCAATATGAATCACATGAGAAGAAGGTACAACACTACCCGAGAAGGAGATGTTTCTGTCTCATTTCTGTTGCCATTTTCTTTTTTTTCTCTTTTCATTTAATTATTTATTTATTGTTTTTTATTAATTTATATTTTAATAAGGGTATTTAAGTAGATTTACTATTAATAAAAATAAAAGAAAAATAATTGGTTATGTGAAAAATAAATATTATGTCGCAAATAGAAACACCCTAAATTTATGGAAGATTGCTCAAATAAGATAACAATATATACTTTTTAATTCCAGATATTCAATTATAGCCTATCGCATGTAGTTTCGTTTTCTATGGGAAATATTCATGTGTAAGTGGATAAAACTAGTCAAACATGATATAACAAATTATTTTTTAGCCCACTTTTTTAACTCATTCTTTTTTATTAAAAGTATTTCTCAATCTCTAAAATACCCTTACTAAATGTGGGCCCAGTCAACAAGACATTTTTGACTCCTTTTAGAATTTGAACAAAAAACCAAAACAGTGAGAATTTTCATCACGGGTAAAGCAAAGCAAAGCCGATCCCCATTCAAATTTTTGTCACGAGCAAAGCAAAGAAAAGCCGGTCTCTATTCAAATTTTTTTCACGAATACAGTCGCCTCTCCTTTCAATTTTTTTACTAAACCATTCGTTTCTCCTTTCAATTTTCTGCACGAAAAAAATAACAAACTCATAAAATCCCTTAACTCACGAGAAGGCCTCACGAGGATGAAGATCTCGAGCCATGGAAAACTTGGAGTCTTGGGCTGTCAAATATCAACAGGTGAGAACCTAAATTTGAAATTTTGTGATGTTTTGAATAGTTCGAACAATTTAATGATTCATGAGGAGCAATTTAGGGCATTTGTATTGTGGATTTTTGTGAATTAAAATCTAGAAATATGTTCTAATGTTGGGAAGTTGTGAAATCTATGGAATTTTATGAATTTAGATTCATGGTTGCTGCGTGAAATCTATTGAATTTTAATTCATCTCGTGACAATATATCATCACGAAAAGGATCTCGTGACAATATATACTCACGAAATCATATTTCGTGACTATATATGCTCACGAGATCCATTTTCGTGACAATTTTGCTCACGAAATGTCCTGAATTAAAAAAAAATCACGAAATAGATATTTCTGGTCAATATATTATCACGAAAATTAATATCATGATAAAATATTGTCACGAAAAGTGATACCGTGACCATATATTATCACGAAAATAGATTTTGTGAGTATATATTCTCACAAAATTTATAAGTTTTGTTTGATAATTTCCAGCATGTAGGTATCTGCAGCATGACTAATTAGTTTTAATTTAATTATTTTTGTTCATATTTATTTTATTTTTCATTATTTATTCATAAATTTTTGTTTATTGTTTAAAAAATAGCGTTCTTGGGTGTGGAGAGGAGAAGCTTTATAGAACATCACTTGCGGGGATCAATTTATATTGGAAGGACAACATGAATGTAATTAAAGAAGTATTACACATGATCAATAGTGGGTCCAAATTAATAGAACATTTTAGGAGAGATTGATGTTTTGGCCATTTGATGGATTTTGTGGGTGGAAATAGTTGTAACAATGCTTTAGAGGCATTGTTGAATAGGGGAGGTGATCATTGATGGTGCACGGGAGCACGACATTTGGTTTTGAATTGGAGAAACCAACATTAGGTTTTCCCCTAGTGAGTTTGCATTAGTGACTAGACTGCAGTTCGGGGGATTCGATTTTTATCTGTCTTCATCATATGAGACTGTAGTTCGGGGGATTCGATTTTTATCTGTCTTCATCATATGAGACATCTCATTGTATTATCACGTATTATTAAAGACACCTCTGAGAGTGAAGGACCCACTTGAGAGGTTTAAGAAGTATTCCCTAAGAGATGATGTTATGGATTATGTGATAGCCGCCAATATGTTGTTACTGCATAATATGATATTTGGATATGATCAGACACACATGATAGATGGCTTGGTATGGGTCTTAGTTGAGGATCAAGATCGATGGAACTCATTTCCATGGGGCGCTTATGCATTCAGTCTTTTGGAGCATTATATGAGTTTGGTACCGTCTACAAAGGTAGAACTGACAAGGAAATTCAAGAAGACAGAGAAAAAGCAAAGAATGTCATATTATTTCTATGGACCAGTGTGAGCTTTACTGGTATTATTTTAATTTTGTAATTATTATAAATGTAATCTTATTTAATCAAATATAATTTGATCAATAATTTATTTTATATGTATGGGCATATGAGGCTATACCTTGACTCGGTGTACATTGTGCACAAGTTTCATCAGTAGGTGCATTGCCCAGGTATTTGAGGTGGACATTTAAAACTAGGACCACATGTTTGGGTAGATTATTTTCTGAAGAGGTAAGCATTTATTTTAAAGAATGTGTGTTACATTGATTATCTATGTATTTCTAATTAATATTTATCATTTGCAGTAATTATGTTTCATATATTTAGAGACGAGCGAGCTTGAGGTGGCCACACCATATTATAGAAGTGTATTGCTTGGTGATTGTATGGGAATGACATATGAGGCACAGCGTAATAAAAGGATGAAGCCTATTTATGAAGATCTGGATAGAGCCCGTCAACCAAGAGCTCCCTCTCCTCCAAGAGCTCCCTCTCAGTCTAGAAGATCTGGTAGTTGCATTCCTCGTACTTGTACAAATACGATTACAGTTGATTCAGCTGGGAGACGACAGACGGACCCTAGAGAGAAGCATTCTAGAATTTCCACCCCCACATCGAGTACTAGTGAGGATCATCATTGTTGCAAACACGTAGGATGGATGCAAGATGTGGCACATCAAACAGGTATAGAGATGCTCCGTATTATTCAGGAGCGTGATGAAGAGCGTGAGATGGCACACAGCCAGTATGAGAAGGAGTGTGAGATGGCACGCAGACTATATGAGGAGGAGCGTGATTGTTTGGTGTTTATTTGTGGTGTTTTATTGCATGATTTTGCATGTTTTGTTAGTATTTCCTTGTCCCTTTTTTCTAGTTTATTTATAAGTTTCGTGTGATTTTCTTCACTTGTTGCTCTCATGGTGGAATAGGCTAAGTTTTGGAAAACTTGAGCTTTTGTTCGTATAATTTGGATTTTTAGGTAATAAGGTGGTGATGAGCAAAGAAGAGAATTGAAGTGATGAACCCGGAGAAAAGCCCCAGGGACCACGCGGCCGCGCAACAAGGCCCCGCAGCCGCGCAAGCCCCGCGACCGCACGAGGGTGCTCTCGACGGAGGCACCCCGCGGGTGCGCGCACACCCTGCACCCCGCGGGCACGCTGCATGCCCTGTTTCGCCCGACTTGGCCAGACTTGTGCTCGACTCTCACCTCTTCTTCACCATTTTGCACTAATGAGCATATCCTTCATCCTTCCTCATTAGGCATGTTGGAAATTAGACTTTTGACTACCCTAATCTAAGTAATAGATCATAGGGATCAATTTTCCCTAAGTTTACTTTGTGGACTTTTGCTCCCAACAAATCCCCTCAAATCCCTCTCATTTAATGCCTCTCATCATAGAATTCCCATCATCTTTTCTCCCACCTTACCACCACCATACCTCTCCCTCTCTCTCTTACGTCTCTCTTTCTTCCCCTATATCTCATATAGATTTGGGGGGATTTTCACATATCATCATTCACTCTCATCACTTCTCTCACCACTTCACTTCATCTTCTTCACCACTCCATATCCATTTTCTCTCTATACACACTACACACACTCATTCTCTACACCATTTTCTCACCATTGTTACCATCATCACCATCACAAAAGAGAAGTAGAGGAAAGGAAGAAGAAGAGAACCAAGCCAAGCAAGAAGAAGAGAAGACGAGAAGAAACCGATGTCGAGCCATCCGCGGAAGCTACGCTCGAAGGAGGTTTCCCTTTTGTATTTTCTTTGTATTTCTTGGATGTTTTGAGGAGATTTGTTCCAAACTCTTGAAGGATATATAATATTGTAGAAGTTATTGTTATTTGCATTTGATTTATGAGATGACTTTCTTCTATGATATTTGTGTTGTTTTGAGCTTGTTTAGTGGCTAATCTCCCTATTAGGGGGTAGATGATCGATTTGGTTTTTGATTTATGCTTATTCTTGTTGGTTGTTGTTGTTGGAATAGTACCTATTATGTGAGAGTACTTGATCACTACTTGAGCATCGTTAGGATTTAGAGGAGTCTTGATTGTGATTCTAAATCCCGAAATTGGTTCCTTCGACGTTAGTCGGATGGGGTTCCTAAGCCTAATATGTTAATCTTGCTTGTACGATATAGCTGAAAGAGGTTTAATGGATAGACGATGACAGTAATTGAAGTTAAACCAATTGAGAGGGTCTATTGTATGAGTAAGATTAGCATTACCAACTTGAACAAAACATAGTGACAAGCCATTGAGAGAATCTAAACCCTAATACCTTTATCATTCTATCTCCCTCAATCTTGTTTTCATTTGTTGTCATTTCCATTATCTTGTTTCCTTGCTAATTTCAATTCTTAGTTTAAATCACCATCAATCACCTGTTTAGAATGTTTAGGTTTATTTTCGTCGTTTTAGCACCTTGCATGTATAGCCCTTAAGATAATAGCTCGCACTACATCTTCCTTATAAGATCGACTCGGGTTAGCTCATCACGTCTATAATTGACCCCGTCCAATTGCGAGTGTGGTCCAAATTAGTTGTCTTGTTAAGCATAAACCGAAATTATAAGTAGTAAATTTGTGGACCGTAAAACAAATTTTAGCACCGTTGCCGAGGAAGGCGTAAGTTATTGTTTGTATGGTGCTATAATTTCTTTTGTGTATTTTGTGATCGTGAATCTTTCTTGTTAAAGTGTTGTGTTGTGTTGCTTGTATAAATTTGTCTTTGTGTTATTTTCTTGCGTTTAGCTTTCGTATCTCTTTCAGCAAGATACGTGTGATCTCCGTTTTATTTTTGGTTGTGTATGCTAGGGAGGCAAAGCCTCAATCAGAGACTAGCCCCTGTGTTTTACAACATCCATCGACCAAGGAGATTCAACGTGTTCGAGTGGGAAAGAGAGATGGAAGCTAACCCCCTCAACCATCCCGACAATGCCAATGCCAATGCGGCTAGGAATATGAGAGACTTTGCACGTCCCGTGATTGGGGCGTCAACTTCTTGCATAGTTTTTGGTGAAGCCGCAAGGAATTATGAGCTGAATAACATTCATTTTAGCCAACTTCCCTCTTTCTATGGGATGCCGGCCGAAGATGCTCTGAACTTCATCAGGGAATTCTATGATGTCGTTCATACCTTTCCTTTACAAGGTTTGAACGAAGATCAATTGAAGATGGGGTGTTTCCCTTACACCTTGAAAGATCGAGCCAAGACGTGGTTCATGTCACTACCGGCCAACTCATTAGCCAATTGGAATGCCGTCTATGAGAAGTTTATGGCCAAGTACTATTCCAATCAAAAGACCCAAGATTTGAGAGCTCAAATTGTTACCTTTACCCAATCTCCGGGTGAAGCATTTCATGAAGCTTAGGATAGATTTCGAGGTCTCCAACAACAATGCCCACACCACCATCTCGCACCCGAGTTGCTCAAATAATTCTTCTACGACGTACTTTCTCAAAATTTTCAATACATGGTAGATAATGCTTCAGGAGGAGACATTGGAGGTTGAACTGCTGAAGAGGTCTCAAACATCTATGAGACCATGGCCACTACTTCTTAACAAAAGAGTGCTAGGGAGAAGAGAGCTTCCGTCAATGAAGCCAACCCTAGTTATGATGTGACGAAACAACTTGCCGAGTTGACAAGGCAAGTAGAGATGCTTCGAACCTCCGAGAGACCACCCCAACAAGCGATGACCGTTGAGACTTGTGGGATTTGTAGAGAGTATGGCCATGGAGCCAACTTGTGCCAAAATTCGATCGAGCCGGAATTAAGTGAAGAGTCTCATTTACATGCTCTTCAAGAGCAAGTGCATGCCCTTCAAGGATTCCAACCACGCCAACCTTACAACCCATATTCTCAATCATACAATCCGGGGTGGAAAAATCATCCAAATTTCTCTTGGAGAAAACCTCAACAACCACCTCTAACACCACAACAACCACCACCACCTCAACAAGCCGGAGGTGGCCAAGCTCCACCTTATCCGAGGCCGCAACAATATCTGGCCTAACCAAACCAACCGCCGAGGCTGACATTGTAAGACACATTGCAATCTTTCATTCAAGCCACCCAACAAAGGTTCGAATCCGTTGAGGCCTCCGTGAAGAGGATTGAAATCCAAGTTGGGCAAATAGCCGGGACCGTTGGAGAATTAGCCAAACAAGCCAAGCCGGGCAAGTTGCTAAGCTAATCGGAGCAAGCGCAAGCCATTACCGTGCTTAGAGGAGGCAAGGTGGTCGATAATAAGGTTGGTAAACCGAGCTCATCTGAAGAGGTTGAGAAAGAAGAGGAGACTCCTCAACCACAACAAAGGGAGCCCGAAATGAAAAGTGAAGAAGTAAATAAGCCCACACTCTGCAAGGCCACCAATCCCTACAATCCTCCAATTCCATTTCCAAGCCGGTTGAGGAATGAGAAGCAAGACACCCAATTTCAAGAGTTCTACAAACTCCTATCCAAAGTGAACGCCAATCTTCCACTCCTTGATGTCATTCGCAATGTGTCGGCCTATATCAAGTTCTTCAAAGAACTAGCTTCCAAGAAGAGGAAGTTCGGGGAGGATGAGAAGATAGAGGTATCCGAAGTGGCAAGTGCAATCCTACAACATCAACTACCACCTAAGCTCCGTGATCCAGGTAGTTTTACTCTTAAAATTGCTTTGGGAAATGGTAAAGAAGCATGTGGTATGCTAGATTTGGGAGCCGGAATTAATTTGATGCCTTACTCTATTTATAAACAATTAGAGTTAGAAGAATTGAAACCAACTAGAATGTGTCTACAATTGGCGGATAGGTCCGTGAGATATCCGAGGGGAATCATAGAGGACATTCTAGTTAAGGTTGGTGGTTTGATAATTCTGGTGGATTTTGTTGTTTTGGATATGGATGATGTCAAAGAAACGGGTAAAGAGCACACACTTCTCCTAGGTAGACCTTTCATGGCTACCACAAACAGCTTGATTGTTGTTAAAAATGGAACTTTAAAAATGTCGGTGTTAGGAGAAACTGTGTCATTTTCCGTACATGAAAACAAGGCTATTCCTGTCTCCTCATTTGAGGAAAATTGTTCTTACATTGATGCTATTGATGCCTTGGCCGAGGAGGTTTTTTTGCAGGAAATAGGCTCCCACTAGAGGAGTGAAGCTCTGTCCGAGGAGCTTGCTATGGAGGAAGCTTACCTCAAGTGTGGGGGAGACGAGTTAAATACCGAAGAGATGGAGATTTTGCTAGGAGAAGGCATGAGCCTAATGGAAATCATGGCTTCAACCGAAGAGAAAGTGAAGCCTACTCCCGAGCTTGAGCTCAAGGAGCTCCTATCTCATCTCAAATACGTCTATCTCGATGAAGAAAAGAAGAAGCCCGTGATCATTTTTTCCGGGCTAGATAAAGATGAAAAAGACCTCTTAGTAGCCGTACGAAAGAGGAATAAACAAGCCATTGGGTGGAATCTTTTCGACATCAAAGGCATTAGCTCCTCAACATGCATGCATTGCATCATTCTTGAGGAAGGGGCTAAGTCGGTTCGGAAAGATCAAAGAAGGCTCAACCCCGTGTTGATGGAAGTCGTAAAGAAGGAGATTTTTAAGCTCCTAGCGGAAGGGATCATCTATCCCATAGCCGATAGTGAATGGGTGAGCCCGGTCCATGTGGTGCCAAAGAAAGGAGGAATCACGGTAGTGGAGAATGACAAAGGAGAGCATGTGGCTACTCGGACCACCACCGGATGGAGAATGTGTATTGATTACCGAAAGTTCAATGCCGCAATGTGAAAAGACCATTTTCCTCTTTCTTTCATTGATCAAATTCTTGATAAATTAGCCGAGCATAGTTTTTATTATTTCCTTGACGGTTTATCGGGTTATTTTCAGGTGGCCATAGCGCCGGAGGACCAAGCCAATACCGCATTTACATGTCCGTTCGGCACGTTTACATGTAAGAGGATGCCGTTTGGACTATGCAATACACCGGGCACGTTTCAAAGGTGTATGTTCTCTATCTTCTCTGAAATGATTGGAGACTTCATTGAGGTATTCATGGATGATTTTTCGATCTTTGGATCTTCATTTTTCGATTGTTTAGAGAAGTTAGAACTTGTTTCAAAAAGATGCATAGAAAGTAGCCTTACTCTCAGTTGGGAAAAGAGTCATTTCATGGTTACTAGTGGCATAGTCCTTGGGCATGTTGTTTCTAAAGAAAGAATGAGCGTAGATAAGGCTAAGGTAGATGTGATTGAAAAATTACCTCCACCCGTTAATGTGAAAGGTGTTAGAAACATTCTAGGCCATGCCGGTTTTTACCGTAGGTTTATTAAAGACTTCTACAAAATTAGCCAACCTCTATGCCATTTGCTTGCTCAAGATGTTCCTTTTGAGTTTGACGAAAAATGTTTGCATGCTTTTAATACTCTTAAGGAGAAATTGATCACCGCGCCCATTGTTGTTCCCCCTGATTGGTCTTTACCATTTGAAATCATGTCTGATGCATCAAATTTCGCTGTGGGTGCTGTTTTGGGTCAACGGATTGATAAAATTCTTTATGTCATTCACTATGCTAGCCTCACGTTGAATAGTGCTCAAGTAAATTACACCACTACCGAAAAAGAATTGCTTGCTGTTGTGTTTTCATTGGATAAATTTAGATACTATATCTTAGGTTCTAAAGTAATTGTGCATAGTGATCATGCGGCTCTTAGGCATTTCTTGACCAAGCCCCAAGCTAAACCTAGACTCATTAGGTGGATTTTGCTTGTGCAAGAATTTGATGTCAAAATCAAAGATAGAAAGGGATGTGAAAATGTGGTAGCAGATCATCTATCTCGCCTCCCCATTGATGACAATTTTAATTTATCTCATGAAAAATGAGTTGATTGTGATTCATTTCCATATGAGCATGTTCTTGTGCTTAATTCCTCTCCTTGGTATGCCGACATTGTCAATTATCTTGCTTGTGGTAGAACGAGGCCTAACCTTACCTTTCAAGAAAGGAAAAGGTGTTTGGCAATGTGTAGGTATTACTTTTGGGACGATCCATACCTTTTCCACTTGGGAAAAGATGAAGTGATTCGAAGATGTGTCTCGGCGGAGGAGCAAACCAATGTTTTGGCCTTTTGCCATGCCTCACACTATGGTGGGCATTTTGGTGGGCAAAAAACGGCCCGAAAGATTTTGCAATCCGGTTTGTATTGGCCTTTAATTTTCAAGGATGCTCATGTTTATTACCTTTCATGTGATAAATGCCAAAGGCTTGGCAATATTGGGAGAAGAAATGAAATGCCTTTAAATATCAATCTTGTTGTTAAAATTTTTGATGTTTGGGGTATTGATTTTATGGGACCATTTCCTAACTCATTTGGCTTCGAGTATATCCTATTAGCGGTCGATTATGTGTCAAAGTGGGTTGAAGCAATCCCCACTGGGTCTTGTGACGCTAATATGGTTATCAAGTTTGTGCAGGAGCATATTTTGAGTAGATTTGGATTCCCTCGAGCAATCATAAGTGACGGTGGAACACATTTCACCAACAAGCTCTTCGAAAGATTGATGAAGAAGAATGGAGTGACTCACAAGGTAGCTACTCCCTATCATCCTAAAACTTCCGGTCAAGTGGAGACGAGCAACAAGCAAATTCAAAATATTTTGAAGAAGACCGTGAATGTGACGAGGAAAGATTAGTCTACAAAGCTGACGGATGCTCTTTGGGCATACCGGGTGGCTTACAAGACTATTCTAGGGATGAGCCCTTACCGGCTCGTGTATGAGAAAGCATGCCACCTCCCTGTTGAGATCGAGCACAAGGCCTATTGGGCCCTAAAGGCTGTAAATTTTGATTTAACTCGTGCAGGAAAGGAACGAGCCTTGCAATTGACCGAGCTAGATGAGTTGAGAAATGAAGCTTACGACAATGCAAAAATTTACAAGGATAAGGTGAAGAAACTTCACGATAGACGCATTGTCAAAAAGGAGCTCGTTCCGGGCATGAAGGTTCTCCTTTTAAACACACGGTTGCGGCTTTTTCCCGCAAAACTCAAGTCACGATGGAGTGGCCCGTTCATCATAGAAGAAGTGTTCCCGTACGGAGTTGTCACCTTAAAAAATCCGAGGACCAACAATACATTCCAAGTGAATTGTAACACCACAAATTTTTGATTAAGCTTTAAAGGATTCTTAATGATAATTAAGAAGTTAAGGAAGAAATTTAATTAAGGTTAATTAAGGTCAGATGTCAGTCACGACTTTAAGAGTCAGTTTTCGTGGAAATCGTCTTTTCGAAAAAGTTGATCTTAATTCTTTTATGGCCATTCATGTCTCGCTAGAAAGGTTTTAACTCAAGGAGTATGCCGGTGTTTTCAGATTGTAATTCTGAAGTCATTTAAGTTCCTGGTAATGAAAAACATATTTAAAGGATGAATGAATAGTAACTTTTGCGTGCGTTCATGTTTTGAGAAATTTACGAAATCCTCCTTGTTGATCCGAGTCTAGTTCTGTCAAGCCCCTCTTATGGGAAATGACTCAAGGATTCCGTTGGTGTTAACGGATTACCATTCTGAGATCAATCGATCGCTCGGGAGCAAAATCTGTCAGTCTGAGAGAATAGTAATAAGTAATCCCAAAAAGGGAATCTTTGCTCGTCTTTCTTCTGACGACCCCGTCTTCTTCACGAATCAAGTTGGATCACTAGTATTCAAGCTAACGAGTCTCCCGGTATTTTTAGATTTCGTGTCTGAAGTCATTTGGACCTCGACATCGAATAAAGCAGCTTTTAACCGAACCTGGGGTAACTTTTGTAGTATTCTTGTACTGAAGTGACTTTCCTTAGAAGCCAAAGCTTTTCCTATAAATACAAGGCCACCTCTTGCATTCATTTGCTAATTTCCATCCATTTCACTTCATAGAGAGTGAAAAAGCTCGTGAGAGCCGAGAAACTTATGTCGAAGTAAAAAGCGTTCTTCATGAGTGTTCTGCAAGACGACGAGCGTGGTGGCGTGGAAGGGATGCGGTGAGGGAAGGTGTTAGAGGCGCCGTTGGGTTGTAGCGGGCGGCTCTGCCGCCGTTGCAACTCAACAAGACGCCGAGATAGCCACCTTCGTTCGACGCACCTAACCCCGTCCATTCTTGTTCGTCAGTCTCGATCTCCATTTCTTTTTCCGTCTTTAAATTCTGCATTTACTTTCCGTTCTTTACGTTCTTCACGTTCTACATTATTACTCGTTTACCTTCCATCTAAGTTGTATTTCAATTTTTATTGAAGTTCCAAGTTAATAACGTTTACGTTATATTTCTCGCTTTATTCCTGTCGTTATTATTCTTGAGATTAGCCCCGTTTATTCCGATTAAATTCCCTTCAAGCTATATTTAGAGATTTCATCGTTATTCTAAATATTTAAAGAGGATTATCATGTTTACGTCGTTATAATGCCAAAATTCTATTTAAAGTTAAAGCATGTTGTTGCATGTTAATTTCAAGTATGTTGTTTTTAAAAAATTTCGGGTTAAGTGTTCTTCGTGTTCGTCGAAAGAATCAACGAACACGAAGAACCCAGTTGAAGATCGCCCAGAACTGGGCTAAAGAGAGAGAAAGGGAGGGAGCCCCGCGGGGGAGGGGGTGCACCGCCGCGCTGCAACCCCCTCGGCCACCATGAGCCCGCCGGGGCTAGGGTGCCCGCCGGCGCTCATGTGTCCTGCAACGGGGGGCGGCCCGCCGGCGCCCATGTGCGCCGCGGCGCCCCCATTCCCGTGTTGTTTCATGCTGATTCTTTTTCCGAGTATATTTGTACCCTCTTTTCGAATCTTTTGAGTTGTGTTTTTCCAATCTAATCCCGAGTTATCCCAAGTTTAATTTAAGAAGATTTTAAAGCTAATTCTGAGTTATTTCAAATAAAATTTTCAAGTTAAATCCGTTTAAATTCGAGTATCGAAAAATAAATTCTCCAAGTAAATTCTTCTCGAATTTTCTGAAGTCATAAAGTCGTGCAATCTGTATCTAGGTCTTAGATTTTAGTCTTCGTGTTAGATGTAGTTATTTCTCTCTTTAAATAGTCGATTTCTTCAAAAGAGGTCGCTAAGTCGATGATTCGACTTTTGTAGGAGGAAGTAAGCCTCGTAGGAAATTGGAGAAGGATCTTCAGCTTGTTGCTTCATCTTCTGTCCAGTAATCAAGGTGGGTAAATCTATACTCATCTAAATTTTGAGCTAATAAGCTCTAGAAGCATATAGGGCAAATGAAATATCCAAATAAGCATTTTTGCTCTACCTGATCAATCTCTGTACAAGGAAGGAAGGAAAGAAAGATATTATGTTTAATTGAGCTCTTGAGCATGTTAAGTAATGCTAGAAATATTAAAGTATTATTTATTCTTAACATAAGAATTAGAATCATCTTTAGTTGAAATTCATATTTATTTACGTTCATCTCCTTGTACTTGAATGTTTATGCTGTGTTAAGGCTCGTAAGTTAAGAATTAAGGGTTGCCTTGTTAGGGTAGCGTTAAAACCCTTATAGGCTAAGATTATGCTTTATTAAAGGACTAGCTCTTAGAGGTTGCTCTAAGATTGGTTTTCCTAGCAAGATTAAGGAAGAAAGGAACTTAGCATTTTGCTTATGCAGGAATTGAGCTCACAACTTTTAGAGGGAGTCACTGCTGGGTTAATTCCCTCGCAAACTGATTTGGATATTGGAGGTAACCCCTCTTCTATCCTATGGCATGCCTAAGGGTATAGTTGACATCAGGTTTGAGCCAAGGTTGGGCCCAAAAGTAAAGAAAAGGTTTTGCGGATATGGAGAGGGCTTTTGTGTTTTGCTCTCCATATACCGCCAGTTTATTATTGGATATTTCACAAGTTATTAAAGAAGCTTTTATTAAAACCCACTGAGTACATTAGTGCTCACGCCCTCTTTTTCAAATGTTTTCAGGTTGAGATGTCGAGGATAATGGTGGCTGTGGATGTGGGTTGGCTGCCAAGATTGTTTTGCTATTATATAGGTTTCTTTGAAATCCCATTATGTGCTCTGCTACTCTGATTAACTCTTTCTAAATTCCGTTCAAGGTTCTATTATGATTATTCGAGACTCTAAGAATATTCCCAGACATGATTACATATATATAAAACGCATATTAAGTTTATTTCCGCTTTCCGAGTATGTTTTCCTTTCACCTATAAAAGGGCTTATGCTTGTTGGTATCTGACAAGTTAGCCGTTTTATTCCACTAAAGCATGTTTCCTTCTTTGTCAAGTAAACCCGAGTATCATCAACTATCTTCAAAGCGTACCTTTATTCTTAAACTTCTTTGTTAATCTTCTGACTTTACTCGTTAAATCCCTTAATAACACCCCGTCTCCATTCATTAATCCCTATCTCGGGACCGGGCTATTATAGTTGGTATCAGAGACAGGTTTGCAACTCTGCAGATCTGTCTCTTTGTTTAAGTTAAGCTAAGTGTTTATGTGCATATGAATTGCTTCGTGATAAGTTATAGCAGCACCCCACAGCTCGCCATCACCCTCGTATCTTCAACAAAAATCAAGGTATGATAGTTGACGCGCGGTCGTTTCGCGCTCAAAAATATATTTATAAACTCCTGTGCCCATAGCGAGCGTAGCTAGCCAATGAGTACGGGTCGATCCCACAGAGAACTGTTGCGATTCTATCTTCAAGTAACCAATCACAAAGGGGGTTTTGGTGTTGTCACTAAACTGAATGTAAATCTACAAACGAAATTAAGAAAATATCAAATAACAAAAGGTTCTGGCATTTGAATTAGAATTTCGTTTAAACATAAAACAACTCGATCATGGGCACACCGATTTTCATACATGATAGGTCATCTAGTTATGGTGACCAGATTCCTCTCATGCGTCTCATCATCCATCTTTTCATTTTAGGTTTAAAAGTGATTCCTTTTCGATTAAACCCCTAACCAGTTACCCACCTCCCGATTCCTCTAAGAGATGTAAGCAAGCAAGCAGCAGTATGCCCTAGATGGACCCAGATCTGTTGTGTTCAACTGATTCCTCTTGTACCCACAACACCCCATTAATTCCCTTATTACTATATGAACCAACACACAGTCACGATTCGCCAATTCAATTAATAGTGGTGTGCCCTCTTTACCTAACGAGTGATCAACCACATTGGGCACTTCAGACACACACTCACGTAGACCAAGGCACAAGAATTAACGGAAACTAATCATGCATTACTATGCCCATTTTGGCCTCACGAGTCCAGTTTTTATGCTCAAACCAATTCCATCATTCAAACGCCAGAATTAAAGATCTAGCCGAGAAGGCTAGACATAATTAAAACTACAGAATTTAAAGACATAAAAATAAACAAGAACTTACTGAATTAATTAAGCAAAAAACTCGACTCCAACGTTGATGAACATGAACATAACCTAAGTCCCGAAGGTTTAAGACCTTTCGGATTGTTTGGCTGCCTAAGCAGCGTACTGAAAGTAAAAATACTGAAATGTAAAATGTAAAATGTAAAATGTAAAATGTTTCCGACTGTCTAAAAGCTTGTTTTTCCAGAGATTAAACTTGTTTAAATAGTTACATTTCCGAGTAGACTCCCACAGGCGGGGGTCTTCTGCTGAAATTCCGGAACGGCGTGCCCTCGTTGACCTTGACTGGATAAGCTTCAGCTTTAACAAATCCCTATTTTTTAGGGATTGTTCTTATCTCCTTTGATTGCGCTTATCATCTTCGTCTGAGCTTATCTCTTTATTGCAGCACCTTCCAGAAGTCCAACTTAGCTCCAACTCTCATTCGGATATGTAGCTATCTTCTACCAGCTCTCCTTTCAACTGAATCCCGAGTTTCACTGGAATGCCCATTCTGACCTATGGTCGTGTCTGTACGAGTACTGTGGGCACGGCATCGTCTGTCAGCTCCATCCGTATCTGAAATGCCCACTTCACCGACCGAATGTGGGATGGATACTGAGGATGTCCCTTGTGCCTCTGATGAACATATGTGCGAGATAATCGTGAATATTTGGGCATAAAATGCCCCTTCCGCCAGACTCGACTCTTCGAATGCCCTTTGACCGCAACCTGGTTCTTTTCGACTCAAAACATACTAAAAAGGACATTTATAAGGGATAAAATGCCCATAAAAACACGAAATAAATGGACTTATCATAGTCTAGATATTTTAGATTTTGAATTCATAATTTTTGACTATCGGAAATGAAGGGATTTGAGCAAGCATGCCTCTTTTATGGATAAGGAGAAAACCTTGAGAATGAAATTCCAAGTAAAAAGTATTCAGGTAAAATGATTTCCTGAGGAAAAAGGTTTGTTAAAGAAGTTCTTGATCATAAAGAAAAGTGTTTAAAAACTTATTTTTAAACCTATGTCATAAGAAAAGATAAAAGTTTCGAAGAAGAGTTCTAGATTTAAAAGAAAAGGGTTGATTCATTCTCGAATTTTTCTAAAAGGTAAAGTTTATGATTAAAGACTTGGGCACCAAAATTTTTGTAAAAGTCAACTGCTAAAAGGATCTATGCATGCAAGATAAATAGTCTGAATCTAGACGATAGCATGATCTCAGGAGAACCTTAGGTCTCCCTTTTATAATCTAGACTGATTAAGCTGCATATTTCTAGATGGATAAGCGTCGTTCGACTGCTAGGAATAATGTGCCTCTTTTCCGTCCTGTTCAAGAAATGAACGACTTTGGAGGAACACCAGGAAATGTATCCGACTTGGAAACATGCATCCGCATGTGCGAGCAAGCACCGCCCGCTGGAAGGCCAGCAATATATCGCATCTTGCAAAGCACGATCTCCCGTGATCCCGGGACGTATGCCGTAAACGGAAATCTGACAGAATTCTCCTCAGCCTTGATGGCTCTTTGGGAGTCAAATTATGGCCACATGAATACTCTAGTCGAGCAAAAACCCTCCTCTGTGGTGGAATCAGAATTGCTAAGGGCGACTCTGAACAGTCCCCCTGGATTTCAAGCACCATGCCCTCGTGCTGAAGGAACCTTAGAAGCAAGATCCTTGATCGTCCAGGACACCGAGTCTTTGCCCTCTAGAATGCACCAGTGGGCCCCTACCTATCAACCAGTTGCCCCTCAGAGTCTGGGACAGTAAATGCCCCATCAGTTCCCTAAAGAAAGCTTAAGGCAATTCAAGTTCGAGGTACCAGAGACAGATGAAGATGAGGAAGAAGGGGACCCAGCATATAGTTAAGCTTTAGAAGTAGGCAGAGGAGGTGTTGTTATTAAAACACCTTGCTGACCTGTTGTCCGTTTATCCGCTTTAATCCAGATCTTATTCTGAAAATGTATTAACCAACCATTTAGATTTTGATAGCAGCAGTAATTCTCCAAAAGTAGCCCTATTTTCGGATGTAACCAAGAACCTCTTTCTTATTTATGCCAAAAGTCCTCTTATGAGGCAATTTTCCCGCTTTGCTTGATCTATCATCTAAAGACCTTATCGAAAGGCATTTCATTTTACTTCGTGCAAAATCGAGCAAGCATCGCTAATATGTAGGATTCTTTAGAATGTCGTCGAGAAGACATCAAGTCGAGAGAATGAGGCCGCAAGCAAGCAAGTCCTGAACCGTGACTCAAGAGCCAAGAATGTGTTTTTCAAACACAACCTTTCCGTTCTAATAGTCTAGGAGACCCAATGGGAGTCAAGAAATGGGTTATTCCCTAGAAGTAAATTTTCAATGTTATAATCTGATCAGAAGATGAGGAATTAGGTTGTGCTCGTTTATGAATACGAACTTCGGGTAGGAGTCTGTTCGAAGAATGATAAATTTGAGGCAGTGAGCGTAGTATGATTGGGAAGACTTCAAGTACGAGTTATATCAGAAGTATATCCCGAATTGTTCATAAGGCAAAGGAGGTAGAGATCTGGAGCTAGAAGCAAGGAAAAAGGACGTTGTCAACGTACGATCAAGAGTTCCATCAGTTATCAAGGCATACCCCACATTTGTGGTTTCAGACGAGAAGAAAACTCATATAGATCAGGTCGATTGTTGTATCCCTTCTAATAGATGAAAGTGATTCCCGTATGTCACCTTTTCCAACCAAGTGTAGCTAATTGAAGGCCAACCGACTCATGCTATTTCATAGCAACCTAGTAAAGAAGAATATTCGTGAAGATCAAGGAAAGAAAGAGGAAGAACCTGAAGAAGATCGTTAAGAAGATAGACCTAGAAGTGGTAGATTAAAAGTTTTAGCAGGATAAGAAGTTTTGATGAGTCTATTCATTCATTCTCGTATCAATTAAAACAATCACCTTTCAACAGCTTCATATTAATTAAAATTCTTCATTTATATCATTTGAATTTCTTCAATATCATTTTGGACAAATTATAATCTTTTGATGCTACTTCTTTAATCATCCAGAATCAGTGATAACATTCCCTTGTTAAAGTTATGCTGACGCCTTTGCAAATATTCAGTACAGTTCTCAGTTGTTAATCATCGATTGTCTCTCATACGTTTGCTACACGCAAAAACCCCTTTTGAGTTTATAAGTCCTCTGAAAAGGCAATGTTTCTAGTATAAATAACCCAATGTTATATCTCTTCCAGCTTTTGGAACTTGTTAAAGAATTATTGATCAAGATAAAGTCCTCACTTAGAGGCAATCATTTTGTTTTGCTCCCACTCATAGAGCTCCAGTGTGGATCCTTGATTAGAGCAGAGAGTATAAAGCAATATTCCTTGAGAAGAATAAAAGGGAATAGTCCTAATAGGAAGAAGAATCCAAGTATGATAGTTAGTGCCCTTCTAGTAGGACGCGAATCTCTAAAAGTGATCTTTCAGCTCGTCCAGTATTAAGAGACAATCTGAAGAATGACGTTAGATAAGTTCTGAGCTTACGTTCAAGGTCCAAACATGCGATCTTTACGTCTGCAAGTGATGGTGATCCCCAGCAGAGGCTATAAAGTCAGAATACCGTCGAAAAGTGGTTGTGACGAAGAGAGAGGAAGGAGAGTCTGCAATAGAAGGCGTTTCAGGCACAAGAAAATTTTGAAGACACATTTCCAAAGGAGCTACCAGATCTACCACCATATAAGCAAGTGGAATCCACTATCGGTTTAGAACCAGAAGCTGCACCAGTTCGAAAGCCCCTTACAGAGTGGTGCCTAAGGAGTCGCAAGAACTCAAGGTTCAACTGCAAGAGTTATTAGACCTAGGTTTTATCCAACCTAGTGTGTCGCCTTGGAAAGTTCCAATCTTGTTCGTGAAGAAAAAGGATGGCATTCAGAATGTACATTGACTATAGAAGGCTTAATAAGCTGACCATCAAGAATCGAGACCCTCATCCAAGAATAGATGATCTCTTTGATCAAGTTTAAGGGAGCAAGTGTCTTCTCAAAGATAGACTTAAGATCCAGGTATCATCAGCTGAAGATCTAAAAGGAGGATATTCCTAATACTGCTTTTAGGACTCGCTTTGGGCATTACGAGTTTGTGGTAATACCGTTCGGATTGACCAACGCCCCAGCAGTGTTCATAGATTTAATGAACCGGGTTTTACCCGTATCTAGATAAGTTTGTGCTAGTTTTCATAGATGATATCCTCATCTATTCGAAGGATGAAGAGGAGCATCAAGAGCACCTAAGGGTGGTGCTGGAGAAGTTAAAGAGGAGAGAGGCTTTACGCTAAGTTTAGTAAATGTGAGTTTTGGCTTAAAGAAGTTATGTTTCTAGGTCATATGGTTTCAGTAGAAGGAATCAAGGTGGATTCAACTAAGATTGAAGCTGCAAGCAACTCGAAGTCTCCGAGGAACGTGAATGAGATCAGAAGTTTTCTAGGACTCGCGGGATACTATCGTAGATTCATTGAAGGATTCTCGCCAATAGCTAAGGCTATGTCGCGAGTATTGAGGAAGGACTTCAAGTTTAGGTGGACGCCCGAGTGTGAGAAAAGTTTCCAGAAAAAAAAAAGATGTTAACCACAAGCCCGATGATTGGCCATTTCGGAAGAAAATGAAGATTTCGTGGTTTATGCTGATGAGTCGAGAAAAGGATTAGGATGCGTGCTGAAGAAGAGAGGAAAGGTGATTGCTTATGCTTCGAGGCAGCTTAAGAATCACGGGTAGAACTACCTCACGCATGACCTAGAGCTAGCAACGATTGTTTATACGCTAAAGATCTGAAGGCACTATCTCTACGGAGCCAAGGGTGAGAATCTTCTCAGATCATAAGGGCCTAAAGTATTTCTTCAAGCATGAGGATCTTAGCATAAGGCAGAGAAGATGGCTAGGACTTGTAAAGGATTACAACTGCACGACTCACTACCACTCAGGCAAGGAGAATGTGGTAGCAGATGCCCTAAGTAGGAAAGAGAAGGCAGAGTTAGGATTTGTTTTAGTTCAGAAGCGGCTTCAATAGGGAATTCAAGAAGTTAAGGATTGAGGTGCTAACACCACCTGCAATCAATTAAGCACAATCACCGCGATAGTCGCTCATCCCGTCCTGAGGTAAAGGATAGTTAAGGTTTGGAAATGAAATGAGTTTCTCGAGAAGAAAAGACTAGAAGCACGATTAGATAGCTCGCAAAACTTCGCAGAAGTCGCCGATAAAGCGCTCTTATTTAAAAGAAAGCTTTGCGTGCCAAGTAAGGAAGAACTAAAGGAGGAAATCATCTGCAAGGCACATGACACGCCACATACAGCACATCCCAGAAGCACCCAGATGTATCAAGACCTCAAGAAGAACTTCTAGTAAAATATCATGAAGAGAAAAGTAGCCACCTTCATGGAAAGGTGTTTAAACTATCAGCAAGTGAAGCATTGTATCAAAACCTTCTGGTTTGCTCTAACCCATAGAAATTCCTGTATAGAAGAAGGATTATAGTAGTATAGGCTTTGTGGTAAGATTACCAAAGTCTAAGTGGTAGAATACCGCTATTTGGGTAATCGTGAATCGATTATCGAAAGCAGCACCTCTCATTGTTGTTATCATAACAGATAGGCTAGATCAATTAGCCCAGATATATGATAGGAAATTTGTGCATATTGCACGATGTGCCGGTCTCGATTATATCGGATCGTGATACGAGATTTACGTCAAGATTTTGGAAGAGCCAACAAGAGGCAATGGGATCAAAGCTCAATTTCAGCACGGCCTTTCATCCTCGAATGAATGGTCAGTCCGAAAGGATTATTCAGATTCTAGAAGAACTGCCTAGAGGAGTATTCATCGATCAAAGAAACAGCTGGGAAGAGCTACCGCAATTGGTAAAGGTTGCGTACAACAACAACTACAAGTCATCGATCGGCATGGCCCATATATGAAGCCCTGTTCGGAAAGGAAGTACAAATCGCCCTTATATTGGGACGAAGTTAGAGAGAGAAGGATACTTGGACCTGAAATGATCCCGGAAGCGGTCCAGAAGATCGAGCTTGTTCATCAGCAAATCAAGGAGATTCAAGATAGACAGAAGGCTTATGCAGACAAAAGAGAAACAGAACTAAGATTCGACATTGAAGATAGTATTCTTATAAATGTCTCCGTCAATGAGTGGTTAGCTTGGGCAAACGAAGCAAGCTAAGGCCCAGATTTATTGGACCTTTTGAAATTCTAAAGAAGGTGAATGAAGTAGCCTACAGGTTGGCCTTACCACCCAACCTGAGTGACATTCATGACGCATTTCATGTCTCAATGTTGAGAAAGTGCGTGTTTGATCCAAAGCACGTGATTTGCAAGGAAGAGATAATCCTGAATAAGGACTTAGCCTATGAAGAGAAGCCCCAGGCCTTTGTGGGTCAAAGGATCCAGAGGTTAAGGAACAAGGAGATCAATCTTGTAAAGATGATCTAGAACTTTCATGGTTCAGATGGAGCAACATGGGAGCTCGAATCCGAGCTACTCAAAGTACCCTGATATCGTTTATCATGGTTAGTAAATTTCGGGATGAAATTTCATTAAGGAGGGTAGGATGTAACACCCCAGATTTTTGATTAAGGTTTAAAGGATTCTTAATGATAATTAAGAAGTTAAGGAAGAAATTTAATTAAGGTTAATTAAGGTCAGATGTCAGTCACGACTTTAAGAGTCAGTTTTCGTGGAAATCGTCTTTTCGAAAAAGTTGATCTTAATTCTTTTATAGCCATTCATGGTCTCGTTAGAAGGTTTTAACTCAAGGCGTATGTCGGTATTTTCAGATTGTAATTCTGAAGTCATTTAAGTTCCCGGTGATGAAAAACATATTTAAAGGATGAATGAATAGTAACTTTTGCGTGCGTTCATGTTTTGAGAAATTTACGAAATCCTCCTCGTTGATCTGAGTCTAGTTCTGTCAAGCCCCTCTTATGGGAAATGACTCAAGGATTCCATTGGCGTTCACGGATTACCATTATGAGGTCAATCGAACGCTCGGGAGCAAAATCTGTCAGTCTGAGTGAATAGTAAAAAGTAATCCCAAAAAGGGAATCTTTGCTCGTCTTTCTTCTGACGACCCCGTCTTCTTCAGGAATCAAGTTGGTTCACTAGTATTCGAGCCAATAAGTCTCCCGATATTTTTAGATTTTGTGTCTGAAGTCATTTGGACCTCGACATCGAATAAAGCAGCTTTTAACCGAACCTGGGGTAACTTTTGCAGTATTCTTGCACTGAAGTGGCTTCCCTTGGAAGCCAAAGCTTTTCCTATAAATATAAAGCCACCCCTTGCATTCATTTGCTCATTTCCATTCATTTCACTTCATAGAGAGTGGGAAAGCTCGTGAGAGCCGAGAAAGTTCTGTCGAAGTAAAAAGCGTTCTTCGTGAGTGTTCTGCAAGACGACGAGCGGCGTGGCGTGGAAGGAATGTGGTGAGGGAAGGTGCTAGAGGCGTCGTTGGGTTGTAGCGGACGGCTCTGCCGCCGTTGCAACTCGACGAGATGCCGAGCTAGCCACCTTCCTTCGACGTTCATCGGTCTCGATCTCCATTTCTTTTTCCGTCTTTAAATTCCGCATTTAAATTCCGTTCTTTACGTTCTTCGTGTTCTTCATAATTGCTCGTTTACCTTCCGTCTAAGTTGTATTTCAATTTTTATTGAAATTCCAAGTTAATAACGTTTACGTTATATTTCTCGCTTTATTCATGTCGTTATTATTCTTGAGATTAGCCCCGTTTATTCCGTTTAAATTTCGTTCAAGCTATATTTAGAGATTTCGTCGTTATTCTAAATATTTAAAGAGGATTATCGTGTTTACGTCGTTATAATGCCAAAATTCTTTTTAAAGTTAAAGCATGTTGTTGCATGTTAATTTCAAGTATGTTGTTTTTAAGAAATTTCGGGTTAAGTGTTCTTCGTGTTAGTCGAAAGAATCAACGAACACGAAGAACCCAGTTGAAGATCGCCCAGAACTGGGCTGAAGAGAGAGAAAGGGAGGGAGCCCCGCGAGGGAGGGGGTGCGACGCCGCGCTGCAACCCCCTCGGCCACCATGAGCCCGCTGGGGCTAGGGTGCCCACCGGTGCTCATGTGCCCTGCGGCGGGGGGCGGCCCGCCGGCGACCATGTGTGCCGCGGCGCCCCCTTTCCCGTGTTGTTTCACGCTGATTCTTTTTTCGGGTATATTTGTACTCTCTTTTCGAGTCTTTCGAGTTGTGTTTTTCCAATCTAATCCCGAGTTATCCCAAGTTTAATTTAAGAAGATTTTCAAGATAATTCTCAGTTATTTCAAATAAACTTTTCAAATTAAATCCGTTTAAATTCGAGTATCGAAAAATAAATTCTCCAAGTAAATTCTTCTCGAATTTTATGAAGTCATAAAGTCGTGCAATCTGTATTTAAGTCTTAGATTTTAGTCTTCGTGTTAGATGTCGCTATTTCTCGCTTTAAATAGTCAATTTCTTCAAAAGAGGTCGCTAAGTCGATGATTCAACTTTTGTAGGAGGAAGTAAGCCTCGTAGGAAATCGGAGAAGGATCTTCAGCTTGTTGCTTCATCTTCTGTCCAGTAATCAAGGTGGGTAAATCTATACTCATCTAAATTTTGAGCTAATAAGCTCTAGAAGCATATAGGGCAAATGAAATATCCAAATAAGCATTTTTGCTCTGCCTGATCGATCTCTGTATAAGGAAGGAAGGAAAGAAAGATATTATGTTTAATTGAGCTCTTGAGCATGTTTAGTAATGCTAGAAATATTAAAGTATTATTTATTCTTAGCATAAGAATTAGAATCATCTTTAGTTGAAATTCGTATTTATTTATGTTCATCTCCTTGTATTTGAATGTTTATGCTGTGTTAAGGCTCGTAAGTTAATAATTAAGGGTTGCCTTGTTAGGGTAGCGTTAAAACCCTTATAGGCCGAGATTATGCTTTATTAAAGGACTAGCTCTTAGAGGTTGCTCTAAGATTGGTTTCGCTAGCAAGATTAAGGAAGAAAGGAACTTAGCATTTCGCTTAAGCAGGAATTGAGCTCACAACTTTTAGAGGGAGTCACTGCTGGGATAATTCCCTCGCAAACTCATTTGGATATTTGAGGTAACCCCTCTTCTATCCTATGGCATGCCTAAGGGTACAGTTGACATCAGGTTTGAGCCAAGGTTGGGCCCAAAAGTAAAGAAAAGGTTTTGCGGATATGGAGAGGGCTTTTGCGTTTTGCTCTCCATATACCGCCAGTTTATTATTGGATATTTTACAAGTTATTAAAGAAACTTTCATTAAAACCCACTGAGTACATTAGTGCTCACGCCCTCTTTTTCAAATATTTTCAGGTTAAGATGCCGAGGATGATGGTGGTTGTGGATGTGGGTTGGCTGCCAAGATTGTTTTGCTATTATATATGTTTCTTTGAAATCCCATTATGTGTTCTGCCACTCTGATTAACTCTTTCTAAATTCCGTTCAAGGTTCTATTATGATTATTCGAGACTCTAAGAATATTCCCAGACATGATTACATATATATAAAATGCATATTAAGTTTATTTCCGCTTTCCGAGTATGTTTTCCTTTCACCTATAAAAGGGCTTATGCTTGTTGGTATCTGACTAGTTAGCCGTTTTTATTCCACTAAAGCATGTTTCCTTCTTAGTCAAGTAAACCCGAGTATCATCAACTATCTTCAAAGCGTACCTTTATTCTTAAACTACTTCGTTAATCTTCTGACTTTACTCGTTAAATCCCTTAATAACACCCCATCCCCATTAGTTAATCCCTATCTCGGGACCGGGCTGTTACATGAATGGCCACCGGGTTAAGCCATATTTTGAAGGATTTTCCCAAGAAGCTGATTTCGAGGCTTTTGAACTCGTCAATCCTACCTGATTCACCAAGGACTTCGTCTAACTCAAGACATTAAAATGAGCGCTGCATGGGAGGCAACCCATGATTATCTTATTTTTAATTATGTTATTTAATCTCTTTTAGTGTTTGTATGTTTGAGTTTTTCGTATTTTTGTTGTTTATTTTGCAGGGTAAGTCGGAGTGATGCTGGGGCTAAAAAGCAAAAAAATTCGGCTAAGTCTTAGCCCGTGGCTGCGCACCCCGCGCAACCACGCAACCCCTCTCTCGGCGAACAGACTCCGCGAACGCGCAAGGCTCCGCGGGCGCGCACCTTATCGAGCCCCGCAGTCACGCGCCTCTCCCGCGATCGCGCACCTGCCTCCCTATAAAAGGGGACCACTTGTTTGGAACCCTACTTTCCACTCCACTCTTGCACCGTTTTTGAGCCTCATCTCCCCATTCATTCGTTCCACAACTCCTTCCTCACCTTCCACCACTCAAAAATCCAAACAAATTCTAGCTCAAGAAGACTCCCTCTCCACGTCACGCATACACGTCACCATCCTCGTCACCGCGACCGCGTCGATCTTCCACACCCGTGCGTAGTCACTCCTCAGCTCTATGCCACTCATCACGGTTGCTCTTAAACCGCCGCCACATACCACCGGCGTAGCAGCTATTTCCTCCATCGCCACCAGCCCCGCGACCGCGCAACACCCCGCGGCCGTGCGTCCCTATTCTCTAGCACGCTTCCGCGACCGAGCAATGCCCCGCGGCCGTGCACCATCTGCCCGCGCTCCTTCCGAGCGCCTTTGCTTGCACTCACTGCTTCTTTTTGACTCCAGTCTTGCCCTCCCTTGCTCCACCATCCATTATGCCGCTGAGGACGAAGAATCCTTCTTCTTCCCACGAAGATGGCGATGAGAACCTTCAAGAGCTTTATGGTTTCCCATTCCGAGTGCGTACCCACGCAGAAGGTAACCGATACCAAGCTTTCACTGATTATGAGATTACTTCCCCCCGATATCTTGATTGGAACCTGTTGAAATCATTGAAAATTGATGGGAAAGTAGAGAAATATTTGAAAGTGTTGACTTTGGATAAATTTACCAAATTGAAGTATGTTGGTTTTAATCCGTTGTACCTTGAGTTTTTGGTCACCTTCAAGCTTGATTCTGTGAATTCGAAGATTACTTTTCGTATGCTTGGAGAGGAATTTGAAGTGACCTTGAATAGAATGAAATCCTATTTCGGGTTTTCAACAAATGGGCCACGTGATAGGCCATCCGACTTCAACACAGCTACCGCCTGGCAAGAGCTCACTAGGTTCAACAATTGGGACCCTCAAGGGACACCTACTGGCTTTATCAGGGATCCTGCCCTTTCCATCATGCATAAGTTCCTCACTTATTATATCTCGGTAAAGGAACAAGCCAACAAAGTCAATGCTACAGAGGTGTATCTTCTTTGGTGTGCCCTTCACAACACCAAGGTCTGCCCGTCCTACTTCATCTGGACCGCCATCCAACAGATGACTCGGCGCACAAAGCAGCATCAATCCTTTTGTACTTTCATCACCGCTCTTGCTGTTAAGCTTAGCTTGATTCCCGACAGAGGCCCACTCCCTGAATGACAGAGCAAGGTTAAGGAGTACATGATCACTGTAGATGAGCTCAAACGAGCTCAGCTAATCCTTGATGAGAAGTGATTGGTCCCTCACACTGATCGGCCCTGTGTCTCCAAGCTAATGAATGCTCAGTGTGCGGCTCTCAGACGCTACAGAGAAGCCGGCTCCTCTTCAGCCCCATGTGATGATGATGATGAGGACGAGGAAGAGAACGAAGAAGAAAATGAGGAAGAGAATGAAGAAGGAGAAGAAGAAGACCAAGGAGAAGAGGAAAATGACCAGAAAGGGCAAGCCCACTACCAGCAGCCGTCTTATCCTTCCACGATGCGCCAGCATGGGTATCAGATGCCGCAGGCCAATTGGCGGTCTTTTCAGGACCACTTCGACACCACCATGGGGCAGTTCCAGCAGAGCTTCCAGCAAAATTATGCCGACTCCATGGGCCAATTTCAGTAGCACTTCGATACCTCCATGGGCCAGTTCCAACAGTCCTACAGTAACACCATGGGACAATTCCAGGACCGATTCGATGCTTCTATGGGCGAGTTTCACCAAGAGTTGGGATCCCTCCGTCAGGATATTGGCGACATGAGGCACGACATCTATGATCGCCTCGATAGACACGACGAGAGGATGATGGCCCTCGAGGACAGCTGGAATAACTGGACGATCTCCTATCCCTACCTGCAGCCTCCTCCACCACCTTATGATCCACCGCAGCAGTGAAGTTCTTTCGTGTTTTCCTGTGTTTTTTTTGTGTTCGTGTGCGTGTTTTTATTGTTTTCAGTTCACTCTTTTTGTTGTTCGTTGGTTGTAATTGTCGTGTGTTTTGTATGAACCAGCGCCTGTTGCTGGTCTTCTACGCATTGTAATGTGTTCATCTTTCCCTTTCTCTTATTGCATCTTGTTTTCATACATTGAGGACAATGTATGTTTTAAGTGTGGGGGAGAGCTTGTTATGTTATGTTGTGGATTTTGTTGTTTTGTTGTTCATGTGAAACTTTTGTTTTAATTTGTTGCGATGATTTTGTTGATTTTTATATTAGTGGTTATATAGGTATGTCGTGATTCTCCCACTTAGTATCTTGTTTTTCTCGATTGTCAAATTTGAATAATTTTTTATATGAATCTTCAAGGAATTATTTTCAAATCGATCATGAATGAATGAATTGTTTCGTGGTTTCACTCTTGAACATGAATTATTTTTGAATGTGATCACATTTGATGATTGATGTTGAAGGGTCTTGCCCTTGAAAGAATGGGAAGCATGCTTAGCCTTGTTCTTGAAAACCACTTCCCTTAATCAATTATCCTTGTTTCTATATTAAATATAAAAAATAATAATAAAAAAGGGGGATAATAAGGATCTCTACTCCTCTAGTTGATGCATTCGACTATGAGTATGGGAAACCACACAAGAAAACTAGGGATTTTCTCTCTACAGATTTCACCTTGTGAGTTTTGATCCACACCCCTATGAATTTGTTTAAATAAAGGGGATTGCACTCCAGATTCTACTCCTCTCATGTGTTTGTAAATCCGTTCACATGTTGTATGATGAGTATGGGAAACCACATTAGGAAGCTCGGTTAAGCTCAATGATTAGACCTAATAACCCTTGTCCTATGATGCAATCCCCTATGTTGTTGTATGTTATATCTTAATAAATGTGGATGTGATTTGTGGGGATGTAATTTAATTGAATTTGGGCTAATGTGTTTTTCCTAGACTTGAGAGGATAAACAATTCACTTGATTCGATATTGTGTTCACATTTTTGGATAATGAATGTTTTTGTGGGAACCATGCAAATTGTCAAATACATGATCGCCTTGCGAGTATTTCCTTCTTGCTTCATATTTTTAATTCCTTATTTGCTTAAGGACAAGCAAAGAGCTAAGTGTGGGGGAGTTGTTTGGTGTTTATTTGTGGTGTTTTATTGCATGATTTTGCATATTTTGTTAGTATTTCCTTGTCCCTTTTTTCTAGTTTATTTATAGGTTTCGTGTGATTTTCTTCACTTGTTGCTCTCATGGTGGAATAGGCCAAGTTTTGAAAAACTTGAGCTTTTGTTCGTATAATTTAGATTTTTAGATAATAAGGTGGTGATGAGCAAAGAAGAGAATCGAAGTAATGAACCCGGAGAAAAGCCCCAGGGACCACGCGGCCGCGCAACAAGGCCCCATGGCCATGCAAGCTCCGCGACCGCGCGAGGGTGCTCTCGACGGAGGCACCCCGCGGGCGCGCGGCGCCCCGCGGGCGCGTTGCATGCCCTGTTTCGCCCGACTTGGCCAGACTTGTGCTCGACTCTCGCCTCTTCTTCACCATTTTGCACTAAGGAGCATATCCTTCATCCTCCCTCATTAGGCATGTTGGAAATTAGACTTTTGACTACCCTAATCTAAGTAATAGATCATAGGGATCAATTTTCCCTAAGTTTACTTTGTGGACTTTTGCTCCCAACAAATCCCCTCAAATCCCTCTCATTTAATGCCTCTCATCATAGAATTCCCATCACCTTTTCTCTCACTTTACCACCACCATACCTCTCCTTCTCTCTCTTACGTCTCTCTCTCTTCCCCCATATCTCATATAGATTTGGGGGGATTTTCACATATCATCATTCACTCTAATCACTTCTCTCACCACTTCACTTCATCTTCTTCACCACTCAATATCCATTTTCTCTCTATACACACACTACACACACTCATTCTCTACACCACTTTCTCACCATTGTTACCATCATCACCATCACAAAAGAGAAGAGGAGGAAAGGAAGAAGAAGGGAACCAAGCCAAGCAAGAAAAAGAGAAGACGAGAAGGAACCGATGTCGAGCCATCCGCGGAAGCTACGCTCGAAGAAGGTTTTCCTTTGTAGTTTCTTTGTATTTCTTGGATATTTTGAGGAGATTTGTTCCAAACTCTTGAAGGATATATAATATTGTAGAAGTTATTATTATTTGCATTTGATTTATGAGATTACTTTCTTCTATGATATTTGTGTAGTTTTGAGCATGTTTAGTGGCTAATCTCCCTATTAGGAGGTAGAGGATCGATTTGGTTTTTGATTTATGCTTATTCTTGTTAGTTGTTGTTGTTGGAGTCGTACCTATTATGTGAGAGTACTTGATCACTACTTAAGCATCGTTAGGATTTAGAGGAGTCTTGATTGTGATTCTAAATCCTAAAATTGGTTCCTTCGACGTTAGATGGATGGGGTTCCTAAGCCTAATATGTTAATCTTGCTTGTACGATATAGCTGAAAGAGGTTTAATGGATAGACGGTGACAGTAATTGAAGTTAAACCGATTGAGAGGGTCTATTGTATGAGTAAGATTAGCATTACCAACTTGAACAAAGCATAGTGATAAGCCATTGAGAGAATTTACACCCTAATACATTTATCATTCTATCTCCCTCAATCTTGTTTTCATTTGTTGTCATTTCCATTATCTTGTTTCCTTGCTAATTTTAACTCTTAGTTTAAATCACCATCAATCACCTGTTTAGAATGTTTAGGTTTATTTTCATCATTTTAGCACGTTGCATGCATAGCCCTTAAGATAATAGCTCGCACTACGTCTTCCTTGTGAGATCGACTCGGGTTAGCTCATCACGTCTATAATTGACCCCGTCCAATTGCGGGTGTGGTCCAAATTAGTTGTCTTGTTGAGCATAAACCGGAATTATAAGTAGTAAATTTGTGGGTCGTAAAATAGTGATAGAGCACGCATGAAGGAAAAGAAAGACATGCTACAGAGATTGAAGGATTTTGTTAAGAATGTTATCCCAAGATCTCGTAGTAGGAGTCGCAGTCGGAGTAGACATCTTGCTCATGCACCGATCAATAAACACTCTGACATCGCCACCTTATACAGTACATGACCATGAGGTTTGTATGTTTGTGTTTAAACATAAATTTTATATAATACTAACTTTTTTTTGTACAGGTTGAGGCAGAACATATCGAGGAAGCACGTGTCGAGGAAGTAGGGACTAATTGAGACGATTGGTTCCCTAGTGAAAGCTAGGATTGGAGATCGAGGACGAGTTCAGTGAGGCCAAGCTCAGCAACAAGGCTGAGTTCTGCAAGGCCAAGCTCAGCAGCAGAGACAGCAGGAGTGATCAGGTCTAGTCGACTGCCTCGAGGTACAGAGACTTCCCAAAAGAGTCAATTGAAGACATTTCTAAAATGTGGGATGGAGGCAAAGGTAAAAGTAAATGCCATCGACCTTGAGTTGCAAAAGAACTTCTTCGAGGACCTACGTGACCCAAACAAAGACACAACATCGACCCACATTGATTTGATATTGTATACCCTTCAGAGGAGGTTGATGAAGGGGTGTGCCTTGACACAGGGGGTGGATTCATCAAATATAGGTATCTTGCAATCATCATTCTTCGTAAGTTTTTAATTTTGATTTTATTTCAAAAAAATTTTTATTTCCTAAGTGAATATTATTTTATTATTATATGTTTTACAGTATATATTGAGCAATGAGTACAAACGATGTCACCCAGATGATGAGAGATTTGAGAATAGATATCCTGATTATGACTACATGTCTTGGGAGTGAGATTAGGAGTTGTAGATATCGTCCGTGAGGACCAAGTATTTTCTGGTCATTGGTGGCATGCAAATCATGTAAGTAAAAATATTGATATATTATTGTCACGAAAATGCTGAATATCTGAAAATTATGCGACGATGCTAATCTTTATAAAACATCCAAATCTACAAATTCACATTAATCTACAAAAAAATATCCAAATCTACAATAATATATGCATATATGATCTTTAAAAATTACAAAAATAAAGATCTTATAACTTCAATAACTATTAAACACAAATATTATGAAATTAACATAAATTACGGATAAATTGCTTAAAATTTTAAAAGGACCTTAAACCTAACTAATTCGAACAGCTTGACGGTTAGAAAAATATAAAAAAACTCACCTTAAAATTCTTAGAGATGTGTTGTTTCTCCAACAAAATTGCAAACGCAGAATATTTTATTCTCTTCAATTTGTTCTCAAAATGTGGACCTTTTTTTTTGCTTTAACATGGATTGTAGTTTTTAATGCAAACAACTACAACCCAATTACCAAATGAGTCACGTTGGAAACAAATTAAATCTCTCAAATTTTCTGATTTTTTTTAAATGCCACATATGCACTTGTGTACAAAAAATGAGAAATGGAAATAATAGAAAAAAAAGGAGATTCACTTTCAAATAAGACAAAAATGGCATATAAGACTTTTACACCATTTTTTAATAGAAAAGAATGTGTTATGAACCTTGACTTGAAAAAGAATTTATTATCCTAATTTTACCCGGTTAAAAGCGTTGACCGTCTGATATAAGCTTATATACATCTAGTGCATGCAAGTTTTTACCTATTTACATTGATGCATGTTTCCTCTCACGTCTCAATCTCAAACATTTATAGAGAGTGGAAAAAAGAACGCAAAGTTTATAGTAATATTCTGATCAAAATAACCAGGTGCAATTCGAAGACATATATATACCCGCCTTTTTCTTTATTTTTCTTTTATTTTCTTTTCTTTATTATTATTATTATTATTATTATTTTATTTTTTGCTTTAGAACTAGAGTAACGTCCATAGATTATCTAAATTATGAGGACATTTTTATCTAATTGGTTATATTATCTGATTCGATTGATTAGCGTTTGGTATTGATGGTGGATCTGAGATGCTATTATCTATTTGCTTGATAAGTTATTATCCCAACATTATGGTGATTATTCTCATCAATCCTTAATTAAACTCGAAATTATTCAGCTACCTCATTCAAGCATTTAAATTAATAATGAAAATCTTATATCGAGAGCAATTTAGGTATTTTCTTACATTTTAATCATAATGCTTCAATCCAAATATAATATTGGCAATTTATCATAAATAATTAAAATCACAACAAATCATCCAAAAATAAGATTAATTTTATCCGAACAACATAATTCTAATATATCGAATCAAATTTATTTATTACATCCACCAAATCAAACGGTAGAGTATTAGAAATTCTAGTTGTGTCTTGGAAAAGGACACCATTTTCGTTACATGTAGCATGATACTTGATTATTTAATAGTATACGATTTTAAAATTATGACATAATATACAATTATGCTATTTTTATGCTTCAAAGTGCTTAATTTGTTATTTTATTATATTTTTATGTTTTGTCACATTCAAGATGCTCTTAAAACACAAAAAATGATGCTTCTAAAAAAAACGAAAATGGAGATTTGATTTTCGAAAAATTATGTTCCAAAATCAAGGGTGTCTAGTTGTATGTTAGGGTGGATTTAATTTCGCTAATAATAAATGTGAATCATGAGGTTGAACATCCTACTTGTTGCACATATTTGCCCTTTAGTTTATCCACAATGAAATTAATAACATTTGACAAAAACTTATATGAGACCGTCTAACGGGTCGTTTATGTTAGACGGATCAAATAAAATTCAAACTCGCTCCAAAACCCATTTTCACTCGCAGACGCGTGAGATACACGCGCCCTCACGCGCGGCCTCATTCGGTTATCACTAGGTATAAAGTCAAGTATCACTATGTGTGAAGTATCACAAACTGTGAAATGAAGTATCATTAACTATGAAGTGAAGTATCAATAGATATAAATTTGGCGAAATATCATTCATTATTAAGTGAAGTATCATTAGATATATATCTGGTAAAGTATCATTAACTATGAAGTGAAGTATCATTAGATATAAATTTATCAAAATATCATTAACTATTAAGTGAAGTATCATTAGATATATATCTGGTGAGGTATATATCATTCACTGTCATGTAAAGCATCATTAATTATGAGATGAAATATCATTAACTCAGAAGTGGAGTATAATATGATATTATTGATGATTAAACATTAATTATCGAATCAAGAATAGATATGTAATACCCCAGATTTTTGTATGAGGTTTAGAGAATTGTTGATATTAATTAATTAATTAAATGAAGGAATTTAATTAAGGTTAGCTATGATTGGATGTCAGTCACGACTTTTGGAGTCAGTTTTCGTAAAGATCGTCTTTTCGGAAAATATAATCTTAATTCTTTTATTTCCATCTATGGTCTCTTTAGAAAGGTTTTGACTCAAGGAACACACCGGTATTTTCGGATTTCAAATCCGAGGTCAATTGAGTTCCCGATGATGGAAAACGTGTTTGAAAAGGGAAATGAATAGTAACTTTTGCGTGCGTTCGTGTTTTGAGAGATTTACGAAATCCTCCTCGTTTATTTAAGTTCAGTTCTGTCAGGCCCCTCTTATGGGAAATGACTCAAGGTTTCCGTTGGCGTTCACGGATTTTCATTCCGAAGTCAATCGAACGCTCGGGAGCCGAATCTGTCAGTCTGAGTGAATAGTAAAAAGTAATTCCAAAAAGGGAATCTTTGCTCGTCTTTCTTCTAACGAACCCGTCTTCTTCACAAATCGAGTTGGTTCACTAGTGTTCGAGCCAACGAGTCTCCCGGTATTTTTAGATTTCATGTCTAAAGTCGTTTGGACCTCGACATCGAATAAAGCAGTTTTTAACCGAACCTGGGATAGCTTTTGTAGTATTCATGCACAGCAATGGCTTCCAAGGGAAGCCAAAACTTTTCCTATATATAGGGGGCCACCCCTTTAGCATTTCTTGCTCATTTACTCTTTCCTTTCACTTCTAAATCGAGAGGTGAAAAGCTTTGAAAGCCGAGAAGGTTCTGTCGAAGTAAAAAGCGTTCTTCGTGAGCGTTCTTCAAGACGACGAGCGGAGTGGCGTGGAAGGGATGCGGTGAAGGAATGTACTAGGGGCGCCGTTGAAATCGTAGCAGGCGGCTCTGCCGCCGTTGCGACTCGACGAGACGCCGAGCTAACCACATTCCTTCGACGCACCTGACCCCGTCCATTCTTGTTCGTCGGTCCCAATTCCATTTCTTTTCGTCTTTAAATTCCGTATTTACTTTCCGTTCTTTACGTTCTTCGCGTTCTTCATTATTGCTCGTCTAAAGTTACATTTTGATTTTTGTTGAAATTCCAAGTTAATAACGTGTATGTATTATTTCTCATTTTAATACCGTTATTGTCATTCTAAGAAAATTAGCCTCGTTATTCCGCTAAAATTCCATTCAAGCTACATTTTACGATTTTGTCGTTAATCTAATTTAAAGGAGGATTATCGTGTTTATGCCGTTGTAATGCTAAAATTCTTTTTAAGTTAAAAGCATGTTGTTGCATGTTAAATTCAAGTTCGTTGTTTTTATAAAAATTCGGGTTAGTTGTTCTTCGTGTTCTTCATGTTCGTCGAAGAAATCAACGAACACGAAGAACAGTTGAAGAACACGTTGAAGAAACCCAAAAGAAGAGAGAAAGAAAAGAGGAGGAGAGAGAGAGCCCCGCGGCGGGGGGGGCGGTGGGTGCCGCCGCGCCCCAGCCCGCCGGGGGCAGGTGGCCCGCCGGGGCAAGGTAGCCCCGCGCCCCCCCCCCCCCCCCTCCGTCTTTTCTCCGTGTTGTTTCTGTTTCGTTCTCCGTTCTTTTCGGCTATTCTCGTACCCCTTCTTTTCGATCTTTTCGAGTCTTTTAAACTATGCTACCTTCAAGCCATATTCAAGTTTAAATTATAGTAAGGTATTCAAGTTAATTTCAATTTATTTCGAATAAGATATTCGAGTTATTTTCCTTCTAAAAATTTAGAGATCGAGTCGAGAAGTTCCTTAAATAAAATAAATCATCCTCGATCCCCTTATTAAGTCAAAGTCGTGCTATCCATGTTAAGTCCTAGCTAAGGAAATATTAGTTGAGTCTTATTTCATATCATGTTATTAGAAATCTTCGAAGGAGACCGTTAAGTCGACGATTCGACTTTTGTAGGAGGAATCGAGCCTCGGAGGAATACTAGGGAAAACCACCAGCTCATTACCTCGTCTTCCATTCCGTAATCAAGGTGGGTAAATCTATACTCATCTAAAGTTTGAGCTAATGAGCTCTAGAAGCATGTTAGGGCAAATGAGATATCCAATAACGTATTTTTGCTCAGCCTGATTGATCTCTGTACAAGGAAGGAAGAAAAGAAGATATTATGTTTTGCTTGAGCTCTCAAAGCATGTTTAGGAATGATAGGGCTACTAAAGTATTGTTTATGCTTAGCATGAGATGTTTAGAATTATCTTTAGCTCCGAATCATATTTGTTTACGTTCTTTTCCTACAATTCAATGTTTATACTTTATTAGATCTCAGAATTAAGAATTAAGGTTTGCCTTGTTAGGGTAGCATTAAGCCTTTTGTAGGCCAGAACATGTAGTATTAAAGGATTAGCTTTAGACGTTGTTCTAAGCTTGGTATTGCTAGCAAGGATAAGAAAGGAAGGAACTTAGTTTTTCACTCAAGCAGGATATGAGCTCGGAACCATTAAGGGAGTCACTGCTGGGTTTTTCCCTCGCAAACTCGTTCAGATATCTGAGATAACCCCTCTTCTATCCTATGGCATGCCTAAGGGTACAGTTGACGTCAGGTTTGAGCCAAGATGGGCCCAAACGAAAAGAAAAGCTTTTACGGATATGGAGAGGGCTTTAGCGTTTTGCTCTCCATATACCGTCAGATGATTGTTGGATATCTTGGAATTTATTAAAGTATTTTATTAAAACCCACTGAGTACATTAGTGCTCATGCCCACTCTTTTTCAAATATTTTCAGGTTGAGATGCTGAGGATGTTGGTGGCTGTGGATGTGGGTTGGCTGCCAAGACTGTTTTGCTATTATTTAATATTCCCTTGAAATCCCACTATGTGATCTGCTACTCTGATACACTCTTTCTAATTCCGTTGTTAAAGTCTTATTATGATTGTCAAGATTCTATGAATAATCTCCCAGACATAATTATTTGAGTATAAGATGCATACTAAGTTCTATTTCTTCTACCCGAATATGATCTCCTTTCGTCTATTCAATGGGTTTGCATGTATTATTAGCTATCGTAATCCAAGCTGATTAGTATCCGTCTATACGACTTATTCACCGTCTAAGTAAAAGTAAATATGAGTATCCCAGTTTAATCCCAAAAGGCATATTTCGACTATCAAAACATCCTGTCAACCTTCCATTTTTCCTCATTAACCCTTTAATGACACCCCGTCCACATTCATAAACCCCTATCTCGGGACCGGGCTGTTACAAGATAAATGTCATTAACTATGAGTGGAGTATCCTTAACTCAAGTATCATTATTTATGAGGTGAAGTATCATTAACTCACATGTGAGTATCATTATTTATGGGGTAAAGTATCATTACCTATTAAGTGGAGTCTCATTACTATGGAAAAAAATATCACTAATTACAAAAAAAAGTATCACTTTACAAAAGAAAGTATCACTAATTAGAAAGTAAATTATCAGTTTAAACATAATCTCAAATTGAGAATAGGTTCTATGAGTACAATAAAAACTCATTCTTCAGTAAAAATATTTATTATTATCATAAAAAAATATCATTGATTACAAAATAAAGTATCACTAATTACAAAAGAAAGTAATACTAATTACAAATAAAAGTATCATTAAAAATCTTCAACAAGATCTCAATCTTCCACACTGACACAAGTGACAACAGATCGGCTACAAACTCAAAATCAAAAAATAGATCTAAGAATTTCTCAAAACAACACAAATCGAGCATACAACATGCCTTCTTCTAGAATCTAAAAACAAGATCAAACACAACTAGGAATATGAATAGGTAAATCCAAATCCAAATCTCTACTACTAAAAAACAATCCAATCCTATACACAAAAAGAGATCCAACAATGCCCCTCACAAAATTGTAAAACCCATAGAAAAATGGCGACAACGGCTTTAAGAGAGCCGCAGCCTTGGCGGAGTCATGGCGGCGGTATCTGGCGAGGCTCTACGTGTTCTGGCAGACGGTGGTGAGCTTGACGACGGTGAGGACTCCGAGGACGGAGACATTGCTGTGTCTGAAGAAGAATCAACAGGTGGCAAGGATGTAGAGCGTGGCAAGGTGGTGAGCGATGAAGAGGAGGTCGGTGAGGATGAATATGATGTAGTGGAGGAGGTTGGCGAAGAAGTAAGCGGCGTTGTATTCCATATCTGTTATGTACATATAATTTCTTTTTTTAAATATATATATATATATATATATATATATATGTGGTCGAGTCCGGTGGGATGGAGATCCGTCTAACGCAAGAGACCTGTTAGACGGTCTCACACAAGTGTGTCCCATAACATTTTTCTTGATTCTCTCCTAACTAATAATGACCATTGATCTTAATAAATTAATGAATAAGATTAATCCATAATTTTACACACTGGGAGCATGTTCACATGCTAACTCTCCGCTATACAAGCTCACCCAAAGTTTAAACTACAAGTTGATTATATCGATGCCAAATTATGAAGTATTTTCATACGGCAAACACTCCCATCAGACTTTGTTATTTAAGATCAGACCATCAGAAAGACGAGCTGCGGGTCGGATCGACCTTCCCTACTAAAAAAAATCACTCATAACACTAAAATGTATCACTCATAGCTTTAAAAGTATCATGCTACTTTGCTTATATGAGTTCATTACATCTCAATTACATGCAATTTAATACATCTAAATTAGAGTTTGTCATTCTCAATTAGGATTTATATTTAATTAAAAAAAATGTCAAGCGCAGTGCACGAATCATTTGATAAAAAAAATTAATCAATTCAATTTAATTTTTGAATTCACTAATTCCATATGGTATATATTTATTTTGAAAAAAAAAATAATTGTCAAGTACAGTGCACGCAAGTCATAAGATAAAAATAAAAAATTAATTTTAGGTATATATTTATTTCTAAAAAATACATGTTGGCTCATGCACCGTGCGAGCCGCCGTCCATTCAATTTCGTGTTATATATTTTTTTTTTGAAAAAAATAAAAATAAAAAAAAGTCAGGCGCGTGGTCTCTTTCTTATTATTTCATTATTTTTTGGATTGGGCCTGTCTAATGGACCATACCCAAGTCATGCTCTTTTAGGCCCCGTTTGGTTGGCACGAAATCTGACTTGAGAAAGTAATCTGATTTTCTATTTTAACAATACTGTGTTTGATTCATTTTTTATGTAATATGGAAAGGAATCGCATTCCTTAAAACAAGGAAAATTGTACAACTCTCTAAGATTGTGAATACCTACTCTAAGTAGGTATTCTTTTTTCTTCTTTTTGGGAATCTGGTGTTAAATGATTTCATTGTTCGAATTCTTCATTTATTATTATTATTATTATTATTATTATTATTATTATTATTATTATTATTGGATTCATATTTTTTAACTAAAAAATTAAAAAAAAAAGGATTTTTTTTAAATTGAAAAAATAAGATTTATTATTATCTTTTTTTTATTATTAATACTAAGTTTGGATTAAAAAATTTCAATAAAAAATGAGTAAAATAAATTAAATAGAAAAAATAGAAAATTTTATAAATGAAAAAAAGAAATTAAAAAATATGATACTTTTTTATTGAAGAAATTACGACCAAAATTCGACTATTTTATCAATTATTTTTTTGGCATTTCTATCAAAATTATATAGAATTCTTATTTTGTGTTTAAGGTGTTTAAGAATTTTGAATTTATTATTCTCTTGATTATTTGTATTTGACATTTCTTTTCTACATCTCTTTCTTCCGTTTTTGAGGTTTCAATATCATTTTTGAGACAACATTGCGGACTAACCGACGACCATACCATTATCAATATAGATAATTTTGACTTCCAATTCAATTAAAATATATATATATATATATAATTTTGATTTTCAATTCAATAAAAAATATTTGGACACCAATACAATATTTACCTTAAATTCTTAATTGATTATTTTTTAGTCATATCATTGTATTTAAATTGAAATAATACTAGTATACCACCTGTGCGATGCACAGGGGATGCTATTAAAAAAATATTTATGTACAATAATAAAATTGTATTCAGTCAAATATATGAATTAAATCGTTTGAATTATAAATTACTTATGTATTTTTCATCATTTAAAAAATCAACCTTGACAGCTCTAGCCATGCTGAAAACACCAAAGTTGATTGTAAAATTGAGAAGGTAGAATCCTCGCCGCCCATATGGTCTCGACATAGATTAATCAGCCAATTAGGTAGGAATATTTTTTTTAATTTTTTAAAATATTTTTGTTCAAAATATGATTAAATAAAAATTTTGAGGTTTTCCACTCTTTTTATACAACAACCTACATCCCAATATTTCAATCTACAACCAATGTGGGATGTAGAAAATTAGAAAAAAGTTACGGAACTAATTTGAGGTTTCGATTTAAGATTACCCACTCTTTTATACAACACACATCCTAATATTCAATCTACAACCGATGAGAGACGTAGGGTAAGTGAAAATATAATATGTAAATAGCAATATGTAATAATCTATTATAAAAAAAATAAACATACTTAGGCGAAGACAATCTAGATGGAATTTTCTATGTTATTATGTGTAACTTTATGAACCCATTTGTGGAGAAACAAAATATCATAGTCCTGATGATTGATATTTAATTTTAGAACTTCATAGATCTACACACGCGCGCGCACACATAAATGAGGAATGATAGAAAAAAAATATATTTTTTATTGGAAAAACCAAATACATTATCTTTAAAGATTGTAACTCATTAAAAGATTTTGGATGTGGATGTTGAATTTTTAATATATTTAATTAACTTAAAAATTTAAAATATTTTAAATTAATATATTTAAAATATTTTATTATATTTGTTTAATATATTTAATTCAATTTTAATACAAAATATTTAATTTCTAAAGATTTAAAATGTATCGTATTAAATTGATAAAATCAAATATCAAATATTATACTTGATCTCAATTTTCAGAGATCATTATTGGGCCTCACAATTCATAGTTTGTTCATATACAATATAATTTTTTGTATGTGAGATAAATTTTAGTTTAAAATTAAGATATATATATATATATATATTATATCTAAAAGTAAGATAGTCACTATAAATAGTAATAATTAGTTTTTCCACCTAAATGCACTTTCTATAAATAAAAATAAAATATATATATATATATATTATAGTCATCCAATACTAGAATTTCAATATTATATATATTTTTTAATTTTTGCAAAAGTACTATATTTTTATCAAAAATTATTTTGTTCATAAGATGAAAAGAATTATGTGGCCTTTATTGATTTATACGTGAATTTTCTAAACATTTATATTTTTTCTTTACGATGGATCATAATTTTATGTTAATTATCATTCTTTTAAGTATTATGAATGAATGTTCTGATATAATAATTTAAAATTATTTTAAATTTTTGAGTAGATTTAAAAATGATATATCTTAATTTTAAACTAAAATTTATCTCACATTGAAGAACAAAAAATTATATTGTATATGAACAAACTATGAATTGTGAGGCCCAATAATGATCTCTGAAAATTGAGATCAAGTATAATGTTTATATTTGATTTTATCAATTGAATACGATACATTTTAAATCTTTAGAAATTAAATATTTTGTATTAAAATTGAATTAAATATATTAAACAAATATAATAAAATATTTTAAATATATTAATTTAAAATATTTTTAATTTTTTAAGTTAATTAAATATATTAAAAATTCAACATCCACATCCAAAATATTTTAATGAGTTACAATCTTTAAAGATAATGTATTTGGTTTTTCCAATAAAAAATATATATTTTTTCTATCATTCCTCATTTATGTGCGCGCGCGCGTGTGTAGATCTATGAAGTTCTAAAATTACATATCAATCATCAGGACTATGATATTTTGTTTCTCCACAAATAGGTTCATAAAGTTACATATAATAACATAGAAAATTCCATCTAGATTGTCTTCGCCTAAGTATGTTTATTTTTTTTATAATAGATTATTACATATTGCTATTTACATATTAAATTTTCACTTACCCTACGTCTCTCATCGGTTGTAGATTGAATATTGGGATGTGTGTTGTATAAAAGAGTGGGTAATATTAAATCAAAACCTCAAATTAGTTCCGTAACTTTTTTCTAATTTTTCTACATCCCACATTGGTTGTAGATTGAAATATTGGGATGTAGGTTGTTGTATAAAAAGAGTGGAAAACCTCAAAAATTTTATTTAATCATATTTTGAAAAAAAATATTTTAAAAAATTAAAAAAAATATATTCCTATCTAATTGGCCCATTAATCTATGTCGAGACCATATGGGCGGCGATGACTCTGCCTTCTCAATTTTACAACCAACTTTGGTGTTTTCGGCATGGCTAGAGCTGTCAAGGTTGATTTTTTAAATAATGAAAAATACGTAAGTAATTTATAATTCAAACGATTTAATTCATATATTTGACTGAATACAATATTATTATGGTACATAAATATTTTTTTAATAGCATCCCATGTGCATCGCACAGGTGGTATACTAGTTATTATTATATCAGAACATTCATTCATAATACTTAAAAGAATGATAATTAACATAAAATTATGATCCATCGTAAAGAAAAAAATAGATGTTTAGAAAATTCACGTATAAATCAATAAAGGCCACATAATTCTTTTCATCTTATGAACAAAATAATTTTTGATAAAAATATAGTACTTTTGCAAAAATTAAAAAAATATATAATATTGAAATTCTAGTATTGGATGACTATAATATATATATATATATATATATTAATTAATTAATATTTTATTTTTATTTATAGAAAGTGCATTTAGGCGGGAAAACTAATTGTTATTATTTATAGTGACTATCTTACTTTTAGATATAACTAGTATTACCTCCCGTGCGATGCACGGTGAGAGATATATAAATAATTTATAATGAATAATTTATATAAAAAAAATACTTAAATTATAAATAAATAATTAATAGAAATAATCATAAAATGTATAAATAATATAATATTGTATTCAAGTTTGTTCGCTATTTTATCAGTTAGATAACTCATTTTCATGAATAAATTTACAATTTCATTCATCGTGCCCAGAAAAAATAAATAACATAATTAGTTCGTTCTAAATTCATTACAAATATAATTGAAATCCCTTAAGATTTTAGGTACAATGGAAAAAATTAAAAAGAAAAGGACACAACACAGTAATACACATTTAAAAAAATTATATATATACTCACCATCCCATCATGTAAAGTGAATAGAACATCATCGATTGAGAGTTGTCTCAATTTGAGCGATACTTCCACAATTTGATTAATGATGATCATCATACTTTTATTTATAGAGAATACCTCATAATGCATCGTCAACACCATTTTACATCTCCTTACACACGATTGAGTACGAATGTATTAAATTATATTATTGTAAAATATTGGTCTATACCTCATAATGCATCGTCAACACCATTTTACATCTCCTTACACACGATTGAGTATGAATGTATTAAATTATATTATTGTAAAATATTGGTCTATACTTAGTGTAAAATTAAACATTGGTTATTGTTTATGTTTGATACGTAAAATAAAATAAAATAAAATAAATAATTTGAAATGTGTTGTATAAATAATTGATTTAGATTAAATAAGGTAGCATAAACATATTCAAATATGTGCTCTCGTATATTTGAAGCTCATTTTAATATAAATTTGCTAAATAAAAAAACTATTCATTTTGATTTGATTTGATTTAGCATAATTTGATTGCCCCAATCATCAAAATTCTAAAAATATGTATGGAGTCTCACATATAAGAAACTAAATTAGGATTTTAGAACCATAAACCACTTCACAAAACAATATAAATAAGTGAAATATTTATCATAAATGAATCATTGTTATATGATGACATAAAAACAATAAAAAAACATAAAAAAAAATTACTTTATGCTAAATAGAATAATTAAGATTTTTCTAAATAAATATAAAATTAGTTACATTAAATTAAAAAAAATGCGTGAAAGTTTTATTTTGTTCAATATGGACCAAATATTTAAAAATAGTAAAATGCATGGAAATTATTAAAATAAATTTGAACATACCCAAAAAAGTTTTAAAATATTAAAAATTAATACAAAAATGAAATTATTTCCAATTCAACTCAAAACATATATTCTAATTTTTAGAGTTTGTCATTATTCGATTTTCTTCTCCCATTTTCAGTGTTTGCTTATTCATTTTCTTCAATAATTTTTTTATAATCACTGTGTGTATCTTATTTTATATAGATCCCAATTTCAATTTAATTTTGCAAGATTATAATAAATAACTAAAAGAATTGATGTTTAAACTAAATGATAACTGGACAACACTAACTAATAATTTTTGAAAGAAATCTAATTAAACTAATAACTTGAAAGTATTGTTCTATTGAGTAAAATATTCAAGAAATAGTAAGAAAAAAAGAAAAACATAATCGGCATGAAGAAAGCTCAATAGTAATAATTAGTTTATGGGAGTATTGTGATATATGTAGTGTTTTTTATTGACCAGAATTATTTTTTAAAATGTGCAATTGAATTGCTCTTTGAATTTGTACAAGTTGTATAATGGGTTAATTTATTCTGCGAAAATATAAGAAGATAAATAAAATTAATTTTTAAAAAATCACAAAATATAACATAATGATAAATGGTCTAAAAATATATTTGCGTATGTCCAAATATTTTTGTACATAGACATATTATATATATTATTAAGCACTTTGGGTAAATATTATATTTTTTGTTTATAAATGTACCTTATAAATTAGAGTAAATATTAACCATTTTAATAGAGTAAATATTTTTTATTAGTTTTTTTTTTCGTTTTTGTTAGAGGGATAATTTTTTCCCAATCTGTTTTTTTCCCACAATGGATTTTCAAGATTGGTTTTAGTAAGGTTTTAGTGTCCAGAGTTATCATCTTGTGATATTCGGGATTTTTAACTTTGGTCTTTTTTCTTAGTTTTTTAATGCACAATTTATATGATAGTATAATTCTTTGAACATTATTAGAACTTTTATATAATATAATAGAAGAATTAATTTAATAGAATCAGAGCTTTAATTGATATTAATTTAGTGCACATCTAGTCATCTACGAACGAAATACAGACCATGAAAAATATGTAATTGGTGTTGATTAATTCTTACACAATATAAAATATTTATAATTTTTCATACATGAATTTTACCAAATATATATTAATAAGTAAGTAGACATTTTCCATTGCATTTATAATTGGGGCTCGATCAAAACTCTCTAGAAAATCAGCCAATTATAATATTATTATGCTCCGATCCCAAATTAAATAGATATATATATATATATATATATGTTAAACATATAAATTTATTTATTACGAACTATATATTTTGTTAATATTTATTTAGAAATTTTAGTTTGATGTAACTAATTAAAAATAAGATTCAATATTTTATATAAAAAATTATTTGTTTATATATAAAACTATAATTTTATTCTTATATACATACTTTACGTGTGAGTATATTCATTTCATAATATGTTACATACTTACATATTATGTTTATTGTTTTTTGAGTTGATTCTTGAAAATATGCTTATAAATATAAATGTAAATAATGAAGAAATCATGATCTAGTGTGTCAAAACGTATTATTTCTATTAGCTAGTTTCAACAAAAATAAGGAAAAATAAAAAATAATAATCTAAAAAAGCAATAATAATAAACTAAAAGACTCGAATGTTTATAAATTTAAAAACTACGGAAGTAAAATTGGTGAGAAATACAAACACGAACTTGAACCAAACAAAAACAACAGAAAGAGCAGAAAAGTTGCGCATATCTAAAAAGTAAAAAATCAATAAATTGGACGATATATATAATACATAATTGAAAATTCAGATACATCGTATCCAGTTGTACTTATCTACACACGTTGGAGTTATAGAAAGCATATTCATAATTATAAATAAAACAACGAAAAAATAATTAGAAATTTAATAAAAATGATATTTTAGCCTCCTTCACCTTCGCCGCATCCGATATATTCTTCTATGATTTTTTTGGATCTCAACTCCCAGTAATTCTTGATTCCATATTCTATGTGAAAGTACCTGCAGATTGACGTGCCATGTTTCTTCCCTCACGGGTTCTGCAAGAATTAGAAAACTACTTTAAATACAATATTACAATGAAATTTATTTGAGAATAGTTGGTGTGAAAATGTTAACTTCACAAATAATTTATAGGCTCTAGAGTCTAGAATGATATTATTATGTAATAAAATTAGTGTCGTAATTTGTGGGTTAATAAATTTATAATTTAAATATATGGCTAATTTGAGAACTTTAATTGTGGGTTAATGGCCGATTGTAGGCTAAGATATATACCAGTCCTTCCATATAAAACAAGTATAATTAAGATTTCCGATTAAATGCAAGGTTTTCATATAACTAAGGTAAATGCAGCTATATATATATATATATATATATATATATATATATATACATTCCAGTATATAGAAAATATATTTATTATATAGAATAGAAATATGCAGACATATATAGGCCACATATATAGTACAAAAATAATCGTCAAATATAGATATTTGACTATGTAATTTTCCATTTATATAATTGATAAAATAACCATATAACTATACATATATTAGATGCAACCATCTTAATATATAATTATTTTAAATGTAAATTGATGATATATGATAAGGTGTATAATCTGAGGGAAGCCGAATGACATATTATATTCTACTATTTTATTGTTTATATATGAGGTATCATATATGTATATTAACATATAGATATATGTTATTAAATAATATTATATTATATCTTATATATGTATATGTGTATTATAATATCATATAATAGTTAATATAAAAGATTAGAAATGTTACATGTTATATAATTAAATTAATATATATTTAGTAACTTACTATTTTGGGTAGTGTATTTAGGCGGGAAAAGTAAAGTTACTATAAACGGTATACTTATTTGCTTTTATATATATTAAGATATATATATATATATAATTCATGATATAAATATATTTAAAATTAATTGCTAACTAATTTAAGTAGATTTAATTTAAAATTCTGGATATGTATCTTGATTAATACATTTAATTTGAAAATTTAAATATATTCAATTAAAATTTTGACGTGGATATGGAATTATAAATTTAATCTACTCAAAAATTTAAAATATTTTTAAATTATTATATCAGAATATTCATTCATAATACTTAAAAGAATGATAATTAACATAAAATTATGATCCATCGTAAAGAAAAAAATAGATCTTTAGAAAATTCACGTATAAATCAATAAAGGCCGCATAATTCTTTTCATCTTATGAACAAAATAATTTTTGATAAAAATATAGTACTTTTGCAAAAATTAAAAAAAATATATAATATTGAAATTCTAGTATTGGATGACTATAATATATATATATATATATGTGTGTGTGTGTGTGTGTGTGTGTGTGTATTAATTAATTAATATTTTATTTTTATTTATAGAAAGTGCATTTAGGCGGGAAAACTAATTATTACTATTTGTAGTGACTATCTTACTTTTAGATATAATATAGATAATATAGATGTTGCATTCAATATCTATAGTACTCATGCAAACTGAAGAATTATACATTATATGGTTTGTAATTTAAAATTATAAATATTAGTAGTATATATAAAATAAGATACAATATATATTTTAGATATTTAATTATCTACTCTTGTTTAAATTCAATCCAATAATAAAAATAGAATCATTACTTGTATCCCAAACACAGAATAAAGATTCTGTTAGTAATCATTTTCCTCAGAATCACATTCCCAGAAATCATATTCCCAAAAAACTTTACTGTCCTGCCAACCAAACGAGTCATTAGTGTTTTTTTTAGTCACTAACGGTGGACTGTGGTGTGCAGAGGACAAATTCATGAAAACAACATTGTTCTGTTTACATCGTAAAAAGACTGCTGGAGAGACGTTTTAATTAACAAGATGAGATCCTCTAATTCACTTTTGGTGTTGCATCTCTATTGCACACTTGAATTTTTTTAGTTTATTTTTTTAATTTCAGTTTCTCAAATTTTAGATTAATTTTGCCCATGTTATTCCGTATTCATTCTACCGAATTAAAGTATATTATAATTTTTTAGTATTTAATTTTTCATTTTTTGTTATTAATTGATTATTTAAAAAAAAATAAAAAAAATAAACCCTAATTGGTTAGGATGAACCATAAATAATAAGTGTAAAATTAAACTAAAATACTAGAAATTGAAATTGAAGAAAAAATGAAAATAAATAAATAAAAAATCAAATGTGCAGTAGAGAACGCAACACAAAATAAGCAATAGATGATTTTGTATTTTAATTAACTACATGTGCAATTGCTAATAGGGAAAAAATATTTCTTTTTTTTTCCCCTTTTCTTTCTCAATTTTTTTTTTTGGTAAATAATAATCAGTTACAATATACTAAAATGACGCAGTCTATTACTATTGATTTCCCTCCTAAAATATCTTATCACGAATAATGTGAAAAATTATTTTGTTTTATTTATTATAAATTTATGAATTTCTACACTGAAAACACTATCGAACCCTAAAAAAATTGAAATTAATTAGCTTATAAACCCAAAATTCAATATTTTATAGTCATTTTCTGATATGCATTCTAGAATATATTGATTTACCATTTGCAGACTGCATTTGCTCTTTCACAAGTGGATTACCATTATCATTTTCTGATTTGCATGTGTGTGTGTGTGTGAATTATTAATGTATAGTTTTTTTTGTTTTATTTTTGTTATTTATTTTCTAATTTATATTTTTCCAAGCTCAACATTGATTTTTATAGATTTTAGTGTTCACTACATGTTTGACTGGCGAACATTGGAAATTTTTATAATACAAAGTTTTAAATATTTATTAGATACGCGAGACAACAATTTGAACCAAATAATATTGTCTCATGTTTCGCTACACGACTCGTGAGTGTAAAACTAGTTATATAAATATGATATTTATATACTTTATATGGAAATATGAAGTTATTTTTATTGAAGTATATAACAGTTGGCTTTAAAAATCAGAATAAAAATATATTTCTTAGAAAGAGGGTTTTCCTACTCCGACAGGCGACAGAGAACGGGGAAAACATCGAGCATGCCTAAAAATTAATAAAATTGAAATATAAGGGAAATCATGGACTTATATATATATATATATATATATATATATATATATATATATTTTCATACTAGGATCAGATTTTTGTTTTCGGATTTCATCTAAACAAATAGAAAATGTCGTCTTCAGCAGCAATCAGAGGTTTTGGTTCATTAATCGTCAGGTTTTCAAATGGGGTTTCTGTTAAACCCCGCAGCTCTCTCTCTCCTCACAGTTAAACCCTCTCTCTTTCTCGTTTTCAGAATAAAGATTTAATTTGTAGTAGTGTAATTCGGATTTTTTATATAACTCAATTTACCTGGGCTCAGGGACTGCAATTTTGAGTAGAAATTTCTCATCATTTTCTTGGTACTCATCTTATGGAGATTGGATTTCGTTTTCTGGGCTTAATCATGGAAGCTCAGAGAGAAAGATCTCAACTTGCCCGCCGTTGTGTATGGGCAGACGTTCCTCTAAAATTGCCGGCAGAAAGGTATACACTCTGTGCTTGTGGATTGTGATTTTATAATCTTTATGTTATGGAGCATAGCTTTTATTCAGTTTTTAATGCAGGGCACGCTTAGATGAATTATAGACTATTTAAATTGGATAGATTTGCCTAGCTACCGATAATTTAGGTGAATCTGAATGAAATATTCAAATGAAATATGATTAAATCTATTGTGGTTAGAAGTGTGGGATAAGATTAGATCTAGGCTGGATGTATGGCTCTATGGTTGAATGAAGTTTGTCGCCGTTGCTTGATTTTCGAAATGTGAACCAGAAAAAAATTTGCTTCATAAAAAAGCCAGTTTATAACTATTCTGGCCGATGCTTAGACTTATTGGAAATCTGATTGGTTTTCTCAGTGGTGTAGTGGATGTTTGGTGCCAGAATCGTCCCACTGGGGAATCACATGATATTTGCGAGATCATTATTATCGAATTGGCACATAATTGGCTACATCATTTACTTTGCAATTGGACTGAGAGTTTAAGATAAACCCAAAGGGGAAAAGAAAATGAGGCTGATAGACTATGTTGCTGAGGGAGAAGAACATGACATCTAGAGACCATTATGATTGTTGATTTAGATCTTCATCCTATTATATCTCTTAAATAGGCTAGTTTGGTTTTATGATTGTTTTTTCATGTATTTCTTCAATGCAGACTACCCAGGATCTTAAGAAGGCGAAGCTGTATGCAAGATTCGGAAAGGAAGTTGTATCTGCGTAAGTTAGTTGCTACAATTTTTAGACAACATGATACAAGTACAACATCATAACATATCATCTTCATCTGACTTGTCCCTAGAATAAACTATGAAGAGTACACCCGTTTACCTTAGAAATCAATATGAAGCTACTGAGGCAAGTTCACTTTGTGAATGAAAAATGAACATTAGAACATCTAAACATGGTTGTCAATTTCCCGCACTATGTTTGCCATTTTATTTTTCAGAGATTTTGCCTGTTATTGAATCATGCAACTCCTACTGAAGCCCATGTAAAGAATTGGTCGCACAAACAAAGTTGGAAAAACATAATACTTTTGGATCTACCAAACATACAAGCTGATCTGGAAAGGCACAAATACATGGATATTATAAAATTCAGAATCCAACTTTTTCCTTTTATGAGCTTGTCTGTATGGAGGGACAAGATAAGAATGCTCTGTTGTTAGTTTCTTCTTCTTCTCTCTTTTTTTTTTTGTGCCCCTGGGGATTTGGGTGGGGGTCTGCTTAAAAAGATAGAGAATTCAGGAATGCCTAAAATATGTCATGAATGTTGTGCTTTTGCACAAAAGGCATTGTTTCCTTCTTTTCTATGAGCAGTTTCTCAAACAACTTCCAAGATTATGCACTTTGCAGTTTTTTAATTATAACATGAGTTTTCTTAATGCGAATGCCCCAGGGTCAAGAAAGGTGGTTCTAGTCTGGTATCAAATACAGCTTTGGCTGCTTTGTTTGAGAAAGCAAAGGAGCTTGATATACCCAGGGATATTTTAGATCGCAACATCAAGAGAGCATCAGAGAAGGGTCAGGAATCCTACATTGAGAAATTCTATGAGGTGGTCTGCTATACTACTTGCTGTAGCTGTTTTTCAAGTTAGGCATGTCAGAAACCTCTCTTATTCACCTTTTTGGCAGTTTTGCAGTTATATCAAATAGACACATTTTATTCTCAGGTCTATGGCTATGGTGGAGCAGGAATGATTGTTCAAGTGTTAACAGATAAAATAAACAGATCAGTGGCATGTATTAGAGAGGTTGTGAAGGATCATGGTGGAAAGATGGCTGATTCTGGGTCTATTATGTTCAAGTTTAAACGTGCTAGAGTTGTGACTGTAAAGGCTTCTGATGTTGACAAAGATCAGCTTTTTGTTATTGCCTTAGACTCTGGTGGTGAGGATGTAATTGAGCCCTCGATGGATGAAGATAAATCTGAAGAAGATTCCGAAAGGTATGACAAACTTTTCTTTACATGCAATTTATGATCTATTTTGGAAATATTTGGTTTATGTGCCATAAGTTCTCTTGATAATGACCAAATGCTTAATTTATTATTTCAAGTAATCAAGTTTATGGTTATTATTGCCTTAGGTAGTCTTTTGCTGGCTTATTTGTAGTGATGTTTTAGATTTATCCAAGCCACAAGAAAATTCTCTCTCTCTCTCTCTCTCATTGTTGACAAACTTTTTTAAATTCGTCTCTCTATGAATATATTTCAAGATTGATGATTTTTAATCCGTATTGCTTTCTTCGCCATAGACACTATAAAATTGTAAGTTCAATGGAAAACTACCCAAACATACTGACAAAATTACGCGAGGAAGGGATAGCATTCGAAACTGATGGTGGTTTCGAGCTTATTCCCTTGACGCCCATTGAGGTATGCCAATACAATATCTCACAGTGACAAATTATTCCTTCTCGTAGTTTCAAGCCCTTATTTCTCTTGGTTGCAGGTTGATGATGAGGCTATGGAGTTGAACAAGGAGTTACTGTCGAAACTGCTCGAGCTAGATGATGTTGATGCAGTATATACAGATCAGAGATGATTTTAATTAATTTCTAGATATCTGAGTTGGTCCTTCCCTTCTTCTTCAGCAATCAAACTGGGGTTTTGGGGCGGTTGGATTTACGACTCGTAACTTCAATGTGACGCGCAGATGCAAGGTAGTCTGTAGCCGGGCTTGAAGGTTAACTGTGCGCATTTTATAATTTCATGGTCATATTTTACTCTGATTCGAGATACACAAACTAGGGCAGGAATCTCTTTTTTTTTTTCCTGACAAATATTATGCAACTGGATATCTATATTAATAAGGTTGAACTGCAATTCGTATCACAACAGTTGTTGCTGTTATGATCGATCATTTCTTCAACTTAGATAATTACCGTCGTCTTCCTCCGTGGGCTCGAGGCGTTACAATAACGATCCATATTTAATTTCTTTCCAAGAAAAGGAGGATTAAATTGCTGCACAAATCCATGCAGCAGATTACGGCATGTTCCATGATTAATCAATTATTTTCTTGTAAAAATAGAAAATGAAGTTACATAATTTGGAACAAGATAAGACTATTATTGTTACTATATTTTTAAATAGGATTTCTCATTTTAACATCAAGCAATGTTAATACTAATCAACGTAAAATGTATTACGCTGATATAAAACATGAAGATAAAAGTATTTTATCACAACATTATTGTGCAGAGTCTAGTAATAACGTACTTCATATTTATTGGAAATATGCTTAGGAGACTTCCAATATAAACAAACAATTGTCTATATATCCTATGACATATATAATTCTTTATAAATGCTATTGATGATTACAACACAAACAATCTCACGACATATATAATTCGATCTTAAATTTCAAATTAAGGATTCCTTTAATTAATTACTACATTGATCTGCAATATTGAAATTAATTAATTTCAAGTTTTTGGAACCCAGCATCCATGCAGGCCATAAGGAAGGCCATAAGGGAACTTTGCTCTTGCAATTTCTTCAAATGTAGTTCCATCCAGCAATAATGCATATCCATCACCATTTTTCTCACTGATCATTGAGATCACAACACCTGCAGCAACCATACTACTATATTAATTAACCTCTTTTTTAAAATAAAACAAAATAAAATAAATCTTGTTGCTACTAAATTTGATTGAATTAATTTGAACTACTTAAATTTACCATCATCTTCCTCCGTTGCACCTGGCCTGGCCACGAAAAAGGGTTCCGAGGGTATGGAACCCTCCTCGAACCAGTTTTTCGCCTTCTTATCCACCAAATCAATCTGCACGTAAAAAAAATAAAAATAAAATAATTTTTCTATAACTCATAAGGTGTTGAAATTTGGTCCAACTTAATTAATTAGTAGGTAGTGGGTGGGATTAATTAGGCATAGATGGTTATGTATGTATACCTTAGTGATGGTGTTAGGGAAGTTGCAAGGCCTTTGAGCACCACATGCATAAGCATATCTGTATTTCTTTCCCAAAAAAGAAGGATTTATGCTGCACATATCCATGCCTTTCCCATGTTCATTTGGATCCAATGCTGCTTCTAAGCTCCCATTTGGACTCCCATCCATTGGAATCCTGAATCTCCCAACCCTGCAGCATGCATGCATGCATGCATCAAGATCAAGAGAGAGGGAGAGAGAGAGAGAGAGAGAGATAGAAAGTTGTAGGACTAATTAATAATATAATTACATTGCATCTGGCAGGACATCTTGGCCGGAGAATGCGCAGAGATTTTGGAGGGTGAGCTTCTGGAGGATAGTTGTATCAGCGTTGTGTTCACAGCAATCGGCGATGATGGCTATCACTCTCCCCTCTTCATCTTTCTCCTCGTATGCATTTATGAAATGAAACGTGATGTATACAGGAACTTCCACGCTTGCCACCTTTAATTATATATATTCATTCGGGAATTAAATAAATTATTTTGAATTTTTGAATTTTTATTAAGCTAGACGACCATGCATGCACCTTCATTAATATATAAAATGAACTTACAATTTTGCCAGTAGCTTTGCACATAACATGCATGAAAGCTTTGGATTGGGGGTGCCACTCAAACTTGAACAATGGTGTGGGCTCAGCCTTGAGCAAATTTTGTGCACAATACCTAAGCGGCATCTCCGGAACCACCACGTAATGCTCGGTCACGGGGAACGAGTGGACCCACCCGGGAGACGGCCCGCCCCGACAACCCACCCGCCCCATCACTTTCCTCTCGTTACTCCCGGGTTCCATCCTCACCACTAAGTATCCCGGGTTTATTAAATCGGGTATTAAACTCAAGAATTCACTATCCGTCACGATCGGGTGGGCCGAGTGTATTAACCCACCCAAATTGTCGCTATATTCGAACTTCCCCAATGTGTCCAACGTCTTAGGATCTATGACAATAGACCCTTTTATGGTCTCCGTCAAGCAAACAACCCGGCCGTCGCCCAGCCTAACCACCCCGGTGTTCGCGTTGTCCGTTAGCGACGCACCGGAGAATAGCTTTGCTAGGTCACCTATATAAGCCAAGAAGCTATCGGTTTTTGGGACTTCCGAGAATTCACGGTAGCATAGCCTTTTATTCCTTTTGGAGGCTTTATAGGCCTCCGACTCGATTTGACGGTGCCCCATCACGAGGCCCCCCTTCTCGAAGTGGAGCCCCACGATGGTGGCGTAGCCGTCGAAGAGGTGGCGGAAGTTGTAGTCTCCGATGTGCCATAGTCCCGGACCATTTCTTAGGTATGTCCCATTCTGCATGGGAACAAAATCACCCAATATAATTATTATAAATTTATGCTCCACGTAGACATTAATTTGGACCAATGCAATAATACAAAAAATGGAATTATACTCGCACGTAACTACAGTCCAGCAATTATATATGACTTTATTGCACTACTAATATTTAGCAATAGCCAACGCCCTTGGTTTTAATTAATTAGTGCTTCGATCGATTAATAGTAATTATATAATATATTATACATATATATATATATGTGTGTGTGTGTGTGTGTGTGTGTGTATTCCAAAGATTGAATTTCTACTAATCATATATAGATGACTTCTTCGATCAATCTGATTACAAGAAATTTAAACATAATTTTATGATTAGTGAAATGAAATAGGAGATATATGTAGAGATAAACATATATATACCAGCCAGAGTGGGATTTCTCCTTGAACATGAAGCTCTCCTTGCCATCTCTCCTGCTTGACACTGGTCCATGCTACATGCTTCCTGTTATTTTCAGATTCTTGTTTTGAAGGAGCAGCAATTCCAGGTGGTCTTGTAGCAACCTTTGAGATAGTTAGCTGTGGATTTTCAGGCAGATCATTCCTAGTACTCAAGAATGATTTCCCGAATAAGGTCGACTCGTGTTTTACTCGATTAGAGGTATCGATTCTTTTGGAGCAACTATAGGATTTGATGGGAGAATTAATTCTAAAGGAAGCCATATTGATGTTATATCTGTGTATGAAGGTTGTGGTAGAAGTCATATTTATAGGTGCTGAGGGACGTTGGAGTAATATATAGTGTTTGTATTTTTTAAAATCAAAATTAGTGGAATCTTATTGGTGGAATTCCTTTATACTACTAGACATGGCGACTTACTATCATGCTTTTTTCGTGGACGAAACAGTTCATATATTATGATGTATACCACTAAACTGAAAATAACCTAGCCTTCGCAGTTGCCACCCATGCCAATTATTTTAATAAAAGGTTTTCAGTCGTTGAATTTTCATTTATTATTATTATTATTATTATTATTATTATTATTATTATTATTATTATTATTATTATTATTATTAAAAATCTCTAAAATCTAACTTGTTTTGCAATATTGACGTTATTGGTGCATGAATGAGCAATAACTTTATTTAATATAAATTCTCTCTTTAATAATGTTATAATATATTGATAGAAGCTCTCAAAATCTAGCTAGTTCATATATTCTTTGAAAAAAAAATATAGCAAAGTTCAATCATATATATGAATGCACGCATATTTTAAAAAAAATCGTTATAAGAATCTCAAAATCTAGCCTCATGCGTTATAGTACGTGGCAATGAATGTATTCAAACTAGGCATGCAATACCTTATCTACTGCAAAATTTCTATTCAATCTTATAATATAATATTGTTAAAAACTCTTTAAATCTAGCTAGTTCAATTAATATAAAAATAATTTTATGTAAAAAACATCTCAAAGTTCTCTGTCATGAATATCCACCTATACATGGTTAAAGTCATCACACATAATTAAAAATGTGTATTATATATATATATATATATATAATCTTCCAATAATCTAGATTGTATATTAATTATAATATTAATGTTCACCCTAAAAGGCTAAAACATGCTATTGTTGCATGAATGCATTAAAAATATGAAATACATTTATTTAATATGAATTTACTATATAATCTTATAACATATTATTAATTATAGAATCACCTCTCAATATATATATATATATATATATATATATATATATAGTTTTGGAATCCTTAATTAATTTAAAGAACTAGCTTAATGTTGCTTAAACCTAGTTTGCACAACGTATTTATTTATTATTCTATTTGTTATTCAGGAGAACAAGAAAACACACACACACACACACACACACACATCTCGTGTCTGATCTATATTTATTCACTACAAAAAATATACTCTAGATATAATATTATTAGAGACGATAAATGTAATCACTTATAATAGATTTAACTAATTATATGTCATCTCTAATTACTACATGCATGCCATCTTTAATGACATTTTTGTGACAACATTATTGTCACAAAAATAATTTTTAATTTATTTGGGATGAGCTTTTAGGAACACTCTATTTAAGACGGCACGATATCATCACAATAAATATTTTTAAGTGGCAACAATATCATCACGTACAAAAATGTCATTATAGATATCGTGTGGTAACTAGAGATGACATGTCATTACTTAAGTATATTATAAGTGCTGAAATTTTCCGTCTCTAATAATATATATGGTCTCTAAAGACCATTTTTATTGTAGTAATTGTTTGAATAGGATTTGATATTTCTAAAAAAAATCTCATTTTTCCAAAAGAGTAGCACTTACGTGCATATGCGACGTGTGCGTGGCGCCCATGCGCATGTGTCAATTTTTTTTCTGGTCACCGATTTTCTAGTCTTTTTTTATTTTGCAATTTTTTTTAATTTCTATTTTTTCTTTTGGTTTTGTTCTAAAAAAATTTATATCCTAAAAAATAAAATTCGTGAACTTTCAAATTAAAGTGAATTGATTTAGTTTATTTGAAATAAATATAAATTTATATCCTAAAGTAGAATCAATAAACCTTAAAAAATACAAAATAAACACCTAAAAAACCCTAAAAACACAAAATAAACCCCTATAAAAATCATAAAAAACACACAATAAACTCCTAAAAAACACAAAAACGAACCCCTAAAAACCCTAAAAAATACAAAATAAACCCCTAAAAAAAACAAAATAAACCACGAACTCTAAAAAGCCATGATTGAATTCATAAACTCTAAACATTAATTGGAATGGAAAAAATCACAATTTGAATTAAATAAATATAAATTTATATCCTAAAGTGGAATTAATAAATATTTAAAAAACAAAAAATAAACACCTAAAAAATCGATCCTAAAAAACACAAAATAAACTCCTATAAAAACCCTAAAAAAATCCTAAAAAACACAAAATAATCCCCTAAGAAAACCCTAAAACCACAAAATAAACTCCTAAAAAACCCCTCAAAAAACACAAAATAAACCATGAACCCTGAAAAAACCATGAATTCTTAAACTCTCAACATTAATTGAAATGAAAAAAATCACAATTTGAACTAAATAAACTAGTAGAAAATAGCTACTAGACGGCTTACTTTTTAATTATACATGTGATATTTTTCAAAGTTTGAGTGATACTTTTTAATGTTACTGTTGATACTGATTTTGTCGGGATTTTTTTTACGGGTTGACACGTGTTGGCTCGGGTCAAAACGGGTTGACCCACAAATTTGACCTGCCCGTCTGAAATAAGACTTATATACACATTGTATGCAAATATTTTTTCATTCCAAAAACATTTTGCTTAAGTACCCATATGAAAATATTAGTACGTACGAAACCATCTTATATAGGGTAAAGATCAAAACTTGTTAGACTAAGGACAAAATATATAGCACTTGTTCAAAAAAGCTACCAATCTATAGAATTAGAATCATCATTTATATTAAAAAATCACATTTTTTTATAACGAGATCGAAAACATAGTTTTATTAAAATAATATTTTGAAAATAAAAATACTACTAATTTTATAATAATAAAATAATATAATTTTCCTGAAGTTGAACGCTCCTCTCATGAATTACAAAACATGTTTATCAATGGATTTATTAAATTGCTGGTATTATTGGATGGGTTTATATTAATGGAATTGTATATGACTCGTCGTCTGCATTACGTTATTCAGCCTTCACGTGGCGTGGGCAAGTCGCATATTATGCTGATTTCTCTAGAAAATTACAAAATTCCTTTAATTTACCAATTTTGTTCTTTCCCATTTCAACATATGGCCAAAAAAGAAATAAAACATTAAGGAAAAAAGAAAAGAAATAAAGCAAGAAGTGTGATATTCTAAGGTATTTAATCACCAAGTACAGGCTTTTAGTAATTGAAAATGGTATTCTCGCATTATTAGAGAATGCCTTTGTTTGTTACGTACTTAATTAATTAGTCACTAAGTTTTGTTTAATAGTAGTGCAGGTTACTAATATTTTGGGAAAAAAAGGAATATCCGGACAAGAGTGTATGGTGGAAGAGGCCTTCACATATGTAATATCGAATATACTTAACCATACTATATATTATCGTCAATTCGTCATCTTTCAATAAATTACTCATGTACTATATTTAAGTTTACAAGCGCGAGCATATGTGTGCGTATGTATATATAAATTAATTATTCAAATATTTATATGGGTTATATGCATTAAAAAATACAACGTCATTTTGTAATTATAACATGATCACCCCGTAGATATTGCAAATAAAAACATCATTTTTAATGACTTTTCTAATTACACAACACTCCCAAATTGTTTTTTGGGATAATCCAGTCTGACCCATGTATTCAAACTTTTATGTGTACACGTCATATATGCAACCGCACATGTTAAAAAAAAAGAGAATAACGTATACTCTATTAAAGAGCCAGGTAGCTAGAGCTTTGATTTTATTGCAAACCTGTTATTAATGCCTAGAAAAAATATAAAAATTTAGATTCCTTGACAAATAGTTGTCAGTTTTCAATTCGCAAAGCCAAGCCAATAAGAAACTAGGGCATATGTACAAATATATCCAACTCACTGCAGCATTTTGTAACCTTCATTATACATTCGTGACGAAAACATATATCATAATTTTCATCTTCTTGTTGTCTGTAGTTAAGATTCAAAATGGGTCGAGAATACGTATTGAGTTGCAGTAATTATTGACTTGAAGCACATATATATACTAGCTAATTTGTTTTAATTTATAGATTTGATATAAATTTTTTTGAAGCGATTCGCCCAAAGTCTCAATCTTGAGCAATGTGGCATTAATTAAGAGGTGTGAAAACGAAACTCATTCATTTGAAATTAACATTTTTTTGTTTGATCGCAACATTTTGTTGTGACATGGGCAAAATTGGAATCTCACTATTTTCTTGGCTTGGATTGTAATTTGAAAGATACAATTTTGGTGAGCGGAGGGGTAATCGCGCACGAATGGTGCGACTGAAATGACAATAATAGCCCCATGCCTTTAATAAGACAGAATGAATCAAATTATTTGATCATCAATTAATTACAAATAGTTGGATTTATATGATTCTCCATTATAAATTAATTAATCTTTCTCGTTTTGTGCTCGTGGGAAAGTTGGAATGTAACATTTGGAGCGAATTGCCCTAATAACACTTTCAACAAAGCGTCATGTCTGTTGGGACGACATGTTTAATTTAAATATAGCTCTTGAGGTCATGAGATTAATAATTTAACTTAAATGATTGATTATCAATCAAATCATGAAATAATATCATTAATTTGGTGGCATATATACGTGTGCAATGTAATGCTGCATTAGCAACAGCAAATTACAACTCCATTAATTTGACACCACACAATTATCAAGCAAAACAGCCTTAAGCAATATTAAGAATTACTAATGAAATAATTATTATATGTAAGAACATAAATATTTGTGTATATGAATTAATTGGCCATTGCAATGTGGTGGACGAAATTACAATTGTTCAAAGGAATTATAATTTGTTTGTCGAATCGTGATATTTCTTAGTCCATTCTCCTTCGGGAAAGTGGTTTCTATTTTTTTATTGATGGTAAGATTTATTATTTTTAGAAATATTTTTTTTGAAGGAAAAAGAAGTTAAGGGTCCATGTGTCTGCCACGTCTTTTCTCTCTCTTCAAAATATCATGAATCTCAAATTTCGCTTTCACATTGAATTCTTTAGCAGGATATGGAGCTTCCAGCTCGTTAAAGTCGACACATTACATGATATTTATTTAATTCTAGTATTTTTTAATGTAAAATATCAAACAGATCTGAAATTGATCGAGTTGAAAAATATGTGGCAAGATGTTGAAAGGTTCAACTAATGATGTTAAAATTCTTCATAAGATTGTATAAAATATAAAATAATTACTCCATTCATCCAAAAGTAGATATGAGTATCATGAGAAATTTTGCTTAATTCCCAAAATAAACTCACTCCATTTCATTTTACTTGTTATTTTAGTTTTTTTTTAATCTAGAATGAACAATTAATTTTATAGACTAATATACCCATCCCTCACACGAATATTTTCCTAAAAAAAGACAACATTTTCTCTCTCCATATAGTTTTAGGATTTGAGATATGGTTAAAATTGGAAGAGAGAGTGAAAATATATAAAACAACAAATATTTTGACACAAAATAAAAAAGTTAAAACAACAATCATAATGAAATGGAGGGAGTATAAATCTACCTAAGAAATAAAAGTAGATCATAGTACTGTAAGACAAAGTTTTTGTATTTGATTTAGTAAACACAAAAGAGCGTACTGCGTATAAATCTAATACTTTCGGATCAAAATATATATAGTGCATGCGAATTCTTTTAATTTCTAATTTGTCTCTTATTTTTTTCTCCAAGAATGATCTTTAAGTAGTCTTTCAATTTTTTGGAGAAAATTTGTCTCCTCGAACTTCTTAGACTTGGCCTTCAGCTTCAGAGGGATGTTGTCCTATTTCTCACTTAAATGTTAGATTTTGAAAATACAGTAGATTTCACCTTTGGAATTAATTAGGTTCCTGGTAGAAATTAGTCCTTTTATCTTGTTTCCATCGACTTTGGAGTTTCATAATGTTAATCGGGAGTTTTAAACTTTAATCCCGAACTAAACACTAAATTTGACAAGAACTTGATGAAGAACAACTTGAATATTTGAGATAATTTTATTTAAGGAATTTTCTGACAAATTATTGAAATTGTCAATATGAATTCTAGCGTGATTTTCAATTGGTATGCAAATCTTATTTATAGTTGTAGGGAGAGTTAGGTCTCGCATGACATGATGTCATTGGTTCAAATGAGGACTAGTGTTTGATGTGTAAACGTGAAAACATTTGTTTCTTGTAATTTTAGTGTTTTCCTTTCCATATTTTGGTGCTATTTTTCTTAATGTTTTTCTTATTATATTTTGATGCTAATTGTTTTAGTACCAAATTAAAATAAAATAAGAAAGACACCAAACTTACAGTAAACAAATATATATATATATAGAAAGAGATTTTCTTATTGCCAAAGAAATAAATATATTTTAGGTATGACAATATCTCTATTAATAATAAATCTTATTTAACTTTTGATTTCTATATATTCCAAAATCAAATAAACATATCAAATTAATAAATTATTTGAAATTCACACGTATTTTGAACAACAACAAAAAAATATATTTTTAGCGCTAGCTTCAAATAGAAAAATGATAAAAGGGTTTTTTTATTAAAAACAAAAAGGAAATGGTGTTTCTTCTAGAAACGGGGTTTTTACAGTCCACGGACGGCAAAACTAATTTTGTAAATGTATTGGTAATTTGATTTATTTTTTTCTATTATGATCTACCTAAATACAAAAGTTCTATGTATTTTATTTATTTTTGAACAAAACAAAAGTTCTATATTTGTAAATTAACAAGTTTGTGTCCCTTTGAAGATGGCCTAGTGGTGAAGTGGTGCTATTTTGAGGTTAAATATCTCAAGTTCGAATTTCACTACCAATACTACAGAGCCGGAGTTTATTTAGTGCACACTTCGGTAGTGATTGCGGGTTACCCCGACATAAAAAAAAAATTGTGAATTTTTTTTTGTGAAGTTAAACCAAATCGGTTTATTTTTAACGGATTCAATCCGTTGACAATTTAATCTAATCGATCCATAACAACATTGCATAAAAAATAAAAAATAAAATGAAACAATGAAAAAAAAACAAAAAAAAAAATTGAATGAGCCCCATTTTTTTGGTCGAATCAATCACTACAATTAATCTAATAATAAAACAATATTGCGCAAAATTAATAAAACGTAATATATTATATTATATTATGAAAGCCACTTTGGGTATATGAAAGTGGAGTAGGATACGTAGTTTGTAGTTCACAAATTGGGCTAGATAAAAGAAGTGGGACAAATATTTGAACCATCACAATTAGTTGTGTCCTCTCATGTTTCGTTGATTCCAACACAATTAATCAAAGTTGAATTATAAAATCCTCAATTGTGGCAGACAAAATTAGGGATCACCACAAAACGTTATAATATTTATTTTCTCGACTTCAACTTCACCATTTTCATTAATCAAACCACTAAACAATAGTTTTGAAAATTTAATAAATAGTATAAAAAATTATCACTAACATTTTTAACACGACTTTTTTTTATATAGATTTAAGTACTACAATTTTTGTGCTTTGAATCAGAGTATCAAATATCATATTTATATTCAACTTATAAATAATAAGATCTATTACTAAATATTTATTTTCAAATATTTTTTATGTCCATATCTGTGCATAATAACATACATTGTTAATAACTCAATAAAGTTGGGATCAAGTGAAAATTAATTCTTATACGAGAAATAAGAACTAATTATAATCTTTGATTTTGAATTACTTAGCTGTTGATATTCAATTTCTAGATAAATTTCGTTTTTATATAACAGTGTGTAAATTACACAAAAGATGTAAAACACACATGCAGTTTCGCATTTTTTTTTCTTGTTCGTTGGTCAACGTAGATAGTCTCGTTCTTTCACTACCCATTATTTTCCTACGTACTATTTTCGCGATTTTGATCATTTCAGGCAAAATTTTCAAGAAAATAACATAATTCATTATTTAAATTTAATCTAAAGTGGAAAGAGAGTCAAATGATGATGTAACTGATACCAATAGCTAAGATTTGAAAGGGTCCTTTTTTATCCCCACTTTCCACATCTCTCTTTCTAGAATTATACATATAATTTCTCAAATCTCAATTAATGTTGTTGATGTAAATCTGTCAATTTTTTTTGTTTTCACAAAACCATGGGCTTCTCATGTTATAGTAAACTTGTAAAGTAAAACAACTGAAGACGTATAATAAAGTGTTTAATTAATCCTATAAAGTGGTTTAGTTGGTGAAGCGACGATTGAAAAATTAGGTGCGTGAGACAATCTTGGCCACTTACATATAACTTAATTGTGTTCCATAATTGATTTACTGTAGTGAACATACTGTTAGGGATCTGTACAACAACTAATCTCTACAACTATTACAAGATTCCAGCAAGGAACTGGAATTACAACAGTAAAATCTAATCTAGAATTCGATGCCACAAATGGCTCAGAACTTCGAACACTAGATCTCATCGAACGAGCCGTGAACACCACAAAGACAACCACGACGGCACAAGCCTCAAACCACCAACGGAACGCCTGGGTTGCACCACTTCCCATATCCTTCACTCACACAAAGTGGTACTCTCTACACAGAAGGAAGAAAAAGAAGAGAAGGAAGAAGAATCACACAGCTGAGCACATTAACCGTCTCAAATCTTCTCTCCCTCTCTATAAAAACCTCAGCCATTTCACACACTAGAATGAGACTTTATGTGTAAATCAAGAGGAGAGTCCAACTATATAGGTCGGTGATTAGGACACAGAGAAATAGGCCCTCCACAAGTGGGCCGGGCAGATTGGGCCCAATGCTTTGAATATTAGAAGCCCAAGTTAAATGGGCCATATTCTAACATTATCCACCTTGGCAGATTTTGGGATACTTCACCAGTGGAGGAGTCTTGTTCATTTGTCATCATCGCCATTACCCCCATATAGAGATCACAAAGATAACTACAACTGAGGTTGACCACACATAAAGTCTTGGCCTACTAAGACACAAAGTCATAACATAGGGTAATCACCAAAGGGTAATTCACTGGGTAACACCACAGGAGGTGGAACTTCAGCCACAACAATAAATAATAGCTTACACACAGTAAACTGCAGTTTCTCACTGTAGCTGAAGTCCAGTACCTCCTCCTCTAATACAGGAGATAGAACTTCAACAACAATATGAGTTGTATAACTAACACAAAGTCTGTTATAAACTTTACATTGTTGCTGAGATCCACCTATTGCATCAGACTAGGAAGACCTGTAAAAACAATTAACCAGGATCAAAATTAAGAATTTTCATGCTGGAAACATGCTTTTCAAGAGACAAACACTTAGTGCCCATATCAGCATGATTTAAATTAGTATGAATCTTTTCAAGACAAACTAGTTGTTTATCTACAACATCTCTGATAAAATGGAATCTCACATCAATATGTTTTGTCCTATCATGAAAGACAGGATTCTTACACAACTGAATTGTAGACTGAATGCCAGAATATACAATGACCTTACCCTTAAGGAAACCAATTTCAGACATCACACATTTAAGCCACATAACCTCTTTCATGCATTCAGTAATAACAACATATTCAGATTCAGTAGTAGATAAAGTAACAATGTGTTGTAACTAAGACTTCCAACTTATGCAAGAACCACATAGGGTAAACACATAGGAGATAGTAGATTTCCTATTATCCCTATCAATTGCATAATTAGAATCCACATAAGTAGATATGACTTTCTCTTTAGCATGCTTAGATAAACACAGCCCCACATTTATAGAATGTTTCAAATACATCATTAACCACTTAAGAGCTTCCTAGTGGGGCATGTCGGGGTTAGACATATACCTACTAAGATAGCTGGCACACCCGTCGTTTTGGTGTGCAAAATATACTTGCGGGCAAATGGTCCACAAATGCTTAATCTGCCCTCAACGGCTAGTATAGCTGGTGAAGACGAATGTCGATCCCACGAGGAGTGTTCATAACCTTCTGTCTTTTCTTAGTTTTGGTTTGGGTTTTCAGTGTCACTCTAAAAACCTTGTTAATAAACTTAAACTAACTAAATGCTGAAAAAGAAATCACAAAAGAAAATATCAGTAATAAAAGTGCTCAAGTCAAAGCATCAAGTCATTCGGTAGGTATGCGCAATCCCGGGAAAAACACATGTAATTACCACTACTACCCGTTGTGCCCACACTAGCAGAAAGGTCAAAAACCGAATCCCTATGGCCAAATATGGGTAATTGTCACTTTGAGGGTTAACCGGTTATAGAAAATGGATACGATCGGCCACTCCCCAATCACTTCTTACATTATATTGTCTAGATGATACAATCGGCACCTAGGGACCTAACTATACAGGAACCTAAGGAGAGAATCACACAAAGGTTTTGCAAGTATAGTAGCTTTGAGGGCAAAAGCAACCCGATTCTAGTAGGTTTGACACGGTCTTGTGCCTGCATATACTACTCAATCTCAACTACCAAGGCTGTCACCCCCGGACTTGTTACTATGCGGGTATCGAGGCATGGGTCACCTATACACTCCCACATAACTAACACTAGTACCAGTTAATCAGAAATGCGCGCTTTCATCTCCAACCACCCTTTACCTATGTCTAAGTGAAAAACAAGTTAAGATTGTGAACCCTTAAGGCGTTAAAGTTCAATTATCTCATACACATATTCTACCCTTAGACTATTACTTTGACTTGAACAGTGGATACTTAGCCACTAAATATAGATACGAAAGTAAAAGAAATGATAAAAGACATCTTACTTGGAAAAGAAATAACTAGATTAACTTCTGGGCCCAACCCCAGTTTTGCCAACAAAAAAACTGTACTATCTGTATGCGGGCAAATCGCCAGCTTCAGGCAGATAGAATATTCAGAAAATAAACTAAGTACGAAAACGGTAAATTGTATCTTCGAGGTGCAAAAAACTCCCTCCTCATATGAAAACAGATAAAAGTATTTATAGCAACTGAATTAAGGCTTCATGCAGCCTAAATTTCACCCACGCAGGAGCTCTTGCACTCCTCCACTTCCTCATGTTCATGCTCCATGTTCTTCCTTGATTTTAGGAGGGATAACAACAAACCCTAGCGCCTCCAGCAGATTCCTGATGTCCCCACTTCCTTCCCAACGTGTTTAGACCTTCCCAAGACTCGGAACTGACTGCCACATCACCTCCACGTACATATAGGAACTGTCCCACAATTTTGTTGCGCAATTCTCGCAACAACTTTGACTGGGTCCTCGGCAGGCAAATCAGTCCTTTGTGCCCTCAGCATAAATAGCACCTGTCTGTGCCTATTATGGTGGTTTTGTGCCCTCAGCCTCCTGCAATCAGCTTTACCCCCAAAACTAGACTCGACTCTATACTAAACACTTAAAAAGGGTGTAAAAAGATAAAGGAAAAAGCACGAATATGAGTCTTCATCACACCCACACACTTGGACTATACTTGTCCTCAAGTATGAATACAACTTTAACTCGAAACACAACAAACAGAAGACTCAAATGACTCAAAACAAGACAATACAACATATGAATCATAAATTGATAAAGGGCATAACAGTTGAACATAATGATGCAGGCAAATCGAATCAATCAAACTCAGGCTACTATTGAAGTGTGCACTCAACTCGCCTTTTTCTCGAGTGTTTAGGTTAAGTGTTTACTCTCAACAATTCCACCAAATTATCATCAACAAACTTGCAAACACCCTGTATAAATAATTTACGTTATCCACATGTATGCATATCAAAAGGTCTTATGAGGGTTGTAATGGGGCATGTGGATCAAGGTTGGAAATATTTAGGAACTGGCTACCTTCAATAGTATTCGGGCAAAATCAGTACTGGCAGCTTTGTACCCACATAACAATCTGGGAGAATAAAAACTCAAACACTTTTTATTTTTTTATTTATTTTTATTTTTATTTTTATTTTTATTTTTTTATTTATTTTCTTTCTTTGTGCCCATTTCTGGCATCCTGTCATTATTTGGCTTAAACATGCTACCAATACGAGCATAAATGTTTCATTCCTAGTCATAAGATACTCTTTAAAGAGAGATTTTTCAGAACACAGGTCATGAACAAATAAGCAGGCTCAAATAATGGCAACAAAGGGAAGCGTTTATACGTGAATAATATGGCCAAATAACGACGAAAGAAAATGCCTTAATCATCTAAGCATGCATGAAATCAAGTTTGACAAGGCACAAGCAAGTAAGCATCAAATGAGGTGGTGGAATTTAAACACACAGAAAGAAGTCGCAAATGTTAATTTGGGCTCAAAGCTCACTGAGTAGTTATATATTGCTTTCACATGCGATTGATTAATTCCATCTGCCTAACAATAAATTTATGTCCATATATGCCCAATGTCAATCTATGACTCATATGCTATAGACTCAACATACACACACAAAATAAAAACAAAACATACTAACACAACAACCTAGGCATATCCCTCCCACACACTTGCTGTGCAACGTACCCTTGCGGGCACAAGCAGTAATGTGGGTTAGACATGCCCAAAACAGACTCTATATACAAAGACGCAAATATATAAAAACAAAAATAGACGCTAAACACACAATCAAAAATAAAAAAACAAACAATTCCTAAACTACTGGGGATAAAACATGATTTAAGGAGAGGAGGGGTAGTCTAACCCGAGATGAACACAAATGCTCTGCAGGGCTTTCTCAACTCTTTCAAGCTTCTTTGAATCTGCACTGCTCTGTGCCCTGCTCGGTCCTTCTTGTGCCCTGGGTGATCCTTCTTGTGCCTTGGGGGCCTTTCTTTTGTCAAAGTATGTTGGTTCGTCCAAAGGGAGGAAGTATGGGGTGTTCTCTTCAGTGAACCCAACTAGCTGCATCCGCTCCAGCCTCTGGGCATCGAGATACTCTGTTGCTTCGTCAAGCTCTGGGTACCCCTCAAAGTTGTCGTCGAGGTCGTCACCCTTCAATCCTTCAAACAGCCTAGCCACGAACATGCCCAATGCTACAACAGTTGCTCTGGTGTTTCTGGTCTGAGCCTATAATTGAATCGCCAGAATGTAGCCGATGTTGACCTTCCGCTTGTGCACCATGTTCCATAATAGGAATACCTCCTGCTGCGTGACTTAGCCTGTGCCATCCTTGCGCCCATAAAGGTTGAAGGCCATCCATCTATGGCAAATCTGGAGGGCGTGGTCAGAGATGTGCTTGTCCTTGCTTGAGCCCGAAAGATAGAAGCATTTGCCTCCAATTTCCTCCCACCGTTGCTGAATTTTTCGACTCCAGTCGTCGCCAACACTGGTTGCTGCTTCTTTGTACCACTTCGAATGCACATCTTTTGGTTGGATGAAATCCAACATCAGATTCAATCCTAAGATTGACATGCTATAACTCTCTCCAGCTATGTAGAAGTTCACAACTCCGGGTGTCTCCAGACCGAATCCCTACACTGGTTTAAACTCATATGAGGAAAGAAATTCAATGGTTAAAAAGGGGCGTACCGTGTTCCTCCAGCCAAGTACTTGTTCCCAACTAATGTTGGCAAAGTATTCATACACTTGGTCCATGACTCCAAGTGTATTTAGCGTGCTGTCGTGAAGAACGTACAAGGGCAGATGCTTCTTCTTGTTCAGTCTCTCGACAATTCCTTGTCTTGAGCTGCTTGGATCCTCCTTTTCCTCCTTCGCCGAGCAGCGGGGGAGAGTTCTGATTGGCACCCTGCTTTTTGTGCCCTTTTTCACCTTTGCGGGCACATAGGATTGAACCGGAGCTGGGATGATTTGGATTTCCGGTTCCACTTCCTCACTATGCACCGACTTCTCTTCCTCTTCATTGATGGACTGCTCCACATCTAGCTTTCTCTTGGTGGGTAGCTTCTCTTGTTTCTTCGACTCTTTGCTGACTGGCTTCCTTGACCCTTTGCTGGTTGACTTAGTTCCCTTTGGCTTGCTCTTAGACTTTTCGGGCACATCGGGACCCTTGCTTTGACTTGGTTCCCTATGTGCCTCCTTCGAGACCTCCTGTGGCTTTACCTTCTTTGACTTCTTCTTCTCTACGGGTGAATCAGGTTATGTCTGTTTCGGTTGCTTAGACTGGCTGTGGGCATTCTCAGATGTAGATCTCTCTGAGGCGACTTTGTAGTCCTCCAATGATTTCTCCTTTTCTTTTTCCGATTCTGGTTCTTTCTCAGGCTCCTCTTGTTGATCTTACTCTAGTTTCTCCTCCTCCTTGTTGTCTTCTTCCATGCTCTCACTTTCAGCTTCATCATCACCTTCTTCTTCATCACCGCTGCCGTCTTGTTTTTCTTCCTCCACCTCATCTTCTTTCTCTGGTCCACCATCATCCTCCCCGTCATTCTCTGGTTCTTTCTCAGGCTCAGACTCATTTAATTCTTCGCTGGGTTGGGGTGTTGGCTATTTCTCAGGGGTTGGTGGCTTCTCAGGTGTGGGCGTTGGGTCAGGGTTTTGCCCAGCTTGTGGCGGGCTCTGAGGTTTGCCCTTATCAGCTTCCACTTTCTTCTTCTTCGATGCACCGCCCTTAGCCTTCGTTGGTGCTCGTTTCTTTTTCTCTGCTTGCGGCGGCGGGAGCGGTGGGTGTTGTGGCAGAATGGTCTGGATCGGTGAGGGGTTTAGAACAAGTTCGGAGCTTTGTTTCGGATCCTCGGGCTGGGTTGACTGGTGGTCTGCGTCATTTCTTGCGATGAGTCACCGGTATTGCGGGCACTATGGCGTGTGCCTCGCTTGGCAGTGTCTCCGGTTTTCTTTGCATTCACCATTTTTCTCTTGACAAGGGTTGGGGAAATTTGTGAGGTAGGGTTTGTTTTGCTTGATTTGTGAGAAATCGAGAGTGGGGGGGTATTTGAATGCTTCTAGAGATGTGAGATGTTATGAGGGTGGTGGGTTTGTGCAGCGAGATCGTGGCCGAGAATTTAGGGAACGGTTGTGCCTAATTTTGAGAGATTTGAGGGAATTTGAATTGGAGAAGAAGATATGTTTAAAATTCAAAATAATTATCTGTATATATCATCTCTCTCTCACTCCCCTTTTTTCGGACTCAATTTTCAACAATAATCAACACTGCATGGGAAAACCAACCGTCTCTGCAGCTGTTGTACGTGTCAAATCAGTCAAATCTGCTACAGTACCCACCCACACACTTAAACCTTGCTGTGCCCTGCACATTACTTTGCCCACAGTGATGCGCTTCCAGTCTTTGCCTTCTTGCAGCGTTAATTCACAAACAAAATACAAATAACAGACATAATTGAAATTAAAGCAAGTAAACAAACCGGGTTGCCTCCCGTCCAGCGCCTTTGTTTAAGGTCTTTGGCTCGACCTTGTTGTGCCTTCAGTAGTACTCAGGGCTGCTCAAAACTTGGGTTTCTGCCCAAGTTTCCTTCTCTTGCTCGAAATATGGTTTCACCCGCTGGCCATTGACTCGAAATTCGCACCCATCTTTTGGGTTTACCAGATCAATTGCTCCACTTGGGTGTTGATGTTGCACCAGATAGGGGCCCATCCATTTTTACTTTAATTTGCCCGCATGCAATTTGAGCTTTGAGTTAAACACGAGTACCTTTTGCCCACAGAGCAACTGTTTGCCCCTTGCGAGTGCATTGTGGTATCTCTTGGTCCTTTCCTTATACATCACAACATTATCATAGGCCTCGGACCTCAACTCTTCCAATTCTTGGATCTGCAGCTTCCTCTCAATTCCAGCGTATTTAGCATTGAAATTCAACCTCTTAATTGCCCAAAATTCTTTATGCTCCATTCCCACGGGCAAATTGCAATACTTACCAAAAACCAGCCTATAAGGAGACATCCCAATAGGTGTCTTGTAGGCTGTGCGATATGCCCACAGAGCATCTTCTAAGTGATTGCTCCAGTCTTTCCGCCTTGGTCCAACAACTTTCTCCAGAATATTTTTGATTTCCCTGTTTGAGACTTCTGCTTGTCCATTTTCCTGGGGGTGATATACAGTAGTAACCTTGTGTGTGACCCCATGTCTTTCCATCATCTTCTTTATGACTGAGTTGCAGAAGTGAGTTCCTTGATCACTGATCAGGACTTTGGGCATTCCGAAGTGACAGAACACATTTGCCCTCAGGAACTTTACCACTGTATTTGCATCGTTCGTTGGAGTGGCTTTTGCCTCCACCCACTTGGACACATAATCTACAGCCAGGATAATGTAGAGATTATTACCTGACTTAGAAAATGGTCCCATGAAATCTATGCTCCATATGTCGAAGACTTCCACGGGCATGATAGGTGTTTGTGGCATGGCCTCCCGAATAGAAATATTCCCAGTCATTTGGCAATTCTTGCACTTCTTCACAAATATATAAGCATCCCTGAATAATGTATGCCAGTAAAATCCTCCATCTAATACCTTCCTTGCTGTTCTACGTGGGCTAAAATGACCTCCACATGCATTATTATGGCAGAACGTCAAGATGTCTAGGACTTCATCATCATTGACGCACCTTCTTATGACTTGATCAGTTCCAATTTTCTAAAGAGTTGGTGCTTCCCAGAGATAGAACCTGCACTCACGCTTCATCTGATTCCTTTGATAGTCACTCAAACCAACTTTAAACTGCCTTGCGACCAGGTAGTTCACTATGTCGGTAAACCATGGCTCCTTTGCTGTTTTGCCCGCAACCTCATACAAGTGCTCATCTGGAAAATTCTCAGTGATTTCCTCTTTGCTCTCAACCATCAGACGGCTGAGATGGTCTGCAACCAGGTTTTCTGCCCCAGTCTTGTCTTTGATCTGCACATCGAACTCTTGTAAGAGCAATATCCACCTTATGAGTCTCGGTTTTGACTCCTTCTTAGACAGTAGGTACTTCAGAGCTGCGTGATCCGTGTAGACAATCACTTGTGCCCCCAGCAGATAGGAACAGAACTTCTCAAAAGCGAACACTATTGCTAACAACTCCTTCTCCGTGGTGGTATAGTTGCGTTGCGTGACATTTAATATCTTGGAGGCATAATAGATAACATAGCTCTCTTTGCCTCTTTTCTGGCCCAACACTGCTCCCACGGCAAATCCACTGGCATCACACATCACCTCAAATGGCATTTCCCAATCCGGAGGTTGGATAATAGGGGAAGACACTAACATATTCTGTAATGTATGAAAAGCTTTCTTGCAGTCATCATCAAAGTCAAATTTTACCTCCAATTGTAGCAGGTTTATGAGTGGTTGAGCAATCTTTGCGAAGTCCTTAATGAATCGATGATAGAAATCCGCATGGCCTAGAAATACCCGAATCTGCTTAACATTGATGGGATAGGGCAATTTGGCAATGACCTCCACTTTTGCCCTGTCCACCTCAATTCCTCGCTCGGATACTACATGTCCCAGCACGATTCCTTCTCTTACCATAAAGTGACACTTCTCATAATTCAACACCAAGTCTTTTTCCACACAGCGGCTCAGTACCTTGCTCAAATGATCAAAGCATTGATCAAAGCTATCTCCATAAACCGTGAAGTCGTCCATAAAGATCTCAATACAAGTTTCAAGCATATCAGAAAATATACTCATCATGCACCGTTGGAATGTGCCTGGAGCGTTGCAAAGGCCAAAAGGCATCCTTCTGTAGGCAAATGTGCCAAAGGGGCAAGTGAATGTCATTTTGCCTTGATCGGCTTGGGCCACCACGATCTGCATATATCCAGAATACCCATCCAGAAAACAGAAGTACGATTTTCCCGCAAGCCTCTCCAACATCTGATCGATCTTACTGTTCTGAAGTACCAATCAAGTGGATCCTTTGCCAGTAGCCTTGGCATTTCTTCTTGGATCATAGGCTCGAAAACGTCGATCACATGTACACCCTCAGTGTCATTGGGGTACTTCATTACTTCCATGATGTTGAAGGTGACTCTGTCTTCATTGAACTCGCACGTCAATGTGCCCTTATCGACATCAATCTTTGTATGTGTCGTCTTCATGAATGGTCTGCCCAAAAGTATACAGGTAGCCTTTGGATTGATTTTGCCCATATCCAGCACATAGAAGTCTGCTGGGAAAATCAGACTCTCCACTTTGATTAGGACATCTTCAAGCACTCCCTCGGGGTAGACACTAGAACGGTCAACCAATTGAATAATTGTCCTTGTATCCTTGAGCGGCCCTAAGGTCAGCTCTTCAAAAATGCTTAAGGGCATAACATTGATCGATGCCCCTAAGTCCAACATAGCTCTCTCAACTCGAAGTCCTCCAATTTCACAAGGAATAAAGAACATCCCTGGGTCTCCACACTTTTCAGGTAGCTTCTTCTGCAATAATGCTGACACATTTTCATTCACCACCACTTGTGCCTCCTCTGTGAATCTCACCTTTTTTGTACATAATTCCTTTAGGAAATGGGCATATCGGGGCACCTGTCTGATGGCATCTAGTAGGGGAACATTGATTTCTACTTTCTTGAAGATGTGCATTAGATCCCTATCCTCTGCTTCTTTCCTATTCTGCTTCATCCTTCCTGGAAATAGTAAAGGCACCTCGATCTCCTTTGGAATATTACTCTTCAGGATAGGTTTGGGCACAACTGCTTCTGGTTCGTCATTTGCCCTTAACTCTGGTCCCTCCTTTGTGGGCTCATCATCACTGTGGGCATCATCCTCTGCAGTCTCTGGATATGGTACAGGTAATTGCCTTCCACTCTTCAGTGTTATTGCATTTATCCCAGCCTTTTTTGGTGGTTCTGTCTATGAGGGCAAGATTCCTTTAGCTTTCTCCATCCTTGCGATTGCATCACTAATTTGGGATATTTGTCCTCCCAAATAGCTCAGTCCATTCCTTGTCTCCTGCTCGAAGGCTTCTGATTTCTTTTGTACCTCCACCGTTTCATTCATAATCTTGTGAACCATGTCTGATAAAGACGGTCCTGCTACGGGCGCAGGATAGTATGGTGTTGTATGCCTCTGACTGTAGTTGGGGGCAAAATGATTGTGCCTCCTTCTTTGCCCTTCATCCAAAGCATTAACCGTTTCTTCCTTCTCCTTCAATTGTGGACACTGGTCAGAGTGGTGCTCTATCAATTCACATACCCCACAGATTCGCAAGGTATTAGCGGAAAACATGGTGATCATCTTCTCCATCTTATTGCAGAGTTGTTCGATTCGGTCATCAGTTGCAGGCACAGAGATGGTTTTGCCCGCAGCGGCAACACTTGTTCTTTCATATGAATCGTCTCTGTTCTCCTCGGCCATTTCTCCAATAAGTATTAGAGCCTCAGCTGCCCTCTTGTTCAGGATAGATCCTCCGCATGCTGCATTCAGTAGGGCCCGGTCCTCGCTTCTCAACCCCGAAACAAAGTAGTTCACCAGGTCATGATCTGGAATCTGGTGATGTGGGCATTTCGAGAGCAATTGCTTGAAACGCTCCTAGTAGTCGTAAAAGCTCTCGTGGGGACCAGCCTTTGCAGTTGAGATCTTCTTCCTCATGCTCTGCACTCTTGATGTGGGGAAGTACTTCTCCAGAAACTTTTTCTGGAGTTGACTCCAGTTGGTTACACTCCTGGCAGGAATATTGTATAACCATTCTCGAGCTCCGTCCTGCAAGGTGAAAGGAAAAGAAACCAGACGAATGTATTCGTCTGTCCCATTAGCTCGTGTGCGTTGCGTCTCACATGCCATCTCGAAATCTTGCAGATGTCGTTGTGGATCCTCCCCTGGATGGTCATGGAATTTGGGCAAAATCGAGATGAAGTTTGCCCTCAGCTCCCAGTTACCAGTAGTTGTGGGCAAAACGATGCCCGTGGAACGCATGTTCATGGTTTGAGGGAAACTCAGTTGTCTCAAAGTAAGGGTGTGTGGTGGTGGTCTTTGTTGTTGTTCTTCTTTGTGGTTTGATATCTGATTGTCCTCCATCTCTTCGTCGAAATAGAGTGAATTGATGTTGCTTGTCTCACTTTCTCCGCTTGAGGGCAAATCGTCACTGGATCCTTCAGTGTGATTCTCCTCTTCCAGCCTTTTCAAAAATGCCTTAGCTTGTGCCCTTCCTGCCCTCGCTGACCTCTCTATCTCCGGATCGTAGAGTAAATCTCCTGCGCGGTTAGAACGAAGCATATACTAAGGTAAAACAGTAAATAGACAGAAAAGTGCGCTTACACTCCCCGGAAACGGTGCCAATTTTGGCACACCCATCGTTTTGGTGTGCAAAATACACTTGCGGACAAATGGTCCACAAATGCTTAATCTGCCCTCAACGGCTAGTATAGCTGGTGAAGACGGATGTCGATCCCAGGAGGAGTGTTCATAACCTTCTGTCTTTTCTTAGTTTTGGTTTGGGTTTTTAGTGTCACTCTAAAAACCTTGTTAATAAACTTAAACTAACTAAATGTTGAAAAAGAAATCACAAAAGAAAATATCAGTAATAAAAGTGCTCAAGTCAAAGCATCAAGTCATTCGGTAGGTATGCGCAATCTCGGGCAAAACACATGTAATTACCACTACTACCCGCTGTGCCCACACTAGCAAAAAGGTCAAAAACCGAATCTCAATGGCCAAATATGGGTAATTGTCACTTTGAGGGTTAACCGGTTATAGGAAATGGATACGATCGGCCACTCTCCAATCACTTCTTACATTATATCATCTAGATGATACGATCGGCACCTAGGGACCTAACTATACAGGAACCTAAGGAGGGAATCACACAAAGGTTTTGCAAGTATAGCAGCTTTGAGGGCAAAAGCGATCCTATTCTAGTAGGTTTGACACTATCTTGTGCCTGCATATACTACTCAATCTCAACTACCAAGGCTGTCACCCCCGGACTTGTTACTATGCGGGTATCGAGGCATGGGTCACCTATACACTCCCACATAACTAACACTAGTACCAGTTAATCAGAAATGCGCGCTTTGATCTCCAACCACCCTTTACCTATGTCTAAGTGAAAAACAAGTTAAGATTGTGAACCCTTAAGGCGTTAAAGTCTGATTACCTCATGCACATATTCTACCCTTAGACTATTACTTTGACTTGAATAGTGGATACTTAGCCACTAAACATAGATACGAAAGTAAAAGAAATGATAAAAGACATCTTACTTGGAAAGGAAATAACTAGATTAACCTCTGGGCCCAACCCCAGTTTTGCCAACAAAACAACTGTACTACCTGTATGCGGGCAAATCGCCAGCTTCAGGCAGACAGAATATTCAGAAAATAAACTAAGTACGAAAAGGGTAAATTGTATCTTCGATGTGCAAAAAACTCCCTCCTCATATGAAAATAGATAAAAGTATTTATAGCAACTGAATTAAGGCTTCACGCAGCCCAAATTTCACCCGCGCAGGGGCTCTTGCACTCCTCCACTTCCTCATGTTCATGCTCCATGTTCTTCCTTGATTTTAGGAGGGATAGTAACAAACCCTAGCGCCTCTAGCAGATTCCTGATGTCCTCACTTCCTTCCCAACGTGTTTAGACCTCCTCAAGACTCGGAACTGACCGCCACATCACTTCCACGTGCATATAGGAATTGTCCCGTGATTTTGTTGTGCAATTCTCGTAACAACTTTGACTGGGTCCTCAGCAGGCAAATCAGTCCTTTGTGCCCTCAGCATAAATAGCACCTGTCTATGCCTATTGTGGTTGTTTTGTGCCCTCAGCCTCCTGCAATCAGCTTTACCCTCAAAAGTAGACTTGACTCTATACTAAACACTTAAAAAAGGTGTAAAAAGATAAAGAAAAAAGCACGAATATGAGTCTTCATCAATAGCTGATAGCATAGGCTATGTGTGGCTTGGGTACTTACCATGAGGTACATCACAGATCCTATAGTATTGGAGTAGGGCATCTTTCTCATAGCATTCATTTCAGAATCAGTTTTAAGAGACTGGTCCTTACTTAAGACAAAATGGGAAACAAGAGAGACAAAGACAAATTTAGCTTTAGACATAGCAAATTTAGATAATATCTTTTCAACATAACTTGACTAACTCAACGGAAGTTTGTTATTCTTCCTATCCCTTATTATACTCATGCCAAGAATCTTCTCATCCCCTAAATCTTTCATCTCAAAGTTATCACTTAGACATTTTTGAACATGCTTTATAGTTTCATTACAGGGACTTACTAAAAGCATATCATCCACATAGATCAACAGGAACATAGGCACATCTTTAAAGTATAGGCAATGATCATATGCACTTCTAGTAAACTTTAAAGATTTCATGCAATTATCAAATTTTATATTCTACTACCTAGGGGACTGCTTTAAACCATAAATAGATTTTCTTGACAAACACACATGATCAGGTTTATTGCAGTCAACAAAGCCTTCAGGCTGATTCATGTAGATGGGTTTATTTAAATCACCATGCAGAAATGCAGTAGTAACATCCATTTGTTTCAATTTCCAATTATATTGAGCAACTAATGCAAGCATAATGCGCACAGTGGTAAACTTAACAACAGGAGCAAAAATTTCAGAATAATCCACTCCTTCCCTTTGAGTGAAACCCTTAGATACCAACCTGGCCTTGAATCTAACTGAGTTTAGTTCAGATTTTACCTTATAAAGCCACTTACAATACAGAACAGGACAGTGAGCAGGCTTAGGGACAAGTACCTAAGTTTTGTTCACCTGCAAAGATCTCATTTCTTGTTCCATAACAGCTTGCCACTTACCAGACTCAGAACATTTCATAGCTTGTTTGTAAGTCTTAGGTTCACTGCTATTTAGAGACACATACACATTGTAAGAAAAATTAAATAAGTTGTAGTTAGCATATCTTATAGGTCTCACAACAGGTCTTCTAACTCTATCTCTAGCAAGTTGATAATTTTGCAAGTTTCCATGCTCAGTGGATTGATTATCAGACTCAAGTTCAGATTCAGTTTCAGATATAACACCATGTTCAGAGGAAGAATGATCACTAGAAGACACATCAACATGCATATCAACAGGGGCATTAACAGTATCATTAGTATCATGCATAGAAACAGGTGGAAACAAAACAGGTTGAGGCTCCACCTCAAAAGGAATATTATATGAAGACAAATGATTAGATGTAGACAAGTTGTCGTGCAAATAAGGGAAATCAGTTTCATTAAACACAACATCCCTACTGATAATAGTTTTAAAACTAGGTTCTTCCATAACCCACAATCTATAACCTTTAACTCTTTCAGGGTAACCTAAAGACACACTTATCATCCTTTTAGTGCATATATGCAGCACAACCAAACACTCTCAAATTAGAAATATTAATAATTTTGACTATAAAAATAGAATCAGAGCATTGCCCCTTCAATAGAATAGAGAGAGATCTATTGATCAAATAAGCAGCAGTGCACAAAGCTTCACCCCAGAATTTCTTAGAAAGCCCAGATAATTGCCTTTTACTCCTCACCATTTCTAATAATGTTCTATTCATATACTCTGCAACACCATTTTGTTGAGGGGTATAAGAAACTGTCTTATGCCTTCTAATACCAGACTGAGCACACAGAGAGTCAAGTTGGGTATTACAAAATTCAAGGCCATTATCAGTTTTAAGAATTTTAATCTGCTTGCCAGTTTGATTTTCAATCATAGATTTCTAAGTTTTAAATTTTTCAAACACTTGAGACTTATGTTTCATCAGAAAAACCTAAACCTTTCTAGAGATATTATCAATAATAGACAGAAAGAATCTATTCCTACCATGAGTTGCCTTAATGGCAGGACCCCAAACATCAACATGAGTATATTCAAGAATCTCAGTATATTTAGACTCATTTGGGGTAATAGTAACAAGAAATTACACTTTATGTTGTTTACCACAAATACAAGCATCACAGAAAGGCAAAGTATGAACAACATCAGAGCCAAACATGCCCGCATTTTTAAGAAGTTGTAAGCCTTTATTACTCATGTGACCAAGCCTGTTATGCCACAATAAAGTATGATCTTGTTTCACAGCATGCACAGAAGGAACAGATTCAGTGTGACAGATATACATGTTATTTTGCTTAAGAGCTTTAAACACTACTAAAGAGCCCTTAAGGACTTTCATCTGACCATTATCCCATCTGCCCTCAAAACCATCATCTTCTAAGGCAGCACAAGAGAGCAAATTATAGCATAAATCAGGAACATATCTCACATTTTTCAGAGTAATTTCAGAACCAGACTTAAACTTCAAACACACATTGTCAATTTCCATTATTTTACACTTTTTCTCATTAGCCATGGACATAAAGCCATATGCAATTTTCTTAAAGAAAGAGAAAATATTCTTAAAAGAGGAAATATGGAAGGTACAACCAGAATCTATTAACCACTCAGATTCACACATAGAAGGGGAAGTTGAGTTCACAGAAGCATGAGAAGAATGTATAACCATATAGCAATCACCAAGATTATCACCCGTAGCAACATTAGCATGATCATTTTCAGGTTTGCCTTTTTTCTTATTATTTTTCTTAGGCAGAGGAATTTTCTAACATGCTTAGAACCTTGATTTTGACCTGGACCTACCCTTTTTCTTCTTATTGCCATTTTCAGAGTTAATAGAAGATTTTGATTTCTCCCCCCCCCCCCTCTAGCATAGCCTTATTACCCTGACTGCATCCCTCCCCTGATTCCAAAACCTCAAATTCTTTGGATTTAAGAGAGCTTATTATAAGATCAATAGAGGCATTATCCCTACCATACTTAATGGTAGCCTTAACATCAGAGTAAGAATCAGGAATGGCATTTAACAGAACAATATTAGTATAGTTATCAATTGTTTTGTCCTTAGAAAGCTTAATGTCTTGCACCAGTTTAGAGAACAGGTCAATATTTTCATCAATATCCTTAGACATGTCAAGCTTGAACTTAAATAATTTTTCAAGAAGATGCATGCGGTTTGCAAAAGAAGTTTCAATATAAGTGGATTCCAGTTTGTCCCACAACTCTTTAGAGATGTTAACTCACCCATTTTTCTTATCACAGAATCACTTAGATTAAGCATAATAGTGGAACAAGTAAGTTTATTCATCTCAGCACATTTAGCATCATTATCAGAATCATCATAGACACCAAAAATGGCTTTTACTACACGTTACTGAATCAAAACACATTTGATCTTTTGTTTCCAAATGTTAAAGTCATTTTTCCCATTAAAAGAGAGCATACCATACACATTTGAAACCATTTTTCACACAAACAGTAGATAACTGATAAGAATAAAACCAAGTATAGCGAGAAAAACCAAGAAACCAACTGGGACAGAAACACAGAGCATTAAACCGACACGAGCACTTGCAGGAATAAGATGAGAGCCCAGTTCACAATCACCCATTTGAATGGGGGCGCAGGGGATCACACAAAGTCAAAGGCTCAATCAGGCTAAAGAATGGTGAATCAGTCAAGAAATCATTTAGAATTCGTTGCTGAAAACACTGAAATTAGACACAGAATCATAATGTCAAACTCAATGTCAAAGATAGTTAACACAACTATTTTAACACAAATATGCTGGAAATAAAAACGCAATAACATATGAAATAATTTTAAATCACACACAACATGTATGTGATTGCCACAGGGCGAAATTAAGCTTCCACGAGCCAAAACAACTGTTAATTTGATGATGTCAAATGCTGAGGCTCTTGACACATCAAATAAAATACACGAATTCTATTCTAATTTACAATCAAAATGAATTCAAAAATACAAATTAACCTATCGCTAATTTGTAGACAAACTAGCAATGATTTCACAACCTTGCTATCTATCATAACTTGTACAACCTACTCTCGTGAATTAATTGTACAACAATAAACATTAAGAAAGAAGAAGGAACGAAGAATGAAATCTATGCTAAGTTTGTGACTCAAGCTCTTCAATCTTCTCACACAGTGGAAAGCTGGTTTTTGCTTGAATAATTCTTCAAGTGTCGAACATATCCCTTATATGCTTCTTCACTTGAATCCTACAAAGCTCACGTCTTCTCTTTCTTGAACATGGGTTGACGATAACCGTGCCTCGCCATGACTTCAACGTGTTTGGGAGAAACCGCCTCCAAGGCGTGGTTGAAAGCTTTACCCACATTCATCCTATTTTCTGAATTTCCAGCAAATATAATTTCTGAAAAAGAAAAAAGGATTAAATAGAAAAAAAAATCGCTAAACCTAAAAAATAGGAGATAGAGTTTTGACTTCGTCAAACTCTATTTTAAATAATATATCTAATATGTATATATCCATTTATTTGAAATATTTATTTCGTGGATATGCACATATATTCTAAGATATATAAAACTAATTTATTAAGTAAAATAATAAATAAAACTAGGAAATGATAAGATTAGTTATGACTATGTCACAGACAATGTTACAGGGAGTCTGTCTGACATCAAGTGCAACATTGAATGTCAATATCATACAGCACTCAATAATCTCCCCCTTAATCTTAGCCTTTTTGCACAAAACATACAACTCAATGTATTTCGTACAATTACAGTCGCAGCGGAAAATGAAGACCTTAAAATCTCCCTCTTAAGGGTTATTTCCCCTTAATTTGATCATCATATAATAGGCACTTATCCTATTATAAAATTAATGTTAAACGGACAGTTCAACACACAATAACAATGACATATTTATCATTCAATATCTCACAAACTAACTATGCTTAATATGTCTAATCATAATGATATATTACGAATACCATCAACAAGACAAGCATATAAACATAAAAACACAACCATAGATTGCATTAAAACAATCATGCATGAATAGCATATCAAAATAAACGCGTGCCCAACACACACATCAAAAAAACAAAATAAAGATGCATCAAGCATCTTAAATATGTCCAGCAAATAAAGAAAACATAATAAACATTGTATGGAAAAATAAAACAGTGTTTGTAAAAACAGAAGCTGTAACCAATGCAGCTTCAAATCCTCTTCCTCTTCCCCTTTGCTGCCTTCTTCTTTCTCCCTTTGACATCAGCTTCAGCATCCGCAGATTCTTCCACACCAACCTCTTCATCTTCTTCTCCCCCTTTTTGTGCTGAAAGGATATGAAAAAAGCATCACGCACTTGAGAGAGATGCTGGATAGCGGTAGAAATGTGGGCAAGCTTCACTAGAAGAGTATCCATTGGCACCATGACAATGGGAATTCGAGATGAGTCAGCAGCAACATGATCAGGAACCTTGGTCGATTGAGGTGAGCTTGTAGCCACATCAGAAGAAAAATGTTTGAGACCAGCAGCATCTAAGACATAAGGCAGATCCAGTATCCGTCCATCTCCCATTTTAGGCTTGATAATCGAAATTGTTGGCTGCTTAGCTACAAGCTTCTTCTTGCTCTCTTTCATGCTTGATTTTTCAGAATGGCATGAATGAGACATACAAAAGGCAAGTGATTCGAGGAGCTTGATTTTGTGGCCGCCTTAACCACATACTCAAACATAGCTGCACCAAGGTTAAAACGAAGATGAGATCCAATTTTGTAAAATAAAATTGCTTAGTCCACCATTAAATCAAAAGCATTTGAAGTGGGAAGCCATTTGCAAATAATGAGCTTAAACAACACGGTGTAAAAGAAAGTTAACTTGGAGGATGAAACTTTGTTCATCTATTTAAAAATGAGACCACCGGTGATAACCTTCACAACATCATCAAAGAGATCAAGAGAAATCACGGTGTCATCATTTCCTAGTCCAAGAAAAGCATTAATTACAGTAGGGCAAAAATCATAGACTCTATCCCTAACATACATAGTATCATAGGTCAGTTTATTTTGATCCCCCATGTCAAATGTGATGTTTGAGTAGAACTCAAATACCACATTAGGATCAAATGTAGCCAATATAGTAACAGACTTCCACAATCCCCTTTGCTTCAAAAAGATATCCATTCCATATTTCTTAAAACTCAACACATCAATCATTCTTTAGCTTCTTCTGAGTAAAACACTTTACTAAATACGGAAGTAACATCAAGTAGAGAACCTGATTGATGTGCAGTATGGACTGGAGCAGCACCGACTTCAACATTATCAGACTTGGGCTCAGTTTTTGACGGAGAGAGACACCGGTACTGAGATAAGCTTGACTCATCTTTGAGAAAGTGGGAGTCAACCCGACTTGTCTGCCGTTTGGGTTTCTTGGACGACGCCTCTTCAGTTTTGATAGAAGACTCTCTATGGAGCCGTTTTGATTTCCTTGTTGAAGATGGCTTGTTGGAAGTCTGTGACAAGGACCGTGAGTGCGACTTCAGATCTGGATCGATTGGATTATCCTGATCTCCAAGAACATTAACTCTGAGCGGCTTAGGGTTTAGGATCTCAGTTCTAGAAGAAATTACGAGATCATGATGGACTTCGGCCTCAATTGGTGTCTCCTTTGGAATTGACGGGTCAGGAGTACCTACAGTCGTTGTTTCTTCATGCGCGGCTGGTGGAGTGATGTTAGGGGTTTGAGTTGAAGTTGCAGAGGGCGGCGGTTGCACAGTAACCGCCGGTGTCGAAGCTGAGGACGGAGATCCTTTTGATAGCTCCATCACCTGTTGAAGCATCATCATCATTGCTTGGTATGGGTTCTGATCCACTATAGATGAAGATTGCAAAGATGAGGAGAAAAAAAACTTTTGGAGAAACCGAGATGATGAACCGCTTAGAGAGAGAAATCGGATATGGAAAGAGAGAAAGACAAAAAGTTCTTCTTTAAACATTGAAAGTGATATATCTCACTATCTCTCTTATCATATCATAAGATATGCGGATAAGTATATCCGCTTATCAAACACAATTTAATTATTTATTATTAGAATTTAAAAAATAATAATAAAAAATACACATTCTGAGAAAATAAAAAAATGGGGACGAGTCATGATTGAATGAATTCTAATTAATTAATTCACAATAAAAAATCATAGCATCGTACCATAGTTTTAAATTTAATCAGAATGAAAGTGTGTGTCCTGATGTTAAGGATCATAACATTCACTTTAACATCAGGGTGTCAAACATTGACTAAAAAATACACATTCCAAGAGATTTCCTTAGCGAAGAAAATCTCTCAACATCCAAAATCTTAGAAAAGATATCGACAATTTGATTCTCTGTAGAAATGTATTCCAATTTGGTGATATCTCATTCCACAAGATCTCGGATAAAGTGATGTCTGATGTCAATGTGTTTGGTGCGAGAATGTTGGACTGGGTTCTTCGAGATTTCAATTGCACGGACATTGTCACATAACAATGTCAACGAAGGACTAGCCAAGCCATAGTCAATCACCATTTGATTTAACCATAATAGTTGAGAGCAACAACTAGCGACAACAACATACTCTGATGTGGCTGTGGAGAGTGAGATACAATTTTGTTTCTTACTCGACCAAGAAACCATATTATTGCCAAAATAAAAACAACCTCCGCTAGTGCTCTTTCGGTTATCGACATCACCTGCCCAATCAGAATCACTATAGCCTACAAGATGAATGTTAGAACTCTTGCAGTATTTAATATCAAACCCAATTGTGCCAGAGACATAGCGAATGATTCTTTTAACAGCTTTAAGATGAGATTCTTTAGGCTGAGATTGATATCTCGCACAAACAACAACACTAAACATAATGTCTGGGCGACAAGCTGTTAAGTACAATAAACTTCCTATCATTTCTCTATACATGGTAGAATCAACATTTCTATCGACATCATCTCTGCTCAACTTTTCGGAAGATCCCATAGGCGTCTTCATAGGTTTAGCATTTTCTAATCCGAAGCACTTGACCAATCATTTAGCATACTTGCTTTGAGAGATGAAGATCCCATCTTTATCCTGCTTGATTTGTAGACCAAGAAAATAGTTGAGCTCTCCAACCATGCTCTTTTCAAACATGTTGCACATTGAGTCTACAAAATCTTTGAGCAAATTAGTACAAGTCGAACAAAAAACAATCTCATCAAGATAGATTTGAGCAACAGTAATATGTTTTTGATTTTTCTTGATAAACAAGGTTCTATCAACTTGACCGTTTGCAAAACCAAATTGTAGCAAGAAATCGGTTAGTCTAGCATACCATGCTCTAGGGGCTTGTTTGAGACCATACAATACCTTTTTGAGCTTGAATACGTGCAAAGGTTTCTCATGGCATTCGAACCCCTTAGGCTGTTCAACATATGCTTCTTCATTGAGATAACCATTCAAGAAAGCACTTTTAACATCCATTTGCTGTAAAGTAAAACCCACATGAAATGCAATTACACATAAAAGACGAATGGATTCAATCCTTGTAACAGGAGCAAATGTTTTATCAAATTCTACCCCTTCAACTTGGGTATAACCTTTAACCACTAGACGAGCTTTGTTTCTAGCAACATTGCCAACCTCATCTGTTTTATTTTTGAAAATTCATTTTGTCCCAATTACATTTTAGTTTTTGGGGCGTGGAACTAATTTTCATACATTATTTCTTACAAACTGGTTTAGTTCCTCATGCATAACATTAATCCAAAAATTATCATTAAGGGCTTCCTTAATGTTTTTCAGTTCAATGTTAGACAGAAAACAAGTGTTTGACATACAAACATTTAAAGAGGACATGCATACCAGTTTCAGCATTTCTTTGTATTCCTCTGAGTACTTGCTTCTGGTCTGAACTCCTTCGGATTGATCACCAATGATTTGTGAATCTGGATGATTCTTCCGAATTCAACTTGGAGGATCCCTTCTTGGTTCATCTTCAGCATTTACCAATTGGTCATCTTCACTGTCTGAAGTGCATGTTGATGTTGGTGTTTTGACTGGAACTTCATCATTCTGTGGAACATTCACTTTGACATTCTCAGTGGATGTCTTGTTCTCAACATCACTTCCAGTCTGATCACTTGACATTTCACTTGTGTCATTAAGATCAATCACCTCATCCTCTTCAGATTTTGAAGTGATACTTGTGTGATCATCAACAACAATATTAATTGATTCTTGGACTGTTTTTGTCCTGAGATTCAACACACGGTATGCCCGACTGTCAGATGCATATCCTAAGAAAATCCCTTTGTCGCTTTTGGAATCAAATTTTCCCAAATTTTCCCTGTCATTCAGGATGTAACATACACATCCAAAGACATGAAAATACTTCAAATTGGGCTTCTTGCCCTTCAGAAGTTCATACGGTGTCTCAGTTATGCCAGGACGAAGTATCACTCTATTACCAATGTGACACGCAATGTTTGCTGCTTTGGCCCAAAGCTTCTTAGACAACCATTGAGCCTATAACACTTCTCTTGACATCTCCTGCAATGTTCGATTTTTCCTTTCAACCACTCCGTTTTGTTGAGGTGTCTTTGGAGCAGAAAACTCATGAATGATGCCTTTTTTTTTCACAAAACTCTTCAAACATCGAATTTTCAAATTCGAGTCCATGATCCATTCTAATGAACTTGATGTTGGCCTCATACTGTCGTGACATCATCCTACAGAACTTCTTGAACATTCTGAATGCTTCAGATTTTTCTTGCAGAAATTCAACCCATGTGAATCTCGAAAAATCATCCACTATGACCAGAATAAACCTTTTTCCACTCATGATTTTGGTGTCAACTGGACCCATGATGTCCATGTGAATCAGATTGAAGCACTTTGTGGTTTGACAAGTTGATGAACTTTTGTGAGGAGATCTCACCTGTTTGCCTTTCTGACATGCACTGCAAACAACATCGAGATTGATCTTTACTGGAGGAATACCTCGAACAACATCAACTTCAATTAATTTCTTTAAACTTCGAAAGCTGAGATGACCAAGTTTTTGCTATACGAGTTTAGTGTCAACATTGACTGAAACATTGCATTTCTCATTCTTATCCGCATGGTAGCAGTTATCCAATGCTCTACTTCCGAACAAAATACACTTATTCTCGCTGTCAAAAACTTCGCATGTATTTTTGATAAATCTGACATGCAGACCGTCATCACACAGTTGACTTATGCTGATCAGATTTGCTGTTAAGCCTTCGACATGAAGTACATTGCGTAATTTAGGAAAGTTCTTGACAGTCAAGGTTCCCTTTCCCACTATGTTACCTTGTGCTCCTCCACCATAGCTCACTTTGCCTTTGCTTGTTGAGGAATGTTGAGGAATATCATCAAGAAACTTTGAATTGTATGTCATATGCCATGAGCACCCACTGTCAAAGTACCATGTACCCACAATGTTAGCTTTCAGTGAGGTGTAGACAACATTGCATGAAATATTTGCCTTCTTTGCACTTTTCTTCTTCTTGGAAGTTTTTGAACAATTTTCCAGGACAATCTTTCCCGTTGCTATATCATCATCATATTTGAAGTAGTACGGTTTGATGTGTCCAGACTCTTGACAATAATGACAAACATATTTCTTCTCCTTGGGCTTGTCATTGACATGAGGTTCGACATTTCCGTCAACATTGACTGGAACATTCTTAGAGTTTTCTCCTTTGACAAAATTGATAGGATTAGAGATAGACATTTACGAACTTGAAGTATATCCCAAACCTGCTTTAGTGGTTTGACCTAAAGTTAGAACCTCGTTTAAAGTGGAAGTTCCTTGATTGAGTTGTTGAAAAGTTTTTGAAGCAGCTTCTACTTCCTTTCTCAACTTATTCAGCTCAAGGTCACCTCGAGTGAGTCGAATTTCAAGGTCCAGTACCCTTCTTTTTAGAGTTTAGTTTTCTTCTACGAGAATCCCAAATTCCTTTGATTGTTCAGCCCATTGGACACACACTTCATCTATAACCTTGTGTAATTGTTGTAGAGCTTCTCGGTGGCTAACATCAGAATGATCTTCTTCCACCTGAGACACTTCAGCAGTGTTGCAAAATTCATCCAGCAAGGTCATTTCATACCAGTTAGTGATGTTTGGAGAAATGTCAGAGATTTCTTGTGTGACATTCTCCATAACATTTCTTGGAACATCTGAGATCACATGATCAAGACTAACATCATAGTCAAAATCAACATCATCCATGTCGGTTAAAGCGTCAATCATTCCATCTAAGACATTATCGGCTTTTACAAACAACATAGTTAGTTTTTAAGCTTCTTCATCACCGGATTCGTCACTTAACACAACTGCACTGTAATTTCTCCTCTACTTCCTGTGAAAAGTAGGACACTCATTGGCATAGTGTCCAAAGCCAAAACATCCTCTATATTGAATTGAGTCAATGTCCTTTACTATATCATCTGGAGACTTTGATGATTTTGTCAACCTAGACGATGTCGAAGAGAGAGAATCAAAAAGTCATCGTGGTTTGAAGGTTGGCGAACCTTTCTTAATAGATCGAACAAGGGTATTGAACTTCTTGGTTAGTAGTGCAACACTCAGAGGTTCATCTTCATTAATCTCCTGAATGTTTTCCATATTAAGTTGAACATCCGAACTTGATGTCACTGACTGAAGTGCAATCCCTTTAGAAGAGATGTTTGATTTCTGGTTTTCAAGATTCATCTCAAATGTGAGTAGAATGCTCACTGCCTCACTCAAACTCATGTTTGATACATTGTGAACTTCTTCAATAGCTGAGATTTTCATGTTGAATATCTCCGGAAGCATATGAAGAAGTTTGCTTACCATGTTCTCGTTCGATATTAGACATCCGAGAGCTGTAGACTCATTTGACACTTCACATAGTCATTCAGTGTACATTGAAATAGTCTCATCTTATAACATTCGCAGAGTTTCGAACTTGGAAGTGAGTAGCCTGGGCTTTGTTTGTCGTACACTGGTCGACCCTTCACAATGTTCCTGTAGTATGTTCCATGCTTGATACGCCGTGGTACAATTGCACACCATTTTGAAGCACAGAACATCTACCTAAACAAAAATAGCAATGAGTGCCCTCGAATTGAAGTTGGAGATAATTCGATCATCATTAGTCCATTGGGTCTCTGGAGTAAGAATGAACACTCCATTAGGCCCGTCTAACCTTGGGACAGAAACACAGAGCATTAAACCGACACGAGCACTTGCAGGAATAAGATGAGAGCCCAGTTCACAATCACCCATTTGAATGGGGGCGCAGGGGATCACACAAAGTCAAAGGCTCAATCAGGCTAAAGAATGGTGAATCAGTCAAGAAATCATTTAGAATTCGTTGCCAAAAACACTGAAATTAGACACAGAATTGTAATGTCAAACTCAATGTCAAAGATAGTTAACACAACTATCTTAACACAAATATGTTGGAAATAAACACACAATAACACACGAAATAATTTTAAATCACACACAAAACGTATGTGATTGCCACAGGGTGAAATTAAGCTTCCACGAGCCAAAATAAATGTTAATTTGATGATGTCAGACGCTGAGGCTCTTGACACATCAAATAAAATACACGAATCCCATTCTTGTTTACAACCAAAATGAATTTAAAAATACAAATTAACCTACCGTTAATTTGTAGACAAACTAGCAATGATTTCACAACCTTGCTATTTATCCTAACTTGTACAACCTACTCTTGTGAATTGATTGTACAACAATAAACATTAACAAAGAAGAATGAACGAAGAACGAAATCTATGCTAAGTTTGTGACTCAAGCCCTTCAATCTTCTCACACAGCGGAAAGATGGTTTGTGCTTGAATAATTCTTCAAGTGTCGAACATATCCTTTATATGCTTCTTCAGTTGAATCCTACAAGGCTCACGTCTTCTCTTGAACATGGCTTGATGATAAGCGCTCCTCGCCATGACTTCAACGTGTTTGGGAATAACCGTCTCCAAGGCGTGGTTGAAAGCTTCAACCACATTCATCCTATTTTTCTGAATTTCCAGCAAATATAATTTCTGAAAAAGAAAAAGGATTAAATAGAAAAAAATTGCTAAACCTAAAAAATAGGAGATAGAGTTTTGACTTCGTCAAACTATATTTTAAATAATATATATGTTGAAATTCGTTGCCAAAAACATTAAAATTAGACACAGAATCGTACTGTCAAACTCAATGTCAAAGATAGTTAACACAGCAATCTTAACACAAATATACTAGAAATAAAAATGCAATAGTACACAGAATAATTTTAAATCAAACACAACATGTATGTGATTGTCACAGGGCGAAATTAAGCTTCCACGAGCCTGAACAATTGTTAATTTGATGATGTCAGACGCTGAGGCTCTTGACACATCAAATAAAATACATGAATCATATTCTAGTTTACAACCAAAATAAATTCAAAAATACAAATTAACCCACCGTTAATTTGTAGACAAACTAGCAATGATTTCACAACCTTGCTATCTATCATAACTTGTACAACCTACTCTCGTGAATTGATTATACAACAATAAACATTAAGAAAGAAGAAGGAACGAATGGAATCTATGCTAAGTTTGTGACTTAAGCTCTTTAATCTTATTAGACAGTGGAAAGATGGTTTGTGCTTGAATAATTCTTCAAGTGTCGAACATATCCCTTATATGCTTCTTCACTTTAATCCTACAACGCTCACATCTTCTCTTTCTTGAACATGGGTTGATGATAACCGCTTCTCACCATGACTTCAACGTGTTTGGAAGAAACCGCCTCTAAGGCGTGGTTGAAAGCTTTGCCCACGTTCATCCTACTTTTCTGAATTTCCAGAAAATATAATTTCTGAAAAAGAAAAAGGATTAAATAGAGAAAACCGCTAAACCTAAAAAATAGGAGATAGAGTTTTGACTTCGTCAAACTCTATTTTAAAATAATATATCTAATATGTATATATCCATTTATTTGAAATATCTATTTTGTGGATATTCACATATATATTCTAAGATATATAAAACAATTTATTAATTAAAATAATAAATAAAACTAGGAAATGATAAGATTAGTTACGACTATGTCACAGACAATGTCGCAGGGAGTCTGTCTGACATCAAGTGCAACATTGAATGTCAATGTCATACAGCACTCAACAATCTCCCCCTTAATCTTAGCCTTTCTGCACAAAACATACAACTCAAGTATTTTGTACAATTAGAGTCGCAGCGGAAAATGGAGACCTTAAAATCTCCCCCTTAAGGGTTACTCCCCCTTAGTTTGATCATCATATGAGAGGCACTTATCCTATTATAAAATCAATGTTAAACTGACAGTTCAACACAAAATGAGAATGACATATTGATCATTCAATATCTCATAAAATAACTATGCTTAATATGTCTAATCATAATGATATATTACGAATACCATCAACAAGATAAGCATAAAAAAAAAACAAGAATACAACCATAGAATGTATTAAAAAAATGCATTAATAGCATATCAAAATAAACGTGTGTCCAGCACACACATAAAAAACAAACATAAAGATTCATCAAACATCTGAATTGTGTCCATGCACAAAAAATGTTGTTTGGAAAAATAAAACAGTGTTTGTAGAAAAAATAACTGTAAAGAATGTAGCTTCAAATCATCTTCCTCTTTCCCTTTGCTGCCTTCTTCTTTTTTCCTTTGACATCAGCTTCAACATCCGCATATTCCACACCAACCTCTTCATCTTCATCTTCTCCTTCTCCTTTTTGTGCTGAAAGGATACGCAAAAACTCATCTCGCACTTCAGAGAGATGCTGGATAGCAGTAACAATGTGGTCAATTTGCACTAGAAGGGTATCCATTGGCATCATGACAATGGGAATTCTAGGAGAGTTGGCAGCAACTGGATCAGGAACCTTGGTCGACTGAGGAAAGCCTGGAGCCACATCAAAAGATGAATGTTTGAGACCAGCAGCATCCAAACCATAGGGCAGATCCAGTATCCGTCCATCTCCCGTTTTAGGCTTGACAATCGATATAGTTGGCTGCTCAGCTTCAAGCTTCTTCTTGCTCTCTTTCATGCCTTGATTTTTCAGAATGGCATGAATGAGACATGGAAAAGGCAAGTAATTGGAAGAGCTTGATTTTGTAGCTGCCTTAAGCACACACTCAAACATAGCAGCACCAAGGTTAAAAGGAAGATGAGATCCAAGTTTGTACAATAACATTGCTTGATCCACCATTAAAATAGAAACATTTGAAGTGATAAGCCAGTTCCAAATAGTGAGCTTAAACAACACGGTGTAAAAGAAAGTTAACTTGGAGGATGAAACTTTGTTCATCCATTTAGAAATGAGACCACCGGTGATAACCTTCACAACATCATCAAGGAGATCAAGAGAAATAACGGTGTCATCATTTCCCAGTCCAAGAAAAGCATTATTCACAGTAGGGCTAAAATCATAGACTCTATCCCTAACATAAACAGTACCATAGCTCAGTTTATTTTGATCCCCCATGTCAAATGTGATGTTTGAGTAGAACTCAAATACCACATTAGGATCAAATGGCCAATATAGTAACAGACTTCCACAATCCCCTTTACTTCAAAAAGACATCTATTCCATATTTCTTAAAACTCAACACATCAATCATTCTTTCAATTTTAAAAGTCCTTTGAGAGACAGACTTATAAGACACTTTAGCTTCTTCCGAGTAAAACACTTTACTAAATACGGAAGTAACGTCAAGTAGAGAACCTGATTGAGGGGCAGTATGGACTGGAGCAGCACCGACTTCAACATTATCAGACTTGGGCTCAGTTTTTGACAGAGAGAGACACTGGTACTGAGATAAGCTTGACTCATCTTTGAGAAAGTAGGAGTCAGCCCGACTTGTCTGCCGTTTGGGTTTCTTGGACGACGCCTCTTCAGTTTTGATAGAAGACTCTCTATGGAGCCGTTTTGATTTCCTTGTTGAAGGTGGCTTGTTAGAAGTCTATGACAAGGACCGTGAGTGCGACTTCAGATCTGGATCGATTGGATTCTCCTGATCTCCAAGAACATTAATTATGAGCGACTTAAGGTTTAGAATTTCAGTTATATGAGGAATTACGAGATCATGATGGACTTTGGCCTCAGTTGGTGTCTCCTTTGGAGTAGATAGGTCAGGAGTACCTACAGTCGCTGTTTCTTCATGAGCGGCTGGTGGAGTGATGTTAGGGGTTTGAGTTGAAGTTGCAGAGGGCAATGGTTGCACAGTAACCGCCGGTGTCAAAGCTGAGGAAGAGGATCCTTTTGATAGCTCCATCATCTGTTGAAGCATCATCATCATTGCTTGATATGGGTTTTGATCGACCATATATGAAGATTATAAAGATGAGGAGAGAAAACAAATTTTTGGAGAATTGGAGAAGATGAACCGCTTAGAGAGAGAAATCGGATATGGAGAGAGAGTGAGACAAAAAGTTCTTCTTTAAAATAATGAAAGTGATATATCTCACTACCTCTCTTATCATATCATAAGATATGCGGATAAGTATATCTGCTTATCAAAATTTAATTATTTATTATTAGAATTTAAAAAATAATAATAAAAAACACATTCTGAAAAAAATAAAGAATGGGAACGAGTCATGATTGAATGAATTCTCATGAATTAATTCACAATAAAAATTATAGCATCGTACCATAGTTTTAAATTTAATCAGAATGAAAGTGTGGGTCCTGATGTTAAGAATCATAACATTCACTTTAACATCAGTGTGTCAAACATTGACTAAAAAATACACATTCCAAGAGATCTCCTTAGCGAAGAAAATCTCTCAAAATCTAAAGGCTTAGTAAAGATATCCGCAATTTGATTCTCTGTAGAAATGTATTCCAATTTGATGATATCTTTCCACAAGATCTCGGATAAAGTGATGTCTGATGTCAATGTGTTTGGTGCGAGACTGTTGGACTGGATTCTTCGAGATTTCAATTGCACTAACATTGTCACATAACAATGTCAACGAAGGACTAGCCAAGCCATAGTCAAGCACCATTTGATTTAACCATAATAGTTGAGAGCAACAACTAGCGGCGGCAACATTCTCTGATTCAGCTGTGGAGAGTGAGATACAATTTTGTTTCTTACTCGACCAAGAAACCAGATTGTTGCTAAAATAAAAAAACCTCCGCTAGTGCTCTTTCGGTCATCGACATCACCTGCCCGTTCAGAATCACTATAGCCTACAAGATGAATGTTAGAACTCTTGCAGTATTTAATACTAAACCCAATTGTGCTAGAGACATAGCGAATGATTCTTTTAACAACTTTAAGATGAGATTCTTTAGGCTGAGATTGATATCTCGCACAAACAACAACACTAAACATAATGTCTGGGCGACTAGCTGTTAAGTACAATAAACTTCCTATCATTCCTCTATACATGGTAGAATCAACATTGCTACCAACATCATATCTGCTTAACTTTTTGGAAGATCCCATAGGCGTCTTCATAGGTTTAGCATTTTCTAATCCGAACCGCTTGACCAATCCTTTAGCATACTTGCTGTGAGAGATGAAGATCCCATCTTTATCTTGCTTGATTTGTAGACCAAGAAAATAGTTGAGCTCTTCAACCATGCTCATTTCAAACGTGCTGCACATTGAGTCTACAAAATCTTTGAGCAGATTAGTGCAAGTTAAACCAAAAACAATGTCATCAACATAGATTTGAGCAACAGTAATATGTTTTTGATTTTTCTTGATAAAAAATATTTTATCAACTTGACCTCTTGCAAAACCAATTTGTAGCAAAAATTCGGTCAATCTAGCATACCACGCTCTCGGGGCTTGTTTGAGACCATACAAAGCCTTTTTGAGCTTAAACACGTGCAATGGTTTCTCATGACATTCGAACCCCTTAGGTTGTTCGACATATGCCTCTTCCTTTAGATAACCATTCAAGAAAGCACTTTTAACATCCATTTGATGTAAAGTAAAACCCACATGACATGCAATTGCACATAAATGACGAATGGATTCAATCCTTGTAACAGGAGCAAATGTTTCATCAAATTCTACCCCTTCAACTTGGGTATAACCTTTAACCACTAGACGAGCTTTGTTTCTGGCAACATTGCCAACCTCATCTGTTTTATTTTTGAAAACCCCACATAACATGCAATTGCACATAAAAGATGAATGGATTCAATCCTTGCAACAGGAGCAAATATTTCATAAAAGACGAGCTTTTTTTTTACAACATTGCCAGCCTCATCCATTTTATTTTTAAAAATCCATTTTGTCCCAATTACATTCTTGTTTTTGGGTCGTGGAACTAATTCCCATATATTGTTTCTTACAAATTGGTTTAGTTTCTCATGCATAACATTAATCTAAAAATTATCATTAAGGGCTTCTTTAATGTTTTTCGGTTCAATGTTAGACAGAAAATAAGTGTTTGACATACAAGCATTCAAAGAAGACATGCATATCAGTTTCAGCATTTCTTTATATTCATCTGAGTTCTTGCTTCTTGTCTGAACTCCTTCGGATTGATCACCAATTATTTGTGAATCTGGATGATCCTTCCGAATTCGACTTGGAGGATCTTTTCTTGGTTCATCTTCGGCATTTACCCATTGATCATCTACACTGTCTGAAGTGTATGTTGATGATGGTGTTTTGACTAGAACTTTAACATTCTATGGAACATTAACTTTGACATTCTCAGTGGATGTCTTGTTCTCAACATCACTTCCAGTCTGACCACTTGACATTTCACTTGTGTCAATAAGATCAATTACCTCATCCTCTTCAGATTTTGAAGCGATACTTGTGTGATCATCAAAAACAATGTTAATTGATTCTTAGACTGTTTTTGTCCTGAGATTCAACACAAGATATGCCCGACTGTCAAATGCATATCCCAAGAAAATCCCTTTGTCACTTTTGGAATCAAATTTTCCCAAATGATCCATGTCATTCAGGATGTAACATACATATCCAAAGACATGAAAATACTTCAAATTTGGCTTCTTGCCCTTCAGAAGTTCATACGGTGTCTCAATTCTGCCGGGACGAAGTATCACTCTATTCCCAATGTGACATGCAGTGTTTACTGCTTTGGCCCAAAGCTTTTTAGACAACCGTTGAGCTTGTAACATTGCTCTTGACATCTCCTACAATGTTCAATTTTTCCTTTCGGCCACTCCATTTTGTTGAGGTGTCTTTGGAGCAGAAAACTCATGAATGATGCCTCTTTTTTCACAGAACTCTTCAAACATTGAATTTTCAAATTCGAGTCCATGATCCGATCTAATGTTTTTGATGTTGGACTCACACTGTCTTGACACTATCCTGTAGAACTTTTTGAACATTCTGAATGCTTCATATTTTTCTTGCAGAAATTCAACCCATGTGAATCTCGAAAAATCATCCACTATGACCAGAATGAACCTTTTTCCACTCATGCTTTTGGTGTCAACTGGACCCATGATGTCCATGTGAATCAGATTGAAGCATTTTGTGGTTTGACAAGCTGAGGAACTTTTATGTGGAGATCTCATCTGTTTGTCTTTTTGACATGCATTGCAAACAACATCGAGATTGATCTTCACTGGAGGAATGCCTCGAACAGCATCACCTTCAATTAATTTCTTCAAACTTCAAAAGCTGAGATGATCAAGTTTTTGATGTATGAGTTTAGTGTTAACATTGACTGAAACATTGCATTTCTCATTCTTATCCGCATGGTAGCAGTTATCCAATGCTCTACTTCCGAACAAAATACACTTATTCTCGCTGTCAAAACCTTCGCATGTATTTTTGATAAATCTGACATGCATAACGTCATCACACAGTTGACTTATGCTGATCAGATTTGCTGTTAAGCCTTCGACATGAAGTACATTGCGTAATTTAGGAAAGTTTTTGACATTCAAGGTTCCCTTTCCCACTATGTTACCTTGTGCTCCTCCACCATAGCTCACTTTGTCTTTGCTTGTTGAGAAATAGTCATCAAGAAACATTGAATTTCCTGTCATATGTCGTGAGCACCCACTGTCAAAGTACCATGTACCAGCAATGTTAGCTTTCAGTGAGGTATAGACAACATTGCATGAAATCTTTGCCTTCGTTGAACTTTTCTTCTTCTTGGGAGTTTTTGAAGCATTTTCCTCGACAATCTTTCCCGTTTCTATATCATCATGATATTTGAAGCAGTATGGGTTCATGTGTCCAGGCTCTTGACATTAATGACAAACGTATTTCTTCTTCTTGGGCTTGTCATTGACATGAGGTTTGACATTTCCGTCAACATTGACTGGAACATTCTTAGAGCTTTCTCCTTTGACAAACTTGATAGGATTAGACAGTAGCGAACTTGAAGTATATCCCAAACCTGCTTTAGTGGTTTGACCTAAAGTTAGAACCTCGTTTAGGGTGGACGTTCCTTGATTGAGTTGTTGAAAAGTTTTTGAAGCAGCTTCTACTTTCTTTCTCAACTTATTCAGCTCAAGATCACCTCGAGTGAGTCTAATTTCAAGGTCTAGTACCCTTTGCTTTAGAGTTTGATTTTCTTCTACGAGAATTCCAAATTCATTTGATTGTTCAGCCCATTGGACATACACTTTATCTATAACCTTGTGCAATTATTGTAGAGCTTTTGGGTGGCTAACATCGGACTGGTCTTCTTCCACCTGAGACACTTCAGCAGTGTTGCAAAATTCATCCAACAAGGTCATTTCATACCAGTTAGTGGTGTTTGGAGGAATGTGAGAGATATCTTGTGTAACATTCTCCATAACATGTCTTGGAACAACATGATAAAGACTAACATCATAGTCGAAATCACCATCATCCATGTCGATTAAAGCATCAATCATTCCATCTAAGTCATCATCGACTTTCACAAACAACATAGTTTGTTTTTCAGCTTCCTCATCACCTGATTCGTCACTTAACACAGCAGCACTGTAATTTCTCCTCTACTTCCTGTGAACAGTAGGACACTCATTGGCATAGTGTCCAAAGCCAGAATATCCTCTACATTGAATTGAGTCAATGTCCTTTACTATATCATCTGGAGACTTTGATGATTTTGTCAACCTAGACGATGTCGAAGAGAGAGAATCAAAAAGTCATCGTGGTTTGAAGGTTGGCAAACCTTTCTTAATAGATCGAACAAGGGTATTGAACTTCTTGGTTAGTAGTGCAACACTCAGAGGTTCATCTTCATTAATCTCCTGAATGTTTTCCATATTAAGTTGAACATCCGAACTTGATGTCACTGACTGAAGTGCAATCCCTTTAGAAGAGATGTTTGATTTTTAGTTTTCAAGATTCATTTCAAATGTGAGTAGAATGCTCACTGCTTCACTCAAACTCATGTTTGATACATTGTGAGCTTCTTCAATAGCTGAGATTTTCATGTTAAATCTCTCTGGAAGCGTGCGAAGAAGTTTGCTTACCATGTTCTCGTTCGAGATCGGACATTCGAGAGCTGTAGACTCATTTGACACTTTACATAGTCACTCAGTGTACATTGAAATAGTCTCATCTTCTAACATTCGCAGAGTTTTGAACTTGGAAATGAGTAGCCTGAGCTTTGTTTGTCATACACTGGTTGACCCTTCACAATGTTCCCGTAGTATGTTCCATGCTTGATATGCCGTGATGCAATTGCACACCATTTTAAAGCACGGAACATCTACCGAAATAAAAATAGCATTGAGTGCCCTCGAATTAAAGTTGGAGATAATTCGATTATCATTAGTCCATTGGGTCTCTGGAGTAATAATGAACACTCCATTAGGTCCCTCCATCCTTAGAGGAGACCACTCTTCAATCATAGGCAACCAAGCCCTCTCATCGATGGACTTGATATACATCTTCATACGTGATTTCCACATAGCATAATTCTTGCCATTACTATCCAATGCCGGAGGACGACATTGGTTAATCTGAATATCTATTTTCAGTGGTTCAGCAATCTAAGGATCGAATACTTAGTGCGTTAAGTACCGGCTCTTGATGCCACTTGTTGAAATTCGTTGCCAAAAACACTGAAATTAGACACAGAATCGTAATGTCAAACTCAATGTCAAAGATAGTTAACACAACTATCTTAACACAAATATGCTAGAAATAAAAATGCAATAGCACACGAAATAATTTTAAATCACACACAACATGTATGTGATTGCCACAGGGCGAAATTAAGCTTCCACGAGCCAGAACAATTGTTAATTTGATGATATCAGACACTGAGGCTCTTGACACATCAAATAAAATACATGAATCCTATTCTAGTTTACAACCAAAACAAATTCAAAAATACAAATTAACCCACCATTAATTGTAGACAAACTAGCAATGATTTCACAACCTTGCTATCTATCCTAACTTGTACAACCTACTCTCGTGAATTGATTGTACAACAATAAACATTAAGAAAGAAGAAGGAACGAAGAACGAAATCTATGCTAAGTTTGTGAATCAAGCTCTTCAATCTTATCACACAGCGGAAAGATGGTTTGTGCTTGAATAATTCTTCAAGTGTCGAACATATCCCTTATATGCTTCTTTACTTTAATTCTACAAGGCTCACATATTCTCTTTCTTGAACATGGGTTGATGATAACCGCTTCTCACCATGACTTCAACGTGTTTGGAAGAAACCGCCTCCAAGGCGTGGTTGAAAGCTTTGCCCACGTTCATCCTACTTTTCTGAATTTCCAGCAAATATAATTTCTGAAAAAGAAAAAGGATTAAATAGAGAAAACCGCTAAACCTAAAAAATAGGAAATAGAGTTTTGACTTCGTCAAACTCTATTTTAAAATAATATATCTAATATGTATATATCCATTTATTTGAAATATCTATTTTGTTGATATGCACATATATATTCTAAGATATATAAAACAATTTATTAATTAAAATAATAAATAAAACTATGAAATGATAAGATTAGTTACGACTATGTCACAGACAATGTCGCAGGGAGTGTGTCTGACATCAAGTGCAAGATTGAATGACAATGTCATACAGCACTCAACAATATCTAAATGTATATATCCACTTATTTGAAATATTTATTTCGTGGATATGCACATATATTCTAAGATATATAAAAGTAATTTATTAATTAAAATAATAAATAAAACTTGGAAAGGATAAGATTAGTTACGACTATGTCATAGACAATGTCGTAGGGAGTCTATCTGACATCAAGTACAACATTGAATGTTAATGTCATACAGCACTCAACAAAATCTTTTCTAGAGATTTCACATGTGAGTTCTCAAGAACTCCAACAGATCTGAAGCACACATCACAAAGAACAGAGAAACAACGAAAGAATAACCAAAGATCGAAAAAACCCTAAATTGAAGCCCGTAGAGCCTAGATCTAAGACATAAAACACAAATCTCAAAGAGAATCACATAGGTAATTAGCAGAAACCAAGCCTATAGGCCCTCACGCTACTAAGAATGAGAAAAAATCGGAAAGGATCAACCAATTTACTAGAGCGGTGCCCTAGAAATGGGAACACTGTTTTACCTTTATCGTCTGTACGGAGAAGACGGTCGTAGTCGAGTAGCGATGATTGGTGGCGTACAAAAGACCCCGATGTCTACTGATACCACTGTTCGGAATCTGTACAATAACTAATCGTTACAACTATTACAAGATTTCAGCAAGGAATTGGAATTACAACAGTAAAACCTAATCTAGAATCTGTCACCACAAATGGCTTAGAACTTTGAACACTAGATCTCATCGAACGAGCCGTGAACACCACAAAGACAGCCACGACGGCACAACCCTCAAACCACCAACAGAACGCTGGGGTTGCACCACTTCACGTATTCCTCACTTACACAGATTGGTACTCTCCACACAGAAGGAAGAAGAAGAGAAGAAAGAAGAATCAAACAGATGAACGCAGTAACCGTCTCAGATCTTTTCTTTCTCTCTCTCTCTCTGAAAAGCCTAGCCGTTTCACACACTAGAATGAGACTTGTGTGTAAATCAAGAGGAGAGTCCAACTATATAGGTCGGTGATTAGAGCACAGAAAAATAGGCCTTCCACAAGTGGACCGGACAGATTAGGCCCAATACTTCGAATATTAGAAACCCAAATTAAATGGACCATATTCTAACACATACAAAGGGGCTCATTCACGCCAATAATTAAACAAGATGAAGTTAGAATGCATATGATACTTGAAGAAAATATGTTATTAGTAAGACGCGATAATTGATAATTTGTTTCATTACAATATGTTTTACCTCTTATTTTAAAGGTTCAAGATTAGTGTCAAAAATATTTTTAAAATGCAATAATATGATGACAGTTTGGCAATTAGAATGAAAGATGAAACATCGTATCAAAAGTGAAGATCTCAGGCGTTCTAGTTAAAATATTGGTATTGCTACGGTCATTTGTAATTATGTTATTAGGCCTTTTGACACAATTTCAGACCTACATATTATATTATCGCACCACTTGAAATATTTTGTGCTTTTCCACCTTTATGCTGCTGAAAAAAAGAGGGTTTGATAAGGCCCATGCAACCATATTTGTAGGTTGTAGCCCATAAATCATGGGCTTTATTAATGACTATTGGCAGCCATAACGTTTTGCAACCTTTAACAATTCCAAATACTCGTAACAATTTCAGATTGGCGTTATTATCAATTGAAAATATAGTCAAAATATGCCCAAATTGCACTTTTGACACTTATATTTTGAGTTCATTTTTAAAAATAATCAACTTTTTTCAAAACTAATAATAGCACTCTTTATCCTCATCCGCGTAAAAAAAATTAATTCAATCAAGAAATTTTAAAATGCAATCGTAGATGGCAAAATTTTGAATATTATATATAATATTTTTATTGATTTTTATATATTTATTTAGTTTTGGAATCTTATAGAATCTTATGAAATCCCAAATTAGATAAAATATTTAAATAATAAAGATATTATTATATGATAAAGATAAAATTATCTTTGGCAACAAGTAAATATCTTTGAAGATAAAAATCGTACTACGTCAGCCCTAAATTTCTCATATTCTACCTCCCTACAACTATAAATATGGGTTTCTATATCAGTTGGAAAAAAAATTCTCTATGAGGTTCTCTCCAACATTCAAGGCGTTCTAGCAATAATTCAAGTCGTTCTTTACTGGAATCATCTCAAATCCAATGTCCAATCTGGAATTAAGGCTCTAAACCCTTCAGATGACGTTATAAAGTCCTAATACCCAAGGTATTTTAGCAAGATTCAAGACGTTCTTCGTCAAAATTACCTCAAATTCAACGTTCAATTCGGAATCAAGGTCCCCTAGTTAATGTTATCAAAGTTAAACAACAAGTTCGAGAAGATCAAAGAGGAAAATTTACTTTGAAGATCAAGTATTGAAGAAAAGAATCAGAGCAAGAATAGATATTGGATCCGTGAAATTATATTTTGATCCAAAAATCATTTTATTTGTACACTATTTTTTATTTTACCAAATTAAATACAAAAAATTGTGTTACAACAATCAATTATGTAAGATTTTCGGGAGGAAAAATTGATCAAATATTATATTTGCATTTTATTTTTAAAAAAATGGAGTAATTTTTTGTTAGTTTTGAAAATGTGAGTTATTTTTTAAAGGATCCATAATATGAGTATCAAAGTCCAATTTGCCCTCAAAACATCCCTACAAAATTAATAAATAAAGTTTGTATTACAAATAGGTTGTGTTATTATAAGTTTGATTTTTATTGATTTAAGAGTCGAAATATGTGTTCCAATTTTTGAAGTTTTCTTGAGTATGAGCAATGAGAACAGTCGAGGATTATTTTTTGTTCATTTGTTGTGCACTCACTCGTCGGTCATTGTGCACCAAGCTAACGGATAACGTTTACGATAATAAGACGGAGGTAGTTAAGGATGAATTACTATTTGTATGATGCACTTTCTAAGCTGTCTACTACAAGTGTCGGGTATCAAACTTTCATAATTGTTTTTTTAAATTTCCGAACTAGTTGAATTAACTAGGTGTGGAGGATCTTAAAACCACTAAAGTCCTTTAAATTGTAGAAAATTGATTAACAATTCAAATCTATACAAATAATTTGATTTTGTAGTTTCATTAGACATCAAATGTAGTTTTGCCCCTATCCAAAACCAGATAATAAATGGAGATATATATGTAAAAGAAAGGTATTTTGGATTTGAGGCCACCACTCCCATCCCCGTCCAACTAAAAAGAAAAATCAAATGTGACTTTAAACTAACCAACAAATATTTTCTCAAAAAAACCTTTCCCCATCCGAACTAAAAAAAGAAATCAAATGTGATTTCCCAAAAAAAAAAAAGGAAAAAAAAATTAACATACAAATAAAACATGTTTAGAATCTGACATCTAAAATACCATTAAAAACACTTTAATTTAATTTTCTTTAGTGTTGGTCAAATTTGTATTTCACGTGCTAGTTTGTAATTAAGTCGTGTATGTATGTTTAATTTTTAAAAAGAAAACAATTTGTATATGTGTAGCTTATAAACTGATTCTACAAACGTAAAAGTTGCCTTGACTTTTGGGCTAGTTTGACATGATGGTTTGTAAGTTGGGTCGGGCCTATCTATCTATCTATCTATAATTTACTCAATTTTTTATTTTTATTTCCCATTAATGCGTGAGTACCTCTCATACCACACAATCACACATATGACATATAATAATGCCGCAAAAACCTCTCTCTCTCTCTCTCTCTCTCTCTCTCTCTCACACACACACACACACACACACACACACACACACAAATCCTAAAAAACTTTAAGAAATATATAGTGTGGTTGGCTGTCCATTACGATGAAACTCCCCCCACCTGAGGGCCGGCCCTGGGGGTAGGCCAGGTGGGCCACCGCCCAGGGCCCCCAAATTTTTAGGGCCCATAATTTTTAAAAAAAATCAGCTATACTACCCCCTTAAAAAAAAAAAAAATTATACTAAGGAAAGGGATGAACGTCAAACTGAGATGGTGAACGGCTGAACGCGGTGCCCTCATCCCTCAAATCCCTAATCCCTCAATTCTGATTTCTCTCTCTCAAATTCGTGAGCCGTTGGCAACGGCTCTAAAATTATCTATTTATTTGCTCTTCACTTCTTCAGTCTGCTACAGTGCTACTCTACTCTTCTCTATTCTCTCTTGTCTCTCCGCTCTAGTTCTCTCTGGCCGTTGCCCGCTCACGCTGCTATCTGCCTATCTCTCCCTCAGTCTCTCTCTGCCTATCTCGCTCTCTCTGTGACTCTGCCTCTCTCAGTCTCTGTCTGGCCGCTCTCTCTGTCTTGTTATTTGGGCATCTTAATTTCAATGTAAGTTCTTGATTTTTTTTTATTTTGGTGTTGATTTCAATTGTTAAATCTCCTAAAATTGTTATGTGAATGTGCTTAATTTCAATAAAACAGTTGACATTTTCTGATTTTCAATAGGAATCAATAATTTATTTTTTGTGATTAAGTTTCAGACGAGTAAAAATTGAAAAATGAAAGGGATTTTAAGTGATTTAATATATGATGGATTGGGACTTAGGACAGTCTCAGTCTCAGACGCGTAAAATTGAAGCTGGATTGATATTCATTATGTTTGGATTTTTAAGGAATTAACTGTAGAGTAGATTAATGTGGTGCTACAGTGTAGTGCTGCTGTATTGAAGCAAAATAAACGGTAGAGTAGAATTTTTTGAAATATATCAGATTTACATATTTGATTTTTTTTTTCAGATTTATAACTTGGTATTTTCCAACGGGCCTTCGTTTGGAGTGTTCCTGTTACATAGGCCCTTTACGTAACAGCGCTTGTGTCCCTTGTGGACCTAAGGTATTTTTTTCTACCCTTACAGCTTTGGTGAGTGCTGGAGTAGACAGGTTAGTTCTCGATTTCACTGAGTTGTGCTATTTTTTATTAAGTATTTGATTGTGATTGTGCATTGTTGCTAAGTAATTTGTAGTGTAAAATGACATATAAAAAATATCAATCTGGAAGTCAAAAAAGAAATAAGAGAAAAAGAATTGATGAGTTGATTAAAACTCAAACTGGAGCTCTTGATAAGTTTTTTAAAACTGGCTCTTCGGTCGAACAAGATGATGCAATTGAGAGTGAAGAAGTTGATGTAAATGAGCCTGAAGAAGTTAATGTAATTGAGAGTGAAGAAATTGATGTAAATGAGCCTGAAGAAGTTAATGTGATTGAGAGTGAAAAAGTTGATTTAAATGAAGAAGTTAATATAATTGAGGATGAACATGAATTTGAAAAAAAGAGGCATACTTTGAATATATTTGATCCAAGAACTTGGGATAATCTTGATAATAAAACTAGAGATATCTTGGTAGAGAAAGGTCCTTTGAGAGAGAATAATCTGATGTTTGCTGTAGATGAACTTTCTAGACATTTTTCATATTCTCATTACACAAGAAAATTACAAAATGGAGAAAATCAAGATAGAAAATGGTTAGTGTACTCAAAAGATGCGAACAAAGTATATTGCTTTTGTTGTAAATTGTTTAAATCGGTACAAAATCATAGTCTCTTAGCAAATGAAGGATTGGATGATTGGAAACATTTAAGTGGCAGGCTAAAGAAACATGAGAATAGTATTGAGCATATTAACAATATGAGAACTTGGATTGAATTGCAAATTAGATTGAAAAGAAATGAAACAATTGATAAAGAATTACAAATGCAAATTAGAAAAGAGAAAGAACACTGGAAACTAGTTTTAGTGAGGATTATTTCTGTTATAAAATGTCTTGCATCACGTAATTTGGCTTTTCGGGGAGAGAATGAAAAGATTTACCAAAACAATAATGGTAACTTTTTGGGTTTAATTGAATTAATTGCAGAATTTGATTTGGTAATGCAAGAGCATCTTAGACGTGTCCAGAACAAAGAAATCCATTATCATTACCTTAGTCACAAGATTCAAAATGAGTTGATTTCAACACTAGCCTCTAAAGTTAGAAGTTCTATAATTGAAAAAATAAAAGAGGCAAAATATTATTCAGTGATACTTGATTGTACTTCAGATGCAAGTCATAATGAACAAATGACTTTAATAATTCGATGTGTTGATATGTCTGGTTGTCGAATAAAGGTAGATGAATATTTCGTTGAGTTTTTAGAAGTGGGTGATACATCTGGATTAGCTCTTTTTAATGAAATGCATTCTGCTTTACAATTACTTGAACTTGATATTAATAATGTGAGGGGTCAAGGTTATGATAATGGTTCCAACATGAAAGAAAAACATCAAGGTGTACAAAAGAGATTGCTTGAAATTAATCCAAGAGCATTTTATATGCCATGTGCTTGTCACTCTCTTAATCTAACAATATGTGATATGGCAAATTCTTGTGTTAAAGCTGTCTCATTTTTTGGAGTTGTGCAACGTTTGTATACTTTATTTGTTAGTTCTACAAAAAGGTGGAAAATTTTGCAAGATCATGTTCACCAATTAACTTTAAAATCATTATCAACAACAAGATGGGAAAGTCATGTTAATAGCATTGAGGCTATAATAACTCAACCTAATGAGATAAGAGAAGCTCTATTTGAATTATCGAGAGTTAGTGAAGATGCCAAAACTAGGAGCGAGGCAGAATCTTTAGCAATTCATGAACTTGAGAATTTTGAATTTTTGTTGGGCATGACTATATGGCATAATATTTTAAATAAAATAAATTTGATTAGTAAAAAATTACAATCAGAAGACATGCAAATTGATTCTGCAATAATTATTTTGAAAGGTTTAATTTCTTATTTTGAAAAATATAGAGACGACGGTTTTCAATCGGCTATGACATCTGCTAAAGAACTTGCTTCTAAAATGGAAATTGATCCAGTTTTTCCTAAAAAACGCATAATCCATAGGAAGAAACAATTTGATGAAAATAGTTGTGATGAGAATTCATTATCTGCTGAGGAGTCTTTTAGGATCAATTATTTTATTGTTGTGGTGGATATTGCTATTTTATCTTTAAAAAGTAGATTTGAACAATTAGAAGTTTTTCAAGATATTTTTGGCTTTTTATTTAATCATAAGAAATTATCTTCATTGGATGAGAATACATTGCATGAATGTTGTGTTAAGCTTCAAGATGCCCTGAAACATAATGATAAATTTGATTTAGATGCTAATAATTTATTTTCTGAATTGCAAGTGCTACAAATGTGTCTACCAAAAGAAATAAAGTCAATTATTGAACTTCTTGAGTTTGCTAAAATTTCAGAGTGCTTTCCTAATGTTTGTATTGCATATAGAATATTGTTGACCATACCGGTTACTGTAGCATCCGCAGAAAGAAGTTTTTCAAAATTGAAATTGATAAAATCATATTTGCGATCAACAATGTCTCAAGATAGGTTAAATGATCTAGCAATTTTAAGCATTGAAAATGAGATACTAGAAAAACTTGATTTTGATGACCTTATTGATGATTTTGCCTCTCAAAATGCTAGAAGATCTAAATTATTTCAATAGTTATTCAATACTTGTATTTTTCTTGAATGTTTACACGTGTTGATTACATTTTTATAAAGTTTATCATGATTATAACATTAGTTGAAGTACTCGTAAAAAAATATATTAGGGCCCATTTTTTGTATTTTGCCATGGGCCCCGAAAATCTCAAGGCCGGCCCTGCACCTGATCAGTACTCTGAAGTCTGAAACTCTCATGTAATAATGGAAAGAAAAGGGCTTTTTATTTGTTTGCACTCTCAAAAGTCATCATCTTTGCAGTAGGTTTCATCCTTCTCAAATATATTAATTCATGGACAAATTCTAAATCCAAAATTTTAAATATATATAAAGTATGACTCTGATAATTGGTCATATTTTGGTCAGAATTTCAAAAAGTTATGTGGTCCTAAAATTTAATTTAATTTTGCTCGATCACATTAATTTTCTGATGTTGCACACCACAAAATACGTTACAATTGATTACCGTCTTGGGAGGTGGGGAGCAGTGCACTGTCGAATTAATACTCTCCATCCAGTATTATTTTAATCGTAAATTTACATACACATATATATAATTTACTACAACGAACAACCGTTCCACGTGTTTAGGATTTTTCTTACTGTATTTTAGTTTTAATTTTTAAAATTGATTTTTAATATTTTTTTATTATATTTAAGTGCTAAATATTTTAGCGTTCAAAATATAATAAAAAAAATATTAAATTTATAATGTACAAACTGATTTTCATGTTTTACAAACAAACACACACGCGCATAGCATTGAATTTATTATTAACTTCATAGATTTTCAGTTGCTGGGATTTGACGCGTCGAGATAAATTTATCAATAGTTCATAATGAAAGATGGAATTAGTATTTTTGTGACAATCTTCATAGTTTGGGACATATTTAATTAAAGTGTAAATAACCATAGTTTAGAATATTTTTGTTATAATATTAATAGTTTGAAACATAAGTTGTCATTTTCTCATTTTCTCAATTAAAATTATTAGTTGGGGACATATATTATTAATGACATTTTTATGAAATTTTAATATTTTGAGACATCGGTTGTAAACTTGTAATAAGTGACAATTAAATATATTTTTGTTACATGCAATGTTTACAGTAGCATGGGATATAAGGTGTAATTTTGGGTAGAGAAAATAGTATTTTAATTTGGAGACATGGGGGGTTGGGGTACGTAGGTATAATAGATAGGGTCGTTACTGTCACAATATGGGACTGATTTTGTATGTCCCTCTACAACTTGTAGTTTAGAGGTTTTTTTTTTTTTAACCCCTCTCCCTTCCGACAGCATAGGCTCATAGCCCTAACACTAGTGTTTTTTTCCCCTTGGCTGACACCACTCATCTTTAGTTGCTATCGCCCACTGTCAAAATTTTACGCCAATATCTTTCCTTTCCTCAAACTTCGTTTTCACCTCCCCCGTTCATGTTCAAAATTAGGGTTACATACATTTATGATATGGTTTATTCACCCACTTTATTACGCGTATCGTTGAAATGTAATAATACCAGATCGATATGTGTAATATTATTATGCTGTCCACTAGGGTTCTATGGGTGGATAGATATATGATAATATTTAAGAGCTGATTGCTATTGTAGAATGAAATGATCATTCATATGTCCATTCTTGTTCCTATGATTATTATACTTTAAATATTTTTTTCCTGAATTAGTTTTATATTATTTTATTTCTTTATTAAAAAATTTAAAATATTTGCTATAATCAAATTTTGATATTTTTAAAATTTTATTGAAGGAAAATGAAAGTGGTACCAATATAAATAACATAAAAATATATTCAAATAAAAAAATAAAAAAAAATTGTGTTTTTGATATAATTTAATATATTCAAATGAAAAATTGAAAAGATCAAATATTTTTCTATGAAGTAAAAATATTTTTATTTAGATATACAAAATATTATTTGTGTATTAATTAAATATGATTTAGAATAATTTTTTAATAAAATCAATAAATTATAATTTGCTAAAAAATTAGAAAATAAATCACGCGTTAAAAAAGAATAATGTAATTTAGAAATGTAAGAAGAAAAAAACTACAACATGTGTTGATAATATTAGCTACAGTACTTTATTCAATTATAAAAAAATTTGAAAATATATAAAATATTTATTTTATATGATAAAAAAATATTATTTCATTCCGTAGACATACCAATCATAAGAATTGTCATTCCATTCAAACCATCATTTCATTCCTAAATTCATTCCATTCATATCTAATTCTATTATTTCATACCAATTGCAAACACTATTTTAATTGCTTGTAGGTTTAATTTGTAGGAAATGTTTTTTTTTCCTAATTTATATTTTGCAGATGAAGAAAAAATTGCAAACACTATTGATAAACTGGGTTTTTGCACCAATGAGTCTATTTTGAGATTGTTTTGATTATCTACTTTGTGCATTGATGCACTATTTATTATGCACTAAACTGCAACTAACACAGGACAATGCAATATAGCAAGCGAATTGAGTATCGTATCCACATGGACTGAATATTTGATAATACTGAGTACTAAGCTAACAACTCTCTATTATCCAGGCTTCATAAATGGACTCATCCCCCATCTGAAAGAAATGAGTAATATCTGCAATGATCTTCTGCGCCTTTGATGGAGGGAAATACTTGGCAAGGAACGCCTGACACATTTGATCCCATGTGGTAATGGACGTCTTGTCCAAACTCTTGAACCACTCCTTGGCTCGGTCCCTCAGTGAGAAGACAAACATCCTCATGCGAATGATGTCGTCGCTGACACCATTCATTTTGATAGTGTCACAGATATCCAAGAATGCATCCAGATGAGCATTTGGATTTTCTGTAGCCCGTCCACCGAACTGCTGTGCAGCTACCATGTTGATCAAAGCAGGCCGGAGCTCAAAATTGTTGGCGTTGATGCCGCCACCCCAGCCAGCGCCTAAGTATCTGTCTGTTGGAGCCCGATACAACTTGTTTAGAGGTGCTGCTTCCGGTTCGGGCTCCATTTGTTGAGCAAGCCGCTGCTCCATCTCTTGCAGTCTTCTAGCCAATGCTTCCATCTCAGTCTCGTTGTTGGCTGCCATCTTTGCTTCTTTCAATCTGCGCTCCTTATTCCTCTGTCTAGAGGCTCGATCAGGGGAATTAGGAACATGGTCTACGTGTGGCTGTGTAGACCTTGTTTTCATACACTACCTGAAGTAATAAATTATTGTCAGTAATAATATCAGTAAAGATCAAACTCAGTCCCCGGCAACGGCGCCAAAAAGTTGATGCACTATTTATTATGCACTAAACTGCAACTAACACAGGACAATGCAATATAGAAAGCGAATCGAGTATCGTATCCACAGGGACTGAATATTCGATAATACTGAGTACTAAGCTAACAACTCTCCATTATTCAGGCTACCAATATATGAGTTTACTAAAACTAGGCACGAATTTAAATAAAATAAAAGAACAGAACTATAAACACAAGTAAATAAACTAAGCAAATAATCCAACTCAAACAATTAATGAAATACTAATCCTAGGAAATGCAGCACACGTGTATCCACTATGATTCAATTTAATCCTAATCTTTCCCAATTTTAATCCGATTAAAGGTGAGGAATCAGAAATATATCTACCTATCTCCGCCAGGTCTCAAGGTAGAAGCAGATTAACAAATAACCTATTACTTTCGTCTCTAGGTTAATTTATTAACTCCCGGTAGAACCGCAGATTTAAATTCCCCTACAGATTCCTCAGAACGTGTATCAAATTATTTAATTAATCCCACTAATTAATTATCTCCGCTAGGACTCAAATTAACTAGCTAGCATGCATCAATTGTGATCAGTAATTAAGCATGAAATCAAAATCTTCAATCTCCGTCTTCCTCTGTCTTCACAGCACTTCTGTGCTTCAATATAGGGTGAAAAGTTTTTTTATTTTCGTGCTCAAAGAAGCCTTAAATAGTTAGGTCAAGTTTGGATAGGTGTTGGAGTCGAACAAGGAAAGAGAGGAAAATCCGCCACAAACCGCCTCACAGTGCACGGGCCGTGCAACAAGGTGCTTCTAGCGCACGGGCTGTGCATAACTCGCTGTTCCAAAATTGCCTAGACCCGCATGGGCCGTGCGTGGAGGATTCATGGTGCACGGGCCGTGCGTCAACTTCTGCCGCCCGACACTCTTCACCGTTTTGCTCCGTTCTCACTCGTTTCTTATCCGATTGACTCGATTCAAGTTGCAGCGCGCTCCTCACTTGATCCTCTATCTTTCTAGCAAATTTACTCCTTGAATTGGATCTTGGATAAATCTCAAATTCAGCTCAAACTTGCACAAGAAACACCAAAACATCAAATAGCACACGGAAACTCAAAACTAGTATAAAACCTCAACAAATGCATGCATTACTCTTCAAATATGAGCCATACAACTACTCAAATGCATGTAAAAGCTATGTTTATCATGCATTAGTTCATATTTATCTCAGATTTCACTTGTTTGGACCACATGGGTTTTGGTGTGATTCTATATGAATTTGGAGTGAAAACCATCATAGATGATGAAATCCAACTCTAAAATTTGCGGGTTCAAGTAGAGGCCCAATTGGTACGAGAAAATGCGGGGAAAATGCATATCAGGAGTGTAGGAAGTGAGCACGGACCGTGCCTTAAAAAGAATCGATGCAGAAGGTTGGCAGTAGGACACACGTTCCGTACTAAGCTAGCAGGATACATTGCACGGATCGTGCTATGTTAGCACGGGCGTGCTATTTTCTAGACCTTTTCACGGATTTTTCTTTTCAGCTCTGTTCGTTTTCATCTCGGGCTTGGGCCACTCCTTCACTATAGTGAGAGCGTAGAACTCTTGGAGAAGATGGAAAAGAGACCGCATAGATTGAAGAAGCTTCATAATAAACTAAGTTTTATTTTATGCTTTATTCATTCATGATTACTATCTTAGCTAGTTGTTTGTATTTATTGTCTTTGGATTTTGAATATGATTTGATTAGCTAAATTATAAGAGATCATAGAGTTGTTGATTGTTTTATGAATTTTATGATTTAAAGTAATTTATTGTTCCGTTTTATTTCTTATTTGTGCATCATTGGGTTATTGTTGTCTTAGTTATGTGATTAAATTGACCAGATTTCACATTTGTGTAGTTAATTTATTATTCACTCGAGGGAGGTTAGTAGATTAACGGATTATGATTGCACAACATGAGTCAGCTAGATCGAGAGCTTGGTAGGGTCGTGAGAAGAATAAATCTGAGGTTCTAATTGGAGTTAGATAATAATTCAAGATCGAGATATTCGAATTATAGTGTAATCTACTTTCATAACTTACTTGAGAGAGAGGTTGTGATTATTTTAGTGATTCTCCTACAAGATATAAAATTAAATTGGTTGAATAAATTGTCTAAAAATTGGGAAATCCATTTAATAGCAACATCCTAGGATCTGTCTCTTTATTTGTTTATCCAGTTTTCCTTGCTTGATTAATTTATTTACTTTGAAATATTTAATTAATTAAAAAATCAACCTTTAATCGATTCTCTAGATAAAGTGAAGCAAAATAATTACATACTTAATCAGTCTCTGTGGATACGACCTTGCTCACCATAATTTTACTACATTTACATCGTCCATTTGCGAGTATTATTTTGATGTGGAGTATTATTTTATGTGAAATAAAAGTACGTACTACATGTAAAGTAGGTTTAATTTGTAGGATTTTAAAAAAAAAAAAAACAAATAATCTTTTGCAGTATGATGAAGAAAAAGGCACATAGATAATTGAATATTATTTCACACAAGACGGTAAAAATATATATGACTACTTGTCTTCATGATGGGGGTCGTTTAATCATTGTGTCCCTTTTAGTAATTTATTCGCTAGTTTTTGTTAGATACCCAACCCCGGCCTTGTTAGATACCAAGCCAATGACCCTAATTTTATCATAGAAACTAGCTCAAGTTAGAGTAAATAGTTGACTACTTATTTAGTATCAATTCCCATTCATATGAGGATATGATATGAGATCGAAATAATTTCACCTCTGCCCAACAAACCAAACATGATGATTCACATTTTCTATAATTGTCACTCCGGGCCCATATAGGACACCGAGTAACCTTATTTCAGAAATCCAAACTTAGTAGTGGATCCACTAGGTTATTTTATTAATATAGAATATATACGTTTATTAAATTAATGTCAAATTTCAATTAGCAATGAACTATTGTGATTGAATTTTTTATTTATTTTAATTTTTTATTTGAAATTATTAATTTATGTTATTCAGATGATTTATTTTATAAATTACATATTGTGAAGTTATTCTTTTTTATTATTTGTCACTCTTAAAAACATCCAAATTATACTTTATGCACCAAATAATTTTTATGCATTTATTCTTCCAAATTTTATTGTTAGGGATAACCAATTTAACTTTTGATTAATGAATAAGTTTAGAAAACATCATTTCACAAATTTTTTTATTGTAGTTATTTTTTTTAATTATTTATTTTCATAAACAACAACAATATTTTCTATTTAATTTGGGGAAAATAGAAGTTGAATCAAAATATCATTGTTTTATTAAAAAAATAAGAAAAATTGGAAACATCATTATTTCACTAATATAATTATAAAAAAGAAAATTAAATGCATAAATATTAATTAACAATTCTCTTGGAATTTTTCACTATTCTTTCTTAAACACATGAGTAAACGAGAAGTCCAGAGAGGCGTCGCTCACCCCCTCTAAGAATAGTTTCTAGATCCGCCATTACCCGAACCAAAGACCTAAATCCTCCACAAAAGCTAATTTAAGGATGAAGAGCCCCAAATTAACTTAAACAATAACTCCCACCCATATGAGGATCCTGAGGTGGGATCATAAGATTTTTCTTTCTTTTTTGAAGGTTTTTCTTTTTGTGGATTATATATTGTTAATGCCATTTCTTAGTACTAATAAAGTTTGTTTTGGCGATTTATATTCGACAAAGTACTCGAAGACATGTTCCTGATGTGATGTGCTGATTCCACTATACAAAGTAAGTAACAGGTTGTGAATTGTTCTCTCTGATTTCCAAGAGCGTCCCCGAAACAGTTTATAAATGACAGTTTCCATGTTGAATAGATCTTGCGTGGTTTTGTTTTGGAAGCAAGAATCCGATTGTTTGACTGCCTTATGGAGTAGATGCATAGCTGATTTAGACCCTCAACTACATGGAAAACATCTACACCAATATGGAAAGAATCACAAACCCTAATTCGCCTTCCAAGTTGATGAAGATTGGTGATCAAGTCAACCTGAAGTGTGGAAGCTTAAGAAGGCTGATTTTCTTGACTATCGGTGTGTCCATGATTGATTTTCTGAGTTTAATATTTGAGAGTCGTTAGGTTTGTGATGTTTGTAATAGCTAGAAATTGTTCCTTAAACTGTTCAACGTGGGTAGTCTAGCATTGAGTGTTTTCGAGTGAAACACGTGAGGGATTTTAATTCATTTTTATTCGTGATCTCGGGAGAGATTACAAGTTGAAGTCGTGGGTAGTTATAGGGAGTCTAGTGTCACGATTGTGAGTGGATATTACAACTTTCATCCCGGGAGAGATTACAAGTTGAAGTTGTGAGTATAGTAATATTAATTTAGGACGAAGATGATGCAAGAGATTATTTTACATTCATATCAAATTCACACACATACCCATGCATTGGTATAAATATTTCGCCCATAAACACAATATATATTTCAAGTATTAATTTAATACTCTCTCCGTCTCATTCATATAGGATTGATTGAATTTTCAACTAGAATTATGAAAATTATTGAAAAATAATTAAACAAGTAAACTTTCTAATATGCTAATATTTATTTCTTTGATAATTAATAAATGTTTAATATAAACATATTGAATAGAAAATTGGGACATCCAGAAAACAAACACAAATCTATGTAAATAAGGGGAAGTTCTATGTTGTATCACCCATGTGGCACAATAGATCTAATGTGATACTTTCATGTGTCACAAAGTGTCACAATAGATCTATTGTGACATATGAAAATATCACATTAGGTCTATTGTGACATATGGCACACTGCGTCTTCATATGTCATAGAATTTCTCGTAAATAAGATGGGAGGAGTATATATTACGATAACAACATCTGCAAGACCAAATCGAAAAATGCTATTTTTGAATTCATCAAATTGATCGACTTTAATGCGAATTAGAATAGAAAAAAAAAAAAAAACGAATTCACTTGGTCGATCCAAAGTAAAATATTGTCCGAATAGTATTGGAAAAATAAGTTGCACAATAAATTAAATGAAGTTTTGTCGAAAATTTAATTCTGGAATGATAGGTTAATTAGCTATCAATCATGGACTGGGAGATTAAAAAAAATAAAAACATCTCAATTCATGACCTAATTAAATGTTTGAAACTCTTAATCAAAGAAATCATGCAATTTCGAAAATTAATAAATAAATACTTAAAAAATAAAAAAAATCAAAATTTATAACTCATTAAATCTTAAATTGATAATTTCAATCTTGTAGCGCCGTAAATCGATAAACTATACGAACAAACTTTCTTACAACATCCTTATTTCATCTGTACAGATTTTAACACAATGAGTAATTGTAATTTTTTTCGTAAATGTACATATATGCCAATTAATAATTGGACAAATAAAATAACTAAATGTTTAAAGATAAGCAATTTTTTCCATACGGTCAACGCGTTGATCGGATCAACACGCGTTTACTTGATTAATGCACTGAGTGAGTGATACTTTTGGACTTTTAAATGAGATGGATGATATTTTTGGACTTTTAAATGATAATTTTTCGTGGTACGAATGACACAGATTTTGACGAATTTTTTGATAAACACAATGACCCGATCAACGCGTTATCCGTCACACAAGGATTCCTCTTAAAGATATATACTATAACTTATGTAGAATTAATTTCAATCTAACAAATTAATCAGTGGATTACTTGCGTCTTAATTTTATTTATGACCGATAATGATCATTAAATAGTTATTACCAATTAATTCGGAAGCAGTTGAGTAATTCGTCAAAAGAAAGATGGACGGCACGTGCTGGAGACTGTACAGTCACGTGTGTGTCGTTGAATAAATCATTAAACAAAGCCGCAAGTGCAAAGCTGCCAGGGGAAAGCTTTAAAACGACAGAAGGTTTCATGAAAATCATGTGCCACGGAGATGTTAGCGAACCGACAACAGCCCTCACCGCCCGAAACGTGGCAGTATCGACATCCTGAAAACGGTGCTACCTTCGTCACCCTATCATACTCCAACATCTTCCCTGTGCCGACATGGTCGACGTTAATTACGTGGAATTAAAATATTTTCTAATTTTAATTGGTTTCTTCTCCAATTTACTTTTTTTTTAAACCTCTTTTCCAATTTACTTATGTATAGTAAAATGTCGTCTCAAAAATCTTTTTTTTTTTGAATCATCAAATTGAGTTTTTCATGTTGCATAAATAACGTGCAAAGATGGTGTATAATGCCTTTTAATTTCTTGTATTTTGAAAGAAATACATATTGCATGCACGACCATATCTAAAAATTTTATGCAACTATGCAAGAATCTAAATTTGCTCGAACAGCTAAGTACTTTTCTAGTTTTTATATTTGGAATGAACTTCCTCATTTTATAAAAGGTCGTCTTCTCAATATAGTTTGATAGTGTTACTAATATCTCCTTTTCACTCAAAAAAAATAAAAATAAATGCCACTTTGCAAGAATCTATAAAAAAAAGTTAACATAATAATAGAGAAATATAAATAAATTATAAACGAGGTAAATACATGATGATATGCTGACCGAGGATGCACTAGCCTCTAGCCACTCATAATTACATGAGCTAATTAATTAATAGTCCTTGATATTAATTAGAATTTTTACAAACTATCACCTTATTTGGATTGAAATTTCCTATTACACTTTCTTGTGTTTCACTCTATATTTCATTATTAACTTTATAATTTTAATAATATTTATTATAAAATAAAAATTAATTATAACATAAATAATCATAGTCGATATTTATCAATAAAAAAATTGAATTAAAAAATTATAAAACATAATTTTTTTAAAAATAAACTATACTAATGAATTATTAATTAGAAATTAAAAATTAAATATTAAAAAATAATTATAAACTCTAATTGGGTGGGGTGAACCCTAAACACAATCATAAAATTAAACTAAATTATAAAAAAATAAAATTGAAAAAAAAATACAACAAAAAATCCTAATTTAAGAGTGTAACACATAGTGTAACATAAGGAGTGTAACATGAAATTTCAATCCCTATTTTCCATTTAACGATTTTAATAGAGATTAGTGTTTTCCTCCTAGACCATATTTTATCAGGTCGCTCACTTTGACAAATATTTGCATCCTATTTAATAATAAATTTTTACATCGTTAAATTATTTACTTTTATAAACACACAACTACATTATATTTTAGTGACAATAGGGCAAAGTATCCATTTAGAAAAATAAAAAACTTTTTTTAGCCACTTATTTTAAAATATTATTATTTTGTCCAATTTTACCATAATACCTTTGGGCGCGCCCGTCCTCCGCGCGCGGGTGCGCGCGTGCAGGTGCTGGGCTGCCACCCGTCCCCCGCGCGGCCCTGCGCGCGCGCCCGTCCCCAGGTGCTGGGCTACCACCCGTCCCCCGCGCGCGCGCCCCCGTCCCTGCGCGCACCGTCCCCCGCCCCAGGTGCCCATCCCCCGCGCGCGCCCCCCTTCCCCTACGCGCGCGCCCGTCCCCCGCCCCTGGTGCCCGTCCCCCGCGCACGCCCCCCGTCCCCTGCGCGCGCGCACGTCCCCCCGCGCGCTCGCCTGTCCCTACCTCAGGTGCCCGTCCCCTGAGCGCGCGCCCGTCCCCCGCGCGCGCCCCCCCTCCCCCGCGTGCGCGCCCGTCCCCGCCCCAGGTGCCCGTCCCCCGTGCGCGCCCCCCGTCCCCTGGGCGCGTCCCCCGCACGCGCAGCCCCTGTGCGCTCGTCCCCCCGCGCGCGCGTCCGTCCCCGCCCTAGGTGCCCGTCCCCCGCGTGCGCCCCTGCGCGCAGGGCTTGCACGCTGAGCCCAGCGCGCACGTGTATGTGCGGGGGTATTTTTGTCCAAAGTGGCTAAAATAATAATATTTAAACTTTAGTGGCTAAAAAAAGTTTTTTCTTTTTTCTAAGTGGCTAAAAAAAAAGTTGCCCCTTATATTTATATGGTTTCAATAGATGCCATGCAATCATTTACAACGCACAAGGTTAAATGTAATTATATAATTAACTAACCCAAACATCCCTCGTAACTCTTCACAAATTTTTATATATTAAAAAATTCAATTATTCTTCGAATTGAAATTTGTGAATGAGACAAAACTAACTCAAAACCAAACCTCGTGAGTTTTTTTTTATTTTAATATTTTTCCTATGGAAGTGTATGAGTAAAATTCAGACGGGATAATTTGGTAGTACTATTTTTCTTTTTCTTTTTGTTATTTATGTTTCTTTAGGGTAAAGGGGTCCAACACGTTTGACAAATTTGCACATTATAAAGATGTCAAAATCATCTTACTTTTTAATTACTTCGAGCTTTATGAACTTGATCGACAATAAGTTGTAAAGGTTGTATGTAATGATTCGTTGAAAACGTAGTGGAAATTATCGACACAAATTTCACAGATTAATTTTGAAACCATGAAAGAGAGATAGTGAGAGATAGGGAGAGGGGGAGAGAGTGAGGTTCCAGAACTCAGTCGGGAATTATTAAAATAATTATCGACATCAATTTCACAGATTAATCTAAATGATCGATCATTTCTTTCATTTAATTTTTAATTATGAATACGCAGGGAAAAAGAGATTATGGAGAAAAATTGTCTTCCTCCTCTGGAATCAAAACTTAGTAATGGACAATAATATTTGTCGTGGCACGGTTAGTATATTGCTATCCTCAATTAGACAAGTATAAATATAAAAATGGATATGGTAGAATATATAGTAGATTGTAAAGTACACTACAAGAAAACCGCAGCTGTCGCTGAAATTTGCCCAAATTATGGTAGAATTGGGTAATTTATGTGGGAATTCCAGCATTTCAATTTGTAGGAAAATGAGCTCTTGGAATAATAAAAAGGCATTCCAGCAGATCTGGACCCACAGGAATCATAAAAAAATATTGAAATATAATATAATATAAAATAGATTTTAATGTAAAATTTGGTAAAATACAACATAAACTTTAAATGATATTTTTCTAATATTGTTTATGTTGAATATGATATAAAGGCATATAATACATTATATGCATAATTAAATTGTTGTGAATATATATATGTGTGTGTGCGTGTGTGTAGAGAATGAATCAAATGAGAACCAGAACCCCATGTGAGAACTAAGAACCAATTAGAGGTGTAGATCTTCATTTTTTGGACGATGAAGATTTGTACCCAAGTTTGAGTTATGCGGTGATATTTTTGTAATATTCAAATTATTCTAATGAAATGGGGGTATTTTTGTATTTTAGAAATTCTATTATATTTGAGCTGAATCGTTTTAACATTACTATGATACATTTTAGCATTGCTGTAATTAATTTTAGCATTACTGTGACTAGTTTTAGCATTATCGAAAAAGATATAAATTTTAGCATTAACGTGATTAGTTGTGTCTATTTAATCTGTAGATTGTGTTGGCACCACTTTGGAGATTTCTCCCGAGTTGTCTGAATTTTATATACCTGATTGATTGACATGTGGTTATCTGCAATGGTGGATATTTGTAAAATATCTCGTTCCTTCTATCATCTTGATGAGTGAGGGTAATTTTGTCTTTTGTTTTCCTTGTAGTTTCATATGTTGTAACTCTTTTAGCACTTATAAATTTTTATATAATAATATTAAGTGAATATAATAACAAGGCTAAAAATATTATTGAAAGATAAATATAAAAGTAGTGAACAATAGTGTCAATGGTAATGCTAAAATGATATATGATGATGCCAATTCTGTAAACAATAATGCTAGTACCACAAAATGTGTCATGCATTAGGTTTATAATGTTCATGTTAACTTTGGTCAGACATATATATTTTCAAATGCTAAGAATGACAATGATAATTCTAACATTTGACATGATAATGCTAATTCAACAACTGTAACAACATTTTCACTGATTCTTCCCCCTGTTCCAGTTATGGGGTTTGAGGTTTCATGACGATTTGTATCCTCAGTGACCAAGTTATTTCCAACTGGTCTAGAATCAGTTTCTATGCCATCTTCTAGTGAAACTTCAAACTGCTCTGGGACAATGTGATCAACATAGTACAGTAGGCTTTCACTAGGCAATGATTGCTCTAATGTACAGTTCTCCTTTTTGTTTCTGTACTCATTAGCAAGCTCATCAAATACCACATGACATGTTACTTCCACAACCAGTGTCCTTTTGTTGAACACTCTGTAAGCTTGAGAATGAGGGGCATTATAGCCGAGAAAGATTCCCTCATCAGCTTTGGCACTGAAAGCTTTCAGCTGGGATTTGCCGTTGTTGTAGATATAACATTTGCAGCCAAATATCTTAAAGTAAGAGATAGAAGGCTTATGACCCTTGAATAGCTCGTAGGGTGTTTTGTCATGGGTGATGACGATGGCACTTCTGTTCTGTATGTGGCAGGCCATGTTAACTGCCTCTGCCCAATAGTATTCGGCTATGTTGGCATCTGCTACCATTGCTCTGGCTGCCTCCTTTAGTGTGCGATTTCTCCTTTCTGCTACGCTATTTTGTTGAGGAGTTCTTACAGCAAAGTGTTCATGAGTGATTCCCAGTTCACTCAGGAACTTGATCATTTGCTGATTCACAAATTCAGTTCCATTGTCGGATCTTATCCATTGAACTGATTTTCCTTTGTCAGTCTGCAATCTTCTAATCAATGTTGATAGCTTCTCAAAAGACTCATCCTTACTTCTCAGGAACTCCACCCAGGTATACGTTGAGTAGTCATCTACTACTATAAGTTTAAACTTTTTACCTTTGGGGATTAGTGGCTTCACAGGCCGAAACAGGTTCATGTGAAGTAACTGAAGAATGCCAGTTGTTCCTTGATGATGACTTTTATTTTTGAATGACGACTTCACTTGCTTCCCTTTCTACCATGGTCCGCAGACGCCAGTTTTCTTGTAGATCTCCTTAGAAAGCCCATCAACTATCTCCTTCTTGGCCAGGTAGTTGATAGTTTTAAATTTGAGATGATTCAGTCATCGATGCCATAGCTAGCTTGCTTCAGTTGATCCTTTGGAGAGAAAGCAAACTTATGAATAGCCAGTTGACCAGTCAACTACATACATGTTGCTCTTTCTTACTCAGTCAGGAGTATGGCTCCAGTTGACTTGTCTCTGATGTCACATGAGCTATTGCTGAAGTCGACTGAGTACCCGTTGTCACAAAGCTGACTGATGCTCAGCAGTTTGTGCCTCAGTCCTTCAACATGTGACACACCATTCACAACAACTTTTCCTTTGACCACGAACCCTTCTCTAATGGTTCGGCTCTTTGAGTTGTCTCCAAAGGTAACTAGTGGTCCCTTAACCTCTTTATAACCGTTAAGATCATTCTTGTATCCGGTCATATGTTTTGAGCACCCGCTATCCAGATACCAAGTATCTTTGGCCTTTTTCTTGGATAGGATGCTCTTTCCTTGCAAAGCAAGAGTCAGGGTTTAGGTACCCACATGATATCGGGTCCTAAGATGTTAACCATGTGTTTGGGAATCCACATATGCCACACTTTTGGCTTTTCTTTTCCAAGAGATCCTTCAAAATTAGATCTCTGGATATGCATTGGACTTCTTGTAACTCTTCGACTGAGAGTTGAGTCCAGTGATCTATATCTCCGATGAGATTCAGGATAGAAGAATTCAACTAATATCCTCTCATCTTTTGACCTTGATGCTCCTTGTATTGGCCAATTTTGTCTGACCTTTTGACTTTGAGCTTTTTGACCCTTGTAATATGGCCAATTTGCAAACCAGTTGTAATTGGGATTGAATCTTAATTCATCCCTTGAGTTTAAAAACTCATTGTACTGGGTTGCAAGGTCACTTGGAGTGAACTCCTTCAAATAGATTGGATTATGCTGTCTTGCATAATACAATCTTGTGTGTACATTCCCTTTGGGATTTGATGAACTCCCAGGTTGAAATGTATTGGAAGAGTTTCTAGATTGTTGAACTAATGGCCTTTTTTAAGTTGATGCTCTTGTCTGAGTGACAGGCCTTAGGTGAACTTCAGGTCTTGGTTGAGCTGATGACCTGGAATGAAATGGAGGCCTCCAAATATTTAGCCTTTGATGAGCTTCAGATTTTGATCGAACAGTAGATCTGGACTGCTAAGCTGATCGATATTGAACTGGTGGCTTTGACTGAGCACCAAGCCTTTGAAAAACCGATTGTCTTCGAGTTGCCCCTCTCGATTGATTAGTCTGATCTCTGGGCTGAGTTTGAGGAGTTTCCAAGATGCCCTTGTCTTTTGACTCATCAACTGGAGGGGACTGAGCTGGTCTTGTTAATCCTCTCAGGATTCCAGAATCACAGCTCTGTACAACTGCCTTGCCCTTCTCTACGGCAGTGTACTTACTATATCCCAGCCCTGGACTCCTCGATTTAGTTCTCTGATAACTCAAGATTTCATCAAGAGTCTGGGATCCTTTCTTGAACTTGAGAGATAATTCCTACCTTTCAAGAATTTCTTGTTTGAGCTGCTCATTCTCAGCTTTTAGTTCAGCATTTCTTAGCTTCAGCTGATCCATTTCTGTTGACTGAGCATCAAGACTTTTTAGTCTTTCATTTTCAGCACTTAGCTCATCAACTCTACTTCTTAGCTCATCATTTTCACCCTTCAGTTCAATATACATACTTGATACATAAGTTAATTGATCTTCTATGATTCTTAACTGTTCATCCAGTTCGTTCCTAGAGATCGATGCTTCATGTATATGATAGAATGAGGTTATTGAGTCAGCTTGACTAACCTCTTCATCATTGTCGGCCATGAGACATACTAGAGCTTCATCATCAGAGCTGTAGCCTTTTGAGTCGATTCTAGATGGGTAGTCTGAATCGTCAAGCATGACATTCTCAGAGTTTGAGATCCTTGTTTTCCTTTTGAAAAAACTTCTTCTCACTTTAGCATTTTTGTCTTTAGGAAGCTCTGGACACTCATATCTGTAGTGTCATTGCTTGTGGTAGTGGAAACATTCCTCTATGTTCCTGTTTGCCATCTTGAATTGTTCAGCTGGACGATCAGCTGGCTGCTGGTTCCTCTCACCTTTAGCAGCTTCATCAGTTTGGGGTTGAGCTGATTGTTGATCTCTGACTTTTCTTAGCTTCTCCAGCAATCTTATCATTGACTGGATTTGCTCATTTAAATCGTTAGTCAGGATCTCATTTTTATCGGCTGACTCTCTTCTTCGATCAGTCACCGATCGCCCTGGATTTTCTCTGACAGACGAGCCTCTTGGTCGGAAGTTATTTCTTCCGCGGGCTTCTCTGAATCGATTTTTTCAGCATAGAAAGAAGCATCATGAGAATAGGAAGTGGATGCTTCTCTCTTTTGATTCAGGCTGTACTCATGAGCTTTGAGAGATTGAAATAACTCTTTAGGAGTAATGCTATTCAAGTCTCTCGACTCTTTAGTAGCAATTACTTTCATATCCCATTCATCAGTGAGATTGTCAAGAACTTTCGAGTTCATCTCACTATTGGGATAGTTTCTTCCCAGATTGTTCATCTCGCTTATGATGCCAAGAAATCTTGTTTCTAGGCTTGAGATGCTTTCTTCCGGTTACATTTTGAAAGGCTCATATTTATCAACTGCCAGCTGGAGTTTGTTTCCTTTGATGACTTCGAACTCTTTGCACAGATCTGCAAGAAGGTCCCAAATCTCCTTCGCTGTTCTGCAGTTTTTAGTGTCTTTCATGCGATCCTCATCTAGAGTCTGAAAGAGTGCTGCTTGAGCAACAAACTCTAGATTTTTCAACTTCTTCTCTTCACCTGTTAGAAGATGAGTTGGTTTTGGGATCCTGGCCGGTTGGTTGTCATCCATGATGTGGGATTCATTGTCCATCATTATGATGATTGGACCGTCTTCAATCACCTCCCACATATTCTCACGGATGGAGCATAGATGAGCTTTCATCCTCCTGCTTCAATTGTCATAGTTCTCAATTGAAAAAAAGGTAGCTTATGGTTTCCCATAGCTAGAAAGATTAGCACAGATAAACAGATCTTATTCAAATGATCTGCAGAAATGGCTGATCCTTAGAATCAACCGCTCTGATACCACTTGTTGGTCTCGGTATGAGTCTATGTCAGTTTAGAGGTGGGTGAATAAACTGACTTAAAAAAATTTGAATAGATACGGAATAGAGAGGGCCTTAACTCGCTTTTGAGATTTATCTGTGCTGACTGATTAGTTGAGAGAAGCTGATAAAGGCTTAGCTGGTGAGCTGATCAGTTTTCAACTGATAGCTAGAAGACGTGGCTGATGCTTGTCAGTTCAGTCTGTGTGTGTGAATGTGTGCAATTAAAGAACTTGCAAGATTGAAAAACAGTAAGAGCAGCACACATAGAACTTTATAGAGGTTCGAAGCTTCCTGCTTCTACGTCCTCTCTTCCTTCCGCAGAAGGGCAATCCACTATGCAAGTGTAAAGTTTTTTTTATTACAATTACACAGTGAAGAATTCATGTTGGACCTGAAAATGGCACCCTTCAACCCGAGCGCGGCCTCATTTCCAACTGTTGCTATCCCGGAAGAATGGACCCATCGGTACACGCTCCTCCTCAACCAGTTTCTGAGTCGACATCTCACACTTACCGGTCCCAACTGCTCATTGAGACTTTAGGTGCTATTATCCGTCTTTACATGATTTTAGATCTCGCTCGATCTTCAAGAAGACAGTCTTGAATCTGTTATCAACCTGGAGTGCTCCTTTCTCTTGAGCTAAGTTGTTGATCTTTGAGGGACTGCACTGAGAAGTTTTGCCCTTGCTGGAATTCTGTGTCAGCTTAGCAGCTTGCTTTGAACTTGAAGCACACCTTCTTAGTTTAAGATTTTTCGCACTTTGAGAATATTGAGCTTTGAGCTGTAGGGAGAGAGAAAGAAATAGCTCGTTTTGCAAAATAGCAAAGTTAGATTGGTGAAAGTCTTGGCCAAAATTGATTTCACCCTCTTTAAACAGATGAGTGAATTTTGACCGTTATGATTGGTGATGTTTAAAAATCACCGGTGGCATTTTAATGCCTGTAGCCGTTTGAAGCTCTTTAATGAACTAGCCGATTTGACTTTAATATTCTCTGCTCAAAGATCATCAGGATCTTCTAAAGATTTCCTGTTAAGATCTTCATTAACTGCTTGTCAGTAGGAGCAGGTGATTCAGCTATCATTTCTTGGACATTCAGCTGACGGGCTCTCAGCTATCTCGGCTTTCAGCTCTAAGATTCTCCAATTGGCAGATCTTCAGCTGTCTTGAGCTTCTATCATGATATAGTCTAGTTCTGCTGACTCATCAGCTAAGCTTAAAAGCTTCCATTTCTAGACTTATCAGTTGGCTACCTGATTGAGCTTTTAGCTTCTCTCTGAACTGATCTATGGTCAGTTAAGTGGAGGCTCAATGCATTTAGAGCTGTTTTACCAATAAACTGATCTTTGATCAGTTTAGGATCAACTCTGACTGATCTCTGATCAGATCAGTTTCAGCTTTCAAGCTGACTCTGTTCATCAATCTATCTTGGCTTTTTGCTAAGACTGATGATTAACTCATCTGTGGATGTTTACCAGTCTCCAAAGTTCTCTTTCCCCTTTACAGCTTATCTGAAGCTTTGAAGAGTTTACTCTGACTGGTCTGATCAAGGCAACCTATAAGCTGGTTGACAATGCTTCTGAATAACTGTCTCTCATCTCAGCTTGAAGTCTTATTTGGTCATTATCCCTGATTTTCAGCTTTTCATAACCTGCAGTTTTTCATTAAATCATCACACATATTTTGACATTTCATCAAAACCATTATTTGGGATTTTCCCAACAATTTTCCTAACATTGTTGTTGTTGATAAAATTACACTTGAAAAAAATAAAAGAGTTGATTTGCTAACAGATAAGACAAAGAAGGAGATTGTTAGTGCTATACCTTGCATTAAGCAGAGATATATCACTAAGGGGAGATTGTTAGTGCCATCCTGTGCACTAAGCTTTTTTTTATCAAGTGCTTTACTTTGCACTTGCTATAGTGATTAATTATCATTGATCTTTATGTCATAGAATCATCACTAAGTATTTGGTTTTTTCAAATACATTTGCTATTCTGGACAACGTTCATACAGATGTACATGAGCGTGATCTTGATCTCTATGAAAATAGCTCAAGCAGGAAGATTGGATTGAGGTAAAGATGAAGATGGTTTTGCATCGAGACACAACTGAGATTGTTCAATACCCTGAGTATCACCGGCTAGCTTAAATGATAGCCAGAAGTCAGCTTATGAACATACAAAACATTCTGCTGTGCCACCTGATGTGAAGGTTCAGAGATCAACAATGTTCACTGCAACGTTCATGAACATTTGCATAAACATCCTTTATCTAGACTATTCTTCCAACATCATTGAAACTATTCTAAATTTCCAACCATGAGGAGATTCAAAGATCATTCTAGAGATGCCTTATTTAGCTTGGAGAGCACATGATTGAAGACAATGCATAATTCTAAAGATGGAAGAATTCTAACATGGCAAGTCCTCAGTTTTGAAGCTATTTAAGGAAGTTTCCTTATCAGATTTCGAATAGGATTAGGATTTCTATTTCCATGTTAAGGCTATGTTGTAATCTATAAATAGTCTAGATTCAGAATTGTTAGATACACTCCGAATACACTGAATAGATACATTAAGGAAAGTTTCCTTATCAGACTCAGATTAGGATTATGACTTATGTTTTCTTGTTAAACGATACATCGGAGTAGGGATTATTTCTTACGGATCTGACAAGTCCCACTGAAGTAGATCAGTTGATCGAACATGATTACTAAACTCTTGTGTGCTTTACTTTCTGCTATTCAATTCAAGTTCATTACAATGTTCATACTCATTATGGTGAACTTTATCTAACAATGTTCAAGAACATCTTTTAGAATGTTTACAGAACATATACCTCACACCGTGTATAGTTTCAGGCTTTATTCATTTTGGCTCAAAATGAGCTGTAAGGATAATATCAGGATGGCTTTATCTGACTTTGTGGTCTCAGAAAGAAAATTACCTAAGCATTTTATAGCATACCTAAAACAAGGAAGAATTCCTAACATGGTTCAAGTTTGATCTCGGTTCTAAACAAGGAAAATTTTCTTGTTTATTTCTGAATCAAATTAGGACATATGTTCCCATGTTTATGCTATCTCTTCTCATCTATAAATAGCCTGGGATACATATATGTTAGAGTGCAGAGAACACATCGAACAGAAGCACTGTCCAAGTATTATTTAAGAGCTCTATCTGTTTTGAGCCACTTAGTTATGGTTGTGTCTTAGACTAGAGATTAGTGCTCTAGTTATCATGTATTGAAACACACTTGTTCATACACTGTCAAAAGGAGTCTCGAGAGATATTTCATGTGAGAACTAGATAGGTTAGACATCTAGGTTGTGAGGGGATCTCACAATTCAATTCAATGAAAAGAGAGTGTATGGGTAGAAAGAATAGCAAGTGACGAGAGGTCAGCTGCGTATAAAATCTTCAATAAACATGACATTGGAGTTGCTTGAAAAGTCCCTTCTAACATAGATCAATTGATCGAACAGGGTTACCAAGCCTCTGCGTGCTTTACGTTCTACAATCGTATTAACGCTCACAATAACGTTCTTAAACTTTATTTTGAACATCTTGCAAACGTTCATCAATTTTTCAGTGAATGTTGTGCAGATAGATACTTTTCACATGGGTGTGTAATTTCACAGTTACTAAGGGCGTATCCACTATGCCCTCGAAAACTTCTTTCACTAGAGACACATTAGACTTTAGAAAAATTTTGACCACACGGGCATCATTTGCAGTGGTAGCCTTTTCTTCTACCCCTTTAGACACATAATCCAGAGCTAGAAGTATGTATTGATGTCCATTTAACTTGGTCATGGGACCCATGAAGTCAATTTCCCAACCATCAAAGACTTCTACTGGCATGTTGGGAATTATGAGCATTTCATTATGTTTGGAGATGCTCCTAGTCATCTGACAGTATGGGCAATGTCTGCACACTTCATAATCATCATTATGTAGTAAGGGCCAAAAGAATCCACAATTAAGAATTTTCTTCGCAGTTCTTTTTGCACCAAAGTGCCGTCCACATGCTTTTGAATAGCAGTGGTCAAGAATGTTTATTGTTTCTTTTATGGGCACGCAACATTGAATAACCTGATCTGTATCAACTCTCACTTCTATTGTTCTTTTGATATGTTAAGAGTCGAGCTGGCAATTCTCCGAAAATTATAAAATTAACCAAGTCAGCGTACCATGGTGCAGTGCCCTTGAGAAAAAATAAGTACTCATCTGGAAAGGCTTTCTCAATAGGCACGACCTCTTTCTCCTCATTTAGCAGCCTACTCAAATGATTGGCCACTTGGTTTTAGGCTCTATTCTTATCCTTGATTTCACAATCAAACTCTTGAAGCAAGAGAATCCATTGAATGAGCCTTGGCTTGGATTCCTTTTTTTTTTGCGAGCAAGTGTTTTAATATGGAATGGTCAGTGTAAACCACACTTTTGGCTCCGAGCAAGTAGGATCAAAATTTTTCAAATGCAAAAATACTGCCAATAGCTCCTTTTCAGTCATGATGTAGTGGTCTTGGAGGCATAATAAATCATGTGACTTTCTTTTCCTCGCCACATATCCACTGACATCGCACATTATTTCAAATGGCATGCCTGTTGGGGTTTTTTTGAATTAAACTACTGCAGGATCTATTGGTTGTTCATCAATCCATAATCATGTAAATCATATTTTTATGCAGCTTGTATGTATTTAATTAGCCGAGTTTAATTAACATGCAATTCGGTTTTCGATTTTACTAAAAGCGGAAACATAGAATACCGAAAAATGACTAACAAAATAAATGTCGGGTTGAGAACAAGATTACAGGTCTAATACAGGTCTAATCTTGTTATTGAGAGATGTATGATCGGCGATGCTTTGATGCTATTCCACTCCAAGATCTTCTGTTGTATTTTCGGACTGTGTTCAGATACAGGGTGGGCTGTAATCTACTGAGATGGGTGTGGATTATATAGAGAGCAAGAGAACAAAAGAGGGCTGAATATTAAGTGTAATACTTTCATCCCTCTCCTTATTATTTATAGGGAGGTGGCCGAAAATTGGATGCTCTAACCCTAGTAGGTTTGGGGCTCTAGCTCTTGTTCCATCTCCAGTCCACTTCAATCATATTGGGCTACAAATGGGATCTAGAAGAATATTAAATTGGCCTGTTATTTTTTTTAATTTCTAATATACAATAAACTTAGGATATAATTAAATAAATTAAGTAATACTTTTATTCCACTAAAGAAGTAATACTGACCTACCAGTTTAATACATATTTGCGAACATGCTTTCTCCTTTAGTTCAACCATTCGTCATGTTTAAGATATAATGTCCATTAATTAATTATGTAAGCTTCTGAAAGCTATAATTAATTAATATCTTATTCTTTGAGTAGTACCACACAAGCTTGATCATATACGGAATAAATTCCACCTGCAGGATTTCACATGAACTTTGTGTTCCCTCAAGAAGACATCATCAACCCGGCGCACCAAGACATGGTGCCCATATATATTGCACGACCCATCATATATGTAAATATTATCACCTAAAATATCGAGACTATTGATTCCATCAAGGAACCTTACTTATTGATAGATCAAAGTAATAAACACAACATATATATGAGTTAAGAACCCGAACTCTGTGGATCTTTATTTTCTCACTTAAGGTCAGAGTAGATAATAGTATCCTATCGTGATCTTCCTCAATACCGAATTGGTATACTAGAATAATCAGCTAGTCAAGATAAACTAATTATCAAATTATTCTACGGTGTACCGATGGTGTGTTCAAGACTATTTAAACCGTAAACCTTTTAATACAATACAAAGATCCAATGATATAATCTTACCGCGTGTCTCCTACACCATATCATCTACAATGTAAGTATATTGAACATGCATGAAAATATATAACATTTTAAATGCAAACAGTGACTGCAATAATATCCAATCTATATCACCATATTATCAGAAACGTATACAAAGACAAGTATTCCAGCATGCAAAACTAAGAATGCCGCAGTCAGGAGGTTGGATAATAGGTGATGTTATTGACACGCTATTTATTAACAAATAATCATATTTCAAGTGCTCGATGTGTTTGCAATATATAGGTTGTAACACCCTAAATTTCTTAAAGTGTTAAACTGATTTTTAATGATTTTAATTGATGCGGAAATGTGAGAAAATAATTTTTTTTAAAACTTAAATAATAATCTAATTTAATTATTTGAAACATTGAGCTGAAAAATAAATACATAAAGTTAATAAAATTAAAATTTATTCAATACATTAGAATAGAGATGAAACTGAAATATTTTTATTGGAAAAGTTTATGATAAGTTCTAAAAATAAAATAAACCAAAAGACATTAGCATGAGTAGATGTCTAAGAAGCAACATGATCCATAAAACATTGATTTAGAAATAACATAATTTAAAGAAATTTAAACTATGATATGCGGAATAAATGAGATTTGACTTGAACTGTCATTCGATCTCCCACACGCCACCATATTTAGTTACCTGAAAATGTTAATGAAGGGTGAGCATATATGAAATATACTCAGTGTGGGAAATTATGCAGAGATTTGCCCAAGTTAATAAAACAGCAGCACACATATAACTGATACTGAAAACTGATAGTACCTTAGTACCGAAACATGATAGTACATTAGTACTAATTGAATCGCATAGCGACATTGACATTTGTGCACAAATACTGAGAGCCAAATAATGAATGAACATATAGTCCAAGGGCTCATTGATAGTAACAAGAAATACGGCCAACACGTGATATTAAAATGGGCAAAATATAAATCAACGGCATAAAATGAATGAAATCCCACACCTTAACTGAATTGACGAACTTCGAATCAAATACAAGCAATAACTTATTGTCTTAGTCGCACCGCACCTAGAATAACATAATTAAATAAAACCCATAAATGCATGTTCGGTTTTTAAATGCCAATAGACTTGATACGAAACTCAAATTGAAATAATGAATTGTCTCTAAGAGAGCTTAAATAATTGACCCATGATTTTGAACATGAACTCTAAAAATGCCTACAAGTCGAATGCTACTAATTTTCCCTTACTGAGATAGTGTTCAGTCAAAATGGTAAATGATGCAAAGTAAATTTATAATTTGCGCATCTTATAAACCATAGAATGACAATGAAATTTGGGTTCACATTTGTTAGGAAAAACTATCAAGGAACCCCTAGATCAGGTTTTGATGAGATGTCAAAATTATTTATGAAAAACTGACCAAAGTTCAAGCTGTTGATCGAAGTTGATCAGCCCAGGGCATCATCAAAAAGGAACTCTAGAAGAGTCAAAGTCAACCTATCTGAAGAATGACCCACAAGTTGAAGAACGCGTCATCCAGTCTAAAGTTCAACTTGGCTGATGAATCATACCGATCAAAGCAAGCTGACAACCGAGTCAGCTGAACTGAGGGAGAAAGGAGTTGACCAAATATTGAAGAAACTAATAGAATATCAGTTTATGCCAGAGACTGAGAGTATCCAACTAGAGCAACAGGCAGACTCAGCTGATTAGTCCAGAACTGCCAACTAGAGCAACAGGCAGACTCAGCTGATAAGTCCAGAACTGCCAACTGGAGCATCAGGCAGACTCAGCCGATAAGTCCAGAACTGCCAACTGGAGCATCAGGCAGACTCAGCTGATAAGTCCAGAACTGCCAACTGGAGCAACAGGCAGACTCAGCTGATAAGTCCAAAACTGCTAAACTGGAGCAACATGCAGACTCAGCTGGCAAGCTCCGAACTGCCAGCTGGGACGATAGTGTAACTAAGTTGAGAAATCCAAAACTGCCAATTGAAATTCCAAACTGCCAAGAGAGCTGATGCCAGAAGACTCCTGGAGTGTATTACTTAAATCAGCGTATCTTGGAATAAATCCTCCTTTAAAGATCCTAGAATTTAATGAAGATCGATTGGCAGAGTAACGGCTACTTCAACCAAATGATCCAAGCTATCATTTAAGATCTCCTGCCATTGATGAGCCAATAGAGCCACTGATCAGATGGACAATGGAACTCAACGGTCACAATATCACTCATCTATAAAAGACGAGTGAATCAGAGTTCCAAACAATTTTTTTCAAAAATATAACCTCTTGCCAACCTTCGCATATACAAGCAGAGCTTTTTCTTTCTCCCTCCCACTCAAACTCAAGTGCAACATTCGATAGAAACTGTGAAAGTTAAACTGAGAAGAAGAATTCACTGTCGACGATCCAGCCAGGGCAACCTTCTCAGTTCCAGCTATTCAACGATAAACTACTCAGCTCAATCATAGGAGCACATCAGTTGATACCCCCTTGTTCAAGATTAACCTCTTGAAGATCGAAAGAGATCTAAAACCTTGTAAAGACGACAATAACACCTACCTTCCTACCGAGCAGTTAGGGACTTCAAGTGTGAGCCATCGACCAGTTGAGGTAGCGAGCAGTTACCAGGTTCAGCCAACTGTCCTTCATTGTGTAATTTGTAAAGGAACTCAAGTTATATAGTGAAGTTGCCCTTCTGCAGAAGGAAGAGATGACGTAGAAGTTTTAGACTTCGAACCTCTATAAAGCTCTTGTGTGCTGTACTTATTGATCTTTACATATCTTTAACTGCACACACAACATCACACAAGCTGCACTCAAACTATCTCAACTGATTATCCAAGTTGGTGCATAGATAAGTTTTGTTTTTAGCGAGTCAAAGGGCCCTGTTATTCCGCATCTAAAGTTGAAGTTTTTGAATCAGTTTATTCACCCCCCCTCTAAACTGATACCGACTCGCCCGGGACCAACAAGTGGTATCAAAGCGGTTGATTCTAAGGATCAGCCGTTTCTGCAGATCAACTGAATCAGATCTAATTATTTGTGCTAACATTCCAGCTATGGAAAACCATAAGCTTCCTTTGTTTTCAGTTGAGAACTATGATAATTGGAGCAGGAGAATGAAAGCACATCTCTGCTCAATTCATGAGAATATGTGGGAAGTCATTGAAGAAGGTCCAATCATCATCATGATGGACAATGATGCTCACATAGTTGATATGAATCAACCGTCAAGGATCCCGAAGCTAGCTAATCTTCTCACCAGTGAAGAGAAGAAGTTGAAGAATCTAGAGTTCGTTGCTCAAGCTGCATTATTTCAAACTCTAGATGAAGATCGTATGAAGGATACAAAGAACTGCACAACTGCCAAAGAGATATGGGACATACTAGCAGATCTCTGCAGAGAGTCCGAAGCCATAAAAGGAAACAAGCTCCAACTAGCAGTTGACAGGTATGAATCCTTCAAAATGCAGGCAGAAGAGTCCATCTCAAGCCTTGAAACTAGATTTCTAGGCATCATCAGTGAGATGAATAACCTAGAGAGGTGTTATCCCAACTCAGAGATGAATTCCAAAATATTGGATAATCTTACTGACGAATGGGATATGAAAGCGATAGCTACAAAGGAGTCAAGAAACCTAAACAACATCACTCCAAGGGAACTATTTGGTTCTCTTAAAGCTCATGAGTACAATCTAAACCAAAAAAGAGAAGCGTCGACATCATTAGCTCAAGACGCAGCTTTCTATGGCGAAAGGTCCAGGTTTAGAGACTCTCGAGGAAGAAGCAACTTCCGACCTAGGAGCTCACCAACCAAAGAAAACCAAGACGGATCTTCAACTGAACGGAAAAGGGATGCAACTGAAAAGAAGGAGAATCCCAAAAGTTGAAAAAAGCCTATCAACCAGCTGAACCATTCAGGAGTGGCAATCGCAATCTTGGAGAGTGTTTTCATTGCCATAAACTAGGACATTACAGGGTTGAATGTCCAGAACTCCCCAAAGACAAGAAAGCCAAGGTAAAAAGAAGGTTCTTCAAAAGAAAAGCAATGGTCGCAAATCTGGAGAATGCCATGCTGGATGATTCAGACTATCCTTCTAGAATCGATTCTGACGGCTACAGCTCAAATGATGATGAAACATTATTCTGCCTCATGGCTGACCATGATGAAGAGGTTAGTACAGCTGAATCTCAAACTTCTTTTTATCATATCAATGAAGCAACTGTCTCTAGTAATGAGCTTGATGTGAAACTTATGATGCTAGAAGACCAATTAGCTTCAATCTCTTGTTTGCATATTGAACTGGAAGAGGAAAATGATGAACTGAGAAATGAGGTCAGGAAACTGAGCATTGATCATGAAAGACTAGAGTATCTTGAATCCCAGCTTATAGAATTTGAGAAATTGAAACTGAGAACTGCTGATCTAGAGGAAGAAAATCAAAAACTCAAGTAAGAGATCCTTGAAAAAGAAAAGGTAAACCTAAAGTTCAAAAAGGGATCTCAGACTCTAGATGAAATACTAAGTCATCAAAGAACTGGAACTGGCAGCTCAGGGTTAGGATATAACAAGTTCACTACCCTAGAAAAGGGAAAAGCAGTTGCTTAACCTAGTGACAAAGGTATCCTAAAAGGGTTCACGAGATCTCATGATCAGCCAGCTGAGTCAAACAAAGGAAATGGAATATTGAAAAATCCCCAACCCAACCTAAAAAGTTTGGTCAGTTCTACCAATCTAAAATACCCGGTCAGCAAAAGCCCAGTTCCCAGCCAAGACCATCAGTTCACTCAAGTCAGTCCAATCGTCCAAAGCCCCCAATTCAACAAAGGCCTCCAGCTCAGTATAAAATGCCCTCAAGGCAAACTGGAAAATCAGTTCACTATGAAAAGAAAGATCAGTTTAGATCTCAAATTTACCCTGCTAAGCAGTTCAATCAAAGCACTTCTAGGAGAGATCAAAGAAAAACATTTCAACCCTATCATCATTACGATGAATATTTGGATTCCAGAAATGAACAAAGAGCTGATCCAAAAGGGTTCAATCCAATGAACTGGAAACATACAAGACATTGGCCTAATCGAAGAACCCAAAAATCTCAAAATAATTGTGTGCTAGTTGAAGTGTTTTATCCCACTAACTTTCAGCACAGGTACCATTCAACTGACTCAAGGAGAGTTGACAAAGAGTCAAAAATGATGAAACGATCCAAATCAGTTGACTCCTTGAGTGATAAGAAGCCAAAAGTTTGGCAAGTTTGGATTCCAAAAGGCTTAATGTATCAAAAAGGACCCGATATGAAGCGGGTCCCTAAATGCTAATCCTCTTTCTGAAGGACAAGAGCATCCTATCTATGAAGAAAACCAAAGACATTTGGTATCTAGATAGCGGGTGCTCTAAGCACATGACCGGAGACAAAGAAGATCTCGACGGTTACGGAGAAATCAAAGGTCTACTCGTCACATTTGGAGACAATTCCAAAAGCCGAACCATTGGAGAAGGGTTCGTTGTCAAAGGAAAAGTAGTTGTGAATGGAGTCTCCCACGTGGATGGACTAAAGCACAAATTACTTAGCATCAGCCAGCTGTGCGATAATGGCTATTCAGTTGACTTCACCAAAAACTCCTGCAACAAAAGAGACAAGTCAACTGGAGTAATTTTGCTAACCGGCATCAGGAGAGGCAACATGTACATTGTTGACTGGTCAACCGGCTACTCAGAAGCTTGCTTTCTCTCAAAATGATCAACTGAAGCAAGCTGGCTATGGCATCGTCGACTGAATCACCTCAACTTCAAAACAATCAACTATCTAGCTAAGAAAGAGTTAGTTGAGGGGCTTCCCAAAGAGATATACAAGAAAACAGGTGTATGTGGACCATGTCAAAAGGAGAAGCAAGTGAAGTCATCCTTCAAGAATAAGAATCATCCACCAGGAACAACTGACTGTCTTCAACTGCTACACATGGATTTGTTTGGTCCAGTTAGACCTCAAACTCCAAAAGGCAAAAGATTCACTCTTGTAGTAGTTAATGATTACTCAAGATATACATGGGTGGAATTCTTGAGGAGCAAAGATGAAACTTATGACAAGCTCACGGCGCTGATCAGAAGACTACAAACTGAGAAGGAAAGATCAGTTCAAAGGATTCGCTCTGACAATGGAACTGAATTTGTGAATCAACACATGATCAACTTCCTCAACCAGCTTGGAATCACTTATGAACATTCAGCTGCAAGAACTCCACAACAAAATAGTGTAGCTGAAAGGCGCAACCGAATACTAAAGGAAGCAGCTCGAGCGATGATAGCTGATGCCAACATAGCTGAAGGGTACTGGGCTGAAGCAGTCAACACAGCTTGCCACACTCAAAATCGAAGTGCCATTGTAGCAGCCCATGACAAGACACCTTATGAACTGTACAAGGGTCGTAAGCCTCCTATCTCATATTTTAAAATATTTGGCTGTAAATGTTATATTCACAACAATGGCAAGACTCAATTGAAAGCTTTTAGTGCTAAAGCTGATCAGGGAATATTTCTTGGGTATAACTCTCCTCATGCACAAGCTTATAGAGTGTTCAATAAACGAACTCTTGTTGTGAAAATAACATGTCATGTGGTATTTGATGAATTTGCTAATGAGTACAGGAACAAAGAAACTATAGACACATCAGTTCAAGTACTACCTAGTGAAGCTGAAAATTCGCAGAACTATGTGGATCACATTGTTCCAGAGCGGTTTGAAGTTTCATTAGAAGAAGGCAATGAAACTGGTACTAAACCAGTTGAGAACAACTTGGTCAATGAAGACACAAATTGTGCTGAGACCGCAAACTCCACAACTGAAGCAGGGGGAAGAAATGATGAGAATGCAGAGCCAACTGATGAATGAGCAACTGATGACGTCATCACAGAAGAGCCAGCTGAGGACCCAGCTGAAGCCATATTGCCCAAGTGGCTCCGAAGCCATCCAACTGACAAGATAGTTGGTGATCCAAGAAGTCGAGTTCAGACCAGAGGATCAACTGAGCATGCTTTATTCACATGCTTCATCTCTCAAACTGAACCAGCAAACGTCAAAGAGGCCTTAGAAGATTTGGACTGGATCATGGCTATGCAAGAAGAACTGAACCAGTTCACACGAAATGACGTATGGTTTCTCGTTGATAGGCCAAAAACCCAGAAGGTCATTGGCACAAAATGGGTTTTTCGCAACAAACTGGATGAACAAGGAGTGATCACAAGGAACAAGGCTAGACTGGTAGCCAAAGGTTACTCCAAGAGCATGGTATGAAACTCTAACAACATTCTTGCTGAAAAACGGGTTTCAAAAAGGAGTCATTAATCAGACTCTATTCTGAATAGAACGATCAACTGAGATCTTAATGGTTCAAATTTATGTGGATGACATAATTTTTGGATCAAAGAGCAATGATCTATGCACACGGTTCGCTCAACTAATGCAAAGCGAATTCGAGATGAGCATGATGGGAGAAATGACATTCTTCCTAGGACTCCAAGTAAAGCAGCTGAAAGATGGAATTCACATCAGCCAGGTGAAGTACACCAAGGAGCTAGTCAAGAAGTTTGGAGTAAGCAAAGGAAAAACTCTCAAGGTTCCAATGAACACATCAGTTCAACTAACTCTTGATGAAGAAGGAGAATCAGTTAGCCAAACCTACTATAGAAGAATCATTGGGTCCCTACTTTACTTAACAACCAGCCGGCCAGACATCTCATATTCAGTCGGTCTATGTGCGCGGTTTCAATCCAATCCAAAGAAAAGTCATCTTGAAGCAGCTAAGAGAATTATCAAATATCTCAAAAGAACCATAAATCTTGGATTATGGTATCCTAGAGCTGACAGTTTGAGTTTAATTGGATATTCAGACTCAGACTTTGGTGGATGCAAGATGGATAGAAAAAGCACCAGTGGAACATGTCAGTTTCTTGGAAGCAAACTGATATCTTGGTTTAGCAAGAAGCAGCACTCAGTTGCCACGTCAACAACTGAAGCATAGTATGTAGCTGCTGGAACCTGCTGTGCTCAAATACTCTGGATGAAGCAACAATTGAAGGATTACAAAGTTGAAACTGAAGAAGTGCCTATCTACTGTGACAACAATAGTGCAATCGCGATATCTCAAAATCCAGTTCTACATTCAAGAACCAAGCACATTGACATAAGGCACTACTTCATTAGAGATCACATTGAGAAGAAAGACATATGGATCAAATATGTCAATACTGAGAAGCAGATAGCCGACATCTTCACCAAACCGTTGCCTGAAGAAAGGTTTATAGAGCTATGCATACAGTTGGGACTGCTGGAGCTAGCATAACAGGATGAAGATGATGAACTGGAAGAAAAAGGCCAAGGAACCACTCCAGCTGAAGAGAGAAACTGAGTCAAAAAGACGAAAAACTGATCAGTTCGCCACATAATCCATCAGTTTGAAGTATATACAAGAAGCTGCTGAGAAATAAGCAAACTGGAAATGATCAGTTTACCCTAGCAGTTCAACTGAATCATCAGTTCAGTCACTCAAACTGATAATCCAGTCAGTCATGCAGAACATACAAGCTGCAAATTGATCAAACTGACGAAAAAGTCATAGGAACTGAAGTAAACTCAAAAGGAGATATCAGTTCAAGGACCAGCTGAAGGAGAACAGCTGAACTGAGAAGCAGTTGTTTGAAGAACTGAGCAGTTAAGATCAGTCAGGAACTGATGAGAAGATATCCCAGTTGGAACTGATCAACAGAAAGACCATCAGTTGCGGACAAACCCAACTGATGACGTAATGAGTTTCAAGCTAAGGAGAAACTGCTGAAGAGAAGAGATAAGTTCAAAAGTTTCAATAGTAGAAACGGTAAAAACACGTGTCATCCAAATGTTACCGTTGAACCGTCCTTCTCTCTCCTCCTTAATTCCCAACGGATAGAAATGAAAAGCCATCGACGGATCAATTGATCTAATCCGACCGTTGAATTTAGGGAGACCAAGAGTCGCAACCGTTGGATGAGCCAAATCTCTCTATATAAATAAGTCGGCTGAACAATTGAGATAAACTTTCTAATTTTTTTTTACCACAAAGTTACTGGCCTTCTACCTATCTCTCGTCAAAAGCTTGTTCAATCTTGAAAGATCAAATTCTTCAACTTCGCAAGTCAATCTCTTTCGAAGAATCATGGCTCAAAATCCATCACGTAGAAGATTCAATTTCCAACAATCCGGAGAAGACTCTAAAGCTTTCTGTGATAAGCTCGATAGAGACAAATTTTTCAATCCAGCCGGATTTCTTCAAGCTTGCAAAGCTTCTCCGCTAAGCAGAATGATCGTCGAAAAGCTTTCTCAGGCCAGGTTGAAAAAGTTTCTGGAGGTGTTTCCAGAACGAATCTACATTGAACCAGTTGCTGAATTTTATCTAAATTGAAACGGATCTTCGAATCCAAGGAAAATCAGGTTGGAGGTCAGAGGACACGCTATTGTCGTAACAGCTGAGTCCCTGAGCAACATATTTGGACTACCCAACAACGGACTTAAGCTGGAGGACGTTCAAGTGAATTTCCAGGAAGCATATGACTTCTGCAAAAAGGAGGGAGAGCCTCAATCATATAAGAGCAATCATCTTATATCAAAGTTTCAAGATGAATTCCAGGTACTCGCCGCTATTGGTTCAAAAATCATGGTTGGAACAACTGACAGCCAATCGGAAATGAAAGCAACAAAGTATAAAATCTGCGCTGCCATCTACAACCGAATGGATATCAACTGGGCACAGTACTTCTTCGAACAACTGAAAAGGTACGTTGATATCATTGAACGAAGCTAGAATGGTGAGAAATTCCCTCAAAGAATTGGATATATCAGCCGAGTCAGCATAATTCTGGAGAAGCAGTTCCCATGGATAGCTGAGGAGAAGGAATTCAAATAAATAGTCAGTAATGACTTTATCTCAAAACCTCTCAGAATTGTTGAGATTGATCCAGAACAAACTGATCAGTCAAGAAGAAAGAAGCCTGCAGCTGAAGGCAAGGGAAAGAAGCCAGCTACTGCTGACTCTGATGATGAAATTCCAATAGCTCAGAGATTTAGGCAACACAGTCTAGTTGCTACCAGACCTGGCATGAGCGGACAGTCAGCTAGGCCAGCTGCTGTCAGATCAGCTACAAGGAAGAAGCCAGCTAATCAACCACGAAGGAGAAGAATACTGCTCTCTCAGTCCAGAAGGAGAAAACGATAAAGTCCTATTCAAGATCCAACAATTCCACCAAACTTAACTATTGAAGACACAACTCCATGCGACAACCCAGAAGATATCATCTCTGCAAGAGGGATTCCTCACAATGGAGCCGGAGCTGATTACTTTCAAATGACATGCCCACTAATGGCACAAGTCGAAGGAAATATAAGAGCTTACTCCCATGGAGAGTCCGTGAAGAAATGAGCTGATGAAACCACGCAGAAGCACATGGCTCATCATTTTGCTCATGAGCTAACCGATCATGAGGAGCTCTTCAACACCTTAACCAGGTACATCTACTGGTTTTTATGGAGGCACGTATACCAGTCAGAACAGTTTCTATCATTGCTAGCCTTTCACAGAATGAGTTTCTGGAGGCGAGAAGAAGAATGGAGCCTATGGTGGACAGACAGTGAGAATGCTAGCATCACTAAAGGCAAACACCTCATGAGGCAGCTACAGCTGAGGAAAGAATGCTCAAATCCAGCTGAAGGATCAATGAAGGATGTGTTTGATGAATTGTGCAGAATTCACAGCTTAAACCTGCCAGTCATCACAACTGAACTGGAGCAAGAAAGGTGGTCACATCCGCATATTCAACACAAATGGCTATTCAATCAATTAATGAAGAAATCACATAGCTATCAGCCTGAAAAACAATCAGCTGCTGCAAGCGACCGAACAATGAATCCAGTTGATGATCTCATCGATGAAGTGATAAGAGAACTTCACTCTGAGAAATCTCCTCTCAGAACTGAAGTCGAAATCAATGTCATTCCAGAAGAATCAGAAGAGTCAGCTGATCAAACTCGTCAGTTTGATAAGACAGCTGAGCCCCAAACAGTCATGTCACAAGGACCAACTGCTGAGAAAGGGAATGCCACACCTATTCCTCCAGCTGATCCAGTGATGGATAAAACTGATCAATCAACTGATCAGTCAGCTCAAAATAATCAGGCTGTCTGCCAACGCAGTATGGGGACAGACGAGATTTCCCATACAGTTCCTTGCGAGGAACTTGTTGAAACTGAAGAAGGGGAGAAAGCGGACTCAAGAGCAATCCAGTTCGAGGCTCAACCCAGCAGTTCCATGGTCCAGCTCCCTCCACATTATGTGGAACTGATTGATTCTCTGCAGCAACAGGTTAAACTGCATACCGAACAAATCAAGCAGCTGCAAGCCCAACAGAGACTTCAATTCGCTGAAACTGAGTCAGCTAGCAGCACCGAGGATGATGATGAGGAGCCTACCTAGTCGCTGGCCAAGAGAAGAAAAACTGATCACAAGAAGGACTAGAGGCTGATCACACTTAAAACATGATTAGAAAAGCCTTAAGTACACTTCTTGTTAATCAGTTGTAATTATCTTTTGATTATATTTATAAAAGTTTATTTCTTTTTATTTTCAAATAAATGTCAAGCCTTACATTTATTTTGAAATTCTGACCGTTGCAAATCAATGACACGTTTTAAGGTCATTAATTGCCAACGACCAAAAGATATTAGAGGCTAGTACCATTTCAACCATCATATCTATGAGCCTATCCACACACCCATAAAAGCCTCTCTCTCTCAAGCCTCTTAAAAAGCCTCCTCCTCTAAAGAGATCTAAAAATCTCTTTCTCTCTCAAAAGATCTTGAATACTAAAAAAAAAATTCAGCCAACCTCAAAGATGGCCGAATTATCCAGATCTTCAAAATCTTTCAAAAGCCAACTTATGAGAGATAAATTCCTTGACAGAAAGAAATTTCAATTGATTCTTGATGAATAAAAGAATTGAATTCTTCTGTCAAATCTGCACAAAATAGGACTTCTTCACTACCTGGAAACACCACTAAAATTCTTTAGACAAAATTTGGTAAGTGAATTTTTGCTTCAAGCAAAATTATCTGCAGATGGGAAGATGATATATTTAGTGGCTCAAGGAAGGATGTTACACATCAATGAGAAAACAATTGCTGAAGTATTTCAACTCCCACAAGAAGGCTTATCCGTTCAAGATCTAAAGGAATCTGCAGAGTCACACTGGAGAAACTGGAAAGCCTCAACCTGCAACAAGCAATTCAGTTTTACCACCGCTATAACTGATCTCAAGCCTGAGTATGGAGTTCTACTTGACATAACAAACAAGATGATGTTTGGAGCAATTGGCAGTCTAAGCCAACTCACTCAAGAGAGATACAAGGTCATGATTCACCTTGCTGAAGGAAGACAAACAAACTGGGCAGAATTTGTCTTTCAACAATTCAAGCATCAAGTTATCAAGGCTACAGACTCAAAGAAGTCTAGCAAGTTTGAGTCCAAGGTAGGACTTGTTGTAAGGGTGAGCAAAATGCTTGAAGACCTACTGAAGCTCCCAAGTGATGAATCACTACCGGTTCTGATCTCCGACTGGATTCCCAAGAAAGGAACTGCTCATCTACAGTCGCCGAAGAAGAAGAGAAAAGGAAAGGCCAAGATGAGCAACCAAAGTTCGAGCAACTCAACTGCCAATGCCGTTCACTCTCCAAAATCAAAGAACGGTTCACCAGTTAATTTCCAGGTTTGCTCTGATCCAGATGAGCTTATTCCATTCATTGGAATACTTCATCCAAACTATGGAGCAGACTACTTCAGAGGCACATGCTCTTCGCTCCAGCTGACTGAAGAGAATATTTGCACTTTCTACAGTGGTGAATATGCAGTCAAAAGTGCACAAAAGGAAGTGACAAATCTCCTTCTCACTCACTTCACTGTTGTTGCACAACGTGATCAAGAGTTGTTTAAACAACTTCACCGATACTTCTATTGGTACAACTGGAGACATTCTATGTCTATCCAGTCTCACTTCTTGCTAACTGCCTTTCATGGCATGAGCTTTTGGCAAAGAGAAGAAACTTGGAGCATCAAATGGATAGGATCGTCAAATCCATTCCCTCCAACCATTGTGCAAGTTCAGCACATAATGAATCACCGGATGGTCAACAAGATTCCACCAACCGCCTTACTGGCCGAATTCAAATCCACATTCATGTTTCAAGCAGTTGGAACTGCAAGTCAACCAGTCAACTGCCCAACTGACTCACTTTATCATCAGTTGAACTTTGATAATCTATCAAGTCAATCAGCTGAGCCATCACGACGCACTTCATCACCTGATCAAAGGATAGAACCCCACCTATCCCACACTGCAGTCATAGCTTCTTGAAGGAATACAAGGCATAATGATGCAAGAGATAGTGACGATGAAGATACTGCCACGTCACCAAATCTCCTATCCAAAAGCTATGTGACTCCACTGCTCACTTCAGGTTCAAAAGGTGCGCAGTTGACCAAGAAAAATGATCAGTTTCGGTCACCGCCAAAGGGAATCTCACACTCCCTTAGTCAAAAGATGAAGAACTTGTCAGTTGAGATCCAGCTTCATCTTCGCCAAGCCAAGAAGACGGAAAGGCCTGGACCATCAATGCACAAAACTGCATCCAAAGAAAGCAATGCAGCTAGTCCAGCTAGGCCATTCAAGAAGCGGAAATTGTCTACAGAAAAGCCGAGCAACTGATCAAACTGACTGATCAATTTAGTTGTAGCCTCAACTACAGCCGGCTCAGAAAGGACAACTGAGTATCAAAACTCAACTGCTCAGCCAACTGCCACGTCATCAATCAGTTGGACTGTATCCCAACTGACTAAGGATAAGTCTTTTTAAATTCAAAAGGTTACCTTAACTATATTGTTACCGTTCTGGTTATGAAATTATATATATTATACATCAACGGTTACAATTTGAAAATCAGGCTCAAATATTACAAAGTTATCATTAATATCTCTGCATGGATCTTAAACCAACCCTTCTGGTGCGTCATTTTTTCACCAAAAATAAAAGTTCCGACTTTCGTCGGCAAGCCCACACTGCAGAGTACAGTGACGAGCAGGATCGTCTCCCAAAGGACCGGCGAGAATTACTCTTGACTTTCAGTCTGCGTGACCAAACTTCCAGAAAGGTGTTTTGTGTGAATTTTACCGCAAAATAAATTAAAGAATTAAATAGACAACTAGGGAAAATACTTGCGCAAACGAATGGATTTAAATCAATGACAAAAAGGTATTCCGGATACAACAAACTCCACTCCACTTATAACACTGATCACAGATGCAAGAATTAATTAATCAAACCATGCAAATCAGTTATAGTCATCGAAGACGCTTCTGACATGACCTAATCTCTCCATACTGTTTCGATAATTAAGAAGACGCTTCATTAATTATTCCCTAATCGGTCGACAACTGTAAGAGACGCTCTTTAAGTTTAATGAACCGAAAGCAGTTAGCACAAGAAAGACCCGATTTTTAACTTACAGACTCTGACGCAGGACTGTAAAATTAACTCTGTTATTCCTCTAGTTTTTGAGTAACCGTTTTACCACTTATTAAACCTAAACCACGATTACGTATGGCCGATTTAATTGGCTAGTAATTAATCACAACCTACCAAATATTTGCAACTATTCGATAGACTTAGAATAATTAACAACTCGAAATCCAAGAATAACAGATACATGCATCAATTAATTATGAACGAACAATTAGATCTCACAGTTTGTATAAGCGGAGCTTCGTCATCGTCACCAGAATACGAGTAAATTAGCTAACTTGCATGTTGAATTCGAGCAACAATAAATTGTGTAATTGTGTGATGATGATATAAAAAAGAAGAAGAAAATAAAACTGAATTAGAACCGTTCGCTGCTGCATTTCTCGTCCCTAACGTGTATATCATAAAATAAGCTAAATACCTAATATATATTTACAATCCATAAAAGATAGAGTCTCTATATAGGAAATAATATCCTAAACTAGGCAAATCCCATTCAAAAGAATAGTAGAGGCGGTGGAGATGGTATTTCCGCGTCCAGGTTCGCGTGTGGGCCGAGACTTGGGTTCAGCAAGCCCAAAACATGTAGTGGATCGGGCCTCCAGAAACTTGCTTTGATCATCCAGCTGCATGCCCTTGCAGCTTGGTTTGCTTCGAACTTCTTCATTTTCCTTCTTTTAGATCTTTTACACCAAAAACATGCCCCATTTCTCCACTCTTGTACCACATCCCTACACATCTCAACAACACATCATTTATCCAAAATACACAAATAGGGGGTAAATAATAAGGAGAAAAGGCACCAAAAAGTAGTGATAAGAACAAGTAGAATACGTCCTATCACCTTCTCAAAGGCAAAGAAAATATATTTTAATGCGCTATAAATGGAAAGATCTGCAGAAAATATTTCGCTATTTATGGCAACTACCCCATTTTCAAAATGATTTCATCTCAGCCACATGATCATAAAGCTATTCAACTGTTGAACGACTGAGATACATACATCATTAATTCAGCTAATCAACCATCAAATCAGATGGCTGATCAGCCAAGAAAAGCCATCGAGTACTCTCGATTCCTGCATGCATACGATGCATAAATATGAGCAAAGAGATGAAGGCTCCGATCACCTAAAAATCTCTCTCTCTCTCTCTTACTCGATCTTTTGCTAAGCCTTCCCTCGCTTATCCACACTCTTACATTTCTAAAACTGAATATCATTCTTTTGCAGAAATGAAGCCTCCGTTTCCCATGGTGAACATTAAAGCTCTTGAACGCAAAATGAGGAAGGATAAATCTCTAAATCTAGAGATGCTAAATGCATGTCTTGGTCCGGATGTCTTTCAACAGATTTATCGACCGTTGGCGGTGACTGGATTGCTTCCCTTCTTGACACAGTTGCCGGTCAAGAACATACCTGAGTATGTCGCCGAGTTCTATTACAATGCAACTATCAATGGCGACAACATCATCTCCACCGTAAAGAATCAGGTCATCACAGTCACAAAGGACACGATGATCTCCACTCTACACCTCCCCGGCACAGGTTCAGACGTGATGGACCTAAATCTGCCATCCAAACATGAGTTATGGAAAATATGAAAGCTTCCTCACGTGCACCACAATGACAGTTCGCACAGATTAAAGGAGAGCTTGCAAAGTGATATCATCCAGCTTCTGGATATCACTAGCCATATTATCCATGGCAACTTTGAGATCGTTCATCTCTCTGAGATCAAGGCTCATATCACAGCCTCCCTCTACTTTGGATGTCAAGCCGACTGGGCTTCCTACATCCTGGCACAACTAAGAGCCAACGTTGAGCGAGCGACGCTTGATCCGTCAACTGGCACATTCCGAGAAAGAGTCGGCTTTATGAACCGCATAAGCCACATCATACAAAGTCAGTTTGATGAGATCATACCAACTGGTGAACTACTTGGAAGATGGGACATGCTCCCCACAATATACTGCCATCCGACCCCAAAGCGTTCACAGCCACAAGGGCCTTCCAACTCAGATCGTGGAAAGGCACCCTTAGAGGCAACCGTCAGCTCCACTGACGAAAGAGAGCTGATGCTGGAGAGTGCATCTCTTTTAAGGCTGAGTGATCAGCCCACAATATTAGCCAGCTCCCAACCTCCACCTTTAGTCCAAAGCGACTATATTGAGGTTGACTTTGAAGCGGTTCTAGACCACCAGCTCCGAAGCTGTTTTGGTCTCATTGAGGACACCTACTCCTCCCTCTTCGCGCAACTACGGCGGTACTTGTAGTACCATCTTTGGCGCTTTCAACTGGATGAGTCAACTATGTTTCACCTCATCCACACTCGTGGCTCCGCCTTCTGGATCAGAGAGGGATCATGGAGTCGAAACTGGATGAATCATCCACTTTTCTCGCCTCCAACGCCTTTGGAGATCATGGATCCAATGATCAAGCGACTCCAGCTTGGTATACCCTCCGATGCCCCTCTCCCCGACAATGAACCAGCCAACTCCTCGTGCGCACCCGTCGTTGGTGATCCACCACTCCCTTCAACTGATGAAATCTTCACCAGCTTGGCCCCCATGAGCTTCATAGATCAAGGTATCTCTGATCCAGGTCAGTTAATGCCAACTGAAGATGCCTATGCATGGCTTTCTCCGCCCATGCAAATACCTTCAGTTCCTGTAGCTCATGATGACAATTTGGCAACCGCCTTCACTTTTCTGCCAAATTTGTCATTACCATCATGTGATCCTCTTCACCTTTTGGATGATGCCAAAAGTGGGGAAGATGGACAATATGATGATGGACAATATGATAGATGCATGACTCTTTAGGACCAAATTCAAAGAGAAATTCATCATGATGGGGAAGATCAGCTTTAGGGGGAAGCTTGGACACTACAAGAAATCCAGGAAAGAGGAGAGCAATTGGAGCAACATTCAGGAAGTAGAATAGTAGTCTTAACTACTAACTCTTGAATCCCTTGAAGTTATGCCTGAAAATGAATATATAATACAAATTTTGATCTTGATTTTGATTCAAGCTTGAATGGTTTGACATAATTCATTATGCCATAACACTTCAGTCATGCCCTGATACTTGAATAAGAAGCATGAATAAGCCCAAATTTCTTTTAAAACTAACATGCTCTGATATTTGAATGATAAGTATGAATGACAATTGCTCTAAAAATTGAATGAAAATCATGAGTCAATTTATCTTAACATGCTACGAATATGACATGCTGTGATATTTGAATGATACGCATGAATGGCAAATGCTCTAATAACTGAATGAAAATCATGACCCAATTTGTCTCAATATGCTACGAATGTGCACTGACTGAAAGATTCTATTTAATGCATTTGCTACACTTGCAGTTTTTCCATCATCATGAACTAGGTTTTAACATCATCAAAAAGGGGGAAATTGTTAGGAAAAACTATCAAGGAACCCTTAGATCAGGTTTGATGAGATGTCAAAATTATTTATGAAAAACTGACCAAAGTTCAAGCTGTAGATCGAAGTTGATCAGCCCAGGGCATCATCAAAAAGGAACTCTAGAAGAGTCAAAGTCAACCTATCTGAAGAATGACCCACAAGATGAAGAACGCGTCATCCAGTCTAAAGTTCAACTTGGCTGATGAATCATACCGGTCAAAGCAAGCTGACAACCTAGTCAGCTGAACTGAGGGAGAAAGGAGTTGACCAAATATTGAAGAAACTGATAGAAAATCAATTTATGCCAGAGACTGACAGTATCCAACTGGAGCAACACGCAGACTCAGCTGATAAGTCCAGAACTGCCAACTGGAGCAACAAGCAGACTCAACTGATAAGTCCAGAACTGCCAACTGGAGCATCAGACAGACTCAGCTGATAAGTTCAGAACTGCCAACTGGAGCATCAGGCAGACTCAGCTGATAAGTCCAGAACTGCCAACTGGAGCAACAGGCAAACTCAGCTGATAAGTCCAGAACTTCCAACTGGAGCAACAGACAGACTCAGCTGATAAGTCTAAAACTGCCAAACTGGAGCAACATGCAGACTTAGCTGGCAAGCTCAGAACTGCTAGCTGGGACGATAATGTAACTAAGCTGAGAAATCCAAAACTGCCAACTGAAATTCCAAACTGCCAAGAGAGCTGATGCCAGAAGACTCCTGGAGTGTATTACTTAAATCAACGTATTTTGGAATAAATGCTCCTTCAAAGATCCTGGAATTTAATGAAGATCGATTGGCAGAGTAACGGCTACTTCAACCAAATGATCCAAGCTATCATTTAAGATCTCCTGCCGTTGATGAGCCAACAGAGCCACTGATCAAATGGACAATGGAACTCAACGGTCACAAAATCACTCATCTATAAAAGACGAGTGAATCAGAGTTCTAAGCACTTTTTTTCAACAACATAACCTCTTGCCAACCTTCGCATATACAAGTAGAGCTTTTTCTTTCTTCCTCCCACTCAAGCTCAAGTGCAACGTTCGATAGAAACTGCGAAAGTCAAACTGAGAAGAAGAATTCACTGAATCAACATACGCAGCCAGCTGTCGACGATCCAGCCAGGACAACCTTCTCAGTTCCAGCTATTCAACGATCAACTACTCAGCTCAATCATAGGAGCACATCAGTTGATACCCCCTTGTTCAAGACTAACCTCTTGAAGATCTAAAGAGATCTAAAACCTTGTAAAGACGACAATAGCACCTACCTTCCTAGCGACCAGTTAGGGACTTCAAGTGTGAGCTGTCGACCAGCTGAGGTAGCGAGCAGTTACCAGGTTCAGCCAACTGTCCTTCATTGTGTAATTTGTAAAGGAACTCAAGTTATATATTGAAGTTTCCCTTCTGCGGAAGGAAGAGAGGACGTAGAAGTTTGAGACTTCGAACCTCTATAAATCTCTTGTGTGCTGTACTTATTGATCTTTGCATATCTCTAACTGCACACAACATCACACAAGCTGCACTCAAACTGTCTCAACTGATTATCCAAGTTGGTGCATAGATAAGTTTTGTTTTTAGCGAGTCAAAGGGCCCTGTTATTCCGCATCTAAAGTCGAAGTTTTTGAATCATTTTATTCACCCCCTCTAAACTGATACCGACTCGCCCGGGACCAACAACATTGTAATCTGGAAACATCTTTAACTTTAATTGTTTAATACACAATAACCAATTTTTTTTATAATATTAATTATTTACTAATTAATCATACAGAAATAAGAAATATTGAAAACCTTTTATTTATTTATTTTTCCTCATCAGCGACCGAGATTAGTTAAAAAAAATTGAAAACTAATTAATACTAGAAATTCAAAACATCATTCCTCCAAAATAATATAAGGTTCTCAGTAACACAAGTGTGAATAATTAGAACCACACTCCAATTAAAAAAAAACCATTAAAAAAAATGAAACTAAAATATATTGCATGATAAATCTTGTTCCTAAACTTTAGATTGTTATTTCGCATATTTTGAGACTGTATAACTAGCTCGGCTCACTCTGAAATCCAATTAGTAACATTAAGGAACTTAAGCCCTATAAAAAAAAAATAAAAAGAACTTAAATAAATTAAATATATATATATATATATTAAAAAAAATAGAATTATACAATTAAAGAGGAAACAATCCAACTCTATTTCTCTCTCTCGTAACATCATTTCATTACTTAATTAACCCAAGGATGGACTTTTATACTAATTAGGACCCCGAACATAAAAAAAATCTAATAAAAGAAATTGTTCTTACATTCAAGTACAATCATAGATATCCAAATTATGAAGTAGATCGATGTTGATAATTCATGAATGCGTGAATACAAATGTATGCATGACCAATTAAGTAAAATACTGTAGAATAAATGATTGGTTCCGAAATTGAAGATCTATGGATTCATGCACTTGGAGAAAAACTATTTAATTCCATAGCCATATATTTTTTTAAAAAAAATATAGGAGAAATCGGTGAAGTAAATTAAATAAAAATAAATAAATAAATGATTACCTCAAACAATTATCATCTTCTCGCAAAAGTACGCTATCCTATATCATTAGAAGAAAAAAACACAATTTATTTTAAAGAAAACTTCAACGAAATGTTTTAGAGAAAACTGGAGGAGGATGCCGGTACCTTGAAATTTGTTTGCGGCTTCAAAAGTTCATCAAAATAAAATAGGTTAGAAACTAATCCTTTGTATTTATAGTAACTAAGGGTTCAGGGTTCCTTAGTTACCAAAATTTATAAACACTCTATTTGGAAAAATGCTGTATGATTGATTCAATTCAAAAAGGAATAGGAGGATCGGATGTTTTTTATTTAATTAAATATTTGACTCAAATAATTCTCCATTTTTAACATACATATTTTGAAAATAATAATCTATCTTTAGTTATTTTGCAACTTATAAATCCTGAACATAAATGAATGCATGCATATGATCAATTTGGAACACATATCTAAATGACTTAATTATAAGAATAATGGAACCTTGACGAAAATAATATAAGTTCTTCTAGCGGCCTAATTAAAAATAATGAAAATATTTTATCTCAAAGCATGAACTAAATGTATACACATATGCATGGACCTCTTATATATATTTTTTTTCTAAATTCATGCAAAAAATGATTTTCTATATGATTTTAATAAATAAATCTTAATTCACTAAATTAAATTGAATATATATATATATATATATATATATATATATATATATATATATAGGGGCGCGACCTAGACTGTATCATAACTCGAACATTTAAAATTCAAAAATTTTGATAAATCACATAATTGAAGATAAATATTTTATTTAGACAGTGATTGGAAAAACGGGCTGTTACATAGGTGAGCAAGAGTATCCTATCCCACAGAGGCCATTACTTTAAGTTCTTAAAAACAAGTACTTAATTAATATGCAAATAAAAAGATAATGAACTCAATAGCATAAAATAAAACATAATAAATAAATTACTGGACTTAAACAGATATACGAAACCTAGGCTTTTTAGGAAAATTGGATTATTATATCAATTATCAATATTCATTAATTATCTCAACCTGACTTTTGTCTTTAATCTATCAATGGTGAGGGGATCACTAGTTTGTTATCAGGCTGCTTTTTAAGGCATATACCATAACATAGATATAATGAGCATGCACTTCACTACAGTCGGTTCTTCACACATGTTATTACTCCTAATCTAGCACACGAAGATCTATTCAACCCTATGTGATACTTGTTCACTTGGTCGGTCCTTCCAAGAACACATAATCTGATTTTTATCTATCTATCACTAATTCTTATCTGGTCAGTACTTCAAATAATGACTAGCATGCATAAATAGTGATCAACAATTCATACAAGATATAGAATAAATACATAGAAATCAAATCCCGAGAGATAGTAGGAAGAAAAGTAATCAAATCATATTATAAAATCTATAATATCCAATGCCTAAAACCTAACTATGAAATTAGCTACACATAATTAAATAAACAACTAAAACTAGATTATAGATATTCATGACAAAACTGATAAAAAAAACGGAAAAATAATAAGTAATCCAGTACTCTCGTCTTTTCTACAGTAGCACTCCGTCTTTAGCAACCTTGTCGTCTCTTCTTGAGTAGACGACAACTCTCTATCTTCTCTCTGGTGTATTCTAGTGTAAAATTATAGAATGGGGCGTCTTCTCAACATGTGAGGCGTGTATCAATATGGGAGTTTTTATATCTAGGTTAAAAATCATGAATTGGAGTGAAAAAATCATATTCCCATGGACCCGCATACATGGATTGACTGACCTCACTCGGTCGATATAGAGCTCTATTTTTACATAGGATCGACTCGATCTAGCTCTTTGTAATTTACACTAGGTCAGGTCAACCGACACTTTTGGGGTCGACCCTTTTTTACGCAGAACAACCCCGTCCCCATCCTCGGGACTAGGCTGTTACAAGAGCTATTAAGTAGCTTTTGCTCTTCTGACGAACTTTTGTTCCAAGATCTTCGTTGCATTAACTTCAAGATCTTCTTGTTGGCTATTCTGAAATCTGAATTTCAGTTACAACTTCTATCTTGATCTTCAGTTATGGGCTTTAACAGGCAATTGGAATCTTCAATTCCTTGGCTGTCAGTTCTGCGCATCCTTGGCAGTTTGGAAAGCTCCAGTTAAGATCATCTTCAGCTGGCAATTCTGGACTCTGGCTTGATGCTTTCTGAGCTCCAGTTTGATTTGCTTCAGATGGCAATTTTGAACCAGTGTTCTTCAACTGGCATTCTGGACTTGTGTCCCTTCAACTGGAACTTTCTTAGACTGGTCTTCAGTTCGGTTGCTGGCGCTTCAGCTGGTATTCTTCGAGTTGGTACTTCTTCAGCTGGAACTTCATTCTTCAGTTAGGATTTCTTGAGCTGGTGTCTCTTTCAGCTCGTACCTTAGTTTTCTCTTTAGCTGGTATTCTCCTTCAGCTGAAACTTCCTGAGTTGGTATTTCCTTCAGCTCGGACCTTGGACTGGTACATTCTTCAGCTGGTATCATCTTGAGCTGGCATATCCTTCAGCTCGAACTGATGTGGTCTTCAGCTAGTATTCTCCTTCAGCTGGGATTGTCCTCTCTTCGGCTGGTAGTCTTCTTCAGCTGGAATTTTCTTCAGCTGGAACTTTTTTCTTCAGTCGGGAATAGTCTTGAACTGGCATATCCTTTAGTTCTTCTCTTCAGCTGGTATTCTCCTTCAGCTGGAAACTTTTCTTCAGGTGGAACTTTTCTTCAGCTAGTGTTGGGTACTTCTGGGCTGGTGCCTTGGTGCCTTGAACTGGTATTTATCTTTAGTTCATAACTGTAGACTGATGGTATTTGGTACTCCACTTGATGGTACCTGCAACTTTCAGTTTATCTTGCTAACTGATCTAACAAGCTACAGTTTCTTTTGCACAGGTCTTTGTGGCTAGATTTTTCCTTTTCTTTCTTTTCTTTTCTCTCTCTTTTTTTTTCTCTTTTCTTTTCTCTCTTTTCTTTTCTTTTCTCACTTGGATTAATCATTTTCCGCATTTGATAGCTCAATTATTTATATGATCATCCTTAGTTTTCTGCTTGATTTCTTTTCAGTTTTTTCAAAGCTCTTTGCGTATTTTTGCATATTTTGACATCTCATCAAAACCCCAGTGAGGAAAACCCTTGATAGTTTTTCCTAACAACTTCCTCCTTTTTGATGATGTCCAAAACATAGCGAAATTGATCAATGATGGAAAAACTGATTAAGAAATTTTTGAGTTGTGCAAAAGATAACACAATCAAGCAAGAAAACTTATACAACTAAGAAACTAATTAGATATCTTTCAATCTACAACAGTTTATTTTTCTCTTTCCTCTTCTTCTTTTTTAGTTTCAGTTTCTAGCTCTTCAGCTGCTACGCTTCTTCAGCTGGTATCTCATCTCCTTCTTCATCTATTCCACCAATTGCTAGTATCTCCTTTTCTCTTGCACTAGCATTCCTCCAGATTTCTCCCCAAACTTCCCCTTGAGACAATTGTCTCTCATCTCTAGCTCTTCTCCAGACAGCTCCCCAAACTTCCCCCTGAGGCTGATGCCTCTCTTCTCAAGCAGTTCCTACAAACCTCAATACTTCCCTCTGCGGCTACACTTCCCCCTAAAACTGTGAGAATTCACTCTGAATCTCATCCCAGAGACTCAAAAAGTTTCTTCCATCATTCTTCTCAATTTCTTCATTATCTTCCCCCCTTTTTCACATCATCCAAAAGGGTGTGCATGTGTAGATCAAAGGATGGAATGGGAACATTTGGTAACAAGCTAAATGTCATAGCTAGGTTACCTTCAAACGGGGAGGGGTATGACTGTTCTCTTGGTGGTGAGGGTAGCTAGTTGGATACTTCATCGGTTGGCATAAACTGCCATAAATCTGGCAGTGGAGACTGAACTTGAGGTTCAGTTGTCATCATGGCCAATCTTGGGAAGAGTTCTTCAGTTGGAAATGGGTGGTTGAACTTTATCGGTATGGAAGATGAGTTGGATGGCTCTGCAAATGGCAGTGGAGCTGTGGCTGATACTCTATGCAGGATTCTGTGTATCATTGAATCCATAATCTCGGAGAGAGTGAGAGTAGCCGTGAATGGATGGTTCATCCAGTTTCTGCTCTAAATTCCTTCTTGACTCTAGAAGTGGCGTCCCTTCCTGTCGAGCAGTTCAAATATGACTACTTCATCAACTTGATATCTCCAAAGTGACCATCTGAGATATCTCCTCAGTTGATTGAAGAGATCAGAGTCGTAACTCTTGATGAGGAAATCTGCTTGACAGTAGATTGTTGAGAGTTTCATTGAAGCTTTCTTCAACACCATCCATGTAGTTGTTTTCAGCTGCTTCAGACTCAGCTGGCGCAGTTGATTCTGTTATCATGTCATCTTCTGAGATGATCTGCTTTCCTCGAGTGTTGGAATTCGGTTCAGTCAGAGTGGATGGACCTTCTTCAACAGTTCTCTGTCTTCTCGATCTTGGGCCAAATGGCTTCAGGTTCATTTTTCTCTTGACGAAGATTGTGGGGAGATAATCTCTCCTGTCCAACAACATGCCTTGGTGAGGGAGAACTTGAATCTGATCACAGATTATCATGCTGAGTTGATTGATGAATCCCAGCTTCTCCATGAATGTTCCAGTTTGATGGTTAAAACGGACCATGCGAACATTCTGGCACAGTTGTGATAGCACATACGATGCCCAGTCAACTCTGCATCGGTTGTAGATGAGTGTCATCAGGTGAGCATTTTCGGCACTAAAGTGAGTATAGTACAGGTTGCCTCTCAGGCAGTGGATGACTATATCTTGGAGTTGGATGAACTCCGGCCGAAGACTGTCTTTCAGTTTGTGTGAGTAATCATTATGCTCAACTCCTGATTTTGTCCATTAACTCCACAAATCTATTTGATTTGGTATGGCTATTGATCCTACCGGTGAACCTACACCTGGAAGATGGAGGGTTTCCATCATGGTTTCCTTGGAGATCACGATCGGTTGTTCTCTGATTGTTGAAATGATGTTGCTATCTTCTGCGACTTGGGAGAAGATGTAAAACTCGGCAACTAACTCCGGAAAGCATCGTCCAAACTGAGGACCTTGAGCAAGAAACTGAAGGAGTTCAGTTTTCTCCGCTGCTGAGACTAAGCGATTAAATTCATCAGCTTTGAGTCTTTTCATCATAAAGTCCAGGTCTACGATCTTGTCTCTTTTCAGATTGAGAGCAAGTCTAGCTGGATCAATGTATTAAGGGGGTAGTTCCATTCTGCAACAAAGAGAGTATTTCAGATAGATTGAATGGATTACAGAGAGAGAGATGCAAAGCAATGCAAGGAGAATTTGATAGATATGTGATCTTTGATCGATATCTCCTTAGCATTTAAAAGAAGCTTTTCATACATGTACTTCGAGTTGCACTCGAGTACTCCTTAGTTGATCAGTTAATGGATTTGACTGATGCTCAGCTGGCTTAAATGTGATGATTATCTCAGCCGTCTATGAGTTTAACTTAACTTTTACATCAGCGGTTGAGATTTCATCCATTTGACAATGGGGTAGTTGTCATAAATAGCAAATATTTTCTGCAGGATTTTGCTATTTATATCTCTCAAGCTATCAACTCACTTTCCACTTTAGTGTTTGATTTTGCTCAGTAGCATTAAAAATTCACTATCTTTGAGAGATCTCCCATTTGAAAATTATGTCTGTTGGATTATGAAAAATGAATCACAACGGCAATAATTTTATTAAGAATAAGCTTAAAGAAAAATCAATTTAAAACTTATCCTTGGTCAGTTGGGATACAGTCCAACTGATGACTTTTGGCGAACTGACAATGTGGCAACTGATCGATCAGTTCTTGTCATGTCTTCTTCTTGGCCCTTCGAACTAATTCATCACTGAACTGATGACATGAGTTGGTGAACTGCTGGATTAAATCTCAGTCAGTTTTCTCTTCTTGATGGGCCGAACTAGATTCTCTTCACTTCTCTCGTCAGGGCAGTTTGGTCTCTTTCTCTTTGAAACTGATCCAGTTCCTTCAGCAGGCTTCTCTGGCCTTACTTTCTTCACGGATTGGCTCTGGTGTTTGGCTTCAGCTGATGTGACCCTTCGCCTACTCTATAAGTTTCTTCTATAGGATGACTTGAACTGAACTTCCTGCGGGTTCAGTTGGGCGGCTGTCTTGGAGCTTGAAGCGATCAGTGGGGTGACATATCTCTTTGAGAAGAGATTAGGTGATGTGGTAGTATCTTTAACATCACACAGTCGACTCATTGCAACTGGGGTAAAAGGTGGCTCTCGGTGCATCTACGCAATTACAGGTTCAGTTGGATGAGGTGGCTCAGCTAACTGATTTGACAGAGTATCAAAATTCAATTTTCGACAGGCAGGGTTGGTGGTGCAGTTGACTGGCTGCTGTGCTCCTGCTTCTTCTTGAGCCTTGATGTCACTTCCCAATTTGGTAAGTAAGGCAGTTGGAGGAATTTTGTTGGTCAATTTTGACGACTCATAATCCTCTGTACTTGCACTATAGTTGGAGAAAATGGATTTGAAGACCCTATCCATTTTAAACTCCAAACTTCTTCTCTTTGCCAAAAACTCATGCCATGAAAAGTAGTGATCAAGAAATGAACTGGATGGACATTGAATGTCTCCAGTTGTACTAGTAAAAGTACCAGTGCAGAAGCTTGAAAAGCTCTTGATCTTGCTTAGCCACAAATGCAAATTGAGTGAGGAGTAAATTTGTTACCTCTTTCTATACATTTTTGGCTGCATATTCACCACTATAGAAAGTACAAATATCTTCTTCCGTCATTTGGAGAGGACGGAAAGTTCTCCTGAAGTAGTCAGCTCCATAGTTTAAATGAGGGATTCCTATGAACGGAATGAGCTTATCTGGATCAGAACAGTCTTGGAAGTCAGTTGTTGATCCATTCTTTGAGACTGGTGACGAAATAGAATTGGCAGTTGAGGTAGTTGAGGCTATGGCACTTGTGTTGCCTTTTGTTCGCCTCTTCTTCTTGAGTTAGTGAAGATGGATGCTTCCTCTCTTGGGAATCCAGTCGGAGATGAGGACTGGTAGTGCATCATCATTTGGCAGCTTCAAGATGTCTTCAATCATCTTGTTTATCCTGAGAATAAGTCCCACCATAGAGTCAAACTTCCTTGTTCTCTTTGAGTTAGAGGCCTTGAAAACTTGACGCTTGATCTGTGAGAATACAAACTTTGCCAGTTTATCTCATGTCCTTCAACTAGGTGTATCATCAACCTCTCCTAGGTGGCTTAGGCTTCCAATTGCTCCAAACATTATTTTATTTGTGATGTCGAGTAGAACTCCATACTCTGGTCTTAGATCAGTTTCAGCTATGGTAAAATTGAATGCCTTCTTGCATGTGGGGGTCTTCCATCTTCTCCAGTACGGTTCAGTTGCTTCACTCAATTCTTGAACGGTTGCTCATTGCCTTGGAAGTTGGAAAACTTCAGCAACTGTTCCTTTAGTTATCTTGATGGGTCGGCCTTGGATAACTGATGTAATTTCCTTGCCATTAGTACCAATTTGTGCTTGGAGGAGAAATTCACACACCTGATTTTGTCTAAAGAATCTGGGTGGTGTTTTCAGGTAGTGAAGAATCCCTATCTTGTGAAGAGAAACAAACAGGTTCTGGCAGTTTGATTTTTGAAGAATATCTTGGAATTTCTTCATTTCAAGAAATTTATCTCTCATCATCTGATTTTTGAAAGAATTGGGAGAACTGAGGAATTCTGCCATTGAAGAAATTTGGCTAGAATTTTGAGAGAGATGAGAGTGAGAAAAGACTCTTTCTTGAATGTTTTGAGAAATGAGTATATCTCTTCTTTAGCAAGGGGGACTATATCTGAATTGATTTATGAATAATAAATGGTACTCATATATCTTTGAAAAATTGTGTCCCCTTGCTTTTATTGTTTGCCTTAAATGTCTTTGTCAGATTGTAATAGTAGGAAGGTGCGAAGTAAATGTTTGACAAGACATTTAAGTTTTCAAGGCAAAAAGATTTTATTTTAGAAAATAAACTGAAGTATAAGAAGTTGGCCTAAGGCATCTAGTCAGTTTAACTTGACGAGCCTTCAGTTCTTCTTGCATTCAGTTTTTCACCTCTTAGGGACCAGCTTACTGGGACTGTTTGATTCTTCCTTGATATCTCCAGATGTTTTTAGTCCACTGTGTGCTTGCAGCTCCTTGATTGAATCAGATAGCAGTTTTACCTATTCTTGCAGTTGTTTGATCAGTTCTTCATGATGTTTTGTGAATTAAACTGGTGAACTACTGGGCTGCTTGTCTGGCTGATTGATGTCAGTTGCCTTGCCTTGTGAAGCTACTGGTTCTTTTCTTTTCTACACATTTTTTTTTCTTTGATTCCGCTTTCTCTTCATCTTTCTCTTTTACCTATGCAGAGGTCTTCAACTGGATAGTTATGATGGACCCAGTTAGATTTTCTTGAGCTTCCTTCTTAGTAGGCTCTAATTGTACTGACATTGCAGCTCTTATTTCTGCTGCACTTGACTCAGCTTGTCCCTTGCTTTCATGTTCTAATGACATGAATCTTGGAATATCATCCTCTGAATTAGATGATTCTTCCTTGACTTGTTCAGTCATTTTGCCTTTTCTTTTTTCTTGGACTTCTGGTGTTCTGGTCGTTCTCTGCCTAGTCTGATACTCCTTGATCTGCACTGGCAGTTCTATTGCTTGCCTGAATGACTTTGACAGAAAGTCATCTGGGTCAACTAGTGAGAATATTATTTCTGCCTTCATTAATTCTGGAAGCAGTTTTTCCATAATGAGGCTGACCCGATTTAGGAAGCACATCTTCTGTGGAAAGCTTTTGTCGATTATGGTTTCTCTTTGACAATCTCCACATATTTCTTCAGTTGATTGAAGAAATATTGAGCCCAGTTCACCCTAATTTCTCTGCATATGGCTTTGCAGATTTGATACCTAGGTTCCGTCATTTCAGAATGACTTCCTGTTGCTCATGTGAGCATTCTGGTGGCAATGGTGGCTAAGACCTGATATTCTTCCTTGAATTTGGTTATCATGTGGTTGCCAAGATACTCCTGAGTGATTGTATCCTTTTTCCATCTGTTGTAGTATAACTCATGATTTACCCAAACATCTTCAAGCTTTGTACCGGAGCTTGGAATTTTGAATACCTTCCGCAGAATTATCGGAGTGATGATGATCTTCCTTCCTCATACTTCAGTGATGATTTCTTGAGAACTTTTCTCATATTTTGAATTCAAGAAGAATTATGCCACTGCTTCGGGATAGACTCTCGATGGAGCTTTTTCAGAGAAGGTTTTGAGTTTGGCTTTCTCTACTAGTGTGATAATTCTTTCACATAACTCTGAGTTTCCACAGACTTCTCTAAAGGCCATGGGGTTGAGGAATTTGTCATGGTAGAGATCTTTTCTAAATACTATGGAACCTTCAAGAAATAGCTTGAAGTGGTACTTTCTGCGGTGAATGTTGGCAGAGAATTGAGCCATTTGAAGAATCTGGGGGAGTTTTCTAAAGCTTTTTGGGAAAATAGAAAACTCTGAGTTTAGGCTCTTGGAAGGAATGCTTGAAGGATTTGTTGGCTTTTGAGTGGGCTGAAAAAGAAGTTTGGCCAATCTATTATAGCCTTCAATTTTGATGAATAATCCAACGGTAAAAAGAATTTAAAAGGAGCTTAATTCAAAAGGTTCCGATTAATCCGTCAATTAATTCTCCAAATTTATCCATTGGGATTAATTGAGGAGAGAGATAATGGGTCCAGTGGTAATAATGATGTGACACGTCATTTTACCGTTTCACTAAGCAAAGTAAATTCAAACTTATCCGTTCAAATCTCTCTCTCAAGAGCTTCCGCGTGGCTTTAAGCTGCTGATATCGTCAGATGATTCAGCTACATCTAGCAATCTCTAGTTGGCTTGTTCATCTTCAACAAAGATATTTCAGTTCAGCTTTTCATTTTGTTGAGATGGCTTCCAGCTCTCTCTTCAGTTCAGCTGCTTGCTTCAGCTGATCGCGAGCCATTTCTTCAATGTGAACTGATTGAACTTCTCGATCAGTTTGACTTCTCAGCTTCCACGCTTCTCATCAGTTTGCAAACTTTTCAGCTTGCTTTTTGCTTGAACTGATGGCTTGAGCAGTTTTGACTCATTTTACTGACTGAACTGATGCACCTTTTAGTTCAGTTTCAGCTTCTGCTCTCTTTTTCTCATCGGCTGGGATTGCTCTTTGCATTCTCCCTCTTTCTTGATCATCTTCATCTTCTGAAGCTAGTTCTAATAGCCCCAATTGGATACATAGCTCTACAAATCTTGCCTCTGGCAATGGCTTTATGAAGATGTCAGCTATCTGCTTCTTAGTGTTGACATATTGAATGCATATGTCCTTTTTTTCAATGTGATCTTTGATAAAGTGATGTTTGATATCAATATGCTGTGTTCTCGAATGCAAAACGGGATTATCAGAAATAGCAATGGCACTGTTGTTGCAGCAAAAGATAGGTACTTCATGAGTTTCGACCTTGTAATCCTTCAACTACTACTTCATCCAGAGTATATGTGCACAACAGCTTCCAGTAGCTACATGCTCTGCTTCATTTGTCGATGTTGCAACTGAGTGCTGCTTCTTGCTGAACCAGTATATCAGTTTGTGACCAAGAAATCGACATGTTCCACTGGTACTCTTCCGATCAATCTTGCATCCACTAGAGTCTAAGTCTAAATAGCCAGTTAGTCTAAAGCTGTCATCTCTAGGATACCATAATCTAAGATTTATGGTTCTTTAGAGGTATTTGATGATCATCTTTGCTGCTTCGAGATGGCTCTTCTTCGGATTGGCTTCGAAGCGTGTACATAAGCCGACTGAATATGAAATGTCTGGTCGACTTGCAGTTAAGTAGAGAAGCGAATCGATGATGTCTCTATATTTAGTTTGGCTAACCGATTCTCCTTCTTCATCGAGAGTCAGTTGAACTGAAGTATTCATGAGAATCTTGATAGTTTTTCCCTTATTAGTTCCAAACTTCTTGGCGAGCTCCTTTGTATACTTGGCTTGACTGATGAATATCCCATCTTGGAGATATCTCGATTGGAGTCCTAGGAAGAAGGTCATTTCTCCCATCATGCTCATCTCAAATTTGCTCTGCATCAGTTGTACGAATCGAGTGCAGAGATCCTTGCTATTCGATCCAAATATTATGTCATCCATATAAATTTGAACCATTAAGATCTCTGATTATCACTCTATTCTGAATAGAGTACGATCAATGACTCATATTTTAAAACCCATCTTTGAGCAAGAATGTTGTGAGGGTTTCATACCAGGCTCTGGGCGCTTGCTTCAGCCTATAGAGTGCTTTCTTCAGTTTGAAGACTTGATTTCCAATCTCGAATCCAGGTGGTTGCTCGACATACACGTCCTCCTTGAGTATTCCTAGTAGAAAATCACTTTTCACGTCTATTTGATAGATCGTGAAATTGTTGTGAGACACATAGGCAAGGAACAATCTGATAGCTTCCAATCTTGCAACTGATGTAAATGTCTCATCAAAGTCGATCCCTTCACTTTGAGAGTATCCCTTGGCTACCAGTCTTGCTTTGTTCCTTGTGATCACGTCTTGTTCGTCCAGTTTGTTGTGAAAAACCCACTTGGTTCCGATGATTTTCTGGATTTTTGGCCTATCAACAAGAAACCACACATCATTTCTTGTGAACTGGTTCAGCTCTTCTTGCATGGTGATTATCCAATCTGTATCTTCAAGAGCTTCATTGATGTTTGCTGGTTCAGTTTGAGATAGAAAGCATGTGAAGAGAGCATGTTCTGTTGAACTTCTGGTCTGAACTCGAGTTCTTGGATCTCCAATAATCTTGTCAGCTAGGTGGAGCCTGAACCATTTGGGTAGACTGTCCTCAACTGGATTTTCAGTTGGATCCTCAGCATTGACATCCTTTGATTTCTTATCTTCAGTTTGCCCTTCGTCTTCATCAGTTCTTCCCTCTGCTTCAGTTCTAGGGTTGAAGGTCTCACCACGATCAGTTTCTTCATTGGCTTGATTACCCTCAGCTGGTCTAGTGCTGGATACATTTTCTTCATCTTCTAGACCAACTTCAAACTCCTCTAGAACTGTGTGGTCCACATAGTCCTACAAGTTATCAGTTTTGCTATGTAGCAGTTAAACTGATGGATTGAGTAACTCCTTACTCCTGTACTCATTGGCAAACTCATCAAAAACAACATGAAAAGTTATTTCCACAACTAGTGTTCATTTGTTGAACACTCTATAAGCTTGAGTGTGTGGGGAATTATAACCAAGAAATAGTCCCTCATCAGCTTTGGCACTGAAAGTCTTTAGTTGACTTTTGCCATTGTTGTGAATATAACATTTGCAGCCAAATACTTTGAAGTATGAGATAGATGGCTTACGATCCTTGTATAGCTCATAAGGTGTCTTGTCATGTGCGATGACGATGGTGCTTATGTTTTGAGTGTAGCATGCCATGTTGACTGCCTCAGCGCAGTATCCTTCCACTATGTTAGCATTAGCTACCATTGCTCGATCTGCTTCTTTGAGTGTGCGATTTCTCCTTTCCGCTACACCATTTTGCTGTAGAGTTCTAGCAGTTGAGTGCTCATGAGTTCTTTCTAGTTCACTGAGAAAACTGATGATCTGCTGGTTGATGAATTTAGTTCCATTGTCTGACCGAATTCGTTGAACTGATTTTTCTCTTTCAGTTTGCAGCCTTTTGATCATCGCTGATAGCTTGGAGTAGGTTTCATCCTTGATTCTGAGAAAGTCTACCCATGTATATCTTGAGAAGTCGTCGACTACTACCAGAGTGAATCTTTTTCCTTTGGGTGTAGGTGGTCTGACTGGCCTAAATAGATCCATGTGTAGCAGTTGGAGGGGAGCAGTTGTCCCTGGAGGATGACTTCTATTTTTAAATAATGACCTCACTTGCTCCCCCTTTTTGGCACGGTCTACAGACGCCAGTTTTCTTGAAAATCTCATTGGAAAGCCCATCTACTAGCTCCTTCTTGGCTAGATGATTAATGGTTCTAAAGTTGAGATGATTGAGTCGTCGATACCATAGCCAGCTTGCTTCAGTTGAGCCTTTTGAAAGAAAGCAAGCTTCTCCATATCCAGTTGACCAGTCAACAACATACATGTTGCCTCTTTTTATGCCAGTTAGGAGGATTACTTCAGTTGACTTATCCTCGATGTCACATGAGCTTTGACTGAAATCAACGGTATATCCATTGTCACATAATTAACTGATGCTGAGCAGTTTGTGCTTCAGTCCTTCCACGTGACTCCATTGACTATCACCTTTCCTTTGACTAAGAACCCTTCTCTAATGGTTCGGTTTCTGGAGTTGTCTCTGAATGTGACTAATGGTCCTTTCAGTTCCTTATATCCTTCTAGATCCTTTCTGTCTCCCGTCGTTTTGAGAACCCACTATCTAGGTACAAAACCTCATTGGTCCTCTTCTTCGAATAGATGCCCTTTTTCTGCAACAGAGATGATTAGTTTTTAGGAACCCGCATGATATCGGGTCTTTCTTTCCTAATCAAGTGTTTAGGGATCCAGATTTTTCAAAATTTTGGCTTAATAGCAGGTAGAGAGTTTTCAGACATTGATCGTCTAATTAGTTACACTCTCTTTTTAGTTCTCCTCCTCTGAGCTATGTCATTTGACTAGTACCTGCGACAAGAGTTAGTACGATAAAACACTTCAATCACAACTCTCTGTTCTCGAGCTTGTCTAGTTCTCTTCTGCGGCCAATTCCTTTTAACACCATAAGCTCTATCGCTCTTGTGGTATGGCCAATTGGCAAACCAGTTATAGTGGGAGTTGATCCTTGGTTCATCCCTTGAATCCAAGTACTCACTACACTGAGTTGCGAGATATGATGGAGTGAACTTCTCTAGGGGGGTCTGAATGTGTTGACGTGCTCTATATAGCTCTTGAGTCAACTTCTCTTCCAGGTTAACTTACTGGATGTCTTCGAGGATAGGATGGCGGTACAGTTCTTTCCTGAACTAATGCCCTATCTCGATGAGACTGTGGTCCAAACTGAGTATTTCTCTTTACTCTAGTGGGCCGGTCAGTTCTGTTCACCATATGCCTATTCTGAGCTATGGGCCTTGGAGAAACTGGTGACTTTTGTTGAACTGACTGTCTCTGATGAGCTGGAGGTCTTGGCCGAACTGACGACCTCTGTTGGTAGGTTGGATGTCTTTGCTAAGCTGGTGGCCTCTGCTGATAGACGGACTGCCTATATTGAGCTTGTGGCCTTCTTTGAGATGGCTTCCTCTGCTGAACTGAGCTTTTCAATTGGGAGGATTGGCTGGAGTGCTTCAGCTGATCTATAGGGATGTTCACAGTTCCCTCACCTTCGGTCTCTTCAACTGGTTAGGTGTGCAGGTCTGACAAAACCAGGAAGGGTTCCTTCTTGACTGGTTTGAGCAATTGCCTTTCCTTTCTCAGCGACAGTGTATCTATTGTATCCTAACCCTGGACTACCAGTTTCAACTCTTTGATGGCTTAGAATCTCATCAAGAGTTTGAGATCCCTTTTTGAATTTGAGAGATATCTCTTCTCTCTCCTGGATCTCCTGCCTGAGCCTCTCATTCTCAGCTCTTAGCTAATCAAACTTGAGCTTCAACTTCTCACATTCAACTGACTGAGCTTTAAGTGATTCAGTTCTGTCATGATTACTTCTCAATCTTTTGACCTCATCTCTTAGGTCATCATTTTCTTCCTTCAGTTGTAGATGCATGCTTGATATAGCAGCTAACTGATCTTCTAGCATTCTTAATTGTTCATTTATTTTATTGCTAGAAATGGAAGTTTCTTGAATGTGATAAAAAGAGGTTAAGGAGTCGCATGTGCTAACCTCTTCTTCATTGTCAGCCATGAGGCAAAATAGAGCCTCATCTTCAGAGCTATAGCCATCGGAGTTGATTCCTGATGGATAATCTGAGTCATCCAGCACGACATTCTCTATGTTGGCCATCATAGCTTTTTTTTCTGAAAAAGCTTCTCTTCACCTTGGCCTTCTTATTTTCAGGGAGCCTTGGACACTCATATATGTAGTGTCCGTGCTTGTGGTAATGGAAGCATTCTCCTATGCTTCTATTGGCTGCCCTGGGTTGTTCAGCAAGCAATTGGTTTCTCTCTCATTTGGGCTTCTCATCAGTTTGAAGCATAACTGATGGCTGATCTCTGATCTTTTTGAGCTTCTCTAGCAGCTTGGCAACTGACTGGATCTCATCATTGATATCTTCAGTTAGGGTCTCCTTCTTCTCTGCTACTTGTCTTTTTCGATCAGTTGAGCCTCCTAGTTGATCTCTGGCTTGAGAACTTCTTGGACGGAAGACATTTCTTCCTCGAGTTACTCTAAACTGATTTCTTTCACCGTAGAAGGATGTATCCTGGGCTGATGATGAAGTGGATGCCTCTCTCTTTTTGTTTAGGCTATGCTCATGAGCCTTAAAAGAACCAAAGAGTTCTCTTAGGGTGATGTTGTTCAAGTCTCTTGAATTGTCCAGAATTTTGGAGTTCATCTCACTATTGGGATATCTTCTTCCCAGATTGTTTATCTCACTAATGATGCCTTGAAATCTCATTTCAAGGCTTGAAATGGTTTCATCTGAGTGCATCTTGAAGGACTCATATCTATCCACCGCCAGTTGGAGCTTGTTTCTTTTGATAGTCTCGGACTCTTTGCATAGATGACAGATCTGTAAGTAAGTCCCATATCTTCTTGGCAGTTTTGTAGCTCTTCGTGTCCTTTATGCGACCTTCATCTAGAGTTTGAAACAATGCGGCTTGGGCCATGAACTCTAGTTTCTTCAACTTCTTCTCTTGCTGGCTAATTTACATCAGCAATCTGGGCTTCATTGTCCATCATTATTGTGAATGGACCTTCTTCGATAACTTTCCACATATTTTCATAGATTGAGCAGAGGTGCGCCTTCATTCTCCTGCTTCAGTTATCATAGTTCTCTACTGAAAAGATAGGTAGCTTATGGTTTCCCATAGCTGGCAGATTAACACAGATAAAAAGATCTGATTCAGTTGATCTGCAGAAACAACTGATCTTTAGAATCAACCACTCTGATACCACTTATTGGTCCCAGAGCGAGTCAGAATCATTTTAGAGGGGGGCGACTAAACTGATTCAAAAACTAAACAATAATTGCAGAATATTTAGGGCCCGTTTGACTCGTTAAGTTATCCGTGCTGTTAGGAGATCGGTTGAGATGATCAGCTAGCTCGGAGTGTTGTGTGTGCTTGAAGTGTGCAGTTTAAAACATGCAACTGAAACTGAAAAGTAAGGCAAAGCACACAAGCAGTTTTATAGAGGTTCGAAGCTAAACTTCTACGTCCTCTCTTCCTTCCGCAGAAGGGAAATTCACTATGCAAGTGTAAAGTTCCTTTATTACAGTTACACAGTGAAGACAGGTGTTGGACCTAGCTATCTGTGACTTTATGAGTCACGGACTCCTTTCCAACTGGTGCTGTCCCGGAAGCGACGAACCAACGCAAGTAGCCTCTTCAGCCAGTTTCTGGGTCGACAGCTCAGACTTATCGATCTCAACTGCTCGCTGAGACTTTAGGTGCTATTGCCCGTCTTTACAAGGTTTTAAATCTCTTTTGATCTTCAAAAAGACAGTATTGAATCTGGTATCAACTGATGTACTCCTTTGCACGTCTGTGGCTTGAGCTGGGTAGTTGATCGTTGTAGAACTTGAACTGAGAGAATTGCTCTGGCTAGATTTCTTCAACTAGCTTGATGAGCGATTTGGCTCCTTCTCATCAGTTGGACTTTTGCTTTTGCAGAGTTTTAAGTTTGAGGCTTTAGAACTTTGGTGAACATCTTCGCTGAAAGTTTGAGCAAACGTTCTCTTCAAAAGTCAAAAGTCACGGTCATCTTCTAGGTTGTTCATCTTTTATAGATGAGTGACTGGTGACCGTTGATGATTACTGTGTGATCATAAATGATAAATCCGTTTAGGGGCTCTCATTTAAAGAGAGTTGTTGATTAACCTTTGCTCTTCTGATGAGCTTTTGTTCCAAGATGTCGGTTGCATTAACTTCAAGATCTTCTTGTTGGCTATTCTGAAATGTGAATTTCAGTTATGACTTCTATCTTGATCTTTAGTTCTGGGCTTTAATAGGCAGTTGGAATCTTCAGTTCCTTGGCTGTTAGTTCTGCGCATCCTTAACAGTTTGGAAAGCTCCAGTTAAGATCATCTTCAGTTGGCAATTCTGAACTCTGGCTTGATGCTTTCTGAGCTCCAGTTTGATTTGCTTCAGCTGGAAGTTTTGAACCAGTGTTCTTCAGCTGGCATTCTGGACTTGTGTCTCTTCTGCTGGAACTTTCTTGGACTGGTCTTCAGTTCGGTTGTTGGCGCTTCTTCAGTTGGACTTCAGAACTGATGCATCTTCAGCTGTTATTCTTCGAACTGGTACTTCTTCAGCTGGAACTTCATTCTTCAGCTGGGATTTCTTGAGCTGGTGTCTCCTTCAGTTCGTACCTTGGTCTTCTCTTCAGCTGGAACTTCCTGAGCTGGTATTTTCTTCAGCTCGGACCTTGGACTGGTACATTCTTCAGCTGGTATTCTTCTCCAGCTGGTATCATCTTGAGCTGGCATATCCTTCAGCTCGAACTGATGTGGTCTTCAGCTGGTATTCTCCTTCAATTGGGATTGTCCTCTCTTCAGCTGGTAGTCTTCTTCAGCCGGAACTTTTTCTTTAGCCGGGAATAGTTTTGAACTGGCATATCCTTCAGTTCTTGTCTTCAGATGGTATTCTCCTTCAGCTGGAAACTTTTCTTCAGCTGGTGTTGGGCACTTCTTGGCTGGTGCCTTTGTGCCTTGAACTAGTATTTTTCTTCAGTTCATAACTGTAGACTGATGGCATTTGGTACTCCACTTGATGGTACCTGCAACTTTCAGTTTATCATGCTAACTGATCTAGCAAGCTACAGTTTCCTTTTCACAGCTCTTTGTGGCTGGATTTTTCTTTTTCTTTTTATCTCTTTTCTTTTCTCTCTCTTTTTCTTTTTCTTTTTCTCTTTTCTTTTCTCTCTCTTTTTCTTTTTCTCTTTTCTTTTTTCTCTTTTCTTTTCCTTTCTCACTTGGATTGATCATTTTCAGCCTTTGATATGATCATCCTTAGTTTTTTACTCGATTTTTTATATGATCATCCTTAGTTTTTTGCTTGATTTTTTTTTCAGTTTTTCAAAGCTCTTTGTGTATTTTGGCATATTTTGACATCTCATAAAAACCCCAGTCAAGAAAACCCTTGATAGTTTTTCCTAACAATTGTCAATTCTCCTTCTATTGACTTGAGCCTTAAAGATCGAGTCTTTCTCACCTTCATCTCCACCATAGCTGCGTCACCATTCTTCCTGCCACCGCCTCCATCGGCTTCTTCCTTTCCTCCTTGTCATAGGATCACGACAATATACTTTGTTTTGATATGTTTAACTACAATTTTTAATACGTTTTGATACTATTTTTAATAAGCTATAATTTGTCAAGATTCACCTAAAAATTTTAATAGGTGTTTGATGAAGTTGCAATATATATATATAGGGATTGGATCAAATGTAAACCAATACTTGGTGTGTAAACAGTAAACCAATCTACCACCACACATCTGGAAAAAAGGGACGCTCCAGATTTAATTAAATTCGCGGTGGCAATTTTGTTATTTTCGGCATCTTTTCTGGCTGCGGGGGCAATTTGATAATTTAGAAATTCTAATTTCCTTTTCCGTTGCTGATTTGCTTTCCTTATCGCGATTTCATTCCATAAATCATGGATATTTTAGCTGATTGTCTGGGTGTTAAATTTGTTAAAGCAAAAATCCATAGATTCTGTTAGACGATCGATATCGATTCTTTCTACGGTTCATCACTGAATAATCACCGTTTAATTCGAGGATTTGATGGATTCTACAGGTAATGTTATGTTTTTTAAGTTTTCTCCGTTTTTTTAAGATCTGTTTATAGAGTTTTTTTATTAGTTTTTTTATAGAATGCGACTTGTTTTTTCGTTGACGATGTTTTGTTGATAAAAAGGTGGATTTCAATTTGATGTATGTTGTTAGCATCATGTGTTTTTCTATATTTTTAATAGAATAGCATCATTATATCTGTTTGTTAGCATCATGTGTTTCGATTGTTTTAAATATATTAGCATTATCATGTGTTTTGATTATTTTAAGTATATTAGCATTATACAATTTGTTTGTTAGCATCATGTGTTTTCATTGCATCCTCATGTTTACATTGTGCTGATGAATATCATTATATATGATGAGTAAGATGTGTTTGTATGTTGAAGTTGTAATATCTTGATGACAGGTTCTGACATTTTGGAGACGAGGATAGTTGCATCTCCTAGTTTATCTGAATACTATATACCAGGATGTGAGTCTTCTATGAAGCCATTGGTGGGGATGATGTTTAAGAATCTATCAGATGGTATAGAGTTTTATAAGGTTTATGCAGTGCGTTGTGGTTTTGATATTCGATTAGGTACTGCAAAAAAATATAAGGATGGTACAATTACTTTGAGGTATGTTTATTGCAATAAACAAGGTTCAAAGAACTCAGCTAAGGAGTATGATGATGTGTCTGGTCATGTTATGAAGAAGAGACGTAGAGTATCAAGGAGGCTGAATTGTATGGCTCGTATAAGTTTTAAGTTTAAGGGTGAGCATGGGTATGTTATTAATTTGTTTGAAGATCGCTACTCACACGGTTTGTTGCCTGATAAATACAAGGAATTTCTGAAAGTGAACAGAAAATTAGATCACGTACATCAGAAATTTGTGTTGAATTATGTTAGGGCAAACGTTGGTCCAATGAGTTGTTACAAACTTTTCAAGCAAGTAGCTGGAGGGTATTCTAATGTTGGATGCACAAGCTCTGATGTTAAGAACTTTACTCGTGATCTGAGGGCTTACATTGATGGTGTAGATGCTCAAATGATTTTTGACAATCTTTTTAGGAAGAGAGAGTTGTGTCCTGCATTCTTCTTTGACTACTGTGTTAATGCTGATGATCAGTTGACTCGTTTAATGTGGGCAGATCCAATGTGTAGGAGGAACTTTGCTTTATTTGGGGATATTGTTTCATTTGATGCTACTTATTCAACAAACAGGTTGGCAATATGGTTTTATGTGTGTTTGTTCATGATTTAATTATTGTTTGCAATCTTTTTTTTATGTAAGATGCTAATGTAGTCTTGACTTTATGCTAATGATAGACTTTTATAATTCTAACTGTTTAAATATCTTTATTGTGATAGGTATGAGATGATATTCACCCCTTTTACTGGGAAGGATAATCATGGGAAATGTGTAACGTTTGGGGCTGCTTTGTTGTCTAGTGAAAATAATGAGGCTTATTCTTGGGTGCTGGATAATTTTAAGGTTTGCATGGGCCGTTCACCTGCTATGTTTATAACTGATCAAGATCCTGGATTAAAGATTGCAGTTCAACATTCACTTCCTGAAACAAGGCATCGGTTATGCATGTGGCATATTATGTTGAAAGTTCCAGACAAGGTCCCTGCCCATTTAAGGAAGAATGAGTTGTTTAGGGAGAAGTTTAATAATATTGTTTGGTCTGATTTCATAGAGCCAGTTGAATTTGAGAAAAAATGGGAAGAAATTATGGTGGAGTTTGGTTTGACTGAAACATCTTGGTTCAGTTCAATGTTTGATATCCGAAAAGATTGGATACTTGCTTATTTCAGGGATTTCCCATTAAGAGGGTTGTGTCGGACTACGTCGATTTCAGAAAGTGTGAACAACTTTTACTGCACCTTTTTATCTCCCAAGTCGAATCTGGTTGAGTTTTTTATGAAGTACGACAGTGCTTTAGATTCTCAGAGGCATACATATGCTGAGATGAATAGTTTGGATGTATCATCTGTCCCTGTGCTGAGGACTCCAATTTTGCTTGAGAAGCATGCTGCAACTGTGTACACTACAAGTATTTTTCATAAGGTTCAAAAGGAAATTTATGCTGCTTGCTTCAAATGTCGTCTTATGAGCATATTTCATGATGAAAGACAGTTGGTTTATGAAGTGAATGATGGTTGTGATGGGATTTTCCAAGTTCGGTATGACAGAGATGATAACACAGTTGTGTGTAGTTGTGCAAAATTTGTTCGGAAGGGTCTTCTGTGCTCTCATATATTCATTATATTGAAGGATTTGAGTTTTGATAGGATTCCTGATAAATACGTGCTTTCCCGATGGAGAAGGACTTCTTATTTCGATGCTGGGAATGGGGGTTCTGGTGATTTGGTGAATCATTGTGCTGGGTTGGAGGATAATAAATTAATGATCAATACATGTATTTCTGAATTTTATGCATGCATCAGTTTAGTTGAGGGTGATAATGAAAGGACATCAGAATTACTGCGTGGTGTTCGGGATCTTAAGATCATTATTGGAGAGAATGATGATGTGGAAAATAGTGATGGCAAGGACAAATTATTTTCTGATTTTTACGGTTCTGCTCCTCCAAGCAAAATAGATGTTCTGCCACCAAAGTCTGTGAAAACGAAAGGAAGTGGGAGTCAGTTGAAACCAAGGGAGGAGAAGCAAGTTGAGCGTGCTAATAAACCCTTAAGAACATGTTGAAAATGCAAGAAAAAATGTCATCATGATGCCAGAAATTGCGATAAAAAGAGTGAATGATCCTTCTAATGTAGGCATGGTATTGTGTTAGTTATGTTTTGGTTATATTCAATTGGTATGCCTATATATTTCATGGTTTTTATTTTTTGTTTCACATTTTTTTGCAGGTAGTTGTGGTTATTCTTTTGAAGAGAGTATCGAGATTGACAAAGATCTGAAGCACATGAATTTTTTAGAAGGGACTATATTTTTCTTCACGATTTCTATTTTTTATAGTTCATATGATGAAATAAGTTTGGAGCTTTTATATAAAGCATCGAATGCTAATAAGCAATATGTTTAATGCTAACGTACATGTCTTTTAATGAGAAATAAAGAGTTTGGAATTGTTTTTATCATTACGTATGTTTGGAATGAGATTTCTAGTTTGAATTTTCTGTTCACGTGTGTTGTTGCAAATGACTGATTTATGTTTATATGTAAATATTGAATTGTGCAAGTTCTATATTTTCATTAGCATATATTCACTTATTCGTTAGCATTGTTTTATTTTATCATTAGCAATATGGTCTTTAATCATGTATTTACTGTCATACAAAACTTTAAAAATGCAATGCTCATTTAAATGCTAAAATATAAACTCATCATTGCTAACAAGAGTACAAAAACCAGTGCTTAAATGTTTCAGCAATATTGTTTCAGCAAAAACAAAAAATAAAGACAAACTAATGTTTCAATTGTCGGCGTAGCTAATGTCATAGAAAACAATACAGAAACTAATATCATATTTTAATTCAGATTCAGATTCTTTTTCTCCAATATCAGAGGCTCCACAGGTATAGGTCCATTCTCACAAGATAGCCGATAATGCAGATTTGCAGACTTAACATGGGCAGCCTTCAGTGTATTGCTGTTCGAATTGATAATAGCAGCACAATATTTGGCTCGTAAAAACTTCATTTGTCGTTCATTACCTTTTTTCAGACTGCTTTTCCAATTTTTTAAACCATTCCCCCTATATGTCTCCATATGCCTCATCACATACACAGCACAATCAGTCTTATTGTTGTTGTCTCTCCAAGGCATCTTCAGTCTTTGTATGTTTGTAATTTGGCGCTCAATTAACTCTGCCTTTTGTGTGAGACCCTTTTTTTTAAGGAATTGAGAGAGGAAACTTGTCTGCATGAAATAATATTTTTTAAATCAGGTGTATTCAATTTAACTCTAATTTGAGCAAGATATGTACATGATATGCTAATCATGTTTGGAGTCCATGCTGATAAAAGTCAGAGTGAATGCTAATTGTGTACAACATAGATGCTCTCTGTCTTATTTTATTTAAGATGGTTAAATTATAATCAAAATAAAACAGAAACAAAACAAGAGCATTGATAGTATATTTTTAACATTTAGATAGCTTACCACTTCTGTTGGGACGCTGTCATACTTCACTTTTTGACCATCTTTCTCATTCTCCATAGCACTAGAATTGTCAATTATTTCAACAATGAAATTCTTGACATTAACTACGACCAAGTAGAAGTGATTTGACTGACATATGGGGAAAAAGAACTGCAGAAGTTTCAAAAAATTAAATTCTAATATATGAACTATTTAATACTGAATAATAAAAGTTCATACCAGATCAATATCATTTATGTGGACCCATGGGAATCCTGCAATTTCATGTTCTAATCGATCACAGAAAATAGCACATCTGCGTGATGGTACCCATTTTTTAAGGGCATCGACAACTGTGAAGCTCTGAAAAAAAAAGAACATATGTTTCTGTTATTCGAATGAAATGTGTTTTTTTTCTGTGTTTTTTAGTTTTGTATACTTACACAGGGTTGTGTAGTAAAGAAGAATCTGTTCTTGGAGTGTGGATCTCGAAATTTTCCATTATGGTTAAGTATGGTGCTCCACACATCCAAAACTGGAGCATGAATATATTCATCTGGGGAAAAAGACTTCATCTCATGTCTTCTTAACTGAACACGTGTATCATCATACATCAATTTTTCCCTAGCATTATATGATGTCAGATTAGTGTTTAAGTTTTTATTTTATTATTTCCAAAAATAAAAATAGCATACCTTTCATCAACAGTATTATACATAACCCAAAAATATATTTCCTGCTGATTCTTATCAATCGTTTCCCTTGCATCAATGTATCTGATTCTGAATGGTGACATCATTTTTTCTGTAGGCTTCAACACTTCCTTTCCTCTTGTTTTCATTCTTCTGCCTTCATCTATTATGTTCTGTATTAAATTCTTCATGTTGTCAGTTAGTAAAGTTCATGCTAATACACTGAGTAAGGAATGCTAACATAGTGAATAAGAAATGCTAAAAAAAGATTATCATAAACCTAGCGAGTATAATCCATGATATTTTTTATGTAGGATGCTAATACAGTGAATTAGAAATGCTAAAAAAACATATTTTTAATGCAAACGAAAGATTAATAATTACCTTTCCTTTGTCTGACACAGTTTGTCCCTCTTTTAATTTTGCATCCTGCATAATATTGATTCAATAAAAATTATATACTATATAAAATAATTGAATGATTTAGGAAATTATTTTTTGAAACAATGACTGAACAAAATTCACCTTTCCTCTCTCTATCACTGATAGATCCCCTTTCAAAGCTGGTTCCTGTATGATATTCATCAAATACATATTTTAAGAATAAACTACATATATAATAATTTATGAACTATTTTAAAAACATATACCTGATGATTGTTTCTTATACATTTTTCAATCACATTTGCTCCATCAACCACATTATATATTGGATTTTTTTATATGTTGATTTAATAAAATTGAAACTAATATTGTGATCAAGAAATGCTAAAAAAGCATATATTATATGCTAACGAAAGATAAATAATTGTTGAAATTATTAATTTTGAAAGAAATACCGTAATATTGTCTGCAAAGGAATCGTTCACACCAGTTGCTTCATCAACATGCTTGTCTTGATTAAATATGTTACCAGAATTAATTTCTTGTGTAACTTTGAGCACATCACGCCATGCATCATCACTAATGCCAAGGCTGAAGCTTGGTATGTCTTCAACTTTCTTCTCAAATTCTGCTCTCTTTGCCAATGCTCTCTCATTCTCTTCTATTGCAGCTATGCGTTCTGGATCACTCCAGAATTCATCATCATCTTGTGTTGTAGGTAGTTCATTTTGAGCATCTTCTACCTCAGTTGTAACAATTGTTGGTTTTCGAAAAAGAAGTTGTTGTGCTGTTTCAAATGACTTTTTAAAAAATAAGTTCTCCAACATATGTTCAGGTACACCTTGCACGGTTTTCACCAACTTCAGTATAATATCTGCCATCATCTTTGACTGCTCAATTATCAAATCTGCATACTCTTTGACTTCATCTTTGTTCATTTCTTGCTTTTGCAGATCAACATTGCGAGAAGTCTCTACATCATTGTCGACAGCAATGTTTGAAGTTGCTTTTTCTTCACTCTGATATTTGATCTCATTTGTCTCATGTGGATTGTTTTTAAAAAAATCTTCATATGTGTATGGTTCATATACATGCCCTCCTCCAAACCCTTCTGATTTCAGCTCTGCAGCCTGCCTTTTGCTTAACAAACCATATGTCCAGCCTTTGAATGCTGGAATTGAACGATCAACTTGTCTCATGTATGGTACAACTCTGTCAACATAGAACACCTGAGGCAAACAAATTTATATTTGGTAAGGATTGTAAAAATAAATAAACCATATTGCAAATTATGAGAATCTATAAAGATATGTTTTACCATCAAGAACAAGGTAGGTCCATTGAAGTATCTATCTTTGTTTATCTTCCAGAAAACTGCTTGATGCACTAAACATCTCTTTGTGTAATCGCACCAATCATAATGACGAATTTTTTCAACATCAGAAAGTACATGCATCAGTTGGGGGTGTACATAGCCATTTCCAGTTGACTCTATGAGGCAATTGATAAGAAGAATCATGAAATGTATCTTGAACCAATAACCTCCATCCGTATGAGATAGCATTACTTTGCAGATGTCAACAGCTAAAATTCTGTTTGACTCCTTTGTGAAGCAATTTCTCCATTGCTCAAGCAAAACACATGGTTCAGATCTATGCATTTTTTCTATCCTTCCAGTACCTCTAGGAAACCCCATTATCAGAGACACATCAGTTGAATCTATATGCAGTCTTCGACCTCTCTTTAAGGCCAACTCAGAACTCTCGGGATCAAAATTGTCTAATAACCAGTAGCTTAAAATTTGTGGCATTTCCTTCACACGCAAGTGAAGTATGCTACCAAAACCAATTGATTCAACAGCTCTCTTCTGTTCATTTGTGAAAACCTTAATTGCATCACACAAAATGGATGGACTGGTTCTGCTTCTCAGAATAGGGTAATTTTTGCAAGGAGGTATTTCTTGCGAGCTGCAATATTGAATCTTGGTATTTGATTTTTCAGCAGGTTCTATACACTGACCTTCTCTTAGTTGGTTAAAGAATGTTAAAGCCAATGTTGTAGATTCAGATTGTGAATCATCATCATCTTTGTGAATCCCTTTCTCTTCATTAGGTACTGGTATGATTGCTTTATTATCATATTCTTTTGCGGACCTTTTTCTTTTGTTTCTTCCTGTTATTTTTTTCAATTTATTATTCATAGTGAATATCAGTATAGCAAAAAATGTATGCTATTCTAAAACAGAAATCTATAATAATTTGATGATATGTAAATGATTGATCATATATGAATGCTAACTTTAAGTAATATAAGGCTAACAAAACAGAATACGAATGCTAACATATACATATTTTCAGAATGCTATCTATAACTAACATAAATAATTACAGTCTCATGTATGTACGTTAAGGAATATGCATGTTTATGACAATTTATAGATTTAAGCGAGAAAGAGAAATATCTTCTAACATCCAAATTTATCACTATTTATATTTATATATTTTTTTATATGATGTAGCAGAGAGAATGCAATTCATAATTCAGAACTTCATATCTATTAAATTTCAATATAATATGCTAAAATAGAATGTAATTCCGTAAAAAAATCCAGTTAAATGTTAGAATATCTAGAAAATTACTATTTCTATTATTTTTCTTATAATATTTTACCGTCACTTTTTAATTAATGAAAACTACAGAAAAAAACTTCTGAGCACTTACTTCATAAATCTGACGAAGTAATAAATCTTCAATATATAATGAAAAATGTTCAGATTCATAAGTATATTAACTTGTTGTTGTGCTGTCTTTTTCATCGATTGACGTTTTTTAGCAGCATAGTATATATCACTCGTCGTCTTCCTCATTTTTGTATATCTTTCTGCGAAGAACCCTAGCAATGGTCGTCGTTTCTCTGAATTTGGTGTTCTGAATTTGCTTTGGTGTGTGAAGTGCTCTGTGAAAATGTTGTGACTCTGAGAAGAATCTTTTTTCATTGTGCAACTTTTTAGATTTATATTATTTTTATTTTTACAATTTATTTTCGTATTTTTACGTTTTCAGTTCGCGCGTTTTTACAATTATTCTAAATAAATATTAAATAATTATTTTAAAATTATAAAATATTTAATACATTTTTCTCAATTAAAGAAATTTTTATATTCACTGTAAATATTTTTAATATTTTCTACTATTATTCTTTATATATTCATTTTTGTTAATTCATATATGTTTTTATGGAATATGGTTTCTTTTATGGGGTAAAATGATAATATTTTTGACTTTAATACGATTTAATTTAAATTAAATTTAATCATTATTATTGATTATTGTATTTGGATTAGTTATTGTTAGTATTTTTAATAGATGTAGTTCTGCATTTTGTTTTGCTAATCACTTAAAATGATAATGATAACGAAGAAAACAACAATATACTGATAGGAATACTAAATTAATTCTAATGCTAACGGAGGCATATGACAATGCTAATGAAGGTATTATAAATGCTCTTTTTTTTAATAGAAAAATAAATACATATTGTTCAAATTTGCCCTATTATAGTTTTTTTATATCTTTTAAAATTTTATTATTTTGTCTTGTTGAGTTGTCGACTTTTTTCGTAATATATATATATATATATATTTAATGAATATTATTTTCTTAATTTGGTTAAATGACTATATTTTTTACTTGCATTTTTTTTGGACTTTGGTTTGTATGTTATTTGCTAATGACTCATAATCATGATGCTAACGAACAGTACAACAATACAGTTATAGGAATACTAATAAATATTAATTCTAACGGACATAATATGAGAATGCTAATAAAGGTAGTGTAATAATGCAAAAAAAAAAGATTGCAAAAGTAAATACATATTGTTGAAATACTTTTTTAAAAATGTGTATTATTTATTATGTCTTGTTGAGTTTCTGACTTTTTTTGTAATTTATATATATTTTTAGGAAATATGGTTTCTTAATTGGGTAAAATGACAAATTTTTTGACTTTTTAATGATTTAATTTCAATTGCATGAATTTGATTTAATTATGGTGAGTAATTTATACAGAGTTACATTTGAATGTGATATACTAATCACTGAATATCATTATCATAAAGAACAAAGCAATAATATAGCGATAGGAACACTAATGAATATGAATGCTAATGGAGCAAATATGATAATGCTAATGAAGGTACTGTAATGATGCAAATGGATTACAATACGATAATAATACTAATAAATACAAGTCCTAATAATTAGTCTTACATTACAGGGGAAATAGAAATATTGTTTGGTAATTATAATAACTACATGCCATCAACATTGTTAATTGTTTTCAAAATGTAAAGACATTCCACAACTTTCTTAATTAGCATTCTTGTTCAGATAATACTGTGCCATGTCGATTGCGCTTTCTTTTGAACGTAGCTGGTAAAAGACATTAGCTTCGGAAATGTTGGTATCTCTATGAATGTTGCTTCTTTCAGAGAGTATAAAAGCGCAATACTTTATCCTTAAGTATTTTAGCAACCTTGATGAGTTTTTCCTCAGTCCACAATTCCATTTTCTGACATCACTATGCCTGTAAGTCTCCATATGCCGCATCATATAAATGCCACAATCTGTTTTGTTTGAATTGTTTCTCCATGGCATTCGCATGCGGTCGAGATGGGTGATCTTTTTCTTAAGATCTTTTGCAACAGTATCAAGGCCCATTTTCTTCAAGAAGAGAATGAAATTAACAAGCTGCAAGGTAGAAATGACAGTAAAAGAATTTGTTACATATCACATTTTTAAGCTTTTTGAAAAAAAGATGCATTATTGTTAATTTTTTTCCTTGTAACATTACCAGTTTTCCAGGAACATTCCCATACTTCAATCGGATACCATCTTGTTTCCCTTCAAGTGCAGGTGAGTTGTCAATGATGTGAGCAACCATTTCCTTTAAATCAATACTGATGAGGTAGAAGTGTTGTGCTTCATATATTGGGAACAAAAACTGCAAAATTTTATCAGTAGTGTTATTTTATTGTCAAGATATTGAAAAAAATATATATATAAACCATACCATTTTGATTTCGGATATCTTGAACTGTGGAAAGGCATTGAATTCAATCTCCAAGTTCTCATGGAATTTGTTCATTGCATCCTTTTTACTTATTTTAGCAGGGGCAGAGACAATTGAGTATTGCTACAAGAAAACAAGGAAGAAGTAAGTGTATTTTTTTCTGTTATATACAATGCTAACGGACCACATTGATAATGCAAAGTAAGGTATACTATTATGCTAACGGAGGTATAAAAGTTTTTCTTACACAGGCTGTGGTAGTGAAGCAGAATCTTGTAGGCTTTGTCTGTGTGCGGACCTCAGCATGATTTAATATAGTACTCCAAACATCAATGATTGCATAGCTGATGTAGTTGTCCTTATTCAATGTCATCAGCTCAGACCTTCTAATCTGAACTCGATTATCATTGTATAAAACCTTCTCACTGAATTTGATCAGTTATGCATTGTTAGTCAAAATCACAAAAAACATATATGTATCTTTTTTATTAATTTATGTTTACCTTTCATCAGGATCATTATTTTCAATTGCCCAGTAATAGAGTTGAAACTCTATCTCTGTTGGTCTTTCTTTTGCATCAACAAGTAGTTGGAAATTCTGTTCTGGATTGGCTGATTCAGTTTTTGTTGGTTGGACATCTACACTCTCAGCAAGAACCTCCTTGGCAGCTTCGTTTTTTTCAGTCTTATCTTCCTCACAATCTCCATCTCCATTCTTCTCTTTTTCAGCTAAATCTATATGCACAACTTGATTTCTTTCAGCATCTTTCAGTTCATTCTTATCTCCCTGACAATCTTCATCTTCGTTCTTCTCTTCATCAGCGACCTCTATAATCACACCTTCATTTTTTTTAGAAACCTGCAAAAATATATATCACCTATGAGATTACTACTAATTACTTGAATGTGAATTCATATCTAACAATATTTTATATATTGACCTCAATATCTTGCATCTCATATCTTTCTCTTTCTGTCAGTGCATGCAAGATGTCGTCTATTGCTGATCTATAAGACTTGTCCAAAAAGCCTCCATCATCATCACCATCATCATGTTCACAGTTTTTCTTTTTAAATAGTACAAGGTGATGTACTGCCTCAAATGCTTTTCTGAAATCAACATCATTTAACATTTGCAGAGGTACTTCTTTCAACATCTGCATAAGCTTGATCATTGATCCAGTCATGCTCCTGGCATGTTTGAACATTTTTTCTGCATAGTCGATGGGATTTGATGGCAATGGAGAGCTATGATTTTTTTCAGAGATGCTTTGTGGTAAGGTGGTTGCTCCTAGAAAGGAAGATAATTTTAGTGCCGGCTCAGATCCAGATGTTGGATTCTCTCGGATCATTTCTTCTATGGTGTATGGTTGGCAGGGGTATCCTCCACCAAAGTCACCCGACACAAGTTCTGTTGATTGCCTGGCACTCAATAATTGACTGTCCCAACTGCAGAAAGCCGGGATACACCTTGGCACCTCTCTGTTGTAAATTTCAACTCTATCAATATAGAACATCTGTTTCAAAAGAAAAACAAATATGATTTGGATATTTGACATTTGTTAGGTACTGTAAATGCTAACAAGAATAGTTTATTATTGTAATGAATAATTATACCATTACTTCTTACCATCAAGAAGAATATTGGTCCTGTGTAGAGTTTGGATTTATCGATCTTCCATTAAACTGTGTGTTCCACCAAACACCTCAACACGTAGTCACACCAATCATATGTTCTCAGATTTTCAAAATTTTCAAGATATTGCATCAGCTGTGGGAAAACATATCCATTGCCACAACTTTCAATCATGCAATTTGTTAGCAGTATCATGAAATGTCGTTTGAACCATTCACCTGCAGACTTGTCTTCAATCATTTTGTTACACACATCACTTGCTAATATCTTGTCACTATCTTTACCAATCTTCTTTCGCCATTTAGGGACCAGGTTATGTGGTTCACTGCGTGGCATCTTTGACATTTTTCGCGGTCCTCTAGGGAAATTGAAAATAAGTGACACATCATTAGCTTCTACGCGTAATCTTCTCCCATGCATCAATTTCAGCTCACGTGAAAGTGGGTCGAAACTCTCTAAAAGCCAATAGGCAAAAGCAGTTGGCAAGTATTTGACATTCAAATCCAATATGCTCTCAAAACCCATTGCAATAACTGCATTTTTTTGGGCTGCATTCATCTTTTTAACACCATTGTATAGAGACGACGGGCAACTTCTGAGCTTTATTTTTAGGTACCTATTCTCAATCTCATCTGCAACACTTGTGTTTTCATCGGAATGCTCTGTTGCGTTCCATTAAGAACCTTGTTTAAGCTTTTTAAAGAAATCTAGTGGATTCATCTGTTTTTTTTGTAAGGCTTGGATGTCATGCCTCATCTTTGTCCTTTTTTCAATTCTCACAGTATCAATGTTTGTTTCATCTGTCGAGCTTGTTGTTGTCCTTCTCCTTTTCTGAATTCCTGCATTTTGTAAATGTATGGAAAAATATAAGAAACAATAACGCAAACTAAATTTAGTTATGTGTATGATTGTAATGATAACAGATCTTAATGATAATGATAATGCTAATGTTTATTAAAATAGAGTTCTGTATCTGCTAACATTTATGTTGCTAACCAAGCCATATCATGCCAGGAAGTATTGAAATAGAGAATAAAGTTTTGTACAAGCATCTGTTTCATATCTCCCCTGCTAATAGATAACATTTACAATGCTAACAAAATAATATGAAATATACAACATACAATAATTCTTTAATGTTTGTAATGTTGCATGTTTAAAATGATAATGTTAACCAATACTAGTAGTACATGCTAACGAAGATATATGATATTGATAATACTTACTGATCATCGTAACAGAACTCAATGATAATGCTAACCAGTATTACGGTACAAGCTAACAATGATATATAATATTGATAAGAGTTACAGATTTCATGCTTACAGAAATTAATGATAAGGTTAACCGGTACTACGGTACAGGCTAACAAACATATATGATATTGATAAAAGTTACTGATTGCATACCAACAGAACTCAATGATAATGCTAACGAGTGTTACAGTTTAGGCTAACCCAGATGTATGATATTTGATAAGAATTAATGATTTCGGTCTAAACAGAACCATTGACAATGCTAACGAGTGTTACAGTTTAGGCTAACCCAGATGTATGATATTGATAAGAATTAATGTGTTCATGCTAACATACCTCAATCATAATGCTAAGCAATATTACTCTTGATGCTAAACTAGATAAATGATATTGATAAGAATAACGAGTTCATGATAACACACAAAAATTGCAATGCTAACATTATAATACAAAATGCTAAAGAAAATGTTACTGTAAGCAACATATATCTGCTTGTTGTTATGAGTTAAGAAAGTATCTTTTCGATGCTAACAAAAATATATAACAAATGCTAACGAAACTTAAATAAATCATACAGATGCTATCAAAAAATGAAACTTCATTCATTATCAGACTATTATCTATTTATTTTCATTACGCAGAATGAGTATGATAAATTTAATCTAATTTTTAGTGAAGTCTCTTACAGTGAAAATCAAGTAAAATATACTTTGTTGAAGCATGAACTCACCTTTGTTAGCCATTTTTATCCGCGCAGCAGGTGGTATCAGTCGATTTTTTCAGCAATTTTTTGCGTTTTTTGGAAACCCTAGATTGCTTTCTTCTTCCAGATCTTCTTTGAAATGAATGTTCTGCGATTTCGTGAAGCAGTTGTGTGAGAAGACAGTTTGCAATGATTTCTGGCGAATCGGAGAACGTGTATAATTTTTTTCCCATAATACCCTTAATGAATTCGCGCCATTTCATAATTTCAACTTATTTACGAAACTGCCACCGCATCAAGATTAAATCTGGTGCTTCCGTTTTTTTTATTGTGTGGTGGTAGATTGGTTTATTGTTTACACACTAGGGGTGGTTTACACCAGAACCACCCCCTATATATATATATGTGTGTGTGGGGGGGGATTTGGTTCAAATGAGAACAATGCTTCGTATAGGAACGTGAGAACAGTGCATGTTTAGTGTAATTTTTAGTGTTTTTCTTATTGTATTTTGATGCTATTTTTTAATTTTTACTTTTAATGTTTTTCTTATTGTATTTTAGTGCTAAATGTTTTAGCACCAAAATAAAATAAGAAAAGCACTTAAATTACACTAATCAAGCCCGTTCTCACGTTCCCACACCAAACTTAGGTCCTATTATAACCAACCCCTATATATAACATAGATTATTAATAAATTCATTAATGGTGAGAGAAATCTCTAACATGAATTAATAGAGAGAGATACCTTGTGAAATTTTGAGCTCTTTTCAAATACAAAATTTATTAAGAATAAGTTAATCATTTAACATATTTTTTATGTTTATATTATAATAGAATTTGGTCTCTAATCTTTTCAAAAGACTAAAAAATTAATGGAATTAATTGAATCAATCGATCGCGCCCTTAACCTTTGGCTTCGGGTTTATTGATGTCACCTTTATTTCACGGAATTTGTTATTGACAAAAACTTGTATGAGACCGTCTAACGGATCCCCTTAGGTTAGACGGGTCAATACCCGTCCAAACCCGCCCAAACCCACCCCAAACCCGCGTCCCACACGTAGGCGCGTAAGTTGCACACGCCCCTACGCGCGGCGCGTGCAGCTCACGCGCCTGCTGCTTTTTTTTTTTACCTTTTTTTTCCGCGGTGAATGACAAGTGGTAGCCTTTATTCTTCTTTTCTTCTTTTTTCTTCTATTTCGTTTCTTTAATTCTTTCATCTCTTTTTCACTTTCTTTTTCTTTTTTTATTTCTTCTTTCCCTTTTTTCTTTCTTGGTCTCATTTTTTTGTTTCTTTTTTTTTCTTTTTTTAATAATTATAATATAGTCTTCTCAGGGTATACATTTAGTTTTAAAAAATATATTTTTTTCTTGACGATTGACTAATTATTGAGCCAAAAAAAGAAGTATCATTAATTAATCAAAGTATCATTATTTATGAGGTGGAGTATTATTAACTCACATATGAGTATCATTATTTATGGGGTGAAGTGAAGTCTCATTACTATAGAAAAAAGTATCACTAATTGCAGAAGAAAGTATCACTAATTGAAGAAAAGTATCACTAATTGTAGAAGAAAGTATCACTAATTAGAAAGAAAAGTATCACTAATTGCAGAAGAAAATAACACTAATTAGAAGAAAAGTATCATTATTTGCTGAAGAAAGTATTACTAATTAGAAAGAAAAGTATCACTAATTGCAGAAGAAAGTAACACTAATTAGAAGAAAAATATCATTAATTACGGAAGAAAGTATCACTAATTAGAAAGAAAAGTATCATTAATTGCAGAAGAAAGTATCACTAATTAGAACAAAAGTATTACTAATTGCAGAAGAAAGTATCACTAATTAGAAAGAAAAGTATCATTAATTGCAGAAGAAAGTATCACTAATTAGAACAAAAGTATCTGTAATTGCAGAAGAAAGTATCACTAATTAGAAGAAAAGTATCACTAATTGCAGAAAAAAGTATTACTAATTAGAATAAAAGTATCACTAATTGCAGAAGTGTTGGTCCCGGGGCGAGTCGGAATCAGTTTAAAGGGGGAGTGAATAAACTGAATACAAAAACTGAACTAGATGTGGAATATTAAGGGCCCGTTTTGACTCGCGATGTGATCCGTGCTTTGGGGAGATCAGTTGAGATGATCTGCTAGCTCGGAGTGCTGTGTGTGCTTGGGGTGTGTAATTAAAAACATGCAACTGGACTGAAAATTAAAGTAGAGCACACAAGTAATTTATAGAGGTTCGAAGCTCAACTTCTACGTCCTCTCTTCCTTCCGCAGAAGGGCAATTCACTATGCCAGTGTAAAGTTCCTTTATTACAGTTACACAGTGAAGACAACTGCTGAACCTGGTGAACGGCAACTTTACGAGTCACGGTGTCCCTTTCAGCTCATGATGTCCCAAAAGCTACAATCTAATGAACTCGGCCTCCTCAGCCAGTAGGTTGACAGCTCACACTTGCGATCTCTAACTGCTCGCTGGAGAGATAAGGTGCTATTGCCCATCTTTACATGATTTTAGATCTCGCTCGATCTTCAAGAATACAGTCTTGAAACTGGTATCAACTGGTGTGCTCCTTTACACGTCGGCGTCTGAGCTGGGTACTTGATCACTGAAGCACTGGGACTGAGAGAATAGCTTTAGCTAGAAATCTTCAACAGCTAGCTTGATGCGCGTTAAGGCTCCTTCTCATCAGTTGGAACTTTTGATTCTTCAGAGTTTTTGAGCGTGAGGCTTTAGTGCTTTGGCGAACGTCTTCACGGAAGGTCTTAACTAAAGTTCTCTCCAAAATTCTCAAAAGCCCACGGTCTTCTCCGAGGTAGCTCACCTTTTAAATATGGGTGAGTGGAGACCACTGATGATCACTCTGTGATCATAAATAATAAAGCCGTTGGGAGGCTTTTATTTAAGAGGGTCGTTGAGTTACTTTTGCTCTTTTGATGAGTATTTGTTCCAAGATCTCAGTTGCATTAACTTCAAGATCTTCTTTGGCTTATCTGAAAATGGAATTTCAGTTACGGCTCCTATCTTAATTTTCAGTTCTGAGCTTTGTCTGGCAGTTGAAATCTTCAGTTCCTTTGTCTGTCAGTTCTGTACATCTCTCGGCAGTTTGGAAAGCTTCAGTTGAGATTATCTTCAGCTGGCAGTTCTGGGCTTGGGCTTAATGCCTTCTGAGCTCCAGTTGGCTTTACTTCAACTGGCAGTTCTGAGCTAAGGCTTATGCGTTTTTGAGCTTCAGTTTGATTATTTTCAGCTGGCAGTTCTGGGCTAGGGTTTGATACCTTCTGCGCTCCAGTTTGATTTGCTTCAACTGGAAGTTTCAACCAGTGTTCTTCTGCTAGCATTTTGGACTTGTGTCCCTTCAGCTTTGAACTTCAATGGACTGGTCTTAAGTTCGGTTGCTGGCGCTTTATCAGTTGGACTTCAAAACTGATGCGTCTTCAGCTGGTATCCTTTGAAGCGGTACTTCATCAGCTGGAACTTCATTCTTCAGCTGGTATTCTTTGAGCTGGTATTTTCCTTCAGCTTGTACCATGGTCTTTTCTTCAGCTGGTATGCTCCTTCAGCTGGAATATCCTGAGCTGGCATTTCTTTCAGCTTGGATCTTGGACTGGTACACTTTTTCAGTTGGTATTTCCTTCAGCTGGGGTATCTTTCTTCGACTGGAACATTTCTTCAGTCGGTATTAGATTAGAACTGGCATGTCCTTCAGTTCTCTTCAGCTGGACCATCTCTTCAGCTGGTGTTGGTCTTGAACAGGTATATCCTTCAGTTCTCTTTAGCCAGAACATCTCTTCAGCTGGTCTCGGCTTAGAACTGGTATGTCCATCAGTTCTCTTCAGCTGGTGTTGGCCTAGAACTGGCATGTCCATCAATTCTCTTCAGCTGGAACATCTCTCCAGCTGGTATCGGTCTTGAACTGGTATGTTCATCAGTTCATCACTGTAGACTGGTGGCATTCGGTACTTCTCTTGCTGGTACCTACATCTTCCAGTTTGTCTTGCAAACTGTTCTAGCAAGCTACAGTCTTTTTTTTTCTCTCTATTCTTTTCCCTTTTCTCTGTTCACATGGATTGATCATTTCTTTTGTCTTTGACAGCTTGATTTTGTATGATCAGCCTTAGTTTTCTGCTTGATTTCTTTTCAGTTCTTTCAAGGCTCTTTGCATATTTTAACATCTCATCAAAACCCCTTGTAAGAAAAACCTTGATAGTTTTTCCTAACAATTTTCCCTTTTTTGATGATGTCCAAAACATGGAAAAATTGAGCAATGATGGAAGAACTGATTGAGAAATTTTTGAGCTATGTAGTAAGGACACAATCAAGCAAGAAAACTCGTATAGCTAAGAAACTGCTTATGTAAACTGATTAGATATCTTTCAATCTACAACAGTTTGTTTTTCTTTTCTTCTTCTTCAGTTTCTAGCTCTTCAGCTGCTACGCTTCTTCAGCTGGTATCTCATCTCCTTCTTAACCTATTCCACCAGTTGCTAGGCTCTCCTTTTTCTCTAGCACTAGCATTTCTTCAGACTTCCCCCTGAGATAATTGACTCTCATCTCTGGCAGCATTTCTCCAGACAACTCCTCAGACTTCCCCCTAAGGCTGATGCCTCTCTTCTTGAGCAGTTCCTACAATCCACAATACTTCCCTCTGATGTTGTACTTCTCCTTAAAACTGCGAAGGTTCCCTCTAAATCTCATCTCAGAGACTCAAAAACTTTTTTCCATCATCCTTTTCAATTTCTTCAATCTCTTCCCCTTTTTTAGCATCATCCAAAAGGGTGTGTATATGGAGATCAACGGGTGGAATGGGAACATGTGTTAACAAGCTGAATGTGGTAGCTAAGTTATCTTCAAACGGAAAGGGGTATGGTTGTTCTCTTGGTGGTGAGGGTAGCCAGTTGGATGCTTCTTCAGTTGGCATGAACTGCCATAGATCTGGCAGTGGAGACTGAACTTGGGGTTCAGTTGACATCATGGCCAAACTTGGGAGGAGTTGTTCAGTTGGAGGTAGGTGGTTGAACTCTATTGGTGTGGAGGATGAGTTGGATGGCTCTGCAAATGGCAGTGGAGCTGCGGCTGGTACTCCATTTCGGATTCTATGGATCATTGAATCCATGATCTCTAAAAGAGTAAAAGTGGTCATCGATGGATGATTCATCCAATTTATGCTCCAATTTCCTTCTTGACTCTAGAAAAATCATCCCTTCCTGTCAAGCAGTTCAAACATAACTACTTCATCAACGTGATATCCCTAGAGTGACCATCTGAGATATCTCCTCAGTTGATTGAAGAGATCAGAGTCGTAACTCTCGATGAGCTGAAATCTACTGAGTAGATTGTTGAGTGTTATGTTGAAGCTTTCTTCAACACCATCCATGAAGTTTGTAACAGCTGGTTCAGACTCAGCTGGTGCAGTTGACTCTGATGTCATGTCATCATCTGACATGATCTGCTTTTCTTAACTATTAGAAGTCGGTTCAGTCAAAGTGGAGGGGCCTTCTTCTGCCATGTGCTATCTCCTCGATCGCTTGCCAAAAGGCTTCAGATTCTTCCTCTTTTTAACAAAAATTGTGGAGTGATTCCATCACAGTTTCCTTGGAGATCACGATCAGATTTCCGTTGACTGATGAAATGATGTTGCCATCTTCTGCGATGTTGGAGAACATATAGAATTCGGAAACTAACTCAGGAAAGCATCGTCCAAATCTTGGACCTCTTGTGAGAAACTGAAAGAGTCCAGTTTCCTCCGCTACTGAGATTAAGCGATGGAACTTGTCAGGCTTAAGTCTCTTCATCATGAAGTCCAGTTCTATGAACTTGTCTCTTTTTAGGTTGAGAGCAAGCCTAGCTGGATCGATGTATTGAGTGGGCAATTCCATTCTGCAACAGAGTCTTTGAGAGAGATGGAATGGAGTAGAGAGAGATACAAAGCAAATACAAGGAGAGTTTGGGACTGATATGTGATCTTTGATCAATATCTCCTTGGCATTTAAAGAAACTTTGCATACATGTACTTTGAGTTGGACTCGAGTACGCATCAGCTGATCAGTTTAATAGATTTGACTGATACTCAGCTGGCATAAATGAGATGATCATCTTAACCGTCAACAAGTTTAGCATAAATTTTGAATCAGCGGTTGAGATTTCATCAATTTAAAAATGGGGTAGTTGCCATAAATAGCAAATATTTTGTGCAGGATTTTGCTATTTATATCTCTCAGGCTATCAACTCACTTTCCACTTTAGCGATTGATTTTTCTCAGTAGCATTAAAAGTTTGCTATCTTGAGAGATCTCCCATTTTGAAAATAATGCCCATTAGATCACGATGGCATTAATTTTATAGAGGAATAAGTTTAAAGAATTAATCATTTTAAACTTATCCTTGACAGTTGGGATACCCCGTCCAACTGATGACTTTTTGATGAACTGACAATGTGGCAACTGATCGATCAGTTCTAGTAATATCATCTTCTTAGCCCCTGGAACTGATTCATCACTAAACTGATGAAATCAGTTACAGAACTGCTGGACTATATCTCAGTCAATTTTCTCTTCTTGATGGGCCGAACTGGATACTCTTCACTGCTCTCATCAGGGCAGGTTGATCTCTTCCTCTTTGAGACGGATCAAGTCCTTTAGCAGGCTTCTCTGGCCTTGCTATCTTCACGGATTGACTCTGGTGTTTAGCTTCAGCTGATGTGACCCTTCGCCTTCTATGCAAGTTCCTTCTTGAGGATGACTTGAACTGAACTTCTTGTTGGTTCAGTTGGACGACTGTCTTGTAGCTTGAAGCAATCAGTGGGATGACATATCTCTTTGACAAGAGATTGGGTGATGTTGCAGTGTCTTCATCATCACACGGTTGACTCACTGCAACTGGAGTGAGAGGTGGCTCTCGATGCATCTATGCTGTTACAAGTTCAGTTGGTCGATTAGGCTCAGCTAACTGATTTGACAGAGTATCAAAATTCAATTTTCTGCAGGCAGGGATGGTTGTGCAAATCTCTTGCTGCTTTGCTTATGCTTCTCCTTGAGCCTTGATGTCACTTCCCAATTCGGCAAGTAGGGCAGTTGGAGGAATTTTGTTGGTCAATCTATGACTCATCATCATCTGCACTTGCACGATAGTTGGACGAAATGGATTTGAAGACCCTATCCATTTTAAACTCCAAGTTTCTTCTCTTTGCCAAAAACTCATGCCGTGAAAAGTAGTGATCAAGAAATATGACTGGATGGACATTGAGTGTCTCTAGTTGTACTAGTAGAAGTACCGGTGCATAAGCTTAAAAAGTGTTTGATCTTGCTTGGCCACAAATGCAAATTGAGTCAGAAGTAAATTGGTTACCTCTTTTTGTGCATTCTTGGCTACATTTTTACCACTATAGAAAGTGTGAATATCTTCTTCCATCAGTTAAAGAGGAGGGCAAGTTCTCCTGAAGTAGTTAGCTCCATAATTTGAATGAGGAATTCCGATGAATGGAATAAGCTCATCTGGATTGGAATAGTCTTGGAAGTCTGCTGTTGATCCATTCTTGGAGACTGATGATGGGACGGCATTGGCAGTTGAGGTATTTGAGGCTGAGGCACTTGTGTTGCCTTTTCTTAGCCTTTTCTTCTTGAGTGAGTAAAGATGAATGCTTCATCTCTTGGGAATCCAGTCGGAGATGAGGACTGGTAAAGCATCATTATTTGGCAGCTTCAAGATGTCTTCAATCATCTTGCTCATTCTGAGAACAATTCCTACCATGGACTCAAACTTCCTTGTTCTCTTTGAGTTGAAAGCCTTGAGAACTTGACGCTTGAATTGTGAGAATACAAACTCTACCTAGTTTATCTCGCATCCTTCAGCTAGGTGTATCATTACCTTGTACCTCTCCTGGGTAAGCTGGCTTAGGCTTCCAATAGCTCCAAACATCATCTTGTTGGTGATATCGAGCAGAACTCCATACTTTGGTCTTAGATCAGTTTTAGTTGTGGTAAAACTGAATGCCTTTTTACAGGTGGAGTTCTTCCACCTTCTCCAGTATGGTTCAACTGCTTCACTCAAATCTTGAACGGTTGCTCCTTGCCTTGGAAGTTGAAAAACTCTAGAAACGGTTTTTTCAGTTATCTTGATAGGTCGGCCTTGGATAACTGATGTAATTTCCTTGTCATTAGCACTAATTTATGCTTGGAGAAGAAATTCACACACCCGACTTTGTCTGAAGAATCTGGGTGGTGTTTCCAGGTAGTGAAGAATCCGTGTCTTGTGAAGAGAAACAAGCAGGTTCTGGCCATTTGAATTTTGAAGAATATCTTGGAATTTCTTCCTTTCAAAGAATTTATCTCTCGTCATCTGATTTTTGAAAGAGCTGGGGGAACTAAGCAATTCTGCCATTGAAGAAAATTTGGCTAGAATTTAGAGAGAGATGAGAGAGAGAGAGAGAGAGAGAGAGAGAGAGAGACTCTTTGAGTAAGATTTGGGAAAATGAGTATGTCTATTCTCTTTCGCAAAGGATGTGGACTAGATCTGAATTGATTTATGAGTAATGAAAAGGTACTCATATATCTTTGAAAAATTTGTGTCCCCTTGCTTTCGTTTGTTTACTTTAAATGTCCTTGTCAGATTGCAACAGCACAAAGGTGCGCAATAAATGTTTGACAAGAAATTTTAAAATTTTAAGGCAAAATGGTTTTATTGAAAATAAACTGAAATACAAGAAGTATTTTTTTGAGGAACTTGGTCAGTCATTTTGATGGGCCTTTAGTTTTTCTTGCATTCATTCTTTCTCTTCTTAGAGATTGGCTCATTGGGACTGTTTAGTTTTTGGATATTTTGAGATCTTTTTACAGAAGGCTTCAGTCCAGTGTGAGCTTGCAGCTCTTTAACTGACTCAGATAGTTGCTTTACCTGTTCTTGCAGATGTCTAATCAACTCTTCATGATGTATTATAGTATGAACTGGTGACCTGTTGAGCTGCTTGTCTGGCTGAATATCGTCAGTTTCTTCAATTTATGAGTCTGCTGTTTTCTTCTCTTTCTGCACATTGTTTCTCTTAAGAGCAATCATTTCTTCAATTTCTTCTTTTCTTTGTGCAGAACTCTTCAGCTGAGTTGATGTTGAGTCTTTTTTAGCTCTCTTTTCAGTAGACTCTGTTTGAACTGGTGTTGCAGAAGTCTCTTTGGCTGCACTTGATTCAGCTTGTCCCTTACTTTCGTGTTTTGGTGACCCTCCTTTTGGAAGATCATCTGAGTTAGATGATTCCATTTTGATTGGTTTAGACATCTTGGCCTTCCTTTTTCCCTTTGTTGCAGGAGTGGTTGGAATCAGCTTTTGCCTCAGTCTTGGTTGTTGTTCGCTGATTATTACTGGAGGCAGTGCAATTGTATCCACTCTGGGGATAAAATCATCCGGGTCGACCTGTTGAGGATGGGTCTCTTCTATCATCACATCAGGAATCAGGTACTCCAGTATAAGACTCACCATATTGAGAAAATTCATCTTTTGTGGAAAATGCCTAGAACTTCTGGTTTCCGTTTCCACAATATCCACGAGCTTCTTCAGTTGTCGAAAGAAATATAGAGACCAGTTGATCTTATTTTCTTCCCATATCACATTTCATATCCTGTATTTTATTTCTGACATGCAGGAGTAATCTTCACATGATTCCATCATCATTCTTATGACAATTACTGCCAATACTTGGAATTATTTTCCAAAGTTGAATATTGAATGATTGATGTGATAACTTCCATCAAAGTAGATTCTTGCCCATCTGTCATAGCAATATTTGATATCTACTTCTGATTCTTTAACATTGTCTCCTTGGAGACTTCTGGGAGATCAAATACCCCTTGGAGGACTGATGGAGTGATTACAATTTCTCTTCCACGAGCCTCTGTCTTGAATTCCAGAGAATTATTTGTGTTTGTCGAGTTGAGGAAGAACTCGACAACTGTTTCTGGATACACCCGAGTAGGAGCATCCTTAGTAAATGTCTTCAGCCCAGAATTTTCAAGAGACTGAATGATTCCTTCACAATGGCTGGAGATGTTGGAGAATCTTCTGAAATTATCTCTGCTAAGTATTTTGTCATGATATAGATCTCTGCAGAAGATTGTAAAGTCTTCACCGATGACTCTGAAATTGTATTTTCTGCAGTGAATGTTAGTAGAAAATTGAGCCATTTCGTGAATTTTGAGAGAGTTTTCTGAGGCTTTTGGAAGGATGGGAAAACTCTAAATTTTGGCTCTTGAGGGAATTCTTAAAGGCTTGTTGGCTTTTGAGTGGGCTGAAAAAGAATTAGGCCAATCTATTTATAGCCTTCAAATCCCATGGTGAATCCAATAGTAATAAGAATTTGAGGGGAGTTTATCTTGAACGGCTTCGATTAATCCGTCGATTAATTCTCAAATTTAACCATTGCGATTTAATTGAAGAGAGAGATAGTGGGTCCAACGGTAACAATGGTATAACACGTCATTTTACCGTTCCACTAAACAAAGTAAATTCAAACTTATCTGTTTGAAGCTCTCTCTCTGGTGCTGCCGTGTGGCCTTAAGTTGCTGACGTCATCAGATGATTTGGCTACATCTGGCAATCTTCAGTTGGCATGATCGACTTCAACTGAGATATTCTCAGTTCAGCTCTTTCTTTTTGCTGAGTTAGCTTCCAGCTCTCCTTTCAGTTCAGCTGCTTGCTTCAGCTGATCTTGAGCTGCTTTCTTCATTGTGAACTGATTGAGCATCTGATCAGTTATGGCCTTTTGAGTTCTCAGCTTCCACGCCTTTCATCAGTTTGCAAACTTTTCAGGTTGCTTTTTATCTTAACTGATGATTTGAGCAGTTTTGACTCCTTTTGCTGACTGAACTGATGCACCTTTTGGTTCAGTTTCAGCTTCTGCTCTCCTCCTTTTTTTTGTTTTTTTTATTGGCTGGGATTGCTCTTTGCATTCTCCCATTATTTTCTTGATCATCTTCTTCTTGTGATGCTAGTTCCAATAGCCCCAATTGGATACATAGCTATATAGATCTTGCTTTAAGGGCTTTGTGAAGACGTCAGCTATCTGCTTCTTTGTGGCCAATTCCTTTTATCACCATGAGCTCTGTCGCTCTTGTGGTATGGCCAGTTGGCAAACCAATTATAGTGAGGGTTGATTCTTAATCCATCCCTTGAGTTCAAGTACTCACTATACTGTGTTGTGAGATCCGTTGGAGTGAACTTCTCCAGAGGGATCTGAGAATGTTGACATGTTTGATATAGCTTTGTGGGCACGTTTCTCCTTGAGTCAACTTCTCTTCCAGGTTGATTTCCTAGGTGTCTTCGACGATAGGTTGGCTGAGTAGTTCTCTTCTAAACTGATGCCCTATCTCGATGAAACTACGGTCTAAACTGAGTCAGTTCGGTTCACCATAGGCCTATTTTGAGCTTTGGGCCTTTGAATATTTGGTGACCTTTGTTGAACTGACTATCTCTGATGAGCTGGAGGTCTGGGCTGAACTGACGACCTCTGTTGATAGGTTGGATACCTTTACTGAGCTGGTGGCCTCTGCTGATAGGCGAACTGCCCACCTTGAGCTTATGGCCTTCTTTGAGATGGCTTCCTCTGCTGAACTAATGGCTGGACTGCGTCTTTCAGCTGGGAGGATTGGCTGGACCTCTTAGGCGGATCTGTAGAGATGTCTTCGGTTCCCTCACCTTCATTCTCTTCAACTTGTTTGGTTGGTATAGGTCTAACAAAACCAGAAAGGGTTCCTTCTTGACTGGTTTTGATAACTGTCTTTCCTTTCTCCGAGGTAGTGTACATGTTGTATATCCTAACCCTGGACTACCAGTTTCAACTCTTTGATGGCTTTGAATCTCATTAAGAGTTTGAGATCCCTTTCTAAATTTGAGAGATATCTTCTCTCTCTCCTAGATCTCCTGTCAGAGCCTCTCATTCTCGGCTCTTAGCTCATCAAAATTGAGCTGCAACTTCTCACATTCAATTGACTGGGCTTCAAGTGATTTAGTTCTGTCATGATCACTTCTCAGTCTTTTAACCTCATCTCTTAGATCATCATTTTCTTCCTTCAGTTGTAGATGCATGCTTGATATAGCAGCTACTTGATCTTCTAGCATTCTTAATTGCTCATTTATTTCATTGCTAGTAATGGAAGATTCATGAATGTGATAAAAAGAGGTTAAGGAATCACTGGTGCTAACCTCTTCTTCATTGTCAGCCATGAGGCAGAACAATGCCTCTTCTTCAAAGTTGTAGCCGTTGGAGTTGATTCCTGATGGATAATCTGAGTCATCCAGGACGGCATTCTCTGTGTTGGCCATCATAGCTTTTCTTTTGAAAAAGCTTTTCTTCACTTTGGCCTTTTTGTCTTCAGGGAGCTCTGGACACTCATATCTGTAGTATCCCTACTTGTGGCAATGGAAGCATTCTCATATGCTTCTGTTGGCTACCTTAGGTTGTTCAGCAGGCGGTTGATTTCTCTCGCCTCTGGGCTCATCATCAGTTTGAAGCATAACTGATGGCTGATCTCTGATCCTTTTATGTTTCTCTAGCAGTTTGGCATCTGACTGGATTTGATCATTGATATCCTCAGTCAGGCTCTTCTTCTTCTCTGTTGCTTCTCTTCTGCGATCAGTTGAACCTCCTGGTTGTTCTCTGGCTTGAGAACTTCTTAGTTGGAAGATATTTCTTCCTCTAAACTGATTTCTTTCACCGTAGAAGGCTGCATCATGGGCTGATGATGTGGATGCCTCTCTTTTTTTATTTAGGTTATACTCGTGAGCCTTAAGAGAACCGAATAGTTCTCTTGGGGTGATGTTGTTCAAGTATTTTGACTCTTTTGTAGCAATCACCTTCATATTCTATTCCTCTGTAAGATTGTCTAAGATTTTGGTGTTCATCTCACTATTGGGATATGTTCTTCCTAGATTGTTCATCTCATTGATGATGCCAAGAAATCTTATTTCAAGGCTGGAGATGGTTTCATCTGAGTGCATCTTGAAGGACTCATATTTGTCCACTGCTAGCTGGAGCTTATTTCCTTTGATGGCTTCAGACTCTTTGCACAGATCTGCAGGTAAGTCCCATATCTCCTTGGCAGTTTTGCAATTCTTTGTGTCCTTCATGCGATCTTCATCTAGAGTTTGGAATATCGTGGCTTGGGCCACGAACTCTAGGTTCTTCAATTTCTTTTCTTCACCAGTGAGAAGATGAGTATGCTTTGGGATCCTTGCTGGTTGATTGACATCAGCAACGTAGGCTTCATTGTCCATCATAATTGTGATTGGACGATCCTCGATAACTTCCCATATATTCTCATGGATTGAGCAAAGACGCGCCCTCATTTTCCTGCTCCAGTTATCGTAGTTCTCAACTGAAAAGATAGGTAGCTTATGGTTTCTCATAGCTTACAGATTAGCACAGATAACTAGATCCGATTCAGTTGATCTGTAGAAATGACTGATCTTTAGAATCAACCGCTCTAATACCACTTTTTGGTCTCGGGGTAAGTCAGAATCAATTTAGAGGGGGGGTGAATAAACTGATTACAAAAACTGAACTAGATGCGGAATATTAATGGCCCATTTTGACTCGCGATGTGATCCGTACTTTAGGGAGATTAGTTGAGATGATCTGCTAGCTCGGAGTGCTGTGTATGCTTGGGGTGTGCGGTTAAAAACATGCAACTGAACTGAAAATTAAAGCAGAGCACACAAGCAATTTATAGAGGTTCGAAACTCAACTTCTACGTTCTCTCTTCCTTCTGTAAAAGGGCAATTCACTATGCAAGTGTAAAATTCCTTTATTATAGTTACACAGTGAAGAAAACTGCTAAACCTGACTAACGGCAACTTTACGAGTCACGGTGTCCTTTTCAACTAGTGCTGTCCCGGAAACTACGATCCAACGAACTCAGGCTTCTCAGCCGGTAGGTCGAAAGCTCACACTTGTGATCTCCAACTGTTTGCTGGAGAGATAAGGTACTATTGCCCGTCTTGACATGATTTTAGATCTCTCTTGATCTTTAAGAATACAGTCTTGAAACTGGTATCAACTGGTGTGCTCCTTTGCACATTGGCGTCTGAGCTGGGTAGTTGATCACAGAAGCACTGGGACTGAAAGAATAGCTTTAGCTAGAAATCTTCAACATCTAGCTTGATGAGCATTAAGGCTCCTTCTCATCAGTTGGAACTTTTTATTCTTTAGAGTTTTTAAGCATTAGGCTTTAGTGCTTTGGCAAACGTCTTCGTGGAAAGTCTTAACTAAAGTTCTCTCCAAAATTCTCAAAAGTCCACGGACTTCTCTGGGGTAGCTCACCTTTTAAAGATGGGTGAGTGGTGACCGCTGATGATCACTATGTGATCATAAATAATAAAGCCGTTGGGAGGCTTTCATTTAAGAGGGTCGTTGAGTAGCCTTTGCTCTTCTGACGAGCTTTTGTTCCAAGATCTCGGTTGCATTAACTTCAAGATCTTCTTTGGCTTATCTAAAAATTGAATTTCAGTTACGGCTCCTATTTTGATCTTCAGTTCTAAGCTTTGTCTGGCAGTTGGAATCTTCAGTTCCTTTGTCTGTCAGTTCTGCGCGTCTCTTGGCAGTTTGGAAAGCTTCAGTTGAGATTATCTTCAGCTGGCAATTCTGGGCTTAGGCTTGATGCCCTCTGAGCTCCAGTTGGCTTTGCTTCAGCTGGCAGTTCTGAGCTAAGGCTTATACCTTTTGAGCTTCAATTTGATTATCTTCAGCTGGTAGTTCTGGGCTAGGGTTTGATACCTTCTGAGCTCCAATTTGATTTGCTTCAAATGGCAGTTTGAACCAGTGTTCTTCAGCTGGCATTTTGGACTTGTGTCCCTTCAGCTTTGAACTTTTATGGACTGGTCTTCAGTTCGGTAGCTGGTGCTTTATCAGTTGGACTTCAAAACTGATGCGTCTTCAGCTGGTATCATTCGAACTGGTACTTCATCAACTGGAACTTTTCTTCAGCTGGTATTCTTTGAGCTAGTATTTTCCTTTAGCTTGTACCTTGATCTTCTCTTCAGCTGATATGCTCATTCAGATAGAATATCTTGAGCTGGCATTTCCTTCAGCTTGGATCTTGGACTGGTACACTTCTTCAGCTGGAATTTTCTTCAGCTGGAGTATCTTTCTTCGACTGGAACATTTCTTCAGCCGGTATTGGACTAGAACTGGCATGTCCTTCAATTCTCTTCAGTCGGAACATCTCTTCAGCTGGTGTTGGTCTTGAACTGGTATATCCTACAGTTCTCTTTACCTGGAACATCTCTTCAGCTGGTCTCAGCTTAGAACTATTATATCTATCAGTTCTTTTCAGCTGGAACATCTCATCAGCTGGTGTTGGCCTAGAACTGGTATGTCCATCAGTTCTCTTTAGCTGGAACATTTCTTCAGCTGGTATCGGCCTTAAACTGGTATGTTCATCAGTTCATCACTGTAGACTGGTGGCATTCAGTACTTCTCTTGCTGGTACCCGTATCTTCCAATTTGCCTTGCTAACTGTTCTAGCAAGCTACAGTCTTTTTCTTTTTCTCTTTATTCTTTTCTCTCTTTTCTTTTCACATGGATTGATCATTTCTTTTGGCTTTGACAGCTTGATTTTGTATGATCATCCTTAGTTTTCTACTTGATTTCTTTTCAGTTCTTTCAAGGCTCTTTGCATATTTTGACATCTCATCAAAACCCCTTGTAAGAAAAACCTTGATAGTTTTTCCTAACAAGAAGAAAGTATGACAAAAGTATCGCTAATTACAGAAGAAAGTATCACTAATTAGAAGAAAATTATCACTAATTGCAGAAGAAAGTATCACTATTAGTGATTGCTTCATTTTTTATAACCAATGATACTTAATTCATAATTAATTTGTTGGGTAATTAAATAAAATAAATTTATATTTTAAATAGTTAAAATCAGAAAAAAAAAATTCTAGCAAAAAATTAAAAAAAAACATAATTTTTCAAACACTTGAAAAATATCTTGTTAATATTGACATGAGCTTTAATATTCACGTTGCTCTTGGAAAAGAATTTTACCATGTATTTCTTAGTTAGAAAGATCCATTATCACACTAAAAAAAGAAAAGAAAAACCGAATATTGAAATGGGAAATTATAATTATCTGGTGAGTTATTGCCAACCACAAGTTCAGTAATGTTTTTGAACGTTTCATAAAAATAAAAATAAAAAAATTCAAAAAATTTAGTTTTGGTTGGTGCTCCAGATTCTTATTAATATTCCATTATTCTTGATCAAAACTGCCAAAAAAAAAAGGAAAAAGAGTGAGCGCGTGTTAGAGAGAGGGGGTGGAGGTGGGGGTGGGTGGGGTTGCCGGAAAAAAAGAAAAAAAAGGAAAAAGTTAGATCCGGATCGGATTAGGATCCGTCTAACGAAAGGGACCCGTTAGACCGTCCTACATGAGTGTGCCTGTGATACCCCGACCCATTTTGCTAAATTATAAATCATAATTTTAGTAAATGATTTTGAATTAATATTGTTGAATATTAATCATGTGTGTATGTATGTATTATGCCGTTGTTTTATTGCAGGTTATCTCACTCGAGCCGATACGTCATAGCACGATGGTATTATACTAAGTGTATAATACATGATAACATTTAATATTAAAATTTGTCGAGTTATATGATAATGAAGTGAGGGTGATGATATTGGATTATATGTTTTGCCATACCTTGAACACCCTAACGCTGATCCGATGGGGGCTATGGGGCAGCGCCCCCTGCTTTTTCGGTAAATATTAAAAGTGTTTCGAAAATCTAAGTCGTGTTAAGTGGGGTTGGAAATGACCGGGAATCGAAATAGAAATGGGGGTTGAATTGGGCATGCCGCACGCCCGCGAGTCGATGCGCGCCCGCGGGGCGTGGGCAAGGCACGCGCCCGCGTGGTTGTGCGCGCTCGCGAAGTGCTGTGGCTGAGAGCCCCCTCACGCGGTCGCGGGAGGTGCGCGGTCGCGCGGGCTGGGACACTTTTCTATCCGGATTTCTACCTATAAATACAACACTTATTCATTTCCTCCTCATTTTCTTTCCTCTTGGGCGATTTTCCTCATTTCCTCTCTACAAATTCTTCAACTTTTGGAGTAGATTCTTCCATCATCATCCATCAACTAAGGTAACCTCTATACCTCTTCTTCTTGGGGATTAAACACTTATTTCTTGTTGAATCAAACCTAGGGTTTGTTATCCAAAAATTAGGGTTCTTCGATTTTGTTGATCTTCTTGCCTTGATACCTTGAACATATGGTTTATTTACTCCATTGAAGCTATATGTGAAGTTATATCGAATTTCTATGGTTTATTGTTACTAGGGTTTGGATTTTTGCCCTAATTTCCCCTTGTTTGTTGATGTTTGATTGGAGGTGTTGTGATGTCTTTATGAAGTTGATTTTCATGTATGTTAGAGCCCTAGGATGAAGGTGTTTGTACTTAAAATATTGGGTTTAAAGGATTTAAATTGAGTCTTGATCATGTGGTTTAAATGTGTGCACGTAACGTGTTCGATTAAATGCTTCAAAGAGTTTTAATATATATTTTGAGTCCAAAATCGTATTATGAGATGGTATATCCATGATTGTGTATCCTACGGGATCGATAATACACTCGTTAATGTCATCCTTGGGGGATAATAAGCATGCGGGCATCTCTACAGGGATAAAGACGTTCATTAACGGGGCATCATGATGTTTGGACCCTACGGGGTTGAGACTAGTCTCCACAAAAGTAAAGAAGTATCCATATGTTATGTTTTCACTTGTGCAATTGGCTATAACTGTTTACAGCGTTCCCCACTGAGTATGTTGTTAAATACTCACCCCATTCATTCAATGAATTTCAGGTTGAGGAGTCGAAGCCTGGGTAGGAGCGTTGTGAACACAAGAGAACCCCACAAGCTTGTGTTTATCTTTTGGATGCTCTTCTTTTGAAAATACTCATGATATTATTAGTACATTGATCACTCTTTTTGCTTTATGATCAATGATTATTGGGGATGGGAATAGCCCGATCTTTTGTAGGTTATGATGTATATAACTTGATATTATGCAAAATAATTTAAAGGCGGGTTGTTCGACCTTGGAGCCTATTATGTATGAAGTATGTTGTTGAACCCTGTATTATGTATGTTAAATTAGGGTGATAGACGGGTGAGTCATGTAAGACCTATGAGCCCGATAGGTTAGATAATTGCATGATTTTGTGGATGGGTTTACACGATGCTTCTACATAAAACCATGTTGTGTGACAAAATAGATATGATAGATTGCATGCTTAATTGCGAAAAATTGATATTGAAAATTATGATGCCTTACCTCATCATGCTATTATCATGTTTTGACCTTAACTTCCGCTCATATTAAAATAAGCACACCAAAATAAGTAAGTAAATTGTATGTTAAGTGATGTGGCCAAACGGAGTAGTTTGGGGCGTTACAGTGCCTCATTGTTATTTAATGAGACAAGTTGCATTAACATAATTCAATTGGGAAACTAATTTAAAAAAAAAAACTTTAATTCACGAGAAAACTAACAACAAAAAAGATAAAATTGTATTTAAAACACATATCAAATTCTAGGGTTTTTTTTTTAATCCTAAATGTTGGGTCGATTATTCACGGCTTTCCATAGCATATTAGAGCCTTTCCAGATTCGTACTTCGTGATCTAATTAGTCAATATTTTTTTGGAGAATTATCAATTCAGGACCTGAAAGATAGGTAATCTATCGATTCAGGACCCGAAAAATGAAAACTCTCAATTCAGGACTCGAAAGATGAAAATTCTCAATGCAGGACCTCAAAAATCATGAATTTTGATTATTATTTTTTAATTAATTTTATACTAATTTTCAATGAAAATTCATTCATTAATTATCTATTAAATCTAATTAAGAAATTTTTTAAATTAATTTAAAAATAAAAAGAAATCAAAATTCGTGACTTTTGATGTCCTGGATTGAGAATTTTCATCTTTCGGGTCTTGGATTGAGAGTTTTCATCTTTCAGGTCCTGAATTGATAGATTACCCATCTTTCAGGTCTTAAATCGACAATTCTCCCTATTTTTTTTATGTCGAAAGTAACCCGCAATCACTTCCGAAGTGTGCACTGGGTTAATCAAACTTGACAGATCAGATGTCATAAATTCACATCTAGTAATATTGATGGTGGAATTCGAACTTAATTGTATAGGAAATATTACGGGATGAAGTTATCTGGAGGCATCCCTGAACGGAGGCCCCACTCTGCATAATTTGGGCATACAAACATTCCGGTCCGTTTTAGTGGAGTCACGTTAATTTCAATAGATTTTCTAACCTTACATCTTGCACGTTAGGTTGCATTTTCATACCCATATTTCGGGCTCTTTATAAAAAAAAGTCACTTTTTCAAAATTTTAAAATTATATTTTGTTTGAATTTTTTGTAAATTTAACATTATATTTGATCAATTTTACCTGCCTACAAACCTTACGTAGTTGATTGTATTTTAAGATTTCTTGATTGATGAGTTTTATTATTTTTCAAAAAGAGAGTTATTTTTTAAAAAGAGATCAAAACACTTTATCAAAATATAATTTTCCCTAATTTATATGTTACACTCCATGTCTCTGATTACATGATAACTTTAACATATAATTGATAATTTTGTTAAAGTTGATACCAAATTTAACCTGCGATATATATGAAAGGTTATGAGTGACAAATTAACACAAAAAGATAAAATAAAAAAAAAAAAAAAAAATACGTGCAACTTTGACTTTTTTGACGAGCCAATTGTTATAATTAATGTGTGATATCCACCAACTTGCCTTTAGAGTTACTAAATTATTAGTAATTTGAAATTCTGTAACACGATAGATTAGGGTTTTCCTAATCAGCTCTACGATTCCCCCTTTCCGCATATAGATAATATTAATGGCTAGAAACCCCTAAAAAATTTGCTAGAAACCCCTAAGTACGCAGTGGTGGATACTTATTTAATTTTAATAATTAAATGAAACCCTAGACTTAGATAATATAATTTAAAGATCACCTAGCTGCAAGTAGTAATACCATTATTAGTAGTGGCATTAAAGCGAATCTTAACTGAATCAAATGGGGACACACATAATCACTTCTTAATTCGACTGTACACGTATGCTTTTTTGTTCTTATTCCCTAATTACTCATGCAAATTAAATACAACCATTTTCCAAGAAATAATTTGAATTAGTTTTTCGACCGTCAGTTTAAATTTAAATTTTTAATGGAATTTTGTTAGTATTTTAGTACAGAGGATCACTGTTCGACATTGGAATAATTGAAATTCTATGCCTGTCGAGGTCCCATTAGTGTCACATTATTCTTCTTGATGATACTAATATTAATATTAGTATTAATTAATAACAATAATAATAAAAAAAATAAAGATATTTCCATTACGACGTCGGTTCGCATTTGCAATTATTTAACTACTTGTACTTTTTTAATACAAATATTATTATATTATTGTAGTCAATTCTACCAACTCTTATTTAAGTATTCTTGATTCTACTATCTATGTCTATAGTTAGGGTTTTTGTAGAAAAAATATCTTCAAATTTCTTAAAACTTTTTTGCCACGTACAATAACGTCAAATATACGTCTACGTCACGTTTGTGAACAAGTGTGGTATAAATAAATCATTTTGATATAAATAATTGAGTGAAAGAACTTCGTAGATGGTCACGTACAATAATTCATAGAAAATGTAGCTAGCTTTCTTTCTTTTTTTCTTTTTATTTTAATGAAGGAAGTATTTCGATCGACGTGTAATCTCGATGGCCTCTCGATTTGGTAAGTCATTGAGCCAACTTTTTCTTGAGATTAAAAACATGCATACGAAGTCTAATATTACAAAATACAAATATACAATATATATATATATATATTTATCATAGTCAACCTAATAAAAATAAAATAGATGAAATTTCGGCTAGCTACTCACTCTTTAAATTGAGAAAGTAAATATTGAAATAGATAATATATATATATATATATATATATAAAATTATTAGGTCAACCCCATGAATTTGATGAAACCTGATACTGGGAGAAGTAATAATTTTATTTTGTTTGATTTCTGCAGGCAAGATTAAGTACAATGTATAAAGACCAACTCTATAATTAATTTCTTATAATACATATATATATATATATATATATATTATTTTTCTATATTGAATGAAATAAAATAAAATTGATCATTTGCAGACAAAAAGTGTGACATCCATTTTAGTCGGGAAATTTCAATCAAAATCCACTCTTTTGATTGTTCCTCCTTTTTGTATAATAATTGAATTAACTATAAAAATAAAATATAAAATAAAAGGGGTGAGGATTATTTGATTCTATATGGCTAAGAAACCCTAATTTTCAACTACGCCTTCTAGTCCACGCTAGGGACAAAATGACTGGGCCAGCCAAACCATTTCTAAGCCCTTTTCCTTTTCTTTTTTTTTTTTTTTTTGCCCCCCTTGAAATTATGGTGTTTAATTTCATGTAAAGTATCATTTATTTTTCATTTTGTAACATTCACATACAATATAATTTACATGTATGTCCCGGTGGGGATGACCTAGTGATGGAGTGAGATTGTCTGGAGACCAAATGTCATGGGTTCGAATCTCTTCAATACCACAGGTCGGGGGTGTGAGTATATATATATATATATATATAGGGATGAGATCTGGTGAGAACCAGTCACTAGATGGGAACTAGGAACCAATCACATCCCTCCATTTCACAATCTGGACGGTCCAGATCAATCCAGATTTTTCGGTGGCAATTGTGTAATTAAAACGAAAGTCTTTAATTCACGCGTCTCATTAAGGGCAAAATCGGAACTGAACTTAGAAATTGCCCAGATTCAATTTTAACCTCCGACTTCGCTCATTTTAGCCTCATGCATTTCTCATTTTAGCATGTGTTGATAAACAAAAATGGAACAATGATTTCATTGGAATAAAATGCAATACACCCTATTTGGGGACAGTGAATCCTAATGGGAATATCATAATTACTAGTTGGGATTAGAGCCCTAATCGAAACGTAATAAACCCTAATTGGGAACGGTAAACCCTAGTAGAAAATGTCACATCAATTTTAGCCTCCTACTTCGATCATTTTAGCATCATGCGATTCTCATTTTAGCCTCATGCGATTCTCATTTTAGCCTCAGAACAAAAGGGAAGAATTATTGAATTATTAAATTACTATATTACCCCTCCGTCCACAAAGTTGCCGAAAATTACAGGAATGTCACCGCCCATCCACTTAAATCTGATTTAATCTGGACCGTCCAGATTGAGTCAAACAAGGGTTAGGATTGGTTCCTAATTCCCACCTGGGGGAAGGGTTCTCATTTGATCATTTCCCTATATATATATATATATATATAATTTACATGTATGATTTAGAAAGAGCTAGTGACAATTTTTTATCTCGCTCCTAGCTCGCTACATACATATATAGTATATATAAGAAACTCAATAAACTGATTCATATGTTATTAGGTGTAGTTTAATCTCAGACAGTCCACATATTATTTACTGTATCTACTAATGTTTTTATTTATAAGTACTAATTAATCTTTTCAATAATTTTAATTTTAAATAAGTTCTAAATATGTCGATTTGTGATTGAATTCAATAACAATATCAATTGACGGATCTTAATAATCAGACTATTTAACACAATTTTTTTTTTTTGATAATATTAAATGTCAATTGCAATATATATAGGGATATATAGGGGTTCCAAATAGTTATGTATAGGTGTACGTGCTCCTTGTAGCCCCTAACCGTACATGAAGTGATAAGTTTACTGGCAAAAACTTCATCAATTTTCTCCTTTTATAATTATTTTTTCTTGTCGTTTTTATTGCAAATTATAAAAAAGATTGAAATCATATAAATAAAAGTGAGGTATATGATTACGATTATAGAGCAAAGAGAAAAAAGAAAAGAAAATGAAATAGTAATTAATGGCCCCTAGGTAGGGTAGTGGGAGTTCAATAATTTGGGTTGAATTAGAAGGGACTTTAACTACAGCCACAGAATGATCAATTCCTACTATTATTAACCAAACATCGTCACATCATTTTCATTCCATTGTTTCTTATATAACATAAAATTTAAGTCCTTACAACTCATATAATCATGATAGCGCATTTAAGGATGCTGTCCTAGCTCCAAGGTTTATCTATGTTAATGTATAGACGACGTACATATATTTGGATTTTTGTATTTATGTATGGACGAACATACATATTAATATATATATATATATATATAATTAATTATCTTATAACACACGCACTTTGTAATTTTTTTTTGTTTTTCTCACATATTAAATATTAGAAAACGTAGTTCTAATAATTAACTTAACATTTTTTTGGTTTATAATTAACACGGTATGCAATTTTCGGCCAATCTGAAATTGACGTGACAACTAGAAATATATTTTAAAAATTTGTTGTTAGGGTTGAAAGTGTAAATTTGCAAGACTTAGCGACTGAAAATGGCAACAATTAAAACAATGAAACAATCATGGAATTGGGCAACTAATGTAGTCCTTGACAAGTGATAGCAGAGGGTCTCTTGATATTGATACAAATTCATGTTATCTTCCAGAGTTTTTTAGACAAAACAATATCCAGATCAATAAGAGCGACTAATTGTACGTGTAAATGTAGTTCATAGCTCTACCCGCTTTCAAGAGAATCTTGTTTTGGTGTCTACATATATATAAATATATACATACATGTACACTTGGACACTTCAATTGACTGTACATTGTACATGTGTACAACATATTATAAATTCGAAAAAGTGTTAAGTTTTTGTTATTAGAATTACGTTTTGTAATTCGTGTATAAAAATAAAATAAAAATATTTAAAGTACGAGTATATTTTAAGGCAATCAACCATTTCAAAAATATATTCTGATTGCCATGCAGTTTCAATTAGCCGGCCGAAATCGCACATCTTGTTATAAGACAAAAAAAGTGTTCAATTTATGTGCTAAAATTAGAACAACGGTCTTTAATTCGCCTGAAAAATAAAAATGGTCCAGAATTCATATATTTTAAGACAATTAACCATAATAATATAAATATAAATTGACGGCACTTATCAGCTCGAAGACTTACAATGTAACATCATATCAAACAACCACCGTATTTCGGAGTATATCTGATTTTGAGTAGTCCAATTTTAATAATTGTACTGCTTCTTAAACAATGGAAAATATATGTTACAGAAAAATGAAAAAAATGGAAAAATAAATTCATGGGCAATTTTCGTCCACCTCTTCGATCCGCTCTCGTCAGAGTGTTTCTGATATATGCACATTATGGATCGACAATTCTGTTCTCAATTGTAATTGTCAGGAAATATAATTACATATGTATGTTGGCTAGAGAGAGAGAGAGAGAGAGGTGAAGGGATATTATTATGTCAGAGAAAAAAATGAAAGAAAACCTTATTAATTAGTTCTTATGGAAAATTAAAAAAAAAAACCCAAGGAGCATGCATTTCATTATTATATATGGGATAATGAAGGCTGAATATTATCGTGCTGATTTATGCAATAACTAGAACTTTATAAAGATTGATTGCTAATTATATATATCTTTTGCGATTTTGATACAATGAACCAAGAAGAAGAAGAAGAAGAAGAAGAAGATAATGGTCGAATCGGTAAAAGGACACCAGTCGAATTAACTCATGTTATACAGAATCCAAATTTTTTGTTTCAACGTATATACATTCAATTAAGCATATAAAAACATTTAAAAATGAAGTTTTTTCGTGGTATTTAAGAAATAGATATGCCCTTTCAAGCTTAATTCTTTATTTTTTACGAAAAAACTGGTTGTCAAAATAAGGACCCATAATAAATTAAAAAGGTCAAATTGCGCTATATATATATATATATATATTAATTTTTATAAAAATAAGATATTTTTATTAATTTAAGATGATGGTAAATTTATTAATCGAGAAAGAAAAGGAGAAAAATAAAAAATAAAAAACTGACCGTCCAGTTTGATTTACATTTTCGTCCGGTGTTTAGGATAATTAGTTTCAAAACTAGTCACGTTAATGAGAGAGTGAGGAAAATTAGTCATATATGTTCAATTCAAAATTGCAATAAGTTCTGTAAATAATTAGAATCTAACAAATAAAGTTCGTTAGCAATGTACTTGAACTTGGCGTGTTAAGTCAAAGTTGAGAATATATAACAGATTATAAATTATCAATTTGTTGGTATATTTATTCACTGCATAGATGTACATGAATATAGATGCATATAAAAAGTTAGATGGTTGAATTTAGGACGTTGCAAAAGTATAAATTAAAGAGAAATTAATTTTTTTGATATCTTATCTTTGTCCGTTCATTACATAATTTTGGTACCATACGTGTTACAGCTAGCTACCAAAACCGTAACTTAACACTACACATTGCACTGTTTCACTTTTAGTCACAAAGATCCCGAATAACATGTTTTTTCTGGTCAAATTCTAGTCAAAGCCAATTTGGTGAATTTTTATTTTTTTTTGCAATTATTAAAAAATTTGGAACAAAAATTTATTTTCAATTTTTTTACACGAATTAGATCTTTTTAAAACTGTTAATCATGATTTACTTAGTTTAATTAAAAAATAGAAAAAAAAAAAAAGCAAAGCGTCAAATGCGTAAGTTTCCATTTTTATTTTAAAATCTTTGTATTTTCAAAGTTTTTAATAAAATATTATAAATTAAACATTAAAAAAAAGAAATAGAAGAGTTTACTTGAAAAATAAATAAATTTTAATCCCATAATTTTAAAGAAATTGCCAAAAAGAAAAATCCTAAATTACCTTAATTAGTTCTGACAAGGAAAACTTGTTATCCAGATTATCGGCACTAAAATTGATACAAAATGTATTGTTAGAATACTATATAATAAATAGGATACGTAAGATATCGAAAGTGATGAGAGATAAAACATAAGGTACCAAAAATGTGATTTTCCCATAAAATAAATATTCTTTGATCATACTTAGTTGGAGTGGCAGCAATGACGACAAAGCCACTAGTTTGAATGAGGGTGTCCTTTTTTTTTCTCTAATTAAGATTATAATAATTCGATTAAAATCTAATAAAGTTCAACTTTGAATATGTTAAGCATATCCACGCATAAAGTAAAGCAGGACAAAAAAAATTACTAGTAAAATATTAGTTGATTTATTGAAATAATGCCAGTCTAATATAAAGAAATAATGGAATAAAATTTAAAAATGATTAAAAAAAAATATTTAAAAAAAATTAAAAATGTATAAAGTTGTTACTGAAACTCTTGAAATAAATTAACCTCATAATTCCCCTACTATATATATATATATATATATATATATATAGGATTTGGTTCAAATGAGAACAGTGCTTCATGTGAGAACGTGAGAACGGGCTTGTTTAGTGTAATTTTAGTGCTTTTCTTACTGTATTTTGATGCAATTTTTTAATTTTTTTTTGTAATGCTTTTCTTATTGTATTTTAGTGCTAGATGATTTAGCACCAAAATAAAATAAGAAAAGCACTGAAATTACACTAAACAAGCCCGTTCTCACGTTCTCACATGAAGCACTGTTCTCATTATAACCAACCCCTATATATATATAAATTATTTTTAACTAAGATAGCACTAATATATTAATATATTTAAAAAATGAGGAGGGCTCATTCCCCGATGTGACTCCGCTCCTAAGTGACACTTTTTTTTATCAAGTTCATACGTAAAATATGAAAAGCGTGATTTACACTACAAAAAAATCGCGTTTTAGCGACGGATTTTTCCGTCGTTAAACCTCTCGTCGTAAAATCATTTTAACGATAAATTTAACGATGGAAAAATGTTAACGACGGAATTTATCCGTCGCTAACTTATTGCCAAATTCGGTCGTGAAAAATAAAATATATTAAAATTAACGACGGAATGTTTCTGTCGTTAAAAAAAAAAAAAAAAACAGCCGAGCCGGGGGCGTGAGCCGCGGCTCAAGCCGAGCCGTGGAGCCTGAGTTAATTCAGGCAAAATCTACGCTACAGGAGTTTCAAACACGGGCCAATGACCCTATTCCCTAAGGCTCTAACCAAGTAGGGTAGAAGGTATTTACGTTAAAATATACAACTAGTATATATATATATATACACACAAAACCTATTTTCATTGATTTTTTATTTCCAAATTAAATAATTATATAATATAAAGTCCTAAAAATTATTAAAATAAAAAATTATAAAAAAGTCATAAATTAGTAATTTAAATATAACAAAAGATATAATATATTAAAAATAATAAAAAAATAAAGATAATAAAATAAAATAAATAAAAATATTAAAAAAAATTCATATTCATAATTGAAAAATAAAAAAATATTAAAAAATAATATAAAATATTAAAAAATTAAAAAATAATATAAAATATTAATAAAATTAAAAAATAATATAAAACATTAAAAAAAATAAAATAAATCTGAAAAATAAAATAAATACAAAATCAAAATTTTAAAAAAATTAATTTTAAATTCATAAATTAAGTATTAATTGGGAAATTAAAAATTAAAAAAAAATAAAAATTAAAAAAATTAAAAAAAATGGAAAAAATAAAAAAATTTTAAAAAAAGTTAATGACGGAATTATTCCGTCGCTAGTCCGTCGTTAAATTTAAAAAAATATTAAAAAAAATAAAAATTAAAAAAATTAATTTCTAACGACGAATTTTTCCGTCATTAACGTAACGACGGAAAAATCCGTCGTTAGTCCGTCGTTATATTAAAAAATTAAAATTAAAAATATTAAATTCAATTTTTAACGACGGATTTTTTCCGTCGTTACGTTAAAGACGGAAAAATCCGTCGTTAAACGTCTCATTCACAATCCGTCGTTAATTTGTCGTTAATCTAGCGACGGATTTTATTCCGTCGTAAAATCGCGTTTTTTTTGTAGTGTTATCTTTTTAACGTTAATTGTTGATCTATATATTTAAAGTGAAATGGTTACAAATTGTTTTTATTTTAATAAGATTATATTTTTCTTTGACGTGCCTATATTATAATTAGTTACAAATTAATTTTATATATATTCTTTTAGGCCAAAGAGAAAAGAAAGAGTGAAAGAAACAAAATAAATGCAATGAAACAAATTATTTATTTCACTTCACGAACATTGTATTATCAATACTGACCATTAATCATGATTATGGCTCAATAATTTCAATAACACTTTGCTAGTTACAATTATTTATCATAGTCCAATATTAATAAAATTGTCAAGTTGTGAATCCATATTGCAATATACCTTTCACTCTAATTTTTAATTTATTAGATTTAATTTAATCTAAATTCTTTATTTAAAGTCGATTCATCCTCAATTAGAGCATATTGAAAAAAAAATAAAAAAAAAATAGAAATGACACACCAAATATTGTAGGAGTGGGCATAGGATATGCTTCCGTGCTTTAGTAATTTTTTTTAGAAAAAAAAAACATTTATTTATTCCAAGTCACTATCGCAAAGAGGTAGTTAACCAATCCATTGATTAGTCACTTCTTAGATGGGATAATTGTCGAGGAATGATTAGTTGGTTTGATTCAACAAAAGGAAAGATCGATTAAAAATCTTTAATGATATATTAGGCACGTGATTAACGTTATGATTAACATCAAAATTGTGTGAGAATGCCACATGATTGGCTGCTTCCGTTATTAATTATTGATTAATCTGTACTGGCAACAAATGTTATCGGATTTCTATTTCTAAGATTGTTCCGCTTTCTTTTTTCTTTTTTCGTTTACTTTTAAATTTAATTGATGGCAGAATAAAGTCTGAGAAAAAATAACCAGCGCTATAAAAAGAGAAACAGTTACACTATCGTGCAATTCAAAATAAAACTTTCATCCACCCCATAACAATAGTTGATCTCCGATTCCTTATTTATTTGTTTCAAAATTACAGTTCACTTTTTTATTATATGTATATATTAAATTTTCTTTTTTCTTAATACACATATACATCATTACTCACTACAAAAAACACGAGTTTTATTCCCTCGCTAAACAATGAATTTTCGTGACTGGTAGGGCCTAGCGACGGATTAATGATAACTTTTATTCGTCGATAATTCTCTCGTCGTTAAGTTGGCTAACGACGGATGTTTCGATATCGGGGGAATAAATACTAAACAACGAATTGACAACAGATTGTTCTGTCGGTACTGTGTCGTCGCCGATCTTACTTGCCAATTGATGACAAAGACATGACGACGGAGTATCGACGGACATACATCTGAGCCCATTGTGCCTCCATCTGCGACTACAACTGCTGGATCTCAGACCTCATCTGATGCTGGATCTCGAATCTGACCTTGTCCCGGATCTCGGACCTTAAAATCGAGGAAGAAATTCTCTAAAATTAAAAAAAAACTTTCAGAGATTTTTTGTGCATTACCTGATTGAGTGAGTTAAAGAATTTTATAAAAATAACAAGATAACACATATTTTCTCAATTGATCCAAAATAAGTCACAACCATATTTGCAAAAATCCCAGTGACTAATCATTTGAAGATTTAATACCAATTTTATACTTTCCTCACTAAAATTGAATTTACTCAGTACAATCATCCCATTAACAAAATCAACACTACAACATCTACTTAATTATCCTTATATTTCACTTCAGTTTTTTTGCTACAGTCAGTTGGTTTCAGACCTTATGCAGGAGAAGAGAACTCAAAATCAACACTACGACCTCCACTTATCTTATAATTCACTTCACTTTCTTCCCTTATCCCTAAAGATTATAACATTTTTGCTACCAATTACCAGTTAAATTAACTCTTCCAACACCTCAAACATAGAGCACTACAACCACCAAAGCAATCCCCAACCCAAAACACTCACACAATCATGCCTCAAATATAATTACTAAGAAAAGATAGAAAATCAGACAATAACAATCACTTTAGAACCCACCCATTTTTCTCAATTTGTAAACCAATTAGACAATTGATAAATTTGTAGGATTTTGTTCCCTATTTATTGAAAAAATTAAGCAATAATTAAATAAATACCTCACTAGCTCATTCTCAAACAAATCTAGCGGCGGCAACGGCGACGTGAAGGCTGCGGGTGGCGGCGGCGATCTACGAAGAGATGCAAAGAGAGGAAGAGGGGGAGAGAGAGAGAGGGAGGCGGCACGGCAGGTGGCAGACAGCTGTGGAAGAGAGGAAAAGGAAGAGGGATAGGGAAAAGAGAGGGAGAGGGAGTGGTCAAGGGGGCGTTAGTGCGGCGAGCCAAGGAGCGTCGATGCGGTGGGGAGCGGATGAAGAAAGAGAGATATGAGATTAAGGTTATGAAGCGGAAGAAGAAAGAGGGTGATAAACCCTTGATTTTCATGGCTTTCATGCATTTTTGAGGTTTAGTTAGACCGGGTTTCATGTGCATTGCATGCATATCTTGAGAACTTGCGCATACTTTTTCAAATTTTGTGCAGTGTCATGTTTTTGCTCACTTTGAAAGAATTTATTGCCAGATATTTTATGAGATGAAATTGATCTTGAAAAGTGCCTAAGAAGATAGTTAATCAAGTTAGGAGCACGTTATAAAAAGAATCAAATCAATCGGATGAGAAACGAGCGAGAACAGAGCAAAACGGTGAAGTGTGTCGGGTGACGATGAGGAGAGCACGGTCCGTACTCTATTTTTTCCCCTGACACCATGAGTTTTTTATTTTTAAGCACGACACACACTCATTTTGGTGATTTCCGACAAGTTTCCTTCTTGGACTGGGTTTTCTTCCATTCTTAGGCTGGAACTTCCTGCACTATATAAAGGTTCAATATGCATGAAAATTGAAGAGCTTATACCTTATAAAGAGAGCAGAGAACACCATGGAGAAGACGGAGAAGAGAATACAGAGAGATTGAAGACGCATCTTATAGATTAAGTTTATTTATGCTTTATTCGAGTGGGATTACCATGTTAACTATTTATTCGTTTTTATTATCCTTGGATTTTGAACACGATATAAGTACTAAATTATTAAAGAACCTAGGGTTGTTTAATGTTGATGGATTTTATGATTTAAAGTAATTTATTGTTTCGTTCTATTTCTCATTTATGTATATTTGATTTTTGTTGTCTTGTGTGATTGAATTGATCATTTTTCGCACTTGTATAATTAATTTATTATTCACTTTAGAGAGATTAATGGTTAACGGATCAAGATTACATAACACAATTCTATTAGATCGAGAGATTGGTAGGTTTCATGAGGAGAATTGTAATAGCCCGATCCCGAGATAGGGATTAACGAATGGGGATGGGGTGTTATTAAGGGATTAATGAATAAGACGGAAGATTAACAAAGAAGGTTTAGGAATAAAGATATACTTTTGAAAGATAGGCGATGATACTTGGGTTTACTTAATTAAGAAGGAAACATGCTTTAGCGAAATAAAACGGCTAACTAATCAGATACCAACAAGCATAGACCCTATTCATAGGTTAAAGCAGATAAACAGATACCAACATGAACAAGCCTCTTCATAGGCGAAAGAAAAATATACTCGAGAAGCAGGAATAAAACTTATAATGCATCTTTATATATAGATAACCATGTTTGGGGAAATATTCATAGAATCTCGATAACCATAATAGAACTTGAACGGAATTAGAAAGAGTGAATCAGAGTAGCAGAACACATAATGGGATTTCAAAAGAAACTTATATAATAGCAAAACAATCTTGGCAGCCAACCCACATCCACAGCCACCATCATACTCAGCATCTCAACCTGAAAATATTTGAAAAAGAGGGGGCGTGAGTACTAATGTACTCAGTGGGTTTTAATAAAATGCTTTGATAAACTTCAAGATATCCAATATCAACTGACGGTATATGAAGAGCAAAACGCAAAAGCCCTCTCCATATCCGTAAAACCTTTTCTTTTCTTTTGGGCCCATCCTGGCTCAAACTTGATGTCAACTGTATCCTTAGGCATGCCATAGGATAGAAGAGGGGTTACCTCAATTATCCAAAGGAGTTTGCGAGGGAATTAACCCAGCAGTGACTCACCTTAATGATCTAAGATCATGAAATCTGAGCTCAATCCTGGTTATAAAAGCTATATTTTTCCTTTCTTAACTTAGCCTTCATTTCTCAACATTAATCCTTAATTCCTTAGCTTCCTTAACCTTACTAGAATTATCTAGCCTAAAGCAGTGTCTAAGGCTAATCCTTCACTTAATCATGACTTCGGCCTATAAGGGATTTATCACCACCCAAAAAGGCAATGCTCAATTAGCTAAATAAACTTTAGCAAAATCCAACATTCAGATACGAGGAAATGAACGTGCATAAACATAAATTGCAATTACAGCAATTCTATTATCTCATGTTAGCATAAACAATACTTAATCTTTTATAGCATATCTAAACATGCTTGAGAGCTCACTTATCATATAATAACTTCATTTTCTTTCTTCCTTTCTTCTACAGAGATCAATCAGGTAGAGCAAAATATTTTATTGGATATCTCATTTGGCCTCACATGCTTCTAGAGCTTATTAGCTTAAACTTTTAGATGAGTATAGATTTACCCACCTCGATCACGGAGCAGAAGATGAGACAACAAGCTGATGATCCTTCTCCAAATTCCCACGAGGCTCACTTCCTCCTACAAAAGTAGAATTATCGACATAGCGGCCTCATTCGAAGAAATTAACTCGATCTTCTGGATTGCTTCCTGGACCATTTCAGGTCCAAGTATTCTTCTTTCTCCAACCTCGTCCCAATACAAGGGCGATCTACACTTCTTTCCGTACAGGGCTTCATAAGGGGCCATGCCGATCGATGACTTGTAGGTATTGTTGTGCACAAACTCTACCAGGGCAATAATTCCTCCCAACTTCTTCCTTGATCGATGACTACTCCTCTAAGCATGTCTTCTAGAATCTGGATAGTCCTCTCGGACTGGCCATCTGTTTGAGGATGAAAGGCCGTGCTGAAGCTAAGCTTTGATCACATGGCTTCTTGTAGGCTTTTCAAAATATCATCGTGAATCTCGTATCATGATCCGATATAATCAAGACCGGCAATTCATACAATTGCACAAATTCTCTAACATATATCTGGGCTAGTTAATCTAGCCCTTTTATCATATTAAGAGCAATTTTGTGCTGCTTTTGATAATCGATTCACGATTACCCAAATAGTGGTATTCCATCTGCTGACAGTTCAAACACCTTTACACGAAGGCGCCTATCTTTCTCTTCATGTTATTCCACCGGAAGTTCCTCTTAAGGTCTTGATACATCTTGGTGCTTTCAGGATGTGCTGTGTATGGCGTGTCATGTGCTTCGCACATGATTTCCTCCTTTAGTTCTTCTTTGCTTGGCACACAAGGCCTTCCTTTAAATAAGAGCGCGTTATTGGCGGCTTCTGCGAAATCTTGCAAGCTATTCGACCTTTCTTCCATTCTTCTTCTCGAGAAACTTGTCTCTTTTCTAAACCTTAACTATTCTTTGCCTCAGGCCAGGATGAGCGACTATCGTGGCGATTTATATTTGAATGATCTTAGGTGGTATTAGCACCTCGAATCTTAACTTCTCGAATTCCTTTCGAAGCTCCTTCTTAACTTGAACAAGTCCTAATTCTGCCTTCTCCTTCCTACTTAGGGCATCAGCTACCACACTTTCCTTGCCTGGATGGTAGTGAGTCATGCAGTCGTAATCCTTTACGAGTTCTAGCCATCTTCTCTGCCTCATGTTAAGATCCTCTTACTCGAAGAAATACTTCAGGCTCTTGTGATCTGAGAAGATCTCACACTTAGCTCCGTAGAGATAGTGCCTCCAGATCTTCAGCGCATGAACAACTGCTGCTAACTCTAGGTCATGCGTGGGATAGTTCTACTCATGGTCCTTAAGCTGCCTCGAAGTATAAGCAATCACCTTTCCTCTTTGCATCAGCAAACATCCTATTCCTTTCTTTGACGCATCTGGGTAAACCACAAAATCTTCATTCCCTTCTGGAATGGCCAACACTGGGGTCATGGTTAGCATCTTCTTCAAGGTTTGGAAGCATTCCTCGCACTCTGGCGTCCACTTAAATTTGGAGTCCTTCTTTAGTAGTCGCGTTATGGCCCTGGGATATCGACGAGAATCCTTCAGTAAATCTTCGATAGTATCCAGCGAGTCCTAGAAAACTTCTTATCTCGTTCACGTTCCTCAGAGACTTCCAGTTGCTCATTGCTTCAATCTTAGCTGGATCCACCTTGATTCCTTCTACTGAAACTATATGTCCTAGAAACATAACTTCCTTGAGCCAAAACTCACACTTACTAAACTTAGCGTAAAGTCTTTCTCTTTTTAACGTCTCCAGCACCACTTAAAGTCTTTCTCTTCTTAACGTCTCCAGCACCAATCTTAGGTGCTCTTGATGCTCCTCTTCGTCCTTCAAATAGATGAGGATATCATCTATGAAAACTAGCACAAACTTATCTAGATACGGATAAAGAACCCGGTTTATTAAATCCATGAACACTGCTGGGGCGTTGGTCAATCCAAAGGGCATTACTACAAACTCGTAATGATCGTAGCGAGTCCTAAAAGCGGTTTTAGGAATATCTTCCTTTCGGATCTTCAGTTGATGATACCCAGATCTTGAGTCTATCTTTGAGAAGACACTTGCTCCCTTAAGCTTGATCAAAGAGACCATCTATTCTTAGGAGAGGGTATCGATTCTTGATGGTCAGCTTATTAAGCTCTCTATAGTCGATGCACATTCTCAATGTGTCATCCTTCTTCTTCACGAACAAGATTGGAGCTTCCCAAGGTGACACATTAGGTTGGATAAAACCTAGGTCTAATAATTCTTGTAGTTGAACCTTGAGTTCTTGCAACTCCTTAAGCGTCATTCTGTAAGGGGCTTTCGAACTGGTGCAGCTCCTGGTTCTAAACCGATAGCGAATTCTACTTGCCTATATGGTGGTAGTTCTGATAGCTCATTTGGAAATACGTCTTGAAAATTTTCTTGTGCCTAAAACACCTTCTATTGCAAACTCTCCTTCCTCTTTCTTCGTCGCAGCCGCTTTTCGACGGTATTCTGACTTTATAGCTTCTACTGGAGATCACCATCACTTGCAGGCGTAAAGATCGCATGACTGGACCTTGAACATAAGCTCAGAACTTATCTGACGTCATTCCTTAGATTGCCTCTTAAACTTAACGATCTAAAAAAAATTACTTTAGAGATGCGCGTTCTACTAGAGGGGCACTAACTAGCATTACTTGGATTCTTCTTCCTATTGGAACTACTTCCTCTTATTCTTCTAATAATGACTAAAAGGAATATTGCTTTATACTCTATGCTCTATTCAAGGGTCCACACTCGAGCTCTATGAGTGGGAGCAAATCAAAATGAATACCTCTGAGTGAGGACTTTATCTTGATCAATAATTCTTTAACAAGTTCCAAAAGCTGGAAGAGATATAACAATGGGTTATCTATACTAAAAACATTGCCTTTTCAAAGGACTTATAACTCGAAAGGGGTTCTTGCATGAAGCAAAGGTATGGAAAATAATCAACAATTAGCAACTGAGAACCGTACTGAATATTTGCAAAGGCGTCAGCATAGCTTTAACAAGGGAATGCTATCACTAATTCTGGATGATCAAAGAAGTATCATCAGAAGATTATAATTTGTCCAAGAGGATATAATTGAAGAATTTCAAATAATATGAAGAATTTTTAATTGGTATTAAGTTGATGAAGGGTGATTGATTTAATTAACATGAGAATGAATGAATATACTCAACTTCCTATCTTACTGAAACTTTTAATCTACCAATTCTAGGTCTATCTGCTTAACGATCTTCTTCAGGTTCTCTCTCTTTCTTTCTTTGAGCATTACACATCTTCTTCTTTACTAGGTTGTTATAAAATAACATGAGTCGGTTGGCCTTCTTAGCCGGAGAAGCAACATTCGGGGATCGTTTTCGCCTATTGGAAGGAATACGAAAAAGCGACCTGATCTATACATGCTTTCTTCCTGTCTGAAACCACAAATGTGGGGCATGCTTTGATAACTATTTGAACTCTTGATCTTATTTTGACAACGTCCTCTTTCATTCCCTCTAGTTCCAGATCTCCATCTCCTTTGCCTTTCGATAGCAATCTGAGATATATAACTCGTACTTGAAGTCTTCCCAATCATACGCCGTCCATCACTCCAAAATTATCGGACTTCACTAGTAGTCTGTACCATCCATGCGCATAAAAGAGCACAACCTAATTCCTCATCCTTCGAACAAGCTATAAAATCAAAAATTCACTTCTAAGGAACAAATCTATTTCTCGACTCCCATTGGGTCTCTTAAATTATTAAATGACGGAGGGTAATGTTGAGAAACACACTCTTGGCTCTCGAGCTGCGGTTCAGGACTTACTTGTTCTGTCCTCATTCTCTCATTCGATTGACGTCTTCTCGGCGATATTCTAAAGAATCCTAAATATTAGCAACACTCGCTCGAATTTGCACAAAGTAAAATGAAATACCTTTCGATAAGGTCTTTAGATTATGCAAGATAGATCAAGCAAAGCGGGAAAATTACCTCATAAGAGGACTTTTTGGCATTAATAAGAAAGAGGTTCTTGGTTACATCCGAAAATAGGGCAGCCTTTGGAGGATTACTGCCACTATTAAAATCTAAAGGGGTTGATTAATACATTTACGATATAAGATCTGGATTAAAGCGGACAGACAGATCAGCAAGGTGTTCTAACAACAACACCTCATTTACCTACTTCTAAAGCTTAACTATATGTTGGGCCCTTTCCTTTCCTTTTGCATGATGATTCCACTTCTTTCTCACTTTCCTTCTCTAGGCCCTCTTCTTCCTCATCTTCATCTGTCTCTGGTACCTCGAACTTAAATTTTCTCATGCTTCCTTCGGGGAACTGATGGGGCATACACTGTCCCAGACTCTGAGGGGCAACCGTTGGATAGTCAGGGGTCTACCGGTGCATTCTGGAGGACAAAGACTCGGTGTCCCGGACGATCAAGGGTCTCACTTCTAAGGTTCCTTCAGCACGAGGGCACGGTGCTTGAAATCCAGGAGGACTGTTCAGAGTCACCCTTAGTAGTTTTGGTTCCACCACGGGGGAGGGATCTTGCTAGGCTAGAGCGTTCACGTAGCCATACTTTGACTCCTAAAGAGCCATCAAGGCTGAGGAGAATTACGTCAGATTTCTGATTACAGCATACGTCTCGGAATCATGGATAATTGTGCTCTGCAGGATACGATACATTGCTGGCCTCTCAGCGGGCAGTGCTTGCTCACACATGCGGATGCATGTTTCCAAGTCGGATACATTATTCCTAGCAGTCGAACGACACTTAACCATCTAGAAACATGAAGCTTAATCAGTCTAGCTTATAAAAGGGAGACCTAAGGTTCTCCTAAGTTCATGATATCGTCTGGATTCAGACTATTTATCTTGCATGCATAGATCCTTTTTAAGCAGTTAACTTTTATAAAAATTTTGGTGCCCAAATCTTTAAACAGAAATTTTATGTTTTCCTTCAAAACAAAAATTTGGGAATGATTTAAACGTTTTCATTCTGATCGAGGATTCTCTTCAAAACTTTTTACCTCAGGAATTCATCTTAATTAAATACTTTTTACTCAAAATTTTATTCTCAAAGTTTTTTCTTTATGCATAAAAGAGGTATGCTTACTAAAATCTGTTCATTTCCTGTATTCAAAAATTCATGAATCTAAAATCCAAAATCTATATACTATCATACCTTGATTTTTGGTTGAGGATACGAGGGTGATGGCGAGCTGTGGGTTGCTGCTTTGACTTACAACAGATAAAACTCATACGCACAAAAGTACATAACTTATCTAACAAAGAGACGGGCCTGCAGAGTTGCAAACCTGGCTCTGATACCAACTGTAACAGCCCGGTCACAAGACAGGGATTAACGAATGGGGACGGGGTGTTATAAAGGGATTAACGAATAAAACGGAAGATTAACAAAGAAGGTTTGGGAATAAAGATATACTTTTGAAAGATAGGCGATGATACTCGGGTTTACTTAATTAAGAAGGAAACATGCTTTAGCGAAATAAAACGGCTAACTAATCAGATACCAACAAGCATAGACCCTATTCATAGGTTAAAGCGGATAAACAGATACCAACATGAACAAGCCTCTTCATAGGCGAAAGGAAAATATACTCGAGAAGCAGGAATAAAACTTATACTGCATCTTTATATATAGATATCCATGTCTGGGAAAATATTCATAGAATCTCGATAACCATAATAGAACTTGAACGGAATTAGAAAGAGCGAATCAGAGTAGCAGAACACATAATGGGATTTCAAAAGAAACTTATATAATAGCAAAACAATCTTGGTAGCCAACCCACATCCACAGCCATCATCATCCTCAGCATCTCAACCTGAAAATATTTGAAAAAGAGAGGGCGTGAGTACTAATGTACTCAGTGGGTTTTAATAAAACGCTTTGATAAACTTCAAGATATCCAATATCAACTAACGGTATACGAAGAGCAAAACGCAAAAGCCCTCTCCATATCCGTAAAACCTTTTCTTTTCTTTTGGGCCCATCCTGGCTCAAACCTTACGTCAACTGCACCCTTAGGCATGCCATAGGATAGAAGAGGGGTTACCTCAATTATCCAAAGGAGTTTGCGAGGGAATTAACCCAGCAGTGACTCACCTTAATGATCTAAGATCATGAAATCTGAGCTCAATCCTGGTTATAAAAGCTATATTCTTTCTTTCTTAACTTAGCCTTCCTTTCTCAACCTTAATCCTTAATTCCTTAGCTTCCTTAACCTTACTAGAATTATCGAGCCTAGAGCAACGTCTAAGGCTAATCCTTTACTTAAGCATGACTTCGGCCTATAAGGTATTTATCACCACCCAAAAAGGCAATGCTCAATTAGCTAAATAAACTTTAGCAAAATCCAACATTTAGATACGAGGAAATGAACGTGCATAAACATAAATTACAATCACAGCAATTCTATTATCTGATGTTATCATAAACAATACTTAATCTTTTATAGCATATCTAAACATGCTTGAGAGCTCACTTAACATATAATAACTTCATTTTCTTCCTTCCTTCCTTGTACAGAGATCAATCAGGCAGAGCAAAATATTTTATTGGATATCTCATTTGACCTAACATGTTTCTAGAGCTTATTAGCTCAAACTTTTAGATGAGTATAGATTTACTCACCTCGATCACGGAGCAGAAGATGAGGCAACAAGCTGATGATCCTTCTCCAAATTCCCACAAGGCTCACTTCCTCGTACAAAAGTAGAATTATCGACATAGAGGCCTCATTCGAAGAAATTAACTATCTAAAGTGAGAAATAACGATATCTAACTCGAAGACTAAAATCTAAGACTTAATTACAGATTATACGACTTTATGACTTAAAAAAAATCGAGAAGAATTTATTTGAAGAAATCCCATCTTGAACTCAAGCTTCAGATGGAGAACTACTTGAAAATTAACTCGAAATAAGCATGGAAACAACTTGGAAAACAACTCAAAACAAGCTCGAAAATAACTTGAAAACCTTCTAAAATTAAACTTGGAAATAACTCGGAAATAGCTCAGGAAAAACACGACTCGAAAAGCTTGAAAGAGGGTACGAGTATAGCTGGAAAAATCGGCATTGCACGACATGAAAGTGCCCCGCCACGGTGCACCCCTGCGCCGGCAGACAACTCCCGCCGCGGCGCCCACTTGCGCCGGCGGGCAGCACCCCCTGCCGCGGCGCACCCTTACGCCGGCACGGGGGTGTGGCGCGGCGGCGCACCCTCTGCGGTAGCGGCCTCTTCTTCCACCCAATTTCTGGGCGAACTTCTTCTGGGTTTCTTCAGTGTTCGTCGATTCCTTCGACGAACATGAAGAACACTAAGAACACTATAAAATTTTAGAAACAACATGTTTCAATAATTTAAATTAACATGAAACGACATGCTTTAACTTTAACAAGAAATCGGCATTATAACGGCATAAACACAATAATCCTTTTTAACATTCTAGAATAACGATGAAATCTTTAAATGTAACTTGAACGGAACTTAGACGGAGTAAACGAGACTAATTACAAGAGATAATAACGAGAATCATAACGACAAGAGTAAAGCAAGCAATATAATGTAAACGTTATTAACTTGGAACTTCAATAAGAATCGAAATACAACTTTAGACAGAAGGTAAATGAGCAATAATGATGAACACGAAGAACATGAAGAACGAAAAGTAAATGCGGAATTGAAAGATAGAAAAGAAATAGAATCGAGATCGATGAACAAGAATGGACGGGGTTAGGTGCGTCGAAGGAAGGTGGCTAGCTCGGCGTCTCGTCGAGTCGCAACAGTGGCATAGCCGCCTGCTACGACCCAACAGCGCCCCTAGCACATTCCCTCACCGCATCCCTTCCACGCCACTCCGCTCGTCATTTTGCAGAACACTCACGAAGAACGCTTTTTATTTCGACAGAACTCTCTCGGCTCTCACAAGCTTTCCCACTTTCTAGAAATGAAGAATGAGTGATTATGGTGTAAGAAAAGAGCGAGGGGTGATGCTTTATTTATAGGGAAAGCTTTGGTTTCCCTTGGAAGCCATTGCAGTGCGGAAATACTGCAAAAGTTACTCCGGATTCGGTTAAAAGTTGCTTTATTCGATGCCGAGGTCCAAATGACCTCAGATATGAAATCTCAAAATACTGGGAGACTCATTGGCTCGAATACTAGTGAACCAACTTGACTCAGGATGAAGACGGGATCGTTAGAAGAAAAACGAGGCAAGATTCCTTTTTTTGGAATTACTCTTTACTATTCACTCAGACTGATTGATTTTGCTCCCAAGCGTTCGATTGATCTCAGAATGGAAATCCATGAATTCGAACAGATTCCTTTTCATTTCCCATAAGAGGGGCCTGACAGAACAAGACTCGGATCGACAAGGAGGATTTCGTAAATTTCTCAAAACACGAGCACACGCAAAAGTTACTATTCATTCACCCTTTAAATACGTTTTTCATCACCGGGAATACAAATGACTTCAGAATAAAATTCTGGGAATACCGACACACTCCTTGAATTAAAACCTTCTTAACGAGACCAAGTTTGACCAAAACAGAGTTAAGATCAAAATTTCCGAAAACACGATTTCACGAAAACTGACTCTTAAAGTCGTGACTGACATCTGACTTCACTTAAACCTTATTAAATTCCTTCCTTAACTAGTTAATTACTATTAAGAAGCCTCTAAACATAATTAAAAAATCTGGGGTTTTACAAGAATAAATATGAGATGCTAATTGGAGTTAGATAATACTTCGACATCAATAGATAAGAACTAGAATCTAATCTACTTTCATAACTTACTCAAGAGAGAGGTTGTAATTACCATATTGATTATCCTACAAGATTTAGAATTATATTGGTTGAATAAATTATTTGAAAATTGGGAAATCCATTTAACAGCAACACTCTAGGATGCGTTTCTTCATCTATTTATCCAGTTTTCTGTATTTGATTTATTTATTTATTTACAACATTTAGTTAATTAATACTAACTCTTTAATTCGGTTCTCTAGATAAAGTAGGACAATAAATTTAGGTACTTAGCTAAGTTACAGAGCCATTCTCTGTGGATACGACCTTGCTCAGTATAGTTTTGCTACATTTATCTCATATACTTGCAAGTAGTGTTTTAGTGAAATCATATACCGAACAAATTTTTGGTGCCATTCTCAGGGATTGGCGTAATTTTACAGTTAAAATTTGATTATATTGTTGGACTTTAATTTTGAAGTTACATAAACTGTGCTTAGATATTCATGTTCACAATGATGTATATGTACATTATTGTTAATATGCAAGGTCACAAACAAAGATAAAAATTTAAGCAATAAATGGCACAAGGTTGGTAACCGTGTTCGATCAATTGATCTACATCATGAAGACTTCTCAAGTCTGTAAGAAATAATCCACTACTTCGTTGAAATGTTACAAAGGCTATTACATACTGACCTCCCATCACCCGACCCATTTTCTACCCATTACAACCTCTTTCGATTGACTGAATTGTGTGATCACCTCACAACCTAGACTTTCTCTAGTTCTCCCAGGAAATCTCTCCTAAGACTCATTTAAATGTGTATGAAAGAATTTCAAACACAAACAAGACACACAATGATTATAAGGATCAAACTGAATAGAATGTATAGCCTAAACAAGGTAATCATAAAGTCCTAAACTGAATCAAACTCAAAAAGGAAATAATCTTAGTTTGATTCGGACTATCCTAGTTTAGAAGTCTTCCTTGAATAGAACTCGCATTCTTCCATCTTGATCTTCATCTTAAACAAGGAATCTTCTATTTTGAAATGTCCATCTTCAAAAGGAAACTTCAACTCCTTGAAATTAGCTTGGCGCGTCTCTTTGAAACTTTCTGGACAACCATGTACATGATCATGTTCATAACATTGTCAAGTATATTCTTTGATCTTCAATCAAATTGGCAACGGAATGTTCATATTATCATATCCAGAACATGGTCTTTAAAACTTGAAAAACCAAAATCTTTGTGTTCTTTGAATTGCCATAAGGATCATGACAATCTAAAACCATTTAGTGCTAAATGATGGTGATCGGCCAAAATTTAGCACAACCCGCAAAAGGACGGGGCTTTGTAGACAGTGGTGAACAAGTGTCGTATCCATAGAGACTAAATTAGACCTAATTGTGTGTACTACAACATCAAATATCAATCATTATCTAGACGATAGGAAAATGAAAAGTTAACTAATCTAAACTAAGAAAAGTAATAAATAAATAGGGAAAATAAATGGAGAAGAAAACATGAAGGTAGAGGTACTCTCAAAATTGATTTCTTCGGGTACTTAGCACTAATGATGCTATTGAATGTTTATTTGTGGTGTCTAATTTGACTAAGGCAATCTCTAATGCATTCTAAACCCTCTTTCGAGGCACTCAAGTTGTAGGGTACACTCTAGGTTCATCATCTCCGATCGAATCATACACGTGTACTTACTAAAACTCCTAAAAATTTCAAGCCCTCTCCAAGCCTCAATTCTCTCGAATTTATGGATAAAGATGTCTCGTGCCTAGGATTCGTCTATTGAGACTCATCTCTCGAATTATGAATCAAAAGATACAATCATATCAATTAGTGATCAATTAACTAACACTCACACATAGCATAAACGCGAGAAGTGAAATAGGACCATAAATAATCAATAGAAAAATAAATGCATAAATACCCAAATAATCTCAATCCAAAAATACAACATAATCTAGCCTAACATAATATAATGCAAGGACCATGGTTGTAGAATTCGGCCTAGGTGGCCGCCGAGGCGCTAGGCATCCCTGGTCGTACTGAAATACTACTGTTCGGTGTTGTTATACGAGCGGGCAATTAGGTGGTGCCAAACGGCAATTAGGCGATGCTTTTATGTTTTTTAGTTATTTATTTATTTTTATATTTTTTTAATTCCATAATTCATAATTAATTCAATGCCGCAACAACGTGCGAAGGCAAAAATCAAAATAGGAATTTGGAAAAAAAAATCACTTGAGAATCGAGAGGAAGAAGAGTCGTCGTTGTTGCTGCTCCATCCGGTCATTCATATTCCCTACCAGCCCGTCCGGCGCTGACTACCACCCATTTACCGCCGTTGTTACTGTCTCAAGAAGTCGATATATGTACCAATTTTTATCTATTTTGTTCAATTTTTTTAGGATTAGCCGATTATGAGATCTAGGGTCGTCTAATCTCTTTTGTCTATTCAAGCTTTGTTGAGTGGAAATTTGATATATTGTTTTTTGCTGTGTTGATTTTTGCTGTATTGAGAATTGAGATTTGAGTGTGAATTTGCTATATTGATTGGAAATTTACTGTATTGATTTTTGTTGTGTTGATTTTTAGTGTAATGAGTGTGAATTTGTTGTATTGTGTGAAAATTTGTTGTATTGATTTTTAATTTACAATTTGTTGTATACCTGTATTGAATTTGAGCTACAATTTGCTGTGCAGAATTTGTTGCATTGAGTATTTGAGTTTGATTCACAATTCTCTCAATTTTTGACTCTTGAATTCCACGGCGGTCTGCTTGTAAAGTTGGTTTGTTACCTGCTATCTCTATATTAATATTCAATATATTATGTTCGTGCAATGCCTTTTAAAAAGTTTACAATAATTTCATATACAAAATTCTTGGATGATTTGATTTTGAATGTTGCTTTATTTAGAATTTTGGATGATATGAACTATTGAACTTTAAATATTTATTTTGATTGTCATGATTTATGAATTTTAAATAAAATATTGACAGGATAATAAATGAATAAATAAATATAAATGCATAAGTGCCGTCTAGGCCCTGTCTATAGACTGCTTAGGCGCTAGGCCCCTCTTGGCCGCTCGACTAGTGCCTAGCGAATTCTGGAACCTTGGCAATGACTAAATTATCTCAAAGAAAATAAAGATAAAAATAAGAAAAGAGACTTGATACAACCTGAAAGTTGGGTCTCAACTCGTCTCTCACTTCATATCTTCTTATCTTTGCTCCATCTTCAAGCTCTAACTCTTTATTCACCCTAGTTATGTGGAAATCCTAGCTAGGGTGTTGGTTTGATGTGTGGCTAGTGTTTGAGAAGTGTGGAGAACAAAATTTTGTGATGTGGAAGAATTGGATGTGTTGGAGGCTACTAAAATCATCTAAGGATCAGCTTTTTATAGTTTAGAAGAGTTTGACTATGTTTAGAAGTAGCACAAGGGAAGATTGAGAAAATCTGCCCAAACGTGCTTTGTTACGCATGGTTGGTGCACTCAGAATGCTTGCACGGTCCGTGCATGAAGTTCTGAAATGAAACCCTTTGCTAGAGCTAATGTGCTGCACGGTCCGTGCACCAATCTTTGTCCACCGCATGGTCCGTGCTTAAACTTCTGACACCGGAAAATCCTCACCGTTTTGCTCCATTCTCACTCGTATCTCATCTGATCGACTTGATTCTTTTTGCAACATGCTCCTAACTTGATTCTCTATCTTCTTAGGCACTTCCAAGGCTCAATTGATTCTCATAGAATAATTAGCATCAAATTCCTTCAAAATGAGTGAAAACGTGACACTGCACAAAATATGAAAAACTAAATGCAACTTGCCAACTTATGCAGGCATTTCTCATCAAATACCATCTAAATGACCCTCAAAAAGTATGAAAACCATGGGTCTATCAGATGGCACTAACAAATATAGAGTGTAATTTATTTTATTTTTAGTATTTTTATTTTCTTCTATTTATTTTATTTCTCTCTATGGTGTTTTGATTATTTTTATCTAGTGTTGAGTAGATAGTGTATGAATTTGAGGTCTAAAGGTACATCAGACTTAGTACCTATAGATCCTGAGATCAAAGCGTCTGCCAGACACAGAAACGCAGAGAGAATTTAAGCTGAGAAGATGGCAGCCACGAGTGATGAAGAGATGGATGCTATGTATTGAGAGATGGATGTATTAACGACATTACTCCAGCAATAACAACAACGAGAACCACATGTTTTTCCACCACCAATTCGACAGGCTTCGGATCCGGAAGTCACTAGCACTATGGAGGATTGATGATACTGGCTATAGATATAAATAATTTTGAGCTCAAGCCATCTTGGATCTCAATGGTTCAGCAGAACCAATTTGGTGGTGGATCGCTGGATGACCCACATGAATATCTGGCGTAATTTCTGAAAGTTTGTGGGACTATAAAGATGAATGAAGTAGGAGCGGATGTTATTCGACTTTGTTTATTCTCATTCTCACTGCAAGATAAACTGAAGTTGTGGTGTCAATCATTAGAGGCACACACTGGTAGAACTTGGGAGGATTTGTGCAAGATATTTCACTCCAAATACTGTCTACCATGTAAGACCTTTAGGATGAAGAACGAGATCACCCAATTCCGGCAGTTTGATCAAGAAGCTCTATATGAAGCCTCGGAGAGGTTTAGAGATCTCATCAGAAAGTGTCCGTGACATGGATTTAGAGCAAACCAACATGTTTGCTACTTTTATAATGGATTAATGGAGCACACCTAGGACTGGATAGATGTTGCTGCTGGATGAGCTCTTTTGGAGTAGTCTGCAGACGAGGCCATGGAGTTATTGGACAGAATGGCTGCAAACAGTGCTCAGTGGCCATCTCAAAGAAACTCAGTTAGGAGGGTGGCCAAGATCTTATCTTCTACTGATGATCTAAAGGAGTTGACAGCTCAGATGTCAACTATGGCTAAGGCGATTACTTTGTTGACAAATAATAGCTTGGCTCCAGTGGAGAATGTGTCGAAAAAAGTAGATGCAGTCCAAGATGAAATGGGAGATATGAATTACATACAAAGATGTGGCTACAACAACAATTTCTAGCCAAATCAAGGGGGGAACCCATATAATCAGTTTAGGGCAGAGAAATAATGATAAGTTGAGTTGTGTGAATCCTAATAATTTTCAGTAGCAACCTTCTAATTTCTCCACTACAAATGGACTCATAAATAAAACTTCAAAGCCAGATTTAGAGAATATTTTGGGCTTTTTTATAACTACCACCATATATCAGATGGATGTTGAAGCTGCAAAAGTGGATGACTTGACAATTACTTTTAAGAAGTTCATTGCCAACACGGGGGCTCAAATAAAATCCATGGAGACTCAGATTGATCAGCTGGCCAAGATTGTTGGGAGCCAGCAACCAAATGATCAATCCCCGAGCAACACAGAGGTGAAACCAAAAGAATAAGGCAATGCTATCCATGTGTGCAATGGAATAAATAAAGAGAGTGAAAAGGTGATAACTGAGGTCGGGACTTCTAAGAAGGCAGATGCTGCAACTGATATTGAAGAGGTTCATGTGCCTAAATATGTGCCTCCTCCTGCATATGTTCCTCCATTACCATTCTCTCGAAGGCAGAAGAAGCTAGAAAAGGAGAGCAAGTTTGCCAAGTTTCTTGAAATTTTCAAGAAACTGTCTATCAATATCTCTTTTGTTGAGGTACTGGAGAAGATACCAAATTATGCCAAGTTCATGAAAGCAATCTTGGCTAAGAAGAAGAAGATTGGAGAAGTAGAGAGGGTGGACTTATCTAAAAAGTGTAGTGTTGTGATACAATGACAAGTACCGACAAAGTTAAAGGATCTGGAAAGTTTGTCTATCCCGTATACTATTAGAAGCTCGAGGTTTGATCCGTTGTTATGCGATTTGGGATCTAGTATTGATTTGATGCTGCTTTCTGTTTATCAACCACTAGACTTGGTCCGTTAAAATCAACTTCATTGACTCTGCAGCTAGCAGATCGAACTTTGAGATATCCATGAGGAATAATTGAAGATGTTATGGTGAAGGTTGAAAATTTTATTTTTCCAGCTGATTTTATTATGTTGGATATGGAGGAAGATCACAAAGTTCCTCTCATTTTTGGGCGGTCTTCCTTGCCACTACTGGAACAGTTATTGATATAAAGAAAGGGACTCTAATACTGTAGGTAGAGGATAAAAGTGAGACGTTCAAATTTTATCGACCTCTTGAAGATACAGCACATGATGAAGTGAAGATGGTTGAAGTGGTGGACTTATCTAAAGAAAGTGATATACCTCTTGAGCTTGTTAATCCAAAGGGGACGATCAAAACTCAAGAAGTTAAGAAAGCAAAGGTCAAGAAAAAATGGGGAGAGCATTTGGGAAGAGTTCAATATTCTTGAAGGAGTTGATGAGACGAGAATTAGTGTGGCATCGAGCTTACCAAATCCTCCATAGTTACTTTCAAGAATATATCGAGCTCTAGACAATAAATCAAGCACATATTGGAAGGCAACCTAATGTTTGGTACATTTTTGTTTGTTTATTTTATTATTTTTATCATCAACTTGATTTTTTTTCATGCAGGTCAGTTAAAAATAACCGCACGGATCGTGCTTCCATGAGCACGACCCATGCTCTAGCCACAACAGACACGATATTTTTCTTGCAACTTAACACATGGTCCCAACCATGATTCTCCTTCAAAAGATGATACATCACTGGGGACTCCAATTTCTCCCGAACGTGCAACCTCAATAATTCTGTGAGGTTAGTGATTAAAGGTCTTCTAGTCTATATTTTTAAATTTATTCTTGTCGAAGAATAAGTTTGGGGGGTGGATGGACATTGTACCTTGAATTCCCGTTCTAAAATTTTCTATTATTGCTTTTGTGCATGTAGTTTAGGTCATTTACATTAGTTTAGTTTTGTTTAAATTTTTTTAGTTTGCATATTTATTGCTTTCTAGAGTAGATGGATGCTAGCATGATCTGAGTCCGATTCTCTGTGTGTGAGGGTTTAATTTGATAAGTTGCTAATGATGAGCATATAAAATTCGGAAAAATATTTTGTTTTGAATTGAACCTTTGTCAGCTTAATAGATACACTATGGATGAATTGCTTGGTTACTTTGAATCATGTTTGAGCTTTGTGAATTTTGAGCTTATTACTTTCTTTTTTGTGAGATTATGGTTGAACTTCTGTTTGAATGCCTAGATTTTACCCAGAATCTGTTTGAGTTTAACAGGATATATGTGAATTTTGGAAATGATTTTAGGCCATGTTTGTTAGCCCTGTTTTATCCTTGCAATTTTTAACCAAACACTTCAAATGTCTTAGTAAGCTCCGTTGAGCTTTTGAGCATTTTCTTTGGTAGCCAATTCCATTTGACTTTGTTTTATAAAGTTTTTTTTTTCACTCAGACTTGTTGAGTGGGTAGAAAATTATAGGATGGTTGAATTGGGAAAAGAGGGATAATAAAAGGAAAAGAAAAGAAAAAAGAATGATGAAGTGCGGTTGTGAATAGGGGCTATGGGAGTTGAATATTTTACATGTCAATTAGAGAATAATTAAAGAAACAAATTAATAGCTTTGCGAAGCTAGAAAATCTAAGTGGCCATGTAGAGAGGGAAAAAAAGAAAAGAAAGGGTAGAACTCACACAAATTTGATGCGAAAATTCTTTTAAGTTTTAAAAACTCGATTCAACTTGCAAGTGTACAAGCAAATGTAGTACAGGGTGAAACGAGGTCGAATCATAGGAGTTAAGAATACTCAAGTTATGCCAGCGTCACATTCATACCACTTCACAAGTCAAACATAACGAAAACATGGATTTGATGTAATTTCTATTCTAGGCGTCAAATTGAATAATTTTCAAGAAATAAACTAAATTGATAACAAATCAAACACAAGCACAAAACAAGGGGAGTAACAAATAAAGAAAGGGGTCCTAGGGCAATGCATATTAACACGGGCATCGGATTTCAGGATTAAAAGCCATATCAATACCACTAATGATTAATACAAGCTAATCCTAGAACTCTCTCGAGCTTCTAGGATATAATTAAAAAAAGCAAGAATTTTCCTATCTCTAGGATTAAATTTCAATTTTATCAAATTAGGCACAATTAATCACCAAAAATCAACTAGGCATAAAATTCTCATTTAATACCAAATTGGACCCACAAATCAATTACACATGCTAAATAGCTCTTCTCAAAGCTAATTTACCACAAAATCTAACTCAAGGTGGCCAATCCTAACCTAGATGCAAACATAACATTGATTCATGAGAATTATAGGAGAGGATAATAACATACTTTCTCACCTAAAAAAAACCAACACCCAATGCTAAAATCACATTACCCTAGGATTGGAAAAATTTAGCTAATCATGCTTGAAATAAAAAGAAAACAAAAATATAGAAGAAAAATAAAAAGCATAGCTAAAGATAAGAGTAAATCCGAATTGAGAATCGATAATCTTCAAAACTTCTAGTCGCCTTCTACAAAATTTCTTCAAAACTTCAAGAACCCACTTACAAAACTCTCTCTCAACTCTCACTTCTATTTTTGGGGACTAGGATATGAATTGCCCTGATTTTTAAACAAAATTATGTATTTATACTACCCTCTTTTTCGTCCACTAAAAATAAATTGAAAATGGCCGAAAATGTAAAATCCAGAACAGGACATGGGAGGATGCGACACGGGCTCGATCGCACACCCTTCTTCTCGGTCAGGTCGGACCTCGAGTGGCGCGACCGAGCTGGTCGCGCCGGACCTCCTGTACTCGGGTCGCGCTTGGAAACGCCCTTTCAACCCCTCTGATTGGACGCTCCGTCGCGTCGGTACTGTGCCCACGTCGGGCCTTACTCGGCCGGCGCGACCGAGCTGGTCGCGCCTATGCTCGCCTGAGTCGGGCCGCTCCATCAAACCCGCTTTTTGGGCCCCTGATTGAACGTGGACTCACGCCCACTCTGACCCCGGGTCGTGCCAGCTTTGTGCCTTGGAGTTCCGACCCGCTCGAGTTGCCATGAACATACACAAATGCGTTTAAATGCACTTATTACACAACTAAACGGAAAAACAACATTAAAATAGTGAAATAGAGGAAAATAACATCTTAAACGAACGGATTATGCTCGGAAAAATGGGTGAAAATCCCATTTGTCAAAATTCGGTGGTGTTGTTTGATTTATGGTTTTGGGAAAGAAGGAAGAAAGCTAGATAAAGTCTAGTTTTACTTGTTTGGTATTGAGGTTAAGTGTTAGTGAGAATTGATGAGACTGAATAACTCAATGAGTTCGATTTAGTCACTTAGCCATATATTACCTACTTTATCCAATAGCCTACATTGCAACCAAATGGAAAGTCATTTCTAATCCTAAATTCAAATTTATTGCATGTAAAGGAGAGATAAGATAATGGGCAAGCATATGGTTAATTCTTCAGTAGTTTCAACGTTGAGTGTAAACACATCCCATCTATACAGTTTAGAGTGAGTGATACACATGATGTGAGGATCATTGATTCAAGGTTAAAGACAAATTAGTAGTCACAGTGCATGATATTATTTTGCTTGTTTTATGTTTAATGAAAAAAAAACGTGTGTTTTTGTGCCTGAAGCAACGATTACTGTCAAACTATCTCTCGTGCTTGACTTTGTTTCTCTTTTCATTATTCGAGGATGAAAAATAGGTTAATTTTGGGGGGGGGGGGGTAAACCTTGATTTTCATGTCTTTCATGCATTTTTAGGTCTATTTGGATGAGAGTTCATGTGCATTACATGCATATATTGAGAACTTGCGCATAGTTTTTCATATTTTTGCAGTATCACGTTTTTGCTCATTTTGAAGAGACTTATTGCCAAATATTTTATGAGATGAAATTAAGCTTGAAAAGTGCTCCAAAAGATAGGTAATCAATTTAGGAGTACGTTGCAAAAAGAATCAAGTCAATCGTATGAGAAATGAGCGAGAACGAAGCAAAATGGTGAAGTATGTCGAGTGACAACGAGGGAAGAATGGTCCGTACTCTATTTTTTTCCCCGATGCCGTGAGTTTTTGAATTTTAAGCACAGCTCGTTCTCATTTCGGTGATTTCCGGCAAGATTTCTTCATGGACTAGATTTTCTTCTATTCTTGGGCTTGAACTTCCTCCACTATATCATGAGGGTTCAATATGCACGAAAATTGAAGAGCTTATATCCTATAGAGAGAGCAGAGAACACTATAGAGAAGATGGAGATGGGACTATAAAGAGATTGAAGACGCATCTTATAGACTAAGTTTATTTATGCTTTATTCGAGTGGGATTACCGTGTTAACCATTTATTTGTATTTATTATCTTTGGATTTTGAACACGATATGAGTAGCTAAATTATTCAAGATCCTAGGGTTGTTGAATGTTGATGGATTTTATGATTTGAAGTAATTTATTGTTCCATTCTATTTCTTGTTTATACATCATTGATTTTTTGTCTTATGTGATTGAATTGATCAGCTTTAATTTGTAATTAATTTATTATTCACTCGAGATAGGTTAATAGATTAACGGATTAGGATTGCATAATACGATTCTGCTAGATCGAGAGATTGGTAGATGTCGTGAGGAGAATAAATTTGAGGTGCTAATTGGAATTAGATAATAATTCGAGATCGAGATATAAGAATTAGAATCTAATTTACTTTCATAATTTATTCGAGAGATGGTTTGTAATTATATTAGTGATTCGCCTACAAGATTTAGAATTAAATTGGTTGAATAAATTTTCTGAAAATCGGAAAATCCATTTAACAGCAACACCCTAGGATCCGTCTCTTCATATATATATATATATATATATATATCCAGTTTTCTGTGCTTTATTTATTTATTTATGTACAACATTTAGTTAATTAAAATCAACTCTTTAATTCGGTTCTCTAAATAAAGTAGGACAATAAAATTAGGTACTCAGCTGAGTTACATAGCCAATCTCTGTGGATATGACCTTGCTCACTATAGTTTTGCTATATTTACCTCGTGCACTTGAGAATAGTATTTTTAGTGAAATAAAATACCGAACAAGGGGGGAAACTGATAACAAGATTATTATTATTATTATTATTATTATTATTATTATTATTATTATTATTATTATTGAGCTTAATGGAACTTTTATATCTTTTAAAGTTTAAACCTTTTATTTTGGTGATCTTTTTTTGAAGTTACTACATAATATTATTGCATTAAATAATTATTGAAAGTGTACAATGATTATGTAGCTATTTTATTTTGTAAAGCTAATTGTATTTTCAATCTTTTAAAAGAGTTCATCAATTAATTAATTATTTTTTAATTATTACAATATTTATTTTATTTTGAATCCAAACATAGGTCATTTGAAAGGTTTATTATTCATGTGAATAATGACATGAGAGTAGATATTTTCTATAAACTCATGACATTTATTTAAGTTCTTTCAACTTTATTAGAAAATAAATTTGAGGATTTAAATTTGTGACTTTTCAAAGCTCCAAAATTTATTTTTTACAATTAAAGATGAGACCTTTCATAGCTCCAAGTTTCACTATAAAAAGGGACTTTGTTTTCATTGTTAAAACACACCAAAAATATTTCTAAAGCATCTCATATGAAGTGGCTTTTCATTCAAGGTATATATATGTAAGTAGAGGTTTTTGCATTATTATTTTAAATATCCAAATTATATAGTTTTATTAAACCATATTATTCATGCAAATTATTTTAAAGTTATTATAATTATTATGTTTATAGTTAATGTTAGGCGGCGCGCACGGACCTAACTAAATAGTTTTTCGGTCAAGTTCAAGTTAAGTTAAGGTGGGAAATCTGATGTGACACACATATTATTTATCTTTATTATGCTTTTATGCAGATTCACAATTATTAACCTACGGGTTACAACAATTATTATTGGCTGACGAGCTGCATATGTCTCGATATATTAGCCGCGGGCTACCCATATTATAATTTGTTATAATTATATAACTTGGATAAATGTGATCACCACTAAGTCAATAGCACTCACCCCAAAGTTATTACATTTTTCAGGTTGATGATTTACTCGGGCGATGTGCGTGGTGACGTGTAATGATGGATTTTAAAGAACTTTTATTATTTAACTTCCGCTGTATTAAAGTTAAAGATTTTATATTTTAATAATAGCGACGTCCCTTCTTTATTATTATTATTATTATTATTATTATTATTATTATTATTATATGAAAATTGGGGCGTGACCAAGGATGAAAATTTCGCTATCGCAACATATATCGCAACTTCAATTTTACGGATATATCGCAGAAAATTGAAAAAAATGACGGAAATCATATTAAAATCTTGGAAATTTAGCAACAAATTTTAGGAACTATTATGACATATTATTATGCACATATTCCACTAAAATTTTTGAGAGAATTGTATTTTGAAAGAAAACATGTGAATAATACATTATATAAATATCGTCTGAAACAATACATTTGACAAAATAATACATAATACAATTAACTAAATAAATATTATAAAGTACAATTAATATCAAAATGAGGATCTATGAGGTTCAAATATAATAAATGGAATGTCATCTTATTCTAAACAATATTGATACCGACTCATCACATTAGAGTAATTATGGATATAATTATGCACATGCACTTGATATGTTTCTTGATTTCTTAGATTTCAATTTCGTATGATATATGGGGAGAAAAATTTTAGTGATTTGTCTATCATGTCCCCTAACTGAAAAAATGAAAAAATAAAGCCGGTGCATCTCACTTTTCAATCTAAGACATCCATTGATTTCCCGATCTTCTCTCCCTTATAATTTTTTGCAAAGTGAATGTCTTTATAAAGCAAAGAATATTGCAACTCAAATAATTATATTGAAGACCTAAAAAAGACCACAAAAATATATAGTATTAAATAAAAATTAAAATATATTATAGAAATATGAAAAAAAATCGTGATATATTGTGATATTTTGCGATAATTTGCGATATATTGTGATATTTCATCGATACTCGGGAAAAAAGATATTCTCCTCAATATCCGTATCGCAATGTCAATATCTGCGATATATCCACGATATTTCGCGATATTTCAATCCTTGGGCGTGACAGGTCAAGCAATGGTCAAATGGTGCATGGCCCCACATGTGTGGTCCACGCGCGGTGCATGGGAGACGCTCCCGACTATTTTTTATGTTTCCTTTTATGATATTTGTATTTTATTCTCCAAAAATTATATATTCTAAAATGAAAGTGATTTAATTATTTTTATCCAACAACCCACACAATACACTCACCCGATGCTAATACTTGGGCTCGTGTATTACGCTCGATAATTAATTTATTTGAAATAAATATATACCCTATATTTTTATCCAGTGTCTCGAACAGTACACTCGCCCGACGCTAACGAGTGGGCTCGTACACTGCGATTGATAATTATTTTTTTTGAAATAAATATACACTCTAAAATGGAATTAGTGAAATCTAAAATTAAAATAAATTAATTTAATATTTTTATCCGGCGTCTCGCGCAGTATACTCGTCCGATGCTAATGTGAATTAAATAAATTCATTAGAAATAAATAGTAGATTTCATACTATGGGTGATAATTTTTGACGTTATGAATAATATTTATTTGGCAAATTTTTTTAGGGGGAAATTCGCGGGTTTCCCGCGAATTCAATTCGATCAAATTTTGAGTAACTCATTAATTACATCGTACATCGGATGTAATGGATAGTTGACGTAACTTAAAATCGTTCGAAAAGGGTCATGCAAGTTGCTGTTAATTTATTCCTAGAAATTGGACAGTTAATATGGATTCCTTCAATATATATAATTTAGTTAAGTTTCCCTAGTTTTTGGGAGCTGATCTGTCTCAATAATTTTGGTCGTTGTGGCGAACTCTAAGTTGATGATGGGATACATAAATATTGGCTTCTAAATTCTAATTAATAATTATCTGGCTACAAAATATTGTAGTACGTCTATGCAATGATTGTGTTCATCTTTAATTTCCCCCCTTTTTGGAGATTAAATATATTGTCAAAGTATCAAGATAATATATACATACACACCAGATTAAAACAATAATTTTCAGAAATACAGGGACTAATTTAAACTCAATCAGTAACCATCACACTCTTTCCCTTTTCGCTACTTAGAAATGAACAAGGAAACAAAATTGTGAATTTTGCCGTAGATTACACGTACATGGATGGTGGGGTCACCGATTAATATGTATATATATATATATATAGAACGTGTACTGATGATATTGAAATATATATATATATAAATTTATAACATAATAGTTCGAAATAGGCTGGAGCTAAATTTTGAACTTTCGCTTATATACATGCGAAATGCAACATATATAATGATGGGAACATAAAAAAAAAGACCCATCTTAATTATTATGCAATCGATATATATATATATATATATATAAATATTACACATGTGAAGTACATTGGTGCAAAAAAAAACGCTAATTAAACAATTGCCGAGTGGGGTAGTCATGTCCACGATTTGATTCCTTGAATGTAATAAATCCAGAGAGGGATCTATTCAAAAGTTTATGAAATCACAATATTTTTTTTATGTCTTTCTTGGGTAAGAACAGAGTAGTGCAACGTGCATGCATATTGAACTACACAAGGAAAAATAAAGGACTGAAAAAGCTTCAAAATTTATGTTGCCATTATTGAAAAGAGTTTCTTTCCCAGAAAGTTAGAAGTGACAATAAAAAAGCACAAAACCACAGCAAGTGGTGGGTTCAACACCAATTAATCCAAAAACTTTTAACAGATCTAGTTTTATAAAGATGAAACATTTGTAGCCTACTGCAACGTTGCATGCAATAATATTTGGACAACATGTTCATATATAGAATCAATCACATATGCACATTAAAATGTGTGTTTTGAGGTTATGAAAAGATGAGTTTTTTTTTTCCAAGTGTTTTTTTGTCTCTGTGGAGAAAGTTGAATGTGATACATATAATATAGACCCACCATTTAATGGAGATCAAGAAACTGATTTCTTACCATTTTCAAAGGTTGTAAGAGGGGTTGGACAGATTTGTTTTGTCATTGAGCAAGCAATAGTAGTACCTTGCCCCACCCTCAAGAAAATGGAAAAGGAACATATAAAAGGGAAATAATATAAGGTAAATTTGGACCATGGGAAAGATTAAGAGAAGAAAATAACAAGACAAGAAAAAAAAATGAAAAAAGAAAAGCCCTTTTATTGTCTTAAGAAATATATTGCAGTCCAGTTGGCAGTGGTTGATTTAGTGCACAGTTGCACAAAAAATTGATATTATTAGTTTATATATTCTGAGATGGTGAATTAGATTGTCCAAATATATATTTATCCCGTTGGAATTTTCCTGTTACACTCTTTGTGTTACATCCAATGTTACATTTTTAAATTATCAGATTTTCTTGTATTTCTTTTTCTTCAATTGTATTTTTTTATTTAATTTAATTTTATGATTGTTTTTATGGTTCACCCCATCCTATTAAGGTATATAATTATTTTTTAATATTTAATTTTCGATTTACAATTAATAATTCATTATTATGGTTGATTTTTTCAAAATTATGTTTTATAATTTTTTTAATTCATTTTTTTTGTTGATAAATGTGACTATGCTTATTTATGTTATAATTAATTTTTATTTTATAATAAATATTATTAAAATCATATATTTGATAATGAAACACAGAGTAAAACACGAAAAAGTGTAACAAGAAATTTCAACCCTACATTTATGTATGAACTTATTCGGTTTTGAAAAAATTTCTCGAACTATAAAATATGCCAAAAAAATAATTAATTTTGCAAAACCGTCACCGAATCCAATTTCTAATGTCGGATTGCTAACAAAGTATGCACGTTCGGATCCAACATTAAAATACATGAAAAGTATATTCCATGTTGAGATTAAATATTATTTTTACGCTAGACTGCGGCGTGTCATATATGACATTTTTGCAAATATATGGACAATTTAAGTATTTTTTTTATAGATTTTGAAGTCCATTACATTTTTTAAAAACGAACTAAAATTCAAGACAGAAATACATATTTGACTAATTAGAAATAATCATGAGTAAATAATACGGTTTCTATAGATATTAAAACTCCTCAAGTAAAGACAAAGAAGTGGGGAGGGGGGATAAAATAGATACTAAAACTCCTCAAGTAAAAATAATTACATCATGTAGTTGTTTTTGTTAGTTAAACAAGCAACATATATCCACTATAGCTAGAATAGGTGTATAAACGCCTCATACTAATTAGGATAGGAGCAACTCGAATACAATGGAACAGGCATGCCCCTGACTACAATGCTAGGTAAATCTATCAAATGATTTTTAACTACCAAATATATTTCCAATGATATTCTGTAGTACGATATGGTAGTCCTGCCAACAACCTCGCGATATGAGATGAGGAGATGGTCTATGCCCCATCTCTAACTTTTTATCCCACCATGAAGCGTGAGTCAAGTTTCTTTAAAACATTTCCCACAATATAGTGAACTCGCCAAAATGAACTCTTTTTTGTTCAAGAAACGAATTTAATTGTTGTTATTATTATTTTAGTGAAAAAAATATTGAGATTAATTTTCCTGAAATATAAAAAATGAATTCAAATACAAATATATATATATATATATATATATATATATATTAAGATATGGATCATATGAGAACACTTTGTTGGTGTGAGAAATGAGAACCCATCTTACACCATCCAATTTAATGATCCAATGGTTAAGATTTAAGGTGGTAATTTCATAAATAATAGGGCAAAAAATAAAGAAAGGGGGGTTATTTTCATCCAAACCCTTAAACATGATGATGTCAGCAATTAAAAAAAAATCTTAAAAACTTTAACCGGCCATAACTTGTTCGTTTTTAATTCAATGCACACAAAAAATATATCAAATTAAAGCTCTCATCATGCTCTTTCATTTAAGATGTCGAAAGGCTATGTTTAGATGAAAAAATATGAACGAAAAATAAAAAAGAATTTTTTTACGCGTGCCCAGATTATAAATGCTTTCGTTAGAATATAATAATTCTTCGTCAGCATTATGATAACATATGAACGTATGCTAACGAAGCATTTGTCATATGCTAACATAATGTATTCACTGTGCTAACAAAGAATTATCATAATGCTAGCGTAATATAAATTTATTAGGGTTTATTAAATTCTCAATTATGTTTTATTTAATCTCGATTATGGTTTATTCCATCTAATTATCATTATTTTTTTAAAATTCAATTTTTTGTTTATAGTTCTTAATTGATTATTATGGTTTATCTAATCCAATTATGGTTTATAACGTATGTTGATAGAGTATTGTCATATGCTAACATAGTGTATTCACAATGCTGACGAAGCAAAATCATAATGCTAACGTAGTACAAATATATTATTATTATGATTTGTTCCAACTCATTTAAGGTTTACCACTTCCAATCAATGTTTATTTCATCTAACTAGGTTTATTTCATCCAATTATGATTTTTTCCATTTAATTAGGGTTTATTAAATCAAATTAGGTTTATAATTAATTTTTAGAATATTTTTTTCGCTAACAATATTTGAAAACTTTAATTAGCATAACTGTAATGCTTCGTTAGCATAATTATAATACTTCGTTAGCACTATGATAATACTTCGTGAGCATAACGATCTGTTATCAAATCCTACACGATTTTTATAAGAATTACCAAATTACGGTAATACCCCCACGAGAAAAACTTTTCAGATATTACAGAATTGCCACCGCCTTTTTCATCAAATCTGGACCTTTGATTTTTGATGGATGTGTGGTGTGAGATGTGTTCTCATTTCTCACACAAGAGGTTGTTTTTATATAACCCCACTCCTATATATATATATATATATATATATATATATAGGATATGGATCATATGAGAACACTTTGTTGGTGTGAGAAATGAGAACTCATCTTACACCATCCAATTTAATGATCCAATGGTTGAGATTTAAGGTGGCAATTTTGTAAATAATATGGTAAAAAATAAAGGAGGGCTATTTTGTTCCAAACCCATTAAAAATGATGATGCCAGCAATTAAAAAAAAATCTTAAAAACTTTAACCGATCACAACTTGCTCGTTTTTAATCCAATGCACACAAAAAATATATCAAATTAAAGCTCTCTTCGTTCTCTTTCATTTAAGATGTCGAAAGACTATGTTTAGATGAAAAAATGTGACCGAAAAAAAAAATTACGCGTGCCCAGGTTGTAAATGCTTTCGTTAGTATATAATAATTTTCGTCAGCATTATGATAACATATGATAACGTATGCTAACGAAGCATTTGTCATATGCTAACATAATGTATTCGATGTGCTAACAAAGAATTATCATAATGCTAGCGTAGTATAAATTTATTGGGGTTTATTAAATCTCAATTATGGTTTATTTAATCTCGATTATGGTTTATTCCTCTAATTATCATTATTTTTTAAAAATTTAATTTTTTATTTATAGTTCTTAATTGATTATTATGGTTTATCACATCCAATTATGGTTTATAACGTATGTTGACAGAGTATTGTCATATGCTAACATAGTGTATTCGCAATGCTGACGAAGCAAAACCATAATGCTAACGTAGTACAAATATATTATTATTATTATTATTATTATTATTATTATTATTATTATTTGTTCCAACTCATTTAGGGTTTACCACATCCAATCAATGTTTTTTCTATTTAATTAGGGTTTATTAAATCAAATTAGGTTTATAATTAATTTTAGAATATTTTTTTCGCTAATAATATTTGAAAACTTTAATTAGCATAACTGTAATGCTTCGTTAGCATGATGATAATACTTTGTTAGCATAACGATCTGTTATCAAATTCTCCACGATTTTTATAAGAATTATCAAATTACATTAATACCCCCGCGCGAAAAACTTTTCAGATATTACAGAATTGCCACCGCCTTTTTCATCAAATCTGGACCTTTGATTTTTGTTGGATGTGTGGTGTGTAATGTGTTCTCATTTCTCACACGAGGGGTTATTTTTATATAACCCCACCCCTATATATATATATATATATTTGTATTTGAGTGTATATAGAATTTGGTTCAAATGAAAACTAATCTTTGGGTGAGAAGTAGGAACTATACAGCCGTTGGATCTATCAAATTTAAGGGTGCAGATTTAGATTGAGATTAAATTTTTTTTTAATTATAATATTTTTGAATTAGATATGGGTATTATATTATTTTTATAATTCAATCCCACAATAATAGGTCTTGTCATATCTAGAATTATTTTTATTTTCTTATTTCTCTTTCCCAATATAGACGTGATTTTATGTTAATTCTGTAGATTTTTTTTATTTGTTTCACCATCCACAGTTTTTATCGGGAGTTCTTTAATTTTTTTTTGTTTCACGTGAGGTTCTGACCCCATCCGATTTTTTTGTATACCCGCAAAACATGAAAACAAATCAAAAATAAAAACACTAAAAATTAATGAAAGAAAATAAAAGCAATAAGAGTACCAAATGTGTTGGATTGTCTCCCAACAAGCGCTAGTTTTACATCATTAGCTCGACGTCTTCAAGCTCAAGCTTCCAATAGATTGAGGACCGAGACCTCATTCTTTTGATTGCAAAGGGAGGAGTTCTCATAGGCCTCATTCTGGAATTCATCAAGGTTATAGAGATGGAGAAGTCTTTCCCCCCATTTTCGAGAAGTTGAAATTCAACTTCCTGACAACCCAATAAGACTTGTGCTCAACTCAATGGATAGATGATAAAATTTTCCAAACACAAGTTGGTGAGGAGACATACCAAAAAAGATGTATTCTATAACTAATTAAAATCAAACCAAATTTAAGCAAATGGAAATAGGAAGAAAGATAACAAAGATTAAAGTTGGGAAGAAATCAATGATGCAAATGAACTATAAGCAATCGATTTCATTGATTAATTAACACACTTAAAGATCACATTCAATGTTCATTACTACTCGAGTTTTATTAAGACGATCACTTACCTAATTCAAACCTTCTTTCGAAGTGTTCAAATCGTGGATTATAAACTATAATCAACGTCTTCATTCAATTTCTAATTTGCATCTTCGAAAAGTTCTCAAGATCAAATATCCTCACTCTTAATCTCAAATCTCTCGATTTTATTAATTAAGGTGTCAATTGTCCCTAATCATGCATTGTAACTCATCTCTCAAATTATGAAATAACGCATATGATCAATCCAATTAATGGTCAATTAATTGAAAGCATAAAGCATCAAAACAATTAAAATAAAACAAGGTCTAAACATTAAAAGGAAAATCAATTGTGCATCATAGTTAATTACTTTCTTGTACTAGAATTCGAGATATTTAGCTATCCATGAACAATGAAAATAACATAGAATATCCAAGACAATCATGTTCAATCTATAACAAACTAAAATAAAATCCGAAAGGCAGAATCTTGGTTTGGTCTTGATTTCACTTGAATTCTCTTATTTGTGCTCTTCTTGATCTTCTCTCCAAATGTTTCTAGGTTATGGGGTGTGTAGAAGGGTCGAAAACTCATCCAAAAATAAGTTTTTTTTATAGTTTGGAGGAGTTTGAATAGTGCTAGAACTCGTACAAAGAAAGATGGAGAAAATCCGCCAAAAACGCGCTTTAATACGCACGATCTGTGCGCTCAACTTGGACCACCGCACGATCCGTACTGGAGATTCTGAAATCGAATGCTACTAGAGCTCATGTCGCACAGGGGCCGTGCGCTCAGCTTTATTCACCGCATGGTCCGTGCAACACCTTCTAGAGGCCAGTCAACTCGTTTGCCCCGTTTTTGTCCTGTTTGGCTCCGTCTCACTTCCAACTTTACTTCTCTCGTCTTTTGACTCATTTTTACCCCTTTATCTACTTCAAAACTCAACATGCTCATGAAACAACTAAATAAACAAGAATTAAACTCAAACAAGATGTAATAAGTTTGACCCCGAAATGCACTAAAATCTCGAGTTTATCAATACTCCACAGTTTTTATCACCCATGATGATGGTTTCAATAGACATCACGGACATGACAAATTCAAGTATTCTTATATTTTATGTTTAAGATCATATTTTTAACATTTATTGTTCTTGATATATTCTTTTAAAAAAATCAAAATGTTACTCATTATGCAATGAAAATGAAATGGTATTTGAGAAGCAATACAATGTAACAATAGAAGCAATAAATTATTTTTGGTTAAAAAAACTTAATTCATAGGATGATCAACATGAGTTTAGCAATGATTTAGAGTTTTGCAAGCAATGTATTGATTCTACATAAGCAATGATTTGATATCGAGTCATTAATTTTTTAAAAATATTTATTACTAAGCGATGATTTTCTCATAAATAAGTAACAAACAACACTCAATCAAGCATCAATCATCATCATATATTATTATTATTATTATTATTATTATTACTACTACTATTATTATTATATCAAAATGTTACACATCATATAATGAAATGGTATTTGAGAAGCAATAAAATGTTACAATTAAAGCAATAAATTAATTGTGACTAAAATTTAAGAAATTATAATATTATAATCATCAAAATTGTACATCATAATAAATAAAATCATTGATAATATGCAATGCAACATTATATAAGATGCAATCAAATTTCTTATTTTTGATCAATTTATATCCTGAATTTTCGAATGTTCTAACTAGTAATGGGGAGTTTGTTACTTATATTGTTAGATTTTATTCCTTAGAATGTTTGAATTTGATATTATATTAATTTTGTTATTAAGATGATGATTTGCATTGGTTTAACCATGATCGACCACTAAGAGAGAGGGAGAAGAGAGAGGGAGATGTGTGGGTGTGGGTGTGGTGTGTGTGTGTGTGTGTGTGTGTGTGTGTGTGTGTGTGTGAGAGAGAGAGAGAGAGAGAGAGAGAGAGAGAGAGAGAGAAGAGCAGTAGGCTGTAAATGAACCAAACTGTTCGTGAGCTACTCGGGTATCGGCTCAAAAAAAGTTCGATCGAAACTCGTTCGTTTATTAAACGAGCCGAATTCGAACTTTTTTTCGAGCTCGATAATTTTCTCGAGCCGAACTCGAGCTACTCGCGAGTAGCTCAAGTTCGACTATAAACAGGCTTTTATCGAGTAGTTCGCTAGCTTTTAATCGAGCTTCTAATCGAGCTTGTAATCGAGCTTAATCGAGCTTTGACAAATAAGCTAAAAAAATTTAAATTTTCACCCCCAACAAGATTCAAACATTAGCCAAATGTATTTCAATTTGTTATTATAGTCACTCGATCAAATTATTAACAATTATGTTAATTGAATCAAATAACGTTTTTATAACAATTCTCCAAAACTTAAATATATGCAAATATTTATATATTATATTTATATAAACATATATAATATCATATTATCAATTTATCAGATAAATATATATTCAACTAATAATAATAGACTATATGAACTCTACGAAATCTAAGAATTAGTATTATCATAAAAAAATGGAATCAATTAATGAGATTTACAAACATTAAGTTAAGCTTATTTTATTAAATAAAAAATAGGAATATGTAAATAGATTTATATGATAAAAAAATAATGTAATAAAATATTAATTATCCAACTTTAAGATATCCATTTACAATTTATTTAGTTAAAATATTAATATAAAATAGTATATTTGAATTTTGAAGAAGTCTAACAAAAAACTATCTAATTATGAGGTAATTAAAATTATAGTTTATAGTTATAATTAAGAATTGAGATTTGATAATGAAATAAACACAAATGAATTTGATTAAACCTATGATATCAAACAAACATCATTATATTGAATTAAATCACAATTATTCATCAACAAACAATTAATAGTGTCTGATAATTACTTAGTTCATTTGATTCGACAATATATATTATATTAATTTACTCAATTATTATATAATATACAAATATTATGTATTCTTTAGCGTGCCTCATTAAAATATTTAATCTATATACCAATAAAATAAAAGAAAACTGAGATATGACAATAAAAATAAATTATGATTTATAAATCATATTATAAAAAACTTTGAAATTTGTGTTCGAATTAAGACTATTATAAATATTTACTTATCAGTTGGAACATGTGTGATGTGTAGTAAAAAATAATAAACTAACAAGAATAATGAACTATATCATCAATCAACTAATATAATTACAATTTATATAAAAATGAAACTGAATAATCGATAAAATAGTAAGAAAATGAGACATGTTTGAATTAGAATTTATAAATTGCATAATACAAAACACTTTGAAATTTGAATTTGAATTAAGATGATTGTAAAATATTTGTATGTTGAAGTTTGAAAGAAAAATAATAAGCTATCATGGATAGTGAGATAAATTACTAATTAACTAATGAATACAATTTTTAAATAAAAAGTGAAAATGAATGATCGATAAAATAAAAATAAAATGAGATATGAGTAAATTATGATTTATAAATTATATTAGAATTTTTTTTTTTGAAATTTTAATTCAAATTAAGGTAAATATATATTAAAATTTGAATACAGCTATATTAATAATGAAAAATAATTAAATGAGTAATAAGCATGGCTACAATTACATAATTAAGTAATTAGTTTAAAAAAAATAAATTAAAAATAAACATAATTAAAGAAAATCTAGAAAAGAAAAGAAAAGAAAAGAAAAGGACTCGATCACAAATTTTATTATTATCGAGCTTTAATCGAGCTTTTTATCGAGTTTTTTTAATCAAACTTGAACATATCCTTATCGAGCCGAACTCGAGCCGAGCTCAAATCGAACTCGATCACGAATTTTCTAATTCGAGCCGAACTCGAACTCAAACTCGAAGCTCGAGTCGAACTCGAGCTCGAGCTCGAACCGAGTATAACTTAAACGAGCCGAACTCAAGCTTGAAGGTATTTGGCTCGATTCGGCTCGTTTACAGCCCTAAGAAGAGGGGGAGGAGACGTGAGGGAGAGACACAGAGGAGATATGGAAATACAGAGAAAATGTAATATGATTGGATGTTTCCATATCACTAATTATATTAATATCTTTATATTTATAATTTATCTATTAGATTTATAATTATGACATCGTTTTATATTTTAACCTCAACCATCAATCAACATAAATTGAAAGATTATGATTTATTCTCAGTTCTCACATGAAAAGTACATAGTACACGTTATAATCAACCCTTGCATGTACATATGTATATATGTATGCGCGCGCGAAGTAGATGGTTAGCATTACATGCCTCGTCATAAATGGAAACTTTTGATTAATGAGGAAGGGGTCAAATAATTAATTAAAATTCAGAATATCGATTGATAGCTTTAAATATGTTAGGCACAAAGCTTTCAACTTTTTGCCTACTTTGTTACAGATTTATTGAAACATCAGAACATGTAATATGGAAGTAATAAATTAGAACAAGAGACATCATTAATATTCACACGAATTTGAGATTTATGTACGAATCTAGCTCAACCCATGTATTCGGGTTTGAATCAATGAATATTTTCTAAATTCTTCCCACCACTATAAAAAGATAGTCCTTTATTTTTTTATTTTTTGGGGAAGTGTATAATTACTCTAACAAATATATCTTCTACACGTTGGATATTCTTAAGGAAGATCCTTCAATAGTCAAATTGATTTAAAAATTAATTGCTAGTAGAGTTGCCATTTAATTGTGAGTTAGCTTAATTATGTCGTTAAATCAAATAGTATTTAGTTATACATTAGAGCTCACGTTATATTAATTTTCATCATACCAATCAGACTATATATAGGGAGGGGTTCAAATGAAAACCTTTTTCCCACGGGAAAATTAGGAACCCATCTAATCCGTCAATGATTTAGATTTTGATGGCCATAATTCAATTAAATTTTGGTCAAATGAAAGGTGACATACGTGTAATTATTTACAAGATTAAGTAAACAAAAAAACTTTATGATAATTCAATAATTCTTATATTTTGAAACATAACTCCCCCCCTCTCTCTCTCTCTCTACTCTCTCCATTTATTTCTCTCATACATTACTTATCTTTTTTTCCTATTCCACTTTATCTCTCTTCTCTCTCTTCCCAGGTCTCTCTCCTCTCTCTGTTTCTCGCCCCTCTCCTTTTTCTATTTGTTTCTATTGTAAATCATTCACACTAAATACACATTGGAAAAATTATACTCTCTCCGTCCCAATAGCAAGGTCCACTTTCTATTAAAATAGAGAGAGTAAATAATAAAAAGGTGGACCTTGCTCAGTGGCGGAGCCAGAAATATTGCTCAGGGGGGCCCAAATTTATAATGTAAAAATTCATAAATACAACGATAGTAAATGAAAATCCCAAATATATAATGTAAAAATTCATAAATACAACGATACAAAATAAAACTAGTACAAGTCTAATATTCTTAAAATAACATCACAACGTCTGAAAATAAAAAGATAAGCATGGCAACCTCATAACATTTTTTCTTCTATTCTTCATATTCTGAAATCGTTGCATGATAGTTTCATTAGTAACATTCAAAATGATTTTGGTAAAGATGTTTAACAAGTAGTATTCCGAATTGTAAGACGATTTTTAGTGGAGGCAATAGCACCACAACCGGCAGCAGAAAAAAAAAATACTAAAACACAAACTTTTACAAAAGATTCGACCCAACTGTTCATAAACTTTCGTCCATAATTACGGGTTTAAAAAATCAAAACACTCAAAAACAACAATGGTAGGAAAAATTAAAAAATAAAATGCGATTTTTTTAAAAAAAAATTTAATACTAAATTTAATATTAGTATTAAATTTTAAATTTTAATATTAATACTAGATTTAATAATACTAATACTGAATTTTTTAAATTTTAAAATGCGAAGAGTACGGTTTTTAAATTTTTTAATACTAAATTGAATATTAATATTATATTAATTTTTTTTTTAAATTCCAGGGGGGTCCAATGCCCCCCCTGGGCCCACTGTCCCTCCGCCCCTGACCTTGCTATTGGGACGAAGGGAGTAATAATTATTAATAATTTATTAAAATAATAAAATATTATACCTATATATATATATATATGTATTTATGAGGTTAAGAGAGTTTTTTACGAGCAAAATCAAAATTGATGTTGGCGGTTCATACATGACTTTAAATTTTTAGGGTTTCTTGATTTGTTTGCAAACACTATTATTACTTTTGGATTAAATGCTATTTTTTGTGTAAATCATCCGAATTAATTTTTTAGCTTATTTCATCTTCTTCATATAATATTGTTGATTCACGTATTCATCTTTTTTAATTGTCTTGTACATTGTATTCAATTCTGATTTAGGTATTCATTTTTCATTTTTTCGTCGATGATTCTGTTATTAGATATAGCTCATGCTAAAATGACATATATATCATGCTGGAATGATTCATAATTCATGCTAAAATGACATGAATTATGCTGATATTGATAATATCATTCAAATTTATTTATGATATGTGTGATAAATGATGTTGCTATGAGTTACGTGTTGGATAAATTTCACAATAAACACAAAGTCTTTAATTAAACAAAAATAACTTCATCCACATATAAACATAATATTGATATGCAACGTCATGCTAAAATATCTTATACAGTATGATAATATGAGAGTAATTTAATGCTAAAACTTCATAAACGTAATGTTTTTTTCATATAATATATCAAATTACAGCTTTTTTTCATACTATTTCATTTAAGATCTCACATGGCTTTGTTTATCCAAAGAAATATGGAAGAAAAACATAAAATATTCATTTTTAGGGCTTATTTTATTCTAGTTAGGGTACATTATATCCCAATTAGGTTTATTTTTTATGTGTATTCTTATTCTTATGCAATTTCATCAAATAAAGCAATATGATGTTAATATGAACATATTTACATGCTATTAAGAACTAAATCTATGCTAAAATGAACGAACAACACAAAATTTATTACGAGTATATTTATATGTTATTCTCATGCAATTTCATCATTCTAAAATGAAAGCAATATAATGCTAATATGAACATATCACAAGGCTAAAATAAACGAACAACACGTATAATTAATATTATGAATAAATTTACATGTTATTCTCATGTAATTTTGTCATGATAAAATTAAAAGAATATATAATATATCAAATTTAAAAAATATGTTCTTTTATTTAAGATCTCGAATACATATGTTTATCTGAAAAATATGAATGAAAAATACAAAATATTAATTTTTAGGGTTTATTTCATTTTAGTTAGGGTTTATTCCATTTAATTAGTATTTATTTCATCCAATTTGGGTTTATTCCACCCCAATTAGAGTTTAGTTACATCCCAATTAGGTATTATATATGATAATTCAATAATTGTTGTGTTTTCTTATTCTCATGAAATTTCGTCATGCTAAAATGAACAAACAACACATATTATTAAGAGTAAATTTACATGTTATTCTCATGCTAAAATGTCATATACACAATGTTAATAAGAGAGTAGTTTCAAGCTAAAACATTATGAACACAATATTTTTCATATAATAGATCAAATTAAAGTTTTTTCATGTTCTTTCATTTAAGATGCCACATGTCTTTGGTGTACTCCTAATAATATATAGATGAAAAATATAAAATGTTACTTTTAGAGTTTATTTCAACCCAAGTAGGGTTAATTTTACCCCAAATATGATTTATTTCATTCAAATTAGGGGTTTTAGATCTTACATGAAAAAATACTTTTAATACTGAAAAGTATCACTTCTAATATTATTCAGGTGCACATAAGACCTTCTGGAAATGTCATATGCATCATACTAATATGAGCGTAATTTAATATTAAATGTTGATATAAGTTACGAATTATGCTAAAATGTCATATATATATATATATATCATGCTAATATGCGAGTAGTTTCATGCTAAAAAATTATAAACGCAATTATGTGAGTTATAGTTGGCCATGTTAAAATGCTATTTAGGTCGTACTAAAATATTATATACACCATACTAATATAAATCTAGGGCTGCTCTGTATGAAAAATATGCCTCAAAATTATTTTTTGTATTTTTCATCTATTTTTTTCAAATAAACAAATGCAATATGGATCTTAACTGAAAGAATACGGAAAGAGCTATATTTGATATATGATTTGCCTAAATCCAATTAAAAATGAGGAAATTATGATTGATTAAAGTTTCTACAATATTTGTATAAATATGCTGACATAAGCATCTAAATTTTGATGGAAAGAAAATTACCCCTCACTTTTGAAGTTTAATGTATTTATCAATATACTACTTTTTTTTAAGTTCAACATATTTACAAATTTACCACCGCCTTTTTGTGTTAAATCTGAACCATTGAGATCAAAATTTGTGTGGTTTGTATGAGTTCTCAGTTCCTACATAGGGAAGGGTTCTCACCAAATCCACCAACACACACACACACACATATATGGAATGAATCAAATGAGGCATTTTTCCCAGTGTGAGAACTAGGGCCACATCTCCACCATCCAATTTAATGATCTAATGGTTGAGATTTAATGTGGAGATGGTGATAATTTCGTAAATAATAGGGCAAAAAATAAAGGAAGGATGGCTATTTTCGTCCAAACCCATTAAAAATAATGATGTCAGTAATAAAAAAAATCTTAAAAACTTTAAATGACCATAACTTGCTCGTTTTTAATCCAATGCACATAAAAATATGTCAAATTAAAGCTTTCTTCGTGCTCTTTCATTTAAAATGTCGAAAGACTATGTTTAGATGAAAAATGTGGACGAAACATACAAAAGATAATTTTTTACGCGTGCCCAAGTTGTAAATGCTTTCGTTAGCATATAATAAGTTTTCACCAGCATTATGATAACATATGATAACGTATGCTAACGAAGGATTTGCGATATGCTAACATAATGTATTCACTGTGCTAACAAAGAATTATCATAATGCTAGCGCAGTACATATTTATTAGAGTTTATTCAATCTCATATGGTTTATTTCAGCTCAATTATGGTTTATTCCATCTAATTATGATTATTTTTTTGAATTTAATTTTTCATTTTTAGTTCCTAATTAATTATTATGGTTTATCACATCTAATTATGGTTTATAACGTATGTTAACAGAGTATTGATTGTCATATGCTAACATAGTGTATTCACAGTGCTAATGAAGAAAAACCATAATGCTAACGTAGTACAAATATATTATTATTATTATGATTTGTTCCGACTCATTTTAGAGTTACCACATCCAATCAGTGTTCATTTCATCTAATTAGGTTTATCTCATCCAATTATGATTTCTTCCATTTTTTTAGAGTTTATTAAATCAAATTAGGTTTATAATTAATTTTTATAATATATTTTTTGCTAACAATATTTGAAAACTTTAATTAGTATAATGATAATGCTTCGTTAGCATGATAATAATACTTTGTTAGCATGACGATCTGTTATCCAATCCTCCGCGATTTTTATAAGAATTACCAAATTGCGTTAATAGCCCCGCGCGAAAAACTTTTCAAATATTACAGAATTGCCACTGCCTTTTTCATCAAATCTGGGCCTTTAATTTTTAAGGATTATGTGGTGTGAGATGTGATCCTAGTTCTCACATTAGGATTGGTTTTCACCTAACATCTCCCCTATATCTATCTATATATATATATATATATATATATATATATATATATATAACGGGTATTGGGCTAGTAAAAATGCAAATTCATTAAATCTTGTGGCGTTTCCAATATTTATAATTATTATCCCAAAATAAAATTCTCATTCCACGTCAGAATCATATATCAATGACTACCTGACAAAATCAGTATAAAATTAGACAAATACGCATAAGTTTAATAAATTAAGTATGAATTAACAAACAAAATTTCTAAAAATTCAGAGTTTATTTATTTATTTATTTTTGTTAAGCTAAACAGACAAACACTAATGAAAGATTCTATTACATGCGTCTAATTAACATTTTACTTGGCATGTAATATTAAAATATTTCAGCATAGCATAAAATGTGATATCACTTATCCTGTGTAACTAACATAACTCCCACATTAGAAATAAAAAACAAAAACAAAATTATCTGTAAAGATACGTACATTATTAATTATTATAGATCACAAGATGTGATTATCTTTGTGAAGCAGTTGGCCGACCTTCAACTGGCTAAGACGTACGCCTACAACACAGCAATTATTTTTCTACCATGTAAAAAAAATGTAACAAAAAAAATTTGTTGATAATAGTTTAGGAGTATTTGATCCTCTAGTTCGAAATTTTTTCTTCATTTTTAATTTCTTTTAGTTTAATTTAATTTTACATTATTATTTAGGATTTATTCCACCTAATTAAGATTTATAATTATTTTATTTTTAGTTAATATAATTGATTATTCCAAAGTTATGGTATATAATTTTTAATAATTTCAATTTTTAGCAATAAATATTAATTAGAATTGGTTATAAGTTAATAAATTTTATTTTAATGATAAACATTATTAAAACTAGGTAATTTTGATGTTGGACACGTATGGATGAGACACATTTAATAAATATTAATTAGAATTGGTTATAAGTTAATAAATTTTATTTTAATGATAAACATTATTAAAACTAGGTAATTTTGATGTGGGACACACACTGTATTCTGAGTAGAGGATTTCATCCGAGTTTGGGATGACATTACAAGTTAATTAGGATATTTGACATTTTTCCATGGATGTATAAAGATTGTCAAAATACAAACATTATTTATTACTCCTTCAGTTTCGAAATGTCTGTAGCATGCATTTGGTATGATTCAGAAACGGCAAGAGCTGTCAAAAATCCCTTTCCTAATAAGATTATGAATGTCTGAGAATTTGAATAATTACTCATGAACGAGAACGATGCATATATATATATATATATATATGAAAATAACCCTTCAACTAATATATATGATATCACTCAAATATGAATTATGACACAAGACCTTCTGTCGTAAATTAAAAACGTGCACACACCTTTATTTCTCAAAACAAAGCGCCTACATTATCTCCAACTAATTGACATCACAAAAATTATAGCAAAAGAGTAGTCTACTTTTTATAGTAGTAATATTTGAAAGGGACACAAGCAAAACTCCATTTCTATTTATAGAACGTGGAGCATTTTCCAATATTCATGCCCATTTAATCTTAAGTTCGCTATAGCTAATGTAATTTTCAAACTCAAGTGCGCTGTAGATAAAGCCAAGAAATACACATATGTTGATATTAAATTTTCGAAAGTTACTCGCAAAAGGTAGGTTTTATTTTAGCAGCTAGCTATTTTTTTAAAAAAATGTATAAATGAAAAAGGAGGTAAAAGAAATGGAGGAAAACGAAGAGGATACTGTTTGCCCTCATTGGGAAACTTGTCAGTTTCTTAGATTCTCCATCATCTGCCACGCCCACATAGAGCAATCAACCCCCCACCCCCACCAGTCAAAAAAGAGGAAATATTTTAAAACAAATTCAAAAATTGCAATTTTAATTCTGAGTGATATGCATATATTGTATATTGAACTCCCACGCTCCAACCAACTCGTCCAGCTTTGATGAATGGTCCCGTAAATGTTACATCTACGGAAGTTATCTACCACTGTATGTATTCATTTAATTTGTACCTGTTCTGGAGTAAGTTTGACTTTAAAATATCAAATTTATCAGAGAATTGAATCAAGAATCCAGGTGTTTATGCTTGTTTTAGTAAACTTGAAAAGGGAAAATTTCTGCTGTAATTTTGTCGATGGTTATTTGTGTTTCTGTAAAGAGTAAAAACACAATGAGAGAGAGAGAGAGAGAGAGAGAGAGAGGTAGGAATTGAACTTTAATGAGGTCCGGTCCGGTCTAATTCTGTACAGTAGTGGGATGTGGCGGAGAGAGATTATTTGATGGGATAAAGAAAAAATATTTAGCCCTTCAATCAATCTAAAACGAAAAAGGGCTCACCTAATTCCATGATGAAGCACTCAAACTACACATGAAATTTACATTCACGTAAAAAAAAATTAAAAAAAAAAATACACCAACACTTGTTCAATAATTCCACAACAAATTCTCGAAACATCCCGAAATCCCTCCGTCATCAGCAACCCCACCGCTCCACGGCGGCGGGGGGTCGAGCCACCCTTCCAGCGCCGTGTTATCGACGTACACGAACTCGCTCCTCAGCTCCAGCGAGTCGAAAAACGATCCCAAACTCGGCAACTCGACGATCTCACTCAATTCCTCCGACGCCGCGGACAAGTCTATGGACGACACCAACGACGACATCGACGACGACGTCGACAGAGAAGACGAGGAGGTGCTCGACGGCGACGACATAATATCGAACTTCTCCATCGCCGCCGCCTTCGACGCCGCGGCCTGCACATCGCGCGGGCTGAGCGAGGCTGGGCGCGGCAGCGCGGCGGCCAGTTCGGGGAAATTAAGTATTGCAGAAGCGCCTTTAATGCTGAGCGCCGCCACGTCGTGGGCACGCGCCGCCATTTCCGGTGTGGGGAAGGTGCCAAGCCAGATTCTAGATTTCTTCCGTGGCTCTCGGATTTCGGAAACCCATTTGCCCCAGTTCCGCATTCGGACCCCCCGATAAACCGGGTGTTTGGTGGAGGAGTTGTTGTTGGCCTCTCGAATTCTCTTCATTTTCTTCAGCGTTTCCGGCGGATCCTCCGCCGTGGCGGCCGGTGGTGATGAGAATAATGAGGCGCCGGAGTTGTACTTTTGAGCAGCCATGATTAATTTCTTGGTTAGTAATTAATCTACAGTTTAATGAACGTGCGTGCGTTTTAGCGTGAGTGTGTGGGATATTACATTATTTCCATACTAGGAAATGTACAGATTGGCAGTAGCTCTTGCACGGCTCAGAAATTTTTATTTTTGAAGAGAGAGAGAGAGAGAGAGAGAGAGAGAGAGAGAGGTGTTGAAAACTTTAGTAGAGAAATGGAAGGAATATATAGTTATAACTATATAGCTATAGCCTATAGGGTTACCCTTAATAATCAACGAAACCCCTCCAATATTTATATATATCTTTTAATTTATTTTCTTTTCTTGTTGTTTTTTTTCTTCACTATCATTTCCCAATGACTCATACAACACATATTTAAGAGAGAGAGAGAGAGAGAGAGAGAGAGAGGGGGGGGGGGGGGGGGGAGGGGGTCCATGGAAGAAATGGGTCATTCTGCTAGACCCTGTTGTACAGTGGGGTCCCCTTCTATAATACACCACGCAACCCCTCATTTAATTTCAACCTTTTGATTTGTTTCTGATTTTCACCCATGTTAACACTGTGCATTTATCCCTCATCATCATCATCATCAAACAACTCTCGAATTTCGTAATAATCGATCACTCACCAACAAGATTATGAAAAGCTACTCTACTTCTCTCTCTCATCTGATCTGATCATGCATGGCTTCCCGTTTATGTAAGTTTCATTTTGCATCAATAATTCAAGTAATTAACTAAAGAAATGCAAGGGAGATCATAATCAGGAGATGCGTTTGTTTTTAATTTTAGCATCTATAAATTTACCAGACTAGCTTCTTGAAATAATTTCATTTTTCTTATATATATGTTTCCACACACGATCGATTAACCATATATATATATATATATATATATATAAGTAAAATTATCAAGTTTAATTTTGGCTAGAGAAATTTGGATAAATAAGTTGGTAACGTAGCATGATAATAATAATAATAATTGATGAGTGCAATCTCTAAAAGAGGGGGGGGGATTAAAAATCGAAACTATATGTATTGTATAAATTTAAGACACTTGTCATTTTATGTTTATGTTTGTGTAGGGTTGAGAAGTATGCTCTCCGCAAGGCTACTCCCCCATATCTTTTTGTGGACATAATGAAGATTTCTCGAGTTTTTGTTTGGTGGGTTACATTTATTTTAGGGTTTATGAGATGATGTAGCTAGCAAATTAATTAATTTTTATAAGTGTTATAGTGAGTATGGATACAGCATTAATAATTCCAGAGTTGTTGTGATTTAACATATGTAAGAGACAAATAACATCTCGATCGAGAAATTTAAATTTCATCGAAAATATTCATATGTGAAAGATATTTGATAGATTGTGGACTATGTTTGAGTTGGTCCCAAGGAGAAGCAAATATGACAAGTTGAAGATTTGAGCAGCCAACGGGTCCATTTCTAATTTTCTATGAAGGGGCAAAAATATACTCAAGTCCTAGCTAATTCTTTTTAATTTATATAGTATTTCTTGCATGGGTTCTTATATTTTCCCTTTTGAGACACGATGTTTTGTCTTTTCCTGGAAAATTAAATTAATAATATATAAAAAAAACAAATAAAGATCTTGATAATTGCCCATTTTGGACGTTAGATTTCAGACAGGAAGCAATTGATTAACGTTGTGCGATATTGAGGCGATTTTACAGTTCTAAGCGCCATAGTAAGAATTAACATTGTTTTACGATCATTTTTAATTAATAATTAATTAATACAGACAATGATGTCCTCTACGTTTAACTCATGCTAATCCAGCTAATTAAATCAAACAGCTGATTAATTAATGGTGAGTCATTTAATGTACATGTATTCCTAAATTGCTTCATTATCTGATTGATTGATTGATTTTCTAGCACCACTTTTAATTAGGCTTTTAATTACAATTAGGTTATCTACGGTCGTATGTCGCTATAATTGTTTCTTAGGTTTAGGCTTGTAGCCTAACATCCTCCTCAGTTCTCAATATCGTAAGCATATATATATTTTTACATGAAAATAAATTCATACATTAGAAGATATGAAGATTAGCATATATAGTTGATTGTTTTAAATGCAATCCGATATTAAATTGGAATAATTTAGCTGTGCAATCTTCCACGCTGAAAATGTTTGGTAAATATGAAAATAGGGAATACTCATGTAGTGTGAATTACTATGTAGAAGAGAGAAGTCTCAAAGTTTGAAACACACACGGTCATTTTAAATATAGGGAATTCATATTAAACAGTTGCAATTTTTGTCCTTGTAACTCAGGGGTAATTGTAATAATACTATATAGGGAAAAAAATCCAATTTAGCCCTACAACTATACCTGAAATCTCAGTTTGGTCCCAAAATAAAATTTAAGCACAAATCGATATCTCCACTTTTTAAAAGATATCACGTTAATCTCTCTGTTAATCCCAAAACTAATTTCCGTTAACGTCTGTAACTAAAAACGTTAGTTTAAGAGAAAATATCAAATTTGGGCATGTAACTATATCTAAAATCTCAGTTTGGTTCCGAAATAACATTTTGGCTCAATTTGGACCTTTTCCCGTAATTTGAAACAAATAATTGCAAATCGATCCCTCAACTCTTATTTTAAGTGAAAAAATTCTCAAATTGAAGCAATCCCCAAATTGAAAAAAAAAACACATGAAATTTGGGGTTGAAATCCATACCGGTAACACGATTGTACTCTGCAAAGATTGGCGTGGAATTATTGTGAATTTGCAGAAGAAATTAATACTTCAAAATCGATCTCAGTTGAGAGTGAGAGTTGTACAAACGTTATTGTGCGTGAGTTTTCTGCTGGACAAATTTTGATTTAAGATTCTTAATCATATTTAATTTCCTCGAAAATTAAGTTGCCAAATTTGAAGGATCAGTGAGAGTGGAGGAAAGATACGGTCCCCTTCTTTCTAAAATCACCATTGAAAATTGTCCTCATTTGACGATGCTTCCATATTTTGGTGGAGTAGAATTGAGAAATCGAAGTTGGAGATTTTTTTCAGTTTGAGAATTTCTTCAATTTGAGGATTTTTTCACCTAAAATAAGAGTTGAGAGACCAATTTGCAATTATTTATTTTAAATTAGGAGAAAATGTCCAATTTAAAACAAAATTTTATTTCGAGACCAAATTGAAATTTTGAGTATATTTGTTGGACCAAATTGGACATGTTCCTTAAATGAGCGTTGTTCATAACGACCATTAACGAAAATTAATTTAGGAACTAATTGAGGGATTGATATAATACCTTTTAAAACAAAGAAATTGATTTGGGCCAAAATTTTGTTTCAACACCAAAATGAGATTTCAAATATAATTGTGGGACCAAATTGAACATTTTCCCTATTATAGACTATTGAATTCAATTCTAAATTGTCCTTTAAAAAATAACTATTTTACATTATACCTATTTTCGTAATCACGAATTTGTTCATACTTTTATATATCAGAATTTGAGCGGGTGTACTATACATAATCTGACCAAATTGTAGTTGCGGATATACCTGAGTCTAGCCTACTTGAAATGGACTTGAGGTAAATCGAGTCGACCTCTCAAATTGTTATCGAGCTGGAGGGTAATAAACAATGTATCCTTAATATTTGAACTACTTACATATATACCCTTAATAATTAAATAATTAATTATCATTTTAAAATAAATAAAAAAATATATGTTTTTTAACATGAGCACATAACCAAGCCGAGCTCTCGAGAAATTAAGGCACGAGCACGACCGAACTTGTGATCACTACATCCCTTTGTAATCAATGACCTCCCCCCCCCCCCCAAAACAAAAAAAGGAAATCCGGTGGGAACTAATTTGGGAATCCAACAAAAATTTGGGAAAATTGGATGGTTTTCTCATTATTTTCCACCAAATTTCCATTTGATGCAAGTCAGTAACGTCGCATATTGTGGATTTAATTCCAGTTACCGAGTTAAATTATATATTTGTATCAAGACTTTACTGGTATTAATTGATTTCAGTCATCATATAATTATTGCGATTAATTATTATAAGACTAGTTTTTTCCCCTTATGAACATACAAGTAGTGTTTAAGTTCTAGCCTAAATGCATACAATGATAGGTTAATATAGCATAAATGGAAGTAAATTCGAGTCATTTTCAATTTCAATTTTCTTGGGATATATATTCACACAATTACTTAGCCATGTACTCTCTCGTACCATAAAAAACTCAATCCAAAATAGTGAAAGAAAGTTGTATATTTATTGTACAATAAATATGCACTTTTAAATATGACTGACCCATCACACAAACTAACGGTTGATGCATAATTTCAATCAAAAATCAAATTAATTTGATATAATTATTTATTGACTTTTCATTATTTTGGGGGTTTGGGGGTGGGGGTCCAAACCCTTAGCTTTGATTAGTGATTTGGCGTGGGTTTGGTAGCAGTTGCATTGATCATAAGCCCTCTCACAAGTCACATCTGATCGAATTGGGTCCAGCCCCCCTACGCCTTCATTTGCGCACCCATTTCTACCTTCATGGACCAACTGTTTCCCCTTCCCAATGTACAAACATTTTTTATCGAGAAAAATTGGACCTTATGTCCCAAACTATTAATGTTGTAACAAAAATGTCCCAAATTATGAAGATTTTCATAAAAGTGTTCTGAAGTCAGACTAATTACATCTAATTATGTCCTGAACTATTGACAAATTAACAAAATTATGTCGATTGGTCAAATTCCAACAACTAAAAATATAAGGAAATTGATATGGTTAATAACAAACTTGTTAATTTATTAGTGTTTGTCTGGCAATATAAGATGGTGATAGATATTCATGACACTGTAATTTATATTATTTTTGCTTGTAAAATCAAAACTCGTGATTAAGAAATGGTCGAATATGTGCTAACCAATAATGTGTGATATGTAATATAAAAAACAATTATTAAAAATGTGAGACTAAAATACCCTTTAATTAATTAAAATCTATTATCGGATATTCACACAATATATGGTAACTAGTTAAGAGATATTTTATGAATTGTAATGTTATGGAGAATTTAATAAATCCTACCAAACAATAGATTATTAATATATATATATGTTGCAAATATTTTAATACATCAAAGTAAACATAATATTGATATCTTATATGGTTAAAACATCACAATGAATCATATCAAACCATATACCATCATACCTAGCAAACAGCCCAACAATGTAAGGATCGGTCAAGATTTATAATTTGAAGTGGACTAAATAGACTTTAATTAAGAGTTTGGTTCCAATACGAAGTTAAAAGAGAATAAATATGGGACGACTCGATTAATTATATTTATAAGTATACATGTACGGTTTATCTTAATCCTAAGATTGTTTTTACTATGCCCATCAAATAGTAAAGAGATAAAAAGATAAATGGTAATTATTTTAATTTATACAGTGAAGTTGAGTTATATTTTGGATTAATGGAAATGCTGAAAATGATCAGTTTCAAGTTTCAAGTTTCAACCAGCAAAATTTGTGGGCCCGTTTGTTCGAATGATCCTTGAAATCATATCATTGCAAATCTTTGTAAATCAAGTCATTATCTATGTGGATCGAGATTTGAGAACGATATGATTTTTAATTATTGATACTTATAACATAAATAATTAATAACTAAACTAATTAATTCCTGTTTGTCACCCGAGTTACAGACGACATATATGAGCATTATTCATTTCACGATCATATTATTTTTACCATTGCATGATGTATGAATATCATTATTCATTGCATGGTAAAATCGACATATATATCATTTTCAAACCAACTTAGATAACCCCTTTAACCTCTTACAAAGATAAATGTAACTATATTTTTTAATTAGAAGATAACCTTATTGAAAAGGAGTAAGATGTAACGTAGTTTTCAAATCTCAATATCTGATATTCTATTCGTCTTTCTTTGGCACACTTTGTTTTCTTCTTCTTCCTTTTCCATTAAATTATAAAGTGGGCTTCCAAACACGATATTGTCCTTTGACAAGTGACTCATTGTGTTAAAAAAAAAAGTAATAGGAAAACTAAGTTGCTATATATACATATACATGGATCTTTCGATAAATTTGTAATGACTTGTTTTTTGGGTGTCGAGAGGAACAATCGCCACTTAGGTATATTAAGAGTGAAATTTACTTATGTACAATTAATAATTCATAAACTATACATCAGAAGTAAATAATGCTTAAAACTTTTAAATGTAGAAGAAAGTGAATGACTCGGGATGGAAAAGTTAAGACTACTTGTAAACTTTTGCTATATATATATATATATATATATATATATATATATATATATATATATATATATATATATATATATATATATATATATATGGGTGGTTATAGTGCAAATCAATCTTAGTGTGAGAACTAGGAACCATTCACACCATACAATCAACAAAAATTTATAATCTAGATTTGCTTAATGGTGGCAATTCTGTAATATTTGATAAATCTTCTAGACAGGGGTATTTACGTAATTCGTAATGCTTATAAAAAAAGGTGCTGAGTAATTGATAACAGTATCGTTATGCTAACGAAGTATTATTGTCATGCTAACAAAGCATTATCATAATGCTAAGGAAAGTTTTCTACTATTGTTAACGAAAAATTAAATTCTAAAAAGTAATTATAAACCCTAATTGGGTGGAATAAACCATAATTCAGATATAATATACTCCAATAATCTAAAAAATAGAATTAAATTCTAAAAAATAATTATAAACCTTAATTGGGTGGAATCAACCATAATAGAAATATAAATATACAACATTAGCATTAAAATATTATTTTATCAGCACTACAGATAAACTATGTTAGCATATGACAATTCATCGTTAAAAAAAAGGTATAAACCATAAATGGATGAAGAAAACCCTAATTAATATATTTTAATTTGATGAAATGAACAATATATAATAGTCAATTAGTAACTAAAACATAAAAATTAAATCATAAAAAATGATTATAAGCCCTAATTGAAATGTAATAAATCATAGTTACATTATAAGTACGTGCACTACGTTAAGAGTATAATAATTCTTCGTTAGCACAATGAATACAATATGTTAGCATATAAAAATGCTTCGTTAGCATATGTTATCATAAATTCATAATACTGACGAACCATTAGTAAAAGCTAACGAAAGCATTTTCACGCTGGACACGAGTAAAAATGTATATTTTGTATTTTTTGTCTATATTTATCTGCACAAATAAATTCGTGACTGATCTTGAAAAGAGATTTAATTTGGTGTATTATTTGCGTTGATCCAATTAGAACGAATGAATTATGATCATTTAAAGTTTTTAAGATTTTTTAAAAAGGTGACGACATCAACTTTTTTATAAGGATTGGACAACTATACCTTCGCTTTTTTTTTTTTACTTGACTTTGACATTAAATCTCGCTCATTAGATCATCTAGTTGAATGGTATAAGATGGCTCCTAGTTCCTATACCAGGAAAATGTGTATTTTTGATCAACTCCCTATATAATAATAATAATAATAATAATTTAATTCGACTTGAAATATTTAGTAAATTAGATAATTAAGGGTGCTTTGTAAATATCATAACTATTTATCAACTCCAAATGTACTGCAAGGGGTGAAGTTCTTTTGTATTGACTAACGATAGTTGAGATGTTCCACAACATAAAAAAAAATGGACTTAACATTGAATACATGGAACTAAATTCGACAAATCGTGATATTATGAAATAATTGTTATGCCAAAACGTACCCATTTTTTGTGACTTTAATGGAATAGACGACATATATGTTGGATCATTTAAATCAATTGAATTCTTCCCAATGTCGTCCTTTTTTAAACAATAAAAAGTTATGAATAAATATTGTACATTCATGCATGCATGTAACTTTTGTTGATTATAATGTAGCTAGCAAATTCATACGAATAGTGTAAGGTTTATGTTACAATATTATTTAAAACAGAAAAACCCGTGTAATTAATAAAGTAAAGACATATTTCTTTATAAAGCCATTCAATTTGTCCAACACACAAAAACATATAATTATATAGATTGTAGGTATTAGATATTAGATTCTCAATCAATTTTCTTCAGTGACCGTTAAAATTCCGAAAGAAATTTCGAGCATTAATTATATTGATCCAGAAAGCAAATATGTATAAATATCCGTATATAAATAAAATTTTAATAGTATTCTCGTATAATATAATTAATTTAAGATGACGTTAAAACCAGATCACAGAAATAATACAACCTAGAGAAAGTGCCAATTCGAAGAAATGTGCATTTAATTTATTGGGAGTTCAGAATTTGAAAAGAATCCAGTCCTTTTCAATTTTATTTTTTTTCAAATGATTATTTACTTGACATGATAAATTCTCTGACAGAAAGTCTGGCAATAAATTAAAGCCACCAAAATTATGTCATAAAAGAGGCAGTAAACCCTTAGTTTGACCTGTGCCCTTTTCCACCACTTTTTTTGACAACTGTACAGTTTTAATTAATCAGGGATGATAAAAATAATAATAAGATTTTCATACCTTATCCACAAACATTTATTTATTTTTATTCAAATATATGACAAAAATTACAATATCAAACACTGTTAAATTAACATACTGTGTAAAAGAATCCACAGACCTTATATTCATTATTCAATAAACACATGTCAAACTCCAACTTGAGATGTAGGTATAAAGATAGAAATGAGTATGTTCGACTCAACTCAATTCGTTTATTCGTATATGCTCTTGTAGAAAACTCTTGCCCGTATAATGATCATAGATCATATGATGGATGATTAAATTTCACCTAGCTAGTGTTGTTGGTTTTTGATGAAATCTTTCACTTTTACCCAGAGTGAGAGTGGGTGGGTGTGTGTTTGCCACATAAGAGAAAGCTGTGATTTGTCCTACTCCATCTATTGCCAAAACAGTGATGGCCCCCCTACACATTCATTGCTCCCCATCAACTCAAAGTAAATCTCTCTCCTTTTCTTCAATCAATGAGCTGCCAAACTTCACTCTCCAATTCAGGCAACAAGTAATCTATTACAGACAATGCAAACTGGACCAGTTCTCATACTGTGAATAAAACTTTGGAGAAATTCATGTTAACATGATTAAGATCATTATTCAAGATTATCATATCTAAGCTTGATGTGTTATAGAAATGTGTGTGTATTTATTGAGCAGTGTAGATATTTTTCTGTTTGTGTCACATGTACAGCCATGTGGTATTTATGAAGGCTAAATGCAACCACAGCATTAAGATCTGCTTTCTGACCTGGTCATGGTCTGAAACATGAACAGCACTCCCTTTCTGCATGCTTCTGCTGAGCTTCTTTAACATTTGGGACTATTTTTTTCTTTTTTTATGATTTGACTGCAGAAGTTCCATAACAGGGTCATGTTGCACCCCTCTTCATGGCCAAGGCCATCCTCGGCATGGAAACGAGCATTTAAAGATCGGTTGCGATTCCCAATGAACGCCCCGAGGAAGATAGAGAAAGGCCCTTTCTGGCTTCTTCTATCAAGATCTATCAGGCACAATGTGTTTCAACATTCATTTGTCTGAAACAACAATAATCCCCATTTGCAACTTTCTTTCCTTTATAAGTGAAAAATATAGCAGAGCTGCATATAATCATACAAAAAACACAACACGAGTAGAGGAAGTGAAGTATGAACTATTATATGACAATTCAGCATTAAAATCCATAATGAAATACAATGTTGGAGTGTCGATTACAACTTTATTGCTTGATTCAGAAGTAAAGAATATATCGAATTCACTGTTTCACAATTTAAGATTCTTGTCTATGTGTACCTGAAGCTGTAATGGTAGAAAGTACAGACAGTTGATTCCATTTCAACAATACTTGTTACCCTCTTCTCCTTTTGTGGCTTAACACGAAATCATCATCATCGTCGCTGTCATCCATTATCCGCTTCTTTGCTTTTACTTCGCCATTCTTGGGGACTGGCTGCGGCCTCTTGGAACTCTCAGGTCTACTCGATGCAGAGGGTGGTGGAGATTTTATGGGAGTACCTGTCCGGAGTTGTTTTTGCTTCCTCTGCTTCTTCTCATAAGCTTTTCTCGCTCTTTCAGGTGATAACATGCCGTGTTCCATCATCCTGCAAATGTACGAGGTTAACTAGCAAACTTCTGTTATGGCTCTATCTTTAGCTTGCCCAGGGAGGAGACGAGTAAGGTGAGGAAGCGATCACAATGAGAAAGCAAAACGGCAGAAAGGATAAGATGTAAGGAAAGGAAGTAACATTATCATAGGAAAGAGTGGGAAAGCATGCAGCGATGCTGGACTCAATATAAGACTGGAGTGTAATTCGCCAACAACGAAGTTCTGAGAGCTAAAAAGATCCAGAGTGATTGATATAATTCCTCGACTTAGGAAAATTATTTACTATGAACTCATTCCAGATAAAGCTGGAGCTACTGAATTATATGAAGTAAATGGAGCTACTTTTTTCTAGTTGTATTGTACCCAGAATTGTAGCTATATCCAAATTATTCGCCAAACACCACCCCAATCCTCACTTATATTTCTCGTTTAGGAAAATTATCAGCAAGTCAAACAAGAAAAAGCCACCCTTCGTTTCATAGATGAGTTTCTTCGTAAAGCTTTATGATAAATATGGTCAGGTTATCCCTGTTTAAAGTATCCCTATTTGACAGGACAATTATGAATGACGGAGTAGCCACGAGAACACGATCTACATCTATAAAAAAGACTCCAAAAAACAGAAAAAAGGCATTGAAAGTTAGATATTGGTCCAGTAAACACGGCAGGAACTAGCAGCGATAATACATTATACACTATTCACCTATAATTTAATTCAATATCAGTTATAACATTGAGTTGATATCACCTCTCTCACCATATGTTGACCAAGTATCTTAAAGCGCCATCGTATTGCTCTAGAAATTTTGTGTCCTTAATAAGAATAGTAAGCAGTACACAAGTTGTATGAACTACAAAGCTCACACAACAGAAGATGCCAAATATTTCAGAAAAACTCACCAAAATTCAGCCATTTCACTCGAAGGAATCTGCTTCGATAATGATTCATAAAATATTCTCAGTGGTTCCCGCTGTAGATGAGAAGAGCAAATTGACAAGGAAAAAACACGCTCAGTCCAGAATTCTGTCAAAAAAGACCAACACAATACCAGAAACAAGGCTACGTATACAGAACCTCTTCAGGAACATCAAATTTCTGGCCAGGCAAGGAATAAACTTTCTTCTCTCTGGTTTTGGTCACGGTTTTCTTTTCATCTTTTGCTTGAATTGATGTTTTCTTCGTCTTCACTTGATCAATGCATATCGAAAATCAATTAGAGTCATAACCAGAATTTCTAGCATTTAGAATTATAGTAAAATAACAAACACTTGGATAAATGTTATGCACAGATTATGGGAATGCCATTAATAATTAGAAACAAAAGAAATGGAATTCACCATCCTATTATAGACAAAAATCAGATTATTCAAGTTTCCGAAATTCAATAAATTTTCCAAATGGAAAACACACCCACCACCAAATCCAAGCCCTTCAACCAAATTAGGATTAAACCTCAAGGTTTAAAGCAAAGCAATTTCAGCAAGTGTGTGAAAAAGGCAATTGACTGATAGAGAAGCTGTGATCTTAGCAATAAATCACCCCACTTTTCCATGGAGGATCAATTTTTTATAACAAAATTGGTAGTAAAATCAAATTGAACGATGAACACAATTATTCCTGAAGTGAAGAAGCAATAAATAGAATTGCTAATTCAACGATTTATAAAAACAATATTTTTTCAGATATCCACACCCCAGCTAAACATACAATCAAACGCACAAAATCCAAGAATTAAAGGATGAAAAACACTGATCTTAGCAAATGGAAACCTCAATTTCATTAAGAAAAGGGGGGGGGGGGGGGGGGGGGGAATAACAGAATCGAAAACGGAAAAAAGATTAGTTTTGGGGAGCGTTACCATTTTGGAGGCAGTGGAAATGGATCTGTTTTTGGCATCAACAGCAGAATTCTTGATTGATCCCTCAAAAGTTTTCTTCTTTGATGCAGATGAATCAATCCTAGGTTTTGAAGAAGACGGCCCATCTCCAATTCCGGGCTTCGATTTCAATAAATTACTCGATTTACTATATGTGGCCATGGCTTTTTGTTCTGTTATTGACTCTCTCTCTCTCTCTCTCTCTCTCTCTCTCTCTCTCTCTCTCTCCCCGCTTAAAGTCCGATTTATCTTATTCCGCTTCCTCTCCAATATCCATCACTGAAATTCGTTTCTTCTGTGATTTTTCTGCGGAAATTAAAAATTCAAGAATCTGGCAAAAAGGAAAAAGATGAAAATCAGACAGATAAAAGTAGTTGGTGAGTTTTTAACCGTTTTTACAGGGTTTTGTTTTTCTTTTTTTTTTTCTTATAATCTGAATTTACTGTTGTTGTGTGTGTGTTTTTTTTTCTTTTTTTTTGTTTTTTTTTTTATTTGAGAATCTGAATTCACTGCTTTGCTTGATTCACGAGGTCCATTTCGGACATGTTATAATGAAAGAAATAAAGACAAAAAATCTTCAAAATATCAGAGGTCATTAAGAATAATCAATGTCTGCATTGCATGCCTCTTTTTTTTCTTTTTTTTTTTTTAATACTGCAGAAAGATTATAATAAACACAAATGCAAATTTGATTGACGGAGAAGTTTCTATGAGATTTCCAGTTTTGCATCTTGTTCTTGAGCATGAAAAATTGGATCGATAGGATTTTGTTGAAAATTGGAAATCCAATGAGATTTCCACTTTTCCTTTTCCTGGCATTAATATTTTTTTGGGGTTTTTTTTCCCGAGTTTATACAGTGTACAGAAGAAAAAAGAAATTAGCTCAAATTCTACCTTTTTTAAATCAAATAATATCCTGCCACTTTAACTCTTATAATTATTTAATTTTCGGTCATAGCATTATTAATCCAATACATAGCAAGGAAAATAAATATTGAGCTAAGCAAATGTAGCATATCTATTTTGTTTTTATTTTCTTTTTTAAGTTTAGGAGTGGTACTCGAACTCGATATTTTTTTTATACACAAACGTATTTACCGTTTGAATGGGGACATGCATCAGTAACATATAGTATCTTGAGTAGTGCATATATATTTATAATCCATTGTTAGGAAATTTTGCATTTCCTAAATAATCTGAATATGAGTAACATATTTATATGTAATTATATTTGCTATTTAAATATTTATGGATTTAATTAAATAGTCTTATTAATAGTCCATTGACTGTGTAATTGATATGGAATTAAAGAGTAGATACCAAATACTATTCTAATTGGATGTTTATGGGTAGCTTGTAGCCCCATGGTTATGGTCCTCAATATACTAAATCAAACATAGTTTTTTACTTCTCACCATCCGGAAGAAAAATGAAAGTCACATAGAAGGAATAAGGAGATTTAGTTTAGGAAGACCATAATACCAATCCCTTGTTCGTGTTCAGATCGAGAGATTATTCATAAATGTATTCCGCATCAAGATTTTCAATCTCAATGTATCAAGGTATTCCTATAATCTTTAATAATTATCTAGTACGATGTTATATTATGTGCTTTATAAATTCCTACAAGTGATATCAGAGTAGTATCAACTGCTAAATTATTGAGATGTATGGAATTGAATTTTCGTATAAAGTTTAAATCGAGTTAATTTTTTAGAATTTGCTAATGATGATTGACGTGGTATTGGATCATTTTTTGATCACCTATCTGATCACTACAAAAAAAAAATGGTCTTTAAAGATAAGATTATCAGCGAAGACAAATGTCGTCACTAATACTAGATTTTTAGTAACGCCATGTCGTTTCTAATCATCACATGTCACTCTAATAAAATTTTTGTGATAACATTGTTATCACTTAAAAATATTTTTTGCGACGACATGTAGAGCGTCCCTAAAAGTTCGTCCCAAATAAGTTAAAAATTATTTTAAGTGACAACATTATCGTCACAAAAAATGTCATTAGAAATGATATGTAATTATTAGAGATGACATGTTGTTATTTAAGTTTATTATTAATAACGATATTTGTCGTCGCAAATAATATTATCGCTAAAGACCCTTTTTTTGGTAATGGATATATTTACTTTGATTTCATGTTTAAGGGAAAACAAAGCAATAACAAGTTATGTGGTAATGATTATATTGTCATGATTGTTTTTTGGTATATATCAACTGTATGACATCAGAGGCATCAGATAACATGAATGTTAAATAATTCTTTGTTATAAGTCTGCCATACTTTGAGATCCATATTAAGGCAATAGTGGAACGAAATTATTCGATTATGCAAAATAATCCATTATGTTTATTGCTTTAATAATTTAATTTGACCACTTTGGTTCAAAGCTCATGAGATTGTATTATTTGGATTTGTCTGTCTTAATTTTTTGAATTATTTAGAATTGTTAAATTCAAAAAATATTTGTGGTTTTGGGACCGTGTGATTCTGACCAAATTCAAGTCAATTGGGGTGTTAATTTGGTCAATTGATTGAGGGGTAATGATGGGCTCGATAATACGGGCATTTTGGTATATGACTCAACGTCCAATTCCACCTAAAGTTTACGAATTTCGTTGGAGAAGGATGTCCAGTCGCGTTGTTCGCTCACAACAACATAACCTCAACTTGCAGACACGATTCTGGGCAAATCGGGAGTCAGACTGGGACGTGAAATCCACCCCTTGAAAGTTTTTTGAGTGTAGAACATGTTAGGGTGAAACCATTTCATGGGCTTTTGAGGCCTAGTTATGGTAAGAAAGAGGCTGCCATGTGCACCCATTCGGCGAGCTTGCATGCTAAGGCGATGTTTTGAGGGTCCATTACAATATTTTTAGCACATATGGTTTGGTGTGAAATTAAACTCTAAAGTTGGGAATTTAAGATTGTTTTCCTAAATTGTTATTTTCAAAAATTACTATTAGGTTTCTGAGCTTTTTTGAAAATATTTTAGGTCTCCATAATTAAGAATTTCATGTATTATTTTCAAATGTATGTTACGGTAATTACTTCTAAATTTGTTTGGTGCATCTCACGGAATATTATTAGATGTTTGTGTTAATGTACATTTATGCGAGTATTTATCCGCCCCATAGAAAGTTGAATACTTGATCGAAATATACAAACACTTGAGGTAATAAATATGTGATAATTATATGGTTGTCCACCATGTGAAGAATATGCTGGCCATAGGAAGACTGTTGTTTGACAGGATTTATTGTCAATATTTGATCACTACATAGAAGTAACTATTTACAAGTTAATATTATTATCCATAGACTTGATATTAATGTTATGTTAGGTGCCTCGAGATGCTACCATCTTATTTGAAATTAAATGTTTGATTATTCAGTTTTATGCGAGTATGAGTTTGAATTGGGGAGGCATATTAATGATGTACAATTGAGCCAAAATTATGTGCTCGACCCCTAGGAAGACACAATTTGGCCAAATAGCAACGCGCATGTGATGATAAGAATATGATAATTGTGTGGAAATTTTTATGTTAACATTAGTTTTTTCCATAGATAGACTTTTGTTTGGCAGAACTTATTATCAATACTTGATCATTACACCAAGATCACCATTGCAATTAATTATGTCCATAGACGAAGATTAATGTCGCATAGGGTATCCTAAGATGGGTCCCCAATTTGGATTGCAAGCTCACTAATCGAAGATCAGAGAATGTGGAGACCATTGGGTTCTTTGATTCCGATTTTATAGGATATCTTGATGCTCCATTTCGGGATATGTGTTTACGTTGGCTAGATGAGCTATTTAAGTCTATAAAATAGACTCTTGTAGCTTCTTCCACCATGATTGTGGAATTTATCGTTTGTTTTGAGACATCCAATTAGTCATACTTCACTCCAAGAACAACATAAATGCTATAGAGTTGACGTTTTTATGGACAATAAATTTCTGTTGTTAAGGAGAGAGTTTAGAATGAACAGTTTTTATAGTACACATGAAAACAGAAAATATGCTAGCAGGTCCACTAACTAGTCCACTAACTAAGACATTACAGAAGGTCTTTTTTTCACTCACACACCCCGACCTGTGGTATTGAGGAGATTCGAACTCGTGACTTTTGATCTCCAAGCAACCTCACTCCACCACTAGGCCATCCCCACCGGGACACACAGAAGGTCTTTTTATACTACTCATATTGGTGTTATTTCTAATGTTACCTTAGTTCAGTGGGAGTTCATTTTCTATGTGATAATTCTGTTTTGGATTATTCAGATTTCTGCAAAATAAAGTTGATGGTTTTGATTTCATTCTGAATTCACTTAAGTTTTCCATATGTGATGTTTTGCATTACATTTTTGGATTGATCTCATTAAGGACTAAAGTTGGACCAGTTAAAAATAGACATGATAAGATCATTGTATGTAATTTCCATGCTACTCATCATATTTATTCTATGTCATTGAGTATATTAATATGGTGATTATTATGGTTTAATCATGAGTTATAATGTGGTGAATGACACGGTAGTTCCATTGCTAGTATATGAGATGGACCAAATTGTTAATGGCGTAGTCTGAAAATAAATAGCATGTTGCACAACTATTGAATTCTTTGATATAATTGCTTTCGGTGTAATGTGTAACCCAAGTTGGAGATTGTTAGAAATTTTTTATTTCCTAAATAATTTAAATATGGATAGCATATTTTTATGCAATTATATTTGTTATTTAAATATTTGTGGACTTAATTAAATGGTTTTAATAAGGTAATAGTCCATGATCTGTATAATTGATATGAAATTAATGAGTAGATATCAAATACTATTCTAATTAGGTGTTTATGGGTAGCCTAATTAAATAGTCATATAGCCCCCATGTTTATGGTCCCTGATATACCAAATCGAACATAATTTTTACTTTTCCCCATCTGGAAGAAAAATGAAGGTCTCATAGAAGGAATAAAGATATTTAGTTGAGGAAGACCATAATATCAATCCCTTGTTCGTGTTCAGATCAAGAGATTATTTCATAAAGGTATTCCTCATCAAGATTTTCAATCTCAATGGATCAAAGAATTAATATAATTTTTGACAATCTAGTACGATGTTATTGTCCTAGAATTTTGCATAATCTAGGATGATTGAATTTATATTATGTGATTTATAAATTTCTACATCCATATGTAACATGTTACCGATGACATTAATTTATAGTATCTAGAAGAAATAAATTAAAAGTAAAATCTAATTTTTTTAGAGGGGTGTGGTGAAATAACTAATTTATTAGAAAATTTCTAAACGCGGCCTCGTTTTACTCTTAAAACTCCCAACAACTTATTAGGCAAAAACTATCTTATCATATTTATTTTTATATTTATAAATTAGTGAGGGTATGAAAAATAGCCTATATTTAGAATTTCTCAATATATTATTATCCATCCAAAATACAAAATTTCTATATTTCCTAATTTCAATTTGTCACCAAAGTTGATCTCTTTCAAAGCCAGCCCATTTATTATTTGGTTCCAGTGTCGGACGGCCCAAACATAGGCCTACATACAGGAACTTATTTCGTTGAATGTGAAGTCTATTTGGCAAACTACTTTTCCAATTATTTTATTGATTAATTTGCATTATGAATTATCACGTGTGATCACTTGTTAATATTGGATTTATTTTTTACGATGGATTTATTTTTAATATTTTAACCGAGGTCGCGTTTGGCATGATCCATAGCCAAAGCTTCATTAATTGTGCAACATGTCACACTTTAAACTAATTACTTCATTTGTTATATTATCACATGAATCGACCAAAAAGATATTTAATGAGATCAAAAGAAGGGAAAAAATTGTTTAAATGTTACCAAAAAAAAAAAAAAAAGAATAATTGATGGATACCTTTAGAATTGAGTTTCAAGAAAATTTTGGCATGTAGCAAATTAAACCTATTTATTTAAGCGTGCTCAGTTGCTACGAAAACAATTAAGTGAGGCTTAGAATATTAAGTAATATTTTAAGAAAATTAATGGTTCGAATCCAAATTCATATATATCTAGCTAGTTTAATATCAGTTGGAATCCTCTATTGCACATTTTGGTGTTGCAATGTAATTTATTATTATTTAATTTTAAAATTTTAGTTATTAATTGATTATTTGAAAAATTAATCACTAAAAATATATATTAAATCCTAACTGGGTAGGATCAACCCTAGATAACAAATGTAAAATTAAAATAAAGCATAATAAATAGAAATCAAAGAAAAAATTGATTTTATTTTTCAAAAATCATGTGTGCAATATAGAATGTAACACCAAATGTGCAATAGCTAAACGATTTCAAATGGTTTAATATTGTCTAAATTTTAGTAGCACTGGTATTAGCATTAATGACCTCCCTTTTTTATATCATTTGAAACTTTTGCAAAATACATTTTTGAGTCCCTCTACATAAATTGAACCAGATCAACTATTGAACTCTTAAGTATAGACTTTTAAGCACATATTTATGAATTTAACCATTAATTTGACATCATATAATATATATATATACACACACACACTCATACACGAATTTAAGCATTAATTTGACATCATATAATATATATAGGGATAAACGGGAGGCATCTTATTATATACGTAGAGACGAATATAGAAGCTAATGAAGGAATGGGAATTCTTAAAAAATTAGCGGAATAATTATCTATAAATTTATTGATAATTGAAAGACATATACTTCTTTTGAGCAGACTGCACTAGGAAAACTATGCGCGACATGGTAGAGGTAGACCATTAAAACATTACTAGAATTTGAACTTAACTGTATATATCATTCGGTTATCGGCCCACAAATCGCCTCACCCCATCAGTATCTTGATAGGGTTAAAAAGATACATACATACTAAAATATAAATTGGACTGATGTTCATATACTTTTAAGGGCTAATTTCTTGTACACTATGTGTACATTAAAGTTAGTGTCAGGCGGACGCGTGGCTCACATGCGTGCCCACGTGCCCGTCTTTTTTTTTTTTGGCAGATTTTTTATTTTTGTTTTTTCGATTTTCTATTTTGTTCTCTTGTTTTCTTACCAAAAATTTATATCCTATGAATCCTAAAATTCAAATAAATTAATTTAATTTATTTTGTAAAATGAAATTAATAAACACTAAAAAACACAAAATAAACCCATAAAAATACCCCTAAACATAAAATAAACCCTTAAAAAACACCCCCTAAAAACCTTAAAAAACACAAAATAAACCCCCAAAAACACCCAAAAAAAACCTTAAAAAACACAAAATAAACCCCTAAAAACACCCCTAAAAAACTCTAAAACACCCCTAAAAAAACCTTAAAAAACACAAAATAAACCCCTAAAAACACCCAAAAAAAATACTAAACCCTAAAAAACACCCCTAAAAAATTCTAAAAAAAAAACTTAAAAAAATACTAAACCTTAAACCCCAAACCCCTAAGCTCTAAACATTAATTGAGATGAAATAAATCATAATTTGAATTAAAGAAACTCGTATATGACAAGTTGCAGGCCCAATACTTTTTATGGTTACGGGTGATACTTTTTGTACTTCGAAATTATACTTTTCAGTGCTAAGAATGATACTATTTCTGGCGAACATTTTTTTTTGGGGTGGAGCGAGTTGGATCAGGGTTGACTCACATATTGACCCGCGGACCCGCCCCGTCTGATGGTCTGATTTTGGTTTCCAAAGCCTGATAAGAGATTTTGTGTACTTTGAGCAATAAACATGTGGGAAATCAACATTATTATCTATCAGCTTAGCTGAACCTCGATCAAAGTACCAATTGCCAATAGTTTGCACTAGGTTCTGCATATTTTTAAAAGGGGCAAATTACAATTTAATTTCCAACATTTAAAGGTTTTAACAAAAATAACCCAATGTTTTGATAATTACAATTTAATTCCTAACTTTTGGATATTTTAACAAAAATAACCCAACGTTTAATATTAACAATTTAATTCCCAACGTTTGAAAATTTTAACAAAAATGACCCGATAATTTAGGTGAAAAAAACCATTTTGGTCATTTTTTCGACAAAAATGTTAATCCGTTATATGGGTCTCTAGCTCACTTGAGAATAAATGTGATTTAAATCGACTGAAATAGTTTTTTTAGATTAAAATATTGAGTCATTTTTTGTTAAAATTTTCAAACGTTGGGAATTAAATTGTTAATATTAAACATTGAGTTATTTGTGTTAGAATATCCAAACGTTGGGAATTAAATTATAATTATTAAAACGTTGGGTTATTTTTATTAGGGTTAATTACTATAAAATACACAAACTTTGACAAGATTTGCAAATTAGACACAAATTTTAAAATTTTGTAATTAAAACACAAACTTACATTTTTTTGCAAAATAGACAAACTCAAATTTTTCGGACTAACGGAAAAATGAGAATTTGCGACATATAATTCATTTTCACTTATTAAAACCAATGCAATGCCATCTAAATCGAAAGATGAACAATTTTTATAGCTTTGCGGTTTTCAAATTCAATTGATTTTAAAATTTTGCTTTGAGTTTGTCTATTTTGCAAAAAAATATAAGTTTGTGTTTTAATTGCAAAATTTTAAAGTTTGTGTCTAATTTGCAAATCTTGTCAAAGTTTGTGTATTTTATATAGTAATTAACCCTTTTTATTAAAATCTTCAAACGTTGGGAATTAAATTGTAATTTGCCCTTTTAAAAGAGAATAGAAGAAGAAAAAAAGCTGATTAATCATTAAATCACATTAAAAACAAAGAGTTTTATCGGAGCATTGAAAACAAATTAATTAATTAAACAAAATGTTGATTAAGCATGGTCAATTGAATTGGTATATAGAAAAGCATAAAAGTAAAATTCACCGTGACTTTGAATTTGATGATATTCCACAACATATCATCATATCATCCATCCGTAACTGTATGGATCGGGAATTTCCATAAGTTCCTTCAAGAATGCGATCCCAAAATCTATTTTAATAAATTAAACGATCAATTATTAATTAGTAATAAAAAAAAACTTAAGAGTTCCAATACACACACACACCCCGTTGATGAGTTGGTTTTGAGTAGATAGGCGTAGAATTGTGCAAATCAGTGACGCACATATTCCATTTTTCCCAATCACCAGAATCTGGAGGTACCAATAAGTTTTCAAGCTGGAATTCAACAACACTTCACACAATCAATCAATTTCTCCCAATATTAAATTTATTATTTTTAGACAGACTAAAAACTTGAGTTACACTTAATTTTGCAAACGTTCTGTTAATTATATGTATCTATGTCTACAAAAACTAGAAAATTAAAGGAAGGTACCTGGAATAAATCAAAACCACTGTTCAATAGAAAAAAGTGGAGTTTGGACATCCCACATTAGATTTTCAGGAAAGAGGCACTGCAAAGTTAATTGTTATGTAATTAATTAATTATTAACCAAATAATTAAGGCACATATATATAATTTATATATTTAATCAGCTATATATATATTTACTAATCTTATATACACATATATATATTACTTACCAAACTCAGATTTATCTTTGTGGTGCATGACGTCGGCAATAGGCAAGATATATTCTACAAGATAAGAAAATAAAGAAAGGATATTATATGTCAAGTTGTCAACCCTAATAATGAAAAAAAAAAGATTAGGACAATGATTAATTGTTAATTTTTTGTAAATATATGTATTATGACATGTGGTAATGATGAGGTTAAGGTAAAAAGAGTGTTACGTGGAACATACATGATGGTAGAAGCAAAAAAATGTTCTCTGTAATCGGCATAAGGGTGATCCTTTCTGCAGTTAGAAATTCACAAAATAGAAAGAGTGACCTCATATATATACACGCTTCTATTTGTATCATAAATAATTAATTAATACATCAAATATATGCTTACGCTCGGATGAAGAAAACAGCATCGGAAATGCACTTTACTCTAGTGGCATTAGGTAGAAGTGCACCAAAGCCGTCACAACACAGTATGCATGGTTGCTAACCCTCCTGCAGATATACCACCAAGTATAGCCTACCAGATATATATATATATATATTGTTGGTTCCGGGGCGAGACAGAATCAGTTTAGAGGGGGGTGAATAAACTGATTTCAAAACTGAACTACAAATGCGGAATATTCAGGGCCCGTTTTGACTCGCGGGGTTATCCGTGCTTTGTGGAGATCAGTTGAGATGATCTGCTAGCTCGGAGTGCTGTGTGTGCTTGGTGTGTGCAGTTTAAAACATGCAACTGAACTGAAAAGTAAAGCAGAGCACACAAGCAATTTATAGAGGTTCGAAGCTCAACTTCTACGTCCTCTTTTCCTTCCGCAGAAGGGCAATTCACTATGCAAGTATAAAGTTCCTTTATTACAGTTACACAGTGAAGACATCTGCTGAACCTGGTGAATGACAACTTTACGAGTCATGGCCTCCTTTTCAGCTGGTGCTGTCCTGGAAACGGTGATCTAACGAACGCAGCCTCCTCAGCCGGTAGGTCGACAGCTCACACTTGCGATCCCTAACTGCTCACTGGAGAGATAAGGTGCTATTACCCGTCTTTACACGATTTTAGATCTCACTCGATCTTCAAGAATACAGTCTTGAAACTGGTATCAACTGATATGCTCCTTTGCGCGTCTGCATTTGAGCTAGGTAGTTGATCTCTGAAGCACTTGAATTGAGAGAGTTGCTCTGGCTGGAATTCTTCAATAGCTAGCTTGATGAGCGATCTGGCTCCTTCTCTTCAGTTGGACTTTTGATTCTTCTGAGTTTTGAGCGTGAGACTTTAGTGCTTTGGCGAATGTCTTCGCGGAAAGTCTTAACTAAAGTTCTCTCCAAAATTATCAAAAGTCAACAGTCAGCTTCTGGGTAGCTCACATTTTATAGATGCATGGCTGATGACCGTTGATGATCACTGTGTAATCATAAATGATAAAGCCGTTGAGAGGCTTTCATTTAAAGAGAGCCGTTGAGTTGCCTTTGCTCTTCTGACGAGCTTTTGTTCCAAGATCTCGATTGCAATAACTTCAAGATCTTCTTTGGCTTATCTGAAATTTGAATTTCAGTTACAGCTTCTATCTTGATCTTCAATTCTGAGCTTTGTCTGGCAGTTGGAATCTTCAGCTCTTCGTCTGTCAGTTATGCGCTTCTCTTGGCAGTTTGGAAAGCTTAAGTTGAGATCATCTTCAGCTGGTAGTTCTGGGCTTGGGCTTCATGCCTTCTGAGCTCCAGTTTGAATTGCTTCAGCTGGCAGGTTGAAACAGTGTTCTTCAGCTAGCATCCTGGACATGTGTCCCTTCATCTTGAACTTCCTTCTACTGGTCTTCAGTTCGGTTGCTAGCGATTCATCAGTTGGACTTCAAAATTGATGCGTCTTCAGCTAGTATCATTTGAACTGGAACTTCATCAGCTGGAACTTCATTCTTCAGCTGGTATCCTTTGAGCTGGTATTTTCTTTCAGCTTGTACCTTGGTCTTTTCTTCAACTGGTATACTCCTTCAGCTGGAACTTCCTGAGCTGGTATTTCCTTCAGCTCAGATCTTGGACTGGTACACTTCTTCAGCTGGTATTTTCTTCAGCTAGAATCGTCCTCTCTTCGGCTGGCAGTATTCTTCAGCTAGTATCATCTTGAACTGGCATATTCATTAGTTCAAACTGATGTGCTCTTCAACTGGTATTTCTTCAGCCGGGATTGGTCTCGAACTGGCATGTCCTTTAGTTCTTCTCTTCAGCTGGTATTCTCCTTCAGCTGGGATTGGGCTAGAACTGGCATGTCCTTCAATTCTCTTCAGCTGGAACATCTCTTCAGCTAGTATTGGGCTAGAACTGGCATGTCCTTCAGTTCTCTTCAGCTGGAAAATCTCTTCAGCTGGTTTTGGGCTAGAACTGGCATGTCCTTCAGTTCTCTTCAGCTGGTATTGGCACTTCTGAGCTGGTGCCTTGAACTGGTATTTTCCTTCAGTTCATCACTGTAGACTGGTGGCATTTGGCACTTCTCTTCATGGTACCTGCAACTTTCAGTTTACCTTGCTAACTGTTCTAGCAAGCTACAGTTTCTTTTTCATAGCCCTTTGTGGCTGGATTTTTCTTTTTCTCTCCATTCTTTTCTCTCTCTTTTCTTTACTCAGCTCTTAGCTGGTTTCTTTCTTTTCTCCTTTCTTTTCTCTCATTTTCTTTTCTCTCTTTTCTTTTTCTCACATGGATTGATAATTTCTTTTGGCTTTGATAGCTCTATTTTTTATATGATCATCCTTAGTTTTCTGCTTGATTTCTTTTTAGTTCTTCAAGGCTCTTTGCGTATTTTGACATATTTTGACATCTTATCAAAATTCCCTGTCAGAAAAACCTTGATAGTTTTTCCTAACATATATATATATACCCGAGTAATTAAATGTATCACACACACATATATATATATATATATATATATATAACTTCATTATTCTTTAACAAAGAATTAAATTAAACAAACTAATAGCTAAATTATCAGTATAACACACACACACACACACACACACATATATATATATACCGGGGTTGATGTGTTAGCTTCTGCTAAGGATCCTAGTGAGATTGATGGACGTGATGCAAGCGGTCCCAATAAATGAACTCTGTAAAAATCCAGATCGAAGAGCATGAAAAGAAGAATATTATTTTGAATAGCTAAGTTCTTATTTCATATCACAATCAAAATCAATTACAGAAAATAGAGAAGTCTGTATTTATATAATAAAATGCTTGCAAGCTACGCTACTCTACAATCTACGGTTCCTGAACTAAAGAACTACATCTAACAGCATAGAGCAACTCCCTAGTGGTCCCAACAAGCAAAACCAGATATGCACGCCATGTGTCTTGTCGTTAGTCAATGTTTGCATCCGCTGCATGCTGCAATCCAGTGCTTTGACGTCTAGATATTTCCCATGCAACACATATGCTTCTGCAGACAAGCCATGCACAAGAAATGAAGATAGAAGCTGAGACTGCAGTAATCTGTGCATGCATGCATTTATGCAGCTATAAAATCACAATCTTAACAGCCCTTCACAGACTCAACTTTGGTGAACATCACCAATGGAGAGTCTGGACAATAGCAATTTGAATTGTGGGCCAGCAAGTGATTTGGTGAACAAGTCTACGAACTGCAAGTTGGAAGAGACATAAACAGAAAGAATAAACCCCTTTCGATAGTGAATCTGAGCAAAATGACAGTCAAGATCGGCTTTGTTCGCTCGTGAAAAACTTGATTCTTTGTGATCTGTATAGCTGCCCTATTATCACAGTAGATAGTAAGGGGAAATGAGATTGGAATATGAAGATCTTGAAGAGCGTATGAAAGCCAAATAAGCTCTCAAACAGTGACACTAAGACTTCTATATTCAGCTTCGGCCATAGATAAGGAAACAGTAGATTGTTTTTTGTATTTCAGAGAAACAAGACATTCCCCTAGAGAGATACAATAACCAGATAAATACTTGCGCGAATCAACACAGGCAGCCCAATCAGCATCGCAGTAGGAGGAGATCTCAAAGGTAGAAGATGGTTTATAGTAGAGACCAAGTGAAGGACATCTTTTGAGATATCTTACCATATGAAGTGCATCATCCCAGTGATGCTTATGTCGTTTGCTAACAAATTGACTAAGCTATTGAATGGAAAATGATATGTCAGGTCTTGTTAAATTGAGATATAACATCTTACCTACAAGCTTTCTATATGACTCAGGTTGAGGAAAAGAATCCCCCCGTACTGGGAAAGAGAACGACTAGTAGGCAATGGAGTATGAGCATGTTTATAACTAAGAAACCCCGTGTCAGTAAGAATATCAAGGATGTATTTACATTGACACAAGTAAATCCCAGAAGAAGACCGTGCCACTTCTATACCAAGGAAATACTTGGCTTTCCTAAATCTTTAATAGAGAAGGCTGTGTGCAAGGAATGTTTAATGGCAGAAATGATGTCAAGAGAAGGGCTTAACAGCAAGATGTCATCAACTTAAACTAACCAGGCCACAAAAGAGTTGTTGGTACCCTTGGGGAACAAACAATGATCATTCTCAGACCGCACAAAGCCTAAGGTGAAGAGGAGCTTACATAATTCTTGATTCCATTCTCTGGAAGCTTGCTTCAGTCCATATAAACTTTTCTTGAGTCTGCAAAATTTCCCAGCATGATCTCCTGGATAGCCTTGATGAATCTGCATGTATATCTCATCAGTGAGATGACCATGCAGAAAAGCATTGTTGACATCTCCTTGGTGAATGTGCTAGTTAAACTGAGAAGCAAGAGCAAAGAATAATCTAACAGTGACTATCTTTGCTACAAGAGAAAAGACTTCATTATAGTCAATACCAAATTCATAATTGTAGCCCTTGGCTACCAACCTAGCTTTAAAATATTCTACCTTGCCATTTAAATGGGCAAGAGGCTTGCTAACTCTTGTGCTCCTTCTAATCATCTGTAGTGATAAAGTATCATAAGGAGTAATATCAAGAGTAGGACAAGAAACACTGTTGGGCTCAACTGGCTGATCAGTAGAAGACTGTTGAGAAGGAGGAACAACAGCTGGAAAATAGGAAGATCCCAATCTTGGTAACTCATCCTGACAAGGTGTAAGATACTCATCAGGAACATATGAAGGAGATGAATCAAAAGAATGGAAAGGCAAAGTAGGCAGAGAATCATGCTGTAGTGGAAATTTGTGTGGGAAAAATTTAACATCTCTCCCAACAGTGACCTGTTTGGTATGAAGATCATAAATGAGATAACCTTTATGGTGTGAAGCCACTCCTAGAAACAAACATTGGGAACTTCTTTTGTCAAATTTTGATTTATAAGGGAGCACATTTGCCTTATAGACAAGACAACCAAAAGGGTACAACTCTGTCAAATCTGGAGCTTGACCAAATAAGACTTGATGTGGAGTCTGCCAACCAAGAATTATACTAGGCAATCGATTTATTAACCAAGTAGCATGGAGTATGGAATAACACCAAAAGTGAAAAAGCAGCATGCTCTGAAACATAAGTGCCCTGGCAACTTGAAGTAAGTGTTTATGCTTCCTTTCCACAACACCATTTTGCTGTGGTAAGTAAGGACATGATTTTTGATGATAAATCCCATGTTCTGAGAACAAAGCTGTCATCTAAGCATTGATAAATTCACCACTATTGTCAGTTTTCATAGACTGTATAGAAGAATGAAACTTGTTCTTCACCATAAGTATAAAACTTCTCACAATAACCCAGACCTGAGATTTATTCTGGAAAAAAAATGTCCATGTTGCTCTTGAGTGGTCTTCTTCAATAGTGAGGAAATAAGGTGTATTAGAAATACTTGCTTCCTTGCAAGGTCCCCAAACATCCATATGGATGAGAGCAAATAGACATGTACTGCGTCTGCTCAATACTGGAAAATGGTCTCTTTGATGCTTGGCTTCATGACAGATCTTGCAGGCCTGTAACTCATCAATGTCTGAAGTTCTAAAGCATTTCTGAGAAAAATTCATGTGTCTCATTGTACTAACAGAAGGATGCCCCAATCTGCAATGAAGCTCTGTAATATTTGGACAACTCAGAACATTATTCACTGTCAAAGACAACTGAGCAGCATGAGAGAAGACATAGATGGATCCTTTCATACTGCAAATACCTAAGATATGATCTGTTTGCTTCTGTTGGATCAAGCAGTGAAAGGATAGGAATTGTATCTTGCCACTTATGTCCTTAGTCAGTTGACCAACTGAAAGTAGATTGTGAGTGAACTCAGGTGCAAATAAGACATTTTTCAGACATATTTCTTTATTCAATTGGGCTGTCCCAGTCAGAAATACCCAAATGGTACTGCCATCAGGTAAGAAGATCTGAAGATGAGTCTTTAGTCATTTCAGATAAGAGAGAAGTCCCATATGACAGCACATGTGACTATTTGCACCTGAATCAATAATTCATTCATCTCTTTTGATCCCAGTAAAAACCTCAAAGGTATAATGCCTTGTGAAGTCAACTGATGTGCCTAGATCAACTTCAGCTAGGTTAGATGTGTTAATGCCACCCTCTGATCCTATTCCTTATTTGAAATATGCAGTCATGTGCTTAGCAATTTCAGACTGAACCAGTTTACTAACATCAGTTTGAGTGTTTGAACCTAAATCATGATTCTGTCATTTTCTTTGGAACCCCATGTCGATCTTTCCATCCAAGGTCTGTTCAAGAGCACAGTGAGCTATTGCTTGTCCTTTCTTTATCTTAAAATCCTTATACCAGTCAGGTACCCCAATTAGTTCAAAGTAATCCACCTTGAAGTGTCCCATTCCTCCACAGTGATCACATTTTAGTTTAGCATTCTTAACCTTTGTCAATCATTTCTTATAGAAATTCCCTTTATAACCAAACTTTTGATTATAGTACATATCACTCTAATCAATAGTGTCAACAAAGTGAATAGAAACAGCCATTTGTTCCTTTACCTGTAGGACCATGGTATATGCTTGGCTAACAGAAGGTAGAGGGTTTAAAATCTGTTAGGAAAATTATTGGGAAAATCCCAAATGTGGTTTTGATGAAATGTCAGAGTCAACTCTTCAAAGGCTTAAGAAAAGCTATAAGGGGAGAAGAGAACTTTAGAAGATAGTAGGCATCCACAGATGAGTAATCATTAGTCTTAGCAGAAAGCCAAGATAGACTGATGAGAACAGAGCCAACTTGAAAGCTGAAACTGAACTGATCAAAGATCAGTCAGTCACAAAGAGCTGACCCTAAACTGATCAAAGATCAGTTAATTGGAAGAAAAGCTCTAAAAGCATTGAGCCAATACTGAACTAACCATAGACCAGTTCATGAAGAAAAGAAAAGCTCAATCAATTAGCCAACTGATAGTCCAGAACTGAAAGTTTTTAAGCTAAGCTGACGAGTCAGCTGAACTGGACTAAATCAAGACTGAAGCTCAAGGCAACTGAGGATCTGCCAACTTGACAATCTCAGAGCTGAAAGCCGAGATAGCTGAAAGCACATCAGCTGAATGTCCAAAAATGATAGCCGAATCACCTACTCTTTCTGACAAGTAGTCAATGAAGATCTTAACAGGAAATCATTAAAAGATCCTGATGATCTTAGAGCAGAGGACATTAAAGTCAAACGGCTAGTTCATTAAGAGATTCAAACAGCTATAGGCATTAAAATGCCGCCGGTGAATTCTAAACATTTACCAATCATAACAGTAAAAAACATTCATCTATTTAAAGAGGATGAACTCAATTTTGGCCAAGATTTTCGCCAATCTAACTTTGTTATTTTGCAGAACGAGCTATTCTTTCTTCCTCCCTACAGCTCAAAGCTTAATACTCTCAAAGTGTGAAAAGTCTCAACTAAGAAGGCGTGCTTCAAGTTCAAACCAAGCTGCTAAGCTGACGAAGAAGTCCAGCAAGGGCAAAGCTTCTCAGTTCAGTCCCTCAAAGATCAACCACCCAACTCAAGCTAAAAGAGCATTGCAGGTTGATAACAGATTCAAGACTGCCTTCTTGAAGATCGAGCGAGATCTAAAATTGTGTAAAGAAGGACAATAGTACCTAAAGTCTCAGCGAGCAGTTGGGACCGGTAAGTGTGAGCTGTCGACCCAGAAATCGGCTGCGGAGGAGTGTGTACCGACGGGTCCATTATTCCGGGACAAAAACAGTTAGAAAAGAGGCCACGCTCGGGTTGAAGGGTGCCATTTTCAGGTCCAATATGAATTCTTCACTGTGTAACTGTAATAAAGAAACTTGACACTTATATAGTGGATTGCCCTTCTGCGGAAGGAAGAGAAGCAAGAAGCTTCGAACCTCTATAAAGTCTTGTGTGTGCTGCTCTTATTGCTTTCAGCTTTGCATGTTCTTAAACTGCACACTTTCACACACAGACTGCACTGACATGCTTTAGTCAAGTCTTCAAAGCTATTAGTTGCAAACTGATCATCTCACCAGCTAAGCTTCAGTCAGGCATTCTCAACTGATCAAGAAGCACAGATAAAATATCTAAAGCGAGTCAGGGCTCTATCTATTCCGCATCCGTTCAAAGTTTTTGAAGTCAGTTTATTCACCCCCTCTAAACTGACATAGACTCGCATCGGGACCAACAAGTGGTATCAGAGCGGTTGATTCTAAGGATCAACCGTTTCTGCAGATCATTTGAATTATCTGTGCTAACATTTCAAGCTATGGGAAATCATAAGCTATCTCTCTTTTCAGTTGAGAACTATGACAATTGGAGTAGGAGGATGAAAGATCATCTATTCTCCATCCATGAGAATATGTGGGAGGTGATTGAAGACGGTCCAATCATCATTATGATGGACAACGAAGCCCACATCATGGATGTTAACCAACCGACCAGGGTCCCAAAACCAACTCATCTTCTCACGGGTGAAGAGAAGAAGTTGAAGAATCTAGAGTTTGTTGCTCAAGCAGCACTTTTTCAAACTCTAGATGAGGATCGCATGAAAGACACTAAAAACTGCAGAACAGCGAAGGAGATTTGGGACCTACTTGTAGATCTATGCAAAGAGTCTGAGGCCATCAAAAGAAACAAGCTCCGGCTAGCAGTTGACAAGTATGAGTCTTTCAAAATACAGCCGGAAGAAAGCATCTCGAGCTTAGAAACAAGATTTCTTGGCATTATAAGCGAGATGAACAATCTGGGAAGAAGCTATCCCAAAAATGAGATGAACTCAAAAGTTCTTGACAATCTCACTAATGAATGAGATATGAATGTAATTGGTACAAAAGAGTCGAGAGACTTAAATAGCATTATTCCCAGAGAGTTATTTGGATCTCTCAAAGCTCATGAGTATAGCCTGAACTAAAAGAGAGAAACATCCACTTCCTCTTTTTATGATGCTTCTTTCTATGCTGAAAGAAATTGGTTCAGAGAAGCCCATGGAAGAAATAACTTCTGACCAAGAGGCTCGCCAGTCAGAGAGAATCTAGGGGGATCGGTGCTGATCGAAGAAAAGAGTCAGCCGATAAAAAGAAGATGTTGATTGAGGATTTAAATGAGCAAATCCAGTCAATGATAAGATTGCTGGAGAAGCTGAGAAAAGTTAGAGATCAACAATCAGCTCAACCCCAAGCTTATGAAGCTGCTAAGGGTGAGAGAAACCAGCAGCCAGCTGATCGTCCAGCTAAACAATTCAGGATGGCAAACATGAACATAGAAGAATGTTTCCACTTCCATAAGCAACGACACTATAGATACGAGTGTCCAGAGCTTCCTGAAGATAAAAGGGCCAAAGTGAGGAGAAACTTCTTTAAAAGGAAAGCAATGATCGCAAACTCTGAGAATGCCGTGCTTGACGATTCAGACTACCCATCTGGAATCAAATCAGATGGCTATAGCTCTGATGATGAAGCTCTACTATGCCTTATGGCCGACAATGATGAAGAGGTTAGTCATTCTGACTCAATAACCTCTTTCTATCATATACATAAATCTTCAATCTCTAGGAACGAACTGGATGAATAGTTAAGAATCCTAGAAGATCAATTAGCTTATGTATCAAGTATGCATATTGAACTGAAGGGTGAAAATGATGAGCTAAGAAGCAGAGTTGATGAGTTAAGTGATTAAAATGAAAGACTGAAAAGTTTTGATGCTCAGTCAACAGAAATGGATCAGCTGAAGCTAAGAAATGCTGAACTGGAAGCTGAGAATGAGTAGCTCAAGCTAGAAATTCTTGAAAAAGAGGAATTATCGCTCAAATTCAAGAAAGGATCCCAGACTCTAGATGAAATCTTGAGTCATCAGAGAACTGAAGCTAGGAGTCCAGGGCTGGGATATAGTAAGTACACTGCCGCAGAGAAGGGCAAGGCAGTTGTATAGAGTTGTGAATCTGGAATCCTGAGAGGATTCACAAGACCAGCTCAGTCCCCCCAAGTCGAGGAGTCCAAAGACAAAGGCATCTTGGAAACTCCTGAAGCTCAGCCCAAAGATCAGACTGATCAGTCGAGAAGGGCAACTCGAAGACAGTCGGTCTTTCAAAGGCTTGGTGCTCAGTCAAAGGCACCAGTTCAACACAGATCAGCTCAGCAGTCTAGATCTACTGCTCGATCAAAATCTAAAGCTCGTCAAAGGCCAAATCTTCGGAGGCCTCCATTCCATTCCAGGTCATTAGTTCAACCAAGACCTGAAGTTCACCCAAGGCCAGTATTTAAGACAAGAGCATCAGCTTAAAACAGGCCATTAGTTCAACGATCTGGAAACTCCTCCAATACATTTCAGCCTGGGAGTTCTTCAAACCCCAAAGAAAATGTACACACAAGATTGTATTATGCACACCAGCATAATCTAATCTCTCTGAAGGAGTTCACTCCAAGTGACCTTGCAACCCAGTACAATAAGTTCTTAAACTCAATGGATGAATCAAGATACAATCTCAATTATAACTGGTTTGCAAATTGGCCATATTATAAAGGCCAAAAAGTTCAGAGTCAAAAGATCAGACGAAATTGGCCAAGACAGAGAGCATCAAGGTCACAAGATGAGAGGATAGTAGTTGAAGTCTTCTATCCTAATTCTCATCGGAGGTATAGATCACATGACTCAACTCTCAATTGAAGAGTTACAAGAAGTCCAATGCAGATCTAGAGATCTAATTCTGAAGGATCTCTTGGAAAAGAAAATCCAAAAGTGTGGCATATGTGGATTCCCAAACACATGATTAACCTCTCAAGACCCGATATCATACGGGTACCTAAAAACTAACTTTTTCTTTGCAGAAAAAGAGCATCCTATCCAAGAAAAGGGTCAAAGATACGTGGTATCTGGATAGCGGGTGCTCAAAACACATGACCGGAGACAAGAATGATCTTGTCAGTTATAAAGAGGTTAAGAGACCACTAGTTACTTTTGGAGAGAACTCAAAGAGCTGAACCATTGGAGAAGGGTTTGTGGTTAAAGAAAAAGTTACCATGAATGGCGTGTCATATGTTGAAGGACTGAAGCACAAACTGCTGAGCATCAGTCAGCTTTATGACAATGGGTACTCAGTCAACTTCAGCAATAGCTCATGTGACATCAGAGACAAGTCAACTGGAGCCATACTCTTGACTGGAGTAAGAAAAGACAACATGTATATTGTTGACTGGTCAACCGGCTATTCAGAAGTTTGCTTTCTCTCCAAAGGATCAACTGAAGCAAGCTGGCTGCGGCATCGATGACTGAATTATCTCAACTTCAAAACTATCAACTACCTGGCCAAGAATGAGCTAGTTGATGGGCTTTCCAAGGAGATCTACAAGAAAATTGGCGTCTGCGGACCATGCCAGAAAGGGAAGCAGAGGAAGTCGTCATTCAAAAATAAAAGTCATCCTCAAGGAACAACTGACATTCTTCAGTTGTTACACATGGACCTGTTTGGACCTGTGAAGCCACCAACCCCCAGAGGCAAAAAGTTTACACTTGTAGTAGTAGATGACTACTCAAGGTATATCTGGGTGGAGTTCCTGAGAAGTAAGGATGCGACTTTTGAGAAGCTATCAACATTGATCAGAAGATTACAGACTGACAAGGGAAAATCAGTTCAAAGGATAAGATCCGACAATGGAACTGAATTTGTCAATTAGCAAATGATCAAGTTCCTGAGTGAACTAGGAATCACTCATGAACACTCTGCTGTAAGAACTCCTCAACAAAACGGCGTAGCTGAAAGGAGGAATCGCACGCTAAAGGAGGCAGCTAGAGCGATGGTAGCAGATGCCAACATAGCCGAATGTTATTAGGCAGAGGCAGTCAATACAGCCTACCACACACAAAATAGAAGTGCCATAGTCATCACCCATGAGAAGACACCCTACGAGCTATTCAAGGGTCGTAAGCCTTCTATCTCTTATTTTAAGATATTTGGCTGCAAATGTTATATCCACAACACTGGCAAATCCCAGCTGAAAGCTTTCAGTGCCAAAGCTGATGAGGGGATCTTTCTCGGCTATAATGCCCCTCATTCTCAAGCTTACAAAGTATTCAACAAAAGAACACTAGTTGTGGAAGTAACATGTCATGTGGTATTTGATGAGCTTGCTGATGAGTACAGAAACAAAAAGAAAAACTGTATATCAGAGCAAGCATTGCCTAGTGAAAGCCTACTGGACTATGCTGATCACATTGTCCCAGAGCAATTTGAAGCTTTACTAGAAGATGGCATTGAAACTGATTCTAGACCAGTTGGAGATAACTTGGTCAATGAGGACACAAATTGTGGTGAAACCTCAAACCCCATAACTGAAACAGGGGGAATAATCATTGAAAATAAAGAACAAACCGGAGCCAAGATAATAGTTAATGGACCAGCCAAAGAATCAGCTGAAAGAGCAGCCGAAGGATCAGTTGATGGAGCAACTGATGAAGCAACCGAAGGCGCAGCAGAAGCCACATTCCCAAATGACTCAGAAGCCATCCAGTCGATAAAATTATTGGGGATTCAAGAAGGAGAGTCCAGACGAGAGGGTCAACGGAGCATGCACTCTTCACATGCTTCATCTCGCAGATGGAACCAGCCAACGTCAAGGAAGCGCTTGAAGAATCAGACTGGATTATGGTGATGCAAGAAGAGCTGAACCAGTTCATAAGAAATGACGTGTGATTTCTTGTTGATAGGCCGAAAACCCAAAAAGTCATTGGGACTAAATAGGTATTTCGCAATAAACTGGATGAACAAGGCGTGATCACAAGGAACAAGACTAGACTGGTAGCCAAAGGTTACTCACAAAGTGAAGGAATCGACTTTGATGAGACATTCGCACCAGTTACAAGATTGGAGGCCATCAGATTGTTCCTCACCTATGCAGCTCACAACAATTTCACAGTCTATCAAATAGACGTGAAAAGTGCATTCTTGCAAGGGATGCTCAAGGAAGATGTGTATGTTGAGCAACCTCCAGGCTTTAAAATCGGAGATCAAGTCTACAAGCTGAAGAAAGCTCTATATGGCCTGAAGCAGGTGCCAAGAGCTTGGTATGAAACCCTTACAACGTTCTTACTAAAGAATGGGTTTCAGAAAAGAGTCACTGATCATACACTATTCAGAATAGAACGATCAGCTGAGATCTTGATGGTTCAAATTTATGTGGATGGCATAATTTTTGGATCTAAGAGTAGAGATCTCTGCACTCGATTCGCTCAACTGATGCAAAGTGAATTCGAGATGAGCATGATGAGAGAAATGACATTCTTCCTAGGACTCCAAATGAAGCAGCTGGAAGGTGGAATCTTCACCAGTCAAGCCAAATACATCAAGGAGCTTGTCAAGAATTTTGGAATCGATAAGGAAAAATCTCTCAAGATTCCAATGAATACATCAGTGTAGCTGACTCTTGATGAAGAAGAAGAATCAGTCAGCCAGATGCACTATAGAGGAATCATTGGATCCCTTCTCTACCTGACTGCCAGCCGACCAAACATCTCCTACTCAGTCGGATTGTGCGCAAGGTTCCAAGCCAACCAGAAGAAAAGTCATCTCGAAGTACCAGTGGAACATGTCAGTTTCTTGGTAACAAACTGATATCCTGGTTTAGCAAGAAGCAGCACTCAGTTGCCACGTCAATAACTAAAGCCGAGTATATAGCTGCTGGAAGCTGTTGTGCTCAAATCTTATGGATGAAGGATTATAAGGTGGAGACTGAAGAAGTGCCAATCTACTGTGATAACAATAGTGCTATTGCAATATCTCAAAATCCAGTATTGCATTCAAGGACAAAGCACATTGATATCAGGCACCACTTCATCAGAGATCACATCGAGAAGAAAGACATATGCATCAAATATGTTAACACGGAGAAGCAGATAGCCGATATCTTCACCAAGCCATTGCCAGAAGCTAGATTTGTTAAGTTATGCATCCAACTGGGATTGCTTGAACTAGTTTCAAAGGAAGATAACGATCAGCCAAAAGAAGGAGTGAAGAGGAGCACTCCAGCTGATGATGAGAACTGACCCAAGATGACATCAATCAACTAAGCTTTGGAGCTTAAACTAATTAGCCCATATCAGTTCTAAAGAAATGGCAAATCCTACAAGAAAGCTGACGGATGAAAATGAGTAAACTGATCGCAGAAGGTATCAGTTCTCAACCAGTCACATTCAACTGATGAAGAGCAGTTGAATTCAAAACTGACTGAAGAAATCAAAGCTTCAGCTGAAGGGAGCAGCTGACAAGCTTAGGCGGAGCAAAGCTGAAGAAGACAACTTAAGCTGACAAGGAGTCAAAGCTGAAGAGACTCCAGCTAGAACTGATCACTCCAAGCCAAGACGATCATCAGTCGAGAGGCCAACTGATGATATCAGCAGCTCAATGTCATGTGGAGACTGGAGAAGAGCCAATATCAGATAAGTTCAAAGTTGAATTTATTACTGAACGGTAAAATGTCGTGTCTTCAAAATATTACCGTTGGCCCCACCTACCCTTTCTCTCTCCTCATCAATTTTCAACGGATAGATTTGAAATCGAACCGACTGATTCATTGAATAAATCTACTCATTGAAAATAAAACCTTCAACCTATTTCTAATTCAAAATCATTACTACTTAGAGATAGCTGAACTGCATTCTTGCCTTCACTGATTTAACTCATCTCTTGAAAAATAGTCACTCACATCGTCAATTCAAATCCTCATTAATCCCTATACCTAAAAAATAACACGATCTGTCATGTAACTTCTCCCCACTGAAATCATCATAAATATCATGGCCAAAACAAACACACCAGCTGTTCGACGAAAATTCAATTTTAGAGAAACGGGTGAATCCTCTCAAGGGTTTCAAGTTAATCTTTTCAAAGATCAGTTCCTCCTTATAAATGCTTACATAGAAAGGTGCTCCAATTCTCCACTCTTTGAAGAAGTAATTCAGAAGATAACAGAGGTAGGAATTTTACAATTTCTTGAAGCGACACCCTCCAAGAAGTATCCTGAACCAGTCTGCGAGTTCTATTTGAACTCAAAGGGGGAGAACGACAAAATTAATACTCAAGTCAGAGGAGTAGAAATTGAGATCACTCCAGAACTACTGTCACAAGCTCTTCATGTGCCAAACAAAGGTTTAAAAATAGATGAAGTAGAAGTGTCAGAAGCTTACAATCGATGGAGAAGAGCAGACTGCTATAATCCCTGTAGAATCACAACATCAACCTCCTGCTTTCAAGAAGAATATCAAATCTTGGCTGGCATCATTGGAAGAATGATGGTTGGAGTGGCAGGAAATCACTCTGAAATGATAGAGCTCAAGTAGAAAATATGTCATGCTATTGACATGAACATCAAGGTTGATTGGGCGGGATTCTTCTTCGAATAGATCAAGAAGTTCGTGGACATCCTGGAAAAGCACTGGAGTGAAAAGGTTTTTTTATCAAAAGATGTGCTTTGTTAGCAGAATCAACAAACTGCTTGAATGCACATTTAATCTTCTGGGAGATGAAACTGAGACACTGCCAATGGAAAAGGGTGACTACTTTCCATCATCCACAAAGCGATCAAGAGGTCCTAAAGTTGTTAGCATAAAAATTGGCATCAAAACAAGGAAGGACGAGAAGGATGTCAAAGGGAAAGGAAAGGCCGTTTTTAAAGAGTCTCACAAAGAAGACTCTAATGAAGAAGATAGTCTACCAATCGGTCAATTGATTGTAACACCAATCAAGGCTCAACCATTGCGACAAAGACTTCCTGGATCTACGTCAGCATCAGTCCCAACAGAAAGTCAAGCTGATCAAATGGTTCGGGCCGCAAAAGGATCAGTCAAGGGCACCAAAGCTAAAAAGAGAACTGGTACATGACTAAAGAAGACGACCAAAGGCAAAGAAAAGCAGAGAATTGATCCACCTCGCCCTCCGAAGCTGCCACCACGAAATGTCAAAATATTCGACATTGGTGATATTAAGGATGATGATATTGTGCCTTTCAGAGGCATCCCTCCACACAACTCAGGAGTTGAATATTTCAGGATGACATGTCTACCAATGGGGGAAACAAGTGAAAATATTCGAGCTCTTCTAAGAGCTGAAGTCATCAAAAGCTGGGCAGATGCCAAAGTCACATAATTCATAACAACCAACTTTGCAGCAGACTTGGTTGGATCAGAAGCCCTATACAAAGCATTTGCAAGATACTACTACTGGTATCTATGGAGACATTGCTTCAACTCAGAAGCTCATTTTCTTCTGACTGCCCTACATGGAATGAGCTTCTGGAGAAGAGAAGAAAAATGGAGCATACTTTGGTCAGGACAGGGCACTCCAGAATAGAATCCAATCATCATGCTGAAAGAAATGCTGGAAATTCGACAGTGGCATAGTCGTCCAGCTGAGCAAATATTAGCTCATGTAATGGACGACCTCATCAAGTTAGCTAACATTGATGTTCCAGAACTACGCACTGAGGAAGAGCAAAGAAACTGGAAACATCCTCAAGTTCATCAACATTGGGTGTTGGGTAAAATTTAGAGAATCAGAAGAGAGAAACAGAAGCAAACTCTAGAAGAAATCAAGCAAAAAGAGCAACACATTTGCCATGGAGTAACCAACAATGCTTCCACATCAAGACAAGCTGCTATTCATCAAGTGCAAAACAGCTGGTATTTGATGAACCACCATTAGCTGCTGAGATAGATATTCAGCATACAGCTATGCCCCAACCAACTAAGGAACCAGTTGAACTCTTAGTCACTCCAGAAGAATCTCATACTGCTTCTATAGAGCCTTCTTCTCCACTAGCAGAAGAAGAAACAACTGCTGAAGATCCAGTTGACCAAACAATTCAGCTGACAACTGTCCCTCAAGTGCAGGATATAGTGATCTTTGCTGATCCTGTCCAAATCGCACTCCAAGCTCAAGCTCAGACGGATCCCGAGACTCCCCCTGAATTAAGCCACAATGATACAATTGATCTGAGAGATACAGATCAGTTAATGGCCAAGATTACTGAGAAAACAACTGATCAATCGAAAATAGTTCTTTGTGAAGAACTTGAAGCTGCTAAAGATGGAGATAAAACATCATCCAGGGGAGATGATTTGCAGCTAACCATTGCAATTGATCAGTCTAGTCCTGCAGGGACAATCCAAGAAGATGGTCAGTCCAGACGATCACCAGGCCAATTAACAGCTCATCAAGGAGAGCTGCTTCAGAGCCTTCAACAACAGTTGAAGCGGCTCGAGAAGCTGATCAGAAAGCTTCAAGCCCACACCGGACTCCAAACATCTGAGGGTGAGTCCTCTAGCTCTGATGATGGGAAAAGCAATCCCACCTTGCCTACCGCCAAGAAAAGAAGAACTAAACACAAGCGAGACTAAGAGCCTGATCAAGCAAAGCTGATTCAAGACTCTTTAGTTATTATCTTGTGATTCAGTGTACTCAAAATTTCTTTTAGGAAATAAAATTGTTTCTGCAAAATAAATGACATGTTAGCATTTATTTTGAAAGTTTGGACCGTTGGCAGACTAATGACACGTTTTACAGTCATTTCAAATCAACGACTAGAAACAACAAAGGGCATTTAGTTCTTTCAACTAATAAATTTATGAGTTCTTTCCTCACTCATAAATATCCCTTGCTCAAAACTTTGAGAGAATACAACACAACAACAACAACAACAGAAGAACAGAAAAGTTTTCATACTTTTCAAAGAAAATTATCTTTCAAAAAGAGTATTCTCTCTCTTTCTCTCACAAAGGCTTCAATTCATACTCAGCCAATATTTAAAAAAAAAATGGCTAAATCATTCAAAGCTCTTACTTCTTTCAAAGAGCAAATGATGAGAGACAAATTTCTGGAAGACAGAAATTTCAATTGATTCTTAAAGAATAAAATAATCCTTTTCTTCTGGTCAATCTTCACAAGATTGGAATTCTACACTACCTAGAAACTCTACAAGATTCTTCAGACAAAACTTGGTAAGTGAGTTCTTACTTCAAGCAAAGGTCACTGCAGATGGAAAGGTCATACAATCAGTGATTCAAGGATAGAAACTTCAAATCACTAAAAGAAAGATTGCAGAAATCTTTCAACTTCCCAGAAAAGGCTCTAGGGTTCAAGATCTGAAAGATTTAGCTGAACCATACTGGAGAGAATGGCGTGCATTAAATTGCTCCAAGCAATTCAGTTTTACCATAGCAAAAACTGATCTGAAGCCCGAGTATGGAGTCATGCTCGATATCACGAACAAAATACCATTAGAAGCCCTCAATTAACTCAAGAAAGATACAAGGTAATGATACACCTTGTTGAAGGATTGGAAGCTAATTGGGCAGAGTTTGTCTTCTTCCAATTCAAGCATCAAGTCATCAAAGCTGCTGACTCAAAGAACACTGGGAAATTTGAGTCCAAAGTAAGACTTGTTCTAAGAATGAGCAAGATCCTGGAAGATATGCTGAATCTTCCAAATGATAACGTGCTACCAATCCTCATATCCGACTGGATTCCCAAGAAAGGAAAAACACATCTTCAGTCACTTAAGAAGAAGAGGAGATCTAAAGACAAGTCTGCCAATACTACTTCAAGCAGTTCAGATGCCAATGAAGTTCCCTCTTCTCACTCCAAAAATGGATCATCAGTTGACTTCAAGCCCTGCATTGATCCAGATGAGCTCATTCCCTTCATCGGAATCCCTCATCCAAATTATGGAGCTGAGTACTTCATGAGAGCCTGCCCTCCTCTCTAGCTGACTGAAGACAACATTCTCACTTTCTACAATGGCGAATATGCAGTCAAGAGTTCTCAGAAGTATGTAACGAATCTCTTTCTCACTCACTTCACTTATGTTGCTAGGCAAGACAATCAGCTATTTAAACAGCTACACTGGTACTTTTACTAGTACAACTGGAGACATTCTATGTCAATCCAGTCACATTTCTTGCTATTTGCCTTTCATGGCATGAGCTTTTGGCAACGTGAAGAGACTTGGAGTCTTAAATGGATTGGAGCCTCAAATCCATTTTCTCCAAATATTGTGCAAGTCCAGCGGATTATGAAGCATCGACTTGATAACAACATTCTAGCTATGGCCCTACTAGCTAATGTTCAAGCCAGCTTGAGATCGCAAGGAGTTGCAACTGAAAAGCAGTTTGCCAACAATCCAGTCGATCAATGTTGCCTACAACTGAATCTTGATCCAATTCAGTCAGAAAAGGCTTATCTACAAGTTGCGGGTACCACTGAAGAGATAGACCAAAATCTCTCTCATACTCAAATAGTGGTAACTCCAAGGAGTCAACATCCTAGACAAAGTGGAGCCAAAGACGATGAAGATACTGCCACATCTCCAGATCTCCTGTCTAGAGGCTATGTTACTCCTCTTATCAAGTCTTGCTCAAGAGCTGCAAAACTGATAGTTAATTAGTCCAGCTCATCCTGCAGAGGAATCAAAGAGTTGACCACCTTGAAGCTGACCACCTCAGCAGTTGCTCTTAAGAAACTTTAGCATGCTGAGACTATAGCCGGAACTGATTCCTTTCAGGACATCATCAGTTCAGCTTCCAAAAGAAAATGGTCAAATAGCTCTAGAGAAAGCAGAGAAGCTAGTCCCGTCCGACCCCTCAAGAAGAGAAAATTGAAAAAAAGTCAATCAACAACTGCTCAACAAAACTGATCAAATCAGTTAAAGGCAACATTATTAGTTTAGCAGGAAACTGGCGCCTCGAGCTCCAAGTCCCTGTCCTCATCGGCTGCCTGATCAATCCTTTTTGATAAGCTTCTCTACTCTCTATTCCTCAAAGATTTTTTTTTAAAAGTTATCGTTAATATTTCAAAATAAGCTTACTGTTCATCTGAGTTGCCATTTAAGTCTCTATACTCAGCATTAAAGTATAAAGAGATGAATTTTCTGAGGGATGTGAATAGCAAATCTTCTGGCAAAATATTTTGCTATTTATGGCAACTACTCAGATTTTCAAACCCTCAGATCTCAGCCGCTTGATCAAAAAGCATTATTCCAAGTGGACGGTTGAGATGCATGCATCATTTACTCAGCTAACTTTCTTTCAAATCAGATAGCTGATCAGTTAGTAAGCACTCGATTGCTTTGGTTTAATGCATACAAATTCACTGCTTTTAACAAGCAGCAAAGAAGTTGAATGAAAACAAGAACTCTTAACAAAGACAAAAATTCTCTCAATTCATTCATTCTCTTTGTCAACTCACTTATCCAAAGCCCCTTTCTTCTCATAATCATATCATCGAAAAATAGCTTTCTCATTTCACTCGATGAATATAAAGCTTCTAATAAAGAAGCTCATAATGGATAAGTTCATTGATCGAGCATTTCTTCAAGATCAAATTGGTCCTGAGAAGACTAGCATGATCTTTCACTTGTTGAAGACATGCAGACTTTTGTCTTTTATGACAACACAGCCCAAAAGGAAGCATCTTCCACTTGTAGCTGAGTTCTACTACCATGCGGAGATCTCCGGACAAAACATACTGTCTATTGTCCAAGATCAGGTTATCATCATCAACAAAGATGTGTTAACCAACCTATTTCAGCTCCCCAATAAAGGCCCGAAGGTGGATGAACTGGCGCTCCCTTCAAAGTTGGAGTTGTGAATGACTAGAAGCTTCCACATGTTGATCATCGAGACTTTTCAAATAATTTGAAAGATAGTCTCTCTCCAACAATGGTTCAGATCTTTGACATTGTGATGCATGTTTTCCTCAGTAGCATCACCAACGCGCAGTTCAATGACAACACCTCTCACTTCATGGCCACTATATATTACGGATGCAAGGCTGATTGGGCATCCTTTATATTGGCTCAGCTTCGTAGTCATGTGAGGGATGATGAGACCGATCTAACCTCTGGCACATTCAAAGCCAAGTTAAGATTTGCCAATCGACTCAGTCACATCATCGCGGAACAACTTGAAATAGTTCATGATGGATATTTTCTCACTAGAAGAGATCTCCTTTCTACAGTTTACATTCACTGCAGGCATCGTGAAGTAACTGGCTGCCCTAGGAAGTCGAGACTTCAGCTCACGGAGGACTACAACCTAGCTAAAGGAAAGTAGCCGCTCCTTTATGCTGAACCTTCAGCTGATGCAGATCAGTCTTCGACTGACAGTGACTCTTTCATTTATATAACTGATGAGTCTACTGCACCTGCAACCAGTGAATCTCTTTACATCGCTGTCCCATAAACTCTGGAAGAAGGCTTCAATGTAAGTCTTGACCAACAATTGGAAAGTTGTTTTGGTCGAATAAGGGATCACGGTCCCTTTCTCTTCGAACATCTTCGAAGATATCTCCAGTATTACTTGTGGAGATACCAGGTGGATGATGCCACAATGCTGATGATGGCAGACAAGTGAGGCTGCTCATACTGGATTGAAGAAGGTCAATGGAGTAGGAGCTGGATGAACTATCCGCTCAATACACCTCCATCAGCCCCAGAAATCATGGATTCCATGATTAAGAGGTTTCAAACCTCGGTGCCTCATGATGCACCCCTTCCTAAACATGAGCCCTTAAACTCATCCACAACTCCTCTTCAAGAAGATGCCCTTATCACCATACCGAACGAGCCACTTCTCGAACTCGCATCAGCGTCTTCTATTAGGCAAGATCCACTCTTTCTCTCTGATCTTGACCAACTGATGATGACAGATGATTCATATGCATGGCTGTCTACTCCTATGCCTGCACCCGAAGCTCCTCACATCACCAACAACTTGCTGGCCACTTCTTTCTCTCTTTTGTAAAAGTTATCACTGCCAAACTATAACTTTCATGAGCTCACCCTTTTGGATGATGCCAAAAAGGGGAAATGATATATTGATGATGGAAAATCATATGTTCCAACATATGATGGTCCTGATAAGGTGATCTAACTCTTTAGGATGACATCCAAAGAGAAGTACAACGAGAGGTACAGCTTCAGAGACAAGCTACCTTTCAGGGAGAAGCTACTCACGACGGGGAAGCTACCTATCAGGGGGAAGCTATTCGTGAGGAAGAAGTCCAATTTGAGCAATGCCCAGCTCAAGACTATTTTTGAATCTGGGAGAATGCCCAGCTAGAACAACAACAACAATGGGGTATACACAGTATACTAAGCATCTCTCCCTGCAAGTATGAAAAAGGAGAATCGAGCAAGAGAAGAAGGAACTGAGTGGTGAACAGTTCCAACTGAAGAAGGAAGTTAAAATATCAATTCTTTATATTCTCTCTCTCTTACTTACTTTCTTACATTTTTTCATCTTCTCTGCTCAATCAGTTTCTAAACATGCTCTTTTGTTTATAATACAAATATTCTGATCATGTTGATATGTCCCTCTGAATAGCTTAAGGCTTTCTATGTGCTCTGATAAATGAAAAATCTGCATGATAATCAGAATTGAGCTGTTTTAGAACTGAAACATTTGAAGCTTTTTCAAGTTGTGCAAACGAGCATTCAGATATCTTAAGGCCATTTAAGCTGCATTTTTGTATCAGCAAAAATTCCAGATGCCTTATAGATAAAACTCATTGAGCTCACATATTATTGTATGCTTCATTGCTCTGATACTCATCTTATTATCAAAGCTCTGATGATCATATCAAAGCTCTGATACTCATAAATATCTAAACTGTTAGTTTTTAAAAGCTACAAGCATCTAAGACAGTTCTTAGGAACATAGTCTGATTTCAGCCTTGATACCAAAATCTGGTACAGGCTCAGATGCTCATTCATGAAAGATAACCTCATACAGTTTTTCCATCATCAAATCAGCTGGTTTTGACATCATCAAAAAGGGGAAAATTGTTGGGAAAATCCCAAATGATGGTTTTGATGAAATGTCAAAACATATGTGATCATTTAATGAAAAACTGCAGGTTATGAATAGCTGGTAATCAGGGGTAATGACCAAGTAAGACTTCAAGCTAAAATGAGAGACAACTATTTTGAACCATGGTCAACCAGCTTACAAGGTTGCCTTGATCAAACCAGTCAGAGTCAACTGTTCAAAGGCTTAAGAAAAGCTATAAGAGGGGAAGAGAAAATTGGAGACTGGTAGACATCCACAGATGAGTAATCCTCAGTCTTAGCAGAAAGCCAAGATAGACTAGTGAGAATAGAGCTAGCTTGAAAGCTGAAACTGAACTGATCAAAGATCAGTCAGTCACAAAGAGCTGACCCTAAACTGATCAAAGATCAATTAGCTGAAAGAAAAGCTCTAAAAGCATTGAGTCAATACTGAACTGACCATAGATCAGTTTATGAAGAAAAGAAAATCTCAATCAAGTAGCCAACTGATAGTCCAGAACTGAAAGCTTTTAAGCTAAGCTGACGAGTCAGCTGAAGTGGACTATATCAGGACTGAAGCTCAAGACAGCTGAGGATCTTCCAATTGGACAATCTCAGAGTTGAAAGCCAAGATAGCTGAAAGCCCATCAGCTGAATGTCCAAAAATGATAGCCGAATCACCTGTTCTTTCTGACAAGCAGTCAATGAAGATCTTAACAGGAAATCTTTAAAAGATCCTGATGATCATAGAGCAGAGGACATTAAAGTCAAACGGCTAGTTCATTAAGAGCTTCAAATAGCTACAAGCATTAAAATGCCGTCGGTGAATTCTAAACGTTCACCAATCATAACGGTAAAAAAACACTCATTTATTTAAAGAGGATGAACTCAATTTTGGCCAAGACTTTGACCAATCTAACTTTGCTATTTTGCAGAACGAGCTATTCTTTCTTCCTCCCCACAGCTCAAAGCTTAATACTCTTAAAGTGCGAAAAGTCTCAACTGAGAATGCATGCTTCAAGTTCAAAGTAAGCTGCTTAGCTGATGAAGAATTCCAGCAAGGGCAAAGCTTCTCACTTCAGTCCCTCAAAGATCAACCACCTAGCTCAAGCTAAAGGAGCATTGCAGGTTGATAACAGATTCAAGACTGCCTTCTTGAAGATCGAGCGAGATCTAAAATCATATAAAGACAGACAATTGTACCTAAAATATCAGCGAGCAATTGGGACCGGTAAGTGTGAGCTGTCGACCCAGAAACTGGCTGAGGAGGAGTGTGTACTGACGAGTTCGTTCTTCTAGGACAACAATAGTTGGAAAGGAGGCCGCGCTTGGGTTGAAGGGTGCCGTTTTCAGGTCCAACAGGAATTCTTCACTATGTAACTATAATAAAGAAACTTTACACTTACATAGTGGATTGCCCTTCTATGGAAGGAAGAGAGGACGTAGAAGTAGGAAGCTTCGAACCTCTATAAAGTCTTGTGTGTGCTGCTCTTATTGCTTTCAGCTTTGCATGTTCTTAAACTGCACACCTTCACACACACAGACTGCACTGACAAGCTTTAGCCAAGTCTTCAAAGCTATCAGTTGCAAACTGATCAGCTCACCAGCTAAGCTTTAGTCAGGCCTTCTCAACTGATCAAGAAGCACAGATAAAATATCTAAAACGAGTCAGGGCCCTATCTATTCCGCATCCGTTCAAAGTTTTTAAAGTCAGTTTATTCACCCCCACTCTAAACTGACATAGATTCGCACCGGGACCAACAAAATCAATATCTGCTATCTTATGGCTTCAAAACAGTCATTTAAACCCATCAAGAATTGCATCATATGCTTTTCTTCATCCTTAAGACTATTCTCTAATGCATCACATGTACACCATTTAGAACTCGTTAGTAAAGATAATTCATCTCATAGTCTAGTCAGGTTATTAAAGTAGATCATCACTGACTGAAAATGTTGTGCATATGTTGCAATGTCCCTTCGCAATTTATAAATTCTAGGATTGTTCCTTTTTCCAAACCGCCTATGTAATTCTTCCCACAGATCTCTTAAGGTCTCTAAGTTTTGAAAACCTCTAAAAATTTCCTTTATCATTGAATTACTAATCCAATTAAAAACAAGATAGTCTACCTTCATCCACTGCATATAATCCAAGGATATTGGCTGTGGTTTTCTTAAGCTTCCATCAACTATGCTTAATTTGTTTCTAGAGATCAATCCACACTTAATCGATCTATTCCAGTTATGAAAATTAGTGCCATCAAATAAATTGGCAGTGAGGAACATTCCTGGTGTTGGTTTTGTATACTAGAAGACCTATCTTTTGTATACATTATTGATGATGTTTTATGATGATATAGAATGAATACAATTGCAGTCATTGTTTGCATTTAAATTGTTATATTTACATGCATGTTCACTATACTTACATTGTAGATAGGGCTGGCAATTCAGGCGGCCCGGCCCGGCCCAGCGGGCTTTTGAGTGTTGGATGGGGCCGTCCGGCCCGACCTGAAAATGGAGTGGGCCACTGTTTTCTGAGCCCGGCCCGACCCTGTGCTGGCTTTCGGGCTTTTTTGGCCCGTTTTTTTTTCCAGATTTTATAAATTAATTTTATTTCAGTTTTAATCTCTTGTTAGTTGAAATTGAGGAAATAATTGTGAAATCAAATTGATATGCTCATAAAAAACTTTCTGCACATCTAAATGAAAAGTAGCTAGCTAAAAGCCTAAAACAAACTTGTCTACATAAACTATTTATGATAAAACATTACACATCAATGCAATATATAATAAAATTGATAATCCATGCTAAATATAAAAGAGTACGCATTTTTCAAATCACGAATAAAATACTAAAAATCCAAGTTCAAATAAAAGCATAAAAATTCTTAAATTCAAAATACAATCAACAAATTAATCCTTAATAACACTTTCAAAAATCCAAAATGCATAGATAAATAAAGCCATCAATCATCAATTCATAATCAATCAATATCTTCAATATCGACGTCATGATTCACATTGTCACCAATATCTTCTTTGGAGATGTGTGTCTCTTCCACCTCCACCACATCAGTATTTCCAAATTAAAGTAAAGATTAAATAACTGTAATTTAATGAAAAAAATTATCGAATTAATATTACCTTCAACTTCTTCTTCTTTGTACCCATACAACCAATTCCTAGTGCAAATGAGAGCTTGTACAGTTTGAGAAAGCAAGCAACTCCTATACTTGTTCAAGATGCGACAACCAATACTAAATGTGGATTCTGAAGCAACTTTCGTGATTGGAATACTCAAAATATCACAAGCCATCAATGCAAGCCGAGGGAATCGACTCTTATGTGTATTCCAATATTCTATGACATTTGTGGTCTTTTCAACATTACAAATATCCTCCAAGTATATATCAAGCTCCGATTTACCTGAATTTGAACTCATCAATTCTAGTTGATACTTCTGCAATTGAAGAAACATAATATAAAAAATAAAACTAGAGATATATAAGGAAATATGAAAATCAAATAATATATAATTATGATACAATTCAAGATTATACTTACATCAAGTTCGTCACCATCAGTAGATGATGCACCTCCATGTAAATCCTCTTTGGATGAGACAATAGTAATGAACTTCCTCCACCCCGTTCATATTCACTGAATAGTTTATACAAAGCACTCTTGACCTTATTCACTCTCTCTTGATAATCTTGAGGGTAAAGTTTCTTATAGCAAAAATTCAAGAATCCTAACTTTGCATGAGGGTCAAGAATACTTCCAAATACAAGTGTTTCACAATAATCATCCCAGTACTTATCAAACTTGGCTTTCATCCTCGACGCCATATCTTGGATTACCTCATCCTTAGATTTCATAAGATCATTCAACTTGATTTCGATGAGTGCAATTTTTCTAAAGTACAAATTTTATGTAGAATAGGTAGACCTAGATATCAAGTTAGTAATCTCATAAAATGGGGCCAGGAAAATCTTCATTCTTTCTGCTCTATCCCACTCTTTATCACAAGGACAATGCTTTTAGTTTCTATCATTATAACTCAAACTTGTGAATGCACGACGATACTTATTAACACTTTCAAGCATCAAATATGTAGAATTCTATCTAGTCGACACATCTAACCTCAAGAAACTCCCACCAACATCACTCAAGTGCACCTCTTCAACACATTTTTTAAATTCTCTCAACCTCCCTTCAGAAGATTTCACATAATTAACACTTGCTCTTATTTTTTCCAAAGCCTCATCCACCGCCTTTAAACCCTCTTAAACAATTAAGTTCAAAATATGAGCAGAACATCTCACATGAAAGAATTCACCTTTACATAACAAACCAGTATGCAAATTCATCCTATCTTTCAAGATTTTTATCATGTTGTCATTGTTAGCAGCATTATCCAATGTGAGTGAAAATATTTTAGATTCTATGCCCCAATCCTTAAGCACTCCAAGCAATTTCCCAGATAACTCAAATCCAGTATGTGGGGGATCTAATTCACAGAATGCAAGTAGCTTACTATTTAACTTCCACTGATCATCAACATAATGTGCAGTGAAAGTCATATAGCTTTGAGTACTTATAGCAGTCCACACATCAGATGTCAAACAGATTCTTCCAGAAATAGTAGCTAACACATTCTTTAATTTTTCGCTTTCATACTTAAACACTTTCAAACAATCACTTTTGGCCGTATTTCTAATAATGGGTTTAAATTCAGGATTCAATATCTTATTCACATCAAAAACACCACCATACTCTGCATAACTAAATGGAAGATCATGCTGGATAATACATCTAGACAATGCATCTCTATATAACTGATTATCAAATTTCCACTTCTTCAATAAAGTAGCTTGATTATCCAATATAACACCCACATTTTTAAACTTAGGAGTTTTGTGACAACTTTCACTATGACGCTTTAAATGAGTCGTGCCATATAAGCTTTGACAAGTGTAAAATTTGTCACAAAACTTACATTGACCTTTTTCTACCCCATCTACAAGACCAACCCTCACAAAGTTATTCCACACTTCAGATTTGAACTTTTTTTTGTCAATATTCTCAATATCCTCTGTAGCACTAGCACTACTCAACCTACTGTTGGTCTTCTTTTTACCCTTATCCTTCACATTCTTAACACTCTTGACCGTACTACTACGATCAATGGAAAGATTAATACCTGTAGCAGTAGTGCTCTTAAGAGTAGAAGGAGTTCCAATGTCATCTATATCCAAAATTTGATTATCCAATTTTTGATCCTCCAATATTTGATCCTCCAATAATTGATCCTCTAATAATGCATCATCAATATCCACTATTTCTGCAATAAGATTGAAAAAATATATAAGAATAGATTAAATGCAGCATTTCTGATATTGAGCAGTGGTAGTACAAAAGTGCATACAAGGCTCGGTTTTAACTTTTAAGTGAATGAAATATTCACTTTCATTTTCAGCTAGGCTTTCAAATTGTTAGTTTTCAAGGCTCGATTTTGTACATTAACCATAGTAAATGTGTAATAATTTGGATTTCAATAAATTACTCAATTTTTTATGACATGTGTGAGTGGAAGAATGCAATTGTGAATGGGAAAGGTTGAACTGCAGAATATATTTATTCAAACACAACTTAAATTAATATATTTATTTATATATTCTTTTTTGCTTACTTATGTTAAAACTTGAAACTTTGTTCTGCATATAATTATAAACTCCGAAATGATGGGTTTCCTAATTCAGTCATACTTACATAAAGAAAGGGAAGGTAGAATATACTCAATAATCTAAAAAATCACACATCCACCAAAGAATAATACAGGTCACAATATTCCAAAGACAACTGACAAGGAATCTTCCACGGATGAGAAAATCACTAAATCAGACACTCTAATCAAAATGGTTGAGTCATTCAAGGATCAAGTTTATTCCAATACACTGAACTCGCAATTAAGATTATAAATTAGTAAAGTTTACAATTAGACACTAATAATATTCACTATTAACCTGACAAATTGACAATGCCTAATTTTATAAGTTAATAAGACAAATAAGTTAATAGAATTTTATAGTATTGCCGATTTGATTAGAAGTAACATACTTTGTTAGCAATCTAATTCAACAACAGCCTCAAATATTTTAATATAATAAATTAATAATTGAACTATAAAAATTCACCTGGGTCTGGGTGAATTGGCTTCGAGTTTGGCATCTCTCGGTGATTGCTATCGTCTATCTGTGACTGTGAGAGATAGAGAGGAATGAGGATATCCGATCGATGGTGACTGCTAGTCTGCAACAGTCTGTGAGGACTGAGGGTGGCTGGCCGGCTACGTGGTGGTTCCGGTAGGTGTCGCCGACTCGCCGTGTCAGCCTATCGGGCACTGGTCGCCGACCTGTGGGATTTGGGAGCTTGAGATGAGAGTAGAGAGAAACGGCGTGCGAGAATCATGATTTAGGGGCTAAGGTTGAATATTAGACTTGAAGTGAATAAATAATATAGTATAATGAAAGTATTACATTTTAAAAAAAAATCAACCGGGCTTTTTTTTTACCCGGATTTTTGGGCTTTTTGGGCCCGCGGCCCGATTAGTCAGGTGGCTCGGCGGGCCGGGTAAAAATAGCCTGAAATCAGTTCAGGTCACTATTTTATAGGCCCAGCCCGGCCAAAAAATGGGTCAGGCTGGGCTAATTTTGCCAAGCCTAATTGTAGATGATATGGTGTGGGTAAATACACGATTAGATCATATCATCAGTTCCTTGTAATGTATTAAAAAGCTCACAGCTTAGATGGCCCTGAACCCGCCATCGGTACACCATAGAATAATCTGATAGTTGGTTTATCTGGACTAACTGATTATTCTAGTACACAGACGAAGTGTATTGAGGAGGATGTACTTAGGATTCTATTCTCTATTCTGACCTTAAGTGAGAGAATAAGAATCCACAGAGTTTGGGTTCTTAACAAGTCCAATTTCTCTCGTGTTTTTGTGTCTTTTTTCTCATTCTTTTGTCCTTTATTTTTTGTGTTTTTTGAGTCGGAAAGAGCCAGAATGGGCACAAGGGTAAGTAGGAGGCAGGAGACTCACTTCTGGAGGGTACAATGGTGCCAATGATACCAAAATGGGCAACAACTTTTCAGCGGAAAGCTCTTTCTCGAGCCTGGCGGAAATCGCCCACCATTCCAGCAAAAGCTGAAGGAGGAGTTTGTGATCGTGCCCATAACAACTCTAGAGTGATTGAAGTGAAGGAGAGGAGACGAGGGCACAAGAGTAATCACAATCAGCTGAAGCAGGAGCAGTGCACCCTAGCCGCCCAAGGAAAGAAAATCCGCGGAAGGCAAGTTGACGCTTCCAGAAGGATGCGCGACACTACAAGGATAGTTGCTATGTTGGCGACACTAGGGCACGGCGAGTACAAAATCTGCGACTCATAATCTTCTAAATAAGGGAAGAATCTACCAGATATGGAAAGTCTTGGGCACGGCGGCTATGGACTGGGCTGAAGATCCCCCGGCCTATGGGGAAAATTACCTTTTATTCCTTGTACTCTTATATAAGTAGATGCATGGTAGAAAACAAACATATCTTTTTACGCACCATAACACTTTTAATTTATTTTGCTTTATTTTTGCTTTTTGCATTTTGTCTCGGGCCTTATACCCGCAGACAGTTAGGATTTCCAGTTTATGTTCTTCAATCCAGCGTTGGTGTTGGATTTATTTTGCTCTTTAATATAAGTAAGTTTTTTTCATTTATATTATGTGTTGTTTCAATTCTTTTAATTATTATTTTTATTGTTTTAAGTCTAGCATGAGCGACTAGACTCGTTATTCCGGATTGAATAAGGATAAGAACTTAATGAACAGGTAAGAACCATAAGACTTATGTGCATAAACTGTGTGAATTTGGTTTCGTCGTGTAATCATTTTATTTGTTGCATTATACAGTGGACTAAGCTAGTTAATTGTGGCTGATCACTCGTTAATTAGAATTGTGTTCACTACCTCTATAAATGGTCAATGAATCGTAGCTGTGTGTTGGTCATAAAGGGATGGGATACATCACGGGTACTGAGGGCATAAGAGAGATCTTTGTCTAGGTAAATCTTGGTCTGTCTAGATCATAGTGCTGCTTTCTTGCTTACAATCATATGAGAGATCGGGGTTGGGTAACAAGTTAGGGTTTAGGGGATGAGAGATCAGCTCTTGGCTAAACTGAAAGGATAGATTGGGTAAGTGTGAGAGATCTGTTGCCTATAACCAGGTAATTAGATTTGCATAAGTGATCAGCGTGCCCATAATTGGTCAAGTGCCCATGATCTGAGTTCTAATCCGGAATAATCTTACCATTAATATTTTTTTATCTTTTGTTTTGTTTTGTTATTTTAGTTTACAGTCTTCACATACAAAGTATGGAGACCACAACAAACCTCAACCCTTTTGAAAAAGTGACACTGGAAGATAGAATTCGCAGCTCCTCATGGGATCGGCCCTTACTCACATTAGCTAGCTACGCCTTGCTGTGGGCATAAGGATAACTCTCTCTTGAGAATTATTCTGACCGCGAAACAACCACGCGTCAGTTCTTAACCCTTATATGTTGGAGGACATATATGTGTAGTGTTGCCGCTTTGATTAATCAAAGGGCGAGATTCTTTCATAGAATTAATAATCTCGATATCTTGGGTTGTAACATGTACACTTATGATGGGTCGTGCAATATGTAGAGGCACCGTTTCTTGGGGCGCCAGATTGATGGTGTCCCCTTAAGGAAGCACAAGTTCATATTGAAACCCTGCAGATGGAATTTTCTATACATGAGTAAAGCTTGTGTGGTACTACTCAAGGATAAGATATTAATTAATTATAGCTGTCAGAAGCTTATATCATTAATTAATGGGCATTATATCTTAAACCTAGAGAATGGCTGGACTAAAGGAGAAAGCATATTTAAAAATATGTATTAAATTGGTAGCTTAGTATTATTTCTTTAGTGGAATAAAAATAATACTTAATTTATTTAATTATATCCTAAATTTAATGGATATTAGAAATTAAATAAATTAGCAGGCCAATTTAATATTCTTCTAGATCCTTGTTGTAGCCCAATATGACTTTAATGGACTGGAGATGGAAAAAGAGATAGAGGCGCAAGCCCAGTAGTTCTGGGGCTTGATAATTTCGACCACGTCCCCTATAAATAGGGAGGTGGGGATCGAAATTATGGGTGTTAAAAATCAGCTCTCTTTTGTTCTCTTTATCTCCACAGATTCCATATCGATCTAGTAGATTTCTGCCCACTCTGAAACTAGATTCAGTCCGGGAATACAACAGAACATCAAGGAGTGGAATAGCATAAGGGGGCACCGATTTTCATACATACAACATCAAGATTAAACCTTTAATCTTGTGCTTAATCCGTCGTTTAATTTGTAAGTCATTTCTCCGTAATCTATATTTCCGCTTTTAGTAGAATCAAAAACTCGCTATGCATGTTAATTAAACTCGGTTAATTAAAACGTATGTGCTGTATAAAATTATGATCTACATGACATTAGGATTAATGAACCTCCAATTAGATCCTGCGGTGGTTCAATTCGAAAAAAACCCCAACAACTGATATCAGAGCGGGTTTTGGCACTGTTCTAGATTTAATTATAGGATAAATTAGAGATACATGTTTAAACTTAATGTTAAATTTATGGTGCTTAAATTTTCAGATTTAAATGTTCATGTATTTCGATTTGTTGTGTTCAAAATTTGGATGAATTTTTTTATGAAGATCGAAAATTCTAGTTTTGAAGATCTCTATAATTGTCGACTATATCCTATTAGATTTGGAATAGATTTTTGATGATATCAAAATTTTCAGATTTAATTAGATAGGTATTCGAAAATTATTGTATCAAAATTTTTGAATTTTTGGTGTATTAAATTCCCTAATTTTACCTAGTATATTTTTGATTCTATCAAATTAATTTGGATAAGTTTTTTATGAAAATCAAATTTCTAGATTTATTTGGTGGGGGTTTTCGAAATTTAGGTGTAACAAAATTAGATTTAGTATTTTTGATGTTTATCTTAAAGTTACCTAATTCTAATCTAGATAGATTTGAAAATAGAATATTAGATTTGGAAGAATTTGAAGTGGATCAAATGTCCAGATTTTTTATTCTTGAAATTTTCGAATTCTATGTGTATTGGAATTAGATAAGGTAATTTTTTATATATATTAATAGTTATCAAATTCTAACCAAAAAAATTTTGAAAGTAGATTTTAAATTTGGAAGAGTTTGAAGTGGATCAAACTTCCAGATTTATTATCTTGAAATTTTCAAAATTAATGTAGATAAGAATTGGAAAAGTAATTTTTGATGTATATCATAAATTACTTAATTCTAATCTAGATAGGGTTGAAGATAAGATTTAAATTTGAATGGAATTTGAAGTGGATCAAATTTCCAATTTTTATCTTAAATATTTTCGATCCTATCCTATCCAAATATTTGGGATAGATTTTTTATCTATATCAAGATTTCCAAATATTAATTAATTAGGGTTTATCCGAAAATTAAGAAATAAATTTGGTGGATAATTTTAACAAATTTCCAGATTTATTCTTATGCAATTTTCGAGATTTACAAGATTAATTTGGTGGATAATTATTTTAATTTCCAAATTATATCTTGGATGTATTTTTCAAATTTTAATTTTATTAAAGATAATTTCAAAAATAATGTCATGTATGGATATCATATATTATTTTATGTTAATCATGTAATTATGATTGTTGGATATGTAGACTGTTCTTGTTTGCAGGGTTACCGACTATCATGGTTCCTTAATTATGTGATGTATGTTTTAATTTTATGTTGGTTGTATGATGGGCCGTATGCCGGTTTGGCTACGTGATTTTAATCCATGATAAAATCCTTGGATTAGGTCTAGGTTTTATTTTATGTTGTTTTAATGTAATAGAAATAAAACTGTTAGACCAAGTTATTGAGTTATAATTTTATTCTAGATATATTAGATTTCTCCATTAAGGAATAGATATTCTATATTGAATAAAGTTTGAAGATCAACTCAAAAGAGGAGAGTAGTACAGCTCAAGAAAAGAAGTATCACTGATTTACGTCTCGAAACCCTAATTGGAGCTAGGGTTTTTGGCGAGGTGCAGTGATAGGGGCGGCGGCCATGCCCGAGTTTCCGGAGCTGACTTTCCAATTTTATCTCATTCAGCAACATGAGATATAAGCCATGATAGTTGATTTTTATTATTATTGCTTATTATGTTGTTTGAAGCATGCAATGGTGTTTTATCATTTTATGAGATGTTTGCATGTTTTACAATGGGATAAAATGAAACCTCAACGTTAAATAACTAAGTGGGAGAGATTCATACCAAAGTATGTAGAAATCTCAAACGGTCTCCATTAATTTGGTTTAATTGAGATGTGATTGACATGCGAGTTGACAATAGGCCTTTCTCCATAACGGACGCGTCAGAATTGGTACCGTTGTTGGGGAGCTGGTTCTTGAAATTCTATTTTCCCAACTTGTTTGTCTGGCTGGTGGATGCACAACACCTCTGAAGGAGATTTCGTGTACGATCTAGAACCTGAGAAAACTCTAAAGAGGAGGAGAGCAGAAGCACGGAGGGCACAGCCAGACTTGCTCTTGAAAGGAATCTGGAGCAAGAAAGAGCACAACTGGAGAGGAACGAACCAAGGTTAGCCCCGATGGCTGAAGAAGAAGGAAGAACGTTGAGGCAATTAGTCTTTCCGACTAACATGAATTTACGTCCCATGGGCATAACACTCCCAGTAATTACTGAAAGCTAGGAGTTGAAGGCAAGTTTCATTCAGATCTTGCCCAAATACCATGGGATGAATGGAGAAGACCCTCAAAGGCATATTCAAGATTTCGAGATGGTTTGTCAAACTCAACCCACGGATGGGGGAAGGAACAATATGTGCGGCTTGTCTCATTCCCGTTCACTCTTCATGACGGGGCACGAGACTGGTTATACACCCTGCCAACTGGCAGTATAACCACATGGGCACAACTGTAGCAGAAAATCCTGGAGAAATATTTTCCTGCATCCTGAGTCCAGGAGATGAGAAGAAGGATCGAAAGCATGAAGATGAGCATAAATGAGAGTTTCTATGACTAATGGTGCCGATTCCAGAGAATGTTGATGAAATGCCCACAATACCAGATTACAGATCATGACCTGATCCAATATTTTGTTTATTTAGCACACCAATGGTTGTTAGCTAGATCACTTGAACTGAATGAGTGTTGATTTAAACTCAAAAATTATAATGATGATATTTTAGGACTAGAAGTTCCTTACAATATTGTATCTTGCAAGATTATCTGGCCAGATACTGTATTTATAAATAACCTGCTAGCAAGATATAGTGTTTTCTACAATGAGACACTAGCATGACGTTTATTGTATCCTCCATTATTTTCAATTAAAAACATTATTTGTTAAAATAAACAAATTCACACATTACTGGAATATTTAAATGGTGGTTATATGTTTGATGCCCATATTGCCATATCTGAGACTGGTTTCGTTTTATATGTAGTGGTGTTGTTTTCTGTATGGATTCATACATTATTAGACCACTGAAATGTCATTGCATTATATAAATACCTCAAAACCAGTGATATTCCATACTTAATATTTGTGATTTGTGTGCAGAAATGGCTGATGAAAATCGAGATGAAAGTGCCAAGGGCACAAGGACAGTTTCAGATGCTGGGAAATCAACGCACCTTGAGGTCAAGATGGAAATAATTTTGGACCATATGAAGAAAGTGATGAACCATACTAGGGCACCAAAGAAAAGAGTATGTGGAGTGTGGCCCATTTCACTGATGAATGCCCAACACTGCAGGAGGATGACGTTGCTGAAGTTAACTCTCTCGGTGGGCATAACAACAACAACAACAACAACAACAATAGGAGGTATGATCCCCACTCTCAAACATATAATCTTGGATTGAGAGATCACGAGAATTTTAGATGGAAGAGGAATGATGCCTACCAACCAGATTTGCTACCACCATAGCCGAGGGCACGAGAAGAACCCAGCCTAGCTGAACTGGTCCATGCCATGGCCGAGGAGAATGTGAAGTCACAGCAGGAGAATGAAAGGTTCAAACAAGAAACAAGGGCCGGTCTACAGCATGTAAGCAAGAAAATTTCCCAATTAGCTCAAGACCTTGTCCAACTGAAAGAAAGAAACGGGAAATTACCATCTCAAGAAGTAAATCCTCGAGAGCAAGTGAACATTGTGACCACAAGGAATGAAGAGACAGTAATGAAAGCTGAATAGAAAGGAGACAGTAAAGGCATAACGAAAGAAGAGGAGCAGACGAAGGAAGAGGTCGCTGAGCCCACAAGGCAAGAAACAAAGAAGAAGCCTCCCTTTCCTGAACGTCTTGCCCATGATAGAAAAGAAAAGGAGATGAAGGAACTCCTCAAGGTCTTTCGGAAAGTGGAAGTCAATATTCCACTACTTGATGCGATAAGACTGGTTCCGCGTTATGCCTGTTTCCTAAAAGAGTTGTGCATCAAGAAGGTGCGATTTGAAGATGATACAAGACTTTTTGTGGGAGAAAATTTCTCTGCAGTGCTACAAAAGATGCCTAAGAAGTGTGAAGATCCTGGCATGTTCGTCATACCATGCATAATTGGAAGCAATAAAATTGAAAGGGCGATGCTCGATCTCGGTGCATCCATAAACGTCATGCCCATGATGATTTATGAAGAATTAAATCTGGGACCACTCAAGGAAACAAGGGTGATCATCCAGTTGGCAGACAGATCAAATGTCTATTCTGAAGGTCTAATAGAAGATGTTTTGGTGAAGGTGGGGGAATTAATTTTCCTGGTAGATTTCTATGTCTTGGACATGGGCAAAACGACACCATCCACATCCGTTCTACTGTTAGGGAGGCCTTTCATGAAGACTGCTCACACCAAAATCAATGTCGATGAGGGCATACTGACATGTGAGTTCGATGGCCAGATAGTTGTGTTCAACATTTATGAAGCCATGAAGTACCCACAAGATCCAGAGTCAGTTCACTTTGTGAACCATTATGCCCAAACTCAAGCTATTCTGGGTGGCATGAACAACCAAGAACCCCTGGAATGGACACTGCAAGCTGGGTTGACTGACTACGATGCCCTCGATGAAGATGAGGATACCATAGATGCTATCATGATGTTGTACTCTCTGAAAGAATTTTCGCATGGAGTGGTGGATTTCAATTTGCCCACAATGACTCAGACAGATAGAATGCTTCCATCGATTCAGAGGGCACCAAAGTTAGAATTGAAGAATCTCTCTGACCACTTAAAGTATGCCTATCTTGGGGAGAATGAAACACTGCCAGTTATAATAAGCAAGCGCCTGAACCTTGTTGAAAAAAACTGGCTATTGAGACTATTACGCATATACAAAGAAGCAATAGGATGGACTCTAGCCGATATCAAGGGTATAAGCCCTGCCGTATGCATGCATAAAATTCTCTTGGAGGATGATGCCAAATCGGTGCGAGATGCCCAACGCAAACTGAACCCCACAATGAAGGAGGTCGTGCTGAAGGAGATACTCAAATTGTTGGATATGGGAATCATCTATCCCATTTCAGACAGCAAATGGGTAAGCTCTATTCATGTCGTGCCCAAGAAGTCAGGAATCCAGGTGGTGAAAAATGAGAAAAATGAGCTTGTGCCCATAAGGCTACAAACTGGATGGAGAGTCTGTATAGACTACCGGAAGCTCAACACCATCACAAAGAAGGATCACTTCCCGTTGCCATTCATAGATCAGATGTTGGAGAGATTGGCTGGAAACAAATTCTTTTGTTTCCTTAATGGATATTCAGGCTACATGCAAATTGTAGTAGATCAAGAAGACCAGGAGAAGACTACCTTCACGTGCCCATTCGGCACATTTTCTTATCGGAGGATGCCTTTTGGGCTCTACAATTCTCTCGGAACATTTCAACGCTGCATGATGAGTATTTTCTCAGATCTTTTGGAGAATTGTATCAAAGTCTGGACAACTTTACAGTCTATGAAAATTCATTCGACACATGCCTCGACAACCTTGAAAAGGTGCTAAAAAGATGTGTGGATAAGTGCTTGGTGCTAAACTATAAAAAATGCCATTTTATGGTTCGTGAGGGGATTGTTCTTGGGCACGTTATTTCGGAGAGAGGCATAGAGGTGGATAAAGCTAAGGTAGACATCATTGAAAAACTACCCTACCCCACTACGGTGAAGCAAGTCCGTGGTTTTCTTGGGCACGCTGGGTTCTACCGGTGATTCATCAAAGATTTTGCAAAGATTGCTCAACCAATCACGCATCTTTTGCAAAATGATGTGCCGTTTGTCTTCGATGATGCATATAAGGAAGCCTTCGACACTCTGAAGAGAAGGCTGGTCATGTCACCCATCATTCAACCTCCAGACTGGGGCAAGCCATTTGAAATAATGTGTGATACCAGCGGATACACTGTGGGCGTATTGCTTGGACAAAGGCGAGGTAAAGAATGTCATGTGATTTACTATACATCCAAAACACTGAATCATGCCCAAGCCAACTACACCATGACTGAAAAGGAATTGTTGGCAATAGTCTTTGCCTTTGTAAAATTCCGATCTTATTTGCTCGGAGCTAAGAGTGTGATCTACACCGATCATTCTGCATTGAAACACTTGCTCGCAAAAAAGGAATAAAAGCCAAGACTCAATCGGTAGATACTACTGTTGCAAGAATCGATTGGGAGATCAAAGACAAAAGTGGAGCTCAAAACTAGGTGGCTGATCATTTGAGTAGAGTACTCAATGAGGAAGAAAACGTGGTGCCCATTGAGGAGGCTTTCCTAGATGAGTACCTGTTTAATCTCAAGGGCAAAGCACCGTGGTACGCTGACTTAGTCAACTTCATGATCTCAGGTGTACTACCTACCAGACTCTCAACCTACCAAAGGAACAAAATCAGAAGTGAGAGTCGATATTATGTATGGGATGAGCCCATACTATGGAGAAGGTGCGCAGACCAAATCATTCATTGTTGCGTGCCCATAGAAAAAGCTAGGAGCATTCTAGATCGCTACCACTCTGAAGCATGTGAGGGCACTTTGGTGCAAAAAGAATTGCGAAGAAGGTTCTTGATTGTGGGTTCCTTTGGCCCACACTTCACAGAGATGCTTATGAAGTATGTAGACGGTGCCCACGCTGCCAGATGACTGAGAACATCTCCAAATGTAATGAAATTCCCATGGTGCCTATCATGCCGGTAAAAGTCTTTGACGTTTGGGGGATTAACTTTATGGTTCCCTTAACCAAATCCAACGGACATCAGTACATAGTCTTAGATGTGGAATATGTATCCAAGTGGGTGGAAGCAAAAGTAACCACCACAAATGATGCCCGTGTGGTCAAAAAGTTTCTAAAGTCTAATGTGTACAGTAGCTTCGGTGTGCCCAAGGCGCTGATAAGTGATCAATGATCCCACTTCTGCAACATGATCATCAAGAATTTGCTTAAGGAATATGGAGTGAGACATAAGGTGTAGCGCCCCGGTCCCGAAAGACCGTGGAAATGGACGCCACGAGGGTGGGAATTAAGAAGCGGGAAAGAAATGGGGTAATTAAATTAATGACGGGGTGTTAATGCAAAAGGATTAATGTTTGGAATAAAATTTAACAATCGAGTATGCCAAAGATAGGTTATGCCTTCCGAAAAATTAGGCAGCATAACCTCTGTAACTAGAGCGAATCCCCGTTTATAACGGCTTATAAGAGAAGAATGGAAGCTGTAACAATTCAATAAGCCCTTTCATAGGCCAAACAGAAACAAATAACCAGATACCAACAATTAATAGACTCATTCATAGGTCGACAAAGAAACAAACACCAATATGGTGAACAAATGAAGCCCTTCCATAGGCCAAAATGAATGATCAAATAGACATAACGAAAGACGGACTTCCTCCCCTTGGAATAATTATGTAGCTAAGCATATGATACATGTTAACTAGGAAGTCAACAAATGTTCAGAATCAGAGAAGCAGAATCATATCAACAAAATACCAAGATCAGAGTTCTTAGCATTTAGCAAAAGAATACCATAAGTGCGAAAGCTCAATTCTTAACAGAATACTAACAAAAAGGGACAACGGAAAAATATGTAAATCATAATAGCCCATATCTCAGCCTCGTCACCTCTATGCTCCAGCCTACTGACCTGAAAATATTTGGAAATATTTGGGCTGAGTACTAATGCACTCAGTGGGCAAGTTTTGACAATTCAAGTTATGCAAATCATTTTGTTAAAGTAATCTATCTGTGTTCATGAAAGTAGTGAAACTTAGGAGGTTTAAAATTTGGAATCAACCTAAGTTCACCAAAACATTTTATCATGAAGCGCTTAAGAGTATAACCCGTCACTGCCCGCAACCCGAACTACATCACCAGCGCATAAAGTTGAGTATGGCCATAATATACCCAAAGAGTATAATCAATAAGTGTTTCATTTTAGTCTCACCGACAAGGAGTAGGGCAGGACAAACAATGCATGCATACTGTAGCTACTCACATTGACACAATGCTGGTATATGAGACTCCGACAACATACAGTAGCACATAAATATTTAACACAGATAGTCACATATGCAATTTTAACAAAGCAGAGCTTAATAACTCGAAAGATACAATTTGTAAAAATATAATAGCCCACCTTTCTCGGGATTCTGAAAAGCTAACTTCTGAAGAATCAACCCTGATACTCTTTCTCTAGCTCAGCTGGTACTACAGAAGGTAAACTTCAACTCAGGATAATCGCTATATTTTCGGGAATTAATCTACTATAAACGGAACTATTATTAATTCTATTCTATTCTAAAATAGATTGCGCAACTCTAGAGACCTTGAATAATTTCGAAGAAGAAGGAAATAAATTCCAAAACGTTATTCTTACTTTACTGGGATCAACTGATTTGACAGAGGTCTCTTTCCAAAACTTGTCATTTATCCAAATTTTACTAGATCTACACCACAACACTTTTTAACAGCTTGGAAATTACGAAAATATTCAGGGAAGATACTATGCATGCCAAGAGTAAAGAATGAGAAATTTAGAATTTTTCGATAACACATGCTCTCGGAAATAAAATAACTGCTTATATTAAATAGTCGATATTATTCAAAACTCATCTGAAAATTACGAAATTCGACGGGAGCATAGGAAATATTATTTCGAGCAACTTTCGAGAAGAAACTTTTTCGATTTGATGACCCAAAATGGGTGAAACGGGAGTTTCGGTAAGAATATTCACAGATTTTAGCTGAAAATGTATCGGTCTCGATCGAGCTCGATACTCGTTGGAGTTTTGCTCAAAAGTACAATTTTTGATAGTGCAGAAAATAAGGAATTTAATGGTGTAATCAGATCAAAGATCGGACGGCTAGAACATAAATTCGAACTGGAAAGATTTATAATATAATATTCGGATCCGGATTTCAAACGACGAGAAATCAAAAATCTATTCCGATTAACTACAAGATCCAAATGATCAAAGACTATTTATAAAAAGAAGATTTCTAATACGACTATCCAGGAAGAGTAGATCTGAGATTTACATAAAATTAAAATGGGGGAAAATACTGAAAACTCACAACATCAAAAATCGAAATCGGTAGAATTAAAGATAATCGAAATATAAGCATATTTAGAACTTGAAATTTCTAAATTCATCGGTCCGAATGACCAGAATCGGAGAAAGTACCTTCTCCGAGGAATTGGCGGAGGTCACGATGATTTTCCATCGTGATCATCCTTCGTGCCATCATTTCAATCATGTATTCGTGATCTACGCGTTGACACCTTCAAAATGACTATTTCAGAATTGAAATAGGAAACTAGAGTTGTACATTCTCTGGAAGCTGCTCGGCATTTCGATTTTGAAAATGAATGAAAAATGAAACCTTAAGCTCCTATTTATAGAGGAAAAATAAATAGGATAATAACGAATAAAAGAAAGAGGATAATGATGGAAAAAGAAAAGGATAATTACGAATAAGATAATCTTTTGAAAAAGAAATTGGATAATGACGGATGTGCCTTTTTTTTATTAAATTTATTATTTTTCAACTTAAAGTTGTGCCAAGAGTTCATTTGAACTCGAAATTTGAAATTTCAAAGGTTGGCACGATTCTTGAAATATTTTCTATCAACCCGAGAAAAATATCATAACATATTTTTAAGGCAATTTTTGACCAAATTAGATTTAACAGATTCCCCTGACTGCGATTTTCCTTTATTTGAGTCATTTAAGGACCCAGCTTATTTTCTAACTTACCAGAGGGTAACATAAGTTGAATAAAATCTTCTAAAATATTTCGGGGTATTACATAAGGCGACTACTGCATATCACCCACAAGTGAATGGGCAAGTCGAGGTTTCCAACCGAGAGGTCAAGTCCATACTTCAGAAGGTCGTGAACCCCAGTAGCAAGAATTAGAGTTTCAAGTTGGATGATGCTTTGTGGGCATATCGCACTGCTTACAAAATATCCATTGAGATGTCTCCCTTCCGCTTAGTCTATGGGAAGAATTGCCATCTTCCAATAGAGATTGAGCATAAAGCCTTTTGGGCAATTCAAAAACTGAACATGAAGCTTGATAGAGCTGGGATCGAAAGGAAGCTGCAACTTCAAGAGTTGGAAGAGATGAGGCTGGAAGCCTATGACAATGCCGTTCTCTACAAGGAAAGAATGAAAAGAAACCATGACTACGTCATTCGCCACAAGCCATTCGAGCATGGGCAAAAGGTTCTGTTGTATAATTCCAAGATGAAGCTGATCGGGGGAGGACTCAAGTCCAAATAGCCAGGACCATATGAGATCCAGACCGTATGCCTAAATGGAGCAGTAGAATTATTTGATTCAAGTACTGGAGAGACCTTCAAAGTCAATGGTCAAAGGCTGAAGCATCTCAATGAACCAACAATTTCATACATGAAGGCTCTCGGGCCCAAGCTCGTTGAGCCCACATACATGTAATGAAAGGCAAGCGTCATGCCCACGACAATAACTGGGGTGCTAACTGGGAGGCAACCCAGGTTTATTTGTTTTTATTTCCTTTTTTATGTTTTTCGTAATTTATTTCTTTCCTTTTTGGTGATTATTTTTTGCCATGTTAGACTAGGAGTTGGATTTTACGGCTGTATTTATTTTTGGAGTATTTTAGGGAACAAATTTAGGTGAATTTTTCATGGAAGGAAAGAATCTAGCCAATATGGATGCTTCCAGTGTGGAGGGCACCAACAAAGACAATTCCGGAAAATTCGGGATCTCTATGCCCCCGTGGGCACAGCACAAGATTCCGTACAAGGAAACTCTAGAAGCCCAAAAGTCTCCTGACGGGCCTGTCACATCAATCTAAATTGAGTGGCTAGGGTGAATCCAAGTATTAAACCCCCACCCCTTCCTCGCTAAAATTCACTCGCCTTTTTTTACCTAAATTTTCAAAAAATTACAGCCTCTCTTCTCTCTCTAAAAAACTCCCTCTCTCAATCGCTATACCCACGATCACCATGGCCCCCAAAACTTGCGTTGTCAAGTGCACAAAGAAGAAGGTGGAGTTCACCCCTTCTACTTCACCGAAAAACTCCAGGGACACCACCACCGACGCTGCTGTACCAACAAAGCCGTCAAGCACCACTGCCATGAACATCCAACCTCTCTCCACCGTCAAGCCTCCATCTTTGCCTGTCTCCATACGACAATCTGAGAAAGCTGACGAGCCATCTCTAAAAATTGTGGAGGAGACCGTCAACGAGATCGACGACCAAGAGGAGGCCAGCATGCAGCAAGATGTGACCCCCGAGCCAACGCCGGAGCACACCCCTGAGCCCTCTGCAATTGAAAAGCTGAAAAAGGTGAAGAAGGAGATGGTCGCCGCCGTGAAACTCAGTCACAGTCCATGAAGAGAAAGAAACAGTCGTCGCCGACGCTGTCGGAGGACGAGGAAGCCGATGAGGAGGCTGATGAAGAAAAAGATGAAATCAATGGGGAGTCGCGAGCCCACAAGAGTCTGGATGACCAGTCTTTGTCTCTAAAGGAACCCACTAAGGGCACAACGGATGTGCCCTCTATGTTTGCCAAGGGGAAGGGAAAGGCCCCTGCCAAACCGTCTGCAAAGAAGGGCAAAACTGCGGTTAGCCCAACTTCTGGAAAAATGTCATGCCGAATAGAGAGGGCATCTTGTCCACAAGGGAGATCATCCACAGCAAGACCATCTACTTCACCTCGTTCACCGTCTTGGGCATTGAGTGGGAGGTAAGAGAACTCTTCTCAAATATCGGCTGGTCTTTCTTTATCGAATGGGACTGTTTCATTTTTCCTAAGTCGGTCTATGAATTTTTCCATGATCTGTCTGTGAAAAGCATGGGGAAGGGTGGTACTTCTGCTAAGGTTTTCAAGTTTAAAATTTTTGGTAAAAATTTTAATCTTTCTGCTGATGAATTGAACATGGGTTTGGACATTGTGTCGTTTTTGGATTTGAATGATGATGATTATAGATCTGCTGTCGTTGTAGTGCCCACGGATGAGAATGTGGATGAAAAGTGGACTGAGTTAGGTGACGGTTCCAAATTCAAGTCTGAAACTAGCAAGGGACACATGCTGAAAAGCAATGCCCTTCGCTTTTGTCACCGTGTATTCGCCTATAATTTCTTTGGCTGGAAAGACAGCTCGAACTCCATCACCAATCAGGAGTTGTTTGTCCTCTAGTGCATGGTGCACAAAAAGAGGATAAACTTTGGAGCTGTGGCCATCGCCCACTTCAAGGACACTGTGGCCCATTCTAAGAACTGCATCTCTTGTGCCCAATTGATAACCCATCTTGCTAGAAAAATTGTGCTTATTTGATCCCTCATCCACTAATTTGTATTGCAAGCATGTTGAGTTGTTTGATTTAAATTGCTTGAAACGTATGATAGATGTCTTTGACGATGAGGAGGGGAAACCCGTGTTCGGCATACCGAAGCTTGAGACTTCGAGTAGTCTTAGTTTTCCTCTGAATGCAGGTTATAGCAAGAGGCCCTCGAGGGCACAGCAGCAAGAGCCAGCAGCCACCACCATCCTAGCTAGACTGGACTGACTGGAAACCGCCCTGTTCGCCTACTTCAAGCACATCGGATTTTATTATCCGACCCCCTCTGATGCCTAAATTGGTACTCTTTCCCGTAGATTAGGTCTTTTGTTTTTCGTGTTTTTTGTTTTTGTTTGTTTAGATGTCGCCCCATTCTCACACTTTGCTCAGCGCAAAGTGTGTGGGTGTGGGCACTAGGGAGTCTTTGTTTTTGTGTTTCTGTTTTTTTGTTTTGTGTGTGTGTTTTTTGTTTTTGTTTTAGTTAAATGATCTCCGTACCGACCCACTTTGCCTAAGGCAAAGTGTGTGGGTAGGGGTGGCCATTTAATGTTTCGTTGAGTTTGCGGTTCGTAGGATAACCTTCTCGCACCCACTTTGCTGAAGGCAAAGTGTGTGGGTGGGGGTTACTCTGCCTTCTTTGCGTTTTTTTATGTGTTAAGCACGTGTAAATATTTGAACTTGTAAGCATGGAGTCTAGGGTCTTGTGACCATAAGGCAGCATATTTTACTGTATTTTCATTTCAGCATGCCCATGCTACTGCTTATATGATGAATGAACTAAGTACCTTGTAAGAAATTGAGCCTGAATTCACAATGCATGTGATTATTCTTTCTTGTGTGATTTCTGCATTATTGAATTTAGGTGAACTAGAACTTGCTTTTGCTTTATTCCGAGGTCACAAGGAATTTTGGGTATGCTACTGAAATGCTTAGGCAAATTTTCTTTCTGAGTCCACAAAGCCAAATAAAACCACCTTGATATTATCCCTTCCAGCCCTATTTGAGCCGAAAATAAATTAAGCCATGGTCATGTTCTTTCTTGAAACCCACAAAAAGACCATGGGCATAAGGGGAGGATAAATCTAATGTGTTACAAGGTATAAAATGCCAAGAAAAAAGAAAGAAAAAGAAAAAGGAAATGGGTCGAAATAAAAGAAAAAAATGAATGAAAAAGAAACCCCAAGAAAATAAAAGTACAAAATGCCCACAACATAAAAAATATGGGAAATGTGCTTTATAAAATGGGCACGGTGGCAAGAGTCAGTAAGAGTCAAAAGAAGTCTCCCAAAGGGAAAATTCGACTAAATTCTGAGCCAGAACTAAATATTTCCTACCTTGAACCCATAGCCCCATTACAACCTTCAAAGTCCTTAGCATAGGTATGCCCATAATTCCAACAGTGGTGGAGGAACAAGAGCAGTTGCAAGCCTATAGTGATTCTCGGTTCAATTATGTTTTCCTTGAGCGTAAACACTTAGTCAAAACACTTGAGTGAGGAAAGCATGAGAGAACCACTCACTTAGTCATTTTGATTTGCAGTGGGCATTACGTATGTTTTTACTATTTATATGCTGCTGAGTGCGATCAAAGTCCTAGGTCTCTGTGCCCGCAAGGGATATGTTTTACATGCTTGCTTTGTCTTGTTTTTATCGTGAGTCTGTCTTTTCTTCATTTATTTTCTGTTTTTTCTTTTTTGGCACGTTGTACCCGCAAACTTGAGGGCAAGTATGACTAAAGTGAGTGGGTATGACAAGTCCAATTTCTCTCGTGTTTTTGTGTCTTTTTTCTCGTTCTTTTGTCCTTTATTTTTTGTGTTTTTTGAGTCGGAAAGAGCCAGAATGGGCACAAGGGTAAGCAGGAGGCAGGAGAATCACTTCTGGAGGGCACAATGGTGCCAATGATACAAAGATGGGCAACAACTTCTCAGCGGAAAGCTCTTTCTCGAGCCTGGCGAAAATCACCCACCATTCCAGCAAAAGCTGAAGGAGGAGTTTGTGATCGTGCCCACAACAACCCCAGAGTGATTGAAGTGAAGGAGAGAAGACGAGGGCACAAGAGTAATCGCAATCAGCTGAAGCAAGAGCAGTTCACCCTAGCCGCCCAAGGAAAGAAGAGCCGCGGAAGGCAAGTTGACGCTTCTAGAAGGATGCGCGGCTCTAAAAGGAAAGTTTCTATGTTGGCGATACTATGGCACGACGAGTACATAATCTGTGACTCAGAATATTCTAAATAAGGGAAGATTCTGCCAGATATGGAAAGTCTTGGGCATGACAGCTATGGACTGGGCTGAAGATCCCCCGGCCTGTGGGGGAATTTACCTTGTGTTCCTTGTACTCCTATATAAGTAGATGCATGGCAGAAAACAAACATATCTTTTTATGCACCATAACACTTTTAATTTATTTTGCTTTATTTTTGCTTTTTGCATTTTGTCTCGGGCCTTATGCCCATAGGTAGTTAGGATTTCCAGTTTATATTCTTCAATCTAGCGTTGGTGTTTGATTTATTTTGCTCTTTAATATAAGTAAGTTTTTTTCGTTTATATTATGTGTTGTTTCAATTCTTTTAATTATTATTTTTATTATTCTAAGTCTAGCATAAGCGGCTAGACTCGTTATTCCGGATTGAACAATGATAAGAACTTAATGAACACGTAAGAACCGTGAGGCTTATGGGCATAAACTGTGTGAATTTGGTTTCGTCGTGTAATCATTTTCTTTGTTGCATTATACAGTGGGCTAAGTTAGTTAATTGTGGCTGATCACTCATTAATTAGAATTGTGTTCACTACCTCTATAAATGGTCAATGAATCGTAGCTGTGTATTGGTCATAAAGAGATGGGATACATCACGGGTACTGAGGGCATAAGAGAGATCTTTGTCTAGGTAAATATGGGTATGTCTAGATCATAATGCTGCTTTCTTGCTTACAATCATATGAGAGATCGAGGTTGGGTAACAAGTTAGGGTTTAGGTTACGAGAGATCACCTCTAGGCTAAACTGAAATGATAGATTGGGTAAGTGTGAGAGATCTGTTGCCTATAACCAGGTAATTAGATTTGCATAAGTGATCAGCTTGCCCATGATCGATCAAGTGTTTGTTAAGTTTGAAATCTGAGTTCTAATCCGGAATACTCTTACCATTAATATTTTCTTGTCTTTTATTTTGTTTTGTTATTTTAGTTTACAGTCTTTACATACAAAGTACGGAGACCACAACAATCCTCAACCCTTTTGGAAAAGTGACACTAGAAGATAGAATTCACAGGTCCTCGTGGGATCGACCCTTACTCACATTAGCTAGCTACGCCTTGCTGTGCGCATAAGGATAACTCTCTCTTGAGAATTATTCTGACCGCGAAACAACCACGCGTCAGTTCTTAACCCCTATATGTTGGCGGACATATATGTGTAGTGTTGCCGCTTTGATTTATCAAAGGGTGAGATTCTTTCATAGAATCAATAATCTCGATATCTTGGGTTGTAACATGTACACTTATGATGGGTCGTGCAATATGTAGAGGCACCGTTTCTTGGGGCGCCAGATTGATGGTGTCCCCTTAAGGAAGCACAAGTTCTTATTGAAACCCTGCAGATGGAATTTTCTATACATGAGTAAAGCTTGTGTGGTACTACTCAAGGATAAGATATTAATTAATTATAGCTGTCAGAAGCTTATATCATTAATTAATGGGCATTATATCTTAAACCTAGAGAATGGCTGGACTAAAGGAGAAAACATATTTAAAAATATGTATTAAATTGGTAGCTTAGTATTATTTCTTTGGTGGAATAAAAATAATACTTAATTTATTTAATTATATCCTAAATTTAATGGATATTAGAAATTAAATAAATTAGCAGGCCAATTTAATATTCTTCTAGATCCCTGTTGTAGCCCAATATGACTTTAATAGACTGGAGATGGAAAAAGAGATAGAGGCGCAAGCCCAGTAGTTCTGGGGCTTGATAATTTCGACCACCTCCCCTATAAATAGGGAGGTGGGGATCGAAATTATGGGTGTTAAAAATCAGCTCTCTTTTGTTCTCTTTATCTCCACAGATTCCATATCGATCTAGTAGATTTCTGCCCACTCTGAAACTAGATTCAGTCCGGGAATACAACAGAACATCAAGGAGTGGAATAGCATAAGGGGCACCGATTTTCATACATACAACAGCAAGATTAAACCTTTAATCTTGTGCTCAATCCGTCGTTTAATTTGTAAGTCATTTTTCGGTATTCTATATTTCCGTTTTTGGTAGAATCGAAAACTCGCTATGCATGTTAATTAAACTCGGTTAATTAAAACGTATGTGCTGCATAAAATTATGATCTACGTGACATTAGGATTAATGAACCTCCAATTAGATCCTGCGGTGGTTCAATTCGATAAAAACCCCAACAACTGATATCAGAGCGGGTTTTGGCACTGTTCTAGATTTAATTATAGGATAAATTAGAGATACATGTTTAAACTTAATGTTAAATTTATGGTGCTTAAATTTTCAGATTTAAATGTTCATGTATTTCGATTTGTTGTGTTCAAAACTTGGATGAATTTTTTATCAATATCGAAAATTCTAGTTTTGAAGATCTCTATAATTGTCGATTATATCCTATTAGATTTGAAATAGATTTTTGATGATATCAAAATTTTCAGATTTAATTAGATAGGTATTCGAAAATTATTGTATCAAAATTTTTGAATTTTTGGTGTATTAAATTCCCTAATTTTACCTAGTATATTTTTGATTCTATCAAATTAATTTGGATAAGTTTTTTATGAAAATCAAATTTCTAGATTTATTTGGTGGGGGTTTTCGAAATTTAGGTGTAACAATATTAGATTTAGTATTTTTTATGTTTATCTTAAAGTTACCTAATTCTAATCTAGATAGATTTGAAAATAGAATATTAGATTTGGAAGAATTTGAAGTGGATCAAATGTCCAGATTTTTTATTCTTGAAATTTTTGAATTCTATGTGTATTGGAATTAGATAAGGTAATTTTTTATATATATTAATAGTTATCAAATTCTAACCAAAAAAATTTTGAAAGTAGATTTTAAATTTGGAAGAGTTTGAAGTGGATCAAACTTCCAGATTTATTATCTTGAAATTTTCGAAATTAATGTAGATAAGAATTGGAAAAGTAATTTTTGATGTATATCATAAATTACTTAATTCTAATCTAGATAGGGTTGAAGATAAGATTTAAATTTGAATGGAATTTGAAGTGGATCAAATTTCCAGTTTTTATCTTAAATATTTTCGATCCTATCCTATCCAAATATTTGGGATAGATTTTTGATCTATATCAAGATTTCCAAATATTAATTAATTAGGGTTTATCCGAAAATTAAGAAATAAATTTGGTGGATAATTTTAACAAATTTCCAGATTTATTCTTATGCAATTTTCGAGATTTACAAGATTAATTTGGTGGATAATTATTTTAATTTCCAAATTATATCTTGGAGGTATTTTTCAAATTTTAATTTTATTAAAGATAATTTCAAAAATAATGTCATGTATGGATATCATATGTTATTTTATGTTAATCATGTAATTATGATTGTTGGATATGTAGACTGTTCTTGTTTGCAGGGTTACCGACTATCATGGTTCCTTAATTATGTGATGTATGTTTTAATTTTATGTTGGTTGTATGATGGGCCGTATGCCGGTTTGGCTACGTGATTTTAATCCATAATAAAATCCATGGATTAGGTCTAGGTTTTATTTTATGTTGTTTTAATGTAACAGAAATAAAACTGTTAGACCAAGTTATTGAGTTGTAATTTTATTCTAGATATATTAGATTTCTCCATTAAGGAATAGATATTCTATATTGAATAAAGTTTGAAGATCAACTCAAAAGAGGAGAGTAGTACAGCTCAAGAAAAGAAGTATCACTGATTCACGTCTCGAAACCCTAATTGGAGCTAGGGTTTTTGGCGAGGTGCAGTGATAGGGGCGGCGGCCATGCCCGAGTTTCCGGAGCTGACTTTCCAATTTTATCTCATTCGGCAACATGAGATATAAGCCATGATAGTTGATTTTTATTATTATTGCTTATTATGTTGTTTGAAGCATGCAATGGTGTTTTATCATTTTATGAGATGTTTGTATGTTTTACAATGGGATAAAATGAAACCTCAACGTTAAATAACTAAGTGGGAGAGATTCATACCAAAGTATGTAGAAATCTCAAACGGTCTCCATTAATTTGGTTTAATTGAGATGTGATTGACATGCGAGTTGACAATAGGCCTTCCTCCATAACGGACGCGTCAGAATTGGTACCGTTGTTGGGGAGCTGGTTCTTGAAATTCTATTTTCCCAACTTGTTTGTCTGGCTGGTGGATGCACAACACCTCTGAAGGAGATTTTGTGTACGATCTAGAACCTTAGAAAACTCTAAAGAGGAGGAGAGCAGAAGCACGGAGGGCACAGCCAGACTTGCTCTTGAAAGGAATCTGGAGCAAGAAAGAGCACAACTGGAGAGGAACGAACCAAGGTTAGCCCCGATGGCTGAAGAAGAAGGTAGAACGTTGAGGCAGTTAGTCTTTCCGACTAACATGAATTTACGTCCCATGGGCATAACACTCCCAGTAATTACTGAAAGCTAGGAGTTGAAGGCACGTTTCATTCAGATCTTGCCCAAATACCATGGGATGAATGGAGAAGACCCTCAAAGGCATATTCAAGATTTCGAGATGGTTTGTCAAACTCAACCCACGGATGGGGGAAGGAACAATATGTGCGGCTTGTCTCATTCCCGTTCACTCTTCATGACGGGGCACGAGACTGGTTATACACCCTGCCAACTGGCAGTATAACCACATGGGCACAACTGCAGCAGAAAATCCTGGAGAAATATTTTCCTGCATCCCGAGTCCAGGAGATGAGAAGAAGGATCGAAAGCATGAAGATGGGCATAAATGAGAGTTTCTATGACTAATGGTGCCGATTCCAGAGAATGTTGATGAAATGCCCACAATACCAGATTACAGATCATGACCTGATCCAATATTTTGTTTATTTAGCACACCAATGGTTGTTAGCTAGATCACTTGAACTGAATGAGTGTTGATTTAAACTCAAAAATTATAATGATGATATTTTAGGACTAGAAGTTCCTTACAATATTGTATCTTGCAAGATTATCTGGCCAGATACTGTATTTATAAATAAACTGCTAGCAAGATATAGTGTTTTCTACAATGAGACACTAGCATGACATTTATTGTATCCTCCATTATTTTCAATTAAAAACATTATTTGTTAAAATAAACAAATTCACACATTACTGGAATATTTAAATGGTGGTTATATGTTTGATGCCCATATTGCCATATCTGAGACTGGTTTCGTTTTATATGTAGTGGTGTTGTTTTCTTTATGGATTCATACATTATTAGACCACTGAAATGTCATTGCATTATATAAATACCTCAAAACTAGTGATATTCCATACTTAATATTTGTGATTTGTGTGGTATTACGACGAGTGATATTATCCCCTATTATCTATTTTAACACAGTGTATTTGTGTTGTATATATGAATAGTGGGTGAGTTAAAGATTACCTAATGTAACACACATTATTTTCTTTTACCCACATAAACTCTAGAAGAGTCGTGAAATTTAAAGTTCGCTCCAATGATTGTAGTTTTGAGGTGTAGGATAATTTCAAAATAATCTAGAAGATTAGGCCCTGAAGGCTCAATGATTGTACTCTTTTTCCCTTACTAAGTTTTTTTCTCATAGGGTTTTCTTAGTGAAGGTTTTTAATTAGGCAACTAATGCAACACATAAATATATGTATGTCACGTACTCTTTTCCTTGACTGATTTTTTCCCACCAGGTTTTTCAGTAAGGTTTTTAATGAGGCATGAACATCACGACGTAATCTCTAAGGGGGAGTGTTATAACTTATAAATATATTTATTATATATGAACATTATTTGTTCCCTACTGTAGGGTTTTGGTTTCTAGCCCTATATATATATTGTATTGTACTGTAGAATCATATACACGGAATATACACCGATCAATAAAATTATCTTTCCCTATATTTTGTGTTCTTCTACTTTCATATATTTACATCATGAGTATGATACTGGAATTCAATTTACAACAAAAATCAGTACAAAATAATGTTTTTCGTGCACAAAAATGATATCATTTTGTATTGAATTGGAAAATAATTTTTCACCTAATTTTTTAAAGTCAACGTCTAGTTTGAGATGTAAATCCGGCGTGTCATCTCATCATTGGACGTGAGAGTTTTGAATATTTGGAAGGTAATGATATTTTTTAAAAACTTGCTAGAGGTTGGGGCAATATTTGGTATTAGTTACCCAAAGCTAAATAAGCATTATTACATTTTGGTATTAGATTTTGCTACGTAGAGTTTGTTGTTGGTACTTGAGATACTCTAATCTCAATTTATGTGTGTCACTGTGTACCAAACTTCAAAATTATTATTTTTTTCTTTTATTTTTTTCTTCAATTTTAATTTCTTTTGATTTGGTATAATTTTTACATTATTATTTATGGTTTATTCCTAGGGATGAGCAAATTTGGCTCGAAACCGACCCGATTGACTGACCCGATGCCACTCGATTGGTGCAGATCGATGTACACTCACTAACGGTCAATTGCCGAGTGAAGAACTGGCGACTCGTACCTATTTCGGTCAGTTGTCGGTGGCATCGCCGGAAACCGTCACCACAGTGACCCGACCGATGATATTTTCAATAAATTAAAACTTTTTATATATTCTATATATTATTTCATTTATTTGTATTTTACCTAGTTGAAAACGGGTGCCCCTAATTTGAGTCGCCTAAATCCCTAATTTCAGACCTTAGTCGCCTCTTCAATCTCCATCGCTTTCTCAATCTTCAGTCTCTCGCCTCTCTGCCGGCCGCCATCTCCAGTTTACACGACATCTCCTAAGAGGCTGAGATTTCACTCCACTAGTCAACAATCAACTGCATGTTTGCACCGCAGCACCACCATCAATCTAGTAAATGAATGACCACGATGCGGGCGACGCAATATCGAATAAGACTGAGGCTCCACTCCTCGACTGAGGCTGAGGCTGCACGACCATGACACAGCGATATGGCCTGAGATTGATACTAAGGCTCTATTCCTTTTTTATTGGGCCCAAAAACCATGAGAATAACAACTTCAGCCCAAAAAATGGGCTAGACAGAATCACAATCGGTTGTCAAATCGAAATCAACCAAAATCGACCCACGGTGGTCAGTTTGGTGCACGGTAACATTCGGTCGGTTTTCGGTCAGTTAGGGTCATGCCTTCGGGTTGATCGGTTCCAGAATTTTCAGTTAGGTTTGCACCGACCCGACCCCTATTTATTCCATCCAAATAGGGTTTCTAATTATATTTTAAAATTTAATTTTCATTTTTTAGTTGATATAATTGATTTTTGGGGTTGATTATTTCAAATTTAGGGTATATAATTTTTAAAAATTTCAATTTTTAGCAATAGATATTAATTATTATTATTTATAATATAATAATTTTATTTCGAAGGAAAGAGATACACGAAAATGATTTTAGTCCGAAACAGAATAGAATTCCTAAATTATAAAAATACCCTCATTTCATTAAAACATCACTAATATTACAAAAATGCCACCGCATAAAATCAAAATCCGGATCAAATATGACCGTCCAAAAATGTGAGATCTACGGCTATATTGGTTCCTAGTTCTCACATGCGGTTGTGGTTCTCATTTGATGGAGTGAATCTAGTGAGAACTAGTCCACATGTGAGAACTAAGAATCAATCATCACCATCTAATCTACTCCAGATCAACGGCCCAGATTGAAATCTTCACACGGTGTCCTTATCATAATAACAATCAAATCCACTACCCTCGAAACTTAGTAAGGGCAAAATCGGAAAATTTTGAAGATATAGGCAGAATCTGAATTGCAGAGAAAGCTCAATCACCATAACTACTCATAGAAAGCTTATTCACTCAAACTAATGCTGTAAAATCGAAGACAAACGTTAAACCAATTCCATAGATTTTTGAAATATCTCGAACGAATAGCAACACCAGCAAATGATTAAATCTTTGAACCAGAAAAGATAAAAAAATCAAGATGATATATCATTCAATTTTTTTTTCCATATTTTGTTCAATTTTTTTATTGTAGAAAAATGATTTAGCATTCTCTTATGATGATTTAACACTTTCTTTCTTGTGTTGTTATCAAAACAATACTTTTCGAAACATATAAAACTTAATCTTGAACAAACTCTGTTTGTATAATTTCATGATTATTTAGCAGTTTTATTTTGTTCTGTTGGCGTTGGGAAATTTGTATGAACATGTAAAACCTAACATTGTTGGCAATTTATGATTTAAATATATATTTTGTGAATTTAGCATTATCGTTTATAGTTTTAGCATTGTCGTTTCTAATTTTAGCATTAACATAACTCTTGTTTAGCATGAAAACTTGACATAAACATTATAAACCAATCATGAACAACGCTATTACAGTTTTGTTAAATTATCAATATCGTTCATCCCCTGTTAGCATTGTCTCATGATGATTTAGCAGTTTCATTTTGTTTTTATTAACATCGAAAAACTTGTAAAAACATATAAAACCTACAGCTATTAACAATGTATAATTTATCTGTACAACGTATTCTATTTAGGATTATCATTTACAATTTTAGCATTGCAATTTATCATTTTAACATTATCATAACTCTTTGTTAGTATTAACAAAAAAAAAATCATTGATATTATAAACCAACTATGAACAAATGTTGTTATATTTTGTTGAATTAGCAATATTGTGTATCCCTTGTTAACATTGTTTCATGATGATTTAACAGTTTCATTTTCTTTTTTGTTAACATTGAGAAACTTGTAAGAATATATAAAATCTAAGCTTGAACGAACTTTGTTAGCATTGTTTAATGATGATTTTTATCAGTTTGATTTACACGTATAATTTATAGTATTAGCATTATCGTTCATAAATTTTAGCAATATCATAACTCTTGATAGCATTAGCAAGAAAACTTGCCAAGAACATTATAAACCAACCATGAACAATGCTGTCAGAATTTTGTTGAATCAACATCATCGTTCACTCTTGTTAGCATTGTTTCATGATGATTTAGCAGTATGATTTTATTTTGTTAGTATCGATAAACTTGTAGGAATATGTAAAACCTAAAATTATTAGCACTGTATGATTTAGGTGTACATTTTTTTGGTGTATTAGCATTATCGTTCACAAATTTTAACATTGACATAGCTCATTTTGGCATTATCATAACTCTTGTTAGCATTATCATAAACATTATAAACCAACCATGAACAATATTGTCAGAAATTTATTGAATTATCATCATCATTTACTCGTGTTAGCATTTTTTGACAGTGGTGTATATGTTATAAAACACATGGAGACACCAAAAATAAAGTTACTTGTGGTGTGTAAGTCATGAGATACATAGAGACATATAGAGATGGTGGTTCGAAAAACTGAAATAGTAGTCTGAAGAAAGACAATGAAAGGCGGGTGGAATTTTTATGAGCGAAGTATTATGTTGCAATCATAATTTCAGAAAGTAAGATCCTCAAAGATGAACATGTTAAAGCAGCGAACCTATATTACCGACAATCATTCTCAGAGAGAGAAATAGTAGTTAACCCTACAAGAATGGGCATGAAAATATTAAAGTGACATGTTGCAAAATTATTTTGAATTGATGTGATTCAATGTTTTATATTACATATGATACAAAAGTTCTTTTTTATCATTTCTATTATTAGTGACAAAATATTTTGTATTAATTGTCAAATTATCACGTGCTTCTGTGAATAACATAGTGTTTTATCAATTTGGTATTAAATATATAACCTCATAATTCTATTAATAACTAAATTTCATTTTAACACGATAATAACATTTTTATGCATTATAAAAAAGGTATATTAGCATTAAAAAAGTTTATATTAGCATTATTAAAAACCTCATTAGCATGATAGAAAATTATATTAGCATTATAAAAAATTATATTAGCATGAAAAAAATCAGTATATAAAAAATTTCATTAGCATTAAAGAAAAGATTATTAACAGTATAAAAACTGTATTAGCATCAAACAAAATCACTATTAATTAGCAGTACAAAAAATTATATTTGGATTAGTCTAAAATCTACTTCTTCCCACAGTTCATGGAATCAAGACCACTTTTCTAGTTGCAATTTCTGCAGGTCTTTAAAGGTTTCTTATTGCGTTCAGCGACCACCTCTCTTCTTAATTTTAGAAGATTTCTACTACTTTTAATCTTCACAACATCAGGTGGAAGCACCTCAACTTTCCATAATTGTCATTCCTAATAAAATATACAAAAATCATTAAATACCTACCAATATAAAAAAATACACATCTCTGTTATTACAATTTTTTTTTTATCATAACTGAGTAAGATAGTAATCCTAATAAAACACAACTACAATGTTAAATAAGAATATTAGCAATGTTAAAAATAATATATAGCACAACTGAATAGATAAATAATGATAACATTGTCATCTATCAATATTAAAAAATCAATGCTAACAAAATCAATGGCAGTGCTAAACAATCAACCACCGTTCCACCGATGTTAAAACTATAGAATGCAACTGCTAAAACAATAGTGCACAACTAAATAATAAATAGACTAACCTATTAGTTCTATATGTTTTATCAAATGACACAACATCCCCAAATAAAAGAAAAGTTCATTCTTGAGATATGATCAACAACATTTCAGCCGTGTTAGTGCCATCTTCACTTAGGTGTCCGGGATTGTCACTATCTGTTCAAGATATTTTGGCAATTTCAAAAGAACATAAAAGGTTTTGGTTATTCATGTTCGAATGCCATGGTCTGGACATTACTGTGAACATTCCGCTACCAATCTGATTGAAGATCAAGACATGTACTTAATCATGTTCAAAAGACATGATTATGTACATGGTTGTCCAGAGTGTTTTTCAAGAAACGTATCATGCTGAAATCAAAGAGTTGGTGCTGCAGATTCAAGATGGACGTTTCAGAATAGAAGTTGTCTTGTTCGTGATGAATATCAAGAAAGAAAGAAGGAGTTCTATTCAAGGAAGACATCTAAACTAGGAAAGTACGATTTATTTAAGGAAATAGTTTCCTTGTTAAATCCTAGTGTAGTTAGGACTTCTGATTACCTTGTTAAGCCTATATTTGTTGTTTATAAATAGTCTAAAAATCAGACTAGTTTAGTATACACGAATTTTTACGAATACACTAAAGGGCTGAGAGCTAAAAGACTTCACATTCGAAGCATATAGTATTCGGATAGACTAGGTTTGATTGGTTAGATTATTGTATTTCTAGTCTGTGTTTGAAACTCACTTTCATACACACTTAGAGGAGTCTCGGGAGAGATTTCATGTGGGAACTAGAGGGATTCTAGGTTGTGAGGGGAGCTCACAATTCAGTTTAGTGAAAGAGGTTGAATCGGATAGGAAAGGGGTAAAGTGATGGGAGTCTTCGTGTAATAACCTTTGTAACCGTTCAACGGAGTAGTAAATTGTTTCTCACGAACTTCATAAGTCCCCCTGACGTAGATCAGTTGATCGAACAGGGTTACAAACCTCATGTTCTTTATTTGTTTAAGTTTTTACATTCTGACCTTACATGTTCACAACAATGTTCAAGTACATGATGATGAACATGATCACACAGTTTATGTAACTTCAATTGGTACCAGAGCGGGTCGCCTTTGGTGATTAGTGCGAAAAGAATCCTGAAAGCTACATATCTGCGTGAAGGTTTTGGTTGCATTCTAGCTATGAGTGCAATCAAAGAAGGAGGATCAACGGTCAGACCACCACTGCTAGAAGACAACAACTACCCTTACTGGAAAGCAAGGATGAGGGCCTTTGTGAGATCACTTGATAAACTCGCATGGAAGAGTGTCACTGAAGGATGGGAAAAGCCAACTGTTGCTAAAGAAGGAAGGCATGTGGAAATTGAAGAAGGAGAATAGACTGTGCCACAGAAGAACTGGTACAATGTCAACTCTAAAACTCTCAATGCAATATTCTCTACAGTTGATCTTGAAACATTCAGCTTAATCTCAACCTGTGAGACTGCTAAAGCTGCATGGGATATTCTGGAAACTACCTTTAAAGGGACTAGTTCTGTGAGGCTGTCAAGACTTCAAATTCTGACTTCAAAGTTTGAAAGTCTTAGAATGGAAGAATCTGAATCCATTGGTGAGTTTAATGCCAGATTAAGGAGCATATCAAATGAAAGTTTTGCTCTAGGAGAACCTATCAGCAATGAAAAGCTTGTAAGGAAGGTTCTCAAATCTCTTCCAAAGAAGTTTGCCTATAAAGTTGCTGCCATAGAGGAAGCCAAGGACATCAAGAGTATGAGACTTGATGAACTGATGAGATCATTGAGAACATTTGAGATGAATCTAGAAGATGATGACAGCAGCTCAAGGAAGAAAGGTATTGCTCTGAAAGCTAAAGTTTATGAGGATGTTCCTGAACATGTGCAAAAATAAAAAATTGTACTTGATTCAGAAACAATGAATAATATGGTCCTTATCACCAAGAATTTCAGTCAAATGCTTAAGAGAGTGAATAGACAGTCTTCTAGAAGGTCAAACAACAGGAGACAACAACCTGGAACTGCTCAGCAAGATAGAAACTCCAACAGTGAGCAAAAGGAGTTGCAACCATCAAACACAAAGAGAGAAATTCATTGCAGAGAGTGTGATGGCTTTGGACATATTCAAGCTGAATGTGCCAACATTCTGAAGAAGAATAAAAAGAACTACAATGCCTCTCTAAGTGATAATGATTCTGAAAGTAGCAATGAATCAGAAGAAGAGAACTATGCCTTTACAACAAAAGTCTCACAGTTACAGGATCCTTTCAAACTTGCAGACGAAGATGAAGACTCAGACAATTATGATGTCAGTAATGAGGAGTTTATTCAAACATACAAGGAGATGTATGAAAAATGGCTTGAAGTTTCTGAGATCAACAAAAATCTTCAATCTCACAACAAAGATCTTCTCAAAGAAAAAGATAATTTGATCAAGTCTGATGGAGAACAGAAGACCATTATCCAACAATAGAAGAAGGAGATTGAAGAACTTATTACAGAGCTAAAGTCCATCAAAAGGAATGTCAACATGCTGAACAATGGAGCTAAGAATCTTGATAAGATTCCTACCAATCTGGGACATTCTAGGAAAAGTCATCCAGGTCTTGGATACAATGGTGGAGAATCCCAGACAATGTTTGTCAAAGCCAGTACAAGCCAGACAGCACATGTACAAAATAATGTTCAGGCCATCCAGAAAAAAATTAACAAAAAGATGACTAACAATAATGGCTGCAGGAAAAGAATTATCTGCCACTATTGTGAAGAAAAAGGTCACATTCGACCACACTCTGAGAAGTGTCTCTTTGATCTGAAAAGAATGAGGAGAAGATTTGTGCTCAGCATTCCAGCAACACTCAAAAGAAAACAACTACTCAACAGAAGAAAAGGCCTGCACAGAAAAAGCAATGGGTGATCAAGCAGACTAGTCTAATTGCCCATACTTCATTGAGAGTTGAAGATAAGGAAGCTAGTACTTTGACAGTGACTGTTCAAGACACATGACAGGGGATTGCTCTATGATGCAGAATCTGAAAGCTTGCTCATCAGATTTTGTTACCTTTGGAGATGGAAAGAAAGGTAAAGTTATGGGAAAAGGAGAGCTGACTGTTGAAGGAATGCCCAAACTCAAGAAAGCTATGCTAGTTGATGGACTCAAAGCTAATCTGATTAGTATCAGTCAACTATGTGATAATGACATGACTGTAGTCTTCACTAAAGAAAGGTGCAAAGTTATGAATAAGAACAATGGCTTATTCATGGAAGGGAAGAGATTAGCTGATAACTGTTATCAGCTACATGTTCCTGCACAATGTTCTTTAACATGTCAAAGAACATCTATTGAAGAGTCAGAGATCTGGCATCAGAAACTTAGGCACATCAACTTCAGAAATCTCCAGAAGATCATCAGTAAAGAGGTTGTCAGAGGTCTACCTCAGATCAAAATTGACAGAGACAAAGTCTGTGGTCCATGCCAAATTGGGAAACAGTCCAGATCTCAACATAAAGAAGTTCAAGACAGTACTTCCAAGAGAATTCTAGATCTCATTCATATGGATCTGATGGGGCCTATGATTGTGGAAAGCTATGGGTGAAATAAGTATGTACTCGTCTGCATTGATGATTACTCAAGGTTTACCTAGGTTGATTTTGTCAGAGACAAGAGTGAAGCTTTCACAGCATTCAAGAAATTAGCCTACAAAATCACAGTTGAGAAGGATGATCAAATTATCAGAATCAGAAGTGATCATGGCAAGGAATTTGAGAAACAGTACTTTGATATATTCTGCAGTAAGAATGGTATCAGTCATGAGTACTCAGCTCCCAAAACTCCTCAGCAGAATGGAGTTGTGGAAAGGAAAAACAGAACTCTCCAGGAGATGGTCAGGACCATGATTGCTGCTAAAGGAGTTGCTGCAATGTTCTGGGCAGAAGCTATCAATACAGCATGCCACATCAGCAATAGAGTTCATCTTAGACCAGGTACTTTCACTACTCCATGTGAGATTTGGAATGAAAAGAAGCCAACAGTGAAGTACTTTCATGTGTTTAGAACCACATGTTATATTCTTAATGATAGAGAACATCTCAGTAAGATGAACAAAAGAGAAATTGAAGGGATCTTTGTTGGATACTCGAGAAACAGTAAATCATACAGGATTTACAACAAAGATACAAAGGCTGTAATTGAGACAGTAAATGTCAGATTTGATGATCAGTATAATACTGTCAATACTTCTGAAGATGATGTTCACACGGATGTGTTCGAACATCCTAAAGTTTATGATGATACAGACAGAGAAGTTGAAGAACAGATAGTAAGGCATAGAAAGCCTTCGAAGCAAATCCTCAAGAATCATCCTACTTCAGAAGTAATTGGAGACATTCATGAAGGAAGGATGACCAGGAGCACTTTGAGAAAAAAGATGTATGATGAAATATCCTATGTGTGTTTCACTTCCAAAATTGAACTCAAGAACATCCAAGAAGCTCTTAAAGATGACTACTGGATAGAAGCAATGCAGGAAGAACTTCTCCAGTTCAAAAAGAATGATGTCTGGGATCTGGTACAGAAGCCTGAATGAGTCAATATTATTAGAACCAAGTGGATTTTCAAGAACAAGACTGATGAAGCTGGAAATATTACAAGAAACAAAGCAAGACTGGTTACACAAGGATATTCTCAGATAGAAGGCATTGATTTTGATGAAACCTTTGCTCCAGTCACAAGGATTGAATCAGTCAGACTTCTTCTAGCCATGGTATGCATCATGAAGTTCAAACTATATCAGATGGATGTCAAGAGTGCTTTTCTGAATGGATTCTTGAAGAATGATTTGTTTGTTACACAGCCTAAAGGATTTGAAGATCCACATCATCCAGAGTTTGTATTCAAACTAAAAAAAGCATTATATAGTTTGAAGCAAGCTCCTCGGGCATGGTATGAAAGACTAGCTACATACTTGGTAAGCAAGGGATTGGCTTCAGCTCAATTTGAGAAACTTAGAGCAGCCCTTGGGGTGTTCTTGGTTCAGTAAAACCAAGAAGAAGTGTATGAGTGTGACTTTTTCACACTCAGCAGGAAAGAACCATTCATGTATAAAGGGACTGAACATTCCCATAAATGTTCATATGGATGTACATGTTCATGATTTAAACCCTGAGTACATCTTTATCAACGGCCAGTTCTAACGTGCTATCGTCATCTCTGATTTTCTAGAATTTCTCTCTGATTTCTTAGTCTAACGGAAACCTGAGAATGGAATACTCTCTTATATATATGTTTAGACATTTCGAGAGAACGTTCACTTTTCAAATTTTCTGAAATCAAAACACCCTTCTCTCTCTCGATAAATCCTCTGCCTATTCTGAGTATATTCCATTGTTAGTTGATTAATTCTCTTGATGTTTCATTTCTTTATATTCCCATACACTTTCTATGGCTCCGAAAAGAAAGCTCATTCGTCCCAAGAAAGTGGTAAAACCCAGGATGAGGTATGGAAAGGTTACATATTCCAAACCTCAAGATCAGTTCTATAAAGAGGACAAGTTCGACAGACAGGTTCGTGGAGAGTCAACCTACAAGACACCTGTTCAGAGGGCACTTCGCGATGAATCTTCGAGCAAAGATACAGAGGAATTAATTGAAACATTCCATGGAGATGATGAAGAAGAAGAAGAAGATACAGAAGAACAATAAATTAATTCTTCTGCAAAGAAAACAAAGACCCGAAGTCTTTCGATTGATCATCTGTTGAAGGAAGCTGTGAAGTCCTACGATGTCAACAGAAAGAAGACAAGAACAAAGGGAACTGTGGTCAAGAAATCCAAGAAGGCAATAGCTCCTTCGTCAAAGAAGATCATCACAGCACCTGCTGACCAAGCCCTTCAGAAAGTGAAGGGATCTGCTGGAGATGATCATGTTACGTCTTCATATGTGCCTGAAAATGTTGAGGCACATGTTGTAGAGAAAAGCCCTGCTGCGACATCTACTCCAACTGATGTTGTTCTTCAACCTCATGTGCAATCTTCTACTAAGGAGATGATGAAGATAGGAAAGATGGCATTCCCTTAATCTTGAAGATGAAAGCTATAGTTGCTGCTCTTGCTAAAGAAAAGAAGAAAGTTATTCACAGATCATTAGTTGCTGATCCAGCAGAGAAGGAAGTCATTCAGAGTTCATCCTCTGAATCTGGTGAGAAGACTCCTGTTCCACAATAGGAAAAATTGTTGGCCTCTGCTCAATATGATCCTTTTGCGAGATCTCCAGTCAAGAATAAAACACCATGGAAGAAGACATCTTCTACTATGGTGCAACTGGTTCCAAGAACCCCTGTGACCAGAAGTAGAGCGTCTTCCACCTCTTCATCTATTGTTGCATCCACAAAGAAGAGGAAAGCCGCTGCATCAACTGGTCCTTCCAAGAAGGTCAAGAAAGCTACCCAGCCGACCCATATATCTAAAGATGTTCACTCACATTCCAGTGAACGTAAGTCTGAAGTTCACAAACAGATTGCCCATATTCCAGGTACATCTAGTCAATCCATCTTTCGATCTCCTAAGCATGCTGAGTTATGGGATAAAGTGAAGCAGAGGTTAATGATCTCTGAGAAGAAGGTGGACAAGGATACGTTGTTGGCTACTGGATTGTATACATTGCTGGAGCAAGTTGGTTTGTTGGGAACAGTACAGAAGATTCAGGAATTTGTTCCTAAGTTTGTTACAGAATTCTACTGTAATTTGACAAAAGAGATCGATGATCCAGAGTCTGAAGACTTCCAGAAAGTCTTTGTGAGAGGAGACGTGGTCCAGTTTTCCCCCGATCTCATTAATGATGTACATCCGAGGGGGGAGGGAGGAGTTCCAGGAGATAGATGACTGGGAGATAGTTGCTGAGGAACTAACTCAGGGCATCTACAGCAAATGGCCGTCTCATCCATAAACTATTCCAACCTCCAAACTATCTCACAAATATGGCACCCTGTTCAGAATTCTGATCCACAATTGGCTACCAACTAAGCACCGGGCTACAGTGACTCAAGCCCAGGGGCGGTTTCTATTTCATCTTGGAACTGAGAAGAAATTCAACTATGGTGAGTTTGTTTTTAGCAAGATCATCAGCAGTGCAGAGTCTACAGTGGTTAAAGGTCCACTATGCTATCCATCATTGATCTACAACATCATCAAGCAACATAAGAAGAATGTGTCTCCAAAGAAAGACAAACTTAATCCTCTTCCCAAGCCTCTAGTGATAAAGGTTGCTCCTGAAATAGGAGACCCTTATCTTCGCCTTCAGTTCAAACAATTCATGTCATCCAAGAAAGGAGTGAATGAAACTGTTGAAGAATCCTCTCCAAAGAGTGATGTGCTGAGATTTTTAGAAAAAAGTCTGGAGTTCCATGCTCGTTTAATTTCTGAGCATACTTCTGAGAAGATGAAGATCCAAGCAATGATTGCAGATCTTTCATCAGGAGAAGAGTTTGTCTCCACAACAGCAGATGTTCCTGAGAATGTTTATAACTTGCACAAGCTTGCAAGTACTACCGAAGCTGCTGTTCAGAAGAAGTCTACTCCAGCACAAAAGCTAGATGAAGCACAGACTGTAGAACAAACTAAGGAAGCAAAAGTTATCCAAGAGGAATCTGCAGAGGAAGATCATGAAGTTGAGACTGCTGAAGTTGAGGATGATGAAGAAAAGGCTGAAGAGGATGCTAATGATGGAGAACAAACTGAGTATGATGATGCTACAGTAGGATCTGAAGCAGGAGGATCTGAGGGAGATGATGATGCTTAAGACTCTGACAAATCCAAGTAGTTTCTAAGAATTACTCATTTGCCTTTCTCGGTGGCAAATAGGGGGAGTAATGCAATATAAGTTTTTTTTTCTATTTCTGTTTTACTTATCTTGCATCATGTTTTGCAAGATTTTTTTTTTTGCTATGATAGCTTGTTTCTAGCTATTTTGTTATGAAACATATTTTTCTTTCCATTATGATTCATATCTGCTAAAAAATTGAAACTGCTATCAAAAGATAAAAATATAAAAGAAAAAATTGAATATACCAGAGCAGGTACAAGTTGATAAGAAAGTGAAAAATAACTAAATCATATAATGTTCTTCCACTCATTCATGTATGTTTCTAAGTACATGATCCTACAGTTCAAGGGATTGTGTTCTTTTAAACATGGAGCTGATTTGCAACCAGATAAAGACAAAGGGGGAGATTGTTAGTGCCATCTGCACTTAGGTGTTCGGGATTGTCATTTTCTGTTTAAGATGTTTTGGCAATTTCAAAAGAACACAAAAGATTTTGGTTATTCATGTTCGAATGCCATGTTCAGGACATTACTGTGAACATTCTGCTGCCAATCTGATTGAAGATCAAGACATGTACTTAATCATGTTCAAAAGACATGATCATGTACATGGTTGTCCAGAGTGTTTTTCAAGAAACGTATCATGCTGGAATCAAAGAGTTGGTGCTGCAGATTCAAGATGGACGTTTCAGAATAGAAGCTGTCTTTCGTGATTAAGATCAAGAAGGAAAGAATGAGTTCTATTCAAGGAAGACATCTAAACTAGGAAAGTCCAATTTATTTAAGGAAATAGTTTCCTTGTTAAATCCTAGTCTAGTTAGGACTTCTGATTACCTTGTTAAGGCTATATCTGTTGTTTATAAATAGCTTGTGAATCAGACTAGTTTAGTACACACGAATTTTTACGAATACACTAAAGGGCTGAGAGTTAAAAGACTTCACATTCGAAGCATATAGTATTCGGGTAGACTAGGTTTGATTGGTTAGATCATTGTGTTTCTAGTCTGTGTTTGAAATTCACTTTCATACACACTTAGAGGAGTCTCGGGAGAGATTTTCTGTGGAAACTAGAGGGATTCTAGGTTGTGAGGGGAGCTCACAATTCAGTTTAGTGAAAGAGGTTGAATCGGATAGGAAAGTGGTCGAGTAACGGGAGTCTTCGTGTAATAACCTTTGTAACCGTTCAACGGAGTAGTAAACTGTTTCTCATAGACTTGATAAGTCCCCCCGACGTAGATTAGTTGATCGAACAGGGTTACCAACCTCATGTTCTTTATTTGTTTAAGTTTTTACATTCTGACCTTACATGTTCACAACAATGTTCAAGTACATGATGATGAACATGATCACACAGTTTATGTAACTTCAAACTGATCATTCTTGTTAACTTCGTAATCAAATATAAAAGTAGAGCTAAACTGATATATTCTTTGATAATGCTAAAACCGATCATTTTAATTGATGTCTTGTATCAGGTAGTACATGTTTTACAGCAACATTCAATCCAAGGTCTTGATCAGTAATTATTAGACTAGGAGCCCCAACCATATATTCCTTGAATTTCTCACTTGACATTAACGCAGCCCCAAATGTGACAAGCCTCCAATGATTATCCTTTCTAGTAAAGGGTGCGAAAATCATTGAATATCTGTCAATATATAAAAAATCACAAACTTGGTTATTATAATGTCTTTTTTATCATAAACACGACTGTAAATGCTAAATATGAATGTAAATCAATGCTAAAAATAATATTTAGCACAACTGAATAGATAACAAATGCTAAGATTGTCACCTAACAAATATTTAAAAATCAATGCTAAAAAAGAAAATGGCAGTGCTAAAACTTCGGTATGGAATTGCTAAAATCACAAAATGCCACATCTAAATAATAAGAAGACTAACTATTAGTCCTATATGTTGCATCAAATGACACATCTCCAAATAACGAAAAGTTCATACTTGATACCAAATTAACCCAAAACAGACATCTCAACTGATCATTCTTATTAACTTCGTAATCAAATATAAAAGCAGAGCAGATTTCACACATTTTGCCCATTTTGTCCAACATCATTTGGGCATCAACGCCCACAACATGTGCCTTAAGATCTCAATTGAAGTTATGGAAATCAACTACCGTACACCTGATACTGACTCAATTTCGTACCCTTTTACCTTGTCTTTTTACTTGTTTTTAGTACTTTTAATAGAAGCTAAAGTCCTATAGGGAGTTAAGTGTAACAGAGGGGAGGTGAGCACATTTGGATCCAATTTGGACGTAAACATGGTGCCTACTACGTTAAGGGCATAAAGAGGGTGCTGAAGTTTTGAGACTCTATTGTGGATTAGACACGAAAATTCAGCAACCAACTCTACTTAACAACCTGGATCCACGTCAGCAGCAATTCCACAAAAGGTGGGGATCAACGGTCCTGTAAATGAAGAGAAGAAAGAAGAAGAAGAAGAAGAAGAAGAAGAAGAAGAAGAAGAAGAAGAAGAAGAAGAAGAAGAAGAAGAAGAAGAAGAAGAAGAGAAGGAAAGAAAGGATAAAGGAGAGAGAAAGGATGTCAACCACTACCCTGAAAAATTGCGACACTATCATGGTGGTAAGGTAGAAGAAGACCAACTAACTTCATGCCCCTGCGTGGGTTGGGCTGGGCCTATGTGGCCGTTTGCAACAACTATAAATACTTATTCCCAATTTCATTTCTGAGACACTTGAATTCATTTACAATTTTGCAATTTTAGTTTCAGTTACTTAGCTTGAGAATATTCCACACAGCAGTTAGTAGTTTTGCCCTCGGCTGATGGCCATACTTGTTTTTGCCAAAATCTGGAGTTGGGTCTAGATTTAATCTATTTTATTTTCATTATTCACATGCGTTGTTTATTTATTCTTTCTTTGTTGTTTAATATGTTTTCTGGCTAAGTAGTTAGTGTTCAAGTTGAATGTGAAAAGGATATAGGTGGTATGTATGCATGAGCCTAATCGATCTTAATTTATCTCGATTTGATTCCCAACTTCATTCTGGGCAGAACGATGACAGGACAATGGTAAGGTTATGAGTTGGCCATTCTTAATTGAGTCATTGTTTATGTAAGTCAGGGTGGAAATAAGGGCGACCGAACCCTGATGAGCCACTAAGTGATAAAGCAGGCGCTGAAGCTTGGAGATTTGAGTATAGGTGGATATGGGCACACCGACAAAGGGGTCCCATATACCAGTGTTAGGTTCCTCCGTTTCAATGCTGCTATCCTTGCAAACCCTCTGCATGACTCTCTTCGTTGGGTCTTGGATAGTTAGGGACTAAGAGTCGCCGACCGTATCGCTCTTAGCTTACACAGTAAGAAAGAATTTGGGGGTGTAAGGAAACTGTACCTGCTCTCTATAACTAAACGGTCTTATCGAGGTACCTATGGTTTTGTGCCCAAGATTGCATACACCTACCAAATCCGAACTCACGTTTAACTTGAACATGTCTTTATTATTATTTGATTCAGTTTACACTCTAGTTTTTGTCTACGTTTAGTTTTGCAGGAACGAGTTAGTGACAGTAATTCTCTCAAGTTCCAAAGGATACAAAGAAGGATAGAAAAGTTAAACACTCCTCGTGGGACAATATCTGCCTCCAAGTGCTATACTAGCCTCTGAGGGCAAATTAAAGCAGCCGTCGGGCTTTGCCCACAGGTGTAATTTTGCAGACAAAACGACGGTGTGTTAACACCATATATTTGAATATCCATCAACAAATTCTTTAAATAATCTAAATATTTTCATAGGTACAATGTTTGCCCTTGCACAATTCAGAATAGAACTTTAATGTGAAGGATCTATATTCGTATTTAGATTCATAAACTCATTGTATGTATCCAAAACAAGAAAATGTGAATGTCTTTCTTCAAATAATCCAACATTGTGCCCATCAGATCCAATATACTTCAACTCTATCCTAGCTATACAGCAAGTCCTCTTAGACACCCGACTTCTTTTTTTCTTTGAAGTTTCACCAAAATCAACCGATGTATTTTTAAGTCCCTCGCGGTTGCACAGAACATACTTCCAAACTATAGTACCATCTTTAGACCTCTTTATAGTAGATAAATAAATATCAAATCCACATGATGAAGCACACACCTTGTAAAAGGTTATACCATCATCTAAAATAGGACAAAATTTGTCCAATGCATGTTTCAAAGATTCACAATCGGGTGTGTAAAATTCAGAATTCCCAGGAGAAATCTCCAAAGTGGAGCCAACATAATCTGCAGATTAAATCAGACACAACTAATCACGTTAATGATAAAACTAATATCTTCTCCGATCATGCTAAAATTGATCACGGTAATGCTAAAACTTATTACAACAATGTTAAAACGTATAATAATAGTGCTAATATTGCATTCATCGTGCCAATACTCTGTTAACAAGATTTTTTATAATACTCATTTATTTTTACAGTGCTAATAATTAGTTTCGTAATACTAATAATAATGTCTGTAATGCTAATAAGACATATTGTAATGCTAAAAAAATTTTGACAAAATAAACACACGTACATAGTAATAAGAAAACACAATCTGCAGAAATCAACAGATAAAAACACAAAATTATGAGCCTCCAAAAATATACGTTATGCACTCAAATACGCTAGCAAATAAATAGAAAAGAACTGAAAACATATGTTCATCGTGAAAATTCAAAAAATTCAAATATATTACATTACATGAACGAACACATCTAATCATTTTAATCGGGAAAAAATATATCAAATCATCGATATTATCGAACGAATCTAAAACACATCGAAGAAAAAACTCCAATCATAAATTCTCAGGAAAATATATAACAATTATATTTTTACCTGACATTTTCATTCAAGAACAACGAACAAAAAAAAACTCCAGAAAAAATATATAACGATCGTGTGAACAACGATTGCGAGAAATTGAAATCCAATTATATAAAACAACAAATCGATATAAAAAAGGAAAGAGATTTCGAGTCCCGGTGGGAATGGCCTAGTGGTGGAGTGAGATTGCTTGAAAACCAAAGATCACGAGTTCGAATTTCCTCAATACCATCGGTCGAGTGTGTGAGTAAAAGAAGAGGAAAAAGATTTCGAAGAAAAGAGATATACATGGAAAGGATTTCAGTCCAACTATAATAGAATTCATAAATTATAAAAATACCCTCAATTCATTAAAATACCACTAATATTACAAAAATGTCACCGCATAAAATCAAAATTCAGACCAATCTGCACCGTCCAAAAATGCGAGATCTACGGCTATCATTGTTCTTGTTCTCACATGAGGTCATGGTTCTCATTTGATCCATTCTCTCTCTCTCTCTCTCTCTCTCTCTCTATATATATATATATATATATAGTGACGGACCCACATAGGGCCAAGAGGGTTACTGAGCCCCTTTAAATTTTAAATTTTTTTAGTATTAATATAGTAAGAATATATGATTTTATCAAAATTTTATATTAAAATAATTGATAAATGTTTGATGTTGTAAGTTTCGCAAACTGAAAAAGTTATTGGGACATTTTAAAGAGACCTATGTTCAACCCTTGTCAAGGGCAGTGCAATGCATGTCCTTTTAGTTTTTTCGTTATTTTTGCTTTTCTATTTCGTTTTTTTCCATTGCTGTTTTAATTGATTTTTTTTACTTTTCTATTTCTTTTTTTTTTCTAGCTGTTTTAATTGGTTTTTTTTAAATTGAGAATTATTTTTTTGATAAGGGCATTGATATTTTTGCCTCTGTGTTTAAATTTTCTTTTTTTAAAGTTTAAAATTATTTTAATTTATTTTTTTTATTTTCACTATTACCAATAGTTGTATTTTTATTTATGTATTTTTATCCAAAAATTTTAGATTTTCTCATCAAAGTAACAACTTAATCATTCAACTTTAATTTTTGCCTAAAATTTTTTCTATAGATCTTTAATTCACTATTTTTATATATTTATGTTATGTGATCTTGATAGTTTATGTATTTAATTTATGTATGCATAATATATGTATGTACATAGTTTCTATTTTTATGATATTGTCAATTAAACTTCCTGACTATAATACTTTTATGTATATATTTATATGGTTATAAATTAATTTTATATTTATAATTTATATATAATTATACATATATAATATTTAAATTTATTAGTACTATAAAATGGCCCCCCTAAGAAAAATTTCTGCGTCCGTCACTGTCTCTCTCTATATATATGGGGCACATTTGTGTGAGACCGTCTAACAGGTCTCTTACGTTAGACGGACCTCCACCCGACCCGGATCAAATTTAAATATAAAACAATAAAGAAAAAAAGGTAAAAAAATAATGTCGCTTCTCTTTCTCTCTCCCTCTGTGCAGCGCCGCTCTCTTTCTCTTTCTCTCTCCCTCTCCGCTTCTCTTCACAACAGAGCACCGATACTCATTCTCTCTCTCTCTCTCTCGCCCCTCACCCTCATTCGATTTGCAGTCCATCAATCTCCGTCTTTCTCCACATCACACTGGTGAAGCCATAGTTGTCGCGATTGTCTCACCACCTCATTTGTTGTTCCCCAACTCGAATTTTAATTATGATATGTTTTGATTTGTTGGTGGAAATTGTGTCTTGTAAATGTATTGGTGGTGAAAGTATTGCGAAAAGTAAACATCGTGGGTGTTTAATTGACTGCAGAAGTTAATTATATTTTTTGTAATTGGTGTTTCGTATGAAGAAGAAATCGATAATTGGGAAAGTAGAAGAAGAAATCGAATCCAGGTCTCCAACACCAAAAAGTCGCTCTTATTTTCTCTTTCTTGATGGAGCAGACAGATTTAGCAGAAGAAGAATCGAATCCAGATCTGCAACACCAAAAACCCGCTCTTCTTCTACGTCAATTTAATTTTGATTTTTTTTATCTGAAATTAGGGATTTGAACTGCGTGCAGAGGTACATGAAGGAGTACAAGATCGAGACTGTGTTGAAGATTTTTAGTGATACTTTTATTTGTAATTAGTGTTACTTTCTTTTGTAATTAGTGATACTTTATTTTGTAATCAATAATATTTTTCTCTATATAATGAAATCATTTTTTTTACTCAAGAATGAATTTTTATTGTATTCATAGACCCGATTCTCAATTTGAGATTATGTTTTAAACTGACACTTTTCTTTCTAATTAGTGATACTTTCTTTTGTAATTAGTTATTTTTTCTTTTGCAATTAGTGATACGTTTTTTCTTAGTAATGAGACTCCACTCCATAGATGATGATACTTCACCCCATAAATAATGATACTCACACATGAGTTAATGATACTTCACCCATATTTTTCTAATGATACTCACATGTGAGTTAATGATACTTCACCCATAAATAATGATACTTAAGTTAATGATACTCCACTCATAGTTAATGACATTTATCTATTCTGAATTTGATAATTAATGTTTAATCATCAATAATATCATATTATACTCCACTTTCGAGTTAATGATACTTCATCCATAATTAATAATACTTCACAGACAGTTAATGATACTCACCAGATATATATCTAATGATACTTCACTTAATAGTTAATGATATTTTGCCAAATTTATATCTAATATCTAATGACACTTCACTTAATAGTTAATGATATTTTACAATTTTTATATCTAATGATACTTCCCTTCATAGTTAATGATGCTTCACTTCACAGTTAGTGATACTTTACTTTATACCTAATGATACGTCAGTGGTTGCGCGCGGGGGGCGAGTAAGACAAGCGCCTATGCGCGAAAATGGGCTTGGGGACGGGTTTTGAGCGGGTTTTGGACGGATTTGGGTTTTATTTGACCCGTCTAACGTAAGCGACCAGTTAGACGGTCTCATATAAGTTTTTGTCTCTCTCTATATATATAATAAAAATTGTTACAAATTCACTAGAGATGTAGTAATATTAAAACAATATTAATTTGAAATATGTGAAATTGGTTGAAAGTGTTGCTATATTTGACAATGAACTCTTAAAACGATCGAATAAAAATATAAAAACAAAGCATTAGATATATCATATTCACGGTGCACCTGCCCTTCTGTTGATTGCGTTGGAGACGGGAGTGAATGAGACACCATAAAAAATAAAACACAAGCGCCCAACCACAACCCAACTACCATCTTTTAATTCATTTGTACTTGCACACTAGACACTAGAGAGAGAATTCACTCATTGAGGACAAGTTTTAGTTTGGGAGAGAGAGAGAGAGAGAGAGAGAGAGAGAGAGAGAGAGAGAGAGAGATTAATTATTTCATTTGATTAAGTGCTTCCTCGCCTTATCAAAATGAGTGATATATCAATAACAAACTGTATGATGTTTTAATTAATGTGGTCTTAATTTTATATTATGGGTTTTGCCAAATTGTTGGGTGTTGATCAGGATTTGTTTCTTTAAATTAATTCCAGACACGTCTATCACCTTTGCAAATCGCAACAAAGAGGAACTATACCTGTTAGGCTGTTACATATATATATATATATATAATCACAATAAATTGATTTCTTAATATCAGTTACCTTTACTAGTGTATAATCATCATCTTAATATTACTCTTACTTCATAAATAGATTTCTCGTTTGTCCCTCTTTTAATTGGTAGCCAATAATTCAGTATTTAACTTTGTTAACATGCACTGAAATTGAGCATCATACAATTGCAACATGGGTATCAGTTTTTCCTTCAATTAAAAAATAAAATAAATAATTATTTTATGATTTCTTAGATCTGTTAAGCCCGAGGAAACTTGATTCTTGAGAAAGAGAGAGTGAAAAGAATATACTTGACCTTCCAATCTATATACATGGAAAGAATTTATAACCTTATAATGAGTTGATCATAAAGCAATAATACATCATTTATTCTCATATATTTTCCTGGGCTGCCTATCATTATCAACTCTAAAAAAAATTGAAATATTGTGTGTGGGCATTCTACAAATTGTGAGGTGACTAAGATCTTGTCTGAAATACTGTGTTGTACCATATAGAGTGCAAAATCATGTGAAAAACATCGTATTTCACCGGCCTAGGATGCCAAAGAAAATGCTGTTGTACCTTCTTAACTCTTTGCTGCATCTCCAGATATCTTTTCTTGGAGATAGCCTGCAGTATATTCTTCAGATTTGGAATGTCCTTCTCCGACACGAACACTGCGAATGATTCCCAGTTCAAAGTCTCGAAGAATGGAGGGACGAAGTTGTCGGATATTATCACGGGGACACACTCGTAGAAGATGGCCTCCACCACTCGGGGGCTGTTCACCTCGAACCCTCTGGCACATATGCAGTACTTGCTGCTCTTCATGTACTGTGCATAGCTCATCTGCCCTTTCACCTTGCGTATCTGCCCAAAGATCTTCATCTCCGGATCTTTGTTTTCCCAGTGATTCAACAAGATTGGACGGAGGTAGCCGTGCATGTTGCCTGCAAAGAAAGCAAGGATCCGTCTCTGGGAAGGGCGCTTGCCTCCGAGTTGCCTGAGGGGATTCTGAGGAGTTTGGACATAAGTTTCAGGAAGAGATGTGTCTTTACCAAATCGGAATCCTTCTTTGATATCAGCATTGCATAGAGCTCTGATACAGTTAGCCATGATCTTCCTGGTCTCAGCTGGTGCCTGGAAAAGATACCAAGATTTTGATAATGAGTTTCTATATCTTGGCAACATTCAACACGGCTACACCCAGGTATAGCAAACGTACCCAATCATGACAGGCAACAAGAAAATGGTCAGCTCCACTACTTCTGTTCCAGAAGTTATATTTCGTCTGGATTATATGAATGTAGTTGCTTAATGTTTCAATCAATGGCTTGCGATTGTGAGAATCGGGCACATACAGAGCCACCTCTAACATCCGTGAACTGAAAGGTAAGTAAAATAGGTGGGCCTTTTTAGGCTTTTTAGTGACGATTTTTTTGTTTGCTTTTAGCTGCTTCATGAACCATCCCTCTGATGCATATATGCCTTTAAGAGGCGGCTGATGAAATATAGGTCGTTCGCCTTCACCATAGATATAAACCTTGAGAATCTGCTCCATCAACTCATAACTCCTGCACTTCACAATTTGAACTTTATCGAACACATACAAAAACTTTTCTAACAAAGTTTATGATTTCTGTCATCTTCATTTCACCAATTATGAAGTCAAACCATCAAATGATATGTTAATTACGAGCAAGCTTCTCAATGTGAAGCAAATACTACTACTATCATACTAACAATGTGTCAAGGCAATAAACAAGAAATATCCACCTCTTTGGCTTGCAAAGAAAGACCATAGAAATAAGAGGAACCTTTCATATCCCTGATTACACTATCCAGGATCAAATGCATGTTCATGAAAGAGTACGCCACCATGGCTACTTCGAAAATTTAACACATTGCATTAATACTTAAATAAAAATGCAACGAAATTTACATCTCAGCTCGGGCAAACTAATGTTACAGAGACCAAGGGGAAGTGTTAGAGGTGTAAGATCAATCAGCATTGTGTAGAATAATTAGAGTCGACTACGTCCTCTAGAAATGCTCCTTGCCAGAATATCAGAACTAATGGAGTTCTATAATGCTAGCACAATTTAAAGTCTGGAACTCCCAAAAATATGCTTATAATACATAAGTCTACGAAAATTTTTAATGTATGTACCCACTATAATATGTGTTTCAGCCAGGCTACTATGGCAGAAGCAGTTGGTATCATGGTAAATAAAATTTGTTATGGATAATTACAACTCAAAGAAGGTGCTGAAAAGAGTAAACTCGAACATTGAGAATTCTAGAAAGTAGAAATAGAACTTACAGAAATCTACAAGGAGTTTCAAGTTTGCTCACCTTTTGAAAGCAGAAAAGTTCCGAAACAAGCTAACATCAAACTGAGGGTCACTTTCTATCAATGGTGCATTCTCAATTAAGAATTTTGCATTTCGCAATTCTTGATCTGCAGGTGAAGACCATCGCATCTTCTGCAAACAATTAAAAGTCATGCTCGTGTATGTGTGTGTGGGGGGGGGGGGGCTTATTTGACCAGACTTTGACACTTCAGCATCTAGGAAATAAGTATTTGAGAATATACCGGTGTTCGGTATGACAGATGACTCTGGACGAGCATATCGTTCATCTTAGATACAGGTACTACTGCAGGTTCTGGTTCACTTAATCTTTCTTTCGCGGCAGGGGTGCTACTGATGGCAGTATCACTTACTGGAGCAGAATGGTCAGCTTTTGGAATGTTAGGATTTTCATTTTTTTGAAGAATATTTTCAGAATCTATTCCTGCAGTTGTATTTGGAGGAGAAGTTTCTGTGGAAGTACTTCGACTTGATTCTGGATTTTGTGGGGTGAGAAAGTGGGATAGCAAACTAGATGGTGATTCAGCAACTGAAGGATTTTCCCCTATGGAAATCTTGTCTTCCTTTCCCTCAGATGTTCGAACGACATCTCCAATCCCGTTGTGGTTAGCACTAGTTCTGGAAGTTTCTTCAGAATCTTGTAGTCCATCATCAGTGTCTCCAATATCATTTCTTACTGCTGTCTCAATGGTTGAGTCACGCTCCATTTCCAAGGAGTCCTTCAATGGGATTTCATCCTCCGGATCAATCTCATCATCTAAGGTATCATTCAAAGTTTTGCCATTCTCCAGACGAATATCATCACCAAAAGTATCATTCAGATTCTTGCCATTTTCCCGACCCAAATTATCACCAAAAGTATCATCCGAAATTTTACCACTATCAAAAACAAAATCATCACCAAAAGTATTATTCAGAGTTCCCAGACCAAAATTGTCACCTAAAGTATCGCTCAGAGTTTTTCCACTTTCATCAACAAATGCATCTTTAACATTTCTCGTATCACCATCCATTCCATCAGTGGCCTTCATGGTGGACGGTATCCCATTAATAACATTCAGATCTGTAGAATTTCTAATAAACTGTGTGAGGTTTCTAGAAGCAGTGGGGTTACTAGATGTATCCCTACTAGGAAAATTGTCGAGAGATATTACTCCAGATTTGCTAGTCTCAAATACAGAGGATAAGACATTAGCATATGGAAGCTCAAAATACTGAACAAACAAAATCAATCCAAAAACCACCCCCATCAGCAAAAGCAGTCTCCTCGTCTCCACCAGGCATACATAACGGAGTTCATTGCCCATCCTAAAATGCCTAGAAAATTAGGAAAGACGCAATCAAGAGCAAAGTTAAACGGACCTAGCAGAGCTCAAACCAGATATGGAAATAGAAAAATAAATGCCACAGGGTTGAAGTTATTTGAACATTAAAGTTCTGGAATCAATTTCAGCATTATACGAAACCGGAGTTTGACAACCAAACATGATAATTAGATACTCGGAGGAATTCAGTTGTCTGCCAAAATCAAGATGGGATTTTGACAGACAGCAAAGTTAATACTAAAGATGGCAAGAAACACAACTAACAACAAACATTAAAGACAATTTCAATTATAAGGGAAACAAAAAATAAGTAATACTAGAACAACAACGCAATTATGAATTAATCATGCCAGTTTCAAGATTGGCATAAACAAACACAAGCAAAACACCAGAAACAACCCAACGAACTAGATCAAGAAACACAACAACAACAACAACAACAACAACAACGGCAAACTCCAATTCAGCAATCGAAAACGGTAACAAAAACATTAAAAACCTAGAAATAAGGAGAAATTAAGAACTGACAAAAAAGTACAAGCAATTAGCGGCAAGAATCGTAAACATCAAACCGGAGTCTCTGAGCTGCCAGAACTACACTACAAACAAACCTTTACCTCAAAATCAGCTAAATAAATAACCAACAAATATCTATCATTGCATGCAATATCAATTAGTCAACTATAACAATAATTGAAGTTATTATATATCTAAAAAAAGCAGCTTTCTTTCTTTCTCAACCTTAAATTTTGAACTGTAACTAAACAGATATTCCAATAACAACCACGTGAAATGATATATCTGTAACTAGTTACCTGTCTGATATGTCACCTAATCATATATTCGATCCAATTTCACTTCCTTTTGAATGGGTTCTTGATTTTTCTTTTGCTTCAGCAGTTGGTGAAAGGAAAAGTTGTAGCTATAATAAGACACTTTCTCTTTTATAATTCTGTCTCTCTCTCTCTCTCTCCTTTTTTTAATCGTTTGTTTTCTACTTCTGTTGTTTGAGGGTTTGGGAGTGAAGATGACATTTCTGGGCTTTGACTCCAAATTTTCTATTTCGTTTTTTTTCTTTCGTGAAGAATCATTAATTGGTTGCCAAAAAAACAAACAAATACAAAAGGAAAATATGTATTTCGTAAAATAATTAAAATTATCATAAAAATATATACATATTGTTTTAAAAATCGATGCTTCAAGTTTAAATAATCATTATACAGCCTAATACAGAAACAGATAAATTGATTTTCGAATGTAAGAGATGGAATTGTAAATCAAAATAAATGTCGTAAGAACATATGGAAATAATATAAAAATTGGCGGTTGGATTTTCTCAAATCAAAGGTTTATTGGGTCAATTTTGGACAGGAACTATTTACCAATAAAAAAGAAAATTCAACTTGATTGATAACTCTATGAGGTAATTGTGAAAGGGCAATACTGTACGAAATAATTTCGGTCAATATGCATATCATTGAAGTAACTAGATCTAAAGGTTGTAAAAAAAACTTTTAAGATTCTATTTATGTTTATTCAAGTATCAAATAATCAATGTATTTCCTCAAAAAAAATAAAAAAAAATAAAAATCAATGTATTTTGAAAGGATATAGATTCAACTCCTATGAATTATTTATATATTGATGTTTTAAGCATATATCGATAAGTAGCAACTGCAAGTATTTAAAAAAAATGTGCATTTTGATCTTGATAATATATTCAAGTTATATGTGAGTGCATACATGATTTGTGCAAGTAAAAACTACCTTTCCTATTTGGTTAGTGAATTCGAGCACATCAATTTTGGGTTTTTCCTTATAAAAAAAACAGAGAGAGAGAGAGTAAATTCTTATTTTCATCTGAATTCTTTGCTATTTTCAAATGTTGTACAAGGGAAATTAAGTAACATGCAGAATTTTGAAGAAGAAAGAAATTCCATTACGTAAAACAAAATATCATTCTCAGCTTCATTGATAAGATTAATGAGATACAATACTTACATCTAAAAAAATAAAATAAATCACTATTAGGTAGAATCTTGCTTTCTTGATGATTAGCATCATTCACATCCACATAAAGAATTTTAGTCTATCATGTTTTATTTTATTATATTTTTTTTCTTTACATAATCTAGAAACTCCTGCAGCAGTTGAAGCTCTCGTTTCAGGGTTGGATTAAATGAAGAAAAGTATATATTCATAGTGCATTAAATGAAAAATCATTTCATCTATCTTGCATGCTTTTTCAGCAGCAAATATATATATATATATATATATATAAGCTTTGTAATGAAGATGTTTCTGTCAAACCAACATGATAATCATAGAGATGATCTATTGATGAAGATGAAAAGAAATCTATTAAGCACCAAAAATGGCAAAATCAAAGTTCCTACAAGGAATGAAAAATGAGTATGGAGGTTCACACAATCTAAGAGCTTCTCTAACAGCATAGCTCACGTCTCGGCAAACGGTAGAATTAAGTGCAAAAATGCTATTTGGCTTCTCCAACAGCATAGCTCACGTCTCTCTAGTCTGGTGAAATGTGAATAGTGTCTCGGTTAATTAACCGAGACACTATTCATCTCAGCAGCCAATTTTACTTTTTTTTTCATTTTCTTTCATTATTAATATGGTATGGCAGATGGTTTTTTCTTTTTTTTTTCTTTCTTTCATTATATAATTGTGGTAATATATTTGATTGTTTTTGTATATTTTGTATTAAATTTTTTATTTTATGTTTTAAAAGATAAAATACATAATTAATAAAAATATAATTACATACATATTTAACAATACAAAACCACAAATATATTATAATAAACGATACAAAACTACAAATATGTTACAATAAACAATACAAATACATAATTAATAAAAATACAAACATAATACAATAAGAGTAAAATATTAAAAATACAAAGGAATAGATGAATTTCAAGCGTTTTTTGGCCGATTTAAAAAAATCAAAGACAGAGATGCTCACTTGGCACTTCGTAATGCTTTGATTGATCATTTGTGGGATCAGTTTTCAAATTCAAAGATGTAATTGTTATGAGATGTAGTTTATGTGTTTTATTGAATGTTTTATTATGAAATGTTGAATTTTATTTTGAATAAGTTGATTGTTTTTACATGAACATTTTAATTTTTATAAAATAAAAATAAAATTTAATTATAAATTAATTAAAAATAAAAAATACTGAGCAAGAATATTAATATTATATATATATATAATCATATTCAATTAAATAATTCGTTAAAAAAATTAATTCAATAATAAAGAGTATAAAAATGGAATATTCCATTGTAGGGTGAAATGTAGAGTGATGTTGTTGGAGATGAAAATTGAAAATCTGTAACTTTAACTGTAGTGTAGTGTAGAGTTAACTGTAGTCTGGTGAAAACTGTTGGAGATGGCCTAACCTACATAAAGCCTTCATTAGAGCAAAAGGAAAAAGACAAGAATATCCCTAGACTATAAGCTAAATACAAAGAGACCATAAATACTTCTAACACCCTTTCTCAAACTTGAGGTGTCACAGCAACGAGCATCGAAAGTTTGCCAACCAAGAAGCGAAAGTGTGGAAGCGAGAGAGATTTAGTGAACAAGTCAGCGATCTGCGACGACGAGGCAATGAACGAGAGTGTGAGCGTGCCAACCTGGAGGTGATACCGATTGAAATGGCAATCAATTTCAATATGCTTGGTTCGTTCGTGAAAAATGGAGTTGTGGGCAATTTGGATAGCATTCTTATTATCACAATATATAGGAGTGGGCTCATGAAGATAGACCCCATATCAGTTAGTAACCGACGAAGCCAAACAATCTCAGTGGTAGTGGAAGTCATGGCCCTATATTCGGCCTCAGTGGAGGAGCGTGAAATAACCAGTTGTTTCTTACTCTTCCATGATATGAGAGAATCTCCAAGAAACACACAAATACCAATGGTAGACTTTCGATCAACAGGATCACTGGCCTAGTCCGCATCAGAGAAAGCTCGCAGTACAATAGAGGAAGTAGAAAAAAATAGTAAACTCTGAAACATAGTACCTCGAAGATACCACAGAATGTGAAGAACGGTGGCCTAATGGGTGGTGGTGGGAGATGAGACGAACTGACTGACAATATGAACAGCATAAGCAATATCCGGACTAGACATAGTAAGATAAACCAAGCTACCGACAATGGTGCGATATAATGTTGGATCTTCCAAGGGAATGCCATCTGATGGTGAAAGATGAACATTGGCTTCCACAGAAGTGTCAATGGTATGACTGTCAGTGAGGCGAGCACGATCAAGGATGTCACTGACATATTTAGATTGGGAAAGAATGTATCCCTTAGGAGACCAACAAATCTCAATACCGAGAAAGTAGCGAAGAAGACCCAAATCTTTCATCTCAAAATGAGTGGCCAAATCTGATTTCAAAAGAGAAATCCCATCTATATCACTGTCGATAATGATCATGTCATCAAAATACAAAGAGAGAAGAATAATGCCAGAAGATGAATCCTTAACAAAGAAAGCACAATCATTATCGTTGGAACGAAAATCAAGAGAAAGTAGAGCATCTGAGAATGTGCATACCAGGAACGGGAAGCTTATTTGAGCCCATATAAGGATTTTTTAAGCTTACAAACATGTCCAACCTGGTGAGGGATACCGGGTGGGGGAGTCATGTAAACCTTATCAATAAGATTTCCATATAAGAAGACATTCTTAACATCTATCTGTATGATAGGCCATTGGCGGACAGAAGCAACAACAACAAGGGTACGAATGTCGGTCATCTTGGCAATCGGAGCAAAAGTTTCCTCATAATCCAAGCCATATTGCTGTGAAAAGCCTTTGGCCACCAATCTGGCTTTGTATCATTCAATCAATCCATCGAATTTGGTCTTGATCTTGTAAACCCAACGAGAGCCAATAACATGTTTACCCAATCGAAGAAGTACCAAATCCCAAGTCTTAGTCTTGGATAAAGCATCAAGCTCATCGGCCATAGCCCGCTACCACAAAGGATCAAGAACAACTTCTTTATAGGATGTAGGCTCAGAAATCTTGTGAATGGAGGTAAGAAACGAGGTAAAAGAGGGAGAATAAGAAGAGTAAGCAAAGTCAGAGAGACGAGTAGACTTATGAATGTGATCAGAACAACGAGGAGGGGGGATCATCAGCTCGAGAAGCGAAGAAAGAATAGCCGAGGTAGAAGGAATTATAGCATCATCATGTGGATCATGATCAATACCTGCAGGGTTAGAGTCAACATTGCTGCCAAAATAGTCTGTAGGGATGAGGTCAAACTGAGACACAGTAGGAGAGTTGGAAGGAATAGAGAAGAATTGAATACGCTTGAACATGTCGGGAAACGTATAATTTGTGACTGACGGGGTCAAAATAACGATACTCTTTTTTACCGTCTCCATAACCCAAGAAAACACATAAAGCTGAACGAGAGGATAGCTTGTTACGTTCAACATAAGGTCGAAGAACATAGCAAGCACTCCTAAAAACACGTAAGGAACTGTAATCAAGAGCATGACCAAAAAGACTCTCAAAGGGAGACATACTTGAAGTAATCGTAGAAAAAATTTTGTTTATCAAGTAAACCGCAGTGAGAGCAGCTTCACCTCAAAAATCACTAGGAACAGAGACAGATAAAAGAAGGGAACGAGCAGTCTCCATGATATGTCGATGTTTTCTTTCAGCAACCCCATTCTGTTCAGAAGTGTCAGTACAAGATGTTTGATGGATAGTGCCATCAGCAGCAAGAATCTCATGAAAACTGTTGGAAGTATATTCCCCACCCAAGTCACATCTAAAAAATTTGATAACTTGTGAAATTGAATTTTCACAAAAGCACGAAAGACAACATAAATACTTAGAAAATCAGAATGATGCTTCATCACATAAAACCAGCAGTAGCGAGTATGATCATCAATAAAAGAGACATAATATCTTGACCCTCCCTCAGTAGCAACAGGGGAAGGACCCCAAACATCAGAGTGAATTAAATTTAGCAAAAGGAGATTTGGTGACAGTGTTACTTTTAGAGAAAGGTAAGACGGAGAATTTTGCCAGTTTACAACCATTACAACTCAAAATATCATGGCCCTTAACCTTTCCTAAAGACCCATTAGAAACCAGATAATTCAAACGAGAGGATGATACATGACCAAGGCGAGAATGTCACAAATAAAAGTCAGATGAAAAAGGACTCAAACGAAAACTAGACAAATCCATACTAAAAGCAGCAATATTAGAAACCTGAAGATCATCCATGATGTACAATCCTCCCTGCCCATGGCCTGTCCCAATCCGCTTCTTAGAATGAAGATCCTACACATAACAATCAGTAGAGGAGAAAGTGATAATGCATCCAGAATCACAAATTTGACCAACAGAAATTAAGTTCAATGCTAGTTCAGGAATGTGGTAAACATGGGGAAGAGAAACATGAGATGAGACAACAGAACCAACACCTGCTAATGGCATAGGAGTACCATCAGCAGTTATAACAGAAACAGAATTGAAAGGAGTGAGAGAAACAAAGGAGTCAGCAGTGGGAGACATATGGTGGGATGCCCCCGAGTCCAAGAGCCAATCTGAAGAAGATATACCTGTGGAACTCGGAGTGGACAAACCTGCAGCATCGGACATGGCATGAGGCTGTTGGGTGAGGAGTTTTTGAATTTGTTCAAGAAGTACCTCGGCAGAAGTGGCATGGGAAAAAGAAGATACAGCAGCTGTGTTAGGAGGCCTAGGATGTCATGGCTGGAAACTTGAAAGAGGAGGTCGAGAACTTGAAGAGGTGCCTTTGTTGGCCAATAGGGGACATTGGCTTTCCAATGTCCTGGTTGGTGACAGAAGTTACATTCATTGGGATTTGAATTTGGTCAACTCTAATTCCTATTCAGATGTGGATTCTGAAAATGTTGATTCGGATTCTGTGTGGGGCGAGAATGAAAAGTCAAAACAGATTGGTTTGGCACCGGACTGACGGCTATCTCTATAAACCAACACAAGTCGTCAAACTTGAGCCTAAGCTCTTCAGCAATGAGTTCACTGACGACCGCATCAATAGAAGGCTATCAGAAATTGAATGAGGCGTTGCTCTTCACACCTAGCAATGTGTAACGACCTGGCTACCGGACTGACGGTTGTCCCCATAAACCAACACAAGTCTTTCTAGCGTGCTTTGACCTCACTCACACGCTCCCTGAAAAACTTCTTAGGGGGTCACCCATCCCACCATTGCTCCAGGTCAAGCACGCTTAACTTTGGAGTTCTGGTGGAACGAGCGTCAGAAAAGAAGATGCACCTTGTTAGTATGAGTAGCACCAATCAAATCCTTTAAGCTCTCCTCAACTATACAGTCCCATTCCTGTATAGCCTCAGAATCACTCTCTTTCGGGTGGATTCGGTTCATTCATGTGCCCCTTCGCTCGGAAGTCTTATAGGAGTCGCTCTTTGTCCGTGCCTTGCATCGGCGATCACTCCATACTTCGGCCCCGGGCGTCACACAATGTAAGGAGGAAATGCCCTAAGTTCTGTTGATTCTGTCATAGCCAACTGATCCCAAAAATTTGTCATAGCGGAATAGAAATCTTGGATACTCATATCCTTCTGTTGGAATGTGCGAATGTCCATTTCCAGTTGATATTGCTTTGCAAAGTTGGACTGTGTGTACAACCTCTCCAAATGATCCCACACTTGTTTAGTAGTATCATACCTAGCCAATTGCATACCAATGGAGTTATCGACTGAGTTATTAATCCAAGTAATAATCTTGGAGTTATTAACCTCTCTATTTGTTCCTCATACTTTTCATTACCAGCCTCAACAGGCTTCGATTTCATTCCACACACATAGCCCCACATCTTCTTTCCTATGAAAACATTCTTCATAACATAACTCCAATAAGCATAATTCTTTCCATCCAAACAAGCACTGATGGACTGCAACGAGTCGTCTCTCTCAGTAGCCAAGTGGAGACCAAAAAGAAATAGTAAGAAAACAAACAAAAATCCCACAATCCAAGACAAAATCACCAAAAGCTTAACAAGTAGACATCTAACGAACTAAACCACATGTATAAACATCACGAAAAATCTGGAAGAGCAAACAAGTCGAGAGAAATATCGGAAATAATCGAGTTGTCAGAGAACCTCAGCAGCATCGGGAACAGTAACTCAAAAAATTCGAGTTGGATCCGCGAGATCGTATATTGATCCTTAAACCCGCTTTAATACCATGTCAAACCAACATGATAATCATAGAGGTGATCTATTGATGAAGATGAAAGGAGATCTATTAAGCACCAAAAATAGCAAAACCAAAGTTCTTACAAGGAATGAAAAGTATGGAGGCTCACACAATCTAACCTACATAAATCCTTCATTAGGGCAAAAGAGAAAAGATAAGAATATCCCTAGACTATAAGCTAAATAACAAAGAGACCATAAATACTTCTAACAGTTTCAAGATATTACTCTCAAAATAAATATATATACTTAAATTCATTCAATCTATCTTGTAAAGTAAATTTGTACAGAATGTATTATGTCTATACATTTTTTTTTTCACTCAATATCTCGTCTTAGGCCTTGTATTCGGTTAATCCGGCTATGTATCCCTATCACCGAGCTAAGCACCTATCTGGTGAACTCTGGCATACCACAATGAATGAAGTATCATATGGAAAACATCAAACTTCACAGGCTTATGATGCCAAAGAAAATGCTTCTGCACCTGCTTCACCCTTTGCTGCATCTCAATGTATCTCTTTTCTGGGATTGATGTAAGAATATTCTTCAAGTTGGGAATGTCCTTCTCAAGTGTAAAGACGGCAAAAGACTCCCAGTTTAGAGTCTCGAAGAATGGAGGAATGTAGTTGTCTGATAAGATCACAGGTACACACTCGAAGAAGATGGCCTCAACAACACGAGGGGAGAAAGCCTCGTAGCCTTTGGCGCTGATGCAGTATTTGCTGCTCTTCATGTACTGGGTGTAGGTCATCTGATCCTTTACCTTTTGTAGCTTACCGAAGATCTTCATGTCGGGGTCCTTGTTTTCCCAGTGATTCAGCAAAATGGGACGGAGATAACCATGGTTTTGCCCTGCAAAGAAGGCTAGGATGTGGCGTTGAGAGGGTGGTTTTCCTCCGAGGCTTTTGAGGGGGCTCATGGCATTGCGCATGCGTGTTTGGGGTAGTGATACATCTTTGCTGAACTGAAATCCTTTCTTTACATTGGCGTTGCATAGAGCTTTAATGCAGTTATTCATGATCCAACTAGTCACTGCAGGCGCCTGAGAGGGAAAAAATGAAGTAAAAACGACCCAATCATGGACTAATAGAATACATAGTACACTATAACTTATAGCATCAAGATTGTGGATGTACCGAATCATGGCAGGCAACAAGGAAATGGTCAGCTCCATTGGTTCTATTCCAGAAACGATGAGTTGTTGTGATATTCTGGAGGTAGCTACTCAGATATCGAACCAAGATCTTGCGACTGTGGGAGTCTAGATCAAGCAAAGTCTTCTGCAATACGCGTGAGCTGAAGGGCAAGTAGAAGAGATGGGCTTTATTGGCATTTCTGGTGATAAAGTGCTTGTTTTCTTCGAGCTGCTTCATGAACCATCCTTCAGAAGCATATATTCCGTTGAGTTCTGGTTGATGGAATATAGGCCTTTCTCCTTCAGTATATATGTAGATCTTTAGAGTCTGCTCCATCAGCTCATAGCTCCTGCAAATGAGAATTAGGATTAGGAGTCTTGATGAAAGCATTCGAGAACTTAGTCGAGCAATTCCATCACTAGTCTGGGAAAAGTTGCTGGTTTTAAACAAGTTCTATCTGCCATATATTTGGGATGATCAACTGTAGGAATCGGATTTTATCACCAAAACCAAACAAGATATCATGTTAGGGACCAAAGTGCTCAATGTAAGTAGCAAATGCAATGACTAGAATAATTTCTTGCTCTTTACATGATATTCATCTTGATTTTCATTTAACTAATATAGAAAACCTAAATGAGAATCCTTGTGTCTGTAAAGAAGCATATATATTCAAGCACTAAAGACAAAATTTAGAATGACTTACTTTATTTTTACCTTGTAAATGCAGAAAAATTCCTGTACACATTAACATCAATGCGATAGTTCTTTTTGATAGAATCTGCATTCTCTATCAGCTTCTTTGCGTTCAGTAATTCTTTGTCTGCTTGTGAAGGCCACTGAGCTTTCTACAATGGAAAAATTATTTGCAAGAAATGGCAATCAACTAATATATAGCATAAGCTGGTGTTAAATGTACACATACCACAGAATGATTTGAAACGCGACTTTTACTCAGCAAATCATTCATTTCAGATATTGGCACAACTGCAGCCGGTTGTCCCTTGATCCTTGTCAATTTAGGAGTCCTACTGCTGGCAGAATTGTTAAAATATGTTGAAAGTTGAATGTTAACATATGGAAGAGAAGTTTCTGTGGAAGTACTTCGACTTGAATCTGGATTTTGTGGAGGGAGAAAATGGGATAGCAAACTAGATGGTGATTGAGCAACTGAAGGAGTCTCCCCTTCGGATATTCTGTCCTCGTTTCTCTCAGTTCTTTGAACGACGTTTCCAATCCCATCATGGTTCAGAGAAGCACTAGTTTTGGAAGTTACATCTGACTCCTGTAGTCCATCACCAGTTTCTCCAATATAATTTCTCAATGCCGTCTCAATGGTTGAGTCACGATCCATTTCCAAAGAGTCCTTTAATGGAATTTCATCGTCTGGATCAATGCCATCATCTAAGGTATCATTCAAAGTTTTGCCATTTTCCAGACTAAAATCACTACCAGAAGTATCATTCAGAGACTTGCCCTTTTCCAGACCAAAATCATCGCCTAAAGTATCATTCAGAGTTTTACCACTTCCCACAACAAATTCATCTTCAGCATTTCTCGTATCACCATTTCCATCGGAGGCCTTCATGGTAGTCGGTACCTCATTAGCAACATTTAAATCCGTAGAATTTCTACTAAACCGTGTCTGGTTTCTAGAGACAACGGGGTTACTCAGCGAACCCCTACTAGGAACAATGTCAATAGTTGCTACTTGATATTTGCTAGTATCAAACACAGAGGATAAGACATTAACATATGGAAGCTCAAAATACTGAACAAACAAAATCAATCCAAAAACGAACCCTATCAACAGCAATAACCTCCTCGTCTTCACCGGCAGGCATACATAGCGTAGTTCATAGCCCATGCTAAACCCTTAGAAGATTAGGAAAGGCACAATCAAGAGCAAAAAAGTTAAACCTAGCTAGTACGTAGAGCTCACATCAAATATGGAAATAGGGAAATAAATACCACAATTTTGATGTTATTCGAACAATTCCAATATCAGAAGCAATTTCAGCATTATATGAAAAATAGCATTAGATACTCAGGGGAATTCAGTTGTCAAATTTTACACAGACCCCCATTTCAAAATTACCAAATTTGAAATGGGATTTTCACAGACAACAAAATCAACATTAAATTATGGCATGAAACACAACCAACAATAAAAATGCAAAGACAATTTCCATTGCCTGGGAAACAAAGGAAAACTAATACTAGCAAAATAGCAACTCAATTATGAATTATCTCATCAGATTTCAAGATTGGCATAGACAAACAGTAGCAAAACTCCCTTTTCCAGCAACTAACTAGATCAATAAACACAACAACAACTACAGTAAGAAGAAAACCGCCAAATTTCAAGAATCTAAAAACATTAAAATGGCCGAAACCCAGACAAGAAAAATAATTCAGGAAAAACTGCAAGCAATTAAAAACATCAAACCTGAGTTTCTGAGCTGCCAGAACTACAACACTGCAAACAAACCTTTACCTCAATACAAGCTGTAATAAATAACCAATATATATATATATATATATATATCATTGCATGCAATATTAATTAGTCAACAACAACAATAATTGAGGTTATACATGAAAAAAAAAAAAGAGCTTTCTTTCTCAGCCTTAAAATTTGAACTGTAACTTAATCAGATTTTCCAGTAACAACCACGGCTTCTCTAATTGATTTTCTAATATACGACATGAAATGCTAAAAATTGTAATGGAATTAATTAATGTGCAAATTAACGGTCGGAGTTTCTCAAATCAAAAGTAGATTTAGTTAACTTTTCGAGAAGAAATATTAACCTTTTCCTTTCCGCGATAAAAAATAAAATTCAATTTTATTTTATTTGAGAAAAAAAAAAGTTTGTATAAATGGCCCACAGGTCTATGGGGAATATTGTAAAAGTGCAAAAATGTAACAAAAATGATTTCGGTCAAAATCCACTTCATTGAAGTAAGCAAATCAATTGATATCTATGCTAATATTACATCCCATCCGATGTAATGTTATATATATAAATAATTTTTATTATTTTTATTTTTAAATAAGTGTCATTATGGATAAATATACAGTATTAATAAAGATATTAGTTAGATAATCAAATTATATTATACAACAATACATTAAATGTGTTAAATATGATTGTTTGAATGCATTAAATAAGGACAAATATAAGAAAATGTGAAATTTTTACCTTGATTATGTAGAATGATACTTTTTGTGAAATAAAATTAAAGTGCTAGGTGAAATAGGGGAGTATTAAATAGTTTGCAAAAATAATATAATTTAATTATAGTTAAATACAATTAAGGATTACTATCAATTCAAGGCTCGAAAGATGATTTATCTATCGATAATTCGATATAGAGCTTAAAAGATAAATTCTATCAATTCAATACTTGAAAGATCTAAAACTATCGATTTAAGACTTTAACGATGTTAAAACTCCATCTAACAGAAGGTTATGTGGCCGTTAAATATCCACATCATTTTGACACGTTATTTTTATCCTAAATTAAATTAAATAAAAAAAATATAAATTTACATTAACTAAATTAAATAAAAGGCTTTATTATATTCTGATAACTAGAATTACCCACCGTGAGATACACGGATAAGATATGTGTAATTATTATTATTTTATTAAAAAAAGTAAATATGAAAGAAATATAATAAAAACATTTAAACTTAAATTTCTTTAACTTTCAAAATATTGTAGATTTTAAAGGTAATTTTTTATTAATCACACCGAGAATATCCAAACGGTGGAGGACTCATGTATAGGAGAGGTCTCATATTTGAAACATAACAATTAATAAGTCTGTATCGTCTTTTTAGTTTTTCTTTTAATTTTACAAAAAAAAAAAATCTAATACATGTTGACTTTAAAGTTTTATTTTTTATTTAAATTTTAATATTTTAAATTTATATTTTTCTTCACCATAATGAATAGAAAAATTATACAATCGTAATTATTTTCAGATTAATTAAAAAAAATTGTAATGCATAAATTTGATATATATGATTTTTTATTTTTTTTAGTATTGATATATGTTTTAATTTTCTTGTTTGAAGCTTTAAATTAAAATTCAGCAATTGATTTGAATAAAAAAATATAGTTAAATCAAAATTTATATATAGAGAGTTGACCAAAAAACATAAATTACATTACGAATTTTGTAATACTTATTTATATGCATAATTTATAATGTAGACTCTTAATTAAATTTAATACAATGCATTCGTAAAATATTAAATATAAAAAAATTATATAAAATAGATACTTAAATGATTAGTATATAAATTTCTCAAAATTTATTTGTTTGGAAATATAATATATAGCACCTTTGGAAAATAGTCATAAAATTTTCAAAATGCAATAACTACAAAAAAAATAAAATAAAAAAAAAATCATCTACCATTAATTATGTAAATTTATCATAAATTATAAATATGTAAGCTACACATTTAGATAAGCAGTTATGCGAGTTATGATACATATCTATATATATATTATAATTTATAATAGGGTTTTATATACTTCATCCTATAAATCATGAGTAATTATACATATCCATTGTAAATGGTAGAAGGAGAGATAGACTTAGTGGTTGAATGAGAAAATATTATTCAAGTCCAATATCGTGCCCTTCATATAGTATAAATTTTAATATTATTTTGTAATCATAAAATTTAAATTACTAACGCAAATATGCAACAATGTGGAAATCTTCTGTGTAAACTACGAAATATGCAAGCATATCTATATATGATGTAAAAATATTAAAATTGGCTCTAGCCAATTTAAAGCAGAATAAAAAGAAAATCAAACCCTTTTTTTTTACACTAATCATTCATCTAGAGCCTATGACCATAAATATTATAGATAAAGTAAAAATAATGTTGTACGTCTGATTGTGTGAGGGTGCCGGATTTGGTTCAATCAAGAGTGGTTTGATTGTGTGTTAGAGAGAGAGTGTGCAAATTCAAGAGAGAAACAATGGTTTTCTTTATTTTTATTATCAACACACCCACCCACCCACCTTTTATATATATCTGGACACCCAATAAAAATTAATCAAATTTAGGAAATTTTGTGAATGGTACATTAGCTACTCTATTCATGCCGAAGTTTTTGAAATTGTAAAAAAGTGATTTATTGCGTGAATTACAAGCTAATTTAAATTGTACCCATTAATTAATGACAAAAACTTATATGAGATCGTCTAACGGGTCTCTTACGTTAGACGGATCAAATAATATCCAACCCGCCCAAAACCCGCCCAGACCCGCCCTAACAGATTTTTTTTATTTTTTTTTAAATTTTCGGTGGCTGTGGCTGTTGGGCCAACAGCCCACCCCTCGTTTAGCCCCCCCTCCCTTTTCTTCTCTCCTCTTCTTCTTCTTTTGGTCTTTCTTTCTTTTCATTTTTGTTCGTTTCTTTTTTTTTCCTTTTTTTTCTTTTTTGTTTTGTTTTAATAGTTATTGCATATCAAGCGCAATACACGAGTTCACGCGTTAGCGTCGTGAAAGACATTGAATAAAAAATAATAAATTAGTTCAATTTAATTTTAGATTATATATTTATTTCAAAAATTATTATTTTTTTGAAATAAAAAATATAACCTAAAAATAAATTAAATTTTAAAAAAAAATTAATTCAATTCAATTTTAAGGTATGCATTTATTTTTAAAATACTAAAACGTTTTCTTCTTTCTTCTACTAAAATTGTAGGAAAAATCAAATTCCCAAATTCCATTTCATGTGCAAATTTTGTTTTTATTTTTTTTCTATCTTTCTTCTCTTTTTTTTTTTCGTTTCCTTCTTTTTTTCTTCTTTTTTTTCGTTTCTTTTTTCTCTTTTTTTAATAATTATAATATAGTCTTCTTAGGGTATACATTTATTTTAAAAAAATATATATATATTTTTCTGGAGGTTGACTAATTATAGAGCCAAAAAAGAAGTATCATTAATTATAAGGTAAAGTATTATTAACCATGAGTAGAGTATATCATTAACCAAAGTATCATTATTTATGATGTGAAGTATTATTAACTCACATATGACTATCATTATTTATGGAGTGAAATGGAGTCTCATTACTATGGGAAAAAGTATCACTAATTGCAAAAGAAAGTATCACTAATTGCAAAAGAAAGTATCACTAATTGCAGGAGAAAATATCACTAATTAGAAGAAAAGTATCGCTAATTGCAGAAGAAAGTATCAATAATTAGAAAGAAAAGTATCACTAATTGCAGAAGAAAGTATCACTAATTGAAGAAAAGTATCACTAATTAGAAAGAAAAGTATCACTAATTGCAGAAGAAAGTATCACTAAATAGAAAGAAAAATACCACTAATTGCAGAAAAAAGTATCACTAATTGTAAAAGAAAGTATCACTAATTAAAAAGAAAAGTATCACTAATTGTAGAAGAAAGTATCACTAATTAGAAGAAAAGTATCACTAATTGCATAAGAAAGTATCACTAATTAGAAAGAAAGGTATCACTAATTGCACAAGAAAGTATCACTAATTAGAAGAAAAGTATCACTAATTGCACAAGAAAGTATCACTAATTAGAAAGAAAAATATCAGTACAAACATATTGCAATTCAAAAATTGAATCATTAGCTACATAAAAGAAAATGTTGCAATTCAAAAATTGAACATGTTAGTGAGTAGTAACTACTCATTATATTAATGATGTTTCATTTTTTATTACGAGTGATACTTACTTCATAATTAATGATACTTCTTTGTTGTTAATTTAATAATTAATGCTTAATCATCGATAATTTTCATTTTAATGAAAATATAACTTTTATGTTGTGAAGTATCATTAACATTGATGTGAAGTATCATTAATTATGGATGAAGTATCATTAATAAAATCATTATAAAAAAAACACACAACTTCTAACTCTTCATAGTGAAACATAAATTGGAGCAAAAAAAAACTGCAAAAAAAGAAAAAAGAAAAAAAATGTGTAGATGTGCTGCAAAAAAAAAGACAAAAAAAAGAAAAAAAGAAAAAATGGTCGGACCTTGCGTGTTAGGGAGAGGGAGTGGGGGTGGGGGTGGGGGTTGGCGTGGGTGGGGTGGGGTGGGGCTGTCAAAAAAAAAAAGGAAAAAGAAAAGAGAGAGAGAAAGAGGTACAGCTTGCGTAGGTGTTAGAGAGAGGGAGTGGGGGTGGGGGTGGGGGTGGAGGTGAGGGTGGGGCTGCCACCAAAAAAAAAAAAAGATTCGGGTCGGGTTAGGATCCGTCTAACGGAAGCGACCCGTTAGACCGTCCTACAGGAGTGTGCCTCTTAATTAATTTATTGATTTGTATTTTGTTCTTTTTTGAGTTAATCATTGTTATGCATAGCAAGTAGAAAATCAGTAATATCTAAATTCTTTTTGAGAAATTTAATACTTAATATTTCATATAATTATTAAAAAAATAAATTTCTTTATTAATATAGACTATTATTTTATTCTAATACACATATAATAATATTTATGTCAAAATAATTTTTGAATATGTTTATTGTGTCTTGAGTTGTGAAAATCAATATTATCTCTACCAAAATACGTGAATAAATATAACTATAAATATAAATACAAAGAATAAATTAATAAAAGAACGTCGAATATTTTCTTACTTTGAGGAATTTTTTATCTTGAAAAGAGAGTAGAAGAATCAATATGATCTCTACCAAAATGTGTATAAATATAAACGTAAATACAAAGAATACATAATAATAAATGAAGTTAAGATATCTTTTAGTTTCAGAAATCTCTGGAAAAGAGAGAAGTAGAACTGAAGAACCACTATAAATGAACAAAACTACAATCTGTAAAATCACCGAGAAAAACAAGTATACTACTAAACAACAACTTGTTGAATTTCAATAGAAACAAAAACAACTATAAAAATTAAAAAATTTCAATATCTCAAAAATTAAAAATAATAATAAATTGGAGAACAATAGACTGATATATATTGATGGATGTTTCTGAATAGAAACATTTGCCATGCACAATCAATCGAAATGTCGGATTGATTATATTCTACCTTAGCCATCTACATCAGTACAAAATGAAGTAAAATTTAAAAACCCAATGAGCCATAATGCAAGGGAAGTTGAAGTATGCAATAGTTTAATCAAATTGAAAATGTATGCAGGTACACTATTTCTCTATGTTGCTGCTTGAATTAGGAGGTATAAGAAACAGTGAAATTGCAGCACTTAATTTATTTAATTGGACTTTTGGATTACTTTAATCAAGAGTTTCCAAATATATTATCCTAATGTATTACTCCCTCCATCCCATTTTGATAAGTTGACTGGGGTTTTTCACGGGGATTAAGAAAAGTATTGGGAAAGACAATTAATCAAGAAACTTCCTAATATGCCCCTATTTATTTCTTTGATATTGAATTAATGTCTAATGTGAACATATGAAATAGGGGTATGTATTTGTAAATTAGCTAAATATATATAGAAACATGTCTATACATCAGGACATACCAAAAAGAAAAATAAGTCTATCAAAGTGGGACAGAGAGAGTATTAATAAGGACGATTTTAATTAGTTGATTTCGAGCGCTGAATCGGGGTCATTAATAAGCGATTTTCAACACAATTATGATATGATTTGTTAAATTATTAGAATTATATAATGACTTAACTAACCTTTTGTAAATGAGCGGGAAACATATAGGGAATTGATCAAATGTAAATTAATCCTTAGTGTGTAAACTGTAAACTAATCTCCACCATCTATCTAAAAAATATACGGTCAATATTTGGAGAAAAATCCGATGGCAGTTTTGTAATTTTCGTAACTTTTTTCAGTTTATGGGGGGTATTTCCGTCTGTTTGTTGAAAAAACCTGATGTCATGCTGACTTAGCATCTAAAAAAATTCTTAAAAACTTCAAACGATCATAACTTGCTCGTTTGTATCGGATTTACGCAAATAATATATCAAATTAAAGATCTTTTAATCATCTTTCATTTAAGATCAGTGAAGCATATATTTATCTACAAAATATGGATGAAAAATACAAAAGCTTCATTTTTCACGCGTATTCAAGCTGAGAATACTTCGTTAGTATACAATATATGTTTCATTAGCATATGACAAATGTTTCTTCAGCATCAGTTATATTGCGATAAAGATTTATTCAATCGTAATTAGGTATGCTTCGTTAGCATATAGCAAATGCTTCGTTAGCATATGCCAAATATTTCATTAGTATCGATTATATTACTATAAATGTTTATTACATCTCAATTAATATATGTTTCACTGACATCAATTATATTGCTATAAATACTTATTTAATCTCAATTAGGATGTGTTTCATTAACATATAACAAATATTTCATTAGTATCAATTATATTCACAATGAACAATACATTAATGCATTAATATATTTTTTATATGAGAATGCTAATGCACTGATAACGTTAGCATTGACATATGCTAACTAAAATATTATAATAATGCTAATGTAGTATAATTATATATAGTAATAGAATGATATTTGTTTAATATTACATGTGTATTAACAATGCATAACATCCATCTCAATTAAGCATGATTCGTTAGCATATGACAAATGATTCGCTAGCATCATGATTAGTTATATTGCTATCACATCAATTTTAGAGTTCAACAATTTATTTTTTATTGAATTTTATCATTTGCTGTTGTTAGCACTGTCATACGCTACCAGAAGTATTATGTAATGCTAAAGAAAAGTAATACACAATGCTAACAAAAACAATAATGTTGTGGATAAAAGTCAAATAATGCAGTATATATATATATATATATATATATATTCATTCATTCCCTCTTTAATTCTATCATAGATCCTTAGAAGTTTAAATTAAATTCGACGTTTAACTAACTTTAGTATGTAATTGTAATACTTTTTTTCGATCACAATAATACATTAATATAGTTATTTTTATTTTTATTTTCAATTTTGATGGGGGGAAATGATTATTATAAAAAGAGATCTGGACTCTAGGGAGAGAATAAAATTAAATTAATTAATTTATTAAATATTTCAATAACATTTAATAGTTTGCGATGGAATTAAAATCATAATAATTAATTATAAATATAATAAAATTTAATTAATCAAACAAACAAAGAAGAATGTCAAACTAAAAAATAATGAGACCCGAACGATAAAAAGTGGTGGTTCTATTTGATGAAATTGAATGAAAATCCATGTTTAATTTAAATAAAATAATTAATATAAATTCGTGTTTTTTAATTTAATATATGAAATGATGTTGATATTTAACGGGCACATCACTTTTTATTGGATGGAGTTTGAACATTGTTAAATCTACAAGCCTTAAATTAATAGTTATAGATCCCTCAAGCTTTAAATAGATAGAATCTATCTTTTGAACTCTATATTGATAGATAAACTTTCCTTCGGGTCTTGAATTGATAATTCTCCAATAATTAATTGAAATAATTATATAAAGTATTAGTGCATTTTGATTTCGATAATATAATATTTATTAATTAAAATACACAAATTTACATTATTTGTGTAAAAAAAACTAAATTTCTATTTTGTCATATTTAAAAAGTAAATTCTACCACACAATCATACGAATTATTTTCTATTTCCAAATGTTGTACAAGGGAAAATTAGATAACACACGAAATTTAGGAGAAGAACAAGATTCGAATATGTAGAACAAAATGTCATTCTCAACTTCATTAATAAGATTGATGGTATGCAACAATCCGATGAGATTCTCTATTCCAGATTTGATATTTTAATCGGTTTTCACGATTAAATTTAAGAAATTTTCTTTCATTTTTCGTTAACTTTAATTTATCATGTTTTAGTTTAATTTTATGATTGTGTTTTAGGATTCACCCCATCCAATTAGAATTTATAATTATTTTTTAATATTTAATTTTCAAAGAAATGATTATGGTTGATTATTTTGGAAATATGATATATAATTTTTAAAATTTTAATCTTTTGTTGATAGATGTGACTAGATTGATAATGTTATATTTTTTTTTTATAATATCTATTATTAAACTTGTGAATTTGATCGTGGAATATGGGTTGGAACACCAAATCTGGAATAGACCCCGCAACAATTAGGTCAACAAATTTTTTTTGTTAGGTGAAATCGTGCTTTCTTAATGAATAGCAACAATGCTACTACATACATAACATGCTATCTATATACATGGAGATGGAAAGATCCAAAGTCCCAGTAATGTCCCTAATAACCCGCCGTTTTAGGGTGTTCTAATTGCCGAGTGGCCGGCAGCCAACTCGCTGACTAAACATCATGAGTTTGAATCTCACCAACATCTTCCAGAATCGAGCTACCAAAGAAAAAGGTCCTCACCACCTAGCTAAGCACCTGTTTGTAGAACTCTGGTATACCATAATGAATGAAGTATCATGTGGAAAACATCAAACTTCACAGGCTTATCATGCCAAAGAAAATGCTTCTGCACCTGCCTCACCCTTCGCTGCATCTCAATGTATCTCTTTTCTGGGATTGATGTAAGAATATTCTTCAGATTGGGAATGTCCTTCTCAAGTATAAAGACGGCGAAAGACTCCCAGTTCAGAGTCTCGAAGAATGGAGGAATGTAGTTGTCTGCTAAGATAACAGGGACACACTCAAAGAAAATGGCCTCTATTACACGAGGGGTGTAGGCCTCGTAGCCTTTGGCACTGATGCAGTATTTGCTGTTTTTCATGTATTGGATGTAGGTCATCTGATCCTTGGATTTCTGCAGCTTACCGGAGATCTTCATGTCGGGATCCTTGTTTTCCCAGTAGTTCAACAAGATGGGGCGGAGATAACCATGCATTTTTCCTGCGAAAAAGGCTAGGATGTGGCGTTGAGAGGGTGGTTTTCCTCCGAGGTTTTTCTGAGGGTTCGTGGCATTGCGTATGTATGTTTCAGGTAGGGATACATCTTTGCCGAATTGGAATCCTCCCTTTACGTTGGCGTTGCATAGAGCTCTAATGCAGTTATTCATTATCCGACCGGTCTCTGCAGGAGCCTGATGCAATAGAAGAAAAAAAAAAGATTGATTCTCACTGCATAAATGAGTCAGTGCACAATAACTTATAGCATAAAGTCATGGATGTACCCAATCATGGCAGGCAACAAGAAAATGGTCAGCTCCATTAGTTCTATTCCAAAAACGATAGGTGCTCGTGATATTCTGGAGGTAGCTATTCAGATACCGAACCAAGTTCTTGCGACTGTGGGAGTCTGGAACGTACAAAACCTCCTGTAATATGTGTGAGCTGAAGGGCAAGTAGAAAAGATGGGCTTTATTGGAATTTTTGGTGACGAAGTGCTTGTTTTCTTCGAGCTGCTTCATGAACCATCCTTCAGAAGCATATATGCCATTGAGCTCTGGCTGGTGGAATATCGGCCTTTCTCCTTCAGTATATATGTAAATCTTTAGAGTCTGCTCCATCAATTCATAGCTCCTGCAAATGAGAAATAGGATTAGGATTAGGATTCTTGATGAATGTATTCGAGAACTTAGTCGAGCAATTCCATCACTGGTCCAGCAAAAGTTGCTTGTTGATCAACTGAAGAAATTGGATGTTATCACCAAATTGTCTATGCGAAATAAGTAATCATCCTCGAATGGATGATGCCAAAAAGTCCCATCTCTTAGAGAAGGAAAATATAAATTAACACATTATGGCATTTTGCGAAGCTGTATCTGCATTTTGGTTAGATGCAGGTACAGTAGATAGTAAACATTTGCGGTTCATGGTCAGTTCAAATGTTTTCATCTTGATTTTCATTTAAATAACAGAAAATCTAACTGAATCATTTTATGTGTAAAGAAGCATGAAGATCAACCACATATAAACAAGAATAGATGCGAGTGACATTCACTAAGACTAATTTAGAATAACTTACTTCATTTTACCTTGTAAATGCTGAAAAATTCCTGTAGGCATTAACATCAACATGAGGGTTCTTATCGATAGAATCTGCACTCTCTATCAATTTCTTTGCGTTAAGTAATTCCTCATCCGCTTGTGAAGGCCACCGAGCTTTCTACAATGGAAAAACTATTAAGTAAGAAAGGACGATCAACTAATATATAGCATACATTAACATTAAATTTACATACACACCATAGAATGATATGAAATGCGACTTTCACTCAGCAAATCATTCATTTTAGATATTGGCACAACTACAGCTGGTGGTCCCTTGAACCTTGTCAACTTAGGAGTCCTTCTGCTGGCAGAATTGTTAACATATGTTGAAAGTTGACTGTGTGTCAAACTAGGCTTTTCATTTTTCCGAACTGTATTAGCTAGATCTTTGACGACTGAAGTTGTACCAACACTTGGGGATCGAATGTGAGTACTTTGATTCAAGCCCTTGTACTTTGGAGTCGAGGCGTGGGAGGGCAAATTTGGTGGTGGGGATGCTACCTGCGGACTTGATATACGGGAAGCTTTCTCTTCATCTATGATGGATGAAGAGACTGCATTTATACCTTGAAGGCTATCCACAGAAGAATTTCTTGCAGAAGTATAGCTCGATACAGGTAAATCATGCACGTGTTGTCTAGCCATTTCTGCAGCCAAGCTATTGTTCCTAACCACTCTGTCATCAGTCGTGGAGTGGTTCATTTCCAAAACATCTGTAGACGAACGCTCATCTACAGGATCACTACTGTCACCAACAGAATCATTCGGGTGCTTGCTGGTTTCTGAATTCTTTTCATCTACAAACTTTGTTACATTCTGAAACGCGCCACCAGTGGAGTTGAAACCACCAGAGACAATCCGGTTAGCTGAATTCTCAGACTCATTAGACAAACCATTAGCCGAAAAATTGCCTGCTGGTGTTACTTCAGATTTGCCAATAGATAATAAAGATGATATAACATATCCATATGGAAGTTCAATGTAATGAACCAACAAAGCTACTGAAAAGGCCAATGCCATAAACCACAGCACTCTCCGAGCTTCCATTAGCCCAACGTTGCTAAAGCAACCACCAACCGGAGCAGTCTAGCTCTATTCCTGCCACAGAAACTGCAAAATCGAATTAAGCCATTGACTTCATTCTAGTTACACAGCAGACCAAGAAGCACCAAAATTCAAGTCTAGAAATGGAGATCAAACCCTAAATTAATCGTTCAAGCATCTAGAACTACGACATTCTACTCTTTCAGATAAATCGTATGTCCAACATAGTAACATCTGAAAATCAGTATACAGATAATTAAGCTCATGAACACACACACACACAATCAGCATATGAAACACAGAGTTGGCTAACAACAGAAAACAAGATGGGATTTTGATAAGTAAGCAGCAATCAAAGCAACCACATGAAATTAATTGCTCAACCATTATATTACATTGAAGTATTGAACACAAATTTTAAAAACCAAAACCCAAAAAAGAATGTTTTTTTAATTATTATTAGTAAAAAATAAATAAATCAACAAGCAAAAGTAGTTAATTCGGTAGTTAGACATAAATTGCAGCAACCAAACACAAAACCCTGCTTCCTGCCAGGAATCCAATAAACCCTCATCAAAGAACAGAGATATAACAACAATTCAAGAAAATTCCACCATAAAAAAAAATCATATAAAAAAGAACACAAAGATTGCAGAAAACAAGACTTACTCATAAAACCCAGGTTGACGAAAATCAACCAAGCTACTATATGTCTGAAGACGTCGAGTTAAACTAGAAGCAAATGCTGCGGTAAAGGTGTTGTACAATGAAAAAGGGTCTTCGGGAAACAGAAAATTATGAACAGCGGAGTTGGAGAAAAAGAAAAAAAAAAGAATATAGATAGATTTAGCCTAGGGTTCAGTGCTATTTCCTGAGATGCATTAATTGCAGAAGAATTAAGACATCAATTCTTTATTAATCTCCACTTCAAACTTTGAACAAACGCGTCACAATTCACACACATGTGCGTTCTTGTATATGAAGAATTAAGAATTTATTATATATATATCAAAAAATAAAAGCTTTTTTTTTTTCTTGTTTTTGCGTTTTGTTAATGCACAGAGATGAAGAAATAAGTAGCTGTTTGCTTTTTGTGGTGGAATTAAACTACATGCAAAGAAAAATCAAACTTTTCCCGGATGCCCTTTTCTCTGCCAACAAACAAGCAAAATCTTGTTATTTTCAAGAATCGTTTTTTATTTATGTAGCCATATTATATTTAATAATACGGTACACAAATACTGTAGGCTGTAGCGAATCAATATTGAGGTTTGAGGCGAGTTCTTTAATCTTTATCAGTATCTGGCAGAGTTTCAATTCTTTTCTGGTATTCTTTATTATTAGGAATTAAATAAAGGAGCTAACTTTATTCCTTCTAATTTAATATGCACCTTGTCTTCATCAAAGGGCCAGACCAAACCCCTTTTTTTTTTTAAGATTTGTTAATTTTTAGTGATTTAATTTTCATTATAAGGTTTGTCCCTTCTGAACAAATTGCCATTAATGTTGCATGAATTATATTTTACAAGGTCTTTTCCTTGCGATGTTGATATCAAATAATGCAATTCATCATTGTAAATTAAACTATTGTTTTATTACAAACTATTTTTCTCAAAGAAAAAAGCTCTATCCAAACTTGCTTGTGGTCCAATAGGTATGAGCTTGGTGATAATCTAATCTTGACACTCTGTTCACATGAGACTTGATTTAGAGGCAGAGCTATCTATCATGTGAGAAAATGTCATTTTTTTCACAAGAATTCTATGCCACAAAAGTCAAAGATCCAAATTCCAATTTTAATATTGTTTGTGTTGCGGAATTTGCAAGGTATTGTGATTTGTGAAGTGGGTAGCTGCTTGAGAAAGAGTCCATGACTTTGGGCTCAAAACAAGTGCAATTAATCTTTTAAAGACCTTTTGAGAATTTATGCATGAATTTTGCGTACTGCTAAAAGGTAGTTCGAATTTCTAGTAACAATTAAGCTCAAACGAACATGAGGGGTATTATATTGCTGGTTTGAGACCAAAATGATTATTTAAGTAATCTGAGATTTAAAAATAGTTCATAAACATGTATTTATTCTATACTTTAGTCCCATTATAATTTACTCCCAATGAGATAGGAGTATTGGATCTAACGATCTTTAAAAAAGAACTATAATGCATACAATTTCTTGTAGTTGTGTAGGGAGTTTAAGCTTATAAACTATAATGCATATGATTAGTTGGAACTTGGAAGAAGTTTTTATCATTTTTGGGTGGGAATAGAAACCAATTATCTTCAATTAAACATAATCAAACTTTATACAATTTAGTACCCCAAAAGTCCAAAACAATGTCATTCATTTTTCCTTTCGTTTTTCATTCATTTTTTCGTTCTTGATCCCCTTCAAAATCACAGTCGTTTTATGTGCAACGTTTTGCAAATTCCTTGTTAAAATATGTGAAAATTTGTGGAATTTTTATTTCCGGTATAAAAGACGGTAAATTCTTATGTACAACATTTGTATATAAAATTTTATATGAGACGCGTTTTTTCGATATAAGAAGTGATATTTATTTCAATTAAAAAATATAATAATTACTACGAAATGTCACCATGTTTTTATTTTTTTAATATTACTAGTACTTCACCCGTGCGATGCACGGGATAAATTTTTTATGTCTTTTTTAATTGAAGGTTATACGTAAATTCTAGATTTTTATAGTTATTTTTCTATGATATGAAAATTGTCAACTTTTGAAATTTTCTTCTATGTATGCAGTAATATTTTGAATATACTCATGTCATAAAACATAAATAAATGAAATTGAATAAAATGGAAAAATAAGGTTTAAAAAGTTACAATACCATAAATTAAAAGACATGTTAAGTTAACATGTTTTGAAAAACTTCCTTATACACAACATTCGTTGTGCATGAACTATTGGTATTCTCCTTATCACATATTAAGATTTTCAAACCACTGCGACTTCTTACTCTCGAAACAGCAACATAAAGTTGACCATGGGAGAGCTAAAATTAAACATACTATTAAATGAACGAATATTGTCTTGAAAATGTTTGCTACTCGGATGGTCTCCAAACATGAGGTCACACAATAATTGTGGTTGCTTTTTTAGGGACGGAAGTTTAATTTTACCACTTGAACAACAAAAGGAGTACGTTGGGTGCTGGGGCTTGTAATCTTTTCGCTGCCTTTTTTCATACAAAAAAAATGCACCACAATGTTGGCAACTATAGATAGGATCCCCATATCGCAATAATCTAAAAAAAATATATAAAGAGTCATCAATATTCAGACTTCACATTAAATTTGATCCAGAAAAAAAAATATAGTAAAAGTTTAAAAGATGCAACAATTGAAAAAAATAATAATAATATTTTTGCATTTTTTTATCTTTCAAGTAGTACGGACTATAAATACAAAATTGAGGGCTATGAATAGAATTACCCCTATTTTAAGATGCAGTAAAATAGATTGCAATTACCATTTGCCACATTAACGTGCGTTGAAGCGGTGTAATTCTGATTACAGGTCCCAACATCTAAAATACTATTAAATATTATCGAATCTTTAGTGGCATCAACAGAAGGAGTGTTACTTAAAGGAACAATGTCGTCAGTTAAGTCGATCACACTTGATTCATCCATGGTCGTGCACCGGATTTTTTTGGATGAAAACAATTCATTTGTTAATATTTTTGCCCGCTGCCTTGAATTATTAATTGTCCCAAAAAATATTATATATAATTAAATATATTTACGTTAGGATAGAGTAGACAAAATTTATTAAAGTTATCAAAAAAATGACTTTGAGTTTTTACGTACCATTTCCAATTTCATGTAATGGATATCGCGGAAGGTTCGTGAACAGTTGACTGTGATAACCTCCATCAGTTGTTAGACATGTGCAAATAATAGAACCTATGTGTAATGTTATAGAGGACGATTAAGATATATATAAATCTAATTATTTAAGAATATATATATATATATGTATATATATATATGGTATGGTTAAAATGAAAACTCATCCCCATGTAGAATTAACTATGAGCTATTATTAACCATCAATCGCATTAATATTAATGGTCAATATTTAATCCTTGATTTAGGGGTCTAGTTGCAAAATTTTGATTTTTTTTCAAATGCTTATATATTTCATTAGGGTAAAATTGTATAAGAAAGATCTTCATGATCCCACATTTATGGCATGAATCCTAATATATTAATACAACCATCGTATAAAAAGTATGCGAACCTAAAAAAAATTAGAAACTTGTCATTTGTAAAACTATTATAATAATGTTGCTATATAATTTTTAACGACTATATTATTTTGTTTAATGATAAAAACCTATTGTCGGAATTAAATTAACAAATTTTAACCTACTTATTAGCAAAGTGTATTATTCATAATAGCAATGTACATATATTCTTAGCAAAATCACGTCTTATTTTTTAGTATACATTTTTTAATGCAATTTTTTTTAATATAAACATAAGCTAATTATATTTTGTTAATTTGATATGCTAACTTTATTAATGTATTATGTAATTAGAAATTGGTAGTATATGCTAATTTCAGAATCGAGTCAGCAAACACATATTAATTAAAATTAGCAATTCAAATATAAGATATTAGCATAAATTAATATTGCTAACATGGATATAAAATTATGCTAGCATGAAATAAAAATGATGATTTCTAATATGTCGGGTACAATACATATTCATCAAATAAATACTAATATTGTATTCAAATATGCTAATATTATGTCTAAATATTGCTCATACCACATATACCAATACCAAAAGATAATTTTGTATCATAAACATGTTGCCACCTCCCTTAATGATTAAACATATTGAAACCAATAAAATAAAATAAAAGGAAAATAAATTAAAAAAATGAAAAACAAATAGATCATAGAATATAAAATAATTATGAATAATTATTTGAATTTTCTATAGTATGCAGAAAATTAAAAAACTCCAACTTTATGTTTATTTAGAATTGATTGAATATTTTACATAAATTCATAACGAAGCAAGAATTACTTGTATCTTCTATATCATAAACAAACAAACAAAAGAACAATTTTTGATGCTTATAAAAAATCGACAATAATGGTGTAGCCGTAGGTGAAATATTAAAAAAAATCCTAATGTTAATTAAAAAATTTCAAAAATAATATAGTTGGTGGAGAAAATTGATAATTTTCGTTCATAGAGAAAAAATCGGCATCACTAAATCATTTGTTCAAAATAGATTGAGAGAAAATAGGAAATGTCATATTATATGGAATATGATATTCCACACACACATTTCAAAAAAATATTATAAAAGCATTGTAATATATTACAGAAGACACACCAATATAGAAATCAACAATGTCAACAGATAAATATTTTTATGATTTTTGCAAAATCAATGGACAAAATATGGAAAAAGTCATTTAAAATTTTTACATACCATCATTGTTTTGACATATCAGTGATCTTTGGAGTTGAGTAATGAATTCATTGCTGCGACTTTTATCGATTTGCCAAACATGAGCTAGAAGCAAACGTAGATTGCAATAATTTAGAGGACGATACATGGAGATTTTCTACATAAAATTATTTATAATATAATATTGAACATTGTACATAATAAAAATGAATACAAAATAAATAAAAAAAACAAAAAATATGTGTTTTAATTTACTAAACATAAGAAAATATTATCTAGAATACATTAAACAATATTAATATTCATAAATATGATATCAAATATGTGTTTGATGAGATGCGAAATAAAGCCAATATAGTATATGCAATTAATCCCTCATATTAACATCTCTAAGACATTACAAATTCATAGAGTAATGAATTCATTTAAATTTCTTAATCTGCAAAAGTAATAGATTAGACATAATAGATGTTGCATATAAATGAATTAAACACAGTCAATTAATTAGATGCCATAGATGAGGAAATACCATCATTAGTTGGCTGAAACTTCTTGCGTTTTCCAGTTGATATTGCTGATGTAGTTAGCTTCTTCATACTTTCTCTCTCTCTCTGTGTGTGTGTGTGTGTGTGTATTTGAAATATGTTTTTTTTTTTGTAGAATTAGCAAACAAAGAGTACGGGAAACAAAATGAGAAAGAGGGCTTGTAGAATTACCAGTAAAGCCAGCGACAACTCATAAATGCATCAGAGATTTTCGTAGCTTGTTGAAGCTCGCAAGATTGCGTATTAAACATATGTGATGGAAAATTCGGATCATCAGTAAGATGGACTACTCGCATATCGAGTGAAGAAGATAATTAAACGCACATCGTGTTATTTTGTAGGGCATTATTGTGTTGCACGTCAAAATACAAAAACGCATACAATTCACCTTCTTTGAAATTCATCTTTATGTGTGGAAGGTTTTCTCGACGAATGCTCCCGTGGATCCGGTTGCCTTGGCAATCATGAAAAACCAATTCATACGCTGGATTATTCTTGAATTTTCCATAGCCGTGTTGTTCATATACACGAACAACCCGCAGCTTCAAAATCAAATCTCCTCTGGAAGGCCCCGTCTTTTCAATTCGACTAATCAAACTGTAAATGAGTGCCATGGCAAAAAAGAAAGAGACTAAAATAGCGTTGATAGATAAAAAAAATGGTGTGACTTAAGTTTCACCTCTAGATAATAATATATAGATGTAATATATTAGGATTAGAAGGAATATTGTTAATTATGGAAAAAAGAATATCAATTAATTAAAAAATATCAAACTAAATTGTTACATCTCAATCGTGTGTGCTTTGAATATGATCCACATATAATCATTACATTAATTAATTGCAAATCTTTTCATATATTAGTATATACGGGAGTGCTCTAAATCTAATATATATATATATATATATATAGCATATCTATAAACATATATATAAGATTTATACATATCAATTTAATCAATTTAAAGTGTATATATATACTCCGAATTTAAAGCTAGATTGGATTTAATGCAATTATAATTAAGATACAATATATCACATCCTATTATGTCTCTCATTAATTAAGAAAAATACAAAATTATAAACTAATTAGTTGATACATTATTCTTTATTTGACGGATTTTATGAGGATATGTATATTACATATAGTTATGTTAACTAATTAATTAAATATTTGTAAAAATATAAATTTATACAATATATCACATCCTATATATACGTCTCTCATTAATTAAGCAAAATACCAAATTATAAACTAATTAGTTTATACATTATTCTTATTAGGAGGATTTTATGGGGTTATATATATATATATATTACATATAGTTATATTAAATAAGTAATTAAATATTTGTAAAAATATAAATTTATACAATATATCACATATCCTATATATCACATCTCTCATTAATTAAGGAAAATACCAAATTATAAACTAATTAGTTGATACAATATTCTTATTAGGCGGATTTTATGGGAATATATATATATATATATATATATATATATATCTATATATTACATATATTTATATTAAATAAGTAATTAAATATTTGTAAGAATATAAATTTATTTCTAGATTCGAAAATCTCATTTAGGCGGGAAAATAATTATTTTCTATATGCGGATCCGTAGTCGTTATTATATATTATATATATTTTTTTAGTAAAATTAACTTGATTGGCGAGCTCACCACTACAAATATAAGATTACCTCACCATAATAATAATAATAATAATAATAATAATAATAATAATAATAATAATAATAATAATAATAATAATAATAATAATGATAATAATAATAATATGTCACTGACCTAACCAGGAGCGGAACTAGAAATTTTTCATGAGAGGGGCCGAATTATTCTTCACTAATAATTCTATATATAAATTTTTTTCTAGCAGGGGGCAAGGCACCCCTTGGCCCTTGGCTCCTCCCAGTTCTAACCCTGGACCTAACATAAAACTTCTCATATGGCAATTGCTATTTACACCACGTATTTTACTCTTTGCATTTTACCTGCTCAATACATTACAAATTTTACTCAATGTACCACACGTATTGACATCAATACCCTTCACTCTAAAATGTTATATTTTACTTTAAAAAAAATCATTTTGAAAAACAGAGAAATTTCCGACCTATGAGAAAAAAACGAAGAAAGAAGACGCAAATAACTGCTCGAAAGCGAGCACAAGAGAATAAATTCTCTTTGGGTCATTGTTTAATTTAAGTTTCATAGTAATTTACGATGAGTTTTAGATGCTAGTAAATATTTTTTGGTTGAAAATAATCGAGTTTGGAACGTGTTGGCGTGGTGAAGTTTCATGTTTAGTTCGAACTGCGTTTTTTGAACATCTAAGACTACCATTATCAGCAACCGGACAGGACAAACAACTTCCATATTTAATTAACTTCTCTCCCTTCATATTTAATTAATTTATCTCTCTTCCACATTACTAATATTTTATCCAACCCAACTACATACAATTTGATAGTTTATCAACAACCACCCCAAATATCCAACCACAACATTATATATTATTTTTTCTTTTCTTTTATTAATAAATATAATATAATTAATTTTTATTAAAATAAATAGTTATTATTATTGAAAATTGTAACAACACAAAATAACAAACTTTTATAAAATAGACAATATGATAAAATACAAAGTAAACAAAATAAGAACATAAATAACAATAAACTCAACATGAATTGAAATAAACAAACGACAATTAAAATAGATGAAAAATATAAATTTACTAACTTAGTGTTGATTGTTGAATTTTTGCCATATATGCTCGATCAAGTCGCGCGTCACGAAGAATGGCGTGATTTTGATACTGAGGATCGTAAAAAAATATTTTCTTGATCCATTGGGAAATAGAGAAGAAAATGTTAAACGTTATAAATTGAGATATTGAGAAATTTGTGAGGTGTGTGAAAATTTAGTAAAAATGATCTCTATTTATAGAGAATGAAAAATACGAATTTTGATATTTTTTAATTTTTTAAAATTATTAAAAAAATATTTGCATTATATCTACATATCCAATAAAATAGAGACAATTGTTCAAATAAAATTTACATATCCAATAAAAATTTTAAAAAATATATGCATTATATTTCATTTTAATAATACATAAAAAATACAAAATACAAAAAAAAAAAATAGAGAGAGGAGAGAGACACCAGCGGTTTGCTCGCCTCCCTCCGTCGAACGCAAACTTCAATCCTCTTCTTCTTCTTCTTCTTCTTGTTTTTTTTAAAAAAATTTCCAACGTGGCGGCCGAACGTTCGGCCAAATCCTAACCGATAATTCTAGTCCAAGACATGTTTGAGCTTTTATTTTTGAACGGAACTTAGAAAACTTCAGGGTGCAAAGAGGTTCAAAGTTGATTTTTGAACAATCCCCATTTGTTCAAAAATCATTTTCTGAACGACATTTAGAAAATTTCAAAGTGCAAGAGTGTTCAAAATTGATTTTTTGAACAACCCTCATTTATTAAAAAAAAAAACATTTTTCCTAATGAAATATGTTCAAAAATTAGAGTTCGAACTTCTCTAATATGTTTGAAAACTTAAATTCAAACGCCCTAAACTTCATTTTTTCCCCAAGTGTTATTCGAAAAATGGAGTTCGAACCAATCTAAAATGTTCGAAATTTCCAATTCGAATGAGTCGTGATCCAAACAAAAAAAATCACTTCACAATCACAACACGTTCTAAACTTAATTATTTTCGATTAATATACCCATACTAGCATCTAATACTTCTAACAAACTATTAGAAGTTGATGAATATGATTTTTAATTTGTTTTATTTTTTATTTTTTAGTTTTGAATTTATTATGCATTGAGTAATTTTAATAGTATAAATAAATAATAAAAGGATATTGAAGTAATTTCATAATTATTTTATTTTTCATTTATTTCTTTTACTGTAGAAAGAATAAAATTAATAATGCAAACGGTGGGTCCCTTCGCGTGTAATAAGAAAAAGCCATATGAATTTCACCATACCATATAGAAATCCATTTACTAGTTTAGAATTAGCACAAACACGATTATTCCGCTGGCTTGTTTTTAGTTCTTCTTTCCGTTAAATTCCCAATTGTTTTTACCATTGATAAACCCTAGCTATTTTGAAATTGCAATGCCATACAATCAACGACCGACTTCAGGATTAAAAATTCATTCTTCCATATTATTTTCTGAATAAATTAGAGAGAGGAAAACTCAGACTTCAGTGGTAACAAAAATGGAGTCGGAGAGAGGAGACGTAGCTTACAGCTCTGCTGACTGCTCTCATGGTGTGGATGCCGTCCGTACGTTTTTATTTTTATTTTTCTTCACATTATTCTTGATTGAATCATTTTATCTTTCTCCTTTTCTAGTTAGCTCTGCTTGCATACTTTTAATTTTTCATGCATGCCTGCAACCGTATATGAATCAATGAATGTTTTATTATATATCAGAATCTAATCTCTGTACACAAAACAATGCTAACTAGCTGTATTAGTTAAAATAGGGGGAAAAACAACCAAACAAGCTAACTAGCCTCTGTTTTCAACCATAAATTCAGCACTCTGTATCCATGAGTCGCCGTCGTCTGTGTAGCTTATATCTTGAATGTCAGATTCGACGAAAGATGGATTTTCATAGCTTTTAATGCTTTCCAGCTCCGTGACCACTTCTCTTACTGTCGGCCTTTTCTTCCCATTTAAGTTCAAACATCTCTTTGCCAGATTAGAAACAACTATGTGTTCTTCTATAACACCTTGCTCAGTTATCCGAGAATCAAGAATCTCCTTAAGGCGGTTCTCTTCCATGGTTAAGAGAAAACGCGTGACTAAACTCATCTCATCTTCTGTCATGCTGGTTTCTATTGGTTTCTGGCCGGTGAGGAGCTCGACAAGAACTACGCCAAAGCTGTAGACATCGCTTTTTTCTGTCAACTTGCCTGTTTGGAAGTACTCAGGGTCTAAGTACCCGAAGGTCCCTTGTACCTTAGTAGTCAAGTGAGTCTGGTCTATTGCAGCTAATCGTGAAATCCCAAAATCCGATAGTTTGGCTTTGTACTTTTCATCTAAGAGGATGTTGGTAGACTTCATGTCTCTGTGATATATGGGGACAGAAGTTGCATAGTGCAGGTAAGCAAGGGCGTTTGCTATCTCCGTTGCGATTCTCAACCTAATATCCCATGAGAATGGGATGCCATTATCATGATCGTGGATGAGATGATATAGGGTCCCATTGGGAATGAATTCATAGACTTGTAATGGGACTTCTGTTTCCAAACAACATCCTAGTAACTTGACCACGTTCCTATGATTTACTTGGGATAGAAGCACAACCTCGTTTATGAACTCTTCAAGTTGATTCTGGTTTACTTGCTTAGACTTCTTTACAGCAACAATTCTTCCATCTGACAGCATGCCTTTGTAGACCGTACCTTGACCTCCTCGGCCTAGTATTCGACTCTCATTGAATTTGTCTGTGGCCTTCTCCAACTCCTTAGATGTGAAAATCCTCATCTTCTCAAGGACTCTATCGTGAGCAGACATTTGTTGCTGCAACAGAAGACCACCATTTCTTTTGAATAGGTTCTGTTTTATCTGCTTTAAGCTCCTCTTTTTCAATATTTTGTATGACCAAAAGCTAATGAGCAGTATTAGAAATAGTCCCAAGCCTGCAAGTGAACCTGCAAGAAAATTTTTCAAACAGGTCGAAATCACTCACAAGTTGTGATTTATGAATAAATAAATTCTTTGAAATCTGGGGAAAACTTAACAAGAGAGAATCAATATACAGATAAAGCATTTTTAACCTGCATATAAGGCAGCTTTCCTTGGAGGTAATACATAAAAGCAACCACTGCCATGATTTCTGCCGTCGCCAATGTGATGAAGAGGGCAGGAGCAATTAAAGGAACCTGGAAGATTAGTGCACGTAGCATCTTGATGGCATGGTTTACTATCACATTCATTGATATCTGTTACATAGAGATGAACAAGAATAGCATAAACTAGTAGCATCAGAAACATATTTTTGCAATTTTGTTGGGAAATGAATCATTTTTGTAGTACTAATATGTGCTAACCTTGGCAGCCTGGGCTAAGATATGGATTTCCCTGGTATCCTGGAGAGCAGCTGCAGCGGTATCCTCCAAGAGTTGAAGCAGAATCCACACACACACTATTTGGCTGGCATATGATTTCATTGGTTTGATTGCAAGTTTGGTTGCCAATGGCCCAGTCAATGACAACTGGCACTGTTTCTATTATTCTGCTAATAAATGATGAATCTGAGATGTCGGATATGTTGAAATCATAGCTGCTCTGCTCCGCAAGAAAGGAGTATCCGCAGGAGCTGAAATTGTGAACTTTAGTGTGCCCCTTATCGCTGTCCATATAGACATATGTGGACTGGAGACCTTTTGGTATGGAGGACTGGCAGCACCCAATTCCGGAGCAAAAACCATTACTGAGCTCACCAGGTTTGGAGCAAATCGCAGCACAAGAACTAATGAGATCAGGCCAGTCCTCATCACCACCACCACCATCATCTCTTGATAAATATGCAGCATCATCACATCCCACAACAGTGAGCTTGTTTTCATTGGAAAGGCTGAACGGAGTGCTCGACAAATTCATGAAAAAACTTTTCCCCTCTGTCTGAGCCCCATCTTCACTGTAACACTGCACTGCCAGTCTGTTCTTGACGCTTATTTTGGCCTCGGATATACCTAAAACCTCGACATTATCAATGCCAAGGAAGGCCTTTGGAGGATCAAAAGATACGTCGCAGTTTATGGCGAAGAAGGGAGTGATGGAGCAACTGGAGTTTGCACCGATGCCAAAAGGGTAAGAAACTGTCAAATTGCCGCATTTGGTCGGGCAGCCGGGCTTGATGATGTTGGCTCCTTCAGCAAAATAACTGTTGAAATACATGAAAGTGAAGAGCTTATCTGGAGCAATCCATGCAAAATACAGAAAAATCAGGAACAAACGAATATTCGAGCTTGTTCGCATGTTTGCAGAAATTCTGGAGCATTCATTAATTCTTGAATTTCGATAGATTCACACGTTTTCCAGGTCATGTAATGGATGGATTTCTTGTTTCTGCCGTCGATATTTCTTAAATTATGCTAATGCTATCGCTACCTTTCATCTTTGTATTGAACGATAGACTGCACATATAATTGTGTGCGTGCAGAAATTAAATATATCAAACTGTGTTTTTGCATTTGATTTGGTTCCAATGTTGATATCATTTTCTTTGCCTTACATGTATCTCATCGCCTTTTGCATGACCATATTGTTCTGTCATCCTAGGGTTTAGGGTTTATGTAAGTGAGCAATTAGTGATATATATTTTGATATTACTAATAACATAACCTTTATTTTGATTTTGCAATTCAAATCACTTTTTAAACGTTGTAATTATAACATCCTCAAATTTTTAGTTGAACAAAAGAACAAATTGATGCCGTAATTGAAGTAAGAAAAAAATTGAACTAACTGCAAAAATTTGAAAAATTATCAAACAAGGCACGTAATCCTTTTTTTTTTGTGAGAGAGGCACGATTAATGTGTATACAAACACAAAGCGATTTTCTAATTTATTTTCGATGTAGAAATGCGCTTCTTGCTATGCCCCACTTCAGTTGAATTCCCAATTCTTTCCGAATTACGAACTGTCAAGCCCTAGCTTAGCCCCTTCATCTTCATCCTTCAGAATCTTTCATGAATTTTAATTAGACATTAGAAATGATCCATCTGTGCATGGTGATGCGTTTTCCGGCAAAATTGAGATGGAATAAAAGAAAAGAAAAGAAAAGAAAAGAAACCAGCAAACTTAGCGGAGAACAGCAGGTATATAAGTGTGTTACATTTTACGTTGTTTATGATTTTGTATTGATTGATGTTATGAACATCTCAAATTATGCGCATTTGCTCTTATTCTCTTTGACAGAGGCATTAGGTACGTGTAAAATCATGCCATTATGTCCTAAAAATAGAGATTGTATAAGCTTTTGATGGGTTGATATCCCTGTATTGATGAAGCAAAGTGTATTCCTGCATGCTAAAAATTGAACAGATTGTATCAGTTACTGCCAATTTGATCTTTTCGTTGACAGCTGTTTTAGGAACAGAAAAAAATATGTTGTATTATTCGAACCAAGAAATGATGAACCAGATTGACATTGACTAGCATCTGTTTTCAAATATACAATCAGTATTCTGTGTCATCTGTAAGAACAAGGGATCCGGGTTCTCTGTGGCTTCTATCCTGGATGTTAGATTTGACGGAAGATGGATTTTCACATGTTCTGATGCTTTCCAGCTCCATAGCCACTTCTCTTATTGTCGGTCTTTTCTTCACTTTTAAGTTCAAGCATCTCTTTGCCAGATCAGAAACAGCAATTACGTCGACTGTATCATCTTGTACCTTTATCCGATAATCAATAATTGTCTTAACTTGATTCTCTTCCATGGCTACCACAAAATGTGAAACTAAGCTTCTTTCTTCTTCGTTTTCTGTTGTACCTGATGTTATTTGTTTCTGGCCAGTTAATAGCTCGACAAGTACAACCCCAAAGCTGTAAACATCACTCTTTTAAGTGAATTGGCCAGTTCTGAAGTACCCTGGGTCTAGATAGCCAAAGGTTCCTTTCACCTTGACAGTCAAGTGTGTCAGGGCCATTCTGACCAATCTCGAAATGCCAAAATCCGATAGTTTGGCCCTTTATTTTTCATCTGAGGATGTTGGTAGACTTCATGTCCCTATGATATACTGGAACTGAAGTTGCATAGTGTAGGTATGCCAGAGTATTTGCTATCTCTGCTGCGATTCTCAATATAAAATTCCATGAGAATGGAATACCTGTATCATGATCTTGGATGAGATGACATAGGGTCCTACTGGGAATGGATCATAGACTAGTAACGGAACTTCTGTTTCTAAACAACATCCTAGTAACTTGTCCACATTCCTATTATTTACTTGGGATAGAATGACAACCTCGTTTATGAACTCTTGCATTTAATTCTGGTTTGCTTGCTTGGACTTCTTTACTGCAATGATTCTTCCATCTGAGAGCATTCAATAGACTGTACCTTGAGCTCCTCGTCCAAGTATTCGACTTTTGTTGAATAGCTCTGTTGCCTGCTCCAATTCCTTAGACGCGAAAATCCTCATTTTCTCAAGGACGCAATCTTGAGATGACATTTGTTGCTGCAGCAGAGGACCGCCATTTCTTTTGAACTGATTTTGTTTCAGCTGTTTGATTCTCCTCTTTCTCAATAGTCTGTACAGCCAAAAGCTAACTGAGGGCATTAAAAATAATCTCAAGCCTGCCAGTAAACCTGCAGGCAATTGCTTACAAATTTTAAACCCTTGCTCGGACCAATATTTTTTTTTTTTTTACCTTTTCTTTTGGAGATGGTCATTTGTCGCAGTTGAACAGTAAGTAATTTCAAATTTTATGACATTTATGATTTTTTATTGATTATTAGTTGCTAAACGAATTAATCGAGGAGTCATTAACATGACATATCGAATACTCTTGTAATTGCGTTGATGTTTTAATGATTTTGATCATAACTATTGAACAGAATGTATCAGAATTGGATCTTGGTAGATAAAGCAATGCACTTAGTTTGAATTTAGGCTTTTAGTGAACATGCAATTTAGGGAATGGAGAGAGTATGTAGTTTTATTGAAACTCAGAAATCAATCAGAATGCTAACATATGTGATATGTCTTCAACTGTACAATCTATATTCTGTGTCCATGAGGAGCTGTCCTCCGTGTTGCTTATATCTTGAATAAATGATTCACATGTTCTGATGCTTTCCAGCTCCATAGCTACTTCTCTCATCTTTGGTCTTTTCTTCCCGAGTTCAAACATCTCTTTGCCACATCAGAAACCACAATTATCTCGTCACACCTTCTTCTATTACCAGAGAATCAAGGATCGTGTTCAGTCGGTTCTGCTCCATGGTTAGCAGAAAATGTGAAATTAAACTTCTCTTCTTCTTCTGTTGTGTTTGTTGCTATTGGTTTCTGTCCAGTTAAGAGCTCGACAAGAACAACCCCGAAGCTGTAAACATCACTCTTTTCTGTGAATAGCCCTGTTTGAAAGTACTCAGGGTCTAGATAGCCGAAGGTTCCTTTCACTTTGGTAGTCATGTGTGTCTGGTCTTGTGAAACTGATCTTGAAATGCCAAAATCCGATAACTTGGCTCTGTACTTCTCGTCTAAGAGGATGTTGGTAGACTTCATGTCTCGGTGATATATGGGAACATAAGTTGCGTAGTGTAAGTATGCAAGGGCATTTGCTATCTCTGCTGCGATTCTCAACCTAATGTCCCACGAAAATGGAATACAAGTATCGTGGGCATGGATGAGATGATACAGAGTTCCATTCGGAATGAATTCATAGACTAATATAGGAACCTCTGTCTCCAAACAACACCCTAATAACAGGACCACATTCCTATGTTTAACTCGGGATAGTATGGCAACCTCGTTAATGAACTCTTCGAGTTGGGTTTGGTTTACTTGCTTTGACCTTTTTACTGCAACAATTCTTCCATCCGATAGCATGCCTTTGTAGACTGTACCTTGACCTCCTTGGCCAAGAACCCAACTTTCATTGAATCGGTCTGTGGCCTTCTCCAACTCTTTAGATGTGAAAATCCTCATTTTCTTGAGGACCCTATCTTGAGCTAACATTTGTTGCTGCAGAAGAAGACCCCCATTTCGTTTGAAAAGATTCTGTTTCAGCAGCTTTACTCTCCTCTTCTTTGTCATTTTGTACAACCAAAGGCTAACTGTCAGTAACAAAAATAATCCCAAGCCTACCAGTAAACCTGAAAGTAAAGTTTGGAACAAGTTAACACATTATTTTTGTGCTGAAGTAATCTCTCTCTCTCTCTCTCATGTGCTCTCCTACCTGTGACAGGGCGTATTTTCTTTGAAGTGGCAGAGGGATGCAAGCAGTGCCATTTTTTGTGCCATCACCGAGGTGATTGGGAGGGCAGGTGCAATAGAAGGAACCCTCCAGATTAGTACATTTGGCATTCTTAACACATGGTATTAATTCACATTCGTTGATATAAATTAGTCATGTTAAACACATATTGCAAGCTGCTTCTGCATAATTGATTAATACTCTTATAAATGCTTGCCTGATCTTAAATATCTGGCTAACCTTTGCAGCCTGGGGCGAGATATGGATTTCCCTGGAATCCTTGAGATCAGTTGCAACGGTACCCTCCAAGAGTTGTACCAGAATCGACACAAATACTATTTCTATGGCATATGATGTCACTGTTATTTTGACTGCAAGTCTGGTTGCCGATTGCCCAATCAAGCACAAGTGGCACGGTTTCTACTACTCTGCTAACAAGTGATGAATCTGAGATATCAGATACGTTGAAATGGTAGCTGTTCTGCTCTGCAAGAAATGCATAGCCACAGGATCTGAAATTGTGAACCTTAGTGTGGAAATTCAAGGTGTCCATGGTGGCATAGACGGAGTTGAGACCCTTTGGCACAGAGGCTTGGCAGCATCCGATTCCAGAGCAAAGACCATTACTCTGATCCCCAGGCTTCGAGCAAATAGCCACGCAAGAACTGATGAAGTCAGGCGAATCAGAATCATAGAAGTTATCTCTGGTCGCATAGGCAACATCATCACATCCCAGGACTGAGTTTATTTTCATTGGAAAAGCTGAAAGTCAGCAAACTTGTCGTCATAACAGGCAAAGGCCACTCGGTTCTTGAAACCGGAGTTTATGCTGATACCAAAAGGGTGAGCAAAACGAGAGTTGGAATATATGGAAATGAAGTTATCTGCAGCTGTCCATGGAATATGTAGGAAAATTAGATAATAATAAATTCAAAAGCATGTAATTTGATAAGTTATTAGGTCATAATGTAAAGAAGATGATTTCCATTTGCATTTTAGTAAGCGTGGTAGCAGGTGGCTCAAACATTGTATTGAACGGCAGCTTGCATATCCAATTCCAGAAATATATAGTGGTCATTCTGAAACTATTGTTGATGTAGTCTTTTGTCCTTTTATCTTCTTCACTTCTGTACCAAATATTTAATACACTCTTAACATAAAGAAAAAACATTTATTAATTAAATTACAATTTCAAATTCTAAACTATAACCAAAATTAAATAAAATATGTATACAATGCTATTATATAAATATCCAGTGATAATCTGTAAACTTTTCGATACTAATATTCAATCTTATAATTAACAAAAATTAAGAATTTGTCGACAATTATAAAAATTAAATAAAAATCACTCGTAAGCCTTAGGTAGATCCTATATGGAAGGAAATAAATATTATAACTATTGATAAAAATCCTCTTACACAATCGATAAACTATTTTTGGGTAAATATCATCTAATATCATAAATTTTGGCTGTTTTTTTTTTAAAAAAAATAAAAAATAACCCAACAAATCTATGTCATATATATGTGTAGATAAACGATCTGGTCTATCCCAAAGAGAATTTCAGAACCCGAATTCATTTATTTTGTATTTCTATGAATTCATATAATTTCATTTTTATATTATACCAATAATAATATTAAGCAGAAAAATCATATTAAATAACGAATTAACAACTAACCGAATCCTAATATTTATTCGTTCCTTTCCCGCAAAAAATTATAGTTGTTCACTGATTGTAAACCCTAGCTGTTGGGGCCAGCCTTCATTTTGCAAACGGGAAGAAGAAGAAGAAGAAGAAGAAGAAGAAGAAAAGAAAGTATAGATCTCTCTCTCTCAATTCTCATTTGCAGAATGCAAAAGGTGAAGCAAGTTGAGATAACCTGCCGGTCTCAGACCAACAATAGGTACAGGTATTTCTATCTTCAACTATGCATTTAATATTCCATTATCTGCATGAACCTACCTAGTCCAGCTTATATCTTGGACATTGGACTCGACAAATGATGGATTTTCACATGTTCTGATGCTCTCTAGCTCCGTAGCCACTTCTCTTATCGTTGGCCTTTTCCTCCCTGTCAAATCCAAACACCTTTTTGCCAGTTCTGCGACACCCGTATGTTCTTCGTTAACACCTTGCTCTGTTATCCGAGGATCTAGAATTTTCTTCAGCTGCTTCTCTTCCATGGATGACAGAAAACACACAACTAAGCTTCTTTCTTCCTCTGTCAAGCATGTTGCTATTGGTTTCTTGCCACTTAAGAGCTCAACAAGAACAACCCCGAAGCTGTAAACATCGCTTTTTTCTGTGAATTTGCCTGTTTGAAAGTACTCCGGGTCTACATAGCCGAATGTTCCTTTCACATTAGTAGTCAAGTGAGTCTGATCTATTGCGACTGATCTTGAAATCCCGAAATCTGATAACTTGGCTCTATATTTTTCGTCTAAGAGGATGTTGGTCGACTTCATATCTCTGTGATATATGGGAACAGAAGTTGCGTAGTGCAGATAAGCAAGGGCGTGGGCTATCTCTGTCGCGATTCTGAACCTAATATCCCATGAGAATGGAATACCAGTATCTTGATCGTGGATGAGACTATATAGGGTCCCATTCGGGATGAATTCATACACTAGTAACGGTACTTCAGTCTCCAAACAGCATCCTAGTAACCTGACCACATTCCTGTGATTTACTTGGGATAGGATAGCGATCTCATTTATGAATTCTACCAGTTGACATTCATCTACTAGCTTGGACTTTTTCACTGCAACAATTCTCCCATCTGAGATCATGCCTTTGTAAACTGTACCTTGGCCTCCTTGTCCAAGTATTCTACTCTCGTTGAATCTATCTGTAGCCTTTTCCAATTCTTTAGATGTGAAAATCCTCATTCTGTCAAGGACACTATCACGAGTTGAGGATTGTTGCTGCAACAGAAGGCCACCATTTCGTTTGAAATAATTCCCTTTCAGCTGTTTTAGTCTGCTCTTCTTCAGTATTCTGTACAGCATAAAGCTAGCCAACAGTAAAGTGAATGATCCCAAGCCTACCAGTAATCCTGCAATTAGTTGAGATATGAATAAAATCAGTGAGAATATGAGAAAGCTGACATGGAAAATGATTGCAGCACTTGTAATATCTAACCTATGTACATTGCAAATTTTCCTTCACGTGGAAAAGGATTGCAGCCAGTGCCACCTTTCGTGCCATCACCATAGTGATGCGGAGGGCACGTGCAATAAAAGGATCCCTCACTATTGCTGCACTTGGCTTTTTGAACGCATGGACTGGACTTACATTCGTCAATATCTGGCTCATTAAGATCCACAAGAATATTGATCACATTTAGTTATGCCAAAAACATAATATGCATGCTTGTGTTATGTGTTACTGATTTACTAGTTCTCTTTTTATTGTATTTACAATGCTAATGCTAACTATCTTCTAACCTTGGCAGCCTGGGCTGAGATATGGATTTCCCTGGTATCCTTGGGAGCAGTTGCAGCGGTAACCTCCAAGAGTTGTACCAGAATCCACACACACACTATTCTGCTGGCAGATCATTTCACTGGTATTCATGATTTGATTGCAAGTTCGGTTGCCAATTGCCCAATCAAGCACAATTGGCACAGTATCTGTTGTTCTGTTGAAGAATGATGGATCTGAGATGTCTGATACGTTGAATGTGTAGCTGTTCTGCTCTGCAAGAAACGAGTAACCACACGAGCTTAACTCAGGAACCTTAGAGCGGTCACTCAAGGTTGTCATAGTGGAATAGATGGACTGGACACCCTTTGGTATGGAGGACTGGCAACACCCAATTCCAGAGCAAAAACCATTACTCAAGTCATCGAGCTTGGAGCAAATTGCCACACAAGAAGTAATGAGGTCAACATCATCTGCCTTTGGATCCAAGGGGTTCCTTAAAACGAATGCAACATCATCACACCCCACTGCTGTTAGCTTGTTTTCATTGGAGAAACTGAAAGGGGTGCCAGAGAAATTCATCCCAAAATCAGTTCCGACAACTGTACCGTTGTCCTGGTAGCAGCTCATGGCTGGCTGATTCTGGATGCGTATGTTGGTCTCAGATATACCTAAGACCAGAATCAAAGCAGAAGCAGAGGCGAGGAAGGCCTTAGGAGGGTCAGTAGAGACGTCGCAGATAATGTCAAAGGAGGGATTGATGGAGCAAGCCGAAGCTGAACTGATCCCAAAAGGGTAGGGAACTGTTAAATCGCCACATTTGATGGGGCAGCCTTCAAAGGAAGTAAAAGTTGAGTTGCCTGCAACTGCAAATATGGAAACCAGGAGCAATGCTGACTTCAACAAGAAGATCATTCGCATATTCGGATTTTGGAATGCGATCATCTTAGCTTCATTCATGGACTCAGTTTCCTTGTACAAATATTCTATTTATTCCTTGAATTGAACGAAAGCCTGCATCTTGTACTTTTCCTACTAATTACAGACAAATTTCCCTACAATTTTAAAAATAACTTTGAAGCCGCTTCTATTGTTCTTGGCCTGTGTTATTTTCCCTTGGGTTCAAACACTACACTAGAGTGTACTGCATTCGCTATTATGGTTAAGAGGAAACGTGGCTATATTAATTTTTTTTTAATAATGGGTATTAGTAACAAGAAAAACAGATAACAAAATTATTTTCTAGCAAAAAAATAAAAATAAAAAAAATTCTTTTTCAGCAATATGAAAGTTATCAAGTGCATATACAATCGTTAACACCCGTGTACGTATATATACATCATCCGATATTTTTACTCCCATCTTTCCAACACATTTTGAACTTCAATTGTCATTAGTACACGTATTCATGTGCGAAGTGTTTAATGCGTTTGAGTATGTCTTGCTGAATAATACTCTATTATGAAAATATATTTATTAAATAAATTAACATTTGAACCTTGTAGAAGTAACAAAAATTAAACAAAACATATTTGTAAGTATACAAATAAACATTCGATTGTAATATGTAAAATTTGGGATATATCTATATCTATACATATATATATATATATATATATATATATATATATAGGGGTGATTATAATGCAAATCAATCATAGTGTAAGAACTAGGAACTTATCTCACACAATACAATCAATAAAGATCTATGACCTAGATTTGCTTAAAAGGGATGGTGGCAATACTGTAATATTTGAAAAAAAAAATCACGCGGGGGTATTAATGTAATTTAGTAATTCTTATAAAAATCATGGAGGATTTGATAGCATATCGTCATACTAACGAAGTATTATCATCATGCTAACGAATCGTTATTGTTATGCTAATGAAAGTTTTTCTCATATTGGTAACGAAAAATTAAATTCTAAAGAGTAATTATAAATTATAATGAGATGAAATAAACTATAATTCAGATATAATGAACTCCAATGATCTAAAACATTAAATTTTAAATATTAATTATAAACCCTAATTGGATGGAATAAACCATAATAACAATATAAATATACAACATTAGGATAATGATATTATTTTATCACCATTGCGAATAAACTATGTTAGCATATGTCAATTCATCGTTAGCATAAGGTATAAACTATAAATGGATGAAGAAAACTCTAACTAATATATTCTAATTTGATGAAATAAATAATATATAATAATCAATTAGTAACTAAAACATAAAAACTAAATCATAAAAAAATAATTATAAGTCCTAATTGAAATGTAATAAATCATAATACCAATATAAGTATGTGTACTACGTTAACATTATGATAATAATTCATTAGCACAATGAATGCAATATGTTAGCATATAACAAATGTTTCGTTAGCATACGTTATCAACTTATCATAATGCTGACAAACCATTATTTAAAAGCTAACGAGAGCATTTTCGCGTTGGACAAGAGTAAAAATGTATATTTTGTATTTTTCATCTATATTTATTCAAACAAACATATCCATGACTGATCTTGAATTAAAGAGTATGAAAAGATCTTTAATTTGATATTTTATTAATTATTTGTGCTAATCCGATTTGAAACGAGTGAGTTATGATCGTTCAAAGTTTTTAAGATTTTTTTAAAAAAAGTGATGACATCAGCTTTTTTATAGGGATTGGACAACTATACCCCGCCTCCTTTTTTTTGCCTTGACTTTGGCATTTAACCTCAGTCATTAGGTCATCTAGGTGGACGGTATAAGATGAGTTCTTAGTTCCTACACCAGAGAAATGTGTATTTTTGATCCAACCCCTATATATATTTATATGGGGTTGTTCTGGTGTAAACCATCCCTAGTGTGTAAACTATAAATCAATCTCCCACCACACATCCTTCAAAATTCAATGGTCTAGATTTGGTCAAAGGGCGGTGACATTATTGTAAATAAGAGAAACTTCAAAAAATGCGGTGGCATTTTGATAATTTTCGCATCTAGGTCAAAATTAGAAAAAAAAAATAGCGGACTTTCAAGACGCGGACTAATAAAGACATATTCATATGCTGACAAACACATAATCATATGCTAACGAAGTAATATCACTTCATTCACAAATAAAAAAGAAAAAGAAAATTCCGTGTCACGTGTCAACCCGCAAAAAAAAAAGAAAAAGAAAATTCCGACAAAATTAATATCAACTGTAACATTAAAAAGTATGATTCAAAATTCAAAAATTATCACATGTATCATTAAAAAGTAAGGGGTCCGCTAGTTATCTTATACTAGTTTATTTAGTTCAAATTATGATTTTTCCATTCTAATTAATTTTTAATGTTTAGGAGTTTAGAATTTTTTTAGGGTTCATGATTTTTTAGGGGTTTTTTAGTAATTTTTAGATTTTTTTTAGAGATTTATTTTGTGATTGTTAGGGTTTATGGTTTTTTTTTTTTAATTTTATTAATCTCAATTATGAGTTATATTTAAGTTAGGAAAATTAATTGTCGAGAGTCACCGGATTTTAAAAATAAATAAATTAATTCACCTTTATTTTAGGGTTTATTAATTCCATTTTAGGATATAAACTAGATTCTCGCCCGTGCGATGCACATGTTCATTCAAAGTCTAAAATTCAATTATTACATATTTAATGTAAGTATTACATCTTTGTATTTTATGGATAACTAATACTTTACTTAATATTTCATATCATTTTTTACTTATCAGATTATCTTTTTTTATATCTGATAACTATTATTCTAAATCTAAAAAGAACTAAATTGGCAATCGATTAAAGAAATAATTGCTTGATTACACATATTCACATACGTATATAAGTACATATTATATTCTAATATATTTCAAATAATTAATAAACCACTATAATCAAAATGTTATATTGTAAATTATGCAACACTTGTTTGTATACAACAAAAGTAGTAAACCGACACGCTATTTATTAACAAATAAGTGAACCGCAAGTGCACGGTGTTATTGTAATACTTAGGTGAGCAAGAGTATCGTATCCTACAAGGACTACTATTCTCGCGTTCTCAGACACAAGCACCTTATTAATATCTAGACACTGAATAAGCAGGTAAAATGGAAATACATAAAATAATACTAATAAATGAAGAGAATAAAATAACTGGACTATTCAATTAAAAAAAAAAACATAGGGTTTAGGGAAATTGGATTATCATATCAATATTCATTAACTTTTACAATCCGACTTTTGCCTTTAATCTATCAATGGTGGGGAATCATTAGTTTGTTATCAGGCTACTTTTAAGGGCATAAACCATAACATAGATATAATGAACATGCACTTTACTGCGGGCGGTTCTTCACACATGTCATTACTCCCAGTCTAGCACACGAAGATTTATTCAACCCTATGTGATACTTGTTCACTTGGCCGATCCTTCCAAGCACACATAACCTGATTTTTATCTTTCTATCACTAATTCTTCTCTGGTCAGTACATCAAATTAATGACTAGCATGCATAAATGGTGATCAAGCATTCATACAAGATATAAATAAACTCATAGAAATCAAGTCCTAAGAGATAGCTGAAAGAAAGTAATTAAATCATATTATAACATCCAATCCCTAAAACCTATCTATGAATTTAGCTAGACATAATTAAATAAATAATGAAAACTAGAGTGTAAGTGTTCATGATAAAATTAACAATATAATCGAATAACACGGGGAAATCCAGTTGTCTTGTCTCTTCTGCAGCAGCACTCCGTCTCTAGCAACCTTTGACACATCTCTTCGAGTAGATGGCAAATCTTTGTTTTCTTCATTCTCTCTTGTGTATTCTAAGTGGTATATCGTGTGTGAGGTTGATAATGGGCGGTATCACTTGGAGACTTTTTATATCTAGGTTTAAAATCCTGAATTGGAGATAAAAATCACATTCTCCCGGACCCGCATACATCAGTTGATCGACGTGGCTGGATCGACACAGAGCCCTGATTTTGTACAGTGTTTACCCATGTGATTTGGATCGGGTCGACCCATGCCTTAAGAAATTGCACTAGCTTGGGTTGACCCATGCTTTCCGGGTCGACCCAAGCATCTTTCGCACTGGGCTTCAAATTTTTTCAGATTTTGATCATTTAATCCAATCCATTAGACTTTAATTGAGTATTTAATTAAGCCCACGAGTCTAATTAAATTCATCTTCAACTCCTCTTGTCCATATTCAATTGTTTTGCTTCAAATATGCAATGAAATCACAACTATTACCATAAAACTAGCAAACACATCAAAAACTCTAAATAATAACAATATAAGTACAAAAGCTATATAAAATACACAACTTCATATAATAAACATCATCAATTCATATTCAAAAGTTATGTAAAATACACAACTGTCAGCAACATTTATTACACTATCATCATCTTCACAAATAAAAACTTCAAACCAACACGACTCGTGAAATAATTACGTACAATTAACCGTGATTAAAAACATAAAAAAATATATGTGAACAAAGATTATAACAATAACTTATGTTTCATTTTAAAGGTTTTAGAATTGAATATTTATATAGATTTGCTAGATTTAACTCTTAAGAAAATTGATAATTATGTTGTATGTAAAATAAATGTAGTTAAAATAATGTTAATAAATATATATTGAAACATAAAAAAAATTCAATTTAAGAAACTATAATAATGCAACCTACATATCTTCATTATATAGCAATCTTCGTTTTATTTGTATTAAAATATGATTGATTACATTTTAGTACCTAACGTTGATCGCGTTTACACTTGTGTTCTAAAATTTCAAAATTTACATATTGATATCGAACATTTGCGCAAATTAACGCTTATAACATTAAAGTAATTTTATGACCTCACAAATGTAAATGTGGACTGTTGAATATTGTGAAGGGCAACAAAAACATCTAATCTAATATATTTGTACAAATGGAATATGTTAGAGAATGAGTTTGAAAGATTTCCAGCAGTCTAATCAACATTTGCGAGATTGAAAAATTATTCTAGTTCTATAAGTGTTCATTTGTGCAAACATTAGGTGTTAATATATATAATTTTTTAAAATTTTAGGATAAAAGTGTCGAAACATCCATCGTTCAGGTACTAAAGCGTAACTAACCCCATAAATATATGTTAACTATGATTGTATATCCAATAGCCTTAAAACTATACTTTCTAAAAAATAATATAATAGACTATATGAACTTATAAATATCAATCTTTGTTTGATTTAGTTATTGATTTAATTAGAATGTTAAATTGTTAACTATTTCATGTTTAGTATAATTAAAAATATTATAAATGGTATATCTACGCATAAAGTACAATAAAGCATGCTACCGATAATTATTTCATGATTATTTGGTGAAATAATCATGATGTTTTACCAAATAATTTACTTGATTTTTTTTATTTAATATATGTTGATAATTATTAATATAATAAAATTTATGAAACGTTATCAATCACTTCTTAATATGCGAAAACTAAAAATATTTATTCATTCGTACAAATATATTTTGAATGTCATGTACGATGTATATAACGAAATGTGTTATTAAATATAACTCACATTAATTATATAATAAAAAAAATATGTGTGTGTTTGTGTTTGAGAGACAGAGAGAGAAGATGATGATTTATATTTATTTCAACAAAATTAAATGATTTCACTCTTATCTTTAGAGTTCACTAATTTTATTTTAGAGTATAAATATTTCGGGGAAAAACATAAATGAAAAAAAAAGAGAATTGAAAAAAACTCAAAAAAATAATCCCCCAGAAACAAGAAAAAAAGTTACGCGTGTGGATCACGTGCCCGTCTGATATTGGTATACATGAAAAGTGGTGCATAAGTGTTCCTCTAGTTCCCCATTATTGTGAACTTAATTTACTATAATTTGAATGTATGTGACACAAAGTAATTATGCTATGAAATTTTAGTAATTAAATAGGAAAGTACAATAAGATAAAACATGTTCTCATTTCTCGCAAGAATCAAAATCTTATTTACACACACAAAGTATTTGTTATTTCAATTTTACAAATATTTATTTTCTATATTCATTTTTGAAATCACATTTTCACTTAAATCACTGTAATATTGTAAGCATATTTCTTAACTTACTCATACTCTTAATTTGATGTGTATTTTTAATAACTGTTTATAATTTTATAATTTTGCGCTCGTGCGATGCATCATCCAACTTAATTGAACCTTGCATCATCAAACTTTATTGAAATAATTAAAGACAATCCATATTACAAGTTTATTTATTAAACATATAAGTGAAACTAAAAAAATATAGAGTATTATGGGAGCAATTTCAATTTTTAAATTTTAAAGAAATGATTTTACCTCACACCTTTTTTCAACAAAAAAATAATAATAAAGAACTTGTGTATTTTTCAAAAGGATAAGGGTGTAACCATGAAGAAGTATAATCGTGTACATTATGAATATATATTATGCAAAATTAAAAAATTAAAAAGGAGCCAATATATATATATATATATATATATAGGGATTGGTTATAATAAAAACTTATCTTGGTGTGAAAATGTGCGGACTGTGCTTGTTTAGTGTACTTTTAGTGTTTTTCTTACTGTATTTTGGTGCTAAAAACACAATAAGAAAAACATTAAAACAAAAAAATTAGCATCAAAATACATAAAGAAAAGCACTAAAAATACATTAAAGAAGCACAATCCGCAATTTTCACACTAAGATAAGTTTTTATTTGAACCAACTCCTATATATATATATATTTGCTTATATATAAATTATTCTCTATATTATATTTTGAAATAGATTATCTATTGAAAATAAAGATTATACTATATATAAAGTTCCAGTGCATAAATATATATTAAGTAGAATTTTATGCGTGTGTTTTCGTATGATTAAATTGAATATAAGTATGATATTGGACAATAATGATGATCTAAATAATAATAATAAATAAAGGTGCAAAAAGAATAAGATTAATTTTAGCAAAGATTAAAAACATGGGCAAAAGATAATTAAAAAGAAAAACGCATGGATCACAAGAAAGGGTTACCTCAAATTATTTGGCCGTCTTCATCAGTTCAACAAAGCGACTGCGCTTCCGTTGTTGAGTCTTTATAGATATTCTCCCATCTCCCTCGATCCATTTTAATTTCGTGCTATGTTTCTCTATTATCTGAAACACAAATTCATACTTGTAAAAATTGGAATTAATGTTGCTAATTTTCAAATTTAACTGCAATTGTTAAATTATTATTAGTATAAATAAATAGGCTTAAAATGGCGCCAGTTTTAAATTGATTACAAACTCTGTGCATCACTCTATATATATAGATATTTAGATTTAACTACTAGCTAGCGGGAGTCAAAATTCGAAAAATAAAACGAAAAGAAAAAACGCCATTTTCGCCAGGTGTCGCTATTTTCTCATAATGCGCCTTTAGCTTCGTATCATCTTCCCGTTAAACCCCAATTCGTTCCCAAACGTTAAACCCTAGCTTAACCAATATTGCAGTGAGAAACGCTTCAGAAATAATAATAATAATAATAAAAATAATTGATCTTTGATTTGTGCTTGGAAAAATACTAGAGAGAGAGAGAGAGAGAGAGAGAGCGAGAGCGAGACGCTGTGTGCATAACGATGAATGTAGAGAGAGAAGGCGGACGTGGCGCCAATCAATTGAGACCTATGGACTGTTCTCGCAACGTTCTCAGTCGTGCCCATGGCTCTGCTAGTTGCTCTCACGGTACAGCTCTTTTTTCGACGCCCTTTTACTCTTTTCTTCTTTATTTTCAGTTGTCTTGATTAGTTCCTAATCCTATGTTTGCGGAGCCCTTTTTTTTCTAATTTATCTGGAACTACAATGATTGATGCATAATTTTTGACGTAGGAATTGTTTCTGGGTCAGGTTTTCCGTTGGTTTTATTCTTTCTCTGATGGATTTCTCGGCCTTCATATTATTTGTGGCAAGCCGTTTCGCTATAAAAACAAAAGCTTTATGGCCCTCCGCTATACTTTTGAGTTTCTAAGTCTGGCTTTGCATTTTCTTTTTTGCTGGCAACAATGTTAACGAAATCTTATTTGCATATGGCCTTAATTTCTTATTTTCATTCGTTAATTGTGTATATTTAGATTTTTTTTCTTGTTGATATTCATTATAAGGTTTTTCTTTCTGTTACAGGGGAGACCAAGGTGATTGCTGCTGTTTTTGGACCTAAAGCTGGGACGAAGAAGAATGAGAACCCGGAGAAAGCTTGTATTGAAGTCATTTGGAAACCCAAGACAGGGCAGATTGGTGAGTAGATTTCTTCTATTGCTCTATGTTGTATTTGGACTTTATAGGGACTTCATAATTCATATACAGGGTGCTGATTAGCTGATGCTTTGGAATTTGTGTAGTTGGTGATGCCACATATTCATTCGCAGTTTTGTTATAATGAAATAGAATTTGTTTATGCAACATCTGTATGCTAGCATGATTTCAGAACTAAGTTCTCTAGAATAAAGCTCGATGTATCTCAAGTTGTTTTCCATTTGAACTTTGAAATACTGCAGGTGATAAATTGAAATTTTGATGAACTTAATTTTGCATGTTCTTTTATGTGCCGATGAGAGCTAACAACCGTTTGTCCTTATATTTATTTAATTTCTGGTTATAGTTGATATTTCTATTGACTAATCTTGGAACATGGGACTTTGTTAGGAAAACCTGAAAAGGAGTTTGAGATGATATTGAAGAGAACATTGCAAAATATCTGCCTTTTAACTGTTCATCCAAACACCACAACATCAATAATAGTTCAGGTGAGGCGAAGAGAATCCTTGAAACTCCACCTTGCTTTATTATGCTGTATGTCAATGTGATGAATTATTTTATGAACCAACGTAAAATTGTTGGGTTACAACATGATTATAAACAAGGTGCTTGTGCTGGGCATATTCTTGTTTTTAACCTGTCCACAGGTCTGAGATTTGTGCTGACTGTTTAATTTTGTGGGTGGATTGAGTCACTGAAAAAATACAAATTTGCTTATACACTTGAGCTATTATGAACTAAAACTTGAATGGATGATGAGGTGGTCCAACAAGAGTGGAGAAAAATAAAAGGATTTCAGAACTTATCCTAGATCATTTAACTTGCCATACATAGTAGCAATATCAGCCTTCTTTTCTTGAGAAACTTTTTTGGTTATCTGCAACTATCCACCAATCTTATGCAATACAATGAATTTGGTTTCACAGGTTGCTCATGATGATGGTTCTGTATCCTTTCCTGGTTGGTTTGTTCTTGCTAAGTTATTAGACTTCTCCTTCCCTTGTTTGGAAATGCATTGTTCACAAGGCAAAGGAGTCACGTTAATTGTCATGGTGGTATAAATCTTGTCACATTTTTTTTTACCGGTTTCATTGACATAAAAATCTTATCTCTAGTTCCGTCCTACCTTTGAAAAGCCAAGAAAACTTTTGACTTCTTTAACCAAGATTTTCTTAAGCTTCTTCCATGTGCCATACATGCAACATGTGCTGCTCTTGTAGATGCTGGATTTCCTTTGAAATCTCTGGCAGGTACTACGTTGCTTCGTTGCTGTACTGTTTCTTTGTTATGTTTCTATAATCCAGCTTTTATTAGATTGAGTAGAATACTAACATTATTGCACTCGTTTTCCCTAGTTGCCATATGTTGTTGTCTGACAGAAAATGGGCATATTATATTGGACCCTAGCAAGCTAGAAGAACAGGTATTTCCTAATTACTGTGTTTATTACATTAGTTTTCTTTTTAGTTTGCTATTATTTTAGTTTCTTCTAAATTCTTAGTATGGTGGTGTACTATGTAGAGCCTGTCATTTCTTTTGTGCTAGTTTCTTATTAAGTTTTCTTGTCATGGATTTTAGCTCCCACACCATGCCTTACTCGAAGCACAATTGGACCGAAAATTGTCACTTGTTTTTCTGTTTTGTAATTGCAGAAGACATTTAATGTGGGTTTAGCTTGAATCGTGTTTGGTGCATTCAGTTCATGTCTGTAACAAACGCCTCTTGTTTGATATGTTTGTTTATTATGGCAGAAAATGAAGGCATTTGTATGCTTAGTTTTCCCCAGCTCAGTTAATTCTGTACTCCCGGAAGGATCAACAGATGCAAGTGCAAAATCAACAGAACAAGGGATTATTACATCTCTTACACGTGGTGTAATGACAGGTCATCTGGTTTCTTTCTCTTATCTTTACATCAACAAACTCATTCTTTTTGCATGTTAGTAATCTTTAAAAAGGTAATATGGCCAAAACTTTCCCCAAAAGTTGTTCGACTGAAAACACCCCAACACCCCAGTATTTCAATGTGAGTTTATGTGCTTGATGTATAGTTTTGGCTTGCTGGTTTTTTCACCTTAGTACTAAACTGATATCTTCGCGTTTGTGCTGAATTTATACGCAGTGGACGATTACTTTCATAGCGTGGAACAAGGACGGGCAGCAGTTACACCGCTATCCAATATTCTGAGAAAGAAGATGCAATCACAATTTGCAAGCAACTTATCCAAGGCAGGTTGAACCTGTGTGAAGATCCCATGTGGATATGCTCAAAAGTCGAAATCGATGCCCCTTATGTTGTTGATAGGGCTTCGACATCCTACTTGTGTAAAATTATCCAACTTGCAGTTTATTTGAAGCATTCAAAATGCTGCAGCCAATTAGTATGAAGATTCTTTGAAAAAGGGTTAGACAGAAGAATAGTTGTAGCAAAAGATGCTCGTGTTTGTCAATTTGATTAAATATTTATATGCACTGACCACTAGTAGACAAGTTGCGAGTGGTATTAAAATTCTGCAACTATTTGTATGCTTTGTTGCAGCCAAATACAAGTGAGTGGTTAACGTTAATCCTTGTCTGGTTGTCTTAATGGCATTGAAGACAGAGATTATTCCTATGAATTGTTGGATGCATTTGATGAGATGATCATGTGTTGCTTTGGCAGTTTCTGATGTCAAACCTGGATGAATCTAAACTGGAATTTCCCAATTTTGATGCTCGGATATGATATTCCTACTTGGAAATTTTGTTCGTAACTAGAATTATTAATAAAATCGTTTGGTCGTTTTCTGAGATAATAATTAATTTATGAGGTATGCTTACCTCGATATCTAATTTGTAGGCTCGGTTAAATTATAGAAAATTATCCAACATTAAAATACAATACTAGTTTTTTATATTCGTCTCTGATTGCCTTGTAAGGGAAAAAAAAAAGTTTCAAATGTGCCTACAATGATCAAGGATTTTTTAACGTGGAAAACTCTGTCGTCGCTGTACAATAGAATGCTGCAAACTAATAGATTCTTTATTTATTTTATTTGGATGAGGATGGAAACCGCAACCATTAATAAACTATTCACTCATTATGCTTCTTGTTAAAAAAAATGTTAATTAGTAACTCAAACCTTTCCTATCTTCATCATTTTGTGAGGGTCTTAATTAGACATGGAACATGTCAGTGATGTCACCTACATTTTTGAACAAATTACGTGTAGATTAATTAGAGAATATTGAATTACAGCTTATAATTAGGAGAATATTCTCTCCAAAATTAATTACGACAACTTGAATGTTTGAATATCACAAATGAAAATTATATATAATAAAATGACATTGGCAACTGGCAAGAGTGAGTACGTAGTTATCTATCAATCTAAAGGAATACATCAATATGGGTGTGCCTATGACTGCCATATTGGTATCGTAGCTTTTGTATATTAATGCTCGTGTTTTTTCTTTAAAAATTAACAAGCAAGAGAGACCTAGAAAACGTTGAGTAATGAGGTTGATTATTCAACATAAACATGACATAATATTAATAAATCTATATTTATATCTAAAAATAAGAGTCTTTGCAAATAGAAATAATAATTTTTTCTACCTAAATCAATTTTCTAATAATAGTGATATAATTATTCATGTAAATAATTATGCAATAGGTAATAAAAATTATGAAATTAATAAATTATATTACACAAACAATGGAATGTAGATTCTCTTTCTATGAATACATACAAAGAGAAAGATTGATTTTATGGCTACAAATCATAAAGATCATTTCATTCCATTTTACGTAAATTTATTTTATTCATTGACATATGTGTGTAGAGGTCAAAAAATCTCTATAGTTAATCGTTCGTCGAGTTCGGGCTCCGGCGATCTACAAGACAAAGAAAATACATGAAGTCGAAGGATCGTTGGGGGTTGATGATCAAACGGACTCCGGCGCTCAAGTCAGAATTAAATCAATTAAAGATAAAATGAAGAAATAACAGAATTTTAAGAGCTATTTGGTAAAATAGGGGGGGGGGGGGTTGAGCTACACTGCTATGGAGCCTTGTATAAATGTTACTTATAGAGCTGTGCAATGAGGGTTTTGTATTTTGATGGTAGTTGCCAGTGTTGCCTGTATAATATGTGTCCTCCTCCGTTTATGAAAAAAAAAAAACACACACACACACACACACACACACACACACACACACACACATATATATATATATATATATATACTGATTAGATACCTAACTGAATCCCGGTAACTTAGGGATCTTCTCTTATCTCTTTTCGAGTTTTTGACGGGGTCAAAGCTTATCATCAATGGATACTTTGACCCAGTCTTCGCCTTGAGAGTCTGCTCGATCATGGACTCTTGCTTTTAGACCTCTGGTCTTCGAGGCTTAATGCTTCAACCTTGAGGCTTGGACCTTGAGGGGTGGACTTCGAGGTATGGGCCTCGAGCAGTTCGATCGTGAGACGTCGATCTTATTCGGTTCTTTAGACCTTCAAGTTTCTGGGCCTATGCAGAAATATGGCCTCTACAGTTAGCTCCTCATTACTTGATTCTTGTGTTTCAAGGATCGGGTAATGAATTTCAGCGTTACTTCGATTTATCTCGACGTTTCAGACTTTAAATTCCCGTTAGTTTAAAACCGATACATGTAGATGAGTCCTCAGGGCAATCCTAGGCTTTGAAAGATCCCAATCCGTGAGCTATGGTCCTTAAGGTAAGTTCAAGGAAGCTCATGAATTTATTAAAGTAGACCTTATGGAGCTCCAGACCTGAAGACAGGTCCTGGGAGAGCTTAAGAGGTCGTGAGAGCAGATCTCGTGGAGCTCCAGACCTGAAGGCAGGTCCTGGAGGAGCTTAAGAGGTCGTGAGAGCAGACCTCGTGGAGCTCCAGGCTTTGGGTATGGATTTCACTTTTCCCATTCCCTAGACCAACGCTCGCCGTTAGATCAAGACATGTGTACCTAGATCGCATCATTTTTACCCTGTAATTCAAATATCAAGGAAAAATTGTTCCATCTCTAATCATTTTTCAGAATTCCAACAGTCCATTTTCTCAATCAAATCTTCGCGCGAGAAAAATCCTCACCGTTGTAAAAATCTCCTAAAAGATTTCTGCTCCATTTTTTCCCCCATCATTTCCGCGCTTATCGCGCTACTTGAGCGTTCTTGCTCAGGTCATTTTCAAACTCCAATTACCGCACGATTTACAGGTTATTTTCTCGTTCTTTTTCCCTTTATCGTTTCGTGCAATGGATATGTAGTTTTAGTACTTCTTGTAGGCTTTAAAATTTTTTGAGGACACTAGTAGTATCTCTTAGTATTTCTTGGTATTTCTTGGTGATTTTTGAGATATCTAGAGAATTTGTGGCTATTTTTAGGTTTCTTCTAGGGTTTTTCGATTTTTGGGTACTGTTGGGTGATTTTGCTGGACTCTGGGAAATTTTATTAACTTTTTGGGCTTTGTGGTTTTCCCGGTGGGTGACAACTTTTCCTGGGATTCAAAACTTTTAGGAGGGTGTAGATTTTTCCAATTGCTAGTTCAGTTCTTGGGTTTGTCTGTTTGGTATTCTTGGGTCAAAAATGAGTGCGAGTGATGACTCGAACGCTGAAGAGGCAAGGAGTTATGGTAGAGATGAGGAAGAGACTTCTTCGAGGTCGGGACACTCCAACAGTTCTAATTCTCCTGTGATCACTAGGGTTACTAAGAAAGCTAAGGGTAAGAGGCCGTCGGTGGTTATCCCCCGCTCAATTGGTCGAGCGGTGATAAGCAAAAGACGAGCCCCGGTGGACACGAGTAGTTTGTCAAAGATTCAGAGAGTCCAAATTCACGAAGTCTAACATGTAGGGGAAGGGTTTCAGGCAGCGGATATCGCTCCGAAAATGACTGATGAGATGTTGACCTCTCCGCCGGTCTCGGGAGCCGGGGTCGAAGTCTATTGTTCTCCCGGGCCTCTTGATAGGGCCCATCGACCACCAAATGGGCTCACCGCCTTTTATACCTTGGTTGCCGAGAAGGGGGTCGGGCTGCCTCTTCATCCTTTCTTTGCTAAGGTCGTGGGCTTCTACGGTATTGCCCCTGCTCAAATTACGTCGGTAGGTTGGTTCCACATGCTCGAAATGTACTATCTATGGTCAGAGTTCGGTTTCCCAGAGCCTACCATTAGCGAGTGGCACGAGGTGTATAGGCTGATAGCCAATGCTGGACAACCGGGCTTTAATTATTTCACCAAGTGGGTTAAGGATTGACTCCCACTGATATCGACTTTGTCATCCTCTTTGGGTGAATGGAAGCCCAAATTCATCTTCATCCCGGCGCAGACTTTAGAAGGCGCAATCTTTCCTACTGTATTTCGTGAAGCTTGTGGGTCTTTGAGCCGAATTCTTTACTTATTTCTTCAATTGTGAACTTTATAATCTTATTTGTTCTGTGCAAGTTTTCCCCCGCGAGGTGAGCTTACTGAAGACGAGGCCGCCCATATCGCAGAGGCATTCCTTGTATCTTTTGAGTTGCTTGAATTCAAGACAGTTCGAGCAGGCCGAACCCTCTACGACATGGGAAAATTGAAAATTAAGCCATCGGATGCTAAGGCCAAGGCTCTGGCTGCCGCCAAGATCGAGGCCTTTTCTTTCTCGGGGTCAAAGAGGTCTAGGGATGTAAGTCCTCTTCCCACACCTCCATCGAAGAAGTTGAAGGATGACACTCCAGTTCTTGCCCTTACTGCAATACCTCTTCCTTCGGTGGTGGTTGACTTGGAAGCTCCTCGATCATCTAAAAAGGCTCTCGTCTCCTCGAGTTCCTGATCAGTCTCCTTGAAGCCCTTTATTGCTGACATACAGAAGTCTGTCGCTGGCCTCAGCACCCCCGAGGTGTACGAGAAAGATAACCTTGAACATCAGGCCTTCTTCTCCTTTGATCAAATGGCCAAAGTAATATTCCTTCCTTAATACTTCCTTTACATGCTCATGATTCCAAACTTAAGGTTCTGATTCTTTCCTATTTATTCAATGTAGGTGCTATTTAGCCAGTTCTGGCTTTGCTAGCGCCTCACAAGCCACGAGGAGAGGCTTCAAACGAGGGTCTCCGAGCTGGCTGAAGAGCTAGAGAACGTGGCTGAGGAGAGAGAGCAATGGTCGATAAAGAGTCGGCTATCCTAGTGGAGAGGGATGTGGCCAGGGCCGAAGCTGCAGACACCAAAGCCCTACTGGACAAGAGCCTTGAGGCTCAGGTTAGGGCGGAGACTGAGAAGAACGGACTTCAGGCCTCACTAGCCCTTGCGGAGGCCAGGATCAGGGATCTGGAGGCCTTCCTGGACTTGAATATCATACTAGAATCTACGGATTTCATTCCATTCAAGGAGGCTTTCTACCAAGAAGGCGGGACGGCGGTCGTAGAGGCCATCAAAGAAATGATGCTAGACCTCGATCTATCCTTCCTCGAAGATGAGGATGAGCTCGAGGCACACAAGGATGGTCGTGCTGCTGAGGTCGCGGTCGAGGTCGATGCCGAGGTTGTGAAGGAGATGAAAGTTAGTGGGGAGGGCGCCAGACCCATAAATGATAATGCTAAGCCCGAGAATGAGTCCTAAATTTGATCTGCTTAAGAACAAACTCTTTTTTTATCATGCTTTTTGAACAAACAATTATCTGTATAATTTTTTTTATTTGCCTTTCCTAAAGGAAAATTTTGTCGGATACTTGCTTTTTGCCAGCTTTAATTTTGATGTTCTGATATTAAGTATTTTGCTTAACCTTGATGCCTATGACATGAAGTGATCTGCAATCATTGACACATAAGCATAAAGTAGAAGTTAGATAAATAACAACAAATTTTAGCATACCTTTTGGGGTCGTAACTGAGCTTCGGGACTCGTTCTTATATTTTTTGAATTTATGGATTTTGAGTGTCGGGATCTTTTTAATTTAGCTTCGAAGGTCAAGTTTATTCTCAATGTTGAGTTCCAGATTCTCATAGTTAGGGCCCTGTCGACCCCATGGGGGACTAGGACCCCTGTGCTTGGGATTCTGTTAGTTACTCCGACGCTCAAGTCAGTAGACAAATCTTAAAGGGAATAACCATAAAATGAGAAATGACATTAAGAGTTCTAGAAATTATAATGTTTTAAATGCAGCGCATTCCAACTGTTGGCTATGGGTCGACCTTCCTTAGTTTGGAGTTTGTAAGCTCCATTCCCGATGATCTTTTTGATCTGATATGGGCCCTCCCAATTTGGTGCCAATTTTCCAGCCCCACTTTCCTTTGTATTCTGGAACACTTTCCTGAGTACCCAATCTCTGATTTGGAATGTTCAAAGCCTCATATTTTTGTCGAAGTGTCGGCTTATCATCTGTTGGTATGCCGCTATTTTCATTGCTGCTCGATCTCGAAGTTCATCGAGAGGGTCGAGATTAGGCTCGAGCTCTTTATTGTTTGATTGACTGGACGATTCGGTCTGAGCTATTCCGATCTCTGCTTCTGCTGGTAACACAGCTTCCGACCCTTATGTGAGGGTGAATGGGGTTTCTCCCGTGCTTATTCTCGAGGTCGTTCTGTAAGACCATAAGACTTCCAGGAGTTGTTGGTCCTATTGATTTTTGTGCTCGGATAATCTCTTCTTTAAGATGTTCAGAATTGTCTTATTTGTGGCCTCTACTTGACTGTTTGTTGCGGGGTACCTTGGAGTAGAAAAGGAAAGCTTGATGTTTCATTCTTCGTAGAAGTCTTGGAATTTTGAACTTATAAACTGGGATCTGTTTTCTATTACGACTTCTCTAGGAACTCCGAACCTGCATAAAATAAATTTACATAAAAAATTTTGTACCTCTACATCCCTGATTCGTGCTAAGGCTTCGACTTTGACCCATTTGGTGAAGTAGTCTGTTAGCACCAAGATGTAGCATTTTTTATTTTCGCCTTTGGACAGTGTACCTACGATGTCCATTCCCCATTTCATGAATAGCCATGGGATGGTTGTTGTGTGTAGGGGTTCTGGAGACATGTGGTTTGTCTGTGTGAACCTTTGGCATCGATCACATGCTTTGGCATAGTTTTTTGCATCTGCTCTCATGGTCGGCCAGTAGAACCCGAATGTCAGAGCTCGGTTGGCTAGGCTTCTGTATCCTGAATGATTTTCGCATTCACCTTCGTGAAGCTCACTTAGGATGTACTTGGCTTGCACGAGGCTGACACATTTCAAATAAGGTCCTGAAAAGGACTTTCTGTTGAGGGATCCGAAGATCATTTAGAATTTCAGAGCCTTGGCCCTGATCCATTTTGCCTCGAGGGGGTCTTCGGGAAGCTCATTCTCGATTATATATCTGGTGAGAGGGGTCATCCAGTTCGTGTTGTGTTCAATGGATAGAATTTTCGAGCTTTCCTCTTTCCAAATGGCTGGCCATTTTACGAACAATACTGGAATGTTTTTGACTTTAGTGGTCTCGATCGTCGATCCCAAATTGGCCAATGCATCGACATGTCTGTTGTCTTCTCTCGTAATGTGTTGGGTTTCGATCTTTTCAAACTTCGAAGCTGTCTCTTTTGCTGCGGCCAGGTAAGCGATCATTCTAGAATCTTTTGCTTGGATATCTTCCTCGAATTGATTCACTATTAACTGGGATTCGCTTTGAATTCAGATGTTTCTGACTCCGAGGTCGATAACCAGGTTTAATCCTGCTATGAGGGCTTCATATTTGGCTTCATTGTTGGTTGCTTTGAATCCGTATCGAATAGATCGCTCAGTAGTTTCTCCCGTTGGACTTGTTAATACCATGCCTAGGCCCCTTCCCTTCGAAGTGCTGGAGCCATCAACTTGAAGGGTCCAGAACTTTGAATTTTCCGTATTCATTAATTTGCTCTCTGTCTCAGTCAGGGCTTCGTAGGAAAAATCAGCGATGAAGTCTGAGAGTACTTGGGATTTTATCGAGGTCCAGGGTATATAGTTTATATCGTACTCACCGAGCTCGACGGCCCATTTAGAGAGTCTTCATGCGAGATCTAGTTTTCTCAATATTGTTCTGAGCGGAAATTCGGTGACCACTTTGATCGAATGGCTCTGGAAATAGGGCTTCATTTTTTTTGATGTCATGATTAGGGCCAATGCCAGTTTTTCCAATTGTGGATATCTGGTTTCAATATCAAGTAGGATCAACTTGCGTAGTAGACTGGATGTTGTCTTCCATTGTCTTCTCTGACTAGAACTGCATTAACAGAGTTAGTCGAAACAGATAAATATATTAAAAGTACCTCTCTGTCTAGGGGTTTTGACAATAGAGTGGGGCTCACCAAATATTCTTTTAAATCCTCGAGGGCTTTTGAGTATTCAGCAGTCCATTCGAAGCTCTTGTTTTTGCACAGCGTCTTGAAAAAAACGTGACTTTTTTCTGAATATTTCGAGATAAAGCGGCTAAGGGCCGCAAGTCGTCCGGTGAGCTTCTGTACCTCTTTTATATTTCGAGATTGTTGTATGTTTTTGACGGCTCTGATTTGACTGGGATCGGCCTCGATGCCTCAAGGTCACACCAAATGCGCATTTTGCGGGATTCAGCTTCATATTATAGCGGCAAAGGACTTCAAATATTCGGCGGAGATAATCAACATGATCTTGAGCTCTAGGAGAGTTTACGAACATTCGGTTCACCAGCCTTTGGTAGGTTGCACCTGCATTTTTTAGTCCGAAGGGCATAACTTTTTAACAAAACATACCTCGATGGGTGATGAAGACGGTTTTTTCTTGGTCTTCTAGATGCATAAGAATCTGGTTGTATCTTAAGAGGTGTCCATGAAGCTTATCAGTTAATGTCTAGCCGTTGCATTCACTAATGCATCGATATGAGGCAAGAGAAATGAGTCCTTCGGACAGGCCTAGTTGAGGTCGGTGAAATCTATGCATAGCCTGTTTTGGCCATTCCTTTTCTTTACTATCACAATGTTGATTAGCCACTCGGGATACTATACTTCTCTAATGTGTCCGTGTTTGAGTAGCTTATTGACCTCTTCATCCATAATTTTGTTTCATTCGGCTGCGAACTTTCATCTTTTTTGTTTCATTGGGATCTTGTCTGGATCGACCTGCAATTTATGTGTTATAACTGAGGGGTCGATACCTGTCATGTCTTCGAAAGACCATGCGAAATAGTCATGGTGTTTGATGAGAAATCTTATTAATTGTTCTCGTATCTCTGCAGTGAGCCTCGATCCGATTTGCACTTTGTGGTCAGGAAAATTGGGATGTATTTGAATTTCGTTAAGATCTTCCACCTCGAGTTCTTCATAGTTGCGATTTTTGATACTGGTTGAAGATGATCCAGTCTTGATTTGGTTGATCTCCATAGCTCCTTTGTGTTTGAAGGTGGAGACGTAACATTCTCGAGCTGTTATTTATTCACCTCGGACTTCACAAACTCCCCAAGGTGTAGGGAATTTCATGAGCTGGTGATAGGTTGATGGCACAACTCGGAGTTCGTGGATCCAAGGTCTCCTCATTATGACATTGTAGGCTGAAGGAGCATCGATTACTTGGAATTTGGTGAAGATATTCATTCCTTCGATATAGGTGGGAAGTATAATTTCACCCATTGTGGCTTTTTGTTCTCCGCTGAAACCGATTAGGGTGGTTGACCTTTTAATAATTTCAGTTTCTTTCACCTACACGCCTTTCAATGTACTAAAAAAGATCATGTTAGAGGAACTCTCATTATCTATAAGAACACACTTAATCAAACAATTAGAAATTAATAAGAAAATGACTAGTGCATTGTAGTGAGGGTGTGAGAGATCGGAAGCTTCTCTGTTGGTGAAATCAAGGATGACGAGGTCATCTGGTTTAGCAAGTCTGGGGATGTTTCCGTTATATTTTATCGAACGGCAATGTCTTTTTGCTGAGGACTGTGAAATTTCGCTCACTTCTGAGCCTCCTGTTATACAATTCAATGTGCGATCGATCCTCGGGGGCTCGGGCAGTTGCATTTCCTTTTGATTTTCCCTTCGTGACTAGGTTTCTTTTCCTTTCGGGGTCAGAAGGTCGGTGAGATATCCTCATTTTAGGAGCTCCAAGACTTCAAGCCTCAAGGCGATACATTCATCTGTCTTATACCCATGATCACTGTGGAATTCGAAAAATTTGCTCCTGTCACGTTCGTTGTCTGGCGCTTTCATCTTTGTAGGCCATTTCACATTCTGACCGAGTCCCTTGAGGGCTAGGTCTGCTTTGGATGGTGATATGCAGAGGCTATACTCTGGGAGTCTTCTGTGGATTTGAGGTTCTTTATCTCGCTTGCTTCTCGGGTTGAATCGTGGATTTTATGGATACGAATCCACTCTGAATCTATCTGTCCTGTTACTTCTTTGCTCTTTTCTTGGATGCTTATTCCTGGTACGAGATCTGGATGAGTTCACTTCATCTTCCTCCCATTTAATTTGAGCCCAAGCTTTAGCAAGCACGTTATCCATTATTTTGTAGGGATATTTGGTTAACTCCTTATAGAGGTCGGAGTCTCTCTTGAGGCCTTTTCTGAAGACCGAGACTGCGGTATCGATGTTGCAGTTGGGGATCGATACCTTTTCTCTGTTAAATCTTTCGATGAAGCTTTGCAGGGGCTCTTCCACATTTTGCAAGACTATGTAGAGGTCGTCAACGTGTTTTTCAATCTTGCAGCTACTGTCGAACTGCTCAATGAAGAGGTCGTTAAGCTAGGCGAATGATGAGATTGTTCTGTTGGGTAGGTTGATGAACCATTGGAGTGCTGGGCCGACGAGGCTGGATCCAAAGCCTTAACACATGCTGGCTTCTCGGGCATGACGGGGTATCGTGGTAGTGAACATTCTTTGTTTATATTGGGCGACATGGTCGTCGGGGTCGGATGCGCCATCAAACAGCTTCATGCTTGGAAATGTGAATTTTGGGGGCATCTCTATGAGGCTGATCTCATCGGTGAATGGGGAATCTGCAAAGCTTGTTGGTTTAGACTTCCTAATAGGAGCACAGACTCCTGAAATTCGGGTTAGGATGTCTTCCAATCGCTGGATCTTCTTTTCGACCTCAGATTCCGATCCTGGTTCATAATGTTTGAATCCAAGAGGGGGTCCTAGGGGGAAGTCTTCTTTTTTCTTGCCCTTTAACATGGATTCTTTGCTTGTACCTGCATTGAGATGGTTAGTTAACTCATGTGTCGAGTTCAGAAGTACTTGCTCTTGGAGTTCATTTGACATGCGAGTTCGTGAGAGCGGAGACAATTGAGTTCGTGTGGATCCATTCAGGAAAAAGTTTGGTTGTGAAATGGCTTCGACTCTAGCCTTTAAGGCTGAGTTCTCGGTTCGGATCGCCGTGAGTTCGACCATGGTGGTATCTAATTAACGCTGGATCAAACGCAGAAGCCATGAGACATCGCCATCGTCTTCAGGTGAAGGGGTTGCAGTTGCTCCGTCTTTTCGGGCTTCCTGAGGAATGATCATTGCATCCTTTCGGCTGTTGTTCGTCATCTTGAAGTGATCGATCAGAGCCTCACGGTGGGCGCCAAACTATAGAGGTTAAAAAATCTCTATAGTTAATCGTTCGTCGAGTTCGGGCTCCGGTGATCTACAAGACAAAGAAAATACGTGAAGCCGAAGGACCGTCGGGGGGTTGACGATCGAACGGACTCCGACGCTCAAGTCAGAATTAAATCAATTAAAGATAAAATAAAGAAATAACAGAATTTTAAGAGCTATTTGGTAAAAGAAGGGGGGGGGGGTCGAGCTACACTACTATGGAGCCTTGTATAAATGTTACTTGTAGAGCTGTACAATGAGAGTTTTGTATTTTGATGGTAGTTGCCAGTGTTGCCTATATAATGTGTGTCCCCCCCGTTTATGAAAAACATATACATATATATATATATACACTGATTAGATACCTAACTGAATCCCGGTAACTTAGGGATCCTCTCTTATCCCTTTTAGGATTTTTGACGGGGTGAAGGCTTATCATCAACGAATACTTTGACCCAGTCTTCGCCTTGAGTCTGCTCGATCATGGACTCTTGTTTTTAGACCTCTGGTCTTTGAGGTTTAATGCTTCAACCTTGAGGCTTGGACCTCGAGAGGTGGACTTCGAGGTATGGGCCTCGAGGAGTTCGATCGTGAGACATCGATCTTATTCGATTCTTTAACAATATTTTGTATTTTTCCATTAAATTAAGTAATTACTTCATTATATTATCGTAAATCACCTCAATTATATTAAAATTATATGAGAAATAATTTATAGTACACGCACACACAATCAATATATTAATTATATACAAAGTATATATTTTTAGAATATTAATTATATATATATATATATATATTTGGTCTAACACACTATTAAAAAATTATACTCCATCCGTTTGGTTTTGTTTGTTGTATTAGAATTTTAATTTAGAATTAACAATTAATTTTTTAGACTAGTATATCCCTCCATTTTATATTACATAGAATCTTATTCACTTAATTATATTTTCCTAAAAAGTTAAAAAAAAATTCTCTCTCCATATATTTGTAAGGTTAAATTTGAGAGAGAGGGTGTCAAAATATATAAAACAACAAATATTTTGACACAAAAGAAAAATCTAAAACAACAAACAAAACAAAACGGATGGAGTATAATTAACATATAAATATGCAAAAATTATATAGATTAATCTATGGTAATACAGTACATCAAATTCTATTTGGAAACATATATATGGAACAAATTAGCATTAGAATTGTACTAATAAGCTTTCAGTGTACAAGTTATTAAATGCCCATTTAGATAGCTTTGTGTTAATTAATTGTGTTGATTTGATTGTGTTAATTAATCTATGTATTTAGAGGGATTGCATTAATTAGTTAGGCGTTTGCTGCGATAATTAATGCATTTAAAGAGATTTTATTCTTTGCATTGAGATCTTATATACATGTTTATAAATTGGATTGATTTTTCCATTTTTCTGGCATCGATGAAAATCAAACATCACAAAAATTTGAAGTAAAGTTATTTTCGATTGCAAAGAAACTATTGAATACACAAATTGTATTTTTAGCTAGGTATCATCTATTGTTTTAGTTTTAAATAATATTTATTTTCATTATGCATTTAGATGTAATTAGTTGATTACATTTTTATTGTTTAGTTACATATCCATATATATATATGTATATCAAGTTTATTTATTTTCGCTACATTCTTTTTAGTATTTTTTTTGTATATTTTAACAGATTTATGATCATAAACTTCAATTTTAGTGAATACATGATATATTGTTGTGGGTGCTCATAGTATTGTGGAAGAATGCAAGCATCCGTCTCTCATCCTCATAATTCGTTTACTCCATTTTGTTGGGTTGTCCAAGTAGGAGGAATTTCTCTCATTTCAATTTGATATATATATATATATATATATATATATATATATATATATAATTTAATACTTAATTTCAGGTCGAGTGAATTATGTTACAATTTTGGTGTTGATTTTTTTATTCAATCCACCATCAGTAAATATTGCAGCAGAATTGGTTATAAGAATTAGTGTTTTTTTTTATATATATTTCCTTACTTTCAATAGTTTCATGGAATAATATAGTTGTGTGAAGTGATGAGCTTCACATTAAAATGTTTAGCTTTACTTAGAGACGTAATATGACTTTGTCCAACAATGAATAACCAAATCAATTATGAGTATTGATCTTCACCTATTAGGATTGTAGATGCGGTTATCTATTTTACATTTTAATGGTTATTTATTGGCAAGTTTATCTTCAGAAATAATTAACATTATTCAATCTGACACTCATTTTTTCTCCGCTCACAAAACTTATAAAACTAGAAAAGAGGAAAGTCGTCTACCCAAGTAAATAACAAGAGAATTATCCGATCAAGACAAGGATCCTCACAAATGAAGAAGAAACCTAACAATAGATGGAAGTAGAAACACCTTCAAAAAGCTTTTATTTTGGTAGGCAACCCCATCTTCTCTAATCAACTTTAATTTTCATTTTTTTAATATAATTTTTACGTCTTATATCACTACTAGAAATTCGCGGAATAACGACTGATTTTAACGACGGAACGTATTCCGTCTTCAATAACGACGGAACTACGACGGAACACCAACGGAATATAAAATATATATTAACTAAAAATATAACAATTCTAACGACGGACTAGTCGGTCGTTATATATTTTACATAGAATTTTAGCAATTTTAAGACGGAAATATCCGTCTTTATATTTATCTTAATTGAACTACAATTTAGGGGATAAAGCAATGACAGAATCATCCGTCTTTATATTTATTACCAATTTGCAAAATGAATTTAGTATTTTAAAGACGGCGAGGTCCCTCGTTATATTTATTTCAAATTCATATTAATATATGAACATTCGTGTATTAATCCTACGACAGATAATTCCGTTGTTATATTTATGATCAATTCATTTAATGAATATAGTATGTTAAATACAAATTTTTCCGTCTTCATATATATCTCAACTGAATATATCAATATTAATATTTGTGAAATTATATAACGACGGAGAAAGTCGTCTTTATAATTATTTCATACATTGGAAATGAATTTAATATGTTAAGGATGATTTTTTCCGTCTTTATACTGATATCTAATTTAATATCAGTAATAGATTAGGACGGAAAATTCCGTCGTGATAGTTATTATTTGTTTGCAAAATAACTTTAGTATAGTAGAGGTACAGATTATTTTAGCTACAATTGTTAGAGACAAATTAGTTTATCTGAAATCCATTTAATAAAATTAAATCTGATTATTTTAATATATTATTTTATTGTTCCCACTCTCTCTCTCTCTCTCTCTCTCTCTCTCTCTCTCTCTCTCTCTCTCTCTCCCCCTCTTCTCTCTCTCACTCTCACACCAAGAACCCTCCTAGTTTTCCAAAATTTTAGCAATTCTCTCTTCCTCACGAATAATGTTAGGAAATCGTCAATTATTGTTTCCTCACCGCCGAATGGTTGTTTTCTCACTCGGAGAGTTCGTCATTTCTGCTTAATTTATGTGTTGTTGCTGCTCGATCGCTGCTGCCCGTAATTCATATTTTGGCTCAGAGTTCGTTGTTGCTGCTTGAAAATTATAATTTCAGCTTGGAGTTTGGTGTGGATACTCGGAATTTTCATTTTCGCTCAGAGTTCCTTGGTGTTGCTTGGAAATCTTATTTTTGGCTCGTCATTCATGCTCGGTGGTAATTTTCAACTCTCTCTCGCTCTATATATATATGTGTGTGTGTGTGTGTGTTTGTGTGTGTATTTTATTTTGTCTTTTTAGTTTGTTGTGTGGTCGAAAACGTTTGCTACTTCAATTACTCCTCTATCTAAGAGAACAATTACTCCTCTGTCTAAGAGAACATATTAAGTTTACATTGGATTTGGATCTTGTGGTGTTGTTATTGCTTTAGTATTTGGGTTCTCTGTTGTTCCTTAATTTCTCTTTGGATATGCTAAATCCAAAGATGGAATTCTGTTATTCTTAATCACTAAAGTGAAACTCTCAAAACAATAAAAGATGAATTCAGTAGGGCCCAAATGGGGCAATGAGTAGGCTTAGTAGTGATGCTGTGAATTTATGATGGAGAGACTATATGTGATTCTTAGTTTTGTATGCTTTCTGTATTGCTCTCTTTCTTTACGAATATGCATGCTCTTATTCGTAGTTGTGATAATTCTGTGATAATTGATCATGTTATGATGCCGGTTATACTTTATATTTTGAGAAATTGTCAAATTTAATTGTTTGTAAATCCTTAGCATATATAGGTTTGTCGCATATATATCATCACAAAAGAGAAATGTGTATATAAACGAGACAAGAGGGATGGTTTCAAAAGCTAGAGTGAGCATCTAGGAGAAATATTTTAAATTTATTTTATTTTATTAGCATATATCTGTCCATTTTTCGAAAGTGACATGCATATATCTGTCTTCTTTGTATATATGTCATGTTCTATTTTCTAAACAGTTAAAAAGCTGAGAGCAGAAATTTTCAAAGACATTTTTCTTGTAAAATATTGGTGTGTGCTAACTGCTATATATGACATTTTTCTTGCACTTTCGAGGAATTATATAGTAGTATAATCAATGTATCAAATATGTGTGATTTCTGCCTTGTTTTTGAATTCTAGTTGGCAGGGTTGTTACTTATTTTGGAATATTCTTCTCAATATATAATAATGGAATATTTATGTGCAAGAATACCTATTTAGGACTATTTTGTACCAATGTTGATTCTAAGTAAAACATACTTATCATCTGTGTTGTATTCCAGTTCTAAAGCTAAAGCACCGCACGTATACGCGATAAACCTTCTGATCTGGCATTGTGCTTTAGTAGTTGTGATATATATACTGAGGCACTAGAGGTTTTTACGCAGCACACACACATATATATATATACATATATATAACGTTGGACTGTATGATGTTATCACCTTTTTTCGGTGTTTGAAAACTGAAAAGTGGGATTTTTAGGATTTATGTATTTTTATTTGCTACATCCACTTGTGATTAATGATGAATCTTAACAATTTATCGGCTGAAGAATTGGTGGTTCTAGTTTCTGTTCTACTGTGGCAGAGGCCATTATAAACTGTTTCTATTGCAGACCAGTTTCTAGCAACTGTTTTGTCTAATTTCTTTCTTTTCTTATGATACAACTACAGGCTCAGGCATACTGTAAATACTCCTCTGTTACATACCAGTTTATAGCAACTGTTGATCCAATTTCTTTCTTTTTATAAACACAACAGGCTAAGGCATACCAAAAATTCTCATATCTTACAGGTATGACAATGGTAACACAACTTTGAGAAAGTTAACCTGTGATGATCTACATGTTTTAGGAAAGCAAAACTTCAAGCATCTTCTAAAGTAAGTTTATATCTAGGGAAAGGACTAGTTATGTCTTTCCTGAATTTTGTTGCATTATTGATTTCTCTTGCTTTCACACAAATAGAAAGCTTACATGTACAATATCTTCACTATATACACCTTGCATCTGTTATTTTGTGATCAATTTCAGATTATACACACAATATTTATTATATTGGTCACTTGTTATTTATTCTTTTAATTTTTAATTATGTTAATCTTTTTAGTATAATTATGAAATATATTTAATCATAGATTATGATTGATCAGGTTACATATAATGAGTCTAAATCGCCAATAGATGTATTCATGATTTAGAAATGCTAGTTTGAGTCAAGAGTTCATAGATGGACTTCAAATCTTCATAGATTTTACTTGTAGTCAGCCTACATGGATGGATGGAGAAAAGATTAGGTGTCCATGCAATCAACGCAAGTGTCAAAACTCTAGGTTTTTTGAACCTAATACAGTTCGATACCACTTAGCAAAATACGGGTTTGTCCCAAATTATTATACTTGGACATTTCATGGAGAAATACCAACGAGTGCCACTAATGAGATGAATGTTAGTAGGCAAATTGATTTTGGTGGTGAAGATGTATTGAGTACATACTATAGAATGGTAATAGATGCTGCTGGTCCTCAATTTATTGCGGATGACATTGAAGAGCCCCCCAAATCCTGAAGCACAAAAGTTTTATGACATGCTAAAGGCAGCTGATCAAGAGTTGTGGCCTGGGTGTCAAAATCATTCACAATTCTCACTTGTAGCTCGTCTTATTAGCATGAAATCTGAGAATAACATGTCAGAAAAATTGTTCGATCAAATTACTGAGCTATTGAAGGAGGTAGTTCCAGAAAATAATATGGTGACAGATAACTTCTATACGACGATGAAATTGTTGCGTGGCATGGGTTTACCCGCTGAGAAGATTGACTGTTGTCCCAATAGTTGTATGATTTATTGGGCTTTAGATAGTGATTTAAGTGATTGCAAGTTTTGTGGTCATCCTCATTATAAGAAAATGAGTCGGGATGTTGGAAAGCGATAAAAGACTCAAGTAGCATATAAAAAGATGTATTATTTCCCTTTAACTTCTCGATTACAAAGATTGTATGCATCTAATGCTACAACAAAAGATATGAGTTGGCATGCAACATCAATTGATGACGGGGTGATGCGTCATCCTGCAGACTCTATGGCATGGAAGCATTTGAATCATATTTATCCTGATTTTGCTGCAGAAATTCGTAACATTAGGTTAGGTCTTTGCACTGATGGTTTTCAACCATTTGGCCAATCGGGGCAACAATATTCTTCATGGCCGGTTATAGTTACACCGTATAATCTACCTCCATGGATGTGCATGAAGGAGCAATACATGTTTTTGACGGTTTTGGTGCCTGGACCTAGAAACCCAAAAGAGAAGTTGGATGTTTTCTTACAACCACTTATCTCAGAATTAAAACATTTGTGGGATGTGGGTGTTCTTACATATGACATCTCAGCGAAGCAAAACTTTCAAATGCGAGCAGCTTTAATTTGGACGATTAGTGATTTTCCTACGTATGCCATGTTGTCCGGTTGGAGTACCGCTGGGAGATTGGCTTGCCCATATTGTATGACACATTCAGATGCTTTCACTCTAGCTTGTAGTGGTCGCAAGTTTCTACCTGTTCATCATCCATTTAGAAAAAACAAAAAAACATTTACTAAGAATAAGATGGTCCTTACAGAGCCCCCGACTATAAGATCAGGCAATGACATATTGCAAGAATTAGAGATGTTGGGATTGAAGAAGGTTACAGAATTAGGTAGTTCTGAAATAAATGGGTTGATTTCTAAAACAAGTGGGTGGAGAAAAAGAAGTATCTTTTGGGATTTACCATATTGGAGCTCTCTTTTAATCCGTCATAATTTGGATGTGATGCATATAGAAAAAAATGTTTTTGACAATGTGTTCAACACAGTAATGAATGTTGAAGGGAAGACTAAGGACACTATTAAATCTAGAGAAGAATTGAACATATATTGTTCTCGTCCTGAATTGAAACGCAGTGACATCACAGGAAAGTACCCAAAAGCTTGTTACACACTTGACAAGCCTGAGAAAAAGGTATTATGTGAATGGGTTAAAGAACTCAAATTTCCTGATGGATATGTGTCAAATATGGGCAGATGTGTTGATATAAGGAAGTTAAAGTTGTTTGGGATGAAAAGTCATGATTGCCATGTATTTATGCAACGGGTTATACCAATCGCTTTTCGCGAGCTACTTCCACCAAATGTTTGGAAATCCCTTACAGAATTGAGCTTATTTTTTAAAGATCTAACTACCTCTGTTATTAAGATTGAGGATATGGTGCGTTTGCATGAGAACATACCTATAATCTTGTGTAAGCTCGAACGTATTTTTCCTCCAAGTTTCTTTGACTCCATGGAGCATCTACCAGTACACCTTGCTTATGAAGTGAAAATTGCTGGACCAGTGCAGTATAGATAGATGTATCCATTCGAGAGGTAAAATTTTTCATTATTTTTTAAAATATTAATTAGGTAACTTAATGTATGAATACAATCACAATTTTTCTTATAAGTTTCTCATACTATTAGGTACCTAAGGAAGTTAAAAAATAATGTAAGGAATAAAGCAAGAGTTGAAGGATCGATATGCAATGCGTATTTAGTGGAAGAAGCATCATCTTTTTGTTCTTATTATTTTGAGAACCACGTGAGTACACGAAACAGAAGTGTGCCCCGAAATTATGATGGTCGCGGTGATATAATAGACGACCATCCAGACAACCTTTCAATATTCAAGCATCCTGGTTGGTCTTTTGGAAAGACAAAGAAAAAATGTCTGACAGATGACGAGTACAAAGCAGCTCGAACATATATTCTACTAAACTGCAGTGAAGTTGAACCATATATTACGTACGTATATAATATGGAAAATTAATCTATTTGCTTGGTTTTCATTATTTAAAAAATTAATTATTATTTCTTTGTTATTTTGAAGTGCATATGTTGATCAGCTGAAATTAGCTCAACCAAATATCACAATGTCCGATATTGATTGTAATCTTGACAAAGAGTTTGCAACTTGGTTCGATGAATATGTGAGTATTCTACTTGTGCATTAAGTACTTGTATTCAATACAATAGATTATATACTAAATATAAATAATGTTATAGGTACACAACCCTCTCAACAATGTTTCCAACAAGTTCTTAAGGGATCTTGCCAAAGGACCTTTGCGATATGGGAATACCTATCCTGGGTATTATGTAAGTGGGTTCAAATTTCACACTATTGGGCATAGTTCAAATAAAGCTACTATGAATAGTGGAGTGTGTATAAAGGGATCAAATTATAGCACAGATAAGAATGACTATTATGGTCGATTAATAGAGATCGTAGAACTTGAATATCCTGGGTTGCCGATTAAGAGAATTGTATTGTTTGTGTGCGAATGGTTTGATACAACAACTATGGGTACAATTGTGCATCCTGAATACAAGTTGGTTGATGTAAATCATAAGCATAAGCTCAATAGATATGAACCCTTTGTTTTAGCAATACAAGCCATTCAAGTATATTATTGTGCATATCCAAGCCTATCTCGTGCTAAGAATGATTGGTGGGCTGCTTGCAAAATAAAAGCTAGGTCAAATATAGAAGTATCTCATAAGATAGCTAATGTCGGTAAAAATTCAACAATACCACCACCATTTCAAGAGGATGAATTAGATAGTCATGATCTGCTTACCATAGATGAAGATCAAATTTTTGTCCATCCAAATGGTGGGATAGTGGAAATTGAGGAAGAAGATGGTGAGATTGAAGAAGAGTATGTTTTAGATGATGAAACTGAAAATTCGGGTGATGGAGATGATGATGATGATGATGATGGTGGTGGTGGTGGTGATAATGATACTGATATGGACAATTAGAATGTGTCAGGTTGGTTTAATATTTCATTTTTTATTTGAGTTATACTTATAACTTACTGTTAACTTATTTGACTTAAATATTTTGTGTTTGATTTTTTTTCTAACTTATTGCTAATTTGTATATTTCTTGGATTTTAGATGGCTCCTAGAGGACGTGGTGTTAAGTATGCTCATAATAGAGCTAGAGACATTGGTCAACGGCCTTTACCATCATCATCCTCATCTAGGACAGTTGGCGGCCGTTCTTGTGAACAAGTTGAAGACTCTTCAGATAGCCAAGTGCCTACACACCATGATATAGATCCACCATATTCATCATATTCACGTCATTATGGTATTTCTAAAGAAGCATTCATTTCAAAAAATGGGTGAGTAATTCTATTTTTTGTATATAAATAACTATTTATTATATCACACAATTCACATTTTTTTACTTGTAGGACATTATTGCCTTCAAATCTCATTTCTCGAAGAACAACGATCATTTTTACAAAGATGATACATCCTCAAGGATTTACTTGGATGAAGGTCCCCCTAGAGACCAAGAAGATATATTTCGAAGAGCTGAAGGTATGAACTACCCATTATTATTACCACAAGTTTAAGTGAAGTTGTATATGCAAGTACATAAATGAAAATTGAGAATGGTGTAATATAATTGGTTTATGTTGTGCTGGGTGATCCTTGCAATATACATATTATATACATTCAAGTGTCTCACTATAATAGTATTAATACCCTCAGTCCATATTAACAACTACTTTACATATGTGCAGTTACAGATGTCTAACTGCGCTATTATTAGGAATGAACTGAAATTGAAAATTATTTTACAGAAGGAGTTCACTTGGAATCCTGAGATTGAGGGGTTAGTATACGATCTGTGGGAAAAGAAAGCTGCCTTTCGTTACAAAGAGTTGATACACAAATTTAAGTTTAAAAGACATAAAGGAAAACCTAATTGTATCCCAGCAGAGGCATGGCCAGTTTGGTTGAAGTATTGGCAACGAACAGATGTCAAGAAAAAATCTGATCAGGCGCAAAAAAATCGACTTAGTGAGCGCAACGGTCTTGGTATCTCTAAACACAGAGGGGGAGCAAGATGTGCTGAGGAACATGCTCTTGCAATGGTAATTATTATGTATATTTTATTTAAATATATAACATCAACTGTTAAATTATACTAATGAAATTATTTCATTGTGTAGGCTAAAGAAAAAAATGTTGACATTGATGAAATCAGCGATTGGGACGTGTTTCTGAAATTGCATGACCCTAAAGGAGATGGCACATTTCTTGATGAAAAATCCAAAGATGTAGCTGTAAGTATATCATTTTAAAATCCAAAGATGTAGTTGTAAGTATATACAAAAATGTATATATGAATAACTAATCATTTTAATTTGCCTTTATATATCATTTTAAAATTTAATTTTATCAATTTAGAGACAAGTCCATATACGAGCTGAAGAGAAGAGTAGCCAGAGTCAGCCCATTGACATGACTTCAATCTTTCTTGAAGTCGTAGGAGGGCTTTTTAGGAAAAATCGTGTCTATGGTGTAGGTTGTAGATCTGAGACATATGTTGCAATTTCTAAATGTTCAAGTGCTACATTCTCTCTTTACAATGAACGACTGAAAAAGCAAATGAGAGATGAGATGGAGGCTGAGATTGAAGTTCGAGTAGAGGCTCGATTGGAGGCTCTGGTGGAGGCACAAGTGGAGGCTCGGGTGGAGGCTCGGGTAGAAGCCCGAATAGAGACCTTACGGGCCCAAATGGATGAACGAATGGAGAGTCGCATGCAGTCGCAAATGCAAAGCATAATGGAGATGATGAGCCAAAGATCTTTAGGTCCTTTATAGCCTCCACCAAATTAAAGTAAGGTTGCTAGATTTTAATAGATTTGTGATTTATCTTGATTACTTTATGTTCTAATTAATAACCATTTTTTTATAGGAAAATGAATTTCTTTAAGTATGGAGATGACATGTCTGTACCTAATTGAAATCTAGAAGAGCATATAGATCTAGCTCAAAAAATCTATGGAAAAGCTTTTGCAATCTACAAGACTAGTGTTGCTCATTTTGTGGTTAAAGAATGTAAGTTTTTGAAGTTATACTTACAGCAACTATGTAAAGATTATTTGTTAAGATTATTCTGTTCTTCATCTTGCTGCAGTTTCTTGATTCTTGTTTTGCTCTGCCACTCTGTACCAATTCAAGTAAGTTTGTATTTTAATTTAACAGTTTAGTTGAAATTCTGCATAATATTTCCTTATGCGTCTGTGCGTGTATGTGCTTATTTCAAAAAAAATTTGAGAGTTGAGCTAATTTTGGTGGTTGTATTGTGTTGCAGGAATGCCCTTTACTTCACTCTGCGGTTCTGTCGATATAATGGTGCTGCATGCTGCAATCCATCCGATGATTTGGTTTTGAAGAAGCAATTTGAATCAATGAAGATTTCAGATCCTGGCTATGCTTCTCTTGTTAAATATATTCTCTGTGCTGTGGAATCTCGATTCGTACTTGTTTTTAAGGGCTTATGTTGTGTTGCAGTAGAGTTATTATCTTCTAATGAAGATTGTTAGATTGGAAAGATTTCTCTACTTAAGATTATGTCTTAGGTTGTAGCTTCATTAATCCTCATAATTTGGTCGTATTTCTTTAATCTGCAGTTTTTTCAATTGCTGCTTCTGTCATAATTGTTGGATTGGAAAGATTTATGTTGATTTGATTTGGTGCACAGGATGATTAAAACAAAAATCAACTATAAAAAAAAACAAAAAAACATAACGACGGAATATTTTGTTGTTAACATTAAGAAGACATTTATCAACAACAAATATTTAAATAATCCTAAAAAATTATAACAACATAAATTCCGTCTTTAAAATTAATGATCCGCAAAATGTTAACAACAGAATTGTCCGTCTTTAAAATAGAATTAAAGTGTAATACCAAAAAAGATAACGACGTAGTAATCCATCGTTAGAATAAGAATAAAATATATTTAACTACGGATATTTCCGTTGTTAAAATAAAAATAAAATGAATATAACAACGGAATTATCTGTTGCTAAATAACGACTGTAATTTTCCGTCTTTAATAATTGCCGACGCTCCATATAACAACGGAATGCGTAATTTTTTTTCTGTTGTTAATCCGTCTTTATATTTCATTAACGACGGAATATGAATATTTAAAGACGGAATTTTCGGTCGTTATTTTGCGAAATTCTTGTAGTGTTATCACTTAATTTGTCTTCCTTAGTATAAATTTGTGAATCAAGACATGTAACTAATTTTCATCACAAACAATTTGTTTGATCTTTTATAATATATGTAGTTGACACATTCTATATATTATTATTATCGCATTGTAGTTTTTTAATCTAAATTGATGTATAATGTTTTATCCAAACAAGTGTAATCACACGGATTCATCTAAGAATATAAGGTGAGTTTATTACTATTTTTGTTGCTAAAATTTTATAGCGGTTTATATAATTACTATTTTTGTTGCTAAAATTTTATAGAGGTTTATATATATATATATATAATTTTTAAAATTGACTTTATTCAAGGTTCAAGGTATTTAAATTAAGGATGCTCGAATGTTGGAGACCGACCTATGTAAAAAAGAAGACATCTTGAGTTTGACATTAAGTATTCTTGTGTGTTGGTTTTCATAAAATATTTTGTTGTATGTGTATTACACTTTGACTGGAATTGGTTACAACTGAATTGCAAGAAGAACAGAAGGAAGTGAAAGATTACAATAAATAATTAAAATATATAATTAAATAAACGGGAACCCGATTGTAGATTCCGGCAAGCCGAGTCGAGCGGACCTCTCTCCGCAAGACAAATTACGCCCCGGCTAGTGCTCACAGTATGGCGATTTGTCTCTCAAAGATGAAATGGCTTCGTCGTTCCGGCAATAGCACCACAAGTTCCGCAAGGCTCCGGTGAACTAGACCACGTTGAGAACTGGGAAGCTGTGACTTGAAGGAACTTGTATGCAACAATATGATTATATTCGTTTATGCAGAATGTGGCCTCTTGGACCATGCAGGATGTCCTATTTATAGGCACATCTCTACTGCAGAGGACAACTAGGGTTTGAGGGCATTCAAACCAGGTGTTGTAACCCCTAGGAGTTAAAGCTCTGCCATTAAGTCCTCCAGGAATTACCTTCTACAGATCTTGACAGGTGTCCCATGTTGGCTCGGATCCCAACACGTGTCCAAGGCAACTGCAAGTGCAGATCCTGACAAGTGTCCCATGTCAGCTCGGATCCCAGCACATGTCCAAACAGCTGCAGACTTTGATTCCCGACATGAGTTACATTCCAACCCACTAACTCCACCAGCTCCATGTGGGGGTTACCATATTTGAATACATTGAAGCCACTTAACTCGGCTAGGATTTACAAACTTCCAGGCTGGACATGCACCACTAAGTGCACCCATGACTCGCATAGCCGATCCGCCAACCCGCTCCATAACCCGACCATTTCTGTACCGTAAAACTGGTACGGTTAAGCCCACGTACGTCCAAAGTCCAATTACCAAGATCCAAGTTCGAGGATGAGGATGAGACGAGCATGGGCACCGGGCATGGGCATGGACACGGGCTCAAGCTCGGGCTCGGGCTCGGGTACGGGCATGGACGGGCGCGCGCGTGTGTGCGCATGTGGGCTCATGGCCACATCCTTGTACACTTAATTACTTCAATTAAGTGTTAATACACTTAAATACACTTCTTAACTTGATTAAGAAATTAATGTGGGATTATTTAATGTGTCTTAAACACAGTATCCCACACACCATAAATGGCCAATCGTATGACCAACTTCAACCATTTATTTCTCACTCACCAAAAATCGAATTTGAGCAAATAAAAATATTACGATTATCTATTCACAACATAGAACAATCGTACGGTATTTGAATATTCCAATCACGAAAAATCGGATAAAATAAGTCAAAACTCAATTTAATAAATCCAATTTTCCAACAATCCCCCACATGAGTGGAAATAGTGCATGCATGTATATAGACAAGCAGCCCAGTTCTCTAGAAACACAATTGCAACAAGACAGGTAGCTTGTGACTTTGAACCTTCCATATTCCAACACTATCGAGTATACCGGCTGTTTAGTGGACATGATACCTTGAACTATACATCCTTAGTGTATACCGAGACAATAGTATTGAAACAGCTATGTCTCAAACATTATTTGTTCTCACGTTTGTGTTCTTTTCAGGCTATGGACAACCTCTTTGAATTCATAAGTATCTCTTAGAAGCGGCTCCCACTTCTCACTTATATAGGCGATCTCCTCTTCCGAGTATCCTGCCATACTCAACCTCATTAGGTTTAGGAATCATTAAAAGTCATAGGACTTATCCTCACCATATTGACAGGTATGCACTTGGTTTGCTCACACAGAAATGTTCACTTATAAGTTTCCAAGTGCTACCAAACCGAACATTTGTAGCTTACTTTTCCCATTGAACCAAGTTCTTGGGATCTCCAGTCATCATGGTTGGGTTACCACTATAAGCATTCTTATAGTATGGATTTTAAACCCATTTCCTCTAGCAACTTAGCCATTTGATCTCGGTTTAACCCTTTGGTTAGCGGATCCGTTAGATATAGATTGTGTACTGACTTCACATAGTCAACTGAGACAACTCCACTTGAGATCATATGCCTCACAATATTATGTCTCCAACATATATATCGAGACTTACCATTATACATACCATTATGTGCCCTCTCGATAGCCGCTTGACTATCACAGTGAATCATCATTGACGATACTAGTTTTTTCCAGCATGGTATATCCTCTAGAAAATTGCGAAGCCATTCCGCTTCTTCACAAGCTTTATCCAAAGCGATAAACTCAGATTCCATGGTAGAACAGGCTATACAAGTTTGTTTCGTAGATTTCCACAACAGTGCTCCACGATCGATAGTGAATACAAATCCACTAGTTGAGAATGAGTATTTTGTGTCTGATATCCAATTCACATCACTGTACCCTTCAAGTACAGGAGGAAACCTTGTGTAATGCAGCCCGAAGTTCAAAGTATACTTCAGGTATCTTAGAACTCGTACTAGAGCTTTCCAATGCTCTTTGCTTGGATTACTCGTGTACCGACTCAACTTGTTCACAGAACATGCAAGATCATGTCTAATGCAGTTAGTGATATACATCAAACTCCCAATGACCCTTGCATACTCTTCTTGAGCTACCGGTTCTCCCCGATTTTTGCTCAAGTGTACATTGAGTTCCAATAGGGTCTTAGCCGGCGGACTATCAAAAGCGTTAAATTTCTTAAGCACTTTCTCCACATAATGAGATTGTGTTAAGACAATTCCACCACTTGTCCGTTCTATCTTGATTCCAAGAATCACATCAACTAAGCCCATATCTTGTCCGTACATTTGTTTCATTTCAACAAACACTTGGTGGCTACTGCCCATGATTAACATATCATCTACATAAAGACAAACTATGACATAGCCATTAGAACTGCTCTTTATATACACACATTTATCACACTCATTTATTTTGAAACCATTTGATAACATCACGTTATCAAACTTCAGGTGCCACTGTATAGGTGCTTGTTTCAGACCGTACAACGATCTAACAAGTTTACACACCTTTCGTTCTTGCCCTGGTGCAACAAAACTTTCAGGTTGTTCCATGTATATTTCACTCTTCAGCTCACCATTCAGAAATACGGTCTTTACATCCATCTGATGAATTTCAAGATTATGCAAAGCAACAATCGCTAAAAGCATCCGAATAGATGTAATCCATGTTACTCTGGTGAGTAGGTATCGAAGAAATCATACCCCTCTTTTTATCTAAAGCCTTTGACAACCAAACGAGCTTTATACTTATCAACAGAACCATCTGCCTTATATTTTCATTTTAGGATCCACTTGCATCCTAACGGCTTACACCCACTTGGGAGATCTGTCAACTCCCAAGTGTGATTTTGCATGATGGAATCGATTTCACTGTTGATAGCTTCTTTCCAGAACGCAGCATCTGGACTAGATAGAGCTTCGTCTCGGTTCTTCATCCACAAGATCAGAACTAGTAGCAGCTTCAGAAATTCGTTTCTCAGAACTACCTTCTGCGCTATCTTTATCTTTACAAGGATAGACATTCTCAAAGAACATAGCATTCCTCGACTCCATTATCATTCCTTCAGTCAACTAGGGAATCTCTGATTTATGAATAAGAAAACGATAGCATTACTGTTAAGTGAATAGCCAACAAAGATACAATCAACCGTTTTAAGGCCCATTCTAACTTGTTTAGGAAGTGGAACTTCAACCTTAACCAAACACCCCCACACTTTGAGGTATTTATAAGACCGCGTGCGTCATTTCCACAACTCATAAGGCGTCGCATCCTTACCCTTAAGTGGAATTTTGTTCAGGATATAGTTGGCTGTCAACACAGCTTCCCCCCACAAGTTCTGTGGTAATCCTAAACTTATCAACAAAGCATTCATCATCTCCTTAACAATTCGGTTTTTGCGTTCAACAACACCATTAGACTGTGGTGAATAGGGAGTCGTAGTTTGATGAATTATACCCGCCTCTGCACATAACTCTTCAAATGGTGCAAGATATTCTCCACCTCTATCACTTCGAATTGCTTTAATTCGACCGCTTAGTTGATTTTCGGCTTCATTTTTTAAGTTCTTAAAAGCTTCAATCGCCTCATCTTTACTTCTTAAAAGATAAAGATAACAGTACTTTGTGCAATCGTCAATAAAAGTAATAAAATACTTTTACCGCCTCTAGTTTGCACAAACTTTAAGTCACACACGTCTGTGTGAATTAAATATAGAGGTTTAGTGCTCCATTCAACTGAATGAAATGGTAACTTTGCCCATTTTGCCTCGACACAAACTTTACATTTATTTTGTGTATTAAATTGGTTTACCTTTAGCAAATCTAAATTTACTAAACGTTTTATAGCATTTAGATTAACATGTCCTAATATACAATGCCATAAATCCGAGCACTCAACAAGCAAGTAAGCAGAAGAATTCACTTTATTAGCACTTTCTTTGGCAACACGGCGCATAGCCATTACATTTATTTTGAAGAGTCCATTGGCGAGATAGCCCCGACGAAGGAACCTTACATACTTGCTTAAAATAAACTTTTCAGACTCAAATACTAGTCTAAAACCATGATTGACTAACAATGAACCCGAAACCAAATTCTTGCGGATGTCCGGAACATGCAGCACATCCTTCAAAGTTAGCTCTTGGCCTGAAGTCAGCTTCAAAACCACGTTGCCCACACCAACCACTTCAGATGAGGCTTGGTTCCCTATGTGCAACTTCCTACCTTCAACATCTTTATAGGTAGAAAATGAGCTCCCATCCGAGCAAACGTGATAAGTAGCCCCGGTGTTGGCGAACCATTCTCTCGGGTTGTCCACGTGATTGGCTTCAAAAACAACGGTATCCAAATCATCGCCATCCCAATCATCTTAACGGGCCTTGCCTTTGTTGTTATGTTCTGCCAAGTGCGCACCATAATTAATATGCTTTTTCTTTCGAGCCGTGCAATGTTTGGACATGTGCCCCAACTTGTCACAATTGAAACAGTTGCTATTGAACTTCGTTATTGGTTCTTCCCTTTGTCATATTGACCTGGGCGTTTCTTTTTGTTGCTATTTGATGGTCCACCACGTTCCATCAAGTTAGCCTTGGCCTCGATCGGAACTCTTGGTCTCGGATCTGCCTTTCAGCTATCGGCTTCAATTCGAAGCTTAACCACAAGGTCTTCAAGAGTCATCTCCTTTCGCTTGTGCTTGAGATAGCTCTTGAAGTCCTTCCAACATGGTGGCAACTTCTCAATCACCGCAACAATGGTGAAAGAGTCGGGAAGGACCATCCCTTCAGCATGAACGTCGTGCACAATGAGCTGAAGCTCTTGCACTTAATCCATCACTGATCGGGAGTCCACCATTTTGTAATCGAGGAATTTTACCACGATGAACTTTTTAGTTCCGGCATCCTCTGTTTTGTACTTCTTTTCTAGTGCCTCCCACAGTTCCTTAGCACTAGTTACATTCCCATACACAGAGTACAAGCTATCTACTAAACCATTAAGAATGTAATTTCTACATAAGAAATCTCCATTGATCCATTGATCATAAGCTGTCCGTTTGTTGACATCCGGCTCATTCTCCTCGATCACTGGAGCGGCTTCCTTGATGTATCCAACAACTCCCAACGTGGTGAGGTAGAAGAGCATCTTCTGCTGCCACCTCTTGAAGTTACGCCCCGGCTAGTGCTCATGGTCTGGCGATTTGTCTCTCAAAGATGAAACGGCTTCGTCCTTCCGGTAATAGCACCACAAGTCCAACAAGGCTCCGATGAACTAGACCACGTTGAGAACTGGGAAGCTGTGACTCGAAGGAACTTGTATGCAACAATATGATTATGTTCGTTTATGCAGAATGTGGCCTCTTGGACCATGCAGGATGTCCTATTTATAGGCACATCTCCACTGCAGGGGACAGCTAGGGTTTGAGGGCATTCAAATCAGGTGTTGTAACCCCCAGGAGTCAGTAATAGCACCACAAGTCCGGCAAGGCTCCGACGAACTAGACCACATTGAGAACTGGGAAGCTGTGACTTGAAGGAACTTGTATGCAACAATATGATTATATTCGTTTATGAAGAATGTGGCCTCTTGGACCATGCAAGATGTCCTATTTATAGGCACATCTCCACTGCAAGGGACAGATAGGGTTTGAGGGCATTCAAATCAGGTGTTGTAACCCCCAGGAGTTACAGCTCTGCCATTAAGCCCTCCAGGAGTTACCAGCTCCAGGTAGGAGTTACCACATTTGAATACATTGAAGCCACTTAACTCAGCTAGGAGTTACAAACTTCAAGGCTGGACATGCACCACTAAGTGCACCCACGACCCGGATAGCCGATCCGCCGACCGTTTCTGTACTGTAAAACTGGTACGGCTAAGCCCCGGAAGCCCACGTACGCCCAAAATCCAATTGTCAAGATCCGAGTTCGAGTCTGAGGACGGGACGAGCCCGGGCACGGGCACAGGCGGGCGCGTGCGTGTGTGCGCGTGTGGGCTCATGGCCCACATCCTTGTGCACTTAATTACTTCACTTAAATGTTAATACACTTAAATACACTTCTTAACTCGATTAAGAAATCAATGTGGGTTTATTTAATGTGTCTTAAACACATTATCCCACACACCATAAATGCCCAATCGTGTGACCAACTTCAACCATTTATTTCTCACTCACCGAAAATAAGATTTAAGCAAATAAAAATACTACGATTATCTACTCACAACATAGAACAATCGTACGGTACTTAATTCCTCTAAAATTAAATATCCCGATCATGAAAAATCAGATAAAATGAGTCAAAACTCAATTTAATAAATCCAATTTTCCAACATATTTTTTACCTTTTTCTATCAAGGGGGTTTTTAGGGGTACAATAGTCAATAGAAAATGGTTCCCGTTTTCATTTTAATAATCAAATAAATATGCTTAAGTTAAATGAACAAATTGAATCTGCAAGATTGTTTTTTTAGAAACCCGCAAAATAGTTTACAATAAATTCTTTAGTTAAGTTGATTTTTAAATTTTTTTCTTTTATTATAGAGTAAGGTGAAAAGAAACTTTTTTTCTTAATTGGGCATACATGAAACATGATGATGTTAGTTATTACGTTGCATTTGAACTAAAAATACAATAAATTATAAGACATGATTATATGTAAATATATTAAATATTAATTTTTGGGTCAATATTCTAATAAGTAAACTCATGGGGTGGATGGAATGATTATTCTCCTTCCTTCAGCAATATGAATTCCTTCCGAAATGATGATTCCTATTTTAAACCATACTAATTGTAGGAATGAGAATTAACATAAGACAGTGTGTCAAGTTTTTATTATTATTGGTGCATATGTTCATTTATTTATATTAAAATTTTGAATCACTTCATTTTATGATTTTGGATCAATATAATAAATTTTCTATTCATGATCAATATCTTACATTATATATATTATGACAAAAGAATAAAATATTTAACATCGGTTCTAGTTAAAAGTTAAAACTAAAAAAATGTTTGGTGAAAAAATAACAAGGGACAGTAGAAATATTATTCCAATATAAAAGGGTGGTTTCTCTAAATTACTTAGAGCATGCATATATGTCTGGTTAATTTTGAGTTAAGAACAGTAGTCGTAGATGGCGAGTTGCAGCTCTGCATTTCGGCTGAGTGGCTCTGCTCAACGACTTCCGTTTTCCGACAAACTCCAACACTTGAAACTCTCAGCTTCAGCTTCCTTCAAGGTGAACGCCGTTGAACCATATGTTTTTCCTTGATTAACTACAAATTAATTGTACGATCGATGATGATGCAATGAACTCTTGGTGCAAAAAATCTGCAGCAAATTAATTTCCCATTTCTACGAATCGATGAATCTTGCAAACGAATTCGAGATACGTATGTTGGGTGGTTTCTAGACACTTTGTTGATCAGGTTTTCGACTTCGTTGATGAGCCATTGCTCGAATCTCAGGTATGTAACTGCATATTCTTGAATATGCAGATTGATGAAACTCATTCAATAACTACATTAACTGTTTAAGGTATTGAGAATTTCTTATTCTTCTTTGTTTCATGGTTTTGATCTAAATATGAAGAGGAACTTTGCTCCTGTGGAGGAGATAGGCGAACCAGTTAATGTGTCCATCGTCGAAGGAAGGATCCCAGATGATTTTCCAGAGGGTGTTTACATCAGAAATGGTAGAGAATGATGGCTATATAAATCATTTGAATGTAATTTGATTTTAAATGCTATTCAATTAATCTGCATGTATATATGGATAAACCGATTGTTACTATGCATTTTGATCAGGCTCCAACCCTCTTTTCGGAGGATTTAAGTCTGCAGTATCGGTGTTTGGGAAAACGAGCAGTGTGTGGATAGAAGGAGAAGGAATGCTTCATGCTGTATACTTCAAGAAAGGCAATGCAGTTTACAGTAACAAATACGTCGAAACAGAGACATTTAAGCTGGAAAAGGAGAGGAATAGGCCATGTTTTCTCCCATCAGTGGAAGGGGATCCACCTGCAGTTATAGCAAGTTTCCTTCTAAATTTGGTAACTTCAAATCATTCTTTTTACAAGCAGAGATTTGAGCGACCGATGGCTTTACAATGTTGGAATTTAATTATATTTTGCAGCTAAGGTTTGGCATTCCAAACGAGCAAATGAGCAACACCAATATCATTGAGCATGCTGGGAAATTCTATTCTGTGGCAGAGAATTTTGTGCCTCAGGAGATCGATATCACAACGTTGGAAACGTTAGGGAATTGGGATTTTGATGGAGCTTGGACTAGGTCATTCACTAGTCATCCAAAGGTACTAATCAAATTTCAAGAGATAGGATCGATGTATTAAGTTTTTTCTTGATTTAATTAGATGTGTTGTTCTGTTTGAGCTGTGCAGAAAGCTCCAGAAATGGGTGAGCTAGTAACGATGGGAGCTGATGCACAGAAACCTTATTGTGTACTAGGTGTGATCTCAGGTACACTATATATAATAAGACGACACTGTTGATCGAGTTTCTAACTTAATTTCTATATATAGAGTATAGTAAATATGGCAATTAAGCGAGTGATAGAAGCTAATCCATCAAGTGGATCTTTGATTCCAGCTGATGGGAAGAAGATGATCAATCAAGTGGATCTTGAGTTCAAAAGGAGCACCCTTATGCATGACATTGGAGTCACAAAGAGGTTTTATTATATATATATATATATATATATATTATATTCACTCTCTTTTCATCATCTTTGATTTTGGCCTAAAATGTGTGATGATGGTGACGTTGGACGAGTTTCATTTCATTTCTTGGCATGCAGGTATAACGTGATCCTGGACTTTCCCTTAATAGTAGATTTGAATCGACTCATCAGAGGAGGCCCGTAAGTTGACAGTTGACCTAACATATATATATATATATATATATATATATATATATTCATTAATTTCCCGCTCTTTTTTAAGTTAATTTAATTTCTTCAACAGCCTAATCAAATACGAGGAGGAGACCTATTCAAGAATTGGTGTAATGCCTCGTTATGGCAATGCTGATTCCATCCATTGGTTTCAAGTTGAAGCAAGCTGTGCATTTCATATCATCAGTTGTTTTGAAGATGGCGATGAGGTTGTAGTGATGGGGTGTAGGGCCCGACACTCGATCATTCCGAGCCCGGAATTAGGCAAGAACAAAATCGAGTGGTTTTCTAGGGGCCTGAAGCACATAAATTTAGTCCAAGAAAACAATAAAAATGCTGAAGATGGAATGCTTTTCTCTCGGGCTTATGAATGGAGGCTGAACTCGAAAACTGGACAAGTGAGAGAAGGATATCTCACAGGAACCCTATTTGCCATGGATTTTCCCATCATCCATGCAGATTTTGTTGGTCTTAAGAACAAATATGCATACACACAGATTGTAGATTCAGCAGCAAGCACACTTTCTGGTAACATACAATCCAACTTATTTAATTTTAGCTCATCATATCCATGGTGTGTGAAGACTTTAATTAGCTCGTTTGTTTCAACAGGAATGGCAAAATATGGTGGCCTGGCTAAGCTTCATCTCCAAGAGAGAAATATTTCTAAGGAGGAAGTCATAAAAGTTGAATATCACATGTTTCCTCAAAACACATTCTGTAGTGGTGCTGCTTTTGTTGCTAAATCTGGCCCGCAGAAGAAGATGATGGTTGGATCATTACTTTCGTGCATAATGAGGATATGGACTTATCCCAGGTACTCAAAAAAACATGCTTTTCTTTTTTATCGTTTATATTCGGATCAAGCGTTTGACGCTGTGTCAAATTACAGTTGACTACTCTTGAAGTGCTAGTTTTTAAGATTGAGATGATCCGTTCAAGTGTTGTGTCTCGACTTCATCCTATAAATTCGCACTCCCGTCCTCTACTATGAGGACGGGTTTCGCCCTAGGTCGAAAAATTAGGCACATATGATCATGCATGTGCTATGCCTACATTTTGGTGATGAAGCTGATTTTTGTGTGTTTGCAGGTGTATATTGTTGATGCAAAACAATTTTCAAGTGAGCCAATAGCCAAAATTGCATTGCCAAGTAGAGCGCCCTATGGATTTCATGGGTTATTTGCACACAACGGCTCATAATGCAAATTTGTAGAGTCACTAAAACCAAGATTATAAGACATGGAGGGTGAGATCAACTTGCCAGTGCATGTGATGGATATCAAGATATATGTTAATTTATTTATGTAGAAAAATGTGTACTAATAAAAGAAAATATGAATATAGTTTTGATAAATTAGAATTGTCGGTATGATTTGATTGAAGAATCTGACTAGAATTTACATTATTCGAAACCCCATTAACTGAAAGTCTGTTGTGTTTCTCCACATTCTGTACAACCCAATTATGCACAAATATAGTTTGTTGTACTTTCTTATACAACTAGCAATGCAATAATTTTGACGTTGAATGGGATAGACCCGGATCCCGTCCCCAAACTTTGTTCAAATAGGGCGAAATATTTGTTTGGTTGTTTTTTGTTTTTTTGTTTTTTTTAAAGGACGAAATATTTGTTAATTTACTATATCATTTGGTTTGAACTATCTAATTACTTGCACTTACATTCATCTTTAAATAAGTCAAATCTATTTATCTTTAAATTAGCAAATTATATGGCCTAAAATTGCTTGCTAGAATAAAAGGGCGGAATATTCGAGGGTGCCCGTCCCAATTTTCATATTTTAATTAAAAATTATTTAAAAAAATTGTAAATAAATTTCTGGGACATATTTTACTCCTTACGTAGATGTTAATTATTTTGGTTCCCTTTTTTTGTCTCTCGTTATCTTAACAATAATGTTTTTTTTTTACACGATATCATTAAAAGAACACAATAATTTTATTTACATAACAAGAGTAGAGGTGTCCACGGTTACGGTTAGAAACCGCTAGCTAGCTGGTTTAGCAGTTCCATCCGGAGCAAATCGTAATCGGACCATCCGACAACTGGTAATTGTTTGTAACCATCGGTTTGCCCCCGTTTACGGTTACAGTTTGGGTGGCTTGGCGGTTTTATCTTTTTTTTCTTTTTTATTTTACGTTTTTTTTTTCATTTTTATAAAATAGAATAAAATAATTAAAAATATTAATAACTTTATCATATTGAAATTACAAAATACAAAGTTACACCTTACAATTAAATAATTGTAATTGTTACAAACTTACAAGTTATAGTTTGGAAAAATAGAGGGGAAAGAAAAAAAATATAAGTTTACAACTTACAATTAAATTATAATTGTTACAAATTTACAAGTTAAAAAAATAGAGGGAGAGAGAAAAAAATGGGCTTGCACTTCAAAGTTCAAAATGAAGTATGGACCAATTTTTTTTTCACCCTCAACTGTAAGTTATACCTTGTTTAATTCAAAAATTTATAAAATTATAAATTACACCTTACAATTAAATAATTATAATTGTTACAAACTTACAAGTTACAACTTAGAAAAATAGAAGGGAAAAAGAAAAAAAAAATATTTACAACTTACAATTAAATTATAATTGTTACAAATTTTCAATTTAGAAAAACAGAGGAGAAAGATAAAAAAATGATTGGTCTTGCACTTCAAAATAAAGTCCGAGCCAATTTTACACCTCAATTATAAGTTATAATCTTGTTTAATTGAAAATTTATAAAATTAAAAAATTACAAATTATAAAGTTATACCTTACAATTAGATAATTGTAAGTGTTACAAACTCAAGTTACAACTTAAAAAAATATCGAGAAAAAGAGAAAAAATGGTTAAACCCCGTAACTGAACAATTACGATTACAGTTACAGTTTGTAAACACAAACATTTTATCAAATGAGCACCACTAAGGAGGAGGCGGAAAAAATTAAGACCTAGTAATTAACATATATTAATATCGCTGTATTAAAAATTAAAATACGAAAAGCGTGCATGGTGCCCATACCGGTTGGAGTTGAATTTTCCATTTCTTCTTTTAGATCCATTTTGGTTACAGATCCAGTTGAACATAAAATCCGGCCCAGATCCGATGATGCATGAAAGTTTAAACTAGGGGTGTCAAGGTACGACATACCTTACTTTTTTTATCATACCTTATACCTTACCATAGCTTGCGGTATGACAAAAATCATACCGTTGTCATACCTTTACCTCCGGTATACCTTAGTTCGGTATACCTTAAGTTCGGTATGACACATAATACATATCTTTACCATACCTTTATTTCGGTATACCTTACCGTACCTTAGTTCGGTATACCTTATTGTATCAATATTTCGGTCTGTATGATACCGACATTTCACGATATATCGAAATTATTGTTATACTAAAAAATATTTAGTAAGAAAATACATGCATCAAGAAACATTAATCAATAATACGCTTCATTTATAAAAACATAAATAGATTAAATAATACACTTCAATATTACACTTAATTTTAATTTTTCTTAATAAATTTTTAGTCTAAAAATTAAAGAAGAATATAAGAATATTATTTATTATTACATCAGATTTCATATTGTTCAATTTTTAGTTAAGAGTTTGGTATTAATTATATGAAATATAATATTTTCCTAAATGTTTATGATGAAATTACAGCATTCTATATCATATATCATTTTATTTCAATTTTTTTGATAATTCATCATAACTTTTAGTCTTAATAATAAAGAAGAATATAACATTATTATTTATTACATCTGATTTCACATTGTTCAATTTTTAGTTAGGAGTTTTATATTAAATTATATAAAATATAATATTTTTCTAAACTTTTATTATAAACATACTAAGTATTATAATATTATATATAATATTTCATTTTTAGTATATTTTTCTTTACTATTCATCATAACTTTTAGTCTAAAGTTTAAAAAAGTATAAAAGATTATCAATAACATTTGCTTTCAAATTGAGGAATTTGAAGTTCTAATTTAAGTATTAAATTATATGAAATTTAATAATTTTCAAAACTTTCATAATAAACATATTAAGGCTTAAATATTATATTATTGAATAATATAACTCATTTTCTTTAAAATGTTTAGATCATTCATCAAAACTTATAGTTTAAAAATTGAAAAATAATATAATTATTATTTATTACATTTGATTTCACATTATTTGATTTTCAGTTATAATTTAATTATTAAATTATATTAAATATTATGTGTTTATGAACTTTTACGATGAACAAACTACGTATTATATTTTTATATAATACATGTCATTTTCTTTTAATCATTTCAATAATTCTTGTTAACTTTTAGTTTGAAAATTTAAGAAGAATAAAAGATTATTATGCATTATATAATTTAATTTATCTTTTATTCTATTGAAATAATTTTATATCTTATAATTTACGCATACACTATTATATTTTAATTTTATTGATAATTCATTTTAACTTTTAATTTTACTAATATTGATCAAAAAAATAAAAGATCATTATTTATTACATTTAATTTTAAATAGTTCAATTCTAGTTATAATTTAGGTATTAAATTAAATATTAAAACATAACTTTTATGATAAATTTATTAAATATTATATTATATATATATTAAATTCGAAGCATAGTATATACCAATATATACCGTTATACCGTACCACGGTATATGTCGAAGTGAAGGTATATAACGGTATAATGGTATATACCTTCAATTCGACATATACCGTGATACGGTACGATGGTATATACCGGTACATCGGTATATACCTTCACTTCGGCATATACCTTGGTACGGTATGACGGTATATACCGATATATGACGGTATACCGAACTTTCGGTATACGTCGGTATACCTTAATTTTTGAAAATTCATACTTTACCTTACCGTAGAATTCCGGTAAGGTATCATACCTTACCGAAAAACCAGTATACCATAAATATCGGTATCTTCGGTATTTTTCCGGTACAGTATGGACGGTATTCCGGTATGATGATATTTTTTGCCAGTCCTAGTTCAAACTCATGTGTTCTCAAATCTTTTTTTTTTCTCAAAAAAAAAAATCTTATATTTTTTCAAATTGTGTAAAAATAGGTAGGTTTGGAAATTGGAATGGTAACATATATTTTGAAAACAAAAATTCATACCTACAATAGTAATTTTACAAATAAAAACTAATTCTTTACAAATAATATTATTGTGTATACATTAATTATGTTAAAAGGAATCTAATGGTTACAATTGATTTTTAATTTAATTGTTCTTTAATTTTTATTTATATTTCGAATTACAATTAATTTTGTGTGTAATTACAATTAAAATTTTGTATGATTTATTCTGTATCTCGAATTAACTGTTAAAAATTAGCCGTTACTAAAACAAATATTTTAAAATAAATTATTTTTTCAAAATAATAAATAAAATAAATTTATGAATTTGATTATTTAATGAAAATAATATATAAAAGGAGTGATATAATAATGGACTTCTCAAAGTACGTGAATGCAATGGGGAAAGTTTGAGGAGCAATTTAGTGGGTTTAATAACTTTTGAGTTTTGACATGAGAATGATGCGGTAACAATTTATATCTAAAAATTATTACGTCTGCATTGGAGATGCCTTAGTTATAAATATAGATCCTGCCTAGTAGCAGAAAGATGCTTTGTGAAACGACAAAAGATGCTCATAAAATCATGTATTCAAGTGACTGTATATTCGTTGTTTGATTAACTGTTTAGTCTCCTCTAAAAGCCACGCCCTCTTCAATATATTGTTTATATATATACATACATACATACATAGAGAGAGAGAGAGAGAGAGAGAGAATGTTGTATCCATGCAGTGTATCTCAACATTTTAAAAAATATTAACAACAAACAGAGATGACTAGTTTGAGCTCTGTTATTCGAGTGAGTTGCTCCTCGATTAGGCCTTCCTTCTCTCCCAAAACGGACGACCATCACAATCAATCCTCTCTCTCATCTTCCATCACTTTAAAGGTACGTATTAATGTTCTTTCTTGAAATACTTATACATACATACTCATATATACATGTCATATCTTTGCCTGCTGCAGCCATTGTCGAAAGAGCTGCAGCAAAACAATCCCATTTTGCACCGCGTTTCAACCACGATCAAGGAGGCCTCACTCAGATTGTTGGATGCATTTGTCGATTCTGCATTCGAGTTTCTCGATCAGCCGTTGCTCCCATCTCAGGTACCTACCTACCTACTTAATTAATTTGATGCAAATCTTGAATGAAATTATAAAAAACGACACATTAATTGGTTCTTTTTCTTCTTTAATTTCGCTACACATGCAGAGCAATTTTGCTCCAGTAGAGGAGATCGGAGAAGCGGTGGATGTGAGTGAATGGATAAATGGGAGAATCCCAGATGATTTTCCGGTGGGCGTTTACATCAGAAATGGTAATTAATTTTCTTGGCAGCCGGCGTTTACTTTGTATTACGGCGCATTATCCGTTTTCTTCGTTAGTTTCAATCATATATGGTTAATTTAGTTTATCAGATCAAATGAGTAGTCACCTCCCCAAATTCTTGTTTAGATATATGCAGATCTATATAATTACTATATTTTAACACACACTACAAAAAGTGTAGGATAGTTCATACATATATGTTGGCAGTTTTTGCATTGCGGAATATGTGTCCGAAAATACAAGTCTTTGATCATGAAGTAGACAGCGACATAACAACGAATTTTCGAGTTAAAAACAGTTGCATTTTTGGGCTTAGAAGGAATCTTTATTGTAAAAGCCAAAGCTAGAAGCTCAAGTTTTTGTTTGCTATAGAAATTACTTATTACAAGATTCTGTGCATAAGGCTCCAAAAATATATTCATATACATATGGCAGTAACCCTCTTGTCAACTTAATTGTTCGGCTTGACTTTGCAAGTTCCGTATATCATGTCACCCTACGATGATGTGATCGAGCTCCATTCTTGCTCGTTGCCACCTATAACGCCGACTCAATTAAGGAACTCATAGTTTCTAAGTTGATGGAATCATTGAAAAAGACAAATAGGTCTAGGAAAAGTTTAAATGGCATGGTCCATTACATTTAAGGAGTCTATTTGCTCGCATTGTAAAGCAGAAGATGATCGATGTTTCCTTTGATGCAGGACCAAACCCCTTGTTTGGAAGCTTAAAATCGACTAAGTCTATATTTGGAAAGTCTAGCCACACTTGGATAGAGGGAGAGGGCATGCTTCATGCTTTATACTTCTCTAAATTCGCTAATGGTAGATGTAAGATTTCCTACAAGAACAGACATGTCGAAACAGACACTTTCAAGCTCGAAAAGGCTAGGAACAAACCAGCATTTCTTCCTTCCATAGAAGGCGATTCTTTGGCTATCTTGTCAGCTTATCTACTTAACCATGTTAGAAAATTCTATCAGTAATGTGGTAAACTACTAACTTTAATTTATAATGTTGAGATTTTTTACTGATCTTTAATTTTTTCTGTCTTTCAGTTAAGATTTGGCTTTGTGAACAAGTATCTAAGCAACACCAATGTTTTTGAGCACTCTGGGAAGTTCTACTCGATTTCTGAGAACCATATCCCTCAAGAAATCGACATTTTCACATTAGAAACTAGGCGAAATTGGGATGTAGATGGATCTTGGAATAGGCCATTTACCAGCCATCCAAAGGTAATTTTCCATGTAGTGCTAAACGAACATCAATTTATTTTTTAACTACTATATATGTGCACCGGTTAACTTTTTAGCAACGCAGAAAGCTCCAGACACAGGAGAGCTTGTGATTATGGGGATTTATCCTGAAAAGCCTTACTTCGAGCTGGGAATAATCTCAGGTGATATAATAAGTGTTGGATGTTGGTGAAAATTAATGTTGCCTGAGTCATTCCAACATTCTAACCTTTCCAGAATTTCCTTCCTGCAGCTGATGGAAATAAACTGCTGCACAAAGTTGATCTCAGACTAAACAGATGTTGCCTCTGCCATGAAATAGGAATCACTAAAAGGTAAGAAATTCTTGGCAAAGTGACAACAACATTTCAATTTCTGCTTGATGTCCGGTTTTCTTTTCAGATACAATGTGATCATGGATTTTCCTCTGACCTTAGACATAAATCGACTCATAAGTGGAGGCCCGTGAGTGTTCTTCGCCCTTGATCGTGACAATGTTTGATGCAGAAAGAACCATTTTTGGTTGATTACTAACTTATTTCAATGCACAGGCTAATAAAGTACAATGAGGAAGGATATGCCAGGATTGGCATCATGCCTCGTTATGGAGAAGCCGATTCTCTTAAGTGGTTCGACGTGGAACCAAGCTGCACATTTCACATTATCAACTGTTATGAGCAAGATGATGAGGTAACAAGCCCACATAAGTTTTGTTTGGCAGAAGTTCTGTTTTCACTCTCTTTAAATCTGATCACATTTCCTAGCATACAGGTCGTTGTCTTGGCGTGTAGAGCTCGTGACTCAATCATACCAGGCCCAGACTTTGGCCTGAACAAATTCGAGTGGTTCTCCAAAGGGTTCAAGAAGATAGATGAAGAATCAGAAGGCGCGCCTTTTCATTCTCGTGTTTATGAGTGGAGACTTAATATGCTCACTGGAGATGTGGCAGAGAGGAACCTCACAGGAACTGACTACTCCATGGAATTTCCAATGATCAATGATATGTATATTGGAAAAAAATGCAAGTATGGCTACTCACAGGTGATCAACCCGGAGGCGAGCTCCACATCAGGTAGCTGTTACATGGCATAATTGAGCTTTTTATAGTCCTCACACCATGTAATAATCTGCATAGCATTGTTCCAGGCATGGGAAAATATGGAGGCCTAGCCAAACTTAATTTACAAGAGAGGAAACTCAAACTTTCTTCAGTATGTTCACCATCTGATTTTGCTACATTTCCATGTACACCTTTTCTTGTTTCAATCTCATATAAACAGTTCAGGCATACATGAAACAGGATGGCAAGCAACGGGATGAGTTTATAGAGGTTCAGCATCACAAGTTTCCTGAGCACACCTTCTGCTCAGGGGCTGCTTTTGTGGCCAAACGGGGAGGTGAAGACGAGGATGATGGATGGATCATTGCATATGTGCATAACGAAGACAGTAACACATCTCATGTAAAACTTTGTTATGACAGAATTTGTGCAGTTTAATGATGTTTTAGCTGTCCAGTTTTTGGTAAATTTTGACATATATTTCTTGTAGGTGTACATAGTTGATGCCAAGAATTTATCGGATGAGCCCGTTGCCATAATCGATCTTCCAAGCAGAGTGCCTTATGGATTTCATGGAGCTTTTATCCCCCTTTGACAGCAAAATCTACCGAGCAAACATTGTTTATAACCATTGTCTATGATTAGGAAACTGTAGTTGTCACTTTGTAAAATGCTAAAATGTAATAGTACTTCAACTAGAAAACTAGTTGCTAAGAATTTTAGTTTTTGTGTATCATGATCATTGAAGTTTTGAGAGGCTGTCTGAATCTTGAACATTAAAGAAAGATGGGAAACTTAGTTGGATGCTGTCTTTGTATACATAAATTAATAAGATTCCTTGAGCATTATAGAAAACTCTTATCTATACTATATTGAACAAGTGTGAGTTTCATTGTTTTGTTTTTGTTCAATGTGAAAAGACATGCATGTCTTTATTAGAGATAGCTACCCTAAGGCACCACGAGAGAAGATGGAAACGACTTTAAAAAGAGTCGAAGATTGTTTGAAATTGTGGGAGAGAAGGGGGTCAATGCAATTGTGGTACAAGCAAAGCCCGAGCAATTGATATGCGCATGGAACACCGTCATCTTGGTCGTGGCGGACTCGTGCGTGCTCCTAGTGTTTGCCAGCAGCTCTCCATTCAACCCATCTTGAAATAAACTATAAGCTGCAAGTATTACAAATAAAATAATATCCTGTGGTCATTATTTAAAAACAATAATTACAATCCTACCAATTAGAGTAATGATAGTAAGGAATTAGTTGCATTTATTTTAATGACCGTCCTTTGTGTTTGAAAACAACATTTATATTATTATTGAGAGCTACCGATGCGCAGTCTTCATATGTGAACACCTAATTTTCTTTGGGAATTCAATTTATAATGAAGGAATTCAATAATGAGGAGTTTAGAGTTGAGAAAGAACCAAAACAAGAATTCAACAATTTAAATGATAATAATAAAATACTCCATTCGAAAGTAACACCTTGGCTTCTTGTTTCAACAAGATTATGCATCAGCACACACTCAAAGATGCTTCTTGATATAAATTAAGCTTCTGATTAGGTGGATAGAAAGATCCAAAGAGAAATCCAAAGCATCATCAAGAACTGAATTTGACTCAAATATTGTCTTCAGCTTAAGATCAAGAAACAGATTGCATAAACAGTGAAGCACACGAGCCAAAAAAGTATCGATAAATTTAAGAAAAAAATCATCAAAAATGGATCAACTGAGACAGGTGATTACTGTTCTGTGCTTGTTTATCTGTGTAAAAGCTCAAAACACAACCAATCAGCATGATATAAACCCACTTCATCCAAGCATGGCAGTTGTTCTAGTAGTCCTATCCATTATGTTCTGTCTCACTTTTCTCATTTTGGCCTATGCCAAGTTCTGTCACAATGTTGAATCTCAGCCATCTGATCAACTACAACATCCAGGAGGCACCGTTGGATCAAGATCCCGATTTTCGGGTGTAGACAAAACCATCATAGAGTCACTCCCGTTCTTCAAGTTCTCTTCACTCAAAGGATCAAAAGAAGGCCTTGAATGTGCTGTATGCCTTTCAAGATTTGAGGATACCGAGCTCCTCCGTTTGCTCCCTAAATGCCGGCATGCTTTCCACATGAACTGCATCAATAAATGGCTGGAGAACCACTCCAGCTGCCCCCTATGCAGATACAAGTTTGATGCAGGAGACATCAAGAGTTTGAGGTATACTAACAGCTTCAGAGTTCCATGCAACTCCGGGGAGGAGCCTAATCTCGAGTTCTTCATACAAAGAGAGCAGAGTCAAGGGAGGTCTTCTAGATTCAACCTTGCTAACACACTTCAGAAACTAGCCCGAGGGAGAAGAGATGATCCCAGCTTGATTGAAGAATTCAAGAATCAGACAAATGGAACACAACTTCTCCACAATGTGAAGCACAAGGTCATTGTATCAGATGTCATACATAAGAGCAGATGGAGTGATGTCAACTCTTCAGACCTCATGTCTATCAACTCCGAGATGTTCAATGTCATGTCATCGGTGGACTCTAGCAGTGGCAGGTTCAACGATGAAGTTATGGTGAAACAGCAAATCTTGAAGATCAAAGAGGATATGGAGAGGAAAAGGCTGTTTGAGTCCAAGATTGTTGCAAGAACTGAAACTAGTTCTGCTGAAGCTTCTGCCTGTCCTAACATTCATGAGTTGGAATATAGTATGATGTCTAAATCATTGGATCCGGCTCAGCAAAGATCGATGTCTGAAATTACGAACATCTCAAGATTCACAGAATTGAACTCAAGCAGCAGCAGGATCACTGGATTCTCATCTTTGAATGCAGAAAAAGATGACAGAGTTAGAAGGCTTTGGTTGCCAATAGCGAGGAGAACTATTCAGTGGTTTTCTGCTCAAGAAACAACTTCGGAGGCTAGACAACCTACGCTGGATGTCTGAATTTGAAGATGTAAGTTATAACCTCAACAATCTCTTCAGCTTAATCACATATGTATAGTAGAAAGTGGGGCTGCTCTCACAGAGGCGCTTTGAGGCCGTGCTTATAGTAGTAGTGAGGGGTGGGGAAAAATAGCAAGGTATGCTGGTTTTTCAGTAAAGTATGATACCGTGCCAGAAATTTACGGTGCGACAACAGTAACCGTATGAATTTTTACCGACACATACTGAAAACCAGTGTACTGTACCTCGGAATATAGCGTCATATTTGTATATCCCTATATACCAACATACCTTCATATGCCAAATTTTAATATATATTTTTTATTAACTAGCTGAGAATTCAACTAATATACTTAAATTAATTATTAAAATTTGAATAATTTTACTATACTATATTTGAGTAGTCAATTAAAATATAAATTTTATTATATATATATATATATATCATTTTATAAATATAATAATATCAAAAAATTCTAGATTAATCAATAATCAGAAAAATACTATAAATATAAATTGTAACTATTCGAACATGAACTCATAATTTATAGTCTTTTCATTTCTTTATATTTTTTTCTTTTAATATTTACACACACACACACACACAGATGCATGTATCCTTTCTCAGTTTCCTTTTTTTACAATAATTCTCAATCTTTGATTGTTGATATATATATGTATTAATACAATTCAAATCTTCTATTCAACCATTTTTATTTTGACTTTACTGCCTAATAAAAATACAAATTTTTAATTAATATAAATTCACAAAATCTTGCATCATGCATTTCAGAAAAATTCAGTATAAAGTTAATTAAACTTACTAAAATAATTTAAATAATTAATGAGTTCAAAATATTAATAATTATATAATTTTTTTTACTATAATGACAAAACACATTATATCACATCAATTGATATATAGTTTATCTCATAAGTAATATTTTTAACCACTCTATGTTATCAATTAATTTACGTATGATATCATGCACTGAATTGATTGAACTATTTTAATTATTACACTTGTCACAAAATATTAACTATTTTTTGTGTGTATTTTATTTGAATATACATTTAATACTATATTTTTTGTTGTAATATAAATGACTACATTGAACAAATAAAATTAAAAATAACTCTACTAAATTAAAATGGTGTTGAATGTATAAATATCATGTGTTTAAATATAAAAAAATATTATTATAGCAACATGTGTTGCTCAACGATAAAGAAATGATAAAATCTCAAAGTTTGGTTAATAGTTTGTTGTGGTAAATTACGTTCAAGGTTTCATGTTTAATATATTTTTTCAAAATTTTATACACTCAATTTTTAAAAAAAAAAATATAATTTGATTGGCAGTTGTAATTCTTGATTCAATGACTAACTAATTTAATTAGTAGTACAGAATCTAAGGGAAAATTATTCAATTCTTAATTTCAATTATTTTCTCAACTAACAAATAAAATTGGTAATCACCATTTTCGTGGAAATCTATATTCCAAAAAATGTGGAATATACATTCCTCTACCCGAGGAGTTTAATCATTCTCATTCAACCAAAACACCTAATTCTAATATATACCATTCTATAACACATATTATATTAGTGTTCTGTATTATGTTTAGCTAAATGGTTTGATAATTATTTTTAATAATTAGTAGGTCAATCTAAGATAAAATATTCAATTATTCTATCTCAACTCTTTTATAAGTAATTGGACTATGTTCATTCTCACTCATATGATTATGGGTAGTCAACATAATCCATATTCCAAAAAATTATGCAATATTCATTCCTTCCTCCCACATGAATTTAATTAACTATTCTTAATTAACTAAATAATCTAATATGTAATATTTTATATATAATTATCAAACCAACCAATATTCTAAATTTCTCAAATTATAAATTAATAATCTAGGAAAAGCGTAACATTTGAACCATAATTTTAAATTTATTTTCCCAATCAACCATATATTAATGTAATATTTTAAAAGTCATGTATAAATTGTAAATTCGTTTAAAGTTGGAGAATTTTTTTACAATTAACCATATTTTTAAAACTTTGTCTAGCAACTTTTAAAATAGAGGCTCCCAAAATTTTCTACATTAATTAATTCTTATATTTATCTTCATCATTGACTTTTTTAGGTGTTTTTCACTTTAATAGATACATACTCCTTCCGTTTCGTTTTGATTATTGTTTTATTTTATTTTTTGTCACAATGTTTGTTGTTTTATATATTTTCACACTCTCACCTCTAATTTTAACCATATCCTAAATCCTAAAAATATATATGAGAAAATATTTTCTTATTTTTAAGAAAACATAAATGAATAAGATTTTATGCTATACATAAGAGATGGTTATATTAGTACATAAAATTAATTGTTAATTCTAGATAAAAAAAAAAAAACTAAAACAACAATCTAAACAAAACGGAAGCAGTATATTCTAATAGTTCAGCATATATTAACTGACACGTCTTCTTGGTGCAGTCAATATTATCCAAGCCCGACCATAATAAAGAAGTTGAAATTTAGTTTCAATAAATTTAATTGAAACTACTCCCAATCATATGAATGAAAATGAACAAATAAATTTCAAGGGATAAATTAAAGCTTAGCTTTTTGATTGTATATATTATATATGGAATCAACTTGTTTTATTTTTTATTTTTTCTTTCATACCATATAACATGATTCAGAATATACACACACAAACGCGCGCGCGAGCACACACACACATTGTATTTGCCACAATTAAAATTACATGTTTTCTATTAAGAACTACTTAAAATAACTTATATTAAATGAATCAGATCAGTGATTGAATGTCATTCCTCTTATCTCCCCCCACCTTAATGTTTGGTGAAGATGTAATTCTTGATTATTGACAGATAACTAAGAACAATATGTCAGTTTATAATTTTTCCATAAATTCAATTTTTTATCTTTCAATCCCTTCATTGGGTTGTAATCTGTATAAACTATGTAATAGTATAAATCTATTGAAATATATTTAAATTATAAAATATAATATATTATATGTAGAGAATTAATTATATAATATATTATATTATTGTGGGATTTTTTTTTATTTTTTTTTCTTGTTTGATATGGTTGATATGATGGAGAAATAATTCGTGGAGAACTAATTGATGTGTATGAAGAATTATAATAGTACAATACTATTAAAATAAATAGAATATATTACGGGTGAATAATTAATTATATAATGATTGATGGAGAATAATTTTTTTATTTTTGATAGAAAACTTCTTTAGTATCATCATGTTAGTTTATAATATTTTTATAAATTCAAGATTTTATTTTTGAATCTCTTCATTCGAATGTAATTTATATAGAGGATATAATTGATGGAGAATTAATTCATGTGGGTGAATGAAAAATTATAATAGCACAATTCTATTAATTTAATATTTATATTATTAAATTAACAATTAATATGGTGTGGATGAAGAATTGAAATAGTACAATACTATTGAAATAAATATAATACATTATATTGAATAATTAATTGTATAACATAGTATATTACTATTTTACCTTTAAATTAAGTGGATATTATGGATATAATAGACAAATCATATTTTGTAAGAAATTAATTAAATATAATCTATTATATTATAAAAAAATGTAATAAAAACAAGATTAATTTAGAGAAGCTTTAACAATGCCTCTGGGGCAGCCGAACATTAATCTTATGTCTATATACCTTATTAAAGAAATAAGTTTGTTATTATTGTGGGATAATTTTATATAATAAAGTTCAATTATAACAAAAATATTGAAATAAAAATATAATATACTACAGAAATAATTTTGTTATTATTTTATATAATAGAGTTTAATTATACCAAAGCTATTGAAGTAAATATAATATATTAATTTACAAATAAATATTTATAAATAGTTAGATATATTATATTACTTTTTTACCCTTAAATTAAGTGTAGATCATGGATATAATAGGCAAATCATATTTTGTAAGAAACATCCACACTTTTTATATAGGTATAGATTTTTTACACATTCATAATACAATGTAATGATATAATATTTAGTAAGTTTATCATAAAAATTTAACAAAAAAAATTATATTTAATCTAATAATAACTATATTATAACTAAAAAAATGAATAATTTAAGATTAAATGTAATAAATAATCATTTTATATTCTTCTTTAAGATGAATAATCGAGAAATATTAAAACGAAATGAGATATACGTAAATTATGAGATATAAAATTATTTCAATACAATTATATAACTTAGTAAGTTAATCATGCAAGGTTAAAAAAAATATGATATTAATCTAATTTATTACCTAAATGATGACTAAAAAAATCAAAAAATCAAAATAAAAAATGAAAGTAAATGTAATAAATAATAATCTTTTATTCTTCTTCAATCTATAAAATTTAAATTTAAATGGAGAAGATTAAAAGAAAATAAATTATATTACACAACAATATAATATTTAGTTTGTTTATCGTAAAAGTTTAGAAAAATATTATATTTCATATAATTTAATAATTAAATTATAAATAAAGACCGAACAATTTGAAATCAAATGCTATGATAATAATTATATTCTTCTTCAATTTTTAAAACTAAAAGTTAAGATGAATGATCGAGAAAATTAAAAGAATGAGATATATTATACAATAATATAATACTTAGACCTTCGTATATTTATCGTAAAAGTTTTGAATAATATTATATTTCATCCAATTTATAAATAAAAAAAATTATAAATTTACATACCCGATTTGAAGCTCTTCAAAATAACAAATTGGATGCATTAGTTCCCTCCCATGATCCCATCGTCATTGCCAATTGCAAAAGAAAATTACAAATAAATATGTAAATAATTAAATTTTATTTAATTAAAGATGTTGAGAGAGATTTTCATCCCGTACCTTAAAGATTGAATGAACTTTCATAGTGAAATGGGATACAGTTGGGTTATTTTATAGAAAATATATCATTTAAAAAATTAGAAAAGAAAAATAATTTTACAATAGTTGTTTGGGGCATCATGTGATCATCTACTCATCTGCTGAATATTGTTTGTAAAGCAACGAATATTGCAGCCAAAATAATTACAATGAAGACCTAAAGAAGACCACAGAAAAATTAGTATTAAATAAAAATCTAAATATATTATAGAAATATAAATAAAATTCACGATATATTATATTGCTATATTTCGCTGATATCAGGGCAAAAATACATTCTCCCTCCTATATGTATCTGAATGTCAAAATTTACGATATATCTGTGATATATCGCGATATTTTCATCCTTGACTATAATACTCAGTATGTTTATCATAAAAGTTTAGAAAAATATTATATTTCATATAATTTAATACAAAACTTCTAACTAAAAATGAAACAATTTAAATAATAATTATACTTTTCGTCAACCTCTAAAACTAAAATTTAAGATGCGTGATTGAAAAAATTAAAAGAAAATGAGATATACTATACGGTTATATAATACTTAGACCTTAGTATATTTATAGCAAAAGTTTTAAAAAATATTATATTTCATATATTTTTAATACTTATATTATAACTAAAATTTGAACAATTTGAAATAAAATGTACTAAAAAATAATTTTTTATTCTTCTATAATCTTTAGACTAAAAGTTATACGATAAATGATATAGAATAAAATAAAATGAGACATGTGATTATAATTTAATACTTATATATTATAACTAAAAGTTGAACAATTTAGAATTATAGTAGTCAAATTCAAGATAGCAAATGCTTTTCTAGCCAAGGTTGATAAGTCATACTTTTCTATTCAAAAAGTGGTATAAAAGTCCTACATGCCCTTTTTGTCTTATTTGAAGAATTCTCATTTCTTTTCTCATTTATTAAATGAGAAATGTGTGGCAGTTTTTTAAAAAAAATGAAAAATTGGGATTTATGATTTGGGTAGGTGGATTGTAATTGCATGCATTTAATGTAAGAACCAACAAAGCATTTCCAACAAAAAATTCACGCCATTTTTGAAGAAACTCACGCCATTTTTTACACAATATTTTGGAGAAGCAACAACACATATTCAAGAAATTTGAGGTGAGTTTTTAATTTTGATAACCGTCAAGTTGTTCGAATTGGTCGGGTTTAAAGTCTTTTTAAAATTTCATGCAATTTAGCCATAATTTATGTTAATTTCATAATAGATATGTTTAATAGGTATTCAAGTTATAAGATGTTTGTTTTTGTAATTTTTAGTAATTGTATATGCATAAAGTGTTGTAGATTAGGATATTTTGTGGTAAATTAACGTGAAATTAAAGATTTGGACATTTTGTAAAGATTAGTAGCATCGAATTTTTTTCCGGCTATACAGTGTTCTCGTGAGTATTATTGTCACAGTTTATAGATTTCGTGACAATATAGTCACAAAATCTATGAACTGTGACAATAATACTCACGAGAAGAACACATCTCGTGGCTAAAAATTTATTGTAACGAAATGAATAGATTTTGTGGGAATATATTCCCACGAAATCTATTCATTTCGTGACAATAATTTTTTTAAAAAAAAATTGTCAAGTGTCTTCATTTCGTGACAATATTGTCACGAGATCATAGAATTCGTCACAATATTGTCACGAGATCACCTGAACCGTGACAATATTGTTACGAATTCTATGCTTCTGTGACAATATTGTCACGAGATTATTTATTTTTTAAATTACTTTAATTACGGTTTATTGTTGATTTGCAAATGGCTTGGCAACGTATTGTTGTCCGGCATAACGGTAGATGGGAGAGATCTGAGTATGTGGATGGTGAAGATCAACTGGTGCACCCCCCCATTTGACAATTTATCTCGTGATAAATTGGTTGAAGAAATTCACGATTTTATGGAGACATCTCCAACAAGTGTTAGTTATACACTGAGTTATTTGACGAGGTCATTGACAGGGAGGACATTGAAAGGACTTTTAAAAACGGATGTTGATTTAGCTCATTTAGTTCAGGAGCAAGATTAGCCGGTTGTATACGTTACTGAGAAATCAATTCTGCAAACTCCAAGTGGAGTACCGCCAAATGATGCTAACGACGAACCAATTGGAGATGATAGTGTTGATGATCTGTCTGGGGATGATGATGATGATGACGATGACGAGAATTATGAGAGTGAAGTTTGGTGTAAGCAAATTGCCAAATTTTGTGAATGGATTCGCGAGCCAGGGCGTCTCGATAAGTTTGTCAATATTCTACAACATGGTGGACCTCACAACTTCTCATCTGAGGATGTTGCTCCTGATGTTGAAGCTCCGAATGTAGAGTTTCCTCCCTTGGGACATTGGTCTATTCATGTGGCCCATGTTGATGATGCACTAGTAGTGGTACAGGACGACCCATCCCCAACAGATATTGATGTGATAGCCGTGGGAAAGACTTTCTTGGACAAGAAAGATTTGGTAATTGTTGTTGGAAAGTGACATATGCAGCGTCAAGTGGAATATTCGGTCTCCCGATCCAGCAAAAGTCGACTAACAGTTATTTGCAAACAAAACGAGACCTGCCCGTTTAAATTAGTGGCAAGTTCTAAGGGTGGCTTGTGGATGGTGACTAAATTAGAGGATAATCATATATGTCGGTTGGACCTGACACGTAATGCGCCACGGAAGTTATCCTCTCGAGTAATTGCTGATTTATTTAAGAAGAGAATCCTAGATGAGGGTTCTATCCTGATACAGTTTATGATTTGGAGACTGATGGTGATGATCGTTTCATGTACACATTTGTTACTCTAAGAGTTTGTAGAGCGGCATTCAGAGTGTGTATGCGTCCAGTTATCACCATTGACGGCACTCATTTGAAGGGGAAGACCAAGGGTATTCTTTTCGTCACTGTGATAAAAAATGGTAATGAGCAGTGTTTCCCTCTTGCCATTGGTATGGGTCCTATTGAGAATGATACATCTTGGACATAGTTCATGGAGCGGTTTAAGAGGGCCTTTGGAGATTGTGATGATTTGGTAATAGTCTTGGACCAACATGTGAGCATCAAGAATGCTGTTAAGGCAGTGTATCCTATAGCGGTCCACAGATTGTGCTATTACCACATCGCGAAGAATCTAATTCGAGCAGGTCATCATGTGATTTTGATGTTTAAAAGTGCTGCATTTGCATATAGAGAGGAAAAGTTTCTGAAATATCTATGGATGATCTCCTTAAGCCAAGTAGAAGTTTACAATATATTGCTGAGTATAGGGGTACATCGTTGGGCACGGTCACAATGCCCTTCACGTCGTTACAGCTTCATGACATCAAATGCAGCTGAATGTTTCAATGCTCGTTTGTTGTGGGCTAGAAGATTGTCCATATGTTCTCTCATTGAGGTTGTCAGGGATGTGATAGAGAAGTGGTTCGATGAGAGACGTGCGAAGACAATGTCGAGAGATCACATACTTACAGAATTTGCTTACACAAAATTGAGCTATCAAGTAGAGATGAGCCTTCAGTATGTTGTTCGAGGCCATAATGCACATTTGTACAAAGTACAAAAGAACGATAAGAGCTTCCTAGTTGACCTTCAAATGAAAACATGTGAATGTGGTGCATTTCAGCTCGATCAAATCCCTTGTTCTCATGTAGCGGCTGCTATTAGGTACCGTACTTTTATAAATATACCTTTTATAAACTTCAGCTATTATGTTTTTTTAGTAACACGTTAGAACTATTGTAACAAGAGTGTAGGACATGACATATATGATTATGTGGACTTGTATTTCAAGCAAGTTACACTTTGTCTTGCATACCATGATCGTGTACGTTCAGTGCCGAGTCAGGATGAATGGACAGTCTTGTCTTCATTCAAAGTTTGCCCTCCTAAATCAGTTCCCCAAGAAGGTCATCCTAAGAAAGGAAGATATCATTCAGTAGGTGAAGGCTCAAGTACGAGTAGTAGAAGACAATAAGTATGTTCGAGGTGTGGAGGCACTAGCCATAATAGGAAGAAGTGTACAGCCCCACAACAGATTGAGCATTCACAATTGGAAGCACTTGGCGAAGGACAATGTCGGCTTAAGAGATGTAGTATTTGTCGTGTACCAGGACACAGCAAGGGCAAGTGTCCGAATAGAGTTCAACCTCAAATTTGAACGTGTTACGATTGAATGGATTAATATGACTATTTATGTAGTAAAGACTGATATTGTGATATGACTGTTACATGATTAATATATTATTGAGATATAATTGTTACATGATTAATTGTATATTCAAATATAATCTTGAATTTTTTCTGGAAGATCTCGTGACAATTATTATCTCGAGATCTTCTACTCTTGACAATTATTGTCACGAAATCTTCTACTCGTGACAATTATTGTCATGAGATGTTCTACTTGTGACAATAATTGTCACGAGATTTTGAGCCTTTTTTTCACGAAGCGATTTATTTTGTCACGAATCAACATTAACATTAATCAAGTTCAAGTACAAAATCAACAACACTACTTACATAAGTCAAAGCTCTACTCATGCTATCCTCTGACAATGACCGAATATCCTAACTGCTAAAAGCTTTTGATACTTGTCCAAGTCATCCGGAGTAGGATCCATGTTGAATGTCTTCGATCAAATCAATTGATCGGCTTGCATGGCAGAAAAAATACCACAACTCACACCATCTGTCTGTCTGAACTGATACATAAGTGGCGTTCTGTAATACTCCAATGATCTGCAGATTTCAGTACGCCCAGCTCTCTCTCAATATCTGCAATGACACCGCAGTCCTGGAATCAAGTGCATCAATGGCCAGAGCTGGTGCTCACGCATCGAATACGTGGGCTCATCCGTCGGATCTATCATGCTGTACAACAACGAATCATACACCTCAACTCGCCATGCGTCTATATGAATCCGAACGGTCACCCAATGTCCATCTATATGGCAAGCGGTGATGATCTGCAAACACAAATAAATACAAAACAGTCATAAAAGATACATGTATCGTAATAGAAATTTAATGATGTTTACTTACATTCTTCGCATGCCACCAAGGACCCGACAAAATTTGTTCCCCTCTGACGATCTGGACTAGCTCATCATCCCAACCCTACCATGCGTAGTCAAAATGGGGGTATGTCTGCGTGAATTCATCATCGTCCAGATGAATGAGCTGATACTCTCGCACCAACTTATACTGTAACAAAAAAATATTAACGTAATTATAAAATCAATTAACTTGTTAGATTTAAATAACCATTGAAAACTTACGAAGAATGATGACTGCAAGACCACTGTGCTCCGTGAATTCACCCCTGACTTCAACCCACGACCCTCCATCAGCCTGATCTGAAGGCAATAGAAGATCAGATCCATACATTGTGAGGACGTGTCTCTGTTGGTGTCGACCAGCTCATCAAAGAAGGCTTGACCCAGGTCAAGATTGATAAGATTCACTCTTAAGCTCACGCCCGGCCCACTCAATCGAAATTCAGCAAAATCCCTCATTTGATGCGACACACCACCTGATGCGTTACGCTTGGCCGAGCTACGCCTAGCTGAACTAGGCCCAGCTAAGCTAGGCCTAACCGGACTGGAATGTGATGTAATATCCCAATCATCACTTGTGGCCCCTACTGTCTTGACACGTACATCCTCAGGATGGGGGCCCTCAACCTGAACTGAAATTAGTTAGTATATTTAAAAGTATATATAAGACAAAATCATACCAAACACTACTTATATCGTAATCATGTACCATACGAGGTGCCAATCACTGAGGACTCTCTTCCCGTGTATGTTCTTGATGTCTACCCTGAGAGCGACTCCTACTACGGGACTGGGACCGGGACCGGGACCGAGATCTGGGGATAAACTTCTTGAACATGTCCTTAACAAAATCCCTCAGTCTATGAAATATGTCATCATACTCCTGCGTGTGTGCCCTCTTACGCTCCTCCTCGTACTCTCTGTGTGCCCTCTCACGCTCCTTATCACGCACCTGCATAATACGGAGCATCTCCTCGCCTATTTGACGTGCTACTTCTCGCATCTGCCCGACATGCTTGCAGCACTGATGATCCTCACTAGTGCTAGACGTGGGAGTGGCCAGTCTAGGATGCTTCTCTGTAGGGCGAGTCCGTCGTCTCCTGGATGACTCAACTGCACCCGTATCTGTACATGTGCGAGGAATGCAACTCCCAGATCGCCTGGAGTGAGAGGAAGCTCTGGGAGGAGAGGGAGCTCTGTGCTGATGGGCTCTAGCCAGCTCTGGATAAGTGGACTTCATCCTCTTATTGCGCTGTGCCTCATATGTCACGCCCATACAATCACCGAGCAAGACATTTATGTAATATAGAGTGACCATCTCATACTCACTCAGCTGTAAATATATGAAGCATAATTGCTGCAAATGGTTAAGAATTGATTAGAAACACTTCAAATAATCAAGAAAACACACATTCTTTAAAATAAATGCTTATTTCATTAGAAAACAATGTGCCCAGACATGCAGTCTTCATCTTAAAGGTCCACTTCAAACACCTGGGCAATGCGGCTGATGATGGAACCTGTACACAATGTGTACCGAGTCGAGGTAAGGCCTCGTATGCCCACACCTGTAGAATAAGATATTGATCAAATTATATTCGATAAAATAAGATTACAGTCATAATCGTGACAAAATTGAGATTCATACCAGTAAGGCCCACACCGGTCCATAGAAATGATAAGACAATCTTGCCTTTTCCTCCGTCTTCTTGAATTTTCTTCACAGTTCCACCTCAGTAGACGTACCAAACTCATATAATGCATCAAGAGACTGAATGCATAAGCTACCCATGGAAATGAGTTCCATCGATCCTGATCCTCGACTAAGACTCATACCCAGTCATCTATCATATGTGTCTGATCATATCCAAAGATCATAGTGTGCACGAACAGTACATTGGCGACCAAGATGTAATCCATGACGTCGTCTCCTAGTGAATAGGTCCTAAACCTCTCAAGTAGGTCCTTCATTCTCAGAGGTGTCTTGTTCAACTCACGAGAATAAAATGATCTCCTAGGAATCTCATATGATGCAGACGGATCAAAATCGGATCTCCCGAACTACAGTCCAGCCACCAGAGCAAACTCACTCGGAGAAAATCTAATATTGGTTTCTCTAACCCGAAACCAAATATCGTGCTCCTCTGCACCGTCAATGATCACCTCCCTATTCAACAATGCGTGTAAAGCATTGTTACAACTGTTTCCACCCACAAAATCTATCAAATGCCCAAAACACCACTCTTTCCTAAACTGTTCGAATAGTTCAGGCCCACTACTGATCACGTGTAATACTTCCCTAATTATACTCATATTGTCATTCCAGTATAAATTGATCCCGCAGGTGATGTTCTGTAAAGCCTCTCTTCTCCACATCCATTCACGCTATTTTTTAAATAATATACAAAAAATTAGCAATAAATAATGAAAAAATAAAATAAATATAATTAAATTAAAACTAATTGGACATGATATAGATATCTACATGCTGAGAATTCATTAATGATTGAGAAGAAGAATTAATTATAACATAAAAAACCGAAGCACAACCGATTATAAAAAAATTATATTTCGTGACAATATATTGTCACGAGATTGGTTCTCGTGTAAATTATTCAACATGATTTCTTATTCATGATAATATATTGACACGGTTTTTTTTATTCTGAACATATATATTTCGTGAGAAAAATTCTCACGAAAATGATCTCGTGACTATATATAGTCCCGAAATGTCTTCTCTTGTGCATATATACTTCCGAGATCAATTTCATGAGAATTTTTCTCACGATATCAACACATTTTCAGAATTCAAACAACATAATTTCATGAATCCGAATCATCAAAATTCAATCGATTTCACAATAATCCACAACACAATACGAATGCCCTAAAATTCGAACATATTAGCATATTTAAATTGACAAAAATCGGCAACACAAGTGTCAAAACTCTAAATTGCTTCTCATAAATCATTTAATCATTGGAGTTTAGTTTCTAACCTGTTGAAATTTGACAGCCCAAGGCTCCAAATTTTCCATGCCGTCGACGGGATTCGCATGAGTGTTCGCCTGCCTTTCGCGACAATAATTCGATCCCTTTTCGTGAGTTTTTCACCCTCGAATTCGTGTGTATGTTGGACAGAATTCGTGAGTATTTTACCTTTGAATTCGTGTGTATGTTTGGCCGGTTTTCGTGAGAATATTTGAATGGGCCCACCATTTAGTACGGGTATTTAAGACATTGTGAAAAAGTTTGAATAAAAAAGCATGAGTTATCAATGTTGGCTAAAAAAAGCATTTGCTAATTGCTATTTAGATTTTGAATACTTGTATCCATTTACACTTTTTAATATTTGTTAGGACTTGAGATTGTGTTTTTAATATTTGTGAGAATTTTAACATAATTGTACTATTAATTTTATTTGTGGGAATTATCATGTAACACCCTAAAACCAATTATAAAGGCCCAGTGAATTTTTCTAGAGCCCAAATGTTTAAATTGAGTCCATTTTATAAAAAGGCCCAAATGATGGACTTTCTAGCCCAATTATGATTTTAATTATTTACGGCCCAATTATTATCCGATCGAGATGAACGAATATGTTAGACGATAGTGCTCATCGATACGAATCCATAGAACTTAGTTTCACTATTATAGGAATTCAATTGACCAAGATATGATTTAATTTCTATAATTTATTTTATTTTAGGTTAAGTTATAGAGGGATATAAATACCCCCTTATTTCTATTTTAGATCATTAGTTGAGGGATCATTTCTTGAGCAACCCCCTTGCCTCCTTCCCCCTCTCTTCTCTCCCCTCTCACCTCCCATCTTCTTCGCTGGAACCCTCGCCGAAGCTACCGCCGCCGTCGCCGGAATTTTTCCGGCGACCTCCTTTCAAACATGCAATTACATTTTTAGATTCCCCTTCCTCCCCTCTTTCATTTTCTATGATTATTTTTAAGAGATTTAGAGATTTAGGCTTCCTATTTTTGAATCTAAGAAAGGGTTAAACCCTAACCTTGAAAAAAATCTCATTTCTTTCTATGTTATTGCATCTTATTTTCAATTTTATGTATTTCACAGTGGATTTACGGGCTGTTTTGATTTCATTTTTTTAAATATCATTTTAACCTTAATTTTTAGTGTTCTTGGTGCTCTTGAACACTTTATAAATTGATTAGGTTGATGAAGAAAAGAAGCTAAGTGAATATTGTTTTTTTTTCTTTTTTTAGTGTGTGTTTAGTGTGTGCGTCCAGTGGATGTATGTGTGTGTGCGTGAGTCTTAATGTGAAATTTTCATTTCTTTTATCTTTTTTATTTTATTTTATTTTATGTTATATATACTATATAGTGTTTGACATATATTAGTCTAATGAATAAATCTCTCTCAATTAAATTCCAAGGTCTATGGATTAATCTTTGTTAGTAGTAATTTAATTTTAATTGAAGCATATGTTATGACACATTAATTATGAACCTTGGGATGTATTTCAAAATTCAATTATAGCCTAAATGGATACATTCTTTTTTTTATATTATGAGGTCTAAGATTTAATTTATGATTTATTTAATTAAATTCAAGCTCTTAATTTTAAAATTTGTTATATGGTGTAATGGTTGAAATCTAATTTAATAAACTTAGGCCAAGGATTCAAAATCCCTTTTGAACATACAATTTATGCATTTTTATTCCAATATAATTATGTTCTATACTTAAATAAAAATATGCTCTAATTTTTGAAAATGGCCTTTGGCCCAGTGGTTATATTCTAGATTTTGCTATGATAGGTCTAAGGTTCAAAACTTATGGAATACATTTTATATAGTTTTATTCATATTTAATTCTGAAATTTATGTAATTAAATCTATTAACCAAATTTCGAAAATGATGATTGTTCCAATGGTAGGAGTTTAATTTTTATATTAAAGGTCTATGGTTCAAATCTGCTTGAAGCAATTTCTATCCTTTTATTCTTTTTAACATAAGATTATGTTGAACCTTTTATAATTAATGAAAAGCTTAACTTTTGAAAATCATGTTTAGTCCAGTGGCTATGTTTTAAATTCCATTATACTAGGTCTAGTGTTCAAATTCTTTGGAACACAATTTATTGGAAGTAATTTTTATTCTTTTAATTCATTTAAAACATAAGATCGTTTTTGAACATTATATAATTAATGATAAGCACAATTTTTAAAAGTGAGGCTTAGTCTAGTGGTTAGTATTTTAATTGTTATTGGAGGTCCAGAGTTCAAATCCTATTGATTTAGTTTTTAATTCTTCTTTTATGTATTTAAGTTAAAGCACTTATATGAAGTATTTAACTAAAACAGTTTAATTAATGTTGTATAAGTTCTTTTAGCTTAATGGTTAAGTGCTTATTATTTTATTTATGTTTTTGGTCAAGGGTTCAAGCCCTCTTGACTACATAATCATATTATATTTTTATCTTATTTTTTTTATTTGGTCTATTTTGCTTAATTTAGATTAAATTCGAAATTAAGTGTATGATATAATAAATCAATATTTACATATTAATATTCTATGATCTTTTAAATCTTAATTTAAATTTTATAATTTCCCCCTATGAATTTAAGCCATCTATTTGTATGATCGAGGACTCCGATATATTTTAAGCTAGGATCTCGTTCAACTTTTAGGCGATGTCAGGATACACTCTTACTTTAGGAACTCGTTCCCTAGATCCTTATTTACGTTATAGTATATGTTTAGAAGATTAATATGTTATTAAGACATAGTTCTTATGTATAGGTCCTAACCCGAGACTCGTTTAGGACGACGATTAAGGCGATTCATATATTTAAGCATAAGGTCCTAATCCGACAGCTGGCTTCGGATGAGAATTTATGAATAAAGCTACAGCTAATATAGCTATAAGGTGGGTTTACTTACTAAAATGCTTTCGAAAATATATTTAAACTTTTGTCCGCCATGAAAAATTATTTATGCTTATGTTGCTCAATGTGGATTGACACGACTCATATGAGGAATTCCGAATATGGCACTCCGGTGCAATTACTTATGAATATGTTCATGTTATGAATATGTTATAGTTTATATATGATCACATTAGGGTCGGTCTCCACTATGTCTATTGAGCGTATGATTTATGACATATCAAATATGGATTTATGGATATTCTTATTGTAAATTATTGGACGAATGTATGAGTATTCCCACGGAGTGTTTTCTGGCACTCAACCCCATTATTTAAAAATATTTTCAGGTAATTGATGACAGCAAGTGGCGGACGTGGACTAATGTGGACATTTTGTATGGTTGATCATATTCTAGTTTTTGAAATATTGACTCTATTCAGTTTTGGTCAACAAATAAGATTAATTATGCTTCTGTAACACAAATTTTTGTATTTAATTTAATAAAACACAAAACAGTGTACAAATGAAATATTTTCGGATCAAGTTTGTATTTTCGGATCCAATCTCTATTTCTCCTCTGATTAATCACCCTATGAACGATCTTTAAACAGTCTTCGAAGTTTTTGGGGAAGATTTATTTCCTCGATCTTCTTTGACTTGGTTTTTAGTTTTTGACAACGTTAATTCGGAGGGTCGATGCCTTGTTTCCGGATCAAACGCCAATTTTTGGGTTGAATTTGGTGTGGAACGCTTTACTGTCTTGCTGGTGGATCAAATGCCGTCTTCGAGATGACTTTGGTGAAGAACGCCTTTGAATGCCGCTTGAATTTGGAGCAGAACACTTTAAACCGTTTTGCTTGTGGATCAAACGCCGTCTTCGGGATGACTTTGGTGAAGAACGCCCTTGAATGCCGCAAGAACGCCTCGAATATCTGAAAGAACTTCACTTGTGGAACTTCTTCTTCAAATTCTTGAACTCTTCAAATGAATTCTGGTGTGATTTTTATTCTCCATATGGCCTCTATTTATAGGTGTAAGGAGAGAGAAATAGGGCTGATGTGGCGCGATTTGATTGGCCCCTTAATATTTTGGACTTATCTTCATCAAATCATTGATTTCTGCACAGATTTGACACGTGTCGACTCCTGATTGGTCGAGATTATCCACATATTTAAATATCAACATTTATTTATTTAATTTAGGAATTAATTCATGTAAATCCCTAAAATATAAATAAATGATATACTTTGATATTTAAATCTTTATCTCCAAATATTAAATATCAATATCTTTTTATTTAATTTAGGAATTAATTTAATTAAATTCCTAAAATATAAATAAATCATATAATTTGATATTTAATTATTTACATGGCATAATTTAATTTAGCCATTAAAATTTATCCGTCTACAAATGCCCCCTTGAGACTTGTTCATGGACAATTTGTCTTGGAAATGAATTAGTTTCAAGATTTGAGATTTATTAGATAGTTTTAACTCGTATCAAGGAGCCTTCATTTTTGCTAGATAGTTTTAACTCGTATCAATGAGCCTTCATTTTTTAATTTGAATTTATAGACCTTTTATACTCGTGTCAAGGAGTTCTTGAATTGGAAATTAGAGAAATAAATAATTTATTAATTTCTCATGAAATTGGGCTTTCAAATAAATGACGAATGGGCCCAATTACTTATTTTGCTGTATTAGTCCATTTCGACAAGAATTATTATTCTTGTATAATTGGCCCGACAATTCAACCACATCTCATTAATAGGTAAATATGAAACCCATAATGTTTACACGTAACCATGCATGTGTCCTCATATCTCTTCAATTGCGACTCGAATTTGTTTTCAAATTGCTAGAGTTCTATTTGAATTTGATTTCTCATCCCTTCGTCCTTTTCGCGAATAGCATGCAGATTCCTTTAATGCCGTGATCCACAAGGAATATTCGATGAAATCAAATCTGCGCAACATAGGGTCTCTACTGATGATTAAAAAAAATCCAAATCCACACGGATTGCCGCAAGTTCTGATATCTTTGATAAGCTTCTGATGTCAAGTAGGATTAGAATATATCTGCTTATCCCATCGGAGACAACACATCGTTTCCTAGAGTGTGAAGGATTCCTCATTCAACCATCTATAAATAGTTCTTCAATTCGTTGATTTTCTGCATCAGTACAACAACAAATTTTTTTCTCTCACACGATTTCTTTTGAAGTATTGCCTCGCTCCAATTTGTGCTGCACCGTCAACTTCGATCTCCCAGTGGCTTTAGACAAGGTATATATATATGAAATCTTGAATATTATTCTGTTGATGTTCTATCTCTTTCGTAACGCCGACTCGTAAATAACTGAAAGTTTTTTATTCAGAAGACCGACGGTGTGATAAACTTATCCCAAAGCAATAGACATCAACACATCTCCTACTGCAACAGAAGATTTTTCAGAAATTCAAATTCTCCTGGTACGTGACCGCCATGTGCTATCATCCCGCATGATTGCATTATTGTCATTCATCAAAGCTTTCTCCTTCACTGCATGCGCATACATGTACATATATATGCATTGATTTTTCTTGCAGCTGGTAATTTGTTGTTCCGCATTAAACTTCAATACTCTTCCTACCCCTTCGATTTCAATCAATAGGCTACAAATCAAGAGGTGAGTTCTCTAGAAAATGATCCATTTTGATTTCGATCAAAAGGTGATTTCTCTAGAGAACAATCCATCTGTGATTCTGATCAAGACATCAACTTCACTCAAAAAGCTTTAAATCAAGAGGTGAGTTCTCTAGAAAATTATCCATTTTGATTTCGATCAAAAGGTGATTTTTCTAGAGAACAATCCATCTGTGATTCCGATCAAGACATCGACTTCAATTTCAATCAAGAGGCTATAAATTAAGAGGTGCGTTCTCTAAGAGAATGATCCATTTTTGATTTCGATCAAAAGGTTACTTCTCTAGAGAACAATCCATCTTTGATTTTGACCCGACTTCAATTCCGATCAAGATGCTATAAATCAAGAGGTGCGTTCTCTAAGAGAATGATCCATCTTTGATTTCGATCAAAAGGTGATTTCTCTAGAGAACAATCCATCTTTGATTTTGACAAGACTTCAACTTTGACCAGGGGACTGCAAACCAAGAGATATAATTTTCTTGGTGTTATGGATGCATGTGTTTTGAAAGAAGCTTGTTTGCCTGTCAACTTCTTTTATCTCTATATGCATGTATATATCTGTTTCATGCCCTTTTTCTTTTAATTGCAGTTTCAACATGGTTTTCTTCAAAGATATCACTTTCTCCGGAAGAAGACATTTGGTGATTTTGGATCACGAAGATCAGCGGACTCAGGATGGCACACTTCGAAGGGTTCATGAACCTCTTACCGGCAAGTTTGCAAACGCTTGGCCTAAGCTTACCAATCCTGTTCATCAGAAGGGGTGGTCACGCCAGATTGAAGTGTCCAAGACACCTACAGTGTGGACTTTGCAGTCTACTCACCATCGTTTGATAAATGACACCAACATATTACCGACTCTGAGATATCGTCTTGCTACTCAGAATATCAAGTGGGGAAATGACATAGAATTTGTCGGAGAATGCCGCTATTTCAGTGGATACTGGGAGTGGAGTGAAGATATCCTTAGTCGATGTGCCGATGATCTTCGGAAAGCTGGGATTTATGATGTTGTCTTTGTCTCTCTTTTTACGTACGATCGGAACACCGAAATTGTCAAGGCATTTTTTGAAGCTTGGTGTCCAAAAACAAACACTTTGTTAACCTCAGTAGGTGAGATGTCGATCTCCTTATGGGATGTGCATGTGCTATCTGGACTCCCGATGAATGGAGGACTTTATGATGAAGTGATACCTTCTACGAAGGAACTTACCGGTGCTGATCAAAATAACAAACTATATGTTCCTGCTAGCTGTAAATATCTTTTTCATGCTTATCACATTCATCGGGGTCAGTCCTCTTCAGTTTCTATTGAGGAATGGATAAAATTTTGGTCAAAGAACAAGAAAAAGTATCAAAGGCCTCCTCCACGTAAAGAAAAGAAGACGGTGCGTTCTAAGTCAACTCATAATCCTACTGGCAAGATCGAAGTTCATCAGCCGTGGACTGCTGTGGAAAAGGTCTCATTTGAGAAACTTGAAGTGAAGGACAAGCATATGCACCAAACGTATCTAGCTGCTTATCTTGCTTGTTGGCTATGCAACTTTGTTCTTCCAGAAGGTGCAACTTTGTTCTTCCAGAAGGTGATGCTCGTTCAATTCGTCCGGAGACATTTAAAATGGCGAGTATGATGGCGTTTCGAAAAGAAATAGCCCTAACTGTACCAGTTTTGGCGAGCATTTATAGAGGTTTAAATGACCTTTCATCTTCTCCAGAGCCTATTTGCGTCCAGGAAGCATTCCCGATTCACTTTGTTTATAGTTGGTTGGGACATTACTTCAAAACTCATTTTCCTCTTAGCCTACAAGTGCAAACTCCCCGGATGGTTAACTATTCAGGCGAGGGAGGGGCGATATATTATGATCCTGCTCAGGCTCGTGCTCGACTTTGAAAATGGGACCAAATTTCTTGGGATTGTATGATGCTTTCCGAGACTGAGGCTCAGAATATTTGGTATATTGATGACGGTAAAGCGCCAGAATCTCATCAGTGCTTCTTTATGACTATCCGCTCTAATTACCTGACGAAGAGGCTTGGTGATAGTTTTATCATTGAACCTTACAGCCTGCATCGATTCAGCCGCTAATTTGGGTATTACCAGGTTTAACTGGAGTTCTTGATCCAGATATTCGAGATGCTTCCTTAGACGTGGGTCTTAAATACTGGCGACTTTGCTTGTTAGATGATTCTACATCACGTGCTTGTTTTCCAAGTCGAACTTTAAGTGCAAAGAATCTTTCATCCAAGGATTATAAAGATTGGTGGGATTTAGTATACAAAAACTCTTCCCAAGAGGATGTCACTACCCTGATTCGTCCCCAAATGGAGGTTGTTATGATTCAGCCCCAAACGGATGTTGTTGAAGGCCAAACACAAGCTGACAAGGTTGATTCTCTTTCTGAAAAGAGAAAAACACATTTGAACACTGGTGATGACTCTGTCAGCAGCAATGCCGAGCGTCATTGGAAGAGACAGAAAAGGCATGAACAACCTATTGAACAACATGCTGAGAGCGGTCCTGCTGCTGTAGCTGGAGATGAGGTTTTCTTTATTCTTTATCATTTGGTATATTTTAGCATTCCATATTGCCTCGATTTTTACCCATCCTTTTTTCAGGTGACCAAAGAATGTGTTGGAGGTCATGATTTGGAAGACAATCAGGATTCAGCTAAGCGTAGACCATCTCCAGATAAGCCGACTAAGATCAGACCGACACCTCATCTTGGCGATGTTTTTGAGTTTAATGGCCAGGCTCTTTATGATTCCCATCGTAAGATATTTCTTACAGGTTTCTGGGGTGATCTTAAAAGAAAGATACTGAAGACTCCGGCTGAGTTCATATCATCCATTAAAGAAGATGTTCTTAGTGGGGTTTCAAGTATACAAAATCTTTCCTCTGATTTTGACTTGTCTTATTTGAAGAATAGCTTAACTACTCTTTTCTCCCAAGCTGCTGCTTATGATGAGGCAAGATCGGCATCCTTTGAATCCGCAGAGGTCTCTTTACAACGTTTGAAAGAAGTCAAGCAAAGTATTCGTGACGCCAAGGCCAAAAAGAAGGACGATGCCAATCAAATTAAATCCTTGAAAGATGAATTGGCCGAGTTGGAGAAACAGAAAGAGCACCTATCCAATTCTTTAAAAGAGCGTCAGGCTTCGCAAAAGGCTCTCTGGAACAAGATTAAAGAACTTAAGGGTGAGCTTGCTGAGCAGAAAAACAACTTTGGAGTGGAAGCGGCTAAAAATGTGGATAATTTGAGATCTCTTTTGGAGTCTGCCAGAGTGGCTTTAGAAGACCAGAACCCTTTTGCTTAGTTCTTGTCTAGTTTCGTGCATTTTTGTCGCACTTTCATCCTTTTTTTTTTGAATGACACTGTTATGCAATTCATTTAAATCAATGCATTGATTCTTTTCCGCTTTTAAGAATTTATGATCTTCCAACTGAAATGGCAAAACACAAATCATGACTGAACTTAGAAATTATCTAAGCTGCCTACGTACCCTTTTGAAATGGATCAAGTCAATACGTAGTTCAAACGATCAATTTGTATTTTGTTTTGGGGGGTTCCGTACACAGTTTATACTCATGCGGGCCAGGAGTGAATATTCTTTAACCACTATAGACAAAGTGGGTGTTTTATATTTTAACCACATAGAACACATTAGGTGGGATAAATAATAGTTTAACCACATAAATTTAACTTTTGGTGGGAACGTTAGCAGTTTAGCCACGTGCACATTCTTTGGTGGTTACCGTACGCAGTTTATACTCATGCGGGCCAGGAGTTCCCTTCATATATTCTTCTTTCAAGGATAATAACGCTTCAAGAACTTCCCATTTATCAGGCCAATTCTTACGTTATCTTCAGAGATCAATTTGTAGGCACCATTTGTGTAGACTTCTTTAACAACATATGGATCATCCCATCTTGACACAAATTTATTTCCGACACGATGAGTGGTGATAATTGGTCTTCTCACAGCAAGGACCAGATCTCCAACTTGGAAAGAACGTGATCGTACTTTTTTATTGAAAGCTTTTGAGAGCCGAGCTTGATAGCATTCCAACCTTTGTTGTGCCTCCAATCGCTTTTCATCCAAAGATTCCAACTCTTGAAGACGTAAGTGTGCATTTTCTTCTTCAGTTAATCCTTCTTGGATAGCAATTCTGAGAGATGGAATTTGTTGCTCAAGCGGGATGACAGCTTCTACTCCATATACCGGTGAATAGAGAGTTGCTTGTGTAGGCGTCCTGTGAGTTGTTCTGTACGCCCATAATGCTTCACCAATTCGCTCATGCCAATCACGTTTTGATTTTGCAACTACCTTCTTCAACAAGTTGCACAACGTCTTGTTAAAAGCTTCAGCTAGTCCATTTGCAGCTGCATTATACATGGAGGATTTTCTTTGCTTGAAATTGAATTTCTCGCAGAGTTTATCTATCAAAGCATTACTAAAGGGCTTCCCATTATCAGTGATGATGTATCGAGGGACCCCGTAGCGATAGATAATATTGGACTTGATGAAGTCGGCCACATTCTCCTTCTTCACTTCTTTTAAAGGTACCGCTTCAGCCCACTTTGAGAAATAATCTGTTGCAGCCAAGATGTATAAGTGCCCTCCAGAAGATTTTGTCATTAGCCCTACAACATCCATGCCCCAAGCATCAAAAGGCCAAGAAGCAATTGTTGGATGTAATGGCTCGGGTGGTTGATGGATAAGGTTTGCATGGAATTGACAAGGTTGACATCTTTGTGCATAATCCAAGCAATCTTTCATTATGGTCGGCCAGTAGTAGCCCATTCTCTTAATTCGAAAGTGCAGTTTTGGGCCGGATTGGTGAGCACCACAAACGCCAGAGTGTGCTTCTTCCATAGCTTTTGCGGCTTCTTCATCACTTAAACATCTTAAAAAGATACCATCAAAAGATCGTCTATACAGTGTGCCTTTGAAGTATATGAAGCGAGCAGCACGACGGCGAACATCAATTCTTCGACGTGGATCATCTGGTAACCTTTCATACTTCAAGTAATCAACAAACACTTGTCTCCAGTCTTCTTGTTCAATTTCAAACACTTCCACGACATCATTCTCATCTTCTTCACAATCTTCATCTTTGAAGATAGGTGGTATAACCCAACTCTTACAAATGGGTATGTGAATCTTACTGTCAGGCATGGCTATCGTAGATGCAAGCTTAGCCAATGCGTCTGCTTGTCTATTTTCTTTTCTTGGCACATGTTCAATTTCCACATTCCCAAGCCATCCAATCATTCGTTGGGCATACTTGACGTATGGTAGTAACTCGGGCTTCTTTACTTCATATTCTCCGTTGATTTGATTGATCACCAACTTAGAATCTCCATACACTTTCATGTGGAACCTTTTCATATCTACTGCCATTTCCAATCCGAGGATGAGAGCTTGATACTCAGCTACATTATTAGAGCAATTCTTTGTCAAGGTGAAGGAATAAGGCAGTACTTCTCCATCAGGTGTTACGAACACAACTCCGGCACCAGCTTCTTCTCTATGGGATGCACCATCAAAATACATAAGCCAAGGAGGAGAGATTTCAACTGCAAGCGCATCTTCATCTGGGAGATCGTCGGTGAGTTCCCATTCGGCGGGGATTGGATGATTAGCTAGAAAATCCGCTAGAACTTGTCCCTTCACAGCCTTTTGAGGAACGTATATGATCTCAAACTGTTCCAGTTGGAGATACCACCGTGCAAGCCTATCTGACAGAACGGGTCTCGACATTACATACTTCAAGGGATTTGCTTTAGAGATGAGGCGGACAGTATGAGCTTGGAAGTAATGTTTCAATTTCTGGATGGAGAATATCAAAGCTAAACATAACTTCTCAATTGGAGAGTACTTTAATTCATTTGGCGTCATCATTCTACTGAGATAGTATAGAGCACTCTCTTTGCCATTCTCATTTTCTTGGGCTAGTAATGCCCCCATGGATCTCTCTTGAGCAGCGATGTATAAAATCAACGGACGACCTGTCACTGGTGCCACCAACACAGGAGATCTCATAAGATAGTCTTTAATGATTTTGAAAGCATTACTGCACGACTCATCCCATTCGAAAGGCACACCCTTTTTCATGATCCGGCTGAATGGTTAACACCGACCAGCTAGATTTGAGATAAATCTTCAAAGATATGCTAACTTTCCTTGTAGACTCTTTAACTCATGAAGGTTACGAGGCTCAGACATCTTCATTATTGCATCGATCTTGGGTCGTTCAATTTCTATTCCTTGGTGACGAACAATGAAATCGAGGAATTTTCCAGACTTTACACCAAATGCGCACTTTAGGGGATTCATCTTTAGTTGATACTTTCTGAGCCGCTCAAAGATCATCTTTAAGTCTCCCAAATGATCACTTCGTCGTCTTGACTTTACCACCACATCATCTACATAACATTCAATGTTTTTGTGGAGTATATCATCAAATATCTTCTGCATAGCCCTTTGATAAGTAGCACCAGCATTCTTCAATCCAAATGGCATGACTGTGTAGCAGTATATCCCTTTAGGGGTACAAAATGCTGTGAGCTCTTCATCTTCTGGAGACATACGAATTTGGTTATAACCAGAAGATCCATCCATGAAAGACAGTGCTTCATGTCCAGTGGTAGCATCGATCATCAGTTCGGCGATCGGCAATGGAAAGTCGTCTTTTGGGCATGCTTCATTTAAATCTCTGTAATCAACACAAACTCGAATTTGCCCATTTTTCTTTCTCACAGAGACGATGCTGGATATCCAAGTCGGATATTTAACTTCTCTGATGAATCCAACTTCAATGAGTTTGTTTACTTCAGCTTCAATGAGTGGGATCAAGTCTGGACGAAACCGCCGCTGGGCTTGCTTGACAGGCCGTATCTCCTTCTTCACTGCTAGATGATGTACAGCTATCTTTGGATTTAATCCAGGCATCTCTTTGTATGACCAAGCGAATACATCTTTGAACTCTTTTAGCAGTTCAATATATGAGCGTTCTTCATCAGCAATCAAAAGTGCACTTATGTAGGTGGGCCTTGGGTCATTTTCATCGCCCAAATTGATTTCTTTCAATTTGTCGATAGTGGACTTGACACCTTCTTCGAACTGAGGAGGGGCTATCTCTGCATCTTCCTCTTCGACAGTCACTTATTCACTTAAGGTAATATGATGTGATGAGGTAATCTCTTCATTCATTTCTTCGGGACTTTTGAACTCTATGCATTTTCTCATTGTTCTGTCCCTTCGTCTCACCCAAATTATGTGTGCCACATTATTTGTCTTGATCATACCCCTTCTAACCAGGCGGGAGATGTCTCGATGCAACTGGTTTTGAACATCACGAGGGATCGCGTTTTGAACACCACTGGCAGCATAGTAAGATGAAGCTACACTTTCTCTGTCGTCTTCCTCTTCAATGTGTTGTGTAAAGATGACAGTCTTCATCTTGGCTTTCAGTTCTCTTCCACATGACACAGTTAATGTAGTGCATCTCTTCATACGGGAAGGGATCAACTCCTCACCTTTTGAGTTACCCGAGGCTTATAAAATCCATCTGCTCTTTCAACTTTTGTGATCTTGCCGCCACATTTTCTACCAAGCCTTTTAAAGACAGACACCCTCGGAGACTTACCAAGTCTCTTGAAAACAGATGTTCTTGGAGTTTTCTTTTCGTATTTGCCAACTGCATCTTCTGTTGACAAAAATTCTCCTTCAAAGACATGGTTTGTTGTAGCCCTTTTGATGGTGATGCGAACGGGATTTTGTGGAACGAATCCCAAACCTACCTTAGTGCTTGGAACATCATGGCCGTTCTTCTTCAACATTCTTTATGTGGCATTAAGTCCATAGTTCTGTTGATCTACAACTTTTGGATGGGACTTCATCACATGGCTTTCTTGCGGACTATATCCAGCTTTAACAAGAAGTTTAAATGCTTTTGGGCCGAAATGCTGAGTAGCATCACCATTAATACTTTCTCCATGTTCAATAGCACCGCCTTGTGTTGGTCGAACGAATCCTTTGAGTGGTGGTGGGATAGGCATCTTTGCATCAATTTTGGTGAGAGGCATGGTAAGTCTTTCCAACGATTCTGTTCCAGATGCTTCTTTCTTAATTTTTTGGCCACTTTCAAGTTTTTTCTGATGAACTTCTGCCCCCTTTGTTGCCTTTGTATTAGATAAATAGTACTTTGAGTCAGCAAAGTATGATTCAGCTTCCGTAAAAGGCTTGTGGTCACCAACTACTGTCTTTACAACTCCATCTCGACAATACTTGAAGCATTGATGCCATGTTGAGGGGATAACTCCATTCTCATTTAGCCATGGTCGTCCAAGGAGCATGTTATATGAAGTTTTGGCATCAATCACATGGAACATTGCGGTTGATTGCATATCATCCATTAGTAAATCCAACCTTATGGCACCAAGAGCTCTTTGTCCTTCATGGTTGAATCCTTGAATCATCAACCGGCTATCTGAAAGATCCTCCGTAGAAATTTCCAATTCTTTCAATGTTCTCAAAGGCAAGATATTTACTGCAGATCCTCCGTCAATAAGTATTCTATTAACTCGTTTTTCACATGCATAGCCATTCATGAACAAAGGCCTATTGTGAGGATCAGATCCAAGCTGCAAATCTTCATCGGTGAATGTTATTGCAGATATGCAGTCATTATCAGCCACATGAGTCTCTTGCTTATCATCTTCTTCATCATTCACAACATTACTAGACTCAGTGATGATAATATTTGCAGTGGCATCATCTTCTTCAAGTGATATTTTCCCTTGACGAGCTAGTTGCATGATCTTATCTTTGAATATGAAGCAGTCATGAATGGCATGTCCAACCAATCGATGATATTTGCAGTACTTCGGGTCATCAGTTCTCCCTGCTTCGTTGGGACGCTTCATTTCTGGCAATTCAATGAGTTCTTCTTTGAGTAAGTCATCGAAAATCCCCGAGACATCTGAATCCAGGAATGGATATTGTTTTTGTTGCATCTCTTTCAGAGTCATCCTCTTTTCTTGCTGATCATTCTGCTTTGTATCTTTGTCAGCATCCTTTCTGATGAACTTGACGAATGTCGCTTTTGTTGCCATAGACTCTTTCTTTGGTGCTTTTCGAAGGACTTGGCACTCCTCTTGAAATCTTGTTTTTCTTTGAACTTGCGAGGTTCTTGCATTGGTGGTCCATCAATTCCGCTTGCTGCCATACTTAGCTCCATGTCATGAGCTCTGGTAGCTAGTTCTTCAAAAGTTCTTGGTTGAATTCCTCGCAGGATGTATTGGAGGCCCCAATGCATTCCTTGAATACACATTTCTATGGCAGATGCTTCAGACAAACGATCTTTGCAGTTGAGACAAAGATTTCTCCACCGATTGATATAATCAATCACAGGCTCTTCTTTCCATTGGCGAGAACTTGTGAGTTCCACCATACTGACTGTTCTTCTGGTACTGTAAAAGCGATTGAGAAACTCATGCTCGAGCTGCTCCCAATTGTCAATTGAGTTAGGCTCCAAGTCTGTATACCAGTCGAATGCATTTCCTTTCAGCGAGCGAACAAACTGTTTGACCAAATAATCTCCATAGGTTCCGGCATTATTGCATGTTTCAACAAAATGGGCTACATGCTGTCTTGGATTGCCCTTTCCATCGAACTGTTGAAATTTTGGGGGTTGATAACCTACAGGCATCTTCAAGCTATCGATCCTTCGAGTGTAAGGCTTAGAATAGACCGCCATTGACTTAGAACTTTCACCGAACCTATCTTTTATGGTTCCTTCAATGAACTCCTTGAGTTGGTTGATTGGAATAGAACCATCAATTGAAACATTCAACTCTTTAGCAGATGATTTTGCATCATCATTCATTTTCGGCTTCTCAGGTATTTCGTCGCCATTATTTTCACCATTTTCTTCATGATTCTCTTGACTTATGACTTCTTTCCCTTTCAAGAGCCTCGCAATTTGGTCGTCTTGCCTTCTTATATGGGCACACATTTGCTCCATCATCTTTGTCAAATTTGCAATTTGTTCATCAGTAGTCGATCCATCTGCCATCATGACAGACTCCTCAAGTGGGTAACTTGCAGATGAATGAGTGTTCGATGGTGCAGCACCAGTCTCTGCTTCATCACTTTTCTTATTCTTGTCAACAAGCTGTAGTTCCTTTTCTGCAGGATTAATTGACTGAGCAGTCTCTCTTGCTTGTTTAGCCATTTTCCGTGTAATGACACCGACACTCTTTAAAGAGCTATCTGGAACAGCCGTGGATGAAATTTTTGTTTTCATCGCACTCTTTTCAGTAGTTGAGGTTTTTGAAGTAGGTGTAGTTGAAGATTTTGTTTTCATTGCACTACTTTGAGCAGACATCGTTCACAAATTTGGTAGAGTGAAAAGATGAGAGATAGAGATAGTCCCACCGGGCGTGCCAAAATTTGTAACACAAATTTTTGTATTTAATTTAATAAAATACAAAACAGTGTACAAATGAAATATTTTCGGATCAAGTTTGTATTTTCGGATCCAATCTCTATTTCTCCTCTGATTAATCACCCTATGAACGATCTTTAAACAATCTTCGAAGTTTTTGGGGAAGATTTATTTCCTCGATCTTCTTTGACTTGGTTTTTAGTTTTTGACAACGTTAATTCGGAGGGTCGATGTCTTGTTTCCAGATCAAACGCCGATTTTTGGGTTGAATTTGGTGTGGAACGTTTTACTGTCTTGCTGGTGGATCAAATGTCGTCTTCGAGATGACTTTGGTGAAGAACGCCTTTGAATGCCGCTTGAATTTGGAGCAGAACACTTTAAACCGTTTTGCTTGTGGATCAAACGCCGTCTTCGGGATGACTTTGGTGAAGAACGCCCTTGAATGCCGCAAGAACGCCTCGAATATCTGAAAGAACTTCACTTGTGGAACTTCTTCTTCAAATTCTTGAACTCTTCAAATGAATTCTGGTGTGATTTTCATTCTCCATATGGCCTCTATTTATAGGTGTAAGGAGAGAGAAATAGGGCTGATGTGGCGCGATTTGATTGGCCCCTTAATATTTTGGACTTATCTTCATCAAATCATTGATTTCTGCACAGATTTGACACGTGTCGACTCCTGATTGGTCGAGATTATCCACATATTTAAATATCAACATTTATTTATTTAATTTAGGAATTAATTCATGTAAATCCCTAAAATATAAATAAATGATATACTTTGATATTTAAATCTTTATCTCCAAATATTAAATATCAATATCTTTTTATTTAATTTAGGAATTAATTTAATTAAATTCCTAAAATATAAATAAATCATATAATTTGATATTTAATTATTTACATGGCATAATTTAATTTAGCCATTAAAATTTATCCGTCTACAACTTCCATTGTATGTTTATGAACTATTTAAATATTTTATGGACGCGTGTGATCGTCATGGCCTTGCTGGCATAAATTGAATATTGAATATTGGATTTTTGACTAGTCAAGATTGAAAATGTTTTAATTGGTGGTTCGAAAGGTGTGATTTTGAAACGATAGGTTGGTTGAAAAGTCTTATCTTATATGATTGGTTGTTGAATGGTAAACACCTATGAGCGTGGAATTTCTTAATATTTTAAAACGAAGTGTTGTCTAAATTTTTATAATTTAAGAAAAAGATTCATGTTAATTTGTGAAAATTTTATTGTGATTTTTTTTTTATCGTGTGTTTTCCCGTTAACGCACTGGGCCTCCGAATTCGGGGCGCTACATATCACCCAGGCTGCCCTCTTTGCAGATGATCCCAGCTTGATGGAAGAATTCAAGAATCAGACAAATGGAACACAATTTCTCCGCAATGTCATTGTATCAGATAGCTATATATAGTCAGGAGAACTATTCGGTGGTTTTCTTCAACTTATTATATATATCATCATTTGATTTGTTTAGCAATTGGCATCAGCTCTTCTGGTGATACTTTGGTGTGTTATGTGTCACTATTAATTATCTCGATCTACACCACTATCTATATATATATATATATATATATAGCGGTGGGTTCAAATAGGAATCAATCCTTCTGTGAGAAGCTAGGAACCAATCAAACTTAAGAATTTGATGACATGGCGGATAAAAAGGTGGTGGCATAGTTGTAAATATGTAAAATTCGAAATATAAGGGGTAATTCCATATTTTTTTATAAAGTGATGTCATCATTTTTTAAAAAATTCTTAAAAACTTTAAATAATCATAACTTACTTGTTTTTTTTATCCAATTTACGCAAAAAATATATCAAATTAAAGATTTTTTCATGCTCTTTCATATAAGATCCATAGTGCATATGTTTATTTGAGCAAAAATTGATGAAAAATACAAAAAACTTTTTTTCACGTATATTCAACTCGTAACTGTCAGACATTTGCTAATATGATATCACAATATTGCTCATATCTTGTGTTTATGTTGCTAACATTAAATTTTTTATGCATGACTTTGAATTTTAAGTTGCTTTTATCATAAAATAGTTAAAGTATGAGCTATATATAGTTAAGTTCATAAACAATTATAATTTTATCAATGCTTAATATTATTTTGAAAACTTGTAATATTTGAGAATTTAAGTCACACTAGCATATCATTATTCACATATTAGCAATATGTTACTAACATATTAGCAAATTATTAGTCACATATTAGTAGTGTATATATTGTCTAACATATTAGCAATATGTTGTATGTATGAATGATGTTACACAATATTATTTTAAATGTGGTCCGATGTTATATGTGTGGTGTTTAATACGTGTCAATTTAATATTATGATCTCGTCAAGTTAGCAATATGAGTCTACCTCATGTTAGCAACAAAATCTGTTGATGTTAACAATATAAATCTTTCATGTTAGCATATTAATACAACGCCAGAAAAGACAACAATTTTAAAGCGTTGTCTATTTAATTCCGAGAATTTGGGCCCAAAATCCGAAAAAACATAACCGAATTTCTAAATTACGAAAATAACCCCGCCTTCATTAAGTTCTCAAATATTACAAGTTTGCCACCTTAATTTGACTAAAATTTTGACTAAATTATGATCATTAGATCTAATCAAATCTAATATTAGAATTGGTTTCTAGATTCTCACGGGGGAATTTGGTTCTTATTTGATCATTTCCCTATATATATATATATATATATATATATATATATATATATATATATATATATATATATATATATTTATATTTATATATAGTACTCAGACAAGCTAATTAAATCAAAGCAATCTTTCTGTTTGATTTGTTATGTGACTAAAAACAGAAAGCCAAAGGTAACAACCTAGCTAGTACAGGTGATAACCATGATCTGAGCTATCAACATCTGAATTAGTACTGCTATCCTGATTCTTTCTCATCAATTTCAGTTCATCAACACGGCTGATACTACTATGTGGGCTTTCCTCCTTTATCTTTTTTAGCTTAGCTTTCCTCCACTTATACTTGATGTGCCACTGCCTTGCCAGCAGCAAACCGAGCCCGGAAAACACTACAGCCGAGCAACCTCCTCCGAACACCAACAGCTCGAACGACACCCAACGAGCTCCCTTGTCATTAGGCATGATGGTCCAAATGGCAGCTATGTAAGCTGCAGTCATGAACAATGTAGACAGCCACATGACCTTGTGAGTTGCACTCAGAAGTTTCATCATTGTTCTTCTTGTGAAAGGGATGATGCTAACTAGAACGTTGACGACGCCTACAGACAGGAACAAGGCAGCTATGTTGCAGACCATGAACACCTTAAAAGCAGCACGGTCTCCCCTCAGCACTTTTCCTGTCTCTTGGCTGAATCCACCAGGAGGGTTGATCCCTGCAGCAAATGTCACTGTTGCAATCAGCACTGCTACAATGGTCACAGTTTTTCGAGCGTTTCTTAGGCCTTCATTCTGCAGCTCCAGCTTACTAGCCCTGTGTCGGTTCCTGTAGTGATGATGATGGCGCCGTGGAGTGCTACGCTCTGGAGTTGTATGTGGCCAAACACCTTCACTACTCAATCCCTTAGACATCGGTTCGACTACTTGTTGGATGTCTCTCAATCCAGGAGACAGTTGATCACATCTCTTAGCTCCTGCTTCTTGCAATGCTGGTACAATAGCCAGAGCACCTGAGTTACTTGCATCAGCTTCAACCACGTCTAGAGCTGTGTATCCCTTTTTATTCAAGCAATTCACCTCGATCCCGATTTTGAGAAGGTATGTCACCATCTAAGAAGAAAAAACAAAAGGAAAGGGTTCATCAGTTTCAGTTTTGAGGCTTCAGAAAGCAAAAAACATCAAGATTTATTATTGTTTACTGACAGCAGTAAGTTTTCCAGCAGTAGCCAAGTGCAAAACAGTGTTTCCATCATTATCTTGCATGTTGAGAAGTTTGGTGATGTTGAGAGATTCAGTCAAGTACTTGACAACTTCATACTGATTGTTCTTGACAGCCAAGTGCAGAACAGTCTCCCCATTGTGGGTGGTGGTCTCAAAGAAGTCGAGGCTGAGAGAGAGGATCTCGTCGATTATGTTGATTCTCCCTTTGATGGCAGCACAATGGAGGGGGGTACGGCCTTCACCGTCTTGTATCAAGCACAGATCAGAATCCAACTTCACAAGCTCTCTTGTTATCTCCAGATGTCCTTTGTTGCAGCTTAGATGCAGAGGCGTCCACCCGTGGTAGTTCCTTTTCCAGGCGAAATCGGCCCGTTCTTTCACTATTTCCTTCACTATTTCTGCACAACCAACCAAAACAACAACTTTCAACTAACATTATATGTATATTATCAGAAACACTCAATTCAGATATCCACACACAAACACACAAACACTTTTTTTTTTTTTTTAATTTTTTCCAACCTATATATATATATATATATATATATATATATTAGTCTCATTCTTTGTTGATGTAGATATTGAATTTTATTTACATGACATATTCCAATGATTAGGACATATAACCATTTTCTTATCCACGCAACGCAACTAACAAATAAATTAATTTGCCAAACTTAAGCATTGACTCCCTTTTCAGTCTACGCCAACATATTCAACTACATCAAGAAATTAAAACAATATTCTTGGAGACTGCATGTTATAATTAATCCGAAGCTCAAACCAACACCAAAAACATGAAAGTATATATATACCTGTATTCCCAGATGAAGCAGCAACGTGCAGAGAATTCATTTCCATATCGACATCCAACATGAGCAACCCAGAAAAACCGATCATCAAATGCTTAACAACATGAAGCTGCCCCCTCTTGCACGCCGCGAACAAAACGCTCTCGTTTCTTGAATTCACTTTATATGCAATCCACGGATCAATCTCCAGCAGCAGCTTCACAATTTCAAGGTGCCCTTCTCTGCAAGCTTGGTGCAGAGGAGTCTCCAGCTCGGCATTCTCCGCCGCCGCCATCTCCGGCCAAGTTCTCACCACCTCCGCCGCGTAGTCCCGGTGACCGAACCTCGCCGCCAGGTGCAGTATGGTGTTGTGGGACCCGAGGGCGGCTTGTTTGATGAAGCTTTCGTCGAGTTTGGTGATGAGTTTTTTCAGAGCCGGAACGTCGCCACGCGTGACGGATTCTTGAAGGCGGCGATCCATGGCTGAAGACGGTGGTGGTGGTGGTGTTTTGAGAGGAGGAATTTATGCAGCTATGGTGTGATGAAGTTTTTTTTTTGGCTGGTATTTATTTGAATGTTATGTGCATGATTTTCCACAAAGGGAGAAATAACTGGGAAGTTTCTAAGAGGAAGAAGGCACGTATAATATTATCATTTTTGGAAATTTTATTTATTTTCTTTGTCACGTCCTATGTTGTAGATTGAGACCCAACGTCTAAATCGTGATCTAATTAAGCAAGGCCTAGATGGGATTAAGTGGGTTGATATAGCAAAAAATTGAATGATGTTAAATACCCTTTTGATATGTTACTACTACTACTACGTAAACCATCATACTTTAATTTGTAGCAAACATCTTCAATTATTTTAGTAATATATTGATACACTGAAATGACATCATTGATTTTTTACATGGGATCATTGAAATTATTAAATATTGTGAAAAGTTTTGAGCTTTTCGATAGTTATTCCTTTTTTGTTTTTTTATAGCCTGTCGTTCGTGCCACTTCCTTCGGCCAATAAATTTTGAATGGAAATAGATTTTTACGGTTTGCGATAGTGCATAATGTGAAATTTGGTTAATGGTGCCGTTTTCACGTACATGGATATAGTAAAATAATATTTTATTTCAATTTGGCTAATTATATTAATGTATAGTATTATATAATTACAATAATATACAAAATTATTGATTTATAAGTATGAAAAAACATTCAAACTGGTAGCTGCTGCCTAATTTCAGGCGTGGGCTTTCTTTTTCTCAAACCAACTTGTTAACAAATTAAAGATGCATGCTTGGTAATGTTTGGATGAATTGGGTGGAAAATTTTTATTCCCCTGCGATAAACCTCCTTATATTATTGAAGTATTACACAAAACTTATTTCTATTTTTGAAATTGCCAAAACCCCTTTTTATTTTTAAAAAATATGCACATGGTTTATTTTCCCAAAATTTTACCCAAATACCCTTTTATGTAAAAGTCAGAAATATGCAGGACAACCCCAAACTCAAGGAGGGCTTTTTGGTCAAATTAACAACTGAAAAAAGGAAATTATGTTGTGCATATTCATTTATTTAAAAAAAAAAAAGAAACACGAGGGTTTGGCACAATTTAAAAAACAGAAGATAATTAATTTCGTGAGAGATTTCAATTAAAAAAAAAAAAAAAAAGAATGTTTGGTGCATTTTAGCCTTATCCTTCTTGTACTATTTATGATGTCCCAACATATATATATTTCTGACTATTTATCACAGTTTTGTGTCATAATCAAGATTGTGGAATATTTGTTTATTGTGATTTCCTCAAATACGTTTGAATTATAATTTATAAGTGCCCTCGAATTGGAATTTATGGTACGACTACTCTACTACTCAATTTTCATATTTTTAACTGCTATTAATTTTTTTTTGTCGCTCTTTATTGCATGCTGATCAGTTGCTGTCTGGTAATGAAATATCTAAGTTTAATTAATTATTATTAAGTAAAAATTAAGAACCAAGCTTACAAACAGTCAAACACTAGCAATAAAATAATCAACCCTTAATTTAATAATTTTAATAGAAAACTGAAAACTAAGAAAAATCACATTCCCTAACAACAGTCGTTCAAAATAAACATCATTAATTTGAAAAAATATATACTCCTATGAAGAATAAATTAAAGTACCTAGCTAGCATACATTAATTAATTAGTGGGAATAGAGCCATACTAAGTAAATTAATGAAGATAAATGAAAGAAAAGTCAAATGTCCTTCTAGGAATTCTAAAACACGTCGACACTTATTTTGTCAAAAAAAAAGGCTTCTAAAAAGGAATTTATCGATTGTTATTTTGAACTCGAGGTAGGATATATATATTATCTAATAAGTGAAAATAAAAAAAGGGTAAAAATATAAAAAAGAAATAAAAAAATAGAATATTGTAAAGAAAGAAGCCAATTTTGATAGAGCTATGATGAAATTATATTGTAAATCTAATATAGTGGCTTAAAATTGAATCACTTGAATTTTTTTGGAAATAAAAGTATGTACAAATGATTAAAAAAAATGACGTTTGTTCATTTTATATTTATTTATACACAAAGGTGTTTATAAAAAAATAGGGTGCAAAATTTTGATAACATTTGGAGGTTCGGTGTATCATATATGCCCAAATATAAAACATGATTATTAAGTGTCGTATAGTATATTTCTGGTGTAGCCGACATATTTTTGTGATTATTAATGTTAGAGAACATCCATCAAATTTCCTATGCTTCACAGTACAGGATTACGAAAAACCACGTAACGACTAGATAGGTCCACGTTATCGTCGTCGCCAATTTATATAACGTCATGGTTGACGTCAATCAATCATCATATTGTAAAGTCAAGAAAGATTGATGCAAGTACGTACATTTTAAATGGAATTTCTTAAATCTATTAACATTTATAAAACAATATATACATTTTAACGTAATATCGGAATTTATAATAACGTAATTTCCAAATAAAATTAATTTTGAGACCCTTCAATATTAAGATTTGAGAATTTCCAACAAGTTTCTCTCGCTATTTCTTTGTCGAAGAACGTACAAATAAAAAATTGGTAGTCATGAGAAAGTCCGAGCACTACAGACAGCATAAAAAGGAAAATCTAGGAACGTAAATGACTTGATATGTTAAGATATATAACAAAAATAATAAGGACAAAAAGAAGATATATATGTATATAGATCAGAGTTCAAATGAGAATCAAAGTCTTGTGTAGGAACTAGGAACTGATACAAACCATAGCATCAGTTATTTTGGATGGTCTATGTTAATCATGGGATAAGTATAGCTCATGATTATCAGTTTTGGTGATGAGTTAGTCAATGCATGGATATGCAGGTCCATGCAACGGCGGTGCAACTGCATTGTATCAGGTCTTTCTTTGCTAATGCAGCTGGTTTCATTTCTTGAATGGCACGTGCAGTTAGTTAGCTTGTGGTAGAAGTTTATGCCACGTGGATAAGTTTGTTAGCTGCAGTTACAACTTTCAAGAGGAGAAGGGAGTGAATAAATTCAACTGATTTTATTCATATCAAAAGAGAGAGAAAAAGTGTGAGATCGGGAGAGAGAAGTGAAGTTCAGTTTCTGGGTAGAATAGTGAGGGTTCATATCCAGTTAAATTGTGAGAAGTTTTCATCAAAAGATTGAGCGAAGTGTTTACTCTTGTAATCTGCATTTGTTCTTGAGTAATAAGAAGTGATCTCTCGGTTTTACAGTGGATGTAGATCTATAAGATCGAACCACTTAAACTCTGTGTTGCATATTGTTTTTTGAGGTTTCTGTTTGATCTTGTTCTTGATCGATTTCTGTTGCAAACTATTGCTCAAATCTGACAGTCTAGATTCATCTTAAAAAATGGGGTCTAATTTGCAATTATTTAAAATTTGTTTTAAAACAAGGGTATAGTAGTAATTCCTAATTTCTAAAGAAATTTTTTCTCATCTCTCCATCTATGTCTCTCATCTCACTCTCTCATCTTGTTTTCTTCTCTCTCACACATACACATCATCTGTTCTTCAGTGTCGGCAATAGATGACTTGGTGTTGGCGATTCAGACCCGCGGTCAACCGACTCTCCACCACCGCACCACTCTTCTCCCATCGTCGACTCTCCACCACCACACCAACCAAGCACCAGGGTCGGTAGCGAGGTTTAGGTAATTGAAAGATGCCGTTATCGTAAGTCTGCCTCTCTTCCATTTTTTTTTAATGTTGATTGTTCATTGATGGGTCTAAAGACTAGATTCTTTGCTTGTGAAAATTGAATGATAAAAAATTAGAGTTTACAAAAATTATATGCTTAATTGCTTGTTCAATTGACTGCTTACAAAAAAATTTGGCCAAATCGATCGAATTGACCAATCATCGTTGGTCGGTGGTTGTCCACCGTCGGCCGGCTTGGCCATTGTTGGTCGGTGGTGTTGGTGCAACCGTTTTCCATTGATTCGGTACCGATCTGACCCATTGCTCATGCCTAAATTTGGCTTACTTATTGTGTTTTACTATGGAAAATCATGGTATTATTTATAACATTTATTATTTCTGGTTGTTTTTGTACAAGTTTATTAATAAATGTATTATTTTGTTGTGGGTATGTATTTTTTTAATATCATCGAAGTGGTTTGGGGCTTCTTAAAATTGTCTTAAAAATAAGGGTTTTTTTTATCTTTGAATATGTGCTCGGATCTTATGGGTTGCATTTTTTGATAGTGTTTTGATGTTTGAGTGTTTGTTGGATGTTGTTGAACAGATGGTTTACGATAGCAAATTTTTTATATCGTGTTAGCGAGATAAATAGTCATTGTTTGAATTTTGAGTTCACTGCTAGATATTCGAATGGGGTGTTTGTCTAGACATTTTAAGAAAGTGAAAAATTTCGAGTGTGAGTTAGCATATTTTAATGTCCATGTTAGCATAATTATTTTGGGTTGTTAGAATTTTGTATTCTTTGGTAGATTAGTGTTGTAATTATGAAGGATGTCAGTAAATTTGCTCCGCAATTGTTAACATTACTCCAAATCTATTAGAAGATATAATGTTAGCATAACAACCAAACAATGATAGCAGTTTTTGTAGTCTTTTTTGTTGCATGGTGTTCTGGAGTGTAATAATGTTGATAGCAAATTATGACATAATTGTTAGCATAATTTATAAATAGTGGTAGCAAAATATTTATGTTTTATCTATTTGTGTTACATATGTCGTGTTGGATTTAGACGCACACTACTTTGAATTATTTGGTTGGATTTAGATGCACACTACTTTGAATTATTGATTCTATTTTAGATGTGTGTGTCCTCTGCTTGTGTGTAGGCATTGTTAGGATTCTTGATATTTTTTTCACAAGTTCCAAATCAACCATATATTCTCAACATCTTATTTTATCTTGTTTATTATAGAAGATACATATATTCTTTACTTGATTGTTATATTATTTTAGGTTTTTAGGAAAAATCTGGTGAAAATTGTATAAATGCCTCCTAGCAAAGTATGCTTTTGTTCATAACAAATTATGTATCTATTTATAGCAAATTATTGGTTGATGTATGTCTTTGTTCTTCGCAAATTATGTATCTGTTTGGCCATTGTTTATTAATGGTTGATATTTTGTTATCATAAATTGTAGAGTATACTATCATATATATATGCAGACATGTTAGTAATATTATATGATTATGATAGTGGATAATATTATTTTTTTAATGGCAGGAAACGTTGATTCAGTCGTGGGATCGTTTACAACTTATATACCAGAATGTAATACATTTTTAAAGTTATTTGTTAGCTAGAAGTTTAAAATTCTGGAAGAGACAAATATTTTTAGTAGGGATTATGCTGAAGCAAGTGATTTCGATATTCGTCTTAGGTCGGATAAAAAAATTATGATGGTGTTATTATTTGGAAGTATTTATACCGTAATTGTGAAGGGAAAAAAATTTCACTTTCAGATGACGTAAACAATGATAATAAAAAGAAAAGGAGATGTAGAGTTTCAAGAAGAATTGATTGTATGACTCGTTTTGTTCTTAAATGCATTTTTTTAAAGAATTGTTGGTTGCATGGGAAAATAATGTACTATGTGAATTTTTCAGCATGAATCTATGTAACCTGAGTACAAAACATTCAAATTCTGTATTTTTTCCTTATTACCAAAAATATAACCGAATATTAGCAAATATTTGTAGGTAGATTAGTTATTTTTATGGGGTCAGTCTATATTTATACAATATGATATCATACTTGACTAACGTAAGAACAATTTTCTATAGACAGAGGAATAATTGACTACAAATAGAGGAATTGTTTGATACAAACAGATAAATATTTTCTATCGAAAGATGAATGATTTGCTATAAACAAATGAATAACTTGCTATAAACAGAGTAATAATTTGCTACAAGCAGATAAATATTTTCTATCAAAACATGAATAATTTGCCATAACCAACGGAATAATTTACTATAAAATGAATAATAATTTGCTAACAATTAGTAAATTTAAGTTTCATTTTTTTTTACTTAAACATGAGCATTGCATACAACTGTGAGCAATAAATGGTCCAACCAATATGAACCTTTGAAGTATAAGTCGAACAATAAACGAATCGCAAATAATAACCAAATGAATATTTTGTGTAGTCAGTCTATATTTATACAATATGAGTACCATACTTGATAAAATTTCACAGTTTTTAGGACATTTAGCAAAATCAATTTGTTTGATAACACTATTAATTATATATGTTCAACCTTGCACAATTCCAATATTTTTTGGCGAACTCTGTTGAGAATATGTGATTTTATACATATTTAGGTATTTGCAAAAGATGAAGTATTTTATATAAATAAAGGAAATAATTTGCTATAAATCGAATAATAATTTATTAACAATTACTGATGGGATTCCACCAATTTTTTTTTATTTCTCTGCTACGAATTAGCAACCTTAAGTATCGAAAACTTTTTTAATTCATCTGCAACGAATTAGCAAAATTAAGTGCCGCTTTCTTTACTTAAAAATGACCATTGCAGACCACTTTCAGCAATAAATGACCCAACCATTATGAACCTATCTGTAAACAGAGAAATACTTTGTGATAAAGAGATTATTAATTTGTTATAAAATGAATAATTGAATATTGCACTATGTAGCACCATAGGACTTGTTCGATTTTTCAAGTTCGTATATTCATCCCTTGTACGCTTCTCACCCGTCTTCAATGTTTTTTTTTCCATGTAGTGAATCTCCTTGTCCAGAATCAACAATGTTCACATCATTGCGTCTCTTTGTCTTAAACTCGTGTGCATAATCCTCGTTATCTGAATCACAAGAACAATTTGATGAACACATAGGAATACTTGGCTATTAACAGAGTAATAATTTGCTACAAATAGGGAAATAAGAAAAACATGCATAATTTATTATAACCAACTGCATAATTTGCTATCAACATAGGAATAATTGGCTATCAACAAAGGAATAATTTGTTATAACCAACAACACAATTTGCTATACACATATGAATAATTGGCTATTAACAGAGAAATAATTTGCTAAAAATAGAGAAATATAAAAAACATGCATAATTTATTATAACCAACTGCACAATTTGCGATCATCACAGGAATAATTTGCTAAAAATAGATAACTGTGAAAAATATGCATAATGTGTTTTAATCAACTGCACAATTTGCTAAATACAGAGGAATAATTGGCTATTAACAGAGGAATAATTTGTTAAAAATAGATAAATATGAAAATATGCATAATTCATTATAACCAACTGCACAATTTGTTAAGCACATATGAATAATTGGCTATGAACAGAGGAATAATTTGCTAAAAATAAAGAAATATGAAAAACATGCATATTCTGTTATAAGTTATAACCAACTGAACAATTTGGTAAACACAGAGGAATAGTTAGCTATCAATAGAGGAATAATTTGCTATGAAACAAATGATTAGTTAGACTAAATCAAATTTGCACAAAATTGCGTAATAATTAAATCTGTAACCATTCTGGACATTTTCTCGTCTTCTCTTCCTATCTTGTCCTTCTAGATGCTTCACTTTTGCATCTATATTAATGTATACAAAATATATATAAAAAAAATTATCAACATTTTATTGAAAAATTAATTGTGAATAAACATCTAAATGTGAAATATGTCATTGATTATAATATCAAGTAAATATCTTTTGTTCCACTCCCTGATATGCAATTTTTAGTACGATTATCCTTCCGATCACCACCTAAATAACATTAATCCATATAAATGTATATTTTATTAAAATACAATTATGTGCTATAAACAGATAAATAACTTGCTATTAACATAGACCAATTTTGTTATTACCAAATGAATTATTTGCTGTAAATAGAAGAATAATTTGTTATCAAGAGATACCAATATGCTATAATCAAAGGAATTATTTGCTAAAGACATAGAAATAAGTTGCAATCATACGTATAGAAATCATACCTCTAAAAAATTAAATGTGTAATATTAAATATTGAGCGATCATTTTGCCTGCACAAAAATAGCTTAATTTTTAACGTGATAGTGTATTGGAATCACCATCAGATACCAATTTTGCCACGACCAAAATAATAATATGCTACAAACAGAAGGATAATTTGCTACCAACATATACCAATGTGATATAATCCAATGAATTATTGGCTATAAACACATAAAAAATTTGCTACCAATAGATACAAATTTGCTATGATCAAAGGAATAACTTGCTACAAACAGAAATTATTTGCTACCAAACAGATGCCAATTTGCTATAATCAAAGGAACAATTTGCTATGAATATAAAAATAATATGTTACCAACAGATATTATGAATCACAAAAAAACAAAAAGCTATAAACATATGAAATAATTTGTTACCAACATATACCAATTTGCTATAATCAATGGGATAATTTTCTATAAATACAAAAATAATTTGTTACCAACAGAAGTTATGCCAAAATGATTAACTTGCTAACATGTTCATATATATCCGCTAAACACAATAACATCAATTGCTATTATAAACAAAAAAAAATTAGATATAGTACATTTCATCTTCGATTAATTGAAATTTTAATTTTAATTATCAACAATTTTGTAGTCGCATTAGTTAATTGGATGTGAAAACCAGAGACCCATGTCTTGATATTGATGTCCAACAACTCGACATCATTCGACAAACTTTAGAACACCAAAATTTGTCAAAAATTAGAACACCAAAATGAACCATATGATGCAAAACCAAATTTAAGTCTTAAAAATACTATTTTGAAAGAGAATACAATAAATCACATACAATACACATATGTATATGAAAAATTGAATACGAAAATGAAATAGTCAAGAATTGCGAACTGATCAAACGCTGATAAAATACCTGGAAATCTTCTCGATAAGCCTCTACCCGTCATCTCCTTCTGTAGTATGCCTCTGCTATTTTCTGGGTATCAAGAAGCTGTCAAGAAACTCTACCAGATATCTGTGAAATCTATGAAAGTAGACGTCTCTTTTTTTTCTCTACTTTCAAAAATAGTGAATTGCTTTCTTATTAACTGCGGCTCTTTGGCTATAAAACCCTAGTGATTTCTGACTTTATTACCCCTGTGTAAGTCAAATTCAGTTTAATACACGGTCAATTTACAATTTGGCCCCTAAAAATTGAATTAAATCTTGACCATTAAAAAATCATAGATCCATGGATCTAATTTGTTCATATTTCCTACACAAGGGGTAGTATCCATTTTAACCCACCCCTACGTGTGTGTGTGTGTGTGTGTGTGTGTGTGTGTGTGAAAGCTCTTAATTACATGAAAAGGCAAGTCTCTAGCTAATTAACCTTTTGACATAATTGATGTATAAAGTAGGACTTTATACATATTTAATATATGCTTGGATATCACATGATAAATTATTGAAACTCAAACTAATTCGAATACTCCATCTCTTCTAGAAACCATGCACAATTTTTTTCTCTATTTTTTCCTCCCGACAAAACTAACGATTTGATTTATATCATGCAATTTTATCGTAGTATTTGCCAAAGAGGAAACGATTTGATTTATATCATGCAATTTTATCGTAGTATTTGCCAAAGAGAAAGACTTCCGTGCAACAGGTCTCACGTGCGACTATTTACAACGGGCACATGGCGCCCACACGCCTGGTTCTTTTTTTTTTTCTGGCAGTTTTTTCTTTTTTTTTTTTCATTTTTTCTGGCAATTTTTTTACATTTTTTGTCTTTTTTTTCAATTTTAATTTCTTTGTTTCCCAAAAATATATACCCTAAAATAACATTAGTGAACCCTAAGATTAAAATAAATTGATTTAATTTGTTTGAAATGAGTATGAAATAGAATTAATAAACCCTAAAAAACACAAAATAAACCGCTAAAAAAATCCTAAATAACACAAAATAAACCCCCTAAAAAATCCTAAAAAACACAAAATAAACCCCCCTAACCCTCCCCCCCCCCCCCCCAACAAAAAAAAACTCTAAAAAACACCAAATATACCCTTAAAAAACTTGGTCAAAGGGCGGGTTTGACCATGTTGACCGGGTCAAAGCGCGGGTTGATCTGACCCGTCTCAAATAGTCTCATTTAAGGGCTGATGCATGGAAGTTTTCGCCTTTGCCAAATATAATACTCGATGATATTTTATATAATGATTAATTCCCGCGCAGCTTACCAGTTTACTTTTATAGCTATTATGTGTGTGTGTGAAGTGATTGTTGCAAAAATGTTTAAAAAGTTCAAATTCCAGCTATATCTTATAGATCGATGTATAATATTTTTAATAATGTAATTTATCTTTTTTATATTGTTTACGAATTGAACATGAGTGAAATTTATCTAAAGCACACTTACGAGCAGTGGTGACGAATTTTCCTGGTAAGACTACTTACGGGTTACGGCCCAAAGCAATAACATTGAGTGAGCTATACCTATAAATCAGCCTTCTAATTAATCCATTCGGGCAAAACTTACGGGCCTTGCATTTTTTGACATGTTACTCTCAATTTGATTTACACAAGAAAAAAAAAATATATACAAATGAAAATTAAGAACGTAGTTAATTAAGTAGCATGCCATTTTATAAATGATGCATGTAATCGGAATCTATATCTATATGTATATTATAACACACTTCTGCAACTTTTGTTTTCCCCCCCATTTGCAAAAGGGCATAGTAGACATTTACGTTAATATCATATGGTCATTTTAGTAATTTATACACATGTACATATATATCAATTGTAAATAAGGTAATATTTTCCATCTACACATAAAATATACATACATAAATATGATTGTACGAATTTAATGATTGTAGTAATACATATATAAAAATAAATAATAATATACGGTTATGTATTTAAATAAAAGTATATAAATAATGATATACGATGGATTACACATAATAAGTATTCCAAATTATTGTTTGTTTTAATTTAATTCAATTCCAAAATGAATTACATATATATATAATAGATTTTTTCATTAAATTTTTTCCCGACTATTAGCAAGGTTAATTTTTGTCATTATATTTAATTCTGATTAAAATATAAAAATCTAATTTTATAATAAAATTTTTATGTTGTTTTACATAATTTCACTACTGCACATATATTGTTGACGTTATTGTATATATTATTTGTTATTATATAAACAAACTCAATTTTTTAAAATCTAGCAGTACTTATATATAAATTTTATTATTTAAACTGAATATACGTAAAATGACTCCGTACATCGCACGGGAGAAATGCTAGTAAAAGATAAAATTATACTAATACGTTAGGTTACATAAATAACCTCATGTAAGATTTTGGTACGAGACAATCTAGCTTTTTTTTTTCTTTTTTCTATTTTTTTAATAAAATATATATAATAATGGATATTAATTATATCAATGTAGGGAGATGAAAAGGGGATTAATTAAAGAAGAAAAAATATTGTTGGTTACATAAATTGTAAATAGTGCGGTGATCAGCTTTAGCAAATGCTACTACCTACCAAAACTGAACACTAATAAGTATATGCAAGCAAGTATGAAAAGAAAAAAAGAAAAAGAAAAAAAACATTTCACGATTGTGGGCGACCACTTAAATTTCGATGGTCCCGATCCTCTATTAGTTTTTAACCCACACTAAATACTATAGCCAACTTTTTTAATTAACTGTCACATCCTTCCCTGCCTGCCTCGTCGCTTGTTTTACCAAATTTATTGTCTACAACTTGTACTAGTATGTGTCAAAATATTCAATATATTATGCATTTAGTTGTAGTGTATGTCTTTCGTGAATCGCTATTGTATGTGAGCGAGGTTTATTCAATATGCACACTCGGATAAAAGCCGCGGGTTATCTTTATCATCAAAATATTTATATACATATAATACGAAAATACAATATTTATATACATGTTGTAAACTAGAGAGAGACAAGAGAGAATATCAATTGTATGTATCCAATATGAGGACCAAAGGCCTCTATTTATAATAGTACAAGGGATAGGGTTTTAGAGTTAGTAACTTGGCCATCACTCATATCATATATATCTATTAGATATATTTATAACACTCCCCCTTAAGTGACCAATCTCTAAAACAAATGTTGCCTCATTAAAACCTTGCTAGAAAAACCCAGTGGGAAAAAACTAGTCGAAGGAAAAAGAGTACAACTGCTCCCCCTGATCTTGAGATCACTGTAGATCTTTGAGTCGGCGCATGCCAATCTTGTGTACCAACTTTCTGAATGTTGATGTTGGTAATGTCTTTGTGAATAAGTCCGTCAAATTGTCACTTGAGCGAATTTGTTGAACGTTGATATCGCCACTCTTTTGGAGATCGTGTGTGTAGAATAACTTGGGAGAAATGTGCTTCGTCTTATCACCTTTGATGTATCCTTCCTTGAGTTGCGTGATGCAGGCAGCATTGTCTTCATACAAAACAGTTGGATTGATCTTTGATGAAGCTAATCCGCACGACTCTTGGATGTGACTTGTCATATTTCTCAACCATACACACTCTCGACTTGTTTCATGGATTGCAATGATTTCAGAATGATTTGAGGATGTTGCAGTCAAGGTTTGCTTCACAGACTTCCATGATATAGCAGTTCCACCACATGTGAAAACATAGCCAGTTTGTGACTTGGCTTGATGTGGATCGGATAAAAATCCTGCATCCGAATACCCTACCAGAGAAGAATCGGAATTTTCCGAATAATATAATCCAAGGTCTATGGTACCCTTCAGATAACGTAGAATGTGCTTAACACCATTCCAATGTCTCAAAGTGAGTGCAGCGCTATATCTTGCGAGAAGATTTACAGAAAAAGCTATATCTGGTCTAGTATAATTAGCCAGATAAGTTAATGCTCCAATTGCACTTAGATATGGTACTTCAGGACCAAGTATCGTTTCACCATCTTCAATAGGTCGGAATGGATCTTTCTCCTTATCAAGAGATCTAACGACCATTGGTGATGTTAATGGATGGGCATTATCCATGTAAAAGCGTTTTAACACTTTTCCTGTATATGTGGATTGGTGAATAAACGTTCCTCCTCGGACACGTTCAATTTGCAAACCAAGACAAAATTTTGTCTTTCCCAAATCTTTCATCTCAAATTCTTTCTTCAAATATTCAGCAGTTTTATTGAGCTCTTCAGGAGTCCCAATTAAATTCAAATCATCGACATAAACTGCTATAATTGCAAATCCACTTTTGGTTTTCTTTATGAAAACATAAGGGCATATATCATCATTCTTGTATCCTTCTTTTAACAGATACTCGCTCAATCTATTATACCACATACGTACAGACTGTTTCAGCCCGTACAACGATTTTTGCAGTTTAATCGAAAACATGCTTTTGGGTTTTGACTTTAATGCTTCAGGCATTTTAAATCCTTCAGGGATTTTCATATATATGTCATTATCTAATGACCCATATAGATAGGCAGTTACTACATCCATAAGGCGCATAGCAAGCCTTTGTGACACAGCCAGACTAATTAGAAATCTGAAAGTAATCGCATCCATTACTGGAGAGTATGTTTCCTCATAATCAATTCCTGGTCTTTGAGAGAAGCCTTGCGCTACGAGTCTTGCTCTATATCTCGTAACTTCATTTTTCTCATTTCTCTTTCTAACAAATATCCATCTGTATCCAACAGGGGTTTCAGATTCCAGAGTTATAACTATAGGTCCAAATACTTTCCGGTTATCACAGGAATTTAATTCCATTTCCATAGCTCTTTTCCACATTGGCCAATCATTTCTCTGTTTACATTCTGTAACAGATTTTGGTTCAGGATCCTCAATTAAAATTTGATGAGCTATATGAAAGGCGAATATATCATCTACAATGATATGTTCTCTCTCCAGTATCTGATTGGAAGATAAATAATTTATTGAGATCTCATGATTTTCAGATACTTGTAATTCTTCAGGAATTACATCACTTTCATTTGATTGATTAATCATTTTCGTCATTGTTTGGTTTCCATCTTGCCCCTTTCTTTTTCTAGGCACAGAATCTTTGGAACCAACCGGTCGACCACGTTTTTGACGAATTTTAGACTCATTTGCTGCCAAAGCTATTTGTCCTTCAGGGACATCAATTTTGGCTAGAGTATTTGCAGCATGTATGTGAGATTGTGTCACTTTTCTTGTATCAACAAAAGCATCAGGAAGTTGGTTTGCAATCTTTTGCAAATGAATAATCTTTTCAACTTCTTGTTCACATTGATTAGTTCGAGAATCAAAATGTGACAAGCTTTTCTCATTCCAAGATATTTCCTTGTGCTTTTCTGGATGTATATTTGTTCCATCTAATGTTGGAAATGTCATTTCATCAAAATGACAATCTGCAAAACGTGCAGTAAATAAATCACCCGTTAAAGGTTCAATATACCTTATAATCGAAGGTGAATCAAATCCAACATATATCCCAAGCCTTCGTTGGGGACCCATTTTTGTTCGTTGTGGGGGTGCAATTGGGACTTGAACTGCACAACCAAAAGTTCGTAAGTGAGAAACATCTGGTTCTCGACCAAAAATAATTTGCATTGGAGAGTATTCATGGTTAGTCGATGGTCTAATACGAACTAATGTTGACGCATGTAATATGGCATGACCCCAAGCAGTAGTTGGGAGTTTTGACTTCATAAGTAACGGTCTAGCAATAAGTTGAAGACGTTTAATAAACGATTCTGCTAAACCATTTTGAGTATGGACATGAGTGACTGAATGTTCAATCTCAATTCCAATAGCCATACAATAATTTTCAAATACTTGAGACGTAAACTCACTAGCATTATCAAGACGAATTCTTTTAATTGAATTATCTGGAAATTGAGCTCGTAATTTTATAATTTGAGCAAGTAGTCTAGCAAATGCTGCATTTCTAGTAGAAAGCAAGCATACATGTGACCATCTAGAAGAAGCATTAATCAATACCATAAAGTATCGAAAAGGGCCATATGGTGGATGTATAGGTCCACAAATATCTCCTTGAATTTTCTCTAAGAAAGATGGAGATTCAATATTAACCTTCGTATATGAAGGTCTAATGACTAACTTGCTTTGTGCACAAGCATCACATGGGAATTCATTTGTCATAAAAATCTTTTGATTCTTCATGTTGTGCCCATATGAATTATTGATTATTCGGCGCATCATAGTTGCTCCAGGATATCCAAGCCTATCATGCCAAAGCAAAAAGCTTTTTGTGTCATTGAACTTCGGGTTCATGACATGGTTTGTCTCAATTGCTTTTATGAATGTGTAATACATCCCAGAAGGTAGTGTTAATAATTTTTCTTTTGTTCGCTTATGGCTGGATACAAAAGAATTTATGCAGAGATATTCTTTTCCACCTTCTGATATAGTCTCGATATGGTATCCATTATAGCGGATATCCTTGAAACTTAGTAAGTTTCTTCTAGACTTACTAGAATACAGGGCATTTGTAATATCTAATTTAGTATCATTTGGTAAAATGATACAAGCTCTTCCGGAGCCTTCAATGATGTTTGATGCACCTGATATTGTGTTAACATTATCCTCAGCTAATGTCAACTTAAGAAAATATTTCTTATTTTGGAGAATGGTGTGTGTAGTGGCACTATCAGCAAGACAAATATCACAAGATTCCATTTTAATGTCTAAGACGTTTTTAACAGAAGATCAATTATTATTGAGTAAAAATACGAAAGGAAAAAAAAACAATTGTTTTTTAATGTAAAAACTACGATGTGAAAGTAAATAAGCAATGTCTTCTTATCAACTAGAAATAAATGATAAAGGACTAAACAATGTCCATATGATCGTCTTCAAGCACACCACCACCAATCAACTGATCCATATTATCTCATTTTGGATCGTCAAAGAAGTCAGAGACATCTAAGTGAGTAGTATCAATTGGGCCGTCAAAGTCAATGACATTGGTTTCTTTCTTGTCTTTTCCCTTGACCGAATCTTGATATAGATCTGCAAGATGTTTTGCAGTTCGGCAAGTACATGACCAATGTCCATTCATGCCACATCTATGACATGCAGCTTCCTTTTTGGATGAATTGTGCTCGTTGGATGTTTTCTGCCTTTTGTTGCTAGAGGTTGCATCATTTGGTTTACCGCGTCCACGACCGCGACCATATCCACGTCCACGCCCACGTCCACGTTGGTTCCCACGACCACGTCCATTGTCATGGTTGAAAGTTGCATTGACTTCAGGCAATGCAGCGGAACCAGTGGGGCGGAGTTCATGATTTTTCATGAGCAATTCATTATTTTGCTCGGCAACCAACAAATAAGATATTAGTTCTGAGTACTTTTTGAAACCACGCTCCCTATATTGTTGCTGTAACAGCACATTAGAAGCATGAAAAGTGGAGAATGTTTTCTCAAGCATGTCAGCATCAATGATACTTTCTCCACAAAGTTTCAATTTTGAAATAATTCTAAATAATTCAGAATTATAAGCACTCACAGACTTAAAGTCTTGCAGTCTAAGATGCATCCACTCGTAACGAGCTTTAGGAAGGACGACAGTCTTTTGATGATCAAAGCTTTCTTTCAGGTTTGTCCACAACTCACTCGGATCTTTGACGGTCAAATATTCCGTCTTTAGATCATCATGAAGATGATGACGAAGGAAAATCAGCGCCTTAGCGCGATCCTGTTGAGATGCTTTATTTCCTTCTTTTATTGTCTCCCCTAGACCCCTTGAGATCAGGTGAACATCAGCATCAAGAGTCCATGACATATAATTCTTGCCTGAGATGTCAAGGGCGATGAACTCAAGTTTGGCTATGTTTGCCATTTGTGCAATTCTGCACAAAGAATCAAGGATATATTATCCATATGTTTAATTTATTTGCTCTTTAGAGCATGTAATATTCTTCAGGAATATTACTTGTGCTACTTTAATAGCATCAATTTATGATCTTGAATGTAATATTCTTCATGAATATTACTTGTGCTACTCGAATAGCATCAATATTTAATTTTTCAAGATTAAATCGGAAAAGACCGATTATTATAACAATAAGAAAAACAGACATAATATATTAAAGCCAATAAACATGATGTAAAAAAAAACATGTACCTTCTAGGATTGATGGACTTCTAGAATTGAAGTTGATGGACTTCTAGAATTGAAGGAGCGTCGTGCCGATAACGTGTTGTAAACTAGAGAGAGACGAGAGAGAATATCAATTGTATGTATCCAATATGAGGACCAAAGGCCTCTATTTATAATAGTACAAGGGATAGGGTTTTAGAGTTAGTAACTTGGCCATCACTCATATCATATATATCTATTAGATATATTTACAACAATACATATATAATTATGTGCTAAATTATAAAAAAGAAAGATAGAGCTAGATTTACAATTCTTGTGGAAAATTATTTTCTCGATTTGGACATTAAATTATATTGTGTACAAGTAACCTTATGTTCGTTTCAATGTTAAATATATGTATAAGCAAAGGAACCCCTTTTAAATTATGTTTTATCAATTATTGCTATTTAAAAATTTAAAACAAAACAATGAAGTTTAATTTAAATAGTTGAATATGTGTACTCTCCTACTTTTTTTTTTATGTCGAGGGTAACCCGCAGCTGCTACCGTGGTGCGCACTGGGTAAACTCCATTCCTGTGTAATAGCCTGCAAATCTACACAGGGAAGGTAAACCACACTTGGCAGACCATGTGTGACAGGCTCACACCTAGTGATGTTGGTGGTGGGTCGAACTTGAGATCTTTAGCCTCAAAAAACATCACTCCACCACTAGAGCATCCCCAAGAAACAGGCGCCGGCGGTAATTGTTATTCATCTTCTTTTGATTTTCTATTTTAAAATGGTGTTGCGTTAATGGCTGATTCTAATCATGAGACTATCGTGGCATGGCATGCATTATAAAACTTTGATCATAACTGTCAATTCAAAATGATCCGTAACAAGTGGTATAACTATCGCTATATTATAAAATTTTGATAACCACCTTTAGAAATGACTAGGAAACAAAAATACTTCTAAAATATATACATGCACGCAATCTGAAAAATTGTGTCATATATTTATGGTTTTTAATATAGAATTTGTTGATCGACGATGAATAAAATCAAATGTATTAGTGTATTACGTTCCGGTGGGGATGGTCTAATAGTGGAATGAGGTTATCTGGAGATCAAAGGTCACGGATTCGAATCTCCTCAATATCACAGATTGGGTGTAAGAGTAAAAAAAAATCAAAGCTATTATAAAAAAAATAATCATTTCCACTTAGTAAAAACATGGTTTTAATCACTAACTTAAAAATATTGTTTTTCACTATTTTTTTTTGTGAATATACTTAATCATCCTTTATTAAAACAACAAAGAAAAAAAGTCACCCCCTCTCTTTCTTCTCTCTTTCTTCACAATTCGATCGTGAAATGACAAATCTACGAAGCAGGCCACCTCACCGCCTCCTTAGTTGTCGCCCTCTCCTCAGTTCCTGCCCCTCTTCGTTGTTGTTTTCGAAATGGGATCACCTGTTGTAAATTCTGTTGTAAATCTTTAATATTTTTTCAAAAAAATTAATTTTTTTATTTTTTAATTATCATGATATTTTAATTTAAATTTTCTATTCAATGTTCATTCATCCCCAATTAGAGTATATGAAAAAAATATAAAAAAATAATTATGTAATACCAAATGTAATACAAAATGCAACAGATGATCTACTCTGGTGGTTTTCCTCCCATGTAGCCTTCTTTCCACCAACACATCTCTTCCTCGTCATTCTCTACGCCTTCTCCTCTCTCCTCTCTCATCTTCAATTCATCAACATCGGATCTATATCAGTCGCCATTGGAATGATATGGTACACGTCTACGGTGCATGAATTGGATGCAATCATGTAGTAGTACAAGGAGTGTAAGATCAAGTGTAGTCGTGCAACAATATAAATTTACACAACTAAATGATTGGGATTACATGCATGATTGAGTGCAGTCGTACGGTAGTTCAAATTTAAATTATTGCACGATAAATGAATATTTTAGAGGTGACTTAAAACAAATAGTAATTTTGATCAAAATTACTATTTGTTTTAAGTCACCTCTAAAATCAACCCGACGCCTCATATATATATATATCTAACCAACTCGAAGTGTACGTGGAATATCCAGCAAACGACACTCTCACATCGGACCCCATATAAACATATTCATTTCTAGCTACATAGGGTACAAAACGCACCTAAAGCCTTAATTACACATAAAAATAAGATAAAATACAAAGTTAAACACCTAAACCAATAATGGTATAAACCCTACACGAAACTATAATATCCCAATATATCTAAAACCTCTAAATAAAATTCAAACCCTCCCTCTAAAATTAAACCATGGAACACTACACCCCTAGAAGTCCTCCATGCAACTTCTACGACGGCGACACCAACCGCATCCAATCGCCACCGCGCCCCTCCTTCAAATCCACCCCTCAAATCTACGACCACCACCACGACAACCTCCTCTACAGCCCACCGCGATCCTCTGCCGCCGCCAGTCCCAACGTCTACTCCCTTATTCCGCCGCCGAGCCCCGACTCCCCCTGGACCCTCTCCCCCCACCAGACCCCCTCCCCCTCCCTCCTCTACCACTGTATCGCCTCCCTCCACCGCCAAGACGGCACCATCTTCTCCATCGCCGCCAACAAGGGCCTCGTCTTCACCGGTTCCGAGAGCTCCCGCATCCGCGCGTGGCGGCAGCCCGACTGCACCGAGCGCGGCTACTTCAAGGCTAGGGAAGGCGAGGTCCGCGCTATCCTCGCCCACGGCAACACCATTTTCACCTCCCACAAGGACTGCAAAGTCCGAATTTGGAACATCACCGCCGCGCCGGAGAATTTTCAGGCGAAGAAAATCACAACCTTGCCGAAACACAGATCGTTCTTCACGTTTCCGAGAAATCCGAGCCTTAAGCACAAGGACTGCATTTCATGCATGGCATACAACCATGCAGACGGCCTATTGTACACCGGCTCGTGGGACCGGACGGTGAAGGCGTGGCGGATCTCCGACGGCCGCTGCGTCGACTCCTTCACGGCCCACGAAGACCAAATCAACGCCCTCATCGTCAACCAAGACGATGGCTGCGTCTTCACCTGCTCCTCCGACGGCGCCGTCAAGATCTGGCGCCGCGTCTACGGCCAGAGCTCCCACACTCTCACCATGACGCTCAAGTTCCAGCCATCGCCGGTCAACGCTCTCGCCCTCAGCTCTTCGTCGCCGTCGTCGTGCTTCCTCTACTCCGGCTCCTCCGACGGATTCATCAATTTCTGGGAGAAAGAGAAAATGTCGGGGAGATTCAACCACGGCGGATTCTTGCAGGGACACAGATTCGCCGTTCTCTGCCTCGTCGCGATCGAGAAGCTTATTTTCAGCGGATCGGAAGATACGACGATTAGGGTTTGGAGGAGGGAGGAAGGGAGCTGCTTCCATGAGTGCCTGGCAGTGCTCGACGCTCACCGCGGTCCCGTTAAGTGCCTCGCGGCGGCGCTGGAGGTGGAGAAGGTGGTAGTGATGGGGTTCTTGGTTTACAGTGCCGGATTGGATCAGACGTTTAAGGTTTGGAGGATCAAGATTATGCCGGAGGAAGCCGAAACGTGCAGGCCGGCGGCGGTGGAGCCGCTCGATACGGCGTCGTTGAAGGTCGGCGAGTATCAAACTAGTCCGGTTTTGAGTCCTTCGTGGGTGGAGAAGAAGTTGCAAGGTAATAATAATAATCCGTTTCAGTAATTAATTACATGCAAGTATTTTATCTTGATTAAATTTATTTAATTATTATAATTTTTAGAGGAGAATGTAATAATGTCAGCTGCAAAGATTTTCTCATCATTTTGTACTATTTTTGTGTTTCGTATTTCACATTACAAAATACACACACACATATATATATAATACGTAAATATATATTTTGCAATTTGGTTAATTAGCTTAATTAACTACTGTAGTAATAAATCTGTTGTTTGAATATAATTCACATAATAAATATGTATTATTTTTGTATTTTTTATTTTTACCTTGCCAGCTGAAATCCATTTTTCTTATTGATTCAATCTATCTAATTAGGTTGTGTCGTACGATATTAATGAATCAACGTAACAAGGCCACTGCATTTATTTCACCCATTTATTTATTTTCTGTACATTAATGAAATTAAGTTCAAGTGTATAGGAAGCAATAATAAGAATATTAAATGTGTGAAAATATGAGTACATGCACATTATCGCACATAATTGCAGCGGACTTAATTATTCCAACAACCGTTGCTAAAAAAATATGAATACATGATTAAATAATACTACTGACCCAACACTACCTCATTAAAGGCGAACAAACGAGTAGCCGTTAATTTACTAGTTAGGGTTAATTTTACCCGATTTGAGTTTATATTTAATTTTTAGCATATAATTTTTTAATTATTTACTATATATGTTAATTTGAGTACTATTGTAATTTGGATATTTTGTTGATAAATGTGACTAGATTACTTATATTATACTTAATTTTTATTTTGATAATATATATTATTAAAATTAATTTTAAAACAAGAGTTAAAATATGAAATGTACGTACGTGGAATATTAAAGGATCTTATAAATTAACATGACAAGAAACAAAGGAGTTAAACCTGCAGCTTGCGAACAGTTGGATTTGGATATATAGTCGTTGAAATGATATATCATATATGATTGGTCACACTCGGACGTAGACTTGCGCATATGATGCCTTTGTACTCTCTATTGTATCCGGATGAAATCATCTGCTACACTTGGTGCTACACAATTTAATTTATTAATTTTTCTTTGATTTTTAATTCAATTTCAATTTATTGTACTCTAGTTTAATTTTACACTTATTATTTAGGATTCATCCTACCTAATTAGGGTATATAATTATTTTTTCTTACGAAATAATCAATTATATATTAATTAGAAAATGATATATAATATTGAAAAATTAATTATATACCCTAATTGGGTAGGATGAACCCTAAATAATAAATGTAAAATTAAACTAAAGTATAATAAATTGAAATTGAATTAAAAAATTGAAAAAAAATAATAAATTAAATTGTGTAGCACCTAAGTGTTGCACAAAGTGTAGTAGGAGATTTCATCCGGTATCATATTATATAAGCATAAACTAGTGAAATAGAACATGCCATATAATATTATATAATATAAAATCAATAATTTTCTTTCTCTAATTGTCTTATACCAATATTAATTTATCTGCTTTCTCTAATTGTCTCTTTTCAATTTAATGATGAATTTACATTTCCCGGTCTAATTGAGTCGATAATTAAGTATAAAGATACTCGCGCCATTAATTAATCAATTAATTAATGCATAAGTGTGTACGTAGAGAGCTGTAAATTAAATCTCACTAAAAAAAAGATAGGTTTTGTTATAAATATCTGTAACTATCTTAAACGTTGTCATGATGTATTAGTCAGTCTCTCCAGCTCCCTCAAAGAATTAATTAATGGAGTTTCTGATTGCACCAACGATTTTAATTACTCTTTACACCATAAAGAAAAAAATGAAAAAATAAAATAATTTTAAAATTATTTAAATACCTTTTAAGTAATAAAATAAAATAAATATTCTTACTAAAAATTGAAAAAAGAAAAGAAAACAGAACAAGACGTGTTCTGCTCCTTCGGCGTCTTCTCCGGCTGGCTGCTCTCCACTTCTTACTCTTCGGCGTCTTCTCCGGTTGCACTCTCCACCTGCCGCCGCAACCAAGTTTGTCACTTTCTAACGAAATCAATTCGGAAAATCAAATTTCATCTATTGAATCTCAGATTTGTCAAACATTGGTTCGAAAAATTCAGTTCGAATTGAGTTAGAGAGGTTTGAAAATGGGTATTCGAATATATATGACATGTTCGAAAAATGTTTTCAGAATTTCTTCATAATAGTTCAAAAAATATTTTCCGAATCACAAACAAATTCTTGGGCGAGCGGCGGGCTTGGAAGATGGGAGTTCAGAGCAGGTGGTATTGGCGATGGTGACGGCGGCGGCGGGCTTGGCAGATGGGAGATCGGAGCACGTGGAATTGGCGACGGCTAGGACGGAGAGAAGATGCAGTTGATGAACAAGACATCTTTTTTCTACTCTTTTTTTAAGTTTTTTTTATGTAAGAAACATATTTTAGATGGGAGGGTATTATTGTCAATATTGGTGGTGCAAAGAGTAAAAATAATATTGCGTGGAGTAGATTTAGTGGTACAAATAGAAACTCCCTTAATTAATATAGTGGGATTGTGGGGAAAATTTTCAAACGTGCCGATCAATTTGCATATCAACTCGTTAAAGAGAAAAAACTCGCCAAAAAAAATATCAATTGTAACACTAATTAAATACCACAACAAAAATGGTCTTTAAAAACTATATAAATAGAGACAACAAATGTCATCACTAATAATAGATTTAAGTGACGATATATCGTCTCTTAATTACTACATGTCATCTCTAATGGCATTTTTATGACGACATTGATATCACTTAAAGGGATTGTTTGGTTGGCAGAAAAGTAAAGTTTTTTGGAAATATGATTTCTGGGAATGTGATTCTGAAGAAAATGATTACTAACACAATCTTTATTCTGTGTTTGGAACACAACAAGAAAACTGCAATGATTCTCTTTTTATTATTGAATTAAATTTAAACAAGAGTAGATAATTAAATATTTAAAAAATATACTATCTTATTTCATACTATCAATATTTATAATTTTAAATTACAAACCATATAATGTATAATTCTTCAATTTGCATTAGTACTATATATAGATATTGAATGTAACATATTATTTCAATTTAAATAAAATGATATGACTAAAAAATAATCATTTAAGGTAAATCTTGTGTTGGTGATCCAAATATTTTTTATTGAATTGAAAATCAAAATTATCTATATATATTTTTTTTTATTGAATTGGAAGTCAAAATTATCTATATTGATAATGGTATGGTCGTTGTTTAGTCCGCAATGTTGTCTCAAAAATGATATTATTGTAATTTTGATAGAAATGGCAAAAGAATTATTGATAAAATGGTCAAATTTTAGTCGTAATTTCTTCAATAAAAAAAAAGTATCACATTTTTGAATTTCTTTTTTCCATTTATAAAATTTTTATTTTTTCTATTTTATATATTTTACTCATTTTTTATTGAAATGTTTTAATCCAAACTTAGTATTAATAATAAAAAAAGATAATAATAAATCTTATTTTTTCAATTTTAAAAAAATCATTTTTTTATTTTTTAGTTAAAAAATATGAATCCAAACATAATAATAATTTATAAAAAAATAAATAATAATAATAAATGAAGAAATCGAACAATGAAATCATTTAACACCAGATTCTCAAAAGTAATTTTCCTTATTTTTGAGGAATGTGATTACTTTCCGTATTACATAAAAAATGAACCAAACACAGTAATGTTAAAATAGGGAATCAGATTACTTTTTCAAGTTAGATTTTGTGCCAACCAAACGGGGCTTAAGTGATATGTTTGATTTATTTGGGATAAATTTTTAGGGACGATCTATTTGAGACAACATGATAACTTCGCAAAAAATATTTTTAAGTGACAATAATGTCGTCACAAAAATGTCATTAGAGATGACATGTGGTAATTAGAGACAACATGTCGTTACTTAAGTCTATTATTAGTGACGATTTGTTGTCTCTAATAATATTATTTCTAAATACCATTTTTGTTGTAGTGAAAAACTATCACTCGAAATTTCAAAAATATCACCTACATCCTTAAAAGAATCGGGTCTACTACTTGTCTTATATCAGTTTATTAGTCCATATTTTGAATTATTCCATTTCATTTAATTTTTAGAGTTTAGAGGTTTCGGGTTTAGGATTTTTTTAGGGTTTACTTCTGTTTTATGATTTTTTTTAATTTTTAGATTTTTTGGGGGTTTACTTTGGGGTTTTAGGGTTTAAGTTTTTTTAAGGTTTATTAATATCAATTAGGACTTATATTTAATTTGAAAAAAATTATTGTCCTGCACAGAGTACAAGCCCACATGTTAGCGTTGGGCGAGTACATTGCGTGAGTCGCCGGATCAAAAAAATTAAATTACATCACTTTATTTTAGGATTCATTAATTTCATTTTAGTATATATATTTATTTCGAGAAAATTAATTGTGAGCACAGTGCACAAACCCATGCATTAGCATCGGATGAGTACACCGCGCGAGTCGCCGAATAAAAAGAATTAAGATAACCCACTTGTGTGTTTGTCCATAGGGAGTTGAAAGTTATAAGTCATGTGTGAGGCTGTAAATCCTGTGTTTGTCCATTGGGAGTAGGTACCAGTTCCTAGGAATTTATTCAACCGACTTAAAGTTATTGAGTCTGTTTTCTCTAGATATACTTCTTCTGTCTTTGCTGCTTGAACTTCCTTGGATAATAGGAAGATTGAAAACACCGTAAAGATAAGTAATGGAAAATTAGGTAGGAAAAGTGATAAAAGTAAAGTGTCAAAAACTAAAATGGATGAGATAATTAATTAGAGATTCAAGGAAATTAGATAGAAAAGATAATGAGTTAAAAAACCTCAAGAGAAAAAAAGTTTTAAAGAGTTGATAGAAGATTTGTTAAAACAAACAAATGAAAAAATTGGGATAAAAATTCTCTAAAAGCTTCTTCTAACAAACCTGATAAAAGCAAACCACTTGATAAAGTCAAAAAATCTTTTCAAATTAAATCTCCTCAAAACAATGAATTCATTTACAAAAATTCATTCATTCCTAATACAAAATTCTTTCAAGATAACTTCTATTCTAAGAAGAATAAAATAAGAAGATAATGGTTCTTTGAAACAACCTTTCATGAAATTAAAGAACAAATCTAAGAAGAATATAACAAATTCATTATTATTGAAAGAAAAAAAAACCTTTTTCTTTGATTGATTTGAATTATATGCTTCTGGAAAATCTATTGTTTATCCTTTCAAAAATATTTATCAATTCTTTCAAGATAACTTCTATTCTAAGAAGAATAAAATAAGAAGATAATGGTTCTATGATGAGTTGAGCCAGCCGACTCCTGGCACAGATGAGGCGCCACAGGTGGACATGAGCGCCCTATATTTCAACACTGCCCGCCAGCACTCGAAGAAGAACCAGATTTTTAGGTTGGGCAGTCGATCACGGAGCCTTTCAGCTCCTAACGTCTCTTCTGCAGCTTCTCCACAGCCCGACACTCATGCTGCCATCAAGGAGTTACAGGAGAAGATGGACGCCCAGTCAGCGGCTCTCCAGGAGAAGATTGATGCACAGGCAGCGCTTCTCCAGGCCCAACAGGAGCAGATACGTCAGCAGCAGGAGATTATTGAGCTGATGAGGGTACAGTTTGGAGGCCCTCCTCCATCTTCATCATCATGACTTGTATTTGATATACTCCGTACTGATATTTTAGGAGATTTTATATATTTTATTGAAGATTTATGTGTATATATATATATATATATATATTATTTTACGTGTTTATTTATGTTCTTCGATAATTTACAAATAAAAATTAAATATTACAAAAAAAATGCAAAAATGCAAAAAAAAAAAAAAAAATTAATGACAGACACGTCCGTCGTTAATGCACGATAATCAACTCCGCCTTTATTCTTCAAGGTGACTAATGACGTCAACAATATTAATGACGGACGTGTCCGTCCTTAATGGCGTCGTTAGGCCTGAAGACGACTACTGACGATAGCAAATGTTAACGACGGATTGGGCCATCGTTATGTCCGTCGTTAACACTACTGACCGTCAATATCCATCGTTAGTTGTGTTTTCTGACCAGAGCTTTAACGACGAACATAATCCGTCGTTAGTCCGTCACTAGGCTTAACTAGCGACGGAAAAATGGGATTTACCGACGGATATGTCCGTCGCTAAACAACGATTTTTTTGTAGTGATATATAAAAACAAAATAATATGGACATTTATTGTAAATCATATTTAGATGAATTTTCTGAAGAAAAAAAACCATATTTATTGAAGTGGTGCACCGATGCGGAAGAAAAACAATCAACCGATTGATTATTCGAGAGACACAATTTTTCTTAGTTCAATTTATTTTCTTTTCAGTGTCTCACGCAAAACTTAAGCTACTCTCTCCAACCCTCTCCACAAATCAATTTGGCAAAGATATCATTACAGTTTCATTTTCTCTTCCACTAGAATTGGCAAGGCAGAAACATCAGATCCATATTACTTGCCAGAGAACCATTTTCGTTTATCAAGCATTACTCAATTTCTTCAAATGAAGATTTTGAATTGATGAGGTTGCGAAGGGAATCAGTGATACCGGCAAGCGAAACGGTGGGCGCAACGACCAAGATCTTCCCATCTAATTTCTTTCTTTTTTATAAACAGAAAAATTATCTATTTCATTTCTAAAGTAATTTTTGCGATTTCTGAAGATAAAGGTATAATCTTCCACAAACAATTCTCTGCATTTTGTCAGAAAATTACACACTATTTGTGCTTATTAACTGGAAACTATTTGGTTTTTTTTTCAACTGGTTTTAGTAGATGAGGAGCCCTACAGAGACCAAGTGGATGATCATGGCGATGAAGATACACACACACACACTACATAGCTCTCTTTGTCAGATTGATGATTATCAAAGCTCAAATTGCAGTCATGTTAAGGAAATGTAATATATATGTGATGTAATCAAGATGGGTAGCGTAATGAGTGTTCTTTACTTATTGGTGTTGTATCTATATAAACATGTATAAGTATTAAATTGATGAATGTAGTCAAACAGAATTCTAATGAGTTAGCTCTTAGGGGATCTTTAGTAATTTTTATATATGTTTAACATGTAGTACTAAATGGGGATTTGAAGTGTTATTTGCAAATATATTTTTGTATTGCACTAGGCAAGAAGGGCATGCTTTGCTAAATTATTTATAAGCCGTCGGCGCATATATCTTTTTTCTTTTGAAGGAGCAAGATAGGATCTCATGAAATTTCTTAAATATTGATGGGGAATATGTGCTGGAATAGAACAAGTCAATCTCCCAACCCTTTGAAAAATGAAATATGTTTATAGATGGAATTTTGAAATGTGTCGGAATGCATTGAATGGCTAATTTAGAGAACTTAACCGTACTCATTTTATATATGTTGCAATTGTATTATAAGTTCAGGAGGATTATTTCTTTCATACTAAAGTTGATTTGAGATTTTGTATTCCATAGTTTTCTAAACGAAATTTGTGACAATCTTGATAGATTTTTCTGTATGGCTTATGAGTCATTTTTTTTCTAGTAGACATATCATAATATTGTTGCAGATAATCTTACTGAGAAAAATAAAATTTTGATGCCACGTCCTAACCCTTCTAAGGAGGCTGGTCGTGGTACATATGGAATTGAAGCTCTTCAGAACTTGAACTACCTTTCTTTTTTCATTTTTATAACATTACCATATCTTTATTTTAATGCATTTATATATTTGTTATGTAGGTATATAGAATGAAATGATATATCTCGCATAAGGGGTGAGTTTTTTGGAGGAGAAAAGAAAATTATGCTCTACACTGAGAGACCCCAAATCTATTACAGATACAAAGTTATTCAACTCTTATATGTGTGTAGTTTTATTCAGACATTTGTTATCCCATTTAATTATTTTGGAAGTTATTTTTTACATGTGTGCCTTCGGGAAATTCTATGACGCACCCATATATAATGTATCGTGTGTCACAATAGAACTAATGTGATATTATGACACATATAAGTGTTACATTATATTTATTGTGGTATAGAGCACAGTACGTACTACATCATCGTAGAATTTCCCGTGTGCCTCCTTTGTTACCAATGATGTCAGCATAATTTGTGGAAAGCATGGTCATCTGATTTTTATATAATTATCTGTCAAGTCCATGCTATTAGAACATATCACGCCACTTTGTTTGTGGCTAATATTTTTGTACAACCACATTGTTGAAACAATTAAGCTAGCTCTCTCAAAAAATGTGGAAAAAATAATTATATTACATAAAAAAATCATATAACAAAATTTAAGAGAAAACATGAACAAGTAACCAAAAAAAAAATAACTAAAAGGTGTAATTAAAACAATTATTAATGTTTGAAAAATATTATATATATATAATATTTATTTATTTTGTAATTCACTTTGTTTTGAAAATTATTATTATTATTATTATTATTATTATTATTATTTATTTTGTAAGTCACTTTGTTTTGGATTGGGTTTTGTCAAAAATTAAATAAGCATGGATTATAAATTAAGATGAGAAATGTCATAAATGGACTGCCAATACAATAATATGTATTATCGATGTACACAACTTGGATCAATTATCAAACAAACTACCATATTTAAAGAATATAGAGGATATTGATTAATAAATATATTTTTCCTATGGTTTTTAGTATATGAAAAATGTTATAAAATCAAGCACTATATATATATATATATATTAAATTAAAATATTTGATTGTAATATTTACAAATATTATTTAGTTGTAAGGCAATGAATGACGTGCAACTAAATAAGGCAATGAATGTCGTGAGATGCACTGGCGTAATGCACTAGTTTTAAATAACATAGTAACCATTACCAAATTAATTAATAAAATATATAGTTGAATTAATTTTACTTGGTACATAGTCATGGAAGCTTGCATATATTATTGGTTTTGTGTAATTATTTATTTCGTCTAACTTAATTTGTTCTCTTTTTTTTAGAACAAACATCAATATCATTCAATATTCTTCCTCAAAAAATGAGGAAAATCAAAATTCCAAGTACATAAATCATCACAACCCACATCATACTGTGCAAGCGAATGTGCATTAAATTTTACTTCCCTAAACATATGTCGGAAGGTGATAATTCTACCAATTTTAAAGATCTCAACTAAAGGAGATAATTCCCTCTCCATATACTCCTCACTCTCGACACCATTGTCAAGAAGCTTAACAGTCAATAACGAGTCCGAAAAAACTACACATGGCAACAGTCCTTCTTGCATACATAGGCCAACCCCATATAAAATCGCATTTAGCTCCGCTTCAAGAACAGAAGATGGTTTTTGAGTCGGTTGAGCAAGGGCTTCTCGCAGCTTTCCCCAGCAATCTCGGACCACCGCTCCCACACCAAAATGCCCAACATCAACATTAATCGCTGCATCAACATCCAGGCAAAAAAACCCCAGTGGTTGGTGATATCCAAATTCGAGATCCCACCTTAACTCCTAAAGACATTGACGCTATAAGAGCACTCTTCGCTGCATGAAATGCTACCAAATAAGCTTTAGCTTTATCAATCCCCACTTCCATTCTCTGTTCACCATCTTCAAATTTTTCCTTACACAAGAACGTCCAAATCGATACAACCATCACAGCCCAAAGATCATAGTCATCCTTGCCAATTTTTTTACGGATTTCCCTCCCTACATCAAGCGTGAAAAGTTTCTTCTTTGTCCTCATCACCAGCCAAAATATATTTAGTAATATATTCAAGGGAAAAGGTGCATCTAGCCCCTCCGACTATTCAATCAGGATCAATTTGCCCCCTCTGTGATTATTGAGACCAAATAGCCCCTCTTAGGTTAACAATAAGACCATTTAGACACTTAATGAAATGGAGTCAAGAACGCCGTCTTCACACTTTTCACTGTCTCTATCTCTCGCGCTATAAACTCAGTAAATTAGGGATTCAACATCTTACCCCCATTTTTTTCTAGAAAAATCATCATCCACTCTCTCTTGTAAGCTTTGTAGAATTGAAGTGACACATCCATGGAAACTTCATCGAGCACATCGTCAATGAGAAGAAGAAGAAGAAGAAGAAGAAGAAGAAGAAGAAGAAGAAGAAGAATAAGAAAAAGGAAAGACAAATCTGCAAGTGTGGTGATCGAGAAGTGCTTTGGACTTCATGGACCAAGAGAATCATCATCCACTCTCTGGAACTTGGGAAATGCTTTGCTGAACCAGTCAAGCGTCAGTTCAATTATCTCTGTTGCTTTAATAGCAATATTCAGAATTTAAGAGATGAGGCCCTAAAGCTCGAACGCACCAAATCTGGCCTGCATAATAGGGTTGATACAGAGGAGCGCAATGCACAAGTTATTGATCCAAGCATTAAGGATTGGTTAGATCATGTGGTTAGCATCCAAGCAACGAATACTGAGATTGAGACTGAAATTACCACCTTCAGACAAAATGGTTGTTTCGCCGTCAAATCTCGTTTTTCACTTGGCAAGAAAGTGAAATTGGAGGAGTTAAGGAATACCTTGTGAAAGTGGGTGCAAGATTCTGTTAACATCCCGGGATAGAGATATATTGAAAAGAATGGATGTGGAAAAGCTTCCTGCAGTGACATAATTGTCTGAAGCAGAGGCATGAGAGCTCTTCAAATCAAAAGCCGGCAGTTGCATTGAACAAGGAAATGTGATTAATGTTGTTGAGTGTTTGTTTGGTTTTGTAAAGAATTGAGTGTGTGTTTGGTTTTGTAACTCGGTGCTAATGTGAGAAAATTAGTTTGTCTATTACTCAAGTTTTTGTTTGTAAATCACAATGTAATATAGTTAAATGTTGTTGTTCATTGAAAATACTTTTAGATGACAGAAGTTAAGAGATCCTATATGCCACACATATATTGCATATATAAAGAAACAAAATTTATGCAACAGGGTATATTGATACACACCCAAAATTCTCAAAGACCCAATGGCAGATGGCAGATAGTGTGGTTTTTTTTCCTTCTTTATCTGCTGAGAATTGTAAAAGAGCCCTATTAATTTACAGATTTAGGAGAAACACAAGAATTACAGATTAATAGAAAAAAGCAACCATATGGGCTTGGCTACATCAGCAACAGACCCAAACTCAAATGGTTAATGAAAATATCATGACATGGTAAATCTAAACAGCAGCAAGTGAGAAAATAATTTTAGCAGCAAGTTTTTGAAACAAGGAAACAAGGAAAAATATATAGCAGCAAGTTTATGAAGACTCAATATATAGGGCAAACAAGGAAACAAGGAAAAATACAAAATCTGAAATCATCACCAAATCTTTCAGCACAATATGATTCACATAAGTTTTAACAGTTAACAATATTTAAGTGGCAAAAAACCATATGCTCCTATGCATAGGGATCAAAATAGTTTGTTCGCAAAAATAAAGAACAAAAGAAAAACTTCTTTTCAACTAAGTAGATGCATCTTTGTTTCCTGTCTTTGCCCTTTTCTTCTCTCTCTGAATGTGAAGTTGGCTTGCAGTAACTGAGGGCTTTCCTTTCCACTTCAGACCTGGTGCTTTGAATGGGAGATTGGTAGGAGTAATTGATTAACTTCCATCTCCAGCAAAAATAATCTTCCTGCTGCCATAACTCCTTGAAGTCTGTTTTGCTCGTCTGAGTTCCTTTTCATTAGGAATTGGATACTTGATATTAGGATCCGGGTCTGAAACTGGAGTTTGACTTGCAATTACATCAGATTGTCTGATTAGTGTTTCGGATTGGAAGCCAGGCTAAAAAAAATAAAAAAAAACCTCTTAGACCAAAGCAAGAGAAACTGATAAGTTTTATTGAATCAACTTACATTGAGAATCATATTTCCAGTTTGTTCATTGATATATATACCAAGGCCAGTTGTTCTTCTCCTATTTCTTGCTTTAACTAACTGTTGTGTTTGTATGTTTCTCTCTTTGTCAGTACAAGTACCCTGTCAAACATAAAACAAAAAATTCTTAAAAACCAACTTCTAAACTAAAAAGTAACTAAAATAAGATTTTCATACCTCAGATCCTTTATTTGGACATTTGGCTCGATTGTGATCTGCAGATCGACATATAGTGCAACGCAACTTCACTTCCTTTCTGCTTAATTTTCCTGATGTTTTTTCTTTTAATGATTCATGAAAACCTCTAATTCTCTTCTTCCTAGGCCTTCCAGACATTTGAATCGTGGGTGGGGGTCTAGTTTCTCAACTGAACCACAACTTAACATGAATTTCTTCCCAGGAATTGGCCTCATGGAATGCTCATAAGTTACCATGTATTTTGCCTTGTGATACCAGTCAGAAATAAATGCTTTGGGGTCCATTTTAGCATGCTTTATTGCACAAATCGCATGAGAACATGGAATCCCAGTGAGGTCCCAAGCTCTGCAAGTGCACAACATCTTATCCAAATAAACACAATGCCGATCATCTCCATCCTCAACCTCATATTCATTTTCTCCATTGAAGATCACAGAACACCCAAAAGCAAGCTCTAGGTTATCTTGGTATGTCTGCATGCAATTAGGACTCCAATCACGAGTCCATGTATGAACCGATGCCTTATGTGATGCTAGCCTCTTCATTGCATTTTGTCGGATTTCTTCTAGCATTGATATAATTGGCTTGTCTCTTGCCTCTGCAGTTGATGAGTTGAAACTCTCACTCATATTGTTATCCACTACATTAGATTTGCACCTCGAACTAAAAAAAGCCCTACAAAAACATCGTGGATTGTATGCAATGAAGTCCTCAGCAGCTTGTTTGCTCAAATCACCCAACAATCTCAAATTATCATCACAATCCTCTTTAAATGTGCTCCAACAAGTTATCCAAAATCGTTTCTTCAACTCTCCTCCATGCCACTTCTTACTCCAGTTTGCATATACATGCCTTGCACAATATCTATGCTCAACAAAGGGCAACTCTTCACTTACAGCTTGTACCAAGCCCTATATCAAATATGGAAAACATTAGTCAGTCAAATATAAGACATTTAGTATATATTCATATCAGAAACAACAGTTAAACTATAGAGTACCTTCTGCATATCTGAAACAATAGTTAATTTCTTGCCACCATCTCCAATCTGCAAATCTCTAACCAGCAATTGTATGAACCAAGCCCAATTCTCCTTGTTTTCTATACTTATTACAGCCCAAGCAATTGGGAATATTTGGTCATTCCCGTCTTTGCCTACCGCAGTCAAGATTTGTCGCTTGATGTCTCCTTTTAAGTGACTACCATCCAATCCTATAATAGGTCTACAACCCCCTATCCAACCCCTTTTAATGGCATCAAAACAAATATATATTCTCTTAAACACAAATTTGGAAACCTTCAACGATTCCTCACAAAATTCTAAGTGGGCGTTGCTGTTTGGATTTGTCTGTCTAATGTTACTAACATAAGCTCCCAGATTAGCATATTTAGCCTTATAACTACCATCTAACTCATCAAGGATAATCTTTTTAGCTCTCTTACACTTATACTTGGACACACACAATTTCATTTGTCTTTCAGCTTCAAGTTTCAAGTCTTTAGTTGTAGTTTTTGGCCTCTCATAAACTCTGGATTTAAACTCTGTGGCAAGAAACTTGGCAGATGCTAATTTGTTATCCCTCAAACAAGTGTGTTCATCATCTATCCTTTTAACCATCAAAGCCCCATTCTTACCCTCACTAGATATGAATAAGTGAAATGGACACCCATCAGTTTTACATTTAGCCCTAAGTCTTTTTGCCTCATTTGGCCTGATTTTCAACGGGGTAGATTTTGCAATGCTATACCTCGCAATTGCCAGCCTAGCCTCACTTGCATTATGAAATGTCATTACTAACATAAAATGTGGATTACTGTCATCTATATCATATTTTACATTTCTTGTGCTTTGATTCATTAATTTCATGCCAATCACTCCAACTTCACTATCAAAAGCATATTTCTCACTGTTACTATCTGACTGATCCTCATCATTTTCAGATTCTAGTACTAAATCGAAAACATCAGCATCAGTTTGGACTACCTCTTTACCCTTACTAGAATGTTGAACCACATGCTCACCTATTCCATTACCAATTGGATCGCCTTCAACTACCTCATCTGTTATTAATCCCAGTATCATTTTCAATTAGTACCAGCCCTTTTTCATGAGTCTCTCCATGTTTTTAATACATTAACTTAGTCACATTTGGCATCTGAAACTCCTCTCTATACCTTTTAATCATGTGAGTAAATGATAAGAAATCTATGTCTACATTCTCTACATGGCTACTTTCACCCTCAATGTATGACAAATTAGGTGTATGAACCTATCTACCCTTATAGTTAAACACCAAATTCACAGTCTCCATTACTGTTCCTTTACCCCCTAAAACGTAACAAAGAAAGAAAATAAAAAAATCCATCAAAATACATACAACACATTTATCTAGAATTGAACAAAAACAAATCTTTACTATTACTTCAAATAAACTACTGTTGAAATTAAATGAAGAATGAATGACAGTGTTAGAAAATCATTCTTTATCTTTAGAAAACAATTATTTTCCTAGTTGTTTGTGCACTAATATATGTAAATAATGAAGAATGGGCTGAAAAATATATACCTTTTGTCAGAATCATGCCAACAAGTGGGGCAACTCACCGAATAGACCACAAAATCTGTCTTTATCTTTGCCCAAATAACTGATTGTGAAAAATTCTGCAACAACCAATCTTGTGGGAATCATGTTGTAAAATTAATTCTCTGGAAGATTAGGCTAAAAACACAACAAGAATTTGTTTGGAAATTGAGAAGGAGAAATATGAAGTGAGAATTAAAATTGGGGATTTTTTTTACCTGTGATAAAGCTTTTTCACTAAAGAGAGAGATCGACGCGGTGAAAAGCGAGAAGACGGAGTTCTTAACTCCGTTTCATTAAGTATTCAAATGGTCTTATTGTTAACCTATGAGGGACTATTTGGTCTCAATAGTAACAAATGATGCAAATTGATCCTGGCTGAATAGTCGGAGGGGCTAGATGCACCTTTTCCCAATATTCAAAACCCGTGTGTCAAAATCAATAATGCATTATCATTAATATTTACCAAGAGTAATTTAATTAGGCTGATATTATGTTAATTGGTTAATGTATTCCATTCGGCAATTGTGAAATTATTTATTTTGTCTAATTCAATTTACCAATATATATATATATATATATAATTTTGAGGATGTCCATTACTAATTCTGGAAGTTCATAATGATTTGAAATTTTAATGTCGCAAAATCATTTTAAAATATTTTATTAATTTTGAAAGGTAAATGAGAAAGATTAAATGAAAGAATCTAGCTAATTAGTCAACTTCAATTCTTGATCATATGATTGATGGATTTCAATGATTTCACAATCAGTTCATACATATATTCATCATGGGATGATTGATCCATTCTTAAATCAAATCACATTTTTATGGAGAGTTTATTTATATTTTGAATTTTAAATGATACAAGTCAAATCGTCCTAAAACAAATTGTAAGGGTATAATTGTAAAACACTTTTAATATCCATAATATTGGGGTGATTATTTTCACCATCTTTATTAAAACTCAAAATTACCAAATTCTCCCCATTTCAATATTTAAATTAATAATTAAAATCTTATTTGATGGACAATTTTATATGCTCTGCTGCATTTTAATTAGAATCCTTCAATCCAAATAGAATATCCACAATCTATTCTAAATCATTAAACTAGCAATTAAACAATCCAAACACAAGATTATTTTTATGCGAATTGTGCACTCCTATTATATTCAATCAATTTTATTTATCACATCCACCAAACCAATCAGGGCAAAATTGGAGAGAGTTTATTCCATTGATTTTCAACAAATTTAAGGATAAAAATGACATTTACATATCATTTTAGTCAGAAAAATAAAATTGATCAAGAATCTTGGTTAGAAAATATACATACATTTTTCTTTTTTCTTTTTTTGGACAGTTTGATTTTTCGTTTCTAGTATTTAATGTGGTCTATGAATATTAAATACTCTCTTCCGGAAATGAAAAGTACCTCATGGCAGTCTATTGAAAATCAACCTAAATCATGATGATGCATGTAAAAATACTGTCACCTTTAGGTCAACAATAAATGAGGGATATGTTTTTTAAAAAATAAAAAATAAATAAAAATAAATGAGGGATATGTTTTTAAAAAAATAAAAAATAAATAAAAATAAATGAGGGATATATTTTGGTGTAAATCTATAAATATAGGCAAAAAAAAAGTAAAAAAGAGAGAAAAAGACAACATATAAGGCTATATTAGTTTCATGGGCAATTTGGAGTTATGACACACATGTCCCCACACCAATGATTGGCTAAGTGTACCTTTTACAATATTTTAATAACTAAACATTAAATGCTACCACACCTAACATAAAAAAAAATGATGGATCTCTACCCAAATTTGACCTAACGAAACTGAGTTTAAATAACATTGCTCGTAACGAAAATTCTGTATTACTTTCGTTTAGGCCGAAATCGTTATGCTTTGTTTTAAACGATTGGTGTAACCATTACGGAATTAACAAATTGTTATGTTTTGTTTTAAAAATAATAATAACGATTCTTAGTAATGATAACGAAATTAACTTTTAATGCATAAAGATTCTTAGTAACGATAACAAATTGTTATTCTTAGTAACGATTCTTAATAACATAACGACTCTTTATGATAATAATTGTTATTCTTAATAACGATTCTTAGCCCATAATCAATTAATAATCGTTATTCATATTTTTTGTTAATAATAATCGTTATTAATAACGATTCTGAAATTAATTATTAAGAATCGTTATTAAGAATCGTTATTCTAAACTTTCACTAATCAATTAATAATCGTTATTCATATTTTTTGTTTAACTTAATAATAATCATTATTCCCCATAATTTAAATAATTTTAATAATAATTAAAAAATATGAATAACGATTATTAATTGATTAGCGAAAGTTTAGAATAACGATTATGAATTAATTCTTCTTAAATAAAACTAAAGTTATCGTTATACTTTGTATGATAATGATTCATTTAATAATATAAAATTTAATAACGATTATATTATAATTTGTAAGGAATTAACACAGGCATAACGATTCATCTATAATTAAATCATAACGATAGGCATAACAGTAGGAATAACGATAGACATAAAAATAGACATAACGATATATATAATAACAATAGGAATAACAATATATATCATAACAATAGGAATAACAATATATATCATAACAATAGGAATAACGAAAATAAAAAATTTCGTAAAAGAAACCTAACGTTATGAAAACGAAAATAAGCATAACGATTTTATTTAAAAAAAAATAACGTTAATGCACGTAACATTAAATGAACATCAATCAATTATTCTCTCTTTTTTTTTCGACCAAAATGAGGTAGATAGAATGAATAAATATGTAAGCATAACGATTTTTTTTAAAAAAAAATAAGGTTAATGCACGTAACATTAAATGAACATCAATCAATTATTCTCTCCTTCTTTTTCGACCAAAATGAGGTAGATAGAATGAATAAATATGTATTTGCATAGGTAGGTATTAGTTGACCCAAATTAAATTAAATTTAATGCATTTAATTTTGTGTAAGAGAGGTTGGTAGCGTAATATGCATATATTGAAGGCAGGGCGGAACATCCAAACCAATTAAACACAAAAAATGTCGATTCCCCTCAAATAAAAGAGAAGAAATATATTGAGAGGTTGATCCAGAAGATTTATGAACGAAGCAACGCCGTCGTCATCAACGAACTGGCCGAGTAGAAGTTCCTAAATTTTGAAAGGTATGTTTCGAGTTTATTTCTTCAAGAAATGTAGAATTTGTTTTAAGTTTAGGCTATCTGGTTTTATGTTTCTATGTTGCTACGTTGATTTTATGATCTAGTGTTATCATTTCTTGATTTTAATTATGTAACGTTAGGCTCTAACGATTAATCATGTGAAGTTAGGCTATAACGATGGAAATGATGATAAGAAAAGAACAAAAGGCATAATAACGATTATTTAAAAACCATAATAACGAATGTTTAAAAAACCCATAACGAAATGTTTTAAAAATCATAAAAAAGCCATAACAAAATGTTTTAAAAACCATAATAACGAATGTTTTAAAAACCATAAAAAACCATAACGAAAAATAAAAATAACGATTGATTAAAAGTTATAATAACGATTGTTTAAAAGTTATAATAACGATAATTGAAAGTTATTAATAATGATTGTTTTATAATAATAACGATTGTTTAAAAGTTATTAATAACGATTGTTTTATAATTAAATTTTCGTTACGTTTAAATTTATTTTTCGTTATTAATAACGATTAATTTATAATAATAACGATAATTTATTTTTTCATGAGGGCTTATTTTTGCATATCTTTATGGTTAAATAGATTTATCGTTATTGTTCAATTTAAATTTCGTTATGATTAAAATTAAGTTTCGTTATTGTTATGATTAAAATTAAGTTTCGTTATTGTTTAAATTTTTGTTATGGTTCGTTATGCTTATTTTCGAATATTTTCGTTATGACAGATGGTTAGACATCGTATTATTGTACGACATAGTGGTCGATGGGAGAGAGCTCAATACGTAGATGGTGTAGAGGAGCAGATCATCATGTCATCGGAATGTTTCTGTTTTAGGTCACTAATTAGAGAGATTCATGAGTTACTAGAGACCGATCCCACATCTGTCGAGTATCAGTTATCGTGGATGTCGAGCACCAATAGTGGCAGACAGATCAAGACAAGATTGAAAGATGATGCAGATTTGCTTGACTTGCTCCATGAACAGAGCTCAGAGATGGTTGTGTATGTTGTTTAAAGAGGCTGCAGCAGCTCAAGGGTTATACCTGACACCATGCTAGAAGACAGAGATCCGGTTAGAGATGAGCAGAATGTTGATGACGATGCAGGCCCGCACGAAGGAGAGGAAGAAGAAAAAGTCGACAAAGAAGAAGAGATGCCCTCTACTAATGAAGATGAAGAGGAGAACGACATATCGACCTTGCTTGAATCATTGTATATGGAGTTTTGTGGTTGGATTCGTTCGACAGGGGGTAGGGAGCGATTGATGGGTATGATGGGAGGAGCAGCCTCATCGAATACTATGTCTGAGGATGTTCCTGAGAGGGCCTTGAGCAATTGGGTTGTTCCGCTTGCCAATCTGGACATTGCTGGCCCACTGGATTGGGGTGAGCCTTCAGCAGCACATACGGACACACTTTACAAGGGTGCTATTTTTCGTACGAAGGATGATTTGGCCCTAGATGTAGGACTCTATCACATGCAGAATCGAGTGGAGTATGTCGTGTATCGATCGAACAAGACACGACTGGTCTACATGTGCAAGCATGGCAGGGAGTGCCCGTTCAGGCTGTGTGCTGTTGTGGATGGAGTTGTTTGGAGAATCTACAAGTTCAACTCCACTCACACTTGCCACATGGATATGAGTCGTATTGCTCCACGCCAGGTGCCTGCCCGGGTCATTGCAAAACATTTTGCTCGCAAACTGGTGGATGAGGGGGTTGTTCTGAAGCCTAAAGAGATGATGTCTGAGCTTTTACGCGAGTACGGAATTCAAATCGATTACAGTTTCGCTTTGCGCTCGAGGAACATTGCTATTGAGATGATTTATGGAGACTATGATAAGTCATATGCGCAATTACCTGCGTTTCTGCACACGGTGCAGCTATAGAACCCCGGGACATTGTATGAATTTTTGACGACCCCTGAAAATCAGTTCCAATATATGTTTTTGGCACTCGGACCGTGCATCAGAGCTTTTCAGGAGGGTTCACGACCAGTGGTCGTGATTGATGGGACACACTTGAAAGGGAGGAACAAGGGAATTCTTTTTGCTGTTGTGACGAAGGACGGGAATGAACAAATATTACCTATTGCAATCGGTCTCGGTCCGATCGAGAATGATGATTCTTGGAAGTGGTTCCTGAGTCGGTTGGATATCACTCTGGGGGAGATTGAAAATCTCCTCATTGTGTCAGATCAGCACCAGAGCATTAAGAATGTTGTCGCATCCGTTTTTCCAAGAGCGGCACACGGTTTGTGCTATTATCATTTACAGAACAAGATGGCGAAGCGCGGTGCCCATGTGATTGCCATGTTTAAGGAGGCTGCTTATGCCTATCGTACAGACGTATTCCAGAGGCATATGTCAGCATTGGAATTGGTGAGCAACCCGACATACCAGAAGCTTTGTAGAATTGGTCCAAAGCATTGGTCCCGATCGCAGTGTCCCGCACGGCGTTTCAACTTCATGACATCTAATGCGGCTGAGTCACTCAATGCTCGTCTACTGTGGGCAAGAAGATTGCCTATTTGCTCAATGCTTGAGGTGTTTAGGCGTATTGTCGAAGAATGGTTTGTTGAGCGAAGGGCTACAGCACAGAGTTGGGATCACGTGTTGACTCCCGAAGCTGTGAACAAGTTATCGAAGAATGTTGAGCATGGACGATGTTTTCCCGTTCGATGCACGACATTAGCACACCTGTGGAAAGTTGAGGTTGGCAGAGAGTCATTCATGGTTGATCTTCAGCATCGTACCTGCGATTGTTGTGAGTTCGAGCTGGATTTGATCCCATGTAGCCACGCTGCAGCGGCGATCAGGTACGCAACTCTCATGTTTTTTTTGTTAAAAATTCATTTGCTCAACCATCATCATTTTTAACTATGTTTTTTTTTTCACACATAGATTCTCTGGTGGACACATATATGATTTTGTGGATAGGTGCTACAAGACAGAGACTGTAGTCAGCATGTACGACTCAGTGATCATGAGCTTACCAAGTTCTGAAGAGTGGATTTCGCCACCTTATGGTTCACCAATTGTGCTTGCCCCAGTGATTAAAAAACAAGCTGGTCGTCCTCGGATGTCAAGAGCTCGAGGAGGCATTGAGGCATCATCTAGCTCGCGAAGACAGGTTTGCACTAGATGTCATGGCCCTGGTCACAACAGAAGAGTGTGCACAGCCCAGATCCCAATTGGTGGTGTGGACTTAAATGCACCTCCAGAGGACGTGCCTACGGATAGTGTACGTACGAGAGCAAAGAAGAAATGTAGTGTTTGTGGTGAGACGACGCATACCCGTCCCAGGTGTCCGACTAGACAGACTACCGACCTAGATTGATCAAGTCTATATTATTGTGTTGTATCCTGACTTTGATTGTTGATTCGACCCCACTTTGTTTGTATTAGTTTAAAATCATGTGTCAACAAACGTATTTCAATATAACAAATGAGGAATGTCCAATACAATACATATATAGAAACCAATGTCAATAACGAACTGCCGGTCGGCGTGAATAACTAAGTGAATAGATCCTCCGAGCTACATTCTGACGGTATATCTGAATATCATTTTGACTGATGTCAAGACTATGGGATCCAAACAACAAACGATCCACATACATCATAGCATAAACGCCACAACTAGTACTGTCGAACTGCAGAAACTGCTCTTGGATAAACTTGTCCAGCGTCATGGCATAGCAAGCTATAGCTGGCCTACTCCGACCACCCCAAAAACCAGATACTGACATAAGGCGTGGTAGTAGACGAAGGAGTGGTATCAACTTTCGATCACAGTCGTCTTTTTCCCTTCAAATAATCGGTAAAAGATGCCGTTAGGCGGAATGGGATGAGCCGCATTCGGATCGAAGTTCGACGGGCCGAACTGTAAACCTGACACCAAAGCGAACTCTGAGGGCCCAAAGCGAAGTGTGGTTCCATTGACATAGAACCAACACTCTCTACCCTCACGTGCAGGATCCTCGACACGCACATCGCGACAGATCAAGGCATGCATCGCCTTGCGTGCTATACTACCTCCCCTAAAGTCTAAAAAATGTCCAAAACATCCAGATCTAAACATCTGGATCGTAGCCTGACCACCAAAATGCTCTAAGACCTCCCTAATATTCTCTATTAGCTCCAGCTTTATGTACATCAAAATATTCGGCTTCAGCCTCTGGAGAGGGCGTCTAATCCACTGAATCTAATTTTCACAATAGAAAATTAGACTTTTATTAAATTATTAAATTAAATTTGTATTATAATTATTATTATCTGAAAATTATTACTATTTATATTAATTTTTTTTTATTGTCTTTTTTTTTTACTAATAGTCTTATTTAGACTATTATTATTATTATTATTATTATTAATAAAAAAGTATTATTATTTATATTATATTTTTTTGTTATTAGGCATAACGATTCACCAAAAAGAGGCACAACGATTCTAATTTATTAATTAATTGTGATCAAATACGAATAATAATGATTCATAAAAAAGGCATAACGATTGATTATAAATAGCATAACGATTAAATAAAAAAAACTTTCATAGCATAACGATTAATTAATATTTGCATAACGATAGTCGTATTAATAGCATAACGATTTATTATAAATAGGGCATAACGATTAAATAAAAAATTAATCATGGCATAACGATTAATTAAAATTAGCATAAAGATAGTCTTATTAATAGCATAACGATTTATTATAAATAGGGCATAACGATTAGATAAAAAAAACTTTCATAGCATAACGATTAATTAAAACTAGCATAACGATAGTCGTATTAATAGCATAACGATTTATTATAAATAGGGCATAACGATTCATTATAAATAGGGCATAATGATTTATTATAAATAGCATAACGATTAATTAAAATTAGCATAACGATTTCAACTTAAAGGCCATAACGATTAATTAAAATTAGCATAACGATTTCAACTTAAAGGCCATAACGATTTGTTAAAAATAGCATAACGATTTCAACTTAAAGGCCATAACGATTTGTTAAAAATAGCGTCATGATTTATTAAATAAAGGCCATAAAGATTACTTAAATATAATGATTAATTAAACGTAACGATTAATTAATTAAATAAAGGCCGTAACTATTAATTAAAAATAACGATTAATTAAATAAAGGCATTAATTATACATAACGATTAATTAAATAAAGGCATTAATTATACATAACGATTAAGCAAGATCTATAATTATACATAACGATTAAGCAAGATCTATACATACATAACGATTAAGCAATCTCTATACATAAAAAATCTTTTGTTAGGCACATGAACTCTCGTTAAGGATCAATATAGTATCGTTTCACATCTAAAAACCTATCGTTACTCTAGATCTCAAAACATATCGTTATGCAAGATCTATAATCGTTATGCAACATTTCTAAACCTATATATTCGTTACATATAAATCATAAAAGTAACTATTCGTCTAACCTCTCCGGCTTCAGATGGTCGGTCTTCACGTCGTTCCTCCATCGCCGGTCGGTCTTCAACGCCGGCGAACAAATTGATTTTTTTTTCTTTCACAGAACGGTAGAGAGGGGAGTTGAAGGCAGCGAGAGTGAAAGAGGAGAAGTGAGAGAGAGAGAGAGAGTAAGAGAGGTAGTTCACAAATTAAATACCGATATAAATGGAATTGAATTCCACAACCATATCTTTTTTTTTTTTTCAAATTGATATGGAGTTCGATAGACATTGAGAGATTTTGTTCCAAAATAAATATTTTATTTCTTTTGCATGGAAAGTACAAATTGTGTAAGATACTTTTCAGAAAAGTGGGAAATATATTATTATTTTATTGGTCAAATATTCAGATATAATACAAATTGTCTATATAACTCCTGCACCCTTAAAACTTGTCCAACTAAATAAATTTTAAAAATAAATTATCTATATAGACTTTTCTCCCTATATTTTGTTTAGGATTAAATAAGGGATATTGAGTTGTTAGAACTAGATTGTATTCCACCTGAGTACCTCTTTATTTTGTGGGTGTCTAAAACAACTTATTCAGTCAAAACCTAGAGTTTACTGAATTTCAACACGTACCACTTGGATCCAAACACTAACTACTTAGAACGGAAAATTATATAATTATTTAATGAAATCGAACCTATAACATTGCAGTCTCGAATCAAGAAATTCTATCACACACTTATACACGCACATGTTAAAAAAATATTGAGTCCATTATTTAGAGTGGATAAAGAATTATAAAAATCATTAATATATTTGAATATAATGAATTGGTCGGTTTCAACAAAATGGGCCAATCAGGTTTGGATGTTTCTAGTTTGGGCCAAACTCCAAAATGAGCCTTTGCGGTTTCAACATATGATCCAACAAGAACAACCATAAATATATTTCCACCTTTTATTAATTAATCGATCATCATATTCTAGCTTAACACCCAAAAGTCAATAGAGCTACCACAGGCTTACAATTTCGTACACGAAAAGATTAAAAACCCACAAAATATTAAAGACCGAGCTATTCATTAGAAAGGTTCATCCCCAGAAAGTGGGACATGAGTCCTGACGATGAAAAAGTTCTCATAGATGAACCCAGCAAGGCCACCCCCGATGAGAGGGCCGACCCAGTAGACCCAGTGGTCGGTCCAATTTCCGCTGACGAGGGCCGGGCCGAAAGACCTCGCTGGGTTCATGGAGGCTCCAGAGAAGGAGCCACCGGCCATGATATTGGCCCCAACCACGAGCCCAGTTAAGAGTGGGCCCAGCCCTTCAAGGTTGCCCTTCTTGGGGTCCACTATTGTCGCGTAGACCGTGAACAGCAACGAGAATGTCAAAACTATCTCCATTATTACTCCTTGTGCGGCCCCCACTCCGCTTGCTAGTGAGTGAATAGGTGTCGTCTGCAAGATTAGTAAATAAGTTTACTATTTCGATTTTTATGTTGTTGAATTATGATGTAGTGAATTGATTTGATAAAAGATTGGTTTGCTTTTAGAATATTCTATCCTCTACTTCATAACTAATTAAATAATACCAACAACTCATTTGATTTGATAAAAGGGGAGTAATATTTTATTTTATTAGTTAAGTTATGTGTCACTAATTTTGTAAAGTAACTAATTTTGAGCATATATTCTTGATGGTGTAGGTGCACTAAGTGATGATATGATCAACTATGTAGACGTAAATAAAATGTCCTGTGATCTTTAGTGTTTTAATATGCAAATAATTTATAGCTAAATAAAAAAGTAAATTCTAATCACGTAAGGATTTATGTAGAGTATTACAACTAAATCGACATGTAAGCACCTTTTTCGCAGTAGTAACTCAATATAACAGATATACCAAGCAAATATATAATAATAATAATAATAATAATAATAATAATAATAATAATAATAATAATAATAATAATAATAATAATAATAATAATAATAATAATAATATAGGTAGCAATAAAATATGCTCCTATATCTATAATTATACTAATTAACTTACCAATCCACCGGTGAGATAACTGAGCAAAGCACATGCGGCCACCGAAGCTAACAGCTGATCAATCCAGTAGAGAACTGATCTCACCACCGTGATGTGACCGCCGGCGAGGAGGCCAAGGGTGACGGCGGGGTTGAGGTGGGCGCCGGAAATGCGTAAACCGGCGGAAATCATCACCGCCACAACCAGAGCATGCGCCATCGCCACAAAAAATAGCCCCACTAGTGGATCCCCATTCAGCTTATCTGTTCAACATAAATTCCAAAATGCCACATCATGATCAGATTAATTTTATAAAAAAAAAAAAGAAAGAAAAAAATATAATGGTTTCAGCGCTGGGTGTTAACTGTTAAGTATTAAAGTATGTAGGCAACTCACCGGTGCCCATGGCGGCGCCGACACCGGCGAAGATGAAAAGGAAGGTGGTGATGAACTCCACCACCAAGGCTTGGAGGCAGTCCAGCTGGAAAGCCTCCGTGACGTTACCAACGGCAATCTTCGCCATATATAGAAAAATTAATTAATATTGATTAACACTCGACTAACTACTAACTACACCAATTCAATTCGATCTCCAATATTTGGACTATTGGCTATGACATGGACTTGTGTACAAATAGATGTATTTATAGGACCATGCACATGCATGAACATGCATCGTATCCTTAGCTAAGATTCCATCAAAATTAAATTTTCAAAAGAAATAGAGGAAATAATATTATTTAATTATTACATATCATCATATGGCTGGAGTTGGGGCATGTGATATTTATATATCATATATATAACAGAATTATTGCCTACGTGTAATGACGAATATGCCAGTTGATCGACTTGTTTATATTAATCTTCCGATTGCCATTCCATTCTTATAAAAATCGCGGATGATATTTGATAATATATTGTCATGCTAACAAAGTATTATCATCATGCTAACAAAGTGTTATCTTTATACTAATGAAAAATTTTCTCATATTGTTAACGAAAAATTAAATTCTAAACTGTAATTATAAATTATAATAGGATGAAATAAACCATAATTCAGATATAATAAACTTCAATGATCTAAAAATAGAATTAAATTCTAAAATTAATTATAAACTCCAATTGGATGGATAAATCATAATAATAATAATATAAATATAAAACATTAGCATAATGATATTATTTTACCAGCATTGCGAACAAACTATGTTAGCATATGATAATTCATCGTTAGCATAAGTTATAAACCATAAATGGATGAAGAAACTCTAACTAATATATTCTAATTTGATTATATAAATAATATATAATATTCAATTAGTAACTAAAACATAAAAATTAAATCATAAAAAATAATTATAAGTAATAATTGAAATGTAATAAATCATAATAATAATATAAGTATACGTACTACGTTAACATTATAACAATCATTCATTAGCACAATGAATGCAATATGTTAGCATATAACAAATGCTTTGTTAGCATACGTTATCAACTTATCATAATGCTGACTAACCATTATTTAAAAGCTAACGAAAACATTTTTGCGCTGGATACGAGTAAAAATGTATATTTTTTTATTTTTCATCTATATTTATTTGAACAAATATATCCATGACGGATTTTGAATTAAAGAGCATGAAAAGATCTTTAATTTGATATATTATTTACGTTAATCCGATTTGAAACGAGTGAGTTATGGTCAAGGATGAAAATATCGTGAAATATCGCGGATATATCGCAGATATATCGCAGATATATCGCGGATATTGACATTGCGATACGGATATTGAGGGGAATATCTTTTTTCCCGAGTATCGATGAGAAATCGCAATATATCGCAATATATCGCAAGATATCGCAATATATCGCGATTTTTTTACTATTTCTATAATATATTTTGATTTTTATTTAATACTATATATTTTTGTGATCTTTTTTAGGTCTTCAATGTAATTATTTGAGTTCCAATATTATTTGCTTTATAAAGACATTCACTTTGCAAAAAAAATATAAGAGAAAGAAGATCGGGAAATCAACGCATGTCTTAGAAAGAATAGTGAGATTCATCCAATATAATCAAGGATCATAAGTATATATATGGTTTGCTAAAGGATGTGGTGCTGGATGTTGGTTCTAAGAATATTGTACAGATTGTTACTGATAATGGTTCCGCTTTTTTGAAAGCATGAAAAAAACTCATGAGTAAGTATGATCTGTATTGGACACCATGTGTTGCTCACTGTATCGACTTAATATTTGAAAATATTGGAAAAAAAGAGACTTTTGCAGAGGTAATTGCAAAGGCTAGACAATTAACCAATTACATTTATAATCATGGTTGACTACTTGCACTCATGCGGGAGATGTGTCGAGGAGATATTGTACGCCCAGGAGCTACACGTTTTGCAACAAATTATAAGGTTGTAGAGCAAGAATATCTAGATCTGGTAGATATAACAGATGATGAAAATGATGAAAAAGGAAATCCACTTTTTCAATGGATTCGCCTTGCACACTTAGATGATAATGAGGGAAATCCTGATCCAAAAATAGCTGCTATGACTCGTGATTATGGCATTAATGTGAATCAAGTATTACAAAAAGAAGTGGGTAATACTTTTCATGATTCAAAAACAGATAGCTCAACAGAGGATGGGGGAAATAGTGATGGAGGAAATGATGGAAGTGGTAGAAATGATGATGGTAGTGGAAATGGTGGGAAAAATCAAGATGATTATGGTTTAAGCCATACGTTATTGAGTCCATTCAGTTGTGAGGCCAACTTCACTCATGCAACACAAGATATGGACCACGGAAGTAGAGGTAGAGGTTCTGGAATAGGTGCAATATGAAAGGAATACATAAGGAGACATGCATGGACTCAAGAAGAAAGTCCACGGACTGATATTGAAGAACTTTCTGCCAATCTTGATTCTACGAATATGGGTAGCACTGATCATAGTGATATGTCCCAAGATTCATATGCTTCTTACACATATGGGAGTTCACAAATTGATTGGACTACTCAAAATGTGTATCAACAAAATAATTGGGTCAATGGACATTATCCAATTCATGGTGAAGCTGTTGGAATAAATTAAGAAACATATCAAGCGCATGTGCATAATTATATCCATAATTACTCGAACGTGATAAGTTGGTACCAATATTGTTTAGAACAAGATGACATTCCATCTACTATATTTGAACCTCATAGATCCTCATTTTGGTATTAATTGTACTTTATAATGTTTATTTAGTCATTTTATGTTGTATTATGTATTATTTTGTCAAATGTATTGTCTCAGGCGGTATTTATATAATGTATTATTAATATATTTGCTTTCAAAATACAATTCTATCAAAAAAATTAGTGGAATATGTGCATAATAATATGTCATAATAGTTCCTAAAATTTCATGCTAAATTTCCAAGATTTTAATATGATTTCCGTCATTTTTTTCAATTTTCTGCGATATCGATATGCGATATCGATATATCCGTCGATATATCCGTAAAATTGAAGTTGCGATATATGTTGCGATAGCGATATTTTCATCCTTGATTATGGTCGTTAAAAGTTTTTAAGATTTCTTTTAAAAAATGATGACATCAGCTTTTTTGTATGGGGATTGAACAACTATACCCCTGCCTCTTTTTTGCCTTAACTTTGACATTAATCTCAGTCATTAGATCATCTAGGTGGACGATATAAGATGGGTTCCTAGTTCCTACACTAGAAAATGTGTATTTTTGATTCAACCCCTACATACATACATACATACATACATACATATATATATATATATATTCTTGTACGAGGCACGTTTACTTTGGATGATAGATTAGGTTGACAATGTATGTGATTGAGTATTTGAAGGATTAAAACTTTAAAATGATATAATCCATTAAAATATGTGGTGGATTAAGCTATATAAATTATTTTTATCAATCTAATCTATCTAATTTATCATACAAAAAAATAAACTTGTAAGTGGAACCCTAATCCTTACGATAATGACGAGTCATTAAAATGGTTGAACTTTAATTATATTCTGATTTCATTATCATTAAGTTATTAGTTTAATTCCAAAAGTGATACTGGGCATAATTTATATAATTAATGAAACATAAATAATAATAAAAAAGAAAACTCGAGGCAATCATGAAGCTACAAACTTTACCTTCCATAATTTAAAAGCTGAATCGCTCTTGATCAGATAAATTGCTCTATGTAATGAGTGTGTTTCTATGATTGTTGTCTTCTTTCAAACATTTTCTACTGATTAAATCTTTCACGTTCAGAAAAAATAAAAATAAAAGGTGAAAAAAAAAAGAGATTACATTTTGATATTGTGGGGGCATAGCTGTCAATTGAAAACAATGTATCCATTGACTTTCCTAACTTATTGTATATTATTTTAAATCTTAGAATTAATTATTTGAGTTGAAATAATTGGCTTGAATATGGAGCTAGCATGTTGAAGCACGTCATGCCTAATTAACTATGTAATACTACTACCCCAGAAAAATATTGCATCCATTCTCTACAAATTGATGATATTATATGTATTAATTATTAGTAGTGAAAAATGAATTATTAGTAGTGAAAAATGAATTATTAGTAGTGAATTCTTTTTAAATTACTAATTGAAGAACTTATTGGAACTTTAATATTTCCCCATTCGACGAAACAAAACTGTTTTAGTGGCCCCTTTGTATGGTGTAATATTGCCACAAACATACTATATATGAGACCACTTTTAATTTATCGAGAATATTGAGGATTTGAAGTTGAGATTAAATTTGAAATTAGGCTTGAATGATTTGTCCTATTTTGAAATATGTGTAGCTCTATTTTGCAAGAATCATAAGCTTTGACGTAAAATCAGTAAATTGAATTATATATGGGTTTTTAATTAATTATTAATATCCAGCTGTTGAAAATATTAGTCCGAGAAATTATGTATAAAATATTCGCACCTGCGTTGTGACGCCTACTTGAGCTATTCGAGGAATACACAAACCTCAAACTTATACTTTAAGTTTAAGTTGTTGACGCATAAAAAAAAAACAAACAAAAAAAACAAAAGAAAAGAAAAAAAAAACGAATAAATATATATATATATATATATATATATATATATACATACATACATATATATTAAGGTATATGCGTGTGTGTGTGTGTGGAGGCTTAGTATGTTAAAAGTGAAAATTATCCCTGTTGTATAAATTAGAAATTATTCTTATAAATCATCACATTAATATGATGATCTATTAATGGATTAAAAAAGAAGCTGTGACAATTTCATAAATTATTTTATAAAATGTAAGTAATGTTAAAATACTATACATTTATATATAATACTAAAAAACATTAATATGCGTGATGCTATTTAATCTACAGTTAAAAAAGAATAGTGACTGACATATTATTATAGTATTGTCCAATTATTTAAAATAATAGGATGCTAATATACGACAAACACAGGCTAAAATTCAACATATATATACAATATAGTTTATCGTATATAAGTGATTAATTAATTAAGTGAATGAATTCATCCATCTAATTAATTCTTCATTTACACGCTACAACATGATTTATAGATAATGTCTCAACCCACATACTCCCTCCGTCCCGATTATATAATCTTTATTTCTATTTTAAAGTGTCTTGATGATTATATAGTCTCATTACTAAGTAGTATTATTTTTAATAGAAATGTACAATTATACCCTTATTAGGCTTTGGAAATTTAAAAAATTAAACACTTAAGTTTTTTAAAGTTGTAAATCTTAAATGCTATTTTTTTAAAAAAAGAGATACATTAATTAAAATTGACTAACTTAATTTGCATGTAAATTGAATTTAATCAATTCTATTGATATTTATTGTATTTGCACTTCATGAAAATAAAAATAAAAATAACCATTATTTTCGCCTTCCATGCATGTATGGTTTTTGGCGCATAATTTTTTTAAAGAAAAAGAATGAAATTTTTGGCGCAAAATTTATAAAAACTTAAAATTGAATTTCATATAAATTTTGTAGGATGTGAGTGACCGTGTGATTTTTTGGGGTTTTTTTATTTTAAGTTTCAATAGTATTAAATCTTTTAGACTTTTAGATATTGTTATTTTTTATTTATATCATTAATTGTATATTTTGTTTGTTTAAAAAAAATACTTAAAGTTGAGTTAAAATATAAGTTTTATTAATTTTTATTACATAAGGGTAAAATTGAAAGTTTTGCTTTTATTTCTTATTTTCATAAATATTTTTAATCTACATGTGATATGAAAAGAGATGGTATAGTCGGGGGAGGAAGGGAGTATGTGTTTATTAATTATATAATCTCTTCACCAGCTTTTCCACAGGTATAATAATATGTGATAATGGCCTCCACCCAAATGCCAAATGTACAACTCTGATGTATTAAATTTTTAAGACTAGCTAGTGGCCAAAAAAAAAGGTACAAAAGCGGTAGCTAGGTACATCCATTTGAAGCTTGACGTTTTTTTCTTTTTCCTTTTTTCCTTTTTTTTTTTTTTTTTTGTTTTGTTTTGTCTACGATATGATGGGCATTGGCAGGAAAACTCACACCGTCACTGTGAGTGAAATACAACTCATCTTGAATTATTGAAATATATATGGATGAAATATGACTCACCATTTCTTGTCATCTACTTCATTTTCACTGTTTTTTTCTTGTTTAATTCCCTTTTCAAATAATGAATCATTTCAGATAATAGTGAGTCAATGCCATTTTTTTCATATGTTTTTTAGACTCACCATATGTTTTTTCATCATTTAAGATAATAGTGGGTCAATGCCATTTCTCTGTCTCATATTTTTGAGAAATTATACAAAAGAAGTCATGTTAATTGGATAACAAAATTGCATTTTTAGTTATGCACCTTCATAAAAATTAACTTTTAATTTTAAACTATTTTTTGTGTGTTGTGTAATCACACGCATTTGTGTTGAGTGTATGCGCACTATTGTGAAATATATTGATAATCGCGTTGTAAAATTACATAAAATTTAACGTGTAGAGTAAATTTTGTAGTGAAAAACTAAAAAAAAAAAATCACATGATTAACTACTTAAATTTCCACATGCTCTAGACCTTGTGGTCTTTTTACTCCAAATGGAGTAAAGAAACAATTAATTAAGGATTTTAAAATGTAAAATGATTGTGCAACCCAATTAACTTTACTTGACATAAATCAATATTATACAATTAACTAATCACCCTCATAGTTGTGCCTCAAACTATTCAGATAAACTTGAATTACAAACTGCATCATATATGCTACCTATTGATAAATTTAATCATCTTCAATTTCAGCAGTAAAAATCTTTAGGACATATCATTATTGCTAAATAAATAAGGGTAAATTCATATTATCCCCATGTGTTTTTTCGAAAAATAAAATAAAAAATCCTATATAATTAATACATAGTTTAAACTCCTCTCTCTGTTATGTATAATCCATCAAAAAAATCCCTCTTGGAGAAAGTAAATTGCACTTTCTAAGAAAGATAGCATGATTTATTTATTTTTTACAATTTTTATTTTAGATAAATAATTTTATATCATTTGAAAACTATAGTATTTGGTCATACCGCTACTTTTTAGCTATTTTGATAATTTCCTAAGTTTCTAATTTTTTTTTACATATAAATATATTTTATATTATTTAATAATTATAATATTTGACCAAACTACCATTTTAAAAAAATGATTATATTTAAAAAATAATAAATAAATTTTAAAAATAAGAATCACACACTCTTTTTTAGCAAGTGTAACTCACTTTCTTCAAAAAGAGCTTTTTTTGATGAATTATACATAATAGAGGAAAGTTTTAGATTATTTATTTAACATAAGATGATTTTTTTTCGGAAAAATACAAGGTGTACTATAAAATTTGCCCAATAATTAAACACGGAGTGATGTTTGCTCTTAGATTTAACTTTCCTATAAAAGTGAGGAATATAAATAAGCTACAGAGCTAACAAAAAGGACCAAAAAAACAAAGGAAAAAAAAAAAAGAAAAAAAAGAAGCCCATGGGGAGATTTGCTATATGGATAAATAAAATTAAGTAGGTATATAATGAAACTATGAACGAAAATATTCCCCCCATAAATTCACATAACATTTTTATTTTTATTTTACTTAAAGTGGTCATCTAACCATCGTTTCGTAAGGTCATGTGAAAGTCACATAAATTCTTCTATAATTTTTTTATTATTACAATTTTTTTTAATTAAACTGAATTTAGATTCTTAATAAAATGGGCCAGGGAAATACGATGCCTGATGCCTATATGAATTGTTGGCCCAAACTTTCTCTAGTATTTTTTAAATCATATTTGTATTTGGGTAAATTATATCCATAGCCCCCAAATTTGTCTCCATGAACACTATATAATAAAAATATTAATTAAATTTACTTTTTTAATCCTTACAGTCCTTTATATTTTAATTATCGAAAATTCTTTTTATTTTCTCTTATCTCCACCACTCTCCCCTTTCCACGGAAATTTATCTTCTCTCAATGTACAACTCAGAAAGAACTCTCGCCAGATTTTTTTATTTTTTTTTCACTTTTCATTAGATTTTTAAAAAGTGAGACTAAGGATAAAAAACTCTATTCTACTAATATTTACATTTTAATTATATTTGGGTCTACGGAGACTATGTATAGAATTACCTTTCAATTTTCACCCCACAGATTGTGGGCCTCATTAACCGCATACGGGCTTAATTGATGGATCGGGTCCTCTGAAAATACATTTAACAAAAAGGAGTAATTAGCAACTTACACTCTTAAATTACCTCTCTTTTGTATGATTCCCCTAGAAATGAAATTTTGGCATTATACTTATCCACCATCTAATTATTCATAACAATTTGCGCCCTTAAATAATTTTGTCTGGTTTTCAAAAAGCTGATCGGATAAATTAAAATAGACGTATTTTAATACACAATTTTCTATTCCTCTCTCAATCTCTGCTTTTCCACATTTTAATTTGAATTTATAATCAATTATCTACATTTATATACCTTTTATTTGTTAAATAACTATCTACTTACTCTTTGTTCTTAGATATTGGCAAAAGTAATTATGAACTTTAAATAAATTGTCTGTTTGTAAAAATAAATTATACATTAAAACAAATCATCACTACAATTTTAACAAATTAAGATCATTTGTACTGTGGTAAAAACTCAAGAAATTTTCATGATATATATATATTTATGTAGCCATGGAATGTAATTAGCTTACTTCTCCAAAATCACATATACCAAAATAATTGTTTGTCTGACCAGCACTGAATGTGCTGAGCGTCTATATATGTACTAGAATGATGCACCTTGATTCAAAATAAATAATTATTATCAATATTAAAAAAGACCATCGAATTGATCACCTTTTCCCTTCAGCGGAATTATTGCTATTTTTAAGGTTAAAAATAAAAAATCCATTCAACTTTTCAATAAGAAATACAAATTTAAATTATTTGAGGGTGAAATTTGCAACGAAAATGGTAAATGGATAGTGTGGAATGCCAATTTTTTTATTTTGAAGTGCAATGTGCTAAAGAAATGTAAATGTGTAATTCAAGAGTGCAAGTTCTCAACTGTCTTCATTATACATATAGCTTCTAATTTTCTCATTACAACTATCCAAATTAAATAAAATATATAAAATGAAAGCTCTATTTTGCCCTAATAGTCCCACCCTTTCTTTTTCGAGCGTTTACCATAGCCATTTTGTTCCGAAAAAATTGCAATCATGAATTTAACGAGAATTTCTACAACTATCAATTCTATTCTGGTAAAAAAATTGCAAGTAGAAATAATGAAATAATTAGCTAATTATTGTGGCACCAAGTGTAAACTTTTTTTTAAGTGCTAAAATTATCGTAATCGACCTCTCTTGGTTCTTCGTTCATCACATCAATTACATTGATAATCACAGTAACAAGATACAGATATATATGGAAGAGACAATATGAAAAGAGAAATATGATTATTTCATTCATTTAATGAATTCAAACCTTATAATATACTCCCTCCGTTTCTGAATAAGTGTCATTCTGGTTGAATGCACGCATATTAATAAAGACATTAATTAGATAATCAAATTACCTTAAACACCCTAATGTGAATACATTAAAGGAGTTAAATGTGATTGTTTGAATGCATTAAACGATGACAAATATGGGAAAAATGTAAAATTTTTACCTCGATTGTGTAGAATGACATTTTTTGTGAAACAAAATTAAAGTACCAAAATAATAATTATTGTGAAACGGGAGGAGTATAAGAGCATCCACTATGGGGGTGCTTATATCTATGTGGCAAAATAAGCATCAGGTTCCACCATAGTGGAACACAAGTCAAGGTAGCAAAATAAGGAATGAGTCCCTTGTGCCAGTACCTGGTTCTTGAATTAAATAGTGGGCCCAAAAATTTTCTCTCTCCTCCCTTTTTGCATTTTTGGTGCTTTCTCTCTCCTCTCCTTTTGTATTTTTAGTTCTTAAATTAAATAGTGGGGTCCATGAATAGTTAAAAGTGAGGTAGCACCATAGTGGAGAAAATATTGAGTAATTAAAAAAAAAATGATTGATGATGTGGCACACATGTAGCATCACTATGGGGTAGCACCATAGTGGATGCTCTAATATTGGAATGGAATACTAAAGGGTCAGGATATGTAAAGTTAAGTAATAATGTCCACAATAATTATTTATAACAAAAATAAGTTTCAGTATGCCGATCAACGTAAGATCAAACTTTGCAGAGTTAAGGCTACTAGAAATATAAATTTGCTCTTTTTTATTATTATTTTTAAGTTAGGGGTTTACATTATACGAATTCATCAACTGCATCTTTTGTGTTGCATTATCGATTTTTTAGTTTTTCTTTTTCATTTTATCTTTTATTCAATTTTTTCATGTACTTTAATTTAATTTACACTTATTATTTACCATGTTGGGATTTATCATAATTTTTTAGTATTTAATTTTTTAATAATTAATTAATAACTAAAAATTAAAAATTAAATATTAAAAAATTATAGTACATCTTAATTGGGTAGGATAAACCTAAATAAGAAATGTAAAATTAAGCTAAAGTACAAGAAATTGAAATAAAAAAAAAACAAATAAAAACTTAAAATTCGAATGCACAATAGAGAATGCTATAAGGAAATGCAACAGAGTTGATGTTATGGGTTGGCCCAACTGTTCTTTAATTAATTTGGTCCGTGTGCCTATCTATTGCTGTGGCCCAAACCCGGAAGCCCAAAACCCTTAACCCTAATTGACCTTTCACCTCCCCCTCATTAATCTAACCTAATCGGCTCCTCTTTTCCAAAGTTGATTCATTCTCTATAACATTCGAGAGAGTTCCTCTCTCTCTCTTAAGCCTCACACTGTTCAAACCCTAATCCAAAAGCTCTCTCTCTGTGCATCTTGTTGCCGATCTCGGTGTCTCTGGCCGGAATCTGACCGTGATTCCTGTTTGGCCTATGAGTGTAGCCGGCTGTGTTACTCTCTGAGTTGAAAGGGTTGTGAGTGCTTCAAGTGAGGGATCATCTCACCATCCCCTCTCTTTGGTCTGGGTCTCTGTGTCGCCGGAGTCACTTTCGCCGCCGTTCGTGGAAAAATCTGAGCCAACCGTGTCCCTTGGACACTTTTCCCACTGATTAAACTATGATCTCATCTATCTCTAGCTTATCTCTCTCATGTTACTTGTTATCTGTTCTATCTCTCTGTTCTAACTTGTTGCGTTCACGTGTGTGCAGATTTGGCCATCTCAGCCCCTTTGTCTGTGAAGAAAACTTGTAGATTCACGAGATCTACACCTCTGAGGCCTCTTCAAGTTAAAGATCAAGTTGCTACTGAAGATTGAAGCCTTGCTTCTCAATATTCAGTGTAAAAGTCTGTAATAGCTCGTGTATTTTTTCCTTTCTCCTTTCTTTGGGTCTTGCTACTTGAGTAGCGTGTGTGTGAGACCGCAAGAGGAAAGGGAACCAAGAAGTGTAAACCCTGGCTAGGTGATACCACAATAGTGGTATCAGAGCCAGGTTTGTCTAGCCGGGAGCACTCCCCTTGCCTCCATCTCACGCACCCCGCCGTCGGTAAGGGCCGCGCCTCTCTCGCCCCCGTCGGGCTCCAAAAACAGTAAGTCCGACCCCTCCCCTGCCTGGGAGGGTCGGCTCTGGTATAATCCTCAAACCCTAGCCTCCTCTATGGTATATTTGCGATCCTGCCTCTTTTCTCTGTGCTTCCGCTTCTTCTCTGTTTTTCGTCTGTGTGCACCTTGACATTCAAAGTCTTTCCTCTGTTGTTGCTTACGGACCGGACCGTCTGGATTCCCCTCTGGGTCTTCTCAAAGTGGGTTGTCCGGTTAGCAAAATGGAGTAAGGTGTAATAGAGGGTTTTGAGGGCTGTTTGTATGTTGTTGTGCCTTCTGTGAATCTCTGGGAACATTCTTTGGCTGGTTAATTGCCTTTTGGTATTTCTGTCTCTGTAACTAACTCTGTTTAAGAGTTAGTATCATACTGAATCAGATTTTGGAATTGTCCAGAGTGACCCCCTGCTCCACAGATCAATCTGTGCTGAGAACTGGGCTAGTCTATGCACTTGATTCCCCTTGTGCACTTGGTTCAGTGCCCGTGGAGTTCTTCTCCTGCATATTGTGTGATTTTGTGCTGTTTGAAAGGCTGCCATTGTGTTTTCTGTGGTTCTTTGTCTATTCCTGTGCCTGGCAATATGAATACATTGAATGTTGTTCCTTTTAATGGAAAAGATGACTTTGGTGATTGGAAAACAAGGGTTGAATGCATTTTAACTAAAGAAAATCTTCAAGATGCAATCCTTGAGAGAATTGATGAATCTGACCCTGATAAAAATCAACAAAAATTAAATGTTAGTGCTAGAGCTACCATTCTCTTAAATCTGAGTAGTGCTGTGGTCAGAAAGGTGTCACACTACAGGTGTGCTAAAGATATGTGGGATAATTTGACATCTCTTTATGTTGCTACATCTGAAGAGTCTGCATATTCTTTACAAAATCAAATTATGACTTTTCAAATGGATTCTGCAAAAGATATTGATTCTAATATAGAAGACTTCAACAAGTTTCTAAAAGACTTAAAATTGGCTGGAGATGATACTTTGGAAAAATATGCCCCTCAAATTCTCCTTGGTGCCATACCTGAAGCTTTCTCAGAAGTTAAGTCTGCCTTAAAATATGGGGGATCAAAGGTTACTTGTGATATGATTGTGTCTGGTCTAAAAGCAAAAGAAAATGAGATAAAAAAGATGAATTCCAAACCTCTGCAAAATGAAATTCTATATATTAACAGAAACACTCCTAGGAGACCCTTTAATGGTGTTAATCCTGAAAATCCAAATGTTATAGCTGCTGAAAGACACAAGAGGGAATTCAATCTTGCATACAATCTCCCCAGTAACACTAGAACCCATAATCTGGTTGAAATCCATTCTCTTCATCCCAGAAACCAAAACCAGTCTCATCAGTTTGGTCAAAGTACTTCCCAAAACACTTTAAGAAACCAAAACTTTGCCCATCACTCTCAAAATCCAGACATGAAGCCTAGAAAGACCTGTTGGAACTGTGGAAAGCCTGACCACTTTTCTAACAGGTGCAAACAACCCAAAAGAAACAAGAACTTTGGGAATAATCATGCAAACAATGTGATGTACTTTGATCAAACCTCTAATCATGTTTACAAAGATGAAGACTATGATTATCATGAAGATGGTGGAGTCTATATGGTGCATAGTGCATGTGATTTTCAATTCATCAATTATTCCAATGTTGTTTCAAAAGTCATGCATGAGTCAGAATGGTTAATTGATTCAAGGTGCACTTTTCATGTTACACCACATAAGCACATGTTTCATAATCTTAAATTCTTGAAATCAGGATCAGTTGCATTAGCAGATGGCCAACATTGTGAGATTGTTGGTAAAGGAGATGTATGTCTAAAATTTGAAAATGAGAGCATGATAACTCTGCATGATGTTAGATATGTTCCAAAATTAAAATTCAATCTCCTTTCTGTGTCAAAATTGGCTGATCAAATACTGTTTGGGTCTGTTAATAACAAATGCTTCAGTTTTAAAAGGGATTCTGTATGCTATTTTGATGCTCCAAGAAAGGGTGACCTATATGCAATACTTGCTTATTCTGTGCCAATCCAATCTGCAAACCTTGTGCATCTTGACAAAACTGCATTATGGCATGCTAGGTTAGGTCATATGAGCAACAAAGGTCTTGATATCTTGAACAAAATTGGTGCATTTAAGCATGATAAAGTGTCAATCATACCTTTCTATGAACCATGCTTAATGGGTAAACAACACAAAACTCATTTCCGTTCCTCTGGGCCTTACCCTAAAACACATAGGAGCTTTGAAATCCTTGAGTACTTGCATGAAGATGTGTGGGGGCCTGCAAAGGTTCCTACACATGGAGGGAATTTTTATTTCTTATCCATTATTGATGACTATTCAAGAAAAACCTGGGTGTTTCTGATGAAAAACAAATCTGAAGTTTTTGAAAAATTCTCTAAGTGGTCTGCAGAAATACAAAATCAAACTAATAAAAGCATCAAGTGTCTGAGAACTGATAATGGTTTAGAATTCTGTAATCAATCTATGGATAATTGGTGTTTTGATCTTGGAATCAAAAGGCACAAAATCTGTGCCTTACAACTCCCAGCAAAATGGGGTTGCAGAGAGAATGAATAGAACTCTCCTAGAGAGGGTCATAAGCTTGCCTGCTGGTTCTGAACTTGACAAGCAATTCTGGGGGGAAGCCTTGATGACATCTTGTTATTTAATAAACAGATCCCCCTCTGTTCCCTTGTTGGGAAAACAACCTGAGTGTGTGTTCTGGAATAAACATGTATGCTTATCAAACTTAAGAGTCTTTGGATACAGTGGATATGTTCACCAAAAGTTGAGTAAAATTGAACCTAGGTCTATGAAGTGTATCTTTCTTGGCTACCCTGAGGGAATAAAAGGTTATAGGCTATGGGACATGTCTGTACCTGGTTTTAAAACATGCATTAGTAGGGATGTGTCTTTTAATGAAGTTGATTTTCCTTGCCTTCTAAAATCCTCACCCTCTGCTGCTCTATGTGAGGTGGAGAATGTGCATAATTTTGTTTATACCCCTGTTACCACTAAGGTGGATTCTCCTTCCCCTAACCCTCATGATATTGACATGCATAATCCTACTATGAATGATCATGTAGATGACAACAATCATGCTGATAACTCTGCATCCTCTCATGAAACTGAAAATAATGAGTCCATTAACATGAATGTTTCTGAAAATGAAAGTTCTGATTCTGAGCATAAAAGCAATGAGCATGAAAACTTAGCAAACTATCAATTGACAAGAGATAGGACTAGAAGAAACATCAGATTGTCTGCTAAGTATGATGACTTCAATCCGTCAATGTATGCTTTTAATGTGTTCAACAATGTGGACAAATATGAACCTAAAACATACAAAGAAGCAATTTCATCTCCTGAATCTGACAAATGGATAAAGGCCATGACATGTGAAATGGATTCATTGCATGAAAATAATACATGGATTTTAGTTGAAAAAACTGATGAATGTTCTATTGTTGAGTGCAAATGGCTATTTAAGATAAAACAAGAGATAAATGATGTAAGATACAAAGCTAGTCTGGTGGCTAAGGGGTTTACACAAAAAGAAGGAGTTGATTACACTGAAATATTTGCCCCTGCTGTCAAATTCACTACAGTAAGAATTATGCTATCTTTAACTGCACATTTTAACTGGGAATTAAAGCAAATGGATGTTACAACTGCCTTTTTGCATGGAGAACTTGAAAATAACATCTATATGAATGAACCAGAGGGCTTTGTTGATAGAACTCATCCTAATCATGTATGCTTGTTGGAAAAGTCCTTGTATGGTTTGAAACAATCCCCCAGACAATGGAATATCAAACAACTGTATGAAAATCATGAACTTCACTAGGAGTAAGTTTGATCACTGCCTATACTATATGCAGTCCAGTGTGCCTATGTTTCTTATCTTGTATGTGGATGATATGCTTCTCATTAGTCCTTGCTTGAAGACTGTAAAGCATGTACAAACTTGTTTGTGTTCTAATTTTAACATGAAGGATCTTGGGGATGCTAGAAAGATACTGGGAATGAACATTGAAAGGGATAGGAACAATAACACACTTGTGCTGCATCAGTCATCCTATATAGAACAAGTCCTTAAAAAGTTTAATATGGAAGATTGTAAACCTGTGTCTGTCCCCCTTGCTTCTCATTTCATGCTTAGTAAAGATCAATGCCCTAGGAGTGAGTCTGAAATGAAAGAAATGTCTGGAATCCCCTATGCAAATGCAATAGGGTCTGTTATGTACCTGATGATCAGCACTAGGCCTTATATTGCCTATGTTGTATCATGTTTGAGTAGGTATATGGCAAACCCTGGTCAGCCCCATTGGGAGGCTCTAAAGGGGTTACTTAGATATCTTAAATCTACAATGTCATGTGAGTTAAAATTCTCTAAATCATCTGATGGTGTGAAGTGTGTTGGCTATGTTGATTCAAATTATGCAAATGACAAAGATCATAGAAAATCAACCACTTCCTATGTGTTTACACTATGTGGGTCATGCATAAGTTGGAAATCCCAACTACAAAGTATTGTTGCCTTGTCTACAACAGAGTCAGAGTACATAGCCGCTACAGAAGCAGTAAAAGAAGCATTGTGGTTGTATGGTGTGTTAACAGAAATAAATTTTATTGATGATAAACCAATGCTATTCTCTGACAGTCAATCTGCAATACAGTTGTGTAAAAACCCAGTGTTTCATGATAGAACAAAACACATAGATGTCAGATATCATTTTATAAGAGACGTTGTGGAAAAATGGGAGGTCCTCCTTGATAAGATCCCATCTGAGTGCAACCCAACAGACATGGGCACCAAGTGCCTTCCAGTTGCAAAGCTGGATGGCTGCAAGAAATCCCTTAACATGGATTTGGGTTGAACAAAAGTAGGAATGTTGATCATTTCCTGGACTTGTGATCTTGAATGCTCTGTTTTACCTCTTAAGGCAGTGAGTCCTTTGGTGATTTCCTTGGTACTTATGCTAGGTGTAACATTGTTCAATGAAGGTCAATGTTCCTTCTGACCAGAGACTTGTTACAGTTCCTTTGGGTTGGTCTCTTGTGTTGAGACTGGATTAAATGCGCATAGTGTTTATTCATCCCTCTCTAATTCTGTCTTTGTGATAAAATTAGAGTAAAAATCATAAGGCAATGATGATAATCTCTTTTGTTTTGGCAGGTGACTCCTTGGTGACTAAAAGACCATTTGGGCCAAAGGTGGAATGTTATGGGTTGGCCCAACTGTTCTTTAATTAATTTGGCCCGTGTGCCTATCTATTGCTGTGGCCCAAACCCGGAAGCCCAAAACCCTTAACCCTAATTGACCCTTCACCTCCCCCTCATTAATCTAACCTAATCGGCTCCTCTTTTCCAAAGCGGATTCATTCTCTATAACATTCGAGAGAGTTCCTCTCTCTCTCTCTTAAGCCTCACACTGTTCAAACCCTAATCTAAAAGCTCTCTCTCTCTATGCATCTTGTTGTCGATCTCGGTGTCTCTGGCCGGAATCTGACCGTGATTCCTGTTTGGCCTATGAGTGTAGCCGGTTGTGTTGCTCTCTGAGTTGAAAGGGTTGTGAATGCTTCGAGTGAGGGATCATCTCACCATCCCCTCCCTTTGGTCTGGGTCTCTGTATCGCCGGAGTCACCTTCGCCGCTGTTCGTGGGAAAATCTGAGCCAGCCGTGTCCCTTGGACACTTTTCCCACTGATTAAACTCTGATCTCATCTATCTCTAGCTTATCTCTCTCCTGTTACTTGTTATCTCTTCTATCTCTCTGTTCTAACTTGTTGTGTTCACGTGTGTGCAGATTTGGCCATCTCAGCCCCTTTGCCTGTGAAGAAAACTTGTAGATTCACAAGATCTACACCTCTGAGGCCTCTTCAAGTTAAAGATCAAGTTGCTACTGAAGATTGAAGCCTTGCTTCTCAATACACTACAAGAAAATTGACTTTTAGTGAGAGGAAAAATCGTGGTTAAAAATTCAAAACCCATCATTAAAGATATTTAATGATGGGAAAATCCCGTCATGATCCCGTCATTATTGCTTCTCTAGCTAAAAGTAATAATGATGGGATACAGTCCCGTCACTAGTTTATTTATAATGACAGTGAATTACTCTCATTAAAAAATATTTCTAATGACAAAAAATTCCATCATTAATACACTATTTCCCCTCATTATATGATATAATACGGCAACTAAATTTGCATCATTATATGCACGATTTCCTCACCAAATGCCACTTTTAGATATAAACATGGTGGTCAATAATTGATATTAACCTGCCATTATATATATATATATATGTGAAATTATAAATTTCATAATTGGTGTCGCGGTATAACAAGTAAAAGCTCAATATAATAAAATAATCCCCAACTCAGACACTGGATTCAAAACTACAAATATGTATATATTTAATTAAAATACACAATTGTAATTATACACCAAAAAAGTATTTTCCATGAATCTCCAACATTACTTGGTCGCTATTACAATAAACATAAAAATAACAAATAAAACCACATAAAACCACATTGATTCCTTGAGCTCCTTAGCTTGAAGCAGCCTACAAGATTATAAATATAAAAATAATTTTACCATCATATATCAAAGCTCATCAAGTTAATAAAATATATATTATAGGAATTCACTTGTAATGATGTGCATGTAAAGGAGAAAAAAAAAAGATTTGTTTTACCTTAAATAGATGGAAATAGAACTAATAGCCATATCAAAAGTGTAAAAGCATCCTGCAATATTCAAATTGAACCGTACTGTAAGAGAAACTCCACAATGAATATGAGTATACATGTGAAAGTAAAACAAACATCTATCAATAAACAAGGATGAAGGCTAACAGAGTGAAATTAAAATACTTAAGGAAAGAACCAAGTTAGGAAATTTTAATTCAGCCAGATAAATATAATAGAGCAATTATTCAAGCAAAAGCAAAAGAGATATATCAACAAACTGAACTAATTGAAATAAATTCATCACTATATTTTGAGAAAAGGGTACGAGGCTATGAGCATTTCAAAATCATTCAATGATTTATTTGGTAACATACTTGCATAAATAAAGTAGAGAAAGATAATGAATAATGAGCTTACAAAAATGTGGTTGAGGGTATTCCATAGCCTTTTCTGTTCAACAAGACAGAAGTTATGCATCCACAACTAGAGGGTAAGGATCTTTTGGCTTACATTTACGGACGAAGCCTTGATCTTGTCTCAATGACATCTGTTTAAAGGTTTAAGAAAGAGACAATATAATGTCCTGTCAAAGTTGGAGAAGAGAGAAAACACCATTGTAAATATATTGTTAAAAAAGATTGAAAATATGAGTATGGTCAAGAAAATAAATCATACTTATAGAGATCTGAAAATAAATAAATTAGGGTGACAAGATTAAGAGTTTTACTATCGGTTGTGCGGCTAGCAGGTAGCAGCGTCCACAAAACTAGGAGATGAGAGAGAGATGGCTGCAAAAAGTGAAGTTCTTTTCACATTCAAGAGAGAAGTTAACATATTTGTGTCATCATTCAGAAAATATAATCAAGCTAATTCTTGATTAAAAACCAGAAAATTCTTACCTAGAAGTTTGTTGCTTAGATGCACCACAATGCCATGCATTGATACTATGCCCTCAAAATCCAGATTATACACATCAACTTTCATTTTCAAGGGAATATATTGAGATGGGAACAAGTACTTTAACCATGTCCTTATCTTATTCAAATTACCCCTATTTTTGTATACGACCAGATGGAGTTAGCATCAAATTCCATAAGAATTGTCTACTGTTAGTACTTAGTTCTGATAATAATTAATAAAAGAAATAAATAGAAAGGATATTCCGTATGTTTCATTGCATGGCAAACAATCTGATCTTCAATTCCCATCATTTTTATAGATGTGAAAAAGAAAATTCATTCAAATTGGAAAAAGTGCTCCATAAGCAATAACAAGTTACACCTCAACCAAAGATTATAGGAGTTTAGTTATCTTTCTATCAATTTGACAAGTCGCGTACATAGAAGCACTTCAAACAATCTTTGTTAGATTAATGTAAATATCAAATATGGGTAGGGAGTTTTCCAATTAACATAAAAAAAACATTAAATAGTACTTTAAATCTAAAATAATGAAAAACACATAATTCAAGCCGCATTCAAGTATAAAATAAGAACAAATTCTCAAAGACAATATAAAAATAAACAATAGAGATATAACCAACAACTAAGCTATTAAAAAAGTAAAAGCTACAATCATTAAACTTGTTGCTGGTTAATATTTTCCCCAGCTTCCCCTCTAGTAAAAGATTAGCTCGTACCCCCTGTGCCCAGGGATTCCTGGGGCATTATTATCCATTTGAAAGTCAATTAACGGGAAAAAAAAATCAATAAAACGACACAAGGGTGAAGGGTCAAAGACCAACCTTCTGGAGACCATGGCGACCACCGCGTTCTTTATACACAATGAACACCCCCCCCACCTTAAGCTCCACTTCATCCTATGCAAACTAGAAAAATAGAAACGAGCAAATTAGAAAAAAATTACAAACAATTTAAATTTAATTAAAATCTCACCTGGAGGTCTTGAGAGTGATGTTGTTGTTTCTTGGAAATATGGAGTTGATTCATTACACCCATAACTTGTTTTGGCATGCAATTATATGCCCAGAGAAATCCCCAAATCTTCAAACCAAAGCCCTATTTTCACATCACAAAATTAAAATTTGTCGATCTACTAATTGATTTTGAACAATATCCACCAACAGTGTTCTCTCCTTCGACCGACGAAGAATAACCGCAAAGGAGGACATACTTTAATGAATAATTTGATATGCTTTCAAAATTTTCAGAAAGATCTTTTTATTTTTCCTGGGTTTTGGTTGTGACGGATGAAACTGAAGCATATTTTTCTCTCTATTAACTTTCTTACGCGGTTATTTTTTATTTAATTTTTTAATACAAAATTTAATTTTAGTGGAGGGAAATGTTGGAGCCAAACAAAAATTTCATCAATAATGAGGGGACTTTTTCGTGAAATATAAATAGTGACCCGATTTATCAAATTCATCACTGATAATAATATCTTTAATTAGGAATTTTTTATCCTCTCATTAAAACAACAAAAGTTATCCTTTTAATGATGGGATTTAGGTCCCGTCATTAAATTTTTATAATTAAAAGTCCTTTTTCTTGTAGTGATATTCACTGTAAAAGTCTGTAATAGCTCGTGTATTTTTTCCTTTCTCCTTTCTTTGGGTCTTGCTACTTGAGTAGCGTGTGTGTGAAACCGCAAGAGGAAAGGGAACCAAGAAGTGTAAAGTCTGGCTAGGCGATACCACAACAGTTGACAAATTAAAAGAATTTTAGGGGCTAAAAAGGCAAAATGGAACATTTAATTTATATTTACATTTTATTTAATTTTGGCGGACAGCAAATTCTAATAATTTGAAATTATAATTACATTTTATTTAATTTATAAAATTCCCTCACAAAATGTTGACAAACCACGGTGGATATATAGCAAATTCAAATAATTTGAAATCACGAGTCCAATAACAATACCAAAGGAAAATACAATTATTTGGTTTTCAAGTTGGAACTAGTGGATCTTCTAGTGCTCTTGTAAAACATATGCAAACATTCTCCTTTATTGGTCAACTGTTGTTCTTAGCATATAGCATATTTAATACCAAAATAAAGATTGACCTTTTTACTACTTAATTATCTAACTTGGATTTTGTCACCTTAGATCATGTAACATCGATGACTCCCAATAAAATAATGGTGACATAAAATTCCAAGTATTTGTTGTGACAATGTGCATCTTTTCCTGGAATCCCTCACATATAAAATGTTACACAACATTTAAATTCAACATATTATGTATCCCTTGAACCCACATTTGGCTGTCTTGTTTGTTTCCGCATTCAAATTCAATTACTCTATCTGCAGTTTGTATGGCAAAGTATGCCACCTGCTCTGCACTCTCCGTCTGGCGCCCCGGCCATGCTGGGATATCGCTGTAAACACCGGAGACCACACCTGCAATCAACAACACGTGCTGTTCAAATAACCACGCACGCTAGATGGCCGGCCTTAAAATATATAAAAATATAAAGTATAAACCAATTTTGTTTACATTTCTTTTTCTTGGTGAATGTCCCTCCAATGTGCTTGCTTTTCATTTTAGCCACCACCTGCCAGTTGGAATTTATATTGAATGAGACTTGCTTCCAGTGGAGATCTCCTGCACCCATCATAATATTATTCGATCGACCTTACTTATAAAATTTTGGAATAGAGAATCTCAAGCTACCTCACCTTTCCTCGTGCGCTTAAGAAGCTCACCACCTCTAGAGATGAAACTCAACGATGTTGACATGTTCGATTCCTTGCCGTTCCAAGCATTCTCGTCGGCCAGACCCACCGCCGTTGCGCCTCCATTCTCTCTGTGCAGCCGCGCTCTGAGCGTGGCGGCGCCTCTTAAGGCTACATCGCAACCGCAAGAAAAATAACGTTAGTGCAAAATCATAATTAACAACAATATACAATAATATGTACATCCCAATGGAGCTGCAGCTGATCATACCTGTGGCAGCTCCGGCAGTGAGGGTCATGACATCGCCGTTGGTCCGTGCATTGATCGCTGAATGCACGGCGGCTAAGATTTGGTCGCGGTTGGCCCCCAAATCCTCTGCAATTTCTATGCAGTGGGATGCAACAAGGGCAGCAGCAGATGCAATTGCAGCTGGTTTTTTGGAAGGCTTCTTGGATTTTGATGAGTTCCATTTCTCCGGTGAGGATAGTGATGAGGCTGCGAGAGCGGCCACGGCCGCTGCAACTCCGGCTACGGATACTGCTGCGTGCAGTTGAGCGTTGTGAGCTCGAATCTCCTGCTTTTTCCGCTCCTTTTGATCTTTGATCCATCTCCCCATCGTCTTTTTCTTGACGATGGTCTTGTATATCTGCTGCAGTACGTAGTTGCAAAACAGTAAGATTCGTCGTCGTATATATGTTTGTATTATTAATTTGGAGGGGATGAATGTCTTACCCCGTTACGGAGCAAGTGTTGGTGAGATATGAACTCGGGGTTCAGAGCTTGATGCAGTAGGAGTAATTCCTGTACTAGTGAATGGGAGCTGTTTTAATTAGAATCCCATATTTTATTAACTTATACTGAACTAATTAAACTCGATATCTTAAATTATATGTATGTGACGTGCATTAGACTATTAGTTACGTGAAATATGATATATATCATTAACCTTAGCCTCATCACTCCCTCTTGGTGACTCTGGAGGACTCTGTGAGGCTAACAAAGTTTGATTCAGCTGCAACAAAAAAATGAAGCAAGTATAGTTAATTTCTTGGTTCATGTTGGTTTCAAGTTCAAATTAAAGCAGCATGTCCATTGCTTAAATTGCATACAGAGAGCAAATTAGAGGCTCCACGGTCGGGGTGATCGGGTTTCTCCCCGTCGTGCGTGTTGCAAAGAGCCTTGGAGAGCTCGACGGCCGACACACTCCATGATCTCGCCAAGAACTCCATGGACTCAGTCGGGGTCTCCGGCTGAGGGCACGCAACCGGCACCCACTCCGCAGCCTTTTCTTCCTCGATGTTCTCCAGTCGATTGGACTTGGACCCGCCCGAATTCACAGACACTGCGCAAACCACACAGAAGGGATCGAAGAGAAAAACTCGAGTTAATTAGCGGTATATATATATTTTGCATGTTGAAAACCATACATATATCACTCAAAATGTGATCAAATAAATCTTACTCTTACTGAAAATGAGCTCAAATGTTGATACAAGTGACAAACATCAGCTAGCTATTTATTAGTAAGATTTAGGATTTATAAAAATGTATAAAAAATCAAAATGAAAAAAGATTCCTTGTGGAAGTACTACATTTATTCCAAGTATTTGAACAAACTTTGTCTCCGGCTTGAGAATGTCTGCTTTTGAATTTTTCATCACTTGTTTTTTTTTTTAATGTTTTTGGTTATTGAACGGCGCGTTCATTATTAGGAAGGGATCTTTTTCATGCCCATTAACAGTGTTTAAAGTAAGAAAATGAGGGCCCTCATTCCATGATGTGTGTTAGCTTTATTTGGAGTGAAATAAATATTAATAGAGGAATATTTTGTGTGAGATAAATTAATACTGATGTAGTTGGAGTGTAGTGGAGTTTCTTGGCTCTTGGGATTCTCTCGATCACTTTAAGTTGCAGTTTTTGTGCATCGACTTGTCAACAAAAAAGCTACCCCACTTAATTACTCATCTGCTACCATCCAATTAAGTGCAGGAGAGGGACTGCCGTTTTTCACTTAAAATCTCAATTCTAAATTCTAAATATATTGCATTCTACATTGCATACTCAATTTTTTTATTTTTTTTCAATTTGTTTTCGATTTTAATTTATTACGCTTTAGTTTAATTTCACGCTAATTATTTAGGATTCATCTCACCCAATTAGAATATATTATAATTTTCTAGGATTTAATTTTCAATTTTTAATTATTAATTGATTATTTAAAAATTTAAATACTAAAAAATTATGTCAAACTCGGCCCTATTTGGATAGAATGAACCCTAAGTAACAAGTGTAAAATTAAACTAAAGTATAAGAAATTAAAATCAAAGAAAAATATTTAAAAAATCATGTGTGCAATAGAGAATGCAACACAAAATGTGCAATAGACGATTTCATATGGGAGCCATTTAAAATCGTCTATTGCACATTTCATCTTGCATTCCCTATTTTAAACTCGATTTTTTTAATTTTTTCTTTGATTTCAATTTATTATACTTTATTTTAATTTTACACTTGTTATTTAGGTTTCATCTTATCCAATTATGTTTAATTAGTAGATATTACATGCACTATATGTATATAAGCTTATATCAGACGATCAACGTATTGACCGGTTCAAACGCAGGTCAACGCGCGTTAACCCAGTCAACCGGTAAAAAAGAAAAATGGTGAAATAGGTGATACTTTTTAAAGATACATATGATACTTTTGGGCTTTTGAGTGAACTTTTTAATATTACGGCTGATACTAATTTTGAAAGTTTTTTTTTGCAAGTTGACCGGGTCAAGCGCTTGTTCCGATGTTAACCTGTCAACGCGTTGACCGATGGTGCACTAGGCACGTAGTGCAGACAAGTGCTTCTCGGTTTAGTATAATTTTTTAGTATTTTAATTTTTCAAATAATCAATTAATAACTAAAATTTGAAAATTAAATAATAAAAAATTACAATGCATTATAATTGGGTTGGATGAATCCTAAATAATAAGTGTAAAATTAAAACTAAAGCATATATATATATATATATATAAGAAATTGAAATTGAAGAATAACATTGAAAAAAACTACAAAAATTGAGTGTATAATAGGAAATGTAACATCAAATATGCAGTAGGGGATTTCAACTGAGTTTATATATATATATCCTTAATATATTTAAGCTTTTATATATATATTTTCAAGTCATCAAGTTATTTACAAAATATTTTAAAAGTTTATGTACGAGTAATCGGATCCAATCAAGTCTAGCTCGAATGTGAGTCCATTTAGACGTTTAATTTGCCATGCCTTTAATAATATTAGTTCGACCTTGAAAATTTTAAATTGTATCATCAAGTTTTTTAGTCGAACTCAAACTTGAGCATGCATGCCGGTTTTCTACTCAGTTTATATATACAGAGATCAGTTATAATATGGACTATGCTTCTTATGTAAATGTGAAAATTTTATTTACTGTGATTTAATTTAGTGATTTTTTTATTGTATTTTGGTCCTAAAATAATTAGCACCAAAATATCGAATAAGATTTTCTGTTGTACCTTTTGTGTTACATTCCGTGCCGTACTTTCAAATTACGATATTTTCTTGTATTTTTGTTTTTTTTCTATTTTATTTTTTTGTGATTTAATTTAATTTTACAATTATTTTGTTGGGTTCACTACACCCGATTAGGATTTATAATTATTTTTTAGTATTTAATTTTAATTAATAATTCATTATTATTGTTGATTATTTCAAAATTAATTTTTTTAATTTTTTAATTCATTTTTTGTTGATAAATGTCGAGTATGCTCGTTTGTATTATAATTAATTTTTATTTTATAATAATATTATTAAAATCATAATTTTGATAGTAAAATACGGAGTGAAACACGAAAAAAAGTGCAACAAGAAATTTGAATCGCTAAAATACAATAATAAAATCGTTAAAAATACAATAAACAAACTAGTCTTTAATTATATTTACATATCAAACAGTACTAGTTGTCATTTGAACCAAATCACAGACACACACATATATATATATATATAGATAATTTATTGAATAATGGGGATTTTGATCAGCGTAATGATGGTAGTTTACTAAATTCTATGCAATCTAAATAAGTGGAATATAATGCGGCTTTAAATCTTTACTTTTAAGTCTAATCAAGTGTGTTTAATTGTGGTGCACTAACAATAATTAATTAATGCCCCCACGTACGCCATTATTAGCCTTTTAATCCTAACCCACCTACTAGCAGTCTAGCAATTTCAATTTCACTTTATTTTTATTATTTTGATGGATTTCTCAATATACACACACTGACACTGTCTATAAGCCAACAAAAACTTAATTATCTTGAGTTCTCGAATGTTCCCTCAGACTCAACTATATCGTGCACTTTGATTTTTCATATGAATTATGATTTGTATTGAAAAATCAATAGTAAAACTAAACTTAATTCTTTGTACAATGTTTTTATTTTTAATATGTTTTTGGGCGACTACAGAAATTATTAGTCGCTACCTAATAATATATATATATATATAGATATATGATTAAGGTTCACGTGACTTCTCGAGTATTCTCTAATGCTCACATTGTCTCTATGTGGTCATTAATTACCCCCACGCCCCCTCTCTATATATAATGATATAATATTTCAAAATCAAAAGATAATCATGTGAACCATTAATATTAAATATACGTAGAAAGAGAACTAAATATTTGCGATGTTAAAAAATAAATTAATATGTGTGAATGTGAAAATGATTGAGTCTAATCTTTATGGGATGGAGGGAGAGGGAGTAATAATTTTACATGAATTTATATATATATATATATATATATATATATATTATAACACATTCATTTTTTCCCGCCCACATGCAATGATATTTTAGATAATTAATAATATAATAATTTAATAAGTCATTTAATTTAATGTTACATGCAAATTTCTATCAATAATATTTTTTATAATTAATGCAAATTGTGTGCTACTATAATTAACACGTGTTTATTCATTCAATTTATAATAATAATAATATGTTTATAATATATACGTATGCTATGTGCACCTAATCTGAAAAACTGACAATTATGCATCATTTTTGTTGCTCCTTAATTAAGGTAAATATATATATCTATATATATTATAGTATATATTATATAATTATTTAATGCGTTTATTAACCATCTTCTAAATCAAATAATTAAATTCCCATAATTAAATAAATAGGAAATCTATATATTAAGAAGAATTAAAAAAAATTAAAAATAAGAAGAATTTTATTGATTGATTTGTGTTTAAAATATATCCATGTGCGTAATTATAGATTCCAAATCAATTAACGAACTTTGTGTACCTATATCATCAAGTATGTTAATTATCAACAAATATATGTAGGGAATGGCAAAAGCTGTTTTGATTTTATATGTATATATATAGATATAAATAGATGTATCATTTTTATGAATTCTCGATCATATAGAGTCTGCTTGAAAATTTTAAGGTTTGTCATCATCTAAACTCATTCATCATCATACTTATTATGTTTACATTTCTCATTTCATTCATTGCATTTACCAATATGTTACTGAGTTACTGATCAGATTTCAAGTTGTGAAGAAATCGTAGTATTACTCAACTTTGTGGATGTTGTATCATCACCTTGAAATTTATTGTGGTTAAAAAGCACATTTTTTATAGTATTCGTCAATTCACTTTCTATGATATTGAGGCGAGCTTCTAAAATTTTATTCATTTCTATTCATATGCTGTTTTTTTTTTAATATAGTTACATTTATTTCTGTTTTTTTGCTATCTTTTTTACCTGATTTTTATGATATTGTAAATTGAAAGAGTGATGGCCAAGATTGTTTGAAGTAATAATTTTTATCATAATATACTTTCCCTTTATCATTGTCTTTTTCTTGACTTTGTTTCACATAATCACGCGCTCGCGCACACGCACACACACATTTATATATAATATTTGTTCTTAATTATTTGGATGATGAATTGAAAGGTATTAGATGAAATTGGAATAAACTATTTGGAATTCTTGAGTTATATTTGTTATTTATATTAGTGGTACAATTTATCATAGTAATTATTTAATTTATGTTTGTTAATTAAATTTTATATTTTAGAAGAAGATCAATTGGAGCCAATTGATTCAATTATTTTTTGCAAGAGCGGGATCCTTCGAAAAGTTTCATCTAGATGATGTGTTTTTTAATTTACTAACTTTAAATTTAACCTTTTTTCTTCTATTTTTTTCATATTGTAATGAAATATTTCTCTATGTAGCTTTGAATACTAAAGAATAAAGGTCGGGATGATGGATTTTTTTTACTGTATGCAATGTAACTTCTACTCTTTTCATTTGGTCATCCACATATTTCTTTTGATCAAGATATATATCTTTGGGCCACTGCATTAGTGTTTTGAGGGCATTTCATTTTATTTTTAGTCATATTTTACTTTTATTTCATATTCAAACGTAACCAACATAAATTAGTATGGTATTCTATTGCAATATTTAAACAAAATTTATATCAACTGGCTGCATAAGCTTACGAATAAAATTTGAAGTATCATTAACTCACATGTATCATTATTATTGGGTAAAGTATCATTATTTATGGGTGAAGTATCATTAACTCACATGTATTGATCCGTCTCATGTATGAGACCGTCTCATACAAGTTTTTATCTTTTAATTTTTTAGATTTTCTTCACTGTTAATTATTTGCATGTTGCTCTAAAAAATTATTTTCATATTTAAAAATCCTTCCAATTTTTAATAGTATGTATTTATATTTAGAAATCAATTGTCTTTTTTCAACATGCATTACACGTGCGAAGTTAGCAACAAAAAGAAACACATTTTTAGAAAAAAAAAATAATCATGAAAATTTACTTATTACTTGTCCAAAAAAAATTGTCTTCCTTCCAAGTAAAGAATCATATTTTCTATCTTATTTACATCCTAACTTATAACATACAAATGTTTTTTGAACAATATTACTTATCAATTTTTTTGTTATTTAGACGATCCACCTTCTTTTCTGCCATAATATAATTTACCATCTTTTAGATAATTGTGTGTTCTCTTTTAAGTTTTATTTATTTTTAATTATTTGATCAAAGTTTCAGTCAAATTTTTTAATAAATTGATTGGGTTGAATAACAAAGAAGTTAGCAACTTTGTTATTTCAATTTAAATAAGGACCAAATGAGATCAAATAGATAAATAGAGAGGGCTATTAAAACAATAAAATTTGTCCAACAACCTCTCAAAACACAACAAGAAAATACATAAACTTGAGAAAATGTATTATAAAAGTGGAATGATCTACTAAACCAAAAAAAAAAAAACCCGTCCAAGGATCTATCAAAACAAAACATATTATATATATAAAAATTTAGTGACCTAAGAATGAGTTAACATAAAAAATTATTTTAGAAAATCGCTACTTTTGCTGCAAACCATTGTAAACAATTAAATATCAATTATGGTAATATATTTTTGAAAAATTAAAATAACTTTATTTTTTATTTTTTTTAATTATTTATCAATTTAAATATGTGTTGATTCATAATATTGTAATGCATTTTATTTTTTATTTACATATGTTCATAACATTATTTAGTAGTCTTCAGTAAATAAAATTGATGGAAAAAAATATTGTAGATTAATAAATTGCACACAATATATTTATTTATCAATTTAAATATGTTTAATTCATAACATTGTAATGCATTTTATTTTTTTATTTATATGTGTTCATAACATTACTTAGTAGTCTTCAGAAAATAAAACTGACAGGAAAAAAAATTGTAGATTAATAAATTACATACGATATATTTCTTCCTTACAAGTTCAATACAAGGAAAATTATTCAGGTAATGTTGTCTTATATCCAAATATCACTTATACAATTTAATATTTTTTTATACTTCACTTTTGTGAAAAATATTTATTTGTATTTATAAATATTTTATATTATTTAAACTTAAAATGCGTAAAAGTCTCTCCGTGCATCGCACGGGAGAAATATTAATACATTACTAGTATTTCTCCCGTGCGATGCACGGAGAGACTTTTACGCATTTTAAATTTAAATAATATAAAATATTTATAAATGCAAGTAAATAATTTAAGAACTTTCAAGCTTGAGTAAATAATAACAAAATATATATACATAAATAATTATACGCAAGTGAAGTATAAGTATTAATTTTTATATATAAGATAATACGAATCAAATAATAGGTCTAATATTGGACTTGTGAAGAGAAAATATATTATGTGCAATTTATCGATCTATATTATTATCTTTTTATAATATTTATAACACAGATTCAGCCAGTTTTAGTTATTGGAAACTACTAAATAATCTTATGGACATGTGTAAATAAAAAATGAAATGCATTGTAATATTATGAGTTAAACATATTTGAATTGATAATAAAATAATTAAAAAAGGAAATAAAAAAATAAAAGTACCTTCATTTTATTAAAAAAATGTATTAATAAGGTAAAAAAACATATATGGTTCCTTACTTGAACCAATACACTTATTTTTTGATGATTAATAAATGAATTTCCATTATTTTCTTGCAGAAAAACGTATCCTTTAAATTGCTAACTTCTAACGTGTAATGCATGTTCAATTTTAAATATAAATATTACTAAAAAACTTAAAACATTGTTAAATATAAGCAAATGATTATTTTAGAGAAACAAGCAAATAAAATATATAAAATGACATTACGAATAGTTAACATAAAAACATAAATAGTTATTACAAAACTAATACCCTCACTACTATCATGCTCTTAGAATACTAATGATAAATTTTCCTCTTAAGCTTCTGTAACCAATTGCTACAAATTTGGTCTACATGTTTCGATATAATACTATAAATTTTGTGTTGTTTTGAGCATGAAACCAGACGCAAAATATGAAATAAAATGAAATTTCCTCAAAATTACATTGAAATGGCCGGGGACGGACGCATGAATTTTAATTTGGGGGGCAAAAATTAATTATAATGCAAAAAACAAGTGAAACAAATAAACATGTATTTAAATTAAGTACCTTGCAGAATTTGAGCAATGATGTCAAAATTTTCAATATATATCACCATAATCAATAACGCGACATTTCATACCAAGTATTTTGCGAAAAAAAAAGACTTATCTTTCTCTGAAAGAAAGAATAAAATTTTCCGACTTTTATATTAATTATTGAACCTATTTAAAAATTAATAAAGAATCATCAATCATGCTTCTAACTTTTTTGCTAAAAAAAATATGGTAGGACAAATATAAAATTATAAGAAAATTGAATATAATCATATTAGGAGAATGTAAGACTTAATAAAAAAAAATAACTTAAATGGATAATGTTGTGAACCTGACATTTAGACATTTTTTTGATATTTTTTTGAAGGTATTTAGGTAGTAGAAATGGGAGAAGTTGAGAAGAATTTTAGAGAGAGAGAGAGTGAACGAGAAGAAATGGGAGAATTTTGAGTAATTTTCTTCTTACCCTTTTTCCATGAAATTACAAGGTATTTATACCTTACATCAAAAAATAAAAATAAACCCTAACATATAAATGGGCCTCATTAATGAGTTATTGGGCCACTTTTGGGAATAGAAAACAACTTAATTAAATAAAAGCCCAAACCACTGGCGTGACCTGATTCAGATCTATCTACTTTGACAAACTAACAATTAATTTCCCCAAATTGAGTGCTGAGCGGTTCACCTAAAAACTCCAGTCTTTCACAATTCTTCTCCGCCAACATTCTTTAGCTTCTCCTCTATCTCCTCCTAACCCCCAACTGCTTCCCAAACTTCTCAACCCTTATCATATTGATAAATGTCAGGTTCACAACAGATAATTTGAACACAACAATTAACGATAAGCACTATTATATTGTACGTGAATTGTGAAATCATAAAAGATAATAAAATCCCAGTATTAAAGTCTTTAATCATTCATTTTTAAATGATCAAATCCATAAATATAACCTCAAATGTGTTATGAATTAAACTTAAAGGAAATATAAAATATAAGATACTGATATGAATAAAGAGAGAAAAAAAAAGAACTTACCCGCACCTCCAGAACAACAGCCAAATGAGCAGAGACGAAAAGGGTGGAAGTTTTTTTTTTAGTGAATTGAGTTTTAATTTCTTTTTTAGATAAATATCTATTAAATATTATTATATTTGGGCCATAAGTAAATCTATTTACTTTATCCCCCGATATAAAGACCCACCACATTTGGGCCAATAAAATATATTGGAATTAGTCCAGTGATCTTAAATTTAGGGGGGAGGAAATATTTTTTTTATATAATAAATTATATATATGTATATATATTGTAGTGTTGTGAAAATTTGAGAGGTATGACTGCCACCACCAGTACCCCTGAGCCCGTGTCTGGAAATGGCCCACAAAATATGCACATATAGATCAAAAGAAGTATGTGAATGATCAAATTGATGGAAAATTTACTACGTACAATAAAAAAATGACATCATTCCAAAGTATATTATTTATTATTAGAGCAACATAGAGAAATCTTCCACAATAGCACGAAAAGACGGGAGAAAAAAAAGTTAAAAAACGTTAGTAAATTAAAAAAACTCAGGTAGATGAAACTTCTCAGACGATCGATTCCAATATTGCAAAGGTTATTGAATAATTTGGTTCTAATTAATCTTCTCTAAAACAGAAAATTTAATTAACAAACATAAATTAAACCCATGAAACCAGAAGAAACAACAAACAAATTGGGAATAACATGAAAAATGTGATAAAAATGACTACTTCAAAATGATAGAAAAAAGATATCGGTTGTCACTGTTTCAAATTGCAATATTTTAAAAATCACTGTAAAAAAGATAGCAAATAAATATAAACGAATGTTGTAATTATCTTCTAAAACAAATAAAATAAAATAAACAATTTAAATTCAACCGGTAAATGAATATGCATGCCATAAATCAGGAATATTCCTACCATTAATCCCATTAATCCTTTTAATCTTAATTAAGGTAAATTACATAAATACAAAAATTTCGATCAATTGATTTAAAGTCTACATAGATATGATTAGTTTCTTTCAATATAATTACGAATATATCTATATACTAAAATTGATTTACATTTTACATATATATAATTAATCCACCAATCTATTATACATTCCATCAATCTATTATTAATGTTTAAATATAAGTATATTATAAGTTTAATAATGTAGATCAATTAAAGCATGATTAGCGATGTTAATTGCAAAATAAATAATGTATAATTATATTTAATTTGTTATATATTTCATATTGCATGCATGATCACTTTCTCTTCCTTTTCAATAATATTTATATTGCAATGTTAGTTCATTATTTTATAATTATCCACAAAACTATATTTCTATATCTATACCTTGCATGTTGTATATTTTTTACCTTAATTAATCCATCCAAATTTTAGATCATGAATTAATCAGTATCCGTTTCTTCAATTAATTATTGATTTGCAAAATCAAATCCGAAAATCTGGAACATAAACACGACTTTAATTCAATATCAAATTACATTGCATGTTTTGAGCCTAAATTAGTACGCCTATGGTTCTTTCAATATATATAGGCATAGCCAATGTAAATCAACGCAATGTGCATTATGTGATTATTAATATTAATTTCATATTGCTTACATTTACGTTATTACATTCTATTTTCTTTCAAATAATTGGTTTATATTTTGTATGCGTTCTTATTTTTACGATGATTTTTTGTTCTTGATTTATTTTTTTGGTAAAATAGTACATGTAAAATGAAAAAATTATAAATACAAATATTAATCTAATTAACTTATTTTTAATTGGCAGGATCTAGATGGAAGAAACATAATCATGACGAAGGAGGAGTGGCGTATCTATGTACTTCTGATCTCGAATATGATCGCAAAAGGGAGAGATAAAATGAGAAAAGCATTCGCTCATCTTATTTTTTCTAATTCTTATTTTCTTAAATTTGTTCATATTTTTAATTTAAAGGAGTAACCTAAAAAATCATTTTCTTTTCTGGGGAGGTGGGCCTTTTATTTCATTTGCAGCAAACAGTTCACGAGATGGAATGGAACAATTTAATTTGTATGAACATGCGGATACATTGTATTATGCTCAATTTTCTTTTATATATTTTGTTAATGGTGATATTGCTAAGAGTTGAAAATTGAGAAAAATCAGTAAAGTAATTTGATCAAAAAATAGACATGAATGGAATTTAGTTTTGCTATGGCAGCAAATACGCACATATGCTTGCTATAGGAATTATGGAAAATCTAATCAATTAAGGATGTTCCTTCAATATTGGGACAAAAAATTCTCACTTTGTAGGATTTAGGATTTTAATTTTCTATTTTTTCCATTGTATGATTGAATGAGTTTATTTGATTAATTTCTATTGGCACTAACAATACTTCAAAATATAGATATGGAGTCTGTTGCAGTTGTTGCAAAAGAAAGGGTGTTCATTGCATATAAGATTATTGACACTATTCAATAGTTTCTCATTACATAGAAGATTTGCACTCAACAATTGACCGAAGGAAAAGATTGGCAATCATCAACATGAATGTAGTGATCGATGAAGGGTTAAATTAGCATGAATCGTGTAATTACAACACTGATTTGCGAAAAGGAAGATAATATACAACTATTTTATTTGTTTGTTTTTTAAAGTATATATATTAGCTGTGATTCTATACAAACATCTATTATATATACTTCTATTTTTGAATGACAACATTTTAGATTTGTTTCATAAAAAATGTAGTTTTATACAATCAAGGTGGAAATGTTATATTTTCACTAATTTACTATCATTTTATATACTCAAACATTCAATTTTGACGCATTTATTATATTAACACCAGATTGTACTAGATAATTTAATTATTTTATTAACATATATGCCTTTATTCAAAATGACACCCTACATAAATTTGAGCGATTTCCATTTGCTCCATATATGTTGGCCCCAACTCCCCAAGTCTTTATTGTATAGATTCAATGAATTTTTGACAGAATTTAATATATTTATATTGCGAATACAATCATGTTATTCACAATTAATGGTTTGCAAATGTATTGTCTATATATATAGTACATAGATCCATTAAATTAATATTAGGTTTCTAATAAATTATACTATCAAATAAAATTAATTTTTGTTTTAGTTTAATATTTTAGTGTTTACTGTTTTAATATAAGATTTATGTTTATATACTTATGATTCAATTTAAAATTTAAATTTAAATTAGCTAAATAACATGCATGTATTGCAATATATATTTATATTAGAGATCTAGCTAATTTACGTAATGCAAAAACGGTTGGATAATTTTACAAAATATTATATATTTACTTAAAATGCAAAAATGGTTCAATAATTTTACAAAATATTATATGTTTACTTTAAATTTGGAATCATTAATTTGTCCTAAAAACTATGCATATACACTTATCAATCGTACAAGAATAATTAAACTCATTCAACCAAGAGAACCGTTATCAAGATTGTATTCATGTTTTATCTTTTTCACCTCAGACTTAAAAAATAGGATTTTTTTGGCATTACATAATATATTTTTCATTTCAAGAATTTAAAAGTTTAAAAATAAAATTTTGAATTAAATATATTAGAAACTTAAAATGATATAATTTTAAATATATTAATTTAAAACATTTTTAATTTTTAAGTTATATATATATATATATAAATCAAGATGCACATCCAAAAGTTTAAATTAAATATATATAAATCTCAAATTAAATGTATTAGTTGATCTTATCAATTTAATGTTAAATATTTTTAAAAATTTTAAGTTATCAACTTTAAATATATTAGTTAAAATAATCACATCGAAGAAACTATCAAATACTGTTCTACATGAACAATCAATACATTGTGAGACCTATTATGATTTTTCCACCTTTCTCAGTCATTTAGTCGAGAACAAGTGTAATATTTTATTTTATTGTTTTAATATTAAATATATTTTTAAATTTTTATAGAATTTAAATAATTTAAAATTAAAATTTTGAATTAAATATATGAAAATTTTTGAATAAAATATTTTAAATTTTTTAAGTTAATTAAATTTGTTAAAAGATCAAATAAAAATGTTTTTAAATTTTAAAAAATAATATATTTAAGTTTTTGTAATTTTAAATATATGAAATATAATTGAAACAATTAACTTTTGGGTGATTATGTACATAGCCTAATTTTTTTCACCACCATAACCCCTTATCTAAAAAATTAATTAATATATTAACTAATGTATTATTTTAACTCTATAACCTCTTAACTTCGAACATTAATAAGAAAATAAAATAAAACCTCATTCCTATAGCCCCAACCTTATATCCCGATGATCATCTTTAAAAAAAATGTGAAGCAAACGCAAGAGCCCCCGCTCTACACAGCCCGATGATCATCTTTTAAAAAGCAAAATGAAGCAAAAAAAACAAGAGGCCAGGTCTGGATTATCTTAAGCAAACTCAAATTTTCATTAAAGATCGCTACAAAAAAAATGTATGTTCACTAATGATTAAATTTTAGGAAAATAGATTGTCGAGATTTGAGAAAAGATTAGATTTTGGCATAAAAGCTTTACATTTGTGTCCCAAAGAAAGTGTATATTTATCAAATATCAAAGTTTTTATGTGGAATTCTTGTGGATGATTGGATTTTTAGAGTATGATATTAGGTTGAGATTAATTGAATTATAAAATTAGGCATTTCAATGTTCTAACAATCCTATTCTTATTCGGGTGGAATGTGTTTCTTCAACATGGAACTAAAGATCAAGAGACACAACATTAACAGTTTCTTATTAGTGTGGAGTGTGTTTCTTCAAGAGAGTTTGTTATTTCGGTTCTCATATTTCGGTTTATACACATGTAAAATATTTTTTAATTAATCAATTAGCTTTGAACCTCACTGTCTTCATAATGATTGAAATTCATCTAATCAGATATGCCAATATATATTTACTTCAATTAATTGAGTTGACTATCATACATTTTAATGCGAAAAAAAAAATGTTTTACATAGTAGTATAATATATATATATATATTATACTCCCTCCGTTTCATTATGATTGTTGTTTTAATTTATTTATTTATTTTATGTCAAAATATTTATTGTTTTAATTTATATATTTTCACACACTCTTTCTCAAATTTAACCATATCCCAAAGCCTATTTTAACAAAATATAAGTGAATAAAATTTTATCTTATGTATGACAGATGAGTATATTAGTTCATAAAAATTAATTGTAAATTGTAGAAAAAAAAAAACTAAAACAACAATAAAAATAAAATGGAGGAGTATATATACACACATGTTTATATGCAATCAAACACACATATACTTTGAATATGTGCATCTATGTGAATAAATAAATATTTTTATATTAAAATTATTTAAGATATATAACTATCATATTATAGTATCTATTTACAATAACATAATTTATAAGATAGTTTAATGTTGTCATGCTAATTTAATTGTTGGGACTTGACTATCGTAGGCATAAGATGCGTAGAATTACTATAATCTGCCCATTTTTAAGATATTATCTAATATTTTAAAAAAAATACAATAATCTGATTTGTTAATTAACAAACACAATCTATTGCAATTAACTAATTAGCATTATTCATCGTTGATAATTAGGGTAACCAATATTGGATTGATAAAACCTAGAGCATATATTTTAGTAAGTCAATCAATATTTGAAAGTAATTATTAATTAGAATAATTGAAAAATTCTAAATACTCCATATATTGGTAAGTCAATCACCCATAGTTAATATATATCCCGAAAAATAAATAATTTAAAAACCAATCCCTATAAATTAAGAAATTGCCGATATTTGATTTCACTAATTGACTCGTGTATTTCATGTTTATTTCCATTTTTGTTCTATAAGTCGAAACATATATGTAAAATTCAAAAAGTTTTTCATTGGTATTTATCAAATGACAATGGATTGCAGTTTCAATAATATTAAAAAAAATATTATTTAATTCTATTACGCATATGTACTTTTGTTTACTATTTATAATATTCAGCAATTTATCATAAATAGTTTTATTGTACTTAGGATTCTGCGACAATTGTGTGTACAGTGACAAACCAATATTTGATTTCACTGGGATCAAATAATAAGAAATAAAAATTCACATGTGATATAATTTTACGACATCAAATTTAATTTTCCCATTTGTATTTACTATTCATGTACATATACACAAACTTTTTTAATATTAATTTTTCTTTATATATATATATATATTATTTTCCTAACTATATGTTATTCATATCGATTCAATATAATTAATTACTATTTATAATCAACGGTTATACTATATACATCATCATGACAATAAATCAAATACTTAATATCCTGTGCAACGCACAGGTGAAAAGCTAGTTAATTTATGAGAGGTCCACTAATACATTGGGTTCTAACTCAAAAATTATATTTCTCTAAATAACTTGGTCCAACTTCCTAAGATGGCTCAATTACAGGTTTTGGGGTATTATAGCTCATGATGAGAAAAATATCACTTTTAATACTGAAAATTATCATGCTTATTTTACTGAAAATTAAGTACTGTGAAAAGAACAAATAGTTGTATATTTTTATAATTATTACTATACTTTTTTATTGAAAAAAAAATCACTTCTAATAGTAAAAAATATCACATGTCGCGTGTGTACTGCACACGTCCCGATATACCTAAGGTTAATATTGTACTATTGCACATCTTGATGCACAAAAGACAATCTCTAAGGATTGAATTTGAAGCGAAACTATATTTAGGTTTGATTATTATTATTATTATTATTATTATTATTATTGCTGCAATTGCAACTAGTAAAGTGGAATTAATTTATATTTACGTACTCATGAATATCTTAAATATAAATTATTCTAATATATAATCGATAATTTATTAATACAAGAACTAATTAATCATGCATGCTTTATATATTATATATACACAACAATAAATTTCTAACAATTAATATTAAATTATAAATTAGAATGTTGTATATCAGCCAATATATGTGGTATGATCAATGATGTATTATTCTCTAATTAAGTTTCACCATGTGTTATACTTTCAAATTATGTATTTTTTTTTTCATTTTTTTTTTCTTCAAGTTCATTTTTTTCTGTGTTTTAGTTTTAATTTTACAATTATTTATCAAGATTCATTCTATCCAATTAGAATTTATAAATATTTTTGAACATTTTTTAATTTTCAGTTTTCAACTAATAATTCTTTATTATGGTTGATTATTTCATAATTATAATTAATTTATATTTTTTAATTCATTTTTATTGTATTTATCAATTATGGTTATTTATATTATAATTATTTTTATTCTATGATAAATATTATTATATTATAAATTTAATAATGAAACACGGAGTGAAACACAGAAAAGTACACATAACCAATTACATATATCAAGTTTATTAATACAATTAATTAAGAACTACAAATTACATGAATGCTTTATTATTTATCCAAACCAGCCAATATCTTAATGAAGTCCACCACCACCGCGACAGAGTTGTTCGCCGCCAGCGGAACAAAGGCGGCGGCCTCATTGGATTTGGCCGAGCCGCCTCCGGAAAGTGCCCTGAAAATGACGAAAGGCACCCTTTGCTGGTGGCAAACCAATGCCACGGCTGCACTCTCCATGTCTATAGGGCTCACTTTAAATTTTTTATTCAAAAAAGTTTTGTATGCATCGTTGGCCAAGAAAATGTTGGCACTTGCACCCTTTGAAACCATCGACTTTTGGAGAAATAGACAAACAAGTTGTTGGATTTACACATTTATCCAATTCCAAGCCCTGGATCATATCAAGAGACAATAGATTACATATATATTTTAGAAAAATCAATTGCATACATACTCAGAAGTTATTATATTTTTTTTAGGTACCTCTAATTTCTTAGCGAGTTTGAGGTAATCTGAATTTACAGGGACCCAAAATGCATGCTGTCGTTGCTCCGGCACGCCGTCGACCGGGAAAATTTCTTCAGGTTGATACCAAACATTATTTAAGAGATTGTTGTTGGAGCTGCAATTACTAACATTTGTAGCATAATTTGCAAATTTTAGGTATCCAATTTTTCTTGTGTAGTCTCCATTTGCTTCGAGGGGTAGTTCGTCTTCTGGCCCATCTCCGTACCTCTGCAAATTTTAAGAATTGATTCGGTATATTTGAATATTAGATCCTGTTAATTTGAGCTCAATTAATTTGTGGAATTTATAGGAAAAAAATAATTAAAAAATGTACCTGCCAATTCCAGAGGGCTGTATGGGACCAATATTTAGGAATTGTAACATCTCCAACATTGAGAGATGTATTTGCATTTCCAGCAATCCCATAATGCACCACTCCTTTTACGTTGAACAAACTTAGCAGCAGCTGCGTCGTCACGCCCGCATTTAACTATAACGTAACATTCAAATTTAATTTAATATTATATATATATGTGTGTGTGTGTGATAGTACATCCTACTTACACGTCTATTTACTAATTATCTTAAACTGGTGAGAGAGAGAGAGATTCATATGTAAACCATGGCAAGGCCAGTCATGACCAATACAACTCTTTCATCATAAATTGTTCCAAATCGGAATCTCTTTCCTGTGAAAAACAATATTATGTTGAATTTAGATGGTAAAACAGTAAAACTTGATTCGATAAACATGTAAAAATATTCGCAAAATTCAACACACACACACACACACGTATATATACCTGCAAAATCAATGGTGAGATTAGTAGGTTTGTAGGTAGGGTGCTGAAGAAGAGGGTTCATCTCAAACATGTTTGGAATGACCAACCCAAGATAAGGGCCATCTTTGTTAGCTTCATTTATCAATCTTTGTGTTCTTTCACGTATTGCATGACATGGGATTAATATTAATGTCATCAACCCCAATATTACTATAACCATAATCCTTAATTGAGCTCCCATCTCCACTTTATATTTGTTTGTGTGTGTATTTTGAGAGGGAGAGGGAGGGAGGGAGGGAGGGAGAGAGAGTCATGAGGAAGTCGAGATTTTATATATATATAGAACCAGAATCCAAGTTAAAATAAAATATCAATACTAACGGACTGAAAAACACGTTGGAAAGTTTGACTTTTAAATTAAGTTTGCCACATCCTAATGCAGATATTTATATCTTTCTTTTTTAATTAGTTACAAATATGTATATCCTTTATAGGGAATGCAAAATAAATATGCAATATCATGGGATGAGACCTTCTATTGCACTTTTTGCACGTGTTATAATATTCTCTATTATGTAAATTAACAATTTTGCATTGTAATGATCGATTATTAAAAATTTAAAATTAAATACTATAAATAATTAAAAAACTTAATTAATTATGTCGTAGAATCAATCATAAATAATAATAATTACAAAATTAAACTAAAATAAATTAAATTTAAACTAAAAAACTTATAATTAATCTGATAATGAAATACGAGATATATACCACATATAAAGTGTGGCCGGGGATCCAGACTGAGTGAGTTCGAAGGGTCGGAATTAAAAAAAATTCCATTTAATTAATGTGATTGTTTTCTATTCTATGGGGATTAATTAATGGGTTAATTACTATTAAATACATGAACTGAACTTTGACATAATTTGCAATTTTAAGGTGAACTTTAAAATGTTACAATTAAAACGCAATCTTGTAATTTTTTTGCAAAACATACACAATTCACAATAATATGAAAATCCAACATAATATTTTATCACGATATTTATTGCATTAATGAATTCAAATTTTAATTGTGCTATATATCTATATAATTTTATAATATTTCATATTATATATCTGTTTTTCATTCGTTGGAAATTTTGGGGTGTCTATTTTGTAAAAAATTACAACTTTGTATTTTAACTATAATATTTCAAAGTTCGTGTCTAAATTGCAAATTAATTATATCAAAATTTAATTTTATGCATTAATCATCATCAACCCTTAATTAATTGGATTTCGAGTTCAAATCCCTTGAAGTTGGTACTTGATAGGCCCTCTATTGGAAGAATTTCTAATTTTGTTTTGACTTGGACTTATAAGATTTTATGGTTTATATTGGCTTCACTCTATGTGAACTTAAGAAATAAAAATAGTGGACGCCGGGAATGAGTTGGAAATAAAATAAAATAATAACGCTTGGAAAAGTATTAGCCGTGTTGCATTAATATTCGGATAGTAACTCATATCTAATTTTGAATGTACCAAGCTGAGAGTTGAGACGATTTGTTTCTTTTTCTTTTTCTCTTCTTCTACATTTTATTGAGCAAGTTGAGGGTAGGTAGGGATCGGACAGGTTATAGATTCTATTAATTGATGCATGTTTCAGAGTGATTAATGGCACGAAAGGATTAAAATAAATATTTGTAGGTGCACTAGTTGCGTATAAGATTTTATGTCGAATCGTGAGACACATCATATTTTTTAATGTTATAAGTGATATTTTTATGATAAGTGACATATTTTTTTCAATCTAAAAAATATAGTAATAATTACAAAATTATCACCGTTTTTTTTATTTATCTTTTTAATTTTTTAGCAGTATTTTCCGATAAAATAAACGTATATACTTTTCAATATTAGAAGTAATATTTTCATACTAATCTGATATGAATATTATGCGCATTTGATGTACCAGAATATTCAGTTTACCACGAGCCTAATAGCTTCTAATAATGCTGCCCTAATTTATATCACGCGAAATCCTATGTTGCCACTTTCATTATACCTCAAGTTTTGAAATAGGAGAAATGCAGAAAAATTCCATGTTGCTCGTTTAGGCCGCCTGCCCGACTATTGGTTTTTTATTTTTTTAAAATATTTTAAAAATGTTTTTACAAAAAATATTTTGGGGATATATTTTACTTGTTAAGTAGATGTTAATTATGTTCATTCTGATTTTTTTTCAACTCTTACCATGTTAACAATAATGTTGTGGGTTTTAATTTCACATGATATCGTTGAAAATACACACATATATTGTAGTTTACATATCAGAAGGCAATATATATATCATAACGAACATAATTAACATGTATTAATGTCGTCATTCATGTTCCCCAAATATTTTTCGCAAAATCATTTTAAAAATATTTTAAAAAACAATAAAAACCAAAAGTCAGATAGGCAGCCCAAACGGGCACCATCGAATTTTTCGAGAAATGTACGAATTAGCTTCAGCAAAGTCCATTTCCTACTTTCCATTAAAAGCCCAACCAATTAGACAATACCATATTTCTTCTTGGTCCAATCCCTAAAAATAAAACCACCCACAACAGTTAAAAAGGAAATTCTATTCACAACCCCAAATTAATTAATATATAAATATTATTTTTGTTAGGCATTTGTACCCTCATAGCTCCATGATTTATACTCCTACTAAAAAACTCTAATCCATAGGCATAGTCCCCACCCTCCTTTGATTAAAAACCAAATAAAAGAAAATATTATATATCTAATCTATATATATATATATATATATATATATTATATAAAAACAGAATAGTAGAGACAATTTTGACTATTCACATTTTAAGTACATTTGTTTTGAAAAAAAGAATTCAATCGGCATTTGAGACATGTAACATGTTTGATGAAATTATGATCAATTAATGAAAAGGGTTGATGAAAAGGTGTCAATTTCAAATTCAAAACCACCGGTCAAAAACTTATTTAAGAAGCTTTCAATCATTATTTCACTCGCATTCAATTTTCGATCTTTCTTCTCAATCTCTTCATTATAAAAAATCAAATTCAGATTTTTTCTTGTATTATTAATCCAGAAATATACCTAAAATCAGCCTCAACATTGTGCCCTTCTCTTTCTCTTCTCCTCCATGTTGTGGGAGCTGAGCCAAATCAAATTCATCGTCTCCAATCAACACTTACAAATTATTATCAGAAAAATAGCGAAAAATTACTTGAAGGTTGATGATTTCAGTGGCGAGGAGCGAGGTTCCGCGGCACAAATGGGGGAAAGAAGTTGAGAGGAAGGACTTCAGTTTCTGCGCTGCTGATCTGAAATAACAAGAGCAGGGACAACTGGCTGAATGGGGGAAGAAGATCTAGAAAACATAATTGATCTTTCACTTTGAGGGAATAAATATTTTTTTGTTCATTCATTAGTTTAATTTATGAAAATTTGAAATCTTTATTGTTTTGTTATATAAATATTTTTTTATACATTGTACATTTCGGTAGGAGAGGTATTAACCTGATGATGAGATGCACCAATGGGCTGTCGTTTCTCCGGAGGGGCAAGGCAATGATTTGAAAATAATTATTGGAACAAAGTTATAACAACAAAGATAACTCAGCAACATGGTAAAATGAAGTAGGGTTCTCTCCAGAACATGATTTTTTGGCCACGTATGCGATATTTAGAATAAAGTGTTGTAGAAATAGCATGGTTACAGACTTACCATCCTGGTCATTGGATATTTTATGGCCAAGCTGTGGTGTGGCAACTACATCAAATTTTACTTGTTTGGATAGCATATGTTATTTGAAATATTTTATGCTTCAATGATGATGCATATATATGTTACAATCTATGACAAATTCATTTTAGAGAAATGGAATTTCTTTGTCACATTCATTTTCTTTTAATTTTTTATTTCTGGGCCCAACAACTATTGAGCATTGAGTTCGTTGAGAATTTTAGAAGAAATTGTGTATTTCGTGTTTGTATGTTAATATGGTTATTGAGTTTAAAACTTAATTTATTTGTGTGGTGGTCCAAAATAAATTTTCATCTTAATATTTTATCTAATTTTACCCAAATTATTTTTTAAATATACTTTTTCATATTTTTGCCTAAGTTCTATTGAAGTTCGAAGTAGTAGCACATCTTGAATTAAATTAAGCCTAGCATTTATGGTTCTATGTTGAATATAAGCACATTCTATAGTTTGTTGGACATGTTAGGAAATTTGTTTTATTGTTAGTGTGTATTCCATGAATTTACATCCTTCCGGAATGCTTATCAGGAAAATAAGAGTAGTATATTAAATTACATCCAACATGTACCTCTTCATCTATCAAATTAGTAGAAAAAATGTCTCAAACATGTAATGTTGATTATGCAAAAATCTCTCTCATATATTTTTATAAAAGTATTCTTTTTTTACCTCTTGGCTTTTTAGAGTTATTCCTTTTGTTTTTGTAATAGAGTAAGCCAGCCACTATTTTTCCCATGCATAGGTTTCTCCATTTGGGTTTTAGGTTTTAACAAGGCCTACCCGTTTGTTAATTTGCATGTAAAGCTTTCATGATATTAACATTTGGGTTGGTTTGTACGCTTTTTTCTCTCTTTTAAATATAACTTATTCGGGTGATATACACTTAATTAATTGTCAAACAAACTAAACTAAACAATATTAATAATATACATTCATAATTTAATAACCAAAATAGGAGTTTTTTTCATTTTTGATCCCATAGGACATCCCTTCATCCATGTTGGTCCCAATACTATCATTATTAGTCCCAAATTAATTTTTTCTCAATTTTAGTCCCATAAAACACCAATTCTCATTTTTAGTCCCACACATTTAACATTGCCATCCAAAACTAACGGGAGTTCATCACGTGATTCCCACGTGAACTTAACGAGCGCGAAAATTATAGATTTCTACCCTAGTTGCGAATTAAAAATTCCCCATTCCTATTGCAAATTGAAATCCTCCATCCATGCTGCGAAAATCCCCCATCCCAAAATTTCTTCAAACTCCGATAAACAGCTACGCTTCCTCCTCTGCCCAGCGTCGTCGTCTCGAAAAGAAGTTCTCAAGAGTTGCTGATAACTACGAGAGTCTTGACGAAATCTCATTGTTGGGATCAATTTCACTAAGAACAATGTGTGGACATGTATTCTTCCCTTCATATAAGAATTTGTGCATTTGAGTAAAGAAATATTATCGACTTGACCCTTCATACAAATTACTGGAAATCTTAAGTTTTATTGTCAGATCATAGAAGGAAATAGGTAGAGAATGGTGGACAAAAATTGAACCCTTGGTTTCTCTTTTCAAAAAATATATATTTACACAAGATTTCTCTTGTTAATTTTGAGGTGATGATTTTCTCTCTGATCAAATGTTGAGTTTTTCCCTCTCATCAAATGTGGCCTCAGTTTGTTGACATCAGATTGTTGAACTGGTTTAAGGTAGAACTCTTCTGGGTTTTTATTGCTACAAAGTGTGAAAAAAGTTGAATCTTTTCTAGTTAAGTTTCACAATTTCACATGTTTGGTTAAGTTTTTTAGACAAGTTTAAAATGCAGATTTATGTAATTTAGTCTTCTATCTTAATATGTGTGAGTTCTAGTAGTCATGGAACTCACCACTTTCTATTGAAGCAATTAGTATTATGTTGGAATTTGAGAGATAGTATTTCTGTGAAGATCTGTTAATCCCATATAAATTTTCCAAATCTTGCTTTTCATATTTTTTTTTTCCTTAAGTTAAAATATGTGGTTGATGATAGAGTTTGGTGTTGCTGCTTTTTCTGGAAAATAAATGAATTTCATGAATTATTAACCCTCAGTATCAACAGTCATGTTTAATTTTCCTACAACATTGATTAGATAACTCTCTGCTATTGGAAAATTTCCTTCACTTAAAAACTCTATTCAAATATTAATTCAAGAGTAGTTTTTGTAGAAATTATACATTAATTAATTATTTATGCTGGAATTTAGAAGTAGTTGTTGCATAAATTAAGGGCTATTCTCACGAATACTCTCACAGAGAACAAAAGAAGTTAGGAAGAATGTTTTTATCATTAAAGTTTAGTTTAGTTTGAGTCTATGAAACTATAAAATGGAGAAAATTTTAACTGCTTTGAGTATTTTTTGTGTTAATTATTTTTGAAACTTTGCACCAACTTCCTTTTTTGAAATAGAGAATACTAATTCACGAACCCAGTTTCCTTAACAGCTTATGTGAACATGATGAATAATAGCTTCAATCTTCCAACAAATTTCAAAATTTGATGTTATGCTTACTTGAATTTGATGTTGAATGCTTACCTGAAAATAATGTGATAAATGTCACCTATCTCTTATGTAGAATATTGATAGGAATGGTGAGCAAAATATTCAGCAGAAAGTTGAAAAGATTGATGAAAATAATGTGATAAATTCTGAGCAGAATGTTGAAGTGAAGGATATGTTGGATTCTGACAGTTCAGATTAGGATTTTAATGGTAGGGAAGACAGTTGTGAAGAAATTATCGATAACATTATTTCAAGAAAATATTGATAATGATGCTGAGTGGGTGGGCATAAAACGAGGGCAGAATGATGAAGAAAGCTCAGATTCAGATTCTTGTGATTATGCAAAAACTGAAAGTGATTTTGAGAGTGCAACATTAGATAATGATGTGTTACTTGATAGTGTAATTAGTGAGAGGGCATCAAGCTCACATGTTGGAAACTTCTTGTGGGACAACTGTTCAGCAATAAGATTGAGTTCAAGGATGTTGTGAATGATTACTTAGTGAAAATAGGAAGACCGAGCAAGTTTGTTAAAAATGACACAAGGAGAATATATGCAAAGGCAGGAAGATAGATGAAGGTTGTGGCTGGCATATCAATGCACTCAAGGTGAAAGACGAAGCATTATTTCAAATCAGAGAAATGAATTTAACACATATGTGTGCAAGACAGTTCCATGTTGAAAATGCAAAATCAGGATGGTTAGACAAGAACTTTGAGTTCACTTTTAGGTGTGATCCTAAGAAGAGTGCTAAAGGTTTCAAGAGCTCTGCAATCACTAAACTTAGAGTTCATGTATCTCCACAACAAGCTTTTAGAGCTAGACAAAAGACACTTAAGAAGATTGAAGAGGACATCACTAATCAATATTCCAAATTGTGGGATTATGCAGAGACTTTGAGGCTTAAGAATCCTGGCTCAATTATTATTCTCCAACTAGAAACTACATCTACTGGAAAAAACTTTAAGAGTTTATATGTGTATCTTGCAGCTGTGAAGAAGGGTTTCTTGTTAGGTTGTAGGCCTTGGATTAAAGTTGATGGATGTCATTTAAGTGGGCCAACCGCATGTGTGTTTTGTGTGCTGTGTGTATAGATCCTAATAATGATCCTTATCCATTAGTGTATGCAGTAGTTACAGTTGAGAACAAAGAGACTTGGGGATAGTTCTTGCAGTTATTGAAGAGAGATTTACTAAGTGAAAAAGAAGATGCATACACCTTTATGCTAGACAAACAAAAATATCTAATTGGTGCTTTTAAAAATGTTTTGCCTGGTATGGAGAATAGATTTTATGTGAGGCATCTTCATGGAAATATGAAGAGAGCTGGATTCAAAGGGTATCAATTCAAAAAATTATTGTGGAAGGCTGCAAATGCCACAACTGTTGCTCCTTTCAAATCAACAGTGCTGGAGATTCAGAAAGTTGACAAGAATTATTTTGACTGGCTAATAGCTAAACCAGCCTCAGAATGGTCAAAGTCACACTTTTCAACTTTTGGAAAGTGTGATACATTATTGAATAACATGTGTGAACAATTTAATCACTGTATGTTGGATGCTCGAGATAAATCTATACTAACTATGTTGGAATGGATAAGATAATATATGATGTCAAGGCTGGAAATATACAGAAATAGGACTAAAAGGAAGTGGGAAGGAAGAATATTATGTGGAAAGATTAGGTTGATTGTTGAGAAGTTAGTTGAAGCGTCTGTAGATTGTACTCCAATTAAGTATGCTTCAAAAAAATACGAGGTGTCAAGCTTTGAAAGAACCAAGTATGCAGTTAACTTGGAAGCTAGAACTTGTGACTGTAGGAGGTGGGAATTGTCAGGCATACCATGAAAACATGCCATTAGTGCAATTTGTTCAAAGGGTAGTGATCCAAAATAATATGTCCATAGTTGTTATTCAATTAATACTTACAATGCAGTTTATAGCCATGCTAAAGCACCAATGAATGGACCAGAATTGTGGCAGACATCAGGGTACATACCTCCATTGCCACCAACATTTCATAAAAGGAAATTTGGAAGATCTCAGAGACAGAAAATTTGGATCCAATGAAAGTCCTAAGAAGAAGAAGCAGAAGAAAAATAACCTTGAAAGATTGATAAAACAAAAGTTCATAGTAACATGTAAATATTGTGAAGGATCATGTCACAATCATCTTGGATGTACAGTGAGAAATGTTATCTCTTCTCACCATTAGTCTTTGTTATAATTATTATTATGTATGCAATTAAATAATTTTTGTATGTTAAATAGGGTGTTGAAATTGAGAAGGGAGTTGAAATTGAAGTCCAAGTAAAAGAAATAATAGAAGTTCTAGTAAGTTGTAGTTTCTGCGGTGAATTTCGCATTGTGCAACGAGGAAGGTTGAATATATTTACTATTTTATGTATATATGGATTTAGTATATATGTAGTGAACTAATTAATTTTACTATCTTTATATATTCATTAGGAAACTGAAGCTGACCTCCTTAATGATATTGAGATTGAGGAAAATACAAGTGTTGAAGGGTTAACTGATGTTCAGATTGAGAAAAACATAGAAGTTGATGTCCAAGAGATGACACAACTTGACTTACCTAATGTCACACAAGATGATGAAGAGGAAAATGATATATTACTTGTGAATTAATTACTATTAATTCCTTTTGGTCACTTAGATAAATATAGTGATATTTTACTATTATTTTTTAGGTTGGTGTGTCTGGTCAATCAAGAGAAAGACCAAGCACTGTAAAGGAGAGACATATGCTTGCAAGAAAAAGAACAAGAGTTGGTGCTCAGATCAAAGCTCCACAACCATTCCAACCATCCCAGCCATATACTATCTCTAGATCAGTTAATGCTCAACACCCAATCCAAGTTGGTGTTCAGAGAGCTCCAACCCCAATTACTTTCCATCAAAATCAGTTTATTGAGAGTTTATCTAGTACTGCTGCAACAAAGTTTAAGGAGAGAGAGAGAGAGAGAGAGAGAGAGAAAGTATTCACTTCAGAAGGCAAAAAGTTTGTTAATCTGTCTGGCTTGCAAGATGTTGCTGCAAGAAGGGAATGACTAGTAAGAAGAAATGATGGGCTAGTAAGAAAAAATGATTCTGTTCTGAAACTCTATTTTGATTAAGATGTTGCAACCCTGTTGAAGTCTTCATCTATGAACCATTTTAGGAACTATTAAGTTGTTTGTGTTTGAAACTCACTTTTAATTCATGTTAGGAAACTATTATGAGACTATGTTATTTCTAGAACTTGTTTTAATCAATAGATTTTATTGAATTTTATGTTTGTGATTTTGGATTTGCAACTCTTATGTTTGTGAAATTGAAAATTGAGCTTGTAATGGGTTTTTAGATTATGAGACCAAAAATGAGTTTTTTAATGGGACCAAAAGTGAGACCGTTAGTTTTGGATGACAATGTTAAATGTGTGGGATTAAAAGTGAGAATTGGTGTTTTATGGGAATTAAGGGATGTCCTATGTGACCAAAAATGAAAAAAACTCCAAAATAGATTTTTGGGGTTGGTAAAATATATGATCATGTGCATATATTACTAAGAATCAAATATTCCAAAATATTGTGTTGTAATGCATGATTTGAAATCTCAACATAAATCGATGAAAAACAAAACACTAAACATCTATTCAAAAAATTGTGTAGAATTAAAAAATATGACAATTGTTAAATTATATTGTGAGAGAGAGAGGAGAAAGAGACAGATGCGTGAATTAAATGCATTGTGGAGATTGGCCCAATTGCTATTTATCTCTCTTGGCCCAATTTCCCTTTTATTTATTCTGGCCTAGTTGCAAGCCCATTACCCCTTAAACCTAATTTCCTATATATGATTTCCCTAACCCTAAATTACCAAAATTGATCTCTCCCTCTCTCTATTAATCCCTCGCGCCGTTTTCTCTCCCTTTAAACCCGACCTCTGATCTCTGCAAGTCTTGAGCTCTGTAAAGCCTTCCTCTCTGTGTTCTTTAACCGGAATCCTGATCTTTGGATCCATGAGTGGCTGTGAGTTGAGAGCGAGTGTGTACCCTAACCTGTGAGAGTGATTTAGAGGGCTTCAAGCCACCGATCCCACTTCTAATCCCCTTTGTGGCCTGAGTCATTATCGCCGGAAGTAGCAGTGCCCCGACAGGAAAGATCTGAGCCATTGTGTCCTTGAGACACCTCTTTCCCACTTCTCAACTCTCTGATTTTCACTATTTTTACTCTACTCTTTCTGTTCTTCATCTCTCTAGCTTCTGCTGTATTTTTGCTTGTTTTATTGCTCGATTCTAACACACTTTCTCTGCAGATTTGTGTCACTTGCCTTGGAAGGAGTAGTCCATGAAGATAACTTACTCTGAGACCCTCCCAAAGCCTAAATCGAGCAAGATTAATGACCCTAGTTGCTTGACCAACAGTGAGGGCGAACCGAAGGAGTTGGGAAACAAGAAGGTGAATTCCCCTGCTAGGCTGATACCCAACAGTGGTATCAGAGCCAGGTTTCCTAGCTAGGGGGCACCCTCCAACCCTCATTCGCCTTACCCTACCGCCGGTAAGAGCTGTCCAACTCACCCCCGACGAGCAAGGCGATTTAGGTAAGTCCGACCTCTCCCCTACCTGGGAGAGTCGGCTCTGGTATAGCTCTAAAACCCTAAGCTCCTCTGTGTGGTATCTAGCGATCCTATTATCAATTTCCGCATGTTTCTGGTTCTGGTGTATTCTCTTTTGTGATCCCTTGGCATTCCAAGCTATTTTCTAACCCTAGCTTACGGTCCAGTTCATCTGGATTCCTCTTTGGGTCTCATCATGCAAGTAGTCTGGATAGCTGGGTTAGTTAAGGGGTCATTGAGAGTCTGTTGAGTGATTTCTGTGCTGTTGGGTGGTTTTCTGCTGTGTGGCTTCTTAGCCTAGTGATATTCTTGATATTCTCTACTCTGTGTGTGTTTTGGCTGTGTTTGGTGGTGAAAGCCTGTTGAAACTCCTGGTATTATGAGTTTCTGAGGAACTGACTCTAAAAATTGAGTCAGTTGGTGATTGAAACAAGTGTTGGGATTGTCATGAGTGATTCCTTGCTCCACAGATAAATCTGTACTGAGAACTAGGCTAGCCTCAGCACTATATTCCCCGGGTATACTTATTTCAGTATTTTGGAGGTGTTCCTCCTAGTTCTGAGGCTGGTTTGCTGTGTGTTCTGGCCTTTTGGGCTATGCAGTGGGTGTTTGGCTGTGTTTTCCTGATCTTTGTGTTGGTGCCTTGTTATTCTGTGCCTTCATTTCATCATGAATAACCTGCATATGGTGCCTTTTAATGGCAGAGATGATTTTCAAGATTGGAAAACAAAAATTGAGTGCATTCTGACTAAAGAAAAGATTCATAAGGCTATTTTTACTAAAATTGATGATTCTTTGGAAGATGGGAAGCTGCATGACATGAATGATAGTGCTAGGGCCACTATATTATTGAATTTATGCAGTTCTGTGGTCAGAAAGGTGTCACACCATAAATGTGCTAAGGAATTGTGGGATAATTTGATCTCTTTATATACTGCTACCTCTAATGAGTCTGCATGGTCCTGACAAACTCAATTCATGTCTTTTCAAATGGATTCTTCAAAAGATGTTGATGCAAACATGGATGATTTCAATAAATTGCTTCAGGATTTAAAACTTGCTGGTGATGATTTTATTGAAAACTATGCCCCTCAAATTTTGTTAGGGTCAATTCCTGAGTCATTTGCTGAGGTTAAATCTGCTCTAAAATATGGTGGATCTAAAATTACTTGTGACATGATTGTAACTGGCCTAAAAGTCAAAAAAAGTGAGCTTAAAGTAAAATCTAAACCTTTGCATGGTGAAATTATGTATGTGAACATGAATAACCCTAGAAACCATCACTACAGTTTTAACAAACCTTTAAATCCTAAAAATCCAAGTGTTTTGGCTGCTGAAAGACATAGAAGAGAAATGCAGGCTAATCCCTCTCAAAATCAGAACCAAAACCATTTTCAAAATCAAAATTTTGACCAAAAGCCTAGAAAGACTTGCTGGAATTATGGAAAACCTGGCCATTTTTAAAATAGGTGCAAACAACCCAAAATGAATAAAGGATTTGTGAATTATGAGCCTAAACATCATGCTAATAATGTGAATGAGGAAGATGACATTTATATGGTGCATGATACTTATGATTTCTAGTTCATTAATTATACAAATGTTGTATCAAAAAATGTGCATAATAATGAATGACTCATTGACTCTGGATGCACTTTTCATGTCACTCCCTTTAAACATATGTTTCACAATTTGCACTATTTGAACTTTGGTCATGTTGCATTAGCTGATGGTCAAAATTGTGAAATACAAGACAGAGGTGATATCTGTCTGAAATTTGAAAATGAAAGCATGCTCACTCTAACTGATGTTAGATATGTGCTTAAATTAAAATTCAGTTTGCTATCTGTGTCCAAAATGGCTAACAAAATGCTTGATGGATCTGTGAACTATCTGAGATTTAAATTTGAAAAAGATTCTATGCTTTATTTCAATGCTCCTAGAAAAGGAGATCTATATGATGTGCAAGCTAAGTCTGTGCCATTACCTATTGCCAACATTGTGCATGAAGATACAACTGCTCTATGGCATGCTAGACTAGGGCACATGAGTAATAAAGGACTTGAAATATTGCATAAAGCTGGTGCATTTGGTAAAGATAAAGTGATAAGCATGTCTTTCTGTGAACTTTGTGTGATGGGAAAACATCATAAAGTGCCCTTTCCTGTGTCTGTCCCTTATCCTAGAAAGTATGTTAGCACTGAAATACTTGAATATCTGCATGCTGATGTCTGGGGCCCAGCTAAAAAGCCCACTCATGGTGGGAATATGTATTTCTTATCTGTGATTGATGATTTTTCAAGAAAAACTTGGGTGTTCCTTATGAAAAATAAAAATGAAGTTTTTCAAAAATTTTCTAAATGGGCCATTGAAGTTCAAAACCAGACTAAGAAGAAGATTAAATGCCTCAAAACAGATAATGGTCTTGAATTTTGTAATCATGCTATGGATAACTGGTGCTCAGATAGAGGTATAAAGAGGCATAAATCAGTTCTCTATACCCCACAACAAAATGGAGTTGCAGAAAGAATGAATAGGACTCTCCTTGAGAGAGTTAGAAGTCTGCTTGTTGCTTCTGGTCTAGATAAACACTTCTTGGGTGAAGCTCTTATGACTGCATCTTATCTGATTAATAGATCCCCCTCTATTCCTCTGCATGGCAACTTACCTGAATCTGTGTTCATAAATAAATATGTCTGCTTGTCTAATTTAAGAATTTTTGGTTGTGCTGCATATGTGCATCAGAAGTTAAGCAAACTTGAACCTAGGGCAAGAAAGTGTGTCTTTCTAGGGTACCTTGAGGGTGTGAAGGGCTATAGGCTCTGGGATAAGAGTGTGCCTAGGTTTAAAACTTGCATAAGCAGAGATGTGTTATTTAATGAACAAGATCTTCCCTATTTACCTGAATCCTCACACTATATTACTCCAAGTGAGGTAGAGAAACTGAATAAAGATGTTTGAATTCATGTTTTCTCCTGGTGTTCCTAGTAAGGTGGATACCACTGTGCTATCTGACTCTGAAGTTGTTAATAATAATGCTCATAATGTTGAGAATGAAAATGAACATGTTTTGGATAACATTGATACATCTGACTATGTGTCTGATCATGAGGCAAGTGATGAACCCTTTAATAATATGACTATGTCAGACTCTGAAATAAGTTCAACTTCTAAAAATGAGCATGAAACCTTGTTTGAGCCTGAGAATCTGAATAATTATCAACTTGCTAGAAATAGGCCAAGAAGAAATGTGAGACTGCCTGCTAAATATGATGATTATAACTTGTCTCTGTATGCCTTCAATGTGTTCTGCAATGTTGATAAGGTTGAGCCCAATTCTTATGCTGAAGCTGTGAACTCTCATGAATCTGATAAATGGCTTGAAGCTATGAAAAGTGAAATTAAATCATTACATGATAATAATACATGGATTCTTGTTGAAAAGCCTGATAACTGCTCCATTGTTGAATGTAAATGGTTATTCAAAATAAAACAAGAACTTGATCATGTAAAATACAAATCCAAATTAGTTGCAAAGGGCTTTACTCAAAAAGAAGGCATTGATTATAATGAAATATTTGCTCCTGTGGTCAAATTTACAACTGTGAGAATTATGCTTGCTCTGGTAGCTCACTTTGATTGGGAACTAAAGCAAATGGATGTAACAACAACATTCCTTCATGGTGAACTTGAAAACAATATCTATACGCATCAACCTGAAGGTTTTATTGATAAATCTTTTCCTAATCATGTCTGTTTGCTTAATAAATCTTTATATGGTCTAAAACAATCCCCAAGGTAATGGAACATAAAATTTGACAAGTGTATGCAAAGTATGAACTTTATCAGAAGCAAATTTGATCATTGCTTGTATTACATACAATCTAAAGTCCCTATGTTTCTGTTGCTTTATGTGGATGATATGCTATTGATTAGCCCATGTCTGAAAACTATCAAGCATGTGCAAAGCTGTCTATGTGCTAACTTTGATATGAAATGTTTTAGTGATGCTAGGAAGATTCTTGGCATGAACATTGACAGAAATAGAGATAATCATACACTTGTGTTACATCAAACTGCCTATGTTGAGCAAGTGTTAAAAAACTTCAATATAGAACAATGTAAACCTGTTTCTGTGTCTCTTGCATCTCATTTCATACTGAGTAAAGAACAATCTCCTAAGAATGAATTTGAATTGAATGAAATGCAAGGTATCACTTATGCTAATGCAATTGGTTATGTCATGTATTTAATGATTAGCACTAGACCAGATATTGCATATGTTGTTTCATGCTTGAGTAGATATATGGCTAATCCTGGTATGTCTCATTGGGAAGCTTTAAAATAGCTTCTCAGATACTTGAAATCCACTATGAACAGTGGTTTGACCTTTTCTAAGATAGCTGATGGTGTGAAATGTTTGGGGTATGATGATTCAAACTATGCAAATGATAGAGATCAAAGAAAATCAACTACCTCTTATGTGTTTACTTTATGTGGTGCATGCATAAATTGGAAATCTCAACTGCAGAACATTATTGCCTTATCATCAACTGAGTCTGAATATATTGTTGCCACTGAGGCTGTTAAGGAAGCCATTTGGCTTACTGGTGTGTTGTCTGAGATAAAGTTTATTGATGATAAACCCCTGATTTATTCTGATAGCCAGTCTGCTATTCAATTGTGCAAGAATCCTGTATTCCATGATAGAACAAAGCACATTGATGTGAGATTCCACTTTATAAGAGATATTGTGGAAAAATAGGATGTTTTACTTGATAAAATCCCTTTTGAATACAACCCAGCAGATATGCACACTAAGTGTCTCACAGTTGCAAAGCTGAATGTCTGTAAGAGATCCTTGAATATGGATCTTGGTTGAAATTATGTTGTGTGCCTTATTTGTGATGGTATTCTGGGTTGATTACCTGAGTACCTTATCTACTTATGTGAAGCTTTTATTGGTTATTTCTTACCCTGTTGGTTCAATGATAGGTTGCAACTTGTTCAAGGATAGTCAGTGAATGACTTGAGACATGTTGCTATTTTGGGTTGGTCTGTAGTGTTGAGACTGAGATTAATACGCACAGTATTTCTCTCTCCCTATCTTACCTTGTCTTTGTGATAGGTAGGAGTAAAAAGACTGTGATGATCAACTCCAATGATGGCAAACACTTCCTTGGTGACATAAAGACCAATGGGCCAAAGGTGGATATGTGGAGATTGACCCAATTGCCCTTTATCTCTCTTGGCCCAATTCCCCTTTTATTTATTCTGACCCAGCTGCAAGCCCATTACCCCTTAAACCTAATTTCCTATATATGATTTCCCTAACCCTAAATTACCAAAACTGATCTCTCCCTCTCTCTATTAATCCCTCGCACCGTTTTCTCTCCCTCTAAGCCCGACCTCTGATCTCTGCAAGTCTTGAGCTCTGTAAAGCCTTCCACTCTGTGTTCTTTAGCCGGAATCCTGATCTTTGGATCCCTGAGTGGCTATGAGTTGAGAGCGAGTGTGAGCCCTAACCTGTGAGAGTGATTTAGAGGGCTTCAAGCCACCGATCCCACTTCTAATCCCCTTTGTGGCCTGAGTCATTGTCGTCGGAAGTAGCAGTGCCCCCGACGAAAAAGATCTGAGCCATTGTGTCCTTGAGACACCTCTTTCCCACTTCTTAACTCTATGATTTTCACTATTTTTACTCTACTCTTTCTGTTCTTTATCTCTCTGGCTTCTGCTGTACTTTTGCTTATTTTATTGCTCGATTCTAACACACTTTCTCTGTAGATTTGTGTCACTTGCGTTGAAAGGAGTAGTCCGTGAAGATAACTTACTCTGAGACCCTCCCAAAGCCTGAATCGAGCAAGATTGCTGACCCTAGTTGCTTAAGCAACAGTGAGGGCGAACCAACGGAGTTGGAAAACAAGAAGGTGAACCCCCCGATTAGGCTGATACCCAACATGCATTAGAGTATCCACAATAGCTCTTTTTTTGGTACAAAAGAGTTTGTTTATACCATTAGTTGGTACATACTATGGTGGGAGTTCACAAAGTTGGTATAAAATTATATACCATTTCTACTGCATGTACTAAGATTTTATCTTATTTTTATCAAATGTGGGGCTCGTCTATCCCCACTATCCCCTTTTATTTTATTTTATTTTGTTTTGTTTTGTTTTGTTTTCTTTAAACATTCAATTTATTTTATCGGTTATTTTTGGCATTTTGGATTATATAGTTGATTGAAATAATATATATATACACACACACATTGTTCTCTAAATTATAGGGCTCAAATTTGGTATTTTGAGGGTATTCTCAATTTTAATGTGTATGATAGACGTGATACAATACATAATAAAGTATGATATATTTAACAATTTAGAATTAGAGTAATTTAGAGTTACATGTTGGGTCCAAAGTGTTACACGTTGGATCAGCGTGTAACACGTAATATTTTTTTGCTCTAAATTGCTCTAATTGTAAATTGTTAAATATACCATACTTTATATATTGTATCACGCCTATTAGTTAAAAAGTTGGATTTATTTGGTATCTCGTTAGTGTGTTTGGATTTATTTAGTTATTAATTAGAATTTAGTAGAATTTGGTGATATATTTCAATTTATTTGATGGGTTTTTTTTTAATTTATTTGGTTATAATTTGGATATGAAGATAAATTTTTTTAAAAAAAAATTTAATGATAGCTTTGATATTATTATATTTAAAAACAATATTTAAATGAGAATTAATTAAATTATATATAAAAGTAATATATATGTATATACATTTTATCAAATGGGTAATATAATGGTGGGATCTCAAAAAGTTATGTATGTACCATATGTTATAGTGAGAGATTTAAGGGAATGAATATTTAAAAAAGTAGGTATATAACTTTTGATATGACGGTGATGTTGTAGAGTTATATACCAAAATTACGGTACACCATTGTGGATGTCCTTATAAAAACTGTTAATTACGTACAAGTTTTAGTATATAAAATTTGAAAAATGTTAATTATTGTATGAGATGTAGTTAATCATGTGTTAATTATGCATTTTTCTCAATAGACAAAAGTTATGGTGGAATGAAGATCTTAATTTGTAGTAAAGATGTTGCTAATATTAATACCGCTAGAAATAATCTAATATCTTTATTTCACCATCAAATGTTGTATTAAATAATTATTTCAAAATTTGTAAAATTATATATATATATATATAGTGTACTTAAATTAAAAAAATGTACATAATATTTACGAATAGTGTCTGTTAAAATTAATTGCAACATAATAATTGTCATGCACCACATGGATATTGCACTAGTATACAATTAAAAACTTTCATCATAGTATTTGAGGAGCAAGACCTCATACTTCTCGCCAAACACCGGAGGTGGCCAAACCACGTACAATGTAGTATGTACGTCGCTAAGCATCAACATAATATATAATATCGTGAACGTGGAAGGATATAGTGTTGAAAAATCTGTAAATTTGTATTTTGTGTTGTCTTTTTTGCCTTCTCTAGACAATCTATTGATTAGTCGATGTGAAAATATGGTTGGAATGATATTTTCTGAGCATTGTTCATCATAGTGATTGTACAATATATATCGCGGAATTCAAATCTTAAGATTTCTTATTTGATTTCTTAATTTAAGAATGACATGCTATTTTTTTTAACAAATAATCAACCACAAGTGCTAGCTATTGCAAATAGTAGTGAGTAAAAGTGTTGTATCCACAAGGACTGAAACTTGAATAAATCACAAAACTAAAACGCATTCTTTACCAATATCTAGACTCTGAATTCAAAGTAGGAGAAAAATAATAAAATGTAAAACAAAACAATAACATAAAATGCAACAATTTAAGCTTAGCACTTAACAAATAATAGAAACGGGGGATTCCAGGATAATGTGCATACAACAGACTCCTGATTGATTTATTGCTTATTAAACCTTCTTTAATTCATTAAAGGTGGAAAATTACTAATTCGTTATCAGATTGTTCATAGAACACATGTCTTAACATAGAAATAATAATCATGCACTTCACTGCGGTCGGTTCTTCACACACGTTATTACTCACAACCACATTCCTTGGACTTAAATTCTCATGCAACACTTGTTCACTTGGTCAGTCCTTTGAAGCATAACATAAAATGATTTACCTATTTTATCTCGCTAATTAATCAGTCACGTCTAGAATCTTCCAATTAATTAGCTTGTATACATGTTGTGGTCATTAACATACATATGAAAAATTCAAACTAGGTAATCAAATGCCCAATAATGAATGGAAAACATAATTCAATAAATTAAATCATTCAATCCATAATAGTTGCAAACTCTAGAATCCCTAATTAATTTAGCTAGATATAATTGAATTAAAATAAAATAGAGTTTGAGACATCATAAAATAAATATAGATGACACCGGTAGTCCTCTATATCATCCAATCGTCTTCTATGATGAACTCTCTCTCCAACACTGTTGGAATCTTCTTCTCCAAAGGTTTGATGTTCTCCCCGAGTGTAGATGGTACTGAAAGCCCCCTCCGTCTTCTTGGGGTGTGTGGAAGTGTATCAATGATGTGAATTGTCTATTTAGAGTGTTTCCAAGTGTATGTGGCGTCCCTCCTTTGTGTCTCTCGAGTTGTATGTGTATATTAGGTTTCAAATCCTAATTATAGATGAAAAACTCATTAATTCGCGAAGCAACAAGCTTGGGTCCAATGACAAAGCTGGGTCGACCCAGATCACTGATTTTACACTGGGTTGACCTAAGTGAACTGGGTTAGGTTGACCGAGCCCTTTGTATTTTATTCATGGGTGGGTCGACCGAGCCTTTTTGGGTCAACCCACTCCCTTTTCGAACCGGGCTTCGAATTTCAATAAGCTTTGATCATTTAATCCAATCCAATAAGTTTTAATCAAGTCATTAATTAACTCCAAAGCCTAATTAAATCATCATTTAGCTTTCCACAACTTTAATTGATCATTTTGCGCTAAATATTTAACAGATTCATTACTGTAACGGCGAAACTCATAAACACATTAAAAAACACCAAATGATAGGATTAAAGTATATAAGCTAGTAAATCATACAAATTCTCAAAATAAATAATATCAGAATATGTTCAAAAATTATGTAAAATACACAGCTGTCAAAGAACATCCCACCCATAGCCACCGAATTTTGATCGCATGGAATAACAATATATTGTGACGTGTACAAAATCAATCATCCAAGCATGTCTTCTTCTTTCCAATTTCACGACAACAAACTCTAAAATCACAAAGTTCCTGAACTCTTCCCATGTCCTTTCAAAAAAAAAAATCTAAAATTTATATCAGATCTAAAATCATCAAAATCACTCACCCACGTTCATATCCATAAAAGTCGTCGTTACTTTATAAGAAAAGCAAACTCCGTGAGATGTTGTTTTTAATTAACTCAATCAAGCAATTGTAAAAAATAAAAACACCGAATCCATGAGATTATCTTAAAAGCAAATCCTAGAAACTAAGACCATTCCCATTGATGATCATCTACAATCTATCATCGATCACTAAACAACAAAAAAAAAAAAAAAAAAAAATGTTAAATTAAATATCATTGGCAATCGATTGGCCAAAAGTTTGGTTGACCAAACACCCAATAATCCTCTCTCTCTTGCCACTGATTAATATTATAAGAATATTAATTTTCCACCAACCCACTAATTAATATTATAAATTTTAAATTATTATTATTTTTATAAACCTACTATTGATATATTATATCAATTACACATTAATATACTAATATATACTAAAGAAACGTTTATTATCTTATTTGTATATATATAAGTGGTATTTCAAATACCTTTATATAGTACTTTAAGCATAAATATATTATTTTCTGGAGTTTTATTTGTGTTCGATCTTTTTATTAATAGCATGACCTTTAATTTGGATTTTTTAATAAAAACGTCTCAACTTCAATTATTTACAATTTGATATATGATATTTCAAAAATTTAAGTATATCAGGAATATACTATTATTATTATTATTATTATTATTAACTTTGAAAAATATAATAAAAAATAATTATAGATAATAGATATTAATAAATAATAAAATAAAATAAATTATTTTGAACTGCAGAGGATTGTTGATCAAATTGAAAGATTGTGGATTTTGATTGTTGAGTTGATTGTATAAATGGAAGAGAGAAATGATTTCTTTTTATGTTGAGAGTAACCCGCAGCCGCTACCGTAGTGTGCACTGGGTAAACTCTGCCCCTGTTTAATAATCTGCAAAACTACACAGGGGAGGTAATACTGTGGTGTGCACGAAGGTAAACCACACATAATAACCTGCAAAACTACATAGGGGAGATAAACCACACTTGGCAGGCCATGTATGACAGACTCATACCTAGTGGTGTTGGTGGTGGGTCGAATTTGAGACCATTGTCCTCAAGAAACACCACTTCACCACTAGATCATCTCTAAAGGACAGAGAAATGATTATTTATTAATAAATTGAATTATGGTAGATTGTTGATGAGAGTAGTCTAATAACTAGATGACCAATCCTGCGGAAAGGTTTTTCTTTTTTTATTTTCATGAAGGGAGTGGGGCTATACATTGAGATTTCATTCTACAGTAGGATTTTTAAATAGTGGGTGCTTTATTTAATTTAATTTATTAGGATTTTTAAATAATGGGGTTATGGAGGATAAAATCGTCTAACAAAAACAACATTTATATATTAATAAATTTGGGGGCTCAGAGCAATTCCGAGGGCTATGAATAGAATTTCCCCAACTTAAAAAAGATTTAATTAAAAATATAATATTATTTTAGTAGACCATACGTCTTTTGCCAATTGCGCTAAGCACCTTAATGATTCAAAGCTCTGCAAATATGGGGACTATATTGTAGGTGGCGAAATTTAATTAATTATATATAATATTTTTATTAATTTTTATATATTTATTTAGTTTTGAAATCATATGAAATTTCAAATTAAATAAAATATTTAAATAAAAAAATATTATTATTTAATAATGATCAATTTTTTTTTTACAATAAGTAACTATCTTTGAATATATGTATATGTATATGTATATGTATGCAAAAATCAATGATATTGCACCATATCAACCATAATTATCCATATTTTCTCTCACTGCAACTATAAATAGGTCTCCATAACAAGTGAAAATCACACCAAAAGTCAAAATTGAAGAGCTCAAAACATTGGAGAAAAATTATCTACAAAGTTCTCTTCAACATTCAAAGTGTTCCAATGAGATTCAAGATCTAACGTTCAATCCGAAATCAAGGTCATATATACAACAAGTTCAAGAAGATCAAAGCGGTAATTTTTTCAAAATTTAATGTTCAATTCGAAATCAAGGTCGTACAACAAGTTTGAGAAGATCAAAAAGGCAAATTTTTCAAAATTCAATGTTCAATCCGGAATCAAGGTCGTACAACAAGTTGGAGAAGATTAAAGAGATAAATTTACTCTGAAGATTTCAAAAACCGTTTGAAAATCAAGTTTCAAAGAGAAGAACCCGAGGAATCAAGGTCCTACAACATGTTCGAGAAGATCAAAGAGATAAATTTACTCTGAAAATTTCAAAGACCGTTTGAAAATCAAGTTTCGAAGAGAAGAATAGAGGAAAAATAGAGATTGAATCCATATGAATACATTTTGATCTGAAAATCATCTAATTTGTATACATTTTGTGTTCTATCAAATTAAATACAAAAGTTTATGTTACATATATATAAAAATAAAATTTCAATATTACACTCGCGGAATTAAGGGCACAAAGTGCTAATACTGATACCGATTGATATCTGTATCCTCTATTTCAACCTCGTACTTCAACTATTATTTTATTTTAACTATGTGCATATAAAAAATTCAATAATTGTCCACTTTTCAAAAAATTAAACACACATAACAGAAATGAATAGATGAGTAAAAAAAGTAAAATTAATTGAAAGATGAATAATTATTGAAGGGGCACACTTGTGTGAGACCGTCTAACAGGTCTCTTATTTAGACGGATCTCCACCCGACCCGATCTGTCAACCCGGTTGACTAAATATAAATTAAAAAAAGAAGATTTTCTCCTCTAGCTTATCGAAGCCTCTTTCTCGATTCCAAGCCCAAGCAAATTTTCTCTCTCTCTTCTCCACGCGATTCCAACAGACTCTCTCTTCCTCCCCACGTAATTTTTTTCTTCATCGATGATTTCACGGATAAATCCGGCAAAATTTCATTCATCTCCGGCGATAAACATCTTTATGGTGGCTAGTTTTCATATTTATCATTCAGATCTGCACAACCTCACGCCTCCATCACCGTCGATCAGATCACAACCGCAAGCCTCCACCACCGCCGACCTCTACCACCACCGATCAGATCTACAAAACCGCAAGCCTCAACCACCGCTGATCAGATTTGTACGATCGCAAGCTTCCACCACCATCGACAGATCAGATCTATACAATCGTTAGTTTTCTAGATCGAACAAGGCGTTTTTTTATTGTGATAAAAGTTTGTCCCCCTCCCACTCTTTTTCACGTATTTTAGTGCGTGTATGGAGATTTGTGTTATTTTGAGTAATTCTTAGATCTATTTTTGGGTTTTGAGTTTGTAGCCGATCTGTTGTCACAGGTGCATTGAGGATGTCATTGTTGGTCTTGTATGGTGGAAGATTGGGACCGTGTTGAAGATTTTTATTGATACTTTCATTTATAATTAGTGTTACTTTCTTTTGTAATTAGTAATACTTTATTTTGTAATAAATGATGTTTTTCTCTTTTGAAAAAAAAATGATGTTTTTCTCTATGATAATAATTTTTTTTATTGAAGAATAAATTTTTATTGTATTCATAGACCCGATTCTCAATTTGACATTACGTTTAAATTGATACTTGATACTTTCTTTTGTAATTAGTGATACTTTTTTCCATCGTAATGAGACTCCACTTCATAGATAACGATACTTCACCCCATAATGATACTCACATGTGATTAATGATATTTCACCTTATAAATAATGATACTTGAGTTAATGATACTCCACTCATAGTTAATGTCATTTATCTATTCTGGATTCGATAATTAATGTTTAATCATCAATAGTATCATATTATACTTCATTTCCGAGTTAATGATACTTTATCTCATAATTAATGATACTTCATAGAAATGATAATTCACTTAATAGTTAATGGTATTTTACCAAATTTATATCTAATGATACTTCACTTCATAGTTAATGATACTTTACCAGATATATATCTAATAATATTTCACTTAATAGTTAATGATATTTCACTAAATTTATATCTAATGATAATTCGCTTCATAGTTAATGATACTTCACTTCACAGTTAGTGATACTTCACAGTTCACACATAGTGATACTCCAGTGGCCGCGCATGTAAGACATGCACCTGCGCGCGAAAATGGATTTTGAGGCGGGTTTTGTGCAGGTTTGGGACGGGTTTGGGTTTTATTTGACCCGTCTAACATAAGTGACCCGTTAAATGATCTTATACGAGTTTTTATCATTATTGAAAACAGTGGTACGTACCCTATATATGATAAAGAGTTAGAAGTCTATGTAATTAAATATAGCGGCTAAAATGCAACTAATTTATTAAATGATGCAGCGTAGAGCCGTAAACAGTTATGCAAAAGATAAAATTCCTAAGTTAAATCTTAATAAATCAAAGGGAAATAACTAAAATATATATAAGACCTAGCACGTCCCAAATCGCAATCTCATCTCCATCATAAGAATTGAATTTGAAGTGAAACTATATATATAGGTTATATTATTATTAATAGAAACTAGGAAAGTGGAATTAATGTATATTTCTCGTACCGTACATACTCGATATCTTAAATATACATTATTCTAATTTATAATTTATTAATACAAGAACTACAAACATTGCTTTATTATGTATCCACAAACAATAAATTTCTATCAATTAATCAACCCGGAATCTTCACCTTTCCGACTCCAAAACAGCCAATATCCTAATGAACTCCACCACCACCGCCACGGAGTTGTTCGCGGCCAGTGGAGCAAAGGCGGCAGCCTCATTTGACTCAGTTGAGCCGCCTCCGGCAAGGTCGGAAAGTGCCCGGAAAATGACGAAAGGCACCCGTTGCTGGTGGCAAACCAATGCCACGGCAGCACTCTCCATGTCGATAGGGCTCACTTTAAATTTTTTATACAAAAAATTTCTGTATGCAGCATTGTCCAAGAAAATGTTTGCACTTGCACCCTTTGAAACAATCGTCACTTTTGGAGAAATAGACAAACAAGCTGTTGAATTTATACATTTATCCAATTCCAATCCCTGGTCATATCAAGAGACAATAGATTACCTATATTAGAAAAATCAATTCCATACGTAATAGTTAATTTTTTAAATAAATTAAAGGGCAAAAATAAGCAGTAGCTAGTTAGATAGATAAATGTACAACACCTCTAATTTCTTAGCGAGTTTGAGATAATCTGAATTTGCAGGGACCCAAAATGCATGCTGCCGTTGCTCCGGTGTGCCGTCGACCGGGAAAATTTCTTCAGGTTGATACCAAACATTATTTAATAGATTATTGTTGGAGCTGCAATTACTAACATTTGTAGCATAATTTGCAAAATTTAGGTATCCAATTTTTCTTGTGTAGTCTCCATTTGCTTCGAGGGATAGTTCGTCTTCTGGCCCATCTCCGTACCTCTGTAAAATTTTAAGAATTGATTCGATATATATTTTGTTAGTGTCATTTTCAGGTATACATTTGTTGGCATATATTTATGGCAATATCCTTGTTCGTGGAATTGTCTAAACAAGTGTTGATTCATCGTGATAAAAGAGTAACACCAAACTAAGTTACTGAAAGAAGTTGACGAAGTGTCCCGTGAATTTTAGGCAACTTCCTTCTATTCGTTTATTTGCTTCAATATACGATTTTGATTAAGAAGGAAAATCATGTTGCCTACCCATTGAGGGGATTAATGTGCTGACCAATTCACCATCAAATCAATATGAAGTATCTCTATTCAAACAAGAGAATATTTATGCCGATTAGGACCTAAAGATACACAAGGAAAGCTTCTCTTGGGTTTGCTTAATTTGTGGATTCAAAGAGTATAAGAAGACTTACGTGCAATATGAAGAGATGTGACTCAAGATGTAGCTCATAGGTTTTATTGATATCTTTTTCGTGAGTTGTTGAGAGGGCATGGATATTAGTTAGAGTTATTTCTTAAATTGTTTCAACGTGATAGTCTGCACGGTTAGTGTTTTGTCACCAAACAGAGTAGCTAGGATAGGCTAGCTAACAACACGGATATATGTGAAGGGATCTCACGTAGAATGTAGTTCATAAAGTTCGTGAAGAAGAAAGGGAAACATAAAGAAGAAGTCTTGTATATGTAAGTATCTTGAATACATTCGTGAAGAAGAAAGGAAAACATAAAGAAGTAGTGAACTATTCTTCAAGATCAGGCACGAAGTATCCCCATAGTAGGTTGACTAATCGAAATGAGTTACCAATTACAGTGTTAATTTACTGCTTTTATTTTTACTGTTTCCACATTTGTCAAGAACATACTCAGGAACATAAAGCAGGACTCGTGATTAAATGTGCACATAATATGTTTTTACATATTTGAATATTAATTAGGTCGTATTAATTTGAGATCAATTAATTTGTAGAATTTATTGGAAAAAAAATAATAATTAAAAAATGTACCTGCCAATTCCAGAGGGCTGTATGGGACCAATATTTAGGAATTGTAACATCTCCAATATTGAGAGATGTATCTGCATTTCCAGCAATCCCATAATGCACCACTGCTTTTATGTTGAACAAACTTAGCAGCAGTTGCGTCGTCACGCCCGCATTTAACTATAACATAACATTCAAATTTAATTACTATTTAATTATAATATTATATATGTGTGTGTGTGTGTGTGTGTGTGATGGTACATCCTACATACACGTCTGTTTACTAATTATCTTAAACTGGTGGGTGTGTGTGTGTGTGTGTGTGTGTGTGTGAGAGAGAGAGAGAGAGAGAGAGAGATATTCATATGTAAACCATGGCAAGGCCAGTCATGACCAATACAACTCTTTCATCATAAATTGTTCCAAATCGGAATCTCTTTCCTGTGAAAAATAATATTATGTTAAATTTAGATGGTAAAATTGTAAAACTTGATTCGATAAACATGTAAAAATATTCGCAAAATTCAACACACACACACACGCGTATATATACCTGCAAAATCAATGGTGAGATTGGTAGGTTTGTAGGTAGGGTGCTGAAGAAGAGGGTTCATCTCAAACATGTTTGGAATGACCAACCCAAGATAAGGGCCATCTTTGTTAGCTTCATTTATCAATCTTTGTGTTCTTTCAAGTATTGCATGACATGGGATTAATATTAATGTCATCAACCCCAATATTGCTATAACCATAATCCTTAATTGAGCTGCCATCTCCATTTGCCAAAAATGTACGTACGCGCAATATATATGTGTCTTTTGAGAGAGAGAGAGAGAATGAGAATGGTGAGGATTGAGAAACTCGAGATTTAATTTATATATGGAAATAGAATCCAATTAAGTTAAAATAAATATATTACTAACGGACTTAAAAATCAAATATCGTTAAATTTGAGCATTTCTAGTTCAAATGAGATGCCTTCGTTTGGAATAATAGTCTTTAAATAATTTTGGTCAACTCCTCGTTCGAGTTGGCTGCTATAGAAATTAAGTAATTTGCGATATTAAACTTTACAAGGGACTGCCAATAGTTTGCTCTCATTTCGATTTACCCCACGTTGGAAAGTTTGACTTTTGACCATTATCATAAATTAAGTTTGGCACATCGTACTTACCTGATGCAAATATTTATATCCTTAATTTATGATACCAAATTATGGCCATGTCCTTTTTTATTTGTTTAATGCCGAGGGTATTCTGCAATCCCACACTTTCAGAAAATTAAGTGTTAATCATCTGATTGATCACACTGCACGTGACTACGTGAGTCATGCATATATAGAAATATTGATGATATTTGAACTCAAAACTTAACCATTAGATTATCTTTAATTGGATTTCGAGTTCAAATTAATTCATCGAAGTAGATAAGTCTTTTAGGAAGAATTCCGAATTTTGTCTAGACGTACGTGGACGTAAGGTTTTATAAATTTGATTTTATTGATACTAATCGCTTCAACTATACATATATATATATATATATATGATGTTTACAGTTTAGAAAATTCCCAACATGCATGTGAGTGGTCAATTTTGTGGTATATATAATGTATATATTGTAATTAATCTAACACATTGATTAGGATTAATATTTATATTCAATGATTAGCCCGCTGAACAGCTGGTCTTGATAAAGAAATTAAAACAAGCAACCATGCACTTATAAATCCGCAAAAATGTTGCATGGTTTTAATCAATTTAATTGCTTACGTTTCCTCGAAGAAACGAAGCACGCACACGCCTACGCCTTTTAATTTCCTCTAGATTTTTCTCCGCTTCAAATTATTATCATCTATATACTGTAATTATATCATATAAACGCCTGACGTAAAGTGAATTAAATTGATATGTTAGTTTTTATTTTTATTTTTAGAAAAAAACTACTACTTAATTAGTTATTTTATGGTTAAATCCGCGTTACAATAAATTCTGATAGTAGTAACTGATCATATCTAGTTTATTTTGAATGTATGTATGTAACAAGTTGAAAGTTGAGACGACTTTTTCTTTTTCTTTTTTCCTTCATTTTATTTAATATATGGAACAAGTTAAGAGTAGGGGCCCGTCACAGATTATATTGGTGTTTTATAACTGATTAATCGTACCAAAAGGATGAAAATAATTATATTTTTAGAAAATACTACATCTGGAAGACACTTTAAAAATGGAAAAAAAAAATGTGCAATTAGCCTCTACGACTATTTTTCCTTACGTGACTATTTAGATCAAAAATAACCCTTGTAAATTAAAATCTATATCATTTAGAAACTCAATTTGATGGTGCCACACCACTCTTAGCCATTAATTTATCACATTAATAACCACCGTTAGTTACCCCGATCCATCCTTAGCCCCGGCACGCTCCACCGCTATTTTGACGGGAACCAGATGGCGGATTTCTGTTGAATCTGACATTGAAGGTGTTGTCGCGGAATGACGAACGGACCAACTAAGCGAGCCCAAATTACACATTATCATCTGATTCCGGAATATCAAACAGAGGAGAGTGTGTACTGCGGTGATAAGATTTGGGAAAGGGAAATATGACAACGTTAAGACGGCTCCATCAAACCCCGTTATGCAAAGGCTCTGAATATCTTTTAAACTCCAATATTTATACTGTTTGCTAAGATTGTTTCCCAACTATGAAGAGGAATATTTCTTGTTGATTATTATTATATTTGAAACTGGATACTAATTCGTGAAATTGATTGATGATGCTAATTTTTGGTGGAAAATTCCGACCAATTTCAGTTGTTGTCGTACGCGGTCATTTTGATTTTAGTGTTAATTAACTTCTTAATCACAATAAATATTTCACTCTCTAATACACAAGATTAGCATCGTAAGGTGCGGCCATTAATTTGCTAAGCGTGTGGTTGGGCAAATTAAAGAATTTTAATCCTAGAATTAATTAGGTGTTGGTATGGAACTAAGCCGCGCCACTACCCATTTGATTTACAGTGGTTAATTGGTTATTAATGTGACAATCTGATGTTAAAGACACGTTTTTAACGCGGTCAAATAAAGTGTCTAGAATCTAGATGGTCTTGAGGTTATGTGGTCTAAATAGTCACATATGGCCATAGGGCAAAATGCTCCTGGATGAATAGTCGGAGGGCTTATTTGCACATTTTCCTTTTAAATAATCATGATATTTTTCTCTTTTATAAAAATAGGTGACTAGAGTTCTATACTCAATTATTTCTCCTCCAACTCAAAAAAAAAATGTTAAATTGTCGGTCAGGAATTCAAATCCCTATCCAATAACATCTTTATAATTTTATTTATGTTTTGATAGTGCTTGAATTCAAATATTGAACCGTCAGGTCTAAGAGCATCCACAATAGCTCTCTCTCTCTCTCTCTCTCTCTTGTACAAAAGAGTTTGTATATACCATTAGTTGGTACATAGTATAGAGGAGCTCAAAAAGTTGGTACAAAACTATTTATCATTTCTATGCATGTATCAAGATTTTATCTTATTTTTGTCAAATGTGGGGTCCACCTATCCTCACTATCCCCTTTCATTTATATTTTTTACTTTAATTATTCAATTTATTTTATCGGTTATTTTTAACATTTCGGAATAAGTCCCTAGTGTATAAATTAGGGATTGATCCTATCCATTAGTTTTTGTTAGATGGATGGTTTGGATCTTTTTAATTTAATTGATTTTTATATTAATTTTATTTAGAAATGATTATAATTGTCACCATAAATTCATTGACATCTCTTAATATCTTCCAATCCCTAAATTACCGCTTGTTTCATCAACTTTAGACGGTTATAAGTATAAATTGTTCATCTTCTTAGAATTTTGTATTTATTTTATTTAAGAAAATAAAACGTATTTTTAATTTTTTTTAGTACAAAATGTTTTTTTAATTTTAATATAACCTAATATTGTTATTGTCCTCTTAGATAATTTATTTATTTATTTATTTCCTACATTTTAATTGTATAATTATTATAATCGATATTAATATGTTGAGATACGACTTCCATATCCTCTCGCACTTAATCATAAAATATTGTTAATTAAATAAATATCAACACATTTTAAAAGCCCCCTCCCCACATCAAAAATTACATGTATTACCGAAAAAAAACACCTTCGTAGCAAAGAAAAATTATTTAATACTGATATTATTCATAGCCCTACTAACCAGTTAAAAAGGCATTAAAAAGAACAATTAAAGCATTTAAACTCACAAAAAAAAATATTAAGAACTAAAAAAAAAACTACCAAAATAAAAGGCATTAACATTCTTACTAACAAGGGTCGACCACTCCCACTTAAAGGTCCCGTTAGAACTTAGAAGTAGTCTAAAATCATTTCCCCTTCTAAATTTTAGGTACACAACTTACAAGCACTAAAATTCAAGTAACCCAAGTCCATATCTAAATAAGTGGCAGAACCGAAAGTTTTTTTTTTTTTTTTTACCAATATTAATTTGCAAAAAGACATCATCGATTGTAGCTGATGCTATCCATAAATTACTGATATATCTCAATATATTTAGAAATTTCCTGATATTTTTTATATTTTTCGAAATTAGCGGTATTTCCTATATTATCTCCAAAATTTTAGAGAAATTATTTTACACATATCAATTTCGTGGTAATCCAGAAATTTTGATATTTCAAAAATCAAATATGACCGTCCCATTGGGGATGACCTAGTGATGTAGTGGTATTATCTTGAAATTAAAGATCTCAAGTTTAAATCTCATCATCAACACCACTAGGTGTGAGCCTGTCAGACATGGCTTATCAAGTGTGGTTAAGCACATGAGAGGCTATTACATAGGGGCGGGTAAAACATACACAACCACTAGATGTGAGCCCGTCACACATGTCTTACCAAGTGTGGTAACCATAGGGGAGGCTATTACACAGGGGCAGGTAAAACATACACATGGGAGGTGGGTAAAATAGGGCCGGTCCCTATTACACAGGGACGGGGTTTACCTAGGTATACAGGAGTGCGCAGACTATTACACATGGGCGAGGTTAACTGGGATTTACCAAATTACATAGGGACATGGTTTACCCAGTGCGCACCTCGGTAGCGGCTGCGGATTATCCTTGATAAAAAAAAAAAATCAAATATGACCATGTCACATAGGGGTGAGATTTACTCAGTGCGCACCTTGATAGCGACTGCGGGTTCTCCTTAACAAAAAAAAAAAATCAAATATGACCATGTTATGAAATATAAATTGAAGCATCATGTGAACCAAAAAAACAAATTATATCTTAGGAAAATTAAATATATAATGCCACCTTATTTAGATCACACGATATCCTCTCTTCCCACTTTCATTATAACTCAAGTTTAATAAAAATTAGAATGTGTAATGTTATACGAATGTAAATATAACGTGCATGATGAATTGATAAAATCAAATGCTTATCAATAACAAAATTCAAACACGAAACGTTATAGGAAACAAAGACCAACACAACCTACATCAACTTCCAAAAAACTTGTCAAATGTCAACACACGTATTTAAGTATTGTCCATACATCTCATGATCTCAATTCATAGAATGGAATATAATAACTACGAATCAATGTAGGACATTTGGTATGAGAGTTAAAACATCAAAGTTGAGAGTTGGAGCATTTTTGTTGTCCCACATTGGTTTCATATCAAAGACAATAGATTAGACTTTTCTTATAAAAGAATACTGTTATTTAGTTCCATTTCATTAAGTTTTCTTTTTTAATAATATATTATTATGGAAATCTCATATTACTTTGTTGATTTTTAATTTATGGGTATTTTTACTCAAGTTTACATTAAGAAATTAAAAAAATAAAAAAATTGATGGTTCGCGGTTAGAACCGTCTGTTCCCGGTTCCAAAAAATAGGAATCGGAACCACACCGCTAGAACACAATTTTGGTTATGGTTCGAATCCATACGCCACGGTTTCGGTTTCGGAACCGACTGTTCCGATTATGGTTTTAACTGCCAGCAAGGGGTTATGTGGTCTAAATAGTCACACATGGAGCAAAATGCTCCTGGAGGAATAATCGGAAGCGCTATTTGCACATTTTCCTTTTAAATAACCATGATATTTTTCTCTTTTAAAAAATAGGTGACTAGAGTTTTATACTCAATTATTCCTCCTCCAACTCAAAATATATATGTGTGTGTGTGTGTGTGTGTTAAATTGTCTGATAGGACAGGAATTCAAATCTATATCCAATAACATCTTTATAATTTTGTTTAGGTATTGGTAGTGTTTGAATTCAAATCTTGAACAATCAGGTATAAGACTACAAATAACACCAACCACTCTAACAACCCAATCATTTCAATATTTAATTAATTTATCTGACTTCCACGTCATCAATATTCATCCAACCCAATTACACATATTTTATCCATGACCACCCAACCATAACATTATATATAATTCTTTTATTTTATTTTATTTTAAGATTAAAATATTACTTGTAATAAAAATAATATAAAAATTATAATTATAACAATTAAAATGAAAATATTTCAAAAAAGGAAAATCGAGCAATAAATAGATTGTGTTTTTGACGAATGATTGAGATTTATTGTTTTTGTGATGAATGGTGGAGATCAAATTGACATGAATTGTGTTTTTTACTAATGATTGAGATTTATTACTTTTGTGATGAATGATGAAGATCAAATTGATATGAATTGTACTTTTTATGAATGTCTGTGATTTATTGTTTGGATACATAGAAAAAAAATAAAAGATGTAATATGTAAAGAAATAGGAAATAATTTTAAAGTATGCTGAAATAAAATAAAATTGATTTATATTTACAAAGAATAAAAAAATATGAATTTTATTATATAAATAAAATTAATTGACCAATAAAATGAAGACAAGTATCTCAATGTCTCCATCTCATTGGCTAAAATGATGGTTGCAATCAGACCATAAGAGATTACAAGCAATACCTGATCGACTGCCCCATTTTTAGAATTAGATTTAGAAATTTCCTGATATTTTTTTGGAGCAGACTTGGATGAGACCGTCTCATACATGAGACGGGTCAATACTCACATGCGGGGATCATTATTTATGGGTGAAGTATCATTAACTCACATGTGAGTATCATTATTTATACCCGCATGTGAGTATCATTATTTATGGGTGAAATATCATTAACTCACATGTATCATTATTTATAGGTGAAGTATCATTATTTATGGGTGAAGTATCATTAACTCACATGTATTGATCTGTCTCATGTATGAGACCGTCTCATAGAAGTTTTTGTCTATTTTTTATATTTTCCGAAATTAGCGGTATTTCCCATATCTCTAAAATTTTACAGAAATTATTTCACACATCAATTTCGCGGTAATCCAGAAATTTTGATATTTCAAAAATCAAATATGGCCATGTTATGAAATATAAATTGAAGCATCATGTGATGATGTGAATAAAAAAAAAACAAATTTCTATCTTAGCAAAATTAAATATATAATGCCGCCTTATTTAGATCACACGATATCCTCTGTTCCCACTTTCATTATAACTCAAGTTTAATAAAAATTAGAATGTGTAAATATTATACGAATGTACATATAACGTGCATGATGAATTAATAAAATCAAATGCTTATCAATAACACAATTCAAACACGAAACGTTATAGGAAAGAAAGACCAAGAAACTACTTCAACTTCCACAAAACTTGTCAAATGTCAACACATGTATTTAAGTATTGTCCATACATCTCATGATCTCAATTCATAGTATGGAATATGATAACTAGACATTAGAACTTTGATTCTCGTCTGAACAGCATATTTACGTTCAAAATGTTATTCGGCCTACATCTAATTTGCCTCCGGAAGAAGAATTCATCTGTACATAATCTGGTGCAGTTTATTAACTAAAATTCTAAAAGAAACGATCTGAAATTTACCAGCAAACAATGGATGAGCAGAGTATTGAAACTTCCAAACAATAGTGATTGATGTTGCTACTTACAAGCCAGGGGGTTTGAGGAAAGCAGCCAAACTGAAGATTCCTTCTACATCGATGGGAAGCCCAACAACACGAGTGGCTATCTCTGGCGTGTTAGTCTTGCCTTTCCATGTGCAGAACCACGGTCCTCCCCCGACTTCTGCAGCTGCCATGTTACTTGTAACGTCCAATATAACCTGACCATGGAGGGGAAATCAAATTGAATGGAACATTCTAGTAAAGTCTAGCAGTGCAGCAATGCATGGACACATTCGAGTCTGATTTAAACATGCAGCCAGTATATTAGTGGTCACGTGATCAAGAAAATGAAGAACAAGGTAGGCAGTTGATCCGTTGCTTGATGACAGAATAAGCACAAAATATGAACATAATGAAATAAGCTTTTGGAACCGAGATATAGGTAGGTTAAAAAGATATTGACATAAGTATACCTTTCCTTCAGTTCCATCATAACGTCGTTCCCGCAATCGCAATCTTAAATCACCAAAACAAGTGTCCTTGCAAGCTGGAGAGAAGCCAGACTCTGAGGTGGGAGCACGCAATGGTGTGCCAGGATCTTTTGTGGTCACTTCCACTTCGACCTGCTCGATAAACTCCTGATTAGAAAAGGTCCAACAAAATCTATGTGCAAGTTCTCTCAGGGACACTCGGGGAGAAGTGCAGTTAGTTTTAGTCTGTTTCTTTCATCTCAAGCTCTACAACTAAAAAATTATAGCATATGGAACTTCATGGAAGAAATTATGTGCATTGTTCACTAAGCAAAGACAAAAAATATGAATGTGATTACCACGTGTGCTTCATTCTCTGCAGAGAAGCACCAATGACCCCATGGGTCAACTTCCCAGTTGACCACTCCATTCCACGGTACAAACTCATAAAACAACCCACCATAATGGACTCCAATCTGCATGCACAATTTGATATGTGAATCTTCTTTTGTAAGAAACAAATGCATAAAACCATCAGAATCAGCATTGGGGACAATAATATTCACTATAAAACCCTTTGACACTCATTCTCAATATATTCCTCTGTGCAAGAATGCAGGACAAGCACAGACTCCATTTCGATAAATGAACGACAAAAGTTCTCAAGCGATCAGTTTTTATGACGATTTAGAAAATTGCCTTTAAGAAAACCAAACCTACCATATGGATAAGAGGTAAACTAACTTAAACCCAATATACACACATGAACACACACAGATGGACATTATATACATATATACCCATTTATATTAGCCAGTTAAATTGGTCAAAGTATATCTGTAAGCCAAACATGTACAACCATGCCAATCTAGTGACTGTAATCATAGATTTTAAAAGTAATGTCACCAAAACATGTATTTTCTCACAATCTCACCAATTTTTCACTAAAGCATTTTACTATAATCATATTCTGATCTCTGCAATATTCTTCCACTTATCCTAAACAAGGTTTCAAACAGAAATAATATTCATGTTATAGATGATTACCAGTGCGACATTTTCAAAAGTATCACCCAATCCTGGCAGCTGTCTCATTCCACCGCCAGCAGTCAGAGCAACTTCTCCATCTGCTCCTTCAAAGACGTTGCATTGCACCTACAGAGAAAGAGTAGGTGCTAAGCATAGATACAAGGGTGTCATAAGAAAGATGAATCCGTAAGAACTCTATCAAGAGATCCTACCCATCTTGCATGAGATTTTATATTTTCCCACTTGACACAGGAAAACATCTCAAACTTAATGACAAACATGCATAAATAGTATTACGTTGACACTGAAAATTTTCAAGTTCCATGTATGAAGATATATTCAGAAACACCAAAAGAAAAATTAATCTAAGAAGAGATTTCATGTACCCAAAACCACTTTCTAGGGAAGCCACCACCCCAGTTCTTTTCTGAATATGATGGTGCATTTTTAAACTCGTACCGTTTATCACCCCACTCAATCCAACCTACAGCAAGTCAGCAAGAAATCAAAGTGAAATATAAGTTCATAGAAATAAAAGATATAGTGAACACATCGCTATAGCCTATATGTATCATTTCCGTGGAAATGACACACACACACACATATATATAAAGGGTTAAGGGCCAAATAGGCCCCTGGACTATTTGGGGGAGAATAAATAGGCCACTGAACTTTTTTTTGTCTCAATTGGGCCCCTGAACTTTTATTGAGGGCTCAATCAAGCCCCTCCGTCACACCCCTCACTACGTCCGTTAGGGTTAATTCAAAACGACGTCGTTTTGATCAAAACAACGTCGTTTTGTGTTTGCCCAAAAAAAAAAAAATCAATTTTTTCCAGACTTTTTTTTTTATTTTCGTTTATTTTTGGAATATCACCCGCCCTCCCTCTCTCTCTCTCTCTCTCTCTCTCTCACACTACTGTACAAGTCGAGCTACCTAGAATTCAACATCGAGTACATACCGCCGTTGTACAATGTCACCGTCGCCATATCGCTCCGGTGAACAATGCTCGAAACACATTGCCCAAAGGCGGAATTTTCACGCCCACGAATCTGCAGATTACCCTAAGAATGCAAAGAAGAAAGCACAAATAGGAGCCACTCAAACACAAAATTACCAGATTTTTGAAAACCTCAACCCTCCTCCAATAGTCAGGCCCAACAACAACCTCACCCCTGAACCTCCGCATTACGACGTCGTGCCACGCGAGCAATTCTCCCCCGCTTCTCACGTACGCCTTCACTCGAAGCACCTTCTCTCTCACATCACCCACACCCCTCGATTCGCCCTTCCACAGATCGTCAATGCACGAATTCAAATTCTCCTCCGCCGCCACGATCCACTTCATCATCTCACCCCTCTCCACACCACTCATCGTCTCGACGGCCGGGTTGACCCGCAATGCCTCAAGAGCATGGCGGATCTGATCCAGTGAACCCGAGCAGTTGTTGTAGGCCGGTTCAGTATCAGAGAGAGAGAGAGAATTGGAGTTGTTGGAAGGTTGATGAAAGGGGACGACAGCGGCGGAGGAGGGGCGGCGGCCATTTCATTAGGGTGAGAGAGAGAGAGGGGGGAGGTGATATTAAAAAACGAAAATAAAAAATAAAAAAAATCTGGAAAAAATGAAAAATTAATTTTTTTTTGGGCAAACACAAAATGACGTCGTTTTGATCAAAACGACGTCGTTTGGAATCAACCCCAACGGACGTTAGTGAGGGGTGTGACGGAGGGGCTTGATTGAGCCCTCAATAAAAGTTCAGGGGCCCAATTGAGACATAAAAAAGTTCAGTGGCCTATTTGTTCTCCCCCAAATAGTCCAGGGGCCTATTTGGCCCTTAACCCTATATATAAACAGGGAGAGAGAGAGAGAGAGAGAGAGAGTTAGAAAATACCCGTTGAAAGTCCACCCGCCATACATATTTGCCAGTGAGGTTCAAAGACAGGGAAAGCAGCAAGCCATCCTGCTGTAGACTTTTGCTTTGACCCAACATTTCCCCATCCATAAACAGGGCGTGTGTTGTACGCCCAGCGTGCAGTCTTTACAATTTCTGCAAAATCGTTCCTGTCAAACTAAATCATGTCAAAACAAGCAGCATCTAACTGTGAAATCCTGAAGATGTGGATAATAATTACTAATGTTGAATATATATAAATTTCAGAAGTTGGTTTACCTTCCATCATCACGAATAGAACCCTGGTGCCAAAGTGGGGTAACTTGAAAGCCCTCCAAAACCCTTCTGTTGAACTCCTGAAGAGAATGTTTGACAAAATTACAAGTTACAACGGGAACTACCGTGTTCCTATCCATCATAAAAGCTAAAAGGTCCTCATCTCAGTAAAAATAGCGAAGGTATGTACACAAAGATAAAGGCATAAAGCTATTGCAAAAATACAGCCTTTTCCTGATTTTGCTTGTACGTACAAGGTATTGGAGTGTAGAAATGTGACAGGAGATGTGTAGTGAAATTTTTTGTATATACTAAATAAGGTTTGGCATTTCAGTAGAATTCTTAGTGGAAGCATGCTGACCTGTGGAGGGATTTCTTTCTTAGGGGGCTGCATATTCTTTTGCAGCACAAAAGTATTCCCGAGCATTAGCTCGTCCCTGTCTACCAAAAGCAAGATTATCAATTAGAGGAGCACTGCATATTTTCATGTAAGGTTATGAGAGAAAGAAGATCAATTTTTCTATGTAGTTAGTGCTACAATAATTCAATGAAGAATTCCACTAAAAAGGGACTTTCCTTTGTATTTTGACAAGTGAAGATATACAATTGATTCCAATCTTTTTTTCTTGTTAATTTAAATGTAGAGAACGAGGGGCTTAAAAATGCCATGCTAAAAATAATCCCATTGCATATTTGTAGTAGTAATTCTGGTTGATTGGGCAGCAGCCAGCATGGTTTATGTTGGTTGCACTTCAAAACCATATCCCTAATGAGTTCCGAGGGAATAAAAGGTGCAAAAGAGATTCCTTGATATGCAATCACGCTCTACCAGTAACAGAAAAACTAATCTGTAGCAGGTTCACAACATTCCTATACAGATCTGTCAATAGTCCCTAAAGCTCGATGCTCAATGAACCATCATAACATTTTGGAATATAGAGGCCCGTAAAAATATCCTAAACTGCTAATGACATGTAGAATTGTAGAAAAGAAGATAGTGGTGAAACTTTACTATGGCCATAATAAATCTTTTTCTTAAACCACATGCTTATCAAGCATCTACTAGGTTCTGCCCTTGTCCAAGATATTTTTTCCCCTCTGAGTATACAAAATAAAAGGTCATATGTTATGGCCAATGTCAAGCAGACACGAACAGATTAACAAATAGACATACCTCCCCAAAAGTTCCGTGATTCATCACTGAACTGGCAGATAAACTTGTCGTCAGCCCCTAGAATTTGAGCACCAACTCCAGTAGATCGAGTCCCGTACTGTGCCTCCTCCAGTTTGCTCAATTTCTTGGAGAATGCTGGGTTCTCTAAAGAGTACATGAAGCAAAAACTCTGCCTACATTCTGGAATTGAGACCTTGAAATACCAGCCTTCAAAAAATCTCCGTGCAGTTCCATCAAAGTGAAACCTTGAAAAAAGAAATGACAATGTATAGAAAAAGAAAAGAAAAGAAAGAATAAAAAATTTATAGAGGCAGAGAAAGAGCTCCTCACTTAACCATTCCATTTAATACGGTCATTGTTTATTTCTGTATGTTATGCGTCATATTCAAGCTCAAATTCAGCCTTGTTGATATAAATTGTTGACATATTACATTAAGAAAACTAATATCATGTGCTACAAGTCTTGATCTCAGTTTAAGCTGCCAAGAATATCCCCATGCAAACCTTAATTTCCTTCCTTTAAGAATTATAGGCTCAGTTTGAAACTTATACACACATCTAAAATCCGATGACGGACAATCAAGAAATCATAGATATCGACAAAATATAGCAAACAAACAGTTCAATCAATCAGCGTAGTCAGAGTATTAGCATCAACCAAAAATTACAACTTCATTTCAACAAATACACAGCGGAAGTAAATTCGTCCCTAAATATCGAGTTCACAATACCTAACAGAATAACGAAGGAAGAGAGAGAGAGAGAGAGAGAGAGAGAGATTTACCCGCTGTGAGGGGTTCGGAGGGGGCGGTTGCGAGGCGTACGTTCGTAAACAGGTTCAACATTAACAGCCTCATTTTCACCATCATTAGCAATTGAGGAATTAATCGTGTCGGCGTTCAATACGGCTTTTATGGCAAACGGTCGTCGTATTTTTTTCCTGAACGGCAGCTCCGCCGGAGAAAATGGAAGTATTGCGGCGGTTTTAGGAAGAAAGGCCGACGAATTGAAGCATGGATTTTTGGCGATTGGAAAGACATTATCCATTGAGAAACTTCAGAGAGCGGTGTGGGGGTGTGTGTGTGTGAAGCGGAGAAAACATAGAACGGCCGCATCGGCGACACTTGTAGTAGTTGGTAGCAGGGATCGCTTGACGTGGCGGAATCAATCATCATCACATAATTCAGATTTTTTTTTTCTTACTTAGTTTGACCATTAATTTTAGAAGAGCAACATTGTCATGGGACAGTCTAACGGGTCACAATCCTTAGACGAATCAATTTCTAATTAAATTGTATAAGTAAAATAAAAGAAAAAGTGATTAAAATCTAGAAGTTTTGGATATCACAAATGATAATTTAAAGAGTCGGGGCCTCATTAAAATCCAAATGAAAAATTCAGAGTAGGAAAAATCACATGAAAAAAGAGTACCCTCTAAGAAAAACGGAAATAACCAGAAGTACAACAATCTTGTGACCTTTGGTGAACTGATGATCTTGGTTGAGCTGAAGATCTCTGATGAACTGATGATCTTGGTTGACCTGGCGGCCTTTGATGAACTGTTGGTCTTAGTTAGACTAGCGGCCTTTATTGAACTGGTGGCTTTGACTGTGGGGGCTTTCTAAACTGCCGTTTAGGCTGAGCTTGAGGAGTTTTTAATATCCCTTTCCCTTTGGATATTTCAGTTGGCTGAGCTTGAACTGATCTGGGGATTCCTTTATCACTGGATTCAGCAACTGTCTTTCCTTTCTCTGCGGCAGTAAACTTGTTATAGCCAAGCCCTGGACTACCAGTTTCAATTCTCTGATGACTAAGGATTTCATCAAGAGTTTGAGATCCCCTTTTAAACTTGAGAGTTACTTCTCTGTCATGGATCTCTTGCTTGAGTTTCTCATTCTCAGCTTATAATTCAACGTTTCTCAACTTCAATTTTTTAAACTCCACTAACTGAGCTTCAAGGAATTTCATTCTTTCATGATCAATGCTCAGTCTTCTAACTCTATCTCTTAGTTCATCATTTTCTTCCTTCAGTTCAACATGCATGCAAGATATTGAAGCTAACTGTTCTTCTAGCATTTTCAATTGTTCATTCAGTTCATTACTAGAAATAGAAGCTTCATGAATATGATAGAAAGAGGTTTGAGAGTCAGCTGTACTAACCTCTTCTTCATTGTCAGCCATGAGGCAGAATAGAGCTTCATCATCTGAGCTGTAGCCATCAGAATCAATTCCAGATGGGTAGTCTGAATTGTCGAGCATGGCATTCTCGGAGTTTGCAATCATAGCTTTCCTTTTGAAGAAGCTTCTCTTCACCTTGGCTTTCTTGTCTTTTGGGATTTTAGGACATTCATATTTGTAATGTCTTTTCTTGTGGCAGTGAAAGCATTTACCTAAGCTTCGGTTGGCTCCTCTGGACTGTTCAGCTGATCGTTCAGCTGGCTGCTGGTTTCTTTCTCCTTTCAGAACTTCATCAGTTTGAGGTAAAACTGATTGTTGGTCCCTGAATTTCTTCAACTTTTGAAGCAACCTTGTTACTGACTGAATTTGATCATTGATATCTTCAGTCAGATTCTCTTTCTTTTCGGCTGTGTCTCGCCTTCGATCAGTTGCTGATCCTCATTGATTCTCTCTGGCTGGTGAGCTCCTTGGTCAGAAGATATTTCTTCATCGAGTTTAGATGAGCTTTCAGAGAGCCGAATAATTCTCTAGGAGTGATGCTATTTAAATTTCTTGATTCTTTGGTAGCTATCACTTTCATATCCCATTTTTCTGTAAGATTATCTAGAATTTTGGAATTCATCTCACAGTTGGGGTAGCTTCTTTCCATGTTAGTCATCTCACTTATTATGCTTAGAAATCTTGTTTTAAAGCTCGAGATGGTCTCTTCAGGTTGCATCTTGAAGGATTCGTATTTGTCAACTGCCAGCTGGAGCTTGTTTCCTTTGATGGCTCCCGACTCCTGGCTAAGATCTGCTAGAAAGTCCCATATCTCCTTGGTAGTTCGATAGTTCTTTGTATCCTTCATTCTATCTTCATCTAGAGTTTGAAAGAGTGCAGCTTGTGCAACAAACTCTAGATTCTTCAACTTCTTCTCTTCGCTCGTGAGAATATGAGTTGGCTTTGGGATCCTAGTTGGTTGATTAATATTAACTATGTGGGCTTCATTGTCCATCATAATGGTGATTGGACCATCTTCAATAACTTCCCACATATTCTCATAGATCGAGCAGAAATGCGCTGGCACACCCGTCGTTTAGGTGTGCAAAATACACTTGCGGACAAATGGTCCACAAATGCTTAATCTGCCCTCAACGACTAGTATAGCTAGTAAAGACGGATGTCGATCCCACGAGGAGTGTTTTAACCTTCTGTCTTTTCTTAATTTTGGTTTGGGTCTTCAGTGTCACTCTAAAAACCTTGTTAATAAACTAAACTAACTAAATGCTGAAAAGGAAATCACAAAAGAAAATATCAGTAATAAAAGTGTTCAAGTCAAAGCATCAAGTCATTCGGTAGGTATGCGCAATCCCGGGCAAAACACATGTAATTACCACTACTATCCGTTGTGCCCACACTAGCAGAAAGGTCAAAAACCGAATCCCTATGGCCAAATATGGGTAATTGTCACTTTGAGGGTTAATCGGTTATAGGAAATGGATACGATCGGCCACTCCCCAATCACTTCTTACATTATATCGTCTAGATGATACGATCGGCACCTAGGGACCTAACTATACAGGAACCTAAGGAGAGAATCACACAAAGATTTTGCAAGCATAGCAGCTTTGAGGGCAAAAGCGACCCGATTCTAGTAGGTTTGACACGGTCTTGTGCCTGCATATACTACTCAATCTCAACTACCAAGGCTGTCACCCCCGGACTTGTTACTATGCGGGTATCGAGGCATGGGTCACCTATACACTCCCACGTAACTAACACTAGTACCAGTTAATTAGAAATGCGCGCTTTCATCTCCAACCACCCTTTACCTATGTCTAAGTGAAAAACAAGTTAAGATTGTGAACCCTTAAGGCTTTAAAGTCTGATTACCTCATGCACATATTCTACCCTTAGACCATTACTTTGACTTGAACAGTGGATACTTAGCCACTAAACATAGAAACGAAAGTAAAAGAAATGATAAAAGACATCTTACTTGGAAAGGAAATACGTAGATTAACTTCTGGGCCCAACCCCAGTTTTGCCAACAAAAACAACTGAACTACCTCTCCGCGGGCAAATCGCCAGCTTCAGGCAGTCAGATTATCCAGCAAATAAACTAAATATGAAAACGGGAAATTGTATCTTGAGGTGCAAAAAACGACACCCTCGCACGCACACTGATATGAAAACAGATAAAAGTATTTATAGCAACTGAATTAAGGCTTCAAGCAGCCCATATCTCACCCACGCAGGGGTTCTTGCACTCCTCCACTTCCCCATTTCATGCTCAACGTTCTTCCTTGAATTTAGGAGGGATAGCAACAAACCCTAGCATCTCCAACGGCTTTCTGGTGTCCCCACTTCCTTCCCAACGTGTGTAGACCTCCCTAAGACTCGGAACTGACCGCCACATCACCTCCACGTGCATATAGGAACTGTCCCGCGATCTTGTTGCGCAATTCTCGCAACAACTTTGACTGGGTCCTCGGCAGGCAAATCAGTCATTTGTGCCCTCAGCATAAATAGCACCTGTCTGTGCCTATTGTGGTGGTTTTGTGCCCTCAGCCTCCTGCAATCAGCTTTACCCCCAAAACTAGACTAGACTTTATACTAAACACTTAAAAGGGGTGTAAAAAGATAAAGGAAAAAGCACGAATTTGAGTCTTCATCACACCCACCCACTTGGACTATACTTGTCCTCAAGTATGAATGCAATTTTAACTCAAAACAACAAACAGAAGACTCAAATGACTCAAAACAAGACAACACAACATGTGAATCATAAGTTGATAAAGGGCATAACAGTTGAACATAATGATGCAGACAAATCAAATCAATCAAACTCAGGCTACTATTGAAGTGTGCACTCAGCTCGCCTTTTTCTCGAGTGTTTAGGTTAAGTGTTTACTCTCAACAATTCCACCAAATCATCATCAACAAACTTGCAAACACCCTGTATAAACAATTTACGTTATTCACATGCATGCATATCAAAAGGTCTTGTGGGGGTTATAATGGGGCATGCGGATCAAGGTTGGGAATATTTAGGAACTGGCTACCTTTCATATCATTTGGGCAAAATCAACACTGGCAGCTCTGTGCCCACATAACAACCTGGGAAACCATTTTTATTCATACACTTATTTTGTTTTTTTCTCTTTTTTCTTTTTTTTTCTTTTTTTTTTCCTTTCTTTATTTTCTTTCTTTGTGCCCATTTCTCGCACCCTGTCATTATTTGGCTTAAACATGCTACCAATACGAGCATAACAGGTTTCATTCCCAGTCATAAGATACTCTTTAAAGAGAGATTTTTCAGCATGCAGGTCATGAACAAATAAACAGGCTCAAATAATGGCAGCAATGAGAAGCATTTATCAGTGAATAATATGGCCAAATAACGATGAAAGAAAATGCCTTAATCATCTAAGCATGCATGAAATCAAGTTTGACAGGGCATAAGCAGGTAAGCATCAAATGAGGTGGTGGAATTTAAACACACAGAAAGAAGTCGCAAATGTGAATTTGGGCTCAAAGCTCACTGGGTAGTTATATATTGCTTTCACATGCGATTGATTAATTCCATCTGCCTAACAATAAATTTATGTCCATATATGCCCAATGTCAATCTATGACTCATATGCTGTAGACTCAACATGCACACACAAAATAAAAACAAAACATACAACGACCTAGGCCTATCCCTCCCACACACTTGTTGTGCAAAGTACCCTTGCGGGCACAAGCAATAATGTGGGTTAGATATGCCCAAAACAGACTTTATATATACAGACGCAAATATACAAAAATAAAAAATAAACACACAAACAAAAAATAAAAACAAATCCTAAACTACTGGGGATAAAGCATGATTTAAGGAGAGGAGGGGTAGTCTAACCCGAGATGAACACAAATGCTCTGCAGGGCTTTCTCAACTCTTTCGAGCTTCTTTGAATCTGCACTGCTCTGTGCCCTGCTCGGTCCTTCTTGTGCCCTGGGTGATCCTTCTTGTGCCTTGGGGGCCTTTCTCTTGTCAAAGTATGTTGGTTCATCAAAAGGGAGGAAGTATGGGGTGTTCTCTTCAGTGATCCCAACTAGCTGCATCCGCTCCAGCCTCTGGGCATCGAGATACTCTGTTGCTTCGTCAAGCTCTGGGTAACCTTCGAAGATGTCGTCGAGGTCGTCTCCTTTCAATCCTTCAAACAGCCTAGCCACGAACATGCCCAAGGCTACAACAGTTGCTCTGGTGTTGCTGGTCTGCGCCTGCAGTTGAATCGCCAGAATGTAGCCGAGGTTGACCTTCCGCTTATGCACCATGTTCCACAATAGGAACACCTCCTGTTGCGTGACTTGGCCTGTACCATCTTTGCGCCCATAAAGGTTGAATGCCATCCATCTATGGCAAATCTGAAGGGCGTGGTCAGAGATGTGCTTGTCCTTGCTTGAGCCCGAAAGATAAAAGCCTTTGCCTCCAATTTCCTCCCACCGTTGCTGAATATTTCGACTCCAATCATCGCCAACACTGGTTGCTGCTTCTTTGTACCATTTCGAATGAACATCTTTTGGTTGGATGAAATCCAACATCAGATTCAATCCTGAGATTGACATACTATAGCTCTCTCCAGCTATGTAGAAGTTCACAACTCCAGGCGTCTCCAGACCAAAGCCCTGCACTGGTTTAAACTTATATGAGGAAAGAAATTCAATGGTCAAAGAGGGGCGTACCGTGTTCCTCCAGCCAAGTACTTGCTCCCACCCGATGTTGGCAAAGTATTCATACACTTGGTCCATGACTCCAAGTGTGTTCAGCGTGCTGTCATGAAGAACATACAGGGACAGATGCTTCTTCTTGTTCAATCTCTCGACAATTCCTTGTCTCGAGCTGCTTGGATCCTCCTTCTCCTCCTTTGCCGAGCGGCGGGGGAGGGTTCTGATTGGCACCCTGCCTTTTGTTCCCTTTTTCACCTTTGCGGGCACATAGGTTTGAACAGGAGCTGGGATAATTTGAATTTCCGGTTCCACTTCCTCGCTGTGCACCGACTTCTCTTCCTCTTCCTCGTGGGACTGCTCCACATCTAGCTTTCTCTTAGTGGGGGGGTTTCTCTTGTCTCTTTGACTCCTTGCTGACTGGCTTCTTTACTTCCTTGCTAGTTGACTTGGTTCCATTTTGCTTGTTCTTAGCCTTCTCGGGCACATCGGGACCCTTGCTTTGGCTTGGTTCCCTTTGTGCCTCTTTTGCGACCTCCTGTGGTTTTGTCTTCTTTGACTTCTTCTTCTTTGTGGATGGATCTGGTTGTGCCTGTTTCGACTGCTCAGACTGGCTGTGGGCATTCTCAGATGTAGATCCCTCTGAAGCCGCTTTATCTTCTTCCAACGATTCTTCTTTCTCTTCCTCCGGTTCTGGTTCCTTCTCCTTCTCCTCTTGCTGATCTTGCTCTAGTTTCTCCTCCTCCTTTTCTTCTTCTTCCAAGCTCTCACCTTCAGATTCATCAATGTATTCTTCTTCGTCACCGCTACCCAATTGCTTTTCTTCCTCCACCTCTTCTTCTTTTTCTGGTCCACCATCACCTTTCCCGTCCTTCTCTGGCTCTTTCTCCGGCTCAGACTCGTTTAATTCTTCACTGGGTGTCGGCGGCTTCTCCGGAGTTGGTGGTTTTTCAGGTGTTGGCGTTGGGTCAGGGCTTTGCCTAGCTTGTGGTGGGCTCTGGGGTTTGCCCTTATCAGCTTCCACTTTCTTTTTCTTCGACGCACCGCCCTTAGCCTTCGGCGGTGCTCACTTCTTTTTCTCTGCTTGCGGCGGCGGGAGCGGTGGTTGTTGTGGTGGAATGGTCTGGATCGGTGAAGGGTTTAGAACTGGTTCGGAGCTTTGTTTCGGCTCCTCGGGCTGGGTTGACTGGGTGGTCTGCATTGTTTCCTGCGACGAGTTACCGGCGTTGCGGGCACTGCGCCTTGTGCCTCGTTTGGCGGTTTCTCCAGTTTTCTTTGTAGTCACCATTTTTTTCTTGACAAGGGTTTGGGAAATTTGTGAGGTAGGGTTTTCTTAGCTTGATCTGTGAGAAATCGAGAGAGTGAGAGGGGGTATTTGAATGCTTCAGAAGACGTGACATGTTGTGAGGGTGGTGGGTTTGTGCGGTGAGATTCTGGCCGAGAATATAGGAGAAATGGTTGTGCCTAATTTTGAGAAAATTGAGGAATTTTGAATTGGAGAAGAAGATATGTTTGAAATTCAAAATGATTATCTGTATATATCATATCCCCTTCACTCCCCTTGTTTTCGGTCTCCATTCTCAATAATCATCACATTGCATGGGGAAAACCAACCGTTTCTGCAGCTGCTTTTTCGTGTCAAATCAGTCAAATCAGCTATAGTACCCACCCACACACTTAAACCTTGCTGTGCCCTACATGTTACTTTGCCCACAGTGATGTGTTTCCAGTCTTTGCCTTCCTGCAGCGTTAACTCACAAACAAAATACAAATAACAAACTTAATTGAAATTAAAGCAAGTAAACAAACCGGGTTGCCTCCCGTCCAGCACCTTTGTTTAAGGTCTTTGGCTCGACCTTGTTGTGCCTTCAGTAGTACTCAGGAGTGCTCAAAACTTGGGTTTCTGCCCAAGTTTCCTTCTCTTGCTCATTAACTCGAAATTTACACCCATCTTTTGGATTCACCAGATCGATTGCTCCACTTGGGTGGTGATGTTGCACTAGATAGGGGCCCATCCATTTTGACTTCAATTTGCCCGCATGCAATTTGAGCTTTGAGTTAAACACGAGTACCTTTTGCCCACAGAGAAACTGTTTGCCTCTTGCGAGTGCATCGTGGTATCTCTTGGTCCTTTCCTTATACATCACAGCATTATCATAAGCCTCGGACCTCAACTCTTCCAATTCTTGGATCTGCAGCTTCCTCTCAACTCCGGCGCATTCAGCATTGAAATTTAACCTCTTGATTTCCCAAAATGCTTTATGCTCCATTCCCACAGGCAAATTGCAATACTTTCCAAAAACCAGCCTATAAAGAGACATCCCAATAGGTGTCTTGTAGGCTGTGCGATATGCCCACAGAGCATCTTCCAAGTGATTGCTCCAGCCTTTGCGCCTTGGTCCAATAACTTTCTCCAAAATATTTTTGATCTCTCTGTTTGAGACTTCTGCTTGTCCATTTGCCTGGGGGTGATATGCCGTAGTAACCTTGTGTGTGACCCCATACTTTGCCATCATCTTCTTTATGACTGAGTTGCAGAAATGAGTCCCTTGATCACTGATCAGGACTTTGGGCATTCCGAAGCGACAGAACACATTTGCCCTCAGGAACTTCACCACTGTATTTGCATCATTTGTTGGAGTGGCTTTTGCCTCCACCCACTTAGACACATAATCTACAGCCAAAATAATGTAGAGATTATTACCTGACTTGGGAAATGGTCCCATGAAATCTATGCCCCATATGTCGAAGACTTCAACGGGCATGATAGGTGTTTGTGGCATGACCTCTCGAATGGAAATATTTCTAGTCATCTGGCAATTCTTGCATTTCTTCACAAATATATAAGCATCCCTGAATAATGTAGGCCAGTAAAATCCTCCATCTAGTATTTTCCTTGCTGTTCTTCATGGGCCGAAGTGACCTCCACATGCATTGTTATGGCAGAACTTCAAGATGTCAAGGACCTCCTCATCATCGACGCACCTCCTTATGACTTGATCGGCTCCAATTTTCCAAAGAGTTGGTGCTTCCCAAAGATAGAACCTGCACTCCTACTTCATCTTATTCCTTTGGTAGTTATTCAAACCAACTGGAAACTGCCTTGTGACCAGATAGTTCACTATGTCGGCAAACCATGGCTCTCTTGCCGTTTTGCCCACAACTTCGTACAAATGCTCATCTGGAAAATTCTCAGTGATTTTCTCTTTGCCCTCAACCATCAGACGGCTGAGATGGTCTGCAACCAGATTTTCTGCCCCAGTTTTGTCTTTGATCTGCACATCGAACTCTTGCAAGAGCAATATCCACCTTATAAGTCTTGGCTTTGACTCCTTCTTGGAAAGTAGGTACTTCAGAGCTGCATGATCCGTGTAAACAATCACTTGTGCCCCCAGTAGGTAGGAACGAAACTTCTCAAAAGCGAACACTACTGCTAACAGCTCCTTCTCCGTGGTGGTATAGTTGCGTTGTGCGGCATTTAATGTCTTGGAGGCATAATAGATAACATAGCTCTCTTTGCCTCTTTTCTGGCCCAAAACTGCTCCTACGGCAAATCCCCTGGCATCACACATCATCTCAAATGGCATTCCCCAATCCGGAGGTTGGATAATTGGGGAAGACACCAACATATTCTGCAATGTGTGAAAAGCCTTCTTGCAGTCATCATCAAAGTCAAATTTTACTTCCAATTGTAGCAGGTTTGTGAGTGGTTGAGCAATCTTTGCGAAGTCCTTAATGAATCGACGATAGAAACCCGCATGGCCTAGAAATGCCCGAATCTGCTTAACATTGATGCGATAGGGTAATTTGGCAATGATCTCCACTTTTGCCCTGTCCACCTCGATTTCTCGCTCGGATACTACATGTCCCAGCACGATTCCTTCTCTCACCATGAAGTGACACTTCTCATAATTCAACACCAAGTCCTTTTCCACACAGCGGCTCAGTACCTTGCTCAAATGATCAAGGCATTGATCAAAGCTATCTCCATAAACCTTGAAGTCGTCCATAAAGATCTCAATACAAGTCTCAAGCATATCCGAAAATATACTCATCATGCACCGTTGAAATGTGCCTGGAGCGTTGCAAAGACCAAAAGGCATCCTTCTGTAGGCAAATGTGCCAAAGAGGCAAGTGAATGTCGTTTTGCCTTGATCGGCTTGGGCCACCACAATCTGCATATATCCAGAATACCCATCCAGAAAATAGAAGTATGATTTTCCTGCAAGCCTCTCCAACATTTGGTCGATGAAGGGCAAAGGAAAATGATCCTTCTTTGTGACTGCATTCAACTTGCGGTAATCAATGCAAACCCTCCATCCTGTTTGCAGTCTCATCTGAATAAGTTCCTTGTTTTCATTCTCCACAACTTGGATTCCAGACTTTTTGGGCACAACGTGAATATGACTCACCCACTCACCGTCGGGCACAGGGAAGATAATGCCCATATCAAGCAGCTTTAGAATCTCCTTTAACACAGCTTCCTTCATCAAGGGGTTCAACTTCCTTTGGGGATCTTGCACTGGTTTTGCCCCTTCTTCCAACTGGATCCGATGCATGAAAATGGTGGAACTTATGCCTTTGATGTCGGCCAAAGTCCATCCAATTGCTTTCTTGTGCATCTTCAATAGTGCTATCAACTTGACTTCCTGCTTCATGGTCAAAGATGAACGGATTATAACTGGCAAACTCTCTCCTTCACCCAAATAGGCATATTTGAGGTGATCGGGCAACTCCTTCAACTCCAACTTTGGTGGCTTGATGATGGACCGCACCAGTTTATCACCCTGCCTTGTTGTGGGCAAAGGCAGGTGTTGATTCCTTGAAAAACTGGCTTCGATGTGATATAATTGCAGAATTACCTCTTTGATTTGTTTATCTCGTTCCTCTTCAGTATCCCAATCAATTTTACTGTATTGAAGTACCCAATCAAGTGGATCCTTTGCCAGTAACCTTGGCAATTCTTCTTGAATCATAGGCTCAAAAACGTCGATCACATGTACACCCTCAGTGTCATTGGGGTACTTCATTGCCTCCATGATGTTGAAGGCAACTCTGTCTCCATCGAATTCGCACGTCAATGTGCCCTTATTAACATCAATCTTCATATGTGCCGTCTTCATGAATGGTCTGCCCAAAAGTATACAGGCAGCCCTTGGATTGGTTTTGCCCATATCCAGCACATAGAAGTCTGCTGGGAAAATCAGACTCTCCACTTTTATTAGGACATCTTCAAGCACTCCCTCGGGGTAGACACTGGAACGATCAGCCAATTGAATAATTGTTCTTGTATCCTTGAGCGGTCCTAAGGTCAGCTCTTCAAAAATGCTTAGGGGAATAACATTGATCGATGCTCCTAAGTCCAGCATAGCTCTCTCAACTCGAAGTCCTCCAATTTCACAGGGAATAAAGAACATCCCTGGGTCTCCACACTTTTCAGGCAGCTTCTTCTGCAATAATGCTGACACATTTTCATTCACAACCACTTGTGCCTCCTCCGTGAATCTCATCTTCTTTGTACATAAGTTCTTCAGGAAACGGGCATATCGGGGTACCTGCCTGATTGCGTCTAGTAGTGGAACATTGATTTCCACTTTTTTAAAGATGTGCATTAGCTCCCTATCCTCTTCTTCTTTCTTGTTTCGCTTCATCCTTTCTGGAAATGGTAAAGGCACCTCGATCTCTTTTGGAATATTACTCTTCAGGATGGGTTTGGGCACAACTGCTTCTGGTTCGTCATTTGCCCTCAACTCTGGTTCATCCTTTGTGGGCTCATCGTTGTTGTGGGCATCATCCTCTGCAGTCTCTGGATATGTTGCAGACAGTTGCCTTCCACTCTTCAGTGTTATTGCATTTACCCCGGCCTTCTTTGGTGGTTCTGTCTGTGAGGGCAGAACTCCTTTAGCTTTCTCCATCCTTGCGATTGCATCACTAATTTGAGATATTTGTCCTCCCAAATAGCTCAGTCCATTCCTTGTCTCTTGCTCGAAGGCTTCTGATTTCTTTTGTACCTCTACCATTTCATTGACAATCTTGTGAACCATGTCTGATAAAGACGGTCCTGCTGCGGGTACAGGGTAGTACGGTGTTGTATGCCTCTGACTGTAGTTGGGGGCAAATTGATTGTGCCTCCTTCTGTGCCCTTCATCTATAGCGTTGACCGTTTCTTCCTTCTCCTTCAATTGTGGACACTGGTCAGAGTGGTGCCCCATTAGTTCACATACCCCACAAATTCGCAAGGTATTGGCGGAAAATATGGTGATCATTTTCTCCATCTTGTTACAGAGTTGTTCGATTCGGTCATCAGTTGCAGGCACAGAGATGGTTTTGCCCGCAGCGGCAACACTTGTTCTTTCATATGAATCATCTCTGTTTTCCTCGGCCATTTCTCCAATAAGTATTAGAGCCTCAGCAGCCCTCTTGTTCAGAATAGATCCTCCGCATGCTGCGTTCAGTAGGGCTCGGTCCTCGCTTCTCAATCCCGAGACAAAGTAGTTCACCAAGTCATGATCTGGAATCTGGTGATGTGGGCATTTCGAGAGAAATTGTTTGAAACGCTCCCAGTAGTCGTAAAAGCTCTCGTGGGGACCAGCTTTTGCGGTTGAGATCTTCTTTCTCATGCTCCGCACTCTTGATGTGGGGAAGTACTTTTCCAGGAACTTTTGCTGGAGTTGACTCCAGTTGGTTACACTCCTAGTGGGAATAGTGTATAACCACTCTCGAGCTCCGTCTTGCAAGGTGAAAGGAAAAGAAACCAGGCGAATGTATTCACTTGTCCCATTAGCTCGTGTGCATTGCGTCTCACATGCCATCTCAAAATCTTGTAGATGTCGTTGCGGATCCTCCCCTGGATGGTCATGGAATTTGGGCAAAATCGAGATGAAGTTTGCCCTCAGCTTAGAGTTGTCAAATGGGCCGGGTCGACCCAGCCCAGCCCGACCCAGCCCGGGCGTAGGCTGACCCAGCTCAGCCCATGAAAAATGCGGGCTAATTGGGCCGAATTTACCTAGGTTTAATGGGCTAATACGGGCCTTTTTTAAAACCCAGGCCCAGGCCCACTAGGGACCCAGCCCGACCCAGCCCAAGCCCGACCCAGAACAAATCCAGCCCAGCCCACCTAAACCCACCACAACCCATCCTATTCCCTAGACCTAGTAACAACCCACTGCAGTACTAGTATTAAAAAGAAAAAAGGCATGAGTGATATTTTCTTGAAAAAGGAAAAGTCCAAATAAATAGTACTAGCAAGTAGCAAGATACGTGTAAAGCTAAACTCATTTTTTTCATAAAGCAATTGATTTTTTTCCCTTTTTTTAACTTTTCCAAATCACCCCAATCCATCACTCTTTTTAGTTTTCCCCAATTGATATTTTGTCAAGATCCTCCAAATCAAGATAGAATCTCAAACCCTCGATCAAGTTTCAGTCTTTATTTTCGACAATTATATCAATTTTGGAAGATGATCGAATTTGGAGCAAATCAAGGCAACAAAATTGCAGCGAATTATAGCTGTTGTTAAACGGCCATATGATCGATTCATTCACAGAGTGTTCAAGGCTCGAAGCAATGAAACTGCAGGTTTATAAATAGGATAGATCTTTGATTTTTTATCCTCACAAAATTTTCAGCATTCAAATCTTTGTTTTCTTACCAGCTTTTCGAGAAATCAAGCAAGGAAAAAGGCAACCCACCCAGCCCCAGCAGCTTTATAGCTTTCTATTGGTATCATCATTTTTTTTTTTTTGCATTGCTATTTGTTATTGTTTTATTTTTTCCTAATTTTTGTGAAACATGAAAAAGCATTATAGCTCATCTTCGAACACACAAACCCCTCCACTTTTGTCAATCACACCACACACAATAGATGAGGAAGGAGACAACAAAGAAATTGAAGAAAATACACCTACGCCAAATACTAGCAACAATGCCAATAAAAATAAAATTAAAAATAGATCTAGTAAAGTTTGGACATATTATGAATTAAAAAAAGAATTAGCAACTTGTAAGTTATGTAAAACTTCTTTTAAATTTAAAGCTAATAGTGGCACAGGTACTTTATCTAGACATTTAAGTAAAATTCATCCAAATTGGGAAGATAATGATAATAGACAACAAAATTTAGAAATTTCACCTAGTGGCTCAGTTGCTAATTTTACCTATAAACAAGAAGAAATGAGATGTCATCTAGCAAAAATGGTTGTAGGAGCTGAACTTCCCTTTAATTTTGTTCAAAGCCGCTATTTTACAGATTATATGAAAGTGGTTCAACCCCGTTTTAAAAATGTTTCGCGAAATACAGTTTATAAAGATGGTTATAAAATATATGAACATGAGATTATTTCTTTAAAGAATTTATTTGCTACATTAAATTCTAAAATTTCATTAACCACAGATTTATGGCTAGGAAGAGGATCTTTACATTATTTATGTGTAACGGCACATTGGATAAATGAAAATTACATGTTTGAAAAAAGAATTATTGAATTTTCATTACTTGAGCATCCACATGATGGTCTATCTATATATCAAGCTATTATGAATTGTTTAAACTATTGGGAAATACATGATAAGATTATGTCTGTGTCATTGGATAATGCTGCGAATAATGGTAGAGCTATAGAACTTTTAAGTGAATTTATGAAGCCAATGTTTGATTCAAAAATTTTCCATGTGCGTTGTGTTTGTCATGTTCTACATCTTTGTGTAACTGATGGAGTAGATTGTGTTAGACCCCATATAGATACTATAAGAAATTGTTTGTCGTATATTTGTTCGTCATCTGTTAGATTGCAAAAATATAGAAAAATGGTAAAAAATGCAAAAATGAATTTTAAAATTCCTTACCTAGATGTAAAAACTAGATGGTCTTCAACCTATAGAATGTTAAAGGAAGCACAACCTTATGCATCAATAATCACACGCTTTATTAAAGAAGAAAACAAAGGTAGAGTCAATCTAATTACGTAATCGGATTGGGAGATTATTGATGTACTAGCTCCTCTTTTGCAAACTTTTAATAATGTATCAAATATCATGTCCGGTTGTTTTTATCCTACTTCTAATATTATGTTGCCCAACATGCTTAAAATTGTTAACTTATTTGATGCCCATAGAAATAAAGTTGCAGTAAAAGAAATTATACAAGAAATGGAAAAGAAATGGAGAAAATATTATGAGAAAATTCCTCATTGTGCCATTTTTGCTTGTATTTTTGATCCTCGATGTAAATTGGATGGTTGTTTATATATGGCTGAGGAATATTATAGATGTCTTGGTTCTACATTTGGATTTGAGCAAAAAAAAAAATATCCGATTTGCTAGATATATTAGTTGATAAATATTCTTCACATGGAACTTCTACTGCTCCTGCATCATCTAACAAAAGTAGTGGTTCTACATTTGGATTTTTAGAAACCTTGAAAAAACAGAAGAGTGCCTCTAGTACTAGGTCCACTTTTGAACTTACACATTATTCACACCTTCCTTTAGAGCAAGATTCCAATGATTTTGATATTTTGCAGTGGTGGAAAGTTGAACAAAAAAATTATCCAGTTCTCTCTATAATTGCACGTGATCTATTAACATCTCAAATGTCTAGTGTAGCATCCGAAAGTGCTTTTAGTGCAGGTGCAAGAACAGTGACAGATAGGAGAACTCGATTGGCTCCGAAGTCCGTTAAATTTTGTCTACTATGGAAGGATTGGTTAGATGAAGAATATCGATTGAAAAATATTGAGAGGATGGGAAGATATAAAGTACCTGAAATGGATGAAGACAACTTTGACAGCGAGGATGGCGAATCAGCAATTGAAACCACAACAACAGAAATTGGACAAGACCAAGATGAAGATATTGAGCGACACTATTTTCCAAATCAAGACTATCAATATACAGATACTCAAGCTCCAAATTTTATGTATGATTGGCAACAAATTCAAGATTAAGTATTTTTTATTTATTTTTAGTTTTCTAAAATTCTAAATATAATATCCTCTGTTATTTGAATTTAATAAAATTGAGGTATTTTTGTTTAGTATTATACAATTTTGATTACAATTGTTATTATAATATCATCCAATCTCCAACTTTCCAAACATCTCAAAAACTTATACTCAATATGAAGACTAAAGCCCTTCCTAAAAAAAACGAACCCATATCATAGCCTAGCCCAGCTCAGCCCAGACCCATATCAGACCCGGCCCGACCCAGCCCAAACCCACTTTGATTTAACTCATGGGCTGAGCTGGGCTCACATATGTTGCCAAAGCCCAGCCCAGGCCCAGCCCACTCTATTGGCGGTTCTAGGTTGAGCTGGGTCATTAGATGCCGTGGGCCACCCGGGCCTGGGCTGGGCTGGGCCGGGCTGGCCCAGTTGACAACTCTACCTCAGCTCCCAGTTACCAGTAGTTGTGGGCAAAACGATGCCCGTGGGACGCATGTTCATGGTTTGAGGGAAACTCAGCTGCCTCAAAGTAAGGGTGTGTGGTGGTGGTCTTTGTTATTCTTCTTCTTCGTGGTTTGATATCTGATCGTCCTCCATCTCTTCGTCGAAATAGAGTGAATTCATGTTGCTTTTCTCACTTTCTCCGCTTAAGGTCAAATCGTCACTGGATCCTTTAGTGTGATTCTCTCCAGCCTTTTCAAAAATGCCCTAGCTTGTGCTCTTCTTGCCCTCGCTGACCTCTCTATCTCCGGATCGTAGAGTAAATCTCTTGCGTGGTTAGAACGAAGCATATACTAAGGTAAAACAGTAAATAGACAGAAAAGTGCGCTTACACATCCCCGGCAACGGCGCCAATTTTTGGCACACCCGTCGTTTAGGTGTGCAAAATACACTTGCGGGCAAATGGTCCACAAATGCTTAATCTGTCCTCAACGGCTAGTATAGCTAGTGAAGACGGATGTTGATCCCACGAGGAGTGTTTTAACCTTCTGTCTTTTCTTAGTTTTGGTTTGGGTCTTCAGTGTCACTCTAAAAACCTTGTTAATAAACTAAACTAACTAAATGCTGAAAAGGAAATCACAAAAGAAAATATCAGTAATAAAAGTGTTCAAGTCAAAGCATCAAGTCATTCGGTAGGTATGCGCAATCCCGGGCAAAACACATGTAATTACCACTACTATCCATTGTGCCCACACTAGCAGAAAGGTCAAAAACCGAATTCCTATGGCCAAATATGGGTAATTGTCACTTTGAGGGTTAATCGGTTATAAGAAATGGATACGATCGGCCACTCCCCAATCACTTCTTACATTATATCGTCTAGATGATACGATCGGCACCTAGGGACCTAACTATACAGGAACCTAAGGAGAGAATCACACAAAGGTTTTGCAAGCATAGCAGCTTTGAGGGCAAAAGCGACCCGATTCTAGTAGGTTTGACACGGTCTTGTGCCTGCATATACTACTCAATCTCAACTACTAAGGCTGTCACCCCCGGACTTGTTACTATGCAGGTATCGAGGCATGGGTCACCTATACATTCCCACGTAACTAACACTAGTACCAGTTAATTAGAAATGCGCGCTTTCATCTCCAACCACCCTTTACCTATGTCTAAGTGAAAAACAAGTTAAGATTGTGAACCCTTAAGGCTTTAAAGTCCGATTACCTCATGCACATATTCTACCCTTAGACCATTACTTTGACTTGAACAGTGGATACTTAGCCACTAAACATAGAAACGAAAGTAAAAGAAATGATAAAAGACATCTTACTTGGAAAGGAAATACGTAGATTAACTTCTGGGCCCAACCCCAGTTTTGCCAACAAAAACAACTGAACTACCTCTCCGCGGGCAAATCGCCAGCTTCAGGCAGTCAGATTATCCAGCAAATAAACTAAATATGAAAACGGGAAATTGTATCTTGAGGTGCAAAAAACACCACCCTCGCACGCACACTGATATGAAAACAGATAAAAGTATTTATAGCAACTGAATTAAGGCTTCAAGCAGCCCATATCTCACCCACGCAGGGGTTCTTGCACTCCTCCACTTCCTCATTTCATGCTCAACGTTCTTCCTTGAATTTAGGAGGGATAGCAACAAACCCTAGCATCTCCAACGGATTTCTGGTGTCCCCACTTCCTTCCCAACGTGTGTAGACCTCCCCAAGACTCGGAACTGACCGCCACATCACCTCCACGTGCATATAGGAACTGTCACGCGATCTTGTTGCACAATTCTCGCAACAACTTTGACTGGGTCCTCGGCAGACAAATCAGTCCTTTGTGCCCTCAGCATAAATAGCACATGTCTGTGCCTATTGTGGTGGTTTTGTGCCCTCAGCCTCCTGCAATCAGCTTTACCCCTAAAACTAGACTAGACTCTATACTAAACACTTAAAAAGGGTGTAAAAAGATAAAGGAAAAAGCACGAATTTGAGTCTTCATCATGCGCCTTCATTCTCCTGCTCTAACTGACGTAGTTCTCAACTGAAATAGAGGTAGCTTATGGTTTTCCATAGCTTGAAATATTAGCACAGATAAGTAGGTCTGATTCAGTTAATTTGCAGAAATGGTTGATCCTTAGAATCAGCCGCTCTGATACAACTTGTTGGTCCTGGGCGAGTTGAAGTCAGTTTAGAGGGGGTGAATAAACTGACTCAAAAACTTTTAACTTAAATGCGAAATAGATAGGTCCCTTAACTTGCGTATGAAACTTATCAATGTACTTAGACAGTTGAGAAGAATAGTCAGCTTGTAAGTGCACCTTGTGTGAGATTTGTGTGCAGTTGTAAAGAGATGCAAGCAGAGAGTAATAAGTATAGCACACAAGCAGTTTATAGAGGTTTGAAGCTTAAACTTCTACGTCCTCTCTTCCTTACTGAAAAAGAGCGATTCACTATGCAATGATAAAGTTTCTTTATTACAATTACACAATGAAGATGAGTTGAACCTGGAAACGGCAACTCTCGTAGAGTCACGATCTCATTTTCAACTGTTGTTGTCCTGAAAATGGTAGTTCTCGCAGAGCTACGGTCTCCTCAGCCAGTTTCGAAAGCTCACACTTGCGGTCCCCAGCTGCTGGCTGGAGAGATAGGTGCTATTGCCCGTCTTTATAAGATTTTAGATCTATTTCAATCTTCAAGAATACAGTCTTGAAACTGGTATCAACTGATGTGCTCCTTGAGTTGAGCTAAGTAGTTGATAGTTGAATATCTTGAACTGAGAAGCTTGCTCTTGCTGGACTCTTCAACAGCTAGCTGATCGATTGACTTTTTGTTAGTGCCATCATTATGCACTAATGTTTGTTTGAAGGTTGTTTTGGCGAGATATAGAAGATAATGTGTTCTTGGATATGTACCTGAAGACAAAAGTTCCGCTGTGTAAGTTTTGAAGAACAGTTGGTGAACTGTTCACTCTGATGTTCCTGACATACCCATGAATAGTTTAATTATGGCAGTTTCCATGTTGGAAAGATCTTGCGCCGAATCAGATTGGAAGGTCAAGAGATAATCGTTTGAGATACCATGCTGAAATTAACCCTACTACACATGAAAAGCATCTACACACATTTGGGAAGATCACAAACCAATATATGCTTACCAAATTACTGAAGATTGAAGACCAACGGTAATGTTGGTGTAAAGCTATATGAAGACCGATTATTGCAGAAATCGGTGTGGACTTCATTAGATTCTCTTAGCATATTATTTGAGAGTCAATTTCATTTGTGATCCATATATTAGCTAGTAGTTGTTCCTTAAACAGTTCAACGTGATAGTCTAGTGATCGGGCCAATTATACTTGATATTTTGGGGTGATTTTATGAGGTTTGAGTGTGTTAATTGTTATATAATGATGCTATTTTGGAAGAAGTTGTACTTTGAGGTTTTTTGCAGGGCATTGATGAAAAGATAAAGAAAATGGTGTGTTTTTGGTGAAGAAAGGAGCTGTGCAAAAGAAGTTGAAGTTGAAGGAAGTAAAGCCATGCCGTATGGGCATACGGAAGGATGATATGAGCGGGTACTGCAGGAACTGGGCCTGAACGTGCGTTTATGGGCTGGAACACGGAAATTACTTAAGCCCAAGGCCTGGACGCGAGCTAGAAGAGTTCCCACCGCCTCAAGAGTCCTGTTTTTGTTAACTTCCTTGTTGGAATAGATTATGATGGTTATTTCCTTGTTAATATTATCCTATTTCAGGAATTTGATATATAGATTAGGATTTATCATATTTTGAATATTCAGACTTCGATCTAGAACGGAAGAACGAGAACAGCAGACGTTTTCTCGCTGGAGCAGAATCGTTCATCTGCTTCGTTTTATTTTCATGGTATTTCTTATTTCAATATTTTTTGCAATTCAATCTTAATATGAGTTCTAACTAATTTCTTCTTATTCTGGAAACAACTAACGAAACCCTGGCTTAAATAAGCTGTGAGATCTAATCATGTTCATCATTCAATTACATGCATGCATTTGTTATTCTTTGGAATTCGAGTAGTTAATTGTTTCGATATTGCTAGGTAGTTGCAAATACTTGGTGAATTGGAATTAATTAGTAGTCAATTAAACCGGCCATCCGTAATTGTGGTTTAAGTTTAATTAGGGCGAAATGGTTCTTCAGAACCAGGGAGAATGACAATCTTAGTTTGATAGGTTCTGCGTCAGAGTCTGTTAAATTATGAATCGGGTTCCTCTAGATTTTAAGGCTGTCGGCTCATTAAACCTATAGAGTGTCTCTTACGGTTGTCAGTCGATTAGGGAAATAATTGGTGAAGCGTCTTCCTGATTATCAAGAAATTACGGAGGAATTAGGCTGCGTCAGTAAGCGTCTTCGGTAGCTATAACTGATTTGTAGGTGTTAATTGAATTAATCATTGCATCAAGGATCGGTTTAAATAAGCTAGGGTGGAGTTAATTGGATTCCAGAATATTTTCTTCTCATATTCTAAGTTCGTTCGATTTAATTATGTGTACATTCATTTTACATTTAATTGTTAATTTCGTTTGTTTTATTTTAATTACAAAAACTCCTTTTGAAGTTTGGTTATACAGATTGAGAGTATAGGGTAATTCTCGCCGGTCCCTTGGGAGACGATCTCGCTCATCGCTGTACACGTGCAGTAAGGGCATACCGACTGTTGTCGGGTTATTTATTTTTGGTGTAAAACGACGCACTAAATTTTAGCGCCGTTGCCGGGGATTAGTTCTAAAGCAGTAATTACTCTCTTATTTTCAGTTTGTTATTTTTTTTATTTTTTGTTTTATTTTCCAGTGTATGACCCGTTCCTCGCGAAAAGAAAAGCTGTTGTTCGATCCAGAGCCAGAACGAACTTTGCAGAAGTTGAGGAGAGATACTAAGGGATCTAAGGAAGATTCCACACAAGAATTAGGACCCTTTGATCTTCACCAATTGTTCGAAGAGAACATGGCAAACAACAACAATGAGAATCGAGTTCTCGCCAATCCAGCTGAACCTGCTCCTCTAATTCGAGAGCTGGGGCGTCACCGCAACAACCGGCCTATCTGCATCGTACTACCTACCATTTCAAATAATGCAGAGATACGGCCAGGGTTCATACAAGTTCTGCCAAAGTTCAGCGATCTACCTGGAGAAAGTGCGCACACACATCTGGCGGAATTTGATCTAGTCTGCTCCACGTTGCGTCCTCAAGGATTTTCTACTAATAATCTGCGGCTACTGACTTTTTCGCACACCTTGCAAGGACAAGCAAGGGAGTGGCTCTTTGATTTACCATCTGGTTCGATCACTTCGTGGGAGGAGCTGGAAGAGCAGTTCTTGCGCAAATTCTTCCCAGAATCAAAAGCCGCAAATCTGAGAATGGCCATTAGCAGTATCAAGCAGAAGCAAAATGAAAGCTTGGCCGAGTACTGGGCACGATTCCAGCAGCTGTGCCGCAAATGCCCGGATCACGGATTCTCTGATTATCAGTTGTTCACAAATTATTTCTACCGAGGCATGTCTTCTTTTGATAGAAAAATCGTGGACGCGGCCAGTGGAGGATCCCTCATTAACAAGACTCTGGATGAGGCAAAGCAGCTCATAATTGATATGGTATCGGGACGTCAACAATATGAAGATGAGGATGATGATCGATACAGGCCGGTAAAAGGGATTGATCGAGCTGAGAACTGTGGAGTGAATGAAAAGATTGATGCCCTAACTTCTTTAGTTAGAGGCTTAGCGGTTGCCCAAACAAAGTATTCCCAATGTGGTATATGCACAGAGAGGGGACACTTTACCGATGAGTGCCCAACATTGCAAGACCCTTCCACCGAGCAAGCTTGTTATGGCTCGGGAGACGCACAGCAAGATGCCCTCAGAGGAATCTACTATGATGCCCCACAAGGAGATGCTTTCCGAATGAAGAGGAATAATGACCCTTATTCCAACACTTACAATCCAGGTTGGAGGAACCATCCGAACTTCCGTTGGAAACAGCCGGGCGATCATCGACCATCTGGAGATTTGCCTTCCCGACCACCACAAGATGGGCCGTATGCCCATACGGACAAACCTGCACCGAGTATGAGTGAGATTATGAAGTGTTTGGAACAAAGTAATGCTCTGGTGAACAGTTTGGCCCAAAATCAGAAGGCATTCCAGCAAGAAACACAAGCTGCCCTTGGCAGTATAGGCACACAGATCACCCAGCTGGCCACGCAGATGAACAAGTTGCAAGGGCATACAGGAAAGCTACCCTCACAAGCTGAACAAAATCCCAGAGGCAACGTGAGTGCCGTGACCCTCCGAAGTGGGAAATAATTGGTTGAAGTGAAGAAAAAGGCCGAAAAGAGCATGCCGTATGGGCATACTGCATAGACTGAAGATGAATCCAATTTACAGGAAGAACAACCTTCTGCAGTTACCGAGCCCACCCCTGTTGAGGTACAAGCTGACTCTAAAAATTCTAATTCTGTAGTTGCAGCTCATTTTCCTTCCAGGTTGATTCGAAACAAGAATGAGAATGATAAGAAGGCGATCTTAGAGCTGTTCAAGAAGGTGGAAATCAATCTACCTCTAATTGATGCCATCAAGCAAGTACCCAGATATGCAAAATTCTTGAAAGAATTATGTGCCAAGAAGATCCGATACGGGAAGGATGCTTGAATTCAAGTTGGTGAAAATGTTTCCGCAGTGATCCAACGGAAATTGCCACAGAAATGCAGGAATCCAGGTATGTTCACTATCCCTTGCATCATCGGGAGTAAAATGGTTGAGAAAGTCATGCTAGATTTAGGCGCATCCATAAATGCCATGCCTTTATCTATGTACAAAGACTTGCAATTAGGTCCTATGAAAGATACTCGAGTCATCATACAATTAGCTGATAGGTCTAATGCATATCCTCAGGGTGTAGTTGAAGATGTTTTGGTCAAAGTGAATGAATTGATTTTTCCTGTGGATTTTTACATTGTTGATATGGATGACTCACTTTCTGCCCATAGATCATTGATTCTGTTAGGACGCCCCTTTATGAAAACTGCAAGAACTAAGATTGATGTTGATACTGGCATGCTTAGTTTTGAATTTGATGGTGACATCATTACCTTTAATATCTTTGAAGCCATGAAGCATGTTGAGGATCCTGAGGCCCTTTATATGGTTGATATTGTTGATACACTAGTTGACAAGTTTGTTGAGCATAATTTTAGGGATGATCATTTAGAACAGATTCTTTTCGGTGGAGTGACTGAATCAGCCGCCAACTCAGAAGAAGAAACCACAATCAGAGAGCTAATTCAGCAACTCTATGCCACCAGTGACTTTCCAGTTCGAAATCTCACAGGCCGTATGCCCATACCGACGGACACGGCACCGATTCTGCCCTCTCATGTGAAAGCTCCCGTTCTGGAACTGAAAGTCCTCCCTGAACATCTGAAATATGCCTATCTAGGCGAGCAAGATACTTTGCCTGTCATCATTAGCAAAGATCTCTCCCACGACCAAGAGAGCAGACTACTAAAGGTTTTGAAGCTACATCAAGGATCTATCGGGTGGACCTTGGCAGACATCAAAGGCATCAGCCCAGACATCTGCATGCATCGTATCTTTCTAGAGCCAGACAACAAACCCTCCAGAGATCCACAGAGAAAGTTGAAACCGGTGATGAAAGAGGTGGTTCTCAAAGAAATCCTCAAGCTACTCCAGCTAGGGATTATTTACCCTATCTCCGACAGTGAATGGGTCAGCCCCGTGCACGTGGTTCCTAAAAAATCCAGTTTCCAGCTCGTGAAGAATGAGAATAATGAGTTGATTCCAATGCGGTTGCAAACTGGTTGGCGCATGTGCATAGATTTTCGAAAATTAAATGATGAAACCCGCAAAGATCATTTTTCCTTGCCGTTCATTGATGAGATGCTTGAACAATTGGCAGGAAAGTCATTCTTCTGCTTCCTCGACGGATATTCGGGCTATTTTCAGATTTTTGTCGCCCAAGAGGACCAAGAGAAGACGACGTTCACATGCCCGTTTGGAACGTTTGCCTGTCGGAAGATGCCATTTGGATTGTGCAACGCCCCTGGCACCTTCCAATGATGTATGATGAGTATCTTCTCCGACTTGATTGAGAGCTGCATCGAAATCTTTATGGATGATTTTACCGTGCATGGAGATTCATTTGAGCAATGTTTGGCGCATTTGGATAGGGTACTCCAATGGTGTGTTGAGACCGACTTGGTATTGAATTTCGAGAAGTGTCATTTTATGGTGCAACAAGGTATCGTGCTTGGCCATGTCATCTCTGCAAAAGGGATCGAAGTTGATCGAGCGAAGGTTGATTTGATTGTGAAGCTGCCTTATCCTTCTAATGAGAAGGAAATCCGTGCCTTCTTAGGTCACGCAGGCTTTTACCGGCGCTTTATTCAAGATTTCTCCAAGATCGCCCAACCAATGACCAAGTTGCTCCAAAAAGATGCTCCTTTCAATTTTGATGATAAATGTAAGGAAGCCTTTGATATTTTGAAAGAAAAGCTCACTTCTACACCCATCATTCAGCCACCACAATGGGGCCTCCCTTTTGAGCTCATGTGCGACGCCAGTGATTTTGCGGTTGGAGCGGTACTTGGACAAAAGAGTGGGAAGCACAGTCATGTCATATATTATGCTTTCAAGACCCTCAATCCAGCCCAATGTAATTACACGACAACGGAGAAGGAGCTCTTGGTCGTAGTTTTCGCATGCGAGAAGTTTAGATCCTATCTTGTTGGATCGAAAGTGGTGGTTTACACAGACCATGCCGCTCTGAAATACTTGCTCTCCAAGAAAGAATCAAAGTCGCGCCTCATTCGCTGGGTTTTGCTACTGCAAGAGTTCGATTTAGAGATTAAAGACAAAAAAGGAACTGAAAACAATATTGCTGATCACTTGAGCAGACTGTTGACAGAGCCCGACGGTATGCCCATACCGGATGATTTCTCAGATGAGCTCTTGCTTGCGGCTGCGGATACAGCCCCTTGGTATGCGGATTTGGTGAATTTTCTAACTTCTGGAATTTTCCCTAAGGGTACCAAAACTGCAAAGAAGAATAAGTTACGAAGCCAGGCCAAATACTTCATATGGGATGATCCGTATTTGTGGAAAACATGTGCCGACCAAGTGATTCGTCGATGTGTCCCCGATGATGAGATCCAATCCATTTTTACTTTCTGCCATGCCCATGCCTGCGGTGGACATTTTGGACCTGGGAGAACAGCCCGAAAGGTTCTTGATTGTGGCTTTTATTGGGAGACGATTTTCCGGGACGCTTATCACTTTTGCAAGGGTTGTGATCGTTGCCAACGCCTGGGTAATATTTCTTCCAAGAATGAGATGCCCCAAGTACCTATTCTGGTGTGTGAAATTTTTTATGTCTGGGGCATGGACTTCATAGGCCCCTTTCCGAGCTCGTTTGGTCAGTCCTACATTTTGCTAGCCGTCGACTATGTCTCCAAGTGGGTCGAGGTTAAGGCTACACCGATAAACGATTCCAAGGTGGTTAGTAAGTTTCTCAAAACTCAAATTTTTCAGCGCTTTGGCACCCCTCGGGCTATCATTAGTGACCAAGGCACACATTTTTGCAATCGCACATTGGAAGCTTTATTCAAGAAATATGGTGTTCACCACGGTGTTGCCACTGTCTATCATCCCCAGTCCAATGGGCAAGCCGAGGTCTCGAATCGCAAGATCAAGAATATTCTGGAGAAGACCGTATGCCCACACCGCAAGGACTGGAGTCTGCGCCTGGATGACGCCGTATGGGCATACCGCACGGTATTCAAAACACCGATCGGGATGTCACCATATCAGTTGATCTTTGGGAAGCAATGCCATTTACCGGTTGAGATCGAGCATCGAGCTTTTTGGGCAGTCAAGCAATGTAACTTCGACCCTCACCTCGCCAGTAATGAGAGGCGTTATCAGTTACAAGAGCTGGAGGAAATTCGGTTGGAAGCCTATGACAGCGCCAGTGCGTACAAAGATAGAACTAAATTTCTCCATGATAAATACATCCGGCGCAAGACTTTTGAAGTAGGCCAGAAGGTACTACTTTTCAATGCCCGCCTCCGACTCATGCCGGGTAAATTGAAATCGCGTTAGATCAGACCATTTGAGGTTGTGCATGTCAGTCCCCATGGAGCCGTGGAAATTCGTAGCCTAACTACTCAGAAACTGTTGCACGTTAATGGTCAGCTGCTCAAGCCTTATTGTGCCACGTCTGACTGGTCCAGTTTTGATGGGGTCGATTTGGCAATCCCGGTGCCCACCAACTGAGCCTGCTCACTTCGTTGAGCCTCCGACGTTAAATAAGGGCGCTATTCGGGAGGCAACCCGATCTCTTTTTCCTTTTACTTTTATGTTTTTAATTTCCCTTTCCTTTTATTTGTTTTTTTTCTGCATATTTTCGTTTTTTATTTTTAATCTAATATAATATATTCACATAATACAGAAAAAAGAAAAAAAAAACAAAAAGAGAACAAATTCCGGAGTTGGGCTCGGCTGGGTAACATTCTAAGTATGGGAGGGGCACTTTTTCGGATTTTTCAGCTTTGCAAGGATCATCTTGCAATTAGCCTTAGTTTGAATTGGGGACTTTCCTTCGTGCCCTAATTGCATCCCAATTTAACCCCCCCCCTTAGTCAAATATTTTTCACCGAGCCCTCTTACTCCTCCTTGTGCAGTTGTTTTTTTTCAGATTTTCACCGACTCTTCATCTTCCCGCGCTTTGGTCACCTTTCCCACCGGTCTCTCTCCGATCACTGCCGGCCACCACTCCCAGCCACCATGGGCAAGAAATGAAGCGCCAAGAAGCTGACCATCGCCCCTTCCAATAATCGATCCACTCCACCGGCCGACCCATCTCCACCGCCGCCCTCCCCTCCAGTCGCCTCTCCACATTCCACCGTTAATTTTCCGGTGCCACCGTCCGTTGCTGCGCCTCAGCCGGCACCCTCGCCCCCTCCCCCCTCTCCGAACCCTATTCCAGCGTTGATGATCGCCTCACTGCTTTCGAGCAGGTCTTGCGTCATCTCTCGGATTGAAGAGTTTGCCCTTTTCTTCCCCCTGTGTTATGTGTCGTTTGGTTCATTTTTCTTGCTTGTGTTTTGCTTTGTTTCCCGTTGTTGCTTTCTGTTCTTTTTGTTGCATCCTCTTCTTCCACACAGTGAGGACACTGTGGTGTTTAAGTATGGGGGGAGAGTGATCGTTGTTGCGTCTTATGTCTACAAATCCGTCAAAAAATCAAAAATTTTACAGTTTGGTGTTTTCTGCTTCCTTTCTGTGTTGTGTTTACATGTTTTAGTCTGGTTTAAGTATTGGTTGCCTTGATTTGATTCGTATGAGGAGAAGGAACTATGATTTGGTTTGAATGGTTTGATTGGTTGTTGTTCTGTGATAAGGATACACCAATCTTTGATGAATTTGTGAACGATGGATCGTGCTTTTGATCGTTTTATTTTAGCCTATAAACGTGAGTCTTGAGCCTGTGAGCATGAACATCTATATGAAGCTCTCATTTCTGTTGTGAGAGTGTCGGATTGTGTTTATTCAATGCTTGCTTTGCCTTGTTGCCTCTGTTTTATCTCTTTTGAGTTTCAAACATGAAAATGATAAAGGCACCTAGGAATTAACCAAGCTTTGGCCTAAAAGAAACCTCTCTGCCCTGCAAGTACCCATTAGTGAGCCTGTTGAGCCTGTTGAAACCTCTCTTTGGCCTATATTATGCATTGTATTTTTTTATATGGGTTAGTTTGTGTTATTTTAGTATTATCAAGTGGATGAAATTAATATTGTAAAATCAAGCTTAAAAGAATATATATTTGTTAATAATTTAAAAGAAAATAACTCATATTTCTAATACAATTTCACATAATGTTAGAGGTTTTGGATTGTAATGAGAAATTTGGATAAATATGTTGTAGTTATTATTGTTGCATAATATGGATATGAATGAAATGAAATTACTCCTATATATTTTAATATTTAGTAGTTTTTAAAGCTAAGAGTAATCGTCTTTTTTTTTATTCTATTTATATTGTTATTTTGAGTTTAAAATTATATTAGAAAAATATTTTTAATTAGATATACTTATCTTTTGTATTTGTTTATTTTTTTAATTTAAATATCTATCAATTTCTTATTATATATATTTAAATTTTATTTCATTAATTAAATATACATAAATATATAAAAAAATCAATTAAATATATTGAAATTTAAAAATTTAAATGTATTTGAGTTTGTAATTTTAAATATATGAAATATATTTTAAAGAATTAAATATTTTTTTTCAATAAACTATCCCACATAGAAGAGCCAACGAATATTATTTGAAAATCAACAAACTATAAATTTAAGAAAATAAAGAAATTAATGTTTTTTTTAGGTTTTAATGTTTCATTTTTTATGCTCTTTTATAGATAATATTTATGCTCTTCAACTATATAATACACTATTATTATTTTATATTTAAAACTTCAAGCCAAAAAAAAATTATATATATTTTATCCGTGCATCGCACAAGAGTTATTCTAGTTTATATTAATAGCATACAACACATGATCTAAACCGAAAACAATATCACAAAACCTTATGATAGATTATTTGACAGATTAAAATTCATTACATGGGTCAAGACTCGAATCCAAACTAATATCCAATGACATTTATAATTTTGCAAGTGTTTTTGTAGTATTTTGAGTCAAATCTTAATCCATCTAAACAGATTTCGACCCGTGGTCTAACACAAGACTACCCAAAAAATAATAAATGAATAATTCATTCTGACAAACAATAGTTTTTCCACATTATGAGAAATATGCAAGTAGCTAGATTCAGTGACAATGTGTGTGTGTGTGTGTGTGTGTGGTGTGTGTGTGTGTGTGAGAGAGAGAGAGAGAGAGAGAGAGAGAGAGAGAGCACTTTTTCTTTCACAGAGCAATTTAGGCTAGGAGAAAATGGAAGATAAAAAATGTGGAGCTAATAGTTGAGAATCAGAAAAGGCCAACACATAAATCATAATATAGAGTATAGACTATAGTCGCACCATGAAAAACTAAAGGAAAGGGCTAAAAAATATACTGTAATCGGCTAATAATGGCCAAATATGCAAATCTTCGAGCAAGAAATGTCATGAAATCTTCAATATTCTTTCTAGCAGCAAGTACCCCCGTCACGTATATAAATCGATCAAATCAGCAACTGTACACAAATAATATCCAACCTCATCTCGATCTACTAACATACAACGAGTCTGTTGACCGTCTCCAGTTTTCATAACTCGGACCAGGATTTGCTGCACAAACATTGCTAGCGCGTTTACTTGAGACTGCATTCACTTTAGAATGCAACAAAACACGAGCTAATTAGTAAACCGAAGGGACATAATGAAATGCTAAACACAATCCATCATACCTAAATCGAGTTGCATAGCATCAGTCAAGTAAGTGGGGTGATGGTGCTCAAAATGCTAGTAAACCAGTTACGAGGATAGGAATACATGTCAGTTGTGTGATGCCAAACCATGATCCCTGAAGTGTCCATTGAAAAGCACTCCATTTGGCTTTCATCCTCCACGAGTTGCTCGATGAATGTGCTTGCCTGCAACATAGTAGATATGCTAAGCCATCGGTACATGATTTGTTAACATACACACATCTTTCATCTCTCATATTCTTCTCTCTTCCTTTCAGCTACTTATCTTCTATTACGTTCTCTAAAGTTTTAGTCAGAGCCTTTAGGCTCCTTTGCAGCTAAATACTTAAAACATACCAAAATTTTCCTGCACATAGAGATTCATGTCCCTCATTTCATGAGGACAGATTTTTGGTGTTTATTCAAGTACAGCATTTGTTCATATCGTGTGGTTTTGTAGAAAGGTCGAGTAAATTTATTTGTCTAGCCCCCCAACCATATTTATACTGACTATTTCTCCATATCAAAACAGTTACTGTTATAAGGAAACTCACTTGCATGTCTTGTTTCATTGTCTCAAGCTGCTTAATAGGTTCAATTGTAGGCCGGTGCCATCTCTTTGGATCCCAAATGATCGTGCTGTTAAAAGCAAAACCAGACATCTCAGCATGGAATCTCCGAGATCTTTTCTCCATGTCAACGACATCAACATGCCACCCTACTACTTGAGAGCTGTTACAAATTGGACCCTCCAAGAGAATGTCACCTCTGCTTCGCACCAGTTTGGCCACTGTCCATGTCCCAATTCGACTGCATTAAGAAAAATGTTCAGTGTCTTCACCTAATCAGACTCATAATCTTAAGACTCTCCACAGAAAACTAGAAAATTCATTAAGGGAGGAACCAACATTCTCATACTTGTATGTGTGTATAGGACAAGAGAGATCAGTTTAAGACTGAAATCTCCAGCCGAACTGCCTGAAGAAGAAAACAATAGAATATAAAGACGATTATTTGAAAGAGGTTTTGTAAATTTACAGGTGAGACTCAGCACAGAACTGGAAGACATGAATCAGAATCGCCTCAAGAAGAATACAGATCCAATGTGAACATGCCCTTGAATGTATTCACTCTACTGCATCCTAATTTGGGATAGGTTACTGATTCACTAGCTACGTACGTCCAAGACTTCCAAAATATATAATTGACCTTAATTTGGTTCCTCTTCGATCCAGATAACAAAGTGCAACAATGAGTAAGATCTACTACTAGCTATCAGAATACTATTATTCAAAATTACTGAATGAATGCTGGAAAGTGAAGCAAATAACACAGGACACAGAATTTCTGAGAAAAAATATCTCAAGCAGAGTAAAATTGTCATTATATGAGATCAAGTTATGTAGTAATAGAGAAAGTACCTAATGTTTCTCATTTGGTCGAAGAGGCCAGTAGCGTATATCCTATCATCATCTGCAAAGTAAGCAATCCCATCAAGACGGTGTGTCTCAATGTGTGAGAGGGCCACATTCCTAAGGAGTGCACTTCTATCGGTTATCTCAGTCACATTTTTAATACTGCATACCAGATGTCTGTACATGACACCAGAGTTCCTCAATAATTCAGCTGTTTCCATGGACTGAGAATTCATCTCCACAACTATCCACAGAAGAGGATGTTGAATCAGTTTCAATGTGTGTGCCAAGCGCTTCAGATAGTAGGCCTGATGCGGCCTAGCTTGTGTCGGAGTGATGATGATCAGAAGCTTACTAAAAGCCACATCACGAGACAGATCTGATGAATTATTTAAATCAGTATGATTAACAGGAGGATTGCTCAGTTCAATATTCACCTTCTCTGGCTCCAATGTAGAATTCTCTTTCAAAGAAACTTTGCCAACTATCGACATCTCATTTTTCTGCCCAATGTTCAGCTCATCTTTTACACCTGGTTGAAGCAACTCAAAATCGAAAGCTTCGTGTTTAGGCATGATATTCATGGACAAATTCAATGGTACAAATGGGGTAAGTCCAGCAAGCATACCAACAACAAAGCACATTATGAAATGTAAATATGCCCTCCGCCAAATTTGCCCTTTTATCCTCGACCTATCAACAGGCCTAGAAGATCGCTGTGAGAAAAGACCAAGAACAAAACTCTGGGTTTTGTACATTGCATAGTCCAAGGAACCCAGTGAAGAAGACAACAGCCCCCCATTCGAAGTGTAGTTCTGACTGTTTGAAGACGATTTGGACAAAGGCGACGCAACTTGACAAGCTTCACCATTGCTTAAAGCTCCGGGTCGAGGAACAGGAGACAATGTTCTTCTGATTGATGCCATCACAAATCCCTACTACTAGTATCCACTTTCGCCAGGATACACTGTTCTATCAATACTCAAACATGATATGGCAAGAAAATCCATTTGTTTTCTCGATCTTCATCCTAACATAGATCCCTCCAACCACGCAACATCTGCCTAACATACCAATAATGAAGTTTGGCAGCTTTCCAAAGATTATCACTTCAAAAAAAGATTCATTATTTTCATGAATGATGCTCCCTTCTGTAACATAACCCCTATATGGACATCATCATCAATCTTCAAAGGCACGAGAATACTGCAAATTCGAGAAAACCTAAACATACATTAAAGTCCTCTTTCCTCCTGAGAAACGACATTCAGAAGTTCAAATCACGACACAATTTTTTTTCTTCTTTTAATCTATAATAGATGCAAGCTACAAAGAAAGATGCTTCAGCTGTTAACCAACTTAGCAACTCAACATCTACATAAAATGTGAGCTTTCATAAACCATAAACGAATATCAAGAACTCCCATGAAGAAGATGAAAGAAAAAAAACCAACACAATTCCCATTCCAATACTACAAAAACCAGATTTGAAGCTTAAATAATGACAAAAATGGCTCTTAAAGAAATCGGTTACCTTGTTTTCATCCCAAATGAAATGGGCCTTCAATTTCTTAACCAATCTCAAAGCACAAGCGAAAAAAAAGGATACACAATCAGTATGCTGTTCAGCTTAATTACATATATATTGTGGAAAATTGCAAGTAAAAAATGAATTATTTGAGTAGTCTTTGAATCTGGGATACAATTACTACAAGTGGATGTGAAGAAGATTGAATTGAACCTATGAAAAGGAAGTGGAAAAAGAGGATTAGTGTGTGTTTTGTGTGTGTTTCTACTTTCTACAGGGTAGCAAAATAATGAGAAAGTGGAGGTGGACTATATATATTTCCAAGAACAGAGGGCCCAGAATGCCATTAAATTATTCTTTCTTTACCTCAGATCTACAATACAAACATCACTAAAAAAAACTTATGTTGATTCAATGAAGGAAAGGGCAGTATCTTTGCATATGTTAGCTTCATTTCAATTTTCAAGAGCATCCACCCTTTTGCAGAAAGTCATTATTCAAAGCTCACAAATTGAAAAATGTTAACTGAATTATGACATCATTAGCCACTTAGAACTCCATTTTGAGATAGAATTTAACGTGTAGAATTGGTTGTTATTCATAAAATCTTGCATAAGAGGAAGATTGATAATGTATCTCATATATATATTAAGAATGAGAAAATTTCGATTTTGGTCCCATAGAACATGGGGTATTTTGTTTTTAATTCTGATGGTTTCATTTTTGGTCATTTTTCAAAAAAATTACCCAAAACTAGTCTCATAGGTTTATTACTATCGATTTTGGTCCCATGAATTAAACGGTTGTGTTAACAATTGACGGAAACATCACGCACGACTCACGTGTTGGTCCCATAGGATATGGGGTATTCCGTTTTTGGTCCCGATTATTTCACTTTTGGTTCTACTTCAAAAAAATTACCCAAAACTAGTCCCATAGGTTTATTATTATTTCATAATTGACATACAGCCCAATATAGTTTACAAATTGACCAATTTAACCCCAGAGCATATGCTAATTATTTTTTAGTAGAAATACACATGTACGAACATTTTTTTTTATGAACATAATTTAATATGAGCGTATGTAAATTAATAGAGGGGACACTCAACATGTTTTGTCATATATTACATCCATTTTTTACTTGAGATAAGTTTTATCTTTTCCTTTCTTCGATCAAGTTCTGTAATTTGTATCTTAATTATACATATATTAATCATATGTCTCACGACTCACATAGTCAGAGTTGTATTACGACCATAGAAAGTGTGAGGTAAAATTGAATAATGAATTCACAATTATAATATGAAAGTACAACTGGATAATCACTACAATAAACAGATCGATCATTTAAAACTCAATATCAGAGGTCTGTAACCAAAAAAAAATCTCAATATTAAATGGAGGAGCATTATTTTTTCTGTTTGATCAAAATAAAAGAGCATTTTTTGTGTGTGTTATTTTTCAGTAAATATCAGTTAACCAAATTATTATGAGAGATTATTAAAGGTCACGCATTCAAATCTCCTTACTATCACAGGTCGGGTGTGTGGGTAAAAAAAAGGGAGAAATAAGAAGAAGAAGAAGAAGAAGAAGAAGAAGAAGAAGAAGAAGAAGAAGAAGAAAACCAAATCATTTTGAGATTTTTTAGCATTTGACCTTTCAATTTAAGTTTCACGTCTAGGATTATGATTTTAATTTTTTTAATTTTATATATATATATTTATTAGATAATAATGTTAACTTTCAATATTTTCTTTAACTTAAAATAGGCCACTAAGATTTTTATTTCCATACACACACGCATATCCAGTTGATTGAAAAAAGAGATGATAATTTCGTAAAATTATTTTTAAAATGCAATGTTATAATTCAACATACAGATGTTAAAATTAACATTCACGATGCTATTTAATTTCAAAAATTTAAAATTTGAGGTGGCAAAAGCAGGTGAAATTTGCCTCCAAAATCGTTGATGAATTTCTGGAAATTTTTCATGTTGAGACCAAAATTGATATTAAAATGGGACCAAAATCGATACAAATTTTAACAGAAACCGTGACGGCGTGACTGAAAATGATACTTCATATCCTATGGAACCAAAAATAAAACCGTCATGACCAAAAATGAAATACCCCATGTCCTGTTGGACCAAAATCAAAATTTTCTCTTAAACATAGCATGCTCATTTTTTTTATAAGGATATTTATTTTTGCCTCACATGCATTGATTCACCATAAAATTATGGTATTTTTCTCGTTTTCTATATTTAAAAAAGGCCAAATTAATTCACCCTCTTGGCTCTCCTTTCGTTCAATTGAGTATTCGAACTTAATTTTTTTTTGTTGCATTGAATCTTCCAAAGTTATTACTTTGCATTACATTATAACCCTCAAATCTTTGTTTTAGTTCATGCATTAATGTCTGCTATTATTGTGTAAATTTTGTGAATGAAAAAAAATTAAAAGAGTTGTTCGAGGCTCAATGTAATAAATTTAAATGTTTAAGAGTTCATTATCAACACCATAAATATTGAGGAATTATTAAAAGAAATTCTAATATTTAAGAAGCCGAATAATACATTTCTCCTAAAAAGTAAGGGGATTTATTGAGAGAACATTTATGTGAGAAATAATGAAACGTCAAGCAAGAGTATGATGGCCATAATTCCACGAGGCTTGGGACTATGTGTTTCAAATTATATTTATGTGTCAGGTGATTTTGTTACGACTTCCAAAAACATAAGATATATATATTGATACCACACTTAATAAATTTGAATATCCAAATTATTCTCTCCATTTCTCAATAAGAGTCATTTTAATATATTAATTTTATTTCAGAAAGAGCGTCATTCAACACAATTGAGGTGGAAAAATTCATATTTTTCTCGTATCTGTCCCTCATTTAATGCATTTAAGTATCCGTATTTGACTCATTTAATGTAATTATGCATGATGATATATTAGATAATTTGATTACTTTACTAATATATTTGTACTTATCTAAAATGACACTTTTAGCATATACTAGCGAAGATCACGTTCGTTGCATGTAAATTGTATGTTTTTTTTACTAAAATATGTAAAATTAAAAGTTCTTTTGAAAATGTAAAATTTAAATTTATAAGCTATATTATAATTATATTAATAAATATCTATAAATAATTAGAGTAAGAATATATATATATATATATATTAATAACATTAAAATGAATTCTTTTATCTAAAAATAAAAAAATAAGTAATATATCATTGTGTTAAATTCTATACTGAATATTTATATGTATATCTTCTATATTACAAATTAAGCATATATGTGAAATATAATAAAAGTGTGCACAACAAAAGAATAATATTTAAATTGATTTAAATTTAAAACTTTATATATTAGGCGAGTCTAGATTCTAATATATGTGAATACAATAACCAATTTTTTTAGATTAAAATATAACATATTGTCAATACTTTTTTACTAATGATTTTTGGGCAAACATATGATGATAAAAAAAAAAAAAAAAGAACTTTCCATGCATTATATTAGGTAGTATCAAACAAAATTCATTATGTTTCAAAAAGGGACATCTATTTTGTGGTTATGTTGGTTTTAATTTCTCAAAGCTATATCCCAGTAAAAATTGAAGAAAATAGATTAAAGTTATAATATTTATATTTTATAGTTAGGTGTGTTTCTAAATACTCTCTCTCTCTCTCTCTCTCTCTCTCTCTCTCTCACACACACACACACATTCTTGATTTATATATATCTTAATTAAATTACTTGTAATACAATTCAAATTAATATATTCATTTATGAATAATTTTTTTTTCTCCAATCTATATATTTGAAATTATCCTCTATGATTTTACATTAATATTAAAAAAAATTAGATTGATGAGTAATTGTGAAGTTTATTTTGATAAAATATGTTTTTTTAAATAACATTTTTATGATTTGGAGGGCAAGACATAATTTCTACAACTTAAATACTTTGATAATATTAATTAACATATTTTTAATAAAAATAGATGAGCGGCCAAAATAACATTTCATTATATATAAATACAAATATATAGTCGATGGTAATTTTTTAGATGTTCGTATAAGTTTACATCGCTCTTTTGCAATGAAATTATTTCAATTAATATAATATACACTCTAATATAATAGTGTAAATATATATAGAAGTAAAATATTTTTTTAAAAGATAATACACTAATATATTTTAAAGAAATTCATTTATTATTTCTTATTTTATCAATAACAAAACCACTTTTAAATGTTCAAAATCCCAAACCATAATATATTACTCAACTTAAAAACTTACTTCAACAAAAAAAATTATTATAATTAGCATATCCAATAATATCGGATAGATAATATATGCGCTCGGAAATGTTTATTTATATAATATAATATCTCAATATATAATTTTGTATTTAATTTTATGTCATAGAATCTATTAACATATACTTTAATTTTTTAAAATAAATCAAATCTATTAATATCTAAGTGTTTTTCAAATATTAGATAAGCTATATGGTTAAAAAATAATTTGTTAGAGATTAAGACATGATAAACTTTATTCAGAAGACATATATTTGATCATTTATATATTTAAAATACTTGACTTCAAAAAATTTGTTAATTGAATGTGGATAATACATATATTTATTTAAATAACTATTTTAATGAAAATAATGAGGCCTAAGGCGATCGACTCGTTTGCCTCATAATAGAAACGACATAGTTTTATTTTATTCACACACACACACACACACACACACACAAACACACACATATTATTGGTTTATATGTATCTTAATTAAATTACAAGTAATAAAATTCAAATTAATATATTCACTTATGAATAACATTTTTTTTCTCCAATCTCTCTCTCTCTCTCTCTATATATATATATATATATATATATATGAAAGTATCATCTATGATTTTACATTAATATTAAAAAAAATTCTTTAGATTGATGAGTAATTGTGGAGTTTATTCTGATAAAATATGTAATTTTGTTAGAAATAAAAAATTTATGATTTGGAGGGCATGACATAATTTTTACAACTTAATTACTTTGATAATATTAATGAACTTATCTTTAATAAAAAAAAAGACGAGTGGTCAAAATAACATTTCATTACATGTACTATCTTTAATATAAAGATGAGTGGTCAAAATAACATTTCTCAGTGCGCAGGTGCGCGCGCAAGCGTATTATAGTAAAGTTCAACAAAATAATAATATTTTAAAAAAAGTGGCTAATTTTTTTTTTCTAAGTGGTACTTTGACATATTGTCACTTATTATTTAGATCCATATATATATATATAATGATTTTGTATTTGTGTATATATATATAAGGTTGGGTTCCAGAAGGAACCATACCCTATGTGAGAACCGAGAATCAATCTCAGCCATAGATCTCGCCTATTTGGACGATCAAGATCTGTTCCAAAATTAAAAAAAAACGTTGTGGCATAATTGTAATAACGTCCAACTTCACTGCCCCTGAATCTTAGTAAGGGTAACATTGGAAATTTAAATGTATATGTGATTCACGCGTATATTTTTCAATTTAGGATTTTAGCATTGTCATTCCATATTTTAGCACTGTCATTACTTATTTTAGCATTGTCATAACTTATTTTAGCACTAACATGACCCTTGTTTAGCATGACAATTGTTTAGAATCCTCTCGAAATGACTGGATTTCTTTCATGATCTCGCCCTGATTTTCGAGGATTAATCTCATCACGCTCGACATCCCCATCTGCATATTGTTTCAAACATTGAAAACCACCCGTAGAAGGACAAGACGAGCATCCTATCGCGTATATGTTATTGTTACCTCCTGCATATGGAATTGCCTTAGGATTTCTAAGTGAAGATTTTGCATGTCTCCATGAATAGATTCCTGAAATGAAGCTAGAGTTTCTTCAAGATTATGTTGGAAGAGCTAAAGAGTCAAAGAATTCCCCTGCTACAAATCAGACTTCAATGAAGTTCTCTACAACTGATGAGACCCCAAATTGTAAGAAATCAAATGAAGGTAGAATTTATGGTGAAATGCAGGCATGATCAACCATCTAAATTTTACCGTACATTTGAAGGGGTGGGACTGGTTGGTGTTGGTGTTGGTGTTGCAGATTGAGTGTTTGACAACAAGTTATTGAGAATGTCTTCCCTAGTTTCTAATCCTGTTTTCTTGGATTTAGGTGAGCCCACTGAAATAAATGGTGCAGTGCCTAGTCCCTCAGCATAACTCGAGAATCTTCAGGGAGATCACATAGATGCACAAGTCCTAACATGTAACGCTCAAGATCCACAAACACATTCATCAAGCAATCAATAGATCGAATCATCAAAATTTTCAGTGGAGACACACATCAATTAAATTAATTCGACAACAATCAAGAATGTGATATATATATCTACAATAAAAAAATATCATCGGCATCTTTTTATGCTTCATGATCTTTCATTTTTAGCACTGTAGTTTAGAGTTTAGCATTGTATATGTGATGCACGCGTATATTTTTCAATTTATGGTTATAGCATTGTCATTCCCTATTTTAACACTGTCATAACTTATTTTAGCACTAACATGACCCTTGTTAGCATGACAATTGTTTAGCATTACAATAAAAAAATATCATCGACATATTCTTATGCTTCATGATCTTCCTTTTTTAGCACTGTAGTTTAGAATTTAGTATTATATATGTGATTCACGTGTATATTTTTCAATTTAGGGTTTTAGCATCGTCATTCTCTATTTTAGCACTGTCATGACTTATTTTAGCATTGTCACGATTATTTTAGCACTAATATGACCCTTGTTTAGCACTACAATAAAAAATATCATCGGCATCTTTTTATGCTTCATGATCTTCCGTTTTTAGCATTGTAGTTTAGAGTTTAGCATTGTATATGTGATTTACGTATATATTTTTTAATTTATGGTTTTAGTACTGTTATGACTTATTTTAGTACTGTCATGACTTATTTTAGCACTAACATGACCCTTGTTTAGCATGACATCAGTGTACTATTTCTTCTACTTGAGTGGTTTTTATTTGACTATTGTAATAGGTGTTTGCAAAGAAACAAATGCAAAAGTCATAGATGAATTTTTGTCTGAATGTATTTGTCACGTTTATAAATTATATAACATAATACTTATCACTTATTAGTTCACAATTCCAAGGCTGTCAGCGAAGTTGGAAGATTGATGGATGGAACTTTAGACTTGAAATACTGTGTGCATTATTTCATTCGCACAAGTCCGCAATCACCCCCAAAAATGTATAAAAGAAAAAAATAAAATCGGTTAACCAAACAAAAAAAAGAGTTAATTTGGTACAGTTACTTAAGCTCTATATGATTCGGTTCTTTATTTTTTTTCGATTTATTGGGTTCAATTGTAAAATAGCCAAAATCTAGCCGAATAGGCCGATTGCTTATAAGGGTATTATTGTGCATTCTCTTTTAAAATGATTAATAACATTACTTTTTTAAAAATTAATTATTTACATAATTTACTAAGTATAAATATTTAATAATTAATATAGGAAAATAACCACTTTCACTTAGTAAATCATATAAGTAGCCACTTTCTTAAAAAGTAATGTTCTTTCGATTTGTAGTCGAAAGAATCATTCATCTAGAATAACGAAGAATCATACAACTCGACTATTCCTATCATTTTTCCTCTATTATGCAATGTTCTCGCCATCAATGTATCAACTTCCTTCTTGTAGCCATGTCGAGATTCAACTCCACCAACAGCAGTCAAATCCTTAATCAATGTGTGCTCATTCTCTTGCACAATTTCCTCTTCAATGCATTTGATTTCTGTTCAAGTCCAGCAGTGCTAAAACAGTTCACAGTAGTGCTAAACTAGGTTACAACAGTGCTAAAATAGTTCACAGTAGTGCTAAAGTACTGATAGTGAAAAATTCAAAATAACAGCTTACTCAGCTTCGTCAACCTAAGTGCTAAAATAGGTTACAACAGTGCTAAAGTACATGGCAGTGCTAAAATAGGTTACAACAGTGCTAAAATAGATCAAAGTAGTGCTAAAATAGGTTATATATCGATTTCATTGTCGTTGCTCCTTGAAACCATTGTATCCAACTTGTCTATCATGCTCGAACAACTCAAAAAAATAAATATAACAAAAGCAGCAAATGAACAACAAAAAATCACGGCAACTACAATCAACCTAGTTCAACAACTCCATAACTTCTCTTATACTCCAACACAACACAACACACTTGCAAAAAAAAACAATGAACACAATGTCATAGTTACTTTAGATCATTGGAATTGTTGAGTGAAGCGGAAGATGATGCCCGGACGCTAGGATCGATCGACGACATCTCGAGAACCGCTCGATCGTTGTCGTGCGCGAACACTGGTCGGTACTGGCGCCTGTCCAAACCCCTCCCCGTCGTAAAATCATTGTCGTCCGCCGCATCTATCTCAACGCCATTGTTGCCGCTTGCCATTGCATTGATTCAATTCAGCGGAGCTAAGACTCTTCAGCTATATGCAAAAAAAATCACAGTACGCGCGAAACGAGAGGGGTTAAGGAAGCGATTCAGATCTACTAAAATGGAGCAGGAATAAAAAAAATCGAATTCAACATATTCATCATGATCAGGAATTGTTTATTAAATCTGACGCATGCGTCGTCACACGATCATCATGAGATCTAACGTAACATTGAGAAAAATGGAGAGATGTTGAGGAAGAAGACGGATTGCAGATGGAAGGAGATTCATTCCAAATATAACAGAATTCATAAATTACAAAAATACCCTTGGTTCATTAAAAACTCGCTAATATTACAAATATGTCACCGCGCTTTTTTCAATATTGGGACAGATCTTGGCCGTCAAAATAAAAGCGATCTGTGGCTGAGATTGGTTCTCAGTTCTCACAAGAGGGTGTAGTTATCACATGATCCCATCTATATATATATATATAAATATATGTGTGTGACTGAAATCCATCTCCAAGAGCTAGCTAGCTAGGTCAAATTAGTGTGTTTGACTTAAATTGAAATCATTAATCCATCAAAATTCCAAGGAAAAATTAATTACAATATGGTTTTCAATTTTTGTGCAATTAATAAAATGAACTAGCCAGTGAAGTAGAAGAATATCTACAAACTCGAGCTTGATCATAAACAAGCCCTCTTTGGCAAAAATAGCCATCTGGAGGGCTGCAATGGCTATCCTGGGAGCAAATACACAAGCCTTCGAGGGCACAACCATCTTGTTTAACGCCCTCTATTCCAAATAGTATTTCATCTGACGACTCACTCGAGAATATCCCGTCGGGGTCCACAACCTTTGTTGCTTCAACAAACTTCCCAAACTTAGGATACTTCCTCTCCACACCAAGAAAAGCTACCTTCCTATTCTTAGCCCAATGTGGCTTCGCCGAATACTTGATAAACGCCATCTGCTCCACCTCCTCCCACACATCTTGGTGCAGCCGAGGCCTCAAACCCTCTGCTGCACGATAATAGTTGAAGTCAACCACAACCGAATCCTCCGATTGCCCTAAATAGGCGTCGGATTTCTTGATGAATCGCACGAGGAAACCATTGTAGATGTCCACTCCACACAAGTTTTCGGCCCCCACCACTTCCCTCAGTTTCTTCACGTCGCGGGTGAATTCCACGAATTTGGTCGCTGAAAATATCGCGGTGGTTTCGTAGAAGAAGAGGCCTTTGATTCTTGGATCCCATGCGCAGGAAACACCTTTGTTCGATTCCGACGAGTAGAGGCACGATCCCGACGTTTGCATCTTACCTTGATTTCCGACGACGGGATAGCCGGTGAAGATTAGATTGTTGTTCTTCAATCCGTTTGCAGTTAGCTTTTTGTATGCGACGAATGATGAGGCTAGTACGCATTTGCCCTTTGCATCTCTCGCCTTCTCCGCAGCTTCTTCTGCGTACATTCGTTGGAAATTCATTAAATGTGACGTTTAATTAGTTTGAATATATATATTTATGATAACTTGAAAGAGGTAATTAATTAATTTAAGAAACCTGATGCTCGAACTGATTTTGCAATTAAGGCGAAGTTGGATTGAAAGCCGATGAAATCGTTGAGGCCATGACCGGATGTGTTAAGGGGTAGGCGATGGTCATACCTATATACGGCAGTATGTGATGATGGGTACCATTGAATGTCACCAAACTCATATTTGTTGGCGTGTTCCATAAATTCATCTTCAATTCCAACATCGCTCGTGAAATTCAACGTGATGCTCCGTTTGAAGCCCGCTTCCAATGAGAATGTCACCTGTATTATAATATTGTATATTTGTATTCAGCCCTTAAATTTTAATTTATTTTAGCAGATGTCAGTTTTCCACCTATAATGTTCGTCTTTTCATTCACTTTTGTTGATATTCATGTGTGAATTATACGTACGTTCTCGAGAATTATATAAAAAAAAATCTTAATAAAAATTCAAAGCTTCAATATACAGTAGTAATGATAAAAGTTCAAAGGTTAATAAATTCGATACAATATATATATATATACTTTTTTTTAATTAGGGATATACAATAAATACTTAATTATACTACCTGCAGAAATAAAAAATTCCAAAATAATTGAGTGTATTTTACTAACCTTAGAGATGACTCCCAATAACCCCAACGACACTCTTGCAGCATGAAAGAGTGCATCATTTTCTCTCAAATCCACAACTTTTGCGAAACCTTCCGATTCCTTACCTGCAACAACGACTCTAATTCCGATCACGTGATCATGCAACGCGCCGCCGTTGCCCCACCACGAGCTGCCGTGTGCTCCGGTGCTTATCGCCCCGCCCACGCTAACACCCTCCCAGTAGGGCGCCGCCACCAAGCTCAACCCCTCCTCCTCCACCCTATCGATCACGGCCCGGAGCCCCACGCCGGCATCCGCCGTCACGGCCATGTTGGCCTTGTCGACGACGATGCTCGAGTTGTACCTTTCCGTGCTTATCAGGAGTGTACTTATTCCACTCTTGGACGTGGGGCAGCCCAGTTTTGGTATAGTGTGTGAGAATTTGGATATGACTTTCACTTTCTGCTTTTTCTTGCTGGCATTGGCCACGGCGGAGCGCAGCTCCTCTTCGGTGGTCGGGTAGACGACAGCGGTGACGTGGCAGGTTTTCCGGTCGCCCCAAACGCCGTAGGAGTTGGACAGCGTGCAGCCGGTTTGGTTGCATTGAACCGGGTTTTGCGGTGGCATGGCCATGGTTAGGGCTGAAGCAAACGCGATTAAGATTATGGTTTTACATAAAAACTCTTGAAAATATAAAAAATTGGCTATCCGCATTTTAAATATTTATTTTGAGGGAATTTGCTATGGCAAATTGAGATAATTTGATAATTTTGAGGGATATGTTGATTTCTTCAAGGTTTGTATATAAAAGGTTGTCCTAGTTTGAAGGGAAGATTAAAATACAAAACTGGGTTTTTGCTTGAATTGAACGGTACGTAAGCATGTCGTGTAGACTTGACTTTCAGCCACAAAGTTGGATTTATATATCCAAAATATATATATATTTTTTTCACAACAAACTAGGCACCTGTACTTTTGACACTCAAGGGGTGTATTGGTTGTGGATTTTATTGGATTTTATTGGACTTTTAAAATTCAGGTGTATTCAATTCAGACTTTTAAAAGTCCAATGAAATTTTGGTGTATTCAATCCAGACTTTTAAAAGTCCAATGAAATCCTGGTGTATTAAATCACGACTTTTAAAAGTCCATCAAAATTTTGAGGTATTCAACAATCCACGGACTTTTAAAAGTCATTGATTTCGTTGGATTTCGTTGGATTTCGGATGGATTTCACGTGAAAATTATGAAGGATGAAATCCGACCTCCAGACACGAGATTTCGATGGATTTGGAAAATCCGGCGAGCATTGTGACCCAGCGGCCGGTGGGTAATCGAATTTGGGACTCCTAGCGGTCGCTCGACCCAACAGCCGCTGGAGTCGCTGAGGATGGCACCTCAGCGGCCGCTGGCTGCCAGCGACCGCTGGGTTTAAGTCGGTGATATCCCAGCGGTCGTTGGGTCGAGCGACCGCTGGGCCTGGCATAATCCGCTTATAAATATTCGTTCACGGTCTTTTTTTCTTCCACAATTTCTCCACGAACGGCAGCGGCGGCAAGGCGGCGCCTACAATCTTCGTCAGGTACTCTCCATACTATTCGATTATGATTATTATTTTTAACTCGTGTATTCATTATTGATTCGATTATGATTATTATTTTTAACTCGTGTATTCATTATTGATTCGATTATGATTATTATTTTTAACTCGTGTATTCATAGAAAACTAGTATATATGCTGTTATTATTAATAATAAGATGATTAATAGTGTATACAACATATTATATTAGTATTATCATGGGGGACTCACAACCAAATTCGAAAAAGAGGACATCTTATGAACCTTGGAGTAAGGAAGAGACTAACCTTCTGCTAGAACTTATGGTTGATGGTGCGCGTCGCGGATGGCGTGATAATAGTGGCATATTTAGCAAAGCCACTGTGGAAGAAAGAATACTTACTGTGTTTAATGAAAGACTTGGGTGTAATAGGACCTACAGTAATTATCAAAGCCGGCTCAAATGGTTTAAGAGTCGTTGGATCGGTTATTCGAACCTGTTGAAGTATAGTTCTGGTTTTGGATATGACGACAATACGAAAAAATTCACGGCTACAGATGAAGTGTGGGATGCGTACTTATCGGTATGTATCATATTGGAAATTAATTATTATGCAATATTTTATTTAATTAATAAAGTGAATTAATTATTTTGATTTTATTTTTTTGTAGTCTCACCCGAAAGACACACGCTTGCGATATGGAGATACCACTGATTATGAGGATTTGAGGATTGCGGTGGGTAATGGTGTTGCCGTCGGAAGAAATTCAATTGGGTTGGGAATTGCTACTGATGCAAATACATTAGAAGAAGATGAAAATAGAAATGCGCGCATAGAAGATTTAACGTTTGATCCTGAGAATGATGCGTTTGTCGCACTATCACAAGATGAGCAACCCCCGTCTAGTTTCACACCACCTTCTAGGCAGCTTGAAGTGACTAAGAGCTCCACTGAAAGACCGAAGCAAGCCAAAAGAAGTAGAACTCAGTATGAAGCAACTTCTGGCTCTAGTGAAAAGATCATGGAAGAGGTGAAAACACTGTTTGGTGAAGTTCACGGTCTCTTACTGAAAAGAGATAGCGAATTGGAGAAAAGAAAAAAAGAAAGATCGTACACTACATGGGATGCAATCAAAGAGATCCCAAATTTGGATGCAAACACTCGGATTAAGGCATTTGACTTGCTTGTCACAAAGTCCCAAAAAGATGGTTTTTTGAAGATGAGTGTTGAGGAACGAGCTCAGTGGATAGCTTACAAGATTAAGAAATAGGGATATTTTGCTTCAAATTTGACATACTTTGATGTTGATTTATTAGTATTTTTTTGGATGTCTTGTTAGAATTTATGTTAATTATTTATTTGATGTTATGAATTATGTTTTTTGATTATATAACATGTTTGGTTTATTCGAAATTAACATTATGTTTTTTTGGGCAATTTTTTTTTATTTATTGATTTATTAAGTTGTATGCATTTGGATATATTTTTTATTTAACACAATCGCTGTAATCAATAAATTTTATTTGTTTAAATGCAGCATGGAAAATCATGAAATATTGGAAGAAGAAATAGAAAATGAAGAGATGGAAGAAGAAATTGATGAGGAAGAGGAGACAGAATTCTATGAAAATGTTAAGCTCTTGCTATTGACAGCCAAGACAGTGTTAACACTATTAGGGGAAATTGATATGATGCGTCAACATATTGAACGTTATTTGCAGCGACGACCAATTACGAGAATTGGATATCATTTTGTTAAAGATATGATTGAAGGAGATCCACAAAGTTTTCGACAGTTGTATAGAATATATCCTGATGCGTTTCTGAAGTTATGCTCTATCATAAGAGATAAAACGCCTTTACAAGATACAAGACACATATGTGTTGAAGAAATAGTGGCAACATTCTTGATCATTGTCGGGCACAACGACAGATATTGTAATGTTCGTCAAAGATTCAGTCGTTCTCATTTTGCCACAAGTCAAAATTTCAATAAAGTATTAAAGGCATTGAACATGATGGCACCGGACATGATGGTTAAGCCGTCTATACAGACCCCAACTAAAATTCAGGATTGCACAAGATTTATGCCTTTTTTTAAGGTATGTATCATTTATTATGCAATGTATTTTAAATGTTTTATTTGTTTATATCTTATCTTGACTTTATTTTAGGATTGCATCGGAGCTATAGATGGAACTCATATTCCGGCAACGATAACAGGCCGAGAAGTAAGCAGTTTTCATAATCGCCATGGTATGCAATCACAGAATGTTTTGGCAGCTTGCAACTTTGATTTGCAGTTCATGTATGTGCTAAGTGGATGGGAAGGTTCAGCACATGACTCCAAGCTTTTAAGTGATGTATTATCTAGAACAAATGGCCTTCAGGTGCCGCAAGGTATGTACCATATTTATAATTGTGTGTTTTTTTTAAATAGTGTAAAGGCATCTATTTGACAAATAATAATAAAATTATTTTGTTGTAGGTAAATATTTTCTGGTGGATCGTGGATTTGCTAATAGACGTCAGTTTTTAGCTCCTTTACGTGGTGTTCGATATCATTTGAAAGATTTTGGTGGTCAAGGTCGTCACCCCAGAAATGCAAGTGAATTATTCAATCTCCGCCATGCATCGTTAAGGAATGTGATTGAGATGATTATTGGTGTCTTCAAATCTAGATTCACAATTTTCAAAACAACACCTCCCTTCTCATTTCAAATCCAAGCTGAATTAGTTTTGGCTTGTGCTGGTTTACACAATTTTCTCCGAAAAGAGTGCCGCTCTGATGAATTTCCAGTGGAATATGAAGGAGATGAAGATTTACCACCTCCTCCTCCAGAAGAAGAAAATATGGAATGGCTATCTCAAAGCCAACTACAACAAAGAACGGAAGCTAATGCATGGAGAATGAGCATTGCCAATGCTATGTGGGAAGCGAGGCCCACGTATAACGGCGATGGAAATAATGATGAAACCGAAGATGAAACTGCTGAGTAATATTTTTTTTAATTGACTATGAAACAATGACTATAATTGGTATTTTATAAACAATTTGTGCTTATATTGTTAAATTTTTATAATGAATTTGAATAACACAATTTTTTATAATTGTTGTGTTTTTCTTCCACAACGTGTGTATCCGATCGATATGATAAAAAAATATTTGTCAAACACGTTTTATGTAAAAAACATAAATTCCAACGGCCGCTGGTTGTGAGCGGCCGTTCGGACGGCCATAATTCAAGCCCAGCGGCCGCTGGGATCCAGCGCGCGCTGGGAATGTTGGGAAGAAACATTCCCAGCGGCCGCTGGGCTTGAATTATGGTTGTTTTTTTTTGCTATGTGTTCTATTTTATCCAAACTATTGTACGATTTATCGAACCTATTGTACGATATTTATGTCTACTACGTTGATATTTGTATTATTCTTTAACACTTTATGCACCATTCAATCGTACTAAAGAAGTAAAATGAAACGAAAAATAAACATAATCGAGATAAACATTGTTCACAAACATATTGTTGAACAAAATAGAAAACACACAGTTTAACAAAGTAAAAAACATTACAGTTCAACGATAGAATTAAAAAAAAACAACACCCGAACAATGGCAGCTGGGTCCTCCGCCTCCGGCATTTGCCTTTCTCGAGCGATCACACCTACACGATTCACAAACACCAAAGATCAACCAAAAACCAACAGTAAACATAAACATTTATTCAAACAATCAAAATATAATCCATAAAATGCAAAAAACAAACCATTAATTGTCAAGTGGTGGATGTGGTGGCGGATAGAAGGCAGTCCAAGCATCCCATTGAGCCTGTAAGGATACAATTTGTGCATCCTGCGCGTCAAATCGAGCGTTCATTTGCTGGGTATGCGCATCAAATCGGGCGTTCATCTGTTGGGTATGCGCCTCATACCCATCGTGGATCTGCTGCCTCAGTGATCTAAAGGATGCATCGATATGATCCCGAAATGACATCAAATCATTCTGGAATCGCCCATAATAATCTCCGGACATTATATGAGGTGGCTGCTCAGGTTGCTCTTCCTCTTCCTCTTCCTCTTCCTCCTCCTCTTCCTCCATCTCCTCATCTTCATTACCACCTCCATCACCACCAGCCAGCACCAGAATCACCTTAACTCTTGACAAGCAAATCATTTGTGTGCCTGCTCACACATGGCCTCTTAGCAGGAGGTAATAACGTGAAACGATCTTTAATAATTTGAGCACCTTTTAGCTCACTGAAATCGATTGAATACGGCCTGATTTCATCATGCCCCTCCTGATAACCCGTCGTGGTACTGAGAACGCCGAAATTATGTGCCAATCCTGTCACAATAGGAGCAAACGAAGGATGCATGCGTGCACGAGTCTGCATCTGCCTCATAGCCGACCAAATGAAGTTTGAAATGCAAACTTTTGTGCCCCTCAACGCACAACACAATAAATACACCTCATTCGCGTTCACTTTATTCGCATGCTCTTTCCCAGACACATTGTAAGCAAGGAATTTGTGCACAATTGCCAATACCGGGTCTTGAATATACCCATTCGACTTACCCGTATTATTCCAATTATCAAACCCAGTCAACTCACGCCAACCCGCTTCCACACTAAATGAATTGGGTCTCACCCGTTCTCCACCAATAGGAAATCCAAATACAGTTTTCATTCTAGGCAAACTAATTTGGTAGTCTCTCCCGTTCATCCTAACCCCAAGCTTCTTGTGTTCATCAATCACATACATAGTAGATAAAAATTCATAGCACAAGTCTCCATAGCCAGAATAATCAACATGCTTAGCATAATGTTCTAACCCCAAAACCTTCAAATACTTCGTCACTTTTGCAACAATTTTTAAATCTTTCAACAAATCCCAATCAAGGTAACGAGGCATGGTAACCATAGATTCATTGAATTTTTTAAAGACTTGTCCCTCCCATTCAGTTTTTAGAGGAAATGGACATTCGTACCTCGTCGTGAGGTCCTCCTCTTCGGCTTCTTCGTGTGCCTCGATGTTGGGATTCTTCGTGCGAACCATAATTGAATGTGGGAGGTCGTGGGCTTCCAACGGTCGGTGGAGCGGTGGCTGGAGTGCAGCGGCGGATGGAATTGAGGAAGGGATATTTTCGCGTCTGGTGTGAAATGATTTTTAGGGTTCTGCCCGATTTGGGGCTTTTTGCCCATTTATACTATTTATTCCCAACGGCCGCTGGGTTCCAGCGGTCGTTGGCTTTGTTTGTCTCGTGCCCCAGCGGTCGTTGAGGCCAGCGATCGCTGGGTTCTTTCGACTCGCCACCCAGCGGTCGCTGGGTTTAATTTTTTTCCAAACACCACGATCGTTGTATTCCAACGAGCGCTGGGTAGATGGATTTGAAATCCATTGAAATCGGTCCGAAATCTATACACGAAATCCACCAGACTCTGCATGGAGTTGGGAGACTCCATGTGGAGTCTATGGATTTATAAAATCCATAGACATTTAAAAATCCATCAAAATCCAATGAAATCCACAACCAATACACCCCCCTTAGTCACCCTCATATTGATCAATCTATATATATTGTCATATGCTCTCATGTTTTATACGGTAATTTATTCTAGCTAGCTATATTATATATAACATATAGACTAGCTCTATGAAATATAGGTAAATTATGTTGAATATATGTGCAGCAGAACTCAGTTGCATCGATGAATTTGTTAAACCTCCTCTAATGATGTGGATTTATATATATAATGCAAGGCTCGATGATGAATTTTTTATCTGAGTGAATTTGGTTTGCAGCTTTCATCGATAATTAATAATAGCAGGCCACTATTGAATTTATTTTTCAGCTCCTTTTGATAATGAATTCTCAGAAGTTTGCAGCGTTGTTCCTTACAATTATGTTGAATCCTTTTTTTCAATTGATGATTAATCCGTGTTTGGTTGTCATGAAAATAAAGTTGTCTGAGATTATAATTTTTAGGAATGTGATTATGAAGAAATTGAATATTGCATATTACTTATCATGTGTTTGAAACATAATAAAAAAATTGTGAGGATTCTCATTTTAGTATTTTATTTATTCAAATTAATCAAGTAGATTTATTAAGATAAATTAATAATATTGTAGACTTGTATTTGATCATTATTCTTCTCCTCTAATTAAAATAATAACACTTAAGAAATATATATATATATATATAGATAAATTAATAATTAAAAATTGTATAAATATAAACATACACAAACCATTAATTATAAAAAAATTGCATTGTTTTACAAAAGCAATTCTATTATACACACACACACACGCACACACACACATGGGGCTGGAAATGAGCCAAACTACTCATGAGATATTCGGGTATCGGCTCAAAAAAAGCTCGCTCTCGAGACTGACTCATTTATTAAATTAAATGAGCCAAACTCGAGCCTGCTAAACAAGCTCGCCATTTTCTCAAGCCGAGGTCGAACTTAGCTCGTCGAGCTCACGAGCTAACTCAGCTCGTAAGGTTCTCAAGCTTTTTAACGAGTCGTATCACGAACTGTCTCACGATCAGGCTCGCGAGTAGTTAAACGAGCCGAGCTCGAGCCTAGCTCGCGAGCTGTATCACGAATCTGGCTCGCGAGTACTTAAACGAGCCGAGCTCGGGTCGGGCTCGCGAGCTATTCGATTTAGAACTTAAGACACATACTATTTTTATAATTTTTAAAATATTATTTATTTATATTGTAACTTTTGTCAAATTAATACTTCGCATTTAAAATAAAACGAAATTAATCGTATTAACTATTGAACTAATATTATTAAAATTAAGAAATCAATGATCAAGAGTAACAATTATGTACACAAATAAACAAACTAATGAACTGTATATATATACATATTATATATTTATATATAATATAGTTATCTTATTTACAATTTTGTATAACAATAATAATAATAATAATAATAATAATAATAATAATAATAATAATAATAATAATAATAATAATAATAATATGAAATGTGAAATGATATTATATTAATATTATCAAAATTAAGAAATTGAACTCTTAATAATAAATACTAAGTAATAAGAGAAATTATGAATAATATTAAACTAATATTATCAAAAGTAAAATAATAATAATAATAATAATAATAATAATAATAATAAAGGAAAAGGAAAATTAACAAAAATTATAACTAATCAAATGTTCAAAAGTAATAATATTCTTAGTATTAATGTTATATAGTTAATCTTAAACTCTTAGTTATATATACTATCTTCTATGGATTAGTATTCTAGCATATAGTCATTGACTTATAAAAATATATATAAAATGTGGAAAAAAATAGATTATGGTCCATCTTAGATTATTAGTATAACTTATAAGAATATAAGTTATAAGTTCTAAATTATAAATTTATAATTTGCGTAAAGTAGTAAAGGAAAAATGAAATTTACAAATTAAGATTAATATTGACAACTTGACAAATAATACTCATAATTAAATATTAATACATGAAATTAAATCAATGATAATAAATTAATATTATCAAAATTAACAAAGTAATAAAGAAAAAATGAAATTAACACAAATTAAAACTAATCAAATGTTCAATAGTAACAATATTTTTAGCACCAATGTTATATAGTTAATCCTAAATACTTAGTTATATAAACTAACGTCTATTATAATATATATAGTTGGTATTAGTTAAAATGTATATAGCAATAAGTCTATTATAGTATATAGTTGATATTAGTTAAAATGTACATAGCAATAAAAGGGAAAAAGAAAATTAACAAAAATTAAGACTAATATTGACAAAATAATCATTCTCAATTCATTAAATAAGAAATATTAAATGAAATAATGATATTGAAAACACAATAATTTCTCAAAAAATTGTTATCAAAATTAAGAAATCAAATATTCAAGATTAAAAATATTCTTATTTCTTAGTACTTAGCACACATGTCATATAGTTAATCTTATATTCCTATTTATATATACAATTTGTATTATAGTATATAGTTTATATAACTATAGTTTCTATTAGTTAATAAAAAAAAATAACAAATATTAAGACTAACATTAAATAAGCTAAACTAAGAATAATAATTAAACAAATTAAGAATTAGTAGTCCTTAAATAATATAGAATGATTAATTTATTAATTATCTTAATATATTGGAATATGATATGACTTATGACTTATAATATAATTATGACATAACCAAGCTCGAGCTCGAGCCTCGAATTTTAAATAATCGAGTCGAGCTCGAGTTCGGGCTCGAATTTTAAATAATCGAGTCGAGCCGAGCTCGAGCTCAAGTTCAAAGCTCGAGTCGAACTCGAGCTCGAGCTCACGAATACCTAAACGAGCCGAGCTCGAGCCCGATGGTACTCGGCTCGGCTCTTATACAGCCCTACACATACATATATACATATTTGGTTGGCATCATTCGAATACAAATTGTTACTTATGTCAAATTTTATTGTTAATTCTAAAATCAAGTTGCTCGTTGTTTTGAGTTTCTCATTTCTCTACTATCAATTGCAATATATATATATATATATATATATATATTCAAATTTTTTAGTAGGTTTTTTGTTTTGTCGTTTTTTTTAATTCAAAACTTTATAATAAAAAAACTGACAATAATCCACATAAAAATTAAGATAAAAAATATTTCAAATATTTAATTTTTTATTGAAAAATTATAAATATAATTCTAATAATAATTTATAATAATAATGGATGAAAAGGAATACTTACTCCAAGTAAGTATTCAGAATCCAGAAAAATTATACTCCCTCCATCCCACAATTGTAATCCATTATTCTTTTTTCATCAGTTCCAAAATTATAGTTCACTTTCCTAACATATGTGCATTAAATTTTTATTTTTCTCACCATACCCTTATTTAATATTCTTTGAAATTAAAATATCTTATCTTTTGAATCAATAAATAAGAATATAATAGAAAAAAGTTATTTAAGTTCACTTTCCCAAGTACATGAAATATTTTTTCTTAATACGTGTGAAATGGGGAAGGGGACTACATTTCTGAAACGGATGGAGCATTTAGTTTCTTTATTTTGAGGATTCTAATTACTTTCTAAAATTCTCAAAAATTGAACAAAACACGGAAATCCGATTACATTCCAAACACAAATTCTTTACCAACCAAACGAGACCTAAGAGAAAAGGTCATAACACAGTTTTTATCCGTGGTCTTAATTACTCTTGTAAATTTGACACACACAGACCATGGTTATTGACCATCACTAGTCAACCACCGTTCCTCAACAATGGCAACATTCACACCAAAACTGTGGTGGTACGCATGTTTAGACCATAGTTTGTACACAACCATTGTCAGGTTACCGACAGTTTATTTAGAACCATGGTTAATTGACTACGTTTTTTCAGAAAAAGATAGGCTCCTTAGCTCAAAACAAATTCAAGCTAAAAGCAACCGGCAAAACATTACAGATTATGACCAATTAGAGTTAAAATGCGAAGGGAAAAATATTCCAAAAACGTAATCAACTTGTATGATTGAATAACAAAACAATTTCACCCCAATACACCATCATTAAAAGATTTTAACAGTTCCAGAAGGTTCTTGCTCCCATGCATGAATCACCTTATCAAGTGGAAAATATTGCTCTCAACAGTAGTCAAAGCATTTCATATTTACTGAAATTGAAACACGTAATTTCGCAAAAGCTTAATACAATTAAAAAGGTATGGACTTTTTCGCATAACTAGTAAGCATTACAACTTGTTTATAAAATCACATAGCATTTGCTACAATAAATTTCATATTTATCAGAGATTCAGAACATGTAATCAAGTCTGCCAAGCAGAAGTTCAATACAATCAATAAGGCACGAGACTCTATTCTCCTAGTATAAAGCAGGAAGTACTCTTTTGGTTGGCTACTATCTCTAGATTCTCTACTATATAAAAAGATAAAATGAACTTTACATTTTCCATTGAAAATATACAAAATGGTGGTGGTGGAGAATGAGCAATTTCAGAGCAAGTCAATTCAGTGAATAGTGTAAAGTTGTAAACTCTAGCATGGAATCAGCCACTTCATTAGAACTTAATCAACTGCACAGCAAACAAACAATTTCTACATATATAATAATATGACCAATAATCAAAACTAAAATAGAAGTGCTAACTGATACCGCGATTCTCACTTATTTTTCAAGAGGATGTGATCAGAGGTTGCAACTTGCAAATCTCATCTTCTCAAATATGGACCTGGAACTGACTGGCAATGGTTCAATACTTCAACCCTAAGTGGGAATTTGGTTTTGATAAAAACTCATTGAAATTATTATTGAAATTCCAAACAAAACCTTGAACAAAGGTATTATAGCTTACCTTCTAAAATATAGAACTCAAGACGGAAATTGTGGATCTTCAAAGAGCCTAGAGGCACAGCTAGATTCTATGACCCCATGTGAATATGGCATCTTAAAGAAAAAAGAAAGGCTGAATCTTGATCGCAAAATTCAAATTTCCTGAAGATGAATAGAATGGGGCTTTCGAACAGGAATTGAAGATAAGAATTAAAGTTCTATGCCACCAAAAAGTGCTATGGCAAGAGGAATGGGTTACAAACCTAAGCAACTAAGTCACAGCCTAGTTAAATGCAATGAAATGTAAACTTTCCCTTACTAATTTTACTAAAAGATAATATCAGAATTCATGAGAAATGCCACCTCCATAGTGTTTATTGAGGTAAGAACAGCAAGTATTAGTCCTAGCTTGGTTTGTGGATAATGAGTGAAACAGACCATATGCGTGAGCCGTGAATCAGCAAGATGATGCTCATAACTATAAAACATTCACATATTTCAACCAAAACAACCGTAGACCTTTTGCAATCATATCCTCACAGCCAAGATACTCATGGAAGGACAAATAACAGAATTTTAAAATCAGCAGACGACAATGGTCGAATACACTATTAATCTCTTCTACAAATTCTTTTGCTGCTAGTTCTGCATCAACTCTAACAAGTGCGGCAAAGCAACAAGTTAGTGCCACTTGTTATTCACTGAAGATAGACCACTTGTGTTTTATACATTGCAGGTCTGAACTAAGTTAATCGCTGATATAAACATAGCCGAAGACAAACCAGTGCAATGAACAACAATCAGAATGCAGCTAAATAAATTGCAAATAGAGTGAATTGCAACCACCTTATATTATAATTCGGGTCAGGGTCAAGAACGGTACACCTTGTTAATATTTGTTTTACAGAGAAACACCTTTTGATAGAAATGTATAAGGGGAAAAAAAATCAAATAATAATACAGATTGAGCTCATGTAAGAAATTAAGAGTAGATCAAGTAGAAGTGAAGAGAGCGGGATTAGCTGTGGCATTGCTGACTTGTACTTCAAGCAATTCGAGGCGGCGCTCCAATGTGTCGAGCTTCTCATTCAATTTTGATAATTTATTTTTGGTAGTGGACTCTAAATGCCAAAATGAAGATGAATTACTAAGAGAAAAATGTAAAATAAAAGAGAGAGAGAGAGAGAGAGAGAGGGCATACCAAATTGAACAAGGAAATCAAATAGGCGGCGAACATTGAGTGAGATGTGAGAAATGAATTCTCGATTCTCCCAGTCTGCTTGGACTGCAATTCCAACATTCACAGCATTCGTTATTCCTCCAGCTCGAGCCATCTCGCAGATCAAACACTAATAATTTGTATTATTACAATGTTTCAAGTAAACAGATTGAGGCGGATCTACCTACTAGGGTTTGTTGTGATACTGATTTGTGAACGCGCTTTTCTTTTTAATTTTTAATAATATTGGGTTTTTTTTTTTTTTTTTTTTTTACAGGGCATAATTTTAATCGTTGCTAAGGCCCAAACATTTCTTTATGTAGTGGAAGTTTATATTATAAATTTTTTTTTGAATCGATAATCCATTTCAAAATATACTAGTGTGAATAATTTATATATAAGCTATTATATATTTATATTTATACTTTTATTTTATATATTTATATATTAAACAAAAAGTATGTTTCACAGAATTACCTCACAAGTCTCTCAACTGTCATGGTAAATTTGCAATTGTCATTTAATCATAATCCCGCAACCAACCAAAATGCATGATTTATCCATTCCAATTCACAAATGAAGTAGAAACAATAATTTTATATTCCCTTCATTTCTATTTGAATATCATTTTGAATGAATGCACATAAATTAATAAATTAATTAAATTATCTAATACATCATTGTGTGAACATGTTAAATGAGTTAAATATAAATATTTGAATGCATTAATTAAGAACAGATGTGAGAAAAATGTGAATTTTTTTATCTCGAATTTATAGAATGACACTTTTTTTAAAAGAAAATTAAAATGAAAGAATAACACTTATTCAGAAACGGATGGGTATATATTAACATCTGAATTGGTACTGCAACCCTAATTCTCACTCAATCAATCAGTGTCCTACACAATAGCAAAAGAACTCGAGTAACAACATCAATCTAAAAAATGAAAATACTTAACCAGAAATAAAGGGTGCAAGACTATGGTTTCTTCAGAACACATTTCTCATACAGGGCTATAATCTCCTTTTTGTCAGCATTCGACAGTTGCCACAGCTGACCACCAAAATTATGACTGGCAAGCCTTTTGCTTCAATCTCTCTACTGTAAACTTGGTGTAATCCTCCTTTTGTTTCCTCTTGTTACATTGTCATTCGTTCACCGAATATCAGAGCAGTCAAATTTTGAGAAAGTTTTATAAAGCTTTCCCAGAGTAATTTGTAGTTGATGAGAGAGAGAGAGAGCCTCCGCACTGTTATTTGCTTCTGTGCGAGCAGCAGCCGTTCACTCTCCAGTAGTGACTCAAGTACCTGAACAGTATCCTTCCTCTGGCTGTTGTTAATTTATTTTTCCTTTTCTCTAATTCTGTCCTCCAGCGTTTCCACCTTAAGCAAAGCATCCCTTTCAGCTGCTCTATACCTCCAAGTCGGCCCTTTGCCTCTCCAAAGTCTCAGCATGCCTTTCAGCTCTCTCAATCTATGCTAATCTTTCCATTGCTACACGCTGGAAATCACCTTTTTCCTTCTGTGCAGATGCTGCTGCGGCTCTGGTTTCATCAACCAAGTCCATTGTCCTTTTAGCTTCCTTTTCAGCTGCTGTACACCTTCCCTGGATTTCCTCAAATCTCTCAAACTGAGACCTATACTTCTGCTCCAGATGTACTTTATCCTGTTCTAGAATCCTGGCTTTGCTTTGGGCTCAAAGAGCAGTAGCATTGGCACTTTCTACCTTTTCTCCTAGCTCCTTAATTTTAATTTTCATCTTCATGTCTTCTGATCCTAGTTCTTAACCTTTGATTCAGCAGCTGTAGCCAGTAACATTAAAGTAAATCTAACACAAATATTAATTTACATGAAGTTTCTATTACATTACAGATACGACTTCTGTTAGAGATAAAGAGCAGGAGGACACATTAAAACAGGAAAAAAAAAGTCTGGCGGGAGAAAAAGATTTTATTCCAGAAAGCCAAAATAAGATATAAACCAGAATGAATCTACCAGGAACAAAGCCCTGCTCAGCAAAATACAGCCAAAGATATAACCCAACTGGCCACTTTCAGGAACCTTAACAAAAACTGAATGCTTTAAAGAGCTATTAAATTATCAACTACCAATTATGAGTAAACTACACTTTGATATCTATATTTTGGGCTCCTTTTTTCAAAAATAGCCCAATTTTTCAACATTAGCTAAAAAATACTCACTTTTTCAAAAAAATTACAAATCTAACATTTGATCAATTTTATGGCCCAAAAATCGTACGTAATTAATTGTATTTTAAGATTTTTGATCGGATGGTTTTTTTATGCGACTGGGGAAATAGGATGTTAAAATACAATCAAGTGCATACGGTTTTCAAGCCGAAATTTTGAGCAAATGTTAGATTTGCGAAAAATTTGAAAAAGTTGGTACTATTTTGTTAATTTTGAAAAAGTGAACCATTTTTTAAAAGAGCCCAAAATGTATGTATCAAAGTGTAATTTACCCAACAATTATTGCAGTAATATTATACAAATAACAACGAGATTGGACCACAAAAAGGAAATCTGGAGCCAGGGAATTGTTATTAAACCATATTATGCAGGAATTATGCACAATGTAGTAGTAGCATATAAATAATCATCTTGTTACACAGATGTGGTTACTCTTATCCAAACCTCACCTTTAATTCCATACTCAAAGTTGTCAAACGCTGGTCAGCTTCCTCAATCCTTGTGGCCTTCCCCTTTTTCTCTTCCTCCTGTTAATAATGCACATTAAACTATCTCACTTATACTCTTCAAACAATCAAAGCAGTCCAAGTGTAATGATGATAGAGTCAAAGGTGAAATTACTCAAGAGAAATTAAATAAACTGAAATAGAATGAACCGAAAATAACAAAACCGCAGGCTGAAGCCTGCCTAAGTGCCAAGCGCCGATCAGGAAGAAACTTCCTGCCCAAAGCCAAACAGCTTCCTCAGTCTAATGATCTTTTGATAACCTAAATGACTCTAACCTAGTACTTAAATAATAAAAAGACTAGGGCTCTATAAACAAAAGCCCGGTCCATCACTCTATTTTAACCTAAATAACTTAACATAAATAACTTCACTAAACTAAGGAAATAAAGATAATTTGCAGAAGGACGATCTGTAACAATTCTCCACTTGTTCAAAACAGCCTTGTCCTCAAGACTGTAAGTTGACCTCAAAAGACGTCCCAAATTTGCTGCATTATTGTACCAGCTGAAAAATATTCCAACTCCCGACTTCAAGGAGACAACACAATGTTGCAATCTCATACCAGAAAATTTAAGAAAGCCAAACGACTCAAATAATGAAAAAAAACTAGCAACCAAGTGTCCGTAATAGCTCATTGATGCCTTCTCTAACGCATGCATATGAACCATGAAATCTGGTGCCATAAAATCTAGTGCAGTTGTAACCTCTGAAGCTCTAGCATGTTTAACCTCAGGTCTCTTCAAAGCATTTGCCCCTATCGTACTTTCACCGGTCCCATCTCCATCATTCTCAATTGCGTGAGTTACCAACCACCCCATCATTCTCATGTCCGTCACCTCAGTTCAAGCGTTGCCTCTTGCTCGCTCTTTCGAAGGGAGATCATACTCATGCTTGAGGCCATCCTCCATCTTGTTTCACCGTCTGCTCAAATGATCAAGTGAATGTTGTTTCCTGATATATCGATCAATAAAACCATATTTACCTTACTGCTGCACATAAACACCACAAGATGCTGCAAACATTGGACGAGCAGCAGTGATTGTCGTAGATACACTAGCCGAATAAGCAACAATAACCGTAGATGATGAAAGGGAAGCCAAAGCCTTGGTATAGTTAGCTTGCTGCTGTAACTTGCTGAGGGTGTTGCATCTCGATTTCTCACCGTGACAATCCTTACTATGCTTTCCGAAAACAATTTCATATACGTTCTCCATAATAGAAGCATCCAAAGAAGTGCTACCCGAAACATGACAAGTGAAACAAGCATCATCCCTTAGAGGTGCCGATGGCGCAGGGGAAGGGGCAGGTACTGACTCAAGAGGAGTCAAGACTGCGGGGGCTGTTTTGGTGTGAGTCCGCAAGGCCTGCTTTAACACGAGCCTCGTTGGCTGAAACAACACAGAACATTGTACCTACATCATCAGGAAGAACTAATCCTTTCTTGAGAAGCAGTTGTATGATGCGATCTATGGATTTCTCAGATTTCTCGAATCCATGTCTCATTTGGATAAACTCATCTCGTACTACCTCAAGACCCTTCTCTATCTTGTCCAGACTTGTCTCTGTCAAAGTTAGACCATTACCCTTCTCCATCGTCTTTTCCATCTTATTATCCATATCCAGCAGGTCGGACCAATTTGATAGAGTTAAAGGTGAAATTACTCAAGAGAAATTAAGTAAACTGAAATAGAATGAACCGAAGATAACAAAACCTTAGGCTGAAGCCTGCCCAAAGCCAAATGGCTTCCTCAGTCTAATGATCTTTTGATAACCTAAGTGACTCTAACCTAGTACTTAAATAATAAAAAGACTAGGGCTCCATAAACAAAAGCCCGGCCCATCACTCTATTTTAATCTAAATAACTTAACATAAATAACATCACTAAACTAAGGAAATAAAGATAATTTGCAACAGGACGATCTGTAACAAATGATATACAAACTAATGTATAATTGTCTCCAGCAAAAGTAGGATACAAATGTATTGAAAGATAGAGACAAAGAAGAGAGAATGATTCACACCTATCTGCCAGTGCACATGAGAATTCTTCTCTTAGAGCAGCTTCTCTTGATTGTGTTTGATAATTTGTTCGCTCTCGGATAGCAGCAACTTTCTCCAGGGCATTTTTTGTTTTTCTGACAGCAATATCATATTTACGCTTCCACTCATCTGCCTCTTCCTGAGCAGACTGAGCTTTCTCCTGAGCTGCTGCTAATCTTGCTTCAGCAGCAAACTTTTGGATCTGAGCATGGCAACTTCTGCACCAAACTGATCTTCTTCAGCCTTTTGCTTTGATAAAACTAAGTCATATTTCCTCTACCAATCTATGCATTCCTGCCTTGCTGTATCAAGTGTTTTTGATAAGCTAGACGACTTCTCTTCCAATGAACTTTTTTTTTTCAAATTATTTATACGGCTCATACAGTCATCTATGAGTTTTTCCTTGTCTTTGATAGCATCTGTTAATGCTTCAAATATTCAGACTTTATAATTTTCACTTGCTTCCAGTTGTTTGTTAAGCAACTCTATCTTGTCTTCAATTGAACGACATTTCAGAGCAACATAACTCTTCTATGCTCCAATCAGGTTAATTTGCTTCTTGATGAAGTCAAGAATAGAACCCTCCAAGCTGGACAATTAAATAATATTAGAGGGAAAAAAATCTTCAGAGCCAACCACCATAAATAATAAAGAGTAAAAATAACATGCACAAACCTTTGTCGAAGAAAAATAACTACTTTCCGCCACTTCTCTGGTCCATGATAAAAGGCTTCATACTTGCTCAAGAGCTCATCAAGAATCTGTAAGAACAAAAGGAGAATTCAGACCTTGTATGGTTGTTTCATTTGAGAATTTAGAGTTATAGTGCATGAAGTGAAATTAAATTTGGATTAAAGAAAAGAAAATGAAGTTAGGGAAAGAAATTCTAAACACAAAATACAAAAAAAAAAAAATTAAAAAAATAAAACTTCTGTTGTATCCTTATTTTATCATATTGAAAATTTCATATATAACCTGTGAAGATGCCTTCTAAAAAAAATTAATTCAAACTATGATAATGAAATAAATTATTTGAAATCTAGAGAGCTCTTCTAGAATATTGTAATTTGAAACAACAAAACATTAGTTAAATAAACTAGGTGGTGGCAACAAATATATTGTAGAAATATATTTGGTGGTTCTTTGTCCCACTATAGTAGCTTGAACTAAAATGATAATAATAGTGTTACACATCGTTTCTGCAGCAATCTTATTTTATTATATATTTATAATTATCTCTATTTTCTTAGTTTAATTAAGTTATTTATGTTAAGTTAATTAGGTTAGAATAGAGTAATGGGCCGGGCTTTTGTTTATGGAACCCTAGTCTTTTATTATTTAAGTGCTAGGTTTGGAGTCATTTAGGGCATCAAAGGATCATTAGACTAAGGGAGCCGTTTGGCTTTGGCAGGAAGTTTCTTCCTGATCGGCGCTTTGCGCTTGGGCAGGCTTCGGCCTGAGGTTTTGTTTTCTGCGTTTCATTCTATTTCAGTTTATTTAATTTCTCTCGAGTAATTTCACCTTTAACTCTATCAAATTGGTCCGACTTGCCGGAGGTGAAAGATGGAGAAGACGATAGAGAAAGGTGATGATCCAACTTTGATAGAGACACGTCTGGACAAGATAGAAAAGGGCCTTGAGTCAGTACGAGATAAGTTTACCCAAATGAAACACCAATTCGAGAAATCCGAGAAATCCATAGATCGTATCATACAACTCCTTCTCGAGAAAGGACTGGTTCTTCCTGATGATATAGGTACAACGTTCTCTATTGTTCCAGCCAACGAGGCTCATGTTAAAACAGGCCTTGCAGCCAGCCAGACTCACGCCAAAACAGCCCCCGCAGCCTTGACTCCTCTTGAGTCAGTACCCGCTCCTTCCCCTGCGCTCATCCCAACAGCGACATCAGCACCTCTAAGGGATGATGCTTGTTTCACTCATCATGTTTCGGGCAGCACTTCTTTGGATGCTTCTATTATGGAGGAGGTACGTGAAATTGTTTCCAGAAAGCATAATAATGGTTGTTACGCATCTTGCGGAGTTTATAGGCATCGAGGTAAATACGGCTTTAAAGACCGATATACCTGGAAGCAACTTTCACTGATCATTTGAGCAGCAGACGATGAAACAAGACGAAGGATGACCTCAAGCATGAGTATGATCCCAACAGACGGCGAAACAAGACGAATGATGACCTCAAGCATGAGTATGATCCCCCTCCAAAAGGGCGAGCAAAAGGCAAAACAAATTGTCATCGTCCAGCCTTGAGGACAAGGCTATTTCAGACAACGGTGCCAGGCAGGAGGATAATTGAGTGGTCAATAACTGACACAACTAAGAATGATGAAGAAAGGACCAATGGAAATACGACCGAGGCAAATGCTTTGAAGAGAGCTGGGGTTAAACATGCTAGAGCTCCAAAGGTTGCGGCCACTTTAAAGAGGGCTGAGGTTAAACATGGTAGAGCTTTCGAGGTTGCGGTTGCACTAGATTTTATGGTGTAGATTCATGCTTTCGAGAAGGATTCAATGAATCGTAAGGAGCTTGCCTATTACAGACACCTGCTTGCCAGTTTCCTTTTATTATTTGTGTCGTCTGGCCTTCTTCAATTTTCAGTTTTGGGACTGCAACATCGTGTTGTCTACTTGAGGTGGAGAGTCGGAATTTTTTCAGCTGGCAAGATAATGCGTCAAATTTGGGACATCTTTTGAAGTCAAATTCCAGCCTTGAGGACAAGGCTGTTTTGAACGAGAGGAGAATTGTTACACATCGTTTCTGCAGCAATCTTATTTTATTTTATATTTATAATTATCTCTATTTCCTTAGTTTAATTAAGTTATTTATGTTAAGTTAATTATGTTAGAATAGAGTAATGGGTCGGGCTTTTGTTTATGGAGCCCTAGTCTTTTATTATTTAAGTACTAGGTTTGGAGTCATTTAGGGCATCAAAGGATCATTAGACTAAAGGAGCCGTTTGGCTTTGGCAGGAAGTTTCTTCCTGATCGGCGCTTTGTGCTTGGGCAGGCTTCAGCCTGAGGTTTTGTTTTCTGCATTTCATTCTATTTCAGTTTATTTAATTTCTCTCGAGTAATTTCACCTTTAACTCTATCAAATAGCTATGACAAAAGACAAAGTAGAGTTACATATAGAGTGGGAAATATGAAATATAGATTTCGGATGCTATTGTCTCATCAAAAAAGGCAAAGGTAGAAAGGTTATTTCCAATGGGAATAGGTAAAACAAACACGATATGCATTTTTTAATAGTACAAAATGAGAAAAAGTTTTTGAAATGGGATCATTCAAGAACTTACTTTTCCAAATAAGAGCTTAAATCTGAAAAGACTTGCGCATGTAATTACTAAACTAGACAATGACGAATTTTATATAGTACTCACCTTAAAAAATTTGCATATGATCTGAAAAGGACTTGTACATATAAGGGAAATTTCTTCTCAACAATGAAAATTTCCCTTAAAAACTGTCTACTTTTGCACCAGGAGCATGACAAGCTGTACTCAACTCCCGTTCCATATTTTCTACGACACTTATACAGTGCAGATAAGCCTCCTGGAAAGCATCTTTTTTAATATCCTGCATTTAACATGCATCGTTAATCAATAACAGGACCAATTAGACCTGAAATATCATTCAATCATTCATTAGTTAGAAACATGATTGGCAACCTTAGTTTAAAAAAGCGCAAGGCACACCGAGGTGCAAAACTGCCCTGGAGCCCAGGCGCCTTAGTTTAAAAAAGCGCGAGGCGCACCGAGGCGCAAAACTAGCCCTGGAGCCTAGGCGCAAAAGCGCAGGCGGGGAGCGAGCTTTTCGCAGGCAAAGCACACCAAAGCTAAAAAAAAAATATTTACCTAGACTATATTCTCTACCCAAAATATCATATCACTTATAAATTATAAAGAAATCACACAAATGCAACAACTACTCATGCAATGCAACATATGAAAGTCTTAAAATTCACACAAAATAAATCCAAAGTCTTAATGTACGAGCATTGAGCAAGAGAAAATCAAGTAATCAACTAATAATCATCATCATAAAACACATCATATCCATCTCCTTTATCATCTTTGTCTTCACCAAAGTCTTCCTCCTCCTCCATCAAGAGAGGAGACTGCAGAGCATTAGAGTAACATTAAATATCAATTATCAAATAGCTCATGCTTAAATTTCAATTACAAAGATAAATTAACAAATCAAATATTCAAATTACACGATTCTGGGCTACAAATGCAATACCCATGTACCCATTACCCAATTTTATATCAAGAATACAATAAAATTGTGTTATAAATTATTCTAGAGAGTAGACTAGAGAGAACATAAAATGGGAAATTGACCTCAAGGATCAACTGCTAAGGGCAGCGCCGGTAGAGGGCGGCGTGGCGGTGGGCGGCGCAAGGGGGTCACCATTTCTGACTTCTCACTTTTTTCTTTTAATCGCCACAGAGGCGCAGACAGGAGAGAGGGAGAGACGGGTTCTTTCAAGTTTCAACTTTTCTTTTCTTTTAATACTACTTCACATTAGTACGCAAATTAATAAAAAAAAATAAGAAACCCTAGTGCGCTTCTGGCACCTCACCCGTCTGCGCTTTGTGCGCTTAAGCACGCCTAGGCGCGCTTCTTTTGCGCTTTCTGTAGATGAGTGCACCTGGGAGTGAAAAAAGCCCTACACCCGCGCTTCGCGCTTTTCCTATAATTTTAACATGATTGATGTGTGAATTCTATATTATATAATAATTAATTTTGTTCATGCATCCCTAACACAATAACAACATGAGGATGCGATTAAGTTTCCACAATTTGCTGATTATGGATTATGTGTTTTATAAATTAATCCAATATGTATGTTAATTATACATTATAACTTATACATGCATATAATTTAATAATTATATTTTTGGCTAGAAAATAATCTTAAATACTAAACTATTAATTTTTACAAAAATGATAACAAACAATATATAAGATGTAAATTTGAATACACATAATACCACCTAAAACAATAAAATTATACATCAAAGACATAATTTAAAAAAAATATATATATATATATATAATACAAGATCCACGCCTATCCTAATTTTGCCCACCCCACCTTACCTCAGTTCTTCATGGTCCAGTTATTAGGAAGCTAAAGTCAAGTTCGACCTACATTATTGGCACTCCTAATAGGTCAAACCGGTTACCCCATATAACTGAACCTTATTGAGACAAGCAAACCAATTCATAGAAAGATAGGATGAGTTTATTTTCATCTTTATCCATGCATCACGCGGATGTGTTATTAGCTTAAACTTAATAACAAAATCATATCTATTGATCCAAATACATATTACAGTTTCTAACTATGCATTGGAATAGGTACAATGATTGAGTAAGTAGAAAAAGAATATAATCTCATTCTTTGCTGCTATGTCCTTTCTGCTTCCCTGGACTGGTCTCAAAGCAAGCTCTAGGTAATCATGCGGCATAATTTTCTTATTGTCCTCCTTTAATTCTAGATTGAAGTCCTGCATGTGATCATTTTGAAACAGTTATATGCTCCATAAGAAGATAAGCAAATTAGCGCAACATTCTGGACATTTCTGATTCCCATAAAGAAGAGAAACATACACAGCAGTAGAAAAATTAGCATGTTTGTATTTTATTACTTACCCTCAAAAGCCAAACAAAGATTGACGAGAATTGCCCAATCTTTGAAGCTGTACTCTTACCTCCAAAAGCTCTTACACGTACACGACTATTTCGGCAGTCTGTTCGTAAAACAGATCCAGCAAATCTCCATCATTTTGCAAATGAGCTCTGATCCATCTGCCAGTATTGGTGCTCGTCAGGTAAAATAACTAATACTCTACCCTACTCGGGTTAGTCTGCAACAACTATTGAACCTCTCTCACCAGTGAGCTAAAACACAGCTTATCGGATGACATCACCACGAGTTGCTTGATAATCGGTATTTTTGTGCTTCTTTTGACTAGAACTTGGGGCTATTTCAATACCATTTTATAAACCAATTGTACATTTTTGATGTCCAAACCCATATTTTAATCCAAGTGCAAATTCTAGGTGTGTTATTGAAGAATTATCGAGTTCAAGGAACCAGGCGCAACCCACAGCACGGGTGGAGGCGCGACCTCTCCGCCCGCGCCCAAACGTGACTTTCCACGCATCTCTAGCGCGAGCTACAGCGCGGGTGAAGGTGCGACTGGATCGGGTCGCACCAAGCCAGGCTTTCCACATATCTCTGGCGCGACCCACAGTGCGATCACTGGCGCGACCGCGCTCACGCGCCAAGGCACTCCCTCGCGCCCTTCTCTGGCGCGAGCTACAGCGCGACCTGGGCGCGACCGATCCCGTGTCGCGCCTAGATGCCCTGTTTTGCGTGCCTTATCTGCTCCTTTCCTCTAATTTGTAGGAAGGAAGCGATTTTTGAAGGGAGACGGGGATTTTTAAAAAAAAGATTGATCAAACCCAAAAATTTCTCCCAATTCCTATGCCCCTTCTCCCCTAGAAAATCAAGGACAGAACCATAGAAATGAGAGGAGGAAGAGGGCTTGGGCTTGTAAAGAGGAATTCTTGAAGTTTGAAGAATTGATGTGGAAGGATCTTGTGCAATCTTTGTACATTCTATTGGTTTAATCTAATCTCTATTTATGATTTATGTTCAAGTAATTTATTTTGCTTTTAAGATTATGAGTAGCTAATTTGATTAGGGTTGGGGTGAAGGATCTTTGAAATGATGATGTTTATTATGAATGTGGGATGAATGTATTTTTCTTTGATTTAATCTTGTGGATCATAGTTGTGATTGTAAATGTTTATGGGTGGCCTCCATTTATGTTTATCTTTATGCTCAATGGGTGATTAGTTTTGCTCATTTGGTGTTTGTTGGTGATCTATGAGACCTTGTGGTTATACTTTGAAAGATGTATGAGCATTTAGGTTTGTAATTTGTGGAGGGGACTCTTTGTATGTTTGAGTGAAATGCTTGTTAGAGATAGCAAGTTTAACATCATTTTTGTATATTAGGTGTTTGAGAAAATGCCTAAATGAACAAACCCTTGTCATAAATAAAGTTTTGATTTATATATGATCTTCATGTTTGTGTAAACCCTTAAATCAAGGATCCAACACCCTAAACCTCTTTGTTAACCCGTAAATTTCCTCTCTTTAGTGTTGGAAGTTATTATAAATTTTTAATCTTTATGTTGAATTGATGAATGAAGTGAACAACAATTCCTTTGACTTATTTGGTTTAAATAGTGATTGAGATTTAAATAGGCATTATTTGTGCATCTTAGAATATATCTCCTATTCCTTGTGGTTCGACTCGTATCATTGCTTGCTACATCCGTGTACACTTGCACATGACACGACTTATTATTTGAGGTATAAAATACCGCATCAAGTTTTTGGCGCCGTTGCCGGGGAGTAGATGATTTTGTTTTAAGATTTGTGCAATATTGTTCAACGAATTTCTTTACTAATTTGAACATTTTTCTTTATTTTTCTCTCACATTGAAGTGGCTCACCTTGTAACCTTTTTATAGGTAGTGTATGCACACTCGATCACAAGGACAACGCCCTACTGAGTTTTATCCAGAGATCGAAGCAACGGTTCGCCACAACAACGCACGTAGAAGGAGGAGAATGGCGGACAACCTTCCACCGATGCAAGACCCAATAATTGCCCAATTGCAAAGGCAATTAAGGGAAATGCAAGAGCAACTGAGAGCTCAAGAAGAGGCTCAAAATAGGAATGTGGAAGCGTCAATCCGGAACCTTTTCCAACCCGTCATTGATCAAGGAGTGATCAATGGACCGCCCATTCAAGCTAACAACTTTGAGTTGAAGACATCACTCAAATTGATGATTCAACAAAACAAGTTTCGAGGAACACCAACAAAGGATCCAAATGAGCATATCCGAAAGTTCCTTGAGTACACCGGGACTATCAAAGCAAACGGAGTTCCGGATGATGCAATTCGAATAAGACTCTTTTCATTCTCATTGGCGGACAAAGTAGAGTCATGGTGGTTGAGCCAAGCCCAAGGGTCATTTCAAACTTGGGATCAATTGGTGACGAAGTTCTTGCACAATTTCTTCCCACCCGGAAAAACTCTAAAACTCAAAGGCGAAATCACCATATTCAAGCAATGGGAAGATGAGAGCATGTATGAGGCATGGGAAAGATTTCGAGAAATGCTAAGAAAATGTCCCGGTCATGGATATGGCACCGATCACCAAGTGTGCATATTCTACACGGGATGCAAGGATGAGGTGAGAACACTTATGGATGCAGCAGCATGTGGCTCTCTCTTGGCAAGAGGAACGGAAGAAGCTTTGAGAATCATTGAAGAAATGGCTTCAAATTCATTTCAATGGCTGGCTATAAGAGAAGGAGTCCAAATTCTAAAAAAGGTGGCATCAACCTTGAGTTCGGATGCACTTGGGCTTTTGGCGGCCCAAATGGCTACCTTGAACTCAAAATTTGAAACATTTACAAATCCAAAAGCCGAGGCCTCTCAAAAACTAATTTGAAGAGGCCAACTATGTGAATCAACAAGGAGGTTTTTCCAACCAACAAAGGCCATTCAATCCGGGGTACAAGCCCCAATACGGAGATCAATACGGAGGAAATCAAGGTTACCAATACAAGGCACAACACCCAAATTTGTCTTATGGTAACCCAAGCAACGCTATCCAACCACCTCCGGGTTTTTCCGTGACAAATGGAGTGATCGATGAAGAGAAGAAGCCTAAGTTGGAAGAATTGATGATGGCATTTATGGGCAAGACGGACAAGTATATGGTTGAGTCACAAGCTTGTGTGGCTAAATTGGAGAATAATGTTGGGGCTATTGGCATTCAAGTTAACCAAATGGAGAAGCAATTGAGCCAATTAGCAACCATTGTGGGGAACCAACATCAACAAGGGAAATTCCCGAACAACACAACCATTAACCCGAAGGATCAATGCAAGGTTATCACTTTGAGAAGTGGCACCACTTATGAAGGACCACAAATGCCTACCAACGAGAGAGAAAGTGATGAACCAAGTTCAAGTGATCAAACTAGCAAGAATGAGCAAGATGAACAAGAAGAGGAAGTTGAGGATAATGAACTTACCAAGCAAAATGGGACTTCAACAAAAGAGATGGTGGAAGCACCATCTAAAAAGAAGGAAGAGCCAAAGGTGCAAGTACATTATCCTCAACGTTTGCAAAAGAAGAAGAACGAGGAACAATTCTCAAGGTTCCTCGACATTTTTCGAAAAGTTCAAGTAAACCTTCCATTAGTGAAAGCTTTGCAACAAATGCCGAATTATGCAAAGTTCCTCAAGGAGGTGATCTCAAAGAAAAGAAGATTAGGAGATCATGAAACGGTGAATCTCACGGAGGAGTGTAGTGCACTTATCCAAAGAAAGCTTCCAACGAAGTTGAAGGACCCCGGGAGTTTTACTATCAAAGTAACAATTGGGGATAGCCACATGGGGAAGGCATTGTGCGACTTGGGAGCAAGCATTAACTTGATGCCACTCTCTTTCTACTTGAAGTTGAATATTGGAGAAATCAAACCAACCACCATTTGTTTACAAATGGCCGATATATCCATAACTTATCCAAAGGGAGTGGTTGAAGATGTCTTGGTTAAAGTCAAAGACTTTATATTCCCCGTTGACTTTGTGGTGTTAGACCTGGAGGAAGATAAGGATGTTCCCCTTATTCTTGGAAGACCATTCTTCAATACGGGGAAGGCTCTTATTGATGTAGAAAGGGGAGAGTTAACTTTGAGAGTTAATAATGAAAAGGTGATGTTTTCACTTCGAGAAGCAATGAGGCATAAAGAGGAGAAGATGCAATTTGAAGAAGAGTGTAAAGTGCTCGAGATGGTGAACTCGTGCATGGAATTGGAGCACATATTTGAACAAGTCTCGGGAATGCAAGATCCACTAGAGATTTGCATTTTACACTCACTCTTTAATACATCCTCTTATGATTCTTATCCTTTCGATTTTCCTCTCATTGACACTATCTTTCTAATGAATTCCTTGCAGGAAGAATACCTGAGAAAGCCCAAGTTCCTTCCACTGAGAGAAACGGGACAAACATCAAATGAAGAGGAGTCAAAGAAAAGCGAGTTGGAGTTGAAACCACTTCCACCTCACCTAAGGTATGTGTACCTTGAAGAAGGAGAACACAAACCGATAATAGTCTCTTCCTTTTTAACGGATGAACAACTTGATAAATTGCTAAGGGTGGTTAGAAAATATAAAAGCACTATAGGTTGGTCTATCTCGGATCTAAAAGGGATTAGTCCCTCGATTTGCATGCATAAAATCCTTTTAGAAGAAGATTACAAACCAAAAGTGCAACATCAAAGAAGATTAAACCCAATCATGCAAGAAGTAGTTAGAAAGGAAGTGTTAAAATTGTTGGATACCGGTATTATATTTGCAATTTCTGATAGTGAGTGGGTTAGTCCTACTCAAGTGGTAGCGAAAAAAGGGGTACAACTCTTGTTGAAAATGAAAAGAATGAGATAATAGCAACTAGGTTGGTAACGAGATGGAGAATGTGTATTGATTACAGAGCTTTAAATGTGTATACAAGAAAAAATCATTTCCCTATCCTTTTTATTGACCAAATGCTTGATAGGTTGGCAGGGCATGAATTTTATTGTTTTCTGGATGGATTTTCGGGTTACAATCAAATAATGATTGCTCCCGAAGATCAAGAGAAAACGGCTTTTACTTGTCCATATGGCATTTTTGTATATAGGTGGATGTCATTCGGGTTGTGTAATGCACCCGCCACCTTTCAAAGGTGTATGATGTCTATCTTCCATGGATTGATTGAAAATATAATGGAAGTGTTTATGGATGATTTTTCCATTTTTGGTGATTCGTTTGAAAATTGCCTTGACAATTTGTCTCAAGTGTTGCAGAGGTGTGAAGACACTAACTTGGTGTTAAATTGGGAAAAATGCCACTTCATGGTAAGGGATGGTATCGTGTTGGGACACAGGGTGTCCGGAGAAGGCCTTGAAGTGGACCGAGCAAAGATTGTAGCCATTGAGAAGCTACCACCCACGAAAAATGAAAAAGGAGTTAGAAGTTTCCTAGGGCATGCTGGGTTTTATAGATGCTTCATCAAGGATTTTTCTAAAATTTCAAAACCTTTATGCCGTCTCCTAGAGAAACTGTCAGATTTTAATTTTGATAATGATTGTTTGCAGGCTTTCGAGACTTTGAAGAAGGCCTTGATTTCAGCACCCGTCCTCATTTCACCGGATTGGAGTCAACCATTTGAAGTGATGTGTGATGCAAGTGAAGTTGCAGTTGAAGCCGCTTTGGGTCAAAAACGGGATAAGCTTTTCAGAGTGATCCATTATGGGAGTAAGACCCTAGACACGGCCCAAACGAACTACACCACTACAGAGAGGGAGCTACTTGCTGTGGTGTATGCATTCGACAAGTTTAGGCCCTATCTCATTGGGGCCCGAACTATAATGCATACCGATCACTCCGCTCTAAGACATCTTTTTGCCAAGAAGGATGCGAAGCCAAGACTCATAAGGTGGATCTTATTACTTCAAGAATTTGATGTGGAGATCCGAGATAGGAAGGGGTGCGAGAATGTGGTAGCCGACCACCTTTCTCGGCTTGAACAAGTGGAAGATGATTTGAGGTCGTCCCGGCCTATTAACGAGCTCTTTCCCGATGAAAGAATTTTGGCAATCAAGTCTCAACTCCCTTGGTTTGCCGACATTGTAAATATCTTGTTAGAAAAGGTGAAACTAACGGAGGTAGAGCCTTATCAACGAAAGAAATTCTTCCACGACTTGAAGTACTATGTATGGGATGAACCGTATCTATTTCGAAGATGTGCTGATTTGGTGTTAAGACGATGTGTGCCAGAAGAAGAGTGGGGAGAGATCCTAAATGCATGCCATACCTCCCCAAGTGGAGGACATTTTGCTTCAAACAGAACCGCAAGGAAAGTGTTGCAAAGCGGGTTCTATTGGCCATCACTCTTCAAGGATTGTATTGATTTTGTGAAGTAATGCGAACGGTGTCAAAGGATGGGATCCATCTCGAAAAGAGATGAAATGCCAATGAAGAACATAATTGAAGTGGAACTATTTGATGTTTGGGGAATTGATTTCATGGGTCCCTTTGTGATTTCAAATGGTTTCCAATATATATTGTTGGCTGTGAATTATGTTTCAAGATGGATCGAAGTTGTGCCTACTACTACGAACAATACAAATGTGGTCTTGAAATTTTTAAAGAAGAATGTCTTGACACGCTATGGAGCCCCGAGAGCTCTTATTAGTGATGGAGGAAGACACTTTTGCAACAAGTGGTTGGCCGCATTGCTTGCAAAATATGGAGTTCGTCACAACATCACAACGGCCTATCACCCTCAAGCAAATGGCCAAGCCGAGCTTGCCAACCGAGAAGTGAAGCAAATCCTGCAAAAAGTGGTTAAAACAAATGGCAAGGATTGGTCCAATCTCTTGGATGATGCATTATGGGCGTATAGGACGGCATACAAGACCCCGTTGGGGATGTCGCCATATCAATTGGTTTTCGGAAAATCTTGTCATCTTCCTATTGAGCTTTCACACAAAGCTTATTGGGCTAAAAAAAGCTCAATATGGATTTCATGATGTCGGGGGGTGAAAGAATTTTCCGGTTGAATGAGTTGGATGAATTTAGACACGAAGCTTTCGAAAATTCATCCATTTCAAAGATGCGATCCAAGATATATCATGACAAGCTTTTGAGAAAAAAAGAACTATCACCGGGTGATGTCGTTCTTTTGTTCAACTCTCGCTTGAAGTTGTTTCCCGGAAAACTGAAAACTAAGTGGAGTGGTCCCTTCGAGATATCAAGAATCTTTGGCGGAGGTGCAATTGAGCTAAAAGGGAAGGATGGAAACTTGTTTGTTGTCAATGGACAAAGGGTCAAGAGATTTTACACACCGGAGATGACACTCGACAATGATTCCAACATTCCCACTGTTTGACAGAAAGTAAGACCAAGTCGAGCTACCGACAATAAATGAAGCGCTCGTTGGGAGGCAACCCAATCTTGTACTTTTGTACATTCTCTTTTATTTTTCGTTTTAAGTCTTTTCATTTTTGTTTATCTATTTATTTGATTTAATATGCTGCTTTGAGTGTTTGTATAGTTTTGAAATCAAACAACAGGGTACACGGAGAAAACAAGCTCAACATATCAAGACACGGAGGCTCGGGCGCGATACACAGCACATGCAGAGGCGCGATCACTAGTCGCGCCACATAGCGCGACCTACAGCGCGACACAAAGCGCGGTTGATCCCGCTCACGCCCAAGTACGCGTGGAGAACCCTCTCTGGCACGACCGACAGCGCGAGTGGAGGCGCGACTGAGCTCGCTTGCGCTGAGAACAGAGCAGTTCTGAACGGTTTTTAATCTCCCCCTTTTCATTTTTTCACCCCATTCTCACACACCCCACACTCAAAAACATTCGCACACACACAAAAATCTACTCCAAGCCAAACCCAAGGTAAGAAATCCTCTCCCATCTCCTACATTTTTGTTTTACCCATGATCTTGCATAGAAATTACATGTAATTTTGGTGATTTTTGGTTAAAATTGCTAGAAATACAAATTAGGGTTCATATTGGGGGAAATTTTCATGAATTGAGAATATGCTTGGATTTGTTATTTCTACGTCCTTGTTTGAGCTTTGATTTTGTTATATTGTGGATGAAATTGTAGAAATGGCACAATTAGGGCTAAAATTTGGGAAAAATTGCTTGAAGTGAATTGTTGCTTGGTGTTGTTGCTTCTAAATTTCTTCCATGATCATGATAGACAATTATGTAGAAGAATTGAAGTTAGTTTGGAGATGCTTGTACTTGCATTGTTGTGATTTGAGAACAAGGGTTAGCATTTTTGAGATTGTGAATTTCTAGCCTTGTTCTTTGCTTATTATAAGTTTATGCATCATTTCTGTGAATTTTACAAATGTTGAGGGATTGATATTTGTTGGTGGTGATTGTTCATCAATTCTTGTTGATAGTGAACTGGAGCTTAGTAAAGTTAGGATATTTCTTTCCATTTCTTTGCTTTGTTCCTAAATTATTTGCCTACTTTACTTTATTGACTCATGTTAGTGAATTATGTAAGTAATAAGAAGGGTGACAATGTGCATGTGGTTTTGTGTACGAATGAAAATGGGAAATTTGGAAGTTCTCTAACTCCATGAGGCAAAAATGTTGTTGGATTTTGTTGTGAATTGAGGGATAGTATATGTGAACTCCGACCATGTTTGTATGATTTCTACAATCCGATTGTAGTGCCTACTTTGGAAATGCTTTTTGCTTTTGTTTAAGATTATGCTAAGGCCTGCAAGTGTGAATAGTTTTTGTTATATTATGCTATGGATGGACTCAAATTCTATTTGTTGTTTTGGTATGTTGTTTATAATTTGAACCTCACTCTTTGTCGCATTTTTTTATCCTTTGCAAGGTCTTGTGCTTTTTTTTAAGAAATCATATATTCAGCATGGCAAGACCAAGCAGAGGACAAGCCTCTAGGAGATACGTAGTTGAAGAATCAGAGGAAGAAGAATCCAGTGTCGATCTCTCTGAAGAGGAAGAAGAAGAAGAAGAGGAGGAGGAACATGAGGAAGAATACCAAGGGGAAGAAGACGAAGAGGAGTTTGTGCAACCCGAGCCATTGCCGGATTTTCCTGATAGTGGCCCAAATGACCCTGCAAGAGCGGGTGTTTTCTTCCGAACCCAAGATGAAAGGGACTGCTGGGAGAAGTTGACGGGATCTTTCAACATACTCCCCACCAAGTATTTATGTGACTCAGCCACTCAAGCAATGGGAATCCACGAGGATGTGTGGAGAATGTTCACTAGGATTGGGTGGGCAAATGCAATGCAAAGAAGATGGCTAACATATCCTGTGTTGGTCAAAGAGTTCCTATCCTCCCTTAAGGTCCACAAACTCCCTAGCAGAGGGCCGATCGGGTGCACTTTTCGATTGGGGAATCATGATCATGAGCTCACGTTGGTCCAACTTAACCAAATTTTTCAAACCCCGACAGATGGATACTATCACTACCACATCAATTCCAATGCTGAGACATTTTGGAGATTGATCCTGGACCCGGATGAGCGAATGTTCCAGTATGACTCGGGCTTGGCCAAGGCTTCCCAAATCCAAAATCCGATATTTCGATACCTCCACAGGATCCTTTCTTCCACTGTCCTTGCTCGACATGAGAACAGTGGACTTCGAAAGGATGAGCTCTATATTTTTGTGCTTCTTTTGACTGCAACTTGGGGATATTTCAATACCATTTTATAAACCAATTGTACATTTTTAATGTCCAAACCCATATTTTAATCCAAGTGCAAATTCTGGGTGTGTTATTGAAGAATCATCGAGTTCAAGGAACCAGGCGCGACCCACAGCACGGGTGGAGGCTCGACCTCTCCGCCCGCGCCCAAACGTGACTTTCCACGCGTCTCTGGCGCGAGCTACAGTGCGGGTGAAGGCGCGACTGGATCGGGTCGCGCCAAGCCAGGCTTTCCACGTATCTCTGGCGCGACCCACAACGCGATCACTGGCGCGACCGCGCTCACGCACCAAGGCACTCCCTCGCGCCCTTCTCTGGCGCGAGCTACAACGCAACCTGGGCGCGACCGAGCCCGTGTCACGCCCAGACGCCCTGTTTTGCGTGCCTTATCTGCTCATTTCCTTCTAATTTGTAGGAAGGAAGCGATTTTTGAAGGGAGACGGGGATTTTTAAAAAAAAGATTGATCAAACCCAAAAATTTCTCCCAATCCCTATACCCCCTCTCCCCTAGAAAATCAAGTATAGAACCATAGAAATGAGAGGAGGAAGAGGGCTTGGGCTTGTAAAGAGGAGTTCTTGAAGTTTGAAGAATTGATGTAGAAGGATCTTGTGCAATCTTTGTACATTCTATTGGTTTAATCTAATCTCTATTTATGATTTATGTTCAAGTAATTTATTTTGCTTTTAAGATTATGAGTAGTTAATTTGATTAGGGTTGGGGTGAAGGATCTTTGAAATGAGGATGTTTATTATGAATATGGGATGAATGTATATTTCTTTGATTTAATCTTGTGGATCATAGTTGTGATTGTAAATGTTTATGGGTGGCCTCCATTTATGTTTATCTTTATGCTCAATGGGTGATTAGTTTTGCTCATTTGGTATTTGTTGGTGATCTATGAGACCTTGTGGTTATACTTTGAAAGATGTATAAGCATTTAGGTTTGTAATTTGTGGAGGGGACTCTTTGTATGTTTGAGTGAAATGCTTGTTAGAGATAGCAAGTTTAACATCATTTTTGCATATTAGGTGTTTGAGAAAATGCCTAAATGAACAAACCCTTGTCATAAATAAAGTTTTGATTTATATATGATCTTCATGTTTGTGTAAACCCTTAAATCAATGATCCAACACCCTAAACCTCTTTGTTAACCCGTAAATTTCCTCTCTTTAGTGTTGGAAGTTATTATAAATTTTTAATCTTTATGTTGAATTGATGAATGAAGTGAACAACAATTCCTTTGACTTATTTGGTTTAAATAGTGATTGAGATTTAATTAGGCATTATTTGCGCATCTTAGAATATATCTCCTATTCCTTGTGGTTCGACTCGTATCATTGCTTGCTACATCCGTGTACACTTGCACATGACACGACTTATTATTTGAGGTATAAAATACCGCATCATTGCTCGTCCCCATCTACATATTCTGATCTCTCCCATCATCTACTATGTCATACAATAATCGATGTCTAATCAGCTGCAATTTATCAACAATGCAACGAGTCATTATATGAAGCCACGATTAAACCCTAAACCCTAAAAGCCACAATTAATTTAAAAAGAAGTCACGATTAATAAAAAAAAGTCACAACTAATTTTTATACAGACCACGATTAAACCCTAAACCCTAAAAGCCACAAATCAAGCCTAATCAATCATTTAGTTTAGATAATTCAAGCTCGATATAGATATATATGAATAGTGATAAAATCATGAGAAAGAAGTCACGATTAATAAAAAAAAGCCACGACTAATTTTTCATAAAGATCATGATTAAAGCCTAAACCCCAAATCCTAAAAGCCACGATTAATTTAAAAAGAAGTCACGATTAATAAAAAAATGCCACGACTAATTTTTTATAAAGGCCACGATTAAGTTTAAACATTGCCACAATTAATTTCATAAGTCACGATTAAGTTAAACATTGCCACAATTAATTTCACAAGTCACGATTAATTTTAAACATTGTCTCGATTAAGTTAAACAAAGTCACGATTAATTTATAAATAGCCACGATTATTTCTAAACAAGCCTCAATTAATATAAAACGAGCCTCGATTAATCTTAAAATATCCATGATTAAGTTTAAACATTGTCACGACTAATTTCATAAGTCACGATTAATTTTAAACATTGCCTCGATTAATTTTAAATTATCCTCAATTATTTCCAAATGTCGCGATTAACATAACATAAGCTTCGATTAACATAATAAGCCATAATTAACATAATATAAGCAACGACTAACCAACATAATAAGCCACGATTAACAAACATAATAAGTCATGATTATTTATAAAGGCCACGATTCACTAAACATTGCTACCATCAATATATTACAGATTAAAGGCTACGACATGCAAATCTATCCCTCTCGTCTATTTTCTAACAGCACATATGCAATATAATCAAAACAAAAAATATTTACAAAATAATTTAACAAAAATGGACAGTACAAAACGTAGCTTTGAAAAATGATGGGAAATTTCGTGCACTACTTTCTTCTTGATGAAAAATCTTTCGCACCCTTGCTCCAAAAAAAAAATCTCCAACTTTTATTGTAGTGTTTATAAGCTCGGGTGTTCATGTCTATTTATTCAAAAAATTTACCTATCTCCTTACACAATAATAAAAACATATATTGAATTCGGTCAATAAATTTCTACCTTCCCCTTTTTTTTATTTAATGAAGCTCAGTAACTTCTTCTTCTTTTTATTTAATAAAGATCAGTAATTACCTCACTTACACAAGAAATAAATGCATTCAATAAAAAAGCTACGATTAATTTAAACGGAATAGGCCACGATTAATTTTTAATGAGCCTCGATTAAATTGAATGATCCACGATTAATGGAGCACTAATCGTGAATCATTCAATTTAATCGAGACCTTCATTAATCATGACTGCTCATAACAATTAAAATGAGCTACGATTAATAAAGTTAATCGAGACCTTCATTTCAGTTAATCGTGGCCACGATTAATCAAAGTTCATCGAGACCTTCATCTCATTTAATCATGGCCACGATTAATCAAAGTTAATCGAGACCTTCATCTCATTTAATCGTGGCCACGATTAATCAAAGTTAATCAAGACCTTCATTTCAATAAATCGTGGCTGCTTGAAAATTAATCGTGACTCATTTAAAATTAATCATGAAAAGTATATAGAGGGGGAAATTTAGGATTTCAGGGTTTAAATTGTGTATTGATAATACCCTGATAAAAGTACACTGAACCAATAATTAAATATGGAGACTAAATGTGCTATAATATAAATTGCCCGCAAAACTACCTATTCTTAATTTTTTTTTTCTCAATCACTATTACTTTTATCTATTTGCACTTATAATTTTTATTGTTAAATACTGGAGTGACCCCCATTTTCTACTATTTAATTTAATTGGATTCGATATTCTTCAAATTGAGTTTCGAATTTCAAAATTTAAAACCTTGACATATGAGACAAAAATGGGCCCATTGAGCCCACTTTCTGCTTAAGCTCGTGCGCACAAATAAATCGTTCCGTCTCATTCAAACTACGCTGGACATGCTGGCGAATCACAACAATGCCACGTGTCCGGGTGCATATGTTGCGCGTCGCGCCCGAATATCTTTTCTTTAGCGCCAAAATTCGGGTGCTTTTGTAATTCTCTTCCCTTTTTGACTCGGCTTTAAATAACTCCTTTATCCGGTTCCTTCTCCTCCATTTTCATCCAATTTCTGTTGGATATAATTCGATTTAGATTTTAAGGATATTAATCTATTAAAGAGATTTACGCTACTGATCTTCAAATATAACGGAAATGCCTATAAACTAATAAACTATCATACAAAAATTAATTTCAAGTTTCTTTTTATTTAATGCTTAAAAACTGACAACGTGCACGGAATTGGATAAAAAATCACAGGAGAAGAGCTGTGTGAATCTCATCCGTTCATCCAAACCCTACTCCTCATCTGGACCGTGCTTTTCTGAAAAATTGAAATTTCAAAGATTTGAAACGAATCACAGCACACAGAACCAACCCAACTCAAATACTCCATCTACTTTCTCTCTCTAAAAATCCCCAACCTCGTTCTCTCACAAAAATTTAAACCTATTTAGCTTCTTTTCCCGGATAAGGAAGAAGATTCAATTTTTACTGGAAGCGCTAGAAAATATAATCTGTAAGACTGTATCTGTAGTCGTCTCTGATAGTGGAATTTGACGATACGAGCAGGGGATTAGTACCCTTCATTTGTTTCTTGAGAGAGAAAGATTTGAATTTTTCCTTTTTTGCCTGTTGAAGACGAGCGTGGAATTTATGTGAATGTTTCCTTTATGTTCAATGCTTGAAATCTGGTAACTGTAGCTATTTTCTGAATGAAGAGAACGAGCATGGAGCAGAGAGAAGAAGCGGCAGCGCCGGTGGTGAGGCAGCTGGATTTCACGGTAAATTTGATCGCGGCGGCGAATTTGCTTTTGCCAGAGCATAAGCAGGATCGGTTACAGTCCAGGTGGCTGGCAGCAGAGAATTCGCATGCAATTGCAAGGACTCAATCGCCGTCGCGTCCGGTGGCGCAAACGAAATTGCCGCCTCGGAAAATGGTCATGCCGCCGAAATCTCCGCATCGAGATCTTCCTCAAATGGAGGGGCAATCAAAATCGCCGCGGTTGGCTCACCCGGTGGGGAAGGCAGTGCCCTTGCCTAAGCGTGCATTGCAGCCATTGATGTGAGGCTTCTGTTTATGTTCTTGAAGATCTATTTGTTTTTTGATTTGTTTCTTTTAAAATTTGTAAGGTATTGAACCATAAGTTAAAATGCATGTTTTAGATAACAATTTGGTTACTTGTTTACAATTGGCTATGATTTTTAACAAAGTTTTTCTTTATATTAGGCAGGTGGAGTCCCCACAATCACGAGAACGGAGTAGTCTTGAACAGAATGATGGCACTCCAAAGAAGAAGAAGCAATGCAGGTGTAGGAATTCAAGATGCTTGAAAATGTAAGCATATCAATCCAATTGATTAGCTTCTTTGAACTGAGCTGGCTGAAAATGCATTAGAAATACTCACTTCGTAGATCGCAGGAGGAATCTTTTATTATTATTATTATTATTATTATTATTATTATTATTATTATTATTATTATTATTATTATTATTTAATATGCAAGTGTGCCGATTTTGATATTTGGAAGTGCTTGTAATGACAAATAGGTATTGTGAATGCTTTGCCATTGGGCAATACTGTGATGGATGTAACTGCGTCAATTGCTACAATAAAAAAGAGAATGAGGCTGATAGGAAGGAAGCAATGGATGCAATAAAGGAGAGAAAACCGGATGCCTTTATTGGGGTATGCAAATGACTCTTTCATGTCGTCTGGACTTCTTTTAAATTGAACTCTAGTTCATGCATTCTTCTTACCCTTCTGCTTTATTGGATTAATTATCTTGTTGAATGTATTACTGATATTTTTCTCGATCCCTCTTTCCCCGTACAATTTTCTTGACCTTTTAAAAATGAGGAAAATTTCAGGGAAAATGAACAGCTATAACATAAAGTCATAGACAGAAATAAACTCGTGAAGAAATATGGATTTAGACGAGTTAACTTAAAAAAAAAAACAATTTTAGCAACTATCATATGATCAAGTCTTTGTGTTGCTGCCGCCAATTTAATATCTTTTCTTAAATAAAAATTCAATAAAATGAATCAGATTGGACATGCAGAAGCTGTTGAGAAAATACTTGACAAACAATCATCTCCAACATTCAGGAAACACAAATGTTTTTGTGGCTACTCAGTTGAATAGTTTATTTTAGTCAGCATTATGATTGCAAACTACCAAGTTGATGTGATTTACAAAGATTTCACTGCCTAACAAAGTATGGAAACACACAAGTATGTTTTTCTAGTAGAAGATCACAAGTACTGAGATGTGAATTTGCAAGCTATGGTTTTTATTCGGAAAAGTTGCTGAAGGTAAAAATCGAGAAGTTGTCTGTTGTTGGAATTTTGACAGTTTTCCTCTCTAGTAACGAGCAGTTGTCTCTCTATTATGTCATATTCAATTCACTTACAATTTTCTTATTTTGCATAGACTGATTTCATCTTATTCATGAAATTCAGGTAGAGCAGAATAGAGGATGCAATTGTAAACGAACTGGGTGTCTCAAGAAGTATTGTGAGTGCTTCCAGGCAAATATTCCATGCTCTGACAAATGTAGATGTGTGGACTGCAAAAACTTTGAAGGAAGTGAAGAGAGGAGAGCTCGCCTTTATCAACATTCAGCAGATTCAATGGCATTTATCCAGCAAGCCAATGCAGCCATAAATGGAGCTATTGGAACTCCAAGCAAGAAGAGTAGAAATCAGCAAATTGGTTTTGATGTTGCATCGAATAGACAATTTACTAGCTGGCTTCCAGAAGCTCACCAGGTACTTGCAATTTCTGTTTTTTCCCCCTCTACTTTCTTTAGTTCTCTGGTTCAGTTGTTTCCTCTCTCTTAAATTGGTCAAGGAGTTGCTTCTCATTCCTAAGCTTAAAGACTCTGTTCACACTGATAACAAAAATTCAGAGAAGTTCATGTACTAGCAATTTCAATATTCTAAACCCATGAGCCTGGCATGCGTTAGTTACTGAGGTATATAACTTATCTTTATCCTAATTTGGAAGAACTTACAACATTAATCTCAAAGATGCAAGTCGTGACTCCTAGTATGGTCGGGGTCAGTAATGGTGTTGAGGGGGTAGGCTCAGTTGTTACGGTGGGGGTAGCACTCCTAACATTATGAAGATCTCTGATACACTTCCTGGCTAAGGTTGTGAAGCACAATGAATCAGAGAGTCTCTTAAGATCTCTCATGCTTTTGGTGTATACTGATTTAACTATTTTATGTCCATCTAATCATTGCTTTCTCCTGTAATCTTTGTAATCAGGAAACTTTCTTGACATTCGATGCCTCATATTCCCCATCATCTGTTCAGCTGTCTAAACCAGATCCTACTACATTAGGACTTTCTAAATCCTCTTACAGGTAAATTTTGATCCTTCATGGTTATGCATTGTGAGTACCCGAGTGTTTTGGTTTATAATTGTTGTTTTCTTCCTATTATTGAAGGTCTCCTTTAAGTGGAATCCTCCAATTACAACACGTGAATGACTTCTGCAAACTCTTGGTTGAAGTTTCAACAGAATCAGCAAAAAGTCTTTCAGGTAGGTTTCACAGTTTCAGAGTTTATGAACTGTATAGTTTCTGATTGTTTCTCTTTTTGGATATGGAGACTAGAATATCTGCATCCTAATTTATTATTATTCTATCACACTGTTGTGCTGCCACCTGCAAACGCTAGAAACGTTGCTATAGAGTGGTAAGTGTAGGCTATATTGTCCAGGGGGTAAATGTTGATAGGTATTCTTATTTAGGTTTCTTTAAGTTAGCCATTTTCTCATTTATACTTCTGCCGAATTTTATTGGTCACAGCATGCTCAAGGCATTGCCACCTCTACATTGGGTTCTAACCTCTCAAAATATCTGTTTTACATACATACTATGAATATTTATGCTACTCGTGTACCATTCTAAGTTAAATTACTGAGTTTGATATTCGTAATGAAGTAGGTAATAGCTTGTGCATAACCCCTTGTTCTTCTATATCAAAACCCCAGCGAAACAGAAACTCTTCTATTTTACTTTTCAAGTCCTCACTATTTAACTTCTTTGTGTTGATTACTAAACTTATAGATATAAGAGCAGAACTAAACAATTTCCTTCATATGGGCAAAAGGGGCCATGGAAGTCCACTTCTAGTTTTACAAAATTTAAGAATTGCATATTAGTTGATTGCTTTGAAGGATTAGCTACAGTGACTATTAAGAGCCATAATCTTGTTTACAATATCTTTCTGAAAAGTTCAACTTTGGTTATCTAATTTTTATGTTTACCTCCTCAGAAGAAAGGAAAATGATCGATGATGGCATTGACATGAATAGGGCTGAAACTTCAGTTGGGTACCTTGAAGACAGTAATGATCGTCAAAGCCAACAGAATGTTATGGAATTGCCAGGAAACCAAGGAAATAGAGATAGAACATCATTGTGTGAGTCGGATAGCTATGATATTCAAAATGGAAGACCATTGTCTCCAGGAACAATTGCATTAATGTGTGATGAACGCGATGCAGCATTTATGGTGGCTAATGCATCATCCACAATCACAGAATCTGTAATAAGGACTAACTCTATATTAGCATCCACAATTGGCCTCAACCAGTTATACGTGGAACAAGAAAGGCTTGTTCTGACCAGGCTTCGCTGTTTTCTCAACAGACTTATCACTTGTGGCTCCATAGAAGGTAATGAAGCTAAACTTAATCATGAAGCTTCTTAAACTTCTGGAATTTTGCCATATTTAGTGTTATGTAAATCGAGTTCCCAACTCATAGACAATTTTATGTCATGCATTGCAGAAACGAGAGTTGAGCAGGAGAACACCTAATCCATGGAGCAAAGGTCTTTGCAGACAATTGACAAGTACAAATCACAAGGTAGTTAAACCTCTTTTTACACCTTCAAATATTTAAGGCTATAATGCTGCAAGAAAAATTACTCGTATATAAAGATAACAACTAATATCCAAACCAAAAGTTAGGACCTCTATGATGCAGTTACATTTTCTTGGAGATGGCTGATGAGAAGTTCTTGTTCTATAATTGCTAATGAGCTTGACCATCTTAGATTAGGATTTCAATTTCTTTTGCTTGGTTTATGTAAATGGTATACAATCTTCTTGCATGATTTTATATAACTATTACATGTGTTACATCCTCATATATTTGCGCCGTTTATGTCTTCTGATTTTTGCAAAGCCTGACTAATTTGTTGCTTTATACTAAAAAATATAGAAAGGATGTAAATTGTAACTTGGCTACTCATTTATTGGGGTTTTTTGTTCACCTTCTTTTCGTTTATGGGTTTGATTTTTTGTATAAGTGCATGTGTATTATTTGAAAAAAAAATATTGGATAGCTGATATTGTGTGCTTGTTTATGTGCATGCGAAGATAAATTTAAGGGCTAAAAGTGCCTTTCTTGAACTGCTTGGCATTTCTTGACTAATATTTGTTGTAGCAGCCAAAAAGATAGGGTCGCATGTTTGTACCATAATGATGAAAATATTTGTTTTTTTTTTTGCTGACTAAAATCCAAATATTTTTTGTCTAATATTTCAATATTGTAGACGTGACAAATTGGAGATCCAGGCTTGTATGAGTAAATGTTACGTATTAGTATTAGAAAATTTGTGGTCTTTTTTATTTTCATTTTTTCCCCACTTTTATGTATGGTTGTAGTCTTGTAGAGAATTCTACAGAGGCAGCAGGTTATTATGTTCTATTCGAGTTTCTAAAATTAGGAAATCTTTTTTCTTGAACATATCAACTAATCGAGTAATCGTCTCGTTTATGTTCACAAAAATAGTAAACAAAAACAAGATATATGAGCTGGGCTGGACAGTGCAAGAGAAGTAAAGATGGGCAACTTCACGAATTTGAGACCGATGCATTGAAATTTTGAAATTTGAGACTTTTCCAAATATTTAAAAAATCAACTGATCGAAGTTGTAATTTATTAAAATTCGCTATCGATATAACCAGATTTATTTAAAACTTCGATCTGAAACCATGAGGTAGATTGATTAAACAAAATCCCAAATCCCATTCTTTCAAAAATTTTATTCATATTTGAGACACATCCCTACTACCAATTGCGAACAAGTTCTCTACATATTAAATTCTCACAATATGGTTTCCTCTTTCAGAATGACTCATATTTGACGATCTGACGGGTCACAATTTGTTAGACATAAACCCGTCCAACAAGCTGGCACACGCTAGAGATGTTCAAACGGAATTGGACTGGCAGTTTGTAATTGTCGGTTAGCTGGTTTTTGACGGTTTGGAAATCGTCGGGACAGTTACGGTTTATAAACTGTAATCGTCAACCGAATTCCACCAGTGCGGTTCCGGTTTAACCTTCCCAAACTTCACAAACTGTTGGTTTTTTTTTTATTCTCTATTCCATTTATGTATTGTAATGATAAATTTGACTTTCATGTAGTATTGATTATCCTATCTTTCATTTATTTTGTATTATTTTGCATTTCAGTAGTAAAAGTTAATAATTTTGGTAATAATAAATTTTAATTTACATATGCAAATGATCGATTACGTGCCTCGGGTGACTGCACAAATATTCACTAAATCTTATAATTAATTTATCGTGTTTAGTTTGGTAATAATAAATTTAATTGTCATTTAGGAAAAGATTATTTACCTTCCAGTGACACATGTCACATTTGACAAATTATTTCCAAAGATATAAAAAGAAATCCAGTGAGACGGGTGTTTTCTTCTATCTTACTTTTTTTATGATTTAGTTTAATTTTATGATCGTTTATTAGGGTTCAAACCACCCAATTAGTGTTTATAATTATTTTTTAGTATTTAGATTTTAATTTATAATTAATAATTCATTATTGTAGAACTCGTGTTCTGCAATTAATGAATTCGGGATTCGGGCTCCGGCGATCTACAAAATGAGAGAAAAACTACGTGAAGCCGAAAGACCGTCGGAGGGTTGATGATCGATTGATCAACCCTTTTTAATGACAATAAATGGAATTAATAATGGAATACAGGGATTTGAGTCGGATTTGGACGTTTTCAGCAAAATGAGCTCTCGGTCTCGGTATGGCTTCGAGTGGTTAAATTCTCAGTGTTTTTTCACCAAAAAGTTATGTTTTGACGATTGTCTCTTCTGATATATATACCGAGCTTTCCTAACTTCTTTCCGGATTTCTAGCGATTCTCCCCTCCAGAGGGTCTAACCTAGCCGTTATCAGATATAGGGTTTTGACCCAATCTTCTCGTGGATAGGGCTCGAGTCCGTTATTTCAAAGTGGGCATCGCTCGATCCCTCAGAGTTGACAAGCTCAGACCGTACTCGGACCTCCGTTGGGCCTTATGTCCATTATATTGAGCTCTTTCTGAAAGAGCCTCTACAATTATTATGGTTGATTATTTCAAATTAAATTTTATAATTCATTTTTGTTAATAAATGTTGACTATGATTATTTATGTTATAATTAATTTTTATTTTATAATAAATATATTAAAATCATGATAGTAAATTGTAATTTAATGTTAAGTTGTAACTTGTAAGTTTTTCTAATTTCATCGTTTGATTTACAATTCGTAATTTTATAATGTCATGTTATTTATCAAATAAACTTGTGTTTGTCATCTTTTTTAGTTTTTAACTTGTAAATTTGTAATTTAGTTAATTTATGTAAATTATAATGTGATAATATTTAATAGTTCATAAGTTCGATTTAAAAAAAAGAAACCGACAACTGGCGGTTAACCGGGAAAAACCGAGTAGCACACAAACCGATGGACCGTCGGCCTTCATCGCACGGCCCGTTACGATTTACGCCGGACGGAACCGCCTAACCGGCGCAAACTGTAACCGTGGGCATCTCTGGCACACGCAACAACATATATCTTTTCTTTTCTTTTAAAAAACACTCTATTTCATGTTTATTAATCTCGATTAGGGTTCATATTTATTTTTAAAAAATTGGCGAGTGCGCCGCACAAGATGCCGACAATTACATTTTATGGCTCACTAGTTCCACTACAGTGTATATTTATTTCGAAAAATTAATTACGAACGCGGTGCATTAGCCCCCGATGATTCAATTTTAGGATATATATTTTCGAGAAAATATGAAAAATGAAAAAAAATGGCGGGATAGTCTCATCTCTCATGGGTTAGACCATCCTACATTCCCACTGGAGAATGCCTCTTCCTCATTTAGTTCAGATTGCAGAAGATGACACAATTCACCTATTTATTGGTTCGTTTAAACCGATGAGGATGCAATTTTTTCAAAAAAATGAATCAGACATTAAGACGTGAATTGGTATGAGTGTGAGGGATGATCATCATCGAGGTGAGTTTGTGGTTGCACGTGTTCTTCGTTTACCAGGTTTATTAAGGTGACTCTTGGTCTGTTTCAAGCCATTTCATGGGTTAAGCAACCGGGCTTCGTGCGACTTGTGTTTGAATCGGGTTCTAAGTTACTAATTGATTCCATTTCTCCAAGTTTGCTTCTGTTTTGTCTGACCGTTAACATCTTTTAGATAATAATTTTTTTATATATTTAAATTTATTTATCGTGATGAATTTTTCAAGTCCCTTTTGTTTTGTTGGGTTGAACTTCTTTTATGGTTAGCCTACTCAATTCTTTGTGCACTTGTTCTTTATAATGTCATCTGTGTTTGATTTTTTAATTCAACATCAATCATACCAAAATTTTAAGAAATTAAATATCAGTGCATAGTTGTCTTGGTACATTTTTCCAACTACTCTGGCACAAGCTAATAATATCTTACGTAAGAGACTACAATATAAAATGTTTGTGACATAATTTACATGTTACAAGTATGAATCAATTAAAAGTCACAAACTTATAAGTTGTCCTTACATAATCTCAAGATATGTTCCAATGTAGTGGATTATTTGATAGGCAGGCGGTCTCATAATTAAAAAGTAATCATTTGATTCATTTATTTCTAAGTTTTAATCTAATCCTCAGTCTTGGTAGTTGATCTCATGGTAAAAGAGAAGAATATATAATTCATTTAAAAAAGAATAATTAATCTAATTGCATTCCAATGATTGAATAATAAAAATAGCACTTTTATACAATCGAATAAATTTAATTGACGCTTGAATTTGATTCAAATCCATTTAAATATAGAAAAAAATAGGGATTAGTTAAAAGTTAAAAATGGGAGAAGGAAGACGAGAATTCGCGGTTTGTATATGTTCTTATCCGTAATGGCGGCAACCATGATTGCAGTGTCGCACGTGCCGAACGTCACTTGTCACGTGCGCGCTGCCGCAGCGACAACTACTAACTATTATTATAAACTCAATCCCCACGCCAATGTGGCATATTCCGCAACTACTCCTCAATTCCTCTCGGCTGATCGGAGAATGGAATATTCCGACGACGCCGCGGCGGAGATTCGCTCCGAGTTTCTTCAGGTGCTCCGTAGCCGCCGGACTGCCGAAGGTCGTCTCTCGCTTTCTACACTGTGTGTGTTGCTGTTATTTGTGAGTGTTTGGTTGTGATTCAGTGATGGTGTTTCTTGGGCATTTCCTCGTCATTTTGATTGTGTTCATCTAGAATTTCATTGAATTTCTCAAAAATGTTGGTGCTACTTATCATCCTGATATTTCTACCGCAGCACGCTGTGTTCCTGGCTCGCCTTAAACATACCATTAAATGTTCAATGTATAACTTATTATCTTCCTATGGTGAAACATACAACTAAATATTCGTCAATTCATCAAAATTGTGCAGTTCCTCTTTCTGTTGTACCTGCACAACCTGTACCAGATCCATTATTTCAAGAAACTCCTAAGCCAACCTACAGTCAGGTCGAAACAGCGTTGAAATTCATTTCGTTATCACTTATTAGGTTCATTGCAGAACATGTCTCACACACTCTCCTATGGTGGAACATCAGGCTATGGACTCTTGTCCAAAGAAAGAGATTCCGAAATTTAGGGATCTGCTTCAAGAGGAGAATTTTTACCTGACTACTGAGGTACTATGATTTCTGTTTCGTGTGTGTGTGTTTGTTGCTGGTGAGCTGAATATCTACGAACAAGAAATCAGGCATGGTGGCATGCTATATGTAGGATCTGTCTTCTTGTGGAATAAAATGCAGTTAAATTTTTGGGCTTAAATAATGAAATAGAACTTTACTGAAATAGAATTGTCACCCATTACTAAAGTTCTCAGGTGGTTGACTTTTCTGATGGCTTCCTAGATTTATTATAGTTATGTATGTTATGCATTGATCGATATATTTCTACAGTTTAGAATGAGTTTCTGAAAAAAATTATGACCAGGCAGGGGAGCAAGGACGCTTGCCTGTATTGCTAGTGAAGCTGAAAGAAAATACTCCGGAGAAAAGGCCAGCAGTTGTTTTCCTACATAGTACACATAAAAACAAAGAGTGGTTGAGGCCATTACTTGAGGTATGTGGTGGTTCAAGATGCTTAGGCACTAACCAGTGCTCTATCGGGGCCCTGAAAGGATCACTAACGAAATATCAAGAGCTTGATCCGTATGTTCTTTTAATAATTTCTCAGGCTTATGCTTCAAGAAATTATATTGCTGTAGCTATTGATTCGCGTTATCATGGAGAACGTGCTAGAAACCTCACAACCTACCAAGATGTGTGCCTTCTGAGTCTTTTACCTTTGCTTTGTTTCATATTGATAAAATTCAATTTGATTACGCAGAATATGAATGCTGGATTTTCATTTGCTATATGCAGGCTCTAGTATCATCATGGAAAAAGGGAGATACGATGCCTTTCATTTTTGATACGGTAATATTTGCATCCTGCTTTTTGTAATATAAAGATATCCATTACACTATTAAGTTTTTACCCTATTTTGTGGATATGTAATATGTTGGAGAGATTCGCCAACCTGATTCTATCCTTATAAACTAAGACGTATATGGTTTGACATACATGGCTGCACTAATTCCATATATCAGGTGTGGGACTTGATAAAATTGGCAGATCATCTTACACAAAGGGACGATGTTGATCCTTCTAGAATAGGAATTACCGGTGAATCACTTGGAGGTCAGTTAACTGTAAGATGAAGTACATATGAAGCAATCTTTCTTCTGTTTACAACACTCAATAAGATATTCCATCATCAATCAGGAATGCATGCATGGTTTGGTGCAGCTGCTGATACGCGTTATTCGGTGGTTGTCCCTATAATCGGTGTTCAGGTAGGTGTTTTAGACACGAGTAGGTAAAAGAGTATATGCAGTCTCAAATGTTTTTGAGGTTCAGGGGTTCCGGTGGGCGATTGAGCATGACATGTGGCAAGCTCGAGTTGACAGCCTTAAGGCTGTATTTGAAGGTTAGGGATGGAATACATCATCTTGTCACTTTATGCATTCGTTTCATTGAAGCACATGATTCCCTATGTATATCTTCAGTTCTTGACAATCTATGACTCATAAAGATGAGAATGATTCTTTTCTATTCTTGGCTTCCAGAAGCAAAAACCGACTTAGGAAAAAGTGTAATCGACAAAGAAGTTGTGGAGAAGGTCAGTCAGTCCCTTGTTTCTGCTTCGTCTCTGTTTTGATCTAGGTCTGTGTTCCAAACTAAGCTACCGTGAGGCTGATATTGTTTTTAACAGGTTTGGGATAGAATAGCTCCTGGTTTGGCCTCCCATTTCGATTCACCTTACACGGTTCCTGCGATTGCTCTGCGTCCTCTATTGATTCTGAACGGTGAGGGCATTAACAACACTTGAGTATACAAGATTTTAATGAATCTTCTATTATAGAAGCAATGCATTTGGTCTGAAAGTAGCACAACAATTTTAGGTGAAAAGGACCCTCGTTGCCCCCGGTCTGGACTGGAACTTCCAGAAGCAAGAGTAAGAAAGGCCTATGAGAAGGCCAATTCGGCTGGAAACTTTAAGGTGTGAATCTCTGTGTGTGTGTGTGTGTGTGTGTGTGTTGCTCCTAACAAATTGTTTTTCTCAGTTGGTAGCTGAACCAGGAATAGGGCATCAGATGACACCTTTGATGGTGAAACAAGCCAGCGAATGGTTTGATCAACACTTGAATCCATGAGGGATATATCTATCAATATCATCAATAAGCCATGTAGTTGCGCACTATAGTGCACTGTTGGTTACTTGAAAACTACAAATCTGCGAATCAATTCAGTGATGAGATCCCGGCGTTCCCATGTAAAAAAAAATAAAAATAAAAATAGTGGATCATTCATTATTTCAACCTTAATGTTTTCCTATTGCTTACCTTCTGATTGGGTAATACCTTATATTTTGTTTTATTTATTCTGTTCGTACTTTCTTAGAGCAACTTCAATGCTAAGCACCTGCAGTTTCATTATTAAATTTTTTTGCAGCTCCAATGCTCAGCACCAAATTTTACACCAAATAAGAATATTCTCTTAAAGATTTCATTTTATTTTATAATTGAAATATGAATATGCTTAATGATTTATTATTTTTTTTAAATGATGGATTATCCAAAACTAATAACTTTTAATTATATACTTTCAAAAAAATATATGCTCTTAAAAAATTATGTACTATTAAAAAAATTATAACATATAATATGCTTGGAATAATAAAAGTACTTTAAATGATCATCAAACGCTTACAATTAGTAAAAATATTACAAGACTACAACACTTATGAAAACACATATATTTTGGCCTCAATATTTAAGTTAATTTTTAATAATTTGTAATATGTGGGACTTCATTCTATCCATTATGTTTAATTAATTGTGTCTTTATTGAAATTATTTATTTATTTAGATGATTTATAATTTAAATTAAATGAATATATAATTTATAAATTAAATTTATTAAATAATCTATTTAAGTGAATATATAATTTATAAATTAAAATAAATTTATTAAATAATCTATTTAATATTGGTTTTAAATAATAAAATAATGCATTAAATGTTGTGGGACCCATCAGCATCAATTTGGTGCAGCATTGGAGTGAGTTTCAGCACCAAATTAGTGATTTGGTGTTAATATTGGAGTTGTTCTTGTGACTTAAAAAAGATATCCTAAACTTTCATGATCGTCCTTGAGTGGAAAATTTGATTCTACAATCCACTCAATATTTCTACATATGCCTACACTTCGTAGACAGAAGTATGTGTAGGTAATTTGACCTACCTAATTTTACACGTATATTCTATCTATTCGTATATTGAATTTTTTCAGAGACATCCAAATTAAGATCAGTATTTGTTGACATAAAAGAAGATGGATGAAAGTTGAAATATACACTTTGATTACACATACAAGAGTCGAGAGCAAGAAAAAACACTTGGGAAAGTCTGTGGAGCTGGTATAGAAAGAAACATTCCCTATTAGTTTTACCCCTTCTTGGGCATGGCTGCAAGTCTTGTATACATCCTGGCCATGGACTGGTATCCTCTGATGTCGCCAGAACGGAGAAGGTTGCCTGAGCAAACACGGGGAAGGAGAAACATCACTCAAGACGCAAAACATCCCATCCCAAGAAAAATACCACCAGGACTTTGGAGAAAATACCTGAATCACAGTTTAGTGGGCTATCAGGCTCTGGATGAGCCATCAGTGCAATTATAGCTCGACAAACTGATTGCAGCGTCCACGCTGGACTCCAAGCATTCTTCAATATATCAAGGCATATCTCACCTGTCTGCATAAAAATGAAACCCATAGCTTCAACGATTAAACACAGCATATATATAACTGTTTCTAATGCAAAATTTGCACCACTTAGTTGTAGACTAAAAGATAGTAGACAGAGAATCAAGTTCCATTAATATCTAAAACCATTATGATAGTCTTATATTGTAAAAATATTACCAAATTTTCTTTTGCAAATATACTGTAGATAGGATAGTTTTACGATGCCTAGAAAAAGATATTTGACATGAAGGCTTCAGGTTCATAAATAATATCGTCCTCACCTAAAATTCACTAGCAGCTGGTGTGGCTGACTTAATTTAATCAACGTGTAGTGCACTACGAGCACATTTTTGTCCATTAATCTCCACACACAGAACTTTACCATAAATATGGCAACACATTTCATCATTTGCCTTTAACAGTTTTATTGTGAGGATAATAATACTAGAAAAGTTTTCACTTTATCTAAAGATATATAATGAATAAGAATGATTTGTAAAGACAATTAAGTACCTTGAAATGCACATTTGGATGGAATATCTTGGTTAAGAACCGAACTTGAGGAGGCTGCAAAGGATATTGCTCGGGTACAGAGAAAGCAAGCTGGAAAACTCCACCATCAAAAGGAGTTTCCGATGGCCCCTACACAATACAGAATTAAGCAAGTAGTATTTTATTAACTGCTCCACTCAACAAATGTCTCACAGCATGTGAAGAAGCACAAGAAACAATCAAATATACCTTTATGAGAGCAGTCCATTTAAATATGTTTGTATCATCACAAACGAGTTGGATATCAGGATCCGCTACTTTCTCTCGCTGCACTTCTTTGTATTCCTTAAAAAGCCTCGCCCTTGATGCCTAAGTTTATAAGCATAGAATCAGTCCAAAGTGTATTCAACAGAAACAATGCAGTATATTTTAATAATGGAGAAGCCTTAGTACAAGATGACTGAACATAAAAATGCACAAAATCCAAGTCTCCTTATTAAATAATATGCTTCAAGAATCTATTTTTCCAGTTCAAAGAATCCCCTTCTAAAAACATTCACCACAATGATAGCCTAAATTCACTGGTGTACGATGCCTCCCATTCATTCTTGATTCCTGTCCATTACAATTTACAACTCTTTGAATCTATAGATATCTATTCAGATAATTTTTCAAACAAAATCCATTGTTTCATATTTAGTTTGCAATCGACCTTGCATCAGTCACTCATTTTAACTAAATACAGTTTAAACCTTCCATTCACCTCCTTTCCCCTTCCAACAGCAATAATTTATTGCCATACATCTCCATGTATTATGCATGTCTATAACTCTAAGACCATACCAAATTGAACAACAAAATTACAGAAGAAACATTCTTCTGAATGAAGTGGAAAACCTGAAAGTAATTTCAAGAATCTAGGGTTATAGCTTGGCTTCACTCAGAACCAAGCACAACATATGTAGTATCATCATCAACCTTAGAAACAATATATTCCGACAGTTCATCACTTCAAACAACAAAAATGGAGACTATTTTCTGAAGAAACATCGAGGTTAACAATTCTAACCTGCATTTTCAATACTGAATTTTTTGCTATCAAATTCACGCCAATTCTCAAATGAGAGCTGCATCAATTGAGCAGAAATTTAAGTTTCATCAACAAGAAACAATAGCCAAGTGAGAATCAGAATAACAGATATACAAAAACAATCTCCTTCATTTCATTTCTTCTTATTTTTAAAGGAAGAAAAAAAGAAGTAAATTCCTGATTCAAATTCAATAATCGGTAACTCATAGAAAGAAAAAGAAAAATTAAAGATACTTACAGAATTGATGGGTGATCAGAAAACAGACGCTCAGCTGAAGTCAGGTGTGAATTTGAGATTGAAAAACGTGATGGAGAGGAAAAGAGTTATGCGTAGTGAATTAGTAATCCCATGTGTGACAGTGCACTATACTCCTGTGATACGTAGCTTCGTCTACCGTCGATCTACCTTTTTTTTTTTTCATTTGAGACGGTTACATAATTCAAACTAATTGATTTTTATTCACTTTTCAGTTAATAATAATAGGTCGGCCCAAGTTGTATTTAATTTTGATGAATGTAATGATTTTTATTAAAAAATATATCATAATTTACAAAACATGTACGTATATATATACAATCTCTTTGCATAAGTTTATAGAACTATTTTGTTTATGTATCTGCTCATTTTCGCAAAGGCTGATTCAATTAGTGATTTACCTTTAAAACCGTGGACGGAGTAAACTGTAAGTTGGCGAGTTCAAATTTTAGTTTTTCTTTCTTCTTTTTTTCTTTTCTTTTTTTTTCCCCCTTTTGTTTTCTTGTATGGGTCATACATATATTTAGTTTTTATGTTGTAATTAACTCAGACGTACGTACAAACATTAGCGTTGCGTATCGAAGAAATTAATTGTGGCTGATGGCAGTGATGGTGTTTAATGATCTCGAGTATTTAATTTTGATTCTGTTACACATACATCTAGAATTTCGTTGAGTTTCTGAAGAAAACAGAAATGTTGGTTTTATATAATATAATAGCGCTAGTATAATTTTATTTATGATTATGATGTTTCTGGTGCAAAAAGTAGTATTCCTGGATAGGGTTAATCTGTGTTAACATACCATTATCACTAAATACGTCTTGTTCAACAAAAACAGACACGAGATCAGTGGATCTTTCCTTTGCCCTTACCCAACCAAAACAAAAGAGAAAATGTTTCTTTCTTTTTATAAGAGTTTTCGTTTCTACAATGACAATGTACCCCTGATTCTAATGAGAAATCCAGAACAAATTAAACAAAAAAAAAAAAAAAAAAGAGGCAAAACAAATGCAGGCAACACGATAGATGAAGGTGAAGAATATATATGATGAAGGCGGTAAAAAAGAAAACTAGCAAACAAAATAACAAAAGTAGTCAAGGCAAAGAAATCCATCTTCACATGCTCTCGGCTCTACCTGGTGTGGATTTACCTGGTTTGAATTTTGAGATGTCGACAAGGTCCCCGAATAGCTTGTCCTCTGGCCTAGATGGCCTTCCAGAAGGGAGACCGCTTGATGCTGAATTCCTCAGGCCACTATCATCCCTCACTGATAACGCGGATATGGTTTGCTGAGCAAAGTAGGCATTTTGCTGTTGACTTTGCCCGTAGCCATAGCCATAGCCATACCCAGCGGGCATTTGGTTGTTGTACATCTGCTGAGGAGGATACATATACCCCATCTGGGCAGGTTGCATTTGCTGAGGATACATAACCATCTGCTGCTGACTCTGGATTGGATATGGATGCATCCCTTGCATTTGGTTGCTCTGCTGCATGCCCTGGTTGTTGATTGCTGTAAGATGCCCGCCGTTATACAATCCAAATGCCTGATCATTTGCTGTAGTTTGCTGACCAGTAAGATAAGCCCCACTTGGCGATGGCTGGCTGTGATTGACCACTCCTTGAGTTACTTGCATTTGTTGAGGCTGGTTTACTGCAGGCAGGCTGTTGTCCAATTGTGCTTCCCATGGCGGAGGGGGGAGAGCATCGCTTCCCTGAGCACCTATCAAACAAAAAGTTAAACAAAGGCACAATTCAGATTTAGCTTCTAATTTTTTTCTTATTTGGGGGAGAGACAGTAAATATAGACTCAAGTATGCACCATAAACTGGTGAGGGTGGCTGCTGTTGTTGGGTTATCTGACCATTCCAGGTAGATGCAGAGCTCTGCGAGTAAAGTGACTGTGCTTGTTGAGGTGGCAACGGACCAGGGACACTTCCGTTTGGGTATGTAGAAGGCTGTTGAATGTGGGAATCATGTGGCTGCTGAAACTGTGAAGATGAAGGATAGGCTTGACCAACAGAATTCAATGGTTGATTGTTATTACTTTCTGAAAACATGTCGACAAGAGCAAGAGCATTCTGGTGAGAAGCAACGGGGCTAGTTGGTTGGGGCTGTCCCACAGGGACAAGTGCCAGCGCATTCAGGTCATCTCCACTCAAAAGATCTATCTTTGGATCAGCTTTAAGTGGAGTCGTAAAATGGCCATTAGTTGTGGGAGGAGGCATAGATAACTGTGTCCCTAAGCTAGTAGATCTGCAGGAAAAGCGAGAACATAACTTAGTATTCACTTTCAAATCACCTTGAGCATCAAGATTTCAAGTGCAGAACTCATAGAGTTCAGCACCTCAAGTTAAAGTGACCAAATTACATTAGTGTACGAACAGGGTGACAAAAGAAAGCATATGAAACAAGGAGGTTTTATATTCAAGGGCAGATTCAAAATTTACCCTCGGTCTGATTGTTTGGTATCACCAGTGTCGATAAGAGGCGCATCAACAGGGACCAAGGCTTTAGTTGGTTCAGGATGTGGCTTCTCTAACTGAACAGGGGCAGCACCAGAGGCAACTGCTTCGTGTTTTGCCAGCACCCGTTGCAAGTCATCATTCAATGCCAACCCTTGGCACAATAGTGATTCGTCCCTACATCAGGAAACATAAAAGAAAAGCCCGATAGTTAACAAGCCACTCGTGACTTGATCAAAACCATCCAAAATAACATTGCAACACAAGTACAATTGGTGAAGAACAAACTTAGATGGTAGACCGTAGAAGTATATATGCTCAAAGACTACACACATTACAGAGCATTCTATCCGTCATCAAGAATCCATAAAACTATAATGGATCAAAGGGTCATATCAATATTGGGTTCGAAAGAAGCTACTTGATATCTGCATCAGCAATATAGAAGACACTTATTTAAAAGATCCTCAAGCATCCAACTAGCATACAAAGATTCAGCAATTCCACAATTCACTGGGCAACCAATTATGATGTTTTCCCCTCAATCGGTAGAATTCAGTTAAATCTTTATCATTCAAATAGTTATCTAGCAAATATAAGAGAGTTCACCCCAACCCACATTGTGAGTCAAAAGAAGATGCTCTGTTAAAAAAATGTTCATCACAAGACTCTGTTCTTCTTCCGTTTAAGTTAAGGAACAACAAAACTAAACAGGAAAATGTGATAAGGATTTATATAAACAAGGGCTTACGAAGTTGAGTTAACCAGGTGTACTACTCTTTGCTTGTATGTACGGCACTGTTCGACCAGATCAACAATGACCTCCTGCTTGAGTCCCTGCTAAACAGGAACTCGAGTTCAATATCTTAATACTATATAGTAAATTGAGATGATGTTAAATAATTGACTAATAACATAAAAAGACTAATACACAATGAGTAAGTTATATTTCCATTAAGAACACAAGTACGAGTAAATCTTATAAACAGAATAGTCTAATCCTGCAAACTGTTCATATTTCCACAATGATCACAAAAAATATCCCTACAGAACTACTTTATTGTTTAATCACAATTCAAGAAGTGGTTATATGAAAAGCGTTCCATCCATAGTGTGACGATACCTCTTTGTTTTCAGGATCTAAAGCACTCAGCATTTCTGCTAGGACGTCCATGATACCGCGAGCATTTTGAAGTTCCGTCAAGCTGACATTTTTGAAGTGAAGAGAAAAAATCAGATAAATATAATTCAAAACATAAAAATGTCAGGATATAAAGCAGCCATATTTGTTAGGCAAGATCTCATGCAGCTCCTTATTTCATATTTACCAAATGCAACTAATTAAGGAGCTCCATTATGTTCCCACAGCATATAACATGAAAGAGGGATTGCAGCCTTCACAAGTCATAACTAGCTTTCACCAATAACAGGCTCATAACTTCAAAAGCTCAAATCTAACAACTCCAAAAATTCATGACACCGCTTCACTATCTTTACATATACCATTTTTAACTTTATTCAAATGAGATTTATCTCCATGAATCCATTTTTGACATATGGCCCATTTACATAGCTGTAAGTGTAATGTGAAGATAGTGAAAATGAAGACACTATGTAGTTTCATGTATTATTTCCAATAAAAGAGATGTACCAACATATGCCATTATTCTATTAAAATGAAACCCAATTAAACATTCCTAATCCAGAATAATGCACCTCAGTGTTGGAAACTCGGCTTCTGCAGAAGACTCTGCTCCATCAGCTCTAGGTTCCGGATTGCGAAGATTTGCCGGATAAGATGCCAAAGGCTGTGTTTGTGGCGGTGTGAAAACAGGTGCTGACCTCTCAGTTCTCTGAGGAAAAACTGCCCCGAGACGCTAATAGAGAAGACAAAAATAGTAGAAGCATAAAGGAATAAAGATACCACTTCATATGCATCAAAAACTGAAAATGAAGTACAAAATACTAAGTCAAAAAGATCCTGGCGCAAATACCAATAAATCCTGGTAGGCCACGTAGTACTGGGGATATCTTCCCCTTGGTCCTCCAAAAGCTTCTTGCCAAGTATCTATTAGAATCAATATCTTCTCTTTGACATGAAAATCTGGCTGCAGTGATGAATTTTACGTCACTGAAAAAAGAGGTACCTAATCAAGACAACAATAGATAGTGGCAACATCTTGATACCTTCTTCTTCACTATTTTCACCATCTCATGAGGCAAATCTTTCTCAGCAACATGCATATGGACAATATCACCACAGTTCTTCACAATGGTCTCCAATAGCTAGAAAATGCAATGAAAACATTTGCAATTGACTGAGCTGTTTACAAAACTTCTTCCATTACAAGGATATGTGACCTCTACAAGAAAGGGATAACAAAAGCATTTCAAGATAGTTTATACCACGATCTATGCATTCTTACCTTCCTCTCTGTTACATGTCAAATGTTAATCAAATGTGATACGAACACCCCTTACTTTTAGTCATTTAGAACCCTCTGAGCAACAACAATCAATCAATTCCTTTCCCATACCCTCCCACGTTAGCAAGTATACATCCATCTAAGTGCTTATTATACATGGATCACCTAATGAGAAATAGCAGGAAGTTAAAGTTATAATCAATAGTAGTTTCTTCGAAGCTATGGCAAAAACTTCAGCAGTCAAACATTAATTGCAATAGGGAACGAGCTCATTGTTTAAGTGCAAAACCGAACATTTTAGTCTCAGTACCTCAGTTTAATATTTTGTCACTCTTAAGTTACCAATTTAAGCCTTCTCTCTTAACCCTCTTCAGCTGTTGGAAAACATAAATTTCACGAAGTAGCAGATGATCGGTCTCAACAACATAGTTTTCAATAACTCCATCTCTCCCAGAGTGCAACTGTGCAAGTATATTTTTGTTTCTTATTTGTGGGAAGTAACAGTTTCTCAGTTTTCTAAATAATGTATCTCAGACCATATTCACTATTAAGAAACATAGCATTCTTCTATGAGCTTCAGAAAACACATTTCGTCTCAACTTCTATTCCATGCTGTTTTCTTGATCCTTGGTCTTTTAATAAAAGATTGTATGAACTTAAATCCGAGTTATTGGTTAACAAAGAACATGTTTTTTTACCCTTCAGTATGCTAATCTGCATTCTATCCCTTCAAGTCCCAGGACAAGTACAACTTATTCAGTGTCTCCTTTCTAGTTGTCATCCTACTGAATTACAAGAACTTGATAATTACCCCAAACCTTCCCCAAAGTTCAGCATGAAGAGAATAATTGCACCCAGTTTGCAATTGTCCATGTTCTACATTGATAGTGTAAGTGAGTATCCAACGCAACAATCTCCTCAAGATATGCACCAGAAGCTCATTTTCATATATTCAGCCAAATCTTTTATCGCCCGGAAGAATAACCAGCCCCATAAATTATAAGTAATGACTAATGAAATAGATATATTCCTTGATGCAAGAGTAGTAACCTAGTATGATAATTCTTATCAATGATTACATTAGATTCTGTAATATCCAATCTCAATTGAGCATTAACAACCACAGTTGATAACACAAGAAGGATGAATTTGTTTGATTATTACAAAAAGATAAAGAGCATATGTACACTTGTTATCACACAAGAGCTTAAATGTCAGGCGAGGAAATTAAGCTTACTGTTAAGGCAAGCAGCTGGACTTTTGGATTCCTGCTTCCAAGACGCTTTTTTATACCTCGCACAACGTCTTTTGCTTGTCTGATGCAAATGAAAAGTGAACATATAAGCCCACAAATCATCATTCCTCTTGAAGAAGGTAGTAAACTTTCCAACTAAATGAGGCCAAATATTTCTAAATACCTCTCCTCCCCTCCATGATTTCTCCTTCACTTAAATTTTCATAGAACTATTAAAATCCAGATTACGCAAAAACTCTCATAAATAGCTTAATAAAAATCAGCAAAACTGTCCACATGAAACATCAATTTGACAGTCCTCGTAACTAAATATTTTCCAAAAAGGGTAAAAAAAACTAAAACTTACAGTAAGCATGACTCTCTTTCATTCCCTACCGCAATCAACTACACTCACATTAAATAAACCAAACCCACAACACTGAAAAAAAAGGAAAGGCTAAAAAGAAGAGAAAATTACGCAGGATCGTGATTGCAAATATCACAGATCTCGATATTCATAGCCCAATCCGGCCCGATTAGCATATCGCTCGTAGCTCTGTCCACCATAGCATTTACCATCTTTCTTCACGAGCTCAATCCACAAACCCTAAATTCGAACCCAGCGATTGGAGTCGACGCGTCAACGCCGGCGAGAACCTATCCACAAACTCCCCCCCGAGAATCGAAATTCTCGAAATAAATAAAAATAATCGTGGCCAAAAAAGAAGCGACAAAAATGGTTATCTCGGGGGATCCGATCGCTGGTTTCAATCAGTTCTGTTAATTTTAGATTTCAGAATCTAGAAAATAATAAAATAAAATAAAAATATAGTTTTTAGGGAAGAACTATTGAATGGAAGGGATCCAATAGAATAGGAACGCGTGGACTCGTTCCGTTTTATTGATGATTGACGCCGCCGACTATGAAGATCGGACGGTGGTGGTGGTGTTGAAAAAAATAGTGGGTTTGGTGGGCCACGTCATCTTTATATGGGGGGAGGTGTTTTCCAATTATTGTTGTCTTCTGACTTGTGAGGGTATACCAATTATAATTATTAATTTTAGTATAAAATCTTGTATCACACCATTTAAAGGATCAAAAATCCCTCCAATTTGCCAAAAAAATGCACGCTGCCTGCACTCCACGAGTCCATGTATTAGCGTTGGACGAATGCACCGCACGAACTGCAGGCGATTCGATTTTAGGATTCAATAATTACATTTTATTATATATATATATATATCTCAAAAAAAAATTGTGGGCCATGCATTAGCTCTGACCAAGTGTACCGCAACAGTTCACAATTCAATTTTATAATTCAATAATTTTATTTTAGAAAATATATTTTTACAAAATAAATAAATAAATAATGAAAATGGCAGGATGATCGCACCCACCATCTCTTCAGAGAGCCCCTAAATTTATATATATATTGCTCTTATTATTCCATTTTATATATGGAAAATCCCATGCAAAAACATGTACACTGTAAAGTATGTAGGAAAAAAATAATTACTTATGTTTAATAAAATATAAGTGAATAAGATGTTAGTATATGAAAAGGACAATTCTATACATTGTCCTATTTTTTCTCACTATATTCTCCTTATTTAAAAAAAAAATTATTTAATGTACTAGTTTACTCCTGCAGCTCCCAAACATAAACCCTAATTAAAGATTCCATGCGCAGCCTCTATTTCCTTTTTTTTTTCTCAGTATAGCCTCTAAAAATTAAATGAAATAAAAGATCACTTAAAAATTATATTTTTCATTTTAATCGCATTTCTTTTTCTAATTTTAAAGATATCGTCATCTTCTTCAAAGCTCCAAATCCTAAACACAACTGTAATATTTTTTGAATGATGTTTCACAATACAGTGAACTCTTTTAATTTTTTCTTCTTTTCATGAAAACTGATCGTTAAATGAAGTGATTCATTTATTTTTCCGTGACAAATCATTAATTTATTTAGAATAGTATAGCGGATTTTCAATGCATTTAATTTTTGAAACTTACAGCGTTTAATTGTCATTTTTTTCTGAAAAAATAAACAATTACATATAATTTTACAAACAAAAGAGAGAGAAAATCTTCAACACCGGTTTATTGTTATTCCAAAACTCTCGAACATTATATCTATCTGCTTAAAAATTATCTACAAGATCAGAGATAGAGACACGATATAAGGATGTTGAGATCCTAAAAGTAGAAAAGGAAAGAGGCTATCAGGGTATAATAGACCATTTAAATTATATTTGTATTTAATTTAATTTAGGAGGCTATGTTGAGAAAAATAAAGGTTATGAATAGAATCACCCATATGAAAATATTATTTATAGGGATGACAATTATTGCCCGGCTCAGTCCGGTCCAATCCGATTAGGGATGCTGCTGGCCCAATAAAGTATAGGCCCGACCCGAAATCAAGAGATGTCCGAATGGGCCGAGCCTCATAGCCCCAAAAGATGAAAATACTGTGGAAAATTCTAAACGCATCCTCATTTTACTCTATATAACCCTCAATATTTTTAAATATAAATATAAATATGATAATACATTTTCGCTGTTAGTCTCTAATATCTAAAAACCCATCATATACTCTAATATCTAAAAACCTATCATATAGCCTCCAACCTTACAACCGCTCTCCTTTTCTACAATTTCAAATATTTTATACATGCAAATATAGAATGATTATATAGCCCCCATCTCATTCCTACTCAAATTTGGAGAAATTTAATTTTCATATTTTCTAACCAAATTCACTGTATTTAAAAATCACATAACTATGATTCACAATTTTCTTTTGATCATCCAAGATGACAAGTTTATCGTATGATGATATATGAATGGTTGTGAGGTTTATTTTGGGATAAATTTAACTGTTCTTTGGTGGGCTTAAGAAATTTAATTTAATTTGAATTTATTTCCGTTGGAAATCAAAGCTTTAAGGTCGCTAAGAGATTCATTAGCCTTTATGTTGTCTATGCTTGCAACAAATATAAAGAAACAATGAAATATGAACAAAGGGAGTCGAAGTACACAATATGACAAGTTTATATGGTGATTGGACCCCACAAATCTTTTATTTTTTTTTATTCACAAGACTCACAATGTTCATAAATTAATTGGTGAAATAACATGTCATTTTCTTTTTCAATGTCATCATATATTCTTTTCAATCTGTTTAGTATATGTATTTTTTGTCTAATGCAAATGAGGAGCACTTACGTGCACCACTCTTACCGTACACCTATATCAGGAAGGCATGTGGTGCCCCACGCGCGCGTCCACTCGCGATGCGTGGCGGTGGGGCCCACGTGTCTGTCAGTTTTTTTTTTCTCGGATGATTTTCTTTATTTTTTTAAATTTTTCCCAATAAAATTTATGTCCTAAAATAAAATTAGTGAACCCTAAAACGAATTAATATGATTTGTTTGAAATAAATATAAATTTATACCCTAAAATAAAATTAGTGAACCCTAAAATTAAAGCGAATTGATATAATTTGTTTGAAATAAATATAAATGTATACCTTAAAATGAAATTAATAAATCCAAAAAGGCACAAAATAAAACCCTAAAAACACCCCCTAAAAAACCCTAAAAAACAAAATAAAAAATCCCTAAAAATACCTCCCAAAAAACCCTAAAAAATACAAAAAAAAACCCTAAAACACACAAAATAAACCCCTAAAACACCCCCAAAAACCCCTAAGATAAGTGGCATACCTCTTACTATTTAATGATACAGGTGATACTTTTCGAATTTTGAATGATACTTTTTAATGTTACTGTTGATACTGATTTTACCGGATTTTTTTTTACGGATGGACCCGTGAATTTGACCTGCCCGTCTGATACAAGTCTTATATGCATCTTATGCATGCAAGTATTTACCAATGCAAAGAGGATATTTGAGGAAAGCGTGATAATTACCAATGTTAATGTCACAAGCAGTAGTTTGTTGCTTGTTCAATAGAATGGATTTATAAAGTGGTTCCAAAGATTGAAAAATTTCTTTTATTTTATTTTTCCTGAAGAAGGATTTGGGGTTGTTGGAAGTTGTAATTTTAAGTTTTCAATGATAATATAAATTGAAAAATAAGAGGCTACAAGGTAAAATAGGATATCTAAAAATATTTTATTACTTTTAATTTCAAGGGCTATAAAAAGTGAAATGGGAGGTTATGTATAGAATTTTCCAAATACTAAATGGCCGCAAGCGGCCCGGTCCAACCCGATTTTTACCATTAGCCCGGTGGACCAGGGCAGGGCAGCCGTTTTGCCACCCCCTTCTTCCTCATTTAAGATCAGCTAGTTTCAATTTGTGTTTGCCAACCATGTACTAAATTTCAAAATTATTACGTTTTCTTTCATTTTTTCTTCAATTTTAATTTCTTTTGATTTAGTATAATTTTACATTATTACCCAATTAGGATTTATAATTATTTTTTACTTAAGATAATTGATATTTGTGGTTGATTATTCCAAACTTAGGGTATATATTTTTTAAATTTTTTAATTTTTAGCAATAAATATTAATAATGATTAATTATAATATAATAAATTTTATTTTTATAAAAAATATTATTAATAATATAGAATTTTAATATTGGCACACGATTAGCACACAAAGTTAAGACTATAGGATGTTCACTTGTTATTCCTGGCATATATCTACACAGTACTTGCGTGCGTATCATTATTGTGTATTTTGGTTTTGTTTATTTCAATTCACGTGCCACATAATTGAGTCAAATTCTAATATGATTCGAGCTATTTTAGCCTATATGCGTGGCTTTTATTGATGGGTTATTATTCTACATTAAAATATGTAATATATATTTTTTTTAATGGAGTTTTATCATTGGTGACAATCTGTGGTGTGGCGGTAAAAATATATATTGGTGTAACGTTAGGAGTCTAGCACGACAATTTATTCTGCAATCCCGTGACGTGATATTTTGTTTGATTTTTATTTATTATTAGTTGGGTTAAGGAATTAGTGGGGACCTAACCTCACTTTTTTTATAATAGGACGATCATATTTGAACCACTCGAGTATTCCTGAATGGACTAAATTTTTTTATCATTAAAATGTGGCAATACAAAACTCAGATTTCAACTTCCTCCATCCATAATATATTGGTTTTATTTTTATATTAAAAGAAATGGCATGATCAAATTTAAAAGTTCAATATGCAAGTAATGAAGACTTTCAATCTCATCATATAAGGTGATTTAATAATACAGTGATATAAAGACTGTGGATGGCTAAAGTATGTTAATATTAGGGGTGGGTCGGTATGGTATACCGAAAATTTTATACCGTACCGTATACTGTATCGAAATTTCGATACCGAAAAATCTCATACCGTTCTCGTATCGAACTTCGGTATACCGAACTTCAGTATACCGAAGTTTCGGTATACGCCGTAATAGATATTGATATCGTACCGATATTTTCGGTATACCGTACCGTACCGATATTATACGATATACCGAACATACCGAACTTTCAAGGTATACCGAACTTTTACGGTATATCGAAAATACCGAAATTTTAAGATATACCGAAAATACCAAAATTCACACACCGTACCGATCTGAATTTTACAAATACCAACAAAAAAATCATGTCTCCATAATCAAAATACAAACATCAAACAAGTTTAATAATTCATGTCTTAACAACCAAATTTCAAATATAATACTACTAAATGATTGATTAGCAACTATAAATCCAAATATCGTATTTCTTCTTTTCTTTTTATTATTTTTTCTTTTATTTCCTTTATTAATTACTTTACTCATAATATATAATATTTGATCCAAATAGTTAATTAGATTATATATATTTACTAAGCTTTTATGTTACACCTTCTAAATATTATATTTTTAAGGAATTTAATGAATCCTAACATTTTTTTTCTCTTATTATGTAGTATTTTTCTTTCAATTCTTATATAACATACTTTACTAACTCATTTTTAATTCATAACTCGTGTATTTTTTATTATTTATATTTTCTAACCTTTTGTGTTAAACTTACTAAATATTATATTTTTTAAGAATTTAATGAACTCTAAAAGCTTTTTTTATCTTCTTATTTAGTAATTTTCTTTTATTTATCTTATAACTTACTTTACTCATAAGTCGTAATTGTAATGATGTTAGTTTATCTTTTATTAGTCATGTTCAACTCCAATATCTAACATCAAAGTGTTATTATCATAGTTTATGTATATTCTAGTTTCTTATTATTATTTTATTATTTTTTAAACTTTTAGTGCTTAATATTGGAGAATAATATAAGGTTGCTATTTATTATGTATACTTTGAAATTGTTCATTTTCAATCATAACTCGTATATTTTTTATTATTTATATTTTATAACTTTTTGTGTTAAACTTACTAAATATTATATATATATTTTTTAGAATTTAATGAACTCTAAAAGCTTTTTTTTTATCTTCTTATTTAGTAATTTTCTTTTATTTATCTTATAACTTACTTTACTCATAAGTCGTAATTGTAATAATGTGAGTTTATTATATTTTATTAGTCATGTTCAACTCCAATATTTAACATCAAAGTGTTATTATCATAGTTCACATATATTCTAATTTCTTATTATTATTTTATTTTATTTTTTTAACTTTTAGTGCTTAATATTGGATAATAATATAAAGTTGCTATTTATTATGTATACTTTGAAATTGTTCATTTTCAATCATAACTCGTGTATTTTTTATTATCTATATTTTCTAACTTTTTGTGTTAAACTTACTAAATATTATATTTTTTCTTTTACAATTTAATGAACTCTAAAAGCTTTTTTCATCTTCTTATTTAGTAATTTTCTTTTATTTATCTTATAACTTACTTTAATCATAAATCATAATTGTAATTGTAATAATGTTAGTTTATTATATTTTATTAGTCATGTTCAACTTCAATTTCTAACATCAAAGTTTTATTATCATACTTTACATATATTCTAGGTTCTTGTTATTATTTTATTTATTTTATAACTTTTAGTAGTGCTTAATATTGGAGAAGAATATAAGGTTGCTATTTATTATGTATACTTTTAAATTGTTCATTGCAATTCATAACTCATATTTTTTTATTATTTATGTTTTCTAAACTTCTACTTATTTAATATTATATTTTTTTAGAATATAATGAAATCTAAAATATTTTTTATCTACTTATTTAGAAATTTTCTTTTATTTCTCTTATAACTTTTTTTTTTTAACTTTTAGTGTTTAATATTTGAGAGGAGGATTGAGTGTTTAATAATAAAAGGAATAAGAGTACTGTTTTTTAGTTACTACATGTAACTTTCAAATTTCAATTGTTCACTTTATTATGTAATAGTTTAAATTATACATGATTTATATGATATATTAATAAAATTGTAAATATATGTAATGTTATAGATCATCATATATAATTTAAATATAATCATTTGATTATTTTTTTATTTTATTGATATATAGTTGTCAATTATTATATTTATAGTCATGTGTACTCAAGTGAAATTAGTGTATTACAATAACCATAAGCTGTGAAAAAATAATAATAATAATAAAAAAAATTAAAAATTATCAGTATGGTACGGTATATCAATATACCGTACCGTACCGATATACCGAAATACCAATATATACCGAAATATCGATATATACCGATGTACCGACATACCGATATATACCGAACTTTCGGTATATACCGAAAGTTCGGTATATACCGAAACATTTGATATACCGAATACCAGTATATATCGAAAATATCGGTATGTACCGAATACCGTGGTATACCGAATTTTTTTAAATTTCATATCGATACCGTACCGAAAATTATCGAGACGGTATCATACCGTACCGAAAAACTGCGGTATACCAAAAATTCGACATTTTCGGTATTTTTTCGGTACGATAAGTGCGGTATTTCGATATTTCGGTATTTTTCCCCACCCCTAGTTAATATTTAATTACTAGGGAATCAATTCCTTCCTAAATAAAAGCAATGGCTTTAGTGAACCTCAAGGAGCAAAATAGGAGAAAACTATAAAATGGACATAGTGAGCACCTCCATGAAAAAGGCACATTCTTGATCATTATTAAACTAGAACATGGTCTTTTTCCAATCAATTTCATATTTGAAATTTAGTTTGGATTTGAGGCCACATAGTCTTTGGCCAATCCTTTTTTCCTTCAATCAAATACACCTGATATATAATGATAATAAAGATATTCACAAACACCATTTGCAATGGAAGATTCCATGTAAGATACAATTATTACGAGTTCTATTTGATCATGAATGATTCACAATGCCAAATGTGTCTTCTTGAAATGCCATGTGAGGTACAATTCTCACAAGTTTCTGTTTCATCAGACGGAAATGATTCACAACGCTACTTCAGCATCACGAGCAATCAGCAGCGAAAACATCGAAAATCAGGGTTAATACGGAACAGGAACTCTAACCGTGGCTGGACCGGATTTCATGTCGTCCAAAATCAGATTCAGAAGAGACCGGGTCACTGGACCTTCAATGCCTGCCGAAACAGAAGCATATATAGTTACTAGCAAAACAAGCAAAGGCATTGCTTGATGCTTGAGACGACAAGATCTTCGTGCATCACAGTGAAGTGAAAATGATCGAGAAACATTAATCAAAACTTATTCATCTGTGAAAGCAATGGAGAGCATCAACGGCAAATTTGTCATCTAAAAACAATCCAAAATGTATGCAACGAAGATTCTTTATATATATTCTCACGTTCAAAGCATATATGTGGCATCTATATCTTTTAATGGTAAGCGCAGCCCGTACGAGGATAAGTCTTTCGACTGAAATCAACAAATAATGCTGGAAAAAAAGGGGAAAAAAAAAGAATCTTACCATCACCAATGACTTGATCATCCCACTGCACCACTGCACGAACAAAAACTCCACTGCCAATGAGCATCATTTCATCGGCATTTTTCCCTTCATCCATGGTCACATCGCCTAGTCTTATTCCTCGAAGTTTTCCCTCCTTCACCAAACTTTCTGCGAGCACCAATACTCTCTTTGCTGTACAGCCACTAAGAATTTTATCAAACTTGGGCATCAGAAGTTCCTTTTCCTTTGTAACAAAAGCCACATTCATATTAGGCCCTTCAGCTATATACCCCTCCTCATCCAGCCAAATTGCAGCATAGGCATCGTTTTCCTCGGCCTCCATTTTCGACAGTGCATTTGGAAGATAATTCACACTCTTCATTACTGCAAACTGTGGAGGTTTTATCTGAACTGAAGAGGTTACTACTTTTATGCCCTCGTGATTGGAGGCCGACTGATCTTGGATTACAATGGCGTAAAGAGATGATTGGTGGCAACCATATGGAGATAACTGGAAATCACCAGGTCCTGCCGAAAGCCAATACCTTAGTGATCCCTTTCTGCATTTGGAAGCACTCACAGTTTGTATTAGAATTCTTCTAATGCTTTCTCTGTTGAACGGAAGCTTTATCTTCGCCATTGCAGCCGATCCTAGGAAACGATCAAGGTGTTGATCCAGCTCATAAAGATATCTGGGAAGCAAAGAGAAAACAAAAATATATATTACCTGATGTTTAAATACTCAGAAAATCTATGTCCACTCTAACCATAGTAAGCTCGTTCACCATGTAATTATGATTTTTTTTTTGAAGTTCACGAAACTATGATTGTTACCAAATTAGGCTTTGGTAAAAGAGAAGTAAGAGAAAATAGTGTGGTTATGTTTATTAGTTTATACAAAACAACAAGCTCCACCAATGTCAAGAATATGAGTATTATTACTCAGTAGAGTACACACAATCTAGATGTTCCCCATTTCAGGCAATTTAATCCACAAAAACGCACACAAAACTTCACAAGCACATTATTTAGAACTTCACCATATTTTTCCTGATCAAATGCTCTTTTAAACAGAGAAAGATTGAACACGTTTCAAAAGTTCACATTGTCTCCACCATAAAGAAGCATCATACATGCTCAACAAATTTTAGCACAAATTTGGCGAGTTTCATAGAAAGTAACAAGTAATTTCAGGCAAGCAACACAAGACAAACATACATTAGGATAGAATTCATTATGTACTAACCCGTCCATAATTGCTGCAGTATCAAAAACTCCATGCCCTCTATGCACTATGTGATCATCCATTGGGATCACCATTGCTGCTGGATCAGTTGTTATTCCCCCAAATATGCTAGAATACATTGCCAAATACTGTTGCTTACTCTCATAACATGCCCGAAAAGTTCTTAGCCTTTCAATTGCCTTCAAATATAAAAGAAAATTTCACCCCACTGATTAATGCAAGTATTATAGTTCTCCTGTTCTATCATCTCAATTGGCATAAAATTTCATAGACTCCATTCACAATATGCCCCCTTCTTGAAATTCTTGTGTTTTCATTTTTCATATCCCAATTTCAATCTCTGTCTACAAAATTCCTCTAAAAAAAATCTCTGTCTGCACAAAATCATGCTTGTTTTAAATTTTTTGTAAAATCAATCAAATGTAGATGTTTCTCAGTAAACCAACCATACACAAAAAGGAAGTTCAAGAAACCAACCTCTGAGCAAGAAAGAAGTGGGACATCTGATATTTGTCCGAATTCCGTTTCTATATCACCACAAAATAACATCAGACTCCATAATCATGAATAAATAAAAATTAATCATAAGATTATGTCAGGATCAATAATTTAAATGAATATGAACAGCTCGCAGACATAAAACTACCTTCAATATTCAAGGCATAAAACATCGTTTCAGTCTTGAAAATCCCAACCGAAAATGAAATAAAATAATATACATGCATTCAACTCTTACCAGAAGAAAGGCTTGAATTATCGACAACGTTCCGTTGAAAATAGGCGTTTTTGAGTGTCCTGTGCTGCAGATACGAAGTCCCATTTCTTGCAAAAGGGAGATTTTTGGAGAGAGAAAATGAATTGAGTGAGAGAGTAGCCACCTTTGACTGGAAAAATGGGATTTCTGAGATGGGATTAACAAGTGTTGCTGGAGATGCCATTATAAAACTGTTTGTGTGCGCTGTATGAAATCAGAGATTCTAGCATCTGAAGTCCGAACTCACAAATTTTCAGATGTTTTATAACTTTTTTGGGGATCCCGTAAAGATTCAATAGACAAGACATTGCCGGCCGTGCTGTGGACTGAAGAGCTCAAGTTTAACGGGAGTTGAGACATTTGTGCTCACATACGACGACGACTTTTTTCTTTAAATAAGCTGCCTTTGTGCTATGTGTGAAGAGGTGCTCTAAATGAACCAAACAGTCCCGTAGCTATTTGGATATCCACCCAAGAAAAAGCTCCATCAAAATTTGATTATTTAGTAAGAGAGTTGAACTCGAATTTTTTTCAAGCTCCGCAAAATAAATGAGTCGAACTCGAGTTTAGGGGTGTTCACCTCACTAAGTTCGCGAATAGTTTGAGTTCGAGCATAAACGAACTTGTTCACGAACATACTCATGGACCTGTTCGTGAATCTTTAAACGAACACACTCACAAACCTGTTCGCAAACCTCTAATCGAACTTATGTAAAAAAGCCAAAAAATTGAAGTTTTGTTGACACGAAGGATCGAAAAATTTCAAATTCTCTCTCTCAATCACTATCCATTCGGATAGATCATAAATTTGTTAATAGTAAATTCATTTTTATTTAATGATCATTCTCTATAAATTGAATTTATTTAATCTTTATGAATATATATTTATAATATATATACACATAATATGCTTCAATAATTGATAAAAATAACATTTTATAGCTTTGATGTAATTGGTAATCACATAAAATTAAACAAAATCAATATTAAACAATAAATTATGTCTAATAACTATATTCGCTTATTTAATATGCTTACTATTTATTAGTCACGACTCATGAAGTACAATTATTCGACCAAAAATAATAAACTATAGAAAATTTGCAAAAAGTAAAATTATCATATATTAATTAATTATAATTACCATCATCAAGTTAGTATATTAGATATTCACCTATCATAATTAGGATACATACTACATTATCATATACTTAGTATTTCAATACTTAGTATTTCAATACTTCAATTATAATTCAGTAATTGATATTTGTTCTTGGAATTGGCTAAGTTATTACAAGCCTTATTAAAAATGATGAATTTTATATGTGAGTTATAATTATTAATTATTATTAATTCAAGAACTTAAATACCTTTTGAAGTTATATACGTATAAGTTATATGTTATAATATTTTCAATTTTGAAACAATAAAGTGTACAAGTATACACTCACTACAAGAAAAAAAACTCATACAACACTCTTCATTTACCACGGTTTTGGCAAGAAATCGTGGTGATTTAGATAATAACCACGATTTTCATAAAAACTGTGCTGTATGAGCGTACTTTCCCAGAAGAATCACCACGGTTTTAAATACTTTGGTGGTGTATATTCACAAATACACCATCAATATTTTGTAACGGTGGTATATGTGCGTTTTTTTAACCACCACAGTTATATCAAAATAGTAGTCTTTGTTCAAAGTTGATATTCACAACGGTTTGAACATAAACTGTGGTAACATAAATACATTTTTTTATTTTTTTTTATATTAAAGTTACAACAAAAGGAAAAAAGAGGGATTCCAAAAATTAAAATCCCTAGCCCGCATGCCATTCTCCCCCACCCGAGTTCTCCTTCACCCCGCCATCTCCGTAGCTATCTCATTCAGCGTGAACTCATCATCGCTAGAAATTTGCCTTCACCTCGCTATCTTCATCATCCTCGCCTTCACCCTAAACTCATCTCGTGGTCCTAAACTCACGCTAGAAATACTCTGTATTTCTTTTCTTAAATTCAATCCCCTTTTCAAATTTAGGGAGTGTATTGGATTGAGATTTCGTTGGACTTTTAAAATCCGGATGTATTCAATCCAGACTTTTAAAAGTCCAACGAAATTCTGGTGTATTCAATCCAGACTTTTAAAAGTCCAACGAAATCTTGGTGTATTCAATCCAGACTTTTAAAAGTCCTTTAAAATTCTGCGGTATTCAACAATCCACGGACTTTAAAAAGTCATTGATTTCGTTGGATTTCAGCTGGATTTCACGTGAAAATTACAAAGGATGAAATCCGATCTCTGGACACGAGATTTCGATGGATTTGGAAAATCCGGTGAGCGCTGTGTCCCAGAGGCCGGTGAGGAATTGAAATCGGGCACCCCAGCCGTCACCCGACCCCAGCGGCCGTTGGTCTTGCCGATGATGGCACTCTAGCCAGCGGCCGCTGACACCCAGTGGCCGCTGGGATCAAGGTCGCTTGATTCTAGCGGCCGCTGGGTTTAATTTTTTTTTCGGATACACCGATCGTTGTGTTCCAACGAGTGTTGGCGAGATGGATTTGAAATCCATTGAAATCGTTCAAAATCCATACACGAAATCCGCCAGACTCTGCGTGGAGTTGGGAGACTCCATGTGGAGTCTATGGATTTATAAAATCCATCAAAATCCTAATTGAATACACCCCCCCTTAAACTTTTCTCATTTTTCTCTCTTTTTGATTCCGCTGTCATTCTCAATCCCTAAAGTAGCGGAAGGTTTACTTAATTTATTATGTTTTGTTTCCTTTTTTTGGTGGATAATACACTCGATTTTCTGTTCGCGGAGAAACCTCGTTTAAGTTTTTTTTTCTTTTTTTTTTTTTTCTGGTGTTGTTTAGAAATGTTGATCTTCTGAAGTCTATCACTTGAGTAAATCAGTGGAAGGACTTGGGTAAGTTATTTTTTGTAGCATTTTTTTGTAATTTTTTTAAATATATATGCTTTGTTCATGGTTGGATATTTGTGAATCAGTTGAAGGACTTGGGTGAGTTAATTTTTGTCTTGTTCCCATGTTGAAAATTGGTATATGATTTATGCAATTTTTTGTAGCTGATAGATTTATGATTCTGATTTTCAGCTCTATTATTGGATGCTGCAAGCAAAGTGTTGCCATCAGTTGTCTCCGTATCTAGAAGGGTCGGTTTAGAAACACCGATTGTGAGTACAGTGATTTACGTGATGTAATTTGACATACTCATATTTTAGTCCTAATCCGAGCATTATTTCATATGTTTTTATCATGTTTTAGTATATTTAATAATCGTTTAGGGTAATATTAGTTGATATTTAGAATAAGTATTACTAACACCCGTTAATTTAGAAAACAGGGTAAAATGAGCAATCCAAGGCCCGAGAGTCGAGAAAGGATGAAATGGATTGTTGAAGTGCGTATCAGGAGAAGACGGATTGTTGAAGTCGAGAAATGATAGAAATTCATGTGTGATTAGGTTTGAGAAAACTAATTATGCATGGGTAATTGATTTATGATCCCAATTTGGCATGATATTGAGAAATTAGTGTTAAATTGGTGTTTAATTGGTTGATTGGGTTTAATTTAGATTAAATTGCAATTGAGCCTTAGAGATAGGGGAGTTGTGTTTAATTTAAAATGTCTTGGTTGCTTGAGAGAGGGCTTAGGCTATATATGTTATCAATTGTTGTTTGATTGGAAAATTATGCACGAATCCCTTATTTGATGATTGTATCATTGTCAATGATCGATTCCCTAGAGCCATTTTTCCCTTAAGTGATTTTTATTTGGTTTTTATTGCCTTTTATTTCTCTTGTGTTGCTATTTTTGTTTATTATTGCAAATCTTGTTTTTCTAGTTAATTCCCCAACCAAATTCTGAATGGGTTGACTAGTAAAAATATTCGATGTGATGGTACTTGTAGACTCATTTATGCAATTAATTCCCGGTGTTCGACCCAGTCTCCTATGCTCCGTATGTTCATTTGCATAATTGAGATTTGGTAAATTAAAGCTTATGTTGATTAAATTATGTGAAAAAAAAATATCATCAAGTTTTTGCGCCGTTGCCGGGAAATTAATTTGTTTATTTGAGTATATGCAATATCATTTCAAGAATTTCTTTGCTAGATTAAACGAGTAATTTTCTTTTAAGTTCCAAACTTACTGTGATACCCCGACCCTTTTTGCTAAATTATAAATTATACTTTTGGAAAATGAAGTTGAATTAATATTGTTTGAATATTAATTATGATGGTATGCTCGTATTTTATGCCGTTGTTTCAATGCAGGTTGTCCCACTCAAGCTGATATGTCATAGTACGGTTATATTATGCTGAGTGCATAATAGAGTTTGAAATTTTAATATTAAAATGTCGAGTTATATGATAGTGAATTAGTGTGATTGTATTTAATTTTAGTTTGCCATACCTTGAATACCCTAACGCTGAGTTGATCGGGGGTCTCGCTGTCCGGTCAGCGAGTCGGGGGTTCAGGGGGCGAAGCGCCCCTTGCCCCCTACTTTTTCGATAAGTATTAAATGTGTTTTGAAATTTAAGTTATGTTTTAACTAGAAAGTTATGTGGAGTTGGAATTGTCCGGGAGTCGAACTGTATTTGAAAATAGTAAAAAGCCTGAAGCGCGACCCTTAAGCGCGAGTTCATCGAGTCGCGCCTCGCAGTGAAGCCGAAACGCGACCGTGAAATGCGACCCTCCTTCTAGTCGCGTTCCGAGAGGTCTGCAGCGCGAGTCAGAAACGCGACATTTTGGTTGCGTGTCATCAGCTTCAGAGAGCCATTTTTCTTCAGCTCAAACGCGACCCGTAGATGCGACCTCCTTGAGTCGTGCCTCACAGTGTTTTTCAAGCGCGACCCCTTTAGATCGCGCCCTGCTTCGGAGTTTTCATCCTTTAAATACAACACTTCACCTATTTTCCTCCATTTTCTTCACACTTGGGCGATTTTCCCCCAAAGCTCTCTCAAGAAATTCTTCAACTTTTGGGAGTGGATTCTATCATCATCATCCATCATCTAAGGTAATCTCATACCACTTCCCTCTTGATGATTAAGCTCCATTTCTTGTTGTTTTGAACTTAGGGTTTATATCCAAAATTTAGGGCTTTTCGATTCTATTGATCCTCATGCTTTGATATCTCAAACATATGGTATATTTAATCCATTGAAGCTATATGTGTTGTTAAATTGAAAGCCATAGGGTTCATTGTTGCTAGAGTTGGGATTTTTGCCCTAATTTCCCCTTGTTTTGTTGATGTTGGTTGGAGGTGTTGTGATAGTCGTATGAAGTTGATTTTCATATGTGTTAGAGCCCTAGGATAGAGGTTCGTGTATTTGAAATATTAAGTTTAAAGGATTTAAATTGAATCATTATCATGTGGTTTAAATGAGTGTACGTAATGTGTTCGATTAAATGTCTCAAAGAGTTTTAATGTGTATTTTGAGTCCAAAATCATAGTATGAGCTTGTATATCCATGATTATGCATGTGGATATGTATGAAAAACCTTAAAGCATGTATAATATGTGTTTGGTCAAAAATTATGAAATAATTGTATAATTCGACATCTAAAATTGAGAAAGAGAATTTAAAGGTGCTTGGTGATGTATTGGGGTTCGAGGTGGACAACTTGTGCATGGCAAATGAGTATTTCAAGGTTGAAAGGATTTTTAAAGCGTCTCATAAGGTGGGGTAACTCTAAACTGTGAACACGTGTAAAGTTATAGTTATTGTTGTGCTTTGATTGTATAAGTATGAAGGGTCTTCGGACCGGTGAAATGAAAGAGATCCTTAGGGGTCGACAAAGTGATCCTTCGGGGTCGACAAAGAGGTCCTTCGGGATCAATATAGACTTGTTAATGTCCTCCCTAGGGGATAATAAGCCTGCGGGCATCCCTACAGGGCCAAAGATGTTCATTAACAGGGGCATCATGATGTTGGACCCTACGGGGTTGAGACAGTCTCCACAAAAATAAAGAAGTATCCATATGTTATATTTTCACTTGTGCAATTGGCTATAACTATTTACAATGTTCCCCACTGAGTATATTGTTAAATACTCATCCCATTCATTCAATGAATTTCAGGTTGAGGAGTCGAGGCCCGAGTAGGAGTGTTGTGAACACAAGAGAACCCCCACAAGCTTGTGTTTATTTTTGCATGCTCTTCTTTTGAATTACTCTTATTATTATTATTATTATTATTATTATTATTATTATTATTATTATTATATCATTGATCACTCTTATTTTGTCTTTATGATTGATGATCATTGGGGATGGGAATAGCCTGATTTTTGTAGATACACTATGATAACTTGATATATTATGTACACATTTAAAGGCGGGTCGTTCGACCTAGGAGCCTATGATGTTTAAATATATGTCAGTAAACCCCTATACTATGTATGTTAATTTAGGGTGCTAGACAGGCGGGTTGTGTAAAACCTATGAGCCCGATAAGTTAGATAATTGTATGATTTTATGGATGAGCTTACACGATGCTTCTACTTAACACTATGTTGTGTGACAAAATAGATATGATAGATTGCATGCTTTAATTGTGAAAAATTTATATTGAGAATTATGATGTCTTACCTTATTATGCTATTATCATGCTTTTGACCTTAGCTTCCGCTCATATTAAAATAAGCACACAAAAATAAGTAAGTAAATTGTATGTTAAGTGACGTGGCCGAACGAGGTGGTTTGGGGCGTTACACTTACCTTGTAATTTGGTTAGGTGGTGTATGTGAACAAGGTCACGTGAAGAGCCTTTGTTTGAAGTCGACCCCAAGATAGAAGCTACAAGTCGTCATCGCAACGCGGCTAGGTGACGAAGGACGATGGGGGACAACAACAACCAAATTCCTAATCCCTCAATTCAAGACCCCTTACTCCTTGAGATGCAAGCACAAATGGAGGAGTTGAGGGCACAATTGAGGGCCCAAGATAAAGCTAGAGCCCAAGAGGAGACTCCAATCAAAAATTTGTTTCAACCCGTTGTCAATGAAGGAGCAAGGAATGGACTTTGTTTGAAGACAAAGCAACACCTCAACCAAAGAAGATAGATGAACCGCAAGTGAAGGTGCCTTATCCTCAAAGGCTTCAAAAATCCAAGAATGGAGAGTAATTTTCCAAATTTCTTGATATATTCCAGAGGATCCAAATTAACCTCCCTCTTGTGGAGGCCTTGCAATAAATGTCAAGCTACACCAAATTCCTAAAAGATGTGGTGACAAGAAAGAGAAAATTGGCCAACTTTGAGACCGTGAGTCTAACGGAGAATTGTAGTGCCTTAATTCAAAAGAAGCTACCCGCCAAGATGAAGGATCCCGAGAGTTTCAATATTACCGTGACTATTGGAGATCACCATGAGAAGAATGCTCTTTGTGATTTGGGAGCGAGTATAAACCTTATGCCGTTGTCGTTTTTCTTAAAGCTCAATGTTGGAGAAATCAAGCTGACAATAATTTGCTTGCAAATGGCAGATAAGTCTTAACTTATCCAAAGGGAGTTGTGGGAGATGTTTTTGTGAAGGTGAATGATTTCATTTTTCTCGTAGATTTTGTTGTCCTAGATATAGAAGATGACAATAATGTGCCACTCATCTTGGGAAGGCCGTTTTTGGCAACGGGAAAGGCACTTATTGACGTGTCCAAAGGTGAGCTTACACTCTGATTAAATGATGAAAGTAGCACTTTTTCAATCTACAATGCAATGAAATTTCATGATGATGACGAGCAGTCTATGAGAGTGGAGGATTGTAAAGTGATGAAGATTGTAGAAGAATGTGTTGAAGAAAGAATGATGGAGCACTATACATCTCAAGATGCCTTGGAGACTAGCTTGTTTGCATCCCGTTACTTTTCCTCTTCTTTTGATGATTTTGATGATAACACCGATATTCTGGATTGTGTTTGTCCTCTTGATTCCCCACAGGAAATCCCAAGAAGAGGAAACCGCTTTTTGCCATTGAGGGATGAAAAATGAGGAAGCATTGAAGAAGGAAGGAGGTGAGGAGAAAGGCAAGAAGGAGGAGTTGAAGCCCCTTCCGGGTTATTTGAGGTATGCTTATTTAGGTGAAAATGAGACATATCCCGTGAATGTGTCGGCTTATTTATCTACATGTGAGCTTGATAAGTTGTTAAGAGTCTTGAGAAAGCATAAATCCGCTTTAGGTTGGTCTATTGAGGATTTGAAGGGGATTAGCCCCACCATTTGCATGCATAGGATCTTACTAGAAGATGATTACTGTAACACCCCGATCCCAGAAGAATAGTGACAAGGGATCGACACGCTACTGGGGAAAGAGAAAAGAGGTTGTGGCATAAAAATAATCATAGAAATAAGGTTAGTGCCCCAAACACTTGGGCAGCATAACCTCTATAACTGGAATTTAACCACGCTCTAAGGCCTTTTTTTAGAAGGAACTTGAATCAATGATCAATCATCAAAGGGAACTTATCCCGCCAATTAATTGTAAAGTCAGATCTTAATAACAAACACAAATCATATTATGATTCAAACGACTGAAGACAAACTATATCAGAGTAAACGGAACAAACGTAGAGCATCTTTATTAAACTTAAGCAAAATATTTCCAACTAGTACTTCTTTGTTTTAGAGTATCTAAGATCTCTAAACAACGCAAAAAGAGTAAGCAAATTTCAACAAAAAGATAGCCCTTGCCTCAGCTCCGTCATCTTCCAGCCTGCCTCTCAACCTGAAAATATTTAGAAAAGATTTGGGCTGAGTACTAGTGTACCCAGTGGGAAATTTTGATAAACAGTTCACAATCATTTTATAATTATGAATATCGTATCCACACAAGTATAACAATGGAAAGGTTTCAAATCCCAAATGTATTCCATGTATACAAAGCTTCTTTTAACCTTAGTAGCACTCTCTATCTCAACTGTCCCTTCCTACAGTGTCTTAACTTATATACACGTCCTCCAGCCCAGCTGTCTAATAAAGGATAGTGTATACGGTCCTAAAGCTTTAAAGGATCTGAACTCGAGTCTAGTTAAGCACTCAATATTTTCGTAGGATACTGACGAACGCGAATAGTGAGCTAAATCATTTTGATACAGATATTCATGCTATATAATTAATAAACAGTTGAGCTTATTAGCTGAACATAATTTGAGAAAAATATAACCCACCTGATAATAGTGAGCTCGTAGTATTTGAGCAGGGAATCACAGAGTGGACAAGGATCCTAATTGGGCCGCATCTAATATCAAAAATAATTTACATCAATTGAAATTTTAATATATCTAAAAATAAAAGATTAATGTTCTTAAATAATTAATTTATGAATTCTAGGTTAAATAGAAAATTCAGATAAAATTTTGTGGCTAAATTGATTTTTAAATAATTTGGGCCAATTTTAATTTTAATAAATCTGAAAATTAGGAAATTTATGGGCTAATTTAATCAATTTATGAAGTTTTAGCCTAAATATTAATTTCTGAAAAATTTATAGGATCTAAATGAATTTTATTTTTATTTTTTTATTATTTTTTAAACAATTATGAATGATTGTGAAGTTTATATACCATCTAGGGCTTTTCTAATTTCTACAAATTAATGAGGATACCATTATGCAATTTACTTATTTGCAATTAAATCCTCCCTTTCTTCTTTGGTAGTCACGACATTCAGCTGATTGAGAAAACTAATTCCTAAATTCAACTTCATTCCTCCTCTCTCTCCTTACTTTCTCTCTCGCCCTAACAATGCAGAACAGATTTAGAGTCAACAAAGTGCAATTGTTTGCCTAAATCCCTAAATCCCAAGTCATTTCCATCTTCTTTGCCATAATCCTGATATGAAAAATAGAACACAAATCGAAAATCCCCAAACTTTACTCTCAAAATCCCTAATTCTTCTTCCCCCTTCTTCTTCTTTTCTTTTCCCAATGTCGGCGAGCTTACCGCCGTCCACTGACGACGTGAAGACCCGACCCCGAACCCGCAACCACACCTACTGCAACCGGGTCCGACAACTCCAGCCATGAGACGGCTCGACGCGAGTTCAACCACAGCAGCAACACGACGCCTGTTCTTCATGACTTAAATTCATCCAGAGCTCGGTACAACGTCGACGACCGTCCGGTGAAACGCCGAAACCCGAGCCCAGCCGACGAGGCCTCTCATGTTTCGACTCAACCCGACAGTTTCTCTTCCTCTAATTCTATTTATTCTCTTAATATCAATTTATATATCTGAAATTCTATAATTTTAGTTTCTAAGTACAAATTGTATATGTGTGCTGGCGAGAAGATATTTGACTAGGTTATGATATGTTGAAATTGGTTTCGAGAAAAATAAATGAGGGTGGTTCTGTTTTTGGTGTTGAATTGATGCATAAGAAATATGGGTTGATGGATTACAGTGGTATAGATTCATGGTTTTGTTTTGATTAATTGAAGTTGGGGAAATCTGCTGAGGTTAAAGGGGCGTATAATCTAGCTAAAACAGAAAATTAAATTTGAGATAAACTTACCCAGAAGAGTGAGCTTGCTGTATCACTTTTGATTTAGATATTAAGTAGTGAAATCTAACTAAAATTGGTAGATTTGCTGTGAAGCTTGATTTCCTGTCAGAGATTTTGGAGTAATGGTTCTTTTTTTTTTCTGCAGGGAAGGATTTTAGCTTGCGATATTTTATTTGACAGAGAGATGAATAGCCGAACAAGTGTATTTCTTAATTTGCTGAGTTGACAAATACGTATACATATGTGTACAATTTATAGAGATTTGAAGAGATTAAATAAATATATTCAGAATTAATTTATGCTGATTATCATGGTTTTATATTAATATCGAATACCACATAATTGTATTAACATTATGATTAGTAATAAAATTTATTATAAATATCGAATATAAAAATAAACCTTATGTGAATGAACCAGGCTCAAAAATAAATTTCTAAACTCAACTATTAACTCCACATATTTCTGTTACTAGAAATGATTTTTTTTTAATTTTTATAAAATTTTCAAATATTTCAAACGCTAAGAGCAAAATTTCAGATTTCATCACATCCAACTAATTCTATCGAATGTAATCAAATAAATTAAAATTAAATATTACAAATTCACCTACGACCACTCTCAATATATACTTGTATAAATCTAATTGATTTGCAACCAATTTATAATATTACAATTACTAAATAATAATATTTGTCTTAAATACATTTTGATTTATTTATATAGGATTCAAATATAGGATTATCATTCGGTCATGATACGACTATTTTCGAGCAGTATCTAGGTTTCTAAATAACAATTATGAGAAAGTCTTGGGTTATTACAATTACAAACCTCATGTCCAACCACAACGTAGGTTGAATCCTATAATGCAAGAAGTAGTTAGGAAAGAAGTTCTTAAATTGCTTGATACGTGTATTGTTATGCTATCTCCGATAGCGAGTGGGTGAGTCCTATCGAAGTTGTTGCTAAGAAGGGAGGTATGACCGTAGTGAAGGATGAAAGCAATGAGTTGATTGCTACTAGGATTGTGAATGGTTGGTGAGTGTGTATTGATTATCGTGCTTTGAATGCCGCCACTAGAAAAGACCATTTTTCATTACCTTTTATTGACCAAATGCTTGATAGGTTGGCCGGGTATGAGTTCTATTATTTTCTTGACGGTTATTCTGGGTATAACCAAATTTTGATTGCACCTGAGGACCAACATAAATCCGCTTTTACATGTCCTTATGGAATTTTTGCTTTTAGAAAAATGTCTTTTGGTTTGTGTAATGCTCCGGCTACATTTCAAAGATGTATGATGGCAATTTTCCATGATTTGATTGAAAAGATAATGGAGGTTTTTATGGATGATTTTTTGGCTTTTGGAAATTCCTTTGATCATTGCTTGGAAAACCTAACCCAAGTTTTGCAGCGTTGTGAAGAGACTAGCCTCGTCCTAAATTGGGAAAAATGTCATTTTATGGTGAGAGACGGAATAGTCCTTGGTCACAAGGTGTCCGCTGCGGGCTTGGAGGTGGATAGGGCCAAAATAGTCGCCATTGAGAAGCTTCCACCCCCCACAAATGAAAATGGTGTCCGAAGTTTCCTTGGCCATGTCGGGTTCTATCGGCGTTTCATTAAGGATTTTTCAAAAATTTCTAAGCCTTTGTGTAAATTGCTTGAAAAATCTAATGACTTTATTTTTTATGGTGATTGTGTGCAGGTGTTTGAGATGCTTAAAAAGGCTCTAATGACGGCCCCGATGCTCATTGTCCCGGATTGGAGTGAGCCATTTGAGCTCATGTGTGATGCAAGCGAGGTGGCCGTGGGGGCCGCATTGGGGCAAATGAGAGAAAAATTATTTCGGGTGATCTACTATGGAAGCAAAACATTGGACCCGACACAAATCAACTATACAACTATGGAGAGAGAATTGTTGGCGGTCGTATATGCTTTTGACAAGTTCCGGCCCTACCTCAGTAGGGCCCGAACGATTGTCCACACGGATCATGCCGCGTTGAGGCACCTCTTTGCTAAGAAGGATGCCAAGCCCCGACTCATAAGGTGGATCCTTCTCCTACAAGAATTCGATGTAGAAATTAGAGACCGAAGAGGGTGTGAGAATGTGTTGGCTGACCACCTCTCTTGTTTGGAGCATACTAAGGAGGATCAAGAGGATAAAAGAGAGATTGATGATTGCTTCCCGGATGAGAGGATCCTAGTTGTGGGAACAATGAAGGTGCCATGGTTTGCGGATATAGTCAATTACTTGGTGGCGGGAGTTGTGCCTAAAGAGTTAGAAGGATATCAAAAGAGAAATTCTTCCATGATTTGAGATTCTTTGTGTGGGATGAGCCATTTTTATTTAGAAGATGTGCGGATCTCGTATTGAGAAGGTGTGTGCCCGAAGAGGGGGGAAAATTTTAGAAGCATGACACGCGGGGTTAGGTGGAGGACACTTTGGAGCCAATCGAATCGCTAGGAAGATCTACCAAAGTGGATTTTATTGGCCAAGCATATTCAAGAATGCAAGAGAGTTCGTCAAAAGTTGTGATAAGTGTCAACGTATGGGATCTATCTCCAAAAAGAATGAAATGCCTATGAAGAATATCATTGAAGTTTAGCTTTTTGATGTTTGGGGTATAGATTTCATGGGACCATTTGTTGCTTCAGAAAGAAACTTGTACATTTTGTTAGCCGTGGATTTTGTGTCTAGGTAGATTGAAGCTATTCCGATAAAGACAAGTGATGTAAAGGTCGTCCTCAAATTTCTCAAAAAGAACATCTTGACAGGGTTTGGAGCCCCTAGAGCCATTGTGAGCGATGGTGGCTCACATTTTTGCAACAAATGGATGGGAGCATTGCTTGCTAGGCACGGAGTCAAGCATAAGGTGACAACACCTTATCATCCTCAAGCAAATGGTCAAGCCGGGTTGGCAAATCGTGAAGTTAAGCAAATTCTTCAAAAGGTGGTCTGAATAAATGGGAAGGATTGGTCGTCATTGTTGGATGAAGCACCATGGGCTTACCGTACGACTTACAAGACTCAGCTAGGAATGTCTCCCTATCAACTCGTGTTTGGGAAGTCTTGTCATTTGCCCGTTGAGCTTTCTCATAAAGCGTTTTGAGCCACAAAGAAGTTGAACCTCGACCCCATGTCATCCGTAGGAAAACGTATCTTCAAGTTGAATGAGCTAGAAGAATTTCGGATGGAGGCTTTTGAGAATTCGGCTATCTACAAGATGAGAGCCAAAGTCTACCATGACAAGCTTTTGAGACAAAAGACCTTGCTCCGGGAGATGAAGTCCTTTTGTTCAATTCTAGGCTCAAGCTCTTTCCAGGAAAGCTTAAGACCAAATGGAGTGGCCTGTTCACAATTGCACGGATTTTTGATGGAGGGGCAATTGAGCTAAAAGGCAAGGATAGAAGCTTGTTTGTGGTGAATGGGCACCGAGTCAAAAAGTTTTACAATCCAGAGGAGAAAGTGGGGGTGTTCATTTGCTACCTTGATGATGCCTAATATGATGGTACTCCGTTGAGCTAGCGACGTTAAACTTAGCGCTTGTTGGGAGGCAACCCAATATTTTGTATTCTTCTCATTATTTTTGTTACTTTTAGTGTGTTTCATTTTATTCGCTTTTGGTATTGTTATGTTTTCTTGTATTTCTTTTCAGTTTTGGTGTTAAGTAACAGGGGAGTTTTGCTCGGATATGGCTAAGTATGGAGTGTATGAGCTATACATGGGCGTGTAAAATATTGATGAAGATCAGGCCGAGCGGTGACACCGAGTGGCACTGCATCCCGGCGCGACCCAGCCCGGTGCTCACGACCAGGGGCTCGATATCCAAGGCCGAAAAACAAAGGCCTGCGACGTGACCCGACCGGTGCCGATGTGGCTCGGGTCGCGGTGAGCTGACGCGACCTGACCGGCGCTGACGTGGCCCGGGTCGCGCCAACGGGCTGGACGGGTTTTATATATCCCACTTCATCTCTTTCATTTTGTTTCACACTCTATACACTTCATCTCTCTCACCATTCAACACTCACACACTTGTGCACTCTCCATAGCATTTTCCACTCCATCTTCAAAGCACAATCTCTCTAAGGTATGATTCTTTCCCTCTTTGTCTTCTTCTTCTCCATGGTTTCAAGCTTCTAGCTTTCCAAGCTTCCAAATAGGGGTGTTAATGGTAAAATGATTTTGTATGGATAATTTTCATTTTTCTTACTTGCATTATGAGATTCTCACCTTGTGAACCTTGGGTATGCTTGTAATTTTTGGATTTATGGAGTTAAATTGTTTCAATTTTCATTCTTACTCAAATCTAGGGTTCTAAGGTCAAAAATTGGGGAAAATCATGTATATGAGAAATTCTTGCCATTCTTGCTTAGATCTATGCAATTCCATGCTCCTTGAGTGTTGCTATGTGGTTCATTTGAAAGGTTGAGCATGTTGTGGAATGTGTGTAGTAATTTTAAGGTTATGCTCTTGACTTAGGCAAAAATTTCTTGTTCATTCTTGTTGATGTGGTACATTTGGCTTGTATTTAGTTTATTAAACCAACATAAGTAAGATTGAACTTTGTTATGATGCTATGCTCCATTTGTGTTTTTGCATCAATCATGAGTGTGCTTTGTTTTTTATGCCCCATTTATGAATATCTTGTTCTATTTTAGCCAAACCTTGCTTATTCATTTTGCTCATGTGGATGTTGGATGAGTACTTCTTTATTTACATGAGATTTTGTTTATGATGGTCTTTTTAGAGGGGTATGCTTGAGTAAGGCTTGAGGAACAAACATTGTGCTACCATATGTTGGAATGCCTTTGCAAATAAACCCGTTTGTCTTTTATTTTTGTTATGAAAAGTTCGACGCCCTTTTTGATGTTTGCAAGGTACTTGAGCCGTAGCTCCTCCCACAAACATGGTGCAAACTAGGAGAGGAATACAAGCGGGAGGAGCCCGAAGAAGACTTAGGGATGAAGAAGAATCCGAGAAAGAGGAAGTGGTTGAAGTCTCGGAGGATGATGAACAAGAGGATGAAGAAGAGCAAGACGAAGAACAAGAGGATGGGGAAGAGGAGGACGAGGAAGATGAGGAGCCGAGAAACACTCGTAATCTCCTACCCCCGCTCAACATGGGGCCCAGTAACCCCGCCTTGGTGCAAATCAAATCTACTTGGACGACTATGACCACAAGAAGAAATGGTTGAAGCTTGCTCGAAGCTTCCAAGTTGCTGCTACTAAGTTCATGGATGTCAATACCACAAAGAAGTTGGGCATCTATGAGAGTGTTATGGGACTTTTGAGACGCATTGGGTGGACACATATCCTTAGAGAAAACGACTGGAAGACTTACCCTTTGCTTGTTTGTGAGTTCTTGTCAACTCTAAAAGTGAGGTCCACTCCGTCTAAGGGACCTATTTCTTGCACCTTTCGGCTAGGAAGTCGTGACTGGAAATTCAATGTGGAGCGTCTTAACGCCATGTTTCAGGCTTCGACTAATAGAATTTTTCATCCTCACCCGTCCTTTCGCTTCAAGGATTTCCATGATCGTGTTGTGGAGCCAAACCCAAATCTCCCATAGTACGATTCAAGCAAGACCAATGCCTCTCACCTGCCCAATCCAGGGTTCCGGTACATGCAAAAGCTCCTCTCATCCACTGTGCTAGCAAGACATGAAAACAGTGGCCTCTGGACTCAAGAGCTTTATATGATGTGGTACATGCTCAATGCCATTCTGGTGAATTTTGCTGCTCATTTCCTCATTCAGTGTCAGCGTCAAGCGGCCTCCCGTACGGGCACCATTTGCGTTGGGGGTTTGATCACCCCAATTGCCGCGATGTTGGACATCGATTTGTCTAATTACCAATGTGTGCCTGGCCCACGGTCTATCAGCATGGAACACCTCCATAATGCGAAGTTTGTGAACTCCGCCTCCGCGCCATTTGACTTAATTCCTGTTGACGAACAAGCGCCAATTCCCTCTTCCCAATCCGGCCTTAACCAATGTGACTACTTATGATGAGCATGAGAATTGGCTGATGGATACTCCGGCCCATCTTTTCTTGATCACCACATCTGAAGGCACGCCGCAAAGGCATCTAGGGTAGATGACGCTGGAGGCTCCACCTCACAGGCTCAGTCAATGGGCAATCGACGCAACATGAAAGATGTCTAGGAGGACCGTTTTAGCACATTGGAGGGCTTAATGACCGACATGGAGACCAGTATGGGGAACATGAGGGTGGATATGAATTCTCAATTTGGTGATATGCGCACTGAGGTAGATATGCGCCTTACAGGTATGCAGGAGAGTTTTGATGCTAGATTTACCAGCTTGGAGGAAGAGATTGGGACCCGTTTCACGGGTATCAGTGCTGAGATCCAGGGACTGCAGGGGAGTTTCAATACTTTCTAGTCTAGCATGGAGAACATGATGGGCCAATGGCTTGGACATGGATCGTCTCATTCTGCGACCGCCACAAATGCCCCAGTTCCAGCACTACCCTCCTTACCCCTATCCTCCGTATCCGTGTCCGCCATCTGACTCCATCCCGCGCCGCCCTCCCACTGAAGATTAAAGAGTCTGCCCTTAATTTTGACTTAATTCCTGTTGACGAACAAGCGCCTCCGCGCCATTTGACTTAATTCCTGTTGACGAACAAGCGCCAATTCCCTCTTCCCAATCCGGCCTTAACCAATGTGACTACTTATGATGAGCATGAGAATTGGCTGATGGATACTCCGGCCCATCTTTTCTTGATCACCACATCTGAAGGCACGCCGCAAAGGCATCTAGGGTAGATGACGCTGGAGGCTCCACCTCACAGGCTCAGTCAATGGGCAATCGACGCAACATGAAAGATGTCTAGGAGGACCGTTTTAGCACATTGGAGGGCTTAATGACCGACATGGAGACCAGTATGGGGAACATGAGGGTGGATATGAATTCTCAATTTGGTGATATGCGCACTGAGGTAGATATGCGCCTTACAGGTATGCAGGAGAGTTTTGATGCTAGATTTACCAGCTTGGAGGAAGAGATTGGGACCCGTTTCACGGGTATCAGTGCTGAGATCCAGGGACTGCAGGGGAGTTTCAATACTTTCTAGTCTAGCATGGAGAACATGATGGGCCAATGGCTTGGACATGGATCGTCTCATTCTGCGACCACCACAAATGCCCCAGTTCCAGCACTACCCTCCTTACCCCTATCCTCCGTATCCGTGTCCGCCATCTGACTCCATCCCGCGCCGCCCTCCCACTGAAGATTAAAGAGTCTGCCCTTAATTTTGATCCTACTATCTTTCCACTCAAACTTGACTTTTCCTTGAAATGGAACAAGTTTGGGGGAAGGGGTGTGAAGTGGTGACCGGTAATCGCCATTTTTCTACTTTTAGTGAACACTTTTATTTTAGTTTATTTGGATATTTGGATGAATGTTATTTAATTAGGATTTGATATTTAGATTTAGTATTTTATGTTGGTTTGTATGGATATATTTGATCTTTAGGATCATCTTTATTTCAATATTTGGGTTTGTAATAAATGCTTGGATTAGACTTTAATCGTGTGTGGTAATTTTTCCTGCTTGAGCTTGTGTTTGTTTTGCGTGATTTGGTGATGAAAATGGGGAATGATAGACATAGGAAATCATGCCGAACCTATGATGATTTATTTTGTGTTTATGTGAAAATTTTGAAAAATGCATGCATGAGATAAAGGGATTAGCCGAAGTATCATTCGAGTCAAAATTGTGGAAATTTGGCTTGATTCCTAGCCACTTGTAAGAATTGGGCTTAATTGTATTCTTTCAAGTGTGTTTCGTCAAGAATATTTGCATCTTTAGAACTTGCTTGATGACTTTCATGTATTCTATTTGTACTTAAAACTCGAAGATGACCTAAAGCGGTTTTTGTCAAAAATTTTGAGCCTTATTTATTCCTTCCTTTGAAATTTATCCTTGTTAGCCCCGTTGAGCCTTTGGTGATTGATTTTTGTTGAATGGCCCGGGGTAGAGAAAATCATTAGAGTCGTGATGTAGAAGTAAATTGAAGAAAAAATGAATTTTATGCCGACTCTAGTTACTTGTGAAAGAATGTGTGAACAAATGTTTTAGGGGGAATGAATTAAAAGAAAAAGAAGAGGCTAAGGATCATTCGTCTTTTGCTTACGCTTGCTCATTTTGTGTGACATGGGTAGAAGAAAACTTTTAGTTTTACTAGGTTTGGAAAGCTAGTAGGATGTGGGAAAGGACTTGGAGTCACTCTTGCCTAAAATTTCCCTTCCCGTCCAAAGAGCCGAACGCTACAACCTTAAAGACCTATGTGATTCTTATTTAGAGCACATTGGTGAATCATGTTGAGTTATTTTGCAAGCTTATGGTGGTATGCTTTTATTTCTTGATGTTGAGAGAAAATGTGCGCCTTACCTCCATGTGTGAAGATCATTGTGATATGAATTGCCTTTCTAAGATAGTGGTCATTTTTCTCATGATTTTGCTCTTATGATATGAAGCTTTGATCTCGCTCTTTGCATGTGGGTTTTTGTCTGAAAAAACTGAGGCATTAGTGGCTATGTTTTTCTTTTTATGTCTTGATTTCCTCTTGTTGTATCCAAATACTTGTTTGAGGACACACAAGAGTTCAAGTTTGGGGGAGTTGACATACTCGTATTATAGTCCTAATCCGAGCATTATTTCGTATGTTTTTATTATGTTTTAGTATGTTTAGTAATCGTTTAGGGTAATATTAGTTGCTATTTAGAATAAGTGTTTCTAACACCGTTAATTTAGAAAACAGGGTAAAATGAGCAATCCAAGGCCTGAGAGTCGAGAAAGGATGAAATGGATTGTCGAAGTACATATCGGGAGAAGACGAAAGTGACCGGGAAGCCGAATCGGATGGAGGAGAAAACATGAAGGCCGGGTCAAAGCCGAAACACCGAACGTCGTCTGCAGCCCAGCGCGACCTAGGGCCAGGGGCGCGACCAGGGCTCCGTGTCCGCGGTGGAATTTTCACCACCTACAACATGACCTGGGCCAGTCCTGACCCTGCCCAGGTCGCACCTTTCTGATCCGACGCGAGCCGCAGGGGCGCGATCGATCCCATGTCGCGCCCCTGTGTCACATTTCCGGGATTTTTTGTTTTTGCTTTATTTTTCACCCTATTTTCCCCCACTTTGTATGTATAGATACCTTAGTTCGAAAATGAGGTATCCAAGTCCATATTTTTCCATTTTTAGAGAGAGAAAGAGTGTGTAGCTTTGGAATTTTGGGATCTTGAAGAGCAAGAGTCACCTTGAAGAATTTTAATACAAGTTTTTGGCTTTTTTCTCCTCTTTACCTATGTTTCTCTTTTATGTGATTTATTCTTCTATTATGCTTAAGGATAGCTAAATTTTTAGGCATCTAGGGTTTTGAGATTTGGTTTTGGATATGTGAATCAAATATGGGTATATGCTTGATTTTCCAATTTTTCATCATAAATAAATGTTATGATTGAATCTATGCTTGGATTGGCCATCCTAGGATAGAAATTCATGTGTGATTAGGTTTGAGAAAACTAATTATAGATGGGTAATTGATTTATGATCCCAATTTAGCATGAGATTGAGAAATTAGTGTTAAATTGGTGTTTAATTGATTGATTATGTTTAATTTAAATTAAATTGCAATTGAGCCCTAGAGATAGGGGAGTTATGTTTAATTTAAAATGCCTTGGTTGCATGAGAGTGGGTTTAGGCTATATATGTTATCAATTGTTGTTTGATTGGAAAATTATGCATGAATTCCTTATTTGATGATTGTATCATTGCCAATGATCGATTCCCTAGAGCCATTTTTCCCTTAAGTGATTTTTATTTGGTATTTATTCGCTTTTATTTCTCTTGTGTTGCTATTTTTGTTTATTATTGCAAATCTTATTTTCTAGTTAATTCCCCAACCAATTCCGAATGGTTTGACTAGTAAAAACGTTCGATGTGATGGTACTTGTAGACTCGTTTATGCAATTAATTCCCTGTGTTCGACCCAGTCTCCTATGCTCCGTATGTTCACTTGCATAATTGAGATTTGGTAAATTAAAGCTTGTATTGATTGAATTGTGTGAAAAAAAAAAATCTCATGATAATTGTGGAACAAATGGTACTTGGATTAAGTTACCATGAAAAAAGTGATAGTTTTAAGATAAAACAACACTCTGTGTTCTAAGAAAGTACTTTTGTTATGTTCCCAGATTGATCAACACTTTTTGAAACACAATGATGACGGATCTTGGATACAAGAGATTCAGCTTTGATGTTGTCCATGTGCAAAGAAGTTCCCTGGTATCTTGTAATAATTTAGCTTTCCCATCCTTCCACTGGACACACTATTATAAAAACAAACAGGTAGAAATTTGAAACAAAACATTACCTTTATGCGAGTCTTGGAAATATGGGGGTTTAGAGTTATGTGATGACTGGCACACTTTTTTATGTGTTATGATTAGGGGTGAGCATTCGGTTTATTCGGTCTATTTCGGTCCAAAAATCATAAAACCGAATAGACCGAATTGAAAAATATTTAGAACCGAACCGAATTAAGGGGAGGACCGAACTGGACCGAATTGAATTTATTCGGTTCGGTCCGATCTAATTATTCTTTTTTTTATATTCTGAATAGCTTGACTAACTGTGGAAATAATAGCCTAAATAATAAATAAATATCACAAATCTATAACTAACATCATAAATAAAAATTTATAACTAATATAAAAAACTAAACCAACAAATAACAATACAAACATCCAAAGTATCCAACAAATAATAATTAAAAAAATAATAAATTAATAATAAATAAAAAAGCTCGGTCTATTCGGTCTGTTTGGTCCGTTGTCTGCAGGACCGGACCGAACCGAGGACCGAATGTTTTTTTAAAAAAAGAATCGAACTGGACCGAAAAATTGAAAGAACAGAACCAAATAGACCGAATTTGTTCGGTTCGGTTTTCGATTTTTTCAGTTTTTTGCTCACCCCTAGTTATGATGATCCTACAAGTCGTATGCATGTTGTTGGAGCACGTGGTACCACAGGTTTGGTACTGACTGTAGGAAGTGAAGTGTTTGAGAAGTCAGGACGTTCACTAGTGCGTGGAACATTAGATTATCTTCAGGGTCTAAAGGTTTGGATTGTTATTCATATACATGTTTTTGTTGCAATGGAAAATATATCATACTGTATTCCATTCTTTGGAGTTTTAAAGGCCATATTTTATTTACGTAGATGCTTGGAGTCAAGAGAATTGAACGAGTTCTACCTACTGGCTCACCCTTGACAGTTGTTGTTTAGGTATGTGCTCTAATTCTATTTGTTTCTTCTTCATTCTATTTTTTGGGGGTGAAGTGGGGGGAGACTCTTGGGGTTTCAATTCAACAGGCAAACTAAAGTTGTAGTTGAAAAACTATTAAAAAGAACAGAGAATGTTCATCTTATATTTTCACGACTTTCCTAGTCTCACAAATAGAATGCTCATGCAATTTTGAATTACATGTAGAGTGGACGGAGATGAAGCTAAAACAGGTTTTCACTTTAGTCTTTATATAGTTTTATCCGTTCATACTCATACACTTTGTTACTTTATGCATTAAAAAACTATTCTTTTTATTATTTTATAAATTTTATGTATAGTGGTCTAGCAAATTTACAAATTTTTGAATTATTGTGATTCCTAATCTCTATGTTGATTATTCACTGACGTCATTCGATACACTGAATAAATATCTTGATTGTTCACACGATCAATATATAAATTAAATTAGAGTAATTCTATAAGCATGAGCACTTATATAGACAACCTTTTGAAATATTTTGACTATTTTAGGTAAAATTATCAAGATGGACAAAATATGGATGTCCGCTAACAGGTTAACACATGAGTATGAGGAAAGGGTAGAATCTAATTGAATATTTGGTGTTGCAGATTTGATAAATCTCCTCTTTAATTTGGGAGTTGCAATCTTTGGCAATTGATGCCAAATCATATTTGGAAAAGTTGTTAGAAGAAATATTCATATAAGGTGAGAACTAATAGCTAATTCTCTTTCAGAAATATCAGTGAGAGTTATTCAGGAGAATTTTTTCCAATTTCACAATATCAGATGTTTTCTAGTTTCTGGCATACTGTTGCTTGATTGGGCAGCATTAAGTTTTTACCATGCCAATAATCTTAGGCATCATGAGAGATGGTGTTCTTATAAATATATAGCTGAACTATAGTTCAGTATGGATAATCCTTATCTATTTTCTCAAATTTACATCTTCATAATTTTATATTTTATCTGCTTCTCAAGTTAAAAATGCAGTTGAGTATTTAATGACGATTGTGGTTGGCCTAAGTATTAGAGATCAATTCTTTATGCCATTCGGCAAAAAAAAATGTATGTAGCATGTTAATATAACACATGTCTTAGTTGCTCTGACCTCATACTATATGTTGAAAGTTCTATTTTTTCTGGTTTGTTAGGCCGAACTGAGAGCTAGTGTATTTGAAGCAACATAGAAGAAGAATAGAATGTTAAAGAAAGAGGAGAGGCTGCCTCCGGCTCTTCTGGGTAGTTATAATGGTACTTCTTATTATAAAAAAATTTTCATTTAAGTCCTTTATCATGTAACAGTGCACCTCAGTGCATTAGGTTGCAAATATGATCTATAAGAAAAGTCCTTCATTTGGGCGATCTTATTTTATTTGGATGCCTAGTAAGAAAAAAATTATATTGACCTCAAAGGTGCAGATTGGATAAGGGAATATAATTTTAATATGTTTCGACTAGTTTAAAGTTTTGTTGTGAATGTTAATTCTGTTAGTGCCATCGTACAACACTAAGTGTTTTTAGATTGTCATGATCTTTATGGCAATTTAAAGAACACAAAGGTTTTGGTTTTTCAAGTTTGAAGACCATGTTCTGGACATTATGATATGAACATTTCACTGCCAATCTGATTGAAGATCGAAGAATGTACTTGAGCATGTTTGTGAACATGAGAGTTTCAAAGAGACATGTCAAGCTGATTTCAAGGAGTTGAAGTTGTCTTTTCAAGATGGACGTTTCAAAATAAAAGATGCCTTGTTCAAGATGAAGGTCAAGAAGGAAGAAAGTGAGTTCTTTCAGGGAATACTTCTAACTAGTTGGAGTCCGAATTAAACTAGGAAAGTTTCCTTATTAAGTTTGATTCAAATTAGGATAATCTGATTACCTTGTTTAGGCTATGTCTTGTGTTTATAAATAGCCTAAAAATCAGACTAGTTAGTAGGTGAGTTAAGGTTTATGAAGACACAAGAGGTAGATAGTCTAAAAGACTTCAAGTCTGAAGCATATAGTATTTAGGTAGACTAGGTTTGATCCTTGTGATCATTGTGTATCTAGTCTATGTTTGAAATTCTTTCATACACACTTCTAGAGGAATCTCGAAAGAGATTTCTTATGAGAACTAGAGAGAGTCTAGATTGTGAGAGGATCTCACAATTCAATCCATCGAAAGATGTTGTAGTACGTAGGAAAGAGGTCGAGTGACGGGAGGTCATTGTGTAATAGCTTTTGTAACTTTGCAACAGAGTAGTGGATTGTTTGTCACAGACTTGTGAAGCTCCCCCAACGTAGATCAATTGATCGAACAGGGTTATCAACCTCATTTCATTTTCTTGCTTTTAATTGATCTTTCTAACCTTATATGTTCATCATAATGTACATGCACATGATCATTAACATGTTTATATCTACACGATTTATGTAACTTCAATTGGTACCAGAGCAGGTCTCTTTTGGTTAAAAATGAAAAAAGTCCTGAAAAGTGCACAACTGCGTGAAGATTTTGGTTGAGTTCAAGTTATGAGTTCAATCAAGGAAGGAGGATCTACGGTCAGACCACCATTACTTGAAAGCAACAATTATCCTTACTGGAAAGTAAGGATAAGGGTGTTTCTGAGATCAATAGAGAGTTTGCATGAAAAAGCATCACAAAAGGATGAAAAAGCCAACTATTGCCAAGAAAGGAAAGCAGGTGGAAATTGAAGAAGGAGAATGGACTGTGCCGTAAAAGAACTAGTATAATGTCAATTCTAAAACTTTCAATACTATATTCTCTGCAGTTGATCTTGAAACATTCAGTCTAATCTCAACTTGTGTGACTGCTAAAGCTGCATGAGATTATTCTGGAAACCACCTTTGAAGGGACTAGTTCAGTAAGGTTATCCAGGCTTCAAAATCTTACTTCTAAGTTTGAAAATCTTAGAATGGAAGAAACTAAGTCCATAGATAAGTTCAATGCCAGACTAAGAAGCATATCTAATGAGAGTTTTGCTCTTGGTGAGCCTATCAATAATGAGAAACTTGTAAGAAAAGTTCATAGATCTCTTCTAAAGAAGTTTGCATACAAAGTTGCTGCAATTAAAGAAGTCAAGGATATTAAGAATGTGAGGCTTGATGAGCTGATGGGTCTTTAAGAACATTCGAGATGAATCCGGAAGATGAAGACAACAACTCAAGGAAGAGAGGTATTTATCTTAAAACTGAAGTTTTAGAAAATGTACATGAACATGTACAGAAATAAAAAACTGTACTTGATTCATATATGATGAGCACTATGGTCTTGATTACTAAGAAATTCAGTCGAATGTTGAAAAGAGCCAACAAACAGTCTTCAAGAAGGTCCAACAACAGAAGACCACCAACTGGTAACACTCTGCAAGAAAGAAACTCAAGCAATGATCAGAAGGAGTTTCAACATTCTAATCCAAGAAGAGGAATACAATGAAGAAAATGTGATGGATTTGAGCACATTCAAGCTGAATGTGCTAACACACTGAAGAGGAATACGAAGAATTACAATGCATCTCTCAATGACAATGTTTCAAAAGAAAGCAGTAGTAATTCAGATGAGAAACTATTGCATTCACATGAAAAGTCTCTGAATTCCAAGATCTATTTGAATATGCAGAAGAAGATGAATCAGATAATGAAGACTTCAGCCAAGAAGAATTTGTGAAAACCTACAAGCATATGTATGCAAAGTGGATGGAAGTTGTAGAGATCAAGTCTGATTTAGATTAGAATGATACAATTCAGCAACAAGAGAAGAAGATTACTGAGTTATCTTTGGAGCACAAATCCATCAAAAAGAATGTCACTATACTGAACAATGGAATAAAGAATCTTGACAAGATTCTTACTACTCTAGGACATTCAGAAAAGAGTCATCCAGGTCTTAGATACAATAGAGGATAGTCCAAGACAGTGTTTATCAAAGAAAGTACAAGTCAGCCAGTACATGTACAGAAGAATGTTCAGCACATCCAGAAGAACATTATTAACAAGAAAATGATTGTTCATAATGACTTCAGAAAAGGAATCATCTGCCATTATTGCGAGGAGAAAGGTCACATCCGACCACATTGTGTGAAATACGCAATGATCTCAAAAGAATGAGAAGAAGATTTGTGGTTCAACATTCCAACAACGGGAACAGAAGGCCAGCTATACAAGAACAGAAAAAGCCTGTTCAGAAGAAGCAATGGGTTGTCAAACAGACCAGTCTGATTGCTCATACATCTTTGAGAATAGAAGACAAGAGCAACTAGTATTTTGACAGTGGTTATTCAAGACACATGACTGGGGATTGCTCAGTTGTGCATAACTTAAAGGCTTGCTCGTCTGACTTTGTCACCTTTGGAGATGGCAAAAAGGAAAAAGTAATGAGAAAAGGAGAGCTGGTTGTCGAAGGAATGCCTAAGCTGAAAAAAGCAATGCTAGTCGATGGACTCAAAGCCAAACTTATTAATATCAGTTAGCTATGTGATGATGACATGACAGTGGTCTTCACTAAAGAGAATTGCAGGGTAATGAATAAGAACAATGACTTACTCATGGAAGGAAGAAGATTAGCTGGCAACTGTTATCAGCTACATGTACCAGCATAATGTTCTTTAACATGTTAAAATATGTAGAAGAGTCAGAGATCTGGCATCAGAAGCTTGGACACATTCACTTCAGAAATCTCCAGAAGATCATCAACATAGAGATTGTCAGAGGAATCCCTCAGATCAAGGTTGAAAGAGACAAGGTGTGTGCTCCTTGCCAGATTGGAAAGCAGACAAAATCCCAGCATAAAGAAGTTCAGGAGAGAATTTCCAAAAGAATTTTAGATCTCATACATATGAATCTAATGGGACCAATCACTACAAGAAAAAAGCTCATACACCACTCTTGATTTACCACGATTTTGGTAAGAAACCGTGGTGATTTAGATAATAACCACGGTTTTGGTGGTTTTCACGAAAACCGTGGTGATTTAGATAATAACCACGGTTTTGGTGGTTTTCACGAAAACCGTGGTGTATGAGCATATTTCCCCAGAAGAATCACCACAGTTTTAAATACTCCAGTGGTGTATATTTTTGAATACACGACTGGTATTCTCTAACCGTGGTGTATGTATGTATTTTTAACAACTACGGTTATTTAAACTAGTGGTGTATGTAATTAAACTGTGTCACCATAGTTTGAAATTAAAACTGTGGTAAGTACTCTTTTCAAAAATATTAGGGGAAATAAAAAAAATTGAAATCCCTCAGTCTAACTCTAACCCGTCACTACTCTCTCTCTCATCTCTCTCTCTCTCTCTCTCTCTCTCTCTCTCTCTCTCTCTCTCTCTCCTTCCCACACTGATCGTTTCCCCTTCACCTTAAAGTAGTTGTTGTCATTGATGTCTAGGTCTCCGTGACTATCATCTTCGTTGGGTAGGTCTCCGTCACCATCGTTGTATAGAGTCTCCATCACCGTCACTGTTGCCATTTTCCATTTAGACTCACCCTCAAAAACAAGGGTTGTCGGTTCCACTCTCCGTCGCCGTTGTTGTTGTCATTTTCTCTAAAGTCATCGTCACTGGATTCGTGATTTTTTAGGTGACTCAAAAATTGCCTCATCTGTGTCTGTCATAGCGAGGTTAGGTACACCAGATGTTGAGGTGCAATTCATGAGATTTATAATCACGATGCTAGTGGACTGAGCTTTGAGAAATGATACAGGTTTTTGCTAAATTTTTTTATTTTTCTGCCATTTTTTTCTAATTATTTCGAGTCATTGTGGTATAGTTTGTTGCATCTATTGATGGTATCAGTAGTCGGATAAGTAATTGAGATAAAATATATTTAGGGCTAGATTTAGTTGTGATGTTGTTTATAATTGTGATTATGGTTATTTTAATTTTAGCTACGAGATCCCTTTATGCATGTAGCTGAGACATACTTCCACTGATAATGTATTTATGCCTAGTTCATGTCGTTTGATTTTTTTTTCTTTGATTTCACAATATCTTGTATAATGAAAAATGATTCTCCAACCACAAAGTCATTGTGTATAATCTAATTGCAACAAACATCGCAACATTCACTTTGCTCACATTAATTGTTGAAAATACTAACATAAAAGCTCAGAAAAAAAACCCTTTTGTTTATTACAGCAAGAAAAAATGTACATTTTAAGGTGATGAAAGAACATACAATTAGATCTTGAGAGATGTTATTGAACTGGTCCTTAGCTTTGTTTGACAGCTAAAATACTTATTCGCAAATGTCATCATTTGAAGGTTGTTCCAATTTTTGTTCATGTCCTTATATTATAGGTGCTTTGGGTTCCAAAAACAGATTTATAGGTCATTGTCCGTATTGTTATTGGATTATGATTAATTGATTTTAATGCCCTGTATTATTTTTCAGCTGAAGTTTCTTGATCTTTCTTTTGGTGCAACTTTGGCAGTTTTTCTTTGTTGGAAATTATTCAAGTAAGTCATGATGAAAGCAACTCATTTTTTTTGCTATTTTTGGGTTTCATTCTCCCTACCAATACTATATGAATTATATGGAATCTTATTGCTTGAGTTCTGCAGTTACTGAAATATTACTGATAGTTGTAGGGGCTCATGTATTATGCTGACATTATTTATTTGAACAATTCTTTTAGTACACATATAAAGGAACCTATCTTTGCAATATCTCACTTGAGAGAATAAAAAATGAATGGTTAAGTAGATATAATGTGATCTTTCCAACTAATTTATTAATTTAAATTTACAAAAGATTTTGACTGTGAAATGCTTGATTATGGTGCATGTTGTGTAGTAGGACATAAGAGAAACATTTAATTTTGACTCTTTCACATGTGGATGTGATGTCGAATAATTTTGCCGGATTTGATCTTTCTATTGCATTCTTTTTTCCTTTTCTATGAGCATTTGTATTGAAATCACAAAGAATGTATTGGTTATTTGCGTCACTGTGAAACAGTCACATAGGTAAATTTGATTTTTTTGTCTTGTTTCCTTATTGCCTGCTCGATAACATATTATAATGTATTATTAACCATTATTCATTAATGCAGTCATTCAACAATTTTTCCAGTGGCATTCAGTGTTCATGCTCAAAGTGTGTGTTGATTATATTAACCGTGATGCTTCTTGTAAAGTACATGATTGAAATAGCTTAAACATAGTTATGCAAGGTAATTTTATTTTGTAGTTGATTATAATTAAAAAGCTCCTTGTTTACTGATTCAATTCATTTCACTAGCTGAAGATTCTTATGTTTAAATGACCGAGAGCTGGTACATGTTGTTTAGTAATTGGAACCTAACTAAATATATTATTATCTATCTTTAAGTAAAGGGAATTTTATGCTTTGTGTATTCTTAATTCTTGATTAAAATAGATAACCGTGTAATATGCAGTGTGTTTAAGTTTGTTTTGAAAACAGTAAGCTAAATTCTGATTTCCGATTACCCACTTTCTTGGTCAGCCGCCAAGACTTTTATTCAAGATGAATTCAATCAAAATGATCATAGCAAATCAAGCACCATTATTTACAAGGTAAATAGAACTACCAATGAATTTTTATATATTGTATAAATTTTGTGTTGCTACTGAATTTAATTAGAGCTAATCATTGTGGGGCAAATGAGCAATGATATATAGAAATCTTTTTTTGTCTTTCTTCAGACGACATCCTCATTTTTCTGTAATGGGTTGGTTCAATAGTACTCGAGCCAACGAGTCTTTCGGTATTTTCAGAGTTTATGTCGGAGGTCATTTGGACTTCTCCATTGAATAAAGCAACTTTAATTGAATCTGAAAAATATTTTATCAGTATTTTATATCCAGATTTTATATCGGATATTTTTCACTTTTTCCCTATATATAGTTGATCCCCCAAACCTTATTTCTTCATTCCACTCCTCACAACCAAACTTGGGAGCTAAGAAAGCAAAAGAAAGAAAAGAGGAAAAATGGAGAGGAGAGATCGAGAGAGAGAGAGAGGGAGAAAGAGAGAGAGCTGAGAGAGAGAGAGAGAGAGAGAGAGAATCTACGCGGAGTGGGTTTGGATTGAGAGAGCATGGGGAAGGAGTCACCTAGCAGCCAACCGACTGCTGGAGCCACCATCGGAGTCTGGCTGCCGCCGCCGCGGTCGGCCAGCCCACCGCCTTAGCGCAGCTGCTGCCTTCCGATGCCTCATTTCGTTTCTTCTCCTATCGAGCTGAAAATTTAGCGTGTTGTGTATCTTTAAGTGGTCTACATTTCTTCTTTTGATGTTGATGTCATCCGGTGGCCGAAAATTAGCCAGATCTCCGAAAAAAAGAAACTGCTATGACTACCGATTAGATTCAGTATTCGGACATTTCAGGGCATTTCAAGGTCCCGAATTGAAAACATTTCAACTGAAAAGTTGTTCAAAATATTATTTTACATTGGATTAGTATGTCTTTGAATTTTATTTTTGAATATCCTGTCATTTGGAATTTTACCTAAATCGTGAAAGATGTTCGAGTTTAATTTTGAAATCAAAAGTCGTCGGAAAAATCCCGAATTTAGATATTTGGCTATTGTTATAAAATAGGAAATACTTGATTTATTTCATGAGTTTTGGATAATTATAAGGTTTCATTTGATTTTTGGTAGGGTGTCGTCTTTCATCAATCTTTTGACTTGGACGATCTTAAATTATTGTTTTAAGATTTTTTCATGTTTAGGCCGAGTTAATTAGAAGTGTCTAAAGTCGTGCAATTTGTAAAGGAGCCGTAGACAGGAATTCCATTTTTATGATTTTGGGTTCTAGGATCTTCGAATAGATTGCTAAGTCAATAATTGACTTTTGTAGGACAAGCCCAACCCTGAAGGAATCAAGGAGAGAGTTGCAGTTCATTGCTTCATCTTGAGAATAACGATCAAGGTGAGTAATACTATACTCATCTATGATTAGAGCTAATGAGCTCTAGAAGCATGTTATGACAAATTGAAATATCTAATAAAATATTTTATGCTCTACCTGAATAGTCTCTGTACAAGGACATTATTATGCTATGAGATATGATAATGTGAATTGTTGTTTGAGCTCTTGAGTATGTTATGTAATGGATACTAGCATGATGAGATATGATATAACATGGTTCTTATGAGACACAGATGATCATGATCATAAGTTAACTTTGGTATTGATATTATTGATGAGGATATGCTGCTTAGATAAATGATGCCTTTTAGGATGATTATAGTATCCCTTATGAGCATTTAGGCTATGGAATTGATTGAGGAATTAGACTTACATGATTCATTCCAGGTTATGTGATGTGGCCCCGAGAAGATGTCTAAGCCAAATCTAGAGAAAACGTAGCAGAATACTTTAAGGACTCGAAACACGTCAGATTAAGAAGGATTCAATCCGACTAAACTGAGAACAAAAGGACTTGAATTAACTATGGAATTTAGAATTTATGAATTAAATAACCTAAGACACCTAGAGTATGACTCAAACTAAGAGAAACACAGCACGAAGGAAAAGGCTAGAAACGAATGAATGGTTTGGTGGATTTTGGAATGAGAATGGATCAGTTATGGTTTGATAAAGGGGGATGATTTTCGAGACTTACTTGGACAAGGAAAGGCGGATGAATTGATGGACTATGGATGATAGTGTTGGTGTCGGCGTGTAGGTGTAGTAGAGGTAGTTTCAATCTTCAGCTGAACCCCGGCTCAAAAGACGAAATGCAGCTTATTCGATCTTCACTTGTAGCAACTCCCTTAGAATGAAATGAACTAATGAAGCTTGATAAATCTTTAGATTTGCTGGACCTAAAGAGTATTACTTATGAACTAAAGCAATAAAAGTGTGTTGATCAACCAAAGGATCGGGAGACAAAGAGATATAAAACTCAAATAATCAATCAATGTCTAAAGTATCAAAAAATAATGTATCCCTATTTATAATAATAGGGGGCATGAAAATCCTAATGCTAAAAAGGCTTGGAATAGCCGAAAATCCAAAAGGAAAAAAAGTTCTACCTTGTGTGGAATTCTAAACTAGGTAATTCTAGAAAAAACCAAAAATTAAATAAATAAAAATCTAATCTAGATAAAATAAATATCAACAAGTTTGGCCTTCAAATATGGATTGGAATCTCGTACTTGGGCTTCACGAATTAAATCCATGTCGAACACGAATGAAAAACCAACCCAGTGACAGATAGAACTGCGCACGGTCCGTGTGCCTAGGTAGGATAGCCGCACGGTCTGTGCGGACCCTTCTGTATGAGATTTCACTTGTCTTGCACGGTCCGTGTGGTTGTGGTGCTACCATGCATGGTCCGTGTGGCATCTTCTCGGCCTTCATCTTCAATGGATAGCATCATGACCCATCTTGGATGCAAAGGCTCGATCAATGGCTCCTCGAACTTCTTCCTCACAATGGCTTGCAAATAAGCTTGTAATTTCTTCACACGCAGCCGTGTAATTGGTCCTTTGAGCTGTAACTCTTTATCATCTTTGCTAAGGCTTAGACCGTACTCATCATTATGATCTATGCTAGCCTGATTGAATATTGAGGTTTGATTGTTAAGATTTAATATTGATGATTGAATATTGAGGATTAAATGTTGAGGATTGAATATTAAGGATTAAATATTGAAGATTGAATATTAAGGATTAAATGTTGAGGATTGAATGTTGAGATTAAATGATTGTTAAACTGGATATTGAGCTCAAGGAATGATGACTATATTATCATGTTGTAACCTTCGGGTTACCAGGTGGTGGCCTTTGGGTCACTAGGTTATGGTCTTCTGATCACTAGAGAGTCACTGTTGGGTAATCCCCTCGCATACTCGGAGTCACTGTTGGTAACCCCCTCGCATACTCATATCTATGGGTTGTAACCTTTAGGTTACCAGGTGGCCTTTGGGTCACTAGGTTGTGGTCTTATGATCACTAGGGAGTCACTGTTGGGTAATCCACTCGCATACTCGATGGGGCATTTGAGATAACCGTTCTCTTATCCTAAGGCATGCTTATATGGGGTGCAATAGACATCGGGTTTGAGCCAGGATGGGTCCACAGGAAGTAAAATGTTTTGCAGATATGGGAATTAAGGGCTTTTGCGTTTTGCTTTCCATATACTGTCAGTTGTTGTTAGATATTTCTAAAGTGTTTGGAGTTTTCTTATAAAGCCATACTGAGTACATTAGTACTCACGCACTCTTTTTCAAATGTCTTTTAGGTTAAGATGCAAAGGTCGATGGTGGCTGGGAAAGTGGGTTGGCTGTTGAGATCATGTTTTACTACTATATCATTATTCCCAGTATATTTCTTGCTACTCTAATAACTTATGTTATTTGCTACTATCGTTTAACTAATATTCCCCTACTCCGATTCTGAACTATATGATGCATTTATGATTAATCTAAGGGGAGGAAGCCCCATCTTTGTTGTGCCTACTTGATTATTTAGTTTGGCCTATGGAAGGGCTTCATTTATTCAGCATGTTGGTATCTATTTCTTTCGTCGACCTATGAATGGGTCTATTAACTGATGGTATCTATTTATTTGCTTCTGTATGGCCTATAAAAGGGCTTATTGAATTGTTACAACTTTCATTCTTCTCTTATAAGTCGTTTATAAATGGGGTTTTGCTGTAGTTACAGAGGTTATGATGTCCGTTTTTCCAAAAAGCATATTCTATCTCTGTCAAACTCAATTATTAATTGTATTCCAAACATTATTCCTTGTTAGATCAACACCCATCCCGAATTAATTACCTTTTTCAGGACCGGGCTGTTACAGATGGTATCAGAGCAAGGTTTGCAAATCTGCAGGCATGTTTCTTCTTGATATGATTAATTAAACTCTATGTGAATTTTGAATTGTTCTATGGTATTAATCAGCAACCCAAAGCTCACTATCACCATCGCACCGTCAACAAAATTAAGGCACGATTGAGTTAAAGTATTTTGATTATATTTGATATAACTTTTGAAGTGCATGATGAGGAGAAAATCTTTGAGCTAGGTAAGGATTGTCGATATTTCTTAAAAGAAAATTGAAGGTTATTTCTTTGTTAAAGAAATTTTTGGTTATACCAAAGTTTAAGGTGGAACTTATTGGAGCATGTTCTATGTCAATCATTTTGTAAAGAATTTTGAATTATTGTGGACTCAAGCAGGCAGCAAATCTTTTCTAAATATTATTTCCTGCAGATACTCAAAATGTTTCGGTCATTTTTTATCGTCAAAACTTTTGGGTAAGTTATAAAGTTTGAAAGTTGATTTAAAAACTTTATGTGTGATAACGGTTCATCTACTGCCCATAAGGAAAAGATTTGAGGAGGTATGAGGACAAATGAGGTATGGAGAATATAGTCAGAACATAGACTATAGCAAGCTTGAATTAAGAAGAATTTTAGGATTCCCTCTAGGTTCTATTAAGAACCTAAATTGAATAAGTTCCCTCTCAAAGAGCTAAAGTTTAGTAGAACTGTTCGAAAGAACATATGTCGCAAAGGTCTTCATGAGAAGATTAAAGGGTTTTGAGATTCCAGCAGAATCGAGAATGAGGTTATGAAGTTTTGACTTTAAGCCAGAAGCAAGGAAATGAGTAATCGATTTAAAGGCTAGTTATCATATTGTTGATCTACTGCAAGTTTGAGGATTTCCTACACAAGCTTTCAGCTTAAGAGTCGTGTGTAACGATCCAATTGCTGTTATATGGAATGGAGATTCGTTCCATCAAGAGAAAGCTCTTCACTTCAATGAACGACCAATCGAGGCCAATGTATGTTTCATGCCAAGGAGTTATTGCTTGTTTCAAGTTGATTTTTAGAATAAAGGTAGAGATTGTCGTCACGACTGTAGCCAAAATAATTCAAAGATACGTCTGTCAATGTTCTACTGAGCTTCCAGGAGACGTTAAAGTCAAACTATTTTAAGTCCAGAAGGTATAATAGATCAAGTTATTTTCTCATACCCTTTCGGCAGGTAGGAGGTGATCCCCAGTTATCATTTTCCCAGCCAGGCGTAACCAATTAAAGTCCAGCTGAATTGTGCTATTTCAAAGCAACCTCGTAAAGACGAGAGTGCAAGATGCTCCAAAAAGAAAGAGAACCCAAAGAAGATCATCAAGACGATAGACCTAGATCGAGTGCGTCAGTATGCTAGAAAGTTTTGACAAATCTATTTATTCAATAACTTCATTTTTATTATTGAAAACTCCTTGATTAAATCCTATTGGATAACTTGTAATCTTTTGAAGATGCCCCTTTGATCATCAAGAATCAGTAATAGCATTTCCTTGTTAAGCTATACTAACACTTTTGTGAAAAAATTTCAGCACGGTTCTCAGTTGCTAAGCATTGATTTTCTTCTGTTATTCCCATATATCTTTGTAATGTGTGAGAACCCTTTGAGTTCATAAGTTCTTTGAAAAAGCAATATCTTTGGCATAAATAAGCTTGTGTTATATCTCTTCCAACTTTTGAACTTGTTAAAGACTTATTATTAATCAGATAAACCCTCAACCAGAGGCGTTTGTTTTCTTTTACTCCCACTCATAGAGCTCGAGTGTGGGCCTTCAAATAGAAGAGAGATCTTATAGAAGTATTCATTTAAGTGTATCATCGGGAGAATGAGTGATAGTATTCCATAGTGAGGAATGAAATTGAAGCAATGCCAGTTAGTGCTCTCCAAAGTTAAAAGTGCATTTCTAATGGAATTTCCCAGTTTTTGATGTTTAAGATGATCGAATGGATGCCAACGAGTAAGTTTTGAGCTTACTGTTAAAGTCCAGGCGAGTGATCTTTATGCATGCAAGCGATGGTGATCACCAGTAAGAGTGGGACAGTAGTTACAGAGGTTATGCTATCTGTTTTTCCAAATGCATATTCTATCTTTGGCATACTGTTACAGAGGTTATGTTATCCGTTTTTCCAAACGTATATTCTATCTTTGGCATACTCAATTATTAATTGTATTCCAACCATTGATCCTTTTTGGATTAACACCCCGTCCCCACTTAATTACCCTTTTTGGGACCAGGCTGTTACAATACGAGCCAAGCATGTGGCCTTTTAATAGCCTATTAAGGCCTATTTATAACAAAGTATCATTTTTCTATAAACTAAAATCAAAATTTGCAAATCATCAAATGTAATTTATCAAAGCAAAAATACTAAGGAACATGATTCAAAACAACACATCTCATATATCACAAACTATCATCAAATTCTTACTAGTACATAAGCTTCAAATCCGTTCAAGCAAGTCAATAACAAAGAGAAATTAAATTACAAATATTATATAAATCCTCCAATCTTAAGAAATGTAATAAAAAGGTACGATCGACAAATAAAACATAAATCTTCCAGCCATCTCTTGTTCTCGATTAAACTCCTTCAAAAAAAATTAGAAATGTATAGCACAATCTTAAAATTCATATAAAATACTCAAATTGGGAAGACATAATTCATGTGAAAACATGTACACATATAATCTGCCATATTTTCACTTCAGCTATATTTATAGGTATATATATTCAGTTTCTTAAATCAAACACATATATTTTAACATCAAGGCTAACATCTGCAAAAGCACAGGTACAAAGAGAGTAAGCTTTGCAAACCACATTATGACTACTTCTCCGATACAGTAAGTTTGTTATGCACCAACCAATTGTGTTCTGCTAATTATTTCTTCCAAATTAAGCTGTGATTTTCATCAAAATTTTCTCCTATTTAAATGTAACTAGGATTTATATTAAGTAAATGTAAATCAACTGATTTTACGACACATTCTTCATTATTCATGTAATATGTTGCAAATTCAGACCAAACCTCAATAGGAACTATCTACTAGCAACATTCTCTGCCAATTATAGCCACAAACTTACAACAAGGCACGCTATGCAAACTCAAGCTTTATGAAATCATTAAGTCTGTCTAAAAAAGAAACGAAACTTCTAGAGTTTGTAAAATCAATTCATTCATTCCCAATATACTTCTGAATATAACACGAATAGAACCTGAATACACAAGGTCGAGAATACCTCTTTAACGGTAATCAAAGCTTTTAACGGAATTTGCGGCAATCGGTACTTCCAACGGTAGCGACGGTCGAAGCTTTCAATGGCAGTGGGGTGTTGGTTTTGTATACTAGAAGACTTGTCTTTGTATACTTTTCTGATGATATGATGATATGAAATGAAAGTTATTGCAGTCACTGTTTGCATTTAGATTATGTTCTATAATTGTTCTATGCAATGTTCCATATACTTACATTGTAGATGATATGGTGTGGGGAGTCACACGGTAAGATCATATCATTAGAACCTTATATTGTATTAAAGAGCTCACGGGTTAGATGGTCCTGAACACACCATCGGTACACCGTAGAATAATCTGATAAGTTAGTTTATCTTGACTAACTGATTATTCTAGTACACTCATTGTGTATTGAGGATGATCACGATAGGATACTATTCTCTGTCTCTGACCCAGTTACTGAGAGAATAAAGATCTACAGAGTTCGGGTTCTGAACTCATGTGATATTGGCGAGCATATGTGTGCGTTGTTTATTACTTTGATTTATCAATGAGTAAGATCTTTTCGTAGATCGAGTTCGATATCTTGGGTAATAACAATGTATACATGATGTCTCGAGTAGTGTGCATGAGCACCATGTCCTGGTGCGCCAGGTTGATGATGTTCTCTTGAGGAAACGCAAGTTCATGTTGAAACCCTGCAGGTGGAATTTATTCCTTACATGGTAAAGCTTGTGTGGTACTACTCAAGGATTTAGATGTTAATTAATTATAGCTATCAGAGGCTGACATAATTAATTAATGAACATTATATCTTAAACACGGGGAATGGCTGGACTAAAGGAGAAAGCATATTCGCAAATATGTATTAAATTGGTAGGTCAGTTTTACTTCTTTAGTGGAATAAAAGTAAAACTTAATTTATTTAATTATATCCTAAGTTCATTGGATATTAGATATTAAATAAATTAGTGGGCCAATTTAATATTCTTCTAAATCCCTGTTGTAGCCCAATATGACTGAAAGTGGACTGGATATAGAACTTGAGATAGAGGCCCAGCCCAGTAGGGCTGGAACATGAAATTTCACCCCTCCCTATATATAAGGGGAGGGGGGCACAAAATTTTAATGATATTAATCATAAGAAATCAGCCCTTCTTTGTCTCTCAAAGTTATCCACAGATTTCACAATTCTATCTAGTAGATTTCGGCCCACTCTGAATCTAGATACAGTCCGGGAATACAACAGAAGATCTTGGAGTAGAATTGTGCAGTGGTCGTGTGTGACATAAGTGGTGCCATTATCATTGTTCATTCAACAGCAAGATTAGATCTATAATCTTGTCCACAGACCGTCTGTCGATTTGTAAGTAGATTCGTTTTCTATGTCTTCCGCTTTATTAGAATCGAATCTATTTTACATGCTATTTGATTAGACTTTGATAAACATGCATGTTACATAAAATTATGATTTGCATGAACATGGATTAATGAACAACAAAATAGATCATGCGGTGGTTTAATTCGAAAAAAAACCCAACAGTGGTATCAGAGCCAGGTTTTAGCACTGTTCTAGGATTAATCTGGGCATAAATTCGAATTGCATAATTAAATTTGATGATAAATTTATGGTATTTAAATTTTCAGATTTAATTGGCCATGTATTTCGATTTTTTATGGTATTCAAGACTTGGAAGAATTTTGGATTGAATTCGAAAATTCTAGTTTTGAATTATTGCAATTTTTGATCATGATGAGATATAGATTTGGAATGATATTTGAAGTCTTCAAATTTTCAGATTTTTATCTCATAATTTCGAAAATTTGAGAATCAAATTTTTCGAAATTTAATGTTTAATTTTTCCCTAATTTTGTGTTAAAATTTTCGAAACCTAGGAATAAAATTTGGATGGATTTTTTATCAAGATCAAAATTTTCAGATTTATTTTGGATATGGTTCGAAAATCTTGATGATTAGAATTAGGATAAGTAATTTTTGGTGTATATCAAAAGTTATCTAATTCTAATCTAGATAGGTTTGAAAATAGAATTTTAATTTTGGATGAATTTGAAGTGGATAAAAATTTCCATATTTATTATTCTTGTAATTTTCGAAACCTATACTATATAATTTGGAATTTTTTTTGATTAATGTCAAAATTTCCAAATGTGAAATATAGTGTAATTTTTTATTTTTAATAAATTAATTTGGAGAAGATTTTGATGAAAATCAAATTTTCAGATTTATTTATTAGGATGGATCGAAATTTATGTATATTGGATTTAGATTTGATGTTATTTGATGTATATCTTAATTTACCTAATTTTAATCTAGATAGATTTGAAAATAAAATTTTAAATTTGGAAGAATTTGAAGTGGATCAAATTTCCAGATTTATTATTTGGTATATTTTCGAAAATCTTAGATTTAAATTGGATAAGGTGATTTTGGATATATACAAATAATTATCAAAATCCAACTGTGATAAGAATTTGATTTTGGATAGGATTTGGAAGATTTTGAAGAGGATCAAATCTTCAAACCTTATCCTTAAAGATTTAGATTCTTATGGATAATATTTGGATTAGATTTTTGATATATATCAATATATTCAATTATTATTTAATTAGGGTGGCTTGAAAATATTAAATAAATTTGGTGGATAATTATAAATAATTTCCAGATTTATTTAAAAGATATTTTCGAAAATAATAAGTTTAAAATTGGTGGATAATTATTTTAATTTCCAATTTTTATCTTGTGGATAATATCGAATTAACTAATTTAATTAATTATTAAATTCGATTATTATTTAATATTCATGCATAGATATCATATGTTATTTTATGTGGATCATTTAATAAATGATTGTTGGATTTGTAGATTGTATTTGTTTGCAGGTTTACCAACTATCATGGCTCATTTATTTTATGTGATGTATGTTTATGTTGAATGAATGTTGGTCGTATGCCGGTTTGGCTACATGATTTTTATCCATGAGAAAATCCATGGATTAGGTCTAAGTTTTATTTTACGATGTTTTAATGTAATAGATATAAAACTGTTAGGCCGAGTTTTGAGTTGTAATTTTTATTCTAGCAATATTAGATTTTTTCCTTTTGGAATAGATAGTCTGTATATTGAATAAAGATCGGAGATCAACTCAAAGAAGGAAAGTAGTTCAGCACCAAGGTTCACCGGTTCACGTCCCGAAACCCTAAATGGAGCTAGGGTTTTCGGCGAGGCGCGATGAAGGGACGACGACCACAAGCCTGTTCCGGAGCTGACTTTCCAGTTTTATCTCATCAATCAACATGAGATATAAGCCATGATAGTTGGATTATTATTATTGCTTATTATGTTGAAGCATGCAATGGATGTTTATCATTTTATGTTATGTTTGCATGTTCGATAATGAGATAAAATGAAACCTCAAACATAAATAACTAAATGGGAGAGATTCATACCAAAATATGTAGAAATATCATACGGTCTCCATTAAGATCTGGTTTAATTGAGAAGTGATGGGCATGCGCGTTGACATCGGTCTTCCTCCATATCGGATGTGTCATATCACAAATTTCTCTAGAAATTAAATCTCCTAAATGGATAGCTGTAGAACACTATTAGAACTACCTGACTCCTCCATCTGGAGCGGTTAAATTCGAATAGTGATCTTGGTGCGAAGATAATGGTATGCACACTTAGATGTAATTTATTGATAAACGTCCACACGATCGTGGCTTATCAGTTAGACGATTACATGACCGTGTTTTTATCCGGCTATTAATTTGTTTGTTGTAAGGAAATTCAATTGGAGGCAAATTAAAGGTTTAACCTATTTAAAAATGAGATTTATAAACGTCCACACGATCGTGGCTTATAGAAATCGTTTTTAAAGTGTCGGTGGAAAAGTATATAATTTTTGTGAGGTTTTCGATTATATACTGTTTATCCTAAACGTGTTTTGTGACTGTACTGCATGTTTTAATTTCAGTTATTTCATATCATCAATGGCACTCTCCAATCTGTCCTCAATCCTCAAAGAAAACAAATTTGTCAGTGAAAACTAAAATGACTGGATTCGTAACCTTAATTTGGTACTTGTTGCTGAGGGACACAAGTTTGTACTTGAAGAGGTTTGTCCTCAGATGCCAGATGAGGGTTCTGACGAAGCCCAAAAGGTTGCATATGATAAGTGGGTTAGGTCTAATGAGATAGCGCGCTGTTACATCTTGGCATCTATGTCAAGTGTGTTGCAACATCAGTATGCGCCCATGAAAATCGCTTATGATATCATGTACAACCTTAGGCAGCTATTTGGTCATCAGAACCGCTCGGCATGTCATTTGGCAATGAAGAAACTAATGGATGCGAGAATGTCTGACTCCACACCTGTTAGGGATCACGTTCTCACGATGACGGGGTATTTATCTGAGATCGAGACCTTAGGTGGAGAGCTAGATGGCGATTCTCAAATCAACATTGTTCTTCATAGCTTGTCCTCGAAGTTTGTGCAGTTTAGGCTGAATTTTAACATGATTAAAAGGGATGTCAGCCTGACTGAACTGCTCATAGACCTTCAGGCGGCTGAATTGCTCCAAAAGAGCAGTCTTGAGGCCCACATAGCTGAAAAATGAGCATCTTCTTCTGGTGGAAAAAGGAAGAAGAGAAACGCACCTAAGAAGGCTGCAGATGAGGCGCCTAAGGCAAAGAAGCCAAAGGCGAAGATTCCTCCCGAGGAATTCAAGTCGAAGACTAAGTGCTTCAAGTGCGGCCAACTAGGTCACTGGAACGTGACGTGTCCTAACAAGAAGAAGAAGAGAGGTACATCTCACACTCAGGTTGTAGAAACATGTTTAGCAACTTGTTCTACCCAGTCATGGGTAGTAGATACTGGAGCTACTGATCATGTTTGCATGTCTTTACAGGGGTTCCTGGTAAAAAGACAGCTGAGTGAGAATGAGATCACCGTCTACATGGGCAATGCTACATGAGTGGCGGCTATTGCAGTGGGAGACGTTGTTTTACCTTTCAGTAGTGATAGAACTTTGGTTTTGAAAGATTGTCTTTATGTGCCCGGTTTTAGGCGAAACTTAATTTCAGTTTCTAAATTGATTATGGATGGATATTCTGTTTCTTTTGATAACAAAGTAGTTATCTTTAGTGGTAAACATTTTATCTGTTCTGGCACATTGGATGGACACTTATACTTTCTTAAACCAACTGAAAACACTACGCAAAGACAATTGTTGAATACATCGATCATAAACCATAACAACAGAAAAGAACCTTCAGAATTAAATCAAACGTATCTTTAGCATCTAAGGCTAAGTCATATTAACCTTAAGAGGATACAAAGGCTTGTAAATGATGGACCATTGTCTTCTTGGGTACTAGAATCATTTCCTTTATGTGAATCCTGTTTGAAAGGTAAAATGACCAAGCGTCCTTTCTAGTCAAAAGGAAATAGATCCGAAGGGATATTAGATTTGATTCACTCTGACCTGTGCGGCCCTATATCAGTTCAAGCTCGAGGAGGGTTCAAGTATTTCATCACTCTCATTGATGATTACTCTAGATACGGTTATATCTACCTGTTACGTCGCAAATCTGAATGCTTTGAGAAATTCAAATTGTTTAAGGCAGAAGCAGAGAAACGAAAAGGCAGAAGTATCAAGTCACTACGTTCTGATCATGGTGGCGAGTACCTCTCGAGTGAATTTAGGGATTACATGGCAGAGAATGGGATTACCTCCCAGTTGACTGCGCTGGGAACACCACAACAGAATGGTGTGGCGGAAAGAAGGAATCGTACACTGTTAGAGATGGTTAGATCGATGATGAGTTATTCTGAGTTGTCGATTTCGTTCTGGAGATATGCCCTGGAAACAGCAGCCTATATTCTTAACTTGGTTCCGTCAAAATTAGTTCCTTCTACGCCCACAGAATTATGGACTGGACGAAAGTCCAGTTTGAACCATATTCGGATTTAGGGTAGCCTTGCACATGTGTTGGATAAGGAAGCTGATAAACTGGCTCCTCGTACTAATGTAAGGCTATTCGTTGGATATCCTAGAGGAACGAAAGGTGGTCTATTTTATAGTCCTAAGGATCAGAAGATCATTGTTAGCACCAATGCTCGATCCTTAGAGGAAGACTATGTCATAAACCACAAACCAAGGAATTAAAAACACTACGCAAAGACAACTGTTGAATACATCGATCATAAACCCGTATAAGTGTCCATCCAATGTGCTAGAACAGAAAAAATGTTTACCACTAAAGATAACTACTTTGTTATCAAAAGAAACAGAATATCCATCCATAATCAATTTAGAAACTGAAATTAAGTTTCGCCTAAAACCAGGCACATAAAGACAATCTTTCAAAACCAAAGTTCTATCACTACTGAAAGGTAAAACAACGTCTCCCACTGCAACAGCCGCCACTCTCGTAGCATTGCCCATGTAGACGGTGATCTCATTCTCACTCAGCTGTCTTTTTACCAGGAACCCCTGTAAAGACATGAAAACATGATCAGTAGCTCCAGTATCTACTACCCATGACTGGGTAGAACAAGTTGCTAAACATGTTTCTACAACCAAAGTGTGAGATATACCTCTCTTCTTCTTGTTAGGACACGCTGCCTTCCAGTGACCTGGTTGGCCGCACTTGAAGCACTTAGTCTTCGACTTGAATTCATTGGGATGAATCTTCGTCTTTAGCTTCTTTGCCTTAGGCGCCTCATCTGTAGCCTTCTTAGGTGCGTTTCTCTTCTTCCTTTTTCCACCAGAAGAAGACGCTCCTTTTTCAGCTATGTGGGCCTCAGGACTGCTCTTTTGGAGAAATTCAGCCACCTGAAGGTCTATGAGCAGTTCAGTCAGGCTGACATCCCTTTTAATCATGTTAAAATTCAGCCTAAACTGCTCAAACTTCGAGGACAAGCTATGAAGAACAATGTCGATTTGAGAATCGCCATCTAGCTCTTCACCCAAGGTCTCGATCTCAGATAAATACCCCATCATCGTGAGAATGTGATCCCTAACAGGTGTGGAGTCAGACATTCTCACATCTATTAGTTTCTTCATTGCCAAATGGCGTGCCGAGCGATTCTGATGACCGAATAGCTGCCTAAGGTTGTACATGATATCGTAAGCAGTTTTCATAGGCTCATGCTGATGTTGCAACACACTTGACATAGATGCCAAGATATAACAGTGCGCTATCTCATTAGACCTAACCCACTTATCATGTGTAACCTTTTGGGCTTCGTCAGAACCCTCATCTGGCATCTGAGGACAAACCTCTTCAAGTACAAACTTGTGTCCCTCAGCAACAAGTACCAAATTAAGGTTACGAATCCAGTCATTGTAGTTTTCACCGACAAGTTTGTTTTCTTTGAGGATTGAGGGCAGATTGGAGAGTGCCATTGATGATATGAAATAACTGAAATTAAAACATGCAGTACAGTCACAAAACACGTTTAAGATAAACAGTATATAATCGAAAACCTCACATAAATTATATACTTTTCCACCGACACTTTAAAAATGATTTCTATAAGCCACGATTGTGTGGACGTTTATAAATCTCATTTTTAAATAGGTTAAACCTTTAATTTACCTCCAGTTGAGTTTCCTTACAACAAGCAAATTAATAGCCGGATAATTAACACGATCATGTAATTGTCTAACTGATAAGCCACGATCGTGTGGACGTTTATCAATAAATGATATCTAAGTGTGTACACCATTATCTTCACACCAAGATCACTATTCGAATTTAACCGCTCCAGATGGAGGAGTCAGTTAGTTCTAATAGTGTTCTATAGCTATCCATTTAGGAGATTTAATTTCTAGAGAAATCTGTGATATGACACATCCGATATGGAGGAAGACCGATGTCAACGCGCATGCCCATCACTTCTCAATTAAACCAGATATTAATGGAGACCGTATGAGATTTCTACATACTTTGGTATGAATCTCTCCCACTTAGTTATTTATGTTTGAGGTCTCATTTTATCCCATTATCGAACATGCAAACATCACATAAAATGATAAACATTCATTGCATGCTTCAACATAATAAGCAATAATAACGATCCAACTATCATGGCTTATATCTCATGTTGATTAATGAGATAAAACTGGAAAGTCGGCTCCAGAAACAGGCTTATGGCCGCCGGCCCTTCACCGCGCCTCGCCGAAAAACCCTAGCTCCATTTAGGGTTTCGGGACGTGAACCGGTGAACCTTGGTGCTGAACTACTTTCCTTCTTTGAGTTGATCTCCGATCTTCATTCAATATAGACTATCTATTCCAAAAGGGAAACTCTAATATTGCTAGAATAAAAATTACATCTAAAAAACATAGCCTAACTGCTTTATATCTATTACATTAAAACAACGTAAAATAAAACCTAGACCTAATCCATGAATTTTCTCATGAATTAAAAATCACGTAGCCAAACCGGCATACGACCAACATTCATTCAACATAAACATACATCACATAAAATAAAGAAGTCATGATAGTTGGTAAACCTACAAACAAACACAGTCTACAAATCCAACAATCATTTATTAAATGATTCACATAAAATAACATATGATATCTATGCATGAATATTAAATAATATTCGACTTCTACAATTAATTAAATTAATTAATTCGATATTATCCACAAGATAAAAATTGGAAATTAAAATAATTATCCACCAATTTATATCTTGAAGTTTTCGAAAATATGCTTAAAATAAATATGGAAATTAATTAAAATTATCTACCAAATTTATTTAATATTTTCAAGCCACCCTAATTAAATAATAATTGAATATCTTGATATAAATCAAAAATCTAATCCAAATATTATCCATAAGAATCTAAATCTTTAAGGATAAGGTTTGAAGATTTGATCCACTTCAAAATCTTTCAAAACCTATCCAAATCAAATTCTTATCACAATTGGATTTTGATAATTATTTGTATATATCCAAAAATCACCTTTTCCAACTTTAATCACATAGATTTCGAAATTATCCAAATAATAAATCTAGAAATTTGATCCACTTCAAATTCTTCCAAATTTAAAAATCTATTTTCAAATTTATCTAGATCAAAATTAGGTAAATTAAGATATACATCAAATAATATCAAATCTTAACCCAATGCACATAATTTTCGAACCAATTCATTAAATAAATCTGGAAATTTAATTTTCATTAAAATTTCCTCCAAATTTAATTTAATAAAAATGAAAATTACATAAAATAACATATTTGAAAATTTTGACATTAATAAAAAAAACTATTCCAAATATAATCCTAGGTTTCGAAATTTTCTAGAAATATAAATCTAGAAATTTTGATCCACTTCAAAAATTACCAAATTTAAAATTCTAATTTCAAACCTATCTTGATTAGAATTTTGTAACTTTTGATATACATCAAAAATCACCAAATCCTATTCTAATCAATTGAAATTTTCGAACCATACCACAAACAAATCTGGAAATTTTGATCTTTGATAAAAAAATCTATTCAAATTTATTTTCTAGGTATCGAAAATTCAACACACAAATTAGGGAATTATATCAATCAATTTTCGAAAAAATTGATCTTCAAATTTTCAAAAATTATGAGACATAAATCTGGAAATTTGAAGACCATCAAATATCATCCCATATCTATATCTCATCATGATAAAAAATTCAAAAAACTCAAAAACTAGAATTTTCGAATTCAATCAAAAATTCTTCTAAGTATTGAATACCATAAAAATCGAAATACATAGCCAATTAAATCTGAAAATTTAAACATCATAAATTCATCATCAAATTTAATTATGCAATTCGAATTTATGCCCGGATTAATCCTAGAACAGTGCCAAAACCTGGCTCTGATACCACTATTGGGGTTTTTTCGAATTAAACCACCGCAGGATCTATTTGATTGTTCATTAATCCGTGTTCATGCAAATCATAATTTTATGTAACATGCATGTTTATCACAGTCTAATCAAAAGGCATGCAAAGCAGATTCGAATCTAATAAAGCGGAAACATAGAAAATGAATCTACTTAAAATTTGACAGACGGTCTGATGACAAGATTACAGATCTAATCTTGTTGTTGAATGAACAATGATAGGCGCCACCTACACCTCAAAAATTTGACCAACACAGATTCTACTCCAAGATCTTCTGTTGTATTTCCGGACTGTGTCTAGATTCAGAGCGGGCTGAAATCTACTAGATAGAATTGTGAATTCTGTGGATAACTTTGAGAGACAAAGAGGGACTGAATTCTTATGATTATTCTTGTGTAAATTTCATCCCCCCCCTTCCCCTTAGGATGAAATTTCATGCTCCAGCCCTACTGGCTGGGCATCTATCTCAAGTTCTATATCCAGTCCACTTTTAGTAATATTGGGCTACAACAGGGATCTAGAAGAATATTAAATTGGCCAACTAATTTTTTAATATCTAATATCCAATAAACTTAGGATATAATTAAATAAATTAAGTTTTACTTTTATTCCACTAAAGAAGTAAAACTGACCTACCAATTTAATACATATTTGTGAATATGCTTTCTCCTTTAGTCCAGCCATTTCCCGTGTTTAAGATATAATGTTCATTAATTAATTATGTCAGCCTCTGATAGCTATAATTAATTAACATCTAAAACCTTGAGTAGTACCACACAAGCTTTACCATGTAAGAAATAAATTCCACCTGCAGGGTTTCAGCATGAACTTGCGTTTCCTCAAGAGAACATCATCAACCTGACGCACCAGGACACGATGCTCATGCATACTGCTCAAGACATCATGTATACATTGTTATTACCCAAGATATCGAGTTTGATCTACGAAAAGATCTCACTCATTGATAAATCAAAATAATAATCAATGCACACATAAGCTCGTCAATATCACATGAGTTCAGAACCTGAACTCTGTGGATCTTTATTCTCTCAGTAACTGGGTCAGAGACAGAGAATAGTATCCTATCGTGATCCTCCTCAATACATTAATAAGTGTACTAGAATAATCAGTTAGTCAAGATAAACTAACTTGTCAGATTATTCTACGGTGTACCGATGGTGTGTTCAGGACCATCTAAGTCGTGAGCTCTTTTAATACATTACAAGGTTCTAATGATATGATCTTACCATGTGACTCCCCATACCATATCATCTACAATGTAAGTATATGGAACATTGCATAGAACAATTATAGAACATAATCTAAATGCAAACAGTGACTGCAATAACTTTCATTTCATATCATCATATTATCAGAAAAATATGCAAAGACAAGTCTTCTAGTATACAAAACCAACAATTTCAGCCTCCAGCGGAGATGTAGCTTCATGAGCAACATTCTACAACTTGGAGAATTCTTCTTCCAGAACATCTTTCTCACATAAGTGATCAGGTTGTTGCTCATGAGCTGACATACATGCCTTCGAGTCACAAACATTATACTCATCATCAAGCCGGCCTTTATCAATACAAGGGATAATTTCACTTTTAGTCCCATTAGAATATGGTCAAAATACTTTTGGTCCCATATCTTTCGTTTTTTATCCCATAGTTTATTAACTTGACACTTTTGGTCCCATATCTTATGTTTTTGGTCTCATAGTTTAGTAACTCGACACTTTTGGTCCCAAGTGTTTTTTTCCATCATTTTTAGTCCTATAACTAGCGGTATATTTTTCTTTATATTTTTTTCGATAGTTTTTTTTTCCGTAGATTTTGTCGAGAATTTTGCTGAACAAAAACCGTATATTGACAAGAAGTTGAAATGATTTTGTTAGGCATTTTGCTGGACATTTTTTGGGCATTTTTCTTGATATTTTGTTGAAATGTTTTTAGATATTATGTTATTTTGTTGGGTATTATGCTGAAATTTTCGCTAGACACTTTTCTCTTTTTTTCTTAATGATTTGCTGAAAAAATAAAGCCAAAATGTCCTTTGTATAAATAAATAAATATATATACACACATACTACACTTGGGACTAAAAATGTTGAAAAAAATTTAGGACCAAAAGTGTCGAGCTAATAAACTATGGGACCAAAAATGAAAGATATGGGACCAATGTGTTTTGACCATATTCTAGTGGGACTAAAAATGAAATCATCCCTCGATACAATCTGCAGCTTCCCCTCAACCTACTCATCGGTATCAGACTTTCTTTGCTATAAATCATCAACTGACTTCTGTAGACCAGATATTTTGTCCTCATCAGGCCGGCCTTTATCATTACACTAAGTTTTCCCTCCAACCGAGCCAAGATGTAATACCCCAAAATATTTTAGAAGGTTTTATTCAACTTATGTTACCTGAGGGTAATCTAGGAAGAAGTTGGATCCTTAAAGGACTCAAATAAAGGAAAATCGCAGCCAGGGAAATCTGTTAAATTTATTTTGGTTAAAAAAATTGCTTTAAAAAAATATTTTGATTTTTTTTCAGATTGTCAAGCATCGTGCCAAACTTTGAATTTTCTAGTTTGGAGTCCAAATGATATCTCGGCACAATTTCAAACTGTAAAGTAGAATATTTTAATAGCACGAGACACATCCGTCATTATTCAATTTCTTTTTCAAAAGATTATCCTATTCTTTTTCCATCATTATCTTATTCCATCATTATCCTCTTTCTTTTATTCATTATTATCCTATTTATTTTTTCCCTATAAATAGGACCTTAAGGTTTCATTTTTCATTCATTCTCAAAATCAAAATGTCGAGCAGCTTCCAAAGAAGGTACGACTCTAGTTTCCTATTTCAATTCTGAAATAGTCATTTTGAAGGTGTCAATGTGTAGATCACGAATACGTGATTGAAATGATGATACGACGGACGATCACGATGAAAAACCGTCGTGACCGCCGCCAAAAGTCGCCACCACCCCTCAAATCAGTGACTCTTTCAGGTCGCTGAATCAAAAGGTGTCTTTAGAGTTTTATATTTTATGTATATTTATATACATTTTCCGTGTTGTCACTTTTTAATTTCGGGTATATTTTGGGTATCCGGATATTAAATTGTAGTCTTTTTCAGATCTATCCTTCATGGATAGTCCTATGGTATTTCTAGTCTCAAAAGTTGTTCCGTGCCAAAATATAGTATTTTTATTTAAAGTTTCATATTTTTCCAATGGGCAGATCTTGCGGTATGAATTTATTTGTACCGAGTTAATTTTAGGATACAGGTTTGACCACCCCGTATGCCAAAACTTCCAAAAGGGTTTTTCTTTATAAAAATGCCCTCAGTAAAGTTCCCTTAAGAGTCAAAATATTTTGATGACCCGGGTGCTGCATATTAAGATAGTAGATATTATATTATTTACTTCATAGCTAAGAAAGGTTATATTTTGACCTAATTATAGTCTTTTATCGAAACTAAGTTGTCGGATAATCTTGTAGGCACAGAAGAAGGAGACTTCTAGTTGAGACCAGAACCAGAATCTAGATCTAGCTATTCCAGATCTGATTTCCAGGTGGGTTTTTATTATATAAAAATATATTTCGGGTTATTAAACTCTGATATTTATAAAATGAATGTGATTGAATATCCAACTCATGACTGTATTTAATGTGCTCTCCTGACTTATGTAAGTCTTACTACTTTTTTGGTGACGAAACTACAATGATTCACGATATCGAGCCCCAAGCAAACAGGGCAGTGTTCAACCTTAAGCAGCTGGGTTGTGTACACGAACCGACTCACCGTAAGCGTACTAGGGGAGAGTGGCGCGCAATGATGGAACTAAAATGATTTTTGTATACATGGAATTCACAAATTTTCTGTTTTGAAAGCTTTCCATGATATGCTTAAAATATGATTGGATATTCTATTTTATAAAATGATTGTGAAGGTTTTTCTCAAAAGTATCCACTGAGTGCATTAATACTCACGCCCAAAATGTTTTCAAATATTTTCAGGATGAGCTGCGGGATGGTAGACAACTGTGCTAAGGCTGAAGGGTTATCGTTTGATGTATATGTTTCTTTTTCCGCTATGGAGTCTAACTGAGAACATGCTTCCTTTTGAGTTTGAATAAATGAACTACGTTCTTTTCTGCTTACTCTGATTATTACTACGGAGTGTTCGGTTCTCCGAATCCCGTTTTCTTTACTGTTATGGAGTGTTCGGTTCTCCGAATCCCATTTTTTTTACTGCTACGGAGTGTTCGCTTCTCTGAATCTCATTTTCTTTACTGTTATGGAGTGTTCGGTTCTCCGAATCTCATTTTTTTTATTGTTACGGAGTGTTCGGTTCTCCGAATCCCGTTTACTTTCCGTTCCTGACAGGCAAAAGCCTGACATTTATTTACTTTCTTATTCAAATAGACAGAAGCCTGGCTTTACGTTATTTCTCATGTCTAGGCAAAAGCCTAGCTTTATATTGCTTTCACGACAGGCGGGAGCCTGACATCTCTTTAGTTCATGTATTTGGACAGACATCAGTCTGGCCTTTTTCATGCCTAACCTATTAACAGTTAACCTTTGAACTGTTATTATTTACATTGAAGTTTGCCTTCGTTATTCTTTCTTGGGTTCATCCTAAGAGTCATGATATCTGGTTTGAGTCATTTCATACGCTTTAAAAGCGTGGATTGATCCATTTATAGAGGTTATGCTGCCTAAATTTTTTAGGCACTAATCTAAGTTCTTTGATTGCTTCTGTTCAACAACCCTTTCCCCCTTCCCCCAAGTAGCGCACCGGTCCCCTGCCCTACTCCCGAGATCGGGGCGTTATACAAGAGCATCGGACTTTCTTTGCTGCTAATCAACTGACTTCTGAAGAATTGGGATTTTGTCCTCATGAGGCCGGCCTTTGTCACTACAATATGCAGCTTCCCCTTTAACCGAACCCACAACCTCAAACCTTTTCTTCAGATTGTAAACTACCGTCTCTAGACCAAAAATTTTATCTAGTGCAGTCTGCATCATCGTGTTCATTGCCTGATATTTACAAAGAAAGATACTTTATGACATGCTTAATTAACGAGATAGTCAAATGCTATTATTGTATTACTGAATGCCACTTACCAATATCATCTCCAACAGCTTCCGAATTGATATGGAGTCAGTCTGCAACATCACGTTAATTCCCTGATATTTAGAATGAAAGTGAATATGCTAATGTTAAGTAACAAAATAAAATTAGTTAAGTAGCAGGCTGATTCTTTTGTGAATATGATAATGTTAACTAATTGACTTAATTTGGTATAATGCCACTAAGCAATATAATCTCCCGAGCTTCTCAAATGAAATAGAGTTAGGGTTTGCATCTTTTGGCCCTCTCGATGATTAATGCGCAGTCAGCAGTCGCAGATCTCAGCAACTTCCTAAAATTGGTAGCATGCTCTCTCCGAGACCGTCTTGCTGTAGAAATCTCACTAACATTAGCCTTTCCTTTTCTGACTAAATTAATGTCATCATCATCGTCCTCATTCACTAGCTTCAAGTTGATATTTTTCCCTCTCTATTCCGACTGTTTCCAACAAATCATTATTCTCATCCACCAGCTTGAAGTTGATAGCTTTCACCATTTCCATTGCTACCATTTCCAACAAACCAACTACTACCAATCTACTTCTTTCATCATCAGAAAATTCAAACGACAACTGTTACAAGCAAAGGAATGCACAGTAGCTAATTGCAAGATTTATAATATAATTGATCTAAGCAGAATCCAAACTAAGGAAAATTACCACTACATAGAAAGAAGCATTCTGGAAAAAAACTCAGCAGATAGGTATATTTGTAATATGTTTCAGTGGTCCACGAAACATTCTCGAAAAACTATGTATATCAATTCTCCTAACGCAACGCTTTGCAAGCACCGGCATAACCTTAAAGGCAAATTAATATCTGCAACCTTATAGAAAATCCATACACATCGGTGATTGGCCTATCTGAGTGTTCACTGAGTCTATTTACATCGCTTTTGGCCTAATGGTCCAACGAAACAAAAAATCATATGCAACCTTACCCCACGGATATTTGTTGTAAACATCAATGTCATCAACAAGATGCATACAATCCACTTCTATCCTCTTCCACAGTTGATCCATATTCATCAGCAATCCATACACAACATGTAGAATAGCCAACTTCAATACAAGACTATCATTCCCCTTGTGTGAAGCGTTATAATTCTCGAATGCTTCATCAATGTCTAAAGCTTTTAATTTTTTTTCACCTTGGAAAATATCTCGGTGCATCAATGATGAAGATGTCAGGTTAATAGTTTCTTTAAAACTCATCCTAAAATGCAAAATAACTCTTTTCGCCCTAATTCCATTCTTCTATCATTAATCATAAAAGACATTACATTCTTAGATTCAGATTCAAACTCTAGTGCATTAAGCATGAGGAAAATTAATTGTCATTGATACTGGATGGGTGGCACATCAAGCAAATGACCAAAACATGTTTCCTTAAAAGCTTGAAGTTTCTTCCTGCTTAATCGTTCCCAAACTTCTTTCATAATATCATTCGACTGACCACAGGTTGAAATTGCTCCACCTACAATTGTGAAATAAATTCTAGCTTCAAAAACAATTCTTTCTACAGAATCTATAATCTAATGAATCACAAATATGATTCAAAGCATATATGTTGCAGAGTATAAATGCTAAGACATAGGATTAACAAATGAAATTCAAAGTAAACCAAATAATGAAAAATGATTAAATTTCAAACGAATTTAGAATACTAACCATCCAACTCTGGAACTCTTTTCTTCCCTTTATCCTTTGATGTTACTTTCCCACCACCATTTGGAGAACCAAAAGAGCGTCGGTCGGACGACATCGCAGGGTTCGACAAAAAATACTTAAAAATATCTACTTCTGCAACGTACGATGATGAAGAAAATTATATCAAATAAAATTATAAAGGTACTAAATAATGTGGTGAGAACCAAGCAATAGAATATATATACATAAACTCACCGATTCAACGAGAAATGAAGCTTCTTAATAAAGTTGAAGGTATTCAATCTTTTGTGATTCTTCAAAAGAAAAACTGACTTTGCAGCGTCAAATTTGGGGGAAAAGAGCTCTGATGAAAATTGAAAACAATGAAAGGTCGCATTCTTTTTCTCTTTTTGAATTCAAGCAACTGTTCACGCATGAGTTTCTAAATGACTACAGTCAATTATTATCAATTATATTTACTCATATTATAATCTTTATACTATAGGTTAAACTTATATTAGTAACCCTAAACATAATCTTTTTGAAAGCGATTCACATAACTAGTTATAGGACTAAAAAAAATAATCTTTTTTGCCTTGGTAAAGCAAATGCGGGAAATCTGTACGAGAGCAATCATTGATAAGGAAAAAATATTAAGGTTTGGCTAAATGTATAAGCAAGTTGAATTTGATCACCAAATGAACTTAAAAAAAAATTGAAAACATGTGGATCTGGAAGTTCACATCACCGTCCAGATTGTGGCAAAGTTGTCGATGTCAAAAAATGCCGCAGAGATCGCTGGAATCGGAAAGTATGGAAGTTTGCCATATCCACCGACGTTGTGTCAATGTAGAGGTGGCTCTTAGGACTTGTTGAGGTATAACTCTGAAAAGTGTCCCAATAACTAAACAACCGTACTTCTCCAAAAATACGACGTATTTAATGAATTTTCCATAATGAAAATTAATACAAAAAATAAAGGGGCACACTCCTGTTAGAGCGTCTAACGGATCACTTACATTAGACGGATCTTTATACCGACCTGGATTTATAAAATATAAAAAGAGAAAAATCATAAAACATTAAATAGCAAACCCTATTTTTGACTCTCTCTCTCTCTCTCTCTCATATATATTCTACCCTCTCTCTCATCAATTCTCTTTTCCTTCTCACCCCCATTTGGATGGAGTCTTCATCAATCCAGATCTATTCATGAGTGTGTGAGGGATCGAGCAAAGATAGCTTATGGTGGTGTGATTTCTCTGAAGCAAACAATACAACGCCTTCTAGATTCTTCTCCATTTTCTGTCGACTCTTCCACTCAACAAATTCTAAGAATTTAGTGTAGCCGGCGGCCCCTTGAATTCTCATAATTTATATTTTGGTAATTTCTGATAATTTGACTTTGTAACAACCTATAACTGTTTGCTATCTTGTTTTAATTTTAAAATTTTTGTTATCAAATATTTTGGTTGAGATGTTTCGAACTTTTGAGACATTTGTCTTTGTAATTTTTGAGACTCAATTTATATGTTGTTGTACTTGTGTTTTTGTTTGGTCGATTAAGTTCCTATGCTTTTGTTGTTTTCAATTTTTGTTTGGATCTGAAATTGGGGATTTGAATTGCATGCAGAGGTACATGCAGCAGCACAAGATCGAGACTGTATTGAAGAGTTTTAGTGATACTTTTATTTGTAATTAGTAATACTTTCTTTTGTAATTAATGATACTTTATTTTGTAATCAATAATATTTTTTTCTATGATAATGAAATAAATTTTTCTACTCAATAATGAGTTTTTATTGTATTCATAGATCCGATTCTTAATTTGAGATTATGTTTTAAACAAACACTTTTCTTTCTAATTAGTGATACTTTCTTTTGTAATTAGTGATACTTTTTTCCATAGTAATGAGACTCCACTCAGTGATGATACTTCACCCCATAAATAATGATACTCACATGCCAGTTAATGATACTTCACCCATAAATAATGATACTTACACGTGAGTTAATGATATTTTACCCATAAATAATGATACTTGAGTTAAATGATACTCCACTCATAGTTAATGACATTTATCTATTTTGGATTTGATAATTAATGTTTAATCATCAATAATATCATATTATACTCCACTTTCGAGTTAATGATACTTGATCCATAATTAATGATATTTCACACACAGTTAATGATACTCATCAGATATATATCTAATGATACTTCACTTAATAGTTAATGATATTTTGCCAAATTTATATCTAATATCTAATGATACTTCACTTAATACTTAATGATATTTCGCCAAATTTATAGCTAATGATACTTCGCTTCATAGTTAATGATGTTTCACTTCACAGTTAATGATACTTCACACATAGTGATACTTTACTTTATACCTAGTGAGACTTTACTTTTTTTTTTAGTGATACTTTACTTTATATTTAGTGATACTTCAGTGACTGCGTGTGGGGTGCGGGTAAGACACGCGTTTGCGCGCGAAAATGAGTTTGGGGACGGGTTAGACGGTCACATGTAAATTTTTACCAAAAATAAAATAAAAAAAAAAGAAGGCACGTGTCGATAAAGTAGGCAGCAAAGCAGCATGCTCGGTAGTATAGAATTTTCCGAAATCAGAACTGAAAAACATGATAAACCGACAATGATGAATTCCAAACTGGAAAGGCCAACTCGCCCATTCCGCTCAACAGCAATAACAACACCTATTACCTAGAAAGAGAGGAAAAAAAACTACCCCCCACATTTTTCATTTCAAGCGCTCTCTCTCTCTCTCAACCCTAGTTCAGACAGCAAAACAAAAAACACACAACAAAATAAAGAAAAAGAGTTCGTAATATGTGAGATACACCACTCAATCGCAAATGGCGATAATTGGCGACGCCTTGCGGCAGGCGTTCATGCCGATTCACGAGTACGAGAGCCTCCGCAACGAGGAGAAGGCATGGCACAAACTGCAGAAGCCGCTGATTTATCTCGCGCTAACCCTAATTTCGATCGCCATTTTGATTTCCACTGTCATTAGTTTCAAAATAGTGTTTCCAGCTGACAACTTGCGGCGGCCGTTCTGCCGCGATCTTCGGATTCAGCCGCTGCCCGTCAATTTCACCACTTCGGCTGCGGCTGCTGGAGGCGGCGACGGGGAGTCGGATCTTTTTCCTAGCGCGTTTGTTTTGACGGATCAGCAGACTGTTGATTATTACTGGATGGTGGTGTTTCTTCCGTCGGCAATGCTTTCCGCGGTTTCAGCGGTTTACTTGATTGCTGGTGAGGAAATGTGGATTTGAAGTCTGGTTTGGTTGTGCTTATTTATGTTTTTCTGATATGGTTATGAATCAAACTTGCTAGATCTATAGCTGCTCGCATTTGATATTTGAATTAATAACCGTGGCTATGTTTACACACTCCTATTGAATATGTCGGTTATTAATCAGTGCTTAGAGAGAAGAGATGGCTTAATGTAGTGAATTTTAAACTCCAACAACATAAATGCTAATTTTGGAATATTACCTTGTATATTATTCCCACCAAAACGGATATGCTAACCTGCATTGTGAAATCAGGCTGTTACAAATCTACAATGAATTGCTTAGCTAATTCTGGATGGCCTCAAAAGTTATTCGTTATTATGCTATACACGGATTGCATACAAGTTACAAGTATATAATAAATGTACTATGATGATAAGTGTAATCCATACATGGGTGCCTTTTTCCATTTGGAATGATCTCTTCATCTGCGTACCTCAAAAGGGGAATAATGTATCCAAGTGAGGTTCACATTCACCCAGAGGGTCTGGTGTGGTTGTTATCTTTAGTAAGGGGCTTGGTAGGGATGTTTTGAGGAGGGCAATTGGAATGGGATGATTATAGTTGCTTGTTATTGAGGAATGATTCTTCTACATGGCTATAAATGAATCGAATCGAACCGAATACCTGATGTTTGAGCTTAGCTCGAGCTCGATTTGAGCTTTTTTTCTCTTGTTTAAGCTCGGCTCGATAAATATTTGTCATACTTGAATTCGGCTCGAGTTCGGCTCGTGAAATGTTCGAAAATTTACTAACCGGGCATGAGCTCGAATGCTCGAAAAAAGGCTCGTTTAATTTACATATTTGAGCTCGTGCTCGAAAAAAAAGCTTATTTAATGTACTCATTCAAAATATTTATAATATTCATGAACATGCTCGCTAACATGTTCGATTAAGCTTGAGCTCGAACATGTTCGCGAGTTGGCCGAGCTGAATACTGCGTTGTTCGAGCATGACTTGATAATTTTATCGAGCTCAAATCGAGGCTTGAGCCCGGTTCGTTTAGAAAATGAACGGGCTTCGAACGAGCTTTTTCCGAGCAGCTCAGTTTGTTTATAACCCTAGGAATGAGCCATACTCCCCACAAGTTGGGGGAATCAAAGTTTTTCCGTTCTCATTCCTCACAAGTCACAACCACCGTTCCCATTGCTATCAAATTGCCAAGCACTATTAAACAAATTTCTCAAAGAACAATCGTGACATACAACAATGTCCTGCTCCAACTGATTCTGTTGTTCCGTGGGCTTAACAAGTAAACATGTTCATCATAGTTTGTATGTGCATTAGATGTATCCATCATACTGTTTTTCCTAATTAATTATAAGAGGTGTTGCTTGTCATGCAGGAATTACTGTTGCCTATACTTCCCCTGTACGACATGGATGCTTGAAGGTGGTCGAGAACCATTATTGTGCTTCTAGACGGGGTACAGGTTTTTTTTCCTTTACGCTGGCAAATTTAGGCTTCTCCAGAAGAGGATGTCAAAGTTGATATTTCTTTCTAAAGTAATAGATGCTAGGTGAATTCTTGAATATTCACATTTCAATTAAAGGTCATACAGGTTTCCCTTTTATTAGAATTAGTGTGCTGGTTCACAACATTGAAGTAATCAACATATGTATCTCTGCCTATATGCAGTCTTGTTGAATGAAACTTGGCCTGCACTAAAGTTATGGTTGTCCAATGCTGATGCTGTAGGGAATTTGTAATTGCTTGTGCTGTTATAGGATTTATGGGAGGACTATAGGGTAAATGTGATGCATTACAATGATTTGTTTTTTTCTTTCTTAGAGCTATGGTGAAGCTTTATTTGTGAGAATGTAAAAACAATTTGAGGGATTATCATGACTACCAATTTATTGGAGATAGGAATCATTGGATTCGTTGTAGGTTGCATTCATTTTTTAAACATAAGATGACTTTGTGAGTGTGTGATGGCTAGTAGTTTTTTTATTTTATACATATCTGCTTATCTCGTCCTGCTGTAAGTGTCCTTTATTTGTGTTCCAGATGAATTTTTGCCAAATATTGGTGGTTGTATATTGTGGGTGGCTAAAACTTAATCAGGGATTATATTCTTGTGGATACATGGCTCTTTGGTCTTTCCAAGGATTATCATGATAATTACACAGCAATATAATTTATAATAGACCTTGTACAATAGCACCTTCTTTCTTAGACTTGACATATTGTTAAGTTCCTCTTTATTGTGATTTATAGGTGGCGTTCGATGTCTATCAATACTCAATGTTGTGTTTGCCGTCATATTTGGTCTTCTTGCACTGTTTCTTGGTTCAACTCTGCTCACACTTGGTAGCAGTTGCTCCTTGCCCCTGTTCTGGTGCTATGAAATTGCATCATGGGGTTTGGTCATTTTACACGGAGGAGCTGCTTTCTTCCTTAGAAGAAAGGCAGCAGTGATACTTGACGAGAGTGACTCAGCTGGTAGGAACATGGGGCTGGAGATGCTTGAAGCAAACCCGACAGAAGTCACACCAGATGTGGAGAGACGTGTCAGTGAAGGTTTTAAATCATGGATGGGTCCATCTCTTCTATCCTCAGATGACGACGAGGATGAACCTGATGATTATCTGGAAGTGCCAAATATAACGCATTCGAACTCAGCTCGTCAAAGAGTGTGATTAGATGACCCTGCGACATATGTTGAGTTCATTGTTTTATAGGGCTATCTCCATGACTTCTGACACACACTGAGCGTCGGCTGTTCGGCGATGCATCCGCAGGGACGAGAGATGATAAAAGATGGCATTATGCACATATTGAATCTTTTGTAGCCTAGTGGTAAACTTATATGTACAAATTCTATTGAGGAATCGTTCTGGAGGCATGGTAATTGGTAAATCGATGTGAAGAACTTTCTGTACTATGTTGAACTTGTGCAAATTATGATACAGGTTCAATTTTTCATGTCACATTTTTTTATCAACTTATCTTGAATTTCTGCATTTGTCTGCCCTCTTTCTTTCATGTTCTATCCACTCTCATGCCCAACTAGTAGACGTTAAAAGGGTTTTATTATCTCCGATTCCTGATTTGATAAGATCATGCCATTTTGAATCTAAGCATTTGCATAAATTTGCCGTTTTGGTTCCGGGTAAAAAATTAGTTATTTCTATACAATTTTAAATTGTTAACTAATTATCTGGAGAATTGTTTTCAAATCAAACAAAACTATACTATAGTTTGAATCTCACTAATACCTTATTAGTTGTGTATGATACAAGTCCAATTTATTATTATCAGAGTTGAATAAACTTTACATTGAAAGCACTTTCAAATACTCTCAAATTAATCAGTAGTTGCAGTTTACCTCATCATTAAAAAGGTTTTGGAGTCGGACATTTCCAAATGAAGAAAAAACCGACCCAAATCTGCAGTCCAAAACCCAAAAGCCCAGTCCAATCGATTTTAATGAGCTCACAGTCACTGCTGCAGCCACCTCCAAAACCCTCGCTCTATCCGTTACCACGCGCAATCATGGCCGGAACGACGCCGTTCGACGCCGAGCTGCATGCCGCCGGCGAATCCTCCGCCGGTAGCTACGACCCGAACTACGTGCCGGACTCCGTGAAGTCGTTCGCGGTTCACATGTACCGCCACATCAGGGAGAAGAATGTATACGAGATTCACCAGATGTACGAGACGTCGTTCCAGAGCATCAGCGACAGATTCTTCAAGGACTCTCCGTGGCCCTCCGTCGACGCGGTGGCGCCGTACGTTGATAACGACCACGTGTTCTGCATGCTCTATCGTGAGATGTGGTTTCGGCATTTGTACGCGCGGCATTCGCCCACGCTGAAGCAGCGGATTGATTCCTGGGATAACTATTGCAGCCTCTTCCAGGTTAGAATGACTTTCGCTATTTCGAATTTCGACGGAATCTGTCGGAGAGATGAAATGGCAGCACCGTGGTTTTGAGTTTGGTAGTGCGTGCGTGTGTGTAATTCCAGCGTGGCGATAGGTTAGATGAGACTTCTAGTAATGGCTATTCCGTTGTTGTAGATTATTTCTTATATTGAGGTCGAATTGAATTGTGAATTTTGAGCTGCTGGGGGTGAGAGATTTCATTTCTGGCTGTTATTAAAATAGGGAATATATTGAAATTCACGTTGTAGGAGTGAATATTGGAGCTCTTTAGAGTTCTAAATTTCTAACCGGTAAAGACAGGGTTGAATGAGCTGGTGCTTATAATGATGCTTTGACACAGTCATCAAAGAATGATATCCCGCAATCAGTTGTTTCTTGTGATAGTCTAATTTCCCGTGTTTCAAATATTTTCCTTGAATGATAGTAGTGCTGAACATTAGATTTGGAGAGATATATCTATCCAATTGGAATGTAGGTCTGTTGTTACTCAAAGGCTGTATAATGGTTTTTAAATTGATATCTGTGGTCAAATTTGGAGGGTCTGAATCTTTTGTTATATATGCAGGTTGTATTGCATGGGGTGGTGAACATGCAACTGCCGAATCAGTGGTTGTGGGACATGGTGGATGAATTTGTATACCAGTTCCAGTCGTTCTGCCAGTATCGTGCCAAGATGAAGAGCAAGACTGAGCAAGAGATTGCACTTCTGCAACAATATGATCAGGTGCATTGATGAAAATATTGGTGATGATATTTTTGGAGGTTTAAAGTTTAATTAGTATTCAGTTGTTTAGTCGTAATATCAGAACTAGATTGGTTTGTTGCATAAGGGAAATTAAATGATTCAACTAATACTGTTCTTTAATGGTCGAAAAAACTAGTATATCGGTTTTTATACGTGTATATTATGTTTGCAGGCATGGAATGTGTATGGTGTCCTTAATTTCTTACAAGCACTTGTAGAGAAGTCAATGATTACTCAAATCCTGGAGCAGGAAAAGGAAGGTCTCGAACAGTTTACTGCTACTGATGGATATGATTACAGTGGCGGAAGTAATGTCTTGAAGGTTTTAGGGTATTTTAGCATGATAGGCCTGCTTAGAGTTCACTGTTTATTGGGGGATTATCACACTGGCCTGAAGTGCATAGTTCCAATTGACATAACTCAACAAGGTGTCTACACCAGTGTTATTGGCAGCCACATTACTACTGTTTATCATTATGGATTTGCAAATCTTATGCTGAGAAGGTAGCGTTCATAACCTTTTCACAACGGGGAACTATTATGGAAGTAAATATTTTCAAATTCTAAGTTCTCAGTTCCAAATTATTTGCTTGCTAAAGATTTGGGTTCTATCTTAACTGTTGCTCGAAGGCTGAAGCCTTATCAACAAAACTTTTGAGTTTTATTTCATTGGCTTTCTTAATAGCAGATTGCAAAACCACCTCCACTAGTTCTAAATACCTATCATGTATATTTCAAATATCTTATCTCCAAGCTAACTTCTCAATCTTCCTTCCTTGTGTCGCAACGCTGTTAAGTATGTAGAATGTAGATGTTCTATGACCTTGGCATAATTTGACATTTTTAATCACATAATACTATTGTTCAAACATTCAATTTCTAGATAACTTCTTTCTCAGAATTCTATCCTAAACCATTTGTCTTTCATGCTTTTACAGGTATGTGGAGGCAATTCGAGAATTTAATAAGATACTCCTTTACATTTTCAAGACTAAGCAATTTCACCAAAAGTCCTCACAATATGAGCAGATACTGAAGAAGAATGAGCAGATGTATGCTTTGCTTGCCATATCACTTTCTCTTTGTCCCCAGGTGAAACTTGTTGAGGAGACTGTGAATTCGCAGTTGCGGGAAAAATATGGTGAAAAAATGTCAAGGATGCAAGGATATGATGACGAGGCATTTACTCTTTATGACGAGCTCTTCTCATATGCATGCCCAAAATTCATCACTCCATCTCCTCCAAGCTATGAGGAGCCTCTTGTCAACTACAACCAGGTACAAGGGCATCAATTTAAATTGATACCATTGAAGGGATTGATGTTTATCATGTGGAGACATTTGAGTTGGAATTTTGGACTAAATACACACATATCAATATGTTTAGCTATGCATATGATATGCTCCAGCCATAGTTTAAAGAGGTAGTTTTGAGGCTAGCCTCAAGGCTAGGCGCCGGAAAATAGCCTCTAGGGTGCCGCCTCGCTGATTCCACGTGAGGCTTGTGCCTCGTTCCAGCTGAGGCGCCCGAGGCCAGGTTCCTCAGTTGGGTTTGTGTCAATTTTATTTTATTTTGGGTTTGTTTGTATTGGACTTTGTATAAATTTAATTTATAAACCCTAAAGTAAAAACCCATAGCCTCCTCAAACTGCTCTTTTCTCACTAAATCAGCCACGATGCACAAAGACAGAAAAGAAAAGAATATGAAATTCCCGACTCCTCTTGCTGCTGCTTTTCAACTCCTTAACTCCTCTCCTCCCCTCCAGCTTTCCATCACAGAAAATCCATAAGAATTAAGATTATGATAATTTTTGTAATATTTTCTTCTTATTATTGAGGCTTACACCTCACAAGGGAAATGCATTGAGGCTAGGCTCTGCCTATTAAAACCTTGGTTCCAGGTATATGTTCCTTAAATATCCATTGGAAAATCGTATTTTAAAGTGATTGTATTTTCTAGTTACTTTACATGTTCACAGCATTTGAAGGTTTGTTGAGTCAGGCTCTCATTTATTTAGATTGTGTACATCATTCCTGGACTCCTTATTGGGATCTGAAACAGTTAGGGCTTGATCACTGAGTTTTCCCATGGATTCTTATAGCAGCTTTTGACTCTCCATTTAGACCTGCTTCATGAAGGACATTCATCATTTTTGCAAGGCTGGAATTGCTACCCTTTTCTTGTGATTATTGGTTCCTTCTGAATTGTATAAAATGTCATAAGATCTCTTGCTTGATGTATTTTTTGTTTGTTCTCTACCTGTGCTCGTAAGATGTAAATTCTTGTATGATTGCATTAGTATATTATATTGATCAGAGCTTCTATTGTTTCAGGATGCTTATAGGCTACAGTTGAAGTTGTTCCTTTATGAAGTGAAGCAGCAACAACTACTATCAGGGGTCCGGACGTTCCTAAAAGTGTATACTACAATCTCTCTTGGGAAGCTTGCTGCTTACATGGAAGTAGATGAACCCATCTTGAGGTGTGACATGCATTCCGCCTTGAGGCCCTTTTTCTTTCCCTAACTGTATTGTTTTGACATTTCTTTGTAATCTGTACACAGGACAATTTTGATGACGTACAAACACAAGACACATGCTGTAGATGCTGATGGAAAAATCACTTCAAATGCTGATGTGGATTTCTACATTGATGATGTGAGTTTTATTTGGCTTGATTGTGAACTAAGGCATGATTGTTGAAAATATGTTTTATTCCACTATTAAGGGAATAATTACATGTGTCCACCAACACTTTAACGAACTTTGGACTGTACTATGCAAATTTTATGTTGTTGCAAACTGAATTTTCACCTTTGCGCAAGTTGTTATTACCTATGACCCCCCAGTAAAAGATAATCCGCCGAGATGCTAAAACTAATTTTCGTGAAAACCTTCCCCTCCCCCTCTCCCTGCCCTCTCCATGATTTTCTCTTCTCAAATTTTCATAGAACCTAGTGTGCCAGTGGGGAGTTGTAGGTAGTATTTGCAACTCACATAAAGGTCTGCAAAAAGAAAAAGGTTTTGCAGTACAGTCCAAAATTTGTCAAAGTATTGGCAGACAAATGTAATCTCTAAATCTAATGAAAGCATCTACCTTTTGTTGTTTTCTCCTTGGTCTACAAAATTTATTTTTATTGTAGATTTAATAGGTGCAAATAGCCATTCTTCTCAAAATAGAATTTATATTTCCTCGATCTATCAAAGCAAATAACCATTTTTCTACAAGATTATTGTTGTCATGCATGTCTCTTTATTGCAATTTTAGGTCCGCATACTATCAAATCATGAAAGTAGGCAAAATTTGTTTTCCAGTATGCTACATGTTTGTTGCATTCCAGATTTCATTTGACTTGTTCTTTGATTTCAGGACACAGTCTGTGTTCTGAAATCCAAACCAGCAAAACGATATGGGGATTATTTCATGCGCCAAATCGTGAAGGTAAAACTGAAGCAGCAGATATATGTTCCTCGTTTTCCTTCTTTGATGAACGTGCTGATAATAATACTCTTTTGCTCGTGTATATCTGTGCAGCTTGAAGGGATAATGACCGATATCGACAGGATAAAGCTGGTGTAAGCATTAGAAGTAGCTTACGACATGGATGTTAGATGCTGCTCTATCTGCAAACGAACATGAATAGCGGGGGAAAACGCTGCAGCAGTATTTTAAGGTATCATCCTTGATGTGTGTTGTAGATTTTGAAAAGTAGTCCGTTCTAACTTCTAAGTTCTTAGATTTTGACGTGTGTTATCCATTTTCAGTTTTGTTCATTCTACTAGTCTTAACATCAGTTAGATTTCTGATTATTTAATCCTTGCCTTTAATTGTCTTTTTTTTCCCCGTGGCAGATTTGGAATGTGTTCGCTTTAAATTCTTGCATTTCAATTCAAGTAAATTTATCGCGCAAATTGACTAGCATTTAGGTCTGTATTGCAATATTATGCAGGGAACCCCCATAGAACACAAAAATAAATAAATAATTTTTTCAACTCGTACTAAACTTGATAAAATATCAAGTTTCACGCATCGAAATAAAAATAACATTTTTCGTACTTCACTATTCTTAAAACCAATTCAAAGTACGTACTTGTTAATGCAAAAATTGGAGCTGGCATTACAGTTTAGTGGGGTATGGATGTATTTTCAATACTTGTTGAATTCATTTTCAAAACATTTATAGCTATATCAACGATTCATTCATACATGATATATTGAATAAGAGAATTATTGCAAGGTAAAATCAACCATTTTTCATCTTCAATCAATTCCATAAAACTATCTATTTTAGGAAAATAGATGAAAGTCTGCATATTGATTAAAAAAGTAAAAGCATTTAAATAGATATAAGTATGCATATTTAAAGAAGTGCAGAATACACAAAATGCTAACAAAATAGATATAAAACAAAATTGGTCAGGAAAGTTTGTGAGGTGATGAGATCAGGCTGCTTCAACCTATTGAACTTTGTTAGCACGGCTTATCTCAGGCTGCTTCAACCTTCTGAACTTTGTTAGCACGGCTTGGTCGATCGTTGTCTCTACCGCGAGAATGCTTCCAACCAGAATTCCTACCGCCTCGGTTGTGCCTACCGCCTCCCCTACAAAAACATCAAGTGCAATCTATTAGGTATTTGGGTGCAGTATTCATCTATTATTTTTTTGCTAACTTGTGAACTTCTCAACAGTAGATACTTGTGGAATTCCAAGAAGAATATAAAATATTTGTACTATATTGCCTTTTAGTAAACGAAAAGTGTGCTTGATAACATACCTTCCACGGCTATTTTTGAAGTCACGGTGTTTCTCCTGACCACTACGGAGTGTACCCCAGTAGTCCTTCTCAGCATCACCTGAACCAATGATCACAACGTTAAAAACAAACAAATGTTGACACAAACAAAGGAGATACCAATTCATAATACAACTGTTTGGGTAAAAAGTTAAATATTAGTCGAATCGCATGAAATCCATTACATATGAGGTTACATCATCTAATCACTAGGGGCATGCAGTCACTTATACTCACATATCAAGCAAAACTATTTTCCCAGCTAGAGGCAGGATTAAATAAGATTCTCAACTTGCTAGATATATTTCATGCCGGTAAATTAAACCAAAAAAATAAAACAAAATTTGAGACAAAGCAAGAGAATGTTACATACCAGTCACAGGGTCCAGAATCGCAATGAAATTTTTCACAACTAGACCACCCTTCTCAGTAAGGACAGCAGCAGCCCGAGCTCTCTGAGCAGCTTCAGCATCTTCAAACCTCAAATATCCAGAGTCCGACCCAATCTTGAAATCAATGAACTGCACACAAGACACAAAAGACCCCATCAGATTAGGACTACCATCATCAATTGGATTTACAATGAATAAGTAATAATGAATACCTTAATTTTGCCAAACTTTTGGAAAATGCTTCTTAAATCCTCTCTTAAAACAACATCCTTGTTGTCCATACAAGCTGCAATGTTGGGTCTTTCTTCACCTGATCCAAGATCTTCCTTTTCACTTGGGACATCTGCAGACTTCTCAGTATCATCACACTCCTGGAGTTCAGCTTCTGCACCATTGGCGTCTCTTTCCTTCTCTTCAGCCTTCTCAGAATTCTCTACATGATCCGCTGTATCTTTAACATCTTCTGAAACCTCTTTTTTGGTTTCTTCAGAATCAACTTGAGTTTTTTCTTGGTGTGCATCTTTCTTAGAGACATCTAGATTATCACTTGTCTGTTTGTCATTACCATTTTGCTTCATAGAATCTTCATCAAAGAGGCTCTTCAATGTGAATGCAACAATTAAGCCTTTGGGGTAGCTGCCACAATAATCAACATCAGATTAGATAACAGGAGTAAAAAAAGGACTACTATAAATGCTTATGTAAGAACTCACTCAGGCTCGACATTGGTCTTCTCCTTGCTGTTTGAACCCACTTGGGGTCGAGTTTTTACAACCTCCTCCTCTTGCTTAACTCTTTCTGCATCAAATTCCTTCCTGCACCAAGGTGGTAAAAAGCAGGTTTGATGAATTAAACTGTTGGAGAATTATTAGTTATTATTGATGCTAAACTTAGAAAAGAAATTCAGACACTAAAATGCTTGAAAATACTGGATAGTTCATTATTCCACTGAAATAAGATTATAAGATTGAAGAATAATTGCCAAAGCATATGAATTCACTTGTGCTACAACTAATCTACTTAAAGGTTTAAAAAACATGGCACCATGTTCTATGAGGATAACCAGACGAACTAATGGAAAATCTAAAATCAAATGCATTTACTTGTCGCAGACCCCTCATAACACTGGGGAGTGAGGAAAGTGAAGTGCACTAGGTAACAGGCAGAAAATAGCAACTTAAAAGTTGTAAAGCCGATCCTCTGTGACATTTAGCACAAAGAACAGTGCCTGGTTTGAACAAAAAATTTCTTCCCACCACATAAAGAAACAGGAACAGAATAATAAATGTTCACACGTTAAATGCAGCTCACAAATGTTTTCCAATCATGGAGAAATTTAGAAATTTAGAAAATGAAGCAACATAGTAACCAACATCAAAGAATGAATATTTGCTAAGGCATTCCCATCAGTGAACTTACTTTGGCTTCAGTTCTAACTCAACCCCTGAATAACTCAGGGTTTGCTTCAAAACATTTGTAGCATCTTCCACACTAGAAAATTCAATCAGGGCTGTGCCGCAGAACAACTTGTTGTCAGCAACATGTCGAGGCAACCTCACACTATTGACCTAGCATAAGAAAAGGATGCCAAATTACATGCCATGAAAGGTTTTCCAGTCTCTGGGCCAATGTTTCAAGACTGAGAGACAATGGCAATACAGACAAAATAATTTCAATTTTACAGTAACACCAAGTTAATGTGTTTAACATGCATGCAAAACATTTACAAGAACATCTGCTGAATTCACAACATATATTAGGCAATCATGTTTCTAAATAACCTGACAATGACTGAGTAACCAGATATACCTTAGCATATTTACTGAAAAACGATTCTACATGTTCAAGGTTGACATCATATTCCAGTGGAGCGGCAGCAATTGTCCTGTCATCTGATTGTTTAATAACTTCCTCAGGCTTTGCAAGCTCAGTAACTCTACCAACCTTCTCCCCTTTAACAAATAACAACAAAGAATTGTTACTAAAACCAAAAACTTGTCAGTGTAAACATTATTGATTGATATTATAAAACTCACTAAAACTCACCATCTTCAGAAACCTTCAGAAAAGTCGAGGTCTTCAAAGTTTCAGCCACAGCCTGAATGGTATCTTCTGATACATCTTCCGGTTTCACATCACCTAAACCCAAGTGGCCTCTCATTCGAGAAAATGAGCAAAGTAATGCCAAACTTACCACTGTAGTCCAGTTAAGGAAGCAATTTGTTCGGACATGTGATTTTGAATTTCACAAATTATAGAGGTATATTCTACATGATTTATCATACGGAGCCTCTGAAAAGTCACAGGCTCCAGCTTGTAATCAGCAATTTTCCATTCAAGATTTTCATATTTTTCTCATTACAGTGGGCAAGGTACATGATTTTTAGGTCTCAGCCAAAATAAAACGATTTTGAGACAAAACTTATAGTACTAAAAAAAATTACAAAATTGTTTTGTTTTCTTCATTTACACCAATAGTAAACCACAGTTCCTAAACTTGAAGCTGAAGTTTAGCATAATCTTCTCATCTTATTTTATAACTTTGCTTGTTAGTCTCAAAATAAGAAGTTGATAACAATAGTCACAGTGTGAGTATCCATTAAAGATATACAAAACTCGCGCTCTAAACTAGCTCTGAACTCAATCTGGTGAAGAACTGCCACTTAAGATTTCAAATTTCATCGGCCAAGCAATACAAAAAATTGAAAATGAATAAAAATAATATCGCCTTCTTAAAGTCACAGATAAATTAAAAACGCAATGCACAAACCAGCAAGTCCATGATACTATATACAATTGCGAGAAAAAAGGATACTTCCATCATCATTTTCGCTGATGGTTTTCATCATAAACTTATCCCTCGGCAGATTACTGTCGCTAAAATAGAACTCCACCTATACATAAAAAAAGTCCGAATAAAAACTCGAACAAAAAAAAATCTCATGTTTTTCTCTCCTTCAAAACTGAAACCACAATAAGGAGATGTTGTTGTCACCTGACGAATGACTTTCTTAGCAGTTTCATCGTCCAAAGGCGCCATCGTCGCGGCAGTGAGCTTAGAGAGAGAAAGCAGGTGCTTGTTCGTGAATAAATTGAGAGAGAGAGAGAGAGAGAGAGAGAGAGAGAGAGAGAGCGCAGCGGTTTATTTAGGGTTTTGGATATTTGGGGATGGAGGGTGATTTTAAAGGTTTTTCATGTGTGCGGAAAAGACCAAATAACCACTACTGGTAGTGGTCAACATCCACGATTAACTGTAATTAATTACTTTCCCCCTTTTTTTAATTTGAATTTTAATTTTAATTATCGAATCTGTTTTTAAAAATCCAACTACAGTTATTTATATAATTCTTCAATAATTTTATTTTTCTAATTATCCAAAATTACCTGTGTTTTTTTTTTTTGAGAAAACCTAGTAATTTATTTATAGGAGAATTATCCATCAAGGACCTGAAAGACAGGTAATCTATCGATTCAGAACTCAAAAGATAAAAACTCCCAATTTAGAACTCGAGAGATGAAAATTCTCAATGCAGGACCTCAAAAATCACAAATTTTATTATTTTTTTATTTTTTAGTTAATTTTATATTAATTTTCAATGAAAATTCCTTCAATAATTATCTATTAAATCTAATAAAGAAATTTTAGAAATTAATTAAAAAATAAAAAGAAATTAAAATTCGTGATTTTTGAGGTCCTGGATTGAGAGTTTTCATCCTTCAGGTCCTGAATTAATAAATTACCCATCTTTCAGGTCCTGAATCGACAATTCTTCTTATTTATATATATACATGATAAATTTGTATATGTGAGTAAATCTCATAGTCAAAAATATATTTCTCTCTGAGTTTATTATCTGGAAAAATATGCATACAATATGTGTTTCTAAGTTAAGTATTCATAAAACTAAGAAGAAAACAGAAAACACACTGCTATTAACAACATCTACAACTAATATCTAAGAATCATCTATGAGTTAAACTCATTAATCAATGGCTGATAACTCATAAAGGAAAGAGCACGGGAACGTTGACATGGCTACCCTTCATTGAGATTACTGACGTGACTTGCTCACTGTGGTCCTGCAGAAACCATGAGAACATGCAATATAGTAAGCATCAACACAGAGTCTGTGGTATATATTCACACAAGCATGCAACAAACAACGTCGTCACCTTCCCCCCACCCCCTCGCAAGATGGACCGAGTGGAAATTAGAGGTGGATCTTGGATAACAAGAAACTAAATCATGGCGTGGGAAGGACTTCGTAAAGAGATCGACAAGCTGGAGTTGCGAAGAGACAAAAGTAGGCAAGACAAAATCACGACGATAGTGCTCGCGCACAAAATAACAATCTAGATCAAGGTGCTTTGTACGCTCACGAAACATTTGGTTTTTGGTAATGTGGACGGCAACCTGGTTGTCACAGTGCAAGGAGAGAGGCAAAGAGAGTGGAATATGAAAATCATGGAAAAGATAAGACAATCAAAGCAGCTCCTTCACAGTGGAGCTAAGGTTGCGATATTCAGCCTCAATCATCGACAAAGACACCATGTCTTGTTTATTGCAACGCCATGAAATCAAAAAATCACCAAGAAAGATACAATAACCTGTTAACGAATGTCGCATGTCAGGGTAAGATCCCCAATCGGCATCACGGTAGGTGCGAATAGTTAAAGATGAAGAATAAGCAAAGAAAATACTGGATGAAGGGCAGCCTTTCAAATATGGCAAAACATGGAACGCTGCATCCCAATGAGACTGTCGTGGTGAAGAAACAAACTGACTATGTTGTTGCACAACATGTGAAAGATCGGGGCGTGTAAGGTTGAGATAAAGAAGACGACCAATTAAACGATGATATTGGTCAGGCTGAGAAAGCAAATTGGTAGAATCAGCAGACAGATGTAGATCAACTGGTAAGGGGGTAAGAGCAGAGTTGCAGCCAAGATACCCAACCAAATATACAAGATCAATAACATACTTGCACTAATTGAGATAGGTACCACTAGACCCTCGCGCAATCTCAACACCAAGAAAGTAACGGGCTGAGCCAAGGTCTTTGATTGTAAAAGTCTCATCTAAAGATTATTTCAAATCTTGCAGGCAGTGATGTCAGGACCTGTAAGTAAGATATCATCAACGTAGATGAGGACAACAACAAAGGAAGAACTGGAACCTTTCAAGAAAGGACAATGATCATGGGCAGACTGAGTGAAACCAAGATGAAAAATATGTCCATTGAGTTCTTGATTCCATTCCCTTGAGGTTTGCTTAAGCCCATACAAACTCTTGACAAGTTTGCAAACAAGAGAAGGTTTAGCCTTGGTATACCCTTGGGGAGGAGACATGTAGATCTCATTAGAAAGATGTCCATGAAGGAAAGTATTATTGATGTCAATCTGTTCGAGAGGTCAATATAAATGTGTAGCAGTAGCAATGAAAACCATAACAGTTACTAGCTTAGCTACAGGAGATAAAACCTTTTGATAGTCCATCCCATATAGGGGTGGGACGGTAAGGTATACCTTACTTTTTTCACCATACCTTTACCTTACCTTAGTTGTACGGTATGGAGAAAATCCATACCGTTACCTTACCTTAAAATTCGGTATACCTTCCAATGGTATACCTTAAGTTCGGTATGAAACAAATGGCATACATTTGCCGTACCTTTATTTCGGTATACTTTACCGATATCGGTATACCTTACTAATATCGGTATACCTTATCGACATCGGTATACCTTACCATACCATCCTATAATATATCATATATCTCATATATTTACTCAAAATATACGAAACACTCCTAATAATGATCAAACTTCAACAAAATAAAATAAATATCTACATGCCGTGATAATTAAAGTCCAATAAAATAAAATAGATATAATAATTCAAATTTAACACTCCAATGCAATAATTAAAATAAAAACAACCAAGTGTTACCCAACAAATACAAGAAATATTAATATATTTTATATAAAATATGATAAACTTACTAAATATTACAAATTTGAAATATTGTACTTAGAAATTAATATATTTTGTATAAAATATTATAAACTTACTAAATATTACAAATTTGAAATCTTTTACTTAGAAATCGTAAGGATTATATACTAAGTATTAACTAAGAACACACTTAGCATTACTATGCATTAAGTATAACATAAGATTAATTATAAGTATTAGATGTTGTAAATTTACTATATATTTATAAATGTATAACATATTTACTAGTATGATATATCAATCATATTTTTATAATTAATATATTTTGTATAAAATATTATAAACTTACTAAACATTACAAATTTGAAATCTTTTACTTAGAAATCGTAAGAATTATTTACTAATATTAACTAAGAACACACTTAACATTACTATGCATTAAGTATAACATAAGATAATCATAAGTATTAGATGTTATAATTTACTAGATATTTATAAATGTATAACATATTTACTAGTATTATATATCAATCATGTTTTTATAATTAATATAAACTGTATAAAATATTATAAACTTACTAAATATTACAAATTTGAAACCGTTTACTTAGAAATCGTAAGAATTATTTATTAAGTATTAATTAAGGACACATTTTATTATCATTACTATGCATTAAGTATAACATAAGATTAATTATAAGTGTTAGATATTTACATATATATCATATTTACTAGATATTATATATTAAGTATCTATAATTCACATATACATATATTTATAGAATATCACAAATATACCGGTATATACCGTTAGTTCGGCATATACCGGTATAACGGTATACCGGTATATACCGGTACAACGGTATATGCCGAACTAACGGTATATACCTTAAAAATTCAGTATACCGTCGGTATCCGTATATGCCGGTATACCTCGATTTTTAAAATTCTATACCGTTACCTTACCGAAAAATCTCGGTACGGTATCATACCTTACCGAAAATACCGGTATACCTTAAAGTTCGGTTTTCCGGTATTTTTTTTGGTACGGTAAGTACGGTACGACGGTATGACGGTATTTTTTCCCAGCCCTAATCCCATACTCCTGTTTGTAACCCTTAGTGATGAGCCTGGCCTTGAAACGCCCTATAGTCCCATCAGCCATGAGTTTGACCTTGTAAACCCATTTGCATCCAATAACATGCTTACTAGGAGGTAAATGAACAAGCTCTCAGGTCTATATCTTATCAAGAGCATCTAGTTCAGATTGCATAGCATCAGTCCATTCAGTGAACTTGCCTCAGAAAAACTAGTAGGCTCTTGCAGACTTTGAACATTTGTGAGAAAAGCATGAAAAGAGAAAGAAATGGAAGGAAATAGCTGATAAAGAAAGGTAGAAGGAGAGAAAGAACAACAAGGAGAAAAATTGGAATCAGATGAAGTATGACATATAAAATTTTGTAAATAGGCAGGAGCATGAGTGATCCTTTTACTTCTTCTAGGAAGAAGAGGCATAAGAGAAAGACTAGAAGGTGAATGGGAAGAAGAAGAATCCTCAGATGCAGAAACATCAAGAGAGGATGGAGCAATAGTGGGAGGAAGGGCAGAGGAAGGAGTGGGGAATCAGTAAATGAAGGGAATAACATAGATTAAGTAGGATCAGTAGTTTGAAGAGGAAAGTTATCTGCAAAGAACTTAACATCTATGCAAATAAACACCTTAGAAATATTAAGGTTATACAAGAGAAAACCTTTAAGGTTAGCTGCATTCCCAAGAAAAATGCACTTATGACTTCTAGAGTTAAATTTAGATCTGGTAGGTGAGTTTTTACTGGCATATCCAAAGCACCTAAAAGGAAACAAAGTAGAATAAAGTGGGGTTTTGTGAAGCAAAATAGCATAAGGTGTTTCCCAACCAAGAACTGCAGTAGGAGTCCTATTAATTAACCAAGTAGCATGCAAAATAGAGTATGGCCTAAAGTGACTGAGAAGCTTACTCTGAAACATCAGGGCCCTTGCAACTTGCAACAGGTGCTTGTGTTTTCTCTCCATAATCCCATTTTGTTGTGGTGAGTAAACACGAGATTTCTGATGAATAACACTATGATCCTGAAATAAAGCCTGAGATTGAGAGTTGGTAAACTGAGTCCCATTATCAGTTCGCACAATTTGAATTTTAGTCTTAAACTGAGTATTCACCATCAATATATAGCTTCTCAAAATCTTATGTACTTGAGCCTTGGATTGGAGCAGGTAGGTCCAGGTAGATCTACTATTGTCTTCCACAATAGTGAGAAAGTAGGAAATATGAGAAATATTTTCTTCCTTGTAAGGCTCTGACGCGCGGTCGTTTTGTGCTCAAAATAATATTTGTAACTCTTGTGCCCACATCGAGTGTAGCTAGCTTATGAGTACGGGTCGATCCCCACAAAGAGATGATGTGATTCCACTTTCGAGTCACCAATCACTAAAGGGGGTTGGTTTTGTGTTGTCACCTTACTAAAATATAAATCTGCAAAATAAACTAAAGAGAATATCAAATAACAAAAGTTCCAGCATTTGAACTAGAATCTGGTTTAAGTTTAATTCACTCGATCATGGGCACACCGAAAATATGACACTCCATATGAACAAAAAACCCTCAACCAATCCCAGCAAAGAGATTATATAACTCATGCTCTATTCCTATAGCAGCTAGAGACTCACAGTGGATAGCCTTTGAGCGTATAATGCCCCGAACCAGAGGTGGGCCACTCCCTGGCCTTCTTGGAGTGGGGATTGACACTCCTTACCTTTCTTTAGCTCGGGTGTTGGTGTGCCCTCTTCAGTCTTTATCCTTTCTTTTCCTTATGGAGGGCTCTGACGCGCGGTCGTTTCGCGGTCAGAATAATTCTTAAGAGAGAGTTATCCTTATGCCCACTGCAAGGCATAGCTAGCAATGAGAGTAAGTGTCGATCCCATGAGGAGCTGCGAATCTTATCTTCTAATGTCACTTTTCCAAAGGTTTTGAGGGTTGTTGTGGTTTCCGTACTTTGTATGAAAAAACTATAAACTAAAATAACAAAACAAGAAAAGAAAAATATTAATCGTAAAGGTATTCCGGATTAGAACTCAGATTCGAACTTAACAAACATTTGACCGATCATGGGCACGTTGATTACTTATGTAAATCTAATTATTTGGTTAAAGGTACCGGATCTCTCTCAACGTACCCAATCTATCCTTTCAGTTTAGCTTAGAGGTGATCTCTCATCCCCTAAACCCTAACCTGTTGCCCAACCCCGATCTCTCATATGATTGTAAACAACAAGGTAACTTTATGCCCTAGACAGACCCAGATTTACCTAGACACTAATCTCTCAGATGCCCTCAGTACCCGTGATGTATCTCATCCCTTTATGACCAACACACAACTACGATTCATTGACCATTTATAGAAATAGTGAATACAATTCTAATTAACGAGTGATCAGCCACAATTAACTAGCTTAGCCCACTTTAATACAACAAAGAAAACGATTACACGGTGGAACCAAATTCACACAGTTTATGCCCATAAGCCTCACGGTTCTTACGTGTTCATTAAATTCTTATCTTTGTTCAACCTAGAATAATGAGTCTAGCCGCTCATGCTAGACTTAGAACAACAATAATAATTAATAGAATTAAAAGAAGACATAATTTAAACGAAAAACTTTCTTATATTAAACTGCAAAAAGAATCCAACAGCAACGCTGGATTTAATAACATAAGCTGGAAATCCTAAATGCCTGCGGGCATAAGGCCCGAGATAGAATGCAGAAAATAAAATGCAAGTAAAATAAAACTATAAAGTGTGTTGATTGTTCGAGTGTATTCGGTCTCTGCCATGAAAACTACTTATATAGGAGTATAAAACACAAGGTAAACTCCCCCACAGGCAGAGGAATCTTCAGCCCAATTCGCAGCCACCATGCCCAAGACTTTCCATATCTAGCAGATTCTTCCCTTATTTAGAAGATATTGTGTTGCAGATTCCGTACTCTCCGTGCCCTAGTAGCGCCGACATTTAACTTTCCTTGTAGAGCCGATCCTCCTTCTGAAGCGTCAACTTGCCTTCCGCGGCTCTTCTTTCCTTCAGCGGCTAAGGTGCATTGCTCCTGCTGTAGCTGGCATTTGTTTCCCTTGTGCCCTATCTCCTTTTCTTCTCCTCTCAATCACCCTGGGTTTGTTGTGGGCACGATCACGAACTTCTCCTTCAACTTTTGCTGGAATGGTGGGCGATTTCCGCCAAGCTCAAGAGAGAGCTTTTCGCTGAGAATTGTTACCCATCTTGGTATCATTGGCATCCGAATGCCCTCCAGAAGTGATTCTTCTGCCTCCTGCTGCCCCTTGTGCCCATTCTGGCTCTTTCTGACTCAAAAATACAAAAAACAAAGGACAAAAGAACGAGAAAAAAGACACAAAAATATGAGAGAATTTGGACTTGTCAGGCTCCCTAGCTAATTTCTCACCGACCTTCATGGCCATTGCCTTGCCCACCATTTTCTTGGGTGGCGACTCTTCTGATTGCTCATCCACTAATGTTCGAGCCTAAGATGGCTCACTTTGCTCCTGTTGCTGCTTCGTAGCTTCCTCCTCTATTTTCCCATGTTGAGACTCATCAGGCTGCACATATTTAGCCGGAATGGGCTCTTCAACGACCTTTTTCCCTTTTAGTTTATCCAGTGCCTTCTTTTTTTATCTCTACGGGCTGGGCTTCTTCAGGTTGGGTTTTCTCAGTACGGAGGTCTTCCAACTCCTCCAAATACTCATCAAGTGCCTCAACATGCTCGTAGTCTTCCTCTTCTTCCATAACTTCTTCAGATGGCTCAGATATCGGAACCCTATCCGTTTTTTTACCATTCCTGGTAGTCATCTTCTCAGCTTCCTTTATGGGCTCTTCACCTACCTCCTCTTCTTACATGGCCTCCATAGCAGTTTCTTCTTTCAGTTGTTCCTCTTGAGAGCATCTTTAGTGGTGAAGAGTTTGGAGAGAAATCCGAAAATATATATATGTTGATGTGGAGGAGAGAGGGGGAAAGTAGGGGAGAGAAATGGAGAGAGAAATAACAAAAGTGCTCTCTCAAATAGTGGGTCCCACTGAGAGTGGGATTGGGCAGGAGGTGAGATACACTCTCCGATCTAAGGGCGAGGCGTGTGTGACACACTCTCCAGATGAGTGAGTGAGATAATGGGGCCCACGTGATAGTTGTTGTCCCCCACCATTGCTTCTATTTTTAAATATAAAATGGTATAATATATGTATATATGTATTTGAGATAAATGTGGTAGATGAAAATGTTGAAAATCAAGGCACTTTAACTTCTTCTTCTTCTTTTTCCTTTTTTTTTTCAACCGTGCGAGCAACAGTTGATTTCCAAAAGTTATTTTTTTCTTTATTTCACTTTTAATTGTGTTGTATTTTTAATCGTTTCATAATTCCATAATACGTGCTATTAATTATTGTTCAATTTTTTCTTAGACGTTTTTATAAAATCCGATATGTATTCATATTATTCAAATAAAATATATTAATTAAATTATTATTAAAAATACATTACAACAAATTTTGTAAGTTAAATGAATAATATAGAGGATAAATAAGAGTGATATGATGGTGGGACCCATGAATAGTTACTTTTGAGGGAGTATTGTTGGAGAAAAATATGTTTTGAGAAAGTAAAAGAGAGAAATGTTGATGTGGCAGTGACGTGTCATAGATATTCCTGAAAGTGGGATAGCACCACTGTGGATGCTCTGAGACGGTGTGGCGGAGCTCATCTCTAGCGCAGTTTCCTTCTCAAGTGCGGCCTCCTTTTCGGGCACCGACTTCTCCATTGCTTTGCTTGTTGCTCCCACCTCAGCTTCAGTTTTCTACAACCTTCATTTTCACTGTTTTGCTCAGAACTGGCTCTTCAGTCATAGTGGGAGTTTCGAACTCCAATCAGGCTTTGGCACTTGCTTTGGGGAGGTCTTTTTGCATCTGGTGTTCACTATTGTTGCTTCTTAAGTGGGAGTGAGAGTTATGTTTGTTGGAGGGTTTGGGGAAGATGGCTTAGAATTTTTAGAGAAAAACGAAGAGAATGAAAGTGATGGTTTATATTTAGTGGGCTTATTTTAAACATTGTGTACTGTAGCTTTTATATGACCGCAACTCTTCAAATTCTAGAGTTTTAATCGGATCGGCGTGCCCACATCAAAGGATAAGCATTATCCCCTGAAAAATCAGAACAAACTCTATCCCTTCATAATGCCCTTCTCTAGAATCCCTATTTTTAAGTGATTCTCTTATCTCTTGATTTCTCTTTCCTTATCTTAACTTGCAAATCACATCTTATCCAGAACAAGCATAAAATTGCTCATAAACTAGTTAAATTAACTGGAAACATTATTTAATAAATTAATGACAAATTAAAACAAATCAAACTTGGGTTGCCTCCCAGTAGCGTCCTAGTTACTGTCGCGGGCACGACACCATCCATTCTTAGGCGTAAATGGGCTCCACGAGCTAGACCACTCCGACATCCTGGTCTGAATGCCCCATGTAAGATTTCAGACGATGCTTATTTACCTTGAAACGCCCTCCAGTGTCCGGATTTTTCAGCTCAACTGCCCCATTGGAGCATTCCGCATACACTTCAAATAGACCAACCCATTTTGTCTTCAGATTCCCTTCCATGAGCTTAAACATTGAATGGTGCAAGATTACTTTTTTGCCATGGGAAGAATCTCTTTCTTCTGATTACTTAATCATGGAGCTTTTTCATTTTTTCTTTGTAAAGGATAACGTTATCATAGGTCTCCATTCTCATTTCTTTCAGCTCTTGAATTTGAATTTTTCTGAAATACCCAGCTACATCTTTATCCATGTTCAGCTTCTGTAGTGCCCCATCGCGCCTTGTGTTCCAGCTCTATTGGTAAATGACAACATTTCCCAAACAACATCCTGTATGAGGACATCCCAATTGGAGTTTTGAAAGCAGTTCGGTATGCCCACATGGCATCATCCAGATGAATACTTCAATCCTTCCAACTGGGATTTACTACCTTCCCAAGTATGGCTTTAATTTCTCGATTTGAGACTTCAGTTTGGCCATTTTCCTGTGTGTGATAGGTTGTTGTGACACTGTGGTTTGCTCCATATTTCTTCAGTAATTTCTCCAGATTTTGGTTGCAAAAAAGGGTCCCTTAATCACTGATGATGGACCTGGGCACACCAAAACGGCTGAAAATATGGGACTTAAAAAATGCAACAATTACTCTTGCATCATTTGTAGGAGTAGCTTTAGCTTTTACCATTGGACACATAATCTACTGCCAGGATGATGTAGTGGTTCTCCTTAGAGTTCGCAAAGGGACCCATGAAATCCATTCCTCAAACATCGAAAATCTCCACTGGCATGATTGGTGTCATGGGCATTTCATTCTTTCCTGTGATGTTCCCAATTCTCTGGCATTGATCACACCTTCTGCAGATGTTGTGGGCATCCTTAAAAACTGTGGGCCAAAAGAACCCACAGTCCAGAACTCTTTGTTGTTCGATTTAGTCTGAAATGCCCTCCGCAAGTGTAGTTGTGACAATGCTTCAAGATCTCCTCTATTTCATCATCGGGGACACATCTTCTTATAATTTGATCGGCATATCTTCTCCATAGAATATTGTTATTCCATACGTAGAACTTGCTCTCATGCCTCAATTTATTGTTTTGATACCTCGAGTAACCAATAGGTACTCTCCTGACATCAAAAAATTCACCACATCTGCATATCAAGGCTCTCGTGTGCCCCTTGATAAGTGCAAATGCTCATCAGAAAATTATCTATAATGGACATTTCATCTCCTTTTTCATTTAACACCCGACTCAGATGGTCAGCTACTAAGTTCTGTGCTCCACTCTTATCTTTTATCTCAACATCAAATTCCTGCAAAAGTAGGATCCATCTTATTAGTCTTAGTTTCATCTCCTTCTTGGCCACCAAGTGCCTCAGTGCACCATGATCTATGTAGACAATGCTTTTGGCTCCCAAGAGATAGAACCGAAACTTCTCGATGCAAACACTACTACCAACAAATCCTTCTCAGTAGTGGTGTGATTACACTGTGCCCCATTCAGAGTTTTAGAAGCATAGTAAATTACGTGACTTTCTTTTCCTCTTTTCTGTCCCAATACAGAGCCCACAGCGTAGCCACTGGCGTTACACATTATCTCAAAGGACATTCCCCAATCTGGTGGTTGAATAACCGATGCTATGACTAGTTACTTTTTCAAGATATTGAATGCCTTTTTGCAGTCTTCATTGAAATTCAAATGAGAGATCTTGCTGTAACAAGTGAGTGATAAGCTGGGCAATTTTTGTAAAATCTTTTATGAACCTCCGGTAGAATTCATTGTGCCCTAAGAAACCTCTCACTTGATTTACTAAAGTGGGATATGGTAATTTTTCAATGATATCCACTTTTGCTTTGCCAACCTCAATGCCCCTCTCGGAAATCACATGGCCCAGTACAATGCCCTCTTTAACCATAAAGTGGCATTACATGCCAAGAGCATTGCAGAGGTGAAAGGGCATTCTGCGATTGGTAAATGTGCCGAATGGGCACGTGAATGTTATTTCTCCCGATCCTCTTGATTCACTGCAATCTGCATGTATTCAGAATATCCATCCAAGAAGCAAAAAAACTTGTTTCCTGCGAGCCTCTACAGCATTTGGTTAATGAACGGAAGTATAAAATGATCATTCTGTGTGACCGTGTTCATCTTTCGGTAATCAATGCAAACTCTCCAGCTAGTTTGCAGTCTTGTGGGAACAAGTTCTCCCTTCTCATTTTTCACAACATATATTCCAGATTTCTTGGGCACAACATGGATTGGACTGACCCACTTGCTATCGGAAATAATGTATATAATGCCTTGGTCCAGTAGCTTAATTATATCCTTCAACACAACATCCTTCATCATTGGATTTAGCGTCCTTTGTAGATCACAAACGGGCTTTGCATCATCTTTCAATAATATTTTGTGCATGCATACTGCTGGGCTAATGCCCTTTATATCGGCCAACGTCCATCCGAGTGCCTCCTTGTACAGCCTCAACATCCTCAATAGGCGATCTTCATCAGCTGAGCCTGCACTAATTATCACAAGGAGAGTCTCATTATCTCCCAAATAGGCATATTTCAAATGCCTCGGCAATGCCTTCAGTTCCAGCGTGGGTGCTTTAACAATAGAAGGCATCATCTTATCATCATTTCTCCATATGGGCACACCATAATCCACGCATCCATATGACATTTCTTCCAATGAGTACAACATCATGATTCTCTCTTCTATGTCTTCATCCTCCTTCAGGGCATCCTGGTCAGTCAGTCCATCCCATAATGCCCACTCTAACAATTCTCTATTGCTAACCATGGATAAGGTAGAGCGGCTCGGGGGATGAAATGAATTCATAAAACTGCAATTCTTTGTATCTGGGGATGCTTTAATACTTCAAAGATATTGAATGCCAAATTCTCCTCATCAAACTCACACGTCAGTGTGCCCTTGTCCACATCAATCTTGGTCCGAGTTGTCTTCATAAAAGGCCTTTCCAGCAACAAAACTGAAGATTTCGAAGTTGTTGTGCCCATATCAAGCACATAGAAATCTGCTGGGAAGATAAGATCATCCACTTTCACCAACACATCTTCGATCAAGTCTTCTGGATATATTTGATCAGTTGGCTAACTGAATGACCACATGGGTCTCCTTTAAAGGTCCGATCTTTAATTCTTTAAACACCGACATGGGCATTATGTTTATTGATGCCCCCAAATCCAGCATGGCCTTTTCCACCTTTTTGTCTCCTATTATGCAGGGAATCATGAACATCTCTGGATCATCACACTTTTTAGGTAGCTTCTTTTGTATCATGGCTGATACATTCTCCCCAACTAGAAACCTCGCATCATCATTGAAGCATACCTTTTTGGTACAAAGTTCCTTTAGAAACTGGGCATACCGTGTCACTTGCTTTATTGCTTCGATCAGTGGAATATTAATTTCCACCTTACTGAAAACCTTCAGCATCTCCCTGGTTTCTTTTTCTCTTCGATTCTGTGCCAATCTCCTTGGAAAGGGAGGTTTCTCTTCTCTATAATGGGCACTTTGGCAAGCTGCTTGATTTCCGATATAGGCACAAGGTAGTTCTGTTCAGCTTCTTATGCCTCGTTTTCTATGGGTAGTTTTTTCACTTATTCTTCCAAGGGCACATCGTTCTTTTCTTCTACTGGACTGACCATCTCTAGAAGCTCTTTTCTAACTCCTTAGAGCCACTTCATTCACCTGCTCTCGTGGATTTTCAACCTGAAAAAGAAGCTTCCCATTTTTCTCATCCATCTTGTTCATGGATTGTGTCAATTAAGCTATTTGTTTGCTCATGTGCGAGAAACCAGCTTAGATTTCTTGCTTAAATTTTTCATTTTTCTCAACCATGGCATGCACAAGATCTTCCAGCCTTGGCCTCTTCTTCTCTTCTAGCGGTGGTGGTGGTCGCATAGGTGGTCCATCCTCTGGTCTCCTCCATCTGAAATTCTCGTGGTCTCTCCAGCCTGGGTTATAAGTCTGGGAATGGGGATCTCATCTTCTGGGATGCCTATTCTGGCCACCTAAAAACATTCACTTTTTCCACTTCATCTTGAAGAGTGGAGCATTCATCAGTGAAATGAAGCACACTCTTGCACACTCCACAGGGTCTGGGCTTCTTCGCCATGCTTACACCGGACAAGATCTTTTTGATTTTATCACATAATCTATCAATCATACTGTCTTGGTCCGGTGCCCTCTCTGATTCACTTACAACCCGAATGCCCTCTCTACCGAAGTCTTGGTTGTCTTCAGCCATCTCCATGAGAATTCTAAAAGCTTCAACAGGCTGTTTGTTCAGTATAGACCTTCCACATGAGGCATTCATAATCGTCCTCTCATGTGGCCTCAATCCTCCGAAAAAGTACTGAATTAAATCGTGTTTCGTAATCTAGTGATGTGGGCATTTTACCAACATTGCCTAGAATCTTCCCCAATAGTCATAGAAACTCTCGTTAGTTTTCATCTTCAGGCTTTCGATCCTTCTTTTCATTTCTTGCACTCTGGATGCTGGGAAATATTTTTCCAAAAACTTCTATTGAAGTTATCTCCATGTGGTCACAGTGCCAGTCGACAGTGTGTATAACCAGTCCCGTGTCCCATCTTAAAGAGTGAAGGGTAACGAGACCAACCATATATACTCCATTCATCCATGGTCGGATGGTTCAGTTTGGCAAACCATCTCAAAATCTTGCAAATGTCTTTGTGGATCCTCTCCGAGCATTCCATGGAATTTCGGTAAGATTTGGATAAAATTTGCATGAATATCTCAGTTCTGAGTCACTGCTGGGGGTGTAATGCCCATCAGGTGTAGATTCATGTTAGTCAGAAAGACTAATTGTCTTAGAGTTCGATTGTCTATGTCTGTTGTGGCCATGTTGTGGATTTAGCCATTCTCAAACTGTCATTCCTTCTCGTGCCCTGTGTCTCCTTGATCTTCTGGTCGTGGTGTGGGCTCACGAGGTCTGTTTGCATCTCGACGTGCCCTCTTCACTATTGCCCTATTCTTTCTCGAAAAGTTTTATCTATCTCTAAATCGTACAATAGAGTCTCTTCTGAAGAGCTCATAGGCATCAACTTTCAGGCACACCAACTTGGAAAATAAAATCACTGAAAATCAGCTCTCCGGCAATGGCGCCAATTTTGATTCGCGGTCGTTTCACGCTCAAAATAATATTTATAACTCCTGTGCCCACAGTGAGCGTAGTTAGATTATGAGTATGGGTCAATCCCACAAAGAGCTGATGCGATTCCACCTTTGAGTCACCAATCACTAAAGGGGGTTAGTTTTGTGTTGTCACCTTACTGAAATATAAATCTGCAAAATAAACTAAAGAGAATATCAAATAACAAAAGTTATGGCATTTGAACTATAATCTGGTTTAAGTTTAATTCACTCAATCATAGGCACACTAATTTTCCTGCATTATTAAGTCATCCAGTTATGGCGACCAGATTCCTCACTATGTCTCTTTATTCATCCTTTCAGTATAGGTTTAAAAGTGATTCCTCATCGATCAAACCACTAACCCATCACCCACCTCCTGGTTCTCCAAAGAGATGTAAATGAATAGGCAGCAGTGTGCCCTAGACAAATCCAAGTTTGTTGTGTTCACTGATTCCTCGTGTGCCCACAACAATCCACCGATTTTCTAATTACAATATAAATCAACACATAGTCACGATTCGCCAATTCAATTAATGTTGGTGTGTCTTCTATATCTAAAGAGTGATCAGCCACATTAGGCATTTCAAACACACACTCACATGGAACAAGACCAAAAATTGACAGAAAGAATTCATGCAGTAATATGCCCACTCGGCCTCACGAGTCCAGAACTTAACTTAAACCATTATCTATCGTTCCACTACCAAAAACACGCTCATACATAACGGATAAAATCCGTTATCTATGTTATTATATGAGTGTTACGTATACTGGTGTTATGTATGATTGCGCTCATACATAACGGAATAATATCCGTTATCTATGTTATTATACATAACAGTTATAGCAACAAACATGACATCGGATATTACGTTATCTATAACTCTCATACATAACGTTTTCTTCCGTTATAAAAAATTAACTTCCTCCGTTATCTATGAACTTTTACATAACGATTTTTTTTCATACATAACACTCTTCATTGCGTGATCTATTACTGTTATATATAACGGTTTGTACCGTTATATTAATGCTTTTTCAGGTTATGTATGTTTTGATACATAACAGATTTTTACCGTTATTAAATATTTTTAGTATCGTTATGTATGTCTGCTACAAAATTTTTTTTATAGATTTTCAGCAATTAAAATAATTCTAAAACAATAAAAATAACTAAAATTCCCATAAATCATCGTATATCTAATTCAAAAAATATTCATACATTCATCCGAATATAATCAACATTCTACACATTTATATCGAACTAATGTCAAAACAAAGATTACATATATATTGCAACTAGCTAGCTAGTCATTTCAATCGGAACAACCTTTTTTATGATTGAGAGGCGCCCATCCAACTCAACTGCTCAATTATAAGCCTTAGATTGTCAGATATTGAGTGCAATATCAAGACATGTTCTACAGTTTACCTGCAAGCTTAAAGAAAGAAAAGGACAATATACATAAAATCTGCAAATCAGCTTTCTAAATTGCAAAATATATGTTAAATGTGTTCGCAGCAAGAAAGATTGACTCACTACAGTCATATCCTTCGAGCAGTCACTTACAAAATCATAATAATCCAATAGCTGATCAATCAGTTTCATGCAATATATATGGTGGTTGTTGTTCTCAAGTAAAAAGTAAAAAAGTAAGTACTCACTCTGGATCACTCAGCATTTGAAACTGATGGAAATACCTATTGCGAATAAATTCACATAAATCATCATATTTAATTTCAACAACTGAGCAAAGATACATCCCTTCTACTTCAGGGTATTCAAAAAGGAATATGTGAGCCCTTGCAACATCATCTATGTGCACGAAAGATATTTTATTTGTTTTTCAATTCATTGCCTGCAGCAAAATTCAAAAAAGAGTCACAACTAACCATTATATGGTACCTTTTTCTCGCTCTCCTCATGATAGTAACGCTCCTTAGGTATGTACACCTCATTCTTCTCCCTTGTGGCATAAACCTCTGGAGAGAGAGAGAGAGAGAGAGAGAGAGATGTGATCGACTGATGTCCAAAAAACGAGAGAAGTGTTATCTCCCGTGCACCAGAACGAGATATGTTCTCTGAACTAGTCAAATCAACTAAATTCAACTTGCCACATTTTATTAGTTCTTCGCATTCAAGTGTTGCTTCCTTTATATGGATTGTTATGGAAAAGAGAGAATGTGATCGACTGATGTCCAAAAACAACTCAGTTAAGCTTTATTTCAGAAAACCAGAAGAACTATGCAAGGGATTCCGAGCAGAAACATAATAACTACCTCGATTGTTTGTTAAGTAGAGTCTCTGCAGTTTGATGCTTAGCTGACCCCCTTTCAAGTAAAGAGAAAATCTCACTAGCATTTGCCACAATTTCCTCTTCTAATCCTCAGTACATTTTTTTAGTAAAAACCACAGTTTGACAAGGTGAATACTTCAATACTTGTTCCTAAAATCAAATAAAAGAGGATAAACATATTATTGCCTACAAGCTTAGTACAAATTCATTGATTACATGCATAATTGTCAAGGGAAAATGGGAGAGATAGACAGATAATACGTTCTGCATTAATATGAGTACCTAATGAGGAGCTAGACTAATACTAATTGGAAGAAACTCCATCTCTCTAAAACAGCACCATTTTTTTTCAGATTAAATGAAAAAAACCAATCATAGAAACTCATTTTCATAGAAAACTGGAGGAGAGGGGAAAAATTATTTCTTCTGTTCTTTCCTTTCTATTGGAGAAGGACTTTGATTTATAGAAACCAAATTCCTCAAAAAATCAGAACACAAAAGAAGCAGTTCCACGTTAATCTAAGATCACAAACTCTAGATAAAAACCCATCATCGTTAAAAACAGAGAAACTAAAGATCATAACAATGTTCCGGATTGGAAAAAACGGCGAAAAGGAATAAATTTGAGCGAAAAGATTCAACCTTCGCAGAAAACGACATACACAAACACAACCCACAATACCCTAGCGGAGAAAAAAAAACTGAAAAACTATAGAAGAAATGAAGAAAAAAAAAAGAGCTTACTTAGAAGTAGAGCGAAGTGGGCGCAAGCCTGTAAAGCGCAAACAAACATTCATCATTTGTCATTGGAACTGTTGGAGGAGAAAATTAAAGAAACAAAAAAAAACAGAGTTCTTCGAATCAAGAAACCACTTACTTACTAATTAATGGGATGATCATTAAAAATAAAAATTAAGATTGAACAAAATTACATAATCAAAAATAATAAAAACAAACTCACCTTCAACAGCAGCATTAGGCGATGCATATCGTTTCTATGTTCTTGCTCAGCTCCTCCAGTATCTTCAGCCTCATCTGCTCGCTTTCGCTCACCTGAAGTAGACATAGATACTCAAACTAGGAACATTATTCAGCCATAAATTGTGTACATGCATTTATAGTGTCAAAAGACAAGCTTTAGCTACCTCTTTGATTGGAGAGAACATAAATATTTGATCAACTCCCACTCCACAAAGAAAGGGAAAGAAAATGATATCACAGGCATCAATAAGAACTGATGAATTAAATCCCTTCATAGAGTGTTGCCATTTAAGTACAGAGAAAATTTGTGGTCACTATATCATCATAATATAATCTCGTTTTCATAATTAAAAAAAAAAATGAAAGGGCAATGTTAGGCTAACCTTGGAGGCAAAGGTTCCTTAAGGCCATTTAAGAAGCCCTGCAATCATTTGCCCGGTTTGGTTGCAGTCATCATCAATAGCCTACATAAATCTGAGCATCAGAAGCAATAATCTGAGGAAGAATCTTATAGAATAAACAAATAAACATAAAATTATTGGACAATAGGCCTACAACATAAAACTCACATCAGTAGACAAAGTAGATAAAATCAAAGCAGAAGCATACAGTTCTCCCGAGGCATAGATAAAATTCAACTTAGTGAAAAAAAATCACTAATATCATGAAAGCCCATCAAAACTCAGAACAGTTGGATAAACATCTTCTCCTTGGAGCTAACACAAATTAAAATTCAATTTGTCCAGAGATGCTATGCAATTAAAATATTAATCATGATGCAATAAAGTATAGACACCATCCATCTCAACGTTTCATATATGCCACAAAGTTAAAAAATAAAAAAACAAAAAGACAAGTAAAAACACCAGGCCACATTCCACGCAAATGGGCATAAGCATTTTGAAAAACTCTAAGAATGGTTAAGTTATAGCTACTTCAACATCCAATTAGCATTAAAACAAATTGATTTAGGATCGATATATCAAATATATAACTGCATTTACAACTGATTTAGTTAGGTCTGCTTGAGTTGAATCGATCATATCATCACAAAAATCTAAAATCTGACTTGAACCTAAATTAAAATTAGGGCTCACAAGAATCTAGGGAAATTGAAATTTTGAGAGAGAGGAGAGAGTACAGACGTGAGAGAAAGAAAGTGAATTGAAGAAATAAATCATTACCAACAACAGCAAAGCACGTACGAAGGGAGAGCGGCGAGTGACGGCGGGCGAGGGGACAATAGTGGGAGAGTGAAGGTGGCGGAGGGCTTCAAAAGTGGTGGATTCAATATTATTTTTTCAAGACAACGACGCTATTTCCACCGAATAATTACACAACTATGAGCGGCGGTAGTGAGATGTCTCATGTTAGTGGCGACGATGGTGGACGTCTCACGGCTTGGGAATTTTAGGAAGATGAAGAGCAGCGGGAAAGATATATACTTAGAAAGGAATTGGGGATTTCAATTTTGGAAATTTTAGGAAGAGAAAGAGCAGCGGGAAAGATATATACTTAGAAAGGAATTGAGGACATCAATTTTAGGAATTTTAGGAAGAGGAAGAGCAGCGGGAAAGATATATACTTAGAAAATTTCAGATGTATATAATTTAATTTTGAATTAAAAAAATAATAATTAACACATATACATAACGGATATTCATAACATTAAATGTTACCATTATATAATATGTTTAAACATAACACAACGCATAACGGTACCAAATGAGCGTTATAATTGTGAACAATATGTAACACTCACAGATAATGCAAGACCCGAAAACGTTATATATGATCGGAGATAACACTTCTCTCGTAACAGATTTTTGAAATATGCGTTATCTATACAAAAAATGCGCTTATACATAACGGATATTTTAAATATCCGTTATGTATGAAGTGTTATATATGAGAGTTTTTTTGGTAGTGTTCAAACACCGGAAATGAAAATCTAGCTACTCATGCTAGACAGAAATAAACTTGCATAAATTAAAGACATAATATAAGAGAACTTACTGAATTAAATATAAAGGAAACTCAACTCTAACGTTGAGCGTATAAAATAGATCCTAGTCTCGTGGGCATAAAGCCTCCCGGATTATTTTTGCTGCCTTAGTAGCTTAAAAGCAAAAACGTAAATAAAAATGCAATAATGAAATATTGTATCTTAGAGTGTCTAACTCATGTTTCCAGCAAATGAAACTTGTTTAAATAGATTACCATCCGAAATTCAAATTCCCCCACAGGCGGGAGTCTTCAACTGTCTCTGGGATCGGCGTGCCCTCTCTACCAGATTAGATAAATCTTATCCAATGGTTGTTGAGAAAATCCCGCTTTTTCAGGGATTAATTCTCATCTTCTCAACCTATTCCCTTAAAGCAGTCCTTCCTTGTACAACCTCTTTTCCGATTGACCTCTATCATTCACGCTTCTCTTGACTCAACTGCATTCTAAGAAATTCGCATGTGCCCTCTCCAAGCCTTGGTTGAATCTATATGAGTAATGTGGGCACGACATTATCCAGTCAGCTTCATCCATATCTAATATGCCCATTCTACCTCCCGAATGTTGGATGATGCTGAAGAAGTTCCCGAGTGCCTCTAGATGTTGTTTATGGTGTTGAGATATGCTTCAAATATTAGGCAAAATGCCTCTTTTGCCAGATTCGACCTGCGAAATGCCCTTGACCAAATACCCGATTCTTTTCAAATAAAAAATGACTAAAAAGGACATTTAGATCAACTAAGCCCATAAAAACATGAAATAAATAGACTTGTCAGGCTCCCATACTTCCACATGGATGAGTTCAAAAAGAGTTAGACTTCTTCTGTTCAGCAAGGGAAAAGGTAATCGTTGTTGTTTTGCCCTATAACAAATATGACAGTCTCTGAATTCTTGTTCTCTTTAGATGGGGTAAATGTCTCATAGAACCAATGGAGGGATGACCCATGATCTCATGTCAGTGCCGCAAACTATAATCTAAAGTAAGGTGGTTGGAACAAGCTATGTCAGAAATATCATGCTTGATAACATAAAGTTTCTCTTTCATATTTCCAATCCCCAGTAACTACTCATGTTGCTTGTTTTTAATCAAACAATGAGATGGGAGAAACAACACCTTCCCATCTATGTATTTTGTTAATTTCCCAACAGAAATCAAATTGTGAGTAAATGATGGTGCAAACAGCATTTTATGCAGAACAATTGAATCATTCAAATGTACTTCTCCTGTGTAGTATGCTAAGACCACAGAGCCATCTGGTAGAAAAATCTTATGTGGTTCACTAAGCCTCTTTAATGTACGCATGAGTGTTGGATTACAACACATATGTATACTTGCCCTAGGATCTAAAATCCACTCAGTCTGTCTGATATCATCCATAATGCCAAATGCATAATGTCCCATGTAAGACTTTGGATCATAGTCTGTATCTATATCAATCATGTTAGCAATATTAGATGCATTATTGTTTGATACAGACTTTTGCATGTATGTGCTAAGGAATTTGGCAATCTCTGTCTGAATGACCTTGCTCATATCTGTCATGGATCCAAGCTCTTGAGAGCTAACCTCGTCCTTCATGCTAAGATGATCATCGTCCTCAATGCAGTTGGCCTTTTGCCTTATATTTTCAGATTTAAATTTTTTGTACCAGTCAGGGATCCCAATCAATTCAAAGCATTCAGATTTTTCATGCCCATTGCCCGCACAATGTGAGCATTTAAGTTTTTATTTTTCCTTCTTGCTCAACCTTGATCTACGAAATCCATCATTTTTATTTCCAAAATTTATTGGATTACTGTATAAAGCGTTCTGCTCCATCTCAGTTGGACATTGTGAAGACACATCCATCTGTTCCTCAACTTGAAGGACCATAGAGCAAGCTTGACCGACGGTAGGTAATGGATCCAATATTAGAATCTGATTTCTAATAGCCTCATAGCTGTCATTAAGTCCCACAAGAAATTACATAAGCTTTTTTCCCTCCTCATTGTGTTTGTTTAAATCAGCTGCACCACAGGTGCATATATGACATGGAACTAGTAAATGCAACTCATCCCACAAAGCCTGCAGATTGTTGTAATATAACAATACAGATTGGTTTCCTTGTCCATATGTGGCTAACTCTCTTCTCAATTTGTACAAACTAGGACCATTCGCTCTTCCAAACCTCCTATTTAACTATACCCGCAGCTATTTAGAATTATCTATATATTAGAATCCTCTTCCAAGCTCATTAGTTATCGAATTAACTATCCAGGAAAACACAAGGTAGTCTACCCGTAACCACTGCTTATAATCCAAAGAATTCACATTTTGTTATAGCAAGGATCCATTTATGAAATCAAGTTTATTTTTGGTAGCTAAACCTCTTTTGATAGATTTGCACCAACTGTGGAAATTTCTGCCATTAAGTAAATCTGTCGTGAGCATCATACCTGGGTGGTCAGTCAGATGTACATATAGAACACCGTTAATTTGATCATTGTAGATCGCAACTGCTCTTCGATCATCTCCTTACAGATTTCTGTCATTCACATGCTCCAATTGAGTGTTTATAGACTTGTTACTAGCTACTCTCTCCTTGATCATCGTTTCCAGCTGTAGTCGCAATTATGTGAAAACCTCCTTCATCAACAAACAATTCATTCCATGGCATCCTGCGATTCTGCTTTGGCATGGTTCAATTGCTACTTCAGATCGATCGATCAATCGGTGTAACTTTCTACTCTACCTCTCAAATCTAGAATTGCCAATTAGAATCAATGTGTTTGTGGCTCTAGATACCATGATAAATTTGTGAATCGTATTTATGAATAAATATATAGTCAAAAATATCTTTCTTTCTTAGTTTATTATCTAGAAAAATTTGCATACAATCTGTGTTTCTAAGTATTTATACAATTGAGAAGAAAACAGAAAACACACTTGCTATTAACAACATCTACGGCTAATATCTAAGAACGATCTATGAGCTAAACTCACTAATCAATGGTTGATAACTCATGAAGAAAAGAGCACGAGATCGTTGACGTGGCTACCCTTCATTGAGATTGCTGATGTGGCTTGCTCACTGTGGTCCTAGAGAAACCATGAGAACATGCAATATAGTAAGCATCAACACAGAGTCTGTGGTATTCACGCATGCACTCGATTGCATGCAACCAACAACGTCGTCAATACAATTTGCATGTTTGATTATTTTTGTAAAACACAGACTTACTATAATACCATTTTGTTTTATTTTTGTATCTTTGAATCCGAGACCAATAATTATATGTTTGTAAATTAATAACTATATCACACTTTTAATTTAATTAAAATTGAAGAAAAGAAAATATGATGCTCTTTTAGTTGGGGAGAAGTCTCTCTCTCTCCCCTACACATACTAGAAAAATATAAAGGTTTTTTTCAAGAGAAAAATATTAAATTATTTTTCATGCTAATGAGTTATTTATATTAAAAATCGCGACATTTACATAATTTTGTAAATACAATATGATCTTGCAATTATTACAAACAAAACACAACTTTCAATACTTATTTTGCCAACTCAATATGTTGGTAGTGAAAATTTATAAAATATAAATAATATTTTTATTAATTTTTATATATTTATTTAATTTTGGAATCTCATAAAATCCAAAATTAAATAAAATATTTAAATAATAAAGATATTATTATATGATAAATATCAATTTCTTTGGTAGCAAGTAAATATTTTTCAAAAGATATATATCAATTTCCAACAGTCAATGAGATAGTGTCACATCATCCCTAGATCTCTCTCCCTACAACTATAAATAGGGCATTCATATCAGTTGAAAAACACACCAGAAGTCATTTGAAGAATTCAAGTATTTGAGAAGAAATTCCATAAGTGAAATTCTGTCAAATATTCAAGGCGTTCTTCACCAAATTCCTTCCGAAGACGGCAACATTTCAACCCAAAGTTGGTGTTTGATCCGAAAACAAGGCGTTGGCCCTCCGAATTAACGTTATCAAGTCCAAATATCAAGTCAAATTGTCAAGTCCAAATATCAAGTCAAAGAAGATCAAGGATACAAATCTTCCCCGAAAACTTCAAAGGCCAAGTTCAAACAACAAGTTTGAGAAAATCAAAGAGACAAGTTTAATCTGAAGATTTCAAAGACCGTTTAAAGATCAAGAAGTTTTGAAGAGAAGAATTAGATGAAAAATAGAGATCGGATTCATATAATTACTTTTGATCCAAATCATTTTATTTATACACTTTTTATACTTTACCAAATTAAATATAAAAATTTGTGTTACACAATATAATCGTGTTTTTTAATAATATAATTTAATACATAGGATGTACATGTATAAATTTAGTTAGAGACATGGACTGAATTTACAATAAATAATTTGTGAAAAAAAAAGGGAAGCTGATAAAATGATTGAAAAACAACGACTTGGTTATTTTTGGGCCATCACTGTTCTCAATTTCATTAGGGCCATTGATTTGAGCAAAATGGCCCAAGTATAATCGGATATAAAAAGAAAAACAAATAAAAAATAAAAATACTACATTTCATTAAAAATTTATACATACCAGCGGTAAAATAATTGTGATTAGTTTTTTTCTTTGGGTTTCCACGCTCATGGTTATGCCTAGAGCTGTCAAAACCGGCCCGGCCCGATGGGCCAGCCCGACCCAGCCTGATTTTGGGCCGGGCTGGGCCGTAAAAATTTAGGCCCGATTTGATTTCGGGCCGGGTCGGGCCGGCCCGAGAGAAAATATAGATTTTACACGTAGGTCCACGGGCAGCCCGACCCGGCCCGAATTTTGGGGCCAGGCTGGGCCCATCAATTTCAGGCTCGAAAATGGTTCGGGCCGGCCCGACAGTTTGACAGCCCTAGTTATGCCTAAGACTAATATGTCATATTTTTTGTATTTTTAATAAAAAATAACTTTTTGTATATCAAAATAGTGTCTCAAATATATAAATATATATATATATACACCACGTGTGTTTCAATCGAAATTATAAGAATTAAAAAATAATTTTAATCATTAGAGTAATTTTGTCTTTTGAATTATTTTCTCTATTTTTATAGGTTTAATTATGATAAAAGACGTAATCTTTCAGACATGAACTTTGAAACGTTGCAATTAAAATACAATCTTATAATTTTTTACAAAATAGATACCCTCAAATTTGTCAACGAACAAAAAATGAATGTACGTGAAATATTGTAAAATTATATAGATATATAACATAACCATAATTGGAATTTCATTAATACAATAAATACCGATATGAAATATATTGTTTGATTTTCATATTATTGCAAATTGTATCTATTTTGCAAAAAAAAAAATTGTTTTAATTGGAACATTTTGAAATTCGTGTCTAAATTATAAATTGTATCAAAATTTATGTATTTAATCACGATTAACTCAATTAAATATTGCAAAACCACAATACTACTTTTTCTGTGATTTTTAGTAATCAAACTTGCTTTATAGCTCAATTATAGGCCATCGTGCTTTGCCAGTCCTACCCCATTAGAACCTCCCAATTCTATATCTACGTAATTTAGCATGCCAAACATTTGTACAAATAAGTGAACTGAATTAATTTTTGTTCATTTGTCCTTAACATTTTCATTAATTTCCCAAATCTACAGCGTTTCACTAGGATTTTGTATTTAAGTAGGATGTATGCAGATTACATCATATGTGCCAATCTATATTACATTTTCCGCGCTACAATTTTTTTTAATATATTTTAATTGAAAAAGAATGAATCCTAAATAAAAAAATTAAAGTTAAATTAATCATAATAAATTGAAATTAAAAAAATTGAAAATAAAGTTTAGCACAAAGATTAATGTAATCGAGGCTTCCACAGAGGATCTGAAATCGAATGTATGTCCTCTCGAATACATCCATATATACTATAGAGATTCTTTTATAAAAGAAGACATTCCAAGGTTAGTACTCCGTCTTCTCAATTAAAAATAAAATAAAAAAGGATGTATGATTTCAAAAAATATATAATATCTTTAAAAAATATTAGAATGAAAAACCTTAAAGAATTGTGGGCTTTGAAATTGAATCTGATAAAAGCATTGATAAACCGCAGATTAAACTGTCGACCAGCCCCAACAAGAGAAGGAAAATAGGGGTAGAGTTTCTTGAATGTGGCCCTAGAAATTCCACGAAATCAAGGTTAATTAGCTCTATAGAGAGAGAGAGAGAGAGAGAGAGAGAGCATTAGCAAGGCAGAGCAACCATGGCTGATAACACCACTCAAGGAATCATAACATGCAAAGGTAGGTGATTTCACTTCATCCATAGCAAAATTCATAAATTTTGAATACAAATTAATCTCAACTTAAGTAGCTGTGATAATTTATTTATTTTTATTGCAGCCGCTGTGGCATGGAACGCATTTGAGCCACCGAGGTTGGAAGAAATTCGAGTCGAACCACCAAAATCCACTGAAGTTAGGATCAAGGTGTTGTGTGCCAGCATGTGCCATACAGATTTCATTTTTTGGACAGGCAAAATTCATGTAAGAAAATTGGTTTTTAATACAAGTTTGTTTGTTTGTTGTTTTTATTTACAATGATACAAGGTTTTATGTCTCCCTCTTCTTCATTAATGATCTCCTTTTTCTTTCTCATGTCATGTTCGTGTTTCAGAATTTGTTCCCTCGGATCGTTGGACACGAAGGGGCCGGGTAAGTCTCTATTCCTATGTAATATTTCATGTATGCATTAAACACATGAAAATGAATGTTTATATGTTTATGTTTATATATCAACACACAAATTAAATTATAAACCACGAATCTCTACATTATATTCACCGAGAATATCAATGATTAAAAATGCATGCGGAATCAGTGCCGGACCCATAAATTTTATGCAGGAGGTCCAACTAACTTACAATAATACACACAACTCTAAAAAATAATAATAAATTAATATATAATATTTTTTATCAAAGTTAATATACTTTTTTTTTCTTTAATTATGTTCCAACACTAAGAAATCAGCTTGTTAACAAAATTATATGGTTGTACATTATTTTAATAACTCACAATTGATTAGGTGCCCAAATAATTTTTTTCGCATTTAAAATTTGTCGTCATAATATTGCTCTTTTAATTAGATCATATAACTAAGTATATTTAATAAAAATAAATAAAATATGAGTCATATATGCAAAAAAGTTAACTTTAAATGACCCAAATTGAGAATTAGAATAAACTATAAACAAAAAACACACAAGTGTAGAACTAAAAAAAAAAGAACTCAATTATGTTTGAATTTAAAGTGACTGTAAATTTTAATTAATTTTTAAATGTATATAATAAAGGTAATCATAAAGAATGAGATTGAAGAATATAATGACACTTAGTAGCACATAAATGATGCATGAAATTTAAAATTTGTTTAACTTATTAAAATTTACTACAATAATCTTAATTTCTAAAAGAAAAAAAGAGAGAGGTCCGCCTCTGTGCGGAATGATCCTGAATTTAGAGTACTGCCAAATGGGCTAGCAAGCCTGGCTTGGTTTTCCTAAAACTACATGAGTCAAGTCCGACCCATGGGCCCATTTAGCTCGTGTAAACCCGAACCTAAAGCCCTCGTTTTTCGTGGGATGGACTCAGTCCAGCTCAACACATTTCACAATACCTATTTTTAAAATTTGAATTGGTATGGATCTTCCAAAAAATTGCTTTATAAAGAATGAATACAAAATGCATTAATTAATTTTACCCTCGTTTGGGATCATAATCATAATATATGCGTTTGTGTGTGTGTGTGATTTTTAAGTCGATTCCTCAACAAAATTAAATTCTTTTTATGATATCTACACCCTATTTTCATGATTATTTGAATTGATACTTTTAATAGTCGAAAATTAAACTTAATATATCACTTTAATTGGATTTCTATAATAGTTATGCACATTTTATTTATACATGTAAGTTCCCATACGTGGAATTTTATTCCTACACTTGAAAGGCAAAAAAACAAAGATCAAAACATATTTGGACATGTGCACATTGTGAAAATGGCAGTATGATTGAAAGTGTTGGAGAAAAAGTGAGAGGCCTCAAGGTAGGAGATACAGTGATGACACTCTATGTGGGAGAATGTGGAAAATGCTCAAACTGCAAGTTGGGTATGTCTAACTTCTGCTCCATGTATCCAATGCAATTAACTGGCCTAATGTATGATGGTTCATCAAGAATGTCCGTTAAGGGCCAAAAAATATACCACGCATTTAGCTGCTCGACTTGGTCTGAATACACGGTTGTAGAATCGAACCTTGTGGTTAAGGTAGATCCGAGGATATCTCTTCCCCATGCCAGTCTCCTTTCCTGTGGTTTTACAACAGGTTATGGAGCAGCCTGGAAAGAGCTCAAAGTTGAAAAGGGATCAACTGTTGCTGTAATAGGCCTTGGTGCTGTTGGACTTGGGGTATAAACACATTAATTAAATTGGATCCTCTGTTTTCCTCTGTTTTTCTCTATTTTCCTCTGTTTATGGAGAAATCAATGCAGGCTGCGAAGGCATCTCAGATTCTAGGAGCCTCGAAGATTTTTGGGATCGACATAAATGAGATGAAACGTGACAAGGCGAGAGCTTTGGGGGTTACGGACTTCATAAATCCTAAGCATTTTGATAAACCTGTATCAGAACTGATCCATGAGGCCACTGGAGGACTAGGTGTGGACTACTGTATCGAATGTACGGGCACTCCCGCCCTCCTCAACGAAGCCATTGCAAGCACGAGAGTGGTATCAACACTCAGCCCAAAACAACGGGGCTCTTTCCTACTATCACTGCTAGTTTTGTTCTGTTTTCCCCTGTTTGCAGCATTGTCACAAGATTATGTTGAATGAGGCTAACTTATTTTGCACGTTGGCATACGAGCAGGGAGGAGGGGAGGTAGTCTTGGTCAGTGCAGGAGTTCAGACGACAGCGGAGCTCAACTACGTTAACCTGTTGGTGGGGAGGACTGTTAAGGGAACAACCTTTGGTGGTATAAGAATTCATTCAGATCTTCCTCAAATTGTTGAGAAATGTATCAACAAGGTATAAACACTGTCTCGAATCATTATATTCTCGACTGCTGTAGCATGTCATGTAAGAAGAATTGTGTTGCTTTTTTTTTTCCGCAGGAAATTGATCTTGATGAGCTCATAACTCATGAGGTTTCACTTGCTGATGTTAACAAAGGATTCATGGAGTACATGAAGCAGCCAGACTGTCTCAAGGTTATGATCAAGTTCTAAGGGGAAATTAGGCAAATTGAATGAAATTTTACTTTATTCTGAATGTGCAAAGTCAGAGAAAAAAGGGGGCTGCGCAGGTTCTATTAGGCCGACGATGGAGTATGATTAGTTCAACTCCAGATAAATAAGTACGATTGTGATACAATAAATTTACATGACTCATTTATTAAATGCATACGAGTATTTTCACTATACTCTTGAAAAATTTACATATGAGATACAAGACCAAAGTAAAAAGTATTATTAGCAAGATACCATTTAGGCTGCTATTTGTTCCGATATTTGATTCGATCAAACTATTCGACACCATTATGACTATTACTATGTATTGAATTGATTATTCATGATGTTTAAATAAACACTTAATTGCTTTTCAGATATTTAATCACCAACATACTGCTCATAGTATTATTGCATGTATCATAAAATTTTTAAATCAATTTAGAATGTTAGATAAAAAAAATTCAATTTGTTTTGATAATTTCAAGTGCTAATACAGCTAACATGCATAAGAGAAATTATTCAAGCATGTAATCCAAATTTGAATGTTAAATATTTTCATACTAGATATATTGCACATATTTTAAACTTAAGTGTTCAAGATGGACTTAAAATTTTAAATAGTTCAATTCAACATATTCGAGATGATGTTGATTATATTCATGGGTGGGTTAGGTTGAGACGTAGGGAGAAAAGATTCTGTAAGGACCAAAGTGCACATCTTAAAATATTTAACTTAGATGTACTTCATAGGTGGAAATCTACATATGAATATAGAGAACTATTAGTTTCTTTTTTTGCTACACATGTTGATTCATTTATTTTATTATCTTCATATTGGGATAATTGTTATGAATTGATGGAACTTTTACAAGTTTTTCAACTTACAACAAAAGATTTATTTGGTGTTTATTACCCTACTGAGTGCAAATTTATGTATCATTATTGTTTAATTGCTGTCAAATTTAATGCATGCAGTCATAAACCAGATTTGATAATCATGATTCAAGTTATGATACAAAAATGGTTAAAATATCATATTGCTAATATTTTGTTTGGTTGCTAAAATCTTAGATCCACATTTAAACTTGTTGGAACTAATAACATGATTGATATGTATTACAAATTTTTAGGAGCTATGAGTTTTTTCGGTGCATGTGTATTAATTTACATTTGCCGATAGCTGATGAAGTTAAATTAGATATTTTTGAATCTTAAGGATACGAAAAAAAATATGAAAATAATATATCTAGTCAAACTCGTCGTCTTTCTAGTAGTAATTTTTCATTAGGATTAAATATGCTATACATAAATTTTTAAATTTTTTTCAAAGTAGGGAGAGTGCGAGGCGTAATCAAAATAAATTAGAAATATATTTGCAAGGTCATTATGCCAAATATTGAAAATGCAGGTCTAATTAATTTTGATGTTCTCAAGTAGTGGTCCTGGAATTAAGAGCGGTATCATTTACTTGCGATTATGGCAAAAGAGATTTTTACAGTCCCGACATCAACAGTTGCGGTTGAACATGTTTTCAGTGAATCCGGTTATATATTAGACGAGTGGAGATCAAGCTTGACATCGGATCATCTTAAAACACAAATGATGTTGAAGGACTAATCAAAGACCGACCTAAGAGAGCAAGAGAACCACTGAGATGATTTGATGGATGGCCCGCTGATCCTAGTTAGCTCAGTGAAGCCGAAGGAGGAAGGAGCCAAATCGAAGACGAATGGGACGACGACCTCAACTTCTAGACTCAACAAGGAAAAAGCTAAAATGAAATACGGACGCTTTGATTCCAAGATAATGGATACGTAGACAATTTCATTTGAAGTGCAAACCAATTTCTAATTATTTCTTTTTCTCCCTCAATCGGTCAATTATAAATTGTAATTTAATATTAAGTTGCAAGTTTGTAATTTCATAATTTGTAATTGTAACTTTTAAGTTTGTAATTTCATAATTTGCAGTTTGCAATTTTTCAAAGTTTGATTTCTTAATAGTGTCAAATTATAATGTCATATTATTTGTCATTTATCAAATAAACTTATATTTTTGTAAGTTGTAAATTATAATGTCATCATATTATTTATCAAATAAAATTGTCATCTTTTTTAGTTTTTAAATTGTAATTTTGTAATTTAGTTAAATTATGCAAATTATAATGTGATAATGATTAATGGTTCATAAGTTTGAATTATTTTAAAAAAATAGAAATTGTCGGTTAACCGGCACAAACCGCCCAAACTACAAACTGTCGGTTACAATTTGAAAATCGTAATCGTGCTCCTCCGATGGATAGTGCGGTTCCGATTTGTGTTATCCGGAACCGGCTAACCGCTGGTTTGTAATCGGAACTGGAATAAATCGGAACCGCGGGCAGGTCTAAAACCACCGATATAATACTTGAAAGCCTCCTTGGAGCACCTCTGCCCATCCACCATCTGCTACTGAAGTTTCGCATCTCTACTTTTGATACTTTCAAGCAAGGATGAAAATATCGCTATCGCAACATATATCGCAACTTCAATTTTACGGATATATCGACGGATATATCGATATCGCATATCGATATCGCAGAAAATTGAAAAAAATGACGGAAATCATATTAAAATCTTGGAAATTTAACATGAAATTTTAGGAACTATTATGACATATTATTATGCACATATTCCACTAATTTTTTTGATAGAATTGTATTTTGAAAGCAAATATATAAATAATACATTATATAAATACCGTCTGAGACAATACATTTGACAAAATAATACATAATACAACTAAAATGACTAAATAAACATTATAAAGTACAATTAATACCAAAATGAGGATCTATGAGGTTCAAATATAGTAGATGGAATGTCATCTTGTTCTAAACAATATTGATACCAACTTATCACGTTCGGGTAATTATGGATATAATTATGCACATGCGCTTGATATGTTTCTTGATTTCTTCCAACAGCTTGACCATGAATTGGATAATGTCCACTGACCCAATTATTTTGTTGATACACATTTTGAGTAGTCCAATCAATTTGTGAACTCCCATATGTGTAAGAAGCATATCAATATTGGAACATATCACTATGATCAGTGTCACCCATATTCATAGAATCAAAATTTGGCAAATAATTTATATTCAATCTTAGATTTCAATTTCGTGTGATATATGTGGAGAAAATTTTAGTGATTTGTCCATCATGTCCTCTAACTGAAAAAATGAAAAAAATAAAGTCGGTGCATGTGCATCTCACTTTTCTTTCTAAGACATTCGTTGATTTCCCGGTCTTCTTTCTCTTATATTTTTTTTGCAAAGTGAATGTCTTTATAAAGCAAAGAATATTGCAACTCAAATAATTACATTAAAGACGTAAAAAAGATCACAAAAATATATAGTATTAAATAAAAATTAAAATATATTATAAAAATATTAAAAAAGTCGCGATATCTTGCGATATATTGCGATTTCTCGTCGATACTCAGAAAAAAAGATATTCCCCCAATATCCGTATCGCAATATCAATATCTGCGATATATCCGCGATATATCCATGATATTTTGCGTTATTTTCATCCTTGCTTTCAAGTAGCCGCCGAAAAATCCGTGAAAATAACCGCGATTTCAATAGAAATAGGTTTTCTTTGTTGGTTTGTATAGGGATTTTTTTATGCTCCCAAGCAGCCGCCAGAAATCTTCCTTTCTCTTACCAAAGTTTTTTGGCTAGTAACTAACTCTAGTTTAGCATAGGGAAATGAATCGATGAGTCCAATTCAATGTATTGATAGCATGCCAATCCTACCTCACTAGAACCTCATCATTGTGTATATATATATATATATATATATATATATATATACACGTAATTTAGCATGCCAAACATTGTTCCAATACGTTAGTTGGATTAATGTTTGTTTATTAGCCCTCTATCATTTTTCAGTAATGTTTGGCAGCAGCTTTTATTTTTATATATATTTTCCCAAATCGACAGCGTCTCACTATGACTTTGTTATTAGTGAGCTTTGTATTATTATTTTTATTAGCAAAAGTTAGTTTTATTTATTTATTTTTTTATTTACACACCCGACCTATGATATTGAGGGTAAAAATGTAGAATGCATGTGCTCAAATACATCCAAACTATGAAGTCCCATTTACAAAAAAAAATGATATTTCGAGATCAAGACTGAAAACCGGCCACTCCTTCGTTCCAACTAAAAAAACATAGAATGTGTGATTTCAAAAACTACATAATATTTAAAAATTTCTTAAATGAAAGGCTAGGAAAAAAAAGTTGTGTGGGAAAATTATTTCTAGAAAATGAAGAAAATGAATATTAACAGAGTATCATGTGTTTGGATCATAAATAATTAAGGAAATTATCAGGATTCTCATTTCAGTATTTTGATTCGAATTAATCGAGTAGAAAATAAAATGTCAAATGTGTTTATTAAGATAAATTAATAATATTGTAAATTTGTAGTCTAATAGTATTCTTCACCCATTTTATGATGAGAGACCGGAATTAAATCCATTCTTCTCATCCAATTAAAAAAATATATAATTAAAAAATATATACAAAATAAGAAAAAATAATAATTAAGAAAATATATAACGCAAGCAATTGATTACCAAAAAAAATTGCATTAATTTTGACAAAAGTAATTCTGTAACTTGTTCCAAATATATTTTTCAATTTTAATTTTATTTAATTTATTATGATTCAATTTAACTTTAAATTTTTATTTAGGTTCATCCTTTCCCGATTAGGATATATTTAAAAAAAAAAAACTAATTGTGGCATAAGAAATGTAACATGAATGACGTGAGGATTTGATATGAGAATAATAGGGGGTAGAGTTTATTGAATGTGCCCCTGGAAATTCCATGAAATTAAGTTAGCTCTAAAGAATTGCACATCCAGTATAAATTGAGGATAAAAAGAGCATTAGCAAGGCAGAGAAACCATGGCTGATAACACCACTCAAGGAATCATAACATGCAAAGGTAGGTGATTTCATTTCATCCATAAAAAATTTCATAAATTTTGAATACAAATCTCAACTTAAGTAGCTGTGATAATTTATTTATTTTTGTTGCAGCCGCTGTGGCATGGAACGCGTTTGAGCCACCGAGGTTGGAAGAAATTCGAGTCGAACCACCAAAATCGACCGAAGTTAGGATCAAGATGACGTATGCCAGCATATGCCATACTGATTTCATATTTTGGACAGACAAAATTTATGTAAGAAAATTGGTTTTTGTAACAATACAAGTTTGTTTGTTTGTTGTTTTTTTTTACAAGAAATAATAATGATGATACAATGTTTGTATACATGTAAATGCTGTTTTATGCATCCCTCTCCTTTTTCTTTCTCATGTCATGTTCGTGTTTCAGAATTTGTTCCCTCGGATCGTTGGACACGAAGGGGCAGGGTAAGTCTCTATTCATACGCATTTCGTGTATGATTTAAACACATAAACATGCATGTTTATGAACATACAAATTAAATTATAAATTATGAATTTCTAGGCCATATTCACTAAGAATATCAATTATTTAAACCGTATCTGAAATGATCCAAATACAAAGTATTTGTCAAGTGGGCCAGCCTGGCTCTGGCTCTGGCTTAGGCTTGATTTTCTTAAAATATATAAGCTACCCATGGGCCCATTTACCTCGTGGGCCGAGCTCAAATCTAACCCAGCCCATTTGATAATTCTACCTAATCTCAAAACTTATATATTAGTATGGATTTTCCACACAATCACTTTATGATAAGAGAATACAGATTGCATTAATTGAATTATCGTCATTTGAGGATCATAACCATAATGTGTGTGTGTGTGTGTGAGAGAGAGAGAGAGTGATTTTCAATTCGATCTCTCAACAAAATTAAAAATCTTTTTATGATATCTACCTTCTACGAATTATTTTCATGATTATTTGATTTGATATCATTAATAGTCAAAAATTAAATTTTATAGATCACTTTAACTATGACTTCTATTAAACACATACACATTTTATTTTATATACGGAAGTTCACATACCAGATTTTTTTTCCAACACTCAGTGTGATTGAAAGTGTTGGAGAAAAAGTGAGAGGCCTCAAGGTAGGAGATACAGTGATGACACTCTATGTGGGAGAATGTGGAGAATGCTCAAACTGCAGGTTGGGGAAGTCTAACTTCTGCTCCATGTATCCAATGCAATTAACTGGCCTAATGTATGATGGCTCGTCAAGAATGTCTGTTAAGGGCCAAAAAATATACCATGCGTTTAGCTGCTCCACTTGGTCTGAATACACGGTTGTAGAATCGAACCTCGTGGTTAAGGTAGATCCGAGGATATCTCTTCCCCATGCCAGTCTCCTTTCCTGTGGTTTTACAACAGGTTATGGCGCAGCCTGGAAAGAGCTCAACGTTGAAAAGGGATCAACTGTTGCTGTAATAGGCCTTGGTGCTGTTGGACTTGGGGTATAAACACACCAATTGAATTGGATCCTCTGTTTTTCTCTGTTTTCCTCTGTTTATATAGATAAATCAATGCAGGCTGCGAAGGCATCTCAGATTCTAGGAGCCTCGAAGATTTTTGGGATCGACATAAATGAGATGAAACGCGACAAGGCGAGAGCTTTGGGGGTTACGGACTTCATAAATCCTAAGCATCTTGATAAGCCTGTATCAGAACTGATCCATGAGGCCACTGGAGGACTAGGTGTGGACTACTGTATCGAATGCACGGGCACTCCCGCCCTCCTCAACGAAGCCATTGCAAGCACGAGAGTGGTATTAACACTCAGCCCAAAACAACGGGGCTCTTTACTACTATCACTGCTACTTTTGTTCTGTTTTCCCCTGTTTGCAGTAGTCACAAGATTATGTTGAATGAGGCTAACTTGTTTTGCATGTTGGCACACGAGCAGGGAGGCGGGGAGGTAGTCTTGGTCAGTGCAGGAGTTCAGAAGATGGTGGAGCTCAACTATGCAAACCTGTTGGTGGGGAGGACTGTTAAGGGAACAATCTTTGGTGGTATAAGAATTCATTCAGATCTTCCTCAAATTGTTGAGAAATGTATCAACAAGGTATATACACTGTCTGGAATCATTATTTGCCCAAAATTTTCGACTTTTGTAGCATGTCATGCAAAAAGAATTGTGCTGCTTTTTTTTCCGCAGGAAATTGATCTTGATGAGCTCATAACTCATGAGGTTTCACTTGCTGATGTTAACAAAGGGTTCATGGAGTACATGAAGCAGCCAGACTGTCTCAAGGTTATGATCAAGTTCTGAGGGGAAATTAGGCGAATTGAATGCAATTTTACTTTATTTGAATTTTAAAGTCAGAATAAAAAGGGACTGCGCCAGCACATAGGTTCTATTAGGCCAGCGATGGAGTATGATTAGTTCAACTTCAGATAAATAAGTGCTGTTGTGATTCAATAAATGTACGTTACTCCTTAATTATAAATGCATACAGAATTAGCGAGTATTTTCACTACATAATAAAATCAGAAGAGACCAGAGAATAATCAAGTGAAAAGAAGGTATATATTAAAATCCTCAATAGTGGATGAATACATATTTTTTGGGACAGTAGAAATTTGGAATAAATGAATTTCATAATAAAAGATTAAATGACACATAACGTAGCATTAGTATACAAAGTACAGTAGAATGCCGTCTACCTGCAACTCCTCAACAGATAAGAGGATGGAGTTGCAACACTGCTGCTTGAGAATTTTCTATTTTCCTTTCCAGGTGTTGTGCATTCACTGAAATCAAGGGCACGTCTCTCCGTCTGCAATTGATTATCCCAAGTTAATTAAATGACGGTAACATTTTCAACAAGGAAACACAAGAAACTAAGTTTATGAACTTCTGAATATTTTAAAGGAGCTCGCTGCCAGGGCCTAAACCATTCAAAACTTTCATAGAGGAGAAGCTAAGACAGTTTACAAGGAAAATTCAGGACACCATACCATCAAACTTGAAGCTGAAACGGAATGATGTTCTCTCTGCATGTTTGGAGTGTAGTCGTTCTCTTTTTCTCCTTCGTGTTTTGTGAAGCATTTCCCCTTGAATAATGAATCTGGAGTTTCATCTCCCAACACCTCCTGGGCATCAGCAAATGCACCGGCAGTCTGCTCGCCCAGTTGTTTCATTAATCCAATGGCATCATAACTTTGGTTCCCTGGGCTCAAAAAGTAACCAATATCCTACAAAGAATACATACTAGGAGATAAGATCCTGGTGGATAAAGAATGTCTTATAAACATATTGCTTGATTACTTGGTCTTCCCAGACCTCAACAGTTATATCAGTATCGACTCTGGGTCCTGGTACGAAAGTGTTAACAAACCAAGGTGATTTCCAAGCTGAAGGAGATTCTATGCTCCTCTTGAATGGTGTTTCAACATACCTGGAAACAGAAAATTAAAAAAAAAAAAAAAAAATCCAAACTGAAAATGCACTGCTAATAGAGAAAACTCGTGAATTTCAAAATGGCAACAAGAAAAAGCCTTCAAAGCTACATGATACAGCGGCAACCATCTTACATGACGTTGTTTTCAGATGCCATGCCTTTGCCAGAACATTCCACTTTCTTTGCTGAAGGACTCAAGGATTGGAGAGATGTAGCTATTTGCAAACTAGTGTCATCCTTCTTTGTACATAGTTGAGGAGAGCATAGAACAGAAAAACAAGAAGTCTCAGCTGAATCTCCTGGTTTAGATATAGATTCTATTCTCCTAGTATATTGATTTCCAAGAGCTTTGGCACTCGGACACATTGTTCTACCACCCTTAGTTCCAAAGTGGTCAGGAGTAAAGAATACCATGTCATTCATATCATGTTCAACAAGGATTCCAGACAACTCTTTCGCCTGTCACAGAAGAGTAGTACAAGATTAGATTATTATATAATGACAGAGACAAGGAAAAACTCATTTGTAACATTATTGTGATTTAGTACATGAGCTTTTACTTAAATATAAATAAAACAACATATTCAGACCAAAAATAAAGTAAAATTTATTAACCATGACTACAACAGTGATAAGAATTAAGATATCTAGACTGAATTTTTCTTTTTCATCAAGGAAATTGATAAACCAGTAGACATTGGGCGCATGGTTCATACAACAAGCTAGCTTTCTGCTTTTTTCTTGGTTATTTCGTTGGACAAATCAACTTCAGTGCATATTAGCATCATTGCCCTTTAACCAATTCACGTGGAGGGGGAAACCAGAAAGCACTCACCTTATCCATGACATCTTTACCCATAGTGTTAGTTTTGACTTCTTCTGCAACACTCTGTTCTGTTTGCTTTTCTGAACACTCACTGACATTATTATCTTTCTGTGAGATTCTGCTTCCTGAAATGAAAATGCTTTCATTGCCCTCATTCTTTGACTGTTCACAAACAAGGGCAACATTTTGTTTTTCTATAAAATCTCCCTTACTGTTTGGACCTTTCTGGTCTTCCATACATTCATTAACAAAAACTTCTAAACAAGAAATTTCATTTGTCAGGTTTGAAAATGATTCAGGCTTAGAAGAACCTCTAAGCTTCTTCTCATCTCTCTTTTCTGACAAAGGAGACAGCAAATCACGGTGTCTTTTCCTCAATATTGATGGTGTACATGTAAAACTTTTGGCAGCACTTTTCAGAACAGCTACAGGACTATCATCTCTAGATGGTGAATCCCAAAGTTTGAATGGCGTCGTGGAAGATATCATCAGTTGGCGGATACCAAGTGGACTGTATTCTTGATGCATATCACTACCAGATTGTACAAGATCACAACTGAAAAAAGGTATATCCAAGCTCGGAAAACGAGGAGGCTCGTAGAATAAAGCCCCTGAGTCCTTCTCAACTGTTTCTTCGTCCTTGGGAGAACAACATTGTAAATCATTCAATGGTTCCAACACAAAATCATTGGCAGGAACTAGTTTTGATGATCTCTTGGCCTCATCAAACTTATCCTCACGAGGAGAGTAATTGGATTCATTAGCATAGACAAAGCCGTCAACTGTTATTGGGGAACTAGACTCCTGCTCACCATTCACATGTGAAGAATAGTTATACTGATCTGGATATGTGCTCAATAAGACTAAATCATCATTAGGTAGAAGTTGAGTAGAAACATAGGTAGGTTGAGTAGCTGAACCCCCCAGCATATCATAAGGCATCTCGTAGTTTGGACAGTTATGAACTAATTGGCCTTCTGCTTCATGAACATCACAAATAACATTTTCACAGGAGCGTCCATCATGGCCCACCTCAGGATATACCATCTTCGTGTCTGCATTTGTTACTAGATTAGGGGTATCAGAATCGACATCCATGTTTACCATGGAAATAGAACCATCCAATCTCATGTAAATCTCCATAGGAAAGGGTATTACATTATGGTTCTCTCTCCCAGTTAAAGATGGTATGAATACTCCAGATGAATCTTGCCCAAGATCCTGCATAGACATGTCAGGGAGTTCATTTGTGTTTACTTGCCAATCTTTTCCAGCAAAGGTCCCCCAATCTAGAGAGAAATCATGTTCAACAAACTTAGCATCCAGTTCACATGGTGCTTCTGGTGCAGCATATGTGACCTTTTGAAATGCAGGATGTCGATAATCTTCAGAACAGGGTATTGAAGTTGATCCTTCAGTTGTTCCGCAATCCTCACTGTGGTGATCAATTCTGTCGATTTCATTGTTTGCAGGTTGAGATATGCTCGCTAAAATTGAACCTTGACTGCATCCAGAAGCTTCCTCCACTTCTGCTCCATCTTTATTCTCTTCACTGCTTTGTTGTGCCTTTGAACAAGAAGATGCTGTTGACTGGCTAACAAGTGGTGGACCTTGGTACTGTGAAAGTAACCCTGATGCCATATACATATCCAGTTTTTTCTTGACAGAAGAATTCCAATGATTTTTAATTGCATTGTCGGTTCTGATGGCATGCATATGAAAATAAAAACAAAATGAGTACCAACAAGAAGATATAGCATGTTATGTGGATGATACAGATGTGAAAGTTCATATGTTTTGTATACAGTGGAATTATTACTTCCTCTACGATATATGATTCTGTACCTCCCTGGCAAGAACTTCGTTAACTCTGCCCACTTGTTTCCATAAATTTGGTGGGCACGAATCAAAGCTAGTTCCTCCTCTTGTGTCCAAGCTTCTTTGTTTATATTAGGATTCAGATGATTGTGCCACCTTCAAAACAAATTATATCAGCATCTGAAGCATATCCTAAGGAAAGAATTCTTGAAATGAAAATTTTATAGCCAGGATAAGATGGAAATTTAAGGACTAGGATCTCCTGATTTGCACTCCGTGGGGAAAATTGAAGACAATGTACAAGTAGTTTTTTGTTTATTTAATCAATTCAGAACGTACTAGTATTTTGTGTTAAATTGTGATTTTTGCCTCACAGAACTTGCTGTGTACAACAAAAGATTTTAATCCGAAATGTTCGCCTTCAAGGACATTAATAATCAATGACAACAACCAAGTTTTAATGTGTAATTAACAATTAGAAAATTTAAACAATAATGTTATATCTTATGTATATGTAAGCTCTTTCAACAGTCGAGAGGAACCGGGCCATAAAAGACGAACAACAAATATAGTCATGCAAGCTTACCGTTCCCGACATTGCTTCCCAATACGCCCAGGAAGATGTTGTGCAATCGTAGACCACTTTTTTGGCCCATATTTATTCACCAATTCAATTATTACTTCATCCTCCTAATTGATATACAAAAGAATAATTATATTTTCATTTTCTCATCCACAAAGATCAGATCCAAAAAGAAAACCAAAAAAAAAGGAAAAAAAGAAAAGGTGCCAAACCTCTTTTGACCAGGGACCTTTAACAAGATCTGGATTTAAAACCTTTTGCCATCTGTGTAAGCACTGTACATCTGTTCGATCCTTGAAACACTCGGCTACATATAACATTGCATAACACATTAACCAAAAATCCGCTTGAAGAGTTAGATTTTGAGCTACAGATTGTTAAAGGACATATCACAGCAGAAAACTCTGCATCATCTCATTTAAAAATATTGGAAAAAAGAATGAGAAGGTTGGTAAATGCTTTGGGTGCTGAACCCAAAAGTTGGAGAAGCTACAGATACTCAACGCTATTTCTAGTTTCACAGGTAATAAATGAGAAGAATCTTGAATTTGTAATTCTACCTATCTTTTTCCAATTTTTTCCTTTGAAGCGTTGAACAGCCATCCGTAGAATCTCATCCTGTCAGAAAATAGAATACACACACACACACACATACACACACAAATATATTTAGAGTCAGAAATTTAAGTTCAGTGCCAGCATATTTGTTATGATTCAGTCTTAGGCAAAGAATGTCAAAATCTAAACTAAAATATGAAACTCAACTTCACGCAGACACTTCCAAAACTGCATATACTTTGTTGCGATTTTAAATGAAATGCATGCAAACCTAATCTTTTACCAAAAATATCAGAACTCATTTTAATAAGAAGTCGAGCAAGCTATTTTTGAGTGCTCGTTAGCCTGCTTGGCCTCTTGAGGAAGGCTAAATGGTTTGAAATAATTAGCATCGCCTTATTATTATAATGATGAAAAGGAGTGTGCATTCACTTATGTTATGCGCTTCTTCAACATCCAAATGTATCTAAATGAGCATGTTCTAAAAACATAATGTTCTAACATAATGAACATCTGGTATTTCCATCGAACGAAAGAAAAAGGAAATGAGAAGGACGATGCTGATACAGACAGATAAATTTGCAATTTTAGTGAAGATTCTAATTAACCTCTTCTGCTGTCCATTGCCCTTTTGTTGAACGCCTTGTGGGACCACTGGTCCTCCTGCACAAAGAGAGGAAATTTTCATGCATACCAATTCCAATCTAACAAAAGTGTTGCACTTGAAAAAGATTTCCAGAACCAGAGTCTACAGAAGGCAGAAGTTAAACTTTACAAAACTGTAAAGATTAAGGATGACTAATGCTTATTCTGTTGATGCAAACCTGGAAAGACGACAAACATGTGCATATTTTCAAGAACCTTTTTTTTTCTTAATTTTTTAATGACGCCTTTACCTCCTAAATGCAATACCAAAATATCACATACTTAAGCAGAAAACAGAGAAAAAAAATGTAAAACGACAATTACTTAATATAAAGAATTAGCATTCTATGTGCTTGAAAGATTACCCATGCAAAGGTCGAGCTGTTTGTAGAACATCTCCAGAACCTTCCGAAAGAGTGTTTCTAATCCTTTCACTTTCCATGTTTACTTGAAAAACAAGATAATAAGCATATGCCAATTCTCGCACATTGGTAATATTCTCCAGAATGTTTTCTCCAAATCATCATATGCTACCCTATAAAGAGGTAGGCACTGCCCCAATCCAGGATGAAGTCAAAGGCTAAGAACATGGGATCAGACAAATGAGAAGTTAGCATACATGAAAGTATAGTTCTGATATGCAAGTAATTAGAAAAGTAAGTAAGAATCCATTCTCTTTGGTACATAATTCGGCATCATATCAGGAAAACCAAAGTTGCTAAGTTCTTATCTTTCTCAAAAAAGGAACAGGGTGTTGAGACTTGAGACCTTCTGCTTAATTATCCACTGAATATATGAAGTATACAAAAGTCCTTTTATTTAGTGACATAACTGTATTATAAAACAATTTTAAGTATTTATGTCGCCTTTTGAAATTTGAATTTCTAAACAATGTAATGACAGCTGAGATTTTATAAACAAACAACAAACAGAGAAATATTTAAAAACTACTAGCAAGCCTCTTTATCAAATATCAATTCACCTAAACTTCATAACAACTCACCACAAAAAAAAAAAAATTGAACTCTCAAAATTGAAAAGTTAAATAGTGCTTAATTGCAGAAATGGAAATACCTAAATTTGCAAGGGGTTCCACCATTCATCAGAGTTTGCTATCACAAACCCCAGTTTTACTTGATTTAGGATCTAAAATATTCACCCTCTGTCTGAAACTGTAAAATTAAAGTCTAATCAATATTGAAATCGGATAAATCTAAATATTATCACAGTTTCTTAAGCCAATGAAGTGAGAAATCTCATAGCATTTACAAACTACTAAGCTAAAGAACAGCTAGGAATATCGTCGTAACTTAATTTCTGATCTATCTGACCCAAATTCATGATTCTGAAGGCAGAAGAAAAACAGGAACTGATAATCTCAGCTGATAAAACCTACACTGAAGCAAAATAAATGAAATTACAAAGCTAATATGATAGAGCCCAAGCAAAATGATCAAACAGTAAAAAAAATTACGCAAAAATGCAGAAAAACTCCAGTTCTAACTTGAAACAATCCACCTAATTAGGGCTCGAATCGTAAAATTCTCAGCTCATGCGTCTCCTAGTACCAAGCACAACATTAAACAATAATTCATAAATAAATCAATAGCCTAATTAAAAAATAAATAACAAATTCAGACAAACAAACAGGAACTTATAAACTCACCTCGACGAACTCGAATCCAACAAATGAGAAATGCTCAAACCGCCAACCGATCGGTTCGACACTCATTTGAAGATCCTAAAGCAAATTTTCGAGTCTTCACGTCAATTCATACAGAAAAAATAATAATAATTATAATAAAAAAAACCGTAGCTACTAAGCTTAGAATGAAGAGAATTCAAGGAAATTGGAAACCTGATTATCACTGTATTTTGTGTGAATCAGTGCGTGAATTGTTTGTTGAGAGAGAGGTAGTGTGTGTGTGTGTGTGTGAGAGAGAGAGAGAGAGAGAGATTATAAACGGTCCGAGAATTCAAAATAAAATAGGGCGCAGAAGTAGTTTCAAACCCTGACGATAAATTGCGAACTAAATTAATTTTACATCGACGGCCGCCGGCGTGCCACGTAGGATATCTGGCTCTGTTGTTTATTGTCCTTTTCAAACGTTTAATGCCAACGGTATTACTTCCCATTATGCTCCCATATTTACGATATATTAATCCAACCTGAAAAGGGATAAATTTAATTCGTTGTTATTTTCCAAAATTACATTTGTCTAGATATCACTGTTAAACGATTAAGGTTCATTTTTAATTATCTTATATATATATATATATGAGTATGGAGACACGTAGCGCAGCATATAATCATTCTTCTATTAATCAATATATTTTTTTCCTGTTATGTGTATTTTATCTGATACTATTCTTATCAAGGGAGCATAAGTATTTTGACAAATTTTATTATTCACGTGCGTTAACATCTATAAGTATGTTAAGCTTTGTGAGTAATTTGTTTAATATTAACGCTTGGTTTGGTTGATAAGAAATGTGGCTTGGAAAGTAATTTATTTTTTATTTTAAATTTTCCGTGTTCGGTTCAATTTTTGAGAAGTTTGAAAAGTAATCAGAATTCTCAAAGTAAAGAAACTAATATAATTTTTTTAGATTATGAATGCTTACTTTGAGTAAGTACTCTTTTTTATTTGCCTCTAAAAATCTTGTGTTAGATGATTTCATTATTCAATATTATTATTATTATTATTATTATTATTATTATTATTATTATTATTATTATTACTAACATTTTATTTTTTAATTTTCAATAAAAAAATTGAAAATTTTGAAAAAAAAATGTGGATTACTGTTAATTTTTTATTATAGAATTTTAACTTTCAACAACAAAATGAAAAAATGAAAAAAAAAATACTAAAATTTGATTATCATATATTCCCTTTTTTTTTTTTGCAATTGGTGGTAGAATCAACAACAAAATTCGATATAAATAATAATTAGTGTTCAAATGACTTTTGTAGATTAATGCAATTTTTTATGATCAATGGTTTGTGTATGTGTGTAATTATTTATATATTTTTTTAATTATTAATTTATAAATTATTACTAGAATTTTATTTTTTATTTTTAATAAAAAATTGAAATTTTTGAAAAAAAATGTAGATTATTGTTAATTTTTACTATAAGGTTCTAATTTTCAACAAAAAAAATGAACAAAATGAAAAAAGCAAAAACATCTACTAAAATTCGATTTATCATGTTTTTTTTCAATTAGTGGTAGAATCAACAATAAAATTAGACATAAGTAACCATTTCTGTCCAAATGACTTTTTTAAATTAATGCAATTTTTTTATGATCAATGGTTTGTGTCTGTTTGTAATTATTTATATATATTTTTTCAATTATTAGTTTATCTTTATTTATTTATATATTTTCTTAATTGTTAATTTTTTATTTTTTTTTAATTAGAGAAGAATGGTGATCGAACCGGGTCTCTCACCATAAATGGATGAAGAATACTCCTAGACTACAAGTCTATAATATTATTAATATATCTTAATAAACCTACTTGATTAATTTTAATACAAAAAAAAATCTAAAACGAGAATCCTCACAATTTTCTTATTATGTTCCAAATAAATGATAAATAATATGTAGCATTCATTTTCCTCAGAAATACATTACGAGAAATCATATTTACAAATAACTTTACTTTCCTGATAACTAAACGATTCTTAAGAATTATTTGATAAAATACCATCAAATTTTACTTTTAATACGTACATGTACACACATTTATAACAACTTATAATGTAAATGGTTAATGGTTATCAATGTTTAGGGTATGTAAATTACGAATGCTACTCGATTAGTGTGGTCCTAATTTTAATTATACGAATTATGCGAAATATATAAAGGCATAATTATGTTGTGATAATTAGATGGTGGGTTGTAAATAATTATACAAAGCATCATTAATTTAGGGGGTGTATTGGATTGAGATTTTATTAGATTTGAAAGGATTTTAAAAAGTCCATGAATTTATAAAATCCATAGACTCCACATGGACTCTCCCTAACTTGGGTATGGATTTCGGACGGATTTCGGACGATTTTAATGGATTTGAAATCCTTATTCCCAACGTTTGCTGGGACACAGCGAGCACTGAATATGTAACCCAGCGACCGCTGGACCCCAGCCGCGGCTTAACTTAAAACCAGCGACCGCTGGGAATTGGGCAGTTAAGTACTCTCAGCGGCTGCTGGGTACACCGCGCGCTCGGGTGTCCGAATTCAACTCCTCAGCGGCCGCTGGAATACACCGCGCGCTGAATTTTACGAATCCATATCTAGCTCAAGACTCATCAAATAATTGTTAGATATCAATGTCTACCAAGATATATGTGTTATATGACAAAAAGCATTTTAAAAAATAATTTATACTAACCTCTTTAGCAATAGAGTATTTGAACTATCCAAAAATTATAGATATATACACCAGCGCTCGAAATATGACTAGACGTGCCAGATGATGATGTAAAATTACAACAAAGACACGAAATTGCTCACAATATATGAGGTAGATTAAAACTGAACATTTTTTTTTTACTTTTCATTTATTTTTTCAATATTATTTTAAAAAGGGCAAGCAAACAAATAAATGGAGAATATTTCTATCCATCTACTTCTAAAAAACTTAACTTCTTAAAAGTCTCAAAATCTTTGTTGCACCAACATATTTTTAATGGAAAACAACAATATCTATCTATATAACATAGTGGAGTTACTTCCAAAAAAAAAATTCAATCCCAAAAATATTAAATCATCTACAATAATTATAAATAAAAAGTTATTTATATTTTTTTATTATCTATCCATCTTCTCTCTCTCACACACATAAAAACACATGTCACACACATTTTCTATCATAGAATTCATTTGTGTTATATTCAATAACATATTTCATTATATTCTTGACATTCTAATCTATTTGTATGAATAAATAAATAAACAAATATGTGAATTTTGGCATATTAAGAGGTGATTGGTAACGTTTGATAGTGCTAGTGCTATGCCTGGTACGTATATAGATACACTGTCAAGGAGGACTGGTAGTGTCATGCTGTGCACTAAAGCTTTTTTATGTTCTACTTTGCACTTGTTACAGTGATTGATTGTCATTAATCTGTATGGCATTGATTAATCACTAAGTATTTGGTTTTTCCAAGTACATGATTTTTATTCTGGACAACATTCATAAAGATGTACATGAACATGATCTGAACTTCTTGAAGACAGCTCAAGCAAGGAGTTTGATTGAGCTGAAGATAAAGACGATTGTGCATCGTGCCACAACTAAGATTGTTCAATATGCTGAGTACTGTCAGCTAGCTTGAGTGTTAGCCAGAAGTCAGTTTGTGAACATACAAGACATTCTGCTGTGCTACATGATGTGAAGGTTCAGAGTTCAACAATATTATTGTAACGTTTATGAATGTTTGCATGAACATCATTTGTCCAGATTGTTCTTCCAAAAGATTGTTGAAGCTGTTCGAAGTTTCCAACCAAGTGGAGATTCAAGATCATTCTAGAAGATGCCTTATCCAGCTTGAAGAGCACGTGATCGAAGTCAAGACAGAGTTCTAAAGATGGAAGATGTTCTAACATGGATAGTCCTAGGTTTCAGTTTCAAAAAGGAAAGTTTCTTTATTCATTTCAGATTAGGATTAGGACTTATGTTTCCTTATAAAGGCTATGTTCTTTATCTATAAATAGCATGGGATACAGACTTGTTAGATGAGAGACACCGAATGATTATCTGCACTAAAGTTATCTATCTGCATAAGAGCTCTAAAGTGTTTAAGGCGCATAGGTTTCGGTTGTCATTGTTAAATATTAGTGTTCTAGTCGCTGTGTATTGAAGCACTTTTCATACATTATCAAAGGGTTCTTGAGAGAGAATATATGTGGGAACTAGATAGGTTGAAATCTAGGTTGTGAGGGGAGCTCATAGTTCAATCCATCGAAAAAGGGTGTTCGGGTAGAAAGGGTTTTGAGTGACGTGAGGTCAGCTGCATGTAAGATCCTAAGTAAACGATACATCAGAATAGTGGATTGTTTCTCACAGACTTGACAAGTCCCCCTGACATAGATCAATTGATCGAACAGGGTTACCAATATGTTGTGTGCTTTACTTTTTGCAATTTACATTAAGTTCATTATAACGTTCTTGAACATTATTGTAAAATTTATCCTACAACATTCGTGAACTTTGTTGTGAACATTTGCAGACAGATACATTCACATGGGGTGTGCAATTTCAATTGGCACCAGTATAAAAGAAGAAGGTTCCACTGTCAGGCCACCGCTTCTAGAAGGCAACAACTATCCATATTGAAAGGTAATGATGCGTGCTTTTCTTAGATCCATCGATGATCAAGCTTGGAAAGTGTCACAGAAGGATGGATACAGCCTACAGTTGCCAAAGATGATAAGTATACTCTCATTCCAGAGAAGGACTGGACTGAACCGCAAAATGGGTGGTTCAATGCAAACTCCAAAGCCCTCAATACTATATTTCCACTATCGATATGGAGTCATTCAGTCTGATCTCAAAGTGTGAAACTACTAAGACTGCATGGGATATACTGAAGACAACCTTTGAAATAATAAACACTGCCAGATTATCAAGACTTCAGAATATTGCTTTTAAATTTGAAAGTTTAAGAATGGCAGATTCTGAAACTATTGGAGAGTTCAATGTCCGCTTAAGCAATATATCTAATGAGAGTTTTTCATTAGGTGAAGTAATGACAGATGAGAAACTAGTAAGAAAAGTCTTGAGGTCTCTTCCGAAGAGATTTGTCTACAAGGTTGCTGCCATAGAAGAAGCTAAAGACATCAGAAGCATGAGACTGGATGAAACTGATGGGATCTCTCAGGACCTTTGAGATGAATCTTGAAGAAGATAAATGCATAGAGAAAGGCAAATGAATTTCCTTAAAAGCCGAAACCTCAGAAAAGGTTCATGACAAAGTCCATAAAGATGTTCCTGATGAAGAATTGGTAAATTTTATGGTTCTGATCACCAAGAATTTTAGAAAGATGCTGAAGAGGGCTGGGAATCAATCTTTCAACAAGAATAACAATGGGAAGCAATTCCCTCGTAAGTCTTCAAACAGGAACAACTCTGATCAAAGATGATGATCAAGGTAAATGAATAAGATTAAGAGAATATGAAGGCTATGGACACATTCAGAGAGAATGTGCCAACACTCTAAAGAAGAAAAAGAGCTATAATACTTCAATAGGTGAAGAAGAGACAAGCTCCAGTGGGTCAGATTCTATATTTGATTTTCGATTGATTCTATGTTTTCGCATTTTGTAGATTCAAAAATTGCAACTTGCATGCTAATTCAACTAGGGTTAATTATTTACATCACGCGCATAAATATGATATACATGAGCTAGGATTAATGAGCATCCAGATAGATCATGTGGTGGTTCAATTCGAAAAAAACACAACAACACAAGATCAATATTACCAGCTGAGTCAAGAGCAATTATTTATAGCAAGTCTAACCGCATTTCTGAAATCCTGGAGACGGATAAGCTATCTAAGGAAAGTTAGATCTCGGCTATATCTAGGGCAGGACGAGTACAGATTCTGTAGATAAGATCTTCTAAATAATGGAAGAATATGTCAGATATGGAAAGTCATGGGTACAACGATCCGCAGATCAGACTGAAGATCCTCCGACTTGTGGGGAAAGTTGACTTGTGTTTTATAATCCTATTTAAGCTAGTTCATGGTAGAGGCCAAACACACAATTTGATACACTCATACTTTTACATTTTCTGCATTTTAATTTCTTGTTCAAACAATCTTGGGCCTTATGCATGCATGCTATTAGGTTTACTTTTATGTTCTTAAATCCAACATTGGTGTTGGATCATTTTAGCTATCAATATAAGTAAGTTTTTTCTATTTTAATTATGTCTTCTTTTTCTCATTTTTATTGTTATTCTAAGTCTAGCATGAGCAGCTAGATCCTTTATTTCGGATTGAACAAAGATGATAACTTAATGAACATAAAAGAACCATGAGGCTTAATGGGCGTAAAACTGTGTGAAGATGGTTCCATCTTGTAATCATTTTCTTTGTTGCATTAAAGTGGGCTAAGCAAGTAAATTGTAGTTGATTACTCATCAATTAGAATTGCATTCACTACCTCTATACATGATCAATGAATCGTAGCTGTGTTGATCATAAAGGGATGAGGTACATCACGAGTACTGTGGGCAAATTGAGAGGTCGGTGTCTGCAATAAATTTGGATTTGTCTAGGGTATAAAGATGTCTTGTTGCTTACAATCAATTGAGAGATCATGGTTGGGCAACATGTTAGAGGCTAGGGTACAAGAGATCACATCTAGTCTAAACTGAAAGGATAGATTGGGCAAGCAGAGAGATATTTGGTGCCTATAACGAGATGATCAAATTCACATTAGTAATCAGTGTGCCTATGATCGATCTAATGTTAATAATAAGTTCAAGTCAAAGTTTAAATCCGTAATATTTACTATTAATATTTTCTTTGTTTTCTTTTGCTTGTTCTATTTTACTTTCAAAGTACGGAGACCACAATAACCCTCAAACTTTTAGAATTGGTGACACTGGAGAATACAATTCGCAGCTCCTCATAGGATAGACCCTTACTCATGTTTGCTGGTTACACTTGTAGTGGACATAAGGATAAATCTCTCTTGAGATTTTATTCTAACCGCAAAACGACCGCACGTCATAAATATTAGCAAAATTAAGTAGCCCTGAAATTGTATTCACGTAAATATTAGAAATATAAGTTGATCAAAAGTTCATATAAATATTAGTAGATCAAAAAGGTTTAGAGAGAGGCTAAGTATGAGAGGATTTTCCCTCGTCCCAGCCGACATTAGTTCCAGATTAAAGTAGTGCAACAGGTTCTCCTGCACGTATTTCTTGTCATTAGCCAATGTCAACAATGAAACCAAATAACCCCCATCGAGTCCAATGGTGAGAGTAAATCAGATGCACCATTGTCGCGACGACGAAGTTGGCAAAATCAGAATGCGGCAGGAAATCCGATGTTGGAGATTTTTCTTTCTTCTAAAGATGTGGGGAAATATTGACGAATTTAATTTTAAATATTAGGCTTTTATAATATAATTAATCCAACTTCTGAAATAATCTAGTAAAAACATGCGTACCTCTTTTTGCAATGGCAGCGGGGAGAATACGAGATTTCAACGACAGTCAGTCTTCTCATTTGACACACAAACTTCGCCTTTGTTGAGAAATTAGAGTCTGCCTCGTCGTGCCAACAATTTCATAATGGCTCGGGGAAATTGTCTCTAAAATCACCACTTTTACCCACTTTTTAGTTTTAAACATCACTTTTTAGTTTTGCAATTTTAAGTTTTAACATAAATTGAAACTATTTTGTAAATTGAACATCCTCATTATTTTCCCCTAGATTAAAATTGATGTGTCGACACATGTGCATATACGTGGCTGATCAAAATGACGTCGTTTGATGGTCTGATTTAAAACCACACCGTTTAATTAACCAAAACTGAGATTTGAGAATGGGTAACGTATTTTCTCCCGATCTCTTTCCAAAATTCTCTCTACAAAATTTCTTTCACAAAATCTTTTCCACAAAATTCCTTTTGTTAATTCTCTCTGCAGAGCTCGCTCTAGAAAATCTCAGAGAAAATTCTATCCGCTAAAGATCCTGGAAATTCGAAAAATTGGTACATAACTCAAGTTATGTACCACCATTGAGGGCATCTAAAAAAAATAAAATAAAAAGTTGGTAAAATAACTGGGTCCCGCCTGTGCTTCTATTCAGTTTTTAAATTTTTTTTCTTTTCATTTTCTTTTATTCCTTTTTTATCTATGATGTCCTTTTTTATTTTTTTCTTTCGTTTTTTTCTTTTTTCATTATTTTCTATTTTTTATTAATAATATATTGTATATTATCTATACCAACTGTTTTAATACAATATTATAATTTTTAATTACATTTTAGAATTATTTTATTTTTTTGAAAATTACCAAAAAGTTAAAATAATAATAGAAAATGAAAAAAAATAGTATAATTTTCCATTAAAAAATTGAATATTTGCCAATAAAAAATTAAGTATTTGCCGAAGTTTGTATGACATGAAAAATTTATTTTGTAAAATTAGTTTAATTTTCTATTAAAAAAATTGAATATTTGCTGATAAAAAATGGAATATTTATCGACGTTTGTATAACATGATAAATTAATTTTGTAAAATTAGTATAATTTTTCATTAAAAAAAAGAATACCAACATTTACTATATTGCTCATTTAAATAACTATCGACACTTTTCTCCCGCAAAAAATATATATATAACTAAAAAAATTAATTAAAAATTAAGTTAATTATATAAAAATACGAAAATATAAATAAAATGTAATGTATTAAAGATGATTTTAGAAATAAGTGATATGATCATGTGAACCCAAAATAATCTATGTCACGTGGATGATTGAAGAAAATTAGGTATTTAAAAATGTCGGTACATAACTTTTTACGTACCAAAAATTTGGCACGCTGCTAGGATGCTCTAATATCTATGTTGTATATAACACACTTACACCAGATCTATTAGAGAAGTCAGCTTAGACAATCTAGACCGTATGACTAGAGCCATTGGTGACCTTTGAATGAGGTCGGCCATATAAGGCAAAATAAAAAAAAATTGAAAGTCACAAAAATTGGTGACTTAAGGCGACATAGCGCTTTCAAGGCGAGAAGTATTTCCACGTGGCACCCTTTCATTGGGTGCCACTTTATTTTATTTAGATAAATTTATAATATATATATTTTATATAATTATAAAAAATTAAAAAAATAAAATTATATCAAAATTCATAAAAAAAATATCTATAAATAGAGGTTAATATTGATATGTTTTTACACACAACCTAAAACTATCTTTTCCTCACACATCTCTCTACAAATTCTCAATCTCATATTTCTTCTTCATTTTAAGTTATGGATCCAAATCACTCAAATTATTATGATGACTCCCAAAATTTTCCAAACTTTGGATCATACGTTCACTCACAAAATTTTTCAAATTCAGAAGATCAACAAAATTCTCAATATTATCAAAATTTCCAATTTTCGCCAAACCTCACTCAAATTCCTACTTCTGAAGAACTTCCCACCACACAAAATATTTCTTGCAATTTGTTCGAAAATGTTCCACACCCAAACCAAAATCAGAAAGGAGGAAAAAATGTAAGTTGGTGTGTGAAAAAAGATGTAACTCTTATGTCATCTTGGATATTCGTTAGCGAAGATAGTGTGTGTGGAAAAAATTAAAAAAAGCTAACAATGTGGTCGCATGTGCATGCATTCTATCACAAAACTCAAGCAGAAAATCCAGACGAGCTCAACCTAAGAAATATCGAATCAATGAAAGGTCATTTCAAACGACTTAATGAAAATGCAGGCAAGTAAATTGCTGCTCTAGAAGAAGCAAATCGGAGAAAAAGAAGTGGAATGAGCCAGAAGGATATCGAGATGGAAGCTCATACAATTTATGAAGCAGATGGCAGCAAATTTCAAGACTTGGTTGTTTATAATGATGTTATGAGTAAACATCCAAGGTGGGCTGCATCATCTCATAATGATACAACACGGCTTCATCCAGATATTGAAATGAGAGATGAGGAAGAAAGTGGTGACAACACTAAAAGATCAAGGACTTCTGAAGATGGTGAGTATCATATTTCTTCAAATCCAGAAACTCCAACTAATGAAAGTTCAACTATTTCCAGTCCCACAGGTAGAGATAAGTCAAAAAAGAAAGGAAAGATAAGGCAACACAATATGAATCTGAAGTTGCTATAGAACTTTGTGCATTGAGGCTCACCAGAGAAAGTAAAAATAAGTTATTTGCTAAGAAACTCGAATTGGAGAGCCAAAAGCTACAAATAAATCACTTGAAGATGGAGAAAAGAATGTTGAACACTTTGTTGGCGAGAGATAATTTATCTCCAGAAGATGAAGAGATGAAACGTCGACTACTTGCCCTTGTGTTTGGGCAAAATTAAATTAATGTAATTGTAATTGTGAGATGTCTTTTCCTCACTCTACAAATAATTAATGTATTTAATCCATATCTATTTCTCTTATTCTTTTCGTGCAAACCTACATGCATAAGTCTCAATCATGCATTGGATTCTTATGCTCTCATCACAATTTATATGCAAGAGTAAAGCTAAGTCTATCAGATGCAAAAGTAAAGTTAACATGATATGTATGCCTTGTCAATTTCTTTTTGTACAAAACTCATGCATAAGTCTCAATCATGCATTGGATTCTATAACATGCAAGAGTTAAGCTAAGTCTATCACATGCTCTTGTCGGACATGAGAGCATTGGATTCCACTTTATCTTAAATTATTTTCTTGATAAAATCACATGTTCTTATCGAGCATGATAGCATTGGATTCCTCTTTAATCACGTGTATTTCCCTTAATCATTTATGATGTAGACACGTGCATTGCATTGTCTATACATATCTCAAAAAATACACATCAAAATAAACTCAAACAAAATACTTAATACCTTACCACATCTTTCAACTTCACTTTAGAAAAATGTATGCACATGAAAATTCTGATGTTGAATCAAACTTAAGTTCTAATTCTTCCAATTCTAACGAACTTGATGAATGGCTAGAGCGAGGTTATCAAAAATATCGTGAAGTTGATAATATAATCAAGAATGTGCTCATAAACAATCATAATCTGGTTGTAGGAGCTTAAACTTCTACAGTCAGAAAAAGGTATTGTGATAGGGAACGCGAGAATGGTGATGAGCGTTTGATGGAAGAATATTTTGTCTCTAATCTGACGTATTCTCTGGAGCTCTTCCAATGACGATTTCGTATGCAGAAATCACTTTTTCTTCATATAGTGGAGGCCGTTACTACCAATGATTAATATTTTCAATAGAGGCCAGATTGCACAGGTAGAAAAGGGCTTTCACCATTGCATGGTGTTGACTTATGGGGCATCAGCCGATGTTGTTGATGAATACTTACGAATGAGTGCAACGGTAACAAGAGATATTGTCATCCATTTCGTAGAAGGTGTCATTTCCTACTTCGATGACACATACCTTAGGAAGCCTAATCAACAATATTGGCAAGACTACTCTATGTTGGAGAACAACATGGTTTTCCTGGCATGAGTGGTAGTATTTATTGCATGCACTGGGAATGAAAAAATTGTCCTACTGCCTGGGCTGGGCAATTTACAAGGAGAAGTGGAAAGCCAATAATTATTTTGTATCATATGATTTATGAATATGACATGCATTTTTTGGAACTCCGGGTGCGTGCAATGATATTAATGTTCTCCATCGTTCTTCAATTTTTAGTGATGTTTTAGAAGGCCGAGCACCACAGATTAGTTACATCATTAATGGTCACCAAAATGATATAGCATATTATCTCACCGATGACATATATTCTTCATGGGCTGCATTTGTCAAGTCAATCACATCTCATATGACTCGAAAGCATAAGTTTTTCGCTCAACACCAAGAGGTTGCTAGAAAAGATATAGAGCGGGCCTTTGGAGTTCTACAAGCTCGTTTCGCATTTACTCGATGTCCATGTCTTGTTTAGGACAAGGTTTTGATGGGAAAATTATGATGGCTTGTATCATCATACATAATATGATTGTAGGGGATGAACGAGACACATACTAAAACTATTATGATCCCACAAAATTTTTGACGAATGTGTCTTCAGGAGGAGATGCCGAACCTTTTCACTACTCTACTAAACGCATCGCAAGTTTGTCAGCTTATATGATTAATCTGGATCAACTTCACAACAAAGAGGCTCATAGCGCTCTTCAAAAGGACTTGATCGAGCACATATGGGAAAAATTCAGCATTAATTGAATATGTAATTTACGGTTTATGTACTCGTAATTTAAAATTTCATGTATCTCATTGTAGTTTATTTAATTATGTTTTCACTCTTGTAATTTTTATTTTGTTGTTAAGTAAATTATGATATTTTATATAGGTTAGAAGAAAAAGAGAAATTAATATTTTATTTGAAAGTTGAGTTGGATGAAGGTCACTGATGGAGTATAAATTATATAAAGTTGGAGGTTGTGGATGTGGATGAGAGAGAAATTAATATTTTATTTGAAGATTGGATTGGATAAAGGTCACTGATGTGGATAATCTAAGTGGAATTTGTTTTATTGTAATCATATTTAGGGCAACAAAAAAAGTATTCACACTTGGCAAGTACATTTATTCTTTCAATCACCGCGCAGAGGTAGGTACCTCTGAAAAAACCTTCCAATCCAAAAAACACAAAGAGGTTTTGACTGACTTTACGTAAGAGCTCAAGCCCAAATTCTCTTGATCGTGCTTCCTTTACTACTACCATGCTCCATGGAGGATTTTAGCACAATGTATGGGATCAAAGAACATCAAATTCATATAAACCGTGATTTATAAACTCTGTTTAATATGCTAAACATTGAGCCAAGCATGATGTCTTCTGACCATGAGGTACTTCACTAACAGTGTGATATAAAAGCCTTAGTTTTAAACTCTAAGACATAAGTTGTTGGTGTATTAATATAAGATCATCAAGGCAGGTCAACAAAAGAGCATCAACAAATATAGTAATATAGCGCATGATTTATTCCATCTCACTACCTATTAAAACTTGAGCCAAGTATGATGTCTTTTGACCATGAGGTATACTTCACCAACATTATATTGTGATATGAAAACCTTAGTTGGTCCAAAATTCTTAACATAAGTTGTAATTAAGTGTATTAAAATAAGCTTGTCAAGGAAGGTCATCATCAACTTTGTATCTAGTTCTCCAATATCATTTGGCCCTAATTCTCATCATCCCTCATCTCACCTTAGTGTATGACAAAATATCTTGAAAACCTTTAGATAGAGGAAGAACAATTTCATCAATTAAAGAGAGAACAATGTTAGTAAGAGGGTTTCACCAACCAAAGCATCTACAGAGGACCATAAATGTTGTATAAGACTAATAGCTAACAAGACGTCTATTCTAGCTAAAGTATTTTTTTTTAAGTTGGGGAGGAAATGGGGATTGAACCCTCATATCCAACTATTATATGGGTGATGACTGATGAATATCACTGGGCTAAAAGCCTTTTTACTATCTCTCATAAAAAATCTTAAATTTCCAAAGGGAAATTCTATCCACAGTCCCTATTTTACTCTTTATAGTCTCCAAATTAATTAATATATAAATAAAAAATTTATTAGACATTTATACCCTCATAACCCATCATTTGAAAACCATATAAAAATTAAATAAATGTCTAATCTATAGCCCCACCCTCCTTTCATATGTAATATTTTTTAAAGAAAGCTTGACTGCGAGACGTCAGCAAACCGGATGCTCTAGAATTCATGGCTAAGCGTCTGACATAATTTTTTGAATGGTGATCATATTCTTAGGAAATTAATGTACGAACAACAAGGCAATATGAATGCTTGGAAATTGGCGATGCTTGAGTTTCAAGTATTTGTTAACAAATTATTGGAATATTTTTGCAATGATATATGGAATGTTGATTTTACGGTTGCTAGTGGAGTGAGGAAGAAGCCGATCGAGTAAAGGCATCAGTATGTGAGATTGCTGCTGGACCTGTTTATTAGGGGATGAACGAGTTTTAAAAATTTTGGTAATTTTGTGGTTTGTGAAGAACTCACTTTGGTGCCAAGTAAATCTCAGGTGTTTGAATAATTCATCTTTTTCAAGCCACCGTGAGTTGTATTTGTATGTGGACAATATTCGCTGAAGCAATTATATCATATCGCTGTATTCAAATTCTACTTTTATAAATAGATTTCATGTTTCATGTCTTAATCTAAGAATATCTAATACACAAAATTATTTTGATGATTATGCTCTTTTTGGAACACAAATAATTCATTCATAGCTAGCTTAGTCCAGTAAAATTTATAATCACGTGAAATGTTAGAAAAGTTAGCTATGAGTTTTTATGGATTTTTTTCTTTCTCGATTTGCTGCATTCATAAGGATTGTAAAATTCATGTGAGAATTAAAAAACATATTTCATCGAGTTTTTATTTCCTTTTTTAATGGGCGGGGGCTAAATTAATTATATGTATTTTAGTTGGGATTTTATATATTGAGGGCTATGAGAGAGTAAACTTGTCTAATAATTTAATATTTATACATTAATTAATTTTGGGGGCTATGCACAGAAAAACAGGGGCTGTGAATAGAATTTCCCATTTCTAAATCATAAATCTAAACATATAGGATATATTTCTAAGGTTTATTTCATTTATAAGAATAATAGTAACACTATAAAAAAACGCGATTTTACGACGGAATAAAATCCGTCGTTAGATTAACGATAAATTAACGACAGATTGCGATTGAGACTTTTAACGACGGATTTTTCCGTCTTTAAAGTAACGACGGAATAATCCGTCGTTAAACATTGAATTTAATATTTTTAATTTTAATTTTTTAATATACCGACGGACTAACGACGGATTTTTCCGTCGCTATGTTAAAGACGGAAAAAACCGTCGTTAAAATTATTTTTTTTTTAATTTTTAATTTTTTTTAATATTTTTAAAATTTAGCGACGGATTAACGACGGAACAATTCCGTCATTAATTTTTTTAAATTTTTTTTAATTTTTCCATTTTTTAATTTTTTAATTTTTATATTTTTTTTAATTTTTAATTTCCCAATTAATACTTAATTTAAGAATTTGAAATTAATTTTTTTAAAATTTTGATTTTTTATTTATTTTATTTTTCAGATTTATTTTATTTTTTAATTTTTTTAATATTTTTTTTATTTTTCAATTATGAATCTGAATTTTTTTTAATATTTTTATTTATTTTATTTTTCAAATTTATTTTATTTTATTATCTTTATTTTTTTTATTATTTTTAATATATTATATCTTTTGTTATATTTAAATTACTAATTTATGATTTTTTTATAATTTTTTATTTTAATAATTTTTAGGACTTTATAGTATATAATTATTTAATTTGGAAATTAAAAATCAATGAAAATAGGTTTCATGTGTATATACTATTTGTATATTTTAACGTGAATATCTTCTAACCTACTTGGTTAGAGCTTTAGGATACAAGGCTATTGGCCCGTGTTCGAATATCTTGGAATGCAGATTTCGCCTGAATTAATTCAGGCTCCACAGGCTCGGCTGGAATTTTTTTTTAACGACGGAATTTTTCCGTCGTTAATCCGTCATTAAATTTATTATTTTTCACGACCGAATTCGGCAATAAGTTAACGACCGAATCCGTCCCTAAAACGTGATTTTTTTATAGTGTAATAGGTTTATCATTCTTACTCACATTATTATTTTAACTTAAAACTATGTCAAATCCAAAGAAAATTCAAATATTGAGAACATTGAAATATTTGAAACTAATATTTTATTACAAAAATTAATGAATTATCAACTTGCGACAAAGTTTAAATAATTGATTGCCCACACACATACATATGTATATAAGTACATATTATATTATAATATATTTCAAATAATTAATAAATTAGTACAATCAAAATATTATATTATAAATTATGCAGCACTTGTTTGTATATAACGTTTATAGTAATATTTGTTACACTATCATGATCATCTTTATAAATACAAACTTTCAAACCAGCACGACTTGTGACTCGTGAAACGACTACGTAGAATTGACCGTGACTAAAAACTTATGAAAAATATATGTGAACAAATATTATAACAATAACTTATGTTTTATTTTAAAGGTATTAGGGTTGTATATTTATATAAATTTGTTAGATTTAGCTCTTAAGGAATTAATATATATGTTGTATATAAAATAAATATAGTCAAAATAATATTAATAAATATATATTGAAACATAAAAATTTCAATTTAAGAAACTATAATAATGCAACCTATATATCTTCAGTAAATATAAATCTTCGATTTATTTGCATTAAAATATGATTGATTACACTTTAGTATCCAACGTTGAGTGTTCTTACAGTTGTGTTCCAAAATTTCAAAATTTACATATTGACACCGAACGTCTGCACAAATTAATACTTATAATGCTAAAGTAGTTTTACGACCTCACAAATATAAATATGGACTGCTGAATATTGTGAAGAGAAACAACAACATCCAATTTTGTACAAATGGAATAAACTAAAGACTGATTTTAAAAGATTTTCAGCAGCCTAAGTCAACATTTGTAAGATCGAAAAATTGTTCTAGTTCTATAAGTGTTCATTTGTGCAAACATTAGTTGTTAATATTTTTTAAAAAACTTTGGGATAAAAGTGTAGAAATGCCCATCTTTTTTCAGGTACTAAAGTATAATGAACCATATAAAATATGCTAACTATGATTGTATATCTAATAGCTCTAAGACTATATATACTTTCTAAAAAATAATATGGTTTCCTTGATAAGGTAGGATTGACAAAATTATCACATCTAATCACATGTTTGGTTTGTTGGATGAAAACCCGGGATTGATGAGAAGCCCATGACTTGAGCTACCTTTATCCTTCATTTGAATGATAAACCATCCACCCATTTTTGGCTTGAAAGAAATAATCCATCCTTCAACCAAAAAGAAATTTACTTGAATAACCTTGAACACATTGGATTATTTATGTTTATTTTTTACTATTTTCTCTTTTTTTTTTAGAATTTAATTTTTTAAAAATATATGCTTGTTGAATCATTCAATTCTATTAAAATTAGTAATAAATATTTTAATCTTTTAGTAGTTACAATTTAAATTTTTTTAATAAAATTAATTGCAACTTTAAAAATTATTAATGAAATCTCATGGGGGGGGCAATTTAGGTATTTAGTTACATTTTAATTTTAATCATTAAATCCAAACATAATATTAATAATTTATTCTAAATCATCAAAATTGTAATCAATCAAACCAAACACAGTATTATTTTTATCGAAACAGTGCAATCCTACTTTATCCTATCAATCTTATCTATCTCATCAATCAAACCAAACAGGACCTATATGAATTTATAAATATCAATCTTTGTTTTAATCAGTTATTCATATAATTAGAATGTTAATTAAATTGTTAACTATTTCATATTCAATATAATTAAAAAAATATATAAATGTTATATCTACGAATAAAGTATAATAAAGAATGCTACCAATTAGGCAATTATAATGTTGCCAAATAATTCACTTGAAGTTTTTATTTAATGTATTTAATATATGTTGGAAATTATTTGACATAATAAAATCTACTAAATGTAATCAATCGTTTCTTAATATGTGAAAACTCACATATTTGTTCATTCATACAAATAGATTTTGAATGTCATGCATATAACAAAATATGCTATTGGCAAATTAATTATATAATATATATTAAAAAAATATGTGTGAAATGTGTGTTTGTGTGTGTGTGTTTGTGTGAGAGAGAGAAGATAGTGAGACACTAAAAAAATAAAAGAATATACAGTAGATGATGATTTGATATTTTTGTTAAAATTCCATTTTATTATATACATAAATATATATATATATATATATATATTATATAGATATGGATTATTATTAGATGACATGACAAAAGTGTGGATCTACACCACAACTATACATGGGTAAAATGCATTTAAAATAAATAGAAGACGGTATTTTAACCAAAAATCATGGTGAATAAATTTTTTAATGTGGTTGAATCATATTCGTGAATCACGCTGACCTATAAAATATGCCAAGCCTCAGTGTGTTATTGAAATTTTACACTAAATGCATGTATGTTTTTAAAATTGCATCAACGCCCTTGTATTTTTAAAAAAATATGCACATTTTTATTTTTTAATTATTTATGCATAAGCAAGAAATAAAGTGCTCAATACCATGCAAATAAGTGTTTTCTAAAATTTTAAAAGAACATAATGAGATTTTGTGTAATTTAAGAAAAAAGAGTTTGTATTCACAACATACTAAAAATGAACTAATTACGAAATTACTTAAATATCATTATTAAATAATAAAAATAAAAAATATATATTTTAAAAAAACACTCTCTCCCATCGCCTCCTCCCTCCCCCTCTTACTTAATGCCTCCTGCCACCACACTAATCAGTAATCTCTATTTCTTCCAACAACCTAATTCAAAAAAATAAAAAAAGACAAAACAGTGTTTTAGGTCCCCGTACTTTTAAATTTTTCTAAATTAGGTCTCTCTACTTATTTGGTTAAAATAAGGTTCTTATACTATAAATTTAGTTAAAATAAGGTCTCTCGGGAATTGATTTTATCTAAATTGATAATACAGTGACTTGATTTTAATCAAATTGATAGTAAATGAATCCAATTCGAAAAACAAAAATAAAAATTAAATTTTTAAAAAAATAAACAAATAAAAATTAAAAAAACAATTAAATAAATACAAATTTTTATTTAAAAAATTAAATAAAAAAATCATAAAACTTTTACAACCACTGTAATTTTTTTTTCTTTTGATTAATTATTTTTTAAAAAATTCAATCAATATTTAAAAATTTGATTTTGTTATTTTATTTAACTATTGTTTGATTTTTAATTTAATTTTTTTGAAAATAATATAAAATTACAGCCCTTTATAAAAATTAATTTAGTATTTTCAATTTATTTATTTATTTTAAAAATTAAAAAAATTGACTAAAAAAATTAAACCATTTTTAGTATTTTTTTTCAAAAAATAATAAAAATAAAATAAAATTACAATGGTTTTAAAAAATTTAATTAAATTTAATTTTTTAAATAATTTTTTACATAAAAAATCAATTATATTTATTTTTATTTAATTATTTTGCCAGTTTTTATTTGTATATTTATAAAAAAAAAATTATTTTTGAATTGAGTCTCTATACTATCAATTTGATCAAAATTAAGGGGGGGGGGTGTATTGGATGTGGATTTCGTTGGATTTAATTGGACTTTTAAAAGTCCATGGATTTATAAAATCCATAGACTCCACGTAGAGTCTGTCAACTCCACGTAGAGTCTGTCAACTCCACGCAGAGTCTGACGGATTTGGCGTACGGATTTCGCATGGATTTGGAACGATTTCAATGGATTTGAAATATTAATTTTCAACGCTCGTTGGAACACAACGAGCGTTGGACACGCGAAAAACCCGAACCGAGCGGCCGCTGGTATCCAGCGACCGCTGGAAGCAAGCGGCCGCTGGGGAGTTGAATTAGACGATTCCAACGACCGCTGGAACCCAGCGGCCGTTGGGAAATAAGCGGGTTTAAGTACAGAAAGCCCCAAAATAGACCCCCAAATCAAAAACACCCGAGAAACAGCGAAAAAAATTCACGCCCGCCTCTCTTCAGCCGTCACTCGATTCGAGCCATCACTCACAAATCCGACCACCCCCCATTCGAAGTCCACGACCGCTACCAACATCACCATGCCTCGGATGAAAATTCCCAATGTTGGGCTACATGAAGAGGTCGAAGAGGAGGACCTCACGACAAGGTACGAGGCTCCATTTCATGTACGAACCGAGCATGAAGGTGATTTATATACGAAATTTAGCAAGCATTTGGTTACAAACCCTCGTTATTTTGATTGGGATTTGTTGAGGGATTTGAAAATTGTTGCAAAAGTTACTAAATATTTGAAGGTTTTAGGGCTTGAAGATTATGCTAAAAATGTTGATTTTTCTGGTTACGAGGATCTTTGTTATGAGTTTTTGTGCACTGTGTATGTGATTGAGGATAAGAAGAAGATTGGTGTTAGGATGAACGGTCGAGATTATCAAATTAATTTGACGAAGATGAAAAATGTGTTTGGGTTTCCTACTGGCGGGGAACGGGATAGACCCCCACATTTAGTGTGGAGGCGGCGTGGAATGAATTGACTGTGTTTGATAATTGGGATAGTTCGGGTAGGCCGAATGGGTACATCCAAGACCCGGCACTAGCAGTTGTGCACAAATTTCTTGCGTATAATGTGTTGGGAAAGGAGCAGGGGAACAAGGTAAATGCAAATGGAGTGTATTTGTTGCATTGTGCGTTAAAGGGGAAAAAAGTCTGCATTTCAAATTTTATTTGGGCGACTATGAAGACGATGCAGACTCGCGCAGGAATGCACCCGTCGCTTGCTCCTATTGTGACGGGGTTGGCACATAGCCTCGGGATTCTCAGTGCCACGACGGGGCCCCAGGGGGGCAAGATGAGATCAGGGCGTACTCGATCGACTTCAGTGAGCTAAAAGGAGCTCAGATTATTTCTGATCGGTTCACCCTCGTTCCCCATGCGAAGAGGCAATGTGTAAGAAGGCAAATAAATGCCAATATTGCCCGAGTCCAAGGTGATGCTGGTGCCGGCTCGTCGACTGGTGGTGAAAGAGATATCGAGATGGAGGAAGAAGATGGGAAGGGGGAGGAGGAGGAGGAAGAGCAACCTCAACAACCTCATTTTACAATGCCCGAAGATTTCTATGCGCAGTTCCAAAATGATATGAGGGCGCATATCGACGCATCATTTGGATCACTGAGGCAGCATATCGACGATAGGTATGATGCGCATACCCAGAAGATGTACGCCCGATTTGACGCGCATACCGAGCAGATGAACGCCCGCTTTAATGCGCATGATGCACAAATTGCATCCTTACAGGCTCAGTGGGATGCTTGGACTGCCTTTTATCCGCCACCACATCCACCACCTCATAATTAAAGGTTTGTTTTTTGAATTTCATGGATTATATGTTTATGTTAATGTTAAATTTGGAGTTTAATTATATATTTGATGAGTTTTGTGCATATTGGATTGGTTGGATTTTTTGTTCAATTGGTAGTGATTGAAGTTGATGTTGATAATGTTTAATGTTTTTTGGATTTTTTAGAGTTTGATTTGTTGAGTTGAATATGATGTACAATTGTTGGAGTTTTGGATTTTAGAGTTTGATTTGTTTATTTGAATATGTTGTACACTTGTTGGAGTTTTCATTTTTTACGTTGTAATTTTGTGGAGTTAATTTGAATTTGTGTTGCGCAATGTGTTTGAATTTGTTGAAATATAAAGATTTTTGGTTGATTTGAACCGTGTAGGTGTGCTAGATCGAAGAAAATAAATGCCAGGAGAGCACCCCAGCCGCGGCTGGCACCCAGCGGCCGCTGGGAGGAGCTTCTGGACTCCTGCCCAGCCGCGGCTGGCACCCAGCGGCCGCTGGACTGTTTTTTTTTCCATGTGTTGGATTATTTTTATTTCAGACAATGTGTTTCTTTTATTTAGAATTTATGTTGCGTAATTATGTATTAAACATCTTCTACATTATTATGTTGATTTCTTTTCACTTTTACTCAATGCTTGATTGGATACATAGATTAGGAACACAAAATGTTAAGAAAAAAAATGCATCAACAATATAAAAATATTTGTTATTCAAAAGTGTTTATTAAAATTAGACACAAGACGAATAAGTTGTTTTCAAAATACCACTAAAATTATAAAAAATAAAAAGGAAAAACAAAAAATCATTACTCAGCATTTTCATCTTCGGTCTCATCATCATCATTTCCATCGTCGTTATACGTGGGCCTCGCTTCCCACATATCATTGGCAATGCTCATTCTCCATGCATTAGCTTCAATTCTTTGTTGTAGTTGGCTTTGAGATAACCATTCCATATTTTCTTCTTCGAGAGGAAGAGGTGGTAAATCTTCATCTCCTTCATATTCCAGTAGAAATTCATCAGATCGGCACTCTTTTCGGAGAAAATTGTGTAAACCAGCACAAGCCAAAACTAATTCAGCTTATATTTCAAATGAGAAGGGAGGTGCCGTTTTGAAAATTGTGAATCTAGATTTGAAGACACCAAAAATCCTCTCAATCATATTCCTTAACGATGCATGACGAAGATTGAATAATTCACTTGCATTTCTGGGGTGACGACCTTGACCACCAAAATCTTTTAAATGATATTGAACACAACGTAAAGGAGCTAAAAACTGACGTCTATTAGCAAATCCACAATCCACCAGAAAATATTTACCTGCAACAAAATAATTTTATTATTATTTGTCAAATAGCTGCCTTTACACTATTTAAAAAAAACACAATTACAATTATGGTACATACCTTGTGGCACCTGAAGGCCATTTGTTCTAGATAATGCATCACTTAAAAGCTTGGAGTCATGTGCTGAACCTTCCCATCCACTTAGCACATACATGAACTGCAAATCAAAGTTGCAAGCTGCCAAAACATTCTGTGATTGCATACCATGGCGATTATGAAAACTGCTTACTTCTCGGCCTGTTATCGTTGCCGGAATATGAGTTCCATCTATAGCTCCGATGCAATCCTAAAATAAAGTCAAGATAAGATATAAACAAATAAAACATTTAAAATACATTGCATAATAAATGATACATACCTTAAAAAAAGGCATAAATCTTGTGCAATCCTGAATTTTAGCTGGGGTCGATATAGACGGCTTAACCATCATGTCTGGTGCTATCATGTTCAATGCCTTTAATACTTTGTTGAAATTTTGACTAGTGGCAAAATAAGAACGACTGAATCTTTGACAAACATTACAATATCTGTCGTTGTGCCCGACAATGATCAAGAATGTAGCCAACATTTCTTCAACACATATGTGTCTTGTATCTTGTAGAGGCGTTTTATCTCTTATGATAGAGCATAACTTCAAAAACGCATCAGGATACATTCTATACAGCTGTCAAAAACTTTGTGGATCTCCTTTAATCATATCTTTAACAAAATGATATCCAATTCTCGTAATTGGTCGTCGCTGCAAAGAACGTTCAATATGCTGACGCATCATATCAATTTCCCCTAATAGTGTTAACACTGTCTTTGCTGTCAATAGCAAGAGCTTAACATTTTCATAGAATTCTGTCTCCTCTTCCTCATCAATTTCTTCTTCCATATCTTCATTTTCTATTTCTTCTTCCAATATTTCATGATGTTCCATGCTGCATTTAAAAAAATAAAATTTCTTGATTACAACGATTGTGTTAAATAAAAAAAATATTCAAATGCATACAACTTAATAAATTAACAAATAAAAAAAAAATTTACCCAAAAAAACATAATGTTTAATTTCGAATAAACCAAACATGTTAAATAATCAAAAAACATAATTCATAACATCAAATAAATAATCAACATAAATTCTAACAAGACATCCAAAAAAATACTAATAAATCAACATCAAAGTATGTCAAATATGAAGCAAAATATCTCTATTTTTTAATCTTGTAAGCTATCCACTGAGCTCGTTCCTCAACACTCATCTTCAAAAAACCATCTTTTTGGGACTTCGTGACAAGCAAGTCAAATGCCTTAATCCGAGTGTCTGCATCCAAATTTGGGATCTCTTTGATTGCATCCATGTAGTTTACGATTTTTCTTTTTCTCTTTTCTCCAATTCGCTATCTCTTTTCAGTAAGAGACCGTGAACTTCACCAAACAGTGTTTTCACCTCTTCCATGATCTTTTCACTAGAGCCAGAAGTTGCTTCATACTGAGTTCTACTTCTTTTGACTTGCTTCGGTCTTTGAGTGGAGCTCTTAGTCACTTCAGGCTGCCCAGAAGGTGGTGTGAAACTAGACGGCGGTTGGTCATCTTGTGATAGTGCGACAAACGCATCATTCTCAGGATCAAACGTTAAATCTTCTATGCGCGCATTTCTATTTTCATCTTCTCATAATGTATTTGCATCAGTAGCAATTCCCAACCCAATTGAATTTCTTCCGACGGCAACACCATTGCCCACCGCAATCCTCAAATCCTCATAATCAGGGGTTTCTCCATATCGTAAGTGTGTGTCTTTCGGGTGAGACTATAAAAAAATAAAAAAATAATAATTAATTCACTTTATTAGTTAAATAAAAATATTGAATAATATTATTCCAATATGATACATACTGCTAAGTACGCATCCCACACTTCATCTGTAGCCGTAAATTTTTTCGTATTGTGGTCATATCCAAAACCAGAACTATACTTCAACAGGTTCGAATAACCGATCCAACGACTCTTAAACCATTTGAGCCGGCTTTGATAATTATTGTAGGTTCTATTACACCCGAGTCTTTCATTAAACACAGTAAGTATTCTTTCTTCCACAGTGGCTTTGCTAAATATGCCACTATTATCACGCCATCCGCGACGCGCACCGTCAACCATAAGTTCTAGCAGAAGGTCAGTCTCTTCCTTAGTCCAAGGTTCATAAGCTGTTCTCTTTTTCGAATCTTGTTGTGAGTCCCCCATGATAATACTAATATAGTATTGTGTATACACTATTAATCATCATATCATTAACAATAACACCATATATACTAGTTTTCTATGATTCAATAATCAGTCAAATTATATCAAAACCAAAAGAGAGTAAATTCAAAATTTTATTCTTACATGCCATAAATTTAAGACAAATTTAATCAATAATGAATACACGAGAGTACCTGACGCAAATTGTAGTAGCCGCCACTTGGGAATAATGATATGGCTGAAAACCGCCGCCGCCGTTCGTAAAAAAAATTATGGATCAAAAAGCGGTCGTGCACGAATATTTATAGCGGATTGGGCCAGGCCCAGCGGTCGCTCGACCCAACGACCGCTGGGATGCCACCGCCTTAAACCCAGCGGCGGCTGGAACCTAGCGGCCGCTGGGGAGTCATCTTCAGTGAAGCCAGCGGTCGCTGGCTTCAGGTGACCGCTGGGTTTCCCAATTTTGTGTACCCACCGGCCGCTGGGTCACAACGCTCACCGGATTTTTCAAATCCATCAAAATCTCGTGTCTGAAGGTCGGAATTCATCCTTCTTAAATCCAACAAAGTCAATGACTTTTTAAAGTCCGTGGATTGTTGAATACCTTAAAATTTCATTGGACTTTTAAAAGTGGTGATTGAATACACAAGGATTTCATTTGACTTTTAAAAGTCTGGATTGAATACACCAGAATTTCATTGGAGTTTTAAAAGTTCTGATTGAATACACCCAGATTTTAAAAGTCCAATGAAATCCAACAAAATCCACATCCAATACACTCCCCTAAGTATTTGTACTATCAATTTGGATAAAATCAAGCCCCATAAATTTGATTTTAACAAAATTGATAGTACGTGGATCCTTATTTTAACCAAATTGATATTGTAACGACTCGGCTACCGGACTGACGATTGTCGCCATTAACAAAATTAATAGTATGTGGATCCTTATTTTTAGCGTGGTTTGTCCTTACTCGCACGCTCCGTTTCTAGCAATCGCTTGAGAATTGAGATGGAGAAGGGCAAAATAATTGAAATCGTGAATGGCTTAATTACCCTATTGGTGGAAGACTTGATTCAACACGTATAATATTTTTTTACTGGAAAATAAGCCGCTTGAACGACTCACCTTTCCAAATCATGGTACCACACCTAGTCAACCTGCCCCACGCTCAATTTTGATAAAAGCGACTTCAAAAATCGGGATGATCAATCACCGAAACTCGGGTTCGCAGACAGTGTCGTATCCATAATTTTAAAATCAGGGGTGCGATATATAATTATAAAAATACATAAATAAATTATCTTTATTTTTTAAAACCATACAATTGTAAATGCAAAATTAATAAAGAAAATACATAACATTCAAATAAAAATCAAGTTCAATTAGGTCGGACAAGTTTTAAATTTTTTGGAAGCGGTCTAAGACATCATCATCATAACATTGTAGAATATGTCCCTCTTAATGAAAGTGCCCAAACAATCATTTAGTAAAATATTTATGATATTTTAAATTTGAATAACATGCATGTTAATTAGTAATTGGTTGGTTCGATTTTTTGGAGTGGATGGTAGCCATGACGGTTGTTTCCTAAAACAACACGTGGTTGTCTCCCAAAATCAACACGATTCTTGCTTTGTCCTCCTCGCACACCTCCTAAAATCAACACGTGATTGTCTTCCAAAATCAATATGAGTCTTACTTTGTCCTCACTCGCACGCTCTCTGAGAATTTTTCAGGGGGTCACCCATACCACCATTGCTCCAGGTTGAGCACGCTTAACTTTGAAGTTCTTGTGGGACGAGCGCCAGAAAAGAAGATACACATTGTCGTGTGAGTAGCACTTATCAAATCATTTAAGCTTTCCTCGACTAAACAGTCTTATTATTGTATAGTCTCAGAATCCCTCGCTTTCGAGTGTATTCTGTTCATTCATGTGCCCTTCACTTAGAAGTCTGAAGCCGCTCTTTGTCCGTGCCTATACACCGACGATCACTCCATGCTTCGGCCCAGGATGTCACAGATAATATAAAGATCTCAATTTAACCAAATAAAATAAAGGGACCCAATTCAGAAAAAATTAAAAGTACAAGGACCTAAAACAGTGTTTTGCGAAAAAAAAAGACCGAAACACTCAGGTCTCGAAAAAAATATTCAAATCAAAATGTTTGAAAATTAGTTTTTGAAGGTTGGACTATGTATAAAAAAACAATTTTGGAATATTGGGCTCTGGTTCAAATATTATTTTTTGAATGACAAAACTCATATGAGATAGTCTAACGGGTCATAATCCATTAAACGGGATAAATAGGCCTAAAAACCCACCACAAAACTCAAACCCGCTCATTTCGAGCCGAGCAACCGGGGCACGTGGTGCGCTCGATAAGTGGGAACATGCGCCTGACACCCTCAAATTGGCACAATGGGCCCGGACTGGGCAGCTCAAATTGCCACGCAGTGCACTCATCACACGTACGTGAGACGCTGGACAAAAAATAAAATTAATTCAATTTAATTTCAGGGTTCACTAATTTTATTTTATGATATATATATATATATATATGTGTATATATATATATTTTAAAAAATTAATTATTGAGCGCAATACATGAGCCCACACAATAGCGTCGGGCAAGTGCACTACGTGAGACACCGGATAAAAAAAATTAATTTACAAAACTAAATGAATTCCATTTAATTTTAAGGTTCACTAATTTCATTTTAGGGTATATATTTATATTTATTTAAAAAAATTATTATTGAATGCAGTTCACGAGCCCATCCGTTAACGTCATGCGAGTGCACTATGTGGGACGCCGAATAAAAAATAATTAATTCAATTTAATTTTAGGGTTCATTACTTCAATTTTAGAGTATATGTTTATTTCAGAAAATTAATTATCGTACGCATGCACAAGCCTACACGTTAGCATTGGATGAGTGCACTGCGCGAGATGTCGGATAAAAAAATTATATTAATTTAAAAAAATCAAATATATATTTGTAAAACAATAAAAAAATGGAAGAATAAAAATTAAAATAAAAACTAAAACAAAAGGAAAAATGAGATAGAAGAGTATTGAATAAGAAAAACAAAAAATAAAATAAAAAGGAAAATGGAGGGAGAACCATTGTTAGGAAAAACTATCAAGGTTTTTCTTACAAGGGGTTTTGATGAGATGTCAAAATATGTCACAATATGAAAAGAGCCTTGAAAGAACTGAAAAGAAATCAAGAGGAAAACTAAAGACAATCATACAAAGTCAAAGTTGTCAAAGCCAACAGATATGATCAATTCATGTGAAAGAGGAGAGAAGAATAGAGAAAAAGAAGACTGTAGCTTGCTAGAATAATCAGCAAGGCAAACTGGAAGTTGCAGGTACCAGCGAGAGAAGGTATCAACTGCCACCAGTCTACAGTAATGAACTGATGACCAATACCAGTTCAAGGCCGCCACCAGCTGAAGAGAACTGAAGCACATACCAGTTCTAGGCCACCACCAGTTGAAGAGATGTTCCAGCTGAAAAGAACTAAAGCACATACCAGTTCAAGGCCGCCACCAGCTGAAGGGAAGTTCCAGCTGAAGAGAACTTAAGTATATACCAGTTCTAGGCCGCCACCAGCTGAAGGGAAGTCCCAGCTGAAGAGAACTGAAGCACATACCAGTTCTAGTCCAATACCGGCTGAAGAAATATTCCAGTCAAAGGAAGATCCCAGCTGAAGGGAATACCAGCTGAAAGAGGAGAACTGAGAGACATGCCAGTTCTAGATCATTCCCGACTGAAGAAATACCAGTTGAAGAGCACATCAGTTTGAACTGATGAACATGCCAGTCCATGATGACATCAACTGATGACGACTGCCAGCCGAAGAGAAGACAATTATGAGCTGAAGAAAATACCAGCTCAAGATATTCCAGCTGAAGGAAATACCAGCTGAAAATATGTATCAAGTCTAAAGATTCATGTTGAAGGAAATACTAGCTTAGGATATTCCAGTTGAAGGACCATACCAACTGAAGAGAAGACCAAGGTACAAGCTGATGGAAAATACCAGCTGAAGAATGAAGTTCTAGCTGATGAAGCACCAGTTCGAAGAACACCAGCTGAAGACGCATCAGTTCTGAAGTCCAACTGATGAAGCGCCAGCAACCGAACTGAAGACTAGTCCATGAAAGTTCTAGCTGAAGGGACACAAGTTCAAAATACCAGCTAAAGAACACTGGTTCAAACTACCAGCTAAAGTAGAAACAAACTGGAGCTCAGAAGGCATCAAGCCCAAGCCCAGAATCGCCAGCTGAAGATGATCTCAACTGAAGCTTTCTAAACTGCCAAGGGACACGCAGAACTGACAGACAAAGGAACTGAAGATTCCAGCTGCCAGACGGAGCTCAGAACTGAAGATCATGAAGGGTGCCACAACTGAAATTTAGATAAGCCAAAGAAGATCTTGAAGTTAATGCAACCGAGATCTTGAAGTAAAAGCTCGTCAGAAGAGCAATGGCAATCCACCGGCCCCATTAAATGAAAAGCCTTATAACTGGCTTTATCATTTATGATCCAACAGTGATCACCACCGGTCACTAACTCACATAGCTTTAAAAGGTGAGCTACCCCAGAGAAGACCGCGGGACTTTTGAGAATTTGGAGAGCACTTTAGTTAAGTCTTTCCGCTAAGACATTCGCCAAAGCACTAAAGCCTCACGCTCAAAGAACTCAGAAAATCAAAAGTTCCAACTGATGAGAATGAACCTTAATGCTCCTCGAGCTAGCTGTTGAAGATTTCCAGCCAGTGCTGTTCTCTCAGTCACCGAGCCTAAGTGATCAACTACCTCAGCTCAGACGCAGACGCGCAAAGGAGCAACCCAGTTGATACCAGTTTCAAGACTGTACTCTTGAAGATCGAGCAAGATCTAAAATTGTGAAAAGACGGGCAATAGCACCTTATCTCTCCAGCTAGCAATTGGGGATCGTAAATGTGAGTTGTCGACCTACCGGCTGAGAAAGTTGAGAGTGCAGCTTCCGGGACAGCAACTGTCTTCATTGTGTAACTGTAATAAAGGAACTTTACACTTGTATAGTGACTTGCCCTTCTGCAGAAGGAAGAGAGAACGTAGAAGTTGAGCTTCAAACCTCTATAAACTGCTTGTGTGCTCTGCTTTACTTTTCAGTTCAGTTGCATGTTTTTAACTGCACACCATAAAGCACACACAACACTCCGAGCTAGCAGATGTTCTCAACTGATCTCTACATAGCACAGATGATATTTACGAGTCAAAACGGACATTTAATATTCCGCATCTAGTTTAGTTTTGTAATCAGTTTATTCACCCCCTCTCTAAATTGATTCTGACTCGTCCCAGGACCAACAAGTGGTATCAGAGCAGTTGATTCTAAAGATCAGCCATTTTTGCAGATCAACTGAATCAAATCTAGTCATTTGTGCTAATCTGTAAGCTATGAGAAACCATAAGCTACCTATCTTTTCAGTTGAGAACTACGATAACTGGAGCAGGAGAATAAGGGTGCATCTCTGCTTAATCCATGAGAATATGTGGAAAGTTATCAAGGATGGTCCAATCATGATCATGATGGATAATGAAGACCACGTTGCTGATGTCAACCAACCAGCAAGGATCCTGAAGCCAACTAATCTTCTCACGGGTGAAGAAAAGAAGTTAAAGAACCTAGAGTTCGTGGCCTAAGCCGCGTTGTTCCAAACTCTAGATAAAGACCGCATGAAGGACATAAAGAATTACAGAACTGCCAAGGAGATATGGGACTTACTTGTAGATCTGTGCAAAGAGTCCGAAGCTATCAAAGAAAACAAGCTCCAGCTAGCAGTCGACAAATATGAGTCCTTCAAGATGCACTCAGATGAGATTATCTCCAGCCTTGAAACAAGATTTCTTGGTATCATCAGTGAGATGAATAATCTAGGAAAAACATATCCTAACAGTGAGATGAACTCCAAAATTTTGGACAATCTCATCGAGGAATGAGATATGAAGGTGATTGCTACAAAAGAGTCAAGAGATTTGACCAGCATCACCCCAAGAGAACTCTTTGGTTCTCTTAAGGCTCACGAGTATAGCCTAAATCGAAAAAGAGAAGCATCCACATCATCTGCCCAGGATGCAATCTTCTACGGTGAAAGAAATTGGTTTAGAGAAACTCGAGGAAGAAATATCTTCCGGTCTAGAAGTTCTCAAGCCATAGAACAACCAAGCGGCTCAACTGATCACAGAAGAGAAGCAGTGGAGAAGAAGGAGAGCCTGACTGAAGATATCAATGATCAAATCCAGTTAGTTGCCAAGCTGCTAGAAAAGCTCAAGCGGATCAGAGATCAACCATCAGTTATGCTTCAAACTGATGATGAGGCCAGAGGCGAGAGAAATCAACTAACTGTTGAACAACCCAGGGCAGCCAACAGAAGCATAGGAGAATGCTTCCATTGCCACAAGCAAGGACACTACAGGTATGAGTGTCCATAGCTCCCTGAAGATAAGAAGGCCAAGGTGAAGAGAAGTTTTTTCAAAAGAAAAGCTATAATGGCCAACTTAGAGAACGTCATCCTGGATGACTTAGATTATCCATCAAGAATCGACTCCGACGGCTATAGCTCTGAAGAAGATGCATTGTTCTGCCTCATGGCTGACAATGAAGAAGAGATTAGCACCAACGACTTCTTACCTTTTTTATCACATTCATGAATCTTCCATTACTAGCAATGAAATAAATGAACAATTAAGAATGCTAGAAGACCAGTTAGCTGCTATTTCAAGCATGCATTTACAACTGAGGGAAGAAAATGATGACCTAAAAGATGAGGTCAAAAGACTAAGAAGTGATCGTGACAGAACTGAATCACTTGAGTCTCAATCACCTTAATGTGACAAGTTGCAGCTTAGTTTTGATGAGCTAAGAGCTGAGAATGATAGGCTATGGCAAGAGGTCCATGAGAGAGAAAGGATTTCTCTCAAATTCAAAAAGGGATCTCAAACTCTTAATGAGATTCTAAGTCATCAAAAAGTTGAAACTGGTAGTATAGGGTTAGGATACAACATGTACACTGCCTCAGAGAAAGGAAAGGTAGTTATTCAAACCAGTCAAGAAGGAACACTTCCTGGTTTTGTCAGACCTGCACCAACCCAACCAGTTGAAGATGCCAAAGGTGAGGGAACTGAAGACATCCCTACAAATCCGCCTAAAAGGTCCAGCCAATCCTCCCAACTGAAAGACGCAGTCCAGCCATCAAATCGACAGAGGAAGCCATCTCAAAGAAGGCCACAAGCTAGAAATAGACAGTTCACCTATCAGTAAAGGCCACTAGCTCAGCAAAGGCATCCGGCCTTTCAACAGAGGTCATTAGTCCAGCCAAGACCTCCAGCTCATCAGAGACAGTCAGTTCAACAAAGATCACCAAATTTTCAAAGGCCCAAACCTCAAAATTAGCCTATGGTGAACAGAACTGACCAACCAACTGAAGTAAGGAGAAATACTCAGTTTGGACCGCAGTCTCATCAAGATAGGGCATCAATTCAGGAGAGAACTGGTCAGCCAGCCTATCCTCGAAGACATCCAGGAAGTCAATCTGGAAGAGAAGTTGACTTAAGAAGAAACGTGCCCACAATGCCATATCAAGCACGTCAACATTCTCAGATACCTCTAGAGAAGTTAACTCCAACGGATCTCGCAACACAGTATAGTGAGTATCTGGACTCAATGGATGAACTAAGAATCAATCCTCACTATAACTAGTTTGCCAACTGGCCATACCATAAGAGCAACAGAGCTCATGGTGATAATAGAAATTGGCCGCCGAAAGACAGATAGTCGAAATCATCTTCGCAAAGCCCTTGAAGCAAAATCTGTCAAGCTATGTATCTAATTGGGGCTTTTGGAACTAGCATCACAAGATGAAGATGATCAAGAAAATAATGGGAGAACGAAAAAGGCAACCCCAACTAATATAAACAAAAAATAAAAACAAAAAGAGAGCAGAAACTGAAATTGAAGGTACATCAGTTCAGTCATCATCAGATGTCAAAATTGCTCATATCATCAGTTAAAATAAAAGGCAACCTGAAAAGTTTGCAAACTAATGAAAAGCGTCGAAGCTGAGAAATCAAAAGGCCAGAACTGATCAGATGCTCAATCAGTTCACAATGGAGAAAACAGCTCGTGATCAGCTGGAGCAAGCGGCTGCACTGGAAGGAGAGCTGAAAGCCAACTCAGCAAAAGAAAAAGCTGAACTGAAAAATCTTAGTTGAAGCCGGTCATGCCAACTAGAGATTGCCAGATGTAGCCAAATCATCTAATGACGTCAGCAGCTCAAAGCCACGCGGAAGCACCAGAAGAGAGAGCTTCAAACAGATAAGTTTGAATTTACTTTTAATTAGTAGAACGGTAAAATGACGTGTTATACCATTGTTACCATTGGGCCCACTATCTCTCTTCAATTAAATCACAACGGATAAATTTGAGAATTAATCAACGGATTAATCGGAGCCATTCAAAACAAGCTCTCCTCAAATTCTTGTTACTGTTGGATTTACCATGAATTCTGAAGGCTATAAATAGATTGGCCGAACCTTTTTTCAGCCCACTCAAAAGCCAACAAGCCTTCAAGAATTCACTCAAAGAGCCTAACACACAGAGTTTTCATTCCTTTTAAAAGCTTCAAAAAACTCTCTTCTCAAACTCTCAAATGGCTCAATTCTCTGCCAACCTTCACCGAAGACTTCATAACTTTAGATTATTTGGTGAAGATTCAGGAGCATTCCGCACAGACCTAAGTCACGACAAAATACTCAGTCCAGCCAACAGCAGACAATTCATTAATTTCTCATCATTGGGTGAATCGATTCTCATTTTAATTGAAATTGCAGGGCTGAAAAACTTCACTGAAAGCACTTCCTTTAAGGTATATCCAGAGGCTGTTGCAGAATTCTTCCTTAACTCCTTCAGTAAGGAAGGTTCCAGGATTATCAGAAGTGAGGTAAGGGGTATTCAAATCCTGATTACTCCTTCTGCAGTTCAAAGGATCTTTGGGTTGTCAGATGAAGGAGACAACCTAGAAGAAACTGAAGTGAACATCAGACACTGTTACAACAAATGGGCAACAATCTCTGCTTTAGAACACTTTCATGTCAACCATCACATATCCAGATTTCAGAAAGAATTTCAAGTGTTAGCTGCCGTGGCTACACAAATAATGGTAGGATCGTGTGAAGGTCACGATGAAATGTCAGAGATAAAGTACAAGATTTGCAATGCCATCTGGGAAAGTAGAGGAATAAACTGGTCCTTATTCCTCTTCAAGCAGCTGAAGAAGTTTGTAGACATCGTGGAAAGAGAAATAAACAACGAATTGTGTTTTCCACAAAAGATGTACTATACTAATCGAATCAGCTTCATTCTAAAAAAGCTGATTCCGGACTTAATGGAGGAGAAAATCATTCATCAACCAGTTGATCCTAATGATTTCATTCCAAAAATAGAAAGAACAACTGGAATGCCTCCCGTAATAATCAGAGAGCCACAACCACGATTGAGGCAAAAGCTGATTCCAACCATTTCCCTAGTAGGGTGGAAAGGAAAGGACAAAATGGTGGAATTAGAAGTCCAATCCAACACCGGCTCAGATGACATCTATTGTGCCATTGATAGATATCAACTCTCTGAAGAATAGGATAAGGAAAGAAGGGACTCCAAAAAGAGTCCAATTGAATGGAGAGCTGCATCACCGACTCACTCTGAGACGGTTGAGAACCAGCTGCTGAGTACCAGACTGCAGAGCATCAGTTAGATACTAGAAAAGAGATTGGAGAGCATCCGCTGAGTGGAATGAAGACTCGACAATCCGATCAACAAAAGAAGAAGCAACGACATGGCAAGGCGCCAAAGCTGTACAGAAAACTGATCGAGAACATGAAAGATCAGTGAGGATATATCAGACAGTTCCAGAAGGGGAAAGAAAATGAGAACTGATGACAAGAAGGACTAGAGGCCAATCAAACTGATAAGAAGCCCTAGGAATAAGACTTCTTGTAAATTTCAGTTTCATAAAGACAATTTGCCTTTAAATTTCAAATGTCTTGTCAAGCATTTACTTCGTAACCTTCTCTTCATTGCAAGTCTGACAAGTACATTTAAAGGCAAACAAACAAAAGCAAGGGACCAAATTTTTCAAAGATATATGATTATTCATTCATTACTCATAAATCAATTCAGATCTAGTCCCCCTCCCTTGTAAGAAGAGAAGAGACATACTCATTTCCCAATCTCATTCAAAGAGTCTCTTTCTATCTCTCATCTCTCTCAAGAATCTAGCCAAACTTTCTTCAATGGCAGAATTACTTAGTTCCCCCAGCTCTTTCAAGAAACAAATGATGAGAGACAAATTCCTTGAAGGGAAGAAATTCCAGAATATTCTTAAAAATTCAAACGGCTAGAACCTGCTTGTTTCACTTCACAAGACATGGATTCTTCACTATCTAGAAACACCACCCAGATTCTTTAGATAAAGTTGGATGTGTGAATTTCTTCTCCAAGCGCAAATTAGTGCTGATGGCAAGGAGAATACATCAGTTATCCATGACCGACCAATCAAGATAACTGAAAGAACAATTATTGAAGTTTTTCAACTTTCGAGGCAAGGCGCAACTGTTCAAGAGTTGAGTGAAGCAGCTGAACTATACTGGAGAAGGTGGAAGACCCCCCACCTGTAAAAAGGCATTCAGTTTTTCCACAGCTAAAACTGATCTAAGACCAGAGTATGGAGTTCTGCTCGACATCACAAACAAGATGATGTTTGGAGCAATTAGAAGCCTAAGCCAGCTTACCCAGGAGAGGTACAAGGTGATGATACACCTAGCTGAAGGACGCGAGACAAACTGGGCAGAGTTTGTATTCTCACAACTCAAGCGTCAAGTTCTCAAGGCTTTCAACTCAAAGAGAACACGAAATTTTGAGTCCATGGTAGGACATGTTCTCAGAATGAGCAAGATGATTGAAGATATCTTGAAGCTATCAAATGATGATGCATTACCAGTCCTCATCTCAGACTGGATTCACAAGAGAGGAAGCATTCATCTGCACTCACTCAAGAAGAAAAGGCTAGGAAATGGTAACACAAATGCCACAGTCTCAAACACCTCGACTGCCAATGCTGTCCCATCATCTGTCTCCAAGAATGGATCAACATCGGACTTCCAAGACTGTTCCGATCTAGATGAGCTTATTCCATTCATCAGAATTCCTCATTCAAACTATGGAGCTAACTACTTCAGGAGAACTTGTCCCCCTCTCCAATTGACGGAAGAAGATATTCGCACTTTCTATAGTGGTGAATATGCAGCCAAGAATGCACAAAAAGAGGTAATAAATTTACTTCTTACTCAATTTGCATTTGTGGCCAAGCAAGATCAAGAGCTTTTTAAGCTGCTAAACCGGTACTTCTACTGGTACAACTGGAGACACTCGATGTCCATCCAGTCTTATTTCTTGATCACTGTTTATCACGGCATGAGTTTTTGGCAAAGAAAAGAAGTTTGGAGTTTGAAATGGATAGGAGTCTGCAAATCCATTCCCTCCAACTATCGTGCAAGTACAGAGGATTATGAGTCATAGATTGACCAAGAAAATTTCTCCAACTGCCCTACTTGCTGAATTGGGAAGTGACATCAAGGCTCATGAAGAAGCAGGAGCTAAGCAGCAAGAGACCTGCATAATCAACCCTGCCCATAGAAAACTGAATTTTGGATGTCTGCTAAATCAGTTAGCTGAGCCTAATCGACTAACTGAACCTGCAACTGCACAGGAGCAGCGAGAGCTACCTCTCACCCCAGTTGTAGTGAGTCAACTGTATGATGATAAAGACACTGGCACATCACCCAATCTCTTATCAAAGAGATATGTCACTCCATTGATTGCTTCAAGCCACAAGACAACCGCCTGACTGAACCTGCAGGAAGTTCAGCACAAGTCATCCTCAAGAAGGAACTTGAACAGAAGGTGAAGGGTCACATCCACTAAAGCTAAGCACCGGAGTCAATCCGTGAAGAAAGCAAGGCCAGAGAAGCCTGCTGAAGGAGCTGGATCCGTCTCCAAGATAAAGAGGTCAAATTGACCTGACGAGAGTAGTGAAGAGTATCCAGTTCAGCCCCTCAAGAAGAGAAAACTGACTGAGATATGATCCATCAGTTCAACAACTGATCTTATCAGTTCAGTGATGAATCAGTTCCAGGGCCGAGAAGAAGATATGACTAGAACTGATCGTTCAGTTGCCATATCATCAGTTTACCAAAAAGTCATCAGTTTGACGAGGTAGCCCAACTGCCAAGGAAAAGTTTAAATCAAATTATAATCTTTCAACTTATTCCTCATCACATTAATGCCATCGTGATCTAACGGGAATTATTTTCAAATGAGAGATCTCTCAAGATAGCAAGTCTTTAATGCTACTGAGCAAAATCAATCACTAAAGTAGAAAGTGAGTTGATAGCCTAAGGGATATAAATAGCAAAATCCTGCACAAAATATTTGCTATTTATGGAAACTACCCCATTTCCAAATGGATAAAATCTCAACCATTGATCTACATGTTGAAGCTAACCTTGCTGACGACTGAGATGATCATCTTATTTATGCTAGCTGCAAATCAGTCAAATCCATTTAAACTGATCAGCTGATGCGTACTCGAGTGAAATTTGAAATACATGCATGCAAAGCTTCTTTAAATGCCAAGGGGGTATTGATCCAAGCTTCAGATCAAACTCAAACTCTTCCTGCATTTGCTTTGTATCATTTCTCTCTAATACATTCATTCTCTCTCAAACATTCCATTAAAGAATGGAACTGCTCGCTCAATACATCGACCCAGCTAGGCTTGCTCTCAACCTCAAAAGAGACAAGTTCGTGGAACTAGACTACATGATGGAGAGACTTAAGCCAGATTTGTTTCATTGATTAATCTCAGCAGCGGGGGAAACTGGACTCTTTCAATTTCTCACACGAGGTCCAAGATTTGGATGATGCTTTCCAGAGGCAGTTGCCGAATTCTATATCTTCTTCGACATCACAGAAGATGGCAACATAATCTCAACAGTCAGAGGAAATCCGATCATGATCACTAAGGAAGTTGTGATGGAGTCACTTCATCTTTCTCGAACAAGTGAACAGGCAGACACAATAGTCATGCCAAACCATACAGATTAATGGTGTCAATGGACGAATCCAGGAGTCGAGCATAATGACCATCTCACAGACTGAAGGACAGTCTTTGGTCGGAGTTCATTTAACTCCAAAATATAGTTATCCATTGCCTGAGAGGCAATCTGGACTATACTCGTTTCAGCGCCAACAATGCTCACCCGATGACACTCATTTACAACCGATGCAGAGTTGACTGGGCATCGTATGTGCTACCCCAACTTCGCCAAAATATTCACAGGGTCAACTTTGACCATCAAACTGGAACATTCACAGAAAAACTGGGGTTTCTCAACAGGATCAGCATGATCATCACTGATCAGATCCAACTTCTCAATCAGAGAGGCGAGTTGCTGGACAGGAGAGATTATTTCCCCATAATCTTTGTCAAAATGAGAAAGAATCTCAAATCTTTTGGCCCCACAATCAAGGAGGCAGCGCACCACAGAAGAAGGCCCCTTCATTTCGACTGAACCGACTTCAAATAGTCGTAGAAAGCAGCTCATGTCAGATGAAGACATGACCACAGAATCAACTGCGCCAACTGAGTCTATACCAGCTGAAACCCACTACATAGATGGTGTTGAAGAAAGCTCCAACAACTCTCTCGCTGATCTACTCAGCAGTTTTCAGCTTCTCGAGAGATACGACTCCGATTTCTTCAAACAACTAAGGAGATATCTCAGATGGTCACTCTAGAGATATCATGTTGATGAGGCAATTATGTTTATACTGCTTGACAAGAAGGGATGATTTTTCTGGAGTCAAGAAAGACTTTGGAGCAGGAACTGGATGAATCGTCCATCGACGGCCACTCCCACTCTCTCAGAGATTATGGATTCAATGATCAACAGAATCTGAAATGGAGTACCTGCCGTAGCTCCACTGCCGTTTGCAGAGCCATCCAACTTATCCTCCACACCTATGATGTTCAACCACCCACCTCCAACTGAAGAACTACTCCCAAGGTTGGCCATGACAACAACTGAACATCAAGTTCAGCCTTCACTGCCAGATCTCCGGCAGTTCATGCCAACTGAAGAAGCCTCAAACTGGCTACCCTCACCACCAAAGGAACAACTATTCACTTCCCTATTTGAAGGTAACCTAGCTACAACCTTTAGCTTGTTACCAAATATTCCCATTCCATCATTCGATCTACACATGCACACCCTTTTGGATTATGCCAAAAAGAGGGAAGAGATTGAAGAAATTGAGGAGAAAAATGATGGAAGACAGTTTTTGAGTCTCTAGGATGAGATTCAAAGGGAACCCTCATAGTTTCAAGAGAAAGTACAGCCTCAGGAAGAAGTAGTGAGGACTGTAGGAACTGCTCGAGAAGAGAGGCATCAACTTTAGAGGGAAGATTGGGGAGCTGTCCAGAGGCATTTGTCTTAGGAGGAAGTCTGGGGAGAAGTCTGGAGAAATGCTAGTGCCAGAGAAAGAGGAGAGCCTAGCAATTGGTGGAATAGGTGAAGAAGGAGATGAGATACCAGCTGAAGAAGCGCAGCAGCTGAAGAGCTAGAAACTCAAAGAAAAAGAAAAGAAAACCAAACTGTTGTAGATTGAAAGATATCTAATCAGTTTGCATAAGCAGTTTCTTAGCTACAAGTTTTCTTGCTTGATTGTGTCCTTGCTACATAGCTCAAAAATTTCTCAATCAATTATTCCATCATTGCTCAATTTTGCCATGTTTTGGACATCATGAAAAAGGGGAAAATTGTTAGGAAAAACTATCAAGGTTTTTCTTACAAGGGATTTTGATGAGATGTCAAAATATGAAAAGAGCCTTGAAAGAACTGAAAAGAAATCAAGCAGAAAAAACTAAAGATGGTCATATAAAGTCAAAGCTGTCAAAACCAACAGATATGATCAATTCGTGTGAAAGAGAAGAGAAGAATAGAGAAAAAGAAGACTGTAGCTTGCTAGAATAATCAGCAAGGCAAACAAAAAGTTGCAGGTACCAGCAAGAGAAGGTATCAACTGCCACCAGTCTACAGTAATGAACTGATGACCAATACCAGTTGAAGGCCGCCACCAGCTGAAGAGATGTTCCAGCTGAAGAGAACTGAAGCACACATACCAGTTCTAGGCCACCACCAGCTGAAGAGATGATCCAGCTGAAGAGAACTGAAGCACATACAAGTTCAAGGCCGCCACCAGCTGAAGAGAACTGAAGCATATACCAGTTCTAGGCCGCCACCAGCTGAAGGAAAGTCCCAACTGAAGAGAACTGAAGCACATACCAGTTCTAGGCCGCCATCAGCTGAAGGGAAGTCCCAGCTGAAGAGAATTGAAGCACATACCAGTTCTAGTCCAATACCGGTTGAAGAAATATTCCAATCAAAGAAAGATCCCAACTAAGGAGAATACCAGCTGAAAGAGGAGAACTGAGAGACATGCCAGTTCCAGATCATTCCCGACTGAAGAAATACCAGTTGAAGAGCACATCAGTTTGAACTGATGAACATGCCAGTCCACGATGACATCAACTGATGAAAACTACCAGCTGAAGAGAGGACAATTGCGAGCTGAAGCAAATACCAGCTCAAGATATTCCAGCTGAAGGAAATACCAGCTGAAGAAATGTACCAAGTCTAAAGATCCACGCTAAAGGAAATACCAGCTTAGGATATTCCAGTTGAAGAACCATAACAACTGAAGAGAAGACCAAGGTACAAGCTGATGGAAAATACCAGCTCAAAAATACCAGCTGAAGAATGAAGTTCCAGTTGATGAAGCATCAGTTTGAAGAACACCAGCTGAAGACGCATCAGTTCTGAAGTCCAACTGATAAAACGCCATCAACCGAACTGAAGACTAGTCCATGAAAGTTCTAGCTGAAGGGACACAATTCCAAAATATGCGCTAAAGAATATTGGTTCAAACTACCAGCTGAAGCAGAAGAAAACTAGAGCTCAGAAGGCATCAAGCCCAAGCCCAGAATCACCAGCTGAAGATGATCTCAACTGAAGCTTTCCAAACTGCCAAGGGACACACAGAACTGACAGACAAAGGAACTGAAGATTCCAGCTGCCAGACGGAGCTCAGAACTGAAGATCATGAAGGGTGCCGCAACTGAAATTCAGATAAGCCAAGGAAGATCTTGAAGTTAATACAACCGAGATCTTGAAGTAAAAGCTCATCAAAAGAGCAATGACAATCCACCGGCGCCATTAAATGAAAAACCTTGTAACTTGCTGATTGGACCATATTTTTCTAAGTTTTGGGGTCTATTTCATGTCTATTATTGTTATGTAATTACCCTATTGCTCTATTTTGTGGGAAGAAGTGTCTCTTGGATTGAATGTAGGTAACTGGCCTCATAGTGAAGAAAGAGCCGAGATTCTAGACTAAAGCTGCGCATTTTGATATGAAGAGATTTGAAGTTGCAGTCAGTAAGGGCATACTGCATGAGTTAAGGATCTCTGGGCGCAGTTCGTGGGCTTTGACGATTGGAACTGGGCCGATCCATACGTTTTGAGATTTCCAGTGGGCCCAGACGTGAATTACAGCTCGGGAACTGCTTGGAGGCGGCTACAAAGAAGTCCACAACCTTAAGGAGTCTTTTTGGTCAACTTACCTTGTTTAGATATATCTAGATTTTTGTTTCCTTGTTAAGACAAACTCTTTTATGGATATTAGATATATTAGGATCTCTTTTAATTAGAATCGTACAATTCAGAACAGAGAATGAACGCGAGCCCAGAGACGTGATTTTATTCAGTTTCATATTTCTTCTTTTCTACTTCATCGTGTTCAAGCTTCCAAGAATTCTATGCGATACAGTTCAATTATGAGTTCCAGCTAAGTTCGATCATATCTCGGATGACAACTTAACGAAGCTCTAGCCAACTAAATCGTGAGATCTAACTGCTTTATCATTTAATCGATTGCATGTATCTGTTGTTCTTAATTTTCGTGTCGTTTAATTGTTTTGGTTTTGCTAGGTAGTTGCAAATATTTAGTAATCCAGAATTAATTAGTAGCTAATTAAACCGGCCATCCGTAATTGTGGTTTAAGTTTAAATAGTGGTAAAACGGTTCTTCAGAGCCAGGGGAATAACAGTCAAGTCTCAATTGTCCTGTGTCAGAGTCAGTTAGATTTGAATCGGGTTTCTCTAGAATTAAATGTTGTCGGCTCATTAAACCTATAGAGTGTCTCTTACGGTTGTCAGTCGATTAGGGAAATAATTGGTGAAGTGTCTTCCTGGTTATCAAGAAATTATGGAGAAATTAGGTCGTGTCAGTAAGTGTCTTCGGCGACTATAACTGGTTTGCATGAGTTGATTAAATTAATCTTTGCATCAAGGATCGGTTAATTGAGCTAGAGTGGAGTTGGTTGGAATCCGGGATATCTCTTTAATAACTGTTAGAATCCGTTCTCTGCGTATTTGTTTATTTAATTTAATTCAGTTTAAAAACCTTAAAACCCCCGTTTGAAGTTTGGTTATACAGATTGGAAATAAGGAGTAATTCTCGCCAGTCCCTTGGGAGACGATCCTGCTCGCCGCTGTACTCTGCAGTAAGGGCTTACCGACTGATTGTCGGGACATTTATTTTTGGTGAAAAACGACGCACTAAATTTTGGCGCCGTTGCCGGGGATTGGTTCTAAGCAGCGATTACTCTTACTTTTCAGTTTGTGTTTTTACTTTGTTTGTTTTTTATCTTTCTGGTGCATGACCCGCTCCTCTCAGGAAGAAGAATTAGTATACGATGTAGAGCCAGAAAGAAGGTTACATCGGTTGAGGAAGACTGCTCGAGAAGCTCAAAAGGCTTTCGAATCTGAGCAACGGGACCTCGGTCTTCAACAGCTGTTCAACATGGCAGACAATACAAATCCACGCAACAACCAGGAACCACCTGCCAATCAAGAAGAAAATCGAGTCATAGTGAGAGCCGATGCGGAGGCACCTGCTCCTTTGATTCGAGAGCTTGGTCGTCATCGAAACAACCGACCTATCTGCATCGTTCTACCAAATATCGCTCATAATGCAGAGATACGACCGGGTTTCATACAAGTATTACCCAAGTTTAGCGATGCCCCTGGAGAAAGTGCACACACGCACTTAGCAGAGTTCGATTGGGTTTGCTCTACCTTGCGTCCTCAAGGCTTCACGGCCAACAATCTTCGCTTGTTAACTTTTTCACACACATTGCATGGACGGGCAAGGGAATGGTTGTTTGATCTTCCACCAGGTTCGATCACCACTTGGGACGAGATGGAAGAACAGTTTCTGCGTAAATTCTTTCCAGAAACTAGAGCTGCAAATCTGCGCATGGCCATTAGTAGCATCAAGCAGAAGCCGAATGAAAGTTTGGCTGATTATTGGGCGAGGTTTCAGCAGTTATGCCGAAGATGTCCAGACCATGGCTTCACCGACTATCAGTTATTCACCAATTATTTCTATCGTGGCATGTCGACATTTGATAGAAAAATTGTTGATGCTGCTAGTGGAGGTTCACTTACCAACAAAACTTTGTCAGAAGCAAAGCAACTGATCATGGACATGGTGTCCGGAGGACAGCAGTATGATGATGAAGATGAGGGGCGACACAGACCAGTAAAAGCCCTTGATCGAGTAGACAGTTCTGGAGTAACTGAAAAAATTGATGCACTCACCTCTTTGGTTCGTGGCCTAGCTGTTGCACAAACAAAGGGCTCTCACTGTGGAGTTTGTTCAGATGATGGACACTTTTCTGATGAGTGTCCCACATTACACGAGTCGGCCACCGAACAAGCTTGCTATGGTTCGGGTGATGCACAACAAGATGCGCTCAAGGGGATGTACTATGATGCTCCACGAGGAGATAATTTTAGGAGAAGGAGGAACAATGACCCTTACTCCAACACTTACAATCCGGGCTGGAGAGATCACCCCAATTTCAGATGGAAACAACCTGGCGATCAGCCTGTAGCTGGAGATTTACCCCCGAGACCCCCGAGAGACAGTCAGTATGCCCATACTGACAAGGATGTTCCCAGTATGAGCGATATCATGAAATGTCTTGAGCAAAGCAGTGCTCTGGTGAACAATTTGGCACAAAGTCAGAAGGCGTTCCAGCAAGAAACCCAAGCAGCTCTAGGTAGTATGGGCACACAAATTACCCAACTTGCCACACAGATGAATAAGATGCAAGGGAATCAAGGGAAGCTCCCATCCCAGACTGAACAGAATCCCAGAGGCAATGTCAGTGCAGTCGCACTTAGGAGCGGAAAAGAGTTAGTTGCAGTTGAGCCAAAGAAGCAGAACACTCAGCAGTATGGGCATACTGCCGATGCTGAAGGCAGTAAGAAGGCTGAAAACAAGCAAGCTGTTGCTCAAGATGCCCCTACTGAGGTACGTGAACCATCTAAAATTTCTAATCCGCTCCTTTTCCTTCCAGGTTGGCGAAGCATAAGAAGGATGATAGTGACAAGGAGATCCTCGAGTTGTTCAAGAAAGTAGAGATCAACCTCCCATTTCTTGATGCTATCAAACAAGTTCCCAGATACGCCAAATTCTTGAAAGAGCTCTGTGCAAAGAAGATAAGGTATGGGAAGGACGCAAGAATCACAGTTGGTGAGAATGTGTCTGCGGTTATTCAACGAAAGTTGCCACAGAAATGCCGAGACCCAGGTATGTTCACTATCCCTTGCATCATTGGGAGTAAGAAGGTCGATAGTGTTATGTTAGACTTAGGTGCATCCATCAATGTCATGCCTCTGTCTACGTACAAAGATCTGCAGTTAGGTCCCATGAAGGATACCCGAGTCATAATTCAGTTGGCCGATAGATCTAATGCTTATCCCCAAGGTGTTGTAGAAGATGTTCTTGTTAAGGTCAATGATTTGATTTTTCCTGTGGATTTTTATATTGTTGATATGAATGATTCTTTGTCTGCTCATAGGCCTTTGATTTTGTTAGGTCGTCCATTTATGAAAACAGCAAGAACTAAGATAGATGTTGATAAAGGCATGTTGAGTTTTGAATTTGATGGAGACATAGTCACATTTAACATTTTTGAAGCTATGAAACATGTCGAGGACCCGGAAGCTTTGTATATGGTTGATATTGTTGATTCTCTAGTTGACGAGTTTGTTGAGTGTAATTTCAGGGAGGACAAACTTGAGCAGGTACTTTTTGGTGGAGTTTCTGACACAATTGCAGGTTCAGAAGAAGAAGAGGCAATTCGAGATATTATCCAACAGTTGTATGCCACCGAGGAATTTCCTGCAAGGAACATACCAGGTCGTATGCCCTTACCGACGGCCACAGAGCCGATATTGCCATCACACGTGAAAGCCCCAGTTCTGGAGTTGAAGGTTCTGCCTGAGCATTTGAAATATGCTTACCTGGGGACGGACAACACACTGCCTGTCATCATCAGCAAGGATCTTTCCTCCGATCAAGAAGACCGATTGGTCGCCATTCTAAAAAAGCATCAAGGAGCTATAGGATGGACATTAGCTGATATCAAGGGAATTAGTCCAGACATTTGCATGCACCGGATTTTCCTTGAACCAGATTGCAAGCCTTCTCGGGATTTACAAAGAAAATTGAACCCGGTGATGAAAGAAGTGGTTCTCAAAGAGATCCTCAAGCTGCTCCAGCTTGGGATCATTTACCCAATTTCTGACAGTGAATGGGTCAGTCCATTACACGTTGTCCCTAAGAAATCCGGTTTCCAGCTTGTGAAGAATGAGAACAATGAGTTGATTCCGATGCGGTTGCAAACTGGTTGGCGCATGTGCATCGATTTTAGGAAACTAAATGATGCTACACGCAAAGATCATTTCCCATTACCGTTCATTGATGAGATGCTGGAACGCTTAGTAGAAAAATCATTCTTTTGTTTCCTCGACGGATACTCGGGCTACTTCCAGATTTTTATCGCCCAAGAGGACCAAGAAAAGACGACTTTCACTTGCCCATTTGGAACGTTTGTCTGCCGCAAGATGCCATTTGGATTGTATAACGCTCCCGGCACCTTCCAACGGTGCATGATGAGCATTTTTTCTGACTTGATCGAGAGCTGCATCGAGATTTTTATGGATGATTTCACAGTTCATGGAGATTCTTTCGAGCAATGCATCGAGCACCTGGATAAGGTTCTTCAAAGGTGTGTCAAGACGGATTTGGTGTTGAATTTCGAGAAATGTCATTTTATGGTGCAACAAGGCATCGTGCTTGGCCATGTCATTTCTGCAAAGGGGATAGAAGTCGATCGAGCAAAAGTTGATTTAATCGTGAAGCTTCCTTACCCTTCTAATGAGAAAGAGATCCGTGCCTTTCTAGGGCATGCCGAATTCTACCGGCGCTTCATTCAAGACTTCTCCAAAATCGCCCAGCCGATGACCAAGTTGCTGCAAAAAGATGCGCCATTCCTCTTTGATGACCAATGCAAGGAGGCATTCGATATTTTGAAGGCAAAACTTACTTCTGCACCGATCATCCAACCACCCCAATGGGGCCTTCCTTTTGAGCTCATGTGCGACGCTAGTGACTTCGCGGTTGGAGCTGTACTTGGACAAAAGAGTGGGAAGCAGAGCCATGTCATCTATTACGCCTCCAAGATTCTTAACCCAGCCTAATGCAATTACACTACCACGGAGAAGGAGCTTTTAGCTGTTGTTTTCACTTGCGAGAAGTTTAGATCTTATATTGTGGGATCCAAAGTTGTGGTATATACCAATCGCTGTCGAAAAAGGAGTCCAAGCCTCGTTTGATTCGTTGGATACTTCTTTTGCAAGAATTTGATCTGGAAATCAAAGATAAAAAGGGCGCTGAAAATAATGTTGCTGACCATCTGAGCAGACTGATTACCCAGTCCGACGGTATGCCTATACCGGATGACTTCCCTGACGAGCTATTACTGGCCGCAGCAAGTGCAACCCCTTGGTATGCGGATTTAGTGAACTATCTCGCCACTGGGATGTTCCCAAAAGGCACTGAATCAGCAAAGAAGAATAAGTTGTAAAGCCAAGCTAAGTACTTCATTTGGGACGAGCCTTACTTATGGAAAACATGTGCCGATCAAGTCATTCGACGCTGTATTCCGGATGATGAGATCCAGTCGATTCTCGAGTTTTGCCATGCTTATGCCTGTGGATGACACTTTGGACCCAAGCGGACAGCTCGTAAAATCCTCGACTGTGGGTTTTATTGGGAATCAATTTTCAAAGATGCTTACCTGTTTTGCAAGACTTGTGATCGTTGCCAACGCCTTGGTAATATTTCCTCCAGAAACGAGATGTCTCAAGTGCCGATCTTGGTGTGTGAGATTTTTGATGTATGGGGCATGGACTTCTTGGGTCCTTTTCCGAGCTCCTTCGGCAATTCATACATTCTTTTGGCCGTCGATTATGTCTCCAAATGGATTGAAGTTCAAGCTACTCCGACCAATGATTCCAAAGTGGTGGCTAAGTTTCTGAAAACTCAAATCTTCCAACGATTTGGTGTTCCTCGCGCCATAATTAGTGACCAAGGCACTCACTTCTGCAATCGAACATTGGAAGCCTTGTTCAAGAAATATGGGGTCCATCATCGAGTTGCTACAGCTTATCACCCTCAGTCTAATGGATAGGCCGAAGTTTCGAATCGAGAAATCAAGAACATTTTGGAGAAAACCGTCAGTCCTAACAGGAAGAACTGGAGCCTGCGCCTGGATGATGCAGTATGGGCATACCGCACAGCATACAAGTCACCGATTGGCATGTCCCCTTACCGCTTAATTTTTGGCAAGCAGTGCCATCTTCCTGTAGAATTGGAACCCCGAGCCTTCTGGGCAGTAAAACAGTGCTGCCTTGATCCACAATTCACCGGGTTCGAGAGAAAGTACCAATTGCAAGAACTTGAGGAAATTCGTTTGGAAGCTTATGATCACGCTCGGTCCTACAAAGAGCGCACAAAATTCTTGCATGACAAATATATTCGGAGGAAAAGTTTCGAAGTTGGCCAGCCAGTCCTGTTGTTTAATGCTCGTTTCCGACTCATGCCGGGCAAGTTGAAGTCCCGTTGGACGGGCCCATATGAAGTTGTTCGCATAAGCCCTCACGGCGCAGTGGAAATTCGCAGCTTGTCTACGGATAAAATTCTCACAGTCAATGAACAGTTGTTAAAGCCATTTCTTCCTGGACTGGATTCACAGCCATTTGATGGGGTCGACTTGGGTACCCCGGAAATCACTTCATGATCAGTTTCCTTCTGTCGAGCCTACGACATTAACCAACGGCGCTTCTCGGGAGGCAACCCGATTTCTTTTTCTTTTTTTTCATTTATTTACTGTTTTATTTCTTTTCTTTCTTTACTATTTTTATTTTTATCCTTTTAGTTGCTTTTCGTTTTATATACAAAAAAAAAAACGAAAAAAAAAAAAACAAAAAACAAAAACAAATTGGCTCGGAGGATTTATGCCAATTCATCTAAGTGTTAGTCATTTTGCTTCTTAGTGTGGGGTAAGGGGCATCAGTTAATTTTCTAAGTAAGGAGGGACTAAGTTGCAATTTCCATAATTATATTTGGGGGATTTTGCCCTTAGCCCTAATTTGATATAATTTAACCCCTTTTTCCCCCTATTTGAATTGTTACAGCACTTATCTTTTTTTTTACTGCTTGTAGAACTCCCGCACCTCTTCAACTCCCCAACCGCCTACCACCGGACATCCCATCATGGCCAAGAGATGAGCCTCCAAGCCCGCCGCCACACCACCGCCGCCTCTGCCTGAAGCCCACACTGCCGGCGTCCCTTCCCCGCCCCGTACTCGCGGCCGAGCCCTCGCCGGTGGCACCAAGATGCGCAAACTTTCCGCCGGCCCATCTACTTCCACTCGAGCCCCCTCGCCGCCGCCTGCCGGCCCGGTTCTTACCCCATCTTCTCCACCTTCTGCCACCACAACACCCCCTCGTGCCTCGTGGCGCGCGATCGTCATCCTCATCCCCATCATGCCGGATTCGAAGTAAATCAACCGCCCGCCGCCCTAATCGCCGTGTCGTTGCCACCGACTCTTCCCAGACTGCGTCGGCCGACATTTAACCCTCTCCATCCGTCGCTAATCCCGCTTCGGCGTCTACAGTTTCACCACCGCCATCTTCCCCGCCTCTGTCCCCTGCTCGAATGGCCACGCCACCATCTGCCGGACCCTCCTCCTCACGCCGCCGCTCTGGCCGTCGTCCCTCTTTCCGCCCGGTGGATGAGATCAACCGCTGCCTTCGCCAGAACATGACCCGCCTTCTCCTTGGCCCTCGACTTTTTGATTGGGATAGCATCGCACCGCTTGGGGTAAATGATTCTATCCGTGCTAATTTTCGATCAATCGGGTGGGAGATCTTGTTAGATACTTCTCGCCCAGTTTATGATGTTTTGACTGTTGAATTTCTGTCTTCCTTTGTGTTTAAAGCTTCTAGTTCCTTGAATGATGCGCATGCTATTCTCTTTCGATTGCGGGGGCGGGAATTTAATATGTCTGTGAACACATTAAATGTGTTGTTGGGATTGGAATCTACTCTTTCTGTGACTGAGGATGCGTATGACTCTGCTTGGTATGATATACCTGATGAGCATGCTTTAGCTATTTCGGATCATTGGTGTGAGTTATCTGTGGAGGATCATTATGTGTCGCGTTTGTCTAAGAGTGCTACTATCCGTGATGATGTTTTACGTTTGTGTCATCGTTTCTTAACTCTCAATTTCTTTGGTCGGGTTGATATGCTTAGTATAGTCACAAAGCAGGACGTCTTTTTATTAACTTGTATGATTCAGCAAGAAAGGGTCAACTTTGGTTTTTGGTTAGCTTTGCAGTGGCGGTACATCGCCAATCACCCACACGGTAAAGTCCCTCTTGGACATCTCATTACATTGCTGGCTGAGAAATTGGAAGTGGATATCCCTGATTTAGAGTCCATCTCCCCCACTACTCTCACTTTGACTGAATTGAACAATATGCGCCTGCTTGTCATTAACGCCTCCGGGCAGTATCAGTTAGCTCGACCGGGTGTTTCGACCCCGAGTCCTTCTGTGGTTGCAGGTCCTTCCGCCCCCTCCGTTTCTCTGCTACCAGCCATTGAGACCTTGATCACCCAGGCTACTCAACAGATCCTCCACCGCCTCGATGAAATTGATGGGAGACTCACCACCCTGGAGCAAGTGGTGATTCATATGAGCGACAACCCTTGACTGCGCGAATATTGGTCCACTTCTACCTCTTTTTACTGTCGTTTGTTTGTGTTCTTTGTGTGTGATTTGTTTCTGTTTTGAGTGCTTGTGTGTTGTTTCTTTTTACAGTGCGGACACTGTCCCTTTCTAAGTGTGGGGTGGAGACACTCATTTTACATGCTTAGTTTGTACTGCGTCTGTCTGTATTTTTATTTTTGTTTTGAATGCAAATGTGTGACTGTTTGAGATTAGATATAGAAGGAGAACGAGCTGTTTTGTTGGTTTGACTGGATTGGTTGGTGGTTGTTTTTGTGGAATTAAATCATGTGTTGCTTGGATGTATTTGAGAATGATGGATGCGCATTTTGATCACTTTTGATAGCCCACATACGTGAGTTTTGAGCCTTGAGCATGAAAAAAATTGGAACATCTTTATTACAGCTCGAAATTCCTTGGATGTGTGTATCAGATTAGGATTGCTTGATACTTGAATTGCCTAAATGCCATGCTTGTTTGATTGATTGAGTGTATTCATGAAAATGATAAAGGCAGCTAGGAATTCACCTCATTTTAGCTTGGAATTATCCTACCCTTGCATTATCCCCTAGTAAGCCCTTTTGAGCCACAATTCCTAGTTCTTTTGAAAACCATAACTCAATGAGTCGTAACCTTTCATCCCCACAGCCTGTTTTGTCACCTTTTTAGAAAACTATGCAAGTGTTTCTATAATCTTTGGAGCTGCAGAAAGGATTAAAAGGTGCAAAAAGAAGCTTCCCTGCCCTACTGTTATGTTTGAAAAAAAAAATAAAAAAAAACAAGAAAAAGAAAGAGACAGAAAAAAAAAAGAGAAAAAAATGAGAGCTGTAGGGCAGGAGGTATAGCAAAGCTATGTTTGAGATAAATTGAAGCACAATAAAGCACTTGATTATGATTGTTGAACATTGCAGCCATATGTGGATTTTGATACACTTGCATATTTTTCTTGTTATAGCCACTTACCCCAAAACTCTCCTACCTCTGACCCTAGCCACATTACAACCCAAATGAAAAGTCCTTTTGATTTGTGAATAACTTGATTAAATTGATGCATGTTTTGACATAAGGGCAATTCTATGTTGAAAGTATTCAATCTTGACTGAGTGAATTCTTCCCATGTTACCCTTGTTTTGAGTGACTTTTGAGAGCATCTTGGGTGAGGCTGGATCGAGGTGCACAATCTTAACTCGAATGAAGAGTATACACTAGTTAATGAAACAAAATTGGTTTGTGGTATGTGGTTGGTTACATGACAGCCTAGGCTTCTACTATTTCTGATCAAGAGCAGTCACTCTTTGCATTTGTGTCTTTAAAATCTTTTTGTGTGTTTTTGTGTTTAAGTGTGCTCGAGGACGAGCAATGTCTTAGTGTGGGGTAGTTTGATTGGACCATATTTTCCTAAGTTTTGGGGTCTATTTCATGTCTATTATTGTTATGTAATTACCCTATTGCTCTATTTTGTGGGAAGAAGTGTCTCTTGGATTGAATGTAGGTAACTGGCCTCATAGTGAAGAAAGAGCCGAGATTCTAGACTAAAGCTGCGCATTTTGATATGAAGAGATTTGAAGTTGCAGTCAGTAAGGGCATACTGCATGAGTTAAGGATCTCTGGGCGCAGTTCGTGGGCTTTGACGATTGGAACTGGGCCGATCCATACGTTTTGAGATTTCCAGTGGGCCCAGACGTGAATTACAGCTCGGGAACTGCTTGGAGGCGGCTACAAAGAAGTCCACAACCTTAAGGAGTCTTTTTGGTCAACTTACCTTGTTTAGATATATCTAGATTTTTGTTTCCTTGTTAAGACAAACTCTTTTATGGATATTAGATATATTAGGATCTCTTTTAATTAGAATCGTACAATTCAGAACAGAGAACGAACGCGAGCCCAGAGACGTGATTTTATTCAGTTTCATATTTCTTCTTTTCTACTTCATCGTGTTCAAGCTTCCAAGAATTCTATGCGATACAGTTCAATTATGAGTTCCAGCTAAGTTCGATCATATCTCGGATGACAACTTAACGAAGCTCTAGCCAACTAAATCGTGAGATCTAACTGCTTTATCATTTAATTGATTGCATGTATCTGTTGTTCTTAATTTTCGTGTCGTTTAATTGTTTTGGTTTTGCTAGGTAGTTGCAAATATTTAGTAATCCAGAATTAATTAGTAGCCAATTAAACCGGCCATCCGTAATTGTGGTTTAAGTTTAATTAGTGGTAAAACGGTTCTTGAGAGCCAGGGGAATAACAGTCGAGTCTCAATTGTCCTGTGTCAGAGTCAGTTAGATTTGAATCGGGTTTCTCTAGAATTAAATGATGTCGGCTCATTAAACCTATAGAGTGTCTCTTACGGTTGTCAGTTGATTAGGGAAATAATTGGTGAAGTGTCTTCCTGGTTATCGAGAAATTATGGAGAAATTAGGTCGTGTCAGTAAGTGTCTTCAGCGACTATAACTGGTTTGCATGAGTTGATTAAATTAATCTTTGCATCAAGGATCGGTTAATTGAGCTAGAGTGGAGTTGGTTGGAATCCGGGATATCTCTTTAATAACTGTTAGAATCCGTTCTCTGCGTATTTGTTTATTTAATTTAATTCAGTTTAAAAACCTTAAAACCCCCGTTTGAAGTTTGGTTATACAGATTGGAAATAAGGAGTAATTCTCGCCAGTCCCTTAGGAGACGATCCTGCTCGCCGCTGTACTCTACAGTAAGGGCTTACCGACTGATTGTCGGGACATTTATTTTTGGTGAAAAATGACGCACCACTTGCTTTATCATTTATAATCCAACAATGATCACCACTGGTCACCAACTCACCTATCTTTAAAAGGTGAGCTACCCAGAGAAGACCGTGGGACTTTTGAGAATTTGGAGAGAACTTTAGTTAAGTCTTTCCACGAAGACGTTCGCTGAAGCACTAAAGCCTCACGCTCAAAGAACTCAGAAAATCAAAAGTTCCAACTGATGAGAATGAGCCTTAACACTCCTCGAGCTAGCTGTTGAAGATTTCCAGCCAATGTTGTTCTCTCAGTCACCGAGCCTAAGTGATCAACTACCCCAGCTCAGACACAGACGCGCAAAGGAGCAACCCAGTTGATACCAGTTTCAAGACTGTACTCTTGAAGATCGAGCAAGATCTAAAATCATGAAAAGACGGGCAATAGCACCTTATCTCTCCAGCGAGCAGTTGGGGATCGCAAGTGTGAGCTGTCGACCTACCAGCTGAGAAAGTTGAGAGTGCAGCTTCCGGGACAGCAACTGTCTTCACTGTGTAACTGTAATAAAGGAACTTTACACTTGCATAGTGAATTGCCCTTCTGCGGAAGGAAGAGGGGATGTAGAAGTTGAGCTTCGAACCTCTATAAACTGCTTGTGTGCTCTGCTTTACGTTTCAGTTCAGTTGCATGTTTTTAACTGCCACCATAAAGCACATACAGCATTCCGAGCTAGCAGATCTTCTCAACTGATCTCTACATAGCACAGATGATATTTGCGAGTCAAAATGGGCCCTTAATATTCCGTATCTACTTCAGTTTTGTAATCAGTTTATTCACCCCCCCTCTAAACTGATTCTGACTCACTCTGGGACCAACAATTATCTTTCTGGGTTAAATAAGATATATCTAAGGATCTCAATCCGATAGACGGTTTCATATGAGACTCTTTCTTTTCGAATATGAGAATCTATTCGAAAAATTTAGTTTGATTCAATTAAAATTCCAAGGGCACACTTGTGTGAGACCGTCTAACGGGTCTTTTATGTTGGACGGATTTATACCTGACCCGAATTTATTAAATTATAAAAAGCAAAAAAAAAGAAAAGAAAACCTACCAACCAGCCGCCCCAACTTTTAGACTTTTGATTTTTCCCTTCTCAATCAAAACTTCAATTTCTCTATATTTTTGTTGCAAAGCGCTAAAATCAAATCGATCGCTCATTAGTTTTTTTTTTAAGAAAATTATTCAGTGTTAAAAGATGGAAGAAATTACAAAGGGAGTGAACAACATTGCTATCGCCGGAGATGCTCAGAAGAAGAATCGAATCTAGCTCTCTAATACCAAAAAGCTGCTCTTCTTCTACATCAATCTTGCTAAGGTACCTCATTTCTTTTCTCACGGATTTTTTTTGGATTTATTTTCTGTGTTTCGACGAATTATTATTGATTTGTTTGTATGCGTTGCGACTGCAATAACGAATCTAATTTTGATTTTTTTATCTGAAATTGGGGATTCAAATTGCCTGCAGAGGTACATACAACAACACAATGACATGGAGCTTTCTGCTCTTGGAATGAGTATGGAGATTTGTGTTGTTTTGAGTAATTCTTAAATCTATTTTGGATTTTGAGTTTGTAGCAGATATGTTGTCACAAACAAGTGTGTTGATGATGCCATTGTTGGTCTTATAAGGTGGAAGATCGAGACTTTGTTGAAGATTTTTAGTGATACTTTTATTTGTAATTAGTGTTACTTTCTTTTGTAATTAGTGATACTTTTATTTTGTAATCAATAATATTTTTCTCTCTTATAATGAAATATTTTTTTTATTGAAGAATGAGTTTTTATTATATTCATAGACCAGATTCTCAATTTGACATTATGTTTTAAACTGGCCAGCACTTTTTTTTTTGTAATTAGTGATACTTTCTTTTGTAATTAGTGATATTTTTTTCCATAGTAATGAGACTCCACTCTATAGGTGATGATACTTCACCCCATAAATAATGATACTCACATGTGAGTTAATGATACTTCACCCATAAATAATGAATACTTGAGTTAATGATATCCCACTCATAGTTAATGACATTTATCTATTATGGATTTGATAATTAATGTTTAATCATCAATAATATCATATTATACTCCACTTCCGAGTCAATGATACTTCATCTCATAATTAATGATACTTCACAGACAGTTAATGATACTCACCAGATATATATCTAATGATAATTTACTTAATAGTTAATTATATTTTGTCAAATTTATATATAATGATACTTCGCTTCATAGTTAATGATACTTCACTTCACAGTTAGTAATACTTCACACATAGTGATACTTTACTTTATACCTAGTGATACTTTACTTTATACATAGTGATACCGCAATGACTGAGCATGGGGGCGCGTGTAAGACACGCGCCTACGCGCGAAAATGGATTTTGGGGCGGGTTTTGGGCAGGTTTGGGTTTTATTTGACCCGTCTAACGTAAGCGACTCGTTAGACGATCTTTGATAGGACGTATTTTACTTGCTTTTATGGTTATCTTTTGGTGTCATTTCTCCTAATTAATTGCCCTATATTTGTGTATTTTGGAAGAATGATGTGTTTGTTGAGTTGTGTAGGGATGTAGTACAAAGTTGGAGAAAATGGCAGGTTTTTGGTGCAAGAGGAAGCTGAGTGAAGAAAGATCAAAATTTGAGTCTGACAAGACCAGGCCGTAAGGGCTTGCCACTGGAAAGCTGGAGCGAGTTTCTGGAATCTGGGCTTTTACACGTGTTTTGGGCTTGCAAAATCTGATTCTCGGCCCAACTCACAACTTGGACGCGGAAATATACTCTTCCACCGCCTTAATGAAGTTTTTTGCATGGAAATTACTATGTTTATCTAGATTAGGATCTTATTTCCTATTAGGACTCTATCTTTTTATGGTTAGTAGATATATATTAGGTTTTGAGCTTATGTTCATGAAAACTGCACAAACCAAGATTGATGTAGACAAGGGAATGCTAAGTTTCGAATTTGATGGGGATGTTGTCACATTTAATATATTCGAAACTATGAAGCATGTGGAGGACCCTGAAGCTCTTTTTATGATTGATACTATCGATTCCATTATTGATGATTTTGTTGAGCATAATTTCAGGGATGACAAATTAGAGCAGGTACTCTTTAATGGAATGCCCAAACCCACTGCAGATTCGGAGGAAGAAAGGGCAATCCGCGAGATAGTCCAGCAGTTGTACGCAACCGAGGAGTTTCCAGCCAGAAATCTGACAGGCCGTTTGCCCTTGCCGACCAACACGGAGCCAATCTTACCATCTCATGTGAAGGCTCCTGATCTGGAATTGAAGGTCCTTCCCGAGCATTTGAAATATGCTTATCTGGGGGAAGGAAATACACTGCCCATCATCGTCAGTAAAGACCTTACCGCCAAACAAGAAACACAACTGGTTGCCATTTTGAAGAAGCACAAAGGAGCTATCGGTTGGACTCTCGCCGACATAAAGGGGATCAGCCCCGACATCTGCATGCACCGGATCTTCCTCGAAGCCGATCACAAACCATCTCGTGACCCTAAAAGAAAACTGAACCCTGTGATGAAAGAAGTGGTGTTGAAGGAGATTCTGAAGCTGCTCAAATTGGGAATCATTTACCCCATCTCCGACAGTGTTTGGGTTAGTCCAGTGTACGTGGTTCCGAAGAAGTCTGGATTCCAACTTGTGAAGAATGAGAGCAACGAGTTAATCCCAATGAGATTGCAAATAGGTTGGCAAATGTGCATCGACTTTCGGAAGTTGAATGATGCGACCCGCAAAGACCACTTTCCTTTGCCGTTCATTGATGAGATGCTCGAACGCTTGGCTGGAAAATCCTATTTTTGCTTCCTCGATGACTATTCAGGCTATTTTCAGATTTATGTGGTCCAAGAAGATCAGGAAAAGACGACCTTTACTTGTCCATTTGGGACGTTTGCTTGCCGAAAGATGCCATTTGGATTGTGCAATGCCCCGAGCAATTTCTAATGGTGTATGATGAGTATCTTTTCCGACTTGATAGAGAGCTGCATCGAGATTTTTATGGATGATTTTACAGTGCATGGAGACTCGTTCGAGCAATGTATGGAGCATTTAGACAAGGTCCTTCAAAGATGTGTCGACACAGACTTGGTCTTGAATTTCGAGAAGTGTCACTTTATGGTGAAGCAAGGAATTGTGCTCGGGCACATCATATCCGCGAAGGGGATTGAAGTTGATAGAGCAAAAGTTGATTTGATCACGAAACTGCCGTACCCGTCCAATGAGAAAGAGATTCGAGCCTTCTTAGGCCATGCAGGCTTCTACCGTCGCTTCATTCAGGATTTCTCGAAGATAGCTCAACCAATGACTAAGCTGCTGCAGAAAGACGCCCCTTTTATCTTTGATGATAAGTGTAAGGAAGCTTTTGATTTGTTGAAGGAGAAGCTGACCTCTGCACCGATAATTCAACCACCACAGTGGGGACTCCCGTTTGAACTCATGTGTGACGCAAGTGACTTTGCCGTTGGAGATGTTCTCGGGCAAAAGATTGAGAAGCAGAGTCACGTTATTTACTATACTTCAAAGACTCTCAACCCGGCTCAATGCAACTACACAACCACAGAAAAGGAGCTCCTAGCCGTGGTTTTTGCTTGTGAGAAATTTCGATCCTATCTTGTTGGATCAAAGGTTGTGGTGTACACTGATCATGCTGCCCTCAAGTATCTACTGTCCAAAAAAGAGTCGAAACCACGTCTAATTCGTTGGGTACTCCTACTGCAAGAATTTGATTTGGAGATTAAAGACAAGAAGGGAGCCGAGAACCACGTTGCTGATCATTTGAGTAGGTTGCTGACAGAATCCGACGGTAAGCCCATACCGGACAATTTTCCAGATGAGCTTTTACTTGCAGCTGCGAGAAGGGCACCTTGGTATGCGGATTTGGTTAATTTTCTCACTACTGGAATTTTCCCAAAAGGAACTGAAACTGCGACGAAGAACAAATTGTGGAGTCAAGCCAAGTACTTCATTTGGGACGAGCCCTATTTGTGGAAAACTTGTGCCGATCAAGTGATCCGACGATGTATCCCTGATGAAGAAATTCCATCTATCCTGAGCTTCTGCCATGCCCACGTCTGTAGAGGTCACTTTGGGCCGAGGAGAACAGCCCGTAAGGTCTTAGACTGTGGGTTTTATTGGGAAACAATCTTCAAGGACGCCTATTTCTTCTGTAAGAATTGTGACTGTTGCCAGCGCCTTGGTAACATTTCTTCAAGGAATGAGATGCCTCAAGTTCCTATTCTAATCTGCGAGATTTTCAATGTTTGGGGCATGGATTTCATGGGCCCGTTTCCAAGCTCTTTCGGCAACTCCTACATACTTTTAGCGGTCGATTATGTTTCCAAGTGGGTCGAAGTAAAAGCTACCCAGACTAATGATTCTAAGGTCGTTGCCAAATTCCTCAAAGCTCAGGTTTTCCAACGCTTTGGTGTCCCTCGTGCTATCATTAGTGACCAAGGCACGCACTTTTGCAACCGGACCTTAGAAGCCCTTCTCAAGAAGTATGGAGTCACCCATCGCGTTGCCACGACATACCACCCACAATCCAACTGTCAGGCTGAAGTGTCAAACCGTGAGATTAAAAACATTCTGGAGAAGACCGTATGCCCAAACCGCAAGGACTGGAGTCTGCGGCTAGATGATGCAGCATGGGCATATCGCACGACTTTCAAAACGCCTATCGGGATGTCCCCCCTACCGGCTGATTTTTGAGAAACAGTGCCATCTTCCAGTGGAACTGGAACATCGAGCTTTTTGGGCTGTGAAACAGTGCAATTTGGACCCTCGACTGGTCGGCCATGAGCGACGCTATCAATTGCAAGAGCTCGAGGAAATTTGTTTGGAAGCTTATGACAGTGCCAGCTCCTACAAGGATCGTGCAAAATTGTTGCATGACAAATATATTCGGAGAAAGACTTTTGAGGTTGGCCAGAAAGTTCTGCTTTTCAATGCTCGCCTACGCCTCATGCCAGGCAAGCTCAAATCTCGTTGGATGGGACCCTTTGAGGTCGTGAGTGTCAGTCCACACGCAGCCTAGATACTTAGAAGCTCTTGAAGGTGAACGACCAATTGCTCAAGCCATACTGTGCCGAGACGGACTTCACCAGTTTTGATGGGGTGGATCTTGCAACCCCGATGACGCACCAGATTTTGGCCAGGCCGCTCATACAAGTTTTTGTCAAATTCCAAAGATTGAGTTGGGACTTGGGAGACAACACGCGATGTATGTTGCGGTGGGAAAGTCAATGAAGAGGATAAATGTGATATTGACGTGGTCGTTCAATATCTTTTTTTAGACAAAAAAATGTTTAAATCATGTAGTGACCTTCATGGACCAAAGATGTAGAGATCAGACTAATTCTAGCGGCGACCACATGCTGATGTGGTCGCTGCCACATCACCAAATAAAAAAAAATTAAATGGTGAATTATAAAAAAGTGATATTCTACCACCCATCTATTGACACTAAGATTGGTCTCATTCCAACCATGCTTTTGGCCAATGGGATGGAGACACTGTCTCCATCCTATTAGTCAATTAATTTTATTTAAATATATAAATAAAATTAGTATATATTTTATATAATATAATATAAATAAATAAAAAATATACCAAAATTCATATTTTTTCATTTTCTATAAATAGACATCAATTTTGCTATTTTCAACACACCTTAAAATTATCTATTTTTTATATAGTTTTTTATATATTCAAACAATAAATTTTTATTTTATGTAATTTTAGGAAATGCCATTTAATAACTGTGATTTTATTTTAGAAAATGTCATTTAGTTGGTGTGATTTTATTTTTTATAATTTTAGGAAATGTAATTTAATTGTTGTGAACATGTTGTAATTTATGTTATTAATTTAGTTTGTAATATTTTTGGTATTGGCTATTTATTTTGATTTATTGCTCGATTTTTCTTTTTAGAATATTTTCATTTTCATGTTATAATTACAATTTTTATATTATTTTTATTACAAGTAATATTTTAATCTTAAATAAAATAAAATAAAAGAATTATATATAATGTTGTGGTTGGATGGTTGAGTGGTCATAGATAAAACATGTAAAATAGGTGTGGTTGGATTGGATAAATATTAATGATGTTGAATAGATAGAAATTAATTAAATATTGAAATGATTGGATGGTTGGGTGATTGCTGTTATTTGTACTCTGCCAGAAAGTGAGGGAGTAAATGATAAATGTACATGGAAAGAGAGTGAGAGACGAAGAAGATTGAGAAAGGTTTGGGTATGCACAATCGTTTTAATCTTTTTTTTTTTTTGGCAAGCGATATAAATAGAAAATGATGTAATTTTTAGAATAAAAAAATTGTAAATAATAATAATCATGGTGTGAAGAGTAATATTTAAGGTTTGAATCAAAACTCTCTTAAAAAAAGGTTATATTTCAAACGTGAGCTTGCCACGCGCGACACGTGAGGTGCACATGAAATATATGTTTCTTTTTCGATTTTTCCATTTATTTTACAATTTTCCTCATTTTTGTAGTTTTTTCATAAACATTATATACCCTAAAATAGAATTAGTAAACCTTAAAATTAAAGTTATTTTTTTAAAAATAAATATAAATACGTACCATAAAATGGATTTAATGAATCCTAAAATTAAAGTAATTTTTTTTAAATCCGTAGGTTTATACATTGCGCCTAACAATTAATTTTCAAAACGAAGACAAACCCTAATTAAAAATAAGAAACCATAATATTGAAATAAATATATTTCCTAAAATGAAATTACTGAACTCGCTTGATGCTAATGCATAGACTCATCCATTGAGCTCGATAATTAATTTTTGAAATAAATATAAACCCTATAATAAACCCTAATTGAAAATAATAAACTCCGATTTTGAAATAAATATATACACAAAATGGAGTGAACTCCAAAATTAAAGTGAATTAATTTAAACCATAATTGGAAATAATAAACTTCAATTGGGAATAAGAAACCTCAATTTACATGGATAAAGCGGATGTTATAAACTCATATGATTAAAGTAGCATAATGATACTTTTAAGACTACGATTGATACTTTTTAGTGGAATGAGATACACTATTTTCTATTGCATTTTTTTTTCTAGATTCAAGAAGGGTGATTCTATTCACAACCCCCAATTTTCTCTTCACAACCCCCTAAATTAATTAAAATATAAATATATAATATTTAAACATTTTTATCCTCACAACCCCACTATCTTAAAACCTTAACAAACTAATTAAAATACAACCCCCAAATATATAACCCACACTTTAAATAATACAAAGGAAACAAAAAATAAAATAAAATAAATCAAACAATCCATACGAGAAAAAAAAGAACATCAAACACAAAAGGAAAGAAAAAAAATCAAACAATCCATAGACAAGATAAAAAAGAAAAACAAACGAAAGAAAATGAAAGAGAAAATAGAGCCTCTTTCATCATGCACGATCGAGTCATAAGTATGATAGAGTATAAAAAGGATGGAGAATTTGATGGAGAAAATAAAAGTAATAAATATAAAGATTGTAAAGAAAAAGTCAGTGACAAAGTAGCAGGTAATAATCAATTTTTTCCATTCAATTATCGAGTATTCCTGATATAGGGTGAAGAAGTTGATTATCGAGGTGTACTTCATGGTGATGTCTCAGTTTTGATTGGTTTCAATTTCTGTGGATCAATTGCAGGTCTCTTGCAAGTTTTTTTTATTGTGTTTCTTAGATAATATCATATAGTTAGAAACATTTTAAATTTTCTCTGTTCCTCTATCCTTCGGATCTCACGTCTTCTTTATTTCTTTCCTTCCCCACCCCGAATGATTTTGCCTTTGCGATTCTAATTCTTAAAATTTGTATCGTCTTTTGTCATATAGGCTATAAATTGAGGGTTGTATTTTAAGTTGGTAAATTTTTTAAAGTAGCGGTGGCTATAAAATAGAGGTTATATTTTATTATAGATTTTAAATAGCGGGGTAACATCTTGGGGGTTGTATTTTATTTTGCTATACTTTAAATTAGTTGGAGTTGTATTCTATTTTGCTATATTTTTAAATTAGTTGGGGATTGTAGGGGCAAAAAGGTCTAAACAATATATATTTATATTTTAATTAGTTTAGAGGTTGTAAAGAGTAAAATGAGGGTTGTGAATAGAATTACCCATTCGAGAATGGACAGGGCGCGACAACCCAGTCCAATCTGCGCGCAGTCCACCCGTCTGATGAATGTATGAGCCCGTATTGGACCCTGAATGATATATGAGAGAATTTGTCTTTGTCGTAAAATTATTGTCCAGAGTCAAAGACCGTAGACCTGTGTGGATGAAGTAAAATTATAGGGTAAAATCCACATTAAGGTGTGCGCACCACATCTTCATTTATATATATAATATTTTTTTTGTTATTTTTCAATTTTTATTGCCCGGCCGATAAGAAAATTTTCAGTATCCAAAATTTTCAACATTTACGAGGTATGTAATATTAAGGATAAATTATGTCCAACTTTGACAAATTTAAAAAAAAAAAGAATATAAATAACTAAATTTAGTGGGATGTGGGACACTTATCGCCTGTTGGGACGAGGATGTAGTAGTGTGATGTGTGAATGTACTACTCTAGAATTTACAATAAATATAGGTCGTTTTTTGAGTGGGAGAGGTTCTAGTGGGGCAAACCTAGATAAGAGAATGTTCGACGGGTTTCTTTGCAAATAACAAATTATTTTGAATGCCACCTCTAATCTCCCTCCCGATCTCCCCTCCATATACACACACACACACACACACACACACACAAACAAACACAACAGACTACAGAGCAGCGTCTGGCCCTACTAAAATTCAAAGCTTTCAATTCATTCGAACTGACGACATAGAGAAGAAGGTGTATTTCCAACATCATCTCAAAGGCACGAAGGAGTGCTATGGCCTCCGATTCGTCTCGTGCCCGTATCGATCAGGTTTCAGTTTTTTCTTTCACTCATTTACATTTCTATGTATTCAATTCGAACGGAATCAATCAAGATTATTGATGTTTTCTTCGGAGGTTTCTGTAATTGGTTTATGCTGTCAACATTGTTTTTCAATTTATATATATATATTTTCCCTTAAAACGCAGCCATTAGTGCGAATTCGGAGCTCCGAGATTTTACCAGTCGCCATTTCTTTTTGGGTCTCGCTATCCCTAATTTTTTTTTGATTGTGTTGCAATCCGCAGTTCTTTTCGTCTAAAAAGAAGAGAAAGATTTTGTCACCAGCCTCGAAATCTGGGAGACCAGAAAAAGAAGCAAAAACCCAAATTGAATGTTCACCTAGTGCCAAAGGGTCTTTGGAGACCTCACCTGCTAAGTGTGTGAACTCTGTTTTGGATGAGAGGGCCAGGCCGATTCCAGTTAAGAGGAATTTGACTTTGGAGACGGGGCACCTATTATCTAGAGATGAGAATTTGGGTGCCCCTAACAAGAAGCCACAAAGTTCTGAAGCATCCGGAGTTGCTCAGCGATTGAAAAATGAATCGTTATCTGATATTGGTAATGGTGCTGTAGAAGGTGTTCAACAGAATTCTTCAATAACGGGAGCTATAGTGCCGAACTCTACACTCAAGGAGTTTGCCACTGGTTTCTTGTCATTGTATTGCAGGTAGTACTTATCCTCCTTTTACTCATTTGTGGTTATATTGGATTAACTATGCACTGTACCTTTGATTGTCTGTTTTGTGTGTACATGTATTGCTAGTTAGACACTTTCTTTCTGTCTCTCTTACTGAGATTGAGAACGTCTCATGTGCAGTGAGCTACGAAGCAGTGTAAGTTTGCCTTCAGAAACAAAGGAGATTGTGCATAAAAGACATAGTAGCTCATCTTTCCTTCAGCCAGAGGAGGAATCCCCCGAGAGGAGGCATTGCAAGAAAGACGAGAATCTATCTGAAATTCAAAATGAGTCCATTTCAACTCCCAAGGGTGGTCAGTCAAAAATTTCGGAGGAACCTATGGATATTTGTTCCAATAGTTTGGAGAAGGTATTCTATCCTTTTATAAGTAACAACTATATCTCTATGAGAGATCTTTAATAACTTAAATCTTAAATGTTGACAGGATATTGCCAAGAATCCCTTTACATCACAAGCAAGTTTGAGAAAATGCAACAACACATCTGCTCTCTGTACAGCTGAATGTGAAACACCTGCTTCTTTCCCATCCAAACTTGGAGCCCGAGAAACTCCTCAGTCATCAAGAGGAAGCTCATTGTTCTCTCCTGGAGATGCATTTTGGAATGAAGCAATTATAGTTGCTGATGGGCTGGTTAATCCAAATGCAGGTCTTTCTTCTCACGTTGCTGAAAATAATGAGGCTTTAAAAAAGGGTTATGGGACTCATAATTCAAACAACGTGAAAAATGGAGGTTGTGTTCATCTGTTAAACAGTGCTCGGGATGGAGTTACAGATTCAGTTTGTGATGTTGGGGCTGTTTCTGCTGTGGGCTCACTTGGCATGCATGTGAAAGATCTGGACAAAGAGGTGTCACCGCTTCCTGTGAAGCACTTTGATTTCAGTTTTGAGGCTAAAAATATTGACAAGGAGATATCAGCTGATGCTAATAATACCAAACCTGACATTTTAACAACCAAAGAGACACATGCCTCTATCAATCTACACAATTCCCAATGCCATAATCTCATGCACGTTAGCTCGAAGGATCCAAGTTGTGAAATTCTCCCTGATGCCCAACGAACATCCTTCAAATGCATTAATTCGAAAAGGAGCGTTGAACATTTGAATGAGAATATCCATACTGTTGCATGCGATACACCAGATAGAGATTATATAGAGGTTGTTGCTAATAAACACAAAAGCAATTGCACTCCTGCAAGTTCTTCAACAAAGGGGTGTTTGGATCTCAGTAATTGGCTTCCTCTTGAAATATGCCGCATATACTACAAAAAGGGTGTATCAAAATTATACCCTTGGCAGGTAACTTTACCATCCTTAGGTTGTTCAGGTCAGTTTTTTGAATTGGTTCATGGGTTCTACGTATGAAACTGGGGGAATGTGCTTATTTTCTGCATGTGATCTTTCTCCGACTCTTCTTTCAGAATCAATTAAAAGATTTTAGCAACTATGATTAAGCATCTTAACTTGTCACAACTCACAAGCATTGATCACCATATTTCATCAAAACCTTTTAGCAAATATTTTCTGTTTCTTGTTTTTGTATGCTGGAAGGTTGATTAGTTCAGCTGGTGAAGCTACCTTTCGAAATATGCGGTATAGAGAGGGTTTTGCTCTTTATTAGACCATCAAACGATTTCACTATTTTGCTATAATATATCATTGAAGTTAAAAAAGTAGCTGCTCAAGCCTTTGTACAAGTTTTCTGCATGGTTTTTCTTGTTTGAATAATTAAACTAAGTCATCCTTCAGGTTGACTGCCTCCAAGTGGAAGGTGTGTTGCAAAATCGAAATCTTGTTTACTGTGCATCCACAAGGTAATAATGTTGGAAATTCTAAGCTTACATGAATATTTGTGTTCTTTCACTGGAGGAATTGTCCAGAAAACATTCTCTTATCTCTTTAAAGATTTTCAGTTTATTTGGTCATTTTGTAGCTGTTGTTATTGATCTAATATATGCAGCTATGCTTTGCCTTTTATGTACATCTCTCAAAGTTATCTGTGCAATGCATTTGTACGCACACACTTAAGTTTACTCTGTCTAAGCAAATTTGCAATAAAATCACGTCTTGTAGTTCTTTATAATTATAACTGTATCGGGGATGTTTGATAAATATGTATTGGAAATATTGAGACTCTCTTAGTTCAAGAGTGGAAGTGGTGCAAGGTCAACAGTTAATGTCTTCAAGTAGTAATATTTTAAATAGAGATAATACAAGGGAACTAAACTATGCCCTCTCACAATCTGGTTATTTTCGTTTGTTGTACGCCTTACTTGCTTATACATGTTATTGGAGCTTTATGAATCTTTGAATGGTAATTTAAGATATTTAGTACCCTGCATGCATTCTATGTCAAACAGTTTGATATGTTTTTTCCTATATTATTAATAAATTTTGACTTAATTGGTTCGCTGAATTTTCTATGTTAGCTACAGTAAATCTAGATATTTCAGATTTCAATTCTTTAGGGCATGTTTCTTATTAAGTTAAAATAAAGAAAAAAAAATGATGAGATTACAATGGTTCTATCATCAAATTTTTGGCGAAAGAAACTTCTATGACAAACTGAATTATGAGGAAAAGACAAAAAAGAACGGGAAAAAGAACTTGGAATTTAGCTGCCTAAAAGGAAATTTGACAAGCCAGCCATCAGATTCTGGGAATTATTCAAGGGGGTTTTCCACCTGCCTTGTTCATTTATGTACAATACCTGAATAAATGTTGTCAATGATACCTTTGCTCTTGATATATTTTAAGAATCAGAGGGGATGGCTCTTGACTTTCATATCTCAAAACAGTTATTTCCATTGATTTGGCACGATTCTGCTATGACGTGTGCTGTTCGATTAGTTATAATGCTATCTATGTCATTTTTCTTGGTTTTCCCCCCATTTGTCTTCTATCAGGAAGCCTGCTATATCTAGAGGTGCTATAATAGCCATTTATACTCTTCTCTTTTGTTGTCATAGTGCTGGTAAAAGTTTAGTTGCGGAGATACTGATGCTACGGAGGGTTTTAGCAACTGGAAAAATTTCACTTCTTGTGCTTCCATATGTGTCTATCTGTGCAGAAAAGGTGCTGAGATTTTCTTGGTTTTAGAGAATTGTTTTGATACTCTTTTGACTCTTCTTTGATTATCTAATTTCTTTCTTGGAAAATTAAGGCTGAGCACCTTGAAGTTCTTCTAGAACCAGTCGGTAAGCATGTTCGTAGTTTTTATGGAAATCAAGGTGGCGGTTCTCTTCCCAAGGATACATCTGTGGCTGTCTGCACTATCGAGAAAGCAAATTCTTTGATTAACAGGTTACTTGAAGAGGGTCGCTTGTCAGAGCTTGGCACCATTGTGATTGATGAGCTTCACATGGTATCTACGTTGCTTTTGGTTTTCATAGAGTGTCATTTGCAGCTTATCATCTTACATATGCTAACCTAATTCTCATTCTTTTATCTTGATGGTTATTATGGATAATGGCAGGTTGGTGATCAAAGCAGAGGTTATCTCTTGGAGCTCATGTTGACTAAGCTTCGCTATGCAGCTGGCGAAGGCAATGTAGAGTCTTCTAGTGGTGAAAATTCAGGGGTGAGCAGTGGTAAGACTGACCCTGCTCGTGGCCTCCAAATAATTGGAATGAGTGCAACACTGCCAAATGTGTCTGCAGTTGCTGAATGGCTTCAAGTAAGTATTCTATAAATGTAGTTTGTTTCCGTTTTAATGTCAAACTTTTTAACCAATTAGCTTTGCAGCCTAAAAGCAGTTGTACTCAAAATTCTGCTGAAAGAAGGTTTTATGATAGTTATGTCATATGCCAATCATATCAGCATCTGCAATTCTACTTAATCATTTGTTTTACTGCATTCCTGGAGACTTATCTTGCTGTAAAACTTTATTGTTTTAATCAGACAATGAGAATATGGTTGTTGTAGTTTGCTTCTATTTTCTTAAAGAATGCACATACAAGGTTTCTTTTTGTAAATTTGAACCTTTGCATGACTTACTGATATTACATTAAGTATTTAAAGAGTCTGGGAAAACGTAATTTTGGTCTTGCTTGGCAGGTTTGTTTTAGGAAAAACCATCTCAAATGTTTTACAGTTACTTATTTTATCAAGTCCTAAATGTCTAAAGAATGAACTGATATGCTGTTAAATTTTATTTAGGCAGCTCTCTATCAGACAGAATTTCGGCCTGTTCCATTGGAGGAATACATCAAAGTTGGTAGCACAATATACAACAAAGAAATGGAAATTGTTAGGACCATTCCAAAGGTGGCTGACCTGGGTGGGAAAGATCCGGATCATATAGTTGAACTCTGCAATGAGGTTTGATCCTGTCTTTGTTCTTAAGTAAGTTTTTTCTTTTTTCGTGGTGACTAATTGTGAAACTTTGATTCATAATAGGTTGTCCAAGAGGGCCACTCTGTGCTAATATTTTGTTCCAGTCGTAAAGGTTGTGAATCAACTGCGAAGCATATTGCAAAGTATCTCAAGGGATTTTATGTAAACCCTAATGGTGAGCAAGGCGAGTCTTTTGACCTTGCTTTTGCTATTGATTCGTTGCGAAGATCTCCTGCTGGGTTGGATCCCATCCTTGAAGAAACTCTTCCTTTTGGAGTTGCCTACCATCATGCTGGGCTCACGGTCTGTGAGCCAGACCCAGACATCATATTAGTTTATTTCTTGTTAAGATACATGTTAGCTCTAGTTTATGAATATTCATTATATCCTAAGCTCATGCAGTTTATTTCTTGAAAAGGTCGAGGAAAGAGATACTGTTGAAATGTGTTACCGGAAAGGACTTGTACGTGTTTTGACTGCTACGTCAACTCTAGCAGCAGGGGTTAATTTACCTGCTCGGAGAGTCATTTTCAGGCAACCCCGCATTGGTCGTGATTTTATTGATGGAACAAGGTACAAGCAGATGGCTGGACGCGCAGGTCGGACTGGCATAGACACAAAGGGAGAGAGCGTAAGCCTATTTTTCTTATTCATACCATTTTTCTCTTTGTTGTCCCAATTATTTGTCTGATGTTGCAGCTCTTGTATTCTCTTTCCTCTTGCTCTCACTTAAATATGTTCCTGCCTAATTAAGTTAATAACTTTTCGTTTCGATTAAAAAAGAGCTCGGTACTAACTTCCTTTATATTTCTTGTTGTTAATGAAGTTTGCAAACAAAGTCAATTGATCTACTTTTATTACATCAAGTTTATTAATAACAAATTTTTAATGACCCAACAGGTACTAATCTGCAAGCATGAGGAAACCAAGAAAATATTGGCACTCCTTAATGATAGCTGTCCTCCTCTTCACTCTTGTTTGTCAGAAGATAGGAATGGTATGACCCATGCAATACTTGAGGTTGTTGCTGGAGGAATTGTTCAAACTGCTGGTGATATTCATCGATATGTAAGATGTACTCTTCTCAATTCAACTAAACCCTTTGAAGATGTGGTGAAATCAGCACAAGATTCTCTTCGATGGTTATGCCATAGAAAGTTCCTCGAATGGAATGATGCGACTAAGTTATACACCACTTCACCTCTTGGCCGTGCATCTTTCGGCAGTTCTCTCTGCCCAGAAGAATCACTTGTAAATATCTTTATCTTTTCCTCATATACAAAGTGCAGATTAATAATCTTTTATCTATACATTGTAGACTGCTAACTTTGATCTGCACACTGTGCATGTTCTTTTTCTTCATTTGTTAATATAAAAAAATCTCAACTTATATGAGATTAAGCTTAATTGATAGAGCTGATGATTTAGGCAATCAATGAACTTTGGATACTGTTGTAGATTGTGCTGGATGATCTCATGAGGGCAAGAGAAGGTTTTGTGCTAGCATCAGACTTGCATTTGGTATACTTGGTAACTCCCATTAATGTTGATGTGGAACCAGATTGGGAACTGTACTATGAGAGATACATGCAGATATCTTCATTAGATCAGGTACTTCCACTAGAGACCCTCTTTCTTCTGATTTTGATGTCCCTTTGAGGAAATTTTAGTTGTAGATTTTCAGTGGTTGTACAAAGTTACACAGCATATCATAACTCTGCCTCATATTGATCAAGTGTTTTTCTGTTACCTTTTCATTCCATTGGAAACTTGATAAATCATGTCTGTTGCTGCTACATTTTCCATCAATGCTTTAATATGTTTATGCTGTCTCTTATATTTACCAATAATTATATTCATATATGTTACCATGGTACATAGACCAGATGCAGCTTCAATCTGGTCAATGATTCATATTAACATCAGTTGGCAGCCAGATACCACAAAGGATGTTTAGTCTCATTGATCTTTTTGCTAGTAGAAGTTATAAGAGCCTGTAATATGGTTTCTACAGTAACTGTCAACAGAGACGAACTTCTTTTATTTGGATCTCTATTGTCTAATGTTTTTCAAGATTTTGGACAATGATCCAAAGGTTTTAGTATCTTGCTTCTTCAACAGCTGTTCAAGGTATGGAACTGTGAAGTTCTTGTCTGTTAACAGTCTGTGGGGATTACCCGATTAAAGATTGATCCCTCTACTGGCTGCCTGTGCTATATTTAATTGTTTTATTTCAAGTTACAAAACTAACTGGCCAGGACTTGAAACTTAAAAATTATGCATGAAACAGTGGTAGTTTTGATCTGACTTATAATAATTTGTTTGAGCCAACCTGAATCATTAAATATAATTTACCACATTGTTATATATTTTTGAGTGCAGTCTGTTGGCAATCGAGTTGGAGTACAAGAACCTTTTCTGATGCGAATGGCTCACGGCGCGCCTTCTCGAGTGCTGCAGAGATCCAGGGATAGTGGCAAAAGCTTGCAGGGAAAGTATGATCACAAACTCGGGACGTTAACCTATGGCATGCTTTCGGATGAGCAAATGCTTAGAGTGTGTAAACGGTTCTATGTTGCTCTTATCTTGTCACGGCTTGTGCAGGTAAACTTGTTTCATGTCATGGGACTATCAACCATGTTGTGATTGTACCTACTCTCTATTATGCTTCTGCAATATATATGTACGATGAATGTGTGTTTTATCTATCATTTATTTCTCTCCTTCCTTCCCTTTAATTTTGCTGCTGGCTCATACTGAAGAAGGTAGCTCTCCAGAGTAGTTTATAATCTTCCTTACAAGTTACTTTAACAGTTCATCTTATTAAGTTTGTAGTAACTGAAGTGTTTGGCCATCGTTTATGTCACGTATCATTTGACTAAGCAAGTTACTTTCTGTTGTGCTATTATTGGGTTGTGTCCACATGTAATGATTGAGTTTTTTGATGCTGGACTATAGGAAGTACCTGTTGGTGAAGTTTGTGAAGGTTTTAAAGTTGCCAGAGGCATGGTTCAGGCCTTACAAGAAAATGCTGGAAGGTTTGCATCAATGGTTTCAGTGTTCTGTGAGAGGCTTGGTTGGCATGACCTTGAAAGCTTAGTAGCCAAATTCCAATATCGTGTTTCATTTGGAGTTAGAGCAGAGATTGTAGAACTTACTGCCATTCCTTTTATTAAGGTATGAATTGCTTCTTTTAAAATTTTGCATAAATTTAGATTAGATATCTTAAAACCTGTTTGGATATTTAGGGTTCCCGAGCTAGAGCACTTTATAGGGCTGGTATGCGAACACCTCAAGCTATTGCCGAAGCATCAATTCCTGAAATTGTCAAAGCACTTTTTGAGTCTTCTTCATGGAGTGCTCAAGGTAAAAGATATTTTTTGGCCTCTGGAGGTTCATGAATATCATTAATATTTAAAATTTGTTGTTTCAATAGATATGCTCGATTTGTCATAAACTAATTTGGATCAATTATTCGTGGTAGACATGGAAGGTGCCGCACAAAGGAAACTACAAGTGGGAGTTTCCAAGAAGATTAAAAATGGTGCTCGGAAAATTGTTCTTGAAAAGGCAGAAGAGGCAAGGGTTGCTGCATTCTCCGCCTTCAAATCTCTTGGGCTTGATGTTGCACAGTTCTCTCAGCCACTGAAGGCCCCTCAAAAAGAGACGTCATCTTCAGGGGAGGAGTCTACAAGTAGCCTTCAGCAGTCTAAGAAAATTTTAGACACACCATCAGTTGGGGACAGGCGTGTTGAGGAAGACAAACCTATGCATCCTCTACCAGCGGGTCCAGTTGAGGAAAATTCAGCCGGAAAAGTACATGGTGAAATGCATTTGGAAAAACCTGTGTTGCTAGAACACTGTACTCATCTTGTTAATGATGAGATACACATTACTAACAATTGCACCAGTAATCCAAAAGAGTTCATCCTTAATCCATTGACAAATATTGGTGTTGTAAAAAATCATTTAAAGGAGCATGATAATGTTGGAGAGCAGCAGCCTGAAAATGAAAATATACGCATGGGAAGCAGAGAAAACAAGCCAGAAAAGGGTCCTGTTAATGCAGCTAGTGTTCCTGGTGGACTCGATTCTTTCTTGGATCTATTGGATGCAACTACTGAGTTCTTTTTTGATATACATTTTACTAAAAAATCTGAACTGAACTCTATTGCTCCATTTGAAATACATGGCATAGCCATCTGCTGGGAAAATTCGCCAGTGTATTACTTAAGTATTCCAAAGGACTTATCTTGCTATAACAGCAAAGGAGATGATCATTCTTTGGGCAGAAAGGATGTTCTACCACCAAATCTGCAGGTGGAGATGGCCAAGAAGAGATGGACTAGGATTGGAGCTATAATGGGTAAAAAGGATGTCAGGAAGTTCACTTGGAACTTAAAAGTTCAAATTCAGGTGCTTAAGCATCCTGCTGCTTCTGTTCACAAGTTTAGCACCCCACATGGAGGAATCAGAAGTTTGGGTTTGGACCTTATAGACAATTCATATTTTATGTTTTCCCCTGTTCACATGAGGAATGCAGTTGATCTGTGTGTTCTAGCATGGATTCTTTCACCCGATGAGGAGAAAAGTTCTTGTCCTAATCTGGAAAAGGTAATTCCTTGGCTCATCTGGTTTTATGAATTGATTTCCACTTCCTGGGAAAAGGTGTGGAAAATATTTACCTAAGATATAAAACGCTGGAGGATGAGATATTCTTCAGAAAATGATTTAGTTTTCATTCTCATATACTGCCTATAGATGTCTTGTGATGCTTATAGGGTGTTATACACGGCTGTTTAATAATACAAGAATGGACAACAGTGATATGAATATTGTATGACAATCATTTAATTTCCTTATTCCTTATAGTAGTTCAACTGATTTTTAAACACTAATTATTCTTTGAGCCAAGGTTTACATGTTCATTTATTTATCTCTTAAAGTCTCAGTTGTCAGAACAGTCTCTCAAGTTACAGTCTTGCAGGAAGTCAAAAGGAGGTTATCTAGTGATGCTGTTGCATCCACTAACCGTAGTGGTAGATGGAAAGATCAGATGCGGAGAGCTGCACACAATGGATGCTGCCGCAGAGTCGCACAAACTCGAGCTTTATCTTCTGTTCTATGGAAATTGCTACACTCTGAAGAACTTGTTGAACCACTTATCACAGTTGAAGTTCGATTGGTAAGGCATCTTATTTTGTTATCAAAGGGAAAAGCTAACCTTCCAAAACTTATAACATATTTATACTCAGCTTCTATGGACTGGTAATTTTTTGGAAAAGAGCAACTTGATTTATGATACCTTAAATGTCTATCAAAGTTTCATTCAGTTCTTTGGATCAAAATGGGAATTGATGGCATTATCAAATATCAAATATCAAATATGGCCTTTATCCAAAAAGTTGGAAGGATTTTTAGGGATAAATGAAGGCTTTTTTTTTTTTTATCCCTCAACCTTTTTCTTTTTATATATTGGACTTCTGTTTTAATTTAGTTTCTGTTCATAATGGATCTCTTCTTGTAATTTCCCTTCAAAATTTGTGTTGCTTTTTTCACTTACCTTTTGATTTTATTCTGATTGACGCATCCCTTTGTAAAATAAAATAAAATTATAATTAGATTTTCTAGTTTCCTATCCAAAAAAGGAGGTTGAAGTTGTCAGGCTTCTATTTATTGCTTGTTAAGTGATTTTCTTGAAGGTAAATATTCTTGCTGATATGGAGATATGGGGAATTGGTGTTGACATGGAAGGATGCCTTAGAGCGAGGCATGTCCTTGGAAGAAAACTCAAGTTGCTGGAGAAAGAAGCTTACAGATTAGCAGGCAAGACATTTTCATTGTCAATGCCTGCAGATATAGCAAATATTCTGTATGAGCATTTGAAGCTACCCATACCTGAAGGTTATGAAGGGAAGCAACACCACAGTACTGGCAAACATTGTCTGGACATGCTCAGGTACCAAATGGTTAGCTGAGTTGTATTGATACAGACCATTCAAGCTTGCATTTCTATACTATCTTGTTATTTGTAAACAAATTTTTTCTCCTTTTTCTTTCACACAAAATTTATTGGATGCAGTCCTGTCCTTCCTTATAAAGTTAATATGCTATCAGTGTATGTCTTTCTTTAAATAACTCACCTACATTATATTTTTGTGTTGGAACGGTGAATTTTATTTTTGGAAATTGCACAAAGTTCTTCTTGTTTACAAAAATCCTAATGTTGTTTGAATCCATAGTTAATTTAGATGACTTAGCTGTATGTAAAAAATGAGGCACATAGAACAGTCTGTGATCAAGTTGGGTGCTTTATATGCATTTCAAGTCTTCTAGGCTTTCCTGTGCCACATGAAGTAGGGTATTTTTCTTTCTTCACTGTCGTTAGTCATTCTTGAATGTCACACTGTATCCTAAAAGATCCTCATCTCAAAGATTTTCATACTCATATTTGTGATATGTTGTCAATCATGCGGGTTGAAAATAATTACCATTTTTCCATAAAGAACTGTCGGCCTTTCATAGTTAAGAATGAAACTTATCCTGTTCTGTAGCTTTGCTTCTTAATGATGGTAAAATCTTCGCCATTTTTTCTGGACTGTATTTTACTAGACAATGATGATGATTCAATTTGGCCTATGTTTCCTACTTTCCTTTTGAAGAAGGCATAGTGCAATATTATTGTTTCATTATTTCATTCAAGAATTTGAAGTAAGGGAGAGGCTAATTAGCTTTATATCTTGGGTTTAACTTATACTTTTCTGACGGAACAATCACAATGTTGAGTCACTTATCTAGCTTGCTCCATTCTATGTTAGACTAACAAAACTTTGCTTTATTTCAGGAATGAGCATCCTATAGTCCCGGTTATTAAGGAGCATCGAACGTTGGCTAAGCTCTTCAATTCCACTTTGGGATCAATTTGTTCACTTGCCAGGCTTTCAATGAGGGCCCAGAAGTACACTCTTCATGGTCATTGGCTCCAGACATCAACAGCAACTGGTCGACTTTCAATGGAGGAGCCTAACCTCCAGGTTTGTTGTGGCATATTTACTTTTTTTTTGTTATTATTTTTATTCTTTTCACACTACTCATTAAACATTAAACTGCATTTTTCTATGTGAGCTGGGGGCAGTGTGTTGAGCATATGGTTGAGTTCAGAATGAATGAAGATGGTGGGGAATCATGTGCCGACCACTATAAGATCAATGCGCGTGATTTCTTTGTGCCTACTCAGGTGAAGTTGCATCAGAGATTCTCAGACTCAAGTTTCTTTAGTTTAACATTAAATGTCTTCGTGCCTCTGTGCTTATCTTTTCAGGAGTCGGGAGTTGTGCTGATAGATTTGCATCTTCTACTCTGTTTTCTTGTTGCAGGAAGATTGGGTGCTTTTAACTGCAGATTATTGTCAGATAGAACTGAGACTCATGGCCCATTTCTCAAAAGATTATTCATTGATTGAGCTGCTAACTAGTCCCCAGGCTGATGTCTTCACCATGATTGCCTCGAAATGGAAAGGGAAACATGAGTCTAGTGTGAGTTCACAAGATCGTGAGCAAACAAAGAGACTGGTATATGGAATTCTCTATGGCATGGGGCCAAATACACTGGCAGAACAGTTGGACTGCAGTGTAGATGAAGCTGCAGAAAGAATTCAAAACTTCAAGAAATCGTTCCCTGGAGTTGCCTCCTGGCTTCAGGAAGCAGTTACATCTTGCCATAAGAAAGGGTCAGGCAAATATAGTATTGATGTTTGCCTTTTTTGCTTTAGTATCTCTTAGTTTATGATACTGCCAACTGAAATGTTCAGATACAGGTTTGGTAGTCATGCCTTCTTTAAAATCCATCCAATTGGTTGCAGCAGCTTCATTCCTTCTGTTGCTCTAGCCACTTCCTTTTGTGGCTCTAACTTATACATGGGGCATACAGATACATGTTCCTATGTGGAATGAGTTTCCAAATTTGCTAAATCTTTAAACAAATAGTTGATTTCTACATATAACTTAAGATATTCATAAATGACTGTTCTGGACTGCTATATGTTTGTGGGATGGCCTAAGAAGTTAAGAAGGGAATTTAATATTACATACAGAGAAATGCACCGAGGGTTCAGTAGTAGTTCACTGTTTGCCTATATTCTATAACCTTTCCTGTTTGGGTAACCTGTCTATTTAATTATTATATAAGTTGATGCGTGTACATGAATGGCAATCAGAAGCTACAGGTTTCTAATATAGACGATCACTATTTTTCGTCACAACCTTTTCAGCTATTTGAGCGGAATAATGTTGATTTGTTTATTATTTGCATTACTTTCACATGTTTATGAGTGAGAAATGTCTCACTTTTGATAAATTTTCCTCTTATAAGATGCACAAATAAGGCACTGAAGGATCCTTCTTTCGATTCTATCTTTTCTTGTCATATATTTCCCTCTGGTAATAACACAACCATTTTTGCTGCAGTTATGTAAAGACCCTTAAGGGACGAAAACGTTTCCTATCAAATATTAAATTTGGGAACAGTAAAGAAAAATCCAAAGCTCAGAGACAAGCTGTTAATTCTATATGTCAGGTGATTTTTTTTTTTGCCGGCGTCATAGTTGCTTTAGTGATTATAGCTTAATATCTTCAATTTGTAATTTTTCTAATATCTTTGGGCTTCTTTTATTTTATTTTACATTTTCTAAGAGGTGACCCTGGAGGTGGGGTGATTGGGGGGGGGGGGGGGGGTATATAGAAGAATGGAAATCGCACATGCTCTTTTTGTAATGTGCATTTCTTAATTTCATGCTTTAACTATTTTGAATGTTGTGTGTCTAGGGTTCTGCTGCCGACATAATAAAAATTGCAATGATATGCTTACATGATATGATTGGTGAGGATTCTGAAGCATTTTGCCCAAGTTTTATAGATGCTGAAAATTTTCAACTGCTTAGAGGTCGCTGTCGGATCCTTCTACAGGTAATTGGTCGAAAAGTACCAGATGGAGTTAGCTACCTTTCCATTGAAGTATTGCTAAGTTTGAGTATGTATTTGAAAATCAAATATCCTCTAAGTTCTTGCTCTTACTGGCAGCAAAAAACTGGTTACTTGTTTTCATTCTTTTCATGACAAGGCTTTTTTTCAAGAGAGTAAAAACTGGTTCACAATTTGCTGCTGCTATGATTTGAGGATATCTTTTTCTTTTTCTGGTGGCATGTTTTTTGTTAATAGTCTCTGAAGCTTGTGAGTTTGATTGGCATGTCTGTCTTCGACATGTTGGCCACCAGGTACATGATGAACTTGTGCTGGAAGCTGATCCTTCAATTGTAAAGGAAGCTGGGTTTTTGCTCCAAACATGCATGGAAAGGGCTGTGCCACTTCTGGGTATGATGTTTAAATAATTCACCGTGTTGTTTGTACGTGTCTAATTCTTGCAGGGATATCCAAGCCTTAACTTTCTTTCTGGTGCTCCTTTACTATCTTCCTTCGTATGTACGTGTGTGTGTGTGTGTGTATACATATATTCAGGAAGTGAATGGATTGGCCATGAAAAGTTTTACTATAGAACAGAGTAGCATGACTTGCACTCCATAGCAGCTCCCTATATATCCAAATCCACTAATATGTAGACCCAGAATTCTCACTCTTGAGAAACATGAATCATAATTTATACTTCAATACACATACATGGCATATCCTATAGAAACTTGTAGAGAAAATAATACAAGTCTTGCTTTTCTATGTATTCTGAGCCTATATTGCTGTTATATTCAAGCTGATAGAATTTATTTTTATTCAGACAATGTTGTTCTCAATGACGATTCTTCTTTTATGTCTTGCAGTTCCTTTGCCTGTCAAAATAAAATTCGGGAAAACGTGGGGATCTTTGGAACCTTTTGATCCTAATGGTTAGCTATTGGCCAGTTATACTTCAATAGCACTTGTGTGAAGAAACAGTTTGTGGCTCGTCTTTCAGTCTAAGGTGATGTATTTACAAGGGTTCGATAATTCTATAAGTAGAATAATGATGCATTTATGGTAATACCGAGAAGTGTATCTTCCTTTATTATGATCTGACATTGTCCTGCTGATAATCTGGGATTACAAGTTTGGAAAATGTTTGTCTGAAAAGCTTTACTTTTTCTTATCTGAGTCCCACCTTCGGCTGAGTGAAGAAATGACAAAGACATGCCTAGTAACCAAGTCTAGTGTATTTGCCTTCATTCATTGTAACACCAATTTGTGTCGGCAGCATCAAGCATTTTCCTGAATTTTAGAAACGATTAATTATATTTCTGGCTGAATTTAGCATTATTGAACTTCTTTAACAGACAGTCCTTTATAACCAGTAAGCTAGTGTCGGACACGGCCACACAATTATTTGTTTTCGCTTCAATGTTTTCTTCTGGTTTGGGGAATTCTTATTTAATAAGGAGCTTTAGAATGTTTTGCAGCCATATCGTGGGAGCACGGAGATATGGACCTTGATGTAGACAAGCTTTTAGGAAAGCGACAGATTCATATATTTGATATGCAGCCTGGTTGCTTTCCCAATCAGTCACCAAGCTCAGTTTAGGATACACGAAGCATCAAGGGAGTTAGTGGTTAATTGCAGAGTGTATCGTCAGGGATCTGGTGCTAGAGGTTATTTATGCACACCCTATAACTGATTGATAGCCATGTAAGAATCCAATATTTGCCAGCTCTTACCTCTATTATTTCTAATGATGAAAATAGTTACTCCTTTTATTCTCCTTTGTTCCCTAACTTTGCCTTCTTGGATCAGTTTCTTGCAGTTGTGTTTTTTCCACTTCCTGTTTGTACATACAGTTTGCCTGACTACGGACTCTGAGCTCCATGATCGCTAGCCATGGTTGGCACTTACCACGTACGGTCCACAGATGCTGGGGCCGGAATTTCAAGCATGACATTTGATCTGAGTGGATGGGAACCGAAAGACTATCACGGCCGGTGAGAAACTCATTGCACAATAATTTCATTTAACTATAGCATAGTTTTAGTTGTTATTGCTTTACATTCTCATTGAAAAACATTTATTTTGGCTATTAACTTATACATATCCGCATTATCATACACATAGGCAGATATCTGTCCCAGACTAGGACGCTAAAATACACAAAATATAGCAAGTAATGAGCATGCATAAATAACTTTCTAGTTCTTGGAAACCCACACAATGTGATTCTCAGGGAGATAATGGCAAATAGGGACAGTCCCTGGCTTCACCTTTAGCACCTGAAAAGCCAAGTGCTTAGGGTTCCACTGGGCTGTATCCCGGTGGCACACGGCCACAGCGTCCGCCTTGGCCCCGCCGGCTCCCACCAAGGAAACCTCATAAGCCACAGTGGTTTCGGTCTTGTGGCAGTAGAACACGGCGTATGAATACTCCTGTTGGTGGCACACCACCACCGCCTTCTCACTCGGCTTCTTCATCACAGCCTTGATACGGTACAGTTTCCTCTCCGAGCTATCTGCCTCCGTTGATACTGCAGTTACTTCTTCACCTAGGTTGGACGTGCTGAAATCGATCATGGACTCCAAAGAAGTTGCACAGAACTTCTCCTCTCCTTTTATGCCCGCGTCCTCGCATTCTTGAATGGTTTTCTTCATCGACTCGGCCTCATCGGAATCGGGATTTACCGAGAACATGCTGTAGATCTCCGGCAACTTGTTTGAGGAAAACGGTATTGAATCAGCAACCTTGCGGGGAAGAAATTTAGTTTCCTGATTTGTAGGTTTGGAGAAGTGCAGGTTCATCTTATTGCCTGCGTACAAGTCTCTCTCTAAGAAGAAAAGGGCCACGTTGGGGTCGTCATGCAGCTGAGTTTCGGTGGCGGCGTAATTGTAACGGAATGGATCGACATGAACGTTGACAGGGTTGCCGTTTTTGTCGTGTGTTCTGACGTTGACGCCACCGCCCCGGCCGACGTTCACATGGGCGCCGTTCTTGTTTTCCAGCCATTCTGGCCGGAGAAGAAAATATGATCGTGTTACTTATAGCGAATTCACACACACACATATATATATATATATATATATAGAGAGAGAGAGAGAGAAGAAGAAGAAGAAGAAGAATGTTATGATCGTGTCACAAACTATATCACAACGATCTCAAGCTTATTTTGTTCAAAAGAATTTCATTATCGTTAGAAGCTACGGAAATTAATTTTAGTTCGTAAGATAAAATAATTAACTAATTAGAGAAAGCCAAAAAAGCCCAAATCAAACAAATATCACTGTTTATAAAGTGGATCAAACGTTTTTTTGGAGGCAATCATATCATAATTCATAAAGCAGCAATTACAATCATTATAATTTTGCTGCATGTAAAACAAAAGCCCTTCTAGCTGCTGACGACGACGACGACGACCACACCGACACCGTTAATTTATACTATAATATAAGTCTAATAAAATAAAAATAAAAATGTAGTTGTAAAAATATATAAAAATTGAAATAGATCATAAGTAGAATATATATATCTATATATAGAGTACCATCAGATTTTGAGTGCAAGAGATCTTTGACAGCTTTAGGCATGGGAGTGTTTGGCAGAAGAGAATTCCAGTACTCCTCTGAAGGCAAAGTTGCATGGCAGCTTACAGCTATTGCCACCTGTAGCAAATTTATTGAACTTCCAACTTAATTAATCACCAAAGATTATCAACACACACACACACATTGGGGGGAGGGAGATACGAAGAACTTATTTATGACTCACAGAAAGAAATGCAAAAATGGGCAGAATCTTGAATTCCATGACTAGAAAATGTAGTGGAGGTTGCTACTCAAACAATGAAGTTGCTTATTTGATCTTTCTACTACGTGGAAGAAATTGAGGTGAGTTGCACACTTATTTATAACTGGTCAGAGAGAGAGAGAGAGAGAGAGAGAGAGAGAGAGAGGGAGAGATCAGAGAGAGAGAGACGCGCGCAGTGCATGAGAAAATCACCACACCACGTCACTACCTAAGAAGATGACTAGATATTCAGTAATCCACCTATATTTGCCTCTAAATTAAAACATTTAATGGTATTTATGTAGTATAAATATGTACATATAAATATTCTCCACCCATGCATGTTTGTCATGCATTACTGAAAGAGACAATTATATTAGGGTAACGTACAAAAATGTGAGCTAGGGACGAAATTTGAATGTCCAAGGAAAATAATCGACTTGCTTTTATTATCATTTATGACACTTAATCCCTATTGTGGATTAAATGGCGGCCTAGTGCTACGGTGCAACCCTAAACTACCAACTACCAATATTAATTATTTATATTATTACGGTTTGGTTTTAGAGGGAGTTGGGAGTTAATATATTATATATATATATATATATATATATATCATGTCTACCAAACTCTTTTTTTCTTTTTTCTTTGTTGTTTTTTTGAAAAAGATGCCCACCAACCTTTCATATAGTTTTTCTTAGACTTGCCTAAAATTTAAGTGCATGTTTGTGTTCAGTGTGAAGACCTGAATAAAATGATACGTGTTTTTTCTTAAGTATTACGGTATTATAATCAATATATATATATATATATATTAATTATGTATTACATATAGTTGAGCCAATTCCGATACTGGAAATCTGAGCTGGTTCACCAGATTCCCTGAGAAGCTCACAAACAAGTGGATGTGTATTTTCTCAAAAAAAAAAAAAAAAAAAAAAAAAGAAAAAAGAAAAGAAAAGAGAAAAGCTAGCTAAAATAAAAAATGAAAAAAAGGAACGCGCGTGTAAACAAGCAATCCTTCTCCATTATAGAGTCCATTATACTATATAGAACGAGTCATTACTTTTATACTAATTATTATTCAAATTTTATAATGAAACAAAAAAAAAATGTAGCATGAAATTCGAACCAATGAATGAGTAGTGGCATGCAGTATGTGCATCTGCACCAATAAATGCATCTTAATTAATTTGTTATTAAGAGTAACCCTATTTGATTTTGACTCATGCATGTTGAACGTACAAAAGTAGTTGCCATATATAATGATCTTCTACAAAATTTTAGATGGGTCTTTATAAAAAAAAAATAGGGATATATGTGGCCCGCCTATATATATATATATATATATCAATATAAGAAATAAAAAATTGTAGGCCACACCGATGAGATCAATTCCCTAGTTCGAAGTAAGTGTCCTACCCGAACTGAGTCCCAACATCAAAACAACTTAGTTTTGGGAGAATATTCGATCCTGGGGTTGATGAGCCGCACAATCTTGATATCAATTTGACAACTCCTTTCTTCCTTCTTCACAAATTAAAGGATATAATCGCAACAACTTTTCGAGCTATTATCTGTACCTTCTTCTACATAAAGCCCACCAAATCCCTACCTCTTTTATTATTTTTTCATTTATAATCTTCTTATCGAACGGAACAACATCGGCAGATCGATCGACTAACTAGCCTTAATTGGACGTCGTCGTTGCGCTTAATTGGTTTCAAAAGCCTTAATTGAAACTAAACTGCTGGTAATAATTTTTACAATGTTTTTTTTTTCATTATATTCGTATTTTCAGTAATATAATTACTCCTAGTTGTTCTCAAATAAATTGCATATCTGGTCATAGCGTAGGGGATGGAATGGAATTGGAATAGAAGATGAAATTGATATGAATGAAGTGGGAATAGAATATGGATGATAATGTATATATCATTCGAACATTAAAAGTAATTAATTAGTATTATTTATACAACCGATCGAAATGCCTCGAGATTCACGTCACAAATACATAGTGGATCATAATAAAAACTTACAACAATATCGCAAGATTGACGTACGGATCATTGCTGCATGCATGCATGCATAAATCATTTTCTAATTTCTAATTCTTTGAAACCCAGACGATGTGATTCTGAGGGAGATAATGGCAAACCGGCGCAGTCCCCGGCTTCACCTTCAGCACCTCAAAAGCCAAGTGCTTAGGGTTCCACTCCGCCGTATCGCGGTGGCACACCGCCACCGCCTCCGCCTTGGCTCCGCCGCTTCCCACCAACGAAACCTCGTACGCCGCCGTGGTGTCGGTCTTGTGGCAGTAAAACACGGCGTACGCGTATTCCTGCTGGTGGCAAACCACCACCGCCGCCGACTTCTTCGGCGTCACCGCCTCGATACGGTACAGTTTCCTCTCCGCAGTGTCGGCCTCTGTGGAGAGGGCAACGGCGTCTCTTCCCAGCTTTGACGTGGTGAAATCGACCATGGACTCCAACGAAGTCGCGCAAAGCTTCTCTTCTCCTCTTATGCCGGCGTCCTCGCATTCTTGAATGGTTTTCTTCATCGCCGCCGCCTCGTCGGAGCCGGGATTCACCGAGAACTCGCTGTAGATCTCCGGCAACTTGTTTGAGGAAAAGGGTGTAGAATCGGCAAGCTGCCGCGGCAGGAATTTATAAGCTTGATGATTTGTAGGTGTGGAGAATTGCAAGTTCATCTTGTTGCCGGCATACAAATCTCTCTCTAAGAAGAAAAGGGCGACGTTGGGGTCGTCGTGAAGCTGAGTTTCGGTGGCAGCGTAGTTGTATATGAACGGATTTGGACCCGGAGCGACCCGGACGTAGACGGGTTTTCCCTTTCTGTTGTGTGATCCGACGGTGACGCCGCCGCCTTTACCGCCGCCCACGCTGACGTGGGTGCCGTTCTTAGTGTTGACGTTGACTCCGCCTTTTCCCACGTTGACGTTGGTTCCGCCGGACTTATCGGTGCTTGCGTTTTTGTCTTCCCATTCTGGGCAGAGAGAGAGAGAGAGAGAGAGAGTGAGGGGGAGAGAGATTTTTGTTAAAAACAGAATATATATATATATATATATATATAGTAATAATAGAGTAATAGTATACCATCAGATGTTGCTGGGTGCAAGAGATCTGTGACAGCTTTGGGCATGGGAGTGTTTGGTAGAAGAGCATACCAGTACTCCTCTGAAGGCAAAGCTGCATGGCAGCTCACAACTATTGCCACCTGCAAATTCAATGAAACTCCAACTTATTTAATCACCCCCCAAAATAAAAAAATAAAAAAATTAAAGATCCTTTAGTGGGGTGAAAAAATGCATCTTACAGATAGAAATGCTAAAATGGGAAGAATCTTGAATTCCATGACCAGAAAATGTGGAAGTGGTCTAGTCAAAACAATGAAGTTGCTTCTTTGATCTTTCTACTTCGTGGGAGAAAGTGGGGTGAGTTGCACACCTATTTATAAGTTATAATTGAGAGAGAGAGAGAGAGAGAGAGAGAGAGAGTAATTACTATATTAAAGACACGTAAAGATGCATGTACCGATGTACGTACGTAGTTGTGTGAGTGCGTGAATGAGAAAATCACCACATGACCACGTCACTACCTAAAACCATGACTACTTATTCACTCCAACTGCATTCGCCTCTAAATTATATAACATTTAATGCAACTTTTACGTGCATAAATTTCCAAATCAGATCCTCAAGCGCTTTGCTTTAAATCTTTTACTTTTTCGTCTTCTCAATTAAATTAAAGATTTAAAGATAATTATTATAAAAACAATAAATCAATTGTAATAAAATGAGCCATTTTCAACATTTATCAATAAAATAAATTAGATTAAAAAACTAAGATCTTTATTATGAATAAATCAACACTAACAATTATTCATTAACTAAAAATGAATATATTTCTTTAATTTAAAAGTTTATACCCTAATTAAGTGAGATGAACTCTAATTAATAATTGTAAAATTAATTGAAATTGGAACAAAAAGTGGAAGAAAGATTAATATATTTGATGTATTAAAATATGAAATGAAACATTACTTCTGTAATATATATATATGTATATATATATCATGCAATCCTCAAGTTCACTTTATATGTTCCATAATCAATTTTATTAGTTGTTCTTAATTTCATGAATATTTTTTTTAGTATCAATTTATTGTGGTATTGTGTAATTTTACAATTATTAATTAGACTTTATTTTTTTATTTTCGTTTTTATTTTTAATTAATAATTAAATATTATGATTGATTATTTTATAATTTTTTTATACACACACATATATAGTAGGGTATAAAACTTAAGACTTACAAATTTAAATTGTAAGCTACCTAGGAAGTGGGAGGTGGGAGTGAAATTTAAATGTTGGGGGTGGGGGGTATAAATTATTTGTGATGTGACTATTACACTTAAATTACAAGTCTATTTTGAATTAAATGGTGGGCTCGCGGTACAACCCTAAACTATCAACTAACAAGTGCCGATATTTATTACCGATTTAGAGGGAAGTTGGGGGTTAGCCTAAAATTATACTCCTTCCCTCCCATTTATATAAATTGATTAGATTTTTCGTTATAATTAAGAAATTTTTCTCTTAATTATTGAGAAAGATAATTAAATAAATAAATATCTAATATACTCATATTTATTTATTTATTGATTGATTTATCTAATAATCTAATGTACTTAAATATATTAAATATGGATATTATATATTAGTAAATGATCTAAATATATATAAAATTAAACAATCTATATATTGGAGAATCTATAAAAAGAAAATAAACCTATATAAATGAGATGAAGGAATTATACAATACTATGAGGACTTTTTTATTAGATAGTATAAGAGTGTAATAGATGCATATGACACCCTAATACTATATTTCCCACGATTATATAAGAACTCAATATGTGTTAATCATTTAGATGGCATAACATATCATACCCTATAGGTGGGACATATAATACCATACAAAATTATTAAAAATCGCAGACTAAAATAACCTTACATATATTAATTAAAAATCTTATTATAGAACATTCACACAATATATGATAACTAATTAAATGATATTTTAGAAATTGAAATTTCATAGAGAATGTAATACATCTAAGTAAACAATATATTATTAATACATATATTTTAATATATACACTAAAACAAACATGATATTAATATTTTATACGGTAAAATACATCTCATGTCAAATATATCCAACAATTATATCATACAGTCTAGTAAACGAGCCATAATGAGGATATAGTACGTATATATATATATCAAACGATATATAAGTGCATTAGTAGAAATAATTACAATTTATAAAGTCATGGTACACCGGAAATTGAACTTTTATCGAAACATGATGGAATTAAATAATATTTTTAGTTTAATTAATGGAAAATAAAGCTAATTACGTTAAGTTTTTCCCTATTCGATGAAGTTTAGAGATTTCATTTACACTTCGTACTATAACGTGTCTAGAATTGGATAACATATATATAAACAATATGAATTGAATAATACATTAAATCATTTTTTAAAATATAATGCTAAAATACAACATATACTACTGATATGCAATGTTATAAATATAATTAAAAATAAACTTATTATACATTAATTTAATCAATTACTTATACAATATTATAGATTGATTAGTTAACACACTGGAAACTAGGGTTCACATTTGAACCATCTTTTATATATACACACACAAGGTTTGTCAGTCATAATATTTATTCACACACTAAAAGACGTCACAAATGATCTAAAAAGACACAAAATGTTGTTAGGTTATATTACATGTTACAAGATGAATATTATTGTAATATTGGAAGGTAAGAAGTTGACATCAAAATTCGAAAATTGTGGGATTTAATTAAATTAGTGATTGAGTGCCGAATATGTGCATTTGCACCAATAAATGCAGCTTAATTAATTTGTTGTTACTTGTTAAGAGTAATTAACCCCATTTGACTCAAGTTGGACACGTACGTGTCACAAAAGTTGTTGGCATATTTAATGATTTTATAAAGTTTTAGATTTGGGTTTTATTAATAGCAGCGATTTATGTCCTATACACACACCCCCACACCCCCACTGACTGTACGTACCCCTTGGCTATTAAATATATATCGATCAATAACTGATCGAAAATCGTCAAAACTCCCAACTATTACACTTATGATATGGCTCTAATATTTAATCCATAATATACCCCACACCAGATTAGCCATCGTATTTCTTATTATATTTCATGTTCCAAGTCTTTCATTTTTTTTATAAAAATGATTGTTTTTTTTTAATTTTTAATTTATTATGATTTTATTTAATTTAAATTTTTTATTTAGGATTCATCCATTCCCATTTAGGGTATATTATTTAAAAAAAAAAAGATCTAATTATACAACACTAAATGAAATAGGATGAATGACAACATATAATTTGATCCGAATATACACAGCTCTAGAAACAGAGTAGAAATAAAATTGATATGTAAATATATATAGTGTTTGAAAATGGAATAAAAAAACATATATCTGTGAGACAAAATTCATATGCATCGAAATAGTGCATTTATATGCACTCTTTATTTCCTGTAATTAGTATTAGAAGTTGCTAGTTTATTGTGTAAATATATCGTAAATATTGTAAATATGGTTTAAATCATTGTTTCTTATAAAGCATCGTTAATACAGGAAAAATGATTTTAAGGGATAGAATTAAAGTTAAAATGGAGATTTGACCAACGTGGGCTGCGGGAGTCGAGAAAAGACGAAGAAAATGGATCAAAATGAAACAACAAGCTCGAACGCGACCCTAAAACGCGAGTTTCTAGGGTCGCGCCATACAATGAAACCAAACTCGACCCCCAAACTCGACCAAAGTGTCATGGTGTAGAGCCTTCAGAGAGCTATTTTTTTCGGGTCAAATGCGACCTCAATACACACTACAAGAAAATCACGGAATAGCGACGGAATTTTCCTTCGTCCCATACCCAATTTTCATCGCTAATTTAACGGGCGACAGAATGACGACGGAAAATGTTTGTCTCGTAAATTTAGTCACTAAAAAAAGAAGGCGACGGAATATTCCGTCACCAAATATGGCGACGGCTTTAGCGACTGAATATTCCGTCGCCTTAAAGTATCGTCGTAAATTATTGCGAAATTGGGGCGACCAATAAGGTGACAGACGTGTTCTGTCGCCTTTATTGGCGACGGAACATTTCCGTCGCTATTTTTGTTTTTTTATTAATTCATTTATTAATTCATTTTTCTTTTTAAATATTTATTTGTACCCAAACATAATAAAAGATCATAAAACTAAAATATATATATATATATATAATTGTACATAATTTAATATAAATGTATAATACATAGAGATAAATATTCAAATTGTAACATAATAACAGTAGCAGTACAACTATGTGCCCGACCTATCATCCTGCTTTCCAGATTCACTACCAGACCTTCTGGATCAGTCACCAGCACCACCTGGCTGCTGTCTGAGAAGGCGCTCAAGTAGGGACTCTATCCTGGCCTGCTTCTCCAGCACCTGCTCCATAGACGCCTGCTGGGCACTCAACTTCTCATCCATTTGTGCCTGCATCTCAGCCAGTCTCGGATCAAGCTCTACCTGGGTGTACAGTGACCCGGAGCCCAGACTCGATGACGAGGAGGATCCTCCAACTGCAATAAAAGGGCGATGAATGGCAGGGGCCGTGTTCCCAAGCCCGATAGCGTGCCCCCTCCTGTCAGGCACCATCACCTGGCGAAAAATCTTGCCCATGTCTAGTTCTCTGCCATTCGCTATCCACTCAGCAGCCAAGGCGTCACACTTATCCTGTATTTATCAGGATAAATGTAATTCATTTTTTAATATAAATTATTTATATATACGTATATATATATATATATTAAAATATCAGTAAGAACTGACCTTGTTCTCCCTCGCCTTGGCTGTGGTCCAAAGGCCGTCCGGGTAGTGAAGCTTGAGATAGGTCCGGTAGCGCACCTCCCACTCAAATAGATGTTACTCTCTAGCCTGATTTAACAAAATAAAATGAAATCTATTAGAAAGTGTTAATTTATTATACTATAAACTTGAATAATTATTATAACTCATACCAGATCGCGTATATGATCCACGGCACATCTGGCGCCTCTGTGGTGAGTCTGGCTGGAGGATCCTGGGCCATCAGGCTCGGTGTTGCAGTTCTTCTTGGCCAGATGAGCTTTCTCCTGAGTCTCCTTCGCCTACCAGTATGTTATCCATGCAGGCCAGTCCTCCTGTCGCACAAAATCAGGCTTCTTGCCCGTCAGGTAGTCATCCTTCTTCATGTGGTACACCATGTCCTTGTACCGGTCCTGACACTTCTTCCAGAAGAACGAAAGCACCTCCTCATCAGGATAAGACCACCTAAACTCCTTCTGTATTAACACATCAATAAACAACGGTGTTAGTAACAATATTAGATAACACAAATTGTAACACCACAAATTCTTGAATAATATTTAAAGAATTCTTAAGAGTAATTAAGTAGTTAAAGAAGAAATTTAAAAAGGTTTAAGTGAAGTCAGATGTTAGTCACAACTTTAGGAGTCAATTTTCGTGAAATCGTCTTTTCAGAAATTTTGATCTTAACTCTATTATGTCCAATTTTGGTCTTGTTAGAAAGATTTTAACTTAAGGAGTGTACCGGTGTTCCCAGAATTTTATTCTGAAGTCATTTAAGGTCCCGGAGATGAAAAGCGTATTTAAAGGATGAATGAATAGTAACTTTCGTGCGCGTTCGTGAATTGGAAAATTTATGAAATCCTCTTTATTGATTCGAGTCTTATTCTGTCAAGCCCTCTTATGAAAAATGACTCAAGCAATCCGTCCACATTCACGGATTTTCATTCTGAGGTCAATCGAAGGCTCGTGAGCAAAATCTGTCAGTCTGAGTGAATAGTAAAAAGTAATTTTGAAAAAGGAATCTGGCTCGTCTTTCTTCTGACAACCTCTTCTTTATCCCGAGTTAGGTTAGTTCACTAATATTCGAGCCAATGAGTCTCTTGGTATTTCCGAATTTCGTGTCTGAGGTCATTTGGACCTCCACATCAAATAAAGCAGCTTTTAACCGAACCCGGGGTAATTTTTGCAGTGCTCCCATACTGAAGTGGCTTCTCAAGGAAGCCAACCCCACACCTATAAATATCCCTTCACCCCCCTATTCATTTTCACCCCAAAATCCATTCACTTCTCAACTTAGAGAGTGGGAAAGCTCTGAGTCGAGAGTTGAAGTTCTGTCGAAGCGAGGGACATTCTTCGTGAGTGTTCCTTCGAGACGACGAGTGGAGTAGTGTGGAAGGGATACAGTGAGAGAAGGTACTAGGGGCGCCTTGGGTTGTCGCAGACGGCTCTGCCGCCGTTGTGACTCGATGAGATACCGAGCTAGCCACCTTCCTTCGACGCATCCGACTCCGTCCATTCTTGTTTGTCGGCCTCGAATCCTATTTTCTTTCTTGTCTTTTAAATTCCGCATTTATTTTCCGTTCTTCTTGTTCTTCATGTTCTTCATTATTAATCATTTAATTTCCGTCTAAAGTTTAGTATTTCGATTCTTGTTGAAATTCCAAGTTAATAGTGTTTCCGTTAATATTGCTCATTGTTATTATCGTTATTATGATCTCATTATTATTCCTCATTACTAGTCTTGCTTATGTCGTTTAAAGTTCCGTTCAAATTTCGTATTTAAGATTTCATCATTAATTCTAAGTGTTCAAGGAGGATTGTCGTGTTATTTCCGTTACAATGTCGATTTTTTTTTCAAGTTTAAATCATGTTCATTTCCTTGTTTTTGCAAAGTGTTAAGCCTTATTTTTAAGTTTAAATCATCGAGAAAAGGGAGAGGTGACCGAGTAACGCCTTGACCAAATCATCGAGCGAAGAATTTCTTGGTTCGTGAGAGTGCACGGAACATGTAGGAACGGATCTCTTTTGCACGGCCCATGCAAGACTCTCTCGAGAGATTTCTGAAGGGACTGCATAGACTGTGCAAGGCTTCACGACCCGTGCAAGGGTCTGCACGGACAGTGCAAGGCTTGCACGACTTGTCATGCCCCAATTTTCATAAAATAATAAAATAACAATATTAAAGAATGAAAGTCACTTTTATTAAAATATAAAAATTATTGGGAAAAAACTATCAAAGTAACCCAACTGATGGTTTTGATGAAATGTCAAAACATATGGAAAATTTTTATGAAAAACTGCAGGTTATTCAGGCTGGAAGTAGGAAGCAATGACCAAGTAAGACTTCAAATCTCAGCTTAGCTGAAGCGAAAGTCAATAGCCCTAAAGCATGGTCAACCAGCTGAAAAGGATGTCTCAAACACGTCCACACCAGTCAAAGTCTACTAAAGGGGGAATAGAATATTGTAGACTGAATAGCTAAAGGGGGAAGAGAATGCTGATGACTGGAAGACATCCACAGATGAGTAAGCCATCAGTCTAGCTGAAAGCCAAGAACGACTGATAAGAGAAGAGCAAACTTGAAAGCTCAAAACCAAAGTGAACTGATCAAAGATCAATCAGTTGGGAGAAAAAGCTTGAATGGGAAGCTGACTGGAATCCAGAACTAAAAGCTTTTTAAGCTAAGCCGCCAAAGATCCAGAGCTGAAGATCAAGGCAGCTGAACTGGACCATTCTAGAACTGAAGCTTAAGACAGCTGAGGAACTGCTAACTAGACGATCTCGGAGCTAAAAGCCGAGACAGCTGAGACCCCATCAGCTTAAGTCCAAAACTGATAGCCGAAGTAACTGCTCTTTGACAAGCAATTATTGAAGATCCTGATAGGAAATCTGAAAAAGATCTTGATGATCTTGGAGCAGAAGCCATTAAATTCAACGGCTAGTTCATTCAAAGCTTCAATGGCTACAACATTAAACTGTCATTAGTGGAATCAACTGAACCCCTGATCAGTAGAACTCAACAGTCACAAGAGATCACTTATCTATATAAAGGGAGTGAATCTCATTTTGACCAAGACTTTTCAAAAAATAATTTCGGCAAGACTAACGCGAATCCATCTTATGCAGAACGAGCTTTCTTTCTCCCTCCCTATAGATCGAAGCTTAAATCTCTTAAGTGTGAAAAGTCCCAACTGAGAAGGCGTGCTTCAAGTTCCAAGCAAACAGCTAACTGACGAAGAATTCCAGCTAGAGCAAAGCTTCTCAGTTCATTTCTTCAAAGATCAACCACTCAGCTTAAGATTGAAGGAGCACTCTATGTTGATAACATATTCAAGACTGCATTCTTGAAAATCGAGAGAGATCTAAAATCTTATAAAGACGGGCAATACACCTAAAGTCTCATCGAGCAGTTGGGACCGGTAAGTGTGAACTGTTGATCCAGAAATCGGCTGAGGAAGGGCGTACCAACGGGCCCGTTGTTTCGGGACAAAAATAGTTGAAAATGAGTTCATGCTCAGTTTGAAGGGTGCCGTTTTCAGGTCTAACAGATTTCTTCACTGTGTAACTGTAATAAAGAAACTTTACACTTGCATAGTAGATTGCCCTTCTGCAGAAGGAAGAGAGGACGTAGAAGCAGGAAGCTTTGAACCTCTATAAGTCTTGTGTGTGCTGTTCTTTATGCTCTAAGCTTTTGCATGTTCTTAAACTGCACACAATAGAACACAAACTGTAGTAACAAGCAAAGCCTTCAGGCTATCAGTCTCAACTGATTAAGTGCACAGATAAATTTTCATAAGCGAGTCAAGGCCCTATATTCCGTACAAAGCTTAAAGTTTTTGAGTTAGTTTATTCATCCCCTACTCTAAACTGACATACACTCGCACCGGGACCAACAAGTGTATCAGAGCGGTTGATTCTAAAGATCAGCCGTTTCTGCAGATCAACTAAATCAGATCTATTTATCTGTGCTAAGGTTTCAAGTTATGGGAAACCATAAGCTACCTCTTTTTTCAGTTGAGAATTATGAATATTTAAGTAGAAGAATGAAGGCTCATCTATGCTTGATCCACGAGAATATGTGGGAGGTTATTGAAGATGGTCCAATCAACATAATGATGGACAATGAAGCCCACGTTGTGGATGTTAATCAACCGGCAAGGATCCTAAAGCCAACTCATTTTCTCACGAGTGAAGAGAAGAAGTTGAAGAATCTAGAGTTTGTGGCTCAAGCAGCACTATTCCAAACTCTAGACGAGGATTGCATGAAGGATATAAAGAATTGCAGAACCACCAAGGAGATTTGGGACTTACTTGCAGATCTATGCAAAGAGTCCGAGGCTATTAAAGAAAATAAGCTCCAGCTCGCGGTTGACATATATAAATCCTTCAAGATACAACTGAAAGAGACCATCTCAAGCCTTGAAACAAGATTTCTAGGCATAATCAGTGAAATGAATAATCTAGGAAGAAGTTATCCCAATTGTGAGATGAACTCGAAGATTTTCGAAAATCTCACAGAAGAATGGGATATGAAAGTAATTACTATCAAGGAGTCAAGAGACTTGAATAGCATTACACCCAGAGAAATGTTCAGATCTCTCAAGGCTCATGAATACAACCTGAACTGAAAGAGAGAAGCATCCACTTTTTCAGCTCATGATGCTTCTTTCTACGCCGAAAGAAATCGGTTCAGAGAACCCCGTGGAAGAAACAACTTCTGATCAAGAGGCTCACCTGCCAGAGAGAATCTAAGGGGATCGGTGACTGATCGAAGAAGAGAGTCACCCGAGAAGAAGGAGATCCTGATTGAAGACACAAATGAGCAAATCCAGTCAATGAAAAGATTGCTGGAAAAGCTGAGGAAAGTCAGAGATTAACAATCAGCTCTACCCCAAGCTGATGAAGCTACTAAGGAAGAAAGAAACCAGCAGCCAGCTGAGCGATCAGCTGAACAATTCAGGGTAGCTAACTGAAACATAGAAGAATGTTTCCACTGCCATAAGCAATGACACTACATATACGAGTGTCCACAGCTCCCTGAAGACAAGAAGGTCAAAGTAAGGAGAAGCTTCTTCAAGAGGAAAGCAATGATTGCTAACTCCGAAAATGTCGTGCTTGATGATTCAGACTACCCATCTGGAATTGACTCAGAAGGCTACAACTCAGATGATGAAGCCCTGCTTTGCCTCATGGCCGACAAGGATGAAGAGGTTAGTACAACAGATTCCATAACCTCTTTTTATCATATACATGAAGCTTCAATCTCTAGAAATGAACTGGATGAACAGTTAAGAATCCTAGAAGATCAGTTAGCTTATGTATCGAGCATGCATATTGAACTGAAGAGTGAAAATGATGAGCTTAGAAGTAGAGTTGAAGAGCTAAGTGTTGAAAATGAAAGTCTGAAAAGTCTTGAAGCTCAGTTAACTGAAATTAATCAGCTGAGACTGAGAAATGCTGAACTAGAAGCTGAGAATGAGCAACTCAAGCTTGAAATCCTTGAAAAGGAGGAATTGACCCTCAAATTCAAAAAGGGATCCCAGACTCTGTATGAGATTCTAAGTCATCAAAGAGTTGAAGGTGGGAGTCCAGGGCTAGGGTATAGCAAGTTCACTGCCGCAGAGAAAGGAAAGACAGTTGCTTAAAGCTATGAATCTAGAATCCTAAAAGGGTTCACAAGACCAGCTCAGTTATCCCCAGTTGAGGAATCAAAAGATAAAGGTATCTTGGAAACACCTCAAGTTCAACCCAGAGACCAAACTGTTCAGTCGAGAAAATCAACTCGAAGACAATCAGTCTTTCAAAGGCTTGCTGCTCAGCCAAAGCCACCAATTCAAAATAGGCCAGTCTATCAGCCGAGATCCTCAGCTCGAGCAAAATCAAAGGCTCATTCAAGGCTAAACTTTCAACCATGGCCATCATTCCAATCCAGGTCATCAGCTTAACCAAGACCTGTAGTTCACCCAAGGCCAACCTTTCATAAAAGGTCATCAGTTCAGAACAAGCCATCAGTTCAATAGAGATCTATGAACTCTTCAAATCAAGCCTATCATCAAAGGCCAACTGCACATCAACCTGGGAGTTCTGCTAATCCTAAAAGAAATGTGCACACTAGATTGTATTATGCACGACAACATAATCCAATCTCCTTGAAGAAGTTCACTCCAGGTGACCTTACAACCCAGTACAATGAGTATCTAAACTCAATGGATAAATCAAGAATCAATCCCAACTGTGACTGGCTTGCAAACTGGCTATCTCATAAAGGCTAAAAAGCTCAAAGTCAAAGGGCCAAAAGAAACTGGCCAGGATAAAGAGCATCAAAGGTCACAAGATGAGAGGATATTAGTGGAAGTCTTTTATCCTAATTCTCATCGGAGGTATAGATCATAGGACTCAACTTTCAGTTGAAGAGTTACAAGGAGTCCGAAGCTAATCAAGAGATCAAACTCTGAAGGATCTTTTAAAAATGGAAAGCCAAAAGTGTGCCGCATGTGGATTCCCAAAGATATGATTAACCTCTCAGGACCCGATATTATACGGGTACCTAAAAACTGATCTTTGTTTTGCAGGTGATAACCTCATATTTTGTATGTATTTTTAGATACATTTGAGTGGTATTTGATGGGCATTGCATGCATGAAGTGATAAGTTTTGCATAGTTTTCTATGTTTTGTGCAATGTCACGTGTTTGTTCATTGTGAAGGGAATTAATGCCATTTTTTGTATGAACTTCAAATGAGCTTGGGAAAACCCTAGAAAGATAGTAAATCAAGTAAGGAATGCAGTGCAAAAAGAATCGGGTCAATCAGATGAGAAACGAGCGAGAACGAAGCAAACCAGTGAGAGGCTACCGAAACTGAAAATTACCTGCGACCGGACTCGCGACCAAGGGGGTCGCGACTGCATGGTTGCGAATCACCCTTTCATTTCTCCTACATGGTCGCAACAGAGAGGGGGTTCTCATGTGTATTATTCATGACCCCACTCATGAATTTTGCACTGGTCGTGAATTTTCTGCCACGTCAGCGCCATGTCATGCCACATGGATTCGCGACCCTAGTCACGGGCATCCTGGTCGTGAATGTGATCGCGAGATGAGCGGGCCTGTTCGATTTTTGACCTATTTTTGGGCTTTTCTTTACTTGGTATTTAAGGGTTTGATGCACAAAAAATCCACACAATTCCACCTACCCAAAAGTTACCACCAGAGGTTTGCTGTAGAGAAAAACAGACACGAAGAATAAGACCAAAGGATTCAAGAGCTTTCAAGATTAGAGACAAATTAAACTTCCGGGTTTTATTTTCTTTGTTCTTAGATTTTTTCATGTTTTCTTTGTGGATGATTTTGATTGTTTATTTTATTATGGATAGCTAAAATCCTAGTATTCTAGGGTTGTTTATGATTCAAACTATGAAGTTCATTTAATCTATTGATTTCTTATGCCTATGATTTTGTTGTGTTTTGCTTATTCTCGTGTTTATCTGTATTATTTACCTGATCAATAAATAGTACAATTCGATGTGTTAATTCATAAATCGAGAAAGGAGTTTTAACACGTGATCTAGAATAAGTAACTTGTTAATCAATAACATTCGAGAGGGTTGAGATTAATTGAGAGAGCAATAGACCCTAGGAGCCATTAGGAGTTGCATGCTAGGTATTAAATGGAGACATTAATACTAGTTTTGTAATCTACAACCTAGGCACTCGAGAGAAGGTTTAGGATGCATTAGTGGTTGCTCTAGCACAATTTAAGTTCCAATATAGGCATAAGAATGGAAAGACTAAATGAATGGATTAGTTTATGATTAGGCAATCCTAGAATATGTCTTTTATTCACTGTTTGATTTATCTGTGTTAATTTCTGCCATGATAATTTAGTTATTTCTTATTCTTAGTTTTTAGATAAGTTATATTCAATCGTGATTGGTAGTCTAGATAACTGCAAGAAGTTAGATTAAAATAACTAGTAGATTAATTATTAAATCTCTGTGGATATGACCTTGTTCATTGCTATACTAGAAGCCTCACTGTATACTTGCAGTTTAGGTGAAAATAAATACCTAACAAGTTTTTGGCGCCGTTGGCGGGGATTTAATTTTTATTTGCTATTATTTAGATTTAATTTCTCGTGTTAATCTAGACATTTATTCTTCAGTTAATTTTCATTTAAATTTTATAATCTTCTTTTTCTTGTGGTTAGGTTGTGTATGCATACATGTTCTCAGGGGGAACCACTTCAAACTTTTAATCCTGAGATTGAATCCACCATCTGCCATAAAAATGCAAGAAGAAGAAGAGAGATGGCATAACATCAAGCTCCTGTTACCGCTGAACAGATGCATCGCATGCAAAAACAGTTAGAGGAAATACAACGGTGATTTCAAGAGCAAGAAGCTGTCAGAGAAGCACCTTCAGTACCGATCAATCATATGTTCACACCGGTGCTCAACCATGGACAGGTTTCCGATCCAGGCATTAATGCGTTAACTTTGAACTAAAGTCGGGATTAGTGGGCATGGTGCAGCAATATCAATATGGAGGGCACAAGACTGAGAATCCGAATGCACACTTGCAATAATTCTTGAAGGTCTGCAGCACAATCAAGATGAACGGGGTGTTAGATGATGCCATTCGGCTTCGTCTGTTCTCATTCTCACTGAGAGATGCTGCCAAAGATTGGTAACATTCCTTGGATCTCAGTACGGTGGATAGCTAGGAGTGCTTGGTGCATAAGTTTCTGCATAAATTCTTCCCTTCTGGTTTGACTCTCAAGCTGAAGGGCGAAATTACACAGTTTTGTCAGTATGATGATGAAACTCTGTATGAAGCTTAGGAGCTGTTTCGGAACATGCTGAGGAAGTGCCCCAATCATGGATTCGGGGTGGACCATCAAGTTTGCATCTTCTACAATGGATGTGATATGAAAGTGAAGAGGCTTCTGGATGCCTCTGCAGATGGCTCACTGCTGAACAAAGGCTACGATCAAGCTATGACAATAATTGAAGACATGGCCACCAACAGCTATCAGTGGACTGGAGATCGACCAGTAAAGATGTTGAAGAGAGCTACAGCAGTTGATGATAGTGATCCGATTTCTAAATTGACAGCTCAACTCTCCACGTTGAATGCTACTATCAACAGTAGATTTGACGCCATGTCTCAGCAGACTGCGAATCCTACCATGAATCAAGTTGTGGAAGACGTGAACTACATCAATCAATGAGGGGGCTATGATGGAAACAATTATCGAGGTGGGAATCAATTCTACCAAGGTAACCGATCCAACCTCTCATATGGTAACCCCAATAATGCTCTGCAGCCCCCACACGGCTTCTCAGTAACAAATGGAGTGATCAACGATGAGAAGAAGCCGAACATGGATGATCTGTTAATAGCATTCAAGGGAAATATGGATAAATTTATGAGAGAGTCGCAAGTTAGAGTGGAGAAGCTAGAAAATAGTGTGGTGGTGCCATGTGCAAATGAAGATGTTCGAGAAGCAACTAGGTCAGCTAGCTATAGTTGTAGGGAATTAACACCAACCTAGACAGTTCCCTAGCAACACCACAGTGAATCCTAAGGAACAATGCAATGCACTCCATCTGCATGCTGAGGTTCTTGTGCCTATTGCTGCCGCTGCAACTGTTCCTTCCAAAACGCCTTCCGACAAGCCGGATTCTACCATCAAGAGTCCTCAGAAGGGTCCTATAGTTTCCCCCACAATGACTATCTCATTCCCACAGTGGACCTCGAAATAGAAAGTTGATGCACAGTTTTCCATATTTTTGGAAATATTCAAGAAGGTGCAAATCAACATTCCTTTGGTGGAGGCGCTGCAGTATATGCCCAAGTATGTAAAGTTTCTCAAGGATGTTGTGTCTAAGAAGAAAACGATAGAAGAGTTTGAGGCTGCACAACTCCCATAAAACTGCAGCTCCATCATCCAAAGGAAGCTCCCAGCCAAGATGAAGGATCCGGGGAGTTTTACACTCCCCATCACTATTGGAGACAAGATAGGTGGTCGAGCACTTTATGATTTGGGGGCGAGCATCAAATTGATGCCGCTCTCATTTTTCAAAAAGCTGGACAGTGGGACACTCAAGCCTACAACCATGTGTTTGCAGATGGTTGACCGATCTGTGGTCTATCCCGAGGGAATTCTAGAGGATGTGTTGATTAAAGTGAAGGATTTCATATTCCCGGTGGACTTTGTAGTGCTGGACATAGAAAAAGACAAAAGCATCCCTCTCATCTTGGGACGCCCATTTTTGTGTATCGGACGGGCCAACATCGACTTAGACACGGAGATTCTCACTCTTTATTTTAAAGATGAGCAAATACGGTTCTTGTTCGATGTAGAGGAGCACAAAGCTGTGGAGTGTAACATCATCAACACTCATGAAGTTGGTTGCAGTATTGATGGTGGAGGCATGGAGATGGATGATCGGGGAAGAGTATGGAGGATACCAGTTTCCCCACTTGTGGGAACTTGAGTTCCCAAATTTATCTGGTTGTTGACGTTAAATGCAACACTTATTGGGAGGCAACCCAATATGTTTTATTTTATTTTGTTTATTTTTTTTATTATTTATGTTTTTCACTTCTTTTTCTGAGTTGTGCAGGTAAAGAATGGATAGATGCTGGAATATGGGGGATAGCAAATCAGTCAACTTGTCTTTCGACAAGTTTGGGGAAGGAGATTGAACCCGAATGGTCATCCACTTGATTTCTGTGAGTGGTCGACGACACCTACATGTATTCTTACAAACTTATTCCATCCCGTGGATTTGAATAAGTTTGGGGGGATGTATGCTTGTGGTGTCTAGACCTTTATTTTGTTTTACCTGCTTTACGTGTTTAGTCTTTGTTTTTGTTTTTCTGGAAAGTTTAAAAAATTTTTAATTTTATTTGGTCTTGAATTTTACTTGGGATTTAGATGATATATGCTTTATGGTCTATGGTTTAGTATTTATGATTGATATTATTTGATTGGGAATGATTTGAGCACGTATAGCATGATTTGAATGAATATGTGTTTTAGAGATTTTCGAGCTTTATTTTGGCCATTGTGAGCTGTGAGATTTTGAGCTTATAAGACTATTGTCTTAATTTTTGTTCTTGTGTATTGGTTGTCTATGCACTTGTTTCTCTAGAACTTGTATGTCGTCTTATTTGAGATTGAGTTGTTGTGCTTGAAAATAGGAGATGATAATAGGCCATCTTTTCTTTACCCATGATATCCCATACACTGTCCTAAATTAATTATATTCCTTTGCGAGCCCTTTTGTGCCTAAATGCCTTTTCTTTGAAAGCCTATTTGGGATTATTTTGTTGATTCTTGTGGAGAAATAGGAAGAAGGGTAGGAATTTTGGAGTTGGGATAAAAAAAAATTGGTGATAATTGGTGGTTTTTGTTGGTGCGAAAAAAAGTGCTATGTGAGTGTTGAAAAGGAAAAAAAAGAATGAAAATAGTACAAAAGAAAAAAATGTGAAAAGGGCCAATGAAAAGAAATAAAGAAAAGAGACCAAAGGTCCATGAAAAAGAAATATGTGGATGATGTAAGGATGTATAGGAGGAAGTTTGAAAAATTCCAACTAGTATTTGAATGTGAAAAGTAGTTGGGAATAGAAAGTAAAAATGGTGGGTTGTGTTGCAATTGATGAGTCACTTTAGCCAAATATTCCTAACCTTAACCCGAGCCTACATTACAACCTTAACAAAATTCCTATTTGATCTTAATTTTGAGCACATTTTTTTATCAGTGGAGAGTTGAGATTGCATGCAAGCCTATGGTAGATCAAGTGTATAGTTCAACGTTTCGATGAGTGCTTACCTTGCTTATATCACATTTTGGAGTGTTTGAGCGAAACACACACCGGTGAGGATCATTGGCTTAAATTTTTCTCATTGAAATCTATCACATGTGTTCATGATTTGAGTGTTGTTCTTGTTCTTGTCATTTCCCCCATTAGATTTTTGAGGTTATAGATGCTGGATTATAAATTGTAGAGTTATGTATTGTTTGAATTCCATGTTTGGTTTTTGTTCTTTGTTTGGAGACAAATAATGTTTTAAGATTGGGGGAGTTGATAACCTCATATTTTGCATGTATTTGGAGATACATTTGAGTGGTATTTAATGGGCATTGCGTGCATGAAGTGATAACTTTTGCATAGTTTTCTATCTTTTGTGCAATGTCAAGTGTTTGTTCATTGTGACGGGAATTAATGCTATTTTTTGTGTAAACTTCAAATGAGCTTGGGAAGACCCTATAAAGATAGTAGATCAAGCTAGGAATGCAGTGCAAAAAGAATCGGGTCAATTGGATGAGAAACGAGTGAGAACGAAGCAAAACAGTGAGAGGCTGCCGAAGCTGAATATTACCCGCAACCGGACTCGCGACCAAGGGGTCGCGACTGCATGGTCGTGAATCATCCTTTCATTTCTCCTGCATGGTCGTGACAGAGAGAGGGTTCTCCTGTCTATTATTCTTGACCCCACTCGTGAATTTTGCACTGGTCGTGAATTTTCTGCCACGTCAGCGCCACGTCATGCCACGTGGATTCGCAACCCTAGTTGCGGGCATCCTGGTCGCGAATGTGGTCGCGAGGTGAGCGGGCCTATCCGATTTTTGACCTATTATTAGGCTTTTCTTTACTTGGTATTTAAGGATTTGATGCACGAAAAATCCACACAATTCCACCTACCCAAAAGTTGCCACCAGAGGTTTGCTGCAGAGAAAAACAGACACAAAGAACAAGACCAAAGGATTTAAGAGCTTTCAAGATTAGAGACAAATTAAACCTTCCGGATTTTATTTTCTTTGTTTTTATAATTTTTCATGTTTTCTTTGTGGATGATTTTGATTGTTTAATTTCTTATGGATAGCTAAAACCCTGGTATTCTAGGGTTGTTTATGATTCAAACTATGAAGTTCATTTAATCTATTGATTTTTTACGCCTATGATTTTGTTGTGTTTTGCTTATTCTTGTGTTCATCTGTATTATTTACCTGATCAATAAATAGTACAATTCGATGTGTTAATTCATAAATCGAGAGAGGAGTTTTAACACGTGATCTGGAATAAGTAACTTGTTAATCAATAACATTCGAGAGGGTTAAGATTAATTGAGAGAACAATAGACCCTAGGAGCCATTAGGAGTTGGATGCTAGGTATTGAACGGAGACATTAATACTAGTTTTGTAATCTACAACCTAGGCACTTCGAGAGAAGGTTTAGGATGTATTAGTGGTTGCTCTAGCACAATTTAATTTTCAATATAGGCATAAGAATGAAAAGACTAAATGAATGGATTAGATGATGATTAGGCAATTCTAGAATGCGTCTTTTATTCACTGTTTGATTTATCTGTGTTAATTTCTGCCGTGGTAATTTAGTTTATTTCTTATTCTTAGTTTTTAGATAAGTTATATTCAATCGTGATTGGTAGTCTAGATAACTGCAAGAAGTTAGATTAAAATAACTAGTAGATTAATTATTAAATCTATGTGGATACGACCTTGTTCATTGCTATACTAGAAGCCTCATTGTACACTTGCAGTTTAGGTGAAAATAAATACCGAACAGCAGAGAAAGAACATCCTATCCAAGAAAAAGGCCAAAGATACTTGGTATTTGGATAGCGGGTGCTCTAAGTATATGACCGGAGACAACAATGATCTCGATGGTTATAAAGAGGTTAATTGACTACTAGTCACTTTTGGACACAAAGAGCTGAATCATTGGAGAAGGGTTCGTAGTCAAAGGGAAAGTTGTCATCAATGGAATGTCACATGTTGAAGGACTGAAGCACAAACTGCTAAGCATCAGCCAACTTTGTGATAATGAGTACTCAATTGACTTCAGCAATAGCTCGTGTGACATCAGAGACAAGTCAACTGGAGCCATACTCCTGACTGGAGTAAGAAAGGGCAACATGTATATTGTTGACTAGTCAATCGGCTACTCAGAAGTTTGCTTTCTCTCCAAAGAATCAATTGAAGCAAGCTGGCTATGGCATCGATGACTGAATCACTTTAACTTCAAAACAATCAACTACCTAGCTAAGAAAGAGTTGGTTGAGGAGCTTCCCATGGAGATCTACAAGAAAGCTGGAGTCTGCGGACCATGCCAGAAAGGGAAACAAGTAAAGTCATCATTCATAAACAAAAGTCATCCTCAAGGAACAACTGATATTCTATAGCTGTTACACATGGACCTATTTAAACCAGTGAAGCCACCAACCCCCAGAGACAAGAAGTTTACTCTTGTATTAGTAGATGACTACTCAAGATATACCTGGGTGGAGTTCCTAAGAAGTAAAGATAAGACTTTTGCCAAGCTATCTACATTGATCAGAAGGTTGCAAACTGACAAGGGAAAATCAGTTCAAAGGATAAGATCCGACAATAGAACTGAGTTTGTCAAGCAACAAATGATCAATTTTCTGAGTGAACTGGGAATCACTCATGAGCACTCAGCTGCAAGAAATCCTCAACAGAATGACGTAGCTGAAAGGAGATATCGGACACTGAAGGAGGCAGCTCGAGCAATGGTAGCAGATGCCAAGATAGCTGAAAGCTATTGGGCCGAGGCAGTCAACACAGCTTGCCATACTCAGAGTAGAAGTCCCATCGTCATCACCCATGACAAAATGCTCTACGAGCTGTTCAAGGATCGTAAGCTTTCTATCTCTTACTTTAAGGTATTTGGCTGCAAATGTTACATCCACAATAATGGCAAAATTCAATTGAAAGCCTTTAGTTCCAAAGCTGATAAGGGGATCTTTCTCGGCTATAATGCCCCTTATTCACAAGCTTACAGAGTGTTCAACAAACGAACACTAGTTTTGGAACTAACATATCATGTGGTATTTGATGAGCTTGCTGATGAGTACAGGAATAAGGAGAAAAACTATATATCAGTACAAGCACTGCCTAGTGAATCTGAAAACTCACAGGACTATGTTGATCACATTGTTCCAGAGCGGTTTGAAGCTTCACTAGAAGATGGCATTGAAACTGATTGCAGACCAGTTGAACATAACTTGGTGAATGAGGACACAAATTATGCTGAGACCACAAACCCCATAACTGAAACAGGAGAAAGAATTAGTGAAGTTGACAAACAAACTGGACTCAAGGCAGTAGCTGAAGGACCAGCTGAAGGATCAGTTGAAGAAACAACTGGTCATGAATTTTCTGCCACGTCAGCGCCATGCCATGCCACGTGGATTCGCAACCCTAGTTACGGGCATTCTGGTCGCGAATATGGTCGCAAGGCAAGCGGGCCTGTCCGATTTTTGACCTATTCTTGGGCTTTTCTTTACTTGGTATTTAAGGGTTTGATGCACGAAAAATCTACACAATTCCACCTACCCAAAAGTTGCCACTAGAGGTTTGCTGCAGAGAAAAAGAGACACGAAGAACAAGAGCAAATGATTCAAGAGCTTTCAAGATTAGAGACAAATTAAACCTTCTGGGTTTTATTTTCTTTGTTCTTAGAATTTTTTATGTTTTCTTTGTGGATGATTTTGATTGTTTATTTTATTATGGATAGCTAAAACCTTGGTATTCTAAGGTTGTTTATGATTCAAACTATGAAGTTCATTTAATCTATTGATTTCTTATGCCTATGATTTTGTTGTGTTTTGCTTATTCTTGTGTTTATCTGTATTATTTACCTGATCAATAAATAGTATAATTCAATGTGTTAATTCATAAATCGAGAGAAAAGTTTTAACACGTGATCTGGAATAAGTAACTTGTTAATAAATAACAATCAAGAGGGTTGAGATTAATTAAGAGAGTAATAGACCCTAGGAGCCATAAGGATTTGCATGCTAGGTATTGAATGGAGACATTAATACTAGTTTTGTAATCTACAACCTAGGCACTTCTAGTTGATGATTAGGCAATTCTAGAATACGTCTTTTATTCACTGTTTGATTTATCTGTGTTAATTTCTGCCGTGGTAATTTAGTTTATTTTTTATTCTTAGTTTTTAGATAAGTTATATTTAATCGTCATTGGTAGTCTAGATAACTGCAAGAAGTTAGATTAAAATAACTAGTAGATTAATTATTAAATCTATGTGGATACGACCTTGTTCATTGCTATACTAGAAGTCTCACTGTATACTTGCAGTTTAGGTGAAAATAAATACCGAACAACAGAGAAAGAACATCCTATCAAAGAAAAAGACCAAAGACACTTGGTATCTGGATAGCGGGTGCTCCAAGTATATGACCGGAGACAAGAATGATCTCGATGGTTATAAAGAGGTTAAGGGACCACTAGTCACTTTTGGAGACAACTCAAAGAGCCGAACCATTGGAGAAGGGTTCGTAGTCAAATGGAAAGTTGTCATCAATGGAATGTCACATACTGAAGGACTGAAGCACAAACTGCTAAGCATCAGCGAGCTTTGTGATAATGAGTACTCAATCGATTTCAGCAATAGCTCGTGTGACATCAGAGACAAGTCAACTGGAGCCATACTCCTGATTGGAGTAAGAAAGTGCAACATGTATATTGTTGACTAGTCAATCGGCTACTCAGAAGCTTGCTTTCTCTTCAAAGGATCAACTGAAGCAAGCTGGCTATGTCATCGATGACTGAATCACTTCAACTTCAAAACAATCAACTACCTAGCCAAGAAAGAGTTGTTTGAGGGGCTTCTCATGGAGATCTACAAGAAAGCTGGAGTCTGCGGACCATGCCAGAAAGGGAAGCAAGTAAAGTCATCATTCAAAAACAAAAGTCATCCTCAAGGAACAACTGATATTCTATAGCTGCTACACATGGACCTGTTTAAACTAGTGAAGCCACCAACCTCCAGAGACAAAAAGTTTGCTCTTGTATTAGTAGAAGACTACTCAAGATATACCTGGGTGGAGTTCTTGAGAAGTAAGGATAAGACTTTTGCCAAGCTATCTACATTGATCTGAAGGTTGCATACTGGCAAGGGAAAATCAGTTCAAAGGATAAGATCCGACAATAGAACTGAGTTTGTCAAGCAACAAATGGTCAATTTTCTGAGTGAACCGGGAATCACTCATGAGCACTCAGCTGAGAGAACTCCTCAACAGAATGACGTAGCTGAAAAGAGATATCGGACACTGAAGGAGGCAGCTCGAGCAATGGCAGCAGATGCCAAGATAGCTGAAAGCTATTGGGCTGAGACAGTCAACACAGCTTGCCATACTCAGAATAAAAGTCCCATCGTCATCACCCATGACAAAATTCCCTACGAGCTGTTCAAGGGTCGTAAGCTTTCTATCTCTTACTTTAAGGTATTTGGCTGCAAATGTTACATCCACAATAAAGCCAAAATTCAACTGAAAGCCTTTAGTTCAAAAGCTGATAAGGGGATCTTTCTCGGCTATAATGCCCCTTATTCACAAGCTTACAGAGTGTTCAACAAACGAACACTAGTTGTGGAAGTAACATATCATGTGGTATTTGATGAGCTTGGTGGTGAGTACATGAATAAGGAGAAAAACTGTACATTAGTACAAGCACTGCCTAGTGAATCCGAAAACTCACAGGACTATGTTGATCACATTGTTCCAGAGCGGTTTGAAGCTTCACTAGACGATGGCATTGAAACTGATTCCAGACCAGTTGAAGACAACTTGGTCAATGAGGACACAAATTGTGCTGAGACCACAAACCCATAACTGAAACAGGGGGAAGAATCAGTGAAGTTGACAAACAAGTTGTAGTCAAGGTAGTAGTTGAAGGACCAGCTGAAGGACCAGTTGAAGAAACAACTGGTCGTGAATTTTCTGCCATGTCAGCGCCACGTCATGCGACGTGGATTTGCAACCCTAGTTGTGGGCATCCTGGTCACGAATGTGGTCGCAAGGTGAGCGGCTTGTCCGATTTTTGATCTATTCTTGGGCTTTTCTTTACTTGGTTTTTATGGGTTTGTTGAACGAAAAATCCACATAATTCCACCTACCCAAAAATTGCCACCAGAGGTTTGTTGCAGAGAAAAACAGACACGAAAAACAAGACGAAAGGATTCAAGAGCTTTCAAGATTAGAGACAAATTAAACCTTCCGGGTTTTATTTTCTTTGTTCTTAGAGTTTTTGATGTTTTCTTTGTGGATGATTTTGATTGTTTATTTTATTATGGATAGCTAAAACCCTGGTATTCTAGAGTTGTTTATGATTCAAACTATGAAGTTCATTTAAGATATTGATTTCTTATGTCTATGATTTTGTTTTGTTTTGCTTATTCTCGTTTTTATCTATATTATTTACCTGATCAATAAATAGTACAATTCGATGTGTTAATTCATAAATCGAGAGAGGATTTTTAACACGTGATTTGGAATAAGTAACTTGTTAATCAATAACATTCTAGAGGGTTGAGATTAATTGAGAGAGCAATAGACCCTAGGAGCCATTAGGAGTTGCATGCTAGGTATTGAACGAAGACATTAATACGAGTTTTGTAATCTACAAGGCACTTTGAGAGAAGGTTTAGGATGCAGTAGTGGTTGCTCTAGTACAATTTAAGTTCCAATATAGGCATAAGAATGAAAAGACTAAATGAATAGATTAGATGATGATTAGGCAATTCTAGAATGTCTTTTATTCACTGTTTGATTTATCTGTGTTAATTTCTATCGTGGTAATTTAGTTTATTTCTTATTCATAGTTTTTAGATAAGTTATATTCAATCGTGATTGGTAGTCTAGATAGCTGCAAGAAGTTAGATTAAAGTAACCAGTAGCTTAATTATTAAATCTCTGTGGATACGACCTTGTTCATTGCTATACTAGAAGCCTCACTGTACACTTGCAGTTTAGGTGAAAATAAATACCGAACAATAGAGAAAGAACATCCTATCCAAGAAAAAGGCCAAAGACACTTGGTATCTGGATAGCGGGTGCCACAAGTATATGACCGGAGACAAGAATGATCTCGACGGTTATAAAGAGGTTAAGGGACCACTAGTCACTTTTGGAGACAACTCAAAGAGCCGAACCATTGGAGAAAGGTTCGTCGTCAAAGGGAAAGTTGTCATCAATGGAATGTCACATGTTGAAGGACTGAAGCACAAGCTGCTAAGCATCAGCCAGCTTTGTGATAATAAGTACTCAATTGACTTCAGCAATAGCTCGTGTGACATAAGAGACAAGTCAACTGGAGCCATACTCCTGACTGGAGTAAGAAAGGGCAACATGTATATTGTTGACTAGTTAATCGGCTACTCAGAAGCTTGCTTTCTCTCCAAAGGATCAACTGAAACAAGCTGGCTATGGCATCGATGACTGAATCACTTCAACTTCAAAACAATCAACTACCTAGCTAAGAAATAGTTTGTTGAGGGGCTTCCCAAGGAGATCTACAAGAAAGCTGGAATCTGCGGACCATGCCAGAAAGGGAAGCAAGTAAAGTCATCATTCAAAAACAAAAGTCATCCTTAAGGAACAACTGACATTCTATAGCTGCTACACATGGACCTGTTTAAACCAGTGAAGCCACCAATCCCCAGAGACAAGAAGTGTACTTTTGTATTAGTAGATGACTACTCAAGATATACCTGGGTGGAGTTCCTGAGAAGTAAGGATAAGACTTTTACCAAGCTATCTACATTGATCTGAAGGTTGCAAGCTGATAAGGGAAAATCAGTTCAAATGATAAGATCCGATAATAGAACTGAGTTTGTCAAGAAAAAAATGATCAATTTTATGAGTGAACTGGGAATTACTCATGAGCACTCAGCTGCAAGAACTCCTCAACAGAATGACATAGCTAAACGGAGATATCAGATACTGAAGGAAGCAGCTCGAGCAATGGCAGCAGATGCCAAGATAGCTGAAAGCTATTGGGCCGAGGCAGTCAACACAGCTTGCCATACTCAGAATAGAAGTCCCATCGTTATCACCCATGACAAAATGCCCTACGAGCTGTTCAAGGATCGTAAGCTTTCTATCTCTTACTTTAAGGTATTTGGCTGCAAATGTTACATCCACAATAATGGCAAAATTCAACTAAAAGCCTTTAGTTCCAAAGCTGATAAGAGGATCTTTCTCGGCTATAATGCCCCTTATTCACAAGCTTACAGAGTGTTCAACAAACGAACACTAGTTTTGGAACTAACATATCATGTGGTATTTGATGAGCTTGCTGATGAGTACAGGAATAAGGAGAAAATCTGTACATCAGTACAAGCACTGTCTAGTGAATCTGAAAACTCGCAGGACTATGTTGATCACATTATTCCAGAGCGGTTTGAAGCTTCACTAGAAGATGGCATTGAAACTGATTCCAGACTAGTTGAATTCAACTTGGTCAATGAGGACACAAATTGTGCTGAGATCACAAACCCCATAATTGAAACAGGGGGAAGAATCAGTGAAGTTGACAAACAAACTGGAGTCAAGGCAGTAGCTGAAGGAGCAGCTGAAGTATCAGCTGAAGGACCAGTTGAAGAAACAACTGAAGAACCAGCTGAAGATCCAGCAGAAGCCACCATACCCAAATGGCTCCGAAGCCATCCAGTCGACAAAATTATTGGTGATCCAAGAAGCAGAGTTCAAACTAGAAGATCAACTGAGCATGCAGTCTTTACATGATTTATCTCACAAATGGAAACAACCAATGTCAAGAAAGCCCTTGAAGACTCAGACTGGATTATCGCGATGCAAGAGGAGCCGAACCAGTTCACAAGATATGACATGTGGTTTCTTATTGATAGATCGAAAATCTAAAAAGTCATCGGGATTAAGTGGGTCTTTCCCAACAAGCTGGATGAACAAGGCATGATCACAAAGAACAAGGCCAGACTGGTAGCCAAGGGATACTCTCAAAGTGAAGGAATCAACTTTGATGAGACATTCGCACCAGTTGCAAGATTAGAGGCCATCAGATTGTTTCTCGCCTATGCAGCTCACAATAATTTCATGGTCTATCAAATGGACGTGAAAATCACATTCTTGCAAGGAATGCTCAAGGAGGATGTTTATGTTGAGCAACTTTCAAGCTTTGAAATCGGAGATCAAGTCTACAAGCTGAAGAAAGCTCTATATGGACTGAAACAGGCGCCAAAAGCTTGATATGAAACTCTTACAACATTCTTGTTGAAGAATGGGTTTTAGAAAGGAGTCACCAATCGTACTTCAGAATAGAATGATCAACTGAGATATTAATGGTCTAAATTTATGTGGATGACATAGTTTTTGGATCAAAGAGTAAAAATCTCTGTACTTGATTCGCTGAACTGATGCAAAGCGAATTCGAGATGAGGATGATGGGAGAAATGACTTTCTTCCTAGGACTCCAAATGAAGCAGCTGGAAGATGGAATCTTCATCAGTCAAGCGAAGTACACCAAAGAGCTTGTCAAGAAGTTTGGAACCAATAAGGGAAAAACTCTCAAGATTCCAATGATCACATCAGTGCAGGTGACTCTTAATGAAGAAGGAGAATCAGTCAGCCAGACGAACTATAGAGGAATCATTGGATCCTTTCTCTATCTAACTGCCAGCCAACCAGACATCTCCTACTCAGTCGAACTATGTGCAAAGTTCCAAGCCAACCCGAAGAAAAGTCATCTTGAAGCAGCGAAGAGGATCATGAAGTATCTCAAAGGAACCATAAATATTGGATTATGGTATCCTAGAGATGATATCTTGAGTCTAACTAGGTACTCAAACTCAGACTTCGGAGAAAGCAAGATTGACAAAAAGAGCACCAGTGGAACATGTCAGTTTCTTAGGAACAAATTGATATCCTGGTTTAGCAAAAAGTAGCACTCAGTTGCCACGTCAACAACTGAAGCCGAGTATGTAGCTGTTGGATGCTGTTGTGCTCAAATTCTTTAGATGAAGCAACAACTAAATGATTATAAGGTGGAGACTGAATAAGTGCCAATCTACTGTGATAACAATAGTGCTAACAATATCTCAAAATCCAGTATTACATTCAAGGATGAAGCACATTGATATCAGACACCAGTTCATCAGAGATCACATCGAGAAGAAAGACATATGCATTAAATATGTCAACTCGGAGAAGCAAATAGCCGATATCTTCACCAAGCTATTACCAGAAGCTAGATTTGTAGAGTTGTACATCCAACTGGGATTGCTCGAACTAGCTTCAAAGGAGGATGATGATCAGCCAAGTGAAGGAGTGAAGAGGAACACTCCAGCTGAAGACTAGAACTGAATCATAATGGCATCACTGTGCTAAGCTTTGGAGCTTAAACTGATGAAACCAAATCAGCTCCGAAGAAATGGCGAAGAATAAATGAAAGTTGAAGAAAGAAGATGAGTAAACTAATCACAGAAGGCATCAGTTCTCAACCAGTCGTGTTCAACTGATGAGAGCAGTTGAATCCAAAACTGACTGAAGAAGACAAAGCTTCAGCTGAAGGAAGCAGCTGAAAAGCTTAGGCGTTGCAAAGTTGAGAGAACTGCTCAAGCTGACGAGAAACTAGGAGCCAAAGCTGAAGAGACTCAAGCTGGAACTGATCAATCCAAGCAGAGGAAATCATCAGTCGTAAGGCTAACTGATGACGTCAGCAGCTCAACGCCACGTGGAGACTGAAGAAGAGCTACAATCGATAAGTTCAAATTGAATTTATTATTGAACGGTAAAATAACGTGTCAACTTAATATTACCATTGGACCTACTCTCTCTCTCCTCATTTAACCCTAATGAATAAATTTGAAGTTAAATCGATGGATTTGTCGGAACCGTTCGATTTTAATTCATCTCAAATTATTTTTACCGTTGGATACATCGTCTACTTGAGGCTATAAATAGATTGGCTGTTTTTCCCTAAATCACCCATACAGTTGATCAAGAACTCAAATGTTCAGTCCCACTCTCTCAAAACTCCATCCAGAATTTTCCATTCTCTTCAGCCTTACAAAACTCTCCAATCTTCTTCCATAGCTCAATTTACTGCCAACATTCACCGAAGAAAATATAACTTCAAACTCTCCGATGAAGACTCAATGGTCTTCTGCAAAGATCTGTATCATGACAAGATACTGAGTCGAGCCAACTGCAGACAATTCACCAACTTCACACAAATGGATGAATTGATTCTAGTACTGATTGAATCGATGAAACTGAAGACTTTCGTAGAAAGTGCTCCCACAAGGGTATATCCAGAGACGGTGGTAGAGTTCTTTCTCAACTACTCCAGCGAGAAGGACTCATGGATGATCAAAACTGAAGTAAGGGATATGGAAATCTTGATCGCCCATTCGGTCCTGAAGAACATATTTGGCCTACCGGAAGAAGGAGACAGTATTGAAGAAACATAAGTAAACGCCCGATTCTACTTCAACAGTTGGGTAACTAACCCTGCTGTAGAAAACTTCTACATCAATCATCAGATGTCCAAATTCTGAAAGGAATTTCAAGTGTTATCAGCCGTGGCCACACAGATGATGTTAGGATCGTGCGAAGGCCACGATGAAATGTCAGAGATCACATACAAGATCTGCAATGCCATCTGGAAGGAGAGAGGGATAGACTGGTCTCTGTTTCTCCTCAAACAACTGAAGAAATTTGTAGACATCATGGAAGATGAAACTAAATGCACTTTGTGCTTTCCTCAAAAGATGTACTATATCAACAAAGTCGGCTTAATTCTAGAACAACTGATTCTTGATCTAATGACGGAAGAGACGAATCATCAGCAAGTTGATCCTGATGATTTTGTTCTAAAGGTGGAAGAAGGGGCACTGCCTCCATTAACAATCAGAGAGCCACCACGATTGAGGCAGGAGCTGATCCCAACCACTCCAGTAACAAGGAGGAAAGGAAAAGCCAAGATGATGGAGTCTGTAGTTCAATCAAACTCTGACTCAGATGATGTCCTCCTTGTTGTTCAGAGATACAAATTCTCAGAAGAAGGGGATGATGACAGAAAGGACTCCAGGAAGAGTCCAACTGAACAGAAAGATGCGTCTCCAACTAAATCTGAAACAATTGAAAAATTAACTGGAGAGCATCAACTAGATACTGACCATCAGACTGCAGAGCATCAGTTGAAAACTAATCACAAGACTGGAGAGCACCAGCTGACTGCAGAAGAGACTCAACTACGAGCTCAACAAGCTAAAAGGCAGTGGTCAGGCAAGCCTTCAACTCAAGTCAAAGCACTGATCAAAAGTATGAAGGATCAGGTAAAGCTATTCTCTGACTCAATCCTAAAGCTGGAAGCATACTCTGGAGATGAAGATTGAGAAGAAGACTCTTCAAGAGAAAGCACTCCAGACAACTCCAGAAAATCAAAGAAAATGAAAACTGAATGCAAGAAGAACTGAAGGCCTCTCAAGTTAGCTGGCTAGATGCCTTAGGCCAACTTCTTGTAATTTAGTTTATTTTTTGCTATTTTAATAAAAATCTTTTGGCCAAAAATAAATGTTCTGTCAGCATTTATTAAAAAAATTTGACCGTTGATCCAAAGTACAAAATCAACAGCCAAAAGAAGCAAGGGGCATTTAATTATTCCAACTAACAAATTTATGAGTCTCTCTTCTCACTCATAAAAACCCCCTTGCTCCAACTTTTTTTAAAAAAAGAGACTCTTACACACTCATCTTCCAAAAAGAGTTTTCTCTCTCTCAAAAGCTTCAATTCAAATTCAGCTAAAATTTCAAAATGGCTGAATGATCTAAGGCTCTTACTTGCCAAATCATCTAAGGCTCTTACTTTCTTCAAAGAGAAAATATTGAGAGACAAATTCCTGGATAGAAAGAAATTCTAGGTGATTCTTAAAGAATCAAACAACCCATTTCTTCTGGTCAATCTCCACAAGACCGGAATTCTGCATTACCTTGAAACTCCTCCAAGATTCTTTAGACAAGACTTGGTGAGTGAGTTCTTACTTCAAGCAAAGGTATCTGCAGATGGGAAGGTTATATCCATAGTGGTTCAAGGGCACAAACTTCAAATCACTTAAAGAAAGATTGCAGAAATCTTTCAACTTCCTAGAAAGGGTTTCAAGGTTCAAGATCTAAAAGATTCAGCTGAACCATATTGAAAAGAATGGAGAGCTTCAGCCAGCAGTAAACAATTCAGTTTTACCATAACTAAAACTGACCTGAAGCCCGAGTATGGAGTTATACTCAATATCACGAACAAGATGATGTTCGACTCCATTGGAAGCTTGAGTCAACTGATTCAAGAAAGATACAAGGTAATGATACACCTTGTCGAAGGATTGGAAGCAAATTGGGCAGAATTTTTATTCTCCCAATTCAAGCATCAAGTCATCAAAGTTGTCGACTCAAAGAAGACTGAGAAATTTGAGTCCAAGGTAGGACTTGTTCTAAGAATGAACAAGCTCCTGGAAGATATGTTGAATCTTCCAAATGATGACACGCTACCAGTCCCCATCTCCAACTGGATTCCCAAAAAAGGAAGAACACATCTTCAGTCACTCAAGAAGAATATGAGATCTAAAGCTAAAGCCGACAATACAACTTCAAGCAGTTCAACTGCCAATGAAGTTCCTTCTCCACAGTCCAAGAATGGATCATCAATCGACTTCAAGCCCTGCTCTGATCCAGATGAGCTTATTCCATTTATTGAAATTCCTTATCCAAACTATAGAGCTGACTACTTTAGGAGAACTTGCCCTCCTCTCCAGCTGACTGAAGACAACATTCGCACTTTTTACAGTGGTGAATATACAGTCAAGAGTGCATAGAAGGATGTAACAAATCTTCTTCTAACTTACTTCACCTATGTTGCCAAGCAAGACAATCAGTTGTTCAAACAACTGCACCGGTATTTCTACTGGTACAACTGGAGACATTCTGTGTCAATCCAGTCACACTTCTTGCTAACTGCCTTTCATGCCATGAGCTTTTGGCAACGTGAAGAGATTTGGAGCATTAATTGAATTAGGGCTTCAAATCCATTTCCTCCAACTATTGTGCAAGTCCAGCAGATTATGAAGCATCGACTTGATAATAACATTCCAGCTAAAGTCATGCTAGCTGATGTTCAAGCCAGCTTGAGATCGCAAGGAGTTGCAACTACAAATCAGTTCGACAACCATCAAGCAAATCTACATTGCCGCAAACTGAATTTTGATAATGAATCAATTCAGTCAGAAGAGGTATCCCTACAAGCTGAAGCTGCCACTGAAAGGATAGATCAGGATCTATCACACACTCAACTTGTGGCAACCCCGAGGAGTCAATAGCGTGGACAAAAAAGAGCAAAAGACGTTGAAGATACTGCCACGTCACCAGATTTCCTATCCTGAAATTACGTTACTCCTCTTATCAAGTCAAGCTCAAGAGCTACACAACTGATTATCAATCAGTCTAGCTCCCTCAACTGAGAAATTTCAGAGCTGACCACCTTGAAGCTAACCAACTCAACAGTTGCTCTTAAGCAACTTCAGCAATCTGAGAATGCAGCCAGAACTGATCCTTCTAAGGATATCTCAGGTTCAGCTTCAAAAAGGAAAATGTCAAATAGCTCTAGAGAAAGCGGAGAAGCTAGTCCAGTGTGACTACTCAAGAATATGAAATTGACGACGGAGTCAATCAGCAGCTGATCAACAAAAATGATCAAATCAGTTTAAAGGCGATATTATCAGTTCAACAAGAAACTGACGCCTCGAAGCTCCATCTCTCAACAACTGTCTCCCCAGTCCTCTTCCATAAGCTTCTCTACTCCCTATTCCTCAAGCTTATTTTTGAATAGTTACCGTTGACATTTCAAAATAAGCTCACTATTTATCTGAGTTGCCATTAAAAGTCTCTATACTACGCATTAAAGAAGAAAGAGATGAATTTCTGAGGGATATAAATGGCAAATCTTCTGGCAATATATTTTACTATTTATGGAAACTACCCAGATTTTAAAAACCCTCAGATCTCAGCCGCTTGATCAAAAAGTGAAAGTCCAAGCGGACGGCTGAGATGCATGTAACATTTAATCAGCTAACTTTCCATCAAATCTCATAGCTGATCAGCCTGAAGCACTCGATTGCCATGGTTAAATGCATGCAAAATACTACTTTAAAAGGAGGGAAAAAGATGGAATGCATAACTCAATTCTCAACACATTCCTTCTCCTGTCTTCTCTCATACTTATCCAAGCTCTTCTCTTGCTAACATCGTTCATCATAGCAGTTATGGCACTCCTCTTCTACTCGATGAACACACAGCTTCTTCTAAAGAAGCTACAAAAGGATAAATATCTCGACCTAGAGCTTCTTCAAGCTTCTATTGGTGCAGAGAAGACCAGCATGATCTTTTAGTCACTGAGAACATGCGGGCTGCTATTGTTTATAACAATGAAGCCCAACAAAAGATATCTCTCGCATGTAGCTGAATTCTACGACAATGCAAAGATCAAAAGAGACAGCATCATGTCTGTTGTCTACAACCGTGTCATCATCATCGACAAAGATATGTTGATGACATTGTTTCATCTTCCTAGTGAAAGCCTAAAGATGCATGAACTTGCGCTCCCCCATAAGATGGAATTATGGAATGGCTGGACACTCCCAGATTTTCAATATCGAGACTTTTCAAACAACTTGAAAGACAGTCTCTCACTAGCCATTGTTCAAATTCTGGACATTGTGAAGCATATCTTTCTTGGAGGCATCAACAATGTGTAGTTCACTGACACTACTGTACATCTTATGGCCGCACTATACTTTGGATGCAAGGCTGACTGGGCAACCTTCATATTGGTGCAGCTTCGTCATCATGTGAAGCTTGCTATGCTCAACCCGTATACTGGCTTATTTAAGGCCAAGGTAGGGTTCGCCAATCACCTAAGCTACATCATCCAGGAGTAAATTGAAACAATCCTTCCTGGCGAGACATTCTTCATCAGAAGAGATCTCTTTCCAACGGTTTATATCCACAGAAAGCATTGTGGTAAAACTGGCCGTCCAAGGAAGTCGAGACCTCAGCTTATGGAGAACCACAACTCGGCTAAAGGAAAAGAGTCGATTCTTAAAGCTGATCCTCTAGCTGACGCAGATCAGTCTATAACTGATAGCGACTCTTTCACTCACATGAGTGATCAGTCCACTGCACCTGCAACCAGCAAGCCTCCCCACATTGCTGACCCAGACACTCTGGAAGAAGGCTTTTCTACAGGCCTTGACCATCAGCTAACAGGCTATTTTGGTCTCACTGGGGATCTGAACCCCCATCTCTTCAAACAGTTTCGAAAATATCTCCAGTACTATGTATGGAGATTTCAAGTGGATGACACTATCATGCTGCACATGGCCAGCAAACGAGGTGACTCATTTTGGATCGCGAAAGGCAATTGGAGCAGGAGTTGGATGAACCATCCACTCAGTACACCTCCATCTATTTCAGAAATCATGGATTCCATGATTAAGAGGTTCCAATGCTTGGTGCCTCATGATGCATCATTTCCTGACAACGAGCCCTCCAACTCATCCATGACTTCTCTTCATGAGGAAGTACTCTTCACCATCGAGGATGAGCCGCTCCTGAACCCTGCATCAGCCTCCTCTGACAAGCAAGATTTCTTCTATCTCCCTGATCTTGCCCAACTGATGCCAATTGAGGAGACATACTTATGGCTATCCACTCCTATACCTGCACCCCAAGCTCTCCAAATCACCAACAACTTGCTGGCAACCTCCTTCTCTCTTCTGCCATAATTGTCATTGCCATCTCATGAGTTCCACCAGCTTGCCCTTTTGGATGATGCCAAAACAGGGGAAGAAGATGCTGATGATGAAAAAGATAGAAAGGGTGATCTAACTCTTTGGGATAAGATCCAAAGAGAGGTACAACTTCAGGAAGAAGCTACCTTTCAGGGGAAAGCTACTTGTGAGGGGGAAGTCCAATTTGAGCAGCAAGACTGGCAAGCTCAAAACTTGTGTTGGACTTGGGAGAATGCCCGGCTGGAGCAATAGCAAGAATGGGGTATCCACAGCATACCTGGTATCTCTTCTTGCAAGTATAAGAAAGACAAATCGAGTAAAAGAAGATGAAACTGAATGGTGAATAGTTCCAGTTGAAGAAGGAAGTTTAAAATATCAAATCTTGATATTTTCTCTCTCTCCCTATCACTTCCCTTCAATTTTTCATCTTCTTGCTCATCAGTTCTTAACATGCTCATTGATGTTAATACAAGCATGCTCTGATTATGTGTTTATGCTCTGATCATGCAAATATGCTTTAAATTCATGCTTTGCGTACTCTGATAATGAACTAAAGCTGCATGAAAATTAGGCGTAAACAAAATTGAGCTATGTTAGAATTGAAATAACTAGAGCTTTTTCAAGCTATGCAAAATGAGTGTCAATATCTCTAAAGGCTTCAATATTCATGCTACAAGTTTTCTGTTAGCGAAAGCCTTGATAACTGAATAATAAGCTCGTTAAGCTCTGATACTCATATACTCATGAATGTCAAACTAATTGCTATTATAATCTCTGATACCAAGGATCAGTACAAGTTCTGATACCAAACATTGGTACAAGCTCTGATATTCATTCATGAAAGATAACCTTATGCAGTTTTCCATCATCAAACTAACTGGTTTTGACATTATCAAAGGGGAAAATTGTTGGGAAAAACTATCAAAGTAACCCAACTGATGGTTTTGATGAAATGTCAAAACATATAGACAATTTTTATGAAAAACTACAGGTTATTCAGGCTGGAAGTCGGGAGCAATGACCAAGTAAAACTTCAAATCTCAGCTCAGCTGAAGCGAAAGTCAATCACCCTGAAGCATGGTCAACCAGCTGAAAAGGATGTCTCAAACACGTCCACACCAGTCAAAGTCTAGTAAAGAGGGAAGAGAATATTGTAGACTGAACAACTAAAGGGGGAAGAGAATGCTGATAACTGGAAGACATCCACAGATGAGTAAGCCATCAGTCTAGCTGAAAGCCAAGAATGACTGATGAGAGAAGAGCAAGCTTGAAAGCTCAAAACCAAACTGAACTGAGCAAAGATCAATCAGTTGGGAGAAAAAGCTGGAATGAGAAGCTGACTGGAATCCAGAATTGAAAGCTTTTTAAGCTAAGTCGCCAAAGATCCAGAGCTGAAGATCAAGGCAGCTGAACTGAACCATTCCAGGACTGAAGCTTAAGGCAGATGAGGAACTGCCAACTGGACGATCTCAAAGCTGAAAGCCGAGACAGCTGAGACCCCATCAGCTGAAGTCCAAAACTGATAGCCGAAGTAACTGCTCTCTGACAAGCAGTTATTGAAGATCCTGACAGGAAATCTGAGAAAGATCCTAATGATCTTGAAGCAGAAGCCATTGAATTCAACGGCTAGTTCATTCAAAGCTTCAACGAATACAACATTAAACTGCTATTGGTGGAATCAACTGAACCACCGATCAGCAAAACTCAACGGTCATAAGAGATCACTCATCTATATAAAGGGAGTGAATCTCATTTCGACCAAGACTTTTTGAAAAATACTTTCACCAAGACTAATGCCAATCCATCTTGTGCAGAACGAGCTTTCTTTCTCCCTCCCCATAGCTCGAAGCTTAAATCTCTTACGTATAAAAAGTCCCAACTGAGAAGGCGTGCTCAAGTTCCAAGCAAGCAGCTAGCTGATGAAGAATTCCAGCCAGAGCAAAGCTTCTTAGTTCAGTTCTTCAAAGATCAACTACTTAGCTCAAGATTGAAGGAGCACTCCAGGTTGATAACAAATTTAAGACTGCCTTCTTAAAGATCGAAAGAGATCTAAAATCTTGTAAAGATGGGCAATAGCACCTAAAGTCTCAGCGAGCAGTTGGGACCGGTAAGTATGAGCTGTCAACCCAGAAACTGGCTAAGGAAGGGTGTACTGATGGGTCCGTTCTTCCGGGATGATAATAGTTGGAAAGGAGGCCGCACTCGGTTTGAAGGGTGCCGTTTTTAGGTCCAACAGATTTCTTCATTGTCTAACTTGTTAGTGCCATCTACACTAAAGTGTTCGGGATTTTCATTATCTGTTTAGATATTATGGTAATTTCAAAAGAAGACAAAAGGTTTTGGTTATTTTTTTTAAATAACATGCTCTGGACATTACTGTAAACATTCCGCTGCCAATCCGATTGAAGATCAAGATATGTACTTAATCATGTTCAGAGACCTGATCATGTACATGGTTATCCAAAGAGTTTACAAGAAACATTCCATGCTAGATTTAAGGAGTTGAAGTTGCAGATTTCAGATGTATGTTTCAGAATAGAAGCTACCTTGTTTGTGATGAAGATCAAGAAGGAAAAGAAGGAGTTCTATTCAAGAAAGACATCTAAACTAGGAAAGTCCGATTTAAATAAGAAAATTGTTTCATTGTTAAATCCTAGTCAAAATAGGACTTCTAAATACCTTGTTTAGGCTATAACTGTTTCTTATAAATAGCTTAGGATTCCGACAAGTTTAGGTGACATGAATTTTTACGAATACACAAAAGGGTTGAGAGTTAAAAGACTTCATATTTGAAGTATATAGTATTCATGTAGACTAGGTTTGATCATTTAGATCTTTGTGTTTCTAGTCTGTGTTTGAAACTCACTTTCATACATACTTAAAGGAGTCTCGGGAGAGATTTTCTGTGAGAACTAGAGGGATTCTAGGTTGTGAGGGGAGCTCACAATTCAGTTTAGTGAAAGAGGTTGAATCGGGTAGAAAATGGGTTGAGTGACTGGAGTCTTCATGTAATAGCCTTTGTAACTATTCAACGGAGTAGTAAACTATTTCTCACGGACTTGATAAGCCCCCTGACATAGATCAATTAATCGAACAGGGTTACCAACATCGTGTTCTTTATTTGCTTAAGTTTTACATTCTGACCTTACATGTTCACAATAATGTTCAAGTACATGATGATGAACATGAACGCACAGTTTATGTAACTTCAATTGGTATCAGAGCTAGTTACCTTTGGTGTTAGTGCGTAAAGAGTCCTAAAAGCTACATATCTGTGTGAAGGTTTTGGTTGCAGTCTAGTCATGAGTGCAATCAAAGAAGGAAGATCTACCGTCAGACCACCATTGCTAGAAGGTAACAACTATCCCTACTGAAAAGTAAGGATGAGAGGTTTCTGAGATCACTTGATGAACTAGCTTGGAAAAGTGTTACTGAAGGATGGGAAAAGCCAACTGTTGCTAAAGAAGGAAGGCATTTTTGACTGTGCCACAGAAGAACTGGTACAATGTCAACTCCAAAACTCTAAATGCAATATTCTCTGAATTGGATCTTGAGACATTCAGTCTGATCTCAACCTGTGAGACTGCAAAAGCTGCATGGGATATTCTAGAAACTACCTTTGAAGGGACTAGTTCTGTGAGGTTGTCAAGACTTCAAAATCTGACTTCAAAGTTTGAAAGTCTCAGAATGGAAGAATATGAATCCATTGGTGAGTTTAATGCCAGATTAAGGAGCATATCAAATGAAAGTTTTGCTCTCGGAGAACCTATCAACAATGAAAAGCTTGTGAGGAATGTTCTTAAGTCTTTTCCAAAAAAGTTTGCCTATAAAGTTGCTGCCATAGAGAAAGCCAAGGACATCAAGAGTATGAGACTTGATGAACTGATGGGATCATTGAGAACTTTCGAGATGAATCTGAAAGATGAAGACAGCAGCTCAAGGAAGAAAGGTATTGCTCTTAAAGCTGAAATTTCTGAGGATGTCCCTGAATATGTACAGAAACAGAAACCTATACTTGATTCAGAGATAATGAATAATATGGTCCTTATCACTAAGAACTTCAGCGGAATGCTTAAGAGAGTAAACAAACAGTCTTCAAGAAGGACAAACAACAGAAGACAACAACCTTTAAATTCTCAGCAAGATAGAAACTCTAACAGTGAGCAGAAAGAGTTTCAACCATCAAATACAAAGAGAGGAATTTAGTGCAGAGAATGTGATGGTTTTAGCCACATTCAAGCTGAATGTGCCAACACTCTGAAGAAGAATAAAAAGAACTACAACGCCTCTCTTAGTGATAATGATTCTGAAGAAAGTAGTAATGAATCAGAAGAAGAGACCTATGCCTTTACAGCAAAAGTCTCAGAGTTCCAGGATCCTTTCAAACTTGCAGAAGAAGAAGACTCAGACAATGATGATGTCAGTCATGAGGAGTTTGTTCAGACCTACAAGGAGATGTATGAAAAATGGCTTGAAGTAGCCGAGATCAATAAAATTCTTCAATCTCATAACAAAGATCTTCTCAAAGAAAAAGAGAATTTGATCAAATTTGATGGAGAACCGAAGGTCATTATCCAATAGCAGAAGAAGGAGATTGAAGAACTGACTACAGAACTGAAGTCCATCAAAAGGAATGTCAACATGCTGAACAATGGAGCTGAGAATCTTGATAAGATTCTTACTAACCCAGGACATTCTGGGAAAAGTCATCCAGGTCTTGGATACAATGGTGGAAAATCCAAGACAGTGTTTGTCAAAGCAAGTACAAGCCAGACAGTGCATGTACAAAATAATTTTCAGACCATCCAAAAGAATATTAACAAAAAGATGACTGCTAATAATGGCAACAGGAAATGAATCATTTGCCATTATTGTGAAGAAAAAGGCCACATTCGACCACACTGTGAGAAGTATCTCTTTGATCTAAAAAGAATGGGGATAAGATTTGTGGCTCAACATTCCAGCAATACCCAGAAGAAATCAGCTACTCAACAAAGGAAGAAGCCTGCACAGAAAAAGCAATGGGTTGTCAAGCAGACCAGTCTAATTGCTCACACTTCTTTAAGAGTTGAAGATAAAAGAAGTTGGTACTTTGACAGTGGTTGTTCAAGATATATGACTGGAAATTGCCTGTGATGCAGAATCTGAAAGCTTGCTCGTTAGATTTTGTTACCTTTGGAGATGGAAAAAAGGGCAAAGTAATAAAAAAGGAGAGCTGATTGTTGAAAGAATGCCCAAACTTAAGAAGGCTATACTAGTTGATGGACTCAAAGCTAATCTGATAAGTATCAGTCAACTATGTGATGATAACATGACTGTAGTCTTCACCAAAGAAGGCTGCAGAGTTATGAATTAGAACAATGACTTATTCATGGAAAGAAAGAGATCAACTGAAAACTGTTATTAGCTACATATTCCTGCACAATATTCTTTAACATGTCAAAGAACATCTATAGAAGAATCAGAGATCTGGCATCAGAAACTTGGGCACATCAACTTCAGAAATCTCCAGAAAATCATCAGCAAAGAGATCGTTAGAGGGCTGCCTAAGATTAGAATTGACAGAGACAAAGTATGTGATCCATGTCAGATTGGGAACAGTCTAGATCTCAACATAAAGAAGTGCAAGACAGAACTTCCAAGAGAATTCTAGATCTCATTCAGATGGATCTAATGGGGCCTATGGCTGTGGAAAGCTATGGAGGAAAAAAGTATGTCCTTGTCTGCATTGATGATTACTCAAGGTTTATTTGGGTTGACTTTCTCAGAGACAAGAGTGAAACTTTCATAGCATTCAAGAGATTAGCCTGCAAGATCAGAGTTGAGAAGGATGATCAGATTATCAGAATCAGAAGTGATCATGGCAAGGAATTTGAGAACTAGTACTTTGATACATTCTGCAGTGAAAATGGTATCAGTCATGAGTACTCAGTCCCCAAAACTCCTCAGTAGAATGGAGTTGTTGAAAGGAAGAATAGAACTCTTCAGGAGATGGCCAGAACCATGATTGCTGCTAAAGGAGCTGTTGTTATGTTTTGGGCAGAAGCTATCAACACAGCATACCACATCAGCAACAGAGTTAATCTCAGACCAGGTACTTTCACTACTCTATATGAGATTTGGAATGAGAAAAAGCCAACAGTGAAGTACTTTCATGTGTTTGGAACCACATGTTATATTCTCAATGATAGAGAGTATCTCATCAAGATGAATAATAGAAGAGTTGAAGGGATGTTTGTTGGATACTCCAGAAATAGTAAATCATACAGAATTTACAACAAAGATATAAAAGCTTTAATTGAGACAGTCAATGTCAGATTTGATGATCAGGATAATACTGTCAATACTCTTGAAGATGATGTTCACACAGATGTTTTTGAACATCCTAAGGTTCATGATGATACAGATAGAGAAGCTGAAGAACAGACAGTAAGGCATAGAAAGTCTTCGAAGCAAATCATCAAGAATCATCCTACTTCAGAAGTAATAGGAGATATTCATGAAGGTAGGATGACCAGGAGCACAGAAAAATAATGTATGATGAGATATCCTATGTCTGTTTCACCTCCAAGGTTGAACCAAAGAACATCCAAGAAGCTCTTAAAGATGACTACTGGATAGAAGCCATGTAGGAAGAACTTCTTCAATTTAAAAAGAATGATGCCTGGGATCTGGTGCAGAAACCTGAAGGAGTCAACATTGTTGGAACCAAGTGGATTTTCAAGAATAAGACTGATGAAGCTGGAAACATTACAAGAAATAAAGCTAGACTGGTTGCTCAAGGTTATTCTCAGATTGAAGGCATTAATTTTGATGAAACCTTTGCTCCAGTTACAAGGATTGAATCAGTCAGACTTCTTCTAGCTATGACATACATCATGAAGTTCAAACTGTACCAGATGGATGTCAAAAGTGCTTTTCTCAATGGATTCATGAAGAAGGATGTGTTTGTTGCACAACCTAAAGGATTTGAAGATCTAAATCATCCAAAGTTTATGTTTAAACTAAAGAAGGCATTATAGCTTGAAGTAAGCTCCTCGGGTATGGTATGAAAGACTGGCTACATACCTACTAAGCAAAGGATACAATAGAGGAGGAGAAGACAGAACACTATTCATCAAAAAAGAAAAAAATCACAAGTAATTGTGGTTCAAGTATATGTGGATGATATAGTGTTTGGATCAATGTCTGATAAGATGGTCAAGGACTTCATCAGAGACATGGAAACTGAATTTGAGAAGAGCCTTGTTGGAGATCTAAAATACTTCCTAAGACTTCAGATAAAGCAGTCAGAAGAAGGGATATTCATCTCTCAATCCAAGTATGCCAAAAACTTGGTGAAGAAGTTTGAGCTTGAAAATTCTAAGCACAAACGAACTCCTATCAGCACTACAGTCAAGATTGGAAAAGATGATGCAAGAACTAAAGTTGATTAAACTCTCTATAGAAGCATGATTGGAAGTCTCCTTTACATCATTGCAAGCAGACCAAATATAGCATACAGTGTGGGAGTGTGTGCTAGATATCAGTCCTGTCCTAAGGAGAGTCACATGAAAGGCTGTTAAGAACATCATCAAGTACATCAATGGAACTGCTGATTATGGTTTGTGGTATACTCTAGATACAAATGCAAGTATCACTGCATACTGTAATGCTGATTGGGCTGGATCTCCAGATGATAGAAAAAGCACTTCAGGTACTTGTTTCTTTTTAGGAAATAATGTTGTTTCCTAGTTCAGTAAGAAGCAGAACTGCATATCTCCATCTACAGCAGAAGCAGAATACATTGCAGCAGGGAGTAGCTCTACTCAGATCATCAGGATGATGCAGATGGTGAAAAACTATGAAGTTAGTCATGATACTCCTATTATGTACTGTGATAATATAAGTGCTATCAACATCTCAAAGAACCCAGTGCAGCATTCGAGGACCAAACATATAGACATCAGACATCACTTCATCAGAGAGCTGGTTGAAGAAGAAGTGCTAAAGATTGAACACATGAAGACAGAAGATCAACTAGCTGATTTGTTCACCAAGGGATTGGCTTTGGCTCAATTCAAGAAACTCAGAGCAACCCTTGGGTGTGTTTGGTTCAGTAAAACTAAGAAGAGTGGTATGAGTGTGTCTATTTCACACTCAGCACGAAAGAACCATTCCTGCACAAAGGGACTAAACATTCCCATAAATGTTCCTGCAAATGTACATGATCATGATTCAAACCCTGAGTACATCTTTGTCAACGGCTAGTTCTGACATGCTATTGTCATCTCTGATTTTTCAGGATTTCCCTCCGATTTCTTAGTCTAATGGAAACCTGAGTCTATTTTATTAATGTAATACTCTCTTATATATATGTTTAGCCATTTAGAGATAACATTCACTTTTCAAATTTCTGAAATCAAAAACCATTCTCTCTCTATAAAACCTCTGAGTTTCCTCCTTTGTTTGCCATTGATTTTTTTGCTATTTATTTCTGTCATATACCCCTATATTTTCAATGGCTTCGAAATGAAAACTTGTCCATCCCAAGAAAGTTGTGAAGCCCAGAATGAGGTATGGAAAAGTTACATATTCCAAACCTCAAGATCAGTTCTATGAGGAGGATGAGTTCGACAGGCAAGTTCGAGGTGAATCAACATACAAGAAGCGTGTTCAGAGGGCACTTCATGATGAGTCTTAGAGCAAAGATACAGAAGTATTAATTGAAATTTTCCATGGAGATGAAGAGAAAGAAGACATGGAAACAGAAGAGCAAGAAATTGCTTCTTCTACGAAGAAAACAAAGACTCAAAGTCTTTTAATCGATGATTTGTTGAAGGAAGTTACACGCTCATATGACGTAAACAAGAAGGTTACTGCAAAGAAGGCAAGAACAAAGGGAACTGGAGTCAAGAAAACCAAGAAGACTACAGCCCCTTCATCAAAGAAGATCATCACAGCACCTGTTGCCCAAGCCCTTCAGAAAGAGAAGGGATCTGCTGTTGTTGATCAAGTTAAGCCTTCAGATGTGCCTGAACATGTTGAGGAACATGTTGCAGAGAAGAGCACTACGGAAACATCTAGTCCAGCTAGTATTGAGCTGAAGGCGCCTATTCAACCTTCTCCTGCAAAAGGTGATGATGAAGATAGGGAAGATGATATTCCATTAAGCCTGAAGATGAAAGCGATAGCTGATACTCTTGCAAAAGGAAAGAAAAAGGTCATTCACAGACCTTTAGTTGCTGATCCAATGGAGAAAGAAGCCGTTCAGAGTTCACCCTCTGAATTTGCTGAGAAGACTCATGTTCTACAACAGAAGAAGTTGTTTGCATCTGCACAATATGATCCATTTGCCAGATCACCTGTAAAGAAAAAACCCCCAGAAAGAAGGCCTCTACTGCTGTGGTGCAGTTAGTTCCAAGAACTCCTATGATATGAAGCCGATCATCCTCCACTCCACCATCCACTTCTGTGCCTATCAAGAAAAGAAAAGCTGTTGGAATGACCGAACCTTCCAAGAAAGCCAAGAAAGATGTCCAGCTGAAAGATGTACCTGAAGATGTTCACTCACATTTAAGTAAACATGAGGCTGAAGCTCACAAACAAATTGTTCGTGTTCCAGATACTTCAAGTCAAACTATCTTTCGTTCTTCAAAGCATGCTGAATTGTGGGAGAAAGTGAACCAGAAAGGTCAATGATCTCTGAAAAGAAGGTTGATAAAGATACATTGTTAGCAACTGGTGTGTATACCTTATTGGAGGAAGCTTGTCTTTTAGGAACTGTGCAGAAGGTGCAAGAGTTTGTGCCTAAGGTTGTGTCTGAGTTCTACTGTAATCTAACCAAAAAGATTGATGATCCGAAGTCTGAAGATTTTCAGAAAGTCTTTGTAAGAGGTGAGATGTTGTAGTTCTCTCCAGATCTCATTAATGAGTTTCTGGGATGTGCATCTGAGGGGGAGTACAAGGAGATCGATGACTGGGGGATGGTTGCTGAGGAACTGACCCAGGGCATCTACAACAAATGACCATCACATTCGCAAACTATTCTAACTTTCAAGCTAACTTACAAGTATGGCACTCTGTTCAGGGTTCTGATCTACAATTGGCTTCCCATGAAGCACAGAGCAACAGTGACTCAAGCTCAAGGGAAGTTTCTATATCACCTCAGAACAGGAAAGCAATTCAATTATGGTGAGTTTGTGTTTGGGAAGATCATCAACAGTGCAGAATCAATAGTAGTCAAGGGACCTCTGTGCTATCCTTCGTTGATCTACAGCCTAATCAAGCAACAAAAGAAGAATGTCTCTTCAAAGAAAGATAAAGTTGTTCCTCTCAACAAGCCTCTCGTGATCAAGGTTGCTCCTAAGATAGAAGATCCTCACATTTGCCTCCAGTTCAAGTAGTACCTGTCATCAAAGGGTGCTGTGCTAAAGTTTCTAGAGAGAAGCTTCGAGTTTCATGCTCGTCTGATTTTTGAGCATACTTCTGAGAAGATGAAGATTTAAGCAATGATTGATGATCTTTCATCAAGAGAAGAATTTGCCTCTCCAGCAGCAGATATACTTGAGAATGTTCATAACTTGCACAAGCTTGCAAGTACTTCCGAAGCTGCTACTCAGAAGAAGTCTACTCCAGCATCAAAGCAAGAAAAACACAGACTGCAGCACAAGAGAAGAAAGCTGAAGCTATTCTAGAGGAGACTACAGAGGAGGCTCATGAAGAAGAGCATGAGACCACTAAAGAAGAGATTGATGAGGAAGAGGAAGAGGAAGCTGCAACTGAAGAAGAGGCTGATGAAGAGACAGAAGCTGAAGATGAAGAAGAAAGTTCTGAAGCAGAAGGAGGATCTGAACAAGATGATGTTGATCAAGACCCTGACAAATCCGAGTAGTTGCTGATTATTACTCATTTGCCTTTCTCGGTAGTAAATAGGGGGAGTAATGCAATATTAGTATTTTTAGTTTTTTCTGTTCTACTTATCTTGCATCATGTTTTGCAAGATATTTTATTTTTGCTCTAATAGCTTGTAATAACTATTTTGTTATGAAACGGATTGTTTTTCTTCCCTATATGATTCATATCTGCTAAAAAATTGAAACTGCTACCAAAAGATAAAAATATAGAGAAAAAAAAATCAATATAGCAGAGCAAGTACAAGCTGATAAGAAAGTGAAACATAGCTGAATCATATGATGTTCTTCACAACATCCAAGTATGTTTTTAGGCACATGATCCTACAGTTCAAGGGTTGTGTTCTTTTAAAACATGAAGTTGATTTGCCACCAGATAAAGACAAAGGGGGAGATTGTTAGTGCCATCTGCACTAAAGTGTTCGGAATTGTCATTATCTGTTTAGATATTATGGCAATTTCAAAAGAACATAAAAGGTTTTGGTTATTCATGTTCGAATAACATGTTCTGGACATTACTGTGAACATTTCACTGCCAATCTAATTAAAGATCAAGACATGTACTTAATCATGTTCAGAGACATGATCATGTACATGGTTGTCCAGAGAGTTTACAAGAAACGTATCATGCTAGATTCAAGGAGTTGAAGTTGCAGATTCAAGATGGATGTTATAGAATATAAGCTACCTTGTTCGTGATGAAGATCAAGAAGAAAAAGAAGGAGTTCTATTCAAGGAAGACATCTAAACTAGGAAAGTTCGATTTAAATAAGAAAATTGTTTCCTTATTAAATCTTAGTCAAAATAGGACTTCTAAATACCTTGTTTAGGCTATAACTGTTTCTTATAAATAGTCTGGGATTCAGAATAGTTTAGGTGACACGGATTTTTATGAATACACAAAAGGGCTGAGAGTTAAAAGACTTTATATTCGAAGCATATAGTATTCAAGTAGACTAGGTTTGATCGTTTAGAATATACTAAAAAAATAGACATGGTCTTTAAAATATACTAAAATAATTGATAAACTCTTTTAAAACATAAAATCCATTTAGTTTAAAATAAATAAATAAATAATCATTTTACTATTTCATTTAATTATTCAATGCTATAATACTTTGTAATAGCTTTGAAAATAGATCACTTTAAATAAAGGGTTTCAATTTTAAAAGATATAAAAATTCTAAGAAACTTAATAATAATAATAATAATAATAATAATAATAATAATAATAATAATAATAATAATAATAGCGTAGGGCCGACTTATAGGAATGTAATAACATATTTTAAATTTACATGCACTAATAAATAGTATTTTCGAACCACATTTTATAAAAAGGTAACGACTAATTTTAAAAAGATCCGGGTCATTACACGGCCCGTGTCAAAAATCTGGGCATTTTTGTTTCTCGCCCCATTAATTAGCACGGCTTGTGCTATGCTTGCACGGCCCGTGCAAGGCTTCTGCCGCCCCGTTTTGTCTCCAATCGTGTTCTAAACTCGAGTCTTTCAAACCCTCGTGTTTTCTAAAGGTTCTAAAGTCGTGCAATCTATGTTTAAGTCCTAGTTAGGGGTGGTTTAGTTGGATATTGTTTAATTTTGTGTTAGATATTAGAAATCTTCAAAGGAGGTCACTAAGTCGATGATTTGACTTTTGTAGGAGGAAGTGAGCCCCGTGGAAATCCGAAGAAGAATCATCAGCTCGTTGCTTCATCTTCTGCTCAATAATCGATGTGGGTAAATCTATACTCATCTAATGTTTGAGCTAATAAGCTCTAGAAGCATATTAGGGCAAATAGATATCCAATAAAATATTTTACTCTGCCTGATTGATCTTTGTACAAGGAAGGAAGGAAAGGAAGATATTATGTGTTAATTGAGCTCTCAAGCATGTAAGATATGCTAGAAATGTTTAAGTATTGATTAAACTTAGCATGAGATATATATATATAGCATTGCCTTTAGTAGCAATACGTGTTTAATTTCGTTCATTTCTTTGTATTTGAATGTTGATATTTTGCTAAGGCTCGTATAGTTAAGGATTGCCTTCTAGGGTAGTGATAAATCCCTTATAGGCCGAGATCATGCTAAAGAAAAGGATTAGCCCCTAGACGTTGCTCTATGTTTGGTTTTGCTAGCAAGGTTAAGAAAGGAAGGAATTTAGCATTTTGCTTAAGCAGGAATTGAGCTCAGAGGACTTCTGATTTTTGATCATTAAGTGAGTCACTGCAGGGATTATCCCTCGCAAACTCGTAAGGATATTTGAGGTAACCTCTCTTGTGTCCTAAGGCATGTCTAAGGGTGCAGTTGACATCAGGTTTGAGCCAGGATGGGCCCAAAAGAAAAGAAAAGGTTTTACAGATATGGAGAGGGCTTTTGCGTTTTGCTCTACATATACCGTCAGTTAATTATTGGATATCTTTGAAGTTTATTAAAGTATTTTTGATAAAACCCACTAAGTACATTAATGCTCACACCCTCTTTTTTTCAAATATTTTCAGGTTGAGATGCTGAGGATGTTGGTGGCTGTGGATGTGGGTTGGCTGCCAAGATTGTTTTGTTATAGTATAAGTTTCTTTTGAAATCCCATTATGTTTTTGCCACTCTGATACACTCTTTATAATTCCTAAGTCTAGTATGTTTATCAAGATTCTATGAATATTCTCCAGACATGATCATTTATATATATATGAATCGATGTCTATTAAGTTCTATTCTTGTCTCTTGAGTTATCTTTCATTTCCGCCTATGAAAAGGCCTAAGCATGTTGGTTCTGTTTAATTACTTTGACCTATGAATGGGTCCTTACTTGTTGGTACCTAATAGCCTTTGTCGTTTCATTACATCTTGCCAAGCATGATTCCTTCTTAATCAAGTAATCTCGAGCATCATCGTCTCTCTTTCGAAAGCGTATCTCTATTCATAAACCCTCTTTGTTAATCTTCCATTCTTGTATAATCCCTTAATTAACACCTCGTTCCCATTCGTTAATTTCTCTCTCGGGACTAGGCTGTTACACAAATACATATAAATCAATTTTTTTACCTTAAACTCAGCCCAATACAGCATCCTCATATCCATGGACACCTTCTTCTAAGTGAAGCTCGTATGATGCATATACCTCTTGAAGATAGATGTAATTGTCCTCGAACAGGCATTCGAGGGCCTCATGACTCTAAAAATGCAAATTAGATTCAATTATAATATACACTAAGTAAATTAATTGAATATATTGATATATATCTCAACATACCTCTCCCTGCCCACGGTCTCAAGCCCAAGCTCCTGTCTCGAGTCAACAGTACGGGACTCCTCTCCCATAGCATCGGTCCCATCCTGACCGATGCTATTATCAATAGTACTGCCAACGGATTCCATAGATGACAGTGCTCGAGACCTAGCCCCGTGAGATCCACCACCTCCATTCATCTGACAAAAACAACTCATAAAGATAAAGACAATGAAGACAGAGACAAAATACTAAAAACAAAAAACATAAAATTCAAAAAAGACAAAGTCATGAAGACATTCAAAACGATCAATTCTTCAATACTAAAAATAATTATTTTGTACAGCAAACATAATTAACACTATCAAATATCATCATCTAGCTCTTCATCACTAAGTACTTCATCAGATAAACTGATCTCTTCATCATCAGACAGAGATTCATCAAGATTGATTTCTTCAATATCTACCAAACTACCCGCTGGGTGAATAGGTAATAGATCATCATCAACATCTATAACGGGAGCTTGTAACTCCAAATGTTCATCATCTTGAAATGGCACAGATATACTTGATGGTGGTGCATTGGAGGGAACATCTACGTTCGATCTGGCATTTATCTTACAAATTGACAACCAATCACTCTTCGATCGATTCAAACTCGGGTATGAACAATAGAACACTTGGGTTGTCTGGGTAGCTAGCACAAATGCATCCTCTCCTACATATCTACATCCTTGGTGAACGGATATCATTTTATAAGCAGGATAGACCATTGTCCCCCGTGTTGACGTATCGAACCATTCACACTTGAACAATGTCGTCTTCTTAATTGGAAGACCATGATATTCAACCTCCACAACCTCCAACAATCTCCCGTAGTAATATGGGTTTAAAATATCGCGCCATCACGCAAGATTATGGCACAACAACCAAAATATGGAAAAAACAGAACATGGCGCACGACATACGTATGGCACTGCCATGGCGAGTGCCATGGGCCATGGCACAATCTGTATGGCGATTTTCTAGGGTTTTTTTCTTTTTTTTTTAATTTATTATTAAATTAGACCTAAAATTAAACCTAAATAAAAGAAAGAAATTAAACATGACTCCTCAAACCTCAACACCGAAAAACAGAACTAGAAACAGTGACAGATAGTGGCATAGCGCCTCAAGCCCTCAACCTTCTACTCTCACTGCCACCAGCGCTGGAATCCTGACCGTCGGTCTGACGTGTCCCTGCACAGGTACGTCTGAACCTTTATTTTTTTTAATTATGGGCTTCTGCAGTTCTGCTCTCTCTTCTCCCCTCTGCACTGCTTCTCATCTCCGCCATATCTGCGCTGCTTCTCTCTTCTCCCTCTGCTCTCTCTTCTTCCTCTACTGCACTACTTCTCTTTTCTCCATCTGCTCTCTCTTCTCCCTCTGTAGTCTGCTCTATGTCTCTGTTGAGTTTTTTTTTTAATTCTTGTTTATTTTTTCAAATTTTGTTTGGCAGTTGGTTGGGATGACTGATAATGATAGTGTACGAACTGATATTGATAACGATCCTATAAAAAAATATACAGCGCCCGACCCAAATAGTAGAAATAATTGGCTTTGTAAGTTTTGTAATCAATGGATGAAAGCTGGGATAACTCGGGCAAGACAACATGTTGTAGGGGGTTATCAAAATGCTAAGAAATGTAGTAAGGCTCCTAAGCATGTAAGAGAGAAAGTTGGAACTTTTATGAAAAATAAAGAACTTAAGAAGAAGGCAGCCGCTATGGCTTTTCAGCATCATGTTGTTGATGATTATGATTATGAAAAGGAGGAAGACAATAAGAATGAGAAAGACAGTTTGGGTAGTTCAAATAAATCCAAATCATCAGCCTCTAGCTCTGTCCCTCCAAGAAAAAAGATGAAAGGTCCTCTAGATGTTTTGTTTGCCCTGAAATTAAGTCCTCAAGAATTTGTAAAGGCTAGAAAAGAAAGAAAAGGCACACTTGCTGCAAATGACAAGATATGCAGGGATAGAGTCAATATAGTTGTTTCAAGGTTCTTTTATGATAACGCAATTGCATTCAATGCGACTAATAGTGATAGTTTCAAAGAGATGCTTCATGAAGTCGGACTATATGGTCCTGAATTGGCCCCGATAACTATGTATGAAATAAGAGTTCCATATCTTGATAGGGAAGTGGAAAACACTAATACCATAATGTTGGAAAATAGGAAAGAATGGCCAATCAAGGGTTGTTCTATTCTTTTTGATGGATGGCATGATTCGGTAGCTTCGAAGGATATTGTGAACTTTCTTGTCAACTCTCTAAGGGGATCGGTGTTTCTCAAATCCTTGGATGTTTCTGAAGTTGTGAAAGATTCTAATACATTGTTTGAAATGCTTGATAGCATTGTTCAAGAAATTGGGGAGACAAATGTTATTCAAATGGTGACGGATAATGCGTCTAATTATGTGAAGGCGGGTAAGAATTTTTGGACATTTTTTCTATATTCTTTAAGAAATCACATTTTTTTTATATTGAAATAATTTTATTTCCATTTTTTTATAGGAGAATTGCTTATGAAGAAAAGAACACATCTTTATTGGACCCCATGTGCCGCACATTGTTTGGACTTGATGTTGGAGGATATTGGAAAGATTCCAATGATCAATCTCTCTTGTGAATATGATGTGGAAATTCAAGAATAAAAGGAATTTGCATCGACCGGCGATTACAAGGTTTGCAATATCTTTTATCACTTTTGCTTCATATCATAGGCAAAGGAACAATTTGAGAAAGATGGTCACCTCAGAAGAATAGAATGCGCCAAAGTGGAAAAAGGATGCGGGGGGAAACAATTAGCAACTTATATTCTACAAGACTCATTTTGGAGGAATGTAACGTATGCTCTTAAGTTGGTAGGTCCTCTTGTGAAAGTACTTCAGATGGTTGATGGGGATAAAAAAATTGGCTATGGGGTATATGTATGAAGCCATGGATAGAGCTAAAGAGAATATTGCTAAAAGTTTTGAAATGAAGAAAGAGGAATATAAAGAAGCTTTTAAGATTATTGATCATAGGTGGGAATGTCAACTTCATCGACCTCCACATGCCGTGGGATATTTCTAAATCCGAGCATCTATTATAAAGATCCCGAGCAAGTGAGTTGTCAAGAAGTTGAGGATGGATTGTATGAGTGCATTAAAAGGTTGTCTCCGAATACTGATATTGAAGACTTGATCATAGATGAGTTGGATGCCTACAAAAATGCATGTGTTTTATTTGGCAAGAAAGTGGCAATTAGAAATAGAACTAAGAAATCTCCCGGTAATATTTTATATTCTCATTTTCTAATTGATTCCAAGATTTTTAACATTTTTATATTCGTTGTTACTAACAATGATTTGGTTTTTTAAAATGTAGCTGATTGGTGGTGTTGTTTTGGATCAACAAGTCGCAACCTTAAATCATTTGCCATAAAAGTTCTTACCCTCACTTGTAGTGCTACCGGTTGTGAGAGAAATTGGAGTGTTTTTGAACATGTAAGTCATATTTTATTCTACTATACTTACATAGTTTTAGTCTTCTATTTCAATACATAATATAATTTATAATTTTAACTCATTTTATCCTTTTATAGCTTCATACCAAAAAGAAAAACCAATTGTCACAAGCTCGGCTCAATGACTTGGTTTATGTGAAGTATAATCGAGCTTTGCAACGCCGATACAAGAGGAAAGACATCATAAATCCCATTCTATTGGAAGAAATTGATGATAGCAATGAATGGTTGATGGGAAAAATGGATGAGGAGAATGAGGTTGATGAACTTGTGTTTGGAGATGATGATTTGACTTGGAATGTGGTTAGTAGAGCGATGGGAGTCAATGAGCCTACTTATGACACTAGAAGAGCAACAAAAAGTGGTGATAAAGGAAAGAGTAATGTTACATCAAGTTCAAACTCAAGATTAAGAGATAATGTAGGAATTGGTTCAAGTTCAAGAAGTCTCATAGATGAGAATGATATTATTGATGGCTTTGGTGAAGATGAGGAGATGGAAGAGGACATTGGTGAAGAGAAATATGATAAAGATGAAGATAGGGAATGGGAATTTAATGATGATATTTAATGGATTAAAACTTAAGACTTAAGACTTTGACACTTCTATTTTGCTTGATAAATTGTGTGTTTTGAGTTAAATTGTGTGTTTTGTGTTAATTTATGCATTTATAATTGTGTTTTTGGTATTTAAATAGGTTGTGTATGAATTATATTTTATATTGCATTTTTTGTACTTATTGTGCACCGTACATATGTGTGGTGCACCATTCGCCATGGCACCAAGGCCCTTTTGCGCCATGGTGCGCCATGCGCCATTTAAAACCCAAGTAGTAATCACTCTCATCAGCGGTATAATTAGTGCCTTTAACACATACTCCACTATTGATTATGGCTCTTCGAGACCCATGTGATACCTTGTGAAACTTATACCCATTCACGAAGTAGTCATGACAAGTACTAATCCTACGTGATGGACCAACTGAGAGATCTACCAACAATTGAGAAACGTTGTTTGAACGATCCTGAACCTAAGAAAACACGCAAAGTAGGACAAATTAATATTTTATTTCAAGTTTAACAGATTATCGAACATAGACAAACTTACAAAATTGGTAAACCAATCTGGAAACACTTGATTTATTTCCTTATCGATGTCAGATGTTGAGATATTCGGATTACGAGCCGTAAATTCTGAAACAAACAGTCTTCAACAAGAGAAAATAGATGAATATTATAATTAATTATATAGTATACGAAAGAACTTTATGGAGATTGAGTGATTATAACTTATGGAACATATTGATCGGTCACTTCTTGACAGTTAAGCAATACGTAGATTCGTATAGCTTTATATTCATCATCTGTCAACCACCTTCTTGACACTTTGCCAAAAGCTCGGCCTGGAAGTATGAAGATTGACAGATTATCTTCAGAATCATTGATATTATCGCCTCCACCATCATAATTTCGATGCACGCTCATGTGTCTCGTCATAACATGATCCTCAAAATAGTACGAGCAGAATGATGATGCTTCTTCAACTAAATAAACATTGAAAATTGATCCTTCAACTCTTGCTTTATTCTTCACGTTGTTCTTTAACTTCCTCAAGTATCGTTCAAAGCTATATTATAAAATTAATTAGGAAAAAAATTCTGCCTCATAACGGCGTGAAACCTATATTTTGACCAAGTTATCGACATAACTTAACTAGGTTCTAAAGTTAACTAGCAGATACCAAACACCAGAGGGATTCGGGACCCTCGTCCCAATATAAATACGTACAATTAAAATAGAGGGATCCAAGGGCCCTCGTCCCATTTTCTAACTACGTACAATTAATATAGAGGGATCCATGGGCCCTCGTGTCATTTAACTAACATGCTTTCATAAATTCAAATCAACGTGCTTTTAAAAAGTCAACAAACATGATTAAATAAATTCAACTAACATGCTTTCAAAAAATCAACTAACATGCTTTCATAAATCCCAAATTAACATGCTTAAATAAATTCAAGAAAAATGCTATAATTAATTCAACTAACATGTTTTCATAAGAAATGTGCAAACGGTATTATCTTCAGATTCATTGATATTATCACCTCCACCATCATAATTTCGAGGCACGCTCTTGTGCCTCGTCATAACATGATCCTCAAAATAGTACGAGCAGAATGATGATGCCATTTCAACTAAAGAGCATTTGAAATTGATCCTTCAACTCTTGCTTCATGATAAGTACGAAATATTTTTATCATTTATTTTACCTTATGTTCATTTTTTTGATAGGAAATTAAAGAAGAGGGAACGTGGTCCACCCTTGCTCATTTACGTTTAGTTTTTTTTTGCTTTCTAAATTAATAATATAAATGTTATTGATGTTAAGTAAGATGGATTAAATATTTTTATTCACTAATATTCAAAACCAACTTTCTATAATTATTCCAATTTTTTTAATATATTATTTATAATGTTTTAAATTTAAGTAATTAACTTTAGTGATCTGTCACATATATCTGGATGTAATTTGATAACCTCATAGTTTGCATGTATTTTGAGGTATATATGATTGATATTTGATGGGCATTGCATGCATGAAGTGTTGAGTTTTGCATAGTTTTCTATATTTTGTGCAATGTCACGTGTTTGTTCATTGTAAAGGGAATTAATGTCATTTTTATGTGGACTTCAAATGAGCCTGGGAAGACTCTAGAAAGATAGAAAATCAAGTTAGGAACGCGTTGCAAAAATAATCAGCTCAATCGGACGAGAAACGAATGAGAACGAAGCAAAACAGTGAGAGGTTGCCGATGCTGAAAAATACCCGTGACCGGACTCGCGACCCGGGGGTCGCAAATCTGGTCGCGAATCACACTTTTCCCATTTTTCTGTACGCGCGCGACAGAGAGAGGGTTCTCCTTTGAAATATCCGCGACCCGGTCGTGAATTTGGGTATCTGGTCGCGAATTTTGGCCACGTCAGTGCCATGTGGACTCGCGACCCGAGTCGCGGGTGACTGGGTCGTGAGCCAGGTCGCGAATCGAGCGGGCCTGTTCAATTTTTGACCTATTTTGGGCTTTTCTTAATTTGGTATTTAAGGGATTCAATGCACGAAAATTACACAATTCTCTCATACCCCAAAATTGCCAGCAGAGGTTGACAGCAGAGGAACAGAGCGCGAGAACATGACCAAAGGATTCAAGATCTTTCAAGATTAGAGACAAATTAAATCTTTCCGGGTTTTATTTTCTTTGTTCTTAGAATTATTCATGTTTTCTTTGTGGATTATTTTAGTTATTTATTTTGCCATGGATAGCTAAAACCCTAGTATTCTGGGGTTGGATTATGATTTATTTATGAAGTTCTTTTGATTTATTTTATTTGGTGTCTATGATTTGATTATGTTTTGATTATTCCTGCTTTTCTCTGTATTATTTACCTGATCAATAAATGATGCAATTTGATGTGTTAATCCATAATTCGAGAGATGAGTTTTTGTAACGCCTCAAACCACTCCGTTTGGCCACGTCACTTAACATACAATTTACTTACATATTTTTGTGTGCTTATTTTAATATTAGCGGAAGCTAAGGTCAAAAGTATGATAATAACATAATAAGGTAAGACATCATAATTTTCAATATGAATTTTTCACAATTAAAGCATGCAATCTATCGTATCTATTTTGTCACACAACATAGTGTTAAGTAGAAGCATCGTGTAAACCCATCCACAAATCACACAATCATCTAACCTATCGGGCTCATAGGTCTTATTCAACCCGCCCGTCTAACACCATAAATTAACAAACATAGCATAGGGGTTCATTGACATATAATCTACATCATAGGCTCCTAAGTCAAACGACCCGCCTTTAAAACACATACATAATATGTTAAGTTGCCATAGCATACCTATAAAAGATCAGGCTATTCTCATCCCCAATAATGATTGATCATAAAGCAAAAAGAATGATCAATGTAATAATAATAATATGAGTATTTTCAAAAGAAGAGCATGCAAAAAGATAAACACAAGCTTGTGGGGTTCTCTTGTGTTCACAACGCTCCTACCCAAGCCTCGACTCCTCAACCTGAAATTCATTGAATGAATGGGGTGAGTATTTAACAACATACTCAGTGGGGAACATTGTAAACAGTTATAGCCAATTGCACAAGTGAAAATATAACATATGGATACTTCTTTTCTTTTGTGGAGACTAGTCTCAACCCCGTAGGGCCCAACATCATGATGCCCTGTTAATGAACGTCTTTATCCCTGTAGGGATGCCCGCAGGCTTATTATCCTCCAGGGAGGACATTAACGAGTCTATTATCGATCCTGAAGGATCTCTTTTGTCGAGCCCGAAGGATCTCTATTCTGCCCCGAAGGGTCTCATTCATGCGTATACAATTAAAGCACAACAATAACTATAACTTTACACGTGTTCACAGTTTAGAGTTACCCTACCTTATGAGATGCTTTAAAATCTTTTCAACCTTGAAATACTCATTTGCCGTGCACAAGTTGTCCTCCTCGAGCCCCAATACGTCGCCTAGCACCTTTAAATCTCTTTTTCATTTTAGATGTCGAGTCATACAATTAAATCATAATTTAGACCAAACTCATGCTATACTTTGCTTTAAGGTCTTCAAACATACCCACATACACAACCATGGATATACAAGCTCATACTATGATTTTGGACTCAAAATACACATTAAAACTTTTTGAAACATTTAATCGAGCACGTTACGTGCACTCATTTAAACAACATGATCATGACTCAATTTAAATCATTTAAATCCAATATTTCAAATACAAACACCTTCATCCTAGGGCTCTAACATACATGAAAATCAACTCCATAAAGGCATTACAACACCTCCAACCAAACATCAACAAAACAAGGGGAAATTAGGGCAAAAATCCAAATCCTAGCAACAATGAACCATGGGAATTCTATATAACTTCACATATAGCTTCAAGATAAAATCGAGGCAAAAGGATCAATAAAATCGAAAACCCTAATTTTTGGGTATGAACCTTAGATTCAAATCAACATGAAATTGGTGCTTAATCATCAAGAGGAAAGTGGTATTAGATTACCTTAGATGATGGAAGATGATGGTAGAATCCTCTCCCAAAAGTTGAAGGATTTTTTGAGAAGAAGGAGAGAAAAATCACCCAAATGGTGTAAGAAGTGAAGAGGAATGAGTGAAGTGTGATATTTAAAGGTTGGAAAATCAGGAAAGAAAACCCCCAGCCCGCGCGACCGCGCGTCTCCCCGCGACCGCGCATGAGGGCTCTCGGCCAATGCTCCCCGCGCCGGCGCGCGCGTCTCGCCCGCCCCGCGGGCGCACAACACCCCGCAGGCGCGCGGCGTGCTCAAATCGACCCCCTTATCTATCTCGACTCCCGGATATTTCCAACTCCATTTAACATGACTTAGATTTTCAAAACACTTTTAATACTTATCGAAAACAAACTTAAATATAAACACACTCATTCATTATCATATGACTCGACAAATTTTAATATTAAATGTTAACATATATTATACACTTAGTATAATACCACTGTGCTATGACGTATTGGCTCGAGTTAGACAATCTGCACAAAACAACGGCATAAAATACGAACATACCATCATAATTAATATTCAAATAATATTAAGTCAACTTCATTCTCCAAAATTATAATTTATAATTTAGCAAAAAAGGTCGGGGTATCACAGTTTTAACACAAGATCTGGAATAATTAACTGGTTAGTCAATATCACTCAAGAGAGTTGCGATTAATTTAGAGAACAATAAATCTTTGGATCCATTAGGATTTGCATAATAGGTATTGAATGGAGACATTAATATTTGTTATGTGATCTACAATCTAGGCACTTCGAGAGAAGGTTTAGAATGCATGAGTGATTGTTCTAGCATGATTTAAATCCCAACACAGACACTAAATGAATTGATTAAGAGAATGGATTAAATAATGAGTATCTAATCCTAGAATGCGTCTTTTTCTCCAGTGTTTGATTTTTCTGTTTTGATTTTTGCTTTGGTAATTTAGTTTATTTATTATTTTTAGTTTTTAATTAGTTAAATTCAACCATGTTTTATAGTCTAGATAACTATGAGGGATTAAATTAGATAACTAGCAGATTAATCATTAAATCCCTGTGGATACGGCCTTGTTCACCGCTGTCCTATAAGCCTCGATTTACACTTGCAGTTTAGGTGAAAATAAATACCAAATAAATTTTTGGCGTCGTTGCCAGGTATTTAATTTTTTATTTGCTATTATTTAGATTTAATTTCTTGTGTTAATCTAGACATTTATTTTTCAGTTTATTATCATTTAAATTTTATAATCTTCTTTTTCTTGTGATTAGGTTGTGTATGCGTACACGATCTTAGGGAGGATCTCTAGGAAAATATGATCCTGAGATTGAAGCCACCATTCGCCACAAAAACGCAAGGAGAAAAGGAGAGATGGCAGAACAGACAGCACCTGTTACAGTTGAGCAAATGTAGCAGATGCAGCGACAATTGGAAGAGATGCAGCGCAGAATGCAAGAGCAAGAAGCCGCCAGGGAAGCAGAGCCGGTACCGATCAATTAGATATTCACACTGGTGCTCAACCATGGACATGTTCCCGATCCCGGGATCAATGCTAATAATTTCGAACTGAAGTCGGGATTAGTGGACATAGTGCAACAACACAAATATGGAGGTCACAAAGTTGAGAACTCAAATGCGCACTTGCAACAATTTCTAGAGATTTGCAGTACTATCAAGATGAACGAGGTGTCCGATGATACTATTAGGCTCCGTTTGTTCTCGTTCTCACTAAAGGATGCCGCTAAGGACTGGTACCATTCACTGGATCTCAGTACGGTAGATAGTTGGGAGTGCTTGGCATATAAATTTTTCCATAAATTCTTTCCTCCCAGTCTAACTCTGAAGCTGAAAGGTGAAATCACTCAATTTCGCCAATATGAGGATGAAAATTTATATGAAGCATGGGAGAGATTTCGAGAGCTACTGAGGAAGTGCCCCAATCATGGATTTAGGATTGATCACCAGGTTTGCATCTTCTACAACGGATGCGACATGGAGGTGAAGAGGCTTCTGGATGCCTCTATGGGTGGCTCACTACTGAACAAAGGCCACGATCAAGCTGTTACAATAATTGAAGACATGGCCACTAACAGCTATCAGTGGACTAGGGATCGACCGGTAAGAATGTTGAAGAGAGCTGCAGCAGTTGATGACAGTGATCCAATTTCCAAATTAGCGGCTCAGCTATCCACATTGAATGCTACCATCAATAGCAGATTGGACGCTATGTCTCAGCAGACTGCAACTCTCCCCATGAATCAAGCAGTGGAAGATGTTAACTACATAAATCAGAGAGGCAGTTATGAGAACAACAACTATCGAGGTGGGAATCAATTCTACCAAGGTAACTGATCCAACCTCTCATATGGAAATCCTAATAATGCACTACAGCCCCCTCCCGGCTTCTCAGTAACAAATGGAGTGATCAACGAGGAGACAAAACCGAAGATGGATGATTTATTAATGGCGTTCATGGGAAAGACCGATAAATTCATAGGGGAGTTACAAGCTCGAATGGAGAAGTTGGAGAATATTGTGGGTGCAATGAGTGTGCAAATGAAGATGTTCGAGAAGCAACTAGGTCAGCTGGCTACAGTTGTAGGGAATCAGCACCAACCAGGACAGTTCTCCAGCAACACCACAGTGAACCCCAAAGAGCAGTGCAATGTTTTTGGTCCCGGGCGAGTCGATATCAGTTTATAGGGGGGGTGAATAAACTGATTCAAAACTTCAAAAACTTTTGCTTTAGATGCGGAATAGCAGGGCTCTTTGACTCGCTTAGTGAAACTTATCTATGCACAAACTTATTGATCAGTTAAGATAGTTTGAGTGCAGCTTGTGTGATATTGTGTGCAGTTCAAAGATATGCAATAATCAATATAGTACAGCACATAAGCGATTTATAGAGGTTCGAAGTCTCAAACTTCTACGTCCTCTCTTTCTTCTGCAGAAGGGCAACTTCACTATATAACTTGAGTTTCTTTACAAATTACACAATGAAGGACAGTTGGCTGAACCTGGTAACTGTTCGCTACCTCAGCGGGTCGACGGCTCACACTTGAAGTCCCTAACTTCTCGCTAGGAAGATAGGTGCTATTGTCGTCTTTACAAGGTTTTAAATCTCTTTCGATCTTCAAGAGGTGAGGCTTGAACACGGGCTATCAACTGATTTACTCCTTTAATTGAGCTGAGTAGTTGATCGTTTGTATAGCTGAAACTGAGAAGGCTGCCCTGGCTAGATCGTCAACAGCTAGCTAAATATCTTGATTCTGCGAATTCTTCTTCTCAGTTGAACTCTCGCAGTTTCTAACAAATGCTGATCTTGAGCTTGAGTGGGAGGGAGAAAGAAAAGCTCTTGCTTGTATATGCGAAAGTTGTGTAGGCGAAGAGTTGGGAGTTGGCAAAGAGTATTTTAAACTCTAATTCACTCGTCTTTTATAGAGGAGTGATTTTATGACTGTTGAGTTCCATTGTCCATTGATCAGTGGCTCTGTTGGCTCATCAATGGAAGATGGTCTTTAATGATCGCTTGGAGCTTTTGATTGAAGTAGCCGTTACTCTACCGATCGAACTTCATTTAATTTCAGGATCTTTGTAGGAGCATTTATTCCAAGATTCGCCGATTTAAGTAATAAACTCCGGGGTTCTCTGGCTTCAGCTTTCTTGGCAGTTTTGAGTTCCAGTTGGCAGTTCTAGATTTGTCAGCTCAGTTTGATTATCGCTCCAGCTGGCAGTTCCGAGCTTTTCAGCTGAGTTTGGCTATTGCTCCAGTTGACAGTTCTGGGCTTGTCAGCTGAGTTTGGTTATTGCTCCAACTGGCAGTTCTGAACTTGTCAGCTTAGTTTGGTTATTGCTCCAGTTGGCAGTTCCGAGCTTGTCAGCTAAGTTTGGCTATTGCTCTAGTTGACAGTTCTGGGCTTGTCAGCTGAGTTTGGCTATTGCTCCAACTGGCAGTTCTGAACTTGTCAGCTGAGTCTGACTGTTGCTCCAGTTGGCAGTTCTGAGCTTATCAGCTGAGTTTGGCTATAGCTCCAGTTGGCAATTCTGAATTTGTTTCTCCTGTTCGACTGATCTCAAGTTCTTGGCTATCTTGTCAGTTTGACTGATTTCTCTTGATCTTTCTAGTCAGCTTGACTAATCATAAGCTGGCTGACTACAGTTCTGACCTTCAGCTGATCTGTCTTGTTTACTGCAGTTTGGCCATCAGTTGGATACTTCCAGTCTCTAGCTTAAACTGATGTTTTATCAGTTTCTTCAGTCTTCAGTCAACTCTTTTCTCCCTCAGCTCAACTGACTTGGTTGTTAGTTTATTTTGACTGGTATGACTCCTCAGTTGAGTTGAATTTTGACCGGATGGCGTATCCTTCAGCTTGTAGACCATTCTTCAGATCAGTTGACTTTGACTCTACTTGAGTTTCTTTTTGATGCCCTGGATTAGTCAGTTCCGAACTACAACTTAACATTTAGTCAGTTTTTCATAACTAATTTTGACATCTCATCAAAACCTAATCTAGAGGTTCCTTGATAGTTTTTTCTAACAAATGCAATCCATCTGCACACTGAAGTCCCTGCACCGATTGTCACCGCTGCAACTATTATTCCCAAAACAGCTTTTGAAAAGCTAGATTCCACCATCAAGAGTTCTCAGACAGGTCCTACAGTTCTTCCCACAGTCACTATCCCATTCCCGCAGAGGACCCCAAAACATAAAGTTGATGCACAGTTCTCTCGATTGCTAAATATTTTCAAGAAGGTGCAAATCAACATTCCTTTGGTGGAGATACTACAGCAGATGCCCGAGTATGCAAGATTCCTTAGAGATGTTGTATCCAAGAAGAAGAAGATAGAGGAATTCGAGATGGTGCATATCCCAGAGAACTTCAGCTCTATCATCCAAAGGAAGCTCCCAGCTAAGATGAAGGATCCAGGAAGTTTCACACTTCCCATCACCATTGGAGAAAAGATAGGTGGTCAAGCACTGTGCGATTTGGGGGCGAGCATCAATTTGATGCCGTTGTCATTTTTCAAGAAGCTGAACTGTAGGCAACTCAAGCCCACAACCATGTATTTGCAGATGGCTGACCGATCTGTGGTGTATCCTGAGGGAATTTTGGAGGATGTATTGATCAAGGTGCATGATTTTATATTCTCGATTGATTTTTTGGTGCTGGACATGGAGGAAGATAAAAGCGTCCCTCTCATTTTAGGATGCCCATTTTTGCGCACCGAACGGGCCAATATCGATTTGGACACTGGGATTCTGACTCTCCAGTTTGAAGATGAACACATCCAGTTCCTGTTTGATGGTGGAGGCACGACGATGGATGATTGGGGAAGAGAATGGGGGATACCCGTTTCCCCACTTATGGGAACTTAAGTTCCCAAATTCGTCTGGTTGTCGACGTTAAATGTAGCGCTTGTTGGGAGGCAACCTAATATGTTTTTACTTTTTTTCATTTCCTTTTGTTTAGTTTTTTTTTATTTTTTTTATGTTTTTCACTTATTTTTCTGAGTTGTGCAGGTAAAGAATGGATGGATGCTGTAATATGGGGGATAGCAAATCAATCAATTTGTCTTTCGACAAGTTTAGGGGAGGAGGTTGAACCCGAATGGTCATCCACTTGATTTCTGTGAGTGGTCAACGACACCTACATGCATTCTTACAAACTTATTCCATCTCGTGGATTTGAATAAGTTTGGGAGGGATGTATGTTTGTGGTGTCTAGACTTTTATTTTGTTCTACCTGCTTTACGTGTTTAGTTTCAATTTTGTTTTTCCGGACAGTTTGAAATATTTTGAATTTTGGTCTTGAATTTTGGTCTTGAATTTTACTTGGGATTTTGATGATATATGCTTTATGGTCTATGGTTTGGTATTTATGATTGAGATTATTTGATTGGGAATGATTTAAGCATGTATAGCATGATTTGAATGAACATGTGTTTTAGAGATTTTCGAGCTTTATTTTGGCCAATGTGAGCTGTGAGATTTTGAGCCTATAAGACTATTGTCTTAATTTTTGTTGTTGTGTATTGGTTGTCTATGCATTTGTTTCTCTAGAACTTGCATGTTGTCTTGCTTGAGATTGAGTTGCTGTGCTTTGAAATAGGATATGATAATAGGCCATATTTTCTTTAGCCATTTATCCTATACACTATCATAAATTCATTATATCCCTTTGCAAGCCATTTTGTGCCTAATTGTCTTTTCTTTAGAAGCCTATTTGGGATATCATTTGTTAATTCTTGTGGAGAAATAGGAAGAAGGGTAAGGAATTTTTGAGTTGAGATGAAGAAGAAAAAAATGGTGATAATTGGTGATTTTTGTTAGTGCAAAAAAAAAGTGCTATGTGAGTGTTGAAAAGAAAAATAAAAAGAGCACTACAAAGAAAAAAAATGTGAAAAGTGCCAATGAAAAGATATAAAGAAAAGAGACCAAAGGTCCATGAGTTGAAAGAAAGAAGAAATATGGATGACTTAAGGATGTGTAGGAGGAAGTTGGAAAAATTCCAACTAGTGTTTGATTGTTAAAAGTAATTGGGAGTAGAAAGTAAAAGTGGTGGATCGTTTTACAATTGTGAGTCACTTTAGCCAAAAATTCCTAACCTTGACTCAAGCCTACATTATAACCTTCATAAAGTCCTATTTGATCTTAATTTTGAGCACATTTGTTTGTCAGTGGAGAGTTGAGATTGCATGTAAGCCTATGGTAGATCAAGTGTATAGTGCAATGTTTCAATGAGTGTTTACCCTTATTTATCACACTTTGAGTGTTTGAGCGAAACACACACCGGTGAGGATCATTGGCATGATATTTGCTCGTTGAAATCTATTGCATATGTTTATGATTTGAGTGTTGTGCTTGTTCTTGTCACTTCCTAATTAGAATTTCAAGGTTTTAGGTGCTAGATTATAAATTGTAGAGTTATATATTATCTGAATTCTATGTTTGGTTTTTGTTCTTTGTTTGGGGACAAACAATTTTTTAAGTTTGGGGGAGTTGATAACCTCATATTTTGCATGTATTTTGAGGTACATTTGACAGGTATTTGATGGGCATTGCATGCATGAAGTGTTGAGTTTTGCATAATTTTCTATGTTTTGTGCAATGTCATGTGTTTGTTCATTGTGAAGGGAATTAATGCCATTTTTTATGTGGACTTCAAATGAGCCTGGGAAGACTCTAGAAAGATAGTAAATCAAGTTAGGAATGCATTTCAAAAAGAATCGGGTCAATCAGACGAGAAACGAGTGAGAACGAAGCAAAACAGTGAGAGGTTGCCGATGCTGAAAAATACCCGTGACCGGACTCGCGACCCAGGGGGTCGCGAATCTGGTCGCGAATCACACTTTTCCCATTTTTCTGTACGCACACGACAGAGAGGGGGTTGTCCTTTGAAATACCCGCGACCCGGTCGTGAATTTAGGCATCTGGTCGCAAATTTTGGCCACGTCAGCGCCACGTGGACTCGCGACCCGAGTCGCGGGTGACTAGGTCGTGAGCCAGGTCGCGAATCGAGCAGGCCTGTCCGATTTTTAACCTATTTTGGGCTTTTCTTAAATTGGTATTTAAGGCATTCAATGCACGAAAATTACACAATTCTCTCATACCCAAAAAATTGCCAGCAGAGGAACATAGCGCGAAGAACAGGACCAAAGGATTCGAGATCTTTCAAGATTAGAGACAAATTAAATCTTTCCAGGTTTTATTTTCTTTATTCTTAGAATTATTCATGTTTTCTTTGTGGATTATTTTAGTTATTTGTTTTGCCATGGATAGCTAAAACCCTAGTATTCTAGGGTTGGATTATGATTTATTTATGAAGTTCTTTTGATTTATTTTATTTGGTGTCTATGATTTGATTATGTTTTGATTATTCCTGTTTTTCTCTATTTTATTTACCTGATCAATAAATGATGCAATTTGATGTGTTAATCCATAATTCGAGAGATGAGTTTTAACACAAGATCTGGAATAATTAACTGGTTAGTCAATATCACTCGAGAGAGTTGCGATTAATTTAGAGAATAATAAATCTTTGGATCCATTAGGAGTTGCATAATAGGTATTGAATGGAGACATTAATATTTGTTATGTGATCTACAATCTAGGCACTTCGAGAGAAGGTTTAGAATGCATGAGTGATTGTTCTAGCATGATTTAAATCCCAACACAGACACTAAATGAATTGATTAAGAGAATGGATTAAATAATGAGTATCCAATCCTAGAATGCGTCTTTTTCTCCAGTGTTTGATTTTTCTGTTTTGATTTCTGCTTTGGTAATTTAGTTTATTTATTATTTTTAGTTTTTAATTAGTTAAATTCAACCATGTTTTATAGTCTAGATAACTGTGATGGATTAAATTAGATAACTAGCAGATTAATCATTAAATCCCTGTGGATACGACCTTGTTCACCGCTGTCCTATAAGCCTCGATATACACTTGCAGTTTAGGTGAAAATAAATACCGAACATGATTTTTAACATTAGACACTCGTCTAATTTTATTGATTTCATATAATACATATTTAATTTTTATGCTCCTTTCACTGTCATTTTCCCCATTTTTCTTTGCTGATTGTTAGAAACTCACTTCATTGATTTGGAGCAGGTGCTCTAAACCAACTTTTGTGCATGATAATCAGATTTAACTTAAATTTTTTTATTCAATAATTTCACACAAATAATCTCAATTTTTGTTCTTAAACATTTCTTCTTGTCTCAAACATCAAATAACCAAATAGCTCTTAAAACCCTCAATTTACAACATAATTGACACATAAACACATCAACATAATCAATTAACACATCATTAACATAATTACACATAAATACATCAACATAATTAGTGAATTAAAACATAAATTAAAAAAAAGGAAATAGAAAGCTTACTTGGCGGCAGGGTGTCTGCGGGCGGCGGTGGTGGGAGCCATATCTACAGGCGGCAGCGGCGGCAGTGGAGGCAGATGGCAAGCGGCAGGAATAGGGTGTGTGGCGGAGAGAGAAAGAGAGATAGACGGGGGCAGGGGGCTCGATGGTGACGGGAGGTTAGGGCGGTGAGGTCTCGACGGTTGCAGGGGGTTAGAGCGGCAGAGGGCTTGGTGGCTGGGGGTTAGGGCGACGGGGGGTGGGTGAATTCGAATTGGGAAAAAATGAAGGAAGAAAGTGAGTGCCTGATTATTAGAGGACCGAGCGGCGAAAATGGCGACGGACCATTCCGTCACCTGATATTAAATTTATTTAAAAAAATAAAAAATTAAATAAGGCAACGGAATTGGTCCATCTCCCCACCTGGCGACGATAATTCCGTCGCCCAATGTGGTGACGGCCACGTCCATCGCCCGTGTTGACGGAATGTGTTCCGTCGCCATTTCGTGATATTCTTGTAGTGACATTACTACCACAAGGTCGTGTCCCAATGCTTGGTTGCCCAAACACGATCAACAAGGGGTCTCATCCCACAACATGCAACAGCGCGTGCATGAAACACGACCCATATATCGCGCTTTGTAGCTCCTGAGAGTTGATTTCCTTCGACTGAAATGCGACTATCAAGCGTGACAGGTCGTGCCCCACTACATGGCCGAACGCGGTCTACAAACGCGACACTCTGTGGTCGTGTTCTGGGTAAAGGAATGCGATTTTTGTCTATTTTGACTTTAAATCTATTTTGACCTACTATTTAAGGAAACTCGATATTTTTAGAATGAAGGAAGAAAGTGAGTGCCTGATTATTAAAGGACCGAGCGGCGAAAATGGCGACGAACCATTCCGTCACCTGATATTAAATTTATTTAAAAAAATAAAAAATTAAATAAGGCAACGGAATTGGTCCATCTCCCCACCTGGCGACGACAATTCCGTCGCCCAATGTGGTGACGGCCACGTCCATCGCCCGTGTTGACGGAATGTGTTCCGTCGCCATTTCGTGATATTCTTGTAGTGACATTACTACCACAAGGTCGTGTCCCAATGCTTGGTTGCCCAAACACGATCAACAAGGGGTCTCATCCCACAACATGCAACAGCGCGTGCATGAAACACGACCCATATATCGCGCTTTGTAGCTCCTGAGAGTTGATTTCCTTCGACTGAAATGCGACTATCAAGCTTGACAAGTCGTGCCCCACTACATGGCCGAACGCGGTCTACAAACGCGACACTCTGTGGTCGTGTTCTGGGTAAAGGAATGCGATTTTTGTCTATTTTGACTTTAAATCTATTTTGACCTACTATTTAAGGAAACTCGATATTTTTAGAATGAGGACTCTCCTTCACATTACAAAAACCAAAACTTTTTAGAGAACCAGGAGGAAGTAAAGGAAGAAGATCATCTTGAAGATTTAAGTCATTGAAGAGAAGTTTGTCCTCATCGGGTTTACTCTTCTCCTCACTTTCTTGTATTGTTTAGGATGGATGTTGACGCGCGGTCGTTTCGCGCTCAAAATAAATTTGTAATGCTCCTATGCCCACAGCGAGCATAGCTAGTTTGTGAGTACGGGTCGATCCCACAGAGAGCTGATATGATTCCACCTTCGAGTCACCAATCAAAAAGGGGGGTTTTGTATTGTCATTGTACTGAAAGTAAATCTGCAGAAGGAAACTAAACGAAATATCAAATAACAAAAGGTTCTGGCATTTGAACTAGAATTTGGTTTAAGTGTAAAACAACTCGATCATGGGCACACTGATTTTCATACACGAATAAGTCACCCAGTTATGCAGACCGGATTCCTCTCTGCATCTCCTCATTCATCCTTTCATTTTAGGCTTAAAAGCGATTCCTCGTCAAGTAAACCCCTAACCTATCATCCACCCCCTGGTTTTCCTAAGAGATGTAAATGAATAGACAGCAGTGTGCCTCTAGACGAATCCAGATCTGTTGTGTTTACCAATTTCTCGTGTGCCCACAACAACCCATCGATTCCCTTATTACTATATGAATCAACACACAGTCATGATTCGCCAATTCAATTAATAGTGGTGTGCCCTCTATGTGTAATGAGTGATCAGCCACATTGGACATTTCAGACACACACTCACGTGGAACAGGTTCAAGAATCGACAGAAACCTATCATGCATTACTATGCCCATTTCGGCCTCACGAGTCCAGATTTGTACTTAAACCATTTTCATTGTTCAAACACCAGAAATAAAGATCTAGCCAAGCAGGCTAGACATAACTAAAATTACAGAAATTAAAAACATATATAAATGAAAACTTATGAATTTATTAGGCAAAAATCTCAACTCCAACGATGAGAAACATAAACATAATCCTAAGTTCCAATGGCTTAAGGTCTATTGGATTGTTTGTAGCTGCCTAAGCAGCATACGAAAATGAAATGCAAAAAAGTAAAATTGTAGCAATGTTTCTGACTTCCAAAAGCTCCATTTCCAAAAAATAAAACTAGCTTAAATAGTTACATTTTCGAGTTTGAGTTTCCCCAACAAACTGGGGTCTTCACTGGCTTCCGGATCCGGCGTGCCCCATCCTGATCTGTCTGGATAAGCCTTATCCAGTTTGTTGACCAAATCTCTATTTTTTAGGGATTGGCTTTATCACTTCATCTCCAAGCCTCCAACAGTCCTTATCTCATCTATCTCTTAGTTGTCACGCCTCTTAGGAGTCCAACTTATCACCAACTCTTATTCGGATATGCAACTATTATTCACGCTTCTTTCCTTCAACTGAATCCCGAAATTCACGCATGTGCTCATTCTGGCCTGTGGTTGAGTCTGTGCGAGCAAAGTGGGCACGACATCATCTGGTCAGCTTCATCGCTTTCTGATATGCCCATTCTGCTTCCCGAATGTATGATGAATACTGAAGAAGTCCCCAGTGCCTCTGAATACGGTTTATGGCGACGAGATAAACATGAATAATTTGGCATAAAATGCCCTTTTTGCTAGACTCGACCTCCGTAATGCCCTTTGACCTCAACCTGGTTCTTTTCGACTCAAAACAGATTGAAAAGGACATTTATATGGAATAAAATGCCCATAAAAATACGAAATAAATGGACTTATCAATGTTGTTATCTTCTTCATTGTATTAGCCATGGATATAGATATAGTTCGCTAGAGCCTTAGGTGGAAATGCAAGGGAAACTAAGGGTCCAAGAGGAAGCAAGGAATAGAGAAGATGAAGCCCCTATCTGGAATCTCTTTCAACTCGTTATCAATCAGGGGATGGAAAGAGGCCGACGCATCCAAGCAAATAATTTCGTACTAAAGATGTCTCTCATCTCCATGGTTCAACAACATAAATGTGTGGGGATGGCAATGGAGGATCCTAACGAGCATATTGACAAATTCATTGAGTTTAATGGAACTATGAAGCTAAACAGAGTTCCAGACGATGCAATACAACTTCGGATCTTCCTATTATCTTTAAGAGACAAGACAAAGACTTGGTACCTAAGCCAAACTCAAGGATCCATGGACACTTGGAATGAATTGGTAGCGAAGTTCCTCCATAAGTACGAAAAAAATCTCAAACTAAAGGGAAATATTACACAATTCAAATAATGGGATGACGAGAGCTTGTACGAGGCATGGGAACAACTAAGAGATATGTTGAGAAAATGTCCCAGGCATGGATTCGGGACAGATCATCAAGTATGTCTATTGTATGTCAGGTATCATCTTAAGGTGAGAAAACTTTTAGATGCTACAGTAGGAGGTTCATTATTAGCAAGAGGCCCCAAAGAAGCCATGAGGATTATTGAGGAAATGGTATCCAATTCATTCCAATGGCCAACCGAAAGAGAGAATGTGCAGATAATGAAGAAGGTAGCCGCTACCTCTAGTTCAGATGCAATTGCGCTTTTGGCGGCCTAAATATCTACTTTGAATTGGAATATTGAGGCCTTTACAACTCTAAAGCTCGAAACTTGCCACAGCTCGAGTTGTGAGGAAGTTAATTATGTGAATTAAGGGGGCTTTGAAAATCAACAAAGGCCATATAACCAGGGGTACAAGCCACACTTCGTAGGTCAATTGGGGACAATCAATATTTCCAAACTAGGGCACCACATCCTACCTTGTCCTATGAAAATCCAAACAATGCCATGCAATCACCTCCCAGTTTCTCGGTTACCAATGGTATTATTGATGAAGACAAGAAACCTAAATTGGATGATCTACTAATGGCATTCATGGGAAAACCTGAAAAATACATAAGTGAGTCACAAGCTCATGTAGAGAAGTTGAAGAACAATGTTGGATCTATTGGCACTCAAATGAATATGTTGTAGAAGTAAATGAGCCAATTTGCAACAATTTTGGGAAACCAACACCAACAAGGCAAATTCCCAAGCAACACAACCATTAACCTAAAGGATCAATGCAAGGCCATTATCTTGAGAAGTAGCACTGCCTATGAGGGTCCCACGATGCTAACTAAAGAAGATGACCAAGAGGAAAAAAGGTCAAGAGAAAAAGGATAAAGTCGAGAGGACTCAGATATTGAACCTCAAAGAAAAAAGAAAAACTAAAAGAAGTTGGGGGTGCCAATGGAAAAGAGGTGAGTACCAAAGAAACGGTGAACCCAACATTAAGAAAAATCAAAGAGCCAAGAGTGAATGTACCTTACCTACAAAGATTGCAAAAGGTGAAGAATGAAGAACAATTCTCAAAGTTCCTCGATATCTTCAGAATAGTCTAAAATAACATTCCACTTGTGGAGGCGCTTTACCAATGTCGAACAATGCAAAATTCTTCAAAGATGTGATTTTGAAGAAAAGGCGTTTGGGAGATTTTGAGACAGTCAACTTGACAGAGAATTGTAGTGCATTGCTCCAATAAAAGCTACCCGCTAAAATGAAAGACCCGGGTAGTTTCAACATTTCAATAACCATTGACCAGTTTGTTTGGAAGGTTTGTCCATGTCTCTTGTTATTATTTAAGGACAAACAACTATTTAAGTTTGGAGGAGTTTGATGAGTGCATTTTTGCACTCTTTATTTCCTGTAATTAGTATTCGAAGTTGTTAATTTATTGTGTAAACACTATAATGATCTTAAGGAATATAATTAAAGCTAAAATGGAGATTTGACTAGCGTAGGCCGTGAGAGTCAAGAAAAGATGAAGAAAATGGATCAAAATGAAACAACAAGCTCGAACGCGACCTTGGAATGCGAGTTCCTAGGGTTGCTCCATACATTGAAGCCAAACTCGACCAAAATGTTGCGGTGTAGAGCCTTCAGAGAGCTATTTTTCTTCGGGTCAAACGCAACCTCAACACGTGACTACCATAAGATCGCGTCCCAATGCTTGGCCAAGCGTGGCCTACAAACGCAATCAATAAGAGGTCGCGTCTCACAACATGCAACTACACGGGCATGAAACATGACCCATATATTGCGCTTTGCAGCTTTTGGGAGTTGATTTCCTTCGCTTAAAATGCGACCATCAAGCGCGACCTTCTCGGGTTATGCGCCACTGTATGGCCGAACGCAACCTACAAATGTAACCTCCTGTAGTCACGTTCCGTGCGAAGAAATCTAATTTTTGTCCATTTTGACTTACTATTTAAAGAAACCCAACTTTTTTGGAAGGAGGACTCTCCTTCAAATTACAAAAGCCAGAATTTTTTGGAGAACCAGGAAGAAGCAAAGGAAAAAGATCATCTTGAAGATTCAAGCCATTGAAGAGAAGTTTGTCCTCATCGGGTGTACTCTTCTCCTCACTTTCTTGTATTGTTTAGGTAGATGTTGTTATCTTCTTCTTTATATTAGCCATGGATGTAAATATGGTTGGCTAGAGCCTTAGGGCTCTAGGATGTAGTGAATCCTTGTGAAACTTTTTCTCATTTATGGGTTATAATATCTTTATGATTTGTTCAAGCTTTTATTTCCTAAAGTATTGAGTATGATGTTGTTTGAGTGGCCTTCATTTGACATCAAATATTATGATTTACATTGCTTGAGAGAGATTGTGATCATGTGAACATTCAGGATCCAGATCCATGTACTTGTGTATTTGAGAAAAGATTGAATATGTGGAAGGAATGTTGACCTTTTGGACTTTTGAAAAATGCAATCTTGGAATGTAAAAATATAATCATCCGTATTGCATCCTAATTTAGATGAGATTGAGAGATGAACCTATGTACTTCTGTGGTCTTTCAAGCTTGAATAAATTATAATTAATAGTGCTAACTCTAGATTAGAGCAATTAGAGCAAGATGCCCATGTCCTAGAGTCTTTCCTATTCCTTTATTTTACTCTAAGTTCCCAAGATTGTGTGATTCTAAATTGTGTTTGGGTGTTTGATTTTATTTGTTGTTTAAATTCATTGTACGAAATCAAACCTTATCTCGAGAGTCTAGATAATTCAATATTTGAAGTTGTGATAATTGGTGTTTTTAATTTAGATATAATTTTCCCTAAGGATCGACTTCGTTTCATCATATTCTACAAATAGCTTATACACTTGTGAGTATGATGTCAGTTTAAAAATAAAACAAAAGGAAAATATGCATCACTTGCATATTCGACTCAGAATTCTTCATTCGGCCCTATATCTCCATTGAAGATCCAGTACTACTGTTCAAAACTTGTTTTAATTATCAAATTAAATCCACAAATATGAACGCTAGCTAGCTAGACGCATAAAACACAAAGTCGTCCAAAAAAAGTTCCATCCAAATGACTCCTTTAATATGCAACTAATGTATTATTTTATATAATCGAAATGGGTTGGGATCCTCTATTTCAACTTGTATTCTGTCTAATATTCCAATAACTGAATTTCCATCATGTGTATTTAATTTTCAGTAGATAATTATTAAAGTTTTGATGTACACATAATAGAAAACCAAGGTTGAAAATGAGTTGAGATGCAAGTCATAAATACACAGTGCATGGGATGGGACACCAGGTTTTGTTGCAGGTTTCATATTCATGAATCATGAAAGTCCTCCTTCTTTATTGCAAGATAAAATCTTAATTTCATCATCGCAAGATTCACATAGCTAGATACTTAATCGATCAAAGTCTTCATAAAATAGTCGATCAATACATGCGCGCACATACACCCCTCGAAACCTAAAACAAGAATTCTAAATGGTTTGACAAATTACCAAAATTTGACAAATAAAAATATCAAAAAATGTTTTTGCTTCTTAAGAAAAGTAGTTTAATTTTTTTTAATTTAAATTATTATATAAATTTATATATTAATTAAATAAAATGCAGTGTGAGTAAATATATATTACGAATAGCAATATGTGCAATACACATTAAACCATGTTCTTGAAAACTTGTCATATATAGTGGAGATGATTAAATTACTTTTTTCCCCTCAAAAAACAAAAAATAAAAAACAAGAACAAACAAAACACACACACACACACACACACAAAACTACATCTTCACTTGAATAAAAGGGTAATTCTATTCACAACCCCAAATTTTCTTTTTACAACCCTCAAAATTAATTAAAATATAAATAATATTTTTTTAATAGATTTGTCCTTATAACCCCCTACTACTTATAGAATTATAGTAGAATAAAATACAACCCCCATTGTATAACATCTATTAATTAAAACTACTAAAATAAAAATACAACCCCCATTGTATAGCCCCCACTATTTAATTATCTACTAAAATCAAATACAAACCTCACAACTTAAAAAAAAAAAAAAAAAAAAAAAAAAAAAAAAAAATCTCAAACGAATTTAAATATAAAAAATATTTTTTGTACTTTTTTGCCCTTATATTTCCACACATAAAATCCTAACAAATAAAAATAAATTCCATGTACAAAAAAAATGAAAACAAAATTTTGTTCTGCTTTTTTGCCCTTATTATTCTTCCTCTTCTCTCGATAACAAAAAAAACGAAAACAAAATTTGAAAAAGCAAAATGAATCATTCTTCCTACTATATGTTAATTCAAGTTTGCAGAATGTTTTTAAGAAGTGTTTTTTTTTTAAATGTTAAATTCATAACCTTTTCAAAAAAAAATATCATAACCTTTTCAAGTATTTCATTTTTTTCTTGTTTTGTTTTTTGGTTTTGATAACTATAACTTGAAGAAAATACTAGTTTGTAAAAAAAATTACAAACAAACCGAATCTATAGGATGTTAATTAAAATTGAAGCAAATGCCCAAGTTCGTAAGAATTGGAATTTATTCTAATGTTGGTTTTCAAGTTGTCTTCTTTTTTTTTTTGGGACAAATTGAGTTCTTGGGCTTCTCTCTCATCGAAATTAAATTAGAAGAGATGTTTAATTTTCTTTCAAATACAATGATGCATCATAAGCTGGTTAGAAAAAAAAATGTAAATAAAGTTTTTTCCAACATGAGTTTCTTTGAAATAATTTTTTTTTATTTTATTTTCAGTTTTTTCTCATCGGTTTTGTTAGGAATAAGAGAGTGAGAATTATATATTAGGGGGTTTTATTTTATTTATAAGGGGATGTATAGAGAAATAATGGAATTGTGAATAGAATCACTCATAAATTAAAGAACGATCTTACGATCTTTCAGTAAGTTGGAAATAGTACAGAGCCCAAGATCAACAAGTGTGACATTATAAATTCTTGAATTTCGTTGTAAAAAGTCCATCTAAAATAGGGCCGAGCCCAATAATCCATTAAACCAATTAATTATTCACATTTCCCCCTCATTTTTCAGTCGAAAATACTACTGTTTTTTTTTCGTACAGCTCAAAATTTATATCCGAGTTTAATTTACTTGATTAACAACCAAATGGAGCTTTAATAATCTAAACAAGAGTCAAAATCGAATGCTAGTATTATTTTTTTTTAGCAAACACGATAAGTTTGATTTCTCTCTCCATGCAATTGAATCGAACTAGAACAAAAAATTTAATTATCAAATTAATCTCAAATTGATAGCAGAATAATTAGATTATAGTTTGGGTTAAAAATTAAAGTAGGCCGATTCAAAATAACAAATGTTTTTTTAACTAAGTATCATAAGTCATGCTTTTCTATACCAAAAGTGGTGTAAAAGTCATTCATGCCCTTTTTGTCTTATTTGACAATTTCCATTTGTTTTCTCTTTAATTAAAAAGAAGCATGTGGGCCACTTTTTTTATAAAAAAAATTCGAAAATAAGAGAAATAAATATGGTTGGTGCATGCATTTAATTTGTAACAATGAAAAAAGTGTAAAAGGAAGAAACTCACGCCATTTTGAAAGAATTCTCTCCAATTCACAAAACTCACGACATTTGTAAAAAATTGACAACACGTATCAAATAAATTCGAGGTTAGTTTTTAATTTTTACGACCGTGAAGTTCTTCGATTTAGTTGGGTTTAAAATAATTTTTAAATTTTAAGTAATTTATCCACAATTTATGTTAATTTCATAATAGCTATGTTTAAGAGTTATTCAAGTTATAATATGTTTGCTTTTGTAATTTTTAATGATCCTATATGCATAAATTGTTGTAGATCAGGATATTTTGTTATATATTGAGGTGAAATTGAAGATTTTGACGATTTGAAAACATTAGTAGCATCATTTTTTTTTCAGAATTACAGAGTTATCGTGACAATATTGTCACGGTTCACAGATCTCGTGACTATAATAGTCTCGAGATCCCCTTTTCGTGACAATATTGTCACGATAACCTCCAAACGTGACAATATTTTTGGCATTCTTGGCATTTTTTTTTTTTTTGAAAAATGCCCATTTCGTGACAATATTGTCACGAGATCAACTGAACCGTGACAATATTGTCACGAATTCTATGATCTTGTGACAATATTGTCACGATATTTCAATATATTGCAACTTATTTTAATTTCCGTTTGTTGCTGATTTGCAGATGGCTTGGCAACGTATTGTTGTCCAACACAGCAGTAGATGGGAGAGATCTGAGTACGTGGACGGTGAAGATCAACTCGTCCACCTCCCATTCGACAATTTATCTCGTGATAAATTGATCGAAGAAATTCATGAATTTATGAAAACGTCTCAAACAAGCGTTAGTTACTCACTAAGTTATTTGACGAGGTCATTGGCGGGGAGGACACTAAAAGGACTCTTGAAAACGGATGTTGATTTAGCCCGTCTAGTTCAGGAGCAAGATGAGCCTGTTGTGTACGTTACCGAGAAATCACTTCAGCAAACGCCAATAGTAATGCCGTCAAATGATGTTAATGACGAACCAATTGGAGATGATAGTGGTGATGAGTTGTCTTGGGATGATGATGAGGATGATGACGACGACGAGAACTACGAGAGTGAAGTTCGGCGTAAGCAAATAGCCGAATTCTGTGAATGGATTCGCGAGCCAGGGCGTCTCGATGAGTTTGTCAACATTATCCAGCACGGTGGACCTCAGAACTTCACATCTAAGGATGCTGCTCCTGAAGCCGAGGCTCCGAATGTAGAGATTCCTCCTTTAGGACACTGGTCTATTCATGTGGCCCATGTTGACGATGCACTAGCAGTGGTACATGACGACCCACCACAGACAGATAGTGATGTGATAGTCGAGGGGAAGACATTTTTGGAAAAGAGAGACTTGATGATTGCTGTTGGAAAGTGGCACATGGAGCGTCAAGTGGAATATTCGATCTCTCGATCCAGCAAAAGTCAACTCACAGTCATCTGCAAGCAAAACGAGACCTGCCCGTTTAAATTAGTGGCTAGTTCTAAGGGTGGTTTGTGGATGGTGACTAAGTTAGAGGACAATCATACGTGTCGGCTGGACCTGACACGTATTGCACCACGGAAGTTATCGTCTCGGGTGATTGCTGATTTATTTAAAAAGAGAATCCTAGATGAGGGTTCAATCCTGAGGCCGAGAGCAATGATAGCTGAGATATTGAGGGAGTATGGCATTGAGGTTGAGTATAGTGTTGCTTTGCGAGCTATGAATATAGCAATAAAGATGGTTTATGGGTCTCACGATCAGTCCTTCGCGGTGTTGCCTGCATATTTGGAGATGCTGAAGAGGTCCAATGCCGATACACATTATAACTTGCAGACCGATCGTGATGGTCGTTTCTTGTACGCATTTGTAGCTCTAGGAGTTTCTAGAGCGGCATTCAGCGTGTGTATACGTCCTATTGTCGTCATTGATGGCACTCATTTGAAAGGAAAGACCAAGGGCATCATTTTCGTCGTTGTGACGAAAGACGGTAATGAGCAGTGTTTCCATCTTGCCATTGGTGTTGGTCCTATTGAGAATGATGCAGCCTGGACATGATTCTTGACCGAGTTTAAGAAGGCTTTCGGAGATCGTGAAGAGTTGGTGATAGTTTCGGACCAACATGTGAGCATCAAGAATGCTGTTAAGGCAGTGTATCCTAACTGCTCGAATAGTTCGGGCCCACCACTGATCACGTGGAATACTTCCCTAATTACACTCATATTGTCCTTCCAGTATAAATTGATCCCGCACGTGATGTTCTGTAAAGCCTCTCTCCTCCACACCCAATCACGCTATTTTTTAAATAATATACAAAAAATTAGCGATAAATAATGCAGAAATAAAACAAATATAATTAAATTAAAAATAATTGGACATGATATAGATACCTACATGCTGAGAATTTACCAATGATTGAGAAGAATAATTAATTATGAAATAAAAATGCAAGCACAACCGAATTTTCTAAAAAAAATATATCTACATTTCGTGAGAATATATTGACACGAAAACAGTTCTCGTGAAAATATTTTTACACGATATGATGTTTCGTGTGAATATATTGACCCGAAAACTACTGTTTCATTTTCTACACGATAGAGCTCTCGTGAGCATATTTAGACACGAAAACAGGATCTCGTGTATATATTTTATCCCGACAACATGACCGCGAGAAAATAATCTCACGAAAACTGTCAACATTTGAAATTTCACAACAACAATTCACGAATTTGATCCACACCATTCCACCGATTTCCCAAGATCCTAACATATTATCAGATTTAAATTCCCAACAATCCACAACACAATACAAATACCCTAAAATTCACCATATTATCATATTGAAATTGACAAAAATTTACAAATTTCGACAACCATAATTTCCGCCTAATAGAGCATGAAATCGTTTGAGTTTAGAGCCCTAACCTGTTGAAATTCGACAGCCCAAGGCTCCAAATTATCCATGGATCAAGATCGGCTCTCGTGAGTGTTCGCTCGGGTTTTCGTGAGTTTTTCCCCGTCAATTCGTGTGTATCTTGGCCAGACTTTTCGTGAGTTTTTTCTGAAGATTTCGTGAATTTTTTGGCTGTGAAATCATGTGTATGTGGGCATATATTTCGTGAGTTTTTTTGGGCAAATTTCACATATTGCTACTCGTGAGTTTTTTTGGCTGTGAACTCCTGATTTTTTTTGTTTCACAAATCAACTTTAGGTTCAAATCTCAAGTTAGTCAAATGAATATTTTGACTGGACAGATTGCTACTCGTGAGTTTTTTTGCTTGTGAACTCGTGAGTTTTTTTGGTTTCACAAATCAACTTTAGGTTCAAATCTCAAGTTAGTCAAAGGAATATTTTGACTGGACCCACATTTAATAAGGGTATTTTAAACATTGTAAAAAAATTTAAATAAAAAAGCATGAGTTAAAAAAGTTGGCTAGAAAAGCATTTCTTATTTGGATTTTGAATAGTTGGGTCCATTTACACTTATAGTTTTAGTCCTATATATTACTCTATTTTTGGACTGAGAGAGAGAGAGAGAGAGAGACCCTAAGTTACACTTTTGGAAAAATCGGCCTACATTCCAAAACGCTCAAATATTTAAAGTGGAAAAGGCGCACTAGCGCTTTCGCATATGGAAATCTCAAGTGAGATAAAAATTTACTTTTTTCGCTAAATGTCCTTTCTTCTTTTTCATTATTAAATTAATAAATAATGCATAAAACTCCATTTTATAATAATTGGAGGGGCTGTGTCACCCACTTATTAAATCTTTTTTAACTACACCACTTTTCAGCGGCACTTTGTTAATTATCATTAATTAGTTCAATTAACATTTTCATCGCAAAGCAAATATGAACACAAAAGAATTTTGAGCTTGAGTGCCGACTAGGCTTCAATTTTTTATTTTTTATTTTTTATTTTAATTTCCTTCTCAATTACTTCACTTCTAAGTAGGTATGTAGTGTACGAGAAATCCAACAATTGACACGAATAAATCTTTAGCTTAGTGTGAAATATTAAATATGTTAAACATTGTGTATGTTTGTGTGTATTTGATCCATATATATATATAGATAATATTGAGAAATCCAATTTTGTAGTCTATATAGATTTATTTATTTGGGTGTAAAAAATCTTTATTTACTCTTTGGATCAGTATAGTGATCAGTATCTATCTTTGGTTTTAAGTAATTTATGTTGACTATATTCATGGTTTATTTTAATCACGTTGAGAACGAAAAATGATAAAACATAGTTTTATGAGATTCAAGTTTGAGGTTTAATTTAGGGAAAATGTCCAAATTAGCCCCTAAACTATTTCCCGATGTGCATTCTAATCCTCGAACTAATTCTGGTCCCAGTTAGACCATTTAACTATTAAACTCGATCCAGTTAGACCCTTCAACTACCAAACTCACCAAGTTAGGCACTTCCGTTAGTGACACTCCTAACGCAATAAATAAATGGATCTTTTAAATTATAATTGAACTTATTTATGGAAGTAAACTTCTTTGTTGTTTTAAATTGTTGAAGAAAAAATTAAAAAAGATCAAAATAAACTTCAAGGAATATATGTATTAAACTAAGAATAAATTATTGAAGGAAAGATTGAAAAATAAAGTTTTGAGCAGCAATGAAAAATAGAGAGAACATGAAGAGAAAATAGAAAAAAAATGGAGAGGATTAATTTAGGGAAGAAATATTATGAAACCATCTAAATCTCTCGAAAAATCCCAACAAACAACCAACTTAATGTAGATTTAACAGCGTTAGGAGCGTAACTGACGGAAGTGCCTAATTGGACGAGTTTGATAGTTGAAGGATTTAACTGGACCGAGTTCAATAGTTAAAGAGTCGAACTGCAACCAAAATTAGTTTAACGGTCATAATGCATCCCAGGAAATAATTTAAGGGCTAATTTGGACTTTTTCCCTTTAATTTATTACTTTCTATTCAGATTGAATCTTGAACATAAATTAAGAAATTTAGTGATTTTTCTCAATATTCTAAGAAATTTTGAAGGTAATTTGGTCTTTCTAACTTTTTACCCCACCAAATTCCTCATAGGAATGGACACTAGTTTCCCAAATTTATAATTAATTTTTATTATTGAATAATCGCATGCTATCTTTATTTTTCCAATTTTCATTTTTAAGTAGTAGCACACTCTATTATTGCAGAAGATGGAGCAAAACAAATACTGTATCACACACACGCACACTCTTATTTTGAATTCTCATCCTTACAATTTTTTCAGAGTGGATTTCTCTATTTTATTTGATTATAATGAGGTTCTTGTACGATCAACTTGGTTAAAATCAAGTTCATTTGATTTTAACTAAATTTATAGTACATAAGCCATAATTCAATAAAAAAAACACAAAATTAAAAATAGAATTTTTAAATAAATAAATAAATAAATATTGAAAAAATCAATTAAATAAAAATCAATATTAAAAAAAATGCCATTTGCCTTTTATTAATTTAAAAAATTAAAAATAAAAAATAAATAAAGTAGAATAATATCTTTAAAAAAAATTATTTAATTGATTTTCTATTTTTATTTATTTATTTTTAAAAATTAAAAAAAATTAAAATTATTTTATTTAGTTAAAAAAATATTAGAATTATTTTAAAATCAGGTCCCTTCTATAACTCAAACTCTAATGGAAAGTAACACAAACACTTGATTTTAACTAAATTGATGCTACAAAACTTTTAGCGCATAATCTATTGTAATTTATCTCTCTTATATAAGTTGCGAACTACATACTGCTCAAAACACTATCACAAGTAGTAGTGGGGAGTTTATCTTCACAAATAAATCATTTTAACATAATCATAATTAATATTCTATGTTATTGTTTTTGTAGTGATTGGAGAGAGAATATTTATATTTTAATTCTACTAACTGAATCATGTAGCATTGTTGAGATGATAATTGGTTTATTTATAATCTCTATTGGTTTATTAATTAAAGTTAATTAATTACAAAAGAAACCATGGATGATTAGACAGGTTTATCTATCTTATTTTATTGCTTGTGTTTATCAATTAGCTAGAGTTAAAATAACTTAGAAATGAATTACGCTGTTTTTCTGTACTTGGAAATATTTCTAAGAATTGCCCAATATAATTTTAATAAAATAAGAAGAAAATAACATTTTAAGGTGAGTGGGAGTACTGATCTACCCATAAAATTGATATATTAATAAGAACAAAAAGTCTTTAGTTTTATTTACTTACTTTTAAGTTATTAATTAATGTAAAAGATTAAAGGCTGTGTAAAAAGCTGTAAAAAAAGTGCTTTATATCACAAGAAAGTGAAGTCCCTACTCCTGTCTAATCAAACTTCTAATGGGAGTGATTGAGAGCATAAATAAGTTTAAATAGAGAAAAGTGCAAGCTTTACATTATGCTCATGCTCAATTTTCTGTCTTATATATATAGTTTTGTCAATGTGAAAGTGGAAATAATATTTTCATAAAAGCCCCATTTATCTTTTTTTTTTTTTAAATACTGTTTACAAAAGAAATCAAATTGATGTTTCGAAAATTATATATTACTTTTCACTTATGCGATCGCCACTCTACTAACAATGACTCAATTTCTTGATGTTAGATTTAGAAATATTATTGAGAGTAAATTAATGATATATTGTAGGCCTAGTATGAGACAGAGCACCTCTGACAGATACATCTCTAATTATATCAGGTAAGTTTGTAATAACAATTTACACTTCATTAATTATAGGAGAATTGTCAATTATATTTAGGACCAGAACGATAGATTATCTATTAATTCATGATCTCAAAGATGAAAACTATTGATTATCTATCAATCCAGAACCTCAAAATCATGCATTTCGATTTATTTTTTTTATTTTTAATTATTTTTAACAAATTGTTTATTAATTTAATAGATAATTAACAAATGATTTTTTTTTGTTGAAAAAATAATTAAAAAAATAAAAAAGAATAAAATATATAATCTTTGGTCGGAATCCTGGATTTATAATTTTCATCTTAAAGTATTGGATTAATATTTTTCATCTTTCGGATCCAGAATTGATAAATAACCTATCTTTCAGATCTTGAATTGATAAACCTCTTTAATTATACGTAGAGCGAACATCTCGATCTACCATCGAAATGTTTGAATCAACTAGCTGCCGAATAGGGATCTCAATTTAGCTCGAAACTGATGGGTTGACCCGAATAGACCAAGAAAAATATAGGGTTAGGGCAAAAAAATTTCAGCCCAAAAAAAATAAAAATTTAACCGAACGGGCTGGCCCGGTCAGGCCGTGGGTTGGCCCGTCGGGCTGGCATGGCAGTCAACGAACGGTCGGAAGTGTTGGAAAGCTAACTCAATTATCTTTCCATCCATATATCATGCGTTTACAGATTCCAAGTACACTAAGAGTTATGAATTTTTAAAGTTACGGCTAATAGTAAACGAGTCTCATTCAATGATGCAATTTTCATTAAATGTTATATTTTCATTTTTGACATACATTATTGCATTTATCAATGTTATAAGGACTATAAGTAATTAATATGATGTATAAAATATGTTTTTTATTCATTTGTTACTTCTTGAATGTCAAGACCTTTTCACTTTAATTTGTTTTATTATTTTATTTTATTTTTGTTTAAGAAATTATCTTTCACTCATTATTTATCTACTATTATACTAGCATGACCCACCATGCGATGCACGGATAAGATAAATAATTAAAGCATTCAATCTAAAAGATATGTGTGTGCGTGTGTGTAACAATGTTAACTTTTTTCCACAAATAATAATAAACAATGTTAAGCTTTAATTGTATTTTTATTGATGTTTAATTATTTTTTAATTTAGATTTTGATTAGTCTCACAGATCTTGACATGTAACTTTTAATATTCTCACATAAAAATAATAATGTGTAGTAACGAATCTTATAGACACTTGCAAAATTTACCCAAAATGAGTAAGGGAATTAGCTACTTAATGAGTATCGGCACAAATACGGGTAATTACACGTTTTTATGCTGACGGATACATTAGAGTCCAACTCGCCCCGTACCCACGCATATATAATTATTTAACTAATTATATAAGTTTATTATTATAATTATATTGGTGGAGTTGATCAATTGTATCATAATATTATATTTCATGAAGATCTCATAGTATTGTTATGTTTGTAACTTTTTATGTATTGTCTTATTTTCACGAATGATCCTTATATTATACTTTAATTGAACTATGATTTAATTTTAATTACTTTTTTAATAAATAAATTATATATTGAATCTTATTTTTAGTACTTTACTACTAAATTAAATGTTAAATAATACATTTCATAATAAATAAATCTGTATGGTTAATCCATAAAGAAAATGTGACAGATAATTGTTAATTATTATCAGAATATATATTGAACATACAAACTAAACACAAACAAAATTTGAACAATATAAAATATTGAACTGTAATTTACTAATTTATATTATTCATTCCTATATTGCTAATTTGATTCAACATGGAATAAATAAATGTTTTTAAAGTATATACATATATATTTTTTAAATATACACAAAAAAATAACTATATATAAGTATGTTTGAATGATAAGTATTATTAAATTTGTCAAAAAAAAAAGATATTACTGATTTTCTAATTACATAGAAACAAACTATAATCCATATTAATAGTAAAAGAATATGATATTGAGAACGTTATAAAAAGAAATTTTATATTTTTTCGTTTAAAAAGAAGAATATTTCATTACTCGATCTCTATAGATTTACATTTTCTTGTTAAATATTTTTTTACATATTGGAGATAAATATTAATATGTTTAAAAATATTTATAGTTATGTCAGACATAGAAATAATTAAAAATTATTATTGGTCCATTTTTTGGAATTTATAATAATGCAAGTGGTCATATTAAATAATGAAAATCTTCACTAAAATGTCTCGTGCATTTTTTATAACACAAAAAATTATATTTTTATTGGTATTTGATTATTTTAAATTCGATCTAACCAATTTACAGATCTCATGACCCATAACTTTTAATATTCATACATACCACATACTGTAAATAGATTATATTATAAAATGAAATATTTAAAATCACAACTTGAATAGATCTATATTTGATGTCTTTTATCTATTTGATTATTTATTATGTATCAAATAATTTACTTATTTAAATATGGATAGTGTATGAAATAATTTAAAATAGTGTATTACAAATATGAATAATAATTTTATATTAACTTTAATTTTATATGATTGATTGGTGAGGATCTCATTTTCATGAGTTTGTTATTAATTATTGCATTCACTATATATCTATTTATGGATATACAATTATATATTTAAACTATATAAATTATAATATCCTAAATAAAATAAAAAATAATTTTATTAATTATTTATTGCATATGGTTATTACAGTATATCAATTATTTACTGGGTGCATATTCAATATTTGAGAGTATCATCAAAATATAAAAATAGAAAGATGAAAATATGAAAGGAATAAAACAAATTAAAAGTAAATAGAATTAATAATTTATTAACCATTCTAAAATTACCTAATCATAATTCCAATCATTCCCAAGTAGTTGTAATAGTTTTAAAAATATAACTAAGCATAGTAAAAATTAACAAAAAACTCTTATCAATTTCTAAATCATAAAATCGAAAGGAGAAGTTTTTTGGATTTCCGACTTCAAATCTTCTTGTCTAGAACCTCGATCTTCAAGTTTATCTTCAATTTTACTTTAACACGTGATTGTTTTCTCTTGGCTATGTATATATCACACTGTATACAAATCTTTGTCTTCAAACTTATACATTAAATTCCATTAGAAATCCACTCCAAACCCATCAAAAAATATATAAAAAAATGACACAATGGAGATGACATATCCGCATAAAAATATTTAATATGCAAAACTATAACAACTCTATAATTCTTCTCTTATTTGTATTGCTTATGTGGATATGATTATTTTTCTATCTGTCAAATATATCATAAATGATCTTATATTCAATTTTTCAAAAAAAATAAAACAATATACATATATGTGTGTGTATGTTTAATACTGGAGGAAATATATTTTTCTATGATTATAAATATGCACCAACCTTTAATGAAATGTGAAAAATGAAGTCATTGATTCATTCATATGTGATGCAGGTTCTTGATGCTATAAGATGAATCAATTGCAACATGTATGTATCTTGACATTAATTAAAAACATATTCATTAGTAGTATTTTTCTTACATAGATACTACTGCAAAACAACATCAATAGAAAAAAAAAACGACTAAACAATAGGAGCACACATTGAAAAGAAAAAAATATCAACTAAATATTTAAACATATTCGAAAAGAAAAATGTACCTATGCTATATATATTATTCCGATTACTTAAGGATGGAATATTATATTATTAAAATTTATTGACTTTCCTAATTATAACATATTTATCTATAATTATCTAGTCAACCTAGAATCCGGGAATAAAATTATAGAAATATATAATTAAAAGATATGATTAATACAATTGCACAATGGATTCAAATCTATATTAATAATAGGATCAATATTATATATAGTTGTCTAATACATATCTCTATGTCTACAAAATAAAACATTTTATACCATAATTAATGTGTAATTGTTATTATCATATTAGATGCAAATCATGATTTTATATTCTTTTATATATTAAGATTTTAAGTGGATCCATTAATTCAAATATTGATATGAATTTTAATATCTCGTAATTGTGTACTCTATATATATGGTTAAAAGAAATATTATATTGAAAATAAAATATTTATTCATAAGATCAATATTATATATATATATATGTGTGTGTGTGTGTGTGTGTGTGTGTGTGTGTGTGTGTGTGTATAATATATGTCTATCAAAAATTGGCATAGTGGAGACATAGTGGATTCGGCAAAAATTGGCAGAGATTTCATGTGATCGGATTTTGTATGTATAATATTTAATTGTATATCATCAATCTATTATATAATATAATGGATTCAAATTTATATATAATAATAGGATCAATATTATATATAGTTGTCTAATACATATCTCTATGCGTACAAAATAAAATATTTTATACCATAATTAATGTGTAATTGTTATTATCATATTAGATGCAAATCATGATTTCATATTTTTTTATATATTTAGATTTTAAGTGGATCCATTAATTTATTGATATGAATTTTAATATCTAGCAATTGTGTACTCTGTATATACGGTTAAAAGGAATATTATATTGAAAATAAAATATTATATCATAAATTGCTAATTGCGGAAATAACATTTAGGCGGGAAAACTAACTTTTTCTAATTACGGTCACGGTTTCGTTATTATATATTATATAGATAGTATTGATGTTTTAAATTATTGAAATTAGATGATTTATCATGTTTTCAATAATTTAATTTTATATATATTCTAATTTTCTCGTTTGTTTAATATATGAGAAAGAATATAAATATATACGTAATTTGAAGCATCAAATTTCTTTAAAATAAAAAAATAGTGTAATTCCAATATTTATATCGATGATTGAGCATAGTTATTGTGATGTAATTTGAAATTATTATTTTTGAAAAAGTAAACTAAGGTTGAACATTATTATCATGAAATGTACATAATTTTGATTTTTTCTTTATTACTCGGATGTTCTTAGTGTGTGATGTTAATTATATTAGTTTTACCCTTTTTATTTTCTCATATCTTTTTTTACTAGCTAATTATTTGTCATGTTTTAAATTATTTAATTGTATAATATTATAATGTTCTTATTTTTTTAATAAATAATGAAGACTTTAAAATTGAAATATGAACATGATGTTGAAAGATCTTCAAATATTATTGTTGAAGTAGAAGAAGATTGTACTTCAAATTAAATTGGAGATTGAGCTATAATTAGATTTATGATTTAGTATGAAATTATTATTTTTGAAAGAACAAATTATGATTGAAAATTATTGTAATTTATCATTTCATGTAACATTGATTTCTTTATTTGATGCACTATGATGTTAATGAAATTTTATATTGGTCATATTTTTTCCATTTTATGTTATTTTTCGTGTATTTATTTATTTCAAGAATAAGAGATGGTGATCATTTTTTATAATTATCAAGATATAATTTATACATGTGAAAAAAATTCGTTAACATGTCGGCCCTAACCAGAAAACCGAAAGGTTAGGGTTGGGGTTAGGACTAAAAATTTTCAGCCCAATTTTTTTTTTAACCGAATAGGCCCGAACCGAATAAACCCGAAACCGAGTAGGGTTGGTCCGAAACCAAACAAGTTGGCCCGATTGACATCCCTACTGCCGAATATGGAGTATTATATTGCTAAACTTTGTACTTTATTTATACAATATTGTCTATTATGTCAATATATCGTGCTTCACGACTTTGAATTCCAACATAACCTAGATTGAAATATTCTTATTGGCCCCAAAGTTTATATTTTGATTCTCAATCTTTTTTGTCAGATTGATGCAATAAAATGTCTTAATCGAATGTACATCTGCATGCATCATTTCTCACAATGATTCTTGATTGAAAATAAAGTATCATTGTGTTATTAAAGAAAAGGGAATAAAAGGTCTTGCTTGAAGTAATTTATATAATTGGAGGGTAGCCAGTGGCAACAATAAATCAGTGTGACATGTGATGCATGATATAAGATTTTAAGACATGACAAACCTTGAGACACATTATTGCAGAATCTATATATATATATATATATATATATATATATATATATATATGCTAGCTAAAACTGGAGTAGTTAATCGATCTTCAATTATGTTCAAACAAACAAACCATGGGATTATGACTAGGAGATTTGACTAATTTGATTTTTATGATCCATATATAATCATTCTTATAGATCTGGGATCAATCATTGCTGTCATTTTTCAGTGTATATATATTGTGATGATAAATATCTTAAGAGTGTCCTGCAACATTGAAATGATATGATACACACACACATATTATATACAGGTATATGTATACACCAATACTTTACATCGTAGGGTAAAAATCTATCTTGCGCAAAATTCCCTTGTTATTTTATAAATTTCGTATTAGGCAAAAAGTTTAGCATCTAAAACATTGAACTATAAAAGATAGGAAAAAATCAGTTCAGATTTCATATTGTGTTTTGCTATTAAACTTTTATTTTTAATAATATCTATTATAAAATAAAAGTTATTTATAATATAAATAATCAAATTCAACAATTAACTTTCAACGAAAAAATGTATAAATTCTAATTATGATATAATTAATCATAACAATGAATTTTTAATTGAAAATTAAATGCTACTCCATCCGTTTCATTATATGATTGTCGTTTTAACTTTTTTATTTTGTGTCAAAATGTTTATTGGTTTATATATTTTCTCATTCTTTCTCTCAAATTTAACCCTATCCCAAATCTTATTTTAGGAAAATATAAGTTAATAACATTTTATGTCATATATGAGGGATGGGTACATTAGTCCATATAATTAATTCTTAATTCTAGATAAAAAAAAAACTAAAATAACAATTAAAATGAAATGGGGGGAGTAAAAAATAATTATAAACCCTAAATGGGGTTTGAGGAACTTTGATTAACAATTGTAAAATTAAATGAACGTGCAAAAAATTAAAATTATAAGAAAAATTCATAATTTGAAAGTATAATTAACATGGATTGAAACATAGAGAGTGCAACATGAAATCTCATGTGGAAAAAGAACGAGATCAAAATTAAGATAGATCTAAAAAAAATTAACTGCATCAATTAAAACCTATGGCAGGTTTCATGTACACTAAGTGCACATCAGACGGGAAAAATCCATCAAAATCAATATTAATCATAGCATTAAAAAATATCACTCAAAAGTTCAAAAGTATCACTTGTATCATTAAAAAGCAGTATTGCAGAAGTCTAGGTGGCGCCCATGCAGCGTCTAGGCGCTCGACACTACCCCTCCGAAGCGAAAACCCTATAATCGGCCATCTTATGCTAACTACCTGCCTAGGCAGAATTGTTCGGTGGTTATGCGACCGAGTTCGGTATAGGCGGCCAAATTTCATCTTTTTAATTTTTTTTAATATAATAAACGGTTATTGTGTCGTCATGGAATATCTGAATGTTTGAACTTTGAATGTTGATTTGTTTCGAATTTGGTTTCATTTGAACTTTGAATATTATTTTGTCATGAACTTTGAATAATTTAAACTTCCAATGTTTGTTTATTTTAGATTTTGGATGATTTAAACTTTAATTGATATTATTTGGAATGTTAAGATTTATGAATTTATACATGATTTTTTTTCATATTTGTTAAGAAATATATAAAATAATAAAATAAAAAAAATGCCTAGGTCCCGTCTAGGCGCCCCAGGTGCTAGACCCCCCTCGACCGCCCAACTAGCACCTAGTGCCTTCTGCAACATTGTTAAAAAGTATCAGCTAGAAAAAAATAAAAATAAAAAAGCTCTCAAAATCAGTATCAATCTAAATATTAAAAAATATCACTTAAAATTTAAAAAGTATCACTTATATCCCTAAAAAGTATCACTTGTTTTGACGATTTTTTTTATCAATGCGTTCACCGTCTGATGTGCATTTCATGTACAAGAGAATTTGTGTAAAACCTAATTAAATCATTTAACCAAACTTACAAAAATGCCCTTATGGACGTGGGATCCACTTTTTTTAAAAAAAATCTCCCTTAAAGCCGGGGTTTTCTGACCGGAATGTCGATGAAAAATCAAGAAAAAGGTATTTTAAACTATCAAAACCAAAATATATAACTGAAAAAATTAGGAGAATTGTCAATTGAGAGAACTAAAAGATGGATAATCTATTAATTTAAAATATGAAAGATGAAAATAATCAATCTAGAATCTGGAAGATGAAAATTCTCAATCTGAGATCTTAAAAATCACGTATTTGGATTTCTTTTATATTAATTATCAACTATTTTTTATTAACTGTCTATTAAATGTAATGAAGAAATAATTTAAATAATTAAAAAATTTAAAAGCAATAGAAACACATGATTTTGAGGTCCTAGCCATATTGATAATTTTCTTCTTTCAGGTCCTCAATTGATAGTTTTCATCTTTCAGGCCGTTAATTGATAAATTACACATCTTTTGTCACCAAATTGACAATTCTCCAAAAATATAATATGTTTACGGAAATAAGTATATATTTTGACAAATTTTCGTAGCCAAAATGCCTACTTTAAAAAATTAACAGGAAAAAACAATTATATTTCTTAGTTGTTTCCAATGTCATAATGCACAAGGCTAATAAAAAGTCAACCCCTATATATGATTAATAGCAATATTCCTTGCTTAGTTGACATGTTTAGATGAATGTGAAAAGTCGCAATATAATTTATGTATTTTTTTTCAATTATAAAAAATAAATTGCAACATTCTTTGTCACCACACCAATCTCTAATCCTTTCTTTCCTCACATGCTGCATCTTTTGATTCAAGTACAAAAGGCTTCATGGTGAAGTTGTATGCATTTTTTTTCTTAATTTATTTTTGGTTGTACCTTTAATGATTGCACTTACACTTACTCTATTTTCTTGTATTATTTTATCATGCATGCTTTATTTATCAAAATCCTTGTTTAAGTACTTCCAAAGTAAGCTAGTAATCTTCTTTAAACTTAGCTAATCACCCTGTATATTTTAATCAACCTATTAATTAATAATTATAACTATAATTAAGAAGATCGTGTAACGTGATTGTACTCAAATATACTTTCCGCCCCATTATTTTATTTTATTTTGAAAACTTAAGAAAAGTAAATAACTAATGACCAAACATTGCTTATGAGCTTATAAAAGTCAATATTAGTCAAACAGATAAAACTGCGCGTGCAGTAATGGAAATTAGGCCGGCCAGCCAGTAATTACTGGTCTATAACTCTAGTAATTACTATTATCATATTTTATGCTTATTTTAGATAAGCTCACATTTCACATATAATATGAGATTATTATAGTAATGATGCATTTAGTATACCAATTAAATAAACTGCAATAAAAAATGGAAAAAAAAAATCGTGCGCGGTAAGTATGGTCATATTATATATATTAGTACTTGTTTGATGTACGGTTCGAAATTCACAATTAAATAAATAAAAAATTATTAATAATTTATAATGCCTATGATTTTTTTTTATATATATGTAAAAGTGGCTGACTTAATACATATAAAATGTAAATTATCAGATTAATCATGTTATATGATGAATAACTTAATTAAAACGTGACTAATTGCTAAATAACACAAACTCTGCGAAATTTTCTATTAAATAAATGCAAACACTCTCGTCAGACCGCCTAATGGGCCCTTACAATTAGACGGGCGGACTCACCCCAACCCATTCCCAAAAACAAAGCAAAAAAAGTAAGTGGAAAAAAAATAGCAAAAAAATTATTACTCATAGCATTAAAACATATAACTCGTAATTTGAAAAGTATCATCCATACTACTTGTTTATATGAGTTTATTAAATCTCAATTAAGGTTTAATATATCTAAAGTATGGTTTATTATTCTCAATAAAAGTTTATATTTAATTCGAAAAAATTAATTGTCGAGCGTAGAGCACGAACTCATACGTCAACATCAGGGCATCAAGCGAGTATACTGCGTGGGTCACTGGACCAAAATAAATAAATTAAAATTTTAAGATTCACTAATTCCATATATATATATATTGAAAAAATTACTTGCTGAGTGTAGTGTAGAGCTCAAGCATTGGTGTCAGGCGAGTGCACTGCACGAGTCACCGAATAAAAAATAATTAAATTAATTCAGTGTAATTTTATAGTTAACTATTTTCATTTTATGCTATATATTTATTTCAAAAAAATTAATTAGACGAGGGATGTGCAAGAGCCGTCAACGATTTAGTTTTATGGTTGAATAATTTTATTTTAGAATAGATATTTTTTGAAGTAAAATAAAATAAAGTTAAAGCAAAAAAAATAAAAAAATAACTAAAAAATAAATTGGAGTACACGAACAACACTTGAAGGGTGCATGTAGGGGTGAGCAAAAGGTATCAAAAATTGAGAACCGAACCGAACCGAATTAGTTTGTTTTTTCAGTTCGGTTCGGTTCGGTTCATTTTCTAGCAAAAATTCGATTTTCGATTTCGGTTTGGTCCAGAGGGAAAATACCTGAATTGAACCGAAAAACTGAATTTATATATATTAGCAATAAAAATACTCAACTTTGTTGGACTTTATAGTTTATTCGGCTTTACTTTATTGGAATTTACACATTTTTCGATTTTATTCAATGGTTTATTGGTATTTTTTGAACTAGAATCTTGATAATTAGCTAATTCATACTTGTACAAATTTAGTTATATCAAATGAGAAATTTAAAGCAAAAAAAATAAATTAGAAAATTTATGAAAAATTTCGGTTCAAAACCGAACCAAATCGAAATATTTCAATCCAATTCAGTTCGGTTCCGATCAGAAATTCGGTTCGGTTCGCTTCTATTTTTAAAAAATTCAGTTTTCTTCGGTTTTAATATTTTCTGAACCGAACCGAACCGAAAAATCGAATGCTCACCCCTAGACGCATGTAGCACGCGCCCGATCTTAGCATCTTTTTATATATAATTTTTTTGGAATGTATCCATCTGATTGGCCTGATCAAGGAGATAGGTGCATCCAATTCTTACTTTTATTTTTAATATCATCACATAGAGTAATGCTATTTGACCACACATGTGACCGGCCATAACATTTAATTAAAGTAAAATTTCAATAATTGGTAAGTAATTAATTAATATTTTAATCATTGATTAATGTTTGTTTACTCTTATAACCTTAACTCATTTTAGGAAGTTAACTTATTATTTTAAAATTGAAAGTTTTTTATATTTTTATTTTTATATTTTTAAATTATATTTTAAAATGTTGAATTATATAATAAACAAGTTTATAAAAATAAAATATATTGTTGAATTTATTTTTGTTTCTTATATATAATTTAAAATATTTTTCTTTACTAATACTTTTATTTTATTTTAATATTTTGGATTAGATAATAATCAAATTTATTAATTAAATATATTGTTGAATTTATTTTCATTTTGTTATTTTTCTATTTTAAAAAATTGAATCACATAATAATCAAATTTATTTATACAATATATTAACTAATTTATTATATAAAATAATTTTGAATTTAGTAAGATGAGTGTAAAATATATTGTTGAAATGAAAACAAAAAATATATATTTTTTTGAATTTATTAAAAGGAGTATAAAAATTTTAATCATGTTTTTTAAGGAAAAGAGCAAATTAGTTTTTATTAACCATATGTATTTTTTTCTCCCCTTTTCATATTTAATATTTTAAGTTTTTTTTATAACTAAATTAAGTTTAATTATTTGAGAATCAATGCAACCAATTTAAGACAATTTTATATATGATACATGAGAGTTGTAATTATCTATAATTAACAAAATAATTTTTGCTGATTATCACATAATTTTCAAGTGAAATTCTTATTTATTTTGGTATAGATTAGTTTAATGTTTAATTTTTTTCGTTTTTATTAGAGTTCTTTTCATTTGAAGTTATTTTTCATTAATAAATTTGTAGAGATTTTTATGGATATTTCAAAATTTTCTAACACTATTAAGGTAACCTCTCTCTAGAATTGACTACAAGGGTACAAGTGTAAATATACATCAATCAATAATTAGAATCTTAATCAACAATTTACAAAAAATTAAAATATTATCTTAATTAAATATTATGACCGACCACACTATGGCCAAATAATATTACCCCATCACATATGTATACAAACTAATTGAAAGCAAATTGATATGTAGGCCTAATATGGTTGGCAATTAATTGATATGTAGTACCCCTTTACATTCTATTCACCCTCTACCCACTTTTTTTTTTTAACATTTGTATTCTTTTTTTTATTGCACTAATTTCCTTTTTTAGTTTTTATTAATATATTAATAATGCAAATTATGTTATTTTTAGGTATATTATTATGTTTAATTTCAATTATTATAATAAAAAATCATAATGGAATCATAAAAGATTAAAAAAAATAAATTATAAAAACATACAATTGTGGCCACTTTGAGGTTCTTTTCAATAATTGATGGTCGTGTCATGACGGGTTCGAAAAGCCGAATAAATTATATGTTGGATTTTAGGTTAAATTATTTTATAAAAAATTAGGGATGTTGAATAACACATAAATTCAAAGTTGGTGTTTTAATTGCCTACTTTTAAAGTTCATGTTAAATTTACAACTAAGCTCAAAGTTCATAACTTTTAAGATAATTAACTCTAAAAATAACATAAAATACATTACATTAAAATAAAATTATAATAAAATATAATTTATACTTTTGTTGATGTTAGTTCCTTTTACAATATAATTGTTCTTTTATATTATTAAATGTTGGTTTTATACTTAAATAAAATTTAGTTTTGTAATAAATTATATTATTTTTAATTATTATTAAACAATATTAAACGTAAATATATTTGAAAATATATATGCTACACACTAAATAGATTAAAAAAATCAATATTAGAAAGTATAAAAATGGAATATTCCATTGTAGAGTGAAATGTAGAGTTGATGGTTGGAGATATTTTTACTCAACACTACATTTTCCTCCACAATAGAGGTAGAGGAATTGTTAATGGTTGGAGATGCTCTTAGATAAGTCCATCACTACGGTTAGACTCAAACAAATGAATTAAAATAAAGTTGATACAAACCATCCTGGCCTATAACAAATTTAATGAATAAGAATTATCCATAAATTATACACTAACTTAATGTTCATATATATATATATATATAGATAGATAGATAGATAATATATCGAAGTGGTTAAATGAGAACCAATCTCAATGTGAGAATCTGTAAATTCATCCACACCACACAATTCTTTGATTCAATTATTCAGATTAACACAAAAAGTAGTGGCATAATTATTAATAAGAGGAACTTAAAAAAACGTGGTTAATGGCCATGTTTTGTTTTTGAAAAAAGAAGAGTGATATTTTCGTAAATATCAACCCACCATATATATTGCTAATATGTTAATATAACAATGTAAATTGTTACCACAAGTCCACAATTATCAGGGCTTGGCATGGTGCATGTCAACCATGGCCCCCCAAAACTTGGCACCTCAGAGATTCTTGCAACATTCCTTGTGCCAATTTTTTATTTTTTATTTTTTAACTTTAATTTATTAAAGTTAAATATAGTTATATATATGTAAATAAAATCATATATTTTCTAAAAAAAAATATTGAACAGTTGGAAGTTTTTGAAGATATATTTGGCCTTTTGTTTTATCATAAAAAGTATTTATTGTATGACCATACATTACATGATGTTGTGTTAAACTTCAAGATGCCATAAAATATAATAATGAATTTGATATTGATGTTGATGATTTATTTTTTGGATTGCAATATATTACAAATGTGTTTACTAACAAAAATAAATTCAATCACTGAAGTTCTTGAGTTTGTTAAATCTTTAGACTGTTTTCTAAATATTTCTATTGCATATATAATATTATTGACTATTTCGATTTAGCATCAACATAAAGAAGTTTTTCAAAATTGGGTGCGATCATACCAGCACTGATGCACCGGAATTCCCAGTGAGGATGACCTAGTGGTGGAGTGAGGTTGCTTGGAGACCAAATGTCACGAGTTCGAATCTCCTCAATACTACAAGTCGGGTGTGTGAATAAAAAAAAAAAAAGAAGTTTCAAAACTAAAAACAATTAAAATATATTTATGATCAACGATATATCGAGAGAGGTTGAATGAACTAGCTATTATAAGCATTGAAAAAAAATATTTTGTTAACATTATTGATGATTTTGCTTCTCAAAATGCTAGAATGTTTAAATTATTTCCATATATATATATATATATATATATTGTATATTTGGAGGTGCTGATTGTTTTTTTTTTTAAGATTGAGGAAGATGAAGACAATAACGAAAGAAATTTCAAGATACTCGTGAAAAAAAAATTGGGATCCCCCTTTTTTCGTTTTGCCATGACCCCCAAAATGTTAGGGTTGGTCATGCCAACTATGCTAGTATGGTATTTTTTGTTGTTAATATGTACGCAAAACTGTTTTTATGATGAAATACTTCAATTATAAGTCATATATGCTTAGAAAGTTAATTGATTTTATTTTTCAACAAAAAATGAATTATACAAAATTATTAACCGTGAATGAAGTTATGATTGTTTGATTGGAGGTTGTCAGTTCCTTGCAAAAATTGTCCAATATGTAACAACCATAACAACACGAACACTTGATTTGAGATATATTGTTGGTATCAACATGTTTTATATTCCATTTAGCATGAATTATGATCATATAACATCATTTATTAGCTAGTCATATTAGTACCATACCAACATAATTTGTATGTCATTTTAACATTAACTATGACTCATAACATCATCATTTATCAACCATATTAGACACTATATAAACATGATTTATATGCCATATGTATAAACCACATAAACAGGATTTATATGTCATTTTATCATTAACTATGACAGATAACAACATCATTTGACAATTTTATTTATAAATATATATTTGACCTACAGGCAACATATATGGAAAAATAATTTATATATAGTAGAAAATGACTTTCAACCATAAGGGTAATAATAACTACAAATAAATGAATAAAATAAGGAATATATACTTGAGAATTAAAATATATGTCTGAACGTCAAAAATAAAAAAAGTTTAAGAATCAAAATTCATGTGTGAATCAACATTAATCAAGAAGAGCAAGTTTGATTTGGTGCATCATTAAAAAAGAAAAACACACACAATATTGCACGCACAAAGTAGTAGGACACAACACCAGAGACATGGGTGAGTGCTCATTAATTACCTGCACTTGTTTAGTGGTTGTTTATAAATCCATGGCCACAAGATCATTAAGCCAGATTTTTTCTTCTTTTCCTTTTTCTTTCTGTTTATGGGATGGCCCCCACTAAATTCGATTTTCCAATAAATATTATTATGCATTATCTCCAAATTAAAACCAACATATTACATATTATTCAAATTTATAATGTAATTGAGCAGTATTCATTTTTGTTCACGGCCTTTAGTCAATTTTGAAGAATCAACTTTTCCATTTTAATTGCTCTTCTTAATTTGTTGACAAAAGCAAAATTTAGTATATGAGATTAGTTTTAATCAAACATAATAATTAGATAAATTTGACAGCAGGATTCAATCAGTTAATTGGTGCTTCTGCATGAGAAAACAAATAATTAGTGTGGGCCTTCCTATGATTCTTTGTCTTTTTTATTACTTCAATGAAGATTCTAAGCTTTCACGTCTTAACTTTAATTTTTTAATCTTAAATTTCCATGCTTAAATTAGGAGATTGGTATAATGGGCCTACTAATAATACTTATATATGTCATGCTTAAATGTTCTTTCATCATTATTTTGACTTAAATATCCCTCATTATCTATAAATTAAGTTTAAGTAATCATGCCTATTTCAATTCTGAGATTTTGTGGCTTTTGCATATGGCTTACTTAATTCATGGAGATAAAGATTAGTGCGAGAGTATCCCTAATTAGTGGGTCAATTTTAAATATACACCCTTTAAATTATTTTATAAATTGTAACCGTTAAATATTAGAAGTTATATATATTAAAATCGATGGGGAGAAATTTACTTATAGACGGAGGCAAAAGTTACACCTAAAGTACATAACAACATTAATTAGTAGTATAATTATGCATGCTAACAATGAAGTTTTATCCTACTATATATTTAGCAAAAATGCAATAGGAAAGCAATTAAATAAGTTGCGTATGCATGCTAAATTGATAGAGTAAACATAAATCAGTCAATGAGTTGAATTTATAATAAAACCACATAAATGTTTGAAAATTGTGGTACATAAATGGATGGGCTTCAAAAATCAAACATAATATATATGCACATATATTGATGCATGTAGCTAACATTTGTAAGGCACAGAAGAATTTAGAGGGACCATCTTAATAAATTTGAGTTGGGGTGGATGAAAGGAGCCTTCAAACATGGCCCCCTATCAACCAAAATACCTTTTAGCTACTTGGTTTTTTTAATTTGTTTTATGCCATATCAAATGAGTGGCCAGCAACACCATTTAGTGGGCCTCAAAACTACAAACAAATTAGCTTTCACCTTCACAAACTCCATCTCTTTCTCATTACCCATTACCCATTACCAATTCAATTCAATTACATATATATATATATATATATACACACACACACACACACACATATGTTCATACACAAACATGTAGAGTAAGATACATATACACACAGCATCTCTATAGGCCTATCTCCCTAGCTAGGCTACTAGCTAGATTCTCCTCAAACCTAGTTCCCAATTGAGAGGAACAAGTATAAAATTTTATAGCTATATTTGGTATTAACTTTTTTGACTTATTTCATCCCATTATAGTTTTGTTACTTAACTAGGAAACCATTCTTTTTTAGTAGGATGCACTTGCCCTGAAACTCTTATTGGATGCATTCATAATTGTAATCTTAGTTAGTACAAGATATGAGATAAATATATAAAATATAAAAATTTTGAGGTTTTTGTCAATGTTCTTTGTAAATGTTTAATTTTTTTTTTCCTTCGAAAATTGTCATTAACTTCTCTATAATAAATCACATGTGAATAAAACAAAAAAAAAAGGATATATTTGAAAATATAATAAAAATAAAGGTCATTTTAAAACTTTTATACAGGGACCATTTAAAAACAAAATAAACTTTTTAATTGTTCTTTGATTAGTCCTTTTCATTTTCTCCAAAAAATAGTGGTCAAACACCATATTTGATATTTGATTTTCATGCAATTTTGTAGATTACTTATGTAAAAAATGGCGGCTGCATCCTTATGTTGCACGAATACGTACGTTATGTAAATCTACATATATAATTGAGAGAGAACTGGCTAGCTAGTCAACAATTACACACACACACGCGCGCGAATGTATTATAATGAGTAATGTATTTCGTGTGAAAACTAGAAACGATGTTTATTCATTATGATTTTATAGTTTACTTTATTGTATTTTAGTGTTATTAGCACTAGCACTAAAATACAACAAGATGAACTATAATTTAAAAAAAAATAGCATTAAAATATGGAGTAATAAAGTAAGCTATAAAATCGTAGTAAATAGGTACCGTTCCTAGTTCTCACACGAAAACTAATACCTATTTGAACCAAATCCTATATATATATATAAATATATATCTAGAGAATTGTCTAATATACTACATAATAATCAAATGTTTTTTTTTCATTTTTTTGAGTTTGAGAAAGGGGAACAACAATGGCAGATCTAGTCAAAAATATTTAAGGAGATCTCACTGCACTGATTATAAAAAAATATACTTTATCCGTTATCGGCAGGGGGCCAAAAACAACCAACGGCCAAAAAAACTATAGAAATTTAAAAAAATGGTTGGATGGAAGGGGGCAGGATCCGCCTTGGGGAACAGTGAATCTCGACCCGATATCTCTCTTTACACATAGATCTTCACCGCTTCAATGTTCCTGAAGAGATATAATAATCAAATGCTTAATTATAGATAGATATATGTAAGAAGAATGTGATTTTTGGGAATTTAAATTTACCCTATTTAAATTTCTCCATCTGAATATTGTAGAGATGAAATAAATTAAAGATTTGGCTTGCTCGTTAACATCGTTAATAATATAAATTGAAAATTATATAATCATTCAATATATGATGAGATACAAAAACAGATTTTATCGGCCGGTTTGATTTTCAGTTCATCCTGTTTTCAAAATTGTCTCAGTTTGAAGAAAAAAGCAACCTATTTAATTCAGGAAAAAAAATAATTTTCTCGAAATTATGCTGATTAAACTATTAGAGTTTGCACTTGCACAGGTATGATATGATCCTTGTACAGTGATCGAATTATACTATATATTTGAAAACTTTACATAATGGCTATAAAAGGATATGATAAGTTTTTTTTTTCTTTTTTCTTGTGAACAAAATTATTCAATGATTGAAAGTATGACCATCTTTTTTTCACAAATAGCACCAATACGTGGAATAATGTGTCATCCAACAATGTACACAAAATTATTCTAGATTTATATGTGATAAATAAAGAGAACAGTACTGAACAACTTAGAACAATTGGGATTGGACAAATTAATTTTTTTGAATAAAAAGTGGATTTTATTGCCTCATGGTATTCTCCAGAGGCCTAAACATAAATATAAGAGGCAAGTAGCTAAATTTTATCAACATTTATTAAAGTATACTATATGCTATATATAACCTAACCTAACCAAGTAGGCACTGGCAGTAGCTAAATTTTATGTATGTATGTATGATTAGATTGAAGATTTTCTGACTTTTCTTCAAGTGTCTCAAATTCAAATTAAACACAACTAATTTAGATATGTTGATATTTATGACTTCGTTAATATATACACCATAATTTGTCTTGATTGTGTAACTATATGTATAGGGTTTGACAGCAGAAAAATTAAAATGAATACTGCCTGCAGAAAATATTCAAAAATAATTTGGAAACATGGCCCATCAAATATCATAAGGACACAACATTAACCAACAAATGATCTTCAACTAAACATATATAAGAACAAAAAGTAGTTGGTAGGTTCGAGTTCAAATTTTATCAACATCTTCTTATTGCACACATTTAATTTACTTTTTTTCGATGAGGGATTCTCTTGTCAAATTCATCTAGTGAATCTCAATCCGTTAGACGAATCTTATATTTGATCCAGAAAGTAATTCTCCTAATTTTTTTTCTTTTTCTTTTTTATTGATCTTGCCGATTTTGCTTTTCTTTCAATTTTTTATTGTCATCTTTTTTTTGACAAATATATATTTAATTTTTTAAATTTGTTATTCAGTATCTCAGCTTGCACAGTACACTCATTATCGCGTGGGCTCGTGCACTTTGCTCCATAATTATTTTTTTTATATAAATATATACCATAAAATAGAATTAGTGAATCACAAAATTAAATTGGATTAATTTAATTTTTTAATGTGGCATCTTGTACAGTGCAGTTATCCTACTTTAACGTGTAAGATTGTGATTTGTGTACTGTACTCGATAATTAATTTTTTGAAATAAATATATATATCTTAAAATTGAATTAGTAAATTCTAAAATAAAGATTTTTTTTTAAAGGCTCTCCGTGTGAAGGGTACCACTATTTTTTTTTAAAAAATTTTATTTTATCTTTTGAAAGCATTGATAAAGATTGTAACTCGTAAACTCAATCACATCACCAACTAAGCTACCTCGAAAAGAGAAAATATAAAATATTTCAAATAATAGTATGCCAAATGGCTAGTAGGCAATAGAAACTAGAAAGTAGTGGTTTAATTTTGAGTGGAAAGTAAAAAAAAAAAAAAGAGAGAATAAGAAGAATGGATAGGTACCCAGCCCAGTGCATATATAAGTCCAACCCAATGCCTACCCACAATTTCTAACTAACCAATGGAAAAGGCTGGGAGTATATTATCTCAATTATATATATATATATATATATAATTGTGTGTATGTGTAACTCTAAATTGACCTGGTATCTTAATTAATCCTATATAATAGTATTTAATTTAATTTGGCCACTCACTGAGATTCTTTAAGCAAGTAATTAAAAAGATAATCTATAATCAGACATCCAATGATTTCTTCCAAGTTTCGCCTGTGACGAACATAGTGACGTTGTTTAATTTACTACTTTTGATACTATCAATTTATTATAAATAAAAGCGGAATCAATTATATATTTGCCCAAATTGTCCATTCAACAATGTTATTTAAGATGTTAATTTGTGTGACTGGATTTCACTATCAAATTTAAATTTATGGGTAAAAATCAAATGAAATAAGATCCCCAATTATTTTGCGGATCCCAAATTCTTTTTATCAACTTGAACTCTCGAATTTTTAAAATTGACCTACCGTAAGATCCTTGGTGCAAGAATCCTAAATCCCCAATTCCCACTGCCTGTAGCATCCTCAGTTTTGGAGGATGCGCTTGCTTTGTCTTGATTTGTAAAATTTTGTTTTTCCCTAAAATAAATAAACACAAGAAAACATTTTGCAAAATACTAACGTCGTATTACCTCCATTTTAAATAGCATAAAATTCATAAATTTAACGCCAAGTTTATAAAATAGCTTAAGAATATATTAATTATTTGGGGAAAATTTGCAAATACATTTTTAATGTTTATATGAGTAGTGGATCTCTCACGATCTTTTTTTGGCCCAAAAAATGAAAATATTCTTTTTGGTGCGCAAAACGCAAATTTTTTGGCAGAAATGCTCCTATGACCGACACACCCCTTCAATTCGTTTTTCTTTTTTTCTTTTTTCTTTTTTTTTTCCTTTTTCAATTTTTTCTTATGTACTGCTTAGATAATTTTTCCCGTCTTCAGATGTTCGCGGGACTACTTTTTATACTAATGAATTACAATAAATATCTACAAATTATTTACATTAAAGTAAAAGTATATACAAAAATTACAGAAATGGAGACACTCATGCAAGTTACAGCGACAAACTTCATTCTAATTAAATACTTAAAAAATGCATTATTGACATCAATCTTCATGAGCGATCATTTTAAGTTTATTGATAGTCATTTCTTTTTTTTTTTAACAGAAAATTGCATTAACACATTAATTTGAAACAGACTAAAAAATAAACGAGGATTAATTTGGATTAATTTGAAATATGTGTGTATATATATATACACGGAGCTAGAATGTATAATTTCTATCACTCAGGTTTTTTGTCTATATTTTTCCTCCAACCCCACAATCTAACGGGGGACAGTTGTCCCTAGATATATATCCGAAATATAAGGATCAATATTTTTTAAAGAAAAATATTTTAAGTTATGGGACTACCACGAAAATAAATATTTGTACAAGCCCCCAAATGTCATCTGCCTTTAATTTAGAAATAAATTCGTAGGAAATTAAATGTGCTTTTATTTTAAACAACCAATGATATATAGACATTTGAGGGTGGATTACTCCACATGAAATCCTCTAATTCAAAGTGTGTGCTACACATTATTATCTAAAGTTTATTTCATCCAATTAGGCCCGTTTGGTATTGCACTATTTGGATATAAATAGTTATGTGTTTGGATTGCTTGATTGTGATTTTAATGATTTATGATAGATATCAATGTCCTGTTTGGATTGAAAGATTATGATTAAAAAAATGTAGGAGAATACCTAATTTTCCCTCTACATAAGATTTTCATCAATAATTGTTTAAGTTATTAATTATTTTAAATTTGATTTTAAATTTTAATTAGTTTTGAACACAAAAACAAAAATATGATATGATTTACAAAGCACTTAATAAAGTTTTCATTAACAATTCTAAAAATTGTAATTACTTTTATTAATATTTTAAAATATTTATTAATAAAATTGAAAGTAGTAAACAAACAATTATAAGACAAATAAAGTTCTAGAGAAAATAATAATAATAATAATAATAATAATAATAATAATAATAATAATAATAATAATTAGGAAGTATTAAATTGTTAATTTCCGTTCTGGAGGGATTGGGTGCTCATGAGTGATTATATAATCAACCCAAAATTGAGTGGATAAATTATCATGCATATGAAGGATTGGAGTCTGGGTCTATTATCAATACCATGCTCCAATCCATTGAACCAAGCGCATGATTGGGGGAAAATTCGATCATAACCATCCCGACACCGTGCCCAGATGGGTAGCATCAAATTTTCCGTGATTGGTTGTGATAATTTTATCAATCCGGTCTAAACTACTCTAATCAATTAAACCAAATTAAACATGCCTTTAGAGTTTATGATTAGCTTTTAGTAATTTATAATTGATTATTAGAGTTTATTATCTCAATTTAGGGTATATATATTTTTTTAAAATTTCAATTCTTGTCAATAAATATCGATTGGGATTGGTTATAATATATATAATAAATTTTATTTTATTATAATCATCATTTAAACTACTTATTTTTTAATGTTGGGACACTGGTTGTGACACACTTTGGACTCAAGGATGTCATCTGAAATTACACAGATCAAGAGATTAAACATGAAAATATACAACCCTCTCTACTCGAAATTTTAGTTCATATGTACCTTTTCAATAGTTCTAATTAAATATATAAAAAAAATTGAGGTGATTTTTATTAATTATAAGTTCCTAGGTATATATATATATATATATATATATATATATATATATATATATATATATATATTGAGGAATAAGTCTATATTGTTATTAGTACGTAAAGCTGAAAAAATGAAAATGAAATAAAAGTTCGCATTAATTTGACTGACAAAAGGTGGACCTTCCCCCCCCCCCCCCCCCCAAATGTTGTATATAATATTTAGGGTAAATTTCATATTACTCCTCTATACTTTTCCCGAAAAATAAAAAAACCTCTTGTGATTAATAAATAGTCTAAACATCCCATCTGATATACATGTGTAATCCATCAAAAAGACCCCTTTTAGAGAGAGTGAACTGTGAAGCCCCTTTTAGAGAGAGTGGGATACACTTGCTAAGAAAGAGCGAATGATTCATTTTTTTTACAATTTTTATTATACATGAATGTATTTTATATTATTTGAAAATTATAGTATTTGATCAAACTACTATTTTTACAATTTTTGTATTATTTTTTAAACATAATCAATGTTTTAAAATACCAATTCGACCAAATACTATACTTTTTAAATAGTATAAAATATATTTATATTTAAAAACTAATACAAAACTTAGAAAATTATCAAAATAGCAAAAAAGTATTAGGTATAACCAAATACTATACTTTTCAAATAATATAAAATATATTTATTTATAATAAAAATTATAAAAAACAAAATAAATCATACTATCTTTCATAGCAAGTGTAATTTAGTCTCTCTAAAAGGAGCCTTTTTGATGGATTATACATAACTTAGGAAATTTTTAGACTATTTATTAAATACATGTGGTTTTTTTATTTTATTTTTTAAAAATACATGGGTGTAATATGAAATTTACCATAATAATATTTACAAGAAAAGAAAATCAAAAGGGGACCTGTTCCTTGAAATTAATAAACCTTGGTTGTGTATTTACACATTTTTACATATATTAAAGGTTCGTCTAAAAACAACAACTATTAAACGTAACTTTATGAAATCGAACTACCTAGCTAACTAGATATATATGTTACATAACCCAGTGTTGGAATAAACAATTTCCTCAAAAAAAAGAAAAGTACTGCAATAAACACTTCTACAGTGATCAATCTTCCTAATCATCTTTTGGTTATGAAATTTTCGTAAATTCATAAGGACATGTCTATCTAGGCGATTTAATTTCTTCGATCGAGTTCATTGATCAAATGCAATTTTCTCCTTTCCAACTTTCTAATGAGTGATTTTTTTTATTTAAAAATCCACTAAATATAAAAATAATTATAAATTTGCATTTCGAATCCTCTGATCCCTCCCATAGAAATTGGATAAAAATGATGTGGAAGATATATTTAAAAGAGGGAGATTTGGTATTTAGGAAAGATTTGTTGTTATAGATTACAAATCTTATAATATTATGTATAAAGAACGTATCCAAATAACTAACAATATACTATAATAAATTTTAATTTGTTGTTAACTACAAATCTCAGATCAATATATATGTTCAATCCAAAGGCAGCTAGCAGATCTCATTCAAATCCAAGTATCATCTAATCCTTCCAGAATAATTATTATATATATATATATTAATAAATTTGAAATATATGTGCAATTAATTAATTAGCTATATATATATATATATAAACTTAATTTTCAAAGTAAAAAGGTGGGATCAAATTGTTAGTTAGACCACTGTTACTGATCTCCACACACAACCACCCACATAGGCACACATAGAAACACACACAACATACACTATATATATGCCCCACTAGCATTAGTTTCTGTTTACCGCTCACCTCTGTACATCGAAATCGACTCAATTTCTCACTGCTTCAAAATCATCTCTCTCTCTCTCTCTCATATATATATATATATATATATATATATATAATTCGATCCCATGAACAAAGTGAATACATAGATATATCCATCTATCTATCTATCTATCTGTGTTCATCTATCGTTTTAATTTAAGTACTTGATCGAGTCTTATTTATATATAACACATATATATATTATATATATATTTATATATGTGTGTGTATATATATATTGTTGAAATGAATGATGCGAATGAATGCTGATTGATCAGCCCCGTAGCTCTCGCTCCCACCTCCTATTCTCCCTCATAATCAGATTGAAAACATATATAGCTACATTTAAAAAAAATATACCACAAATTATTCATTCATTCAATTCATTCATTCCTTCATTCATTCCCAAATTCACCGAAATCACGAGTGGATAAGAACTAATCCCTCTTCATCAGGATTCCATATCACTCTCAATCTCCCAGATTAATTATTATCTATCTATCTATCCTCATTTATTTATATATTTTGTTTTCTTTTTTCTTTTTCCCTTGATCAGCAACAAGAAGAAGAAAAACATGTTAGTTGTTGAATCCTCACCACACGCTCCAAAATTAAATCTAAATTAAGTAATTAACAGCTGCTGCTGCTGCTGCTCATGATGTCTAGCTAGTTGAATATATATCAGCTAGACTCGGTTTAATTTTGGATTCCATCTCTTCATTTCTGTACTGGTTTCGTAATTAATTATTGGGTTGGCTATGGGCACTGATGAAGATTACCTGCGAGAGATCGAGGGCAAGGCGGCCCACGATCCCTACTACTACACGAAGAAGAAGAAGAAGAAGAAGAAGACGACCAACAACTTGGTACCGGGGGCGGTGATCGTGGGGGCAGGGCCGTCGGGGCTGGCGGCGGCGGCCTGCTTGAAGGAGAGGGGAGTGCCGTCGGTGGTGATCGAGAGATCCAGCTGCATAGCATCTCTCTGGCAGCAGAAGACGTACGACAGACTCAGGCTGCACCTGCCCAAGCAGTTCTGTGAGCTGCCGTTAATGCCGTTCCCGCCAGATTTCCCCACCTACCCGACCAAGCAGCAGTTCGTGCAGTACCTGGAGGCGTACGCTGCCCGGTTCGAAATCCGGCCGGTGTTCGGGCAAGCGGTGGTGAGCGCCGAGTTGGACGAGAAGCTGCAGTTGTGGAGGGTGACGACAGAGGGGGCGGAGTACTTGTGCCGGTGGCTGGTGGTGGCGACGGGTGAGAATGCGGAGGCGGTGGTGCCGACCATCCAAGGGAGGGAGGAGTTCGGTGGAGACGTGGTGCACACGAGTGGGTATAAGAGCGGGAGCGTATATGAAGGGAAGAGAGTGCTCGTCGTTGGCTGTGGGAATTCCGGCATGGAGGTTTCTTTGGATCTCTGCAATCATAATGCAACGCCTTCGCTTGTTGTCAGGGACACTGTAAGTACTCTCTCTCTCTCTCTCTCTCTCTCTCTCTCTCTCTCTCTCTCTCTCTTCATAATTCATAATTCATTTCTTTTCTTTTCTGCATGGATTCGATACATATACATATATACATACATATAAGTTATAACTAACTCACTTCATATATATGTTTCTTTCTTCATCTTCATTTCGAAAAACCCTAGCTAGCTTTATTTTATTTAGTTGAATTCAGGTAAGAAAACACATATAATTAATGGGGGTTTTTTATTATTATTATTTCAAGTGGGTTGGGATTTCGGAAAAAGGAAGAAGGATCTTCTTTCTTTTCAGGCCGTTTTGGATTGTTACTTTAATTTGTTAGTTCAAGTTCCAAAGGATTTTTTTTTAATTTTTTCTTTCAAGTGAGGCAAGAAATATGTGTGTGTGTGTATGTACATACATACGTTTTTAACTGTACAAAAAAAAAGGAATAGAAAAGGAACATCCTTAAATCTTGATGCTTGGCACTTTCTTGGGATACTCGAGCATGCGCAACATTGGTTAGGAAAAGGGTTTCAAGATTTGGTGATATATAACTCATGTATTTTATTTATTTATTTATTTATTTTGTATTTTATTGAGGAATGGGCAAGATATGTGTATGGTTAATTCGAAAAATGGATTTTAATTTAGGTAGGTAGGCACAACTTTAATCGAAATAGATATATATATATATATGTATATATATTGATGGGTGATGGATGATGAATTTAGGTGCACATTCTACCACGAGAGATGCTGGGAAAATCGACTTTCGGGCTGTCCATGTGGTTGCTAAAGTGGCTGCCCATGCGGGTTGTCGATCGACTGTTGCTAGTCATATCATGGCTCGTGCTCGGTGACACTGCCCGGTATGGGCTCGACAGGCCCCAACTGGGCCCGCTCGAGCTCAAGAGCTTGTCCGGAAAGACTCCCGTTTTGGACGTTGGAACCCTTGACAAGATCAAAAGTGGAGACATCAAGGTACAACTATATATATACTGCTCACTCCTTTAATTCATTTCCCCTAGCAACTTAATTACTAATTAGCTTGCATCCCATCATTTCCAATTCCATTTTTTTTAATTATCAATCATTGACTCGTTTTAATTTGCTAACAGCATTTTCCATTTTCCATTTTCCAGTGTGACAAACATCACCAGTTTTGTCCAAACATTCACAGGGATAAAGTTATTCTTGTTTTAGGTTGTCATTATATTGTAATCATTCTTGCCTAGCTAGCTTTCGGCATGTGTTTGGCTGCTCTTTTTCGGAATAAATACTATATATATATAGATATTTATATATAACGCAACTTTCATTAATTAATTATAAAGCATTTAAATATATCTTGATTAATTTAATTTGCCCCATTAATTAATTCTAAATTGATTAATTCTTAGATCGATCGATGGATCTCCTAGCTAGCTAGATATCTTTTGTGATGTTTTCGATCAGCTGTTTTAATTTCTAACAATATATATATATATATATATATATCTCGTTATTTAGCAGTACTACTAGCTAGCTAGTGATAATGTTTCGTGCTTAATTATATATATATATATATATATATTGAATTAAGTTGAGTCTCGCGCGTGTTTCAATATTTCATCATCAAGATATATATAAATATCAGAAATTAATTAATTAAATTAATTAACATGATCGGTGTTGCCTATGGATTATGGTTGAATAGGTTTGCCCGGCGATCCAGAGACTATGGTATAAATCAGCAGAATTTGTGGATGGAAGAGTAGAAAATTTTGATTCAATAATCCTTGCAACTGGATACAAAAGCAATGTACCATGTTGGCTAAAGGTGTTGCTACTTTTATATCATCATACACACACACACACATGTATATATATACTTTCCTTAATCTAGCTTGTAATACATTATTCACAACTTCAAAGTACTAAACAGGAAAAGGCATGTTTGGCTGAATGTATATATGTATGTAACTAATTTCTCTCTCTCTTCAGGAAAGTGAGATGTTCTGTGAGAAAGATGGCCTCCCAAAAAGACCATTTCCGAATTGCTGGAAAGGAGAATGTGGGCTATACGCGGTGGGGTTCACCAAACGCGGCCTTCTTGGGGCATCCATTGATGCCAAGAATATTGCAGATGACATTCATAGATGTTGGAGGGACTCCAATTACTCTCCAAATTTCATTCAAAAACAACTTTGATCTATGGTTGATGATCAATTTGTGGTGGCCGCCTACCTGCAAACCCTTGTTTTCTTCCTTTTTAGGTAACAGAACGTTCAAGTCCCGCCCGACTAATTTCTGGGGACTACTTGGCCGTGCAGGCCCCAGCCCCTAGTCCCGGTCTGGTAGACATATACAACTGTTTTGTTTTGTTTTTTTTTTTTTACAGATTTGTAGGATTGACTTGGGGGGGGGGGGGGGGGGGTGATAAAATGAAATGGAGAATTTTTGGGGGTACTAATGTTTGGCATACAAAGGTTGGTACCAAAGGAAGCTCCAGAAAATTAATGTTTGATTCTGGGAAAAAAAATGGAGGAATTGAAGGAAGTGTTAGAGTGATATACTAGTAGGTTGATCGATCACTACATTTTTGTACATTGAAATTTCTCTCTAATTTATTAGTAATTATTGACCTTTTAATTTGTTGGTAGCTAGATGAATTCTTGAAAACAGATTGTGTTGCGTAGTTATATATATATATATATATGTGCTCATATTCTTGCATTTTACTAGTTGAAATAATCGTTTTTTCCGATGTATATATTATAATTAAAGCTTACTTTAATTATTACAGAACTAATCGAGTTAATTTTTATTTTCTCTGAGAGATTGATATATGGACGTTGCTGCGTAGGAATATTGTGTAGAATTAAGGGCATATATATAATTAAAAGATGATGGTGAAATTTTGGTACCAAAATTCTACATGATGAGAGGCTCATTTAGTGCAATTTAAAAGAGTTGTGGCAATTTGGATGGAGAAATGATTGCTATCCCAAGTAGTAGATATACAGGACCACTCAAATTAAAGAAAAACCTAATGTTGCCAGACTCGTCAGATTTGTGCCAATAAAAACTGGTAGACTTGACTTTTATCATTCGAAAATTTGTATTAATTGATTGCATATACAAATATACAAGTATACGAAAATATATATTATTTTCAATGATTGCAGTAGCCTTTTCCATATATAATATTTTGGTCTAGTGGGATGTGATCATCTATTCCACATTTATGATCGAATTTATGATTTTTTTTATAACTTTTTTATAAATTTTAATTTATTGTGTTTTAATTTAATTTTACATTGATCAATTAGGGTTGACCTCAATTTTTACTATTTAATTTCCAAATAAATAATTATTATGGTTGATTATTTTATAAATATGATTTAAAAAATTTAAAATTTCAATATTTTATTGATAAATATGACTAGGTAGATTATATTATAATTAATTTTTTATTTTTATAATATCTATTGTTAAATTTGTAAATTCAATCGTGCTTCATGGAATATGGATTGGACACCAAATGTGGAATAGACTCATATGCTAATGCATATGTAGTTTTTTTAATATGAGTAGATATAGTTAAATGGGATATAATATAGGTCGGTATATATATATATATATATATTTCAGAGCGGTTCATTATTTTGAATTATTTAAGATGGGATATAATAGGTCGGCAAATATAATTTAAAATTAAAATTGATAAACATCGACCCCTCAGTTCATCATCCTTAACTTCTTACGTCCTTTGACATGAATTCTCTTTCACTAATTTTCTCGTTATCGATGATTGGAATGTCAGAATTGTTAAATGTTCTATATGTATATAATTTTTATTTTCTATGCAAATAATTCTTCTTTTTAAGAAGCATTTTTCGAGCTTAAGGGATATAATTATCAATCAAAATTGAGTAGTTAATATAAATTTTTACAGATAAAATAAAAATAAAAAAATAACAAAGTCCCGATTTTGCTTATCTTATCCTTATTTATAAAAGTGCCTTTTAATTAGGTATTCGGGCTAATTGCATTTATAAACTTCCACGTTTCGGTTGTAGCTAAAGTGTTGGTGGATGAGAAGGTACACATATATACTAAAGTATCTTATTTAATTATTAAGCTATGAGCTCAAATATAATAGCAAAATTTAATGAATACAATTTATACGAAATTTCCATGGGGAAGTAGATTTTACACGCTTCATCTGTACTTGTGATTTTTCTGCATTCTATCAAAAAAAATTCCAAGAAAAAAATAATAATTCTAGGTTTGGTGTGTACTTGATAAGTATGAAATGAATTTCTCGGAACAATCCAACCTAATTACTACAATAAACATGAAGGGAGAATTAGGACCAAGACAATATATTTCAATCATCTGATCTATGTTGAGTAACAAATTATATTATATTGATTTTCATTTGTAACTCTAAATAAAATATTAGAAGATAATAAGGCCAGGGTACTTATGATTAATGTTGCTTTACTTAAAGTAACAAAGAATTCATTGAACCTGAAATAACAATCCTTGCATAGGGCACAAGAAAGATGGCAATTCTTTTTTAAGGCAAAAGGCATGTCCTTTGTTTTTTGTTTTTGTTTTTTTTTTGTTTATTATTATTATTATTATTATTATTATTATTATTATTATTATTTCGCTCTTTGTTAATCGCATTTAATTTGCAACTTTGTAGCAAGTTGTGATACAGAGTGCGCTTTTATGAAATTTCGGTAGATTTATTATTAATTTGGGAAGAAAATCACACACACACACACACACAGGGAAACTTACATGAGATTGTCATAAGGCTCAAAATTTGTAAGCCATGTAAAAATTAGGATCCAAATTCATATTTAATGATATATTTATATTTTATTTGTGTTTTATAGTGTTTGGTTTTTCACTCTGGCAGGTCTTATGAATTTTGACTCATAATTAATTAGACAGTCTTACACAAACATCCTCGTTTATATATTACTCCCTCCGTCCCTATAAGATAGACTTTTTTTTTCTTTTATGGATGCCCCAATATATATGTTAGTTTCTATATATACTAGTGACATTAATGATTTTATATAGATGTCACTTTTGACAAATCCCTACATCTCCAAGGTTCAAATTTCCTGTTATACTTCTATGTGTTACACTCTATATTTCACTATGAAATTTATGATTTTAATAATATTTATTATAAAATAAAAATTCATTCTAACATAAATAATCATAGCCAACATTTATCAACAAAAAAATTAATTAAAAAGTTATAAAATTTATTTTTTTAATTAATCAACCAAAATAATGCATTATTAATTGAAAATTGACAATTAAATATTAAAAATAATTATAAACCCCTAATTGGGTGGGGTGAACCCTAAAAAAATCTTAAAATTATACTAAATCACAAAAAAATATAATTGAAGAAAAACATATCTAAAAAAACATATAATTTGAAAGTGTAACACAGAGAGTGTAATAAAAAATCTCAAGTGACATCTCCAACCATATTCAAGAAAAGCATTAACCAGCACAATCTTCGTCCATCATCGCTACTACTAAATAATGTTAAAAAAAAACTGCAGTGACGGGCCAATAATCGGTAGCAAGGCAGGTGTCTCAGCCTTATTTTTTAATCGTGAATAAGATAGCTTTAACTATTGAAGATAATTTCCACAAACTTCTAGAGAAATCTATAATTCAAGCTGCATGTGTCTCTAGAGAAATCTATCTCCATGGCTAATAATCTAGAGACTTCCTACATCATATAAAATCTCCTTAGAACTATCTAGATTAGTTAAGATTCATGAATTATCGGAGCTTCCTCAACCCACCTAATTTGCCTATAAATATGGCATTAGGCCATTTAGTTTAGGTTTAAGAATCTAGTGAGAGATTTATAAAGCATTATCACTTATAAGTTGTGTGGGTGTGTGAGTGCTACATGAGTTGTGATATCACATTTGTAATTCACTACAAAGTTAATAAAACTATTATGGTTAATATATATAACATTAACTACCTACGACAAATGGATAGATTATGCCTACTTGACCACAAATATCGCATGATTGTTTATTTTATTTTATTTTTTAAAAAAACTTCCCATTTTAGACTCTTTTCATAAGCCTTCAGAAGCTATCATAATCTCATATAACCATAATTAAAAGGAAAAAGAAGCACCAAGTTCTTATAGCTCAACATCATTTCAATTGATTCTTCATAATATAAATTAAATTTAGCGAATTGAAGGAGAAATACATCAAAATTTTGAATACAAATTATATCAAATGATTAAATCGACACTGTAGAGGAAAAAAAGGCAACCTTGAACCGCTCCAACTTTTTGCTCAGCTTTCGTTTGCACTTCCCGAAGAGTAGCAGCCTCATCCTACATCTCCTTCAACCTCTTATTCATATCGTCCACCTCCTAAAGACACATGAAATCACAGGTTATGATATGAATTAAGACATTCATAGTTTCAAGATCATTTGGTTTGTCCATATTTTATAGGTGCAACTTTGATTGTATAATCGATTAAAAAACATAATTTACCTGATCAATTTGTATTTGGCTGTCACTGCGCACTACGGACAGTTCAACATGAATCTTCTTAATCATCCAATTAGTGTCCTCTAACAATAAGACATCATTTTCATGAATTTCAAGATTGCGAACTACTTCATTGTATCTTTCAGTGAAATCATGGGTAAATCCCACAATATCTTCTGAACTCACTGTATACTCTAGCATATTTCTCATACATTCATCAGCAATTTGAGCATTGTTGAGATGATCTTCAAGAATATGTACCGCATCGATAGAAGTGAAAATGTCATCCGCTCTAATTCTCAATTGGGCATTCGCAATAATCTCTCCAACATGCATCAGCCTGCATCATAGGCAGAGGTTTTGGATGTGTGAGAGAGAGATTGGAGATTCTTGGTGCGTTCTTTTCTTGGGAGAAAGGGAGAGAAATAGCTAAGGGATTTGGCTCTTTTTTTTTTAAATTTGAGATGCTCACTCCGAGGGTTATCAAGTCGGGTTTTAAAATCTCTGGGTTCAGGGTGTTCAGACCCATCGACTCATATATTGTACGATGAATTGTTATGATATTTATGTTTTTCTAAATGGATTGTTATATATTATTACATGTAACTTTATGAACCACCGGTAAAGAAAAAAAACATGGGCCGGTATTGTCAAGTACATTATCATTAAATATTTGAACTCATTAAAATTTTGGATGTGAACCTTTAATTTTTTAATACATTTAATTCCTCAAAAGTTAAAATATATTTAATATTAAATTGATAAAATCAAATGAAAAATATGAAACATTACACTTGATCTCATCTGAAAGATTGAGAAATGTGTAAAGACTGTTAGAATTTGTTGCCTGAAACAATGTGAATTTCGGATGTAAATAGCAAAGTTAAAAGAAATGTTGAAACTAGTGTTAACGCATTGCCTTCAACATGCAGCGGAAATATAAGAAGAACTTTGCACAAGATAAAATTTAAATCACACTCCTTACGGTGTGTGATTGCCTCAAGGCGAAATTCACTATCATAAATGATAAACAATAACAATGCTAATGTTGTCTCGGTTCACTCCCTTGATAACACTGCATAAAACATACAGAGGACTATCTTAGCTTCACTCACTCGAATAATCTCTCAAACAAACCTATCTAAACACATAGATAGATTACAACAAGTCACTTTAAATCCTAGACTCTCAAAGATGACTATCTGACCTACACACACAACTGGAATGAATGTCTCCAGATGATTAAGACGCTAGGCCGATGTCTGGGAAGATGTCTTGGATTTTAGAGACGACATTAGATGCAAAATTCAAAGCTTCTTACAAACCACGGTGATAACCTGCTTGCATAAGTGATTTTAAGATCTGAAAAGACCTTAAATACTTCTTCCATCTTATCTTGACAGTTACTTCATGATCCCAAATAACTTGGCCTTGAATCAACCGCCTTTCACTTTCCATTGTTGTAGTGGACTTGAATTAACCGCCTTCAACATTACATAACACACGTTCTTCAACAACGTGTAAATGTGGCAGTTACTCCAGTGACCCACGATCTCCTGCAACGGTTAGTGTCAAAGACAGAGTGGGAACATCACGTCCTTATAAAATCGAAACAGATTTTGACAAAGTCAAAATCAAATATAATCCACGATTTAATCAGCAATAAAATATCCAATAAATCCCAATTTACGTGGAAAATCATATGTGATAAAAATCACAATTTATTCAGTAATTAAAAAATAAATTAATCTAAAGTACTAGGAAATGATAAGATTAACATCTCGAGTATTATACTCGATGTGACGAGAATGACGGGACATCATTAGCTACGACATTGATTACGATGTTATCAATGAAGTGATAAAATTATCTGGAACATGTCATTCTCAACAATCTCCCCCTTAAGCTTATCCTTTCTGCACAAAATATAAAAAGCTCAATATATATAGTTAGAGCTGCAGCGGAATACGATAAAAAATTTTGGAGTTTAAAAACTCCCTCTTAAGGTCTGTTCCCCCTTAAGTTATTACTTGTACAATAATATACAAAAATACAAGTGGGTAATTATCTCCTATACAAGTAATGTTGAGACCATTCCCAACATAAAACATCCCATATTATAAGTTATGTATGAAATAGAATATCAATGTTGAAAGCATTCTCAACAAAAACATAACACATCTAAAATATGTGAACAACAAATATCTATCTATATATATCAAAATCCTCAAATAACTTTGATGATTAAAAACAAAAATATCCAAGGATATTCAACACATGAATACCCAAAACATCATAAGAAAAAATATGTGTCCAACACATTTAAAACATAAAACAAATTGTGTCCAGCACAAAACCATGATTAAATTAAAATTGTTTTTGATAAAGAAAATTTCAAATTTCTTTCTTGCCATTTGCCTTGGCTGTGGACTTCCCAGCCTTCTCCGCTTCAACATCCCCAACATTGCCACTATCACCAGCACCAGCAGACGCAGCAGCTACTCCCCTTTTTTGTGTAGAAAGAATTCCTCGAAGAGCTTAACGAAGTTCAATCATGGCATTGGTGAGTACTGTACTTTGATGAATCATTGAATCCATCTGTGAGATATAGGAGTTTAAAACCTACACAGAAACAGTCACCAAGTGTGAGGAAGCACTTGCTATATCACTTTCTGAAAGAGGAGGAGAGAGAGCACTCTCTGCAGCAACATCCTGACCAACATCCCTTGAGACAACAGTTGAACTTCGACCAAAGGTGTAAGGGAGATCAATTACACGATCTTCATTCCCTTTAGGCTTGATGATAGAGATAGTTGAGGTTTCAGTAACTATCTTTTTCTTGTTGGGCTTCACACCTTGTTAAACCAGGATGGCATAGATAAGGCAGGGAAAAAGCAATATGCTGGTGGTGTTTGTCTTTGCAGCAGACTTCAACATACAGTAAAAAATGTAGTCTCTGATTGAAGGGGATTTTTGTTCCAAGTTTGAAGAGCAAGATTGCTTGATCAACAGTGAGGACTGAAGAGTTGGTGACGGGTAACCAATTACACATAATTAATTTATGTAAAACAGAGTAAAAGAATGTGAGCTTAGAAGTGGAAATCCTGTTAGTCCACTTTGTCACCAGACCACCAGTCACAGTCGACACAACGTCAACAATTAAATCTAGGCTAATAATATCAGAATCATTGCCAAGACCTAAAAATTTATTGATCAACATGGGGTTAAACAAATAAATCTTATCCCTCATATAAACCTCCTCATACTTGCTTTTGGATTTATAACCCATCTCAGGAGACACATTAGCATAAAATTTAGCAACAATATCAGGCTCAAAAGAAGACAATGCTGAAACAGATTTTCAGAGACCTCTCTCTTTAAGAAACACATCCATCCCATACATTTTAAAACTAAGAACATCTATTTGTTTTTCGACACACATCGGACGAAGAACAATAGTCTTATGTAGGGATTTAGCATGCTTAGAATAGAATGTCTTACTGAAAGCAGAGGTAACATCAAGAGGGGAACCTGGAGGGTAGATAGGTTCAGAATCACCAGAGTCAACATCATCTTTGACATTGGCTGAGTGAGTGTGGGATGGAGAGACTATCTCTTTGGCTGTACCGGATGAGACCATTTCTTACGAAGAGGCACGGGAAGAAGCTTTATTTTTAGAGCTAGAAGCAGCGCCATTTTTCACTTTCCCTTTTGAAGCTTGTCCTGAAGGTATAGGCTTGGCAGGAACATCGAATTCTGGCATGGTAGAGATAGGCTCCTCTTGCTGTTCAGCATCAACTTCCACATCCTCAACAAATTTGTCTGGAGAATTTTCAGGGGGATTCTTCTCTTCATCAGACTCATCTTTCAAGGACCTCACTAGTTTCTCCTCCATCTTGAGCATTCTCCTTGTCTTTTTGCTCGAACACTCACCAGCCTCTTCTTTGACTAACCCTGATTGGCTATGAAGTCGCTTGGACTTGCGGGTAGGACAACTCATTTTCTTCTCAGCAAGGACTTGAGCATGTAACCCTAGATCTGGGTCGATAGGGTTTTCTTCTTCTCCGAGACTTATTTGCTGGAGCGGAGTGGGGTTTAGCACCATTGTAGAATCAGGAGCATCGGCCTCCTCTATAGTAGCATCTGCATGTTCAGTCGGAGGCGAGGAGGGTTTTTCGAACTCCAATTTGGGTCCTTCTAGAGTGAGTTCAGCTGTTGCAGTGACTGCGGGAGTGGATGTGGTGGAAGGAGTGATGGTTGATGTTCTAGCTGGACCAGAGGCAGAGGATGAAGTGTCCATTGTTTTCTCGAACATCTGCTTCATCATCTCATACATAGTGGTTAGATCTTTGGGATCCACCATTTTTTAACTGTAAAAATCTTTCAGAAAGAGTAATATAAGAGGGGGAAATGAAAAGGCTTCGAGAGGGAAGAAGTGAGAGGAATAAAAAAAATTCCAAAAAGAGTTGATATACTCTCTCACGCTCAAAATTCAGAACTGCCTAATGTCACATCACCCACTTTTTGAGTTTTCTTATCTTAATAAAATATTTTAATTAACTGAAACTATTGGATAGGGATATAGCATATCAATACGAGTACTTATCACAAAAAAATCAAAAAGTGTATCTTTATGAGACCCAAAATATTTTCTATTTTTTTTATATAAAAAAAATTAAAGGAACGAAAACCACACACAAAACCAATATAATTCTAGGCATATATTTTCTGAAGTATATGGTCTCTCTACAACTTTAGGAACTAGGGGTGCACAAAAACTTGCACGAACCAACCAAACCGGCCAACCGAAACCGGATTTAGGTCGTTTAACTCGTTATGATGACAGACTGAATTTATTGCGGTTCATAAATATTATAGACTGGTCTTATTGGGTTGGCTCACGGGTTTAAGGGTCTCGGCCCAAACCAACCTTGTTGGAATTTGTTGCCCAAATTACTGAAAATAGAATACAGTTTGTAATGTCAAACTCAATGTTAAAGATAGTAATTTTTACTACTTTAACAAAATAGCAATGAATTAGAAATAAGATTGCATGAGAATAAATTTTAAATCACACACAACATGTATGTGATTGCCATATGGCGAAATTAGGCTTTCACAAGCATAAACAATATAGTTGATTATGTTGAACAAATGTTCCAAACACATCAACAAATATACATGAAACTAAATCTAGTTTTCGACTAAATTAAATTCAGAAATAAAAAATCAACCTACCAGTTAATTTGTTTACAATGCACCAACGATTCCTAGTTTTGATCTCTTCTATCTAAACTAATTCAAACAATCTAATTATAAGAATTGAACGAAGAAAAAAACATGTAAAGATGAAGATAGAACCCTAGAAATCTAGTTGCATAAAAGGTGACTCGAACTTTTGATATTCTCACTCTCAAGGTGATATATTCTTTGCTTGAATAACCTCTTAAATTAAGAATCAACTTCTTTAAACATCTTCACTTGAATCGGCTTGAGATCCAAGTCATCTTCTTGAACGTGTGTTGTAGATAACCTCCACTACTCCACTATTTTGAAGAAAACCGTCTTCTTGGTGTGGCTAAAAGCACAACCCATGTTTTCCACCATTTTCCTATAATTCCAAGAAATTAATTTCTGAAAAAAAAGGTGGTTAAATCTAAGATAACAATAGGCCTAAAAATAGGAGATAAAGTTTGACTAGATCAAACTTTATTTAAATATTAATATATCAATCAAATATATCCTTTATTTGAAATATAAAATACGTGGATATATAAGATTAAAGATATACAAAATAAATATAACTTATCAACAATAAAAAGTCCTAAAATCTAGGAAAGGTTAAGATTACGAATGTTATAGATAGTGTTACGAGGATTCAGTATGACATCGTATTTAACATTAAACTTCATGTCATACTCCACGTTACAATCTCCTCCTTAATCTTAGCCTTTCTGTACAAAACATACAACTCGATGTATTATGTACACTTAAGAGTCGTAGTGGAAAAAGGAGACATAAATCTCTCCCTTAAGGGTAACTCCCCCTCAAGCTAATCAACATACAACGGGTAATAATCTCATAAACAACTTAATATTGAATTAAAATCCAACTTAAACAAGTAAAGCAAGTCGAGAAACTAGTTCAACCTAATTGTTCAACATGCCAAAACTTCACAATGCTCAATAACCCACATCAACGAAGGTATACAACAAATACCAAAATATAAAGTATATAAGTAATACTAATGAGCAAAAACCATCAATAAAAGATGCATTAAACATCTAAAAAAAACTTGTTCATGACATAACCATAAAAAAAATAAAGATGCACAAAGCATCTTAAAACTGTGTCCAGCACATAAAACCAAGATACATCTTGTACCAAGCCACAAGGAATCATTGAAGATGTGCTTGTCAAGGTAGATAATTTGATGTTTTCTGCTGATTTTATGGTATTGGATATGTTCGAAGACCCTAATATGTCTTTAATCTTCGGGAGACCGTTTCTTACTACTTGTGAGGCTGAGCTAGACATAAAGAGAGGCTTAATAAATTTGGGAGTTGAGAGAAAATGAGTCATATTTTGAAATCCTCTACCAAAGGAAGTCCCGCAGCATGAAGATGTAAGCTTGGCAGCTTGGCTAACAGCTTCATGGATGATATGGATGATGAGCCAGATGAAAAGTCTGTGGTAGGGGCACCTCAACTACATGTTCCTAAAGCTAAAAAAGCGCAGTCATTTGAGATGTGCATGATTTGCAAGATAATGGGGGATTCTCTGCAGTTCTGGCTCTCAAGAAGAAGAAAGTAAAAGTTCAGGTCTTTCGAAAGAAGAATGTGAAGGGATCTGTGCTAGTTGAACTTGTGCATGTAAATAAAGGAGTGACGGTGGACAACATTCCAAAAAAGAAAAGATTGTAATGTTGGTTGGAGTGCTGCTTTAGACCTCATTGACTGTTGAGGTATCGTTTAGCTCTAGACGTTAAAAATGCACTGGATGGGAGGTAACCCATCATTTTTATTACTTCGTTTATTTTTGTTTTCTTTTGTTTAGTGTTTTGTTTTATCGTTCTAACATGTAGAAAGGAGTTTTGGAGTACCAAGATAAGTTGAGATGATCCAATACCGTTTTCAAGATCCTTTCTTCCACGTTAGCACGGTGAGTTCGTTCCATGCACATCTTTTATTTAATTTCCTCCAAACTTATTCTCTTTGCAGTTGAATAAGTTTGGGGGAGAGTGATATATATGATATGTTTGGTACGTTTGTTTTTGTTTAGTTGTTTTGGTCATTTTTTCTTTTGAGTCAGTTTTTGTTTATTTATTTTTAGAATCGTGTCTAGTGAACTCGTGAGATGCCGATGATGAAAAATGAGCTTATTTTGTGAAAATTTGAATGAATTCAACTTCTATTGAGTTGTATTGATCAATATGCACTTCTAATTTAAGTAGATTGAAGTATGAACAATCCTGTGAAATTTTGAGCTTTAAACTGTTGTATCATTGCACAGTTTGTTCTTTGATGAGTGTTTGTCATGCATACATCTGTGTCTCTAGAACTTGCCATGGTTTCTGATCGAGTTGTTTGAGTATGTAAAGGATTTAGATATGATTTAAGGCCATCCGTTCTTAGCCACATGATTTTCCTAAACACTAACCCAGAAAAATTAACCTTTGCTAGCCAATTTTGAGTCATAATTACCTTGTGTTCATAAACTTAGATGATAGGAGGTTTGGATGGTGAATAAAGGAATCTATTTTGATGAGTAGTGATGATTTGGGTATATGAATGGATATGATTTGATGCTTAAATATTTTGTCATTCTCATAAGCTTTCCAAAAAAAACCCAAAGAAAAACGGAAAAAGAATGAAAATGCCAACTTAAATAGATGACAAATGAGAATTTTTGTCATTTATTGGCTTAATTATTTGAAGTTTGTAAAGCATAAGAGAATTATGAAGTGTGTACAAAGTATATAGAAATCGATTTTGGAGATGATTGGGTGAATTGAAGAAGTTAGAAGATGGATTTTGTATCCATACTCGGGTTTGAAAGAGAAAAAAAGGTGTGGCTGGTTTGAATTTACATTTGAGTCACTTAGCCAAAATTTCCTAACATAACCAATGTCCCTACATTACATCCTAAATTAAAGACGTTTTTTTATCTTTATTCTTACATGTTCGAGTATAAATGAGTTAGACGATTGGCAAACTTATGGTTGATATTTTTGCATTGCATTTGATTCGATGAGAGTACATCTTACACACTTGAGAGATGAATGATACAATTATCGGTAAGGTTTATGTTTAGATCTATTGAGATTGGTTGTGCATATGATTTTATGAGTTATAGGAATTGGATTTTTTTTTGAAAATATATTTGGTTTTGTTCTTGAGGCATTAATGATCGAGTTTATTGTGCTCCATCCATGTTTATTTTCTTAGTGTTCTCCTCATTCTTAGAGGACGAACAATAGTTCAAGTTTGGGGGGTTGATAAACATGGATTTTTTAAGTATTTTGAGGTATTTTTAGATGGTAGTTCTTGTGCATTGCATGCATATATTGAGAAATTGCGCATAGTTTTCCATATGTTGTGTAGTGTCACGTTTTTGCTCATTTTGAGGGAATTTAATGCCATATATTTTATGATATTCAAATGAACTTGGAAAGTACCTAAGAAGATAGATGATCGAATTAGGAGCGCGCTGCAACTTAAATCGGGTCAATCAGATGAGAAACGAGCGAGAACGGAGCAAAACGATGAGGAGTGTCAGGCGGCAGAAACTAACGCACGGCCCGTGCAGGAAGCCACGTTAGCACATGGCCCATGCGCGATTAAGGCAAAATCATCCAGTTTCTGGTGCACGGCCTATGCGCTAGAACCACTTTAGTGCACGGCTCATGCGTGAAGAGTCGGTTTTGGGCTGATTTTTACCTATTTCCTTATTTGACTCCAAAACTCATCCAAACTTGTCCCAACTATTTAAGGCTCTTACTTAGACAAAAAAAAGACACACTTTTACCATATATTTAGCAGAGAAGAGCTGTGAAGATGGAGGAAGACAAAGACTGAAGATCCAACATCCGACATAAGTGTTTTATGTTTTTAGTTTTAATTTCGTCATGACTTTTGTAATTCGTTCTTTCTTTTCATTGGATTGTAGTTTTATCATCAGCGGCTATGCTTCTATAATTAATTCTAGGGTTTGCAAATATGTTGAAGTTATGAATTGATTTTACTTCTGTTACTTTTTCCTTATGATTATTGTGTTCAAACATTCAAGTTTAGATTTATCATGCATGATTAAGGCCATAGTCATTATATACTAGCTAATTAATTTGAGTCCTGACGGAGATAATTAATTAGTGGGATTAAATTGAATGATTTGATACACGTTATGTGGAATCTGTAGAAGGTTTTATTGGGAGTTAACAATTAATCTAGAGATGAGAGTGATAGTTAATTTGTTAATCCACGACTACCTTGAGACCTGGCGGAGATAAGTAGTAACATTTATGATCATCCACCAATAATCAGATTAAAAGTGGGAATTGTTAGGATTGAATTAATACATAACAGATACATGTGCATCGCATTCCCTAGGATTAATCATTTAATTAATTGTTTATTTTTTCTAAGTAATTTAGTTTGTTGAATTTGTTTTTGTCTCTTTCTTAATTATTTATTTTAGTTTGATTTAGATTTTTGTCTAGGATTAACTCACCTCAAGGATTAAGTAGCCTGAATAATAGAAACCTGTTAGCTTAGTACTTAGTGTGGTCAAATTTATAGTTCATGTAGATACGATACTCGATTCACTTACTATATTGCAGTGACATGTGTTAGTTGCAGATAATTGCATAATATTTAGTGCATCATGGGTCGACCCAACCGAGCTCATCTGGGTCGACCCTGTGTAAAAATAGGCCTCTGGATTAACCCAATCACGTCGGTTGACCTATGTGTTCAGGTTTATGGGAATGTGATTTTTTTATCTCCAATTCAAGGTTTTAAACCTAGATATAAAAGTCTCCACTATGATACATGAAAAAGAGACACCTCGTATCATTAAATACACTTAGAATACACCAAGAGAGAAGATGGGAAGAAAATGGTTTATCATCTACTCTAGAGGAGGTGACAAGGTTGCTAGAGACAGAGTGCTGCTGCAGAAGAGACAAGACAACTGGATTTTTCTGTGTTATTCCGTTCAATTGTTTATTTTGTCATGAATAGCTATACTCCAGTTTTTATTGTTAATTTAATTATGTATAGCTAATTTCATAGCTAAGTTTTAGGGATTTGATACTATGGATTTTATAATATTATTTAATTGCTTTCTTCCTGCTATCTCTCGGGGCTTGATTTCTATGAATTTATTTATATCTTGTATGGATGCTCGATCATCATTTATGCATGCTAGTCATTAATTTGAAGTACTGACCAGGGAAGAATTAGTGATAGAAAGATAGAAATCAGTTTATGTGTGGTTGGAAGGACCGACCAAGTGAACAAGTATTGCATACAGTTAAATAAATCTCTGTGAGCTAGATTAAGACTGATGACATATGTGAAGAACCGACCGCAGTGAAATGTATGCTCATTATATTTATATTATACTTTATGCCTTTAAAAGCAGCCTGATAACAAACTAGTGATTCCCCCCCATTGATAGATTAAAGATAAAAGTCGGGTTACGAGAGTCAATGAATATTGATAAATGAAATAATAACACAGTGCACTTGTTCACTTATTTATTAATAAATAGCGTGTCATTCATCAAGGGAATGAATAAACGTAGTCATTCTGACCTTCCAATAGGTATAATTATTGACATCAAGGAGCGGGAGTCGCACTGTCGATGCCTCTTCTTTCATTGTGTCCATCTCGTCAAAATAAACACGAAACACATATTAACAAACCTATGATCCACCTGTATAACTGGTGACTTGCTCTGGTGCTAATTGAAATTAAATAATCCGTGCACTTATGCATTGTAGATTACTGAAAATATATGTTCTCAATTAATCAACCTATTCTGAGGGAACTTCACCCAAACTTGAAGTTTCATCCACTACTCCTTCGTGAAGACTATTCAAGATACTTATACATAAATGAATCCCTCCTTATGCCGTATTTTTCTTACAACACGACTCTTTGTTGAATAAAAATTATGAGATTCCCTCATAACCGTGAATATTAGACTCCCTATAGCTACCCACGACTTCAACTTGTAATCTCTCCCGAGATCACGAACAAAATGGATTAAAGACCCCTTAATTGTTTCTCTCATGAAAATACTCAAAACTAGACTATCAGTTGAATATTTTAATGAACAACTTCTAGCTATTATAAAACTCACAAACCTTGACTCTTAAATAATAAACTCAGAGAATCAAAATAAATCGCACACCAATTATGAGAAAAATCGGCCTTCTTATACTTTAACACTTAAAAGTTGACTTGATCTCCAATCTTCATCTACTTGGAAGGTAATTTAGATTTTGTGATCATTTCCATGTTGGTATAGATGTTTTCATGTTGATGAGGGTATAATTCAGCACAACATCTACTCCATAAGGCAGTCAAACGATCGCTCTTTACTTGCCAAATAAATCCACACATGATCTTCTTCTGCAAAGAAACTGCCATATATAAACTGTTCGGGGACACTCCTAGAACATCAGAGGGAACAGTCACAACTGGTTCCTTTCTTCGTACAATGGAATCAACGATCACGTCTAGAACCAATCCTTGAACACTTTGTCGAACATAAATCGTCAAAACAAACTAGTGCTAAGTAATGACACTAACAACTTTATTTCATACACAAATGTTAAATACACTAATTCATAAAATTATTTTTTTAATTTAAAGAATTAAGCCAATTTGTATGTGTGTTTGTGCGCGTGTGAGCACACCAAACCCTCTTAGACATTTTCTACGGCATCTTCAATGTCAAACTTTCATTTTTTATTTTTTTTATTTATTAAGATTTAATTTAATTTAAATTTTTATTTAGGCTCATTCTTCTCCATATAGGGCATATTAAAAACAATAAATAAAAATTTAGTGATAACACATATAATATAACACTGTTGAGCACAGGGGATCTTGATATATATATACATACATATATATATATATATATATATATATATATATAGAGAGAGAGAGAGAGAGAGAGAGAGAGAGTCACTTTAGGTTGTACCTTTCTTTCTAATAGAGTGGGAAGATGGCTGCCGTACAGGTACAGTGGTCGCCTTTCGGTTAAAGCAATCTATATGGTGACCACTTACTTAATCTTTGCTTTCTTTTATTGCCAACATCTAATTAGATGTCATAATCTTATTGAAATTGAAATTAGCTTGTTCACAATTTTTTTTATATTTCAAAACATAAATAATATTGCCACATATCTGACATCTCCTAATTAGACGACCATTTTTTTTTATTTTTTTTTGACAGAGACGACATATAATAATTTACCCATAATAATACATATCAATTTATACAAAAAAAAAAGGCTATGTGAAATTTAATTAATTAGTCTAGTAAAATCAAATATTTGTCATCTAATTAAATATTTTTCTCTTTTTCAAACTCGACTCGATATATATATATATATATATATATATATATATATATATATCAAACACATTTACATTTTCTATTTACTTTATTTTTTAATCTTAATAAAAAAAATCGAGAAGACCTAACCATAATGAGTAGGGCTGTAAATGAACCGAATCGAGCCGAACACTCTGATGCTCAAGCTCGACTCGTTAAGGAATATTCAGGTTCGAACTCGGATCAAGCTCGATTCGAGATTTTTTCTCATGTTCAAGCTCGGCTCGATAAATATTTGCCATGTTCGAATTCGGTTCGAACTCAGTTCGTTAAATGCTCAAAAATTTACTAAACGAGCCTGAGCTCGAATGCTCGAAAAAAAGCTCGTTTAATTTACATATTTGAACTCGATCTTCAAAAAAAATAACTTATTTTATTTACCCGTTTAAAATATTTATAATATTCATGAACATGTTCGTGAACATGTTCGATTAAGCTCGGGTTCAAACATGTTCGCGAGCTGGCCGAGCTCGTTTAGAAAACGAATGAACTTTGAACGAGCTTCTTTCGAGCCGAACTCCGAATAGCTCGCGAGCGGCTCTGTTCATTTACAACTCTAATAATGAGGGGACATGTATGTGAGGAGGTCTGACGGATTTAATCCATTAAACGGATCCATACATCCTAACAAAATCTAGAAAAATAATATTTTTTATTTTTATAAATTATATTTTTCTTGAATTCTAATAATTACATAAATGTCACCATTTTTTTACTTATTCAACTAAGGGTAAATTACACTTTTATATCTACATTTTAGATATTTTTTAAAAACCCACTTTTCAAAATTAACAAAACAGTATCCATTTTTTAAAAAAAATTACAAATCTAACATTTAGTCAATTTCGCTGCTTGAAAATCGTACTTAATTGATTGTATTTTAATATCCATATTTTCCCAGCCATGTAGATAAAATTCACCCAATCAAAAAATATTCAAATACAATCAATTGCGTACAATTTTCGGGCTGTAAAATTGATTAAATGTTAGATTTGTAATTTTTTGAAAAAGTAGATACAATTTTGTTAATTTTTAAAAAGTGGACCAATTTTAAAAAAAATATCCAAAATGTAAGTATCAAAGTGTAATTTACTCTTCAAATAATTACAAAATTACCACCACGTTTTTTTCTCTTTTTTTTTTTGCGAAAAAGGAAATAATGATATTTTACAGTCTTATAAATTATACTTTTTAGTATTAAAACTAATACTTTTTTTAACCAAATACTTACGAAAAATGCGTTATCTTTCTATATTAGATTTGGATTATAAATACTCATGATGAATTTTAACTCGTAGACGTCCGGTCTTGCACTTTTTTTTTTCAAAAATAATAATACACGAAAGTCGCATAATTCGATAAAACGTGGTAGAATCTTCTCGAAATATTTAATTAATCGATTAGATGGAGTTTTTGAAGGGCAAAAAGGAAAAGGCTAAAGCACCTAGCTAGCCTATTTAGTAATAACACTTTGGGTGGTTAATGAAAAATGTTAACAATAGATTAATATATTGGGCTAATTGAGTTAGCTATGTAGCATAGGCCCAAATTAGGGGTTGGTAAGATACTAGGTGGTCTTTGCATGCTCACATGCATGCCTTTTACTTCCTAACTCAAAAATACTACATTACATTACAATAATGTAATATGAACGTGCATGCCTGCACTTCTCTAGCGACTTTTGTGTGCCCACTCTTCTATCATCTCAATACAAGGCTAATCTATTCTTTATTTTCCCCCTTTTGCCCTTATAATAATCTATTCCCGTGCTATTGATGGCTTAAAACTTCTATTCTATTTATAAATAATTTTCGAATCTTTAGATTCTTTTAACATGTGTCAGCTGACATGCACGTATTTTTGCCACGTGCTAGTTGTTCATGCATGTGCCAATTGATAGGCTTCACAACTATTATCATCACAACTAGCTAGTTGTGATGATCAAGCTAGGGACGGAAAAACCTAATCAATCCAATTGAGATTCCCAATTGCATGAAACCCTAATTTTAATTTTAGAAATAAAATCTAGGGTTGAAGTACTTGGGTACTTTTACAAAAAAATAAATATGTAGACCACAAATAGTGGTCCTTGTACTAAGCATTTGATCCACAAACCTCATGATGGTTATATACCTCTTTACGTACGTACACATGCTGCACATGCAATCTCAACAAGCCATCCAATTTTTTAATTTCTTATATGTTCTTTTTTTTTATTATTAATAAACAAATCAGAAAATATATAAAAGCCTTATATAATTTAATTTGGATTTTTATTTTTTGTGGTCCAACAAGAGTTATTATCTGAACTGTATTGTAATATTTATGTATATAATTAAAAAAAGGTTTGTACATGTTTTGGGAGGGGGGTATGGACCATATATGTATAATATTGAATTGGTTGCAGGGTGTCAACATCAGATCGGATGGATGGGGTATAATGTTATTTGTCAATGATTATTCAAATATTCTCTATGTATAAAGAGTACAAAATTAATGATTGGGATTAATTCTTGTCATCATGGTTTATTTTAGAATGTCTGTCATAAATGAGTAGTTTGGTATATATATGCATATTCATCATTTGAATGTGTGCAGATAAATTAATTAACATGCATGTATATGTGCGTGTGTGTGTGTGTGTGTGTGTGTGTGTGTGAGAGAGAGAGAGAGAGAGAGAGAGAGAGAGAGAGATATGTATATATGTTAGCTTTTATTTACTTTCTTTTCTTAAGGTTTTGGATTAATTTAAGAAACTAATTAAAAAAAATCGTCAAAAAAATCTTGAGGTACGTAGCTATAGAATAGTCTCACATTATTAGCTAGTATATGGGATATTAAATTAGGTCTTTGATTTAAGATATGAATAGTTTGTAATTGAAAAATTGTAATTGCAACTCCTTTTTAAGATAGACTAGTTAGCAACGTGGAGATACACAAAATAAAATTGAAAGAATTATGAGTTATTTTTTGTAATTGTAGATGTGAAATAGTTTCCAATCAACCAAGTGTCACATTGGGAAGGATTGGTTCTACTTTTTAAACAAAAGATCTCAACTCTGAGGATATGAATGGACTGCTCTGAAATTAAATTAAATCGATTGGCAATTAATTAATCAAGAATGATTGAGTATATACCAAATTAAAGGGCTAAGACTGTCGTCGTTAGGACTATGATATGATAGTGAACCCAATTCAGATTCAATTGTCCTCGTCTTCATCCATCCACTTAATGAATCCATATACTTGGACCAATTCCTAATTTTTTTTTTACTTTTTAATATATATATATATATAAATACACAAAATTATTTAAGTTTGAGCACTTCCAAATTAAAAGGTTCACCACAATTCCTCAATATGTGTCATCTTATATATCGTTTAGTTTTGTTTATTTAATTAACTATTTTTTTTATATTTATACCCCCAATACAGAAAAGTGGCTTCATAAGAATTGACCCATAAACTTTGATGAAATTATTGGGAACGCAACTAGTTTAGTAAGTTTCCACATTAGACCCCAATGCATTTTAAAATCACACGTACAGATTTATTTGTAACTGAAATCTGTGTAACGACCTTAAAATCTTAGAATTTAACGACTTTATTCCATAATTGTGGTTCATTATTCATTTTGGGATGTCCTAAAGTTATAGTTTTATTTTTTAATTAAAATTATATTAAAATATTCTCTTACAAATATAATCCTTGCTATTTAATATTATTCGGAAATCTAGTACTAAGAGAAATCATAAAATAAAAAATAAGGATAATATAAGACAATTGTAGATTATACAACAAAAAATTTATCCTCGATGTATACGTATGTAGTAATAAGTGTAGCATTACTGCACCCACCAGCTGCTTAGTACTGACCCTTCAACTTGAGGCATGCATAAATATTAATTTTTACCTCTCTCTCTCTCTCTCTCTCTCTTAATTTTTGTAATAAAAAAAAAAGTAATTTAGTTTTATATAATAAAATTTTATGTGTATAGTTTGCGGTCCATGGGGTGTGAATTAATGCAAGCAATTAGCGAGCAAAATGTTGAGTTTCTGAGAAAGATGGTGACAGGCCAATTAGTGCCTTGACTTAGACAATTTGCCAAACCCCCCGTCATATTTTCAATCCTTCATTTCTCCACTCCTTTTTTAAATAACTAGCAATATTTATGGCCATTTAATCCAATAAAATATATAAAAAAATGCGCCTCTATAACTAATAAAATACCATCCGTACATTAGTGCCAGAAGGTAGACTCAGGTTCATTTTTTCGTCTGCAGTCAAATTCAGACACTTCATTTTTCTTTTCTGATATAGCAACAATAAATTTTCTAAGAACAAAATATATGGACTAAATTGTGATTCTTTCATTTTAGATATGTGTATATTGAAAATTTTATATATCCATTTTGTTTTCATGTGTGTGTGTGTGTGTGTGTGGAGGGGAGATCATATGAGAACTCATCCTCTATTATTTTGATCTGAATGATCATAATTTAGTCAATTTTCAGTTAAAGGAAAAATTACCTATATACTTTAACTTTCAGTTAAAGTATGGTAATTTATAAATTCAATTTGTTTATTGTGAAATATTATCATCTCTCCATGGAACGCATACCTCCCCTTTCTTTTATTTTCTTTCTTTTTTTTTTTTTTAGAGAAGTATCTCATTTCTATTATTATACATTTTTTTAGTTTATTTTTTGAATTAGGAATTTTATATTTTTCAATCTTTTTTTAGGGTTTAGATTTCAATTTTGGGGATTACTTTTTCAATTTAGATTAAAATGACATAAGGATGGAGCTTGTATTGTTTTAATATGTTTGTTAAAATGACATGGGTCAAGCTAAAAATTACATATAAGCCAAGTTGATATTGATAATATAGCTCAAATTTATTGCTAATATGTTAAGAATTAGCAACATTCAATCAAATAATCAAGTCCCGGTGGGGATGGCCTGGTGGTGGAGTGAGGTTGTTTGAAGATCAAAAGTTACGGGTTCGAATCTCCTCAATACCACAGGTCAGGTGTGTGAGTAAAAAAACAAAACAACATTCAATCAAATACTCATATCTCCCTCCACTGTTGATATTTTTCAAAAAAAAAATTTTTGATGATGTATAGACTCGACTAGCTTTCCAATTATATATACGACTCATCATTTAATTATTTCTCATAAAAGCATTTTTTACGTTCAAAGTCAAGTATTGTGCACGTTATGAAAAATAAATGATGTTGTTATAAGTTATCATTCATTCTAAAATGAGATATAAATCATACTAGTATGGCGGACTTGTTATTTACGAAAAATGTCACCGCCCTTTTTTAAAAACAAAATATGATCATTTACCCCTTCGCTTTTTGAAGTTTCTCTTATTTAAAAGTATGTCACTGTTGTTTTGTTTAATTTGGGCCACTCAAATTAAATAAATGAAAAAATTAGATAAATTTTTAGTTACGTTCCCACATAGGGATTGGTTCTCATATGAACTCGGTCCTATAAACGTCGAAAAGAATTAGATCATACCACTAGCTTTTGTTGGGAAAATTATAAACTACCCTTTGGTTAGTACTCAAACACCACATCCACATAAAATGTGACAAGTTAGGATTTTAAAAAATAATATTAATGTGATACGATCTTTATGGTGTTGATGTACTACTCCTGCATAGAATAGACTTTATCCTTTATTGGGCTAAGAAAGCATCGAATAAAACCTTATAAGAAATCAACAATATGTTAATGACAAATGATAGACCGTGATTCAATATTTTCCTAGCCTGTCCAACTCAAACAACATCAATTCTAATCAAGAAAAAAAATTAAGCCCAAATTAGCTTTCCCCCACCATTAGTAGGTAGGGTTCCCATTTATGGGATTAAGTTTGAATAAACCCCCAAAATGCGATAGACCAACACATAACAAAAATGTGACAGAAAAAAAAAATCATTTCAAAAATCATAATATTCCAAGAAATTATCATAATTACTGTATTTGCCCCTTGGACCTAAAATAGACCCCCAGACTGAAATGATTAAATTTGCACAATGGCCCACAAAATTTCCAGAATCTTTGGGGTGGAGGGGAAAAAAACCCTTTATACATAACATGCAAGAAAAGATCAATACATCCAAGGCGTGTAGATATATGAAAATGACATTTCATCAGCATCATCTTCTTCACCAAAATATCATCAATGTCCAAAATGATCAGAGAATGAGAATATACAGATCACACACCTCCCACTATGTGTTTGTGCGTGCTAAAATATTATTTCGGGGACCATAACGCCCTAATTTTTTTCTCGGATATATAATTGCATATTTAATTAGGTCTCTGTATTTTTATTTTTTAACCGTTTTATATTGGGTCCGTCCATGTATTTTTATTTTGTTAAAATCAAATCTATTACGTTCACTTTTTTTAAAATTAGGTCTTTTGTATAAAATTAGGGTTCATATATATACTTGTTATTTATGTTGGAATAGGGTCATTGTGTTATAGCAAAAATAAGAACGTCATTTTGACATAAATAAATGTAAATAGACTCAATTTGAAATAAAAAAAAAGTGAAAAGTACGCGAATTCACTATTTATAAATGAAAATCGAGGGAGCCAATTGAAAAAACATAAAGGCGCAAGGATCTAAATAAACATTAATTAACCAATCTTTCTAAGTAGGTTTCGTAAAATATACCCGTTCTTTTTCCTTTTTTTTTTTTTTTTTTATCATGCCTTCGCGGCTATATTATTTAATCAAAGTGCAAAAAGTATTTCATTCATTTCGAGCTCAAGTTCAAGTTCGATAAGAGCAAGGTAAGGTAAATATATTTTATATTTGGTTACAAACTACTCGAGCTCAACTCTATAATGATCGGATAATTTGTAATATGAGGTTTTAAGGTTTAAAATATATATTTTTGTATAAAACTGAAGAATAATATGTTGGGCTGGATTGGGAAGGATAGCGCACTAATAGTGCATGTGCGTGTTTTGTGGAGAGATGATGGAGTATCTATATACCTATGTCTATCTTTTCTCTTTATCCCTCAATATATATGCCCTTTTACAAGTTATTTTCCCTTTTTCCTTCCACAGGAAACAGACAATTCAGAAACTTTTTTTTTTTCCCGAATATTTGCTTCATCTTTGATTGTGACAGATCGCTTTGAAGTTATGGAATCTAAGTATCTGTCGAAAACCGATGTCCTAATTTTCCAAAATGAACTTATATATTGAATATTCTTCTCCATGAAGAGTATCTTCCTCTCAATAAAGTAAAAATAAAAAATAAAAAAAAAAGCTAAGAAATCAAATTTCAAAGTAAACAAACTTATTGTTAATGGAACAAACTATTATATTTATAAATTTGCTTTATTTTTGGATTTCTTGTTTGCCGTTTTTCAGGAAATTAACCACACAAACAGACATTTCTAATTTGATTAAAACAACCCATTGAAACTCAAGAAACAAATCGACTTTTTTAGGGGTTTGCTTGGCTAAACGAAGTATGATCTGGATTAGTTTATCTCTAAAAAAATTTATGCACCCCCAACTTTTTCTCTGGATACAAAAACGCAACTGGAAAAAATTTGGGTGCACCCTTCTGTAAAACGGGTCAATTTGTGGTTTAACCCGCACTCAGATCTAACCCGTGACTCGCTCCAACCAAAAAAAAATCGTGTAGAAAAAATATCACTTGTAGCCTAAAAAGTATCAGCATGCTACTTATAAGTGTTATTTCATATCAATTAAGATTTATTCATCTAAATTACAATTTATTAATCATAATCGGGGTTTATATTTAATTTTTAAAAAAAAATTAATTATTGAGCGCAGTGCACGAGGCAACACGCGAGTGCACTGTGCGAATCGCCGGATCAAAAAAAAAAATTTACTTTAATTTTAGAATTCACTAATTTCATTTAGGGTATATATTTATTTCAAAAATTAATTATCAATCACAGTGCACAAGCTCACGCGTTAGCGTCTAGCTAATGCACTTCGCAAGACTTGGATAAAAATAATTAATTAATTTAGTTTGATTTTAGGGTTCAATAATGTAATTTTAGAATGTATATTTTTGATAAAAAAAAATAAAAAATAATAAAACAAACAATCAAAAAAACATAAAAAAATGGGCGCGTGCACAACACGCGCACGCATGGAGTGCACGCGCCCATTAAAAAAAAAGCGCATTTTAGGGAAGTAATTGGTACAACAGGTGTACCCAAGTCCTCCTCAAACGATAATTAGCAACTGCTGCCCTTGGTTTTTTTCTCCCAGCAAAAACCTCATACATATGCATTCTTTATTTTATTTTATTTTATTTTAAATAATAATTTTTTTATTATTTATTATTTTACCTTCGTACTTCTTCATTGTTTGTTTTAGCTCTTTCTTAAAATTTTCTACATTTGTGTTGTTGGCTCCATTCAATTTATTTGAGGTTAGTTTTTACATTTTTATTGATTAGATTAATGTAATAAATGTATGTACGTACGTACGTATGTATGTATGTATGTATGTATGTATGTATACGTATATATATTTGTGGAATATTAAATTCATTTTGGGTGTTCGAGTTTTATTTACATTTTCTTAATGTGAACTGAAAATGGGATTTAAGCTTAGGGTTTGAATTATGGATACTATGGATATAATTGGAATTGAAAAATTAAGAGCTTTGCATTTAAGTTATGACCTATGGCCCTTTGTGTACACCCAAAACAGTAGATTTTTAATGTGTAAAGAGAGATATTTCGAGTTCAATCTACATTATTCTTCCCTTCCCTATGAAAAAAAAAGTCATGACTTGTGATTAATGTTGCATATTAATTTATATTATCTTACCTTTGAATTATTAATTTAAATTAGTGTCTATATAAATTTAAAACCTTGAATTTTAAATTAAGGTTAGTTAATATTTAGAATACATATTTATTCAATTGTTACTATATTCATATTGATTGTGAATTGTGTTTGATATCATCTATTTATATTTAATTTTGATTGATTTTTTATTTATTTATGTTGCAATAAGGGTGTCTCTTCCTAATGAACCTAATGTTAATGAATTAGCAGAAAATCAATCTCAAGCAATATTATCGTTGGTATTTATATTTGGGATTATGAAAAACTATTAAGAAGTTTCATGTTATTCAAAATCAAGCATCAAGAGTATATTTAACGAGGGAGCATTGTCAACCAATTGGTAATAGGTTTGCTAAAACATACATTAATCAAGAAATAAATTTTCATGGTATTTGTAATAAATTAAGTATAACATATAATATGAAACTTTATTTTTTGAGTCATCTTTTCAAATAATCACGTAATTGAGGTCAAGATGCATTTACAAAACGGGATGTAGTAATATGAAAAGAAGGCATTAGAAAAATTCGACGATCGTGTCGTGGCCGTATACTGCAGTATAAGATAAGCAATTATTGTTTATCATTGGAATTAACTATTTAATTCTGAAATTATGTAAACTTTACTGCAATCACTAGAACGCTTTTTATTATGTAAAATAAATTGAAGTTATTTTCGGAATTTTCGAATTCAAGGTAACGTAATAGCTAACATGATCGTACTGGGAACGGGGAAATAAATCCAACTTACCAAGATAAATTTTGAAGTATAGAGCTTGTACAGTTAGCCGATCTGTGTTCATCTCTCTCTGTATCTATAGAGCATAAACTACAAGTAAAACAAAAAAAACAAAAACAAGAGTTCATTTCTTCAAAACCAGCTCCTAAATCAATAAATTAATTCCTCGATTTCTTCCTGGACTTGGAGGAAGGCTTGGTTTGCTCTGTGCTGCCACTCTGAGATGTTCCTTTCGAGTTAACCGTTTGGCTCGACTTCGAGTTAACACTGTTTGCAGCCTCCTTAGCAACTGCACCCTGAGAGCCCCTTATCTGTGCGGCTCTCTTATCCTTTCTCTTAGGCCTATAACTTGACCTCTCCCTCTTCGGCAACCACCTTTCCGGATCTGGTGGAGGACCTGGATTTGTAGGGTCGAACCCTTTCGGGTACTTTGGCTTTCTCTTTCTTTTTTTCTTTGTTTTCTCCTTGCTCTTTTGTTCGTACACCTCAGGAATGCCCGTAATGGGCCCACTCTCGATCTGCTTTGCACCGGAAGTTTTCTCCAAACCATCCACATCAATTCCCTTCAGACCACCAAGGGGTTTCAGCTGCTTCTCATAAGATTCTGCCTTTGCGAGATCTGCATGAGCAGCAGTCTGAATAAGACCTACCAAAGCCTCAATGCTATTATGGCTTTTAATGAGCTCCTCAAAGAGACGAGCAGCTTCATTTTTCTTCCCATGTCGGAGCTTAAATAAGGCAGCCTCTCGCATGATAACTTCGAGTTTATTGTCTTCGGCCATGGCATCCAACCACCACTGTATTGCAGAATCGAACACCGCATTGGCACCATCAATATCACCACAACGTTCTTTGAGTGCCACAATGGTGGCAATAGTTGCAGGCATATGTTGAATATCCTGTATTTTTAGCAGCGACTCGGCTGCTATCTGAGGATGGCCTGCAGATGCAGCAACCTGTGCCCTTGCAAGCATGATGGTGTTTGACTTATCAGGAAACTTGTTTGCAAAATGTGCTAGTATCTCCTCAGCCTTATTGGCTTTGTTTTCTCTCACATGTACAGCGGCTTGGAGAAGTACGGGCATTATACTGTTAGGAAACATGGTTGGAAGTGCAGAAGCAAGTTCTCTGGCCTGCATATCTTTTGATATTTAGCTAAATAATCAACAGTAACTTTGAAATTCCAGCAAGAAGTATATTCTCAATATTAAATAAATAAATAAGGAAAAATAACCTAAAACCAACATGATAAGAAAGAACAACGTCAGCTACCACATTAGAATGAAATATTGCCAGTGCAAATAAGAACAAACACAAAATCTTATAAGAAGAAAGGGTTCTTATAAATGCATTACCTGATCCAACTTATTAGAATGTAGTAGTAATAACAAACGATTAACATATATCGCTTCCCTCTGCTTTGGGGAGAGCTTTAGGTCAAGGCCACTAGCAAGACAGAAGGTAGGTCCTTCGCCTTTTGCTATCAGCTTATCGAGCTTTCGCAAACCATCAGACACATCCTTCGGGCCCTTCAACGCAATAAGGTTGCTTTTTGCCACTGCAAGTGATGTTTCATCTGCAAAATTTTTCTTGATAAGGCTGATGTAAGACTCTAAAGCTTCTTGAGTGTTTCCTAGGACCTGCAGAAACCATTCAAACCTCTTGAATCACTCTCTCCAACAGCAGGAGAAAACAAAGAATACTAATATTACATCGCTGAGAACCTGTTGAACATATCCTAGTTGAACAACTATAGGTGCCAACTCAGTTTCTATGTCATCGTCCAATAAATTCTCATCCATCAATGTTTCCTGGCCAATTCTGCATGAGAAAAGGGTGTCAGCTTTAAGCATCAAACAGATTCTCAATATTCATGATGAAGTACAGGCAAGTTTGAGTTTTCAAGAGTAGTGCTAGAGCAACCAAGCATTGAGTGATAAGTGATAATACAAAAATCATTCAGATACACTTTTCCTTCGTTTGGGGGGAGGGGGGTCAAAGCTCATGGGAAGTAAAAGTTCCATTCAGTTCACTTCCAGAAAATGTGTTCTCTTTTTTTTTCTGCTTTCTTTTTGGTAGTTTTGGTGCTTGACCCAAAGTTAAGCATCAGATTAGACTTTCATACATTGTCCTCGCAACTTCTTGTTGCAAGAACAAATGAATAAAAGTTAACACTAGTCTGTTTTATATACAAGGAATTATGATAATGATTTACACCAAATTCTGAAACGATAAGCATGAAGGTGGAAATTGCTATTTAACTGAGTTTCCTGAGATTGTACATCACCTTCGAGCTGAAAGCAAAAGTTGTTCCGCATCTTTATGCTTGCTTCTTTCTATCAACGAGCAAGCAACATTGTAAGCCAATTCAAAACTGCTTACTGGTTTAACTCGGAGAGATTCAATTGTCCCCTGGACTTCAGTAGCTCTCCCAGCAGAAACCAATGCAGCAACAAAATTAATTTCTAAAGAATGTATCTTGGACTTCTGAAGCTTTTGATATATATCAACACATGCATCCATTTTTCCTAAACGAAATAAAATCTGCGATTCTAACAACATAGCTGCAGAGTTCCCGTCGTGCCCTTTCAAAGACACCAAAGCTTCATCCAACTTATTTTGTCGATACAAGCAGTATGCCTGCTCAGAAAAAGGAAAGAAAAAAAGGCATTAATCTTATGATGAATAAAGCCAAATTTTGGGCAGCTAAACAGATGAACCGAATACAGTTTTATGGATACAAAACATCCGAGCTGCTGAAATTGGTAAATATGAACAGACACATTGGATTTCAACTTGTGTATAAATGCTAAACATGTACATAAATCATAAATGTATGGAAATCCTACCCTAACACTACCCCCAACAGCCAACATCCCATACTTCAACACTGGCAGTGGATGTTATATTATGTACAATAAGTATAAATAACAAGGTCTCTACATCTTGCCTACACATTTTTACATAGGCAAAGCCTCTACTCTGCCTACATGTCTCGTGTATATTTCCGACCTAAAAATGTGTAGGCAAGGCGTAGATACCTTATTTCCTACACCTATTGTATGAGATAGCACATTCACGCTCCCAAAAAAACTATCATGTGTCGAAATATGAGATGTTGGGAATAGTACCCGAAGGGGTTAGGGTAGAAATTTCTCATATGTGTGTGTGCACATACAAACAAATTACTAACCATTCAGATTCACTAATCTGTGTACAATATCACTCAAAAGCCTGACATAAATAATCTAATGTAGACAGTTTATTTGAATGAAAATTTACAAAGAAATTTATCAGAGTACCTTGAAGAAAGTTAAATCTATTGAAGATTTCTTGGATAATACTTGAATTGCAGACAAAGCATCATCGATCTTGTCGTTTTTAATCAGAGCCAGAACTTTACACATGATCGCATCCTCATCTCCCGGCGCAATCGAAAGAACTAAAACCCCAAAACATTGAACCAAATGAAAATTAAAATTAAGAAATTAGTTAATCAAATAAAAAAATGAAGACTGATCAATCAAGTACTCAAATACTAAAACAGTGAATTGAATTGATTCTACACACCTTGATCTGAGACCCTAACGGCGAGGTGGAATTCGGAGCGCTGGATGTGTCGATTGAGGGACGTGAATAGATCTTCGATGGGTACGGCCGCGGCGGCGGCGGCGGCGGCCGCTTTCGGAGGCATTTTTTTAGCTTCGATTTCTATGGGCGCGGCGGCGGAGTTGACAATGTAGCTCCGATTTTCTGAGATTTGTGAAACGTTTATTGACTAATTGAATTTGGTTTGTTTTTCTTTTAGGATTTTGGTCTGTAAATTGTTTCGTTGGATTTCTTGCGCTCGGATTTTATTATCGACTTTGCGTTAATTGCCTTTTTTTCGCGTGTAGCTTTCTAACATCTTTGAAAAAAATAGAAAATAAAAATAAGTGTTACTTACACTTTTTTTTTTCAAGGGAGTTTCTATTTACACCGTTAAATTTACTCTTTGCATTATATCTATTTTATGCACTATTATTTTTACTCTTTGCACTATCAATATTGACAATAATAGTCTTCCATCTAAAAAGTTAAAAAAAGCCGATCGATTGACTTCTTCGCACTTCTTCTTCACTTTTCTCCTTCCGTCGGCCGCCGCTCAGAAAAAAAAAATTGATCGATGACTTCTTCTTCACAAGTTCTTCATCTTCTCTTTTCTCCCTCCGCCGCTGAGTCTATGCCACTACCATCCTCTCCATCCCCCACTCTCTCTGCAATCTTCTCAGCGCATTAGTGAACTGGATTTTTCGAATCAATGGACAATGTTCGAAAAATCATCTTCGAAGGTGACTCTAATTTTTGAAAAATAAATTTTGAACATAATTAAAGTTGTCGAAAAATTCTATTTTCCAATTTCAAATTCATTTTGTTCGAAAACTGATTTGTGAATATGGTCGGGGAGTTCGAAATTTCTTTTCCGGTCGGTCAGTCAAAATTTGTTCGAAAAATTATTTTCGAAACAGAGCCCAAGTTCAATTTTTTTTCCGAATATATTCTTAGGGGTATATTGGATAGAGAGTCTGTAGGATTTTTTTGGACTTTCAAAATCCGGGTGTATTCAATCCAAACTTTTAAAAGTCTTTAAAAATCCAGAGGTATTCAACACAGATTTTAAAATGTCTTAAAAAATTCAGATGTATTCAAAACTCCATAGACTTTAAAATGTTAGTGATTATATTGGATTTCACCTCAAAATCACCTAAAAAATACAAAGGATGAAATCCGACCTTTGCACATGAGATTTTCATGGATTCGTAAACCCCAACGCGCGGTCTACTCCAACGGCCGTTGAGGCGTTAAAATCGAACACCCCAGCGTGCGGTGGACGCCAGCGGTCGCTGAGAATAAGTCAGTCACTATCTCAGCATCGGCTAAGGTCCAACGGCACTGGGCATAAGTCGGTCATTATCTCCATAAATCTCCAGATTCACGTATTTTTCTCATTTTTTTCATTTTTCTCCGACGATAAAAATTAATTGCTCAACTACGGCCTATTCCGTTGTTCTTCTCACAAAGGTACTCTCTTTGCTATTGTTTCTCGTTGTTTTGGTACACTTTTACTCATTATTGATTGGATTTGGCTTTGATTTTTGAGTTTCTTGAATGAAGAAAAAAAAAGAATATGTAGGTTTTTTCTTAAATATTATGCTGATAAATCATTTATACAGAATAACATAATCACCCCTAATATTGTTCATCTGTATATGTATCTATTCCATTGCTATAGTCATCTGTGATCTAGCACCCGCTTCTGTATCGAAACCAATACTACAGACATCTGGAATTCCAGCACCCGTTGGGATGCAGCACTCGCTGGATGTGATTTGCGTAGTCCAGGCCAGCATTCGCTGTGATACAGCACTCGCTGGCTGCATTTTACGTAGTCCAGGCTAGCGGGTGCTGAGGTCCAGCGATCGCTGGTATCTGGGCTGCATTTTATTTATAATTGTTCGGTCCAAAATATTTTTATCACTTTGAATATATTAACTAATTTTTTTATCACTTCGTATATATATCTTGTATCTTTATAATATAGTAATATTATCATAGGAGATTCACAACAAGATACGAAAAGGAAGGCATCCTATAAACAATGGACTAAGGAACAAAGCGACTTGTTGTTAGAACTTATGGTTGATGTTGCGGGTCGGGGATGGCGTGATAATAGTGGTATCTTCAGCAAAGCAACGGTGGAAGAAAGAATACTTCATGTTCTTAATGAAAGACTTAGGTTTAATAAGACCTATAACAATTACCAAAGTCGACTCAAATGGTTTAAAAATCGTTAGTTATCTTATTTAAACCTTATGAGGTTTAGCTCTGGTTTTGGATAGGACCACACTACTAAAAAGTTCACGACTTCAGATGAAGTATGTGATGCGTACTTAGAGGTAAGCTTCTTAAGCATCATATTGCAATAATATTATCGAACAATTTTATTTAACTAATATAGTGAATTAATAAATTTGTTCTTTATTTTATGCTAGGCTCACTCAAAAGACGCAAACTTGCGCTATGGGGAATGTCCTGATTATGAGGACTTGGAAATTGCTGTAGGAAATGGTGTTGCCGTAGGAAAAAACTCAATTGGGTTGGGTAGTGCTATTGATGCAAAGACATTAGGAGATGATGAAAATAGAGATGCACACATAGAATATTTGAATTTTGATGCTGAAAATGAGTTGTTTGTAGCACTATCTGAAGATGAGCCACCATCATCTGGTTCCACACCACCTTCTGGGTTCCCTGAAGTGTCTGAGGTCTCCACTCAAAGAAGAACTCAACCCAAAAGAAGTAGAGCTCGGTATGAAGCAACTTCTGACTCTACTGAAAATATCATGGAAGAGATTAAAAAACTAACAAACACTTTTGATGGAGTTCATAATCTCTTACTGGAAAGAGATACCATACTAGAGAAAAGAGAAATAGAAAGATCATATACGACTTGGGATGCTATCAAAGAGATCCCAAATTTGGATGAAGACATTCGCCGCAAAGCATTTGACTTGCTTGACACCAAGTCAAAAAAAGATGATTTTTTTTAAGAACGAGCTAATTGTATAGCTTACAAGATTAGAGGATATTGATCATTGTGTAAATATATAAATATAGACAAAATAAAATAGTAATTGGGAAAAAAAACAAGATATAAGGATAGGGAGTTATTTGGGCAATTTGGAGTGTAAATGTCTAAAATACCCCTATGACACACTTGTCCCCACATCTCAATCATTGTGTAAGTATACTATTTATATTTTTTAAATAAGTACCCAATAAATGCACACACACCTAATATATAAAAATTCAGATTTCATGTATTTTAGGGTTAGAAAGGATAACAAAATTTTGAAGAACTAAAAATAATAAATTTTTTAAAAACGGAAGAAGGATAATGAAATTTTTTTAAGAACTAACGTTATACAAACTCGAATTGGAGATAACGAAAATTTGTTAAATTAACGATTGCCATAATGAAAATTTGTTAAAAACTAACATTATGCATTTAATTATGCATAACGAAACTTTTCTAAAAATGTTATGCCTTTTGACCAATGGAAAATGATTTTTTTAAAAAAAACTAACGTTATGCATTTAATAATGAATAACGAAATGATAATAAGTAACGATTGTCATTATAAACTGATATCGCGATTAACGATTACCATTTTATCTCATAATGATTAAGTATTAGTTGCCAACATTAAATGAATATCAATGCATTATTCTTTCTTTCTACTTCAGCCAAAATGAGGTAGGTAAAATGCATAAATATGTATTTGTATAGGTAGGTATTAGTTGACCGAAATTAAATTAAATTTAATGCATTTAATTTTGTGTAAGAGAGGTTGGTGGTGTAATGTGCATATATTGAAGGTAGGGTTTGATCCAGAACACCCAAAACAAAAAACACAGAAAATATGTCGAACTACCTCAAAGAAAATGGAAGAAATATACTAAGAGCTTGATACAGAAGATTATTGAAGAAAGCAACGTGGTCTTCATCAACAAAACACCATCGGCATTTCTGTGTAAAAGTTTCTAAATTTTGAAAGGTACGTTTCGAGTTTATTTGTGCAAGAAACGTATGATTTTTTTTAGATTAGGCTATCTATTGTTACGTTCTATATTTCTAGTTCTAAAGTAATAACTAAATTTATGAACTAGTGTTGTGGTTTATTGATGTTAATTTTGTAAAGCTAGGCTAAAAGGATAACGATAGAATAGAAGGCATAAACGATAAGGCATAAATGATAGCTTGAACAATTAAACAGAGGGCATAACAATAATTAAAAATAATTAAGCCTAACGATAAATCATAAAATTAGTTAAAATGGACACAACGATAATTAAAATAAAGCCATAATGATAATTTAATTAAAGCCATAACGGTAATTAGAAATAAAGTCCTAACTACAATTAAGATAAATGCCTAACGTTAAATAAAAATGAATAACGATAAGTAAAACACGAATAACGATTAATTAAATATGATAACACTTATTTAAAAAAGAATAATGAAAGTTAAAAAAATAATGATAATGATTAATTATAATAACGATTGTTGAAAAAAGAATAACGAATAACGATTAATATAATAACGATGGTTAAAAAAACCACAGATATCTAAAAAACTAATAACGATATGCTTAAAAAAGTAATAAATTGATTATCGTTATGCTTAAAAAAATAATAAATTGATTATCATTGCACACTAGCCTTTTCCTTTTTTTTATCGTTATTCATATTTTAATTAGCATTAGGCATTATCGTTGCTTAAAAAGTAAATTGATTATTGTTAGGCAATATCGATAATGCCTAGTAATATCGTTAGGCGTTATCATTTTTCCTTTTTTAATTATCATTAGTTTTAATTTAATTTAATTATTCCATCGTTAAGGCCTATTTTATAAATTATTTTGAATTATCGTTATGAATTATTTTGAATTATTTTTGTAATTTAATTATCGTTATGAATTATTTTGAATTATCTGTTATGGCAGATTGTTAGACGTCGTATCATTGTACGACATAGTGGCCGGTGGGAGAGAGTTCAATACCTAGATGGTGAGGAGGAGCTGATCATCATGTCATCGGAGGATTTTTGTTTTAGGTCAGTAGTCAGAGAGATTCATGATTTATTGGAGACTGATCCCACATCTGTCGAGTACCAGTTATCATAGCTATCGAGCACCAATAGTGGTAGACATATCAAGACAAGATTGAAAGATGATGTAGGTTTGCTTGAGCTGCTCCACGAACAGAGCTCAGAGATAGTTGTATATGTTACTCAGAGAGGCTGCAGCAACTCCAGGGTCATCCCTGACACCGTGCCAGAAGAAAGAGATTCGGTTAAAGATGATTTTCATGACGATACGCACCACTATGAGGCTCTTGAGCAGAATGTTGATGACGATGCAGGCCCGCATGAAGGAGAGGAGAAAGAAGAAGTCAACGAAGAAGAAGAGATGCCCTCTACTGATGAAGATGAAGAGGAGAATGACATATCGACCTTGGTCGAATCATTATATACGGAGTTTTGTGGCTGGATTCATTCGACAGGTTAGAGGGCGATTTATGGGTATGACGGGAGGAGCAACATCATTGAATACTAGGGCTGAGTATGTTCCTGAGAGGGCGTTGAGCAATTGGGTTGTTCCGCTTGCCAATCTTGACATTGCAGGCCCACTCAATTAGGATGAGCCTTCAGCAGCACATACGGATACACTTCATAAGGGTGCTATTTTCCGAACGAAGGATGATTTGGCCCTAGCTGTAGGACTCTATCACATACAGAATCGAGTTGAGTATGCCATGTATCGATTGAACAAGACAAGACTGGTCTATATGTGCAAGCATGGCAGGGTGTGCCCGTTCAGATTGTGTGCTGTTGTTGATAAAGTTATGTGGAGAATCTACAAGTTCAACAACACTCACACTTGCCACATAGATATGAGCCGAACTGCTCCACGCCAGGTGCTTGAACAGGTCATTGCAAAGCATTTTGCACACAAACTGGTGGATGAGGGGGTTGTTCTGAAGCCCAAAGAGATGATGTTCGAGCTTTTATGCGAGTACGGGATTCAGATCGATTACAGTTTTGCTTTGCGCTCGAGGAACATTGCTATTAAGATGATTTATGGAGACTATGATAAGTCGTATGTGCAATTACCTGCGTTTCTGCACATGGTACAGCTATGAAATCTCGGGACATTGTATGAATTTCTGACGACCTTTGAAGATCAGTTCCAGTATATGTTTTTGGCACTCGGACCGTACATCAGGGCTTTTCAGGAGGGTTCACGTCCAGTGGTCATGATTGATGAGACACTTGAAGGGGAGAAACAAGGGAATTCTGTTTGTTGCTGCGACGAAGGACGGGAACGAACAAATATTACCTATTGCAATTGGTCTCGGTCCGATCGAGAATGATGATTCTTGGAAGTGTTTCCTAATTCGATTGGATATCACTTTGGGGGAGACTGAAGATCTCATGATCGTGTCAGATCAGCACTAGATCATTAAGAATGCTGTCGAGGCCATTTTTCCAAGAGCCGCACACGGATTGTGCTTTTATCATTTATAGAACAAGATGGCAAAGCGCGGTGCCCATGTGATCGCCATGTTTAAGGAGGCTGCCTATGCCTATCGTACAGACGTATTCCAGAGGCATATGTCAGCATTGGAATTGGTGAGCACACCAGCATACCAGAAGCTTTGTAGTATTGGTCCAGAGCATTGATCCCGATCACAGTGTCCCGCACGGCGTTTTAGCTTCATGACATCTAATGCAGCTGAGTCACTCAATGCTCATCTAGAGATGCCCACGGTTCCGGTTCCGGTTAGAAACCGCCGGTTAGACGGTTCCGGAACGGCGAAACCGGAACCGCACCGTGCGGTTCCGGTTGACGGTTACGGTTTGTAAATTGTAACCGTCCGTACGGTTCTGGAACTGGCCCAAACCGGCAAACCGGCGGTTATAACCGCCGGTCCGGTTTTTTTTGGGCACCTTTATGCTCATCTATTGTGGGCTAGAAGGTTGCCTATTTGCTCAATGCTTGAGGTGTTTAGGAGTATTGTGAAAGGATGGTTTGTTGAGCGAAGGGCTGCCGCGCAGAGTTGGGATCACGTGTTAACTCCAGAAGCTGTGAACAAGTTATCGAAGAATGTTGAGCATGGATGATGTTTTCCCATTCGATGCACGACATAGCACACCTGTGGAAAGTTGAGATTGGGAGGGATTCATATATGGTCGATCTTTAGCATCGGACCTGCGATTGTCGTGAGTTCGAGCTGGATTTGATCCCATGTAGCCACGCTGCAGCAGCGATCAGGTATGCAACTTTCATGGGTTTTTTTTTTGTTAAGAATCCATTTGCTCAATCATCATCATTTTTAACTATAATTCTTGTGCACACATAGATTCTCCGGTGGACACATATATGATTTTTTAGATAGGTGCTACAAGACGGAGACTGTAGTTAGCATATACGACTCAGTGATCATGGGCTTACCCAGTTCTGAAGAGTGGATTTTACCACCTTATGGTTCACCACTTGTGCTTGCCCCAGTGATAAAAAACAAACTGGTTGTCCTCGGATGTCAAGAGCTCGGGGAGGCGTTGAGGAATCATCTAGCTCGCGAAGACAGGTTTGCGCTAGATGTCATGGCCCAAGACACAACAGACGTGTGTGCACAGCCTAGATACCGATTGGTGGTGTCGACTTAAATGTACCTCCAGAGGACGGGTCTACGGAGGGTACACATAAAAGAGCTCCTAAGAAATGTAGTGTTTGTGGTAAGGTGACTCATACCCGTCCCAGGTGTCTAACTAGACAAGCTACCGATATAGATTGATGATGGAGACTCTATTGTATTTATATTCACTAATAATGTGTTGTATCCCGACATTGATTATTGATTCTACTTTACTTTGCTTAAATTCACCCAAATAATGTGTTGTATGTCTACATTGTTTGATAATGTCTACTTTGTTTATAGTAGTTTAAAATCATGTGTCAACAAACATATCTCAATAAAACAAATGAGGAAGGTCAAATACAATACACAAAGTGCACAATATCAGTGTCAACCCCTATATTGGGGTCGGCGTGAATAGCTCAGTGAGAAGATCTTACGTGCTACAAAAAGACGGTATCTCCGAATACCATCATCAGTAGCATCAAGGCCAGGGGATCCAAAGCACAATCGATCCACATACATCATAGCATAAATGCCACAACTGGCCGTCAAACTGCAAAAACTGATCTTGGACAGACTTGTCCAGCTTCAGTGCATAGGTGTGGATCTCTGGCCTACTCCAACCACTCCAAAATCCACCTACCATCATGAGGTGTGGCAGTAGATGAAGGAGTGGTAACAACTCTCGATCACACTTCTCAGCAATCTCTCTGTTCTTCGGGTCGTCCATCTGGAATAATAACGAGTCATACAACTCGACAGTCCAAGTCCAAAAGTAGATACGGACAGTGACCCAATGAGAATCCGCTACATTGCATACCGTGATCACCTGCAAGTACAATTATACTTTAAAGATGGACAAAAATATATCCTTATAAATAAAATATTAAGTATATTTGAAGATCACTTACATAATTAGCTCTCGTCCATGAAAAGTCATAGACGCCACCGTGCCCTTTGACTACATCCTGTGAGTTGGTGGGAGGGTCCAACCACAAATATATATCGTCTCCATATCGATCCCGACACTGAATATCCTTGGGATGAAGCTGTGGTCATGCTACTTGTAGCACAAGCTGAAAAAGCGTATTAACATATCAATTGAAATGACAGAGAATATAATTGAATATAAAAAACTGAATTTTTCACTTACAAATAAATATGGAGAGCAAATCACAATGTCCTGTCTATGCTGCCTGTATAGTCGTCACTTCACCTCAAGCAAGAAGTGATCAACCATCTCCCTACAGTCCTCCACACGTTCAAAAAATGCTTGGGGGGAGTATTGAGTTGTTCACCAAAATTTGGACATTAGCATCATATCCCTTATGTCTGAACCCCGAGTATCCAGCCTCTATCATCACCCAATCCTGCGCCTCCAGTAAGTCAATGATAGATGATCGAACAGCGCTTGACGAAGGACCCGCAGACAATGAAGGGTTCGTCCAAGCAGACGACGGCCCAACAGATGATGGGTGGGGAGATGAATCACCGGCAGACGATCGACCTCTTGAACCTCTACATCTACTCCCTCTTATATCGGGGCTCGTATGAGGGATAGTGGCCTGTCTTGGCGGTGTGGGCCCTTTGGGGAGAGTAGCTCCTCTGGGAGGCGGTGTGGGCGATCTAGCAGTCGACCTACAATACGGTCCTCCAGCCGCTCCATTCGCGTAGAAATTGCATCGATCATCTCACCCACCCGCTGAAAATGGTTCTCCATCTGCGTAGACGCTGCATCAATCATTTGGCCCACACGACCTACAATGCGGTCTTCTACAACTCCAATAATGGTATGGGCAAGATGGTCGAACCAACCATCAGCCGACTCCCCTGGACGTGGCCCGGGTATCTCGAACTCTCCACGACTCTCCTCCTGTGTCCTTCTCGGGCGCTTACTTCCAGATGGTAGATGAGGGCTCATCCTAAGGTCTGGCCCTTGCTCGGAGGGTTGGGATGCCTCATCTGTCTCATCAATCAACCGGTGCATCATTTGTGGAGCCTGCTGCTGCATAGTATGGGAACTCCTACGCAGTCATGATGGGCCCACGACGTCAGACGTTCCTGCACATGTCCTTGGGACCACACAACGAACCGCCTCAGTGAGCAATTTCTTCTTGGAGGGCTTTTTCGAGGTATGACATACCTCACACCCAGCACACTCTCTCCCTCCGAGCTCTGAAAGTATGGTGTTAGGCGCTCCTTAGCTGATGGCACCATCAACTGGACATGCAACTGCATCAAAGTGTAAAACCATGTAATATTAACACATACAATTTTAATTTAATAATTAAAATTATTTATATAAAAAAGAGTACCTGTCCATTAAAAAATGTTGAGAAGTCGATGCTCAGGGCTGTGTATGACCATCTGAAGCAGCACGGTGTGGTCATCTGACCTCCAACGACGTCCAAATGACGTCCAAGCCCGGGTAAAACCTCACAGGCTCATGTCTGTTAAAAAAATAAATATCTTGTAAGTATAATATCAAGTAGCTAAAATATAAATCTAGCATGATAAATTAAACTAATTACCTGAACTGTCCAAACAGGTCCGTACCAATGATACGCTCCGTGGCCCTCTCCGTCCATAACCCATCGCGCTCTCGGAATAAGGCTGATAAAGTGAATCATCATCTGAAATGTGTAGCCCCCCCCCATGAAAAAGAATTTCAAGCATCAATATATTCCACCAGGGCCCACACCCAGCCATCGACCGCCCGTGAGGGGTCAAGGCAAAATAAGATCTGATACACGATCAAGATGTTCGCAAGCTTGACGTAGTCTGGAAGGTGATTGGCTAGACGCCTCTTCATGAACTTATCATACATCTATGCCACAGTCGTCTTCTTCCCCTCAAATAATCGGTGATAGATGCCTCTGGGCGGAATGGGATGAGCCGTATTCAGATCGAAACTCGACGGGCCGAACCGTAAGCCTGACACCAGTGCGAACTCTGAGGGCCCAAAGCGTAGTGTGGTTCCATTGACATAGAACCAACACTTTCTAACCTCACGTGCAGGATCCTGGACACGCACCTCACGACAGATCAATGCATGCATCGCCTTGCATGCTATACTACCCCCCTTAAGGTCAATAAAATATCCAAAACATCCAGATCTAAACATCTGGATCGTATCCTCACCACCAAAATGCTGTAACACCTCCTTGATCTGCTCTAGTAAATCCAGCTTCATGTACATCATCACATTCGGCTTCACCTTTGGAGGGGGCATCTAATCCACTCAATCTAAAATTCACAGTAGAAAATTAGACTATTATTAAATTATTAAATTAAATTTTTAGCTGTATGTATTAATCATTTTGTGTTATTATTATAATAATAATAATATTATTATTATTATTTGTATTATTAGTATTATTATTTTTATTAATACAAAGTACTATTATTTATATTATTGTTTCTGTAGTTTTTATTTTTTTTACCAATAGTATTTATTACACTAATATTATTATTACATTTTTTTCAATTAAACTAAAGTTATTGTTGAGCATCATGATATCAATTCTAATTAAATTAAAGTTATCGTTCTATTATAATTAACTTAAATTTATTTAATTATTATTTTTGATAATAACGATACTGTTAATCACATCATCATAACAATATCTACAATTAAATAAGGTACAAGGATTAAGGTTATCATTAATGATTACTTCTAATTAAATTAAATTATAATTAATGCATATCGATAATGCTATATTAAATTAATTCATCATGATAAGGTTATCGTTAATGATTTCACGTAATTAAATTAAATTATAGGGCATAACAATAAGGTTATCGTAAATTACATTATAATTATGGCATAACGATAATTATAGGGCATAACGATATGATTATCGTTAATGATTTCATTAATTAATGTTTAATAAGGCATAATGATTATGTTAAATATGTCATAACGATTGTAAAATATTACCATAACGATTATTAATAATTTGACAAAACCATACCATTAATTAATAAATTAGAATAATCATAATGATTAATAAAAAAAAGCATAACGATTCATAAAAAGAGGCATAATGATTCATCAAAAAAAGGCATAACGATTCTAATTTATTAATTAATTGTGATCAAATACGAATAATAACGATTCATCAAAAAAGAGGCATAACGATTCATCAAAAAAGAGGCATAATGATTCATCTAAATTCACTATCGTTACGGCATGAACTAAGCTATCGTTATAATTAATCTGGGCTCTATCGTTCAACTCTTGTCACCATCGTTATAGCTCTTGAACTAAGATATCGTTATGAAAAATCTCATGCTATCATTCAAGTATTGTTTTATAGTTATGTCAATCGTTATGCATTTATTTAAAAAATCCGAACATTAAACTGTCTAACCTCTGCCGATTCAGACGTTGGGCATGAATCTGGACGTGCTTCCTCCATCGTCTTCAAGTCGAGTCGAGTCCGGCAACCGTCTTCAAGTCGAGCCGAGTCTTCAAGCCCAGTTTGGCACCAGTAAAGAAAATCTTTTTTTTTTTCACAGAACACTTAAGAGAGAAAAGTATAAACAAGTGAAAAATGGAGGAGATGTGTGTGTGTGTGTGTGAGAGAGAGAGAGAGAGAGAGAGAGTAGAGAGGTAGTTACAACAATTGAATACTGATAGTAATGAGTTGATTCCACAAGCCTTTTTTTTTTCAAACTGAAATCAAGTTCGGATAGACCGATAGAGATTTTGTTCCAAAAGAAATCTTTTATTCTTTTTGCATGGAAATTACAAATTGTGTAAGACACTTTTTTGGAAATATTCTGATTTTGTTGGTCAAAGAGTGTAAATATAGTATAAATTGCCCATATAACTCCTACACCCTTAGAAACTTGCCCAACTAAATAAATTTTAAAATTAAATTGTCTAGATAAAAATTTCTCCCTTGATCATTTGAGTCATGTATTAGATACTATGCTATCTTCTTATCACTATTTTGTTGGTGATTTTCTTAGGACTTTCTATTGATCATGTATTTGAACTTAATGAATTCCATATTTTTATTATTATTTGAGTTATTTGTTGCTTTAAGTTGTATGCATTTGAATGTATTTCTTATTTACCATATTCGTAGTGTCTTTAATCGAGGCTCCGTTCCTATTTTTTATATGCAGCATGGAAAATCTTGAAATATTGGAAGAAGAAATAGAAGAAGAAGAAATGGAAGAAGAAATAGATGAAGAAGAGAAGATGGAACTTTACAAAAATGTTAGGCTCTTGATGTTGGCAATTAAGGCAGTGATGATTTTATTAGGAAAAATTACTATGATGCGATACAAATATATATGTGTTGAAGAAATGGTGGCAACATTCTTGATCATTGTAGGACACAACGATCGATATTGTAATGTTCGCCAAAGGTTCGGTCATTCGCATTTTGCTACTAGTCAAAATTTCAACAAAACCTAAAAGGCATTTAACACCATAGCACCGGACATGATGGTTAAGCCATCTACAGGGATCCCTGCTAAAATTCAGAAAAGTACAAGACTTAACCCTTTTTTTAATGTATGGATCCTTTATTGTGTAACGTATATCAAATGTTGCAGTTTTCTTGTATCACATGTTCACTTTATTTTAGGATTGCATCGGACCTATAGATGGAACTCATATCCCAGGAACGGTACCAGACCGAAAAGTAAGCAGTTTTCGTAACCGTCATGGTATTCAACCGCAGAATGTTTTGACAGCTTGCAACTTTGATTCACAGTTCATGTATGTGCTTAGTGGGTGGGGAGGTTCCGCACATGACTCAAAACTTTTAAATGATGCATTATCAAGAAGAAATGAGCTTCATGTGCCTCAAGGTACCATATTTTTAATTGTGTTTATATTTTTTTAATAGTGACAAGCTAACTAATTAAATAAATTGTATTTTTAGGTAAATATTTTCTAGTGGATTGTGGATTTGCTAATCGACGTCAATTTTTAGCTCCATTACATGGTGTTCGATATCATTTAAAAGATTTTGATGGTCAACGTCGTCACCCCAGAAATGCAAGTGAGTTATTCAATCTTCGTCATGCATCATTAAGAAATGTGATTGAGAGAATTTTTGGTGTTTTTAAATCACGATTCACAATTTTCAAAACCGTACCTCCGTTCATATTTCAAACACAAGCAAAATTAGTATTGATTTGTGCTGGATTACACAATTTTCTCCAGAAAGAGTGCCACTCTGATGAATTTCCAGTTGAATATGAAGAAGATCAAGATTCACCACATCTCGAGATAGAAGAAGAAAATTTGGTATGGCTATCTCAAAGCCAACTACAACAAAGAACGAAAGCTAATGCATGGAGAACGAGTAATGCTAATGTTATATGGGAAATGAGGCCGATGTATAATGGTGATGGAAATGAAGATGGTGAGAACGAAGATGGGAATGCTTAGTAATAAATTATTTTTTTTGTGGGACTAATGTATCTTTGGTATTTTCTAAACAATTTGTGCATGTTTTGTGTATTTTTTATAAACAATTTGGATAACAATTTTTTTATCTTCTTTGTATTTTTTCTTAACAATTTGTGTAAAAATTTATATATCCAAGCAAGCATCGTACTAAACAAGTAAAATGAAAATAAATGCTTACAAAATACGATGATCCAAAGTAGAACAAAATTGTTCAACATAAAAGACAGGAAATTGTTCAAAATGAAATTGTTCAACATAAAATACAAAATACGATGATCCAAATAGTTCAATATGAAATTGAAAAAAGAAATTGTTCAACACAAAAGACATAAAAGACCCAGCGCCGGCTGAGAACTCCTAGCGAGAGCAACTCCAGCGGCCACTGCTCTTCAACCCCGACTGGCAACTCCTTCCTCGTCTGCATCTTTTCTACCTCCATATCAACTGATACCAAATACGAACAATCAAACCACAACAATCCAAGCATCAGATAAAGATACGAACAATAAAACCACAACAATCCAAGCATCAAACCACAATAAAAATACAAACAATAAAACCACAACAATCTAATAATCAAATCATAATCCAAACATCAAACCATAATTGAAGCATCAAACCACAATAAAGATACGAACAATAAAACCACAACAATCCAATAATCAAACTATAATCCAAACAATCCAAGCAACAAACCATTAATTTTGAGATGGTGGTTGTGGTGGCGGGTAGAAAGCAGTTCAAGTATCCCACTGAGCCTGTAAAGATGCAATTTGTTGATCATATGCGTCAAATCTAGCATGTATCTCCTGCTTCAATGATCCAAAGGAAGAGTCGATATGATCCCGAAATGACTGTAAATCATTCTGGAATCGCTCATAGAAATCTCCGGACATTGTAATAGGAGGTTGTTGTTTAGGGGTCAATGGCTTTTCCTCTTCATCTTCATTAGCAGCAGTGGATAGGCCGGCTTCAGGATCGGGAACTTTGGGAGGAAGATGCCCCTTAGCAATCTCAGAGTGTACGAACTTGCTAAAACACTGCCTTTTTACCGGAGGAACTAAAGTGTGTCGATCAGAAATTATCTGAGCTCTTTTTAGCTCACTAACATCAATGAGATAAGGCTTAATTTCTTCGTACCCATCCTAGTCGCCCTTAATGGTAGTGAGAAGCATGGGCTCCAGCATGAGTCTGCATCTGACCCATATCCGTCCAAATGAAGTTTGAAATACAAACCTTTATGTCTTTTAAAGCACAAGACAACAGATACACTTCAGTTGAATTGACTTTGTTTGTCTGCTCCTTTCTGAAAACATTATATACAATAAATTTGTGCACAATGACCAATGCCAGTTCTATAATGTACCCATTCGACATACTAGAAGAATCTCAATTATCAAACCCAGTCAATTCAGTCCAAACTGCATTTACATTAAACCCCCAAGGTTTCTCTCATTCCCCGCCAGTAGGAAACCCAAAAACAGATTTCATTCTTGCTAAGCTTATTTGATAGTCCCTACCTTTCATTCTAACCCCAATCTTCTTCTTATCATCACTCAAAGACATGGCAGTTAAAAATTCATAGCATAGAGAATCATAACCAGAATAATCCACGATTCTAACAAAAGTATCAAGACCCAAAACTTTCAAATATTTAGTGACTTTTGATATAATTTTAAGATCCCTAATCAAATTTCAATCCAAATAATGAGGGTGTGTAACATCAGAGCTATTAAATATCTTAAAAACATTGCCCTCTCATTCACACTTCAATAAAAATGGATGAGAATATCTCGTCGTGTAATCGACCTCTTCCTCAACTTCCTCATCTGCCCCAACATTTAGATTCTTCGTGCGAACCATGGCATTGGCAGCAGAGGCTGGATGACAGCGGCGGCGGCGGTAGGGTGACAACGGGGGCGACGCATTGGAGAGATTGGAGGGAGAAGGGGAGAATACGGCTGGAGAGGAGAAACGAAATTGATAAAATGTGAAATTAGGGCTCGCTGATTATTTATCCGCCTAATTCCCAGCGGCCATTGAGTCGGTCGCTGGTTTTAAGTAAAGACGGCGGCTGGATACTAGCGGTTGCTGGGTTATGCATCCATCGCTCGTTGTGTTTTAGCGAGCGCTAGGAAGAAGGATTTCAAATCCAATGAAATAGTCACAAATTCATTTCCAAATCAAGGGAGACTCTATGTGGAGTCAATGGATTTCATAAATCCATGAACTTTTTAAAGTCCAAAAAAATCTAATAAAATCTGGATCCAATGCACCCCCTTAGTGTTCAAAGAAATCAATTCGAACCAAAAGTTCGATAAATTCAGTTCGATGAATGGCGGTTGAGTTGTTTTTGGAGAAGGTTGAAGATGGTGTGGAGATGTTGTTCGAACCAATAGTCTTCTCTCTTTTTTTGGTACTTTTTGTTTATGTGATTGATGGTGGTTGACTGGTTGGGCTGCAAGTGATGGTGAGATGGGTGGCAGTTTGGTTTCTGAAAGAAAGAATGTCGTCGGCGACTATTTGGAGAAACAGAGGAAGAGAGCTTTTTTTGCTTTTTTTAAAAAAAAATTATATTTTTATTTAATAAGGATAAATAAGTAATTTCATAATTAATTATTTTCAAATTAATGTATTTTGTGGTGCAAAAAGTAATTTTTATGGTGCAAATAGCAACTCCCTTTTTTTTTAATTATGGAAAAGAATAGTGACGGGTGTCAATGTGCATGTCGATGGTTACCGTTTAGATGATTTTGATGATACTTATTTACTTTAAAATGATAAGTTTTACTCATTTTGCTGTATGGCCTTGTAAGTTGTAACTATTATTATAAGTAATACCACATTTAATTATTTTTACAATTAGGCCATCTCCAACAGTTGATTTTATTTTACAGCACCTCTATCTCTATTATACAGTAAATTTTTCACTTCATTTCCAACAGTTTACTCTAAATTCTACTCTAAAAATGAATATTCCATAATACTCATTTTTATATAATTATTTTAATCAAGATTTTTCCATAAAAAATAACTATTAAAATTTCTGAAACTAAATAATAATAAACTATGAAAACATTTCATAATAATATTGTTTGGAATGGATTTTCCAGATGTTGGAGGAGGAAGTGGGAGTGGTCTCTCTGATTATTAGAAAATATTATTGTATTGCTTTATTTATATCTTCAGTGTTGTATTAGTATTTTTAAATTAGCATTTTTCAATGCTTTATTTATATTTTTAATGCTTTGTATTTTCTTTGTTTTTATGTTTAGTAGTTTTATTATTTAATTTTATTAAATGTCATTTTATTTGATGTCATTTTATTTTGATATATAATTTTTTATTTCAATATTTTTAAGAAATAAATAAATTAAAGTATAAGATTAAAATATGTATATATATATATATAAATTGTAAACAAAAATTAATCTAATCAAAGTATAAGATTTTTTTAAAAAAAATCTCGATTTGCATCCAACAATCACTAGTGAATTAATAAAAAAACTATATGAATAGTAACATACATCAATTTTTGTTAATTAACAAAAAAAATTCATAAACAGTATTTTACAGCAGCTACAGTGCTGCTTTAAATATAGAGGAGCAGACCACCTATCTCTATTTTATAGCATAGAATAGAGATTCTGTTGGAGAAAGATTTTTACCCTTTTTTCTCTAAAAATAGAGTTTAGAGACTCTCTTAGGCCTGTCCTAATAGACTCAAATATTTTTATCAAATCAAATTTCACGTGTGCAATAATGTTTAAGAAAATGAACAAGCCTCATTGAAATATACTGAATTAAACTAATCGAAATATATATGACATGTAATTATAAAAGTCATCAATGATGTTTTATTTACAACAATTAAAATATCATTTTGTAATTACGAAATGGCTTAGAGGTTGTGATTTTTAATATCAATAACCCTAATAATAAAAAAAATAAATCTCATAAAGTAATTTATTTTGTATTGTGCTCTATTTCATATTCATGCATCACTATGATCCAACCGTTTTTTGGGTGGATGCGTTGGATTTGGTGAAAGATTTGGATTTAGCTTTTCTTGAAGGAGGAAAAGGAAACTATAAGGTAATGCATGTATTTCACCTTTTGTTGGAATTTCTAATCTTACCTGTATATTTATAACAGGGGTGGTCTCCTGTGCACCACCCCCTTCTTGCCGCATCTCAGATGGGCGCGTGGCGCCCACGTGTGGCCCACGCACTAATACGTGTGCGCCATGCACTCGCCTTTTTTTTTTTTTCCTTTTTCTTGTTTTCTTTTTTTGTTTTTTACGGGTTTTGCCTTTTTTTTTCTTCTTTTCTTTTTCTTTTTTTTTTCAGTTTTTCTTTCTTTTTTCTTAAAAAAAACACAAATAAACCCCTAAAAACACCCCCAAAAAATCATAAAAAAATACAAAATAAACCCCTAAAAACACCCCCAAAAAACCATAAAAAACACAAAATAAACCCCTAAAAACACCCCCTAAAAAACCCTAATAAAAAATTAACCCTTAAAAAGACCCCCCAAAAAACCCTAAGAAATACAAAATAAACCCCTAAAAACATCCCAAAAACACAAAATAAACCCCTAAAAATACCCCAAAAAACACAAAAAAAAACCCTAAAAAACACGAAAATGTACTATTTAGTATTCGAAATGGTACTATGGGTGGCGATTTTTTTTTGGCGGGTCAGAAGCGGGTCGGACCGAGTTGGAGCGAATCCGTTGGGCCGATCCATGTACCTTATACACAGGAGTTTTGGCGTTTATAATATTATTCTAAACATAGTATTTATAGACGATAATGTGATCAACGTACACTAATTCAAAATTATTATTATTATTAAGCAATTTAAAATATCAAAATCAAGGAGTACTCAAATTTTTCGCACTAGTGTGCTTTAATATTCGAGACCACCGCTCCCTCACTCCCTATTAAAATAAATTATTACACAACTCTTTAGTTATAGGACCGGTGCTAATCAGGTCCACTGAAAATAGTGCAAAACCCATGTTTAGCACGTTGGGTTTAAGTACAGTCAACAAAAGGAAAAATCTAAACTGATGGTCCATTTTTTCTTTAAAGCCCCGTTATTTTATAATATATAAATATTAATAATAGAGACTAGTTTACCCGTGTAGTCCATCACTTAAAACCCTAAATATATTATAGTCCTTACAAACCCCATTATTCCTCTTCTTCTTCGTATCTTTTAAAATAAAAAAATTGATTGCTGAGAATAATGTCAATTATGAATTTTGAATTAATGTTCTTAATTTAATCTTAAGAGAAAAAATCAATTGTATCACGTTGAGTCGTTGACATTTATATTAAATAATCGATTATAATGAAATTTTTCAAGAACAAAAATTGTTTGAAGAATCTCCAAAACTTTTTTTTTTGTATCATTAGATTTTCCAAATGCTCGTTGTCCCTCCGATTTTTGGGTTTGCAGATTACACAACATTGGCGAATTTCATTTTTCACTCTTCTTTCACTAGTATTCAAATTGAATTTTTTATTTCAATTTCGATTTTTGAATTTCGAACTTTCATTTTTTCCAGGAATTTGGAATGGATGTGCATCTGAACTTGCTTGCAACCACACTTTCAGGAAACCGTAAAAAAATGTCATAGTGCTATTAAACCATTTTCCAAAGAAGAATTCATTGTTGTGATGTAGTTTTTATTTATTTTTTGATATATTCTATATGATAAAACTTTATTGTTCTCGGCTAAAAATTAATAAAAAAAAAGAACTTCCTAGATTGAAGAATCAGTCGAGAACAACATGAAGTTGCATTTGATGGAAGTTATGATGTATTGATAGAAAATGGAGGGATATTTTTTTCGTAGTTGGAAACTAGAAAAAAAAATGTCTCCAAAGATTTAAGTTGGATTGGGGATTTGATAATTCTTTGTAAGTTTTAATTGATGTGGCTACAAGGGCAAAAAAATCTATCATATTAATGTTTATATTTACAAAATTAATGGGAGCTACAAATAGAAACATGGGGGTTGTGAGGTTATCCCAGAACAAAAGTTTGAAAAAAAAAAGTACAATTCTGCATCTCAGTTGATCAAATCATGCATGGTCCAAATAAAATAAGCACATTTTTACAATAATCCTACAATAATTTAAATAGATACACTGTTTTATTTTATTTTCACCAACTAAATTTTGTTAGAAAGATTGTGGGCGGGATTGAGACCCACGGGCCACCGCTTTCTCTCAAATAAAAATAAATCAAGGTTGTAATAAAAATGGATTATGAAAATAAATATTGTGTGATGTTTGCAAGGCCTGATTCTCAAAATGTTTATTTTAGTTAAATATATTAAAATAAAAAATTAATAATAATTGCGGGGATAGCTCAGTTGGGAGAGCGTCAGACTGAAGATCTGAAGGTCACGTGTTCGATCCACGTTCACCGCATTTCTTAATTTTAAATTTTAAATTATTCACTGACTTCCGATTTTAACCTCCTTTATCTTTTTAAATTTCTTATTTACCTATATAATAATTGTTTGAACTTTAAGTTGCCCTTGATTTTAAATTTTATATAATTGTTTGGATTTTAAATTTTATATAATTAAATTTTTAATTGTTCAATAATCATTTCAAACTGTTCATCACATACCGATACACAACCTGTTCAAATAATCATATAAATACCCCTCCCCCCTAAAAAAACCTTATAAAAATATAAATATATACATAAATCAGGAAATACAAAAAAAAAAGAAGATAAAATATGTAGGCTAAATCATCATTTACATTACTATATTCATTTTCTCAAATGTATTACAAGCTATAACAATTTTATCAATTAAATACATAAATTAAACTATTAAAAAATTAATCAAATCTAAATATTTAAAAAAGCAATCAAATCTAAAAAATTAGAATAATTGGAAATTTCATTTTCTCATATCTATTACAAACTAAAATTTTTATCAATTAAACACATGAACTATTAAAAATTAATTTAAATCTGAAAAATTAGCATAATTGGATATTATGTCATATACATACATAATACATATACATATATATCTATATATGATGGATTTGGCTACAACATATGAAAAAAAATCTAATATTTAGTCAAAACATAAGGTAATTTTTGGTCGAAGAATGTATTCCGGGATAGATTTAATTTGTTTTTTAATAATTTTAGTATACAATTGATGAAAATGTTAATTTGTGATAAATTTGAGAGAATGAAAATAGTCAAAGCTTTTATTGAAAAACTAAATCCCAATAATTTGACCCAAGAACTAGTTGGAACAAAACCTGCAGTAACGCTGCACCAGACACATATATGAATTAATAGAAAATGGATCGAACACAATTTCAAATAAATGATATAAAAAATTAAATGCTCGGAGCCAATTAATTAATACAGCTAAATATATAAATAAAGAAGGCAATTAATTAACATTAAGTCGAAGAAAATAAATAGCAACAAGTTAAGACAATATAATTACAGACGAAAAAAGGAAATAGAATAATGTAATTAATTAGTAAATAAGGTTTGACAAATCTCAGAAAAAACATGGAATATTATCCCATGATAGGAAGGCGAATTCAACGACAAGAAAGAGCGCAGCAGCCTCTCCAAATCCTCCGCCGCAAATATCCTTTTCTCCACAATCATCTCCACCATCGACGCCCTGAAATCTCCCTGAGGATCTCTCGACCTCTTCTCCACCGCGTAGCTATCTCCGATCACCGGCACCGCACCGCCGCTCTTCTTCATCCTCCGCCGGTTCCGTCGTCTGCCGTTGCTGCGGTAGTACAGCTCCGTGGAGATCTGGTCGGCGTCGATGCTCTTCATCATCGTGTACGTGTGGTCGCGGCGTCTGAATGTCCGGCTGAAAGAGTCGCCGGAGTTGGAGGAGAGGCTGAAGAAGGTGTCGTCGTCGTCGCTGCTAGTGAAGTAGCCGCCGTTTGAGGTGGAGCTGTGGTTGATGAGAGAGATGGCAGCGCGTTTTTGTGGGAGTTTGTCGTGGGTTTTGGTGGGAGGGCGGTGAGAAAGGAGGGCCTTGTTGCAGGTTTCGGGAAGAGAGAGAGAGGATACGGAGGAGTGGTCATGATTTTCTAGTTTGGTGATGGGAATGGATGACTCTGCAACATCACACACATTTCTGAACTGGCAAGAACTGAAAGAGGAAGGCAAAAGTCGAGAGATTTTCAGCATCAACTCATGCTTGTCCATCCAAAATTATATATTATAAACTCACTTTTGCAGTTTGAATTTAATTTGGATGCCCTTCCATCGCTTATATATATATATATGTATATATATGCTTATATATATATGTATATATATATATAGGAGAGAGAGAGAGAGAGAGAGAGAGAAGCTTATGTAACAGGATTATAGGCACAAGTAATTTTCTCTGTTACACTCTCTGTCACTCCGTATGTGGTTTTTTATATATATATTTTTCAATTATAATTTTTTTGTGATTTAGTTTTTAAAAAAATAAATAAATTAGAGTTCACTTCACCCAATTAAAGTTTATAATTATTTTTTAGTATTTAATTTTCAATTTTCAATTAATAATTCATTATTATGGTTGATTAATTCAAAATTAAATTATATTTTATAACTTTTTAAATTCATTTTTTATTGATAATTGTTGTCTATGATTATTTATGTTAGAAATGATTTTTATTTTATAATAAATATTATGAAAATTACAATTTTTTTAGTGAAACACGGAGTGAAACACACAGAACTATAGAAGTGTAACATGAAATTTGAATTCGATTATAGGTAGGGCGGATGTGCATGATTAAATTATATGTTAATTAATAAACTGTGTTACACACTCTATTTCTCTATTAAATTTATTAGTTTATTTTTCCTTCAAATAAAATAAAGATGTAACACGCTTTTGGAACTAATGAATACAAGGTGGATAATGGGTTTTTGCTGTTGTAAACCGATTTTTTATTTCTTGTTTTGATTCAGAATTTGGAAATTCTTATAAGTCTTAATTAAATTCTATTTCATTTTAATTAATATATAGTTTAGTTTCATGTATACTACTATAATATATATAGTGTGCTATATATACATATGAGTGCTTGTATATGTAGTAAAATAAGTTAGTTAACAAAAAATATTAAAATCCAACTCATTACATAAACCTAAAACATATTAATAATGCTCAACACGACCGAGTATATATGATAGATAGTGTATACATCTACGTATGTAGTAGAAAATTCAAAATGCACCGCTCGGATTTCAAATTATCACGTATCACGTTTTTTTCATTTTGTAACAACTAAGCTTGCAATTATTATGTGAGATAATGTGTGCTCTCTACAGTTAAATAACAAAATTGTGTGATAAGCTCGACATAAAAGACGTTGGTGACAACGGCTATTTTTCTTAAAAGTATCCGCTGGATATTTTAAATAGAACATTAATGCGACGAACCGAACTTTAAGAGCTTTCCACTTAAAAAAAAAGATAATTTTTTAGTCATATTTGATTAATAAATTAAGAGAAATTAAATTTTCTAAAGTAGTATGTATAACTAAAAGTCTATATGTCATTCGATTGGAAAATCATAGGTGGCAAGTTGCACGCGATAATGAGTCCATGTTGTGGTCACGTGATTAAGAAAAATTACACTAACCACATTTATAAGTACTGCACTCATTTATTTTGACTTTATATTATATATACTATACTTCAACATGTTCCATTCACGGACTAAATTTCTAAATCATATATAGTTTCCATCTGAAAATAATGATTTTGCCTTTCTCTGGAATCTCTTCCATGCAACATTTTATTCTTGTCCAATTTCAATTAAACAAACCACGTCAAACTATTTATCGCACTAGTGATATGACATCTACGTGTTACACTATTTAGTTTATAATTTTATAATAGTTTTGTAAATATAAAAATAATTTAATTATATAATTTTTAATTAGATTCATTCTTCCCAATTATGATATATGATTTTTTTTGTATTTATTTGTCATTTTTTGAATAAATAATTCATTATTATGGTTGATTATTTCATAATTAGAATTACACTTTTTTAGTTGAGGTTTTTTTTAAGCAAATGTTGTTTATGCTACTAAAAAAAAAAAATGTTGATTATGGTTCATTTTGTTACGATTAATTTTTATATTTATAAAAACTATTATAAAATTATAAATTTTCAAATGTAACACAAAGATGAAACACCACTACTAGTTATGCAATAGATGATTTCATACCCAAATATATACACTATACTACTAGAAGAGATCCTCTCTTCCTGTATATTTCATAAGTTTCCATTAATATTACATATGAATCCATGTCCATATTCGATGTTATAGTTATAACTGAAATGGTGTCCTAATCCAAGAATAGTGTGTCTGGTGGATCTTGACTATTTAGTTTAGACGGCCTTAGACAATACTCATTATTATGTTTTATATTCTTGGTATCATAATTTTACATGTATCACAAGTTAACATTAATAACATATATAGATGATGAGACCCTTGAAATTTGAATAGCAATTGTAATTTCATTTTTTATTAAAAAGAAACCAGATGAATCGAAAGCTCGGTGTTTTTTTTATCAAGTACTTAGTCATTATATTAGAGTTCAACTTGCATTTAGTTGCGGTCTTTTAATTTTAATATGAATAATGATTGTAAAATTAAATTAAACTAAAAACAATTGAAATTGAAGAAAAAAATGATGAAAGAAAAACTAATAAAACTCATAATGAGACACTATGTGGATAGAATTAAAAAAGTGAATTAGAAGATCTCATATGTGCAAGATGACGTCATCTCAAATAATTAAGTCACTCAGACGAATCGGTTTTGCCGATAATTTTGATCAATTTTAATTCCAAAAAATAATAAAAAAATTATTATAATTGCTACAATTTAAAATTCGTGTTATAGTTTTAATATCTACCAAAATTCGTGAATATATTCCAGACACTTTTCAGACCATCAAAACATGTGGATAATGACGCATAATCCACCGAGGTATCCATACAGGGCTTGTTTGATTAGCAGTAAAGTAAAGTTATGTCAGAATATGATTCCTAAAAAAGAATATAAAAAGGAAATTATCATGATTCTCATTTTAGTATTTTGATTCAAATTAATAAAAATAAATGTCAAATGTACATTTATTAAGATAAATTAATAATATTCTAGACTTATTGTCTAGTAGTATTTTTCACTCATTTTATGGTGAGAAGGCAGGGTTTGATCAACATTCTTTTCCTCGAATTCAGAAAAAGAAAATAAATTAATGAATAACAAAATATATAAATATAATTTTATAAATATATATATATATATACATATATATATATTATTGACATCATTCGAAGGCAACATGTGTTACTTATTCGAATTTTTTTGTTGATTCTAAATTCGAGTTGCTCGTTATTTTGAGTTCGTCATTCATCTACCATCAATTGCCAAAAAAATGCTATAATAATCAAATTTTATTCGGAATGTTTTCAATTTTTTCATTTTTTTGTTGAAAGTTGAAACTTTTTAATCTAAAACTAACAATAATGAATAAAAATAAGATAAAAAAATGTTTTCAAAATTTCAGTTTTTTTGTTGAAAAATTATAAATTCAATTTTAATAATAATTTATAAAAAATAATAAAAATAATGAATGAAAAAATCGAATAATGAAATTGTATAACACAAGATTCCTAGAGTCAAGTAATGAGAATATATATTCCAACTATATATTCATAATTCACGAAAGTTATATTAGTTTCCTTGTTTTAAGGAATATGATTAGATTACAAAATCCCCAAAAATTGAACTAAACACAAAATTTTAAAAATAAGAAATCAAATTACTTTCGAAAATCAGATTCTTACTAACCAAACGAGGTCATATGGAAATTTTATTTCAATTTTAAAAATGCGTAGTTTTATGTATTTATGTATAATAATTTTATATATGAAGCGCCTACATATATACATGGCAATTACACACTCATACACCTTTGAAGTTCAATTTAAAAGCAGGCTCATCAGACCTTCAGATGATCGGGCCGCGCATGGGTCTGATCAGGTCAATCTGCTCCACTTTGAAAAAAAATTGTGCCCGAAAAAATATCACTCATTATACTAAAAATTATTAGTCGTAACCTTATAAGTTTCACTCGATCTGCTACTTTGATTATATAAGTTTATTATATCTCAATCATGAGTTGTACATCTAAATTAATATTTTATATTTATTTTGAAAAAATTAATTGTCAAGCGCAGTGCACGAGCCCACGTTAATGTGTGGGCTTGTGCACTGCGCGAGTCGCCAGATCAAATAATTAAATTAATTCACTTTAATGTTAGGGTATATACTTATTTCAAAAAAAATTAATTATCGGGAGCAGTGCATGAGCCCATGCGTTAGTGTCGAGCGAGTGTACTACGCGAGTCATTGGATAAAAAAATTTCATTCACTTTAATTTTAAGGTTAGCTAATTATATTTTAAGCTGTATATTTTTTTGGGGAAAAACTACAAAAAAAATGCAGAAAATTGAAAAAAAATTAAAAAATTCAGAAAAAAATAGAACACGTGTGCACGCCACATGCATCATGTGTCGTGCACGCACCGTTTAAGTGCATCTATAATGAAAATAATAACATTTTTCTTAATTTCTTCAATACTAATATATAATGACAATTCATCTTAACAAATTAATGGATGGACTCATCCACGATTTACACAAAAAGTATACGTTCATATACTAAGACACACACACACACCCACAGATATATATATATATATATATATATAATATAAAGAAAATAATAAAAAAAGATAAATAGGAAGTTAAATAGATATTGGGAAAAATGATATCCGTGTGTAGCGGCGCATTCCCTCTGCAGCAGAATGTCAATAAGCTTGTGTCCTTTTCAAATTCCCCAAATTAATAAAAACAAAATTCCAAATCTAAATAAATCATTTAATTAACTGGTTCTTTCTTCTAGGGCACTGCCACATTATTATGGACCCTCACGAACTCTAACATTGATGGGCTGACTCTCATTTTTATTTACTTATGTATTAGTATTTATTTAATTAATTAAAATGGTATCTTTATTTAATGAGAAGCTTCCAACAACACAAAAACAGAAATTTGGTGAGCATTTCAAACTTCAACTCCTAGTCCACCAAAAGCTATACGACACTTTTGCTTTCAGCTTTTCCATGCAAACCCGCTTCCCTCATAAGTCAATCATTTTATTTATTTCCTTCTACTATCTATATATAAATCATATATTTTACACTTTATGTTGTCTAAATTTCATTTTTACCATTGTACGAATTCGCTAATATTAAAATTATTGAAGAAAATAATTTTCTAGATTTCATTGTCGTCTGTCGATTTTAGTGAATTATATATGTATATACATATACTTCTTTAAAAAAAACATTAATTATCTTTTTCAAAGAAAAAAAAGCAATGTCAATTTTTTTTGTATTTTTTTAAATTTAATTATATATATAGGGTAAATTTTATATATATAAACCCCCCGTGTTTTCTTGAGGGAAAAAAACTCATGTTTAACAAATAGTCTAAAAACTCTCCCTATTACTATAAAATTAATCAAAAAGACAATTTCATTGTGTGTGAATCACATTTGCCAGAAAAGAGGGCAATGATGGTTTGCTTTTTTACCATTTTTGTTATTAAAATGATAACTTTAACCTCCTTATTTAGAATAAATATATTTTATATTATTTTTTAAAATTATAGTATTTGGTCAAACTACTACATTTTTGTTATTGTGATAATTTTATTAAGTTTTGTATTATTTTTTAAATATTTTTCTTTAAATATGAAAATGGTATAAAGAAAAAATGTGTTAAAGTTAACATTGTTAGATTATTATTGTATTTGGAGAGAGTATGATTAATTTAACATAAAAGAAGATTTTTAGATTATTTATTTAAAATGAGGGTATTTTATTTTTCTAAAAATGGGAGCAATATGAAATTTACTCTCTTGGTGTGAGGATTTATATGTGACTTAATTAATTATAGCTTGTTCGTATGGGTAAATGTTCTAAGTTCTAAGACACCGGTAAATGTTCTTAATTATAATTTATAAATAAATCGAGCCGGGTCGTCAAGCACAAAATGAATCAAGTCTCACCACATGCATTATATTATTACATATTTAACTATATATATATGATCGTCAATTATATTAAACCGTGTGGAAGTGGTAACGAAATTTAACAAATGATCTTAATTAAGTACGTTTTCATGATCAGTTCCATCTCTAAATATCGCACTCAATTAAACCTGTTTCCGAGTGGAAGTAATCTAAAGGAGAAAAATAGATCTTTCCTCACTTACATTCAACTTGTCCAAGAAAAATTAATGTATACACACACACAGTATACTGTTATGCATGAGAGTGCAATTTTGTTATGTAAAGCTACCCACAGTGGTGACCTTTGCCCAAAAGTCACCACAAGAAGACAAATTTTATGAAAAAATAAATAAATCAAAAGTCACCAATTTGGATGACTTAGGTTGGCTGGCAGACCTTGAGTCATGCATTGCATGACTTGACATGTGGCACCCTCTGATTGGGTGTCACATGTATATATAGTGTAATGTAAATTATAAATATTTTATATAATTATAAAAAATTAAAAAAAATAAAAATATATTAAAAATCATAAAAAAAATTTATCTATAAATAGAGCCTAATATTGATATGTATTTACACATATGGGAAAAATTCGGCACTAATTGAATATGTAATTTACGTTTTATGCACTCGTAATTTATAATTTCATGTGTCTCATTGTAGTTTATTTAATTATGTTTTCACTCTTGTAATTTTTATTTTGTTGTGAAGTAAATTATGAATTTATAATTGTATGGGTAATTTTTTGATAATTATGAATTAAATTTTTTTTAAAAAATTAATTAATATTTTTTTAAATGCAAGAGAAAAAATATTATTTTAATAACATGTTCATATTAAAAAATAGAATTAAACCTCATAGGTTGAAAACTATATTTCCATGCTTTCCTGCCGGCAGGAAAGCGTAGAACGAAATTAATTAATACTATTTTCATATATTAATAGAATTATAATAAATTAATTAATATTTTTTTAAATGCAAGAGAAAAATATTATTTTAATAACATGTTCCTATTAAAAAAATAAAATGATAAATATTTTATGTAGGTTGGAAGAAAAAGAAAAAATTAATATTTTATTTGAAGGTTGGGTTGGATGAAGAGAGTATAAATTATATAAAGTTGAAGGTTGTGGATGTGAAGGAGAGAGAAATTAATATTTTATTTGAAAGTTGAGTTGGACGAGGTCACTGATGTGGGTAGCCTAACAAATACAATGCACGTGGAACTTGTAACGTTGTGATTTTCAAAATTTTCTCCACCAAAAACCCACCAAAAGCTATCAAACAAAACTAGTTGTTTTCGGACAATCAAATCAAATCAAATATTGGCTGTGCGTAGCCCACTTTTTCATTGTCAGGTATATACATATATATATATATATATATTGTTACAATGCGTTTGAGTTTCAATACTCTGAAAACATTTTGACTTATTTTGAGGTGATACATATGTTGTCATAGAATTTGGGTCGCTGTTTGTCTTCTTCATTGTGTACTTATTCATCTCATGTAAAACCCAAATATATCCCACTTTAATCTTAATTTAATTGTTCGGGTTATTTTATATGAATCGAGTTACACTAATCACATGCATTCGACGTCATGATTATGCCCATAGGTTTTGAATTATTATTTTAAAATGAATTAAAAATTGTTGTTACACTGTCGTATTAATGTTGCTAAAGTTTAATAATTAGTAGATTAATCAGGTCGAGGTACTAGGGTTTTTGGTGGGATTTTCATTCTTTTTTGAATTTAAAAGATTTTTGTTTTTATGGGCGTCATATTTTTATCTCACTAAAATTTTCAAATCGAACCATCATTTTCTTTAAGAGTGACACTACTTGCGTCATATAGCTTATAGAAGGAAAAAACAATCAAGGATGGGGACCTTACCTTCGTATTTTTTATAATACATGCATACATACATACATACATACATACATACATACATACATACATACATACATACATACATATAGTTTCAGTACTAAAATCATACATACATATGTATAGATTTTATCGAGATTTCACTTGTGAGAATCAATTTGATTATACTACATAGTGTATAGGTTGTATTAGGATTTCACATGTGAGAATCAATTTAATTATACTATAGTGTATAGGTTGTTTCGAGATTTCATAATCGATAATCAAAGTGATCCTCGCAAGTAAAATTCAGATACAACATATACACTATATTAAAATCAAATTGCTTACACTATTGTGTGTAGATTTTATCGAGATTTCACTTGTGATAATCAATTTGATTATACTATATAATGTATAGATTGTATTAGGATTTCACATGTGATTAATTATGCTAATCGAGACTCATTTAATTTATGCTAATCGAGGCTCATTTAATTATGCTAATTGAGATTAATTAATTGAGGAATATTTGAGTTAATATTAATTGATGAAATTTTAAAATTAATCGAGGCAAGCCTCAATTAATTGTGGCCAAGAATCAATCCATGCCCAATAGTTAATTGTGGCCATTTAATTGTGGCCAATTGAAGTTCCACGATTAATGGAAAATGATTTCCTCGATTAAGTTTAAAGTTCCATGACAATTCAGTTTAATGGGCAATGTTTAATGGGAAAATGATTTCCTCCATTAAGTTTAATGGGCAATGTTTTAACTCATAACAATTCAATTTAATTGAGGCCTCACTTAAATGGGATGATCCACAATTAATGAAGGCCTCGATTAAATTGAATGATTCACGATTAATGGAATTTCTTCCATTAATCGTGGATCATTCAATTTAATCGAGGATCGTTTGAAAGTAATCGTGGCTTATTTTAAAAATTGATTAGCATGAATTGATTAGCATCGATTGTTTTAAAAATTAGAATAAGGTATCAATTAAAAAAATAGTCTCGATTGATTTTAAAAATTACCATCGATTGATTAGCATGAATTGATTAGCATCGATTGATAAGCATGAATTGATTAGCATCAATTGTTTTAAAAAATTAGAATAAGACATCGGTTAAAAAATATCCTCGATTGATTTTTTGATGCCTAGGTTAATTAGCATCGATTATTTAACTAATAGCTTCGATTATTCCTAAACCATGCCTCGATTAATTGTACATTTAAACTATCTTCTATTGAATTTAAAATAAGGCCTCAATTAAGTTAAAGAAGTCACGATTAATATTTCCAATATCTACGACTATTTCTAAAGCAAGCCTCGATTATTTTCAAAGGAGTATCGATTATTTTCAATCATGCCTCGATAAATTCTAATAGCCTCGATTAACATAATAAGCTACATTTCACTTAATAGTTAGCTTTTAAAGTCTACTATTAATGTACTTAAAGACTACGACATGCAATATAATGAAAACAACAAATATTTGCAAAAGAATTATACAAAAAATGGACAGTACAAAACATATCTTTCAAATGATAGAAACGAAGCACTTTAAAAAATAATCGAGGCATGGATTTTATTTAATCTGGGCATTCAAAATTAATCAAGGAATCGATTGATTTCTTTCAAAATTTGTCACGGACTTAATCGTGGCATTTTTCAAAAATTAATCATGGCCTTTCTTCAAAATTAGTCGTGTCTTTAATCATGGCCTTTTTTTATTTAATCGATTCCCTCTTGAAAATTAATCGAGGCTTCTTTCATTTAATCGTGGGTTATTTTCATTAATCGAGGGCTGGTTCATGCAATCGTGGCTTTCATTTAATTGAGAGTTGTGTATTGATTGATAATGTCTGACACAAGTACACTGAGCCAATGATTGGGTGTGGGGACCTATTATTTTGAAGGACAAATTGCCTACAAAACTCCCTATATTTAAAACCTGTTGCTTTTTCCCAAATTTTATTTCACTTTGTCGATTTTTATATATTTTGACTTGATCTTATATATTTCACTAAAATACACGGTTAAACAACACCATATATCCATCATAACAAAACAATAGCATTCCAACAAATTTTGAATCTCTATATATATTAATTCCTACCGTCATGTTCCAACAACCCTATTGGAATTCATGTGTTTTCTTGTAGTCATTTTGATAAACAAATAGTTAAGACAAAAACTTGTATGAGATCGTCTAACAGGTCTCTTACGTTAGACGAGTTAAATAACACCCAAACCCGCTTCCAAGCTACACGCGCCCCCACACGTGGTGCGTGTAGCTCACGCGTCTATGCATAATTTTTTTTATTTTTTTTCGGGCAGTTGCCCAGTTTTTCTTTTTCTTCTTTCTTCTTCTTTTTTTCTTTTCTTTCTTCTCATTTTGTTCGTTTCTTTTTTATTTTTTTTTATTTTTTTATTTTAATAATATTGTATATCAAACGCAATATACATGTTTAAATAAATTTTATTTAAAAAAATAAATTAATTAAACATTAATTATCAAACCAATAACAAGATGTATTAGTAACATTAGCTATGAAATGAAGTATCATTAACTATGAAGATACATATCATTATATATAAATTTGGTAAAATATCATTAACTATTAAGTGAAGTATCATTTGATATATATCCGGTGAAATATCATTAACTGTGATGTGAAATATCATTAATTATGGATGAAATATCATTAACTCGGAAGTGGAGTATAATATGATACTAGCATTTCTCCCGTGCATTGCACGACTGATATATATATATATATAATTTACTTTTTAATTAAAATATCATATTTAAAATTAATTACTTAAATTAATTTGTATTATTGATTGACTATAATAAATTAATTAAATTATTATATTATTGATTGACTATAATAACCTTACATTGGGCGGGAAATTTTTTATTGCAGAAGTATGTTATTATATATATATATATATAGATTATTGATGATTAAACATTAATTATCAAATCAAGAATAGATAAATGCCATTAAGTATGAGTAGAGTATCAAAAACTCAAGTATCATTATTTAATATTTCAACCCATAAATAATGATACTAATATGTGAGTTAATGATACTTCACATCATAAATATTATTTATGATATGAAGTATCATTAACTCACATATGAATATCATTATTTATGGGTTGAAGTATCATTACCTGTGAAGTAGAGTCTCATTACTATGGAAAAAAGTATCACTAATTGCAAAAAAATGTATCACTACTTAGAGGAAAAGTATCACTAATTGCAGAAGAAAGTATCACTAATTAGAAGAAAAGTATCACTAATTGCAGAAGAAAGTTTCATTAATTAGAAAGAAAAGTATTAGTTCAAACATAATCTCAAATTGAGATAAATATCATTAACTATTAAGTGAAGTGTCATTAGATATATATCTGGTGAAGTATCATTAACTGTGTGTGAAGTATCATTAATTATGGATGAAGTATCATTAACTCAGAAGTGGATTATAATATGATATTATTGATGATTAAACATTAATTATCGAATCAAAATAGATAAATGTCATTAACTATGAGTGGAGTATCATTATTTATGAGGTGAAATATCATTAACTCACATATGAGTATTATTATTTATGAGTTGAAGTATCATTACATGTGAAGTGGAGTCTAATTACTATGGAAAAAAGTATCACTAATTGCAGAAGAAAGTATCACTAATTAGAAAGAAAAGTATCATTAACTATTGTAGTGAAGCATGGGCAGAAAATGTGCCAAAGGAAAAAAAAAGCATGTTTCTGCCAAAGAAAAGAAAAGAGAAGGAGAGAGAGAGAGAGAGCACGTGTTTGCTAAAGAAAAGAAAAAAAAGAAAAAGAAAAGAGCACGTTTTTGCTAAAGAAAAGAAAAAAAGAGGAGCCGTTTCTGCCAAAGAAAGAAAGAAAAAGAGAGAGAGAGAGAGAGAGAGAGAGAGAGAGAGAACACGGTTGTGCCAAAAAAATATATATTAAAAATTGAATATAAAAAAAAGAAGGGAGGGGGGGACCATTAAAAAAATCAAAAAGAAAAGAAAAAAGGAGGAGGGACCACTTTGTTGGGTCAAACAATATCCGTCTAACGCAAGGGATCCATTAGACCGTCTAACACAAGTGTGCCCCAATAGTTAATTACTTAACTCAGAAACTAACTCACATTCATATATAATTAATTCTTTGCATTATGATTTATGAATACTGCAAAGTTTATTTTTAGCGAAGTAGTATTGTATATTTTTAATTGAAATTAATACACTACAAAATAATAGATTCATTTTATATACATTCGCATTTGTCTCCTATAAGTGTGCACGAAAAATCTCAACCTAAAAATAATGGTGGGACTCAGACTAACGATGAATTTTTCACTCCACGGCTAACCACCGATGGGCACGCCATAAAATAATCGAATGGTACAAGTGGTTTATGTAGTGATTACCACTACAAATTGTAATATATTGATATTAATTTTCTATTGGGTTTGTAATAGAGAAGAACGGTGAGATTGAGCGAGAGAGAATAGAAGGTTAGGGAGAGAGATTGGAGTAATTTCCTTCTTTTCATAAAGTTATCCCATATGAGTTTATATATGCACTCAATATGGTCCCCACATTACAATAAAACCCTAAAAGCATCATAAAAGTATCTTATATTTAAATCAAAACATAACATAATTGGATTCTACTCAATTGGGCCTTCTTAGCCACTTGTGTTGGGCTGCTCCTCAACGCGGCCCAAATCCAGTGACCTGAATCTGAGATCCGCATCATTTTCCTTTGGTGAGACCCGCTCCAGATTGCCAGAACCAGTTTCATCATAATCGAGCCCTAATTCGTTTAAGACCCCATTTTTATCTTTTATCTCGTCCCCAATCTCTTCCACAGCCACAATTTCTTTCGATATCATGACATTACCCCCAGATGAATTGATTCTCATCCCTGAGAATCGAAGTCAGGAACTTGCGGTGGAGGTGGTGATCGTCTTCCCAGGTAGTAATGGTTGGATAAGAAACGTGCCGGAGCACCAAGGTCTGGGGAACACGGCGACCGTGTCGGAAAAGAGTCCGGTGTGATAAGGACTGCAGATGGACAACAAAGATCGTGCCTTCATCATTTGTGGGAGACATGTCAGCAAGAGGTACAATTCTTTTCCCCAAGCATTTTTTTAGAAGTGAAACATGGAATACTGGATGGATTTTTGATGTAGGAGGTAGATCCAATCGATAAGAAACCTTTTCCACCCTTTCAGTAATAGTGAATGGTCTATAGAACTTAGCTGAAAGTTGGAGGTTGCGTCTGAGGGATACAGTAGATTGCCTGTAAGGTTGCAATTTTAGATAGACTAGCTCCCCTACTTCAAAGCTGCAGTCTTGGCGTTTGCGATCGGCAAACCACTTCATTCTGGTCTGAGCTTGAGTGAGGTTATCTCTGAGAGTCTGTAACATTTGTTGTCTTTGTGATATTAGGTTTGTCACCTCTGTGTTGCTAGAATCAACATATGAGAAAATTGACAACATAGGAGGTGGTACCCCATAAAGAGCCTCATAGGGTGTGCACTTCAAGCTGGTATGGTAGTTGGTGTTATACTAATACTCAGCTAGACGTAGCCAATACAACAATTGCCTAGGGTTAGAGCTCACCATAAAGCGTAGGTAGTTCTCTAGAGATTGATTGAGCCTTTCTGTTTGACCATCAGATTGAGGATGGTAGGCTGAGGACATATCTAGCTTAACCCCCATCAATCTGAAAAGCTCCTTCCAAAAACAACTGGTAAATATACTCTCTGTCTGTGACTATGCTTACTGGTTGTCCATGTAGCTTGTAGATGTTGTCTAGGAATAACTTGGCAACTGATTCAACTGAATAAGGGTATGACAGAGGGAGAAAATGCCCAAATTTAGTGAATATGTCCACAACAACCAAGATGACATTCTTTCCTCCAGATTTAAGAAGTCCCTCAATAAAATCCATAGAGATATGAGTCCATGATTGTTTTGGGACTGGTAGTGGCTGGAGAAATCCAGGGTATAGGCCATGATCAGATTTATTCCTCGGACAAACATCACACTCCTGAACCCACTTGATAACTTCAACTTCATGCTAGGCTAATAGAACTCAAGTAGGTGCCACTAGTACCAGAGTGTCTCCCATAAGCTGAGTTGTGGAGGGCTGTAAGAATCTGGGCCCTAATCTCAAGTGAATTTCCCACCACCAGTCTGCCCTTATACCTTATCAAACCAACAGTGAGTTGGAACTCAGGATATGAATTAGCATCAATCATCATAGCACTCAGAATTTTAGAGAAATAGGGATCTTTCTGGTAACTAAGAGTTACCCTCTGAATCCAGCTAGGAATTACTGTGGGGATAGCCTCACAGGCATCATTTGCAACTTCCCTTCTGGACAAGGCATCAGCTACCTTGTTGTTACATCCCTTATTGTACTGTATTTCATAGTTGAGCCCCAACAATTTGGTCAACCATTTCTATTGTATGGGATTGACTGCCCTCTTGTCTAGCAAATACTTAAGGGCCTGTTGATCTGTTTTAATAATGAATTTGTGCCTCTGTAGATAAAGTCTCCACCTTTGCACAACCATTAAAACAGCCAGGAACTCCCTCTCATAGATAGATATGACCTGATTCCTTAAGTATAGGGCTTTGCTCATATAAGAGATAGACCTTTTTTCTTGTATTAATACTGCTCCAATTCCAGTCCCACTTGTATCAGTTTCAAGAACAAATGGCTTGGTAAAATCTGGTAATGATAGGACTGGAGCAGCAGACATAGCTACCTTAAGTTTGTGGAAGGCTTCTTCTACTGCTGGATTCCAGTGGAAGTTGTTCTTCCTTAAGAGGTTTGAGGCTTACTAATGAGCCCATAATGCCTCACAAACTTCCTGTAATACCCAGTTAACCTCAGAAAACCTCTTAGTTGGTTAGGGGTTTTGGGTACAGGCCATCTCAGCATACACTCCACCTTCTCTGGGTCTGTAGAGACCCCTTCTTGTTTGATAATATAGCCTAAGTACTCCACCTTAGTATTGCCAAAGCTGCATTTGCTCCTTTTGGCATACAACTTGTTGTCACTCAAGAGTTGTAGTACTACCTTGAGATGTCTTAAGTGGTCCCTCCGAGTTAGGGATGTAGACTAAAATGTCATCAAAAAAATACTAGCACAAATTTTCTGAGCTGCTCCTGAAATGTGTGATTCATTAGTGATTGAAATGTAGTTGGAGCATTACACAATTCAAAAGGCATGACTACAAACTCAAAATGCCCATAGTGAGTGCTAAAAGCAGTGACATATCTATCTTGGGGCCTCACCAAAATTTGGAAATATCCTGACCTAAGATCAATATTAGAGAAGTACTTAGCCTCATGCAACTCATCTAGTAGTTAATCAATTACTAGAATAAGATACTCATGTTTAATGGTGAAGGAGTTTAGGTACCTGTAGTCCACATACATCCTCCATGTTTGGTCTTTCTTCTTTACAAGGATGATTGGGGAAGCAAATGAACTCTTACTGTGCTGAATAAAGCCTGTCACAAGTAATTCCTTAACAATTTTCTCAATCTCATTCTTGTGACTGTGGGAAGTTCTGTAGGGGTGTTGGTGTCTTGGAGCACTGTTGGGTTTCAATGTGATATGATGCTCAATACCTCTACTAGGTGGCAGTTCAGTAGGTTCCTCAAAAACATCCTTGAACTCATCCAGAAGATGAGTGATGTCAAGTGTCCCCCCCCTCTGTGTATCACTGGGGTTAGTAGGTCTAACTACCAATATTTTTTCCACCTCCTTCCTGCATATGGTGTGCATTATCTTATATAAGGTGTGCCCATATATCATTTGACACTCCATATTAGATTTGGAAGCATGCAACTTGACCTTCTTTCCCTTCTGGGTAACAGTGAAAGTCATGTTGTTGTAATCCAATTCAACCGGGGTGCAGGATTTAAGCCAGTCTCCCCCTAGTATCACATCATACCCTTCTGTCTATAGCACCCTTAGGGAATACACAAACTGATGACCTTATATGTTCCAGCTGAACCCTTTTGCTTAAGAATCACTGATCAATTTATGTCAATTTTCCACTCTTACTAACAGTGAGGAAGCTTGATCTAGAGAGTAACTAAGCCTCATGGTTGTAGCTTCTTGAATGAAGCTAAGAGTGCTTCATGTGTCTATTAGAATATTCAACTCATGTTCCCCCATTTTTTCTACCACCCTTAGAGTGGTTACTCCTTCAGAGCCTAAGATGGCATTGATAGACATCTGAGCTTCTTCCATCTCTAGTTCTCCTGGGTCAGGGGTAAACATTCTTCATAAGTGTTAGGGCAAGTTTGTAGAAGAGCTAGCTCTTCCTGCTCACTCATGATCATGTAAGTGATTCTGTTCTTGCACCTATGCCCAAACACATAGGGCTCATCACAATTATAGCAAAGCCCTTTCTCCCTCCTTGCAGTCATTTCTACAGAAGTGAGCATTTTGGTAGGAGGTTTTAAATGTGTTGTAATTTACCTTGTAGGAGTGGCAGTAGCAGAGTCAGTCCTCTTAAATCCCCCTCATGTAGCAGATGAGTTGAACCTCCCAGTGCCCTTCAATCTCTTGGTAATGGCATGAATGGTTTGTAATTGGCTCCTTCCCAACTCAATTACCTGATGTAGGGATCTAGGATTAAACATGAGTATGGCTGATTGGAGATCTTCACTCAAACCACTCATGAAACTGGCCATGAAATAGCCCTCTGAGTATTCCACATGATTGAATAACAGCATACATGCCCTTAACTCTTCAAACTTCTCAACATAATCATCATATGAGCCCTGTTGTTTCAACTTATTAAATTCCATGATGATTTTAGTCTCTCTTAGCTCTTCAAATCTAGCAGATACCACATCCAGAAACTGATTCTAAGTTAAATCCTTAAGTTTGGTATTATAGTTATGAAACCATTGCCCAGCCTTCCCCTCAAAATGTAAAGAAGCTAGTACCACATTTTTTGGGAGTCAGGTACACTGGGTACTAGTTGGAAATATTGATTACATTTGAGAATCCAAGAGCGTGGTTGGGTTTCATCAAATCTGGGAAAATCAACCTTAGGAATAGGGTGCTTTACTTGCATAGATGCTTGATCTGAATAGGATCTGGAACCAGAGTGAATCTGGGCCTGGATGGGGGTTGACTGGGTTTGGCTAGAGGTTCCACTGTCAGCCATCAATGGATTGGGTGGGGCTTCAAGGATTGAATGTTCTTCCATGTTCCCCTTTCCCTTGGTGAGATTAGATAATTGTGACTGAATAATGGAAATAGTATGGTTGAGATTGTCATATTTAGTGTTTACACCTTTGAGTTGATCTTGCACTTCTGTGGCGATAACCCCTAATTTTTCCTGAATTTTAATTTCAGTAGCTTCCCTCTTCAAGGTCTCAGCTGCCAGAACCTGATCCAGTCTCTTGTGCGCCTCCTGGAGTTCCTTCAAACGTGTTCCTTCGGCCATGATTCAGGATCGTGCCTCTGATTACCAATTGTAGTGATTATCAATTTACCACTACAAATTTTAATATATTGATATTACTTTTCTATTGGGTTTGTAATAGAGAAGAAAGGTGAGGTTGAGCGAGAGAGAATAGAAGGTTAGAGAGAGAGAGAGAGAGAGAGAGAGAGAGAGAGATTGTAGTCATTTCCTTCTTTTTATAAAGTTATCCCATATGAGTTTATATATGCACTCAATATGGTCCCTACATTACACTAAAACCCTAAAAGCATCATAAAAGTATCTTATATTTAAATCAAAACATAACATAATTGGATTCTACTCAATTGGGCCTTCTTAGCCACTTGTGTTGGATTGTTCCTCGACACGGCCCAAATCCAGTAACCCGAATCCGAGATCCGTATCATTTTTCTTTGGTGAGACCCACTCTAGATTGCCAGAACCAGTTTTGTCATAATCGAGCCCTAATTCGTTCAAAACCCAATTTTTATCTTTCATCTCGTCCCCAATCTCTTCCACAACCATAATTTGTTTCGATATTATGACAGTTTGAAATTTGAATAAACGGATTTTTGTTCATAAATAAATATTGTAATGTGGCAGACAAATTTGATATTTTGGGCTAATAAATCTTATAGTTATCGACTTTCATGTCTTGGGCCTCGAATTATTATTCCTATTGTAGGCCCTTCATTTTCTTAAACACAATACTCATGACATATAAAGTTCATTTTATTTTAATGGTAATTCTATTTACAGCACCCTGTTATAATTAAAATATTAATAGTATTTAAATAGATTTTTCCATCCTTACCATTAAAACTCTAAAAAATACAAAACTTCTTATATAATTATAGGCGCCCCACCTCTACAGTTCTAATAAAGCTTCGTTGATCAAAGATATCAAGGGGCATGAATGAAGGCTTTTATGATTGGTTGATTAAAATCTTACCGTTTCTATATGGCTTATTATTTCATATATCCATCCAAGTCACTTTATTATAGGTTGTTTTCTTTGAGAGAATTAATGATTTTATGTGTTAGACTCTAGCTCGAAACTAATACGTGAAAAGAAGAGGCATTCACTCCAATTTGGGTTGTTCTTTCTAGTTTTTTTTTAAATATTATTTAGTTTACAAAGAAATAAACATGAGAAATGTGTCTTCAAATGATAAATATGGATTTTGCATGTATTTTGGTGTTTATTTGGATTGTAGCTAATGATCAATGCATGCATAAGTTGCAAGTTGCGCATAGTTTTCCATAATTTGTGTAGTGTCACTTTTTTGCTCATTTTGAAGGGATTTATTATCAATTATTTTATGAGATGAAATTGAGCTTGAAAAGTACCTAAGAAGATAGATGATCGAGTTAGGGCCATTCTTCAATTTGAATCGGGTCAATCATACGAGAAACGAGCAAGAACGGAGCAAAACAGTGGAGCGTGCCAGAAACCACCGAGACACTCATCGATCATCGAGCAAACTTGCCGATCACCGGTTTCTTCACAGTAGCTTGGCGAGTGTGAAAGAGATCAGTGAAATCCGCTGACCCGATCGCTGAGTTTTTCAACACCAGTCGTCGAGTTTACCGGAAAGTGATGTTTTGCATATTTTTGGCCCGTGAACTTACCTTTTGGGCTGGATTTTTATTACTTTGTATAAATAGATTTGTTTAGGGTGAAAATTACACCTTTTATTAATTATTTTTCAGTTTTATTTTAGATTTGATAGTTGCGGAACATATATTTTCTCTGCAACTTTGAAGATTGGAGTTTTATTTTACTTAATTCTTCTACGGTTCTTTTAATATTTTGCAATTTCAATTATGTCTTTAAATTTCTTTACTTCTTTCTTTATTTTAGATTTTATTACATGTGAGTAGTTTTTATAATTAATTCTAGGGTTTGCAGCATATATGAAATTATGTATTGATTTAGTTCTTTATCAATTCTCTTTCTGATTATATGGTTTAAACATTCAAATTTAGATTTCCCATGCATGATTAAGGCCATAATCGTTGTATGCTGGCTAATTAATTTGAGTCATGGTAGAGATAATTAATTAGTGGGATTAAATTGAATGATTTGATACATGTATTTATGATCTGTAGAAGGATTTAAATTTATTGATCAATCGGGAGTTAACAATTAATTTAGAGACGAGCGTAATAGATAAATTATTAATCTACTTTTACCTTGAAACCTGGCGGAGATAGGTAATTAGAATTATGATCCTCCACCGATAATTGGATTAAATTTGGAAGTTAATAGAATTGAATTAATATATAATGGATTCAAGTGTATACATTTTTTAGGATTAATTATTTTGTTTAATTGATAGTTAACGTTTTTAGTCTTGTTCGATTTGCATTTGATTTGATAATTGAGTTTAGTAGTTTAATTTTATTGATTTGCCTAGGAATAGTACACTTAAGATATTAGGTAGCCTAGATAATAGAAACTTGTTAGCTTAGTACTTGGTGTTAATCGCAATTGCAGTCCATGTGGATACGATACTCGATTCTCTAGCTTTATTGTATTGACCTGTATTAGTTACAGTTAATTGCATAAAAAATAGTGCATCATTGAAATAAGACATTGATGTCTTAGTTTTTCCTTTCCAACCCTAAACCTTGGCAGCTAGGGTTTGGGTTTGGGTGAGTGTCATGTTCCCATATGATTTGGAGTCATTTTCATTGAGTGTGTATCTAAGTGACGCTATCAGTATGGACCCTGAAGAAATCGCTCGATTGGTGGATGAACTCAAGATAACCAAAGAGGTAACAACATCATGAGTGAAGGTTTCTAAGAGAGGGGGTGGAAACTTAACAAAATGATTTAAAAAACTATTGGTTGGGAAGGTTTTTTCTGATCGAGTGGTAAATTGTGAAGAACTATGGTTTCAAGGTCCCAAAATTCTCCAACTACGACACACATTGGACATTGAGATTGTTGGATATAATTTATTTGTTATTGAGTTTAATTCAAAAGATGACTGTCGGCATACCCTACTGGATGAACCATGGAACTTCTTCAATAGCCTAATGGTATTTAAAGTGTTGACAAGACTCCGAAACCCACAAGATATTCTCTTTGATGAAATATCTTTATGGATTCAAGTCCACAATCAGTCTTTTATTTGTATGAACCCAACGTCAGTTCGACGCATTGGGCACAGGTGGAAAGAGTGAAAGAGGTAGATGTGGTATAAGGAAGAGGATGCCTGGGCCAATATGCTAGGGTGAGAATCTGTCGCTCTTTCCATAAACTACTCCTAATATGTGTGTGCTTGGAGGAAGTTGTCGAAGGTAGATCTGATACAGAAGATTCATCATTTTCTGATACGCTCATGGAGATCTCTTCGCCTTCAAAACTAAAAAAAAAACTCTCGAAAAATGAAGGTCATGGATTAGGAGGGCGAGAGAGAAGAAAAGACATAAAGTGAGAGAGGTCACTTGATAAACTGAGATTTTACACTATTTTTGGTACACTTTTGCGTCGTGTTTTGTATAACTTAAGTGTGTTTTATCTCAGCTTATTCGAGTTTCCCGAGTTTTTGAGAGTTGGTCATGCTTGATGTATTTTGCAGGTTTGTTCGTCAATTTTGAATACTTTAAAGGATTGAAGTGAATGTGGAGTCCCAAGAGAGTACATGAAAAGATTGATCGAGAAAACAGGACGAAATAAGCCGTGAAGGGAATCGCGAACGTGGACTCACGACTCGATCATGACTGCAGGGTCACAAATCACCCTAAGATGATCACTGCGATGCCGTGACAGAGGAGAGGTGCAGAAGAAGAAAATTCGCGACCCCGGTCGCGAATAAGGTGGAGATCATGAATTTCACACCACGTGGCACCACGTCATGCCATGTGGATTCACGGGCCGATTCGCGGGCGAGAGGGTCACGGCTCTGGTCGCGAATGAAGCGGGGTTTTCCGATTTTTCACTATATTTTTGGGCTTTTTCCTAACCTGGTATATAAGGGCTCTTTTTGGGCGAAAATCAGATATCAATTTTTATACCCTAAGTTTGAAGAAGAGGTTTTGCTATGGAGAGAAGCATCACGAAGAACAAGACAGAGGATTTCAAGCAAGTCAAGATTAGAGGCAGATTTAATCTTCCGGGTTTTATTTATTTCAATTCTTGCCTAGTTATGAACATCCAGAATTTTATTTCTTTTATTTATTTCATTATGAAAAATTAAACCATAGTATTCTAGGGTTGACTCATGATTCATTTATGAAGTCTTATTATTAATTCCAATGTTATGTCTACGATTTTTATTGCATTTTAATTATTCTTAGGTTGTATTTATTTATGTCAATTGATTGTCTATTAATTGATGTAATTTATTGTGTTGATTCATAAATCGAGAGAGAAGTTTCGACACTAGAACAGAGTAATTAACTTAGTAATTAACAACACTCGAGAGAGTTGAGATTACTGGAGAGAGCATTAAACCTATAGATCATTTAGGAGTTGCATTTTAGATAAGAAATGGAGACATTTTTATTTATAATGTAATTAACGTTCTTAATTCTCTGAGAAGAGATTCTGAATAGCTAAGTGTTTGCTCTAGTGCGATTAAAATCCCAACATAGGCGTAATTATTAGATTAGTTAATAAGATGGATTATTTGATGATTGTTCAATCTTAGAATGCGCATTTCTTCTTGATATTTTTCTCTGCAACATTATCTGCTGTGAATTTAGTTTTGTGAGTTTTTTTTATTTGTTTTATTTCATTTGTTTAAAATCTCTAAATTTTGGGTAGTCTAGATAGCAGAGTTAGGATAGATGAATAAATAGTAATTAGAATTTAAGTCTCTGTGGATTCGACCTTATTTGCCATTATACTAGAAACCTCACTGTACACTTGCAGTTTAGGTGGAATTAAAATACCGAACAAGTTTTTGGCGTCGTTGCCGGGGACTTATTTCTTTATTTACTATTATTCGCATTTATTTTATATTGCTACTCTAGACATTGTTTCTTTATTTTGTTCATATTTCCTATTTAAATATCATTTTCTTTCCTCTGCTTTTACAGGTTGTGTATGAGCACAAGATCAAAAGAAGAGCCACTACATATTTTTGATCCTGAAATTGAAGCCACTTCTTGGCACAATAACGCTAGAAGGAGAATGAGAGAAATGGTAGATCAACAAGGAGCACCTGTTACAGTCGAGCAAATGCGGCAACTACAAAGACAGTTGGAGGAAATGCAACGCCAAATGCAAGATTAGGAGGCTGCAAGAGAGACGGTTCCTATACCCATAAATCAGATGTTTACGTCGGTGCTCAATCATGGTCATATTCCCAGTCCCGGAATCAATGCCAATAATTTTGAACTGAAGACGAGATTGGTAGGCATGGTTCAATAGCACCAATATGGAGGGCTCAAGACTAAAAACCCGAATGCACATCTGCAACAGTTCTTGGAGATTTGCAGCACCATTAAGATGAATGGGGTTTTAGATGACACTATTCGACTTCGCCTGTTCTCTTTCTCTCTGAGGGATGTTGCCAAGGATTGGTACCATTCCTTGGATCTTAGTACAGTGGATAGCCTGGAGTGTTTGGCTCACAAGTTTCTCCATAAATTCTTTCATCCCGGTCTAACTCTGAAGCTGAAAGGCGAAATCACTCAATTTTGTCAATATGAGGATGATAATCTAAACATGGGGGAGATTTCGAGAGTTGCTGAGGAAGTGCCCAAATCATGGATTTAGGGTTGATCATCAGGTTTGCATCTTCTACAATGGATGCGACATGGAGGTGTAGAGATTTTTGGATGCTTCTACAGGTGGGTCCTTGCTCAACAAAGGACATGATCAAGCCGTGTCTATCATTGAAGACATGGCCACCAACAGTTATCAGTGGACCAATGATCGTCAAGTGAAGATTATGAAGAGGGCTGCAGCAGTCAACGACACAGATCCTATTTCTAAGCTGGCCGCCCAACTTTCTACTCTGAATGCCACCATCAACAGCCGATTTGATACTATAACACGGCCGGACGCAGACACTCCTGTAGGAAATGCAACAGAGGATGTGAATTACGTCAATCAGAGGGGCTATAGGAATAATAATAATTATCGAGGTGGGAATCAATTTTACCAAGGTAATCGTTCCAATCTTTCTTATGGGAATCCTAATGTCGTGTTGCAGCCACCACCGGGTTTCTCTGTCACCAATGGCATGATTGATGAAGATAAGAAGCCAAAGATGGACGAGCTTCCGATGGCTTTCATGGGCAAGACAGAATAGTATATGGAAGAGTCCCAACCTAGAGTTGAGATGCTTGAGAATACTATTGGAGCTATTGCAGCTCAAATGAAGATGTTTGAGAAGCAGCTGGGACAGTTAGCCACAATAGTCGGGAATCAACATCAGCAGGGTCAATTTCCTAGCAATACTACTATCAATCCCAAGGAACAGTGCAAGGCAATATAGCTAAGAAGTGGGACTTCTTATGAGGGACCGAAAAATCCAAGACTTGTATCGACTCCTGAAGATGAATCTGAGAAGACAGAAGATGATCTAGACAGCTACGGTCCAACCATCGACAGTCCTGCATCACCGCCAGTGCCACCTCAGCCCACTTCTGCATCATCTACAGTACCCATTCCTTACCCTCAGAGACTTCAGAAGAAGAAAGTAGATGAGCAGTTTTCCAAATTTTTAGAGATATTTAGAAATGTGCAGATTAACATCCCTTTGGTAGAGGCTCTGCAGTAAATGCCGAGCTATGCCAAGTTCCTTAAGGATGTCATATCTAAGAAAAGAAGATTGGGCGATTATGCCACCGTGAACCTCTCAGAGAATTGCAGTGCTTTAATTCAAAAGAAGCTTCCAGCTAAGCTCAAGGAGCCTGGGAGTTTTACCATTTCCGTCACCGTAGAAGGCGATTACACCGGTAAAGCCTTATGCGAATTGGGGGCTAGTATCAACCTGATGCCACTGTCTTTCTTCCAAAAGCTAAACATCGGGAAGATCAAGTCCACTACCATATGTCATCAGATAGCAGATAGATCGGTGACACATCTGCGGGGGATAGTTGAAGACGTCTTAGTCAAGGTCAATGAGTTCATTTTTTCCGTTGATTTTGTGGTGCTGGACATGAAGACGGATGCTGAAGTTCCTCTCATTCTGGGCGCCCGTTTCTCAATATGGGCAAGGCATTGATAGATGTGGCTAAAGGAGAATTAACACTTCGTGTCAATGACGAGAGTGTCACTTTTTCTCTCTTCAAAGCTATGTAGTTTCATGACAAAGAGGATGCCCAGAAAAATGAAGAGTGCAAAGTTCTCAAAGTAGTGGACATCTGCATAGATGTGGCTGATTTTATGGATCCGGTGGATTCTTTGGAGCAAAGTTTGCTCCATTCATATTTTGCCACAAATGAATTTAAGTTTGACAATTTAGAATTAACTGATACAATTGCTGAATTAAATTCATTGCAGGAGATTCCAAGGCGAGGGTCCAAGTTTCTACCGCTGAGGGATGAAAGTGACAAGGCTAAACATGGAGAGCCACAGTTGCCCAAAAAGCTGGAGTTGAAGCCATTGCCAACCTATCTCAAGTATGCTTTCTTGGGCGATAATGAAAGCAAACCGAGATGTTGAGATACTAACCTAGTTCTCAACTGGAAAAAGTGCCATTTTATGGTACGAGATGGTATTGTTTTGGGTCATAAAGTGTGTTCTGCAGGTTTGGAGGTCGATCGGGCTAAGATCATCACCATAGAGAAATTACCCCCGCCTACAAATGAGAAGTCTGTGAGAAGTTTTCTTGGTTATGCCAGTTTTTATCGGCGTTTTATTCAGGATTTTTCTAGAATTGCTAAGCCTCTTAGCCATTTATTGGAAAAATCAATTGCGTTTGACTTCTCTGCTGAGTGTTTGCAGACATTCGAGACTTTGAAGAAAGCCTTGGTGAGTGCCCCTATCTTGATCACACCTGATTGGTCGCATCCGTTCGAGATAATGTGTGATGCAAGTGATGTTGCTGTTGGGGCTGCCCTGGGTCAAAAGCGGGATAAGTTGTTCCGTGTAATTTACTACGCTAGTAGAACTTTGGATTCGGCACAAGTAAATTACACGACAATTGAGAAGGAGTTGTTGGCGGTGGTGTATTTCTTCGACAAATTTCGAGCCTATCTCATTGGCGCGAAGATTATTGTCTACACTGACCATGCAGCTTTTAGGTATCTGTTTGATAAAAAGGATGCTAAACCTCGCTTGATCAGTTGGATTTTATTATTGCAGGAATTTGATCTCGAGATTCGAGATTGCAAGGGTTGTGAGAATGTGGTTGCGGAACACTTATCTTGACTGGAGCACCCTGTAGAGGGTGAAGAAGCTCGAGTTCCAATTAATGAAAAATTCCCAGACGAGCAGTTATTTCAGGTCAAAGCCCCATCTCTATGGTTTGCTGATTTTGTGAACTTTCTTGCTGCAGGCGTACCTCGACCGGACTTGACTTCACATCAAAAGAAGAAATTCTTCCATGACATGAAGTTCTATATGTGGCATGATCCATTCTTGTTCCGGCGTTGCTCTGATACAGTCATTCGCCGTTGTGTGCCTTAAGAGGAGTGAAGATCCATCTTTCTACAGTACCATGCATCATCGAGTGGTGGCCACTTCTCTGCAAACCACACTGCTTTCAAGGTCCTGCAAAGTGGTTTTTACTGGCCATCTCTATTTAAAGATTGCCATGAGTTCACCCGGGAGTGTGACAAATGCCAAAGAATGGGGGGGGCTTTACAAGAGTAATGAGATGCCACTCACCAACATTGTAGAGGTCGAGCTATTTGATGTGTGGGGCATCGACTTCATGGGACCATTCTCAATTTCTTCTAGCAGCTTTCAGTACATTTTACTAGCCGTAGACTACGTCTCGAGATGGGTTAAGGCTATCCCGACAGTCACCAATAACTCTCAGGTAGTCATAACCTTTCTAAAAAATATGTTCTCTCATTTTGGAACGCCTAGAGCCTTACTAAGTGATGGGGGGACACATTTTTGCAACAAACCACTGGAAGCATTATTGGCCAAGTATGGAATCAAGCACAAAGTGACAACGCCATACCATCCACAAGCAAATGGGCAAGCTGAGCTTGCTAATTAGGAAATTCGGCAAATCTTGGACAAGACGGTGAGCACCAACATGAAATATTGGGCTTTATTACTGGATGACGTGCTTTGGGCGTATCGGATTGCGTACAAGACACCATTAGGTCTATCTTCGTACCAATTGATTTTCAGAAAATCTTGTCATTTGCCGGTGGAGTTGGAGCATAAGTCATATTTGGCTATCAAGCAATTGAATTTCGATTTCAAGACAGCGGGGCAAAAGAGAGTATTGCCGCTAAATGAGTTGGATGAGTTCCGTACGGAGGCATTTGAGAATTCCTTACTCTACAAAATACGGGCTAAAGCCTTCCATGACAAGATGATTCTTCAAAGAGAGTTGTTACCTGGTGATAATGTTTTGTTATTTAACTCTCTTTTGAAGTTATTTCCAGGAAAATTAAGATCCAAGTGGTCGGGCCCATTCGTGATTAAGAAAATGCTTCCTAATGGTGCAGTGGAGCTTTTATCTGTAACTGGTGAGCGTTTCATTGTCAATGGCCATAGGGTCAAGAAATACTACAGCCCGGAGTAGAGACACTAGGTATCTTACATCAAGTTGATGGAGCCTTGAGCTTCATAACCGTCTGGCTGTCGAAGTTAAATGTAGCGCTTGTTGGGAGGCAACCCAACGGTTTTTCTTGTTCTTTTCTTTTCTTTAGAGTCTTTTTGCTGAGTTATGCAGGTAATAGCTGTGAAATAGATCGAATGACGATAGACGCGTTCTAAGTAACCTTCAATGTCTTGTTTTCATGCATTGAGCATACACAAAGAAATTTGTGATTGGGGTCGGTTGAACCTTTACTTGGGTCCTTGTTTTGTGCATTTGATCACATCCGGGCTTTATTTTTTAGTACAACAAGAATAGGAGGTCAAAAATATTCGCTGGATGCCAGAAACAATTCACGACTCGAGTCGCGAAGCACCGGTCGCGACTGCAGGGTCGCGAGTCACCCCGAGGAACCATTGCGATGTCGCGACAGAAAGGGAGTACCACAGAAGAACATTCATGACCCAGTCGCGAATTTCCACCCGATCGCGAATAATCAGCTTGTTCACGTGGCAGGTATGATGACTGGGTCGCGAATTTTCCATGGAGGATAGAAGGAAATTCACGACCTGAGTTGCGGTCGCGAATCCTATGCTGACGTGGCGATGCGGAATCTGGTTTTAAACCCATTTTTCTCATTCTTTTTCCATTCTCTTTTTCTTCTTCACACATTCACGCACACACACTCATTTTCTCTCCAAATTCACCATTCAAGGTATATTTTCTCTCCTCTAATCTTATGTATTTCAATTACCCATGAGGACTTGATTTTCATAGTTTTTTGCTTGATTCATGGTAGAAATTGAAATACACAATCTCTAGGTTTTAAAGGGGAAAAATTGAGGAATTGTGTGTTCTCCATGTTTTTTGTTGCAATTGTTGGTTCCCATTGTCTACATTCTATTGGCATTACATGTTCACATGTTTTGTAGAGTCCCTTTTTGCTTTGTTTGGTTGAATTGTGTCATGCTATGGTTTTGGGAGACTTATGGATTTATGTTTGGGGGATAGTATGCTTATATGCTTATTTTTACCCTTTTCGTAGTATCTTGTGCATTGTGGCATGCTAATTGTGTGCGGATGTGTTCGGGGGGTGGTGAAGTTTGGTCCATTTTTGTTTCTTTTATTTGTTGCTCCACCCCGTTGATTAGGTGTGATGGAAGGGAATGGGGGATGGTGAAAGTTGATGTTGTTGCCATTGTGCAAGTTGGGAAGAAGTGTGGGTGTGATCCCTTGTGTTTGCTTTTGTAGGACTTTGCTCGTGTTGGTGTGTGAAATGGCAAGGGGCAATTTTTTCAGTCGATTGGTAGGAGGGGGCAGAAACAGGCGCCCTATACTTACAGATGAACGAAGCAGACCCCCTACTCTTTCCACTCCTTCACCCATCTCTTCCAGTTCAGAAGAGGAGTTTCAAGAATACGACAATGAGGATGAGGCCCAATCTGAGGAGTTGGATCAGTTTGAGGAAGAAAATCAATTTGAGGAGAATGAACAACAGGAGGGCTCTGAGACTGACGACTCTGATGACGAAGACTATGAGCTCGAATCTAAAGAAGACGATGTGGTTGAAGAGCTCGAGCCCAAGGTTGCTGATGATGATGAAGCTGCAGCTCCTCTCTATCACCCTCAGAGATACAGTATCGAGTTGCAGACGTAAGCGCAATGAGATGATTGGGGACGCTTAGCAGTGATGAATATTTTCCCCACATGATACCCCTGCTCTGCCACCACTACAGCTCTCGGCATCCACGAGGATGTGTGGGGCCTCATTAACCGCATTGTATAGAACCTTGCATGGCTTCATCATTGAAGGCCTTAAACCTGAGCTGCAATTCAAAGGTCCAATGACGCGACTTCGAGCGAAGAAATTACAAGGATATTTCCAAGTGTTGATTCGCAAGAAGTTCGAGGAATTAGAAGATGCAAAGTGCAGCCGTATTTTAGTTAATTTATTAACTAATGAAGATCAAGATCATACCATGGAGAATATGACTTGAAGAGTTGAAGATGAAGATACAAAGTGGACGTGTGCAAATGTGAAGAAATCGGCCCTTGATTTATTTAATTAAGGGTTGAATTTTATCTAGACTATAGTATTTATTATATTTTATTTAATACTATAGTGGATCAGATTTATTTAATATTTTGATGATTATTTTCGTTCATAATAGTATAGGTTTGACTAGAATTGTATTTAAAGCAATTTCTAACCTTGAATAGAATTCTAGTTTAGGTATTTTTATAGTATAGTTAGAGATCCTTTTTTGATCAAATTTTTAGGGCTTTTTATTGATTAATTTCGTGCATGATAGGCCCTATAAATAGGGGAACCATGTTACTTTGATTTTTTAGACATTATTGATTAAAATTGCTTTTGCATTCAATTTGTGTCTCAACCGTTTAAAGCTTTTGATTGTTTTCCTCGAAAATTATCATTCTTCAAGCCTAGCAAACTTTGAGTCTTAATTCCAAGGGAACGTTCTAATTCATACGAAGAATTAGGGTGAACTCGCTACGAAGAACAACTTGGAGATTCATTTTCGTCGTACAAGATACGTCGGGGATTAATTGGGTTGTAATTCACAACACCTTCATCGTCCAGCCTTCATCATCGATGTCCTATACCTCCATCCATGTTCGTGACATCCTCCAACACCCAAGACTGATCGTGAGCTGTCCAACAAGAGTTCGAGATCGATTTCATAGCCGTAATCGCGTTCTAGACCCTAAACCGTAAGTTATCCTTTTTCTTTTCATATCCTATCTTCCCTAGTCATTCTTAACCCTTAATTCTCATCCCAAATACACCTAAATTCCAGCCACAATATTGGTACCATATCAGCCCCTTTTGATTGGATTTTGTGTATCATTTTTGTGTCGTAGTCTAAGTGTCGTATTTAGGTCTAGTTCGTCTTTAATATTGTTTTGAGTTGTTATTTCGTTTAATCCAGATTATTTCGAGTTATTTGAGTCTTAGAGTAGGGTTGGATCCTTCCTTAGTTGGCGTGTTTGATTCTAGAAGTCTTCCGCGCGTTCTCGTATCCTGTACAAATTGTCCAGGTTACATCATAAATTTGGCATCAGAGCCAGGTCAGCTCTGCTGGTCGTAGTTCAATCCTACGTGTCAATTTATCATTTACGTGTCAGTTGACGTGTCTATCGAGTTGTAATAGTTAGTGTTCATTGAAAAAAAAAGATCGGTTAAAAAAAAACGAAAGTTCAAAAAAAAAGGTTACGGTCAAAAAAAAAGAAAGAGACCGAATAAAAAAAAAAAGGAAAAATCCAATTTGATTTTTGAATTACCTTTTGAGTTAGATTTTATTTTTAGTTCTTTCCTTTTAGTTCTAGTCATAGTTGGTAACTCCCTTGTGAGCCTTATTTTAGTTTTGGGAACTTTCCTTATAGTATTGTTCTTTAGTTGGGTAATTTCCAATTGAATTACATTTTAATTTGGTAGCTTCCATTTAGAGTCTAGTATAATTAAGGTATTTAGATTGTGTCACACTAGTGGTACACATATCTAAATCATTTTCTTTTCTTCGTTCTTCATTTCTTTCCTTCCTTTTACCCTAACACACCCGATTTTCCGATTTTCCATCTTCTCCCTACTATTTCTGTTCCCGAGCTCCGATTTTTCTACACCATGCCATTCCGGAAACGTCTCGATGAGACGAACCAAAATCATTGCTTTGCTATGACATAAGAGCTTTTTTGGCCAAATTCCATCAGCTTCAAGGTGAAATCGCCCCCAGAAGTTCGAGAGAAGCCGATCTCAAGCAACGGAAGAGTCGATTAACACCACCATATACACACCTCTCACACGAGCACCACTACATACTTGAGAGCATACACGAGGGGTAAAATATAGAGAGAAAACACGAGTGATTGTGAGGAATTGTGAGGTCCTACACCATGTTCTCCTTTCACGTTTGTTCATTGTTTGCAGGTACACATGAAATCCAGAGACGGGTATAACAAAACACATGATAAGGCACATGCTTCGTCTAGTTCTCATACAAATGCGGCTTCATCGATGCCATAACCATGGAATGCCCAGTACCACCATCAAGAACTGGAGCATAAGCTAGATAATTCGTTGACCAAGATGATGGCACAGCTCGAGCTTATTACTGCTCGAATTCCTGTACCACCACCGGTTCAAGAACAACCTGTCCAACAGCCAAAAACAGTTCATCAGCCTGAAGCAGCTCGTCAGCCAGAAGTTCATGTAGCCGAGCCAACCAGGGCGAATGCTAGAGCACCACAAGCTCAACGTCACCAACCTCAAGTGCAGTTTAACGATCATTATGATCGTGATGCTGAAGAAGACTATGGTTACTATGTAGATGAGTTAGAGGCTGAGTATGATCCATATCAGAGACGTGACCGACCACGTCTGCCCTACAGACAAGCACCCCGACGTGTAGATCTCGATAGCTTGTTGAACAACATCAAAACAAGCATCCCAGAGTTTGAAGGCCTTCACGATCCTGATCTGTACTTAGATTGGAAACGTAAGGTTGAGAAGATTTTTGACTACTATGACTTTCCTGAGCAGAAGAAGGTCAAGTTAGCATCGTTAGAGTTTAGAGGCTACGCAGCCTCATGGTGGGAGATGCAGCAGGAACGAAGCCACAATGTGAGAGATATCCACCCGTCGATACTTGGGAAGAGATGAAAGCATTGCCGTGTGGCAGGATCATTCCTATACATTATGAGAGAGAGCTCGAGAAGAAGCTCACCCGGATCAAGCAAGGGGACCTGATCAGTTGAAGAATACCACAAGAAGCTTGAGACTGCCCTGGATAGAGTTGGGAAATAAGAGACTTTAAATGCTACCATCATTCGGTACATTGACGGCATGAATCCTGACATCGCATGTGAAGTTGAACTTAAGAACTTCACAAGTATAGAAGAGATGGTGCACTACGCATCAATTGTGAAGAGACAGCTCAGAGAGGGACGACGGAGATCGCACCACAGTTCAACCCCTGTTTGACCCCCATGGAACAAAGGTATGAATTCCACATCATCTTCTACCCTTTCTACTAAGCCTACTCGACCCCGAGGTCAGTCCGGACCGCCCGAGCGGCGTTTCGACCATTCTATACCGCAGTCTAGCCGTAGACCCGATTCTACACCTGCACCGCCTGCGCGGCTGGCCTACACATAGCCCAATCCATCCAGCCCAGCACCCAATGTGAGCCAGAATCAAGCTAGAGACATCCAGTGCCATAAGTGCCAAGGTTGGGGCAACTTTCAAAACCAGTGTCCGAACCGGCGTGTTCTGTTCATTACCGAACAGAATGAGATCGAGTCAGTTAGTGAGGACGAGGACCAGCCCGCAGTTGACACCAAGAAGGAGCCAGAGATGTCTCCAGTCGACTCGAATGAAGAGGAACCCGAGCTTCCTCATGTTAGTCTTGTGTCTATACGCAGTCTGAGCATCAATCGTGAAGAAGAGCAGCCGGATCAATGTGAGAACATTTTTTTGACATGTGTTACTATCAAAGACCAGACCTGCTCGATGATAATAGACAGTGGGATTGTGATCAACGCCATGAGCCAGTATGCAGTTGACAAATTGGCGCTGACCACCATCAAGCATCCGAAACAATATAAGTTGCAGTGGCTTACGTATCGAGGAGAGATCAAAGTAACGGCTCAAGTAAGTGTCTCATTCTCTATTGGTCAATTTTCTGACTCTGTGGTTTGCGATGTTATTCTTATGGATGCAGTACACATATTGTTAGGTAGACCATGGCAGTTTGACAGACAGACGGTTCATGATGGCTTTGCAAACACATACATCGTGGAGAGATGGACGGACTAATACACTAAAGTCGTTATCCCCTAAAGCTGTTGTTGAGGATCAAAGACTCATGCAAGAGACATTTAGAGCTGAGAGAGCAAAGGAAGCCGCAGCCGCAACCCGGATTACTGCCAACGGTTCCCATTCGGCTGAATCCTTCACCAAGGCCGCCACCCCTTATTTTGAGGCCAAGACAGTCCCTAAACCACCCTCTAAAGATTCTCTTGTGCATGGGAATTCATCTGGATCAACTGCAAAAAAAGATCCAAACCGCAGCTTGTTTATTTCAGTGAAAGGCGTAGAAAAAGTATTAAAAGCAGGTTTACCTTTTGTTCTTCTATCTTATAAGAGTAGTGCTATTAATGATGTTTATTTGCCTAGTGTTGTACAGCCACTTATGGAGGAGTTCGCGGATGTGTTCCCGGAAGAGATTCCAAGTGGATTACCTCCAGTTCGTGGGATCGAGCACCAAATCGATTTCCAGCCCAGCGTCGTCTTGCCAAATCGACCAGCATACCGGATGTCCCCTGAAGAGACCAAGGAAATCGATAGACAAGTGAAAGAGCTGCTTGATAAGAAGCAGATTCGAGAGTCGATGAGCCCCTGTGCAGTTCCAGTCATTCTAGTGCCACAGAAGAACAACAAGTGGAGAATGTGCATGGACTGCAGTGCCATCAACAAAATAACAGTGAAGTATCGATTCCCTATCCCTAGATTAGATGATATGCTTGATGAATTATCCGGTTCTAAAGTCTTTTCTAAAATTGATTTACGTTCTGGTTATTTTCAAGTTAGAATGCATGAAGGGGATGGGTGGAAAACAACTTTTAAGACTAATCATTGTTTATGTGAGTAGTTAGTTATGCCTTTTGGTCTCACTAATGCACCGAGCACTTTTATGAGATTAATAAACCATGTTTTGCGTGATGTGATTGAGAAATTTGTAGTTGTGTACTTTGATGATATCCTGATTTACAGTCACGATGCACAGGCGCACCTAGCACACCTCAGGCGTGTTTTTGATATTATGAGAATAGCCAAGTTGTATGGAAATCTGTCTAAATGCTCTTTTTGTTTAGATGAGGTTGTATTTCTTAGTTTTGTTGTGAGTATACGTAGTATTGAGGTTGACCGTTCTAAAATCAAAGCGATTGACGAATGGCCAACACCCAAGTCAGCCACGGAGGTTCGATCCTTTCACGACCTTGCCGGATTTTATCATCGCTTTGTGCGCGATTTTTCTAGCATTGCCGCGCCTCTTACTGAGCTAAGTAAGAAGCATCGTAAGTTTGAATGGGGTAAAGCACAGCATCAAGCATTTACACGTTTGAAGCATCTTTTATGTCATGCATCTGTTTTGTGTTTACCTGATTTTGATAAGGTTTTCGAGATTGAATGTGATGCCTCTGGGATAGGTATTAGTGTTGTTTTGATGCAGAAACGGCGTCCAGTCGCCTACTTTAGTAAAAAATTAAATGGTGCAGCTCTGCGTTATTCTACATATGATAAAGAGTTGTACGCATTGAAGAGATCATTGGAGACGTGGCAGCATTATCTGTGGCCAAAGGAGTTCGTGATTCACACGGACCATGAGAGCTTAAAGCATTTGAAAGGGTAGCAAAATCTGAATAAGAGACATGTGAGATGGGTCGAGTTCATCAAGTCCTTTCCGTACGTCATCAAATACAAGAAAGGAGAAGAAAACGTTGTAGCCGATGCCCTATCTAGACGGTACACGTTGCTGAATTTGATGCATGCTAGAATGCTTGGTTTTGAGTCGATTAAGAGTTTATATGCATGTGATCCATTCTTTGCTTTGATTTTTTATGAGTGTTCGAAAAATTCTAAGTCTTTTGATGGGTTTTACAAGCATGATGGATTTTTATTTCGTGGTTCTCAGTTATGCATTCCTAGTTGTTCTATGCATGAGCTACTTGTGTTAGAATCGCATGCGGGAGGTTTAATGGGTCACTTTGGTGTGAATAAAACATTAAGCATGCTGCATGAGCATTTTTATTGGCCGCATATGAAAAGAGATGTTGAACATATGTGTGGTAGATGTGTTACTTGCCATAGGTCTAAGTCTACTTCACATCCGTTTGGTTTATACACACCCCTACCCGCCCCTAGTTCACCTTGGATTGATTTGTCTATGGATTTTATCTTGGGTTTACCTAGGTCTAGATCGGGTAAGGATTCTAAAATGGCGCATTTCATTGCATGTAGAAAAACTGATGATGCTGTGCGTATTGCAAATCTGTTCTTTGTGCATGTGGTTAGATTGCATGGTATTCCTAAAACTATTGTTAGTGATAGGGATTCCAAGTTCTTAGCACATTTTTGGAGAGTTTTGTGGGGTAAATTAGAGACTAAGCTGTTGTTTTCTACTGCATGTCATCCACAAACCGATGGTCAAACTGAGGTCTTTAGACACACTACTTAGGTCTTTAATTAAAAATAATCTGAAGTATTGGGAAGAGTGTTTACTTTACCCTGAATTTGCATATAATCGTGTGGTACATTCTTCTACTAATATGTCTCCTTTTGAGGTTGTTTATGGATTTAATCCGTTAATGCCTACTGATTTGTTACCTTTACCTGTTGAGCATCTAACAATTGTTAAAGGTTTGAGACGAGCTGAGCAAGTTAAGGAGATGCATGAGAGAGTGCGTGCTCGCATTAAGCACAAAGGGAAGCAAACGGCGCCGACTCCAGAAACGTGCGACGCAAGCAGGTGATATTTCAGTCCGGAGATTGCGTTTGGATTCATCTGAGATCGCTCGGACGGTTTCCAAATCTGAGAAAGTCCAAGTTGTCACCACGTGGAGATGGTCCTTTCACAGTTCTGAGTCGTGTAAACGACAATGCTTACTGCATTGATCTTCCCAGTGAGTATAAATGTTCTTCAACTTTCAATGTTGCTGATTTATCTCCGTTTATTGCAGATGAGTTCGATCACGATGATGATCCAAATTCGAGGATGAATTCTCTTCAGCAGGGGGGGAATGATGAAGCCATGCAAGGCCCAAGCTGCAATTCAAAGGTCCAATGACGCGACTTCGAGCGAAGAAATTACAAGGATATTTCCAAGTGTTGATTCGCAAGAAGTTCGAGGAATTAGAAGATGCAAAGTGCAGCTGTATTTTAGTTAATTTATTAACTAATGAAGATCAAGATCATACCATGGAGAATATGACTTGAAGAGTTGAAGATGAAGATACAAAGTGGACGTGTGCAAATGTGAAGAAATCGGCCCTTGATTTATTTAATTAGGGGTTGAATTTTATCTAGACTATAGTATTTATTTTATTTAATTTAAGACTATAGTGGATCAGATTTATTTAATAGTTTGATGATTATTTTCGTTCATAATAGTATAGGTTTGACTAGAATTGTATTTAAAGCAATTTCCAACCTTGAATAGAATTCTAGTTTAGGTATTTTTATAGTATAGTTAGAGATCCTTTTTGGATCAGATTTTTAGGGCTTTTTATTGATTAATTTCATGCATGATAGGCCCTATAAATAGGGGAACCATGTTACTTTGATTTTTTAGACATTATTGATTAAAATTGCTTTTGCATTCAATTTGTGTCTCAACCGTTTAAAGCTTTTGATTGTTTTCCTCGAAAATTATCATTCTTCAAGCCTAGCAAACTCTGAGTCTTAATTCCAAGGGAATGTTCTAATTCATATGAAGAATTAGGGTGAACTCGCTACGAAGAACAACTTGGAGATTCATTTTACGTTCTAATCATGTGTTCCCCTTGCCTAATCACCTGCTCACCACAGTGTCCGATCTTACCCGCACCGATAATTGGCTATTAGATACTCCAGCCCACCATGCCACCATTGATGCTGCAGCTGGAGAGGACCGGTTTCAAATTCTAGATAGTGTTCAGCAGGCGCAGGCTGAGTCGTCCGCTCAAGCTGAAAGAAGAGCACACACTCGCGGGAGGAGCGCACCGACGAGCAGTGTGATTCTCTCACTGACATAATGGCCAACATGAACACAGCCATTGGCTCAATGCACATAACGGTCGGCACCCTGAACACTAATTATGGTGCCATGAATGCGGTTTTTCAAACTCTACAAACGGATGTGCATTCCATGAGCGGAGAGATCCATAACATTCGAGATATGGTTAGAGGACTCCAACCGCACCCGAGTGCGTACTTCCCTAACCCCTATTATGGTGCTGGACCCAGTGCTCCGTCTACTTCTGGCCGCCCTCAAGAGCCCGCCTCGTCTAGCCATTCTCAGCGTGGCCCGTCCCAGCATCAGATGCCTCCGCACTTGTACCCGTACATGCTATTTGGATACCTATCATACCGTCCTCCTGAGTCTGCTGTAAGTGGTCCAGATGCCTTTACGTCTTCTTTTCAAACTTATTCTACCTCTGAGTGTTGAATAAGTTTGGGAGGATGTGCGCTTAAGGTGTCTAGACCGTTTTTTTATTTACCTGCTTTCTTAGTTAGTCGTGTAGTTAGTTTTTTTTTAGTAATTGAGTCACCTTTGGAAGAAATTTTGTGCGTATCTGCTTTTAATCTTGATGGTTTTGTGGGAACTTGTATGAACTATGTGTATAATTCATGGTTTGGTAATTATGATTAGGATAATGGGAATGCATTTGTTTTAATTATCAGTGGTCTTGATTTGAACATGCATGTGTTGTTGAGCTTGATAAGCATGATTAAGACCAATGTTAAGCTGTGAGCTTTTGTGCCTATGGGGTGTTTTGCCCATGTTTTTGTTTTGGTGTGTTGGTCGGACATGCTTTTATATCTCTAGAACTTACATGATTTCTCTTTCAAAATGATGATTGTGTCCGGAATTTAGGAAATGATCTTAGGCCATACACGGTCTGAAATTTATATGATTCCTTTGTGAACCCCGTTGTGCCTAATTACCCTTTTCTTGGATTCCCTATCTGGTATTAAATTGACAAATGAGTGGAAGATAGGAGTGAGGGGAATATGGATGTTAGTGGGTTGAAGAAAAAAGGAAGTGATGTATGGTTGTTGTTGATTGTTGGCATATGTTGGCACACAAATGAAAAAAAAAGAAAAAAAAAAGAGGAAAGAAAATATAAATAAGTGATGCCAACAACACAAGTAAAAAATGGAAAGGACTCAAAGAGTTCCTAAAAAAAGAAAAAAAAAAGAGGTTGTGTAGAAGGAGATGAGCTAGAAGAATTCTAGCTTGGTGCTTTAATGAAGAAAAAGGGGTGTTCTGGTCTTGGATGGTGGAAATGAGTTGAGAGAGTTGTAAACTTATGTGATTTTTGCAAATCTTTTAGTCACTTTTAGCCATATATCTCCAACCCCGACCCAAAGCCTACATTACAACCTGTTTAAAAGTCCTTTTTGATTCTTTATTCCGGCATGGTGTCATTCGGTGAGTTGAGAAAGAATGCAAGCTTATGGTTGATATTTCTGCATGATTGACATTCGATGAGTGCTTACCTTGATCTATGTGACTTGTGAGAGTTGAGAGATATACACACACCTGAGAAGAACATTAGCTTAATTGTGTTTGTTGAGTTTCGAGGGCATGTGTGGGATATGACGGGCTTTTGAATGTTGAACTTTCGTGATTCTTTAATTCTTGAAGTCCTATTTGCTAGATTGTGGAGTGTGTGCATAATTTGTCTTGTTCTTGTTTTGGGTTTTGTTTCTTTGTTTGAGGACAAACAAACTTCTAAGTTTGGGGAGTTGATAAACTGAGATTTTACACTATTTTTGGTGGTCTAGATAATGTTAGGTAATTCGGTGTTTCCATCATATTGGGTGGTCTAGATAATGTTAGGTAATTTAATTTGGATAATTAGTATCTTAATTTATTAAGTATCTATGGATTCGATCTTGTTCAACGCTATATTAGATATCTCACTGTACACTTACAGTTTAGGTAAAAATAAATACCGAACAACTACCATTGACCACCACCAACAAACTGGTCATCTTCTTCATGCCAATCCCCACCATTTTTTGCCGGCTACCACCCGACCACCACAATCTTCCACCGGCCACCACCATCTTCCGCCGGCGACCACCATATTCTTCTCTAACAAAAAAGAAACCAACATCTTCTTTTCCACACCAAAAAAACTAGACGAACAAGAACATGGTGGAGAATGAGAACCTAGTGAAGAACGAGAATCTGGTAAAGATGATGGAAATGTTCGAAAACCAATTTTCGAATGAAACATTATGGAATCGAAAAATGGTTTTCGAACCTATTCATGGGAGTTCGAAAACATATTTTTAAAACACTGTTTGGAAATAGATCTTTGAATCACGTATTGTCCATTCGAAAAATAATTTTTGAATCTATGCAAAATGGTTCAAACTGAATTTTTCAAACCTAATTTTCATTGATGGAGGTTTTTGAAGAGATGAGCCATTTATAGACCTTGAATTTTCGGCCACAGAGGTTCCTCAAATTAGTACTCAAGAGCTTGCAGAGGAATTGAAAGTGTGAGGGTGGGCAAGAATGTTGATAGTCTTCGACATCGGATCACCGGAAATCGACTGGACACCATCGACGGGACTATGCAGTTAAAGGGAGATGGGAGGCTGGGGAAGAAGATGCATAATTATTCTCTTTTTTTTTCAATTTTTTATTTATATTTATTATATTATTTATTCAATTTAATGTATGAAAGTAAGAGTAATGGTATTTTGTAATTTCAAAAATAATTATTTTTAAATTATTTTTATTCGTGGTGTCTAAAGAAGGTTTTGTGGTCTTTCACCCTTTCTAATTTCTTATTGTTTTGTTTTATTAATATATATTTATTTATTTATTAATTATTTTTTCTTATTCGGCTTCTCACACAATGTGTGAGCCCATGCGTTAGTCTGGGCTCGTGCACTAAGCTCGATAATTAATTTTTTATAATAAATATATATCCTAAAATGAAATTAGTGAACCCTAAAATTAAATTGAATTAATTTATTTTTTGATTTAATTTAATTTTTTATCCGGCATCTCATGCAGTGCACTCATCTGATGTTAATGCACGGGCTCTTGCACTACGCTTGAGAATTATTTTTTTTTAAAATAAATATGTACCCTAAAATGAAATTAGTATACCCTATAAATTGAATTAATTTATTTTTTTATCTGATATCTTGCACAATGCATTCGTCTGATGTTAACGCGTGGACTCGTACATACGTTCGAAAAAATAAAATAAAATAACACAAACAAAAAAGGAAGAGAAACAAAAAAAAAAGACAATAAAAAAAGCCCAAAAGAAAGAAAGGGAAGCAGCCCAACAGCATTTTTTTTTTTAAAACGGAAAGGAGCACCCAGCCCAGCAGCTCAACAGCAATTTTTTTTAGAAAAAAGCCCGCACGCAGGAAAATGGGTTTTTGGGCAGGTGGGGCGGATTTTTGTGGTGGATTTGGATTTATTTGACCCATTTCATTAGATGGGGCGGAAAATGAGTCTCTGTGTTTGACATCTCACAATTTTCCAATGTTACAATCTAAAATTCAGTGCACCAAATTTAAAAATAGGATGCCAGAATTTTTTAATATCTCGAAATTCAAATGAGATTGTTATCGTGGGTCACAAATAAAAAAATTAAGAATTATATTATACATATTAAAAATTAACTAAACTACACGTGAGTAATTCTCGGCTCCTTAAATCGCAAGGCCCTCAATATAAAAAAAGCTATTAGTTTGGTTTTTAACCTATAATCATTCTACTTTTACTTATGGTAACTATAAAAATATCTAATTAAACTTTCTTAAAAAGAAGAAAATATATTTTTTTAATATATAAAATTAAAGATTACTTAACTTATAATATATATTTATAAAACTCATTTAAATATGACAAGACACTAATAAACTCACACAAGCCGTGATTAAATTCAGTTCACTGACTCAATAATAAACGAGTTAAACTAGACTTTCAAGTATTCAACTAGAGGATAATTAAAAGAAGAAAATAGATTAAAGCCCATCGAAAAAATTCACATCCCTAACTCGGGTGGGGTAGTGTCATATGCCTCCACCAGAGCTTCTCTCTCTACAGGTTTCTCACTCCTCAGTTATTCCCAAAGAATCCACCATCACATACAAATTCTAATTCACAAGACTGAATTGTTTAAAACGAAGCTCTACTCATATATAATATAAGCTCAAAGTCTAGTTTACAGATGCATATGCAAATACTGGAACTTCAAACATCACATCGTTTCGAGCAAATACTGGGAATTTCTACACTGATTTCCTAACTTAAGCTGTTGTTCAGTGTACGATTATCCAGACTAGCTCAAAGGAGCTTCATCCACTTCAGATTATATTCGAGTAAAAACTTAGGTTACGAGTGTTTCACGTCCTTAAGAGGATGCAAAAACCCACGTACAAGCCTAGCACGACTTGTTCCTTCTCCATCACTGCAACCTTGAAACGGATACCAACTGCCATCTGAAGTCTGTCACTTCACTTCCATTGGAGTTGTTGCGACTTTCCCTTGATGCGCGTCTTGTTTACAGTCGCTACCTAAGGAAATGCGTGAATGCAAGCCATTAGGAGAAATATGCAACATGATCATGGTATTAAGCAAAACTTTAGGAGGATGTTGGCTCACGGGATAGCAATGAACTAGTGCTTCAGCCAGTAGTTTCGTAGCTGGGACATGTGCAGCAAGATCTCATCTCGACCTTGATTTGTGACGCTACTGGTCATAATCCAAGGTGGTGCAGTCTGGAAGAAATCGCGTATCAACTCCTGAAAGTCATGGACGTTTTCTTCAGGTCTTTTCCCACCATTCTTTTTCTTTTTCCGTTTATCACATTTTGTGAATACCAAAGTCATAGGAATCTGGAGCGAGTGAATAAGATCTAGACGTTAGAACTTGAGACAATTATGGAGCACATATCAGAAAGAGATCAATGAAACAGCACATGATATTGGAAAAAAATATATCTCCTCATTTACTATATAACAGGTGGTGCATGACAATGAATGCTGATGGATTTTGTGCAACTTTAAGCTCCAGAATCGACCGTACAACCAACCGAGTAAAGTACAGAGTGCGAATGGATTTACTCACCTCATTTTGTCCCAACCAACTTGCATACTCAAGATCAATCGGTTTTGCAGGAATGCTGGCATCAATCAGAAGGAATACAGAGACAAGGGTTGGGCGGTTGAGGAAGTAATCCTTGGTGAATTTAGCCCAGTCAGTCCGAACCTCATGTGGCGCAGCAGCATACCTTTCAGAAACAAACGATTGATAATTAGACCAGTTAACGTTTTCATCATGTCTCGTTTACAGCCTTTTCTTTTTCAATGACACCATTTTTCAATACAAACAAAAAAAATTGATGATAAACCCAGTTACCAACAACGCTTTCATCATGTCTTGACTATAGCCAATTTTTTTTGCCTACGAACATTTAGTTACTGCTTTACTGGCAAAATCTTGAACCAAACAGACACCCAAGTTGCAAAACCTTTTTTCACTAGCTTGACCATCAAGGAATACTTCATGACAGCAGCAAAGGATGATAAAATTGTAGACACTACAAAGATGGTGATGGAATCTTTGATCTTCCCTTGAATTACTCCTCAACTTTCTTGTTCTTCGATTTTGTATTTTCCATTTTATCCATTCTAATTTATGGCCCCTCTCTCACATTCGCAAAAACAGCTCAACTCCGTGCAACTCTAATGATCACAAGTTCTTGTGCAGATAATGCAATTTCTTGTTCGTTGAGACCAGACTCTCAAATTGTAAAGAAATTAGCAAGTTCATTCAAATTATATACATATCATTGTTACTATCAATATGGCAATGCCTAATCATTTAGATTAACTAAATAAAATGAGAAAAATTCAGCAAGTTCCCAATGCCAGTTTGATACGTACCCGTAGCCTGGCAAATCCACCAGGTACCAGCTATCATTAATGCGGAAATGGTTGATACATTGTGTTTTCCCTGCAAATCATGAAAACGAATAACATTATTCTCTATACATACGCTTCAATGAAGCAAACATCACCTTACCAAATGCAAAATTCACAATTTCAATCACTTCAAACTCAAATGAATCATACCAATTCCTAGAAAGAACACATTACTCAACATTTGAGCCACTCGCCTAATTTTCTCCTCAAAATGTAATTGATAAAATTTTACAATTCTCGAAAAAGATGCAATCTTTCTCCACCAAAATGACGATTCCATAGCTAAATACTTCTCCAAATAACTCTTCAACCATGACACAAACTACTTTGATTATATATATATGATAAAATCCTCAAGTTCACGCAAAAGATGCAACCATTTTTGATGATCCCATAACAACATACTTCTCCAAGGAACTCTTCAACCCACAATTTAAACTAATTTTTATCCAATCACTCAAAAACAAACTCAACTCTCTCTCTCTCTCTCTCTCTCGAGCGCGCGCGCGCGCACACACAAAAGAATGTTTGTACCGGGCTTCTTCGACGTTAGAGCGAGGCGCTTTCGCCTAACGAGGGAGTTGAGAAGCGAGGATTTCCCCACATTAGAGCGGCCGACGAGGGCAAACTCCGGCAATCGATCGGAAGGGCAGTCTTCCGTCTTGACGCTGCTCTTCACAAACTCCGCATTCACGACGTCGACGCCGTCCCCGGCGAATTTGCTGAGCACGATGTTGGAGCCCTTCAATATTCTTGCGGTCAAGGGCGCGTCCTTGAGCGACGAGACGTCTGTTTCCGGCGGGATAAAGAGGGTTTCGAGAGAAAGTTGCAAGCTTTCTTGTTGTTGAGGCGGGGTGGTGGTGGTGGGAGTGGGGGTGAGGGTGGAGAAGTGGGAGAGGGGTAGGGGTAGGGGTGGGGGAATGGGGGTTTTGGATTTGGATAAGAGGGTTGAAGTGATTAGGAAGAATTTGTGGGGTTTAGGGTATGTGAACAAGTGGGAATGGATTCTTGGAAATCTGTGTGTTAGAAACATCTCTCTGCTCCACCCTCTTGGCTATGGCTTACTTCACAGTCACTCAGTGTTTGTGTGTGTGTGTGAGAGAGAGAGAGAGACCTATCGGTTTTGGGATTTATCTTTTCCATCAATCGTTATATTTGCTGGGCCAAACAGCCGAAGGGGTCCGGAACGGAAATTGGTGAAATCATCCTCCTTGTCCAATTATAATATATACAAAATATATATATATATATATATATATATATATATATATATATATATAGAGAGAGAGAGATGGGATCATGTGAGAACCAAACCCCACTTGTGAGAACTGAGAATCAATTTTAACCACAGATCTCGCCTATTTGGATGGCCAAGATCTATTCCAAACTTAAAAAAAATGCGGTGACATTACTGTAATATTACTGACTTTTTAATGAAGCAAGGGTATTTTCGTAATTTAAGAATTCTATTATTTTTGGCACAAAATCTCTTCCCGTCTCTTGAACCCTCATCTCCACCTCTCTCTCTCTCCGGCCGATCCGATAGGAAGCCCGGCGAAAGAGCGGTAGGCCGCACGGCGTCGGAATTCTTCTTCAGATTTAAATGTGGGATGCAGATTCGATTGTTGGTAGATTGGCAAACGTTTCCAATACAGATAATAAAAGCAGAAGAGTTTGCAAAGGAACTCCAGCAAACGGATGTGCATTGCCATCCTCATTCTTCTCATTATTGTGGCAATCATTGTTGTAGGTGTACTGAAGCCATGGCAGACCAAGAACGGCGCGTAATTCTCTCTTTCTCTCTCTCTACCAGAGTGTACTGTATAAATACGGAGGAAAAAAAATAAAAAAGAGTGTATTTGGAATTGATTTGGTTTCTATGAACTATTATGGTATTTATTCTTTGACTTGTGCATTGAGAACACGGGTTTATACCTTTCTAGCTTGTAGTCTATTGCTTTGAATATTTATCAGGAAGTGTATTTTACCATCAGGTCTCATGCTTAGAGTTATTCATCATTGGATCTGTTCTCGCTTCAATGTTATTGTTATTCACGATGATTGTGTAATACTGTAATTCACTAAGCAAAGTAATCATATTAGTTTTAGCATTTGTATTCTGCTATTTTAGCACCGATAGTTTATATTTTAGCACTGATAATTTATATTTTAGCACTACCATTTTCTTTTTTAGCACTGTTAGTTAATGATTCCATTGATATTTTAGCACTACCATTTACAAACGTGTGATCACCACTTTTAATATTAAATTTGAAGCACTAAGACCATCTAATTGAATGATGAAGATGCGTTTTAAGTTCTCACGCACGAGAAGTATTAGAACGAATTCTCATTGAAACTCATACATAGTACGTATTAATTAGCTAGTAGGAACATAATGTGATATTATTCTCTCTCCACATGCGTACATAGTATTAGTTAGGAAAATTCCGTATTTTTATTAATCCAATCGCAATTCAATGATGAAATTACTTACAGTTACAGACAACATTATTAGAGAAATATAAATATTGTCCATGTCGGGCAAATGAATTCGAATTCTATCATTTCTTTTAATCAAGTCTGTCTCGTTGTACTTGGTTGGTATAATTTGTCTCCCCTAAATTATTTTACGAGCTATTAGATAAAAGTGAAGTTTCTCCCAAACACGGCTAACAAATAATATCTATAATTTGTGTCAATTTTAATAAGTAGCTAGTGACGCATGCATGGTGACAACTCAAAACATAAGATCTTGTCATTGCCAAATAAAAATATTTGTCACTTGCTCCTTATTAAGTAGCAACATATATAGTACATCCATATTATTTCTTGGTAAAAATGATTGAGTATCATAAAGAATATCTTGGTAATAGAGTATTTTGCACGATGAATGCAGCATTTGCAATAACAAATGAGTATTATAAATTTTTTTTGTTAACATGTACTTTAGCACTATTGTGATCTATTTTAGCACTGTTGTAACCTATTTTAGCATTACTGTAAACTGTTTTAGCACTGCCATGTACTTTAGCACTACCGTGATCTATTTTAGCACTATTATAACCTATTTTAGCACTACTGCGAACTATTTTAGCACTCAGGTTGACGAAGCTGATTAAGCTATTATTTTGAATTTTTCACTATCAATTTTATATTTGAAAATATATATCAAAATGTAGAAAGAAGAATTTTAATTTAAAGATTGTTTTTCCTCAAATCTCAAATATGTACGCATTTTGTATTTTAGCATCACAACTCACGATTATATATTAATATATCATTTTCAAGAATGCAGAAAATGGAGAGAACGTAGAATACATGCTTAGTTTTGTAAGTTCAAATCGCCCACTTATTACAAAACTAACGTGTGCCAAATTATCTCGATCGTCTCACAAATTAATGAAATCTTTTATTGCATATGGATATAGATCAAATATAGTATAGATGTGTTTATATATATACATAGTAATGTATATATAAATTTTAATTTTGAAATAAAATTGGCTATTCCCTTTTTCTTGCTACGCAAGGGGGAGGTGAGATGAATTCTCCACTTTTTCGACTTTGATGGTAACAAATATGTAAACGGATGTGCATTGCCATCCTCATTCTTCTCATTATTGTGGCAATTATTGTTGTAGGTGTACTGAAGCCATGGCAGACCAAGAAAGGTGCGTAGTTCTCTCTTTCTCTCTCTCTACCAGATTGTACTGTATAAATACGGAGGAAAAAAAACAAAAAAGAGTGTATTTGGAATTGATTTGGTTTCTATGAACTATTATGGTATTTATTCTTTGACTTGTGCATTGAGAACACGGGTTTGTACCTTTCCGGCTTGTAGTCTATTGCTTTGAATATTTATCAGGAAGTGTATTTTACCATCAGGTCTCATGCTTAGAGTTATTCATCATTGGATCTGTTCTCGCTTCAATGCTATTTTTATTCACGATGATTGTGTAAGACTGTAATTCACTAAGCAAAGTAATCATATTAGTTTTAGCATTTGTATTCTGCTATTTTAGCACTGGTAGTTTATATTTTAGCACTGATAATTTATATTTTAGCACTACCATTTCCTTTTTTAGCACTGTTAGTTAATGATTCCATTGATATTTTAGCACTACCATTTACAAACTTGTGATCACCACTTTTAATATTAAATTTGAAGCACTAAGACCATCTAATTGAATGATGAAAATGCGTTTTAAGTTCTCACGCACGAGAAGTATTAGAACGAATTCTCATTGAAACTCATATATAGTACGTATTAATTAGCTAGTAGGAACATAATGTGATATTATTCTCTCTCCACATGCGTACATAGTATTAGTTAGGAAAATTCCGTATTTTTATTAATCCAATCGCAATTCAATGATGAAATTACTTACAGTTACAGACAACATATAATTATTGTCCATGTCGAGCAAATGAATTCGAATTCTATCATTTCTTTTAATCAAGTCTGTCTTGTTGTACTTGGTTGGTATAATTTGTCTCCCCTAAATTATTTTACGAGCTGTTAGATAAAAGTGAAGTTTCTTCCAAACACGGCTAACAAATAATATCTATAATTTGTGTCAATTTTAATAAGTAGCTAGTGACGCATGCATGGTGACAACTCAAAACATAAGATCTTGTCATTGCCAAATAAAAATATTTGTCACTTGCTCCTTATTAAGTAGCAACATATATAGTACATCCATATTATTTCTTGGTAAAAATGATTGAGTATCATAAAGAATATCTTGGTAATAGAGTATTTTGCACGATGAATGCAGCATTTGCAATAACAAATGAGTATTATAAAAAAAATTTGTTAACATGTACTTTAGCACTATTGTGATCTATTTTAGCACTGTTGTAACCTATTTTAGCATTACTGTAAACTGTTTTAGCACTGCCATGTACTTTAGCACTACCGTGATCTATTTTAGCACTATTGTAACCTATTTTAGCACTACTGCGAACTATTTTAGCACTCAGGTTGACGAAGCTGATTAAGCTGTTATTTTGAATTTTTCACTATCAATTTTATATTTGAAAATATATATCAAAATGTAGAAAGAAGAATTTTAATTTAAAGATTGTTTTCCCTCAAATCTCAAATATGTACACATTTTGTATTTTAGCATCACAACTCACGATTATATATTAATATATCATTTTCAAGAATGCTGAAAATGGAGAGAACGTAGAATACATGCTTAGTTTTGTAAGTTCAAATCGCTCACTTATTACAAAACTAACGTGTGCCAAATTATCTCGATCGTCTCACAAATTAATGAAATCTTTTATTGCATATGGATATAGATCAAATATAGTATAGATGTGTTTATATATATACATAGTAATGTATATATAAATTTTAATTTTGAAATAAAATTGGCTATTCCCTTTTTCTTGCTACGCAAGGGGGAGGTGAGATGAATTCTCCACTTTTTCGACTTTGATGGTAACAAATATGTAAACTTGATTTTCGATTATTCAAATTAAATGCGCTTTAACAAACTTAATTTGTGGTTCACCCTAACTTTATTTAATTAAGAATCCAGCTTAGTTCACTAAATTCATAAGGTAAACACAACAATGTGTTCATGACTATTTTATAAATATTTTTTTAATATAAAATTTACGGCTATGTATTAAATTTTTAAATTATGTAATTTGTGATTTCATTGTAGATTTATTGTATTAGAATTAGAGCAATAGTTTTAGACTTTAGTATTGATATTTAATATTTTAGCACTAGTATTTTGTATTTTAGCACTAAAATTCCGTATTTTAGCACTTGTAGTATGTACTTTAGCATGTATGGTTTCTACTTTCTTTATTTGATATTTTTAGCATTGATATTTGATGTTTTAGCACTAGTGTTTTGTATTTTAGCATTGGTATTTCGTATTTTAGTACTGATAGTTTCTTTTTTAGCACTAATAGTTTCTACTTTAGTATATATGTTTTCTACTTTGTTTAGTTGAAAAAAAATTTGTATTTTCTTCAGTTATATACTAAAATTTTAAATTGAGTAATTGGGATTGATGGTAGTATTATTTGTCTTAGCATTAGAATTTGTTTATATTTATAGGATTCATTTTTTCTTGTTTAGCACTGGTAGTTTGATTTTTATTGAAATTTCAAACAAAATGAAAAACTTTGAAATTAATAATATGGTGCACAAAATTATATTTTGATAATTAGTACACGGTTAAATTAAAAGAAAATTTATGCAACAAGTGCAATTTTTTAAAATAATTATAAAACCCTAAAATCCTTCCGAAATGCAAAATCAACAACTAGGTGCATTGCATCCCTAAAATCTGTCAGGCCACAAAGGAAGCCAACCAGCTGAAATCCACACCGCCAAAACCACCAGCACCGTCCATGATCTCACGAAGTTCTTCAAAGTAGGGCATTCCATGCAGCCTAAAGTCCCTCCACCGTGGACTCTCCTAGCGTCATAAAATTTGACAAAAAAAAATATTGTGTTAGGGTAGTAAAATTAAAATGTGAAAAATAAATCATACTTACATTTTGTCCCACTCGGTTGAAATGCTAAAATATAAGATGACAGTGCTAAAACTCCAATCTATACTTGTAAAACCAAGAAAATTGAGCAGTTGAATCACACATGGGACAAAAGTTTTATGTTTATAAAAAAGAAGCAAAATATGAAACTCCTAAATCAACTACAATGTCAAAGAACATAATCTGAATGCTAAAATATGTTATCACAGTTCTAAAACTCTAAACTAGAGTGCTAAAAACAATGAAGGTTTTAAACTTTTATGTTTACAAAAAAAAACAAAAGATGAAACTCCTAAATCAATTACAATGATAAAGTTAATAATGTGAATACTAAAATATGAGATTACAGTGCTAAAACTCTAAACTAGAGTGCTAAAAGCAAGAGAACATTGTTTTATGCTAATGCTGAAGTAGGTGTCATGCTAAAATAAGTGACGATAGTGCTAAAAAATGAAACTCCTAAATCAAATTATAATGCCAAAGAACATACTCTGAATGCAAAAATATGAGATCACACTGCTAAAACTCTAAACTAGAGTGCTAAAAAATAGAATCTGAATGCTAAAGTACAAGATGACAGTGCTAAAACTCCAATCTATACTTCTAAAACCAAGAAAATTTTGCAGTTGAATCACACATGGGACAAAAGTTTTATGTTTATAAAAAAGAAGCAAAATATGAAAGTCCTAAATCAACTACAATGTCAAAGAACATAATCTGAATGCTAAAATATGTTATGACAGTTCTAAAACTCTAAACTAGAGTGCTAAAACAATGAAGGTTTTATGTTTACAAAAATGAAACAAAAGATGAAACTCATAAATCAATTACAATGATAAAGAACATAATGTGAATGCTAAAATATGAGATTACAGTGCTAAAACTCTAAACTAGAGTGCTAAAAACAATGAAGGTTTTATGTTTACAAAAAAGAAACAAAAGATGAAACTCCTAAATCAATTACAATGATAAATAACATAATGTGAATGCTAAAATATGAGATTACAGTGCTAAAACTCTAAACTAGAGTGCTAAAAGCAAGAGAACATTGTTTCATGCTAATGCTGAAGCAGGTGTCATGCTAAAATAAGTCACGAGAGTGCTAAAACACAGAAGCATGCTACAAGAAACTTTGGAAAGGTTGATTTGATTACCTACACACGCACTATCTCACTAATTAATTCTCTATTATAACACACAATTAATTAATATATATGTTTGATACAAGATAGATTTGAAAAGAATAAAAATGAGTAGATATATTAATTGTTGTTTGTCTCTAATATATAGTTGATTAGTTTGTATAATATATAACGAATGCATGCAGCATAAGGGCAAACGATTCTTAGCTATACAGCTACACGAAAAGCTTTAGTGGGTTTGCTGCAAAGCTGAGTGAAGCAGAGAGCAAGAAAATTGCTAGTAACTTCACTAAACATAACATCACGAATTTGATTTTCCTCTACTTTCCCAAAATTAATATAAATATTGAAGCTATATATATGTTTCAGGCATGGAATGGGTGGTCTCCGTCTTCCCTAACTCGAAAACTGGGCTGCACACAAGGTGATCATGGGAGTTCATGGGCTTACCTGAGAATGTGGAGAGAGCAGAAATAGAGAGTGATATAATTGTGGGAGTAATTGACAGTGGGATATGGCCTGAATCCCCAAGTTTTTCCGACAAAGGCCTCGACCCTCCACCCACAAAATGGAAGGGTATTTGCCAGTCCTCATCTAACTTCACTGATTTTAGTTCGAAACTTTAATGTTTTTCGGTGGTTTTGGGATGATTTGAACGGTTGAATTCGATGATCTTTTGCTGGTTTCGCGTTAGAAAGCTCAAGCAGTTATGGTGGGAAGAAAGATTTTTGTCTGTAAACGTTTGAAAATCCGTATAGCTTCAAACTTCTGATTTTACCCTCTCTAAGTTTCAGGGGCACTGAACTTCGAAAATATTACAATAATGCCACCGCCTTTTTTTAATTTTGGAACAAATCTTGACCGTCCAAATCAGATCAATTTGTGGCTGAGATTGGTTCTTAGTTCTCACCTAAGGTGTGGTTCCTTCTGGAACCCACCCATATATATATATATATATATATATATATATATAGAGGGAAGGGATCTAATGAGAACCCTCCCCCTAGATGGGAACTAGGAACCAATCCTATCGCTTCATTAGTTCAATCTGGACGGTCCATATTAACTGAATGGGGCGGTGGCATAATTGTAATATTTGGCAAGTTTGATGAAGGGGGCAATATAGTAATTCAGATCTTCAACTTTCCTTCTTCAGATTTTTTTCCCTTTTCTCTCCCTCTCTCGCTGATTTACGCCGTCCTTCTTCTTCTTCTTCCTTTTTGATTTCTCATTATTTTTCAGCATCTGCTTTCTTTTTATCGCGAGGATTCGACCCTGTGATTCGTAGAGTTCATCGGCGGCGCTGTTTTTGTATGGTGACTCCATGTATGTGTTTTTTTTTCAATTTATTTTAGCAGTTTGGTATGTCGATTTGTTTCTCGTTTCTTCTTGTGATTTTTATTTCTCATCTTATTTTAGTTTATGGCTTCATCGTTTTGTTACGAAGATTCGATATTTTTGATTGATTTGATCTTTGTCGTTCAGATCTGGGTTGTATCAGTTTTTTTTTAGAAAAATATCAGTTATTTTCTAATTGTTAGGAATTCTAGGGTTTAGTATGTACGAGAATATACAGAATATGTATTAATTTGATCTGTTTATTTATTTTAGCATGTTAATGTATTCGTTTTAGCCTATCGTCACATATGTTTTAGCCTATTAATGTAGTCATTTTAGCCTGTCGCCACATATATTTTAGCATGATAACATGCTGGTTTAATGTTATTTCTACTGCACTCTGTGAAACATGTCATACAAACCATGCTTTGCTTTTTTTTTCTTTCGTGAGTGTGTGTGTTTTTGTGACTCGACTACACAATGTTATAGACACCATGTAAATATTAGAATACTTTGGTGTTAAAATGCATGTTGCATGATGCTAGAATGGGACATACCTAATGCTAAAAATCAATTTGTGTGTCTGAACATCTCTTGATATGATTGTATTATTATTTTACCTTGTTCAGTTTATAATTTTTTGATTTTAATATGGCAGCTTCTTTTGTTTGAAGTGACCATAGTAAGATTACTCACACGGTGATATGGAGGGTTCTACTTCACATAGGAAGACGATGATGTTTGAGAAATTCTACGGTTTACGTGTCCCTTTTGAAGTTGTTGTTCATCCACTTATTCCAGTTAAAACAAAAGATAGCGACAGTCGTTTGATATTTAAGAAGGAGGCAACGAAGAGAAATGAGAGCAAACCACTCAGAATATGCAGCAATTGCTGCAAGTTGTTAGATCATGATGCTATGAACTGTCCAGCTTGATGTTATTATAGCAATTGGGCATAGTTTAATATCATGTTTTACCATGCTTGTGAATTGTTTTCAACACATTCATTTTTAAGAATATATATGATTTTTAATAAAAGTGTTTATGACATTTTCTTTGCAGTAATTATATTACTATTAAGTTTTATTAACCACGGTTACTGTTTAGAATATGATGCTAAAATAACGGAAGCCTGAGGTTAAATACCTTGTCAGATTCCCACTGCATATTTTGTTTATCAGAAGATGCTAAAATGATAAACGCATGAGGTTAAAATGATTAAAGTAGGAGGCTAAATTTGATGTGACATTTTCCACTAGGATTCACCGTTCCCAATTAGGGTTTATTACATTCCAATTAGGGCTCATATGATCCCAACTAGTAATTTTGAGATTCCCAGTAGGGGTTCACTGTCCCCATAAAGGGTGTATTGTGTTTCATTACAATGAAATCACCGTTCCATATTTTGTTTATCAACACATGCTAAAATGAGAATCATATGAGGTTAAAATGATCGAAGTAGGAGGTGAAAATTGATGTGACATTTTCTACTAGGGTCCACCGTTCCCAATTAGGATTTATTACATTCCAATTAGGGCTCATCTGATCCCAACTAGTAATTATGAGATTTACATTAGGGTTCACTGTCCCCAAATATGGTGTATTGCGTTTCATTCCAATGAAATCATCGTTCTATTTTTGTTTATCAACACATGCTAAAATGAGAAATGCATGAGGCTAAAATGAGTGAAGTAGGAGGCTAAAATTAAATCTGGGCAGTTTCTTAGTTCAGAAATTAGGATTTATTACGTTCCGATTATGGCTCATCTGATCCCAACTAGTAATTATGAGATTCAGATTATGGTTCACTGTCCCCAAATAGGGTGTGTTGCGTTTCGTTCCAATGAAATCATCGTTCCATTTTTGTTTATCAACACATACTAAAATGAGAAATGCATGGGGCTAAAATGAGTGAAATAGGAGGCTAAAATTGAATCTGAGCAGTTTCTGAGTTCAGTTCTTCGCGAAAAAGAGGCTAATGTTGACATAATTTTTTTTTTCCGATTTTGCCCTTAATGAGACGCGCGAATTGAAGATTTTTGCGATAATTACAAAAATGCCACCGAAAATCTGGATGGATCTGGGGTGTCGATTTTGCAGGATGGACGGATGGGATCGGTTCCCGGTTCTCACCTAGCGACCGATTCTCACCAGATCTCATCCCTATATATATATATATATGAGTGGGTTCAAATAGGAACCAATCCCCCGTGAGAATCTAGGAACCAATCAAATTTAAGGATTTTGATGACATGACGGATAAAAAGGCGGTGGCATAGTTGTAAATATGTAAAATTCGAAATATAGGGGGTAATTCCAGATTTTTTTTATAAAGTGATGATATCATCCTTTACAAAATTTCTAAAAACTTTAAATAATCATAACTTATTCATTTTTTATCCAATTTACGCAAAAAATATATCAAATTAAAGATTTTTTTTCATACTCTTTCATTTAAGATCAATAATGCATATGTTTATTTGAGCAAAAATTGATGAAAAATACAAAAAAAAAATTCACGTATATTCAACTCGTAACTGTCAGATATTTGCTAATATGATATCACAATATTGCTCATATCTTGTATTTATATTGCTAACATGAAATTTTTTATGCACGACTTTGAATTTTAAGTTGTTTTCATGAGAAAATAGTTAAAGTATGAGCTATATATAGTTAAGTTCATAAACAATTATAACTTTATCAATGTTTAATATTATTTTGAAAACTTGTAATATTTGAGAATTTAAATCATACTAGCATATCATTATTCACATATTAGCAACATGTTATTAACATATTAGCAAATTATTAGTCACATATTAGCAGTGTGTATAATCTCTAACATATTAGCAATATATTGTATGTATGAATGATCATGTTACACATTATTATTTTAAATGTGGTTCAATGTTATATGTGTGGTGTTTAATACATGCCAATTTAATATTATGATCTCGTCAAGTTAGCAATATGAGTCTACTTCATGTTAGCAACATAATCTCTTGATGTTAGCAATATAAATATCTCATTTTAGCATATTAATACAACGCCATAAAAGATAACAGTTTTAATTTGTTGTCTATTTAATTCCGGGAATTGGGCCCAAAATCTGAAAAAACATAACCTAATTTCTAAATTACGAAAATAACCTCTCCTTCATTAAGTTCTCAAATATTATAAGTTTGCCACCTTACTTTGACTAAAACTTTGACTAAATTATGGTCATTAGATCTAATCAAATCTACGGCTAGGATTGATTCCTAGGTTCTCACGGGGGGATTTGGTTCCTATTTGATCTTTTCCCTATATATATATATATATGTAGGGATGGTAATGGGTAGGGTACTATGGTACCCGTTCTCATATCCGTATTTAAAAAAATACATGTACCCGTCCCCATACCCGTGTGGGTAGCAATTATTGTGCCCGTTTCCATACCCTCTGGGTACCTAACTGCCCATACTCGTACCCATTACCCACAATTTAACTAACTATAAAAAATTATAAATTTAAAAATATTAAAAAACTAAAATCATAATAATCATTTGATTAAATAATCTTCATAAAAAATTATATTAAATAAATAATCTACAAACATTACAATACTATGAATAAAAAAATGAAATACATTTATGTAAACCTGTAGCACAAAATCAATTAATTTTCTTTATTTCTTGTATTATGTGTTTCAATTAAAAAAACTAACTTGAAAAAAAAAACACGAAATAAATCATCTTAAATGAACTTCTCTAAAATTATAATTACGTAGACTAATGAATACAAAATGTCTACAAATTAGGCGGTGGCCATATAGAGTATAATGTTGCCTTATTTTCAATTATCAATAAATATTTTAAAATTTTATAATATATATATATATGTATGTATGTATGTATGTATGTATGTATGTATAATTAATTTTCTGTAAAAAGTACAAATTAGGAAACAAACTAAAACATAATATATATATGAAATAAAATATAAAATAAAATCAAATTTAAATATTTATTATTTTCTGATTTATAATAGTAATATTAATAATGTTCATAAACACAATTATATATAAAATTATATGTATAAATACACATATAGGTATGGGGCGGGCTGGGTACTAAGGTACCCATACCCGCACCCGTACCAGTAAAAAAATACGGGTAATCACCCGTGCCCGTGCCCGTCCCCATTGACTGGGTAATTACCCTACCCATCGTGGGTAATTTTTGCGTGTACCCATAGGGTCTGTTACCCATTGTCATCTATAATATATATATATATATATATATATATATATATATATACAACTCATATTTTTTTTGGAAAATATCATCCCAACCAGATTCTCTATTAGGGCTTCCATTTTTATTTTATTTTTTTGACGATAAATTGTTATTTATTCAATTATATTTTTTTAGAATAATTATCAATTTGGGATCCAAAAAATAAGTTACCTATTGATTCAAAATTTATAAAAAAATAAACTATCAATTTAAAATTTGAAAGATGAAAATTATCAATTCATAATATCAAAAATCATTTATTTCGATTCATTTTTATTTTTTAAATATTTACAATTGTTTCACAAATCCCAAATTATAAAAATCAAAGCCAACTTTAAAACTATTGAAAGGTAATAATGATATGGAACATTTTCCAAGTTGGCTATGAACTGTGGAAGCCAGTTTTGATCATAAAAGTTGTGTGGTTTTGAATCCCACATGTACTTGTTAGCCACTCTTTAATTTTTATTTATTGTTTTACGGTTACTATTATATAATTTATAATCACTCCATTTCTAATTACTATCATTCTAATATTTTAATTTTATTTAATAAAAAGTGTCATTCTACAAATTTGGAATAAAAAATTAACACTTTTCTCACATTTGTCCTCATTTAATACATTCAAACATATATATTTAACTCATTTAATGTATTCACACAAGGATATATTAGGTAAGTTAATTAGTTTATTAATCTGTGTACATTCAGCCAAAATGACACTTAAACAGAAATGTATGGAGTATATATCTATATATATATATATATATGAGTTTGAAATTAAAATACCCAAATCTCTAAAGTAAAAATCTCTTTTACACAACTTAAGGAAACCATTCAATAAATACTCATTTCTACTTACATAACCTTACTTTTTTCATTTTCCAATGTAAAAGGATATGGGTCCATATATATATAAGAATTTTGGAAGGCTTTTTGTAGGTTTTGAAGGGAGTTAGAAACATTTAATGTCAAAAGTAGTATCCCCACCAACCCCTACACACGTGCAATAAATAAAATCACGATCATCGGAACATAGTCGGGATAAGAACATCGGGTTTCCTAGAATCTCATCGGGATTTCGATCGTGAATATGATCGTGATTTATACGCAAAGGCCATCGAATTTGCTTTAGCCCGATCGTGATTCGATCATGATTTCAGCAGTTCTATCGGGATTAATATGGTGTTAAATCCATTCGTGATTTAATTCAGGATCCCCTTACGTGCGAACGGGAGACTCTCAAATCAAGCGTGGGAATCTTAAAAGACATTGGAAGTTACCTTTTCAATTTCCAAGACCACGTTTGGTCTGTTTAAATATGTGAGAAAAAAGTTGACTCATTTATTTACTCCCACCAACTCCCCCACATCCCTAATTTTACAGTTATTCAAAAAAAAATGCCCACAATAAAAAATTGTTCGAAAATCTTACTATCTCATCGGGATATCGATCGCAAGTCTCTAACAGTTGTCGGGATATCAATCTAAGGCTCCAACATAGCCCATGAAGAATCAACAACAACGCTTCACATCTAAACAATGGCGTCCGACGGTAGTGAAGAGGTTAGAATACTCAATTTCTGCACAAAATTAAACTCCCGATTTATGCCGATATATTTCCTGTAAATGCTGACATAGTGAAGATGTTATTTTAAATTTTGGGTATTTGTATGTAAATGCCGACAATAGTGAAGAGGTGATTTTGAATTTTTGGCTAATTGTATGTAAATGCCGATATATTTTGTGTCAAATTCCCGATTAAAAAATTATGAATCTATCGTGAATCAAATCCCGACCATTTGTGATCTGTATTTGATCGCGATTTATTTTAAATGCTAAATTACTTGTGTTTTTGCTAATTAGTTATAAAACTCGATGAATTCTTATAGTTTAAATCCCGATCGAAAAACGTAGTCTGGATTGTAGGAATACTTGAGCGGGATTTGACCTAATTGTGTTTTCGTATCCCGATTGTATCTCGATCGTATCCTGATAGTGTCGTTAGTATCATCCTAATCTCAAAACCTAATCTGCGATCGAGATATAATTAAATTTTTTTGAAATATTCTGATATTCTTTTTTTTTCATACAACTTGGTTATGATTGGAAGAGGGAAGAGCTATAGACCATGCTACCGATGATTAGCCTTTACTACAAGGTAAAAAAATTTACACAGAATGAGGTTGTTGGCAATTAGTAATATCCCACTACTGGCTAGGTTTAAGGCGGGGTATTTTGGGTAATTTTTGAGATGGAGGGACGCACGTAGTTATGGAAAAGCTCTCCATGCATTGATGGCTCGTGAGATTAGTTTGCGAGATGTTCCGAACCATCAGACGTGGTTTAATATTGGCGGAAACACTATTTGTTTTTCATATCCCAAGTATACTCTGGTGGCGGGATTACAGTTCAGGTCTTCAGATTTTGATCCAAATGCGAAGCATGATACAAGTGGCGTTGGAGTATTTTTTATTTTGTGGTGGCAACATGAAGACCAAGATAAATGATTTGTTCAGGATATTCAAGAATGGAGTTGCGCCTCATGCTGATCATGATGATTACTTGAAGGTGGCTAATTTGTTAGCCCTATATTACTTTGCACTTGGATACGACAATCATGGATTTGTGGAGTCATTTGCCTGGGTATTGGTGGATGATCTGGATACGTGGAATAGATTTCCCTGGGGATCATACACTTACACAGCACTAAGGCACTACATTTCACTGATGCCGACGATAAGGAGATAGTGCGGCAAGAGTTATCATTTTTACGGCCTCGTGTGGGCTCTACAGGTATAATTTTGTTATATTTACATTAATTGAGGTTCAAAATTTCTAACTGGATATAAGTGCATTGTTATTACTACAGATTTGGGCGTACGAGGCCATACCGAATCTAGACAATGTTGTTGCTATGAAGATTGATCTGAATGCATTGCCTTGTCTGGCACGGTGGTTTTTCACTTTGCCAAAGGTCGATGATTTCCACGCATTTCTAGATACTGAGGTGATGCGCGGTCGTTTCTTGCTCAAAATAAATTTGTATGTTGTTGTGCCCACAACAAGCGTAGCTAGCTCATGAGTACGGGTTGATCCCACAGAGAGCTATTGTGATTCCACCTTTGGGTAACCAATCACTAAAGGGGTTGGTTTGTGTTGTCACCATACTAAAAATAGATCTGCAAAATAAGACTAAAGAAAATATCAAATAATAAAGGTTCTGATATTTAAACTAGAATTTGGTTTAAGTCTAAACTACTCGATCATGGACACACCGATTTTCATGCATTACTATGTCACCTAGTTATGGAGACCGGATTCCTCTCTACGTCTCCTTATTCATCCTTTCATTTTAGGTTTAAAAGTGATTCCTCATCAAGTAAACCCCTAACCTATCACCCACCTCTCAGTTCTCCAAAGAGATGTAAATAAATAGACATCAGTGTGCCCTAGACGAACCCAAGTTTGTTATGTTTACTGATTCCTCGTGTGCCCACAACAACCCATCGATTTTCAAATTACTATATGAATCAACATATAGTCACAATTCGCAATTTAATTAACATTATTAGTATGCCCTCTATGTCTAACGAGTGATCAACCACTTTGGGCATTTCAAACACACACTCACATGGAACAAGGCCAAAAATCGGCAGAAACATTTCATGCATTAATATGCCCATTCAGCCTCACGAGTCTAGTTTTTACTTATCTATTGTTCAAACAACAGAATTAAATATCTAGCCACGCATGCTAGATGAAACTAAACATGCATAAATTAAAGACATAATTTAAAGCAAAGAACTTACTGAATTAATGAGCAAAAATACTCAACTCCAACGTTAAGCATCAAAACAGATCCGAAACTTCGAGGGCATAAGGCCTCACGGATTCTTCTTGCTGCCTTAGCAACTTCAAAAATAAAACAAGAATTTAAAGTGCAGAAATTGTAATATTGTATCAGTGTTTTTCGAACTCCCTTTCCAGAAAATAGAACTAACTTAAATAAATTACAATCCAAATTCAAATTCCCCGACAAACGGGGGCCTTCAACTGCATTCCGGGTTTGGCGTGCCCTCTGCACCTGACTGGATAAGCCTTATCCAGTGGTTGTTTTTTTCAGGGATTGATCTTATCTATTCAGCTCCACGCCTCCCAGCAGTCCAACATCACACAACTTCTTTTAGGATTTGCATCTATCTTTCAAGCCTCTTTGTCTTCAACAAATTCCTAAGAAATCTGCATGTGTCTATTCCAGGCCTTTGGTCGAGTCTGCATGAGCAATGTGGGCACGACATCATCTAGTCAGCTTCATCCTTAGCGTTATGCACATTCTGCTTCCCGAATATTGGATGAATGTTGAAGAGTTCCCATGTGCCTCTAGCTGCTATTTATGGTGCTTAGATAAGTTTGAATAATTAGGTTTAAAATGTCTCTTTTGCCAGACTTGACCTCTGAAATGCCCATGACCACAACCTAATTCTTTTCGACTCAAAAACAGACTAAAAAAGACATTTATAGCGAATAAAATGTCCATAAAAATATGAAATAAATAGACTTATCATGAGGTAAATGATTAAACCTCATTTTATTCTTTAAAATTGATTTTGGCCTTTACACAATTTTAAATGAATTGCAGCATGAGTCTCAAGAAATGTTGGCATTGGAGGATGGTGAAGATGAACATGATTATTGGTTTAGTGTTCAAGGCCCTCACTCCCTCGGTGTTATTTTCCCCGCTCCATTTAACCTGAAGAAAGTTGTGAAGGACGATGTACCTACACGTCGCTCCGAAGCTCGAATGAAGAAGAAGTAAGCTCTTGAGCCTGAGACTTAGCCTGAAGAGCACAAGCATGAGGATGCCAAACAGATGAGGCGTAATAAGAGAAAGCACATTCTAGAGACTCAATCGTCCTCTTCGAGCGGTAGAAGTGATCACACACGGAGTAGGCGTGATCGTGACCGAGATCTAGTGGCCAAGATCATAGACGACTTACTTCCCACTATATTTGCCTCGATCAAATGTGAGGTGGTCCCTTTGTGAAGAATATGTTGCTGCTTGAGTTGAAGGAGTATATTAAATCCCTCTAGCATAGTTCAAGATGATCACATTCACAACGTCTAGATCCTGTTAGGTTCCATCACCTATTCATGATTAGGAATGCTCTCATCCTGCTCGGAGGTCTGTGCATGTAGAAGGCAGTCAGAGATCTCCTCGAGAAAAAGACCCCTAGAAGGTCTCTACAGGTAGAGGGAAGTCAGAGGTCTCGACAGAGAGATGCACCCCGAAGGTCTGTAGAGATTGAGGGAAGTCGTGGGTCTCCACAGAGAGATGCTCATGCTTCACCAGTTTTCAAGCATTTAGGCATCTAGTATGAGCAGACTGCAGAACCTGAGTAGGTATTAATGTTAATATTTAATTAATTATTTTTTATTTGCATATTTTGATAAGTTCATAATCGACTGAGAATTAAATTTGCACAAGGTGTAGGTTTTGGCCCTAGAGTGGTTGATCAGAGAAAGAAGATAGTCCACCTGCAATCCGGTTCACCGCAAGTCACAGAGAGTTCTAATAATGCAAAATCCCGATCAAAAGAATCAACTCTCTCTACTTACAATGGTTAGTGGAAAGGTTCTAAGGATTTTTTGGTCTTCGCTCTCAAAAGTAGCTTCCTAATAAAACAATCCTTTTTCGATCGAATTGAAAACATGAAGACTGATATGACTTCTGCAAGAATTTAATTTAATTTTTATTATTTATGTAGAGGCCATATTTCGGCATAGGCCCAAAAATTAGGCCCATGTCCATTTGAAGGTTTAAAGAACCAAATAAGATTGACACCTCGTGATCAAATGTCTCAAGGTCTGCACCTTGAATCCCACCTCTCGAGGTCCATACCTCGAGGTCGACTCCTTATCCCTCGAAGTCCTGAGGACTAAAGAGAGAGTCCAAGACCGAGTAGACTCCTGGAGAGGACTGAGTTAAAATATCCGTTGAAGATAGCCATGACCCTGTCAAAAACCCTAAAAGAGATAGAGAGGATCCCTTAAAATCCGGAATTCAGTTAAAAGTTGGTGAGTATATATATCTACATTTTATCATAGACGAGGCACGATGAATCATTCTGAATACACTAGCAATTTTAACTAAATTACAAGCACTCATAGCATAATTCTGAAAGCAACGAATACCCAAAGGTTCACAGCAACGAAGCTCGACCTCCTTCAGATTACTTAAACAGGTCTTATAATTCTACAATATATTCAATTTATTTTTAATTAACTCGATTCTAACTTGAGCGTCGGAGTCCGTTCGATCATCAACCCCCCGATGGTGATGAGCCCAGGGCTAGCATTGATGATTCAAATCGTGAGTTGCAGCTTAGAGGTCCAGTGACAAGACTTAGAGCCAAGAAGCTGCAAGGATACCTTCAGTGTTATGTTGGGAAGAAGCTGAAGGATGTTGGAGTTGATTTCAAACAGTCCAAGTTGGTGACTGTATTGAGTATCGAGGAGCTCGACTGAATTGAAGAATTGGATATTCCCTGCTATTTATTTTATTTATTTTGGGCTATTATTATTAGTTGTGGATTTATTTAATTAGCAGTCCAATTTATCACAACTTGTTTAGGTGATATTGGACCCAGTAGTAGTTTTAATTAGCTCAGTTCGAATTCTAGGCCCAAGACACTTTAATTTTCATTCCCTAGGTTAATTATTTAGGGGATTTTCATTCTTGATGTTTCCCAGACTAGATTTGAATGAAAAATAGCTTTACGCTTTTCTCCCGTCTCACAAACAAACATCGGTTCTTTGGTAGAGTTTGGTTCTGGCGATTCCAAGCTTGAAATCTATTGTCTTGTTCGTGATATCTCATAGTATTCGGGTTAGACAGCCACTGAAGATTGCTCCATAGGCGCGTTCTGAGTTCTCGTCGATTCGGGGTTCGTTTCGGGTAAGATTCACCTATCCTTTTCGTTTTTCTTCATCATCGATCCTCCACCATCACCACAGCCACCACCCACATCCATAACAATCCCATATCATCATCAACACCCTCAAAATCATCCCACTTCAGATCGAAACCCAGATTCACTGATTTAGGTCTAAAAACCCTAAATCGGGTCAGAAACTTCCAACCATTCGATCTCTTAAACTACTTGTGCAAATTAGCTGAATTTTGGATATGTTTTGCATCTCTACAGATTGTGCCTTGTATTAAAATTTGAGCTCAATACGAGGTCGTTTGCATAGGTTTCTGTTCATGTCTTTAATATAGGGTTTTACGGGTTATTTGGGTTGTTTTGTGTTTAATTCTTGTTAAATTCGAATTCCTTGATTGAGTACAGTATGTTGAGGTTATTAATTTGCTATTGTTCAGTTGGATTTGGATTGAATCCTTCCTTTAGTTTCCGTGTGTTCGATTCTAAGCTTCCGCATCGTATTGGTTACATCATAATTTTGGTACCAAAGCCAGGTCAACTTCGGTTGGTCATGGTTCAATCCAAATTCCTGTGTGACACAGTAGGAAAAAAAAGGATCGATCATTGAAAAAAAAACAAAAAAATTGATAAAAAAAAGAAAAAAAGAAGAAGTTGATCGAGCCCTATTGTGTTCACCATATTTCTTGAGTATCTTGATTCATTCTTGAAGTTCTTGGTAGTTCTTGAGTAGTCTTGTTGAGTTTGGGTAGTATTTGTCTTGTTTTCTTTGTGTCGTGCCGTGAATTGTCATCTTCATCGAATAGCGATTGGGACGCCACTTTACACCTGAAATTATCTCATTTGTGAGCCATTGTTTTCGTCTATATTGCTGGAGAAAAGAGAGAGGGTCGAAATTTTTTTGTCTAGTATTTATAGGAGTTGGGTTAGTTATTTCATAGTAGGATTGGTATTTATTTCCTAGTTTGTTTTGGTCTTTGTTTCCTAATTGAGCTCGTGATCACACCTGGTACAATCTCGTTCCGTGATTCAGCACATTTCTCTCTCATATTACCTACCATATTTCAGTTTCTAGTCTCTAGCCGATTCCACCCCTATCCACCGTTTTCAGCCCAAAAATCGATTTTCTGCAGATTTTGCTTCCGAACTTCGATTTTCACCTATAATACCATTTCAGAAGCGGAACGACGTGCTGAACAAAAGTCATCACTTTGCCATGACATAACTGTACTTTTGGCCGAATTCTATCATCTTCAGGGTGAAATCGCCTGTTGAACATTTTCCAGTTTTGCCGTTTCTTCGAATTTTCCTACTTCTTCACCCCTACAGCCGGCCTTTACCCTTTATAGTCTACTTCGTGGTGTTTTATGTACCCCGTGGTACTTTGGGAGTCAAGTTTGAGCTCTTGATTAGAGCTGAAGGAGTCATCAACAATTCTACTACAGGAGTTTGAATTCTACTGTGAGTCGCTGGAGTTCGAGCTTTATTAAGAGTTTATACACTTTGAGTGCTATACACGAGAGCTAAAAAGAAAGTGAGGTCCTGTTCTTTTGTTTTCTTTATTTTGCAGGTACCAATGGAGTCTAGAGATGGTTATAACAAGATGAATGATAAGGCACCTGCATCGCTTAGTACTCCTACAGATGCGGCTTCATCCATGCCACAGCCGTGGGATGCCTAGTACCACCATCAGGAACTAGAGCATAAGCTAGATAGTTAATTGGCCAAAGTGATGGCACAACTCGAGCTTATTGCTGCTCGAATCCCTGCACCACCACCAGTTCAAGCCCAACCTGTCCAGCCAGAAGGAGCAGTTCATTAGCCTGAAGCAGCTCGTCAGCCAGAAGTTGTTGTAGCCAAGCCAGCCAGAGCAGATGCTAGAGCACTACAAGCTCAGCGTCACCAACCTCACGTGCAATTTAACGAACCCTATAATTGTGATGCTGAAGGAGCTTTTGGTAAGTTTGCAGAGGAATTTGAGGTTGAGTACGATCCGTTTCAGAGACGTGACCGACCAATTCAGCCTTACTACCGACATGCAGCCCGACGTGCAGAACCTGATAGCTTGTTGAACAACATCAAGACAAGCATTCCAGAGTTTGAGGGACTACATGATTCAGACCTCTATCTAGACTGGGAGAGAAAGGTCGATAAGATTTTCGACTGCTATGATTTTCCTGAGCAGAAGAAGGTCCAGTTAGCCTCATTAGAGTTCAGAGAATATGCAGCCACCTGGTGGGAGTTCCAACAGAACCGGCGATGCTGAGAACGCCACCCACCTATTGATTCGTGGCATGAAATGAAAGATGTCATGAGAGGACGCTTCATTCCGGTACATTATGAGCGTGACCTCCAGAAGAAACTGAACCGCATCAGACAGGGTACACGTTTTATAGAGGAGTACCATAAAGAACTCGAGATAGCCCTCAATCGAGTTGGGAAAGAAGAGACGTTGGTTGCTACAATCACCTGCTACATTGAGGGAATGGAGCCAAACATTGCTTGTGAAGTCGAGTTGAGGGACTTCACCAGTATTGAGGCAATGGTCCATTATGCCTCAATAGTAGAGCGGCAGCTCAGAGATGGCCACAGGAGACCATCACAATCGATGCCAGCACGGACACAGTGGGGTCGAGGTGAGTCTTCTACGCTTAGGACAACCCTTACACGTCATCAAGATTAGCAGTCCCAGCCCATTCGCCGTTTTGAGCAGTCTGCACCGCATCCGAGCCGCAGACCTGAGTACAATTCACCTGCACCGAATAGAGACAATCCAACTCGAACAGTGCAGGCTAATAATTCTTTGAATAGTACTCCAGGGAGAGCACGTGATGTTCAATGTCACAAGTGCAGAGGATAGGGACACTTCCAAGCCCAGTGTCCGAACCATCGAGTTCTTTTCCTTACCGAGCAGAATGAGCTGGAATCAGCAAGTGAGGAAGAGCTCGATGAAGCTGAAGTAGAAGGAAGTGCCGAGCAGCCCCTTGATCGTCCATCTGTGGACAAGGTTGAAGATGAAAAGCCGAAGCAAACCCATGTCAGTCTTGTTTCGATCCGAGCACTGAGCCTGATTCGAGAGGAGGATCAAAATTATCAGCGTGAGAACATCTTCTATGCGCGCCGTGAGATCTAAGATAAGACATGCTCGCTCATCATTAACAGTGGTAGCGTCGTGAACGTGGTCAGCCAATACACAGTGGGGAAGTTGAACCTGATTCCACAAAAGCACCCCAAGCCGTACCGTTTGCAGTGGCTGACTGACCGAGGAGAAATCCGCGTCGGATATCAGGTAAGTGTTACTTTCTCCATTGGTCGATTTACTGATACTGTTCTTTATGACGTCATGCCTATGGAGGCGTCACATATATTGCTTGGTCGTCCGTGGAAATTTGACAGGAAGACGATTCATGATGAATTCGCCAACACTTATACTGTAACCCGAGATGAACGGACCACCAGATTATGGCCATTGACGTCCAAGGACGTCAATGAAGATCAAATGAGAATGAAGGAGAAATTTAAGGAGGAGAAGGCGAAGGTGAAGGAAAAACGGCCCGAGAGCAAGTTCCGAGATCCAGTTGACCAATCGATGACCGATCCCAAGACGTCCAAGGGAAACACGTCAGATTCTAAGAGTGCGACTAAGGCTGTCCATGTGGCCATTACAGATTCCTCTAGTGCAGCTAGTTTAGATATAGTGCATAGAAATTTGTTCATCAGTGCAATGGGAGTCCAAAAAGCCATCAAAGCTTGTAAGCCTATCGATCTAGTTAATTTTAAGGCTTATGATACTCCTGATGTTGTTTTTCCTTCTGTTTTGCAGCCGTTGATGGAGGAGTTTAAGGACGTGTTTCCTGAGGAGATTCCGAGTGGTCTGCCACCAATTCAAGGAATTGAGCACCAGATCGACTTCCAATCTGGATCAGTCCTCCCAAACCGACCAGCTTACCATACCAGCCCTGAGGAGACAAAAGAGATAGATCGTCAAGTCAAAGAGTTGCTGGAGAAGAAGCAGATAAGAGAGAGCTTGTCACCATGTGCCATACCCGTGAAACTCGTGCCCAAGAAGAACAACAAGTGGCGTATGTGCATGAACTGTCGGGCCATCAATAAGATAACAGTAAAGTATTGCTTCCCTATTCCCCGATTAGATGATACGTTAGATAAGTTATCTGGAGCCTCTGTGTTTTGTAAGATTAATTTGCGCTCTGGTTACTTTCAAGTTCGCATGAGTGAGGAGGATGAATGGAAGACTGCATTCAAGACGAAGCATGGATTGTACGAATGGTTTGTCATGCCAATTGGGCTTACCAACGCCCCTAGTACTTTCATGGGTCTCATGAACCACGTCTTGAGGGATGTGATTATGAAGTATGTGGTTGTGTATTTTGATGACATCCTCACTTATAGTACTTGCACTTCTGACCATGTTAGACATCTTAAGCATGTTTTTGAGCTGTTGTGTGCTGCTAAGTTGTATGCTAATTTATCTAAGTGTACTTTTTTCATGGATGAGGTTGTCTTTCTGGGGTTTGTCGTGAGTAGTCGTGGTGTCGATGTAGATAGGACAAAGGTGAAGGCCAAGAGGAGTGGCCAACACCTAAGTCTTGTGCTAATGTTCGGTCTTTTCATGGCTTAGCTGGTTTCTATCGTCGCTTTGTGCAGGATTTGTCTAGTATAGATGCACCATTGACTGAGTTAAGTCGTAAGGATAGAAAGTTTGAGTGGGGCAAAGCCTAAGAGCATGCTTTTAATTTGCTGAAGTCAAAATTGTGTAATGTTCCTGTGTTGGTTTTGCCTGATTTTAATGAGATGTTCGAGATTGAGTGTGATGCCTTTGGTATAGACATTGGTGCTGTTTTGATACAGGATAGGATGCCGGTCGCCTACTTCAGCGAGAATTTGAATGGTGCAGCTCTGAGGTATTCTACATACGACAAGGAGCTGTATGCACTGAAGAGGTCTTTGGAGACTTGGCAGCACTACCTGCGACCGAAAGAGTTCGTGATTCACACTAATCACGAGTCACTAAAGCACTTGAAGGGACAACAGAGCTTGAACTTACGCCATGCTCGATGGGTGGAGTTCATTAAGTCGTTCCCATATGTGATCAAGTATAAGAAGGGAGATGAGAATGTGGTTGCTGATGCACTCTCCTGTAGGTGTGCTTTGATTTCTGTTATGCATGCACAGTGTCTAGGTCTTGAACATGTTAAGAGCTTTTATGCTTCTGATCCATTCTTTGGATCTATTTTTGTATCTTGTGTTGGTAAATCTCGTATTGTGGATTCATATTATGTAGTTGATGGATTTCTGTTTAAGGATGCAAAGTTATGTGTGCCTGATTGTTCTATGCGAGAGTTGTTTATTTTAGAGTCACATGTAGGGGGTCTTATAGGTTATTTTGGTGTCAATAAGACGTTAGATCTTTTGCATGAGCATTTTTATTGGCCTCGCATGAAAAGAGATGTTGAGAGAATCTGTGCCAGATGTATTACATGTAGGAATTTGGTCTTTATACGCCTTTGTCGGCGCCATCTGCTCCTTGGGTAGATATTTCCATGGATTTTATTTTGGGTTTGCCTTATTCAAAATCTGGTAAAGACTTTATGTTTGTGGTTGTTGATCGTTTCTCAAAAATGTCTCATTTTATTACATGCAAAAAGACTGATGATGCTGTTAATATTGCCAATCTGTTCTTTTGTGAAGTAGTCTGTTTGCATGGCATTCCTAGGACCATTGTTTCTGATAGGGACTCGAAATTTTTGGGGCATTTTTGGAGAGTTTTGTGGGGAAATTTGGGTACTAAACTGTTATTTTCTACTGCATGTCATCCACAGACAGATGGTCAGACTGAGGTAGTAAATAGGACGTTAGGTATTCTTCTGTGTGCATTAGTGAAAAATAATCTGAAATCGTGGGAAGAATGTTTACCATTTGCTGAGTTTGCATATAGGTCGTGCATTCTTCTACACATATGTCGCATTTTGAGGTAGTTTATGGTTTCAATCCATTGACTCCAACGAATCTTATTCCTTTGCCTATTGATCATCTTTCGAGTATGCAAGGCATTCGTAGGGCTGAACAGGTTTGAGAGATGCATGAAAAGGTGAAGATGAGGATCGAGCTTCAGGGAGTTTGAAATGCAGCTAAGGTGAATGTGCACCGCAAGAAAGTGTTATTCAAACCCGGTGATAAGGTTTGGGTTCACTTCAGCCCGGGACATTTCCCTAACTTGAGGAAGTTGAAGCTGATGCCTCGTGGAGATAGACCATTTACTGTGGTTGCTCGAGTGAACGACAATGCTTACCGACTTGATCTACCTGGTGAGGATAAATGTTCTCCAACACTTAATGTTTCTGATCTCTCTCCTTTTCCTGTAGATGATTTTGATGAGGAGGACCCGAATTCGAGGTCAAATTCTTTTAAGGAAGGGGGAATGATGAGCCCGGAGCTAGCATTGATGATTCAAATCCCGAGTTACAGCTTAGAGGTCCAGTCATGAGACTTAGAGCCAAGAAGCTGCAAGGATACCTTCAGTGTTATGTTGGGAAGAAGCTGGAGGATGTTGGAGCTGATTTCAAACAGTCCAAGTTGGTGACTGTATTGAGCATCGAGGAGCTCAACTGAATTGAAGAATTGGATGTTCCTTGCTATTTATTTTAGTTATTTTATTTATTTTGGGCTATTATTATTAGTTGTGAATTTATTTAATTAGCAGTCCAATTTATCACAACTTGTTTAGGTGATATTGGACCCAGTAGTAGTTTTAATTAGCCTAGTTCGAATTCTAGGCCTAAGACACTTTAATTTTTGTTCCTTAGGTTAATTATTTAGGGGATTTTCGTTCTTGATGTTTCTCAGACTGGATTTGAATGAAAAACAGCTTTACGCTTTTCTCCCGTCTCACAAACAAACATCGGTTCTTTGGTAGAGTTTGGTTCTGGTGATTCCAAGCTTGAAATCTATTGTCTTATTCGTGATATCTCATAGTATTCGGGTTAGACAGCCACTGAAGATTTCTCCATAGGCGCGTTCCGAGTTCTCGTCGATTCGGGGTTCGTTTCGGGTAAGATTCACCTATCCTTTTCGTTTTTCTTCATCATCGATCCTTCCACCATTAACATAACCACCACCCTCGTCCATAACAATCCTATATCATCATCAACACCCTCAAAATCATCCCACTTCAGATCGTAACCCAGATTCACTGATTTAGGTCTAAAAATCCTAAATCAGGTCAGAAACTTCCAACCATTTGATCTCTTAAACCACTTGTGCAAATTAGTTGAATTTTGGATATGTTTTGCATCTCTACAGATTGTTCCTTGTGTTAAAATTTGAGCTCAATCTGAGGTTGTTTGCATAGGTTTCTATTCGTGTCTTTAATTTAGGGTTTTACAGGTTATTTGGGTTGTTTTGTGTTTAATTCTTGTTAAATTCAAATTCATTGATTTAGTACAGTATATTGAGGTTATTAATTTGTTATTAAATTCGAATTCCTTGATTTAGTACAGTATATTGAGGTTATTGATTTGTTATTGTTCAGTTGTATTTGGATTTAATCATTCATTTAGTTGCCGTGTGTTCGATTCTAAGCTTCCGCATCGTATTGGTTACATCAGATGGTCCTTCGGCTTCATGTGTTTTCTTTATCTTGTAGATCGCCGGAGCCTGAACTTGAAGAATGATTAATTGTAGAGATTTTTAACCTCTACAATTTGGTGCCCACCGTGGGGTTCCAATCGATCACTTCAAGATGACGAACAACAGCCGAAAGGATGCAGTGATCATTTCTCAGGAAGCCAGAAAAGACGAAACAACAACAACCCTTTCACCTGAAGGCGATGATGATGTCTCAAGGCTTCTATGTTCGATCCAGCGTCAATTAGATACCACTACGGTCGAACTTCCAGCAATCCGAACTGAGAACTTAGCCTTAAAGGCTAGAGTCGAAGCCATTTCGCAACCAAACCTTTTCTCGAATGGATCCACATGAACTCAATTGTCCCCACTCTCATGAACTCGCACGTGAAATGAACTCCGAGAACAGATATTTCTGAACTCGATGTATGAGTTAACTAACCATTTCAGTGCAGGCACAAGCAAAGAACCCGTGATTAAAGACAAGGAAAAAGAAGACTTTCCCCTAAGACCCCCTTCTGGATTCGAAGATTATGAACCAGGATCGGAATCTGAGGTTGAGAAGAAGATCCAGCGATTGGAAGATATCTTAACCCAAATCCCGGGAGTTCCTGCTCCCATTAGGAAGTCAGCACCAATAAGCTTTGCAGATTCTCCTTTCACCGACGAGATCAGCCTCGTAGAGATGCCCCCAAAATTCACCTTTCCAAGCATGAAGCTGTTTGATGGCGCATCCAACCCCAATGACCATGTCGCCCAATATAAACAAAGAATGTTCACCACCACGATACCCCATCATGATCGAGAAGCCAGCATGTGTAAAGGCTTCGGATCCAGCCTCGTCGGCCCAGCACTCTAATGGTTCATCAACCTGGCCAAGGGGATAATCTCATCATCCGCCCAGCTTAACGACCTCTTCGTCGAACAGTTCGCCAGTAGCCGTAAGATTGAAAAACGCATTGACGACCTCTATATAATCATGCAAAAGATAGAAGAGCCCCCTACGAAGTTTCATCAGAAGATTTAACAGAGAAAAGGTATCGATCCCCAACTGCAATATCGACACCGCAATCTCAGCTTTCAGAAAATGCCTTAAGAAGGACTCCGACCTCTATAAGGAGTTAACCAAATATCCCTGCAAAACAATGGAAGATGTGCTTGCTAAAGCTTGGGCTCAAATCAAATGGGAGGAAGATGAAGTGAACTTAGCCAAACCTCGTACCAGGAATGAACATCCAAGAAAAGAGCAAAGAAATAGCATGACAGATGGATTCAGAGCAGATCCTTATCCACGAAACCCGCAATTCGACCCGAGAAGCAGACGAGATCAAAAACCTCAAACCTATAAAAGATTTCCAGAATATATCCTCTGTATATCACCATCCGAAGCAGACCTAGCCCTTAAGGGACTAGGTCAGAACGTGAAATGGCCCACAAAGATGGAAGCCCCAAACAACGAACGTTATAGGAGTAACTTTTGCGAGTTCCACAATGATCATGGGCATAAGACAGATGAATGCATAGCTTTGAGGCTCGATGTCTCGGAGCTCCTAAAACGAGGACACCTCACCAACCTCCTAACCTCGAAAGGAAAAGAGACCTGGTCATGAAGGGAAAGTTAAAAGAAAACGTAACTGCCAGAGCCCCCAAGGGTCGATCACACTTTAAACTGTGTAACGGGAGGTTTAGAAGTCAGTGGAATTTCACAGTCCTCGGCGAAAAGATATTTTCGTTCGATAAAGTACAATGGAAACATCCCCAGACATGCTAGACCGGATGACCTTGTCACCATCAATTTTACTAATAGAGAAGCTTCCGATCTCTCACACCCTCACCACGATGCACTAGTCATTTCCTTACTAGTCTCTAATTGTTTAATTAAGTGTGTTCTTGTAGATAATGGGAGTTCCTCTAACGTGATCTTCTTAAGCACATTAAAGGGCATGCAGGTGAAAGAAACTGAAATCATTAAAAGGTCAACCACCCTAATCGGATTCAGCGGAGAACAAAAAGCCAGAATGGATGAAATCACAGTCCCCACCTACATTGAAGGGATGAACATCTTCACCAAATTCCAAGTAATCAACGCTCCTTCAGCCTATAATGTCATAATGGGGAGACCTTGGCTCCACGAACTCCGAGCGATACCATCAACCTATCAGCAGCTCATGAAACTCCCTACTCCTTGGGGAGTTCGTGAAGTTCGAGGTGAACAAATAATAGCTTGAGAGCGTTACGTCTCCACCTTCAAACACAAAGGAGCTTTGGAGATCAACCAAATTGAGGCCGGATCATCTTCAACCAGTATTGAAAATCACAACTATGAAGAACCCGAGGTGGAGAATCTCGATGAAATTCAAATATATCCCGACTTTCCTGACCACAAAGTGCAAATCGGATCGAGACTCACTGCAAAGATATGAGAACAACTAATAAGATTTATCGTCAAACACCACGACTGTTTCGCATGGTCTTTCGAAGACGTGACATGTATCGATCCCTCGATTATAACACATAAATTGCAGGTCGATCCAGACAAGACCCCGGTAAAATAAAAAAGACGAAAGTTCGCAGCCAAATGAAACAAAATTATGGATAAAGAAGTTAATAAGCTACTCAAGCACGGACACATTAGAGAAGTACAATATCCCGAGTGGCTAGCTAATGTTGTGATAGTAACGAAAAAGAACGGCAAAAATAGGCTATGCATAGATTTCACCGACCTCAATCAGGCCTGCCCAAAAGACTCATTTCCCTTACCTCATATCGATGCATTAGTGGATGCAACGGATGGACATGAACTAATGAGTTTCATGGACACCTTCTCATAATACAACTAGATTTTTATTCATCCAGATGACCAAGAAAAAACCACATTCATCACCCATCGAGGTATGTTTTGTTATAAAGTTTTGCCCTTCGGACTAAAAAATTCAGGTGCAACCTACCAAAGGCTAGTAAACTGAATATTCGAAGAGCTAATCGGGGATACTATGGAAGTCTACATCGACGACATGCTCGTAAAATCCCCCGGAGCTCGAGATCACGTCAATCACCTTCGCCGAACATTTAAAGTCCTTCACCGATATAATATGAAATTGAATCCCGCAAAATGCGATTTTGGGTGACCTCGGGGAAATTCCTCGATTACCTCGTTACGAAAAGAGGTATCGAAGCTGATCCCAGTCAAATCAGAGCCGTCAGAAACATACAACAACCTCAAAATATAAAAGAGGTACAGAAGCTTAATGGACGGCTCGCGGCCCTTAGCTGCTTTATCTCGAAGTACTCAGAAAAAAGCCACGTCTTTTTTAAGATGCTACGCAAAAAAAAAGCTTCGAATGGACCGCCGAATGCTCAAAAGCCCTCGAGGATTTGAAAGAATATCTGGCGAGCCCACCTCTATTATCAAAGCCCTTAAACGGAGAGGTACTTTTAATATATTTATCTGTTTTGACTAACTCTGTTAGTGCAGTTCTAGTCAGAGAGGACAACGAAAGACAACATCCAGTCTACTATGCAAGTCGATCCCTACTAGATGCCGAAACCAGATATCCACAGCTGGAAAAACTAGCATTGGCCTTAATCATGGCATCAAGAAAAATGAAGCCCTATTTCCAGATTCATTCGATCAAAGTGGTCACCGAATTTCTGCTCAGAACAGTATTGAGAAAGTCAGACCTCGCAGGAAGACTCTCTAAGTGGGCCGTCAAACTCGGGAAGTATGATATAAACTATGTACCTCGGACCTCGATAAAATCTCAAATACTTTCAGACTTCATCGCCGACTTTTCCTATGAGGCCCTGATCAAAACAGAGAACGAATTAATGAATACATAAAATTCAAAGTTCTGGACCCTTCAAGTCGATAGCTCCAGCACTTCGAAGGGAAGTGGTCTAGGTATGGTATTAACAAGTGCAACGGGAGAAAATACCGAGCAATCTGTTCGATGCGGATTCAAAGCAACCAACAACGAAGCCGAATACGAAGCCCTCATAGCAGGATTAAATCTGGCTATCGACCTCGGAGTCAAAAATATCCGAATTCAAAGCGACTCCCAGTTAATAGTGAATCAGTTCGAGGGAGAGTTCTAAGTAAAAGATTCTATAATGATCGCTTACCTCACCGCAGCAAAAGAAACAACCTCAAAATTTGAAAAGATTAAAGCCCAACACATTATGAGAGAAGACAACAGACATGTCGATGCACTGGCCAAGTTAGGATCGGCTATCGAGACCACCGAAGTTAAAAACATTCCAGTATTATTCACAGAATGGCTAAATATTTGGAAAGAGGAGAGCTCGGAAATTTTACCCATCGAGAATAGCACGAACTGGATGACCCCTCTCACCAGATACATAATCGAGAACGAGCTTCCTGAAGACCCCCTCAAGGCAAAATGGATCAGGGCCAAGGCCCCGAAATTCACCATGATCTCCGGATCCCTCTACAGAAAATCCTTTTCAGGACCTTATTTGAAATGTGTCAGCCACGTGCAAGCCAAGTACATCATGAGCGAGCTTCACAAAGGCAAATGCGAAAATCATGCAGAATACAGAAGCCTAGCTAACCGGTCCCTGACGTCTGGATTCTACTGGCCAACCATGAGAGCAGATGCAAGAAACTACACCAAAATATGTGATCGATGTCAAAGGTTCGCACAGACAAACCACATGTCTCCAGAACCCCTACACATAGCAACCATCCCATGGCCATTCATGAAATGGGGAATGGACATCATTGGACCGCTACCCAAAGGTGAAAATAAAAAATGCTACATCTTGATGCTAACAGACTACTTCACAAAATGGGTCGAAGCCGAAGCCTTCGCACGAATCAGGGATATAGAGGTACAAAATTTTTTATGGAAATTTATTTTATGCTGGTTCAAAGTTCCTAGAGAAATCGTAACAGACAACGAATCCCAATTTATAAGTTCAAAATTCCAAGACTTCTGCGAAGAATGGAACATCAAGCTTTTCTTCTCCACTCCAAGATACCCCTCAGCGAACGGTCAAGCAGAGGCCACGAACAAGATAATTCTGAACATCTTAAAGAAGAGACTATCCGAGCACAAGAATCAATGGGTCCAACAACTTTGGGAGTCCTATGGTCTTACAGAACGACCTCGAAAATAAGCACGGGAGAAACCTCATTCACCCTCACATACGGATCGAAAGCCGTACTACCAGCAGAGGCAGAGATCGGAACAGCTCGGACCGAATGGTCCAGTCAATCGAATAATAAAGAGCTCGAAGCCAACCTCGACTCTCTCGATGAGCTCTAAGATCGAGTAACAATGAAAATAGCGGCATACCAACAGATGATAAGCCGATACTTTGATAAAAACATAAAGCTTCGAACATTCTAACCCGGAGATTGGGTGCTCAGGAAAGTGTTCCAGAATACAAAGGAAAGTGGGGCTGGAAAAATGCCACCAAACTGGGAGGGCCCATATCAGATCGAAAAGTTCATAGGGAACGGAGCTTACAAACTCCAAACTAAGGAAGGCCGATCCATAACCAACAGTTGTAATGCACTACATTTAAAATAATATCATTTCTAGAAACCTTAATGTCATTTTTCATTTTCTGTTTATTTCTTTTTAAGATTTGTTTACTGACTTGAACGTCAGAGTAACTAACAGAACCCCAAGCACAGGAGGCCCCGACCCTCAAGGAAATGAGAGGCTCCGGCCTCGAAGTCAGCCTCACAAATGAAGAGTAATGTATCTGCTCCTTATTTACTCTTCAAATTCGTATCATCTATTTAAAGATTTGTTTACTGACTTGAGCGTCAGAGTAACTAACAGAACCCCAAGCACAGGGGTCCCAATCCCCTCGGGCTCGACAGGGCCCTAATCGCGAAAAACTATGACTTGACCTCAAAGTTAAAATTAATTCACAAAGTCAAATCGAAAAGGCCCCGACACACGATTCAGAATATAACAGCAAGTTTTGAAGCTCAACTACGACTCCAAGAGGTGCGCTCGAGTTTATTGATTCTTATTTTTTCTGTCTGTTATCCTATATGTATATACTAACCCTTGTAGTTTGTACCATCTCCAAGAGATAATAATTTAGAACGGAATATGCAAAATGGGCATATATCAAAGCAAAACGATCAGTGCATCAAAGTTAAAAATTGGCAAAACACCAAATTGTCTAAATGCCTTCATGAAAGGCAACACAAAAATTATATATTTACATATAATTGTTGTTTGAAAAAGCACGATAAAATGTTCGTTCATGAAAAGATCAAATTTAGACTTTGTCCACAGCCTTAACACCATCATTAACGGGTTCAACACCTTCCACCTGGGCCTCTGCCCCCTTAATACCCTCGGCATCGGCTCTGACCTCGCTCTCGGCAGCACGATTATCCTTATGTGTCTCGACCTTTTCCTCTTCTTTGAGGAAAGACAGATCAAGGTCTGGCATCTTCTCCTTAATCACCTCTACGACCGCTGCCCCACCTTCTTGGTAGAAAGCCTCCTTGAATGGAATGAAATCCGCAGATTCCAATATAACATTCAAGTCCAGGGAGGCCTCCAGATCCCTGATCTTGGCCTTCGCAAGGGCTAGCGAGGCCTGAAGCCCTCTCTTCTCTGTCTCCACCCTAATCTGAGCCTCGAGGCTCTTGTCCAATAGGGCTTTGGCACCTGCAGCCTTGGCCCTGTCCGCATCCCTCTCCACCAGAATAGAAGACTATCTATCAGCCATTGCCCTCCTCTCTTCAGCCATGTTTTCTAGCTCTTCAGCTAACTCAGAGACCCTCGTCTAGAGCCCCTCCTCGTGGCTAGCGAGACGCTGACAAAACCAGAACTGACTAAGCAGCACCTATAAAAAAAATCAGAACCTCAAGTTTAGAATTACGAACATAAAAAGAAAATGTCAGGGAAATGCTACCTTGGCCATTTGATCGAAAGATAGGAAAGCCTGATGTTCAAGGCTATCTTTTTCATACACCTCGAGGGCGCCAAGGCCAGCAACGTACTTCTGGATATCCGCAATAAAGGGCTTCAGAGAGACCGACTTCGAGGTCGAGGAGACTATAGCCTTCTTAGACGATCGAGGAGCTTCCAGATCAACCATCGCCGAAGGAGGAGGCATTGCAGTGAGGGTGAGAATTGTAGCATCATCCTTCAACTTCTTCGATGGAGGTGTAGGAAGAGACCTTACGTCCTTAGATCTCTTCGACCCAGAGAAAGAAGAGGCCCTGATCTTGGTAGCAGCCAGAGCCTTGGCCTTAGCATCTGATGGCTTAATTTTCAACTTCCCCATATCGTAGAGGGTTCGATTTGCTCGAAGTGTCTCGAACTCATGCAGCTCGGAAGATACAAGGAATGATTCTGCGATGTGGGCGGCCTCGTCCCCAATCAGCTCACCTAATGGAGGAAAACCTACATTGAACAAATAATTATAAAGATCACAACTGAGAAAGTAAAAAAGGAATTCGGCGTAAAAGACCCACAGGCTTCACGAAATTCAGCATGAAAGATCGCTCCTTCAGAAGTCTACGCCGGAATAAAGACGAATCTGGGCTTCCAATCACCCGAAGAGGATGGTAAAGTCGATATCAGAGGGGGTCAGTCCCCTACCCATTTGGTAAAATAGTAGTAGCTCGATTGTCCAGCATTAGCTATCAGCCTGTACGCCTCGTGCCACTCGCCGACGGTAGGCTCTGAAAAGCCGAGCTCCGACCACAGATAATACATCCCAAACATATGAAACTAACCTACTGGCATAATTTGAGCAAGGTCAATACATAGAAGCCCGCAATCTTAGCAAAGAAAGGGTGAAGAGGTAGCCCGACTCCCTTCTCGGTGACCAAGGTGTAAAAGACGGTGAGCCAACTAGGAGGTCGATGGGCCTCGTCGAGAGATCTGGAGGAATAAACTTCGACCCCGGCTCCCGAGATCGGTGAAGAGGTCAACCTTTTCAATATCTCATCAGTTACTTTTGGAGCAATGTCCGCTGCCCAAAACCCTTCACCTACAGGTTGTACCTCGCGAATTTTCACTCTCTTAATCTTTGACAAACTACCCGTGTCCACCGGGGCTTGTCTTTTGCTTATACCACTCGACTAACTGAGCGGGGGACAACTACCGATGGCCTCTTGCCCTTAGTAATCCTGGTTATCACAGGAGAGAATCAGAACTACTGGAACGCCTCAACCTCGATGAAGTCTCTTCCTCATCTCCCCCATAACTTCTTATCTCCTCAGCATTCGAGTCGTCACTCGCACTCATTGTTGATTCAAAGGCGTTCGAACAAATTAAGTAAGAATTGACCGAGAGAAAGCCTAATATCCTCCTATAAAAGTTTTACCCCAGAGATAACCGTCACCAAGAAGCTTCGAAAGCCCAGAAAATCAATACAATTTCCTAAAAACTAGCAGAATCACTCAATGATACCCAGAATCCGAAAGCCCCAGAAAAGCCTAAAAGATAACCATCAATTCTCAAAGAATCGCCAAGAAATACTAGAAGTTACCAAGAGATACTACTAGTGTCCTCAAAGATTTTTTTAATCTACAAAGAAATACTAAAGCTGCGAATCCAGTGCACGAAATGATAAAGGGAAAAAGTGTGCAGTAATAGGAGTCTAAAGACCACTGTACTAAGAGTCCTTAAACAACAAGATAAGAGCAGAGATGACGGCGGAAAGAACGGAACGAAAATCTTTCAAGAGATTTTTTTACGCCGGTGAGGATTTCTCTCGTAAGAGGAATTTGAGTGAAGAAGGACTGTTGGAATTCTGAAGAATGAGGAGAAGGGAACAGTTTTTCCTCGATATTTGAATTATGGAAAAGAAATAGCTTAATCTGGACACACGTGTCCTCATCTAACGGCTAGAGTAAACCTAGGGAATGGGAAAAGTAAAGCCTGTACCTAAAGTCTAAAGCTCCCCTAGGACCTGCCTTTAGGTCTGGAGCTCCACGAGGTCCGCTCTCAAGACGTCTTAAGATCTCTTGGGACCTGCCTTCAGGTCTGGAGCTCCATGAGATCCGCTCTCATGACCTTCTGAGCTCTCCCAGGACCCACCTTCAGGTCTGGAGCTTCACTAGGTCTATTCTAATAAATTCATGGGCTTTCTCAGACCTGTTTTAAAGGATCAGAGCTCACAAAATGGGATCTTTTAAAGCCAAGGATCCCTCTAAGAGCTCATCTATGGGTATCGAGTTTAAACCCAACAGAAATTTGGAATCTGAAGCAACAAAATAAATTGAAGTAACGCAGAAATTCTGTTAGGAAAAACTATCAAGAAACCCGTAGATTAGGTTTTGATGAGATGTTAAAATTAGTTATGAAAAAAAACTGACAAAAATTCAAGTTGCAGATCTGAGCTGACCAATCCAGAGCATCAAGGAACTCAAGTAAAGTCAAAGTCAACCAATCTGAAGTTTGGTCTGCAAGCTAAAGGATACGTCACCCAGTCAGAATTCAACTCAACTGTGGAGTCGAACCAGTTGAAACAAACTGACAACTAAGTCAGCTGAACTGAGGGAGAAAAGAATTGACTAAGACTAAAGGAACTGATAAAACATTAGTTTAAACTAAGGACTGGAAGTATCCAACTGAGAGAACTGAAGTAAACAAAACAGATCAGCTGAAGGCCAGAACTGAAGTCAGCCAAGCTTCCGATTAGTCAAGCTGACAAGAAAGCTCAAGAGAAATCAGTCAAGCTGACAAGCTAGCCAAAAACTTGGGATCAATCGAGCTGGAGAAACAAAGCTCAAAACTGCCAACTAGTGCAACGGCCAATTTGAGCTGACAAGCTTAGAACTGCCAACTGGAGCAATGGCCAAACTGAGCTGACAAGCTCAAAACTGCCAACTGGAGCAACGGCCAATCTCAGCTGACAAGCTCAGAACTGCCAACTGGAGCAATAGCCAAACTCAGCTGACAAGCTCAGAACTGCCAACTGGAGCAATAGCCAAACTCAGCTGACAAGCTCAGAACTGTCAACTGGAGCAATAGCCAAACTCAGCTGACAAGCTCAAAACTGTCAACTGGAGCAATGATCAAACTGAACAGACAAGTTCAGTACTGCTAACTGGAACTCAAAACTGAAGTTAGAGAACCCTGGAGTTATTGCTCAAACCGGCGAATCTTGAAATAAATGCTCCAACAGAAATCCTGGAATTAAATATCCAATGAAGATCGATTAGCAGAGTAACGGCTATTTCAACCAAAAGCTCCAGCGATCAATAAAGACCGTCTACCATTGATGAGCCAACAGAGCCACCGATCGATGAAACTCAACGGTCATAAAATCACTCCTCTATAAAAGACGAGTGAATCAAAGTTTAAACAACTCTTCACCTACAATACTTTCACATATACATTCTTGAAATATTCAAGTAAGAGCTTTTCTTTCTCCCTCCTACTTAAGCTCAAGTTCAGCATTTGTTAAAAACTGCGAGAGTCCAACTAAGAAGAAGAATTCACAGAGTCAAGATATTCAGCCAGCTGTTGACGATCTAGCCAGGGCAGCCTTCTCAGTTTCAGCTATACAACGATCAACTACTCAGCTCAATTGAAGGAGCACACCAGTTGATACCCCCTGTTCAGGACTAACCTCTTGAAGATCAAAAGAGATCTAAAACCTTGTAAAGACGACAATAGCACCTACCTTCCTAGCGAGCAGTTAGGGGCTTCAAGTGTGAGCCGTCAACCCGCTGATGTAGCGAGCAGTTACCAGGTTCAGCCAATTGTCCTTCATTATGTAATTTGTAAAGAAACCCAAGTTATATAGTGAAGTTGCCCTTCTGCGGAAGGAAGAAAGAACGTAGAAGTTTGAGACTTCGAACCTCTATAAATCTCTTGTGTGTTGTACTGTTTTGTTTATTGCATATCTTTGAATTGTACACAATCTCACATAAGCTGCACCCAAACTGCCTTAACTAATCAATAAGGTTGTGCATAGATAAGTTTCTCTAAAGCGAGTCAAAAGGGCCCATATTATTCCGCATTTGAAGCAAAAAGTTTTAATCAGTTTATTTACCCCCCCTCTAAACTGATATCGACTCGTCCGGGACTAACAAGTGTTATTAGAGCGGTTGATTCTAAGGATCAGCCGTTTCTACAGATCAACTGAATTAGATCTACTTATCTGTGCTAACATTCCAGCTATGGGAAACCATAAGCTATCTTTGTTTTCAGTTGAGAACTATGATAACTGGAACAGAAGAATGAAGGCGCATCTCTGCTCAATTCATGAGAATATGTGGGAAGTCATTGAGACGGTCCAATCATCATTATGATGGACAATGACGCTCACATAGTTGATATCAATCAACCGGTAAGGATTCCAAAGCCAACTAATCTTCTCACCAGTGAAGAAAAGAAGTTAAAGAATCTAGAGTTTGCTGCTCAAGCTGCATTATTTCAAACTCTAGATGAAGACCGAATGAAGGACACAAAGAACTACACAACTGCCAAGGAGATATGGGACCTACTAGCAGACATGTGTAAAGAGTCTGAAGCCATCAAAGGAAATAAACTCCAACTAGCAGTCGACATATATGAATCCTTCAAAATGCAGCCAGAAGAGTCCATCTCAAGCCTTGAAACCAGATTTCTAGGCATTATCAGTGAGATGAACAACCTTGGGAGGAGTTATCCCAATTCTGAGATGAATTCTAAGATATTGGATAATCTCACTGAAGAATGGGATATGAAAGTGATAGCTACAAAGGAATCAAGAAATCTAAATAGCATCACTCCAAGGGAACTGTTTGGTTCTCTCAAAGCTTATGAGTACAGTCTAAACTGAAAGAAGGAAGTATCAACATCGTCAGCTCAAGATGCAGCTTTCTACGGTGAAAGGAACCGGTTTAGAGACACTCGAGGAAGGAACAACTTCCGACCCAGGAGCTCACCAGCCAAAGAAAATCAAGGCAGATCTTCAACTGAATGAAAAAGAGAAGCAACTGAAAAGAAGGAGAATCTAACTAATGACATCAATGATCAAATCCAATCAGTTACCAGGTTGCTAGAAAAATTGAGAAGAGTTCGAGATAAACAATCAGTTCCACTTCAAACTGATGAAATCCCAAAAGATGAGAGAACTCATCAACCAGCTGAATGGTCAGCTGAACCATTCAGGGGTGGCAATCGAAATCTTGGAGAATGCTTTCACTGCCACAAACAAGGACATTACAGATATGAATGTCCAGAACTCCCTGAAGACAAGAAAGCCAAAGTGAGGCGAAGCTTCTTCAAAAGGAAAGCAATGGTTGCAAATTACGAGAATGCCGTGCTAGACGATTCAGACTATCCATCTGGAATTAATTCTGACGGCTACAGCTCAGATGATAAAGCACTATTCTGTCTCATGGTCGATAATGATGAAGAGGCTAGTACAGCTGATTCTCAAACCTCTTTCTATCACATCAATGAAGCAACTATCTCTAGTAATGAACTTGATATGAAACTTATGATGCTAGAAGACCAATTAGCTTAAATTTCTTGCTTGCATGTTGAACTGAAAGATGAAAATGATTAACTGAGAAATAAAGTTAGAAAACTGAGCATTGATCATGAAAGATTGAATTATCTTGAGTCTCAGTTTATAGAATTTGAGAAATTGAAATTGAGAACTGCTGATCGAGAGGCTGAAATTCAAAAGTTCAAGCAAGAGATCCATGAAAGAGAAAAAGTAACTCTGAAGTTCAAAAAGGGATCTCAAACTTTAGATGAGATATTAAATCATCAAAGAACTGGAACTAGCAGCTCATGGTTAGGATATAACAAGTTCACTACCCTAGAGAAAGGAAAAGCAGGTGCTCAACCCAGTGATAAGGGAATCCTAAAAGGGTTCACTAGATCTCATAATCAGCTAGCTGAGCCAACCAAAGGAAAAGGAATATTGAAAAATCCTCAAACTCAGCATAGACAACTTGGTCAGTTTTACCAACCAAAAACACCAGGTCAACTGAAGCCCAATTTTCAGCCAAGACCATCAGTTCAATCAAATCAATCCACTCGTTTAAAGCCTTGAGTTCAACAAAGGCCACCAGCTAAATATAGAGTGCCGACAAGGCAAACTGATAGATCAGTTCATTTTAAGAAAGACCAGTTTAGATCTCAAGCCTACCCTGCCAAGCAGTTTAATCAAAGCACTTCTAGGAGAGATCAAAGAAACTCATTTCAACCTTATCATCACTATAATGAGTATCTGGATTCCAGAAACGAACCAAGAGCTGATCCAAAAGGGTTTAATCCAGTAAACTGGAAACACACAAGGCATTGGCCTGATAGAAGAACCCAAAAATCTCGAGATAACTGCGTGTTAGTTGAATTGTTTTATCCTACTAACTTTCAACGCAGATATCATTCAACTGATTCTAGAAGAGTTGAAAGAAAGTCAAAACTAATCAAACGACCCAAATCAGTTGATTCTCTGAGTGATAAAAAGCCAAAAGTTTGGCAAGTTTGGATCCCAAAAATCTTGATGTATCAACAAGGACCCGATATGAAACGGGTCCCTAAATGCTAATCCTTGTTTTTGCAGGACAAGAGCATCCTATCTATGAAGAAAGCAAAAGACATTTGGTATCTAGATAGCGGGTGCTCCAAGCACATGAACGGAGACAGAGAAGATCTCGACGGTTATGAAGAAGTCAAAGGTCCACTTGTCACATTTGGAGACAACTCCAAAAGCCGAACCATTGGAGAAGGGTTCGTAGTCAAGGAAAAAGTAGTAGTAAATGGAGTCTCCCACGTGGATGGACTAAATCACAAACTACTAAGCATCAGCCAGCTGTGCGACAATGGCTACTCAGTTGACTTCACCAAAAACTCCTGCAACATAAGAGACAAGTCAACTGGAGTAATTCTTCTCACTGGTATAAGGAGAGGTAACATGTATATTGTTGACTGGTCAACCGACTACTCAGAAGCTTGCTTTCTTTCAAAAGGATCAACTGAAGCAAGCTTGCTATGGCATCGACGACTGAACCACCTCAACTTCAAAATAATCAACTATCTAGTCAAGAAAGAACTAGTTGAGGGACTTCCCAAGGAAATATACAAGAAAACAGGTGTATGTGGGCCATGCTAAAAGGGGAAGCAGGTGAAATCATCCTTCAAGAATAGGAGTCATCCACCAGGAACAACTGATTGCCTCCAACTACTACATATGGATTTGTTTGGTCCAGTTAGACCACAAACTCCAAAAGGCAAAAGATTCACTCTTGTAGTAGTTGATGATTTCTCAAGATATACATGGGTGGAATTCTTGAGAAGCAAAGATGAAACTTATGACAAGCTAACGACGCTGATCAGAAGACTACAAACTGAAAAGGAAAGATCAGTTCAAAGGATTCGCTCCGACAATGGAACTGAATTTGTAAATCAGCAAATGATCAGTTTTCTCAACCAGCATGGAATCACTCATGAACACTCAGCTGCAAGAACTCCACAACAAAACGGTGTAGCCGAACAGCCTAACCGGACACTCAAAGAAGCAGCTCGAGCAATGATAGCTGATGCCAACATAGCTGAAGGTTACTGGGCTGAAGCAGTCAACACAGCTTGCCATACTCAAAATCGAAGTGCCATTGTAGCAGCCCATGACAAAACACCCTATGAGCTGTATAAGGGTCGTAAGCCTTCTATCTCATATTTTAAAATATTTGGCTGTAAATGTTATATTCACAACAATGGCAAGACTCAATTGAAAGCTTTTAGTGCTAAAGCTGATGAGGGAATATTTCTTGGGTATAACTCTCCTCATGCACAAGCTTACAGAGTGTTTAATAAGCGAACTCTTGTTGTGGAAATAACATGTCATGTGGTATTTGATGAATTTGCTAATGAGTACAGGAACAAAGAAAGAATAGATACATCAGTTCAAGTACTACCTAGTAAAACTGAGAACTTGTAGGATTATGTGGATCACATTGTTCCAGAGCGGCTTGAAGTTGCACTAGAAGAAGGCAATGAAACTGGTACTAAACCAGTTGAGAACAACTTAGTCAATGAAGACACAAATCGTGCTGAGACCATAAACCCCACAACTGAAACAGGGGGAAGAACTAATGAAAATGCCGAACCAACTGATGAAAGGACGACTGATGACGTCACCACAGAAGACCCAGCTGAAGCTATCTTGCCCAAATGGCTCCGAAGCCATCCAACTAACAAGATAGTTGGAGACCCAAGAAGTCGAGTCCAAACCAGAAGTTCAACTGAGCATGCATTATTCACATGCTTCATATCTCAAACTGAACCAGCAAACGTCAAAGAAGCCTTATGAGATTCAGACTGGATCATGGCCATGCAAGAAGAACTGAATCAGTTCACAAGGAATGACGTATGGTTTCTTGTTGATAGACCAAAAACCCAGAAGGTCATTGGTACAAAATGGGTTTTTCGCAACAAACTGGATGAACAAGGAGTGATCACAAGGAACAAAGCTAGACTGGTAGCCAAAGGATACTCACAAAGTGAAGGGATCGACTTTGATGAGACATTTGCGCCAGTTGCAAGATTGGAAGCCATCAGACTGTTCCTAGCCTATGCAGCTCACTTCAATTTCACAGTCTACTAAATGGATGTCAAGAGTGTTTTTCTTCAAGGAATGCTCAAGAAAGACGTGTATGTTGAGCAACCACCAGGGTTTGAAATTGGTGATCAAGTCTTTAAACTGAAGAAAGCCCTCTACGGACTGAAACAAGCTCCTAGAGCTTGGTATGAAACTCTCACAACATTTTTGCTGAAAAATGGGTTTCAAAAGAGAGTGATTGATCGAACTCTATTCCGAATAGAACGATCAACTGAGATCTTAATGGTTCAAATTTATGTGGATGACATAATTTTTGGATCAAAAAGCAAAGATCTATGCACACGATTTGCTCAATTGATGCAAAGCGAATTTGAGATGAGCATGATAGGAGAAATAACATTCTTCCTAGGACTCCAAGTGAAGCAGCTGAAAGATGGAATCTTCATCAGCCAGGCCAAGTACACTAAAGAGCTAGTCAAGAAGTTTGGAGTTAGTAAAGGAAAAACTCTCAAGATTCCTATGAATACATCAGTTCAGCTAACTCTCGATGAAGAAGGATAATCAGTTAGCAAAACATATTATAGAGGAATCATTGGGTCGCTACTTTACTTAACAGCTAGCCGGCCAGACATCTCTTATTCAGTCGGTCTATGCGCACGGTTTCAAGCTAATCCAAAGAAAAGTCATCTTGAAGCAGCTAAGAGGATTATCAAATATCTCAAAGGAACCATAAATCTTGGACTATGGTATCCCAGAGATGAAAGTTTGAGTCTAATTGGTTATTCAGACTCGGACTTTGGTGGATGCAAGATCGACAGAAAAAGCACCAGTGGAACATGTCAGTTTCTGGGAAGCAAACTGATATCCTGGTTTAGCAAGAAGTAGCACTCAGTTGCCACGTCAACAACTGAAGCAGAATATGTAGCTGCGGGAAGCTGCTGTGCTCAGATACTCTGGATGAAGCAAAGTTGAAGGACTATAAAGTTGAAACTAAAGAAGTACCTATCTACTGTGACAACAACAGTGAAATTGCAATATCTCAAAATCCCGTTCTACATTCAAGAACTAAGCACATTGATATAAGACATCACTTCATCAGAGATCACATCGAGAAGAAAGACATATGCATCAAATATGTCAACACTGAGAAGCAGATAGCTGACATCTTCACCAAACCACTGCCTCAAGCAAGGTTTATGGAGCTAGGCATACAGTTGGGACTACTTAAGCTAGCTTCACAGGATGAAGATGATCAACTAGAAGAAAAAGGCCAAGAATCTATTCCAGCTGAAGAAGGGACCTGAACCAAGAAGCTTCAAACTCCTCATAAGCAGTTCATAACTGAAAAAGTCATTGAAATGATCAGTTGAACACAAAAGCCATCAGTTTGAATTGAAGCAAGAAACTGTGGAGAGATAGTAAACTGGAGCTGATCAGTCTACCCCATCAGCTCAACTAAGTCATCAGTTCAGTTGCTCAAACTGATGACCCAGTCAGTTATGCAGAACATATCAGCTGCAAATTGATCAAACTCATGAAGAAATCATAGGAACTGGAATCAACTCAAAAGGAGATATCAATTCAAGAACCAGCTGAAGGAAAACAGCTGAACTGAGAAATAGCTGAATGAAGGTCCAAGCAGTCAAGACAAGTCAAGAACTGATGAGAAGACATCTCAGTTGGAACTGATCGACTAAAAGACCATCAGCTACAGTGGAAGCCAACTGATGACGTAATCAGTTTCAAGCCAAGGAGAAACTGATAGAGAGAAAAGATAAGTTCAAAATTTCAATAGTGGAAACGGTAAAAACATGTGTCACTCAAATATTACCGTTGAACCTTTTCTCTCCTCCTTCAATTTATCCCTAACGGATAGAAATGAAAGGCCAATCGACGGGTCGATTGAATGCATCCGACCATTGAAATCAAAGCATACGAAACTTTTCAATCATTTGATGAGCCTTATCTCAATATATAAATAGGACGGCTGAATACTCGAGATAAGTTTCCCAATTTTTACTACAGACTTATCTTTTCTTATCTATCTCTCGTCAAAAGCAAATCTCTTCAGCCCTCAAAGATCAATTCGTCAGCTTCACAAACTAATCTCTCTTCAAAGAATTATGGCTCAAAACCCAACTCGCAGAAGATTCAATTTCCGCCAGTCTAGATAAGACTCTAAAGCTTTCTGTGAAAAGCTCGACAGAGACAAGTTTTTCAATCCAAACGGATTCCTTCAAGCCTGCAAAGCTTCTCCTCTAAGTAGAATGATCGTCAAAAAGCTGTCTCAGGCCAAGCTGAATAAGTTCCTGGAGGTATTTCCAAATTGGATTTACACAGAACCAGTTGCTGAATTTTTCTTAAATTCAAATGGATCTACAAATCTCAAAGAAATCAGATTGGAAGTAAGAGGACAAGTGATCATCGTGACAGTTGAGTCCCTGAGTAACATGTTTGATCTAACCAACAACAGACTCAAGCTGGAAGAAGTTCAAGTCAATTTCCAGGAAGCTTATGATTTTTGGAAAAAGGAAGGTGAAACTTAACCTTATAACAACAATCATCTCATCTCAAAGCTTCAAGATGAATTTCAGGTGCTCGCTGCCATCGCCTCAGAGATAATGGTAGGAACAACTGGCAGTCAATCTGAAATGTCAGCAACAAAGTACAAAATATGCGCTGCCATCTACAACCGTATGGAGATCAACTGGGCACAATATTTTTTCGATCAATTGAAGAGATATGTTGACATCATTGAGAAAGGCTGGGATAATAAGAAATTTCCTCAAAGAATTGGATACATCAGTCGAGTGAGCATCATTCTGGAAAAGCAATTTTCTTGGATGGCTGAGGAAACAGAGTTCAGGACTATAGTCAGCAATGACTTTATTTCTAAACCACTCAAGATTGTGGAAATAGATCCTGACCAAACTGACCAGCCAAAAAGAAAGAAGCATGCAGCTGAAGGCAAGGGAAAGAAGCAAGCCATTGAAGACTCTGATGATGACATCCCTATAGCCCAGAGATTCAGGCAACAAAGCTCAGTTGCCATCAGAGCTGACACCATTGGACAATCAGCTAGACAAGCAGTCAGGCTAGCTCCAAAGAAGAGGCAAGCTGGTCAAACACAAAGAAGAAGGATCTTACAGATCCAACAATTCCACCAAATCTAACTGTTGAGGATACAGTTCCGTGTGAAAACCCAGAAGACATCATCCCTGCACGAGGGATCCCTCACAATGGTGCTGGGGCATACTACTTCCAAATGACGTGCCCACCAATGGCTCAAGTTGAAGGAAATATAAGAGCCTATTCACAAGGAGAGTCTGTGAAGAAATGGGCAGATGAAATCACACAAAAACACATGGCACAACACTATGCCTAGGAACTAACTAGCCATGAGGAGCTCTTCCACACCTTAACCAGGTATATCTACTGGTTTTTGTGGAGACACGTGTATCCGTCAGAGCCCTTCCTCTCATTGTTCGCATTCCATGGAATGAGCTTCTAGAGACGAGAAGAAGAATGAAGCCTTTGGTGGACGGACAGTGAGAATGCAAGGATCACTAATGGCAAACATCTAATGAGGCAACTTCAGCTAAAGAAGAACTGCTCAAATCCATCTGGAGGGTTGATGAAGGATGTGTTTGATGAACTGTGCAAGATTCAAGGCTTAATACTGTCAGTCATCACTACAGAAAAGGAACGAGAAAGATGGACACATACCCATGTTCAACACAAATGGCTATTCAATCAATTAATAAAGAAATCACAAAGCCATCAGTCTGGATAGCCATCAACTGCAGTGAGCGATCAAACATACAACCCAGTGGATGATATCATTGATGAGGTAATGAGTGAACTTCACTCTGATAAATCTCCTCACAAAGCTGAAGTTGAAATCAACATTATCCCTGAAGAGTCAGAAGAATCAGCTTGAGAAGACTCATCAGTTTGAGAAGGCAGCTGAGCCCCAGACAGCTCCCTCACAAGATCCAACTGCTGGGAAAGGAATCACATCATCTATTCATCTAGCTGATCCAGAGCCAGCTCATACTGACAAGTCGGCTGATCAGTCAGGACAAAGAGATGATCAGCTTGTCTACCAAACTAGTATGGAAGCGGACGAGATATCCCACACAGTTCCTTGCGAGGAACTAGTTGGAACTAAAGCAGGAGAGGAAGTGAACTCAAGAGCAGTTCAGTTCGATGCTCAGCCAAGCAGTTCCACAGTTCAGCTATCTCCCTATTATGCGGAACTGATCCACTCCTTGCAGCAACAGGTTAAACTACACACTAAGTAGATCAAACAACTGCAAGCCCATCCAAGACTCAAGTCAGCTGAAACTGAGTCAGCTAGCAGCGATGAAGATGAAGAAGATGACATCTCAGAACCGCTCGCCAAAAGGAGGAAAACTGATCACAAGAAGGACTAAGTGGATGATCAAGTTAAACCTGATTAGAAAAGCCCTAAGTTTACTTCTTGATAATCAGTTTGTAATTATCTATTGATATATTTATAAAAGATTATCTTTTTGATTTCAAATAAATGTCAAGCTTCAAATTTATTTTTGAAATTTTGACCGTTGCAAAACAATGACACGTGTCAAAGTCATTAAATGTCAACGACCAAAAGAGGCCAAAGGCTAATACCATTCCAACCATTAGATCTATGAGCCTGTCCAAACACTCATAAAAAGCCTCCTCCTTCAAGCCTCTCAAAAAGCCCTCTCCTCCTTCAATATAAAAAACTCTCTCTCTCAAAGATTTTGAAGTTCCCAAAATCTCAGCCAACCCCAAAGATGGCCGAATTATCCAGATCTTCAAATTCCTTCAAAGAGCAACTTATGAGAGATATATTCCTTGATAGGAAGAAATTGCAATTGATTCTAGATGAATCAAACAATCCAACACTTCTGTCCAATCTTCACAAAACAGGAGTTCTTCACTATCTGGAAACACCACCAAAATTCTTTAGACAAAATTTGGTGAGTGAATTTTTGCTTCAAGCAAAATTATCTGCAGATGGAAAGATGATATCATCAGTGATTCAAGAACGGCTGCTACAAATCACTGAGAGAACAATTGCAGAAGTATTCGAGCTTCCACAAGAAGGCTCATCCGTTCAAGATCTAAAGGAATCTACAGAGTCATACTGGAGAGAATGGAAAGCTTCAACCTGTGACAAGCAATTCAGTTTTACAACAGCTAAAACTGATCTGAAGCCCGAGTATGGTGTTCTACTTGACATAACGAACAAGATGATGTTCGGGGCCATTGGAAGCCTGAGTCAACTCACCCAAGAGAGATACAAGGTTATGATTCACCTTGCTGAAGGGAAACAAACAAACTGGGCAGAATTTGTCTTTCAACAATTCAAGCATCAAGTCATCAAGGTCGCTGACTCAAAGAGATCTGGCAAATTTGAGTCCAAGGTAGGACTTGCTCTAAGAATGAGCAAAATGCTTGAAGACTTGATGAAACTTCCAAGTGATGAAGCATTACCAGTTCTCACCTCTGACTGGATTCCCAAGAAATGAACTGTCTATCTTCAGTCACTAAGGAAAAAGACAAAAGTCAAGGCCAAGATAAGCAACCACCCATCGAGCAACTCAACTGCCAACGCCGTTCAGTCTCCAAAATCAAAGAACGGATCACCAGTTGATTTCCAGATTTGCTCTGATCCAGATGAGCTTATTCCATTCATTGGAATCCCTCATCCAAACTATGGAGCGGACTACTTTAGAAGCACATGCCCTCCTCTCCAGCTGACTGAAGAGAATGTTCGCACTTTCTATAGTGGTGAATATGTAGTCAAAGGTGCACAAAAGAAAGTGACCAATCTTCTTCTCTCTCACTTTGCTTTTGTTGCCCAACGTGACCAAGAGCTGTTCAAACAACTCTACCGGTATTTCTACTGGTATAACTGGAGACATTCTATGTCCATCCAGTCTCACTTTCTGCTAACTGCTTTTCATGGCATGAGCTACTGGCAACGTGAAGAAACTTGGAGCATTAAATGGATAGGATTGTCAAATCCATTTTCTCCAACTATTGTGCAAGTCCAGCACATCATGAATCACCGGTTTGTCAACAAGATTCCAGCAACCGCCTTATTAGCAGAATTCAAGACCAGCATCATGCCTCAAGTAGTTGGGATTGCAGATCAACTAGTCAACTGCCCAACTGGCTTGCTTTGTCGAAAACTGAACTTTGATAATCTATCAAGTCAGTCAGCTGAGCCATCACGACAAACTCCACCTATCATCAAAAGGATAGAACTTCATCCTTCACATACTGAAGTCGTGGCTTCTCAGAAGAATCCAAGGCATGCTGATGAGAGCGACAGTGATGATGAAGACACTGCCACATCACCAAGCCTCCTATCCAAGAGCTATGTCACTCCACTGCTCACAGCTAGCTCAAAAGGCATTCAACTGCCTATGAAAAATGATCAGTTGCGATCATCGCCAAAGGGAACTTCATAATCCCTTAGTCAAAGGAAGAAAAACTTGTCAGTTGCCATCTAGCTTCACCTTCGCCAAGCCAAGAAAACAGCAAGGCCTGAACTACCAAAGAACTAAACTGCATCCTAAGAAAGCAGTGCAGCCAGTCCAGCTAGGCCCTTCAAGAAGCGGAAACTGTCTACTGAAAGCCAAGCACCTGATCAAGCCAACTGACCAATTGAGTTCAGTTGCAGCTTTAGCCTCAGTCAGCTCATCAGCGACAACTGAGAATCAAGACTCAACTAATCATCCAATCGCTGAGCAGTCAATCAGTTGGACTGTATCCCAACTGAATCAGGATAAGTTTTTTTGATTTTTCAAAGCTTATCATAATTACATTGTTACCATTGAGATTATGAAATTTCTTATATTACATTCAACGGTTACAATTTGAAAATAGGGTTCTATCTCACAAGTTGCCATTAATATCTCTGCGTTGATATTCAGAAGTCATGGACCTGGAACTGCCAAGCAAATACGGCCTGTGGGGTATTTGAAAGCATCCTCACATGCACCGTCATGACTGTTCACACAGGCTAAAGGAGAACATGCCCAGCGAGATCATCTAACTCTTGGACATCACTGGTCATATCTTACATGGCAATTTTGAGACGGTCCAGTTTTCCGAGCTCAAAGCACATCTCACGGCCGCTCTATATTTCGGTTGTGAAGCGGACTAGGCCTCTTTCATTCTTGCTCAACTGCAAGAAAATGTAGAGCGAGTGAAATATGATCCCTCAACTGGCTCATTTTGAGAGAAGATAGGGTTTATGGGTCACATAAGCCACATTCTTCTAAGCCAGATTGATGAGGTCGTCCCAACTGATGAGCAAATCGAAAAAAAGGACATGCTCCCAACTATCTACTACCATAAGCTCCTGAAGAGAACGCGTCAACAAGGAGCTTCCAACTCAGGTCATGGAAAGGCACCTTTAAGCACCCGCCCGCTCATCTGAAGAAAGACAGCTACTAATTGAGAGCGAACCACTTTCAAGGCTGAGTGATCAGCCTACAATATCAGCCAGCTCCCAACCTCTAGCTTTAGTCCATCGCGACTCCAATGAGGTTGAGTTTAAAGAAGTTTTAGACCATCAGCTCAGCAGCTGCTTCCGTCTCATTGAGGGCACCGACCCCTCCCTATTCGAGCAACTGGGACGGTACCTCCAGTACCATATATGGCGATTCCAACTGGATAAGACAATGATGTTCCATCTCATCCGCACCTGTGGATCCACCTTCTGGATCAACGAAGGAACATGGAGTAGAAACTGGATGAATCATCCACTCTCCTCGCCACAAACGCTTTCGAAGATAATGGATTCGATGATCAAGCGAATCCAGCTCAGTATACTAGCTGATGCTCCTCTCTCCGACAATGAACTGGCCAACTCCTCATGCACACCATTCATTGATGATCCACCCATTCCTTCAACCGATGAGATCTTCACCAATTTGGCCTCGATGAACTTCAGAGAGCAAGAAGTCTCTCTTACCTCTGATCAAGGCCAGTTTATGACAACTGAAGAAGCATATGCATGGCTCTCCTCACCCATGCCAATTCCTTCAGTTCCCTCATTCTATGATGAAAATTTGGCAACTGCCTTCACATTCTTGCCAAATTTGTCAATACCATCATGCGATCCATCCCAACTTTTGGATGATGCCAAAAAGGAGGAAGATGGACAGTATGATGATGGATGCTTAACTCTTTGAGATCAAATTCAAAGAGAAATTCATCATGAAGGGGAAGATCAGCTTCAGGGGGAAGCATGGAGAACACAAGGAGTCCAAGAAAGAGGAGAATCGAGCAGAACGAAAAAGAGCAATTTTCAGGAAGTAAATTAGTAGTTTTAACTACTATTACTCTTAAAAGATGAAAGCTTGGATATAATATGCCTTAAGTGAATATATAATACATACTTCAATTCTTCAAATATCATGTCTCAAATCACGTCTTGATTATGTTTATAATGCTCTGATACTTGAAGTTTGAATGTGCAATAATGCTCTGATATAACAGGCTATGATACTTGAAGTTTAATGCTCTGATATTTGGATAAAAGCATGGTAGTTTGAATGCTCTGATTAACTGAATGAAAGCATGCCCAAAATAAAAGAATGCTCTGAAATTTGAAGTCTAAATGCTCTAATACTTGAATTTCATGCATACCTTGAATGCTTTGATACTTGAATGAATTTCATGAATCAAATTTGCTCTAATTTCGAGAATCTGAATAAGCAAACTACAGTATGTATATCAAACATACATTTACAGTTTTTCCATCATCATAGACAAAGTTTTGACATCATCAAAAAGGGGGAAATTGTTAGGAAAAACTATCAAAGAACCTCTAGATTAGGTTTTGATGAGATGTCAAAATTAGTTATGAAAAAAAACTGACAAAAATTCAAGTTGCAGATCTGAGCTGACCAATCCAGAGCATCAAGGAACTCAAGTAAAGTCAAAGTCAACCAATCTGAAGTTTGGTCTGCAAGCTAAAGGATACGTCACCCAGTCAAAATTCAACTCAACTGTGGAGTCGAACCAGTCGAAACAAACTGACAACTAAGTCAGCTGAACTGAGGGAGAAAAGAATTGACTAAGACTAAAGGAACTGATAAAACATTAGTTTAAACTAAGGACTGGAAGTATCCAACTGAGAGAACTGAAGTAAACAAAACAGATCAGCTGAAGGCCAGAACTGAAGTCAGCCAAGCTTGCGATTAGTCAAGCTGACAAGAAAGCTCAAGAGAAATCAGTCAAGCTGACAAGCTAGCCAAGAACTTAGGATCAATCGAACTGGAGAAACAAAGCTCAAAACTGTCAACTGGTGCAACGGCCAATCTGAGCTGACAAGCTTAAAACTGCCAACTGGAGCAATGGCCAAACTGAGCTGACAAGCTCAAAACTACCAACTGGAGCAACGACCAATCTCAGCTGACAAGCTCAGAACTGCCAAGTGGAGCAATAGCCAAACTCAGCTGACAAGCTCAGAACTGCCAACTGGAGCAATAGCCAAACTCAGCTGACAAGCTCAAAACTGCCAACTGGAGCAATGACCGAACTGAACAGACAAGTTCAGTACTGCTAACTGGAACTGAAAACTGAAGCTAGAGAACCCTGGAGTTATTGCTCAAATCGGCGAATCTTGAAATAAATGCTCCAACGGAAATCCTAGAATTAAATATCCAATGAAGATCAAGTGGGAAAGTAACGACTATTTCAACCAAAAGCTCCAGCAATCAATAAAGACCGTCTACCATTGATGAGCCAACAGAGCCACCGATCGATGGAACTCAACGGTCATAAAATCACTCCTCTATAAAAGATGAGTGAATCAAAGTTTAAACAACTCTTCGCCTCTACTACTTTCGCATATACATTCTTGAAATATTCAAGCAAGAGCTTTTCTTTCTCCCTCCCACTTAAGCTCAAGTTCAGCATTTGTTAAAAACTGCGAGAGTCCAACTGAGAAGAAGAATTTACAGAGTCAAGATATTCAGCCAGCTGTTGACGATTCAGCCAGGGCAGCTTTCTCAGTTTCAGCTATACAACGATCAACTACTCAGCTCAATTGAAGGAGCACACCAGTTGATACCCCCTGTTCAAGACTAACCTCTTGAAGATTAAAAGAGATCTAAAACCTTATAAAGACGACAATAGCACCTACCTTCCTAGCGAGCAGTTAGGGACTTCAAGTGTGAGCCGTCGACCCGCTGAGGTAGCGAGCAGTTACCAAGTTCAGCCAACTGTCCTTCATTGTGTAATTTGTAAAGAAACCCAAGTTATATAGTGAAGTTGCCCTTCTGCGGAAGGAAGAGAGAACGTAGAGGTTTGAGACTTCGAACCTCTATAAATCTCTTGTGTGTTGTACTGTTTTGTTTATTGCATATCTTTGAACTATACACAATCTCACATAAGCTGCACTCAAACTGCCTTAACTAATCAATAAGGTTGTGCATAGATAAGTTTCTCTAAAGTGAGTCAAAAGGGCCCATATTCTTCCGCATTTGAAGCAAAAAGTTTTAATCAGTTTATTCACCCCCCCTCTAAACTGATATCGACTCGCCCGGGACCAACAAGTGTTATCAGAGCGGTTGATTCTAAGGATCCTTGAAATTCAAGTGATGAAGAGCTAACTATAGAGGCCATATCTCGGCATAGGCCCAAAAATTAGGCTCGCGCCCATTTGAAGGTTTAAAGAACCAAATAAGATTGACACCTCATGATCAAATGTCTCAAGGTCCGCACCTCGAAGCCCATCTCTCGAGGTCCATACCTTGAGGTTGACTCCTTATCCCTCGAAGTCCTGAGGACTAAAGCGAGAGTCCAGGACCGAGTAGACTCCTGGAGAGGACTGAGTCAAAGTATCCGTTAAAGATAGCCATGACCCCGTCAAAAACCCTAAAAGAGATAGAGAGGATCCCTTAAAATCCGGAATTCAGTTAAAAGTTAGTGAGTATATATATCTACATTTTATCATAGACAGGGCACGATGAATCATTCTGAATACACTAGCAACTTCGACTAAATTATAAGCACTCATAGAATAATTCCGTAAGCAACGAATACCCAAGGGTTTACAGCAACAAAGCTCGACCCCCTTCAGATTACTGAAATAGCTTTTATAATTCTGCAATATATTCAATTTATTTTTAATTAACTCGATTCTGACTTGAGCGTCGGAGTCCGTTCGATCGTCAACCCCACAACAGTCCTTCGGCTTCACGTGTTTTCTTTGTCTTGTAGATCGTCGGAGCCCGAACTCGAAGAACGATTAATTGTAGAGATTTTTTACCTCTACAATTTGCAATATTTTTTATTTCGTATTACTTACAAAGCTTTAAATACAGACAATTGATATGTTCTTAGATTCTATAAGAAACCAATTGGAACAAGAAGATCAATTACTCCATGGAATCACTGTAGAGAACACACATATTGTGGATCCCTCATTCTTTGTAAGTCTATGGTAATTTGATAATTTATTTGTATTGTATTGAATAAATTGTTCTCGAAAAAGAATGGCAGACACGCGTTGATCTCCTAAATTTTCCAAAGTGCCACTGTAGATGTCTATCAAATTTTTACTGGAGGACACCTCCGTCTAGTTTGCTTTGCACGATGCATGAAACTGATCGAGAAGAGGCTCGACCCTGGTGGGATGCGAGAAATGTCAGTATTTAATTTTAAAATTTAAAATTAATTATTTTAAAATATTCTAATCAATTGTGTATACTCAATGTAGATCATATTTGTTTGCAATATGAATGCACATTCGGTGACCGTACATGTCCGTATAACCAACTGGACTTTTCATGTGTGCGATTTAATGTTACACAAACTAAACCGAAGATCGCCAACTGAGGGGAATTCAGCTCAGGCCATTGAGTAAGTTTCTGCCCCGAGTACTTTTCATAGGTGGGTACTGGGTACAAAATATTTTTAAAATTAAAGGACCCTCGATGCCTGCATTTAGAGTAACCTTCGTCGCACTTGATAAAAAATCTAAGCAAAACAATGACAACAGCTGTGGGCCCTATGTATGTATATATGCTGATCGACTTATTACCGGTACATCTTCTATTTAATGGGGGTAACAATGTAGCCAATGTGAAGGAATATCAACGTCAGATAACTGTTAGGGAATTTGACTTATGTTATGAGTAGTCATGTATCAATTTTGTAGAGAATTCGTACATTTGAATTGTGTATGCTTTTAATCTTGTTTTAATGTGAAACCCAATCATATCACGATGAATAATACCGATCAAAATCCTGATAGAGAATCACGATCGTAATCCCGATCATCAAATCCCAATAATAATCACAATCCAAATCTTGATCGCCAATCATAATCTTTATAGAACATTCAATCCTGAATTGACCCCCATATGTGTAATCCCGATTTAATCCTGAATGAGAAGTCACAAACCCAAAAGATGATTTAATGCATATATTGTTCGTTCCAAAACCATAATATTAATAATTAACTGTGAAGTTACATAAACTGTGCAGATATAAACATATTCATGATCATGTGCATGTACATTATGATGAACAAGAAAGATAAATTGAAAGCGAGTAAATGGTATGAGGTTGGTAACCCTGTTCGATCAACTGATCAATGTCAAGGGGACTTCACTAGTCCATGAAATTAATCCACTACTCCGTTGCAAGGTTACAAAGGCTATTACACAATGACCTCCCGTCACTTGACCCATTTTCTACACACTGCAACTTCTTTTCATGGACTGAATTGTGAGATCCCCTCACAACCTAGACCGCCTCTAATTCCCATAGAAAATCTCTCTCGAGACTCCTTTAATTGTGTATGAAAGAATTTCAAACACAGACTAGATACACAATGATCAAAAAGATCAAACCTAGTCTCCCCAAATACTATATGCTTCAAATTTGAAGTCTTTTAGACTCTCTAACTCTTGTGTATTCATAAACCTCTCTACACCTAACTAGTCTAATTCTCAGGCTATTTATAAACACAAGATATAGCTTAAACAAGGTAATCAGATTGTCCTATTTTGAATCAAACTCAATAAGAAAACTTTCCTAGTTTAATTCAAAATCTAACTAGTTAGAAGTCTTCATTTAATAGAACTCGCCTTCTTCCATCTTGATCTTCATCTTGAACAAGGTATCTTCTATTCTGAAACGTCCATCTTGAAAAGGTAACTTCAACTCCTTAAAATCAGTTTGGCACGTCTTTTGGAAATTCTCTGGACAACCATATATATAATGATGTTCACAAACATGCTCAAGTACATGCTTTGATCTTCAATCAGATTGGCAGCGAAATGTTCATATCATAATGTCCAGAACATGGTCTTCAAAACTTGAAAAATCAAAACTTTTGTGTTCTTTGAATTGCCATAAAGATCATGACAATCTAGAAACACTTAGTGCAGTAAGATAGCACTAACAAACTGTCTAAATATAGTCTTACAAAACAAGGGCTTCAATCATCAAGCTTAACTATTGGAGTGACACGAACAATGAAGACATCTTTACTACGCGTAATTCCATGGTATTTTTAGAATGTAAGGACATCACCGCGCTTAATTTGTAGAAACTCAACAATATCACTTCACTCATTAGTGAGTCGAATCATGACATTTGGCTTCTTTTTCTTTGAGTGAATCTGCCGGTATTTGTAATCAACTTTCCATTCTTGGAAGCCTTTCTAAGTTCGAATTTTAATCTTTTTGGACTCGAATCCAAGTACCACACCAGTGTTCATAGACAAATAATACAAAGATAATAATTATTACAACTAATTAATCAAATATTACTAATTTTCAAATCAACGCAAAATAGAGATCGTGAATTTACCATTCGCCCATGATATTCACTTGAGTGACATTCTATGTGAAAATGATAATTGTGAGCTGAAATTAAAAAAAAGTTAGTTTTTTGAAAAATAATTCACAATACACAATCTGAAATTTCATACATTCAAATTGAACCCCTCTAGATGAAGTTTGATTATTCATTTTTATAGCAATTCCTATAACATACAAGATAAAGGTGAACAAGATACTCAAAAAGAGGTGAACAAAATACTCAAAAGAGGCATTTATATAGACAAATAAATACATAAAAGTGAATCGTGATCACATCCTGATTGGATTTGAAACGGTTTCCCGATCGCAATCACGATCGGAATCCTGATGTGTGTCCTTAAGAATCAGATGTGGGCCCCTTCAAAGAGTCTTTTTGTATTTCCAAGTATTTTGGACTTATTGAATCAAAGACTGGCCGGCTAAGAATCAGATGTGGGCCCCTTGTAATCAACTTTTTATATTTTCAACATGTCCTTTGTATCTGTGGGATTCTCGTTTAGACTATTATTATTATTCAAAGATAAAAGCAAGTAAATTCCTCACCAACCACACAAATGAATTCATCAATCTCTTTCAAAGAAGATTTGTTTTTTTTTTTTTTCTTACATCCCGACGAAGAGGCCGATCTTAAAGAAGATACCTTACAAGTATAGTGTCAACAAGTCAGAAACAAAATAATGAAGAGGTTAGTCCTCAATTTTTTTAAGAAATTGCTTGATTTTCAAGAAGTATGGAACCCTATTTTTTTTAAATTATGTTGGATATACAAATTATCTGCATTCCGATCGATTTTACGATATAATCCCGATCAGAAGTTGTAGTTCCCTATAGAAATTTTCATTTATTTTCTGAACTTCTATTTGTTTTGCTTGATTTACCAACATACTTTTAAGTTTTTAAATATAGTTTTCTAAATCCCGATGATATTTATGATGGAATCCTAATGTGTTCCCGATTGAAATCTCGATAGGTTCCGGATTGGGATCCCGATACATTGAGATCGGAATCCGGATTTTTTTCCTTATTGGGATCCCGATTTGCTCATGATAGGGATCCTAATCAGTTTCCGATCACTATCCCGATATAATCCCAATCTGTTACTGATCTTTTCCCGAGTTTACAATTTATATTCTCTTCTTTGTTAATTCTGTTCTGCAGCCATTATGGGCGTGGAAAAGGTTCGAAGTGCAGGGGACCGAGTTTATCATCAATCTTTACTACAAGGCCGGTATATGGATGACAATACGAATGACGTTATTGAGAAGAGGTAACATCCCATTGCTAGAGAGGTTTCAAGATGGGTGCTTTGGACACTTTTTGAAATAGAGATAAGGCCCTAGCTGTGGCAGAGAATTGCACGCATTGCTCGCTCGTGAGATCAGCATTTCTGGTGCTCCACAACATGAGGTATGGTTCCATATTGGTGGGAATCATATTAGGTTCTCATTTCCAGAATGTGCCCTTGTCACTTGATTACAGTTTGGGCCTTCCACATTTAATACGAATATAGAGTACGACTTGTCCAATATTGGTGCGTTTAGGAGATTCTATGGAGGCACGCCATTTTCTGTAAAGGACTTGTTGCTCGTCTTCAAACAAGGGTATGTAAATGGTGCTGCTGTTGATGATTACTTAAAGGTGGCAAATATTTTAGCATTGTATTCTTTAGGATTAGGATATGATCCATTGAGAAGTGTTGAGAGCTTTGCTTGGGCTTTGGTAGATGATTTGGACGTATGAAACAACTTTTCGTGGGGTACATACACCTTCACATCATTGCTACACTATATTTCACTTTTATTGAAGAGAATGAAGGGATGCAGGACTAAGTATCATTTTTATGATCCAGTGTGGACTTTGCAGATATATTCTTAACTAATTTTATGAAATTTATTAATGTTTTTTTGATGAATTTCACATGAGTATGTTTACATTTTTTAAAATATAATGTTGATTACTGTATCTAGATTTGGGTATATAAGGTCATCCTAGAGTTTGGGCTAGTTGTTGCTAAAAAGAAAAGGCCGGATATGTTGCCTCGTTGTTTGAGATGTTTTTTTGTGAGGTCAAGAGCATCTGATTTCCATAGATTGCTTAATATAGAGGTATATAATTTAAAATTTTACTAAATCTGAGTGTATTGATGAATGCCATCAATAAAAATATAATACAGCTTCTTAATTGATGAACATTGCAGATTGGGTGTCATGAGACATTGACGGTAGAAAAGGCTGAACAAAAGCGTTCTTATTAAAAAAATTAGAGGCAAAAACTATTTTAGCCATTTTAACTTTTAAAAAAAATATTTTAGCCAGTAAGTTTTAAACATATTTTTTTTAGCCACTTTGGACCAAAATGCCCTTTAGACATAAAAGAAAAATAAAAAATATCAAATATGCTTTTATCTACATCTTCATCTTTAGATCTGTTTTTCATTTCAGAAAGAGAATTAAAATATCGTCGATCTTCATCTTCATTTTCAGATTTACTTTTCATCTTCATCGTCGATCTTTATCTTCAGATCTGCTTTTCATCTTCATCTTCATTGTTGATCTTTATTTCTTGGACCATAGTTCTCGTCATACTTCGTCTATGTCGAGCTAGTGCAGTGAGCACTTAAGTTCGACTTTTACAAAAAAAAATGATTTTGTTCTTAAGTCCGCGCTAGATTGTTCTTAAGTACGCGCAAAACCTGGTGCGCACAAGGCATGCGCGCACACAGATATCGGCAGAACACATCGGCAGACTATCGGCATGACATCGGTTGATAACTTTTATACATCGGCAGAACAACTGTTGATAATTTGGCCTTAAGTGTGTGTGATTTTCTTCTTAACTGCGCCCACAAGCATGCGCACAAGGCATGCGTGCACAAAGTAAGTGAGCGCGCAGACATCGACGAACTATCGGCATGACATCGGTTGATAATTTCTATGCATCGGCAGAACAACTGTTGATAATTTAGCCTCAGGTGCGCATGATTTCTTATTGTGGGCACCCACAAGCATGCATGCATAAGGCATGTGTGCAAAAAGTAAGCGTGCGTGCACACAACGTAAGCACGCGCGCGCAGATATCGGCAGAACACATCGGCAGACTATCGGCATAACATCGATTGATAATTTATGTGCATCGGCAAAACAACTGTTGATAATTTGGCCTCAGGTGCGTGCGATTTTCTTCTTAACTGCGCTCACAAGCATGCGCGCACGAGCATGCGCGCAGGGTTCGCACGCACTTAAGAACATCATTTTTCCATATTTTTCGAAAGTTGCAGAAATACTTCATTTTTTCCAGATTTTCAAACATCAACTATATTAGTGGTACTTTTATTGTCAAAGCATGTCTATTATGCGTGGAAAATAAACTTCAAACTTCAAAAACAAACAACATCTAACAATCTAACAATATTCTTCGAAACAAATTTTTCCCCAAATCAAACTTAAAAAAAAACAACACCTAACAATCTAACAATATTATTAATAATTAGATCTAAAACATACACATGGTGGGGAATGATTTTCTATTTATTCGCTTGAATTTTCAAAGTCAACGGCTCGTTGATGGAGAAATCTGGAGAGAGAGAACTTCACACGAATTTTCGGAGGTCGATGGCTTGAATCTGAAGAAATCTTCACTTGAACAATCATCTCATAATTGAAGGGAGTTTGAAGAAGATGAGATGTAGGAGAGAGAGAGAGAGAGAGAGAGAGAGAGAGAAATTTTTCCAAAATCACATTTCAAAATGTGAAATGTGAATCGGCGCGGTTGAAATGGTGGGGGGAAATGAAATAGGTTAAAAATAAATATAGGGGTAATATAGTAATTCTGGCCAAATAAAATATGTTTAAAAGTTACTGGCTAAAATAAATCTTTTAAAAATTTGACCGGCTAGTTCCATATATTCCCACAAAAAATTATATATTGGTAATTCAAAAAAAATGACTCATAACTTGTGTAATTTTAGTCCATCAAGCAACATCTACGTTGATGCATTTGACATATATATCCAGACAATCTTCCCTTACATGGTCGATTAACCAAGAAAATATTTCGTACATGTGATGCTAATGATCAACGCAACGCACATACTCTTCAATGGACATATCAGGTTTGTGAAGCATTTCGACCTCTTCTTTAACACGTGGATGACAGTTGAGGTTTTGCTGGTCTTGACCGGGAACCCATCGCCTTCGGTAGTGAAGGAAGTGAAGTTTATTGAGACAGAGCATGTCGAGATCGCGAGTCCAAGGTGCAGTGTAGAAGACTGCATCTTGTGAGATGGGCGCTAGTAAAGCCATCTCTCTTTCTTATTTCTTTTTTTATGGTGGGCGCTAGTAATTGGGTGTAGTAGACTGCATCTTTTTTCCTGATATTTATAAATAAAAAATGCAAACCCTAATACACAGACCGAATCACGATAAGAGATTCCAAATGAATCTCAATGCAATCACGATCATTATCCTGATTGTATCCCGATCTCATCCTGAATAGAACCCATATGCAATTTTTTCCACTATTGTTTATAGGTGCGATAAAATTGACTTACGATTGAATCACGATCACTTTTATAATAGGTTTTCAATTTCACCAACCTCTGTCACTTTAATCATGTTTACTTTTTAACGCAAGGAGACAAAAATTATGAACACAATAAAATAATTGAAGATCATTTAATAAATTTAAATTGAAACCATTTAACATCAATACACACATAACTAATTAAACCCTAAAACATGGAAAATAAAATAAAATAAGCCCTAATTAACTCTCTCAATACTCTACTCATCATCTTCATAATCAACCCTCGGTGGCCTGATATCTTTCCCACCGGCATCATTGTCCAAGACTTCTTGTTCACCGACATCAAACAACATTTTTAGAAAATCCACCAATCTTCCTAATCTTGTTCTATGTAAGCAAGTACTTATGGCCAATGCTGAATAATATGAAATCAGTCACGAAATCAAAAAATATTTAGTTTGGCGAATAATAAAAAAATATATGTTGGTAGTTTGGCAAAATAAATTCGACTCATAGCCTATGCAATTTCAATCCATTGGGCAACATCCACATTGATACATTTGGTGTATAAACTAAGATGCTCTGCCCCTATATAATTGATCAACCAAGAGAACATTTGGTACCTATGACGCCAATGATCAACGCAACTCACAAACTCTGAGATCGGTATATCAACTTCGCAACGCGCCTGGATCACTTCTTTACTACGTGGAAGTCAGTTGAAGTTTCGTTGATCTTGACCAGGAACCCATCTTTTCCCGCAGTGAAAGTAGAGAAGATGATCAAGGCACTGCCGATCGATTTTACGAGTCCAATCACATGTTTGTTTGTATAATTCAAGTACATTTGTGTAAGAAATGTAGACTTGTCAAAACGGGCCGGTGGGGTGGGGCGGGCTGCGAGTTCGGAAAGCCCGCCCTTTGGTGAGGCGGGGCGGGGAAGCCCGCTTGTGCTGGCGGGCCTGAATATCAGGGCTTTTCTATTTTTTTGTTTTTTTTTGTCGAAAATCATTTAATAATTTACCATTTGTGGTTTCAAGCACACTTTGATACTTCCTTTTGTTTATATAATGCATAATTTTTGCACGAAATTTAACTAGATGTGCGAAAAAAATGAAAAAAAATATAACTACACTAATCTATGAGACTATGACACATGCATTTATTGTACCCAAAATTACACAAGTGACAAGAACATAATGCATGCATAATTTCTTGCTACAATATCTCATAATCTCATCTCTCCAAAAATAATGAATTTACAAATTACCATGCAGATTTATACCTCAAAGATCACTAATTTCAAAATGAAATAAGAACTAAGAAACAATTCAATGTCTATTCACCACCGAAATATAACAATTGTCTAAAGTTAATTCAAATTTTAAAGTACTTCATAAACTAAGATTCACTAATCAAACTGTCAACATTGAACACATTTAAAGGATCTTCTAAATCTTCTTCTTCATTTTCATTTTCTTCTTCATCTTTATCAATATCCATACTATTGGATAACTCCCTCGATAAAAAAGATTTCTTATTTTCACATTCGTCATCAATATCTAAAAATGAAATAAGAGCAAAGATTAGAATAACATTTATAAAAATATACATATCAACAAGTAAATAATTAAAAAACACATTATTATACTAATTAACTTACCACAAGAAAACCCATGTACAAGTTGTGAGTGCAAACAAGAGCTTGATTTTTTTTTCCGGAAGGGTGCTACTTCTATATTTGTTTAGAACACGTGCACCAATTGAAAATGACGACTCTGATGCGACAGTAGTAATAGGGATAGCCAACAAATCACAACCCATCAATGCAAGAGATGGGAAACGGTGTTGATTATTTTTCCAAAACTCCAAAACATCCAAATCAGGGTGAAATTTCTATTCCATTTTGGCCTCTTCCAAATAGAGGTCCAATTCAGACTTTCCCGCATTTATAATGGTTCGACTCTCATAAGCTACAACTTCCTACATTAAATTTAAAACATTACTTGATAAATGAAATAAAAATAAATGTATATAGATTAAAAAATGAAAAAAAATTATTTAATTTAATACTTACCTCAAAGAATCTGACGCCACCACATTTCCCAACTAATCCAATAGCTTTGGATTATAATGTTGAAGAACTTGACACATTTCCAACATTATAATGCTCAAAAAGCATATACAAATTTGCCTTCACAGATGCTAACTTTTCGACAACTATAGTCCTATTCGGCTCGACCGTGGAGTAAAAATAATCCAACATTGAAAGTTTATTCCTTGGATCAAGAACAACCCCAAATGCAAGTACTATACTGTATTCACTCCAATATTTACCAAACTTCCCCAACATTCTACCACACATGTCCTTTATCACATCATCCTTATTCATCTTGTTCTCTTGCAACAAACGCTCTATCTTCCACACTTGAGTAAAATATAAATTGGATGTAGGATAGGAAGAACGGACATCAAGTTGGTAATATCATAAAATGGCTCAAGAAAGTCACATATTTTCTCGGCTCTATTCCACTCTACAATTGAAGGACAATATTTGTAGTGTTTGTCATTCAATTGAAGAGAAGGAAAAACCTTCTTGTATTTAATAGCACTAGACAACATCAAGTATGTTGTATTCCATCTAGTGGACTGACGCGCTGTCGTTTCGCGCTCAAAAATATATTTGTAAACTCCTGTGCCCACAGCGAGCGTAGCTAGCCAATGAGTACGGGTCGATCCCACAAAGAGCTGTTACAATTCTATCTTCAAGTAACCAATCACAAAGGGGTTTTGGTGGTGTCACGTCGGAAACATGAACATAACCTAAGTCCCGAAGGTTTAAGACCTTTTGGATTGTTTTGGCTGCCTAAGCAGCGTACTGAAAATGAAATGCTGAAAATGTAAAATCTAGAAAATGTTTCCGACTATCTAAAAACTTATTTTCCCAAAGACTAAACTTGTTTAAATAACTACATTTCCGAGTAGAGTTTCCCCCACAGACGGGGGTCTTCTGCTGAAAATTCAAAACGGCGTGCCCTTCTCTGATCTTGACTGGATAAGCTTCAGCTTTATCCAATCCCTATTTTTTAGGGATTGCTTTTATCTCCTTCGATTGAGCTTATCTCTTCAGCAGAGCTTATCCTTTTGATGCAGCGCCTTCTAGGAGTCCAGCTTAGCTCCAACTCTCCTTCAGATATGTAGCGATGTTCCACCAGCTTCCTTTCAACTGAATCCCGAGTTTCACTGGAATGCCCATTCTGCCCTGTGGTCGAATCTGTGCGAGTACTGTGGGCACGGCATCATCTGTCAGCTCCATCCGTATCTGATATGCCCATTTCACCGACCGAATGTGGGATGGATACTGAAGACGTTCCATGCGCCTCTGATGAACATATGTGCGAGATAATCGTGAATATTTGGGCATAAAATGCCCCTTCCGCCAAACTCGACTCATGGAATGCCCTTTTACCGCAACCTGGTTCTTTTCGACTCAAAACACACTAAAAAGGACATTTATACAGGATAAAATGCCCATAAAAACACTAAATAAATGGACTTATCACACCTACACACTTTAAGCATGATTATCCTCAAGCATGGAGTGCAACGCATCCAGAAAAACAAAAGAAAATAAAAGAGAAAAGAAACAGATTCAAGACACAAGCATGCAAACTGTTACTCCGTGTGGGCACATCAGAAATAATCCAACAAAATTGCAAAGTTTCAGCATACCTAAAATAGGTCAAAAATAAGTTTTAGCTTGGTGTTCCTCACAGACTCTCTTCACTCAGTGTATACTCTCATTTCGGCTGTAATTCTATGCAAATTCGTCCCATAAGTTTGCCAAAGTTCTGATGTTCATTCTTCAGAAACCATGATGCATTAGTATCAATAGGGCTTTTTAGGCTACAGTTGGGCATTTTAAGTGGGAGGGATTTTTATTGATTGTACAGACCCCTCCCCAGCTCCTTTCTATTCACTACCCTCCTGTGCCCTGTTCAGGCACTGAATTTTTCTTATTTTAGGTTTCAAAGTGATTCCTCTTCGATTAAACCCCTAACCAGTTACCCATCTCCCGATTCCTCTAAGAGATGTAAGCAAACAGGCAGCAATGTGCCCTAGACGGACCCAGATCTGTTGTGTTTAACTAATTCCTCTTGTGCCCACAACACCCCATTAATTCCCTTATTACTATATGAACCGACACACAGTCACGATTCGCCAATTCAATTAATAGTGGTGTGCCCTCTTTACCTAACGAGTGATCAGCCACATTGGGCACTTCAGACACACACTCACGTGGGACAAGGCTCAAGAATTAACGGAAACTAATCATGCATTACTATGCCCATTTTGGCCTCACGAGTCCAGATTTATGTTCAAACCAATTTCATCGTTCAAATGCCAGAATTAAAGATCAAGCCAAGAGGGCTAGACATAATTAAAACTGCAGAATTTAAAAACATGAAAATAAACAAGAACTTACTGAATTAATTTAGCAAAAACTCGACTCCAACGTCGGAAACATGAACATAACCTAAGTCCCGAAGGTTTAAGACCTTTTGGATTGTTTTGGCTGCCTAAGCAGCGTACTGAAAATGAAATGCTGAAAATGTAAAATCTAGAAAATGTTTCCGACTATCTAAAAACTTATTTTCCCAAAGACTAAACTTGTTTAAATAACTACATTTCCGAGTAGAGTTTCCCCCACAGACGGGGGTCTTCTGCTGAAAATTCAAAACGGCGTGCCCTTCTCTGATCTTGACTGGATAAGCTTCAGCTTTATCCAATCCCTATTTTTTAGGGATTGCTTTTATCTCCTTCGATTGAGCTTATCTCTTCAGCAGAGCTTATCCTTTTGATGCAGCGCCTTCTAGGAGTCCAGCTTAGCTCCAACTCTCCTTCAGATATGTAGCGATGTTCCACCAGCTTCCTTTCAACTGAATCCCGAGTTTCACTGGAATGCCCATTCTGCCCTGTGGTCGAATCTGTGCGAGTACTGTGGGCACGGCATCATCTGTCAGCTCCATCCGTATCTGATATGCCCATTTCACCGACCGAATGTGGGATGGATACTGAAGACGTTCCATGCGCCTCTGATGAACATATGTGCGAGATAATCGTGAATATTTGGGCATAAAATGCCCCTTCCGCCAAACTCGACTCATGGAATGCCCTTTTACCGCAACCTGGTTCTTTTCGACTCAAAACACACTAAAAAGGACATTTATACAGGATAAAATGCCCATAAAAACACTAAATAAATGGACTTATCACACCTACACACTTTAAGCATGATTATCCTCAAGCATGGAGTGCAACGCATCCAGAAAAACAAAAGAAAATAAAAGAGAAAAGAAACAGATTCAAGACACAAGCATGCAAACTGTTACTCCGTGTGGGCACATCAGAAATAATCCAACAAAATTGCAAAGTTTCAGCATACCTAAAATAGGTCAAAAATAAGTTTTAGCTTGGTGTTCCTCACAGACTCTCTTCACTCAGTGTATACTCTCATTTCGGCTGTAATTCTATGCAAATTCGTCCCATAAGTTTGCCAAAGTTCTGATGTTCATTCTTCAGAAACCATGATGCATTAGTATCAATAGGGCTTTTTAGGCTACAGTTGGGCATTTTAAGTGGGAGGGATTTTTATTGATTGTACAGACCCCTCCCCAGCTCCTTTCTATTCACTACCCTCCTGTGCCCTGTTCAGGCACTGAATTTTTCTTATTTTAGGTTTCAAAGTGATTCCTCTTCGATTAAACCCCTAACCAGTTACCCATCTCCCGATTCCTCTAAGAGATGTAAGCAAACAGGCAGCAATGTGCCCTAGACGGACCCAGATCTGTTGTGTTTAACTAATTCCTCTTGTGCCCACAACACCCCATTAATTCCCTTATTACTATATGAACCGACACACAGTCACGATTCGCCAATTCAATTAATAGTGGTGTGCCCTCTTTACCTAACGAGTGATCAGCCACATTGGGCACTTCAGACACACACTCACGTGGGACAAGGCTCAAGAATTAACGGAAACTAATCATGCATTACTATGCCCATTTTGGCCTCACGAGTCCAGATTTATGTTCAAACCAATTTCATCGTTCAAATGCCAGAATTAAAGATCAAGCCAAGAGGGCTAGACATAATTAAAACTGCAGAATTTAAAAACATGAAAATAAACAAGAACTTACTGAATTAATTTAGCAAAAACTCGACTCCAACGTCGGAAACATGAACATAACCTAAGTCCCGAAGGTTTAAGACCTTTTGGATTGTTTTGGCTGCCTAAGCAGCGTACTGAAAATGAAATGCTGAAAATGTAAAATCTAGAAAATGTTTCCGACTATCTAAAAACTTATTTTCCCAAAGACTAAACTTGTTTAAATAACTACATTTCCGAGTAGAGTTTCCCCCACAGACGGGGGTCTTCTGCTGAAAATTCAAAACGGCGTGCCCTTCTCTGATCTTGACTGGATAAGCTTCAGCTTTATCCAATCCCTATTTTTTAGGGATTGCTTTTATCTCCTTCGATTGAGCTTATCTCTTCAGCAGAGCTTATCCTTTTGATGCAGCGCCTTCTAGGAGTCCAGCTTAGCTCCAACTCTCCTTCAGATATGTAGCGATGTTCCACCAGCTTCCTTTCAACTGAATCCCGAGTTTCACTGGAATGCCCATTCTGCCCTGTGGTCGAATCTGTGCGAGTACTGTGGGCACGGCATCATCTGTCAGCTCCATCCGTATCTGATATGCCCATTTCACCGACCGAATGTGGGATGGATACTGAAGACGTTCCATGCGCCTCTGATGAACATATGTGCGAGATAATCGTGAATATTTGGGCATAAAATGCCCCTTCCGCCAAACTCGACTCATGGAATGCCCTTTTACCGCAACCTGGTTCTTTTCGACTCAAAACACACTAAAAAGGACATTTATACAGGATAAAATGCCCATAAAAACACTAAATAAATGGACTTATCACACCTACACACTTTAAGCATGATTATCCTCAAGCATGGAGTGCAACGCATCCAGAAAAACAAAAGAAAATAAAAGAGAAAAGAAACAGATTCAAGACACAAGCATGCAAACTGTTACTCCGTGTGGGCACATCAGAAATAATCCAACAAAATTGCAAAGTTTCAGCATACCTAAAATAGGTCAAAAATAAGTTTTAGCTTGGTGTTCCTCACAGACTCTCTTCACTCAGTGTATACTCTCATTTCGGCTGTAATTCTATGCAAATTCGTCCCATAAGTTTGCCAAAGTTCTGATGTTCATTCTTCAGAAACCATGATGCATTAGTATCAATAGGGCTTTTTAGGCTACAGTTGGGCATTTTAAGTGGGAGGGATTTTTATTGATTGTACAGACCCCTCCCCAACTCCTTTCTATTCACTACCCTCCTGTGCCCTGTTCAGGCACTGAATTTTTCTTATTTTAGGTTTCAAAGTGATTCCTCTTCGATTAAACCCCTAACCAGTTACCCATCTCCCGATTCCTCTAAGAGATGTAAGCAAACAGGCAGCAATGTGCCCTAGACGGACCCAGATCTGTTGTGTTTAACTAATTCCTCTTGTGCCCACAACACCCCATTAATTCCCTTATTACTATATGAACCGACACACAGTCACGATTCGCCAATTCAATTAATAGTGGTGTGCCCTCTTTACCTAACGAGTGATCAGCCACATTGGGCACTTCAGACACACACTCACGTGGGACAAGGCTCAAGAATTAACGGAAACTAATCATGCATTACTATGCCCATTTTGGCCTCACGAGTCCAGATTTATGTTCAAACCAATTTCATCGTTCAAATGCCAGAATTAAAGATCAAGCCAAGAGGGCTAGACATAATTAAAACTGCAGAATTTAAAAACATGAAAATAAACAAGAACTTACTGAATTAATTTAGCAAAAACTCGACTCCAACGTCGGAAACATGAACATAACCTAAGTCCCGAAGGTTTAAGACCTTTTGGATTGTTTTGGCTGCCTAAGCAGCGTACTGAAAATGAAATGCTGAAAATGTAAAATCTAGAAAATGTTTCCGACTATCTAAAAACTTATTTTCCCAAAGACTAAACTTGTTTAAATAACTACATTTCCGAGTAGAGTTTCCCCCACAGACGGGGGTCTTCTGCTGAAAATTCAAAACGGCGTGCCCTTCTCTGATCTTGACTGGATAAGCTTCAGCTTTATCCAATCCCTATTTTTTAGGGATTGCTTTTATCTCCTTCGATTGAGCTTATCTCTTCAGCAGAGCTTATCCTTTTGATGCAGCGCCTTCTAGGAGTCCAGCTTAGCTCCAACTCTCCTTCAGATATGTAGCGATGTTCCACCAGCTTCCTTTCAACTGAATCCCGAGTTTCACTGGAATGCCCATTCTGCCCTGTGGTCGAATCTGTGCGAGTACTGTGGGCACGGCATCATCTGTCAGCTCCATCCGTATCTGATATGCCCATTTCACCGACCGAATGTGGGATGGATACTGAAGACGTTCCATGCGCCTCTGATGAACATATGTGCGAGATAATCGTGAATATTTGGGCATAAAATGCCCCTTCCGCCAAACTCGACTCATGGAATGCCCTTTTACCGCAACCTGGTTCTTTTCGACTCAAAACACACTAAAAAGGACATTTATACAGGATAAAATGCCCATAAAAACACTAAATAAATGGACTTATCACACCTACACACTTTAAGCATGATTATCCTTAAGCATGGAGTGCAACGCATCCAGAAAAACAAAAGAAAATAAAAGAGAAAAGAAACAGATTCAAGACACAAGCATGCAAACTGTTACTCCGTGTGGGCACATCAGAAATAATCCAACAAAATTGCAAAGTTTCAGCATACCTAAAATAGGTCAAAAATAAGTTTTAGCTTGGTGTTCCTCACAGACTCTCTTCACTCAGTGTATACTCTCATTTCGGCTGTAATTCTATGCAAATTCGTCCCATAAGTTTGCCAAAGTTCTGATGTTCATTCTTCAGAAACCATGATGCATTAGTATCAATAGGGCTTTTTAGGCTACAGTTGGGCATTTTAAGTGGGAGGGATTTTTATTGATTGTACAGACCCCTCCCCAGCTCCTTTCTATTCACTACCCTCCTGTGCCCTGTTCAGGCACTGAATTTTTCTTATTTTGGGCATTCTGAACACTTAAAACTCGGGGGATTTTATTCAAACTCATTTTTTTTCTTTTTTTTCTTCTTTTTTTTTCTTTTTCATATTTAATTCTTCCTCCTATCTTTTCTGACCCTTCATATATATGCTTTCCCAGAAACAACTCTGTCTTCCTCATTTTTTTCTTTTCAGGTTTTATAATGCCCTGGCTAAGTATAAACCATCCCAAAACAAAATCGACCAGGGCATTTTATAGGCTCAAAGGGGCTGCAAGGGTTGTGTCATTAGTGGGAGTTATTTTATTTCAGAGGTTCAGCAAAACATGGCCTATCTCATCTACATGTGCATCAATGATTCCAAGAGTTAAACACAGAACAGAGGCAAATTCTAGAACTTCATAAGCACAGAATTATTCACACTCATGAATGAAAGAAAATTGTAAAATGAAGCATACAGCATATAGGCTCAAGTCTCACAGGGCATGCTAAAACTCGTTCGTCATCCCTATCTTAAATGGGCATGCTGATTTTTCTGTAAAGCAATTAAAGTTTGATCATCACGTGAAATGCCCACACAGACTCACAGAATAGCATGCTTTAACTCGATTACCCACCCACATACTTTGCAACTTGCAAAGTGTGGACACACACTCAAACAACAAGACAACAAAGAAAATAGAAAAAAATAAAAATAAAACAAAACAAAACCTAATCTAAAAGGACAGAAAGAACCAGGCTAGTCGGTTGCAGGCGTTGGGTAGGAGAACCCAATATGCTTGAAATAAGCCTTCAAGGCTGCTTCGATTCGGGTCAGCTTTTCATTGGTTTGGAACTGGGCATTCTCCATCAACTCAAGTCTCCTCATGATCACTGCGACAGGGTGCTCCCTCTGCGGTGCCTTCCCTGCTGGTGGTTTCTTCGATGTACCTGCCATGGCTAAAAGCATGCTCGAGGGGTCTGCCCCGGCATAAAGAAAATAGGTTTTCCATCCTCATCGTCAACCACATCTTGCATTCTCCTCAGGTAGTAAAGATCAAAATATTCTCGGAGAAGGGAGATTAATTCAGTATCATGCAAATCAAAGAGCCTATGTCTAACAGCAAGCTGGGTGATTAATTAGGCACAAGAGATACGATGCCTAGGGTGTGTTTTAATTTCCCGAAAGTGTGCAATGGCCACAGAACCAAAATTGATTTTGATCTTATGAACCATGCACCACAAAATAAATAGCTCCTGATTGGTGATTGAATTAGAGCTATCTTTACGGCCGAAAAAATTATAGGCTAACACCCTATGGAAGAATCTCAAAGCATCATTATTTAAGCACTATCCCTTTGTGGATCCGCTTTGAAAAATGGATCCATCCTCAATATCTGCCCATTTTGCATCGACTCCTTCTGCAGAGTCGGGCACTACAGTCACGGCATCGACATACTCCTCCTCCTGGAGGCCCAAGTATGTCACAATGCCCAGCAACATGTTTAAGTCATCAGCAGACAGAGAATAACTTCTACCCATCATTTTATAAGATAAAACCCTAGTGGATGTAGCAGGCTTGTTCACAGCTTTGATTTTCAAGTTTTGGATAAAATCACGAGACAACGACGGAAAAATTACACACTCCATATCTAGAAAGCATTCCCAACCAATTGCAGAAAACAAATCCCTTACCTCCTACTCTATACCAAGAGCTGCAAGTGTCTCACGGTGGACTCCTTTTAAATTGATGATGCCCCTGACTGGTGGCGGGCCACTGCTGGGCTTACTTGGTATGGCGCTCCCCACCCCTCTGCCGCTTTTAGGCACAGGGGCTGAAGTGCCCTCTTCAGCCTTCCTCTTCTATGAAGAGGCCTCTCCAGCCAGCTTGGCTCCTGCTTTCACACTCACTGATTTCCCCACCCTTCGCCTGGGCGAGGAGTCCTCCGAGGGCTCTTCAGATCCTGCCTGAGTTTGGGAGGGGGCACTAGTTTCCTGCTGTTCCTTCTTTTCTTCGATATCCCCTTGCTGGGACACATCTGGCTCGATTGGCTCTGGAATGGGCTCTCCAACCTTTCTTTTTCCTTTCGCCTTCTCCAGTGCCCGCTTCTTGATGTCAGCGGGTGCCTCGTCCTCCTTTTCAAACAGCGGTACCTTCTCCGGTTGGGCTTCAGCTTCAATGTCTTCAATCTCAGTCAAGTATTTGTCCAAATCAGTGTCTCTGTCTCCTTCCTCTTCAATTTCTTCTCGTCATTCGACTTCCTCTCTTTCCTCTTCATCTTCCAAGTCCTCGATCTCCACCGACGGCACAGGGGATGGAGCCTTAACTGGCTTTTTAGCCTTCTTCTTTTCAGCCCCTTTTTTAGACTTGGGCTCAGGCTCTTCAGTAGCCTCTTCCTCCTGCATGCCCTCTGCAGTTGCCTCATTCTCTTGCTGCTCCGTTTGAGTCAGAGTAGCGGAGCTTTCTTCCGTCACCTCAACTTTAGGCGTGGGCTCCTGTTCCGGTGGGGTCTTCTTAGGAAGCTTACTCGAAGTCGCTGCCTCAGACGCAGCTTTCCCTTTGTGTTTGATAGAGGGTTTCTTCACGACCTTGGTTGGAGAGGGCTCTTCAGAGACAGTAGGGGTCTCAAAGTCTAAGCGTGCCTTTGGTCCAGATTTTGGTGCAACTTTCTTCCCTCTTGTCTTCGCCATTGTTGAACTTTGAAGGTTTTCAGAGATTAAGGTTACAGGAAATCGAGAGAGAGAGAGAGTTCTGATTTTTGCAAAAGACGGGTGAAAGTGATAGTGGAGATTTTGTGGGGTAAGGCTTTTATATTAAAGGAATCACTATTCATGATTTGACTTGTGACTCTCCAAATTCCTTAGGAGTCTCCTGGATCAGTATGCCCTATGCTAATGGATAAGTCTTATCCCCTAAAAAAAATGGAACAAACTTATCTCTCCAGAGTGCCTCACTTCAGAATCCCTATTTCCAAGGGATTTATTTTATCTTCATCTTTCTCTCTCCTTCTCTAAACCTGCAAACACCATACTTATCCGAAACAAGCGTAAAATTCCTCCCTAAACTAGTTTAATTAACTGGAAAATTTATTAAAAATAAATAAAAATGAATTAAGACAAGAAAACACCTGGGTTGCCTCCTAGTAGCGCCCCACTTATTGTCGTGGGCACGACATCACCCCAGATCAGGCGTAAGTGGGCTCCGCGAGCCAGATCACTGTGACATCTTCAATAGAGTGCCTCAGGTAAGCTTTCACACGGTCACCATTCACTTTGAAGCGCCCTCCAGTATCGAGATTTATCAGCTCAATTGCCTCATTTGGGCATTCTGTATATACTTCAAATGGACCAACCCACTTGGTCCTCAATCCTCCTCCCATAAGCTTGAACCTTGAGTGGTACAAAAGTACTTTCTGTCCTAGGATGAATCTCTTCCTTCGAATTACCTGATCATGGAGCCTTTTCATCTTTTCCTTGTACAGCACCGAATTATTATAGGCCTCCATTCTCATTTCTTCCAGCTCTTGAATTTGAAATTTCCTGAAATGCCCAGCGGCGTCAGGATCCATATTCAGCTTCTGAAGTGCCCATCGCGCTTTGTGTTCTAACTCGACTGGCAGATGGCTACACTTCCCAAATAACATCCTGTATGGGGACATCCCAATTGGAGTCTTGAATGCGGTTTAGTATGCCCACAGGGCATTTTTCAGATGAACACTCCAATCTTTTCGGTTCGGAGCCACAACATTCCCAAGAATGGCTTTAATTTCTCGATTTGAGACTTCAGCTTGGCCATTTCCTTAGGGATGGTAAGGTGTGGTGACCCTATGGTGAACCCAATACTTCTTCAACAATCTTTCCAGCGTTTGGTTGCAGAAATGGGTCCCTTAATCATTGATGATAGACCTGGGCACACCAAACCGACTGAAAATGTGGGATTTCATAAATACGGCTACTACCCTTGCATCATTGGTAGGAGTAGCCTTTGCTTCTACCCATTTAGACACATAATCAATTGCCAGGATAATGTATTGGTTCCCCCTCGAATTTGGAAAGGGTCCCATAAAATCCATTCCCCAAATATCAAAAATCTCCACTGGCATGATTGGTGTCATGGGCATTTCATTTCTTCTTCTAATGTTCCCTACCCTCTGGCATTGGTCACACTTTCTGCAGACGTTATGGGCATCCTTGAATATTGTTGGCCAAAAGAACCCACAATCTAAAATTCTTCTCGTTGTTCGGTTTGGCCCGAAATGCCCTCCACAAGCATCACTGTGACAATGCTTTAGAATTTCATCTATCTCCTCATCAGGGACACATTTTCTAATGATTTGATCAGCGCATCTCCTCCATAGAATAGGGCAATCCCATGCATAGAACCTGCTCTCATACCTTAGTTTATTTTTCTGGTACCTTGAGTACCCAATAGGCATTTCCCCAGACTCTAGGTAGTTCACTATATCCGCGTACCAGGGTGCTAGTGTGCCCCTTGCTGAATACAAATGCTCATTGGGGAAATGATCGGCAATGAAGCATTTCGTCACATTTCTCATTCAGCACCCGGCTCAGATGGTCAGCTACCAAGTTCTGTGCCCCACTCTTATCTTTTATCTCGACATCAAACTCCTGTAAAAGTAGGATCCACCTAATTAGTCTTGGTTTCATCTCCTTCTTGGCCATCAAGTGCCTCAGGGCACCATGATCTGTATAGACAATGCTCTTTGCTCCTAAGAGATAAGATCGAAACTTCTCAAATGCAAACACTACTATCAATAGCTCCTTTTTAGTAGTGGTGTAATTACACTGTGCCCCATTCAGAGTTTTGGAGGTATAGTAAATTACATGGCTTTCCTTTCGCCTCTTCTAACCCAGTACCGCGCCCACAGCGTAGCCACTGGCATCATGCATAATCTCAAACAGCATTCCCCAATCTGGTGGTTGAATGACTGGTGTCGTGACCAGTTGCTTCTTCAGAAAATTGAATGCCTTTTTACACTCTTCATCAAATTCAAAGGGAACATCTTGCTGCAATAAGTGAGTAATAGGCTGGGCAATTTTTGCAAAATCCTTTATGAACCTCCTGTAGAATCCAGCGTGCCCCAAAAAGCCTCTCACTTGCTTCACTGAAGTAGGGTATAGCAATTTCTCAATTATATCCACTTTAGCTTTATCGACCTCAATACCCCTCTCAGAAATCACATGTCCCAGTACAATTCCCTCTCTGACCATGAAATGACATTTTTCATAGTTCAGCACTAGGCATTTGTCCACACAACGCTGCAACACCTTCTCCAAATTATCTAGACATCGATCAAAACAGCTCCCATACAATGTAAAGCCATCCATGAATACTTCAATGCAGTTCTCGAGCAAATCGGAGAATATGCTCATCATACATCGCTGAAATGTGCCAGGAGCATTGCAGAGGCCAAAGGGCATTCTGCGGTAGGCAAATGTGCCGAATGGGCACGTGAATGTTGTTTTCTCCTAGTCCTCTTGACTTACTGTAATTTGCATGTATCCTGAATATCCATCCAAGAAACAAAAGAACTTGTTTCATGCGAGTCTTTCCAACATCTGGTCAATGAACGAAAGTGGGAAATGATCTTTCCGCATGACCGTGTTCAGCTTCCGGTAGTCGATGCAAACTCTCCAGCCAGTTTGCAGTCGTGTGGGCACAAGCTCTCCTTTCTCATTTTTCACAACTTGAATGCCCGACTTCTTAGGCACAACATGGATTGGACTGACCCACTTGCTGTCTGAAATACGGTATATAATGCCCTGGTCCAGAAGCATAATTATCTCTTTTAGCACCACATCCTTCATCACTGGATTGAGCTTTCTTTGTGGATCATGAACGGGTTTTGCGTCATCTTCCAACAATATCTTGTGCATGCAAACCGTCGGGCTAATGCCCTTTATATCTGCCAACGTCCATCCGAGTGCCTCTTTGTACAGTCTCAACAATCTCAAAAGGCGGTCCTCATCAGCTTGATTCAATCCCGCACTTATGATTACAGGGAGAGTCTCATTATTCCCTAAATAGGCATATTTCAGGTGCATTGGTAATGCCTTCAACTCCAGCATGGGCGCTTTGATAATAGAAGGCATCAGCTTATCATCATTTCTCCGAATGGGCACACTATAGTCCACACATCCGTGTGGCATTTCTTCTAATGAATACATCATCATAATTCCACCCCTTATGTCATCATCCTCGTCCAGGGCATCCTAGTCAAGCAGTCCATCCCACAATGCCCACTCCAGCGGTTCTCTGTTGCTCACCATGGATAAAGTAGAACGGCTTGGGGAATGAAATGTGTTCACAAAATTACAATTTTCTGTATCCGGGGGGTGCTTCATGGCTTCAAAAATGTTAAACGTCACCTTCTCCCCATCAAACTCACACGTCAGTTTGCCCTTGTCCACATCAATTTTGGTTCGAGCTGTCTTCATGAAAGGCCTTCCCAGCAACAAAACTGAAGATTTTGAAGTCGCTGTGCCCATGTCAAGCACATAAAAATCTGCTAGAAAGATAAACTCCTCCACCTTAACCAATACATCTTCAATGAGGCCTTCTGGATACACATTTGATCGGTCAACTAATTGAATAACCACACGGGTCTCCTTCAAAGGTCCAATCTTCAATTCTTTGAATACCGACAGGGGCATTACGTTGATTGATGCCCCCAAATCCAGCATGGCCTTTTCGACTTTTCTGTCTCCAATAATGCAAGGGATCATGAACATTCCTGGATCATCACACTTCTTGGGTAACTTCCTTTGTATCACAGCCGATACATTCTCTCCAACTAAAAACCTTGCATCATCATTGAATCGCACATTTCTGGTACAAAGCTCCTTTAGAAACCGGGCATACCGCGGTACTTGCTTGATTGCCTTGATCAGTGGAATGTTGATCTCCACTTTGCTGAATACTTTTAGCATCTCTCTGGTTTCTTCTTCTTTTCTATTCTGTGTCAATCTCCCTAGAAAGGGAGGTTTTCGTCTCTCTGGAGTGGGCATCTTGGCGGATTGCTTCACTTCCGGGATGGGCACAGTATCGGTCTGCTCAGTCTCTTGTGCCTTGTCTTCTGTGGGAATTTTTTCCACTTCTTCCTCCAAGGGCACATTGTCCTTCTCTTCTCTTGGCCTGACCATTTCCGGAAGCTCTTTTCAACTCCTCAATGCTACTGCATTCACCTGTTCTCTTGGATTCTCGACCTAGGAATGCAGCTTCCCATTTTTCTCCTCCATCTTGTGCATGGCTTGAGCCAATTGATTGATTTGCTTGCTCATATGCGAGAGACCAGCTCGAGTCTCTTGCTTAAACTTCTCATTCTCCTCAGTCATAGCAAACACAAGATCTTCTAGCCTTTGCTTCTTTTTCTCCACTGGTGGTGGCAATGGGCGTCCAGGATGCCCATCCTCCGACCTTCTCCATCTAAAATTTTCATGATCTCTCCAGCCAGGATTATAAGTCTGGGAATGGGGATCATATCTTCTCGAATGCCCATTCTGACCCCCTATAGCATTCACTTCTTCCATTTCGTCTTGTAGAGTAGGGCATTCATCCGTGAAGTGAGATATGCTTTTGCATACCCCACAAGGTCTGGGCTTTCTCGCCATGCTTGCACCGGACAAGATTTTTTTCAATCTTGTCGCACAATTTATCAATCCTGCTATCCTGGTCCGGTGCCCTTTCTGTTTCACTTACAACCCGAATGCCCTCTCCACCGAAGTCTCGGTTGTCTTCAGCCATTTCCGTGAGAATTCTGAATGCTTCAACAGGTTGTTTGTTCAAAATGGATCCTCCACATGAGGCATTCACGATCGTCCTCTCATGTGGTCTCAATCCTCCGACAAAATACTGAATCAAATCGTGTTCAGTAATCTGGTGTTGTGGGCATTTCGCCAGCATTGCCTGGAATCTTCCCCAATAGTCATAGAAACTTTCGTTAGTTCCCATCTTCAGGCTCCCTATCCTTCTTCTCATTTCTTGCACTCTGGATGCTGTGAAATATTTCTCCAAAAACTTCTGTTGAAGTTGTCTCCATGTGGTCACAGCGTCAGTGGGTAGTGTATACAACCAGTCCTGTGCCCCATCTTGAAGAGTAAAAGGGAACGAAACCAACCGCACATACTCTTCTCATCCGTGGTCGAATGGTTGAGTCTGGCAAACCATCTCAAAATCTTGCAAATGCCTTTGTGGATCCTCTTCAGGCATTCCGTGGAACTTCGGCAAGATCTGGATAAAGTTTGCGTGAATATCCCAGTTCTGAGTCACAGCTGGGAGTGTAATGCCCATTGGGCGCAAGTTCATGTTGGTCGGGAAGACCAACTGCCTTAAAGTCTTGTTATCATCCGTATTGCCATTCGCGGCATTTTCATTTGCGGCCATGTTGATGTTGTGGCCGTTCTCAAACTGTCATTCCTCCCCATGCCCTTCGTCTCCTTGATCTTCTTGATCCTCTGGTGGTGGTGTGGGCTCACGAGGTCTATTTGCTGATTGGCGTGCCCTCTTCACTACTGCCCTGTTTTTCCTCGAAGTCTTCTCTATCTCCGGATCGTACAATATAGTCTCCTCTAAAGAGCCCCTGGGCATCAACTTCCAGGCTCACCAATTGTGGAAGATAAAATCACTAGAAACCAGCTCCCCGGCAACGGCGCCAATTTTGACGCGCTGTCGTTTCACGCTCAAAAATATATTTGTAAACTCATGTGCCCACAGCGAGCGTAGCTAGCCAATGAGTACGGGTCGATCCCACAGAGAGTTGTTGCAATTCTATCTTCAAGTAACCAATCACAAAGGGATTTTGGTGTTGTCACTACACTGAATTTAAATCTGCGAAAGAAACTAAAGAAAAGATCAAATAACAAAAGGTTCTGGCATTTGAATTAGAATTTGATTTAAACATAAAACAACTCGATCATGGGCACACCGATTTTCATACATGATAGGTCATCTAGTTATAGTGACCGGATTCCTCTCTGTGTCTCCTCATCCATCCTTTCATTTTAGGTTTAAAAGTGATTCCTCTTCGATTAAACCCCTAACCAGTTACCCACCTCCCGATTCCTCTAAGAGATGTAAGCAAACAGGCAGCAATGTGCCCTATACGGACCCAGATCTGTTGTGTTCAACTGATTCCTCTTGTGCCCACAACACCCCATTAATTCCCTTATTACTATATGAACCGACACACAGTCACCATTCGCCAATTCAATTAATAGTGGTGTGTCCTCTTTACCTAACGAGTGATCAGCCACATTGGGCACTTCAGACACACACTCACGTGGGACAAGGCTCAAGAATTAATGGAAACTAATCATGCATTACTATGCCCATTTTGGCCTCACGAGTCCAGATTTATGTTCAAACCAATTTCATCGTTCAAATGCCAGAATTAAAGATCTAGCCAAGAGGGCTAGATATAATTAAAACTGCAGAATTTAAAAACATGAAAATAAACAAGAACTTACTGAATTAATTTAGCAAAAACTCGACTCCAACGTCAGAAAACATGAACATAACCTAAGTCCCGAAGGTTTAAGACCTTTCGGATTGTTTTGGCTGCCTAAGCAGCGTACTGAAAATGAAATGCTGAAAATGTAAAATCTAGAAAATGTTTCCGACTATCTAAAAACTTATTTTTCTAGAGACTACTTGTTTAAATAACTACATTTCCGAGTGGAGTTTCCCCCACAGGCGGGGGTCTTCTGCTGAAAATCCGGAACGGCATGCCCTTCTCTGATCTTGACTGGATAAGTTTCTGGATAAGTTTCTGCTTTATCAAATCCCTATTTTTTAGGGATTGCTTTTATCTCCTCCGATTGAGCTTATCTCTTCAGCAGAGCTTATCCTTTTGCTGCAACGCCTTCTAGGAGTCCAACTTAGCTCCAACTCTCCTTCAGATATGTAGTAATGTTCCACCATCTTCCTTTCAACTGAATCCCGAGTTTCACTGGAATGCTCATTCTGCCCTGTGGTTGAGTCTGTGCGAGTACTGTGGGCACGGCATCATCTGTCAGCTCCATCCGTATCTGATATGCCCACTTCACCGACCGAATGTGGGATGGATACTGAAGACATCCCATGTGCCTCTGATTAACATATGTGCGAGATAATCGTGAATATTTGGGCATAAAATGCCCCTTCCGCCAGACTCGACTCGTGGAATGCCCTTTTACCGCAACCTGGTTCTTTTTGACTCAAAACACACTAAAAATGACATTTATACAGGATAAAATGCCCATAAAAACACGAAATAAATGGACTTATCATGGACGCATGCAATCTTAAACCAATACTTATGTCAATATCACCAACCTCATTCACGCATTCATCAAATATTTTCATCCTACTTTCTGAACCTTTCATATACTGGACAGATTCTCTAATTTTACACAAAGCACCATCAGCAACTTTCAAACCTTCTTGGACAATCAAATTCAATATGTGAGCCGAACAATGAATGTGAAAAAGTTCACCATCACATAGCAAGCTATCATGCAAAAAAAGTTGTGCTTTCAAAATATCTTGCATATTATCATTACAACTTGCATTATCTAATGTCAATGAGAAAACTTTTTTCTCAATACCCCATTCCCTCAAAAACTCATACAACTTAGCACCAATTCAACACTACACGACAATTTGCACTACACAAAATCTGCACAATACTACATAAAATCTGCTCAATAATTTTTAGATTTTCTACGTTAATTTCAACTTTTTTGTTTAAATTTCTCTCTCCATATATTTTCAGTTTTATGTGCTGTGACTGTGAGCTATAAAATATTAATAGAATTTGAACTAAAATCTTTTAGCCATCATTATTAGTCTTATATCTATGAATGTTAATATAACTCGAAATATATGGGTTGGTCTAAAAAAATAGAGATAACCAGATAGGGGTCGGAATTTATGTTCCACATTCAAGCTTTAAAAAATATGATTTAAACTATGATTAATGCAACTAGGAATTTAGATTCACAAAATCTGCATTCCAACAACACAATACCAAATTTGCATTTAATTACTAACCTATTGTGAGAAGAGCTACTGTTGCTGTTAGAAGAGCTGTTGCGAGATTAGTTGGTTGTTGCAGGAAGCATTGTTCAGACAAAATACGAATTGAAATATTAATTTAGAATTTGAATTTAGTTATTTACCTACGAGAGAAGATTTGTTGCAAGAGAGCTGCTATAGCGAGAACAGTTGTTGTTGTGAGAGCAGCTGCTGATTGTCTCCTTACAACGAGAAGAGCTATATTGGAGCAGAAGATTGAGAAGGTGGGGGATCAAAGAGCAGCAAATGGCGAGAGGCTAGAGGCAAGCGGCGTGATGGATGAGAGGAGAGCAGAACAGTGGGGGCGCGGCACTAGTTTAGTTAGGGTAAACTCATTTTTTTATTATCCATTTTTGACTTTTTTAAATATGAATTAGGTATTATAAATAGTTTATAAATTATAATAAGTAATAAAAAATAAAAAAATATATTTACGGGCCTGGCGGGCTATACCGCCAAAGCCCACCCCGCAGCGGGCTTACCCACCTGGGCTCGCTAGAAAAACGAGCCTCAAAATTAAAGCCCTACCCGTCTAAAAAATTGGCGGGGACAGGCCGGTCTGGCGGGCCCAATCCGTTTTGACAGGTTCAAAAAAAAGTGTAAGACACTCACATGTGAACACTTTTAGAGGATATTTTAAATAAAGTGGGTATTTATTAAATGATTTTCTTATGTTAGATAAAATAGGTTTTTGTAATAGAGAAACTGGTAGTTTTATACATTTACACTATATATATATATACACACACACACATATGTATATATAGGGTTAAGAGCCAAATAGGCCCCTGGACTATTTGGGGGAGAACAGATAGGCCACCGAACTTTTTTCGGTCTCAATTGGGCCCCTGAACTTTTATTGAGGGCTCAATCAAGCCCCTCTGTCACACCCCTCACTAACGTCTGTTAAGGTTGATTCAAAACGACGTCGGTTTGATCCTGAAATTAAAAAAAATTCTCTCTCTCTCTCCTCTCTCTCGATCGATGAAGGTAGGTTAAAAGAAAGATGAAGAGATGTCTGCTGCCTTGTATTTGATGATGGAGCAGACCCAAATTGATGAGGTGAGAGGGATGGAGAGCATGGAGCAGATAAAGAAGAGAGAGTGAGAAGTTTTGACATTTGGGGATTAAGTGTGGCTTGTAGCTGTTTTGGATAGGGAAGAAAAAGTGATGGCTGCGGATCAACTGTGAGGGATGGAGGAGGCCCATGGAGATGGAGACAGAGTGAGGGGGAGCTCAAAGCAGATATGGAAGAAAGAGGAGGGAGAACGGCTGCCGAAAAACCTGACCCAAAAATAATCGGCAGCCGGGATTAGTGAGATACAGCAGCAGCCGGACAGGGGGCTGCTGGGGGTGGTCGGGTCGAGGCAGAAGCCGGTGAAGAGAGAGACGATGCCGGATACGATGAGGCGGGGTCGGCAGAAGTCCGGCTAGGCCTTGAGATGGCCGACAGCGGAAGATTGAAGGCAGAAGAGGAGAGAGGGGAGAGAGAGGAGAGAGAGAGAAATAAAAAAAATTGATTTTTTTTTAAATTTCAGGATCAAAACGACGTCGTTTTAAATCAACCCTAACGGACGTTAGTGAGGGGTGTGACGGAGGGGCTTGATTGAGCCATCAAGAAAAGTTCAAGGGCCTAATTGAGACCGAAAAAAGTTCGGTGGCCTATCTATTCTCCCCAAAATAGTCCAGGGACCTATTTGGCCCTTAACCCTATATATATATATATATATATATATGAAATGGTTCAAATAAGAATCAAGTTCACACATAAGAACCTAAGAATCAATCCAAACCCTAGATTTTATTAGATCTAAGTCATAATCAAGTCAATATTTTAGTCAAAGTAAGGTGACAAACTTGTAATATTAGATAATCTTAATGAAGGAGGGTTATTTTCGTAATTTAGAAATTATATTATATTTTTCAGATTTTGGGTTCAATTTTCGAAGTTAAATAGACAACGCTTTAAAACTGTTGTCTTTCTAGATATATATGTATTGATAAGGTAACATAACTTATATATGTTGCTAATATTAATGAATTATGTTGCTAACATGAGAAACTCATATTAATAACATGACTAGATCATATTGATAAATTGATACGTGTTAAACAATGTTCATGACATTGAACCACAATTAAAATAACAGTGTATAATATGTTGTAACATTATACATACATCATATTGCTAATATGAAATCCTTCAATCAAACAGTCATAACTTTTTCAACGGTTGATATTTTTTTAAATTCTTTTTTTGTTGAAAAATAGACTAAACTAACTTTCCACTACATATAGTTCATGTTTTAATTATTTTCAAATAATATCAGTTGTCTATTCAAAGTTGGGTATCATGTATAAATTAACATGTTTCATATTAGCAACATAAATACACGATGTTAGCAACAATGTGGTATCATGTTACGACTTATATTTGCCGAAAAATGAGTTTTTATATTTTTTTATCATTTTTTTCGGACAAATATATGCAATATGCATCTTAAATGAAATCGCATTAAAACAATCTTTAATTTGATATATTATTCAAGTCAATTGGGTTTAAAACGAACGAGTTATGATTGTTTAAAGTTTTTAACAATTTTTATAAATATGATGACATCAATAAATACCTTTATTTTTAAAATTACTCATATTTACAATTATGTCATCTCCTTTTTATCTTCCATGTGACTGTGTCATCAAGATGGATCCATTTAATGTATGTTTTTTTTTCTCATAACCCCACGTTTATAAATATAAATATATATATATATATATGGAAATGATCAAATGAGAACCCTTCCTCCAGATGGGAACTAGGAACCAATCCTAACCCTTGTTTGACTCAATCTGGACGATCCAGATTAAATCAGATTAAGTGGATTGGTGGTGCCATTCCTGTAATTTTCGGCAACTTTCTGGACGGAGGGGTAATATAGTAATTTAATAATTCTTCCCTTTTGTTCTGAGGTTAAAATGAGAATCGCATGAGGCTAAAATGAGAATCGCATAATGCTAAAATATCGAAGTAGGAGGCTAAAATTGATGTGACATTTTTCACTAGGGTTCACCGTTCCCAATTAGGGTTTATTAAGTTCCTGATCCCAACTAGTAATTATAAGATTCTCATTAGGGTTCACTGTCCCCAAATAGAGTGTATTGCATTTCATTCCAATGAAATCATCGTTTCATTTTTATTTATCAACACATACTAAAATGAGAAATGTATGAGGCTAAAATGTGCGAAGTCGGATGTTAAAATTGAATCTGGATAATTTTTTAGTTCAGTTCCGATTTTACCCTTAATGAGACGCGCGAATTGAAGATTTTCGCGATAATTACAAAAATGCCACCAAAAATCTGGATGGATCTGGGGCGTCGATTTTACAGGATGGACGGATGGGATCGGTTTCCAGTTCTCACCTAGCGACCGGTTCTCACCAGATCTCATCCCCATATATATATATATATATATTTATATATATATACAAACAATTATTTTTTGCTTTTTTGTGTTGCATCTACCCTTATACTGAATGTCTCATTTGTAATAAAAGTTAAATTGATTTTTAAAATTTGTGTTTAATTTACAACTAATTATTTTCAAAAGTCGATTAATGTTATATATATATTGCAAAATATAGGATTTTTTTGGGGGCTATTATTAGTCCTGATTTTATTTTATTTTTTATTTTCAATAAAAATATGTGAGCTAAAATACTGGGGAGGGGACTGATTAACTCAGAAATCGCATTTATTAGAGATCAAGTAACGCCGCCGCGCAGGAAGCTCTGAAAGACAGAAGTACATCTCAATGGCGGCGGCGTCCGCTGGCGGAGCCTCGCTGCGGATTGTTCGAGTAGTAAGAGAAAACCGGCGGCGGTTGCAACGGCTTGTGATCATTCAACAACGCGATTCTTCTTCTTGGCCCGATATCCCTCTGCTCCAGAACCTTCTTAAAGCGCCTCTTTCAACAATCAAAGCAACCCTCGATTCCGAGCTCACCTCTGACTCGCCCGAGTTTCCTTCTGCTGCCCTGCTTTCTTCTCTCAATACCTCTTCTCCCCAGAAAGCTAATTTGGTAATTTTACATTGCTTCTTGTATTTTGGTATGTGTGTCTGATTCTGCAATTCCTCACATTGAATTCTTTTTTACCTATTACTTGGAAACTCAGTTATATTATATTAGATATATTTTGCACGGTATTATATAATAGAAAGTTAGTAAATGTGACTATATTGTTGGGTTTATATCAAGATTCCTAATATAAGAAATTCAACAATGGAGATATAGCAGAGTTCTTGAGTTTATTTCTGATGCCTTTTTTACTTCAATAATTCGTTGTTGGTGAACGGAAAACAAATCTTACTGCTTGCAATCTGCTAGGACAAATATCGTATTCTGCAATCTGCCACATTCTGTTTAGTTCAAATTAGCATCTTTTTTACTTTAAATGTAACGCATCTTGCACAATTTCACTCATGATTTATGGCTGATACATTGGGTCATAGCCAGGTTATCGAATGGAAATTGGAGAGATTGAGGAACGAGGACACGAAGGATCATGATTGTTATGCTCGATTGATATCATTGTGTGGGAACATTAAAAATCTCCACATTGCAATGCTCGTATTTTCATCAATGGAGGCGAAAGGAATTAGGCCAACATCTTCGGTGTTCAACTCCCTTATATCAACGAGCTTATCTTCGGGTAATCTGCTGACAGCATTGAGCTTATTCGAAATAATGGAGGGTTCTGAGATCTACAAACCCGATTCAAACACTTACAATGCTTTAATTTCCGCACATGCAAACATGGGAAACAAGAGTGCAACCGAAGCTTGGTTAAAGGTTAAACTGGCATCTGGATTTCCTGCTGATGCTCAAACATATGGTTTTCTCATACGTTGTTGTATCAAATCAAGGGCTTTTGAGGATGCTCGAAGGTATTTTGAGGAAATGATGTTTGAAGGACTACTGCCTGATGAATCTGTTGTTCAAGACGTTCTGTTGATGTACTGTCAGCTGAGGAATTCTGATAAGGTTAAAGAGATTTTGAAGTCTGTATTGGACTGTGGGTGGCAGATTGATAGGAATGTGATAAAAAAAGTTGTGGATTTGTACCGTGAACTGGGACTAATCGAAGAGCTGAAAGAATTACCGGAAACCTTGACAAAATCTGGTCAAAGTTCAGAAGCTCGTTCGCTGGCTCACTGCTCTCTGATAAGAATGTACGCGGACAGGGATAGATTGGATGAGGTTGAATACTGTGTGGGGAGAATGGTGAAGCATGGAGTCTCATTTAGCTGTGAAGAGGATGTTGAGAAGGTAATTCGTTCCTATTTCAGGAGGGAAGCTTATGATAGGCTGGACATGTTTTTGGAATGTATAAAACCCTCATGCAAGCTCGGAAGATCGACTTATGATCTATTGGGAGCTGGCTACCGTCGTGCAGGCCTGTCGGAGAAGCTGAGCACCGTGGTGAGTGAGATGAAACAGGTGGGTTTTGCCTAGTTTCATGACTCATGGGGGATGGCCTTGGTCTGATGTTGTTTGGTGTCTCAGATTGTAGCAATCGCTCATAATTTATATATCTGATGAAGCGGCAACAACAGATTGAAATAGGGTTTTATTAGAAGAATTTGTTTACATGAGAAGTTGAATGGTAGCGACTACAAAGTGAGTGGGAATACAGATAAAGAGTGATTGCAGTTGTTCCATGTTAGTTACCTGGAGCAGCCTTTCTCCAGTTGTTTGTCTGGTGCGGGTGCAGGGAGGAAGGACTTGAACCAGTCCTTCCAAGGGAGTTCATGTTCCTGCTGCTCGACCCACGAGAGGAAGCAGCTGTCCAACAAGCAGAAGAAGTTGACGTAGAGAAGCTGATACCGGACTGGTACGAATCGGAAGTTGGCTACCTGAATGACAGGCCATAGGGTTCCTTCCAAGATGATGGCCGGGATTAAATCACGCTTCATGTCTTCCTTCACCTGACCAACCGATTTCCCCGACGACAAACCCATGTACGCGAAGAACATAATCAAATCCATTGGCCCGAAGATCATCACGTCCATAGCTACTTTCGTAGCGATGAAACGGATCGACTTCGGCTGTAGCTTTAGTCGCAATCTGATGAACCTGTCCAGCCATTCATACCTGCGTCCAACACCTATGTTACATACTAGGCTGTTTCTTTTTTTTTCTTTTTTCTTTTTTTTTGTGATGGAAGAATACTAACCAGAAGTAACCAATTGGGCCAACAAATCCTACACCAAACAAACCAGTGGTAGCTACTCGTCTCCAATTAAAATGCAACCGCTCTTTCTCTTCATTCTGCAACAGAGAGACAGACAGATATTGCAATGACATAATGCATATTGATTGAACCTTAATGATTTCTCATGCACGAACATATAATAAAAGAAATTAGATCAACCAAACAACCCAAAAACAACAGCAATAATAAGTAGATAATAATAATAAATACCAACATTAATTTGAAGATTGCGCTTTTTGGAGGTGGTGTGGGTAACGGTTTGAGCGGCCATATCACCAATTCCCCAAATGATGCCTGAGCTTACCATCTACACAAATTTAATCCACAACTAAACAGTATAATACGATTCCTTCTATTATGGGATTTTTTTAAAAAAATATCTAGATATTAAAATGTGTTTTTTGAGAAAGTTTCGTCAATCACCTGGGTTTTAATGGGGTGCGTTGCTAAACAATTCTGGTACCATTTCCATACCTTCAACATGCTAAATTAATTTCGATGAACGTGCAGTCAAACATTGATTTGATCCTGCAAATTTTCTCTAATCAATTGGCGATCATCAATCCCCTATATTGTTTCTTCGAGAATGCTTTTAATGTGCAAATATGGTAAATTGCTAATGATAAACGGTTGTTTATGTTCTTATATTCGGCTATTCTCTCCCTCTCTCTCTCTCATCGTCAAATTAGTGAAGCGCCATGCTCTTACCTTATAATTGCAACTCATAAATAGTATGTGTAGTTACTCTAAAGCAAATACAGTGAAACAAAGTTACGACATAATTTAATATGAAAATTAGGCTATCGGCAGTCACTTTTAAGGATTTTGTATGTCATAAATTAAGCCTAACTAATTTCAACTTAATCTTGTTTCAATATACTATTTGCTTTACACTATACTTTTTTTCGTAAATAAATATTAATCTTTACTCTTAATTATTATTTTAATTTTAATTTTCATAGTTAAAAAAACCTTTGCACGTCGAGAAACAAGCTAAAAATTATGATTCGATTGTTTAAATTTCTGAGTCAAAAAATAAAATTGAATAAACATCGACTGGAGAAAAATGAGAGTCCGTATCCCATGTCTATATTATCATATGTTTGCATCAAACATGGCAAACTAGCCATTTCAATCACATATGATTTTTTACAGTTCCAAAACGAAGGATTGTCTAGTGGTAGAGTAGCCGATCCAATAATCAAAATATCAAGAATTTGAATCTTGTCAACAACTTTGGTCGAGTAGCGAGGAGCAATCAATGCATGAATTTCATGCTGAGGGTATCGTAGTAAGAGACTTACGAACCCTAATTCTCATCACCTGGTGTAGGAACACTACTGAGCAACCATATTAGAACCACGCCAATGAGGGCGCCCGACAGATGTGCGATGTGGTTCACGTTCTGTAGCGCGTAACCGCCTCCTCGAAAGCTTCCACCTAAGCTTGCTGAAGCTTGGGCTGCTTCCATCACCTGATACGCCAAACGAGTTATCAGCTAACCAACATCATCCACAACATGATGCCAGGCGCGTTTAAATTCTTGAAGCAACTGACTAGTAATGTCAGTGCATTACCAGATTATAGAAGAACATCCATCATGAACTTGTGAATCACAATGAAGGAAAACGAAACAAGAAAAGAGCAAGTACGCTATCATCTTGATCTAATATCCACTTGTCTATCTTAGTCGTATATCATCAATATCACACAAAGAAACCTACAAACGCCACATAGATGCTAATCCGATTGTATTTGTGGCAAAGGTATGGCATAGATGAACAATAATCATTAAAATGGAGGATGAAATGATACCTTTTCTACGACAAATTGTCCCAATATAAGAACTTCAAGGATCTTCCTCCAGTCCCACGACATCTGCAGCACGTGAAAGTTGGCAAGTTACTTTCCTAGGAGAGTTTCAGCAGCTCCACAAAAAACAAACCTAATTGCAGAAGTAACTCCAAAAGTTTGCCTTAGAGTCGTCATACCTTTACAAGCACACTAACAGCGAAGAGTCCAAATACAGCGCCGGATGCTCCGATGGAAACAGAATTTCTTGGGAGAACTAACCACGAAACGAGGTTTGCCCCAGCACCAGTCAGGATATACGAAAGCCACAGAGCAAAGTTTCCTTCTTCTTCTTCAACGAGTTTTCCTGGATTACAAACAATTTTACAAGCCACCCATTAACAGTAGCCGTGTGCACGAAACTTTTCAGTAAAACAAGCGCTAAATGCCTCACCAAAAATATACAAGAAAAAAAGATTGCTGGATAGATGGTTCCTGCAAGCAAAAATACATGCCAAGTCAAATTCCAAATTCCAAGTGCAAACACACGAGAGAATCAACGGCCCTTACCAGTTAAAATGACAGAATGTAGATGTTATAAACTGATACCAAGCAGGCTGATTATGATACAGATACAGTCCCTTGATCCACGGAACCTGGAAATCGAAGAGAAGTCCTAATTAGTTTGATTATATGAACTAACTAGATTGGTTAGTATTATTTCTGAACTTAAGAACACCAAAATTGCTACAGTTTTTCCGTTTCCAAGATCTATTCTACGTTTTATGAACTTGGGCAGCATACATAATACAATCACTACACAAGAAATCCATTTTTTCTTATCTATTACTACAAAATAGCAAAACTTCACAAGAAATGAAGACATTTGAAACCTGGAAAACATGATCAGCCAAAAATATCCCAATATTAAGAAGAAGAATCCAGAAAATGCCATTAACACGCTTCTCCGGCTTCCTTTTCTCTTCGGGCTTCCCAAGCTCCAGCTGTGATATAATGTCTAAGTGAAAACATCATCAAATTGATTTGCAAATTATAGGAAATCAAATTCCTAAATCATGCTCAATCACAAGTTTATTATCATAAAGAACTAGAGACAACCTTAAAATAAAACCTCAACATAATAAAATGGAAAAAAAAACACAATCATTTACAATACAAAATATTCGCTTCTATTCCAACAAAACAGGGAAAATTCAGCTAACAATTAAAAGGACAAAGTTCCAAGCTTCGGGAGTTTCTAACGCATATATTATCTAAACTCGAGCCTCCCCCACCCCCCCCCCCCCCCCCCCCAAAAAAATAAGCGACAACAAATCGCGAAGAAACTGTAAAACCCACAGCAAGTGTTTGTGAAAAGTCCAAACCAAAACGAGAGTGAGAAAAAAATGGCCATTTCCAAATGAAAGGAAGCGGTAATTGACCTGAATTATCCTTCACTCTGCACGGAAACAATCGGGGAACAGGCTTCACCCATAATCCAGAGGAAAGGCGACTGACTTGTGGCGGAAGACGGAGCAGCGCCGCCGTGACCGTCGGCGTGAGTTTGAAGGGATGAGCGCCATGGAATTTTGGCAGTGGAAGAAACTGCTTCTGCTGAAGCTGTAGATTGAACTGTATCATTTTTCTTATCTTGTATTAAAACAAACCCAAAAAGGAAAAAAGGAATTCAAAGAAAATCACATCCACATAGATGAAATCGCAATCGAAGCGGGATCAGGGAATGTAAGAGGTTTGTGGGTGTTTCTTTTGCTTGCGGTGTGAGAAACGAGGAATAATAATTTACTTTATTTTCTGATGAACTTCGAATAAATTTATAAGTTTGAAACCAGTTTTGAATTTTTTTTTTAATATCTTCATTTTTTATTTATAGAGAATTTGATATTTCTAATTTTTTTGGTTATTTTATAATGTGTAAATTTGAAATATTATTAATATGAGGGGAGAGTGTATATACCTTTTCGTGATGTCTTGTGATTTTCAGAATATTTTGTAATGTGTAGTTGCGTGTGTGTAGGGAATTGTTCAAATAGGAACTCAATTCCCTTTGAGAATCTAGGAATCAATTCTAATTTGATTAGATCTAATGATCATAATTTAGTTAAAATTTTAATCAAAGTAAGGTGGCAAACTCATAATATTTGAGAACTTAATGAAGACGAGGTTATTTTCGTAATTTAGAAATTAGGTTATATTTTTTCGGATTTTGGGCCCAATTCCTGGAATTAAATAGACAACACTTTAAAACCGTTGTCTTTTCTGGTATTGAATTAATATGTTAACATGAGATATTTATATTGGTAACATCAAGAGATTATGTTGTTATAATGAGATAGACTCATATTGCTAACTTGACGAGATCATAATATTAAATTAACACGTATTAAACACCACACATACAACATTAGACCACATTTAAAATAATATTGTGTAATATGTGTAATATCATTCATACATACAACATATTGCTAATATGTTAGAAATATACACACTGCTAATATATGACTAATGATTTGCTAATATGTTAGTAACATGTTACTAAAATGTGAATAATGATATGCTAGTATGACTTAAATTCTCAAATATTACAAGTTTTCAAAATAATATTAAGCATTGATAAAGTTATAATTGTTTATGAACTTAACTATATATAGCTCGTACTTTAACTATTTTCTCATGAAAGCAACTTAAGATTCAAAGTCGTGCATAAAAAATTTCATGTTAGCAACATAAACACAAGATATGAGCAATATTGTGATATCATATTAGCAATATCTGACAGTCGCGAGTTGAATATACGTGAAAAAAGTTTTTGGTATTTTTCATCAATTTTTGCTCAAATAAACATATGCACTATAGATCTTAAATGAAAGAGCATGAAAAAATCTTTAATTTGATATATTTTTTTGCGTAAATTAGATAAGAAACGAGTAAGTTATGATTATTTAAAGTTTTTAAGAATTTTTTAAAAGATGATGACATCATATTATAAAAAAAATCTGGAATTACCTCTTATATTTCGAACTTTACATATTTATAATTATGTCACCACCTTTTTATCCACCATGTCATCAAAATCCTTGAATTTAATTGGTTTCTAGGTTCTCACAGGGGGATTGGTTCATATTTGAACCCACCCCTATATATATATGGGGATGGTTCAATGGTCAAAATTGTAAATCAATCTCACACCACACATCCTTCAAAATTCAATGGTCCAGATTTGGTCAAAGGGGCGGTGGCATTATTGTAAATAAAAGGAACTTAAAAAAACGTGGTGGCATTTTGGTAATTTGCGCGTCAATGTCAATTTTTTTTTAAAAAAAAAGCGGACTTCCGGGACGCATGCTAACGGAGACACAAGCATATGCTGACGAACATATAAACATATGCTAACAAAGCAGTATCACTGCATGCACAACACGTACTTCAAATGCAAACTTGATTTTGTTATGAAGTAATTAAATGACGGGTTTTATATGGTTAGAAAGCTAGTCAAGCCTACTTTTCAACAAAAAAAAGTTTCAAAAAAATATTAATCGTTGACAAAGTTGTGATTTTTTGATTGAAGGTTGTTATTTGCATTATTTGACTTCAATCCGCTACATTATTATTTCATTAGCATTATGTAATACATTCCTTAAGCATTACATAATGCTTTAGTTAGCATACGATATTGCTAGTAGAAGTAAATGATTAATACAATAATGTTGAAGGAATATATTACATAATGCTAACAATATGATTTAATAATCCTAACGTTATAAGGCTATTGTCATATGCGTTATATAATTATACTGTTAGCATTATCATATGCTAACAATAGCATATAACAATGCTAACAATAGCATTAACATTCATTTTATGTTAGCAAACATTTTAGTATTCAATATTATTAACATTAATTTATATTATCATCACTTGTGAAATAATTAAATGACGAGTTTAATATGGTTAGAAAGCTACTACTCAAGCCTACTTTTCAACAAAAAAAATCAAAAAAATATTTATCGTGGACAAACTTATAGTTGTTTTATTGAAAATTGTAAGTTACATTATTTGGCTTCAATCCACTACATTATTGTTTCATTAGCATTGGATAATATATTCATTCAACATTACATAATCCTTCCATTAGCATACGACAGTGCTAATATAAGTAAATGATGAAATGTAATAAAATTAAATTATTGAATCCTAAAATTGATGTAATAAACCCTTATAGCAATATATAATGTTTTCGTTAGCATATAACAATGCTAACAATATCATTTAACAATGCTAATGTCATAATAATATTGTCATAAGCATTACATAATTCTTATGTTAGCATTATCATGTGCTAACAATGCTAACAATAGTATTAACATTCATTTGTACTAATAAATTATCTCCTATTAATATTTATTTATATTATCATCATATGTAGTATGAAAGACATACGATTCTATTAGCATTATTATAATGTTTTCATTAGCATATGACAATGCTAATGTTAGCAATATATTTCCATTCTCATATAAAAAATATCTTAATGCATTAATGTATTGTTTGTTATCAATATATTATATTTCGTTGGTAATATGCTATTATTTCGTTAGCATTATAGTAATAAGATATTAGCATTGGATAACCAATGCTAAAATGGCTTAATGCATTAATGTATATTGTTATCTGTCAATATACTGTTGTTCGTTAGCGATATGCTATTACTTCACTAGCATTATTAGAAAATAATATTAGCATTGAATAATATTGTCAGACAAATACAACATATAATAGATTTCTAACGTAATTCAAACAATATGCTAATGAAAGTTAATATTTGCTCATTCTACATTAAAGATACAAAAGTATCAGAAACACCAAAAATAAAAAGGACAATAACAAAAACTAAATATATAAGGAAATTTAGCCGATTTAAAGCGTAGATTCTTTCATCTGTAGAAAAAACAATGGATGCCTCATAAATCTTTCAATGGCTTCATAGAAGATTTCACATCTTCGTATATCTATTTTAGTCTCCAAACCATGAGATCTTGAGTTGGCACCTGTCATCAAAATATTACAACATCAACATTTAAAAGTATTTTACTTAGCATACATGATTATATTCATTAGCCCGAATATTAACATATATAACAAAACACAATGCTAACAGAAAAATATAATGATGCTAACTGATAAAATGTGTCATGCTAACATCATACTACGTGAACAAAAATACCAAAAACATGTATACTAATTCTTCAACTAGCAATTAATTCACTTTAAATTTGAAAACATAAACCATCAGCAAAAACATCTTCTCTAAATAAAGAACACAGACATGACAAAAAAGCTCAAAAAAGTTTCAGATGATTTCAAAATCTCATAAAAAATACATGTTGAATTCATCAAATCTACAAAAAGTGAAATACTAAAACAAAATGGTATATGCATATATGGATCAGAAAAAAATTGATTGTGATTGCCTAAGATGATCTAAAAATAAAAAACACAGCTTCAGACGAATTTCAATCACCGGCGTTTTTCCAAACCATGAGACCTTGAGTTGGTACCTTCAAAATATTACAACGTGAATATTTAAAAGCATCTTACTTAGCTTACATGATTATATTCGTTAGCACGAATATTAACATATACAATAAAAATACAATACTGACGGAAAAATATAAAGAGGCTAACAGATAAACTGTATCAGGCTAATATCATATTACGCGAACAAAAATACCAAAAAATTATATATTAATTCTTCAACCAGCAATTAATTAACTTTAAATCTGAAACACAAACCATCACCAAAAACATCTTCTCTAAATAAAGAACACATACACGACAAAAAAAAGCTCAAAAAAATTTTCAGATGACTTCCAAATCTCATAAAAAAATACATGTTGATCATCAAATCTACAAGAAATGAAATTCTAAAACAACAATTGTATATGGAGATATGGATTAGAAAAAAATTAATCTTGAACTCTTGATTGCGTGAGATGATCTAAAAATAAAAAACATGGCTCCAGACGAATTTCAATCACCGACGTTTTTCCTCTTTTTCAGATCTTCATCACTGTTACTATTGCTGAATTTTCTCATGTAGGTGGAAGGCGTAGCGATGTCGACAGTGGAGAGAGAGAGAGATGATACATAGCAATTTGTACTTCTATTAGATTGAAGAGATGACGATAGTGGTGGTGGTGACGATGGCGATGGTGCTAGTGGAGAGAGAGAGAGAATCGTGAAAGAGACAACAATAGTGGTGGTGGAGGCGACGACGATGATGAAGAGAGAGAGAGAGAGAGAGAGAGAGAGAGAATATGCCTCCATCGAATTACGTAAGTGAATGGATATGAAGAAGAGAAAGCAAACCCAAATCATATTTATCAAATTACATAAATAACATTTCCACCATAAAATAAGTTAAATATTACAAAAATGCCACCTTGAATTGGATTTAATCTAGACCATTGATTTTTAATGGATGAATGGTGGGAGATGAGTTTACAGTTTATACACTAGGGAATGGTTTACATTTGATCCATTCCCTATATATATGTATGTATGTGTGCGCGCACGTATTTACATTTTACCCAAAAATTGAACGTTCAAGAGGCAAGAATTGACAATTATATAGAAATTATTAGATATATCTTTTGGTCCAAAGGGATAAAATGGGCAAAACTAAATAGTGATTGGGAAAAAAAATTACTTTTAAAAATAGGGAGTTTTGTGGGTAATTTGAATTGTAAATATCTCAAATATCCTTAACATATTTGATCCCCATATTCAATCATTGTGGAAGTAAGTGTATTTTAACATTTATTATTAACCACACAATAAATACACAGTGACCGATCCAAGAATTTTTTTTAGGGGTCGAAATTGTTATATGACGGAGCAATTTTTTTTTAGGGGCGACACTAATATATGACGGAGCGGTCGACTTACGGGTTTATTTACACGTTTGAGACATAATGTTGTTTCACTAATGCACTATATATTTTTGTTATTCCAAGAGTTGACAACCGTACAAACTTTTACCTTTTTTTCTAATTTTAATAAAGCTTAATTGCCAAATAAATCCCCACATTTCCATCTTTTTGCAAATTAGACACCATATTTAAATCTAGTCAATTACAATACCACGTTTTAATTTGTATGGATTAAACACCCAAAATTTTTCGGGAAGTTAAATATGACGTATTTGGCCAAAAAATCACGTTGGGAACCACGTCAACACACACGTGTAACAGTTGATGCTGTTTTTGTTACTTGCTCTTATTTTTTTTTGTTGAAAAAATCATTTTTTATATAATTATTTATTTCTAAAATAGAAAATATTGAGAAAACTAATAAAATCGACATTGTTTGTTAAATGTGTATGTTGATGTGATTGCCAACGTGTTTTTCAAACCAAATATATCATACTTAACTCACCGGAAAAATCAGAATGTTTAATTCAATACAAATTAAAACGTGATGTTATAATTAACTAGATTTAAACGTGGTGTTTAATTTGCAAAAAAGTATAAACGTGGTGATTTATTTAGCAATTAACTCTTTTAATAATGTAAACTAATATCTAACATTCAAGAATCAGAACTTAAATTCAAAATCCCATCCTATTTTATCGATTCTATTCTAATTTTTAAAAGGGTAAATTGTCTTAAAATACATAAATTTTGGAACTTTTTGGTTTTTAACACGGTTAAAAAATGTAGTTTTAATAACACGAACTTAGCCCTTTTTTTAGTTTTTCACATGATTTTCGAATTCCGGCCAATTGAATCTGACATGGTAGCCGGAGATGCCACGTGTACATCTACGTGGATACCAAATAGCCTCAAAATACATAAACTTTGTACTGATTTTATTTTTTCACACGAATTAAAAAATATCAAATTTAGTTGTTGTAGTGGACATTGTGAAATATTTTGAATTTTCTTAGTTCATGCAATATATAAAATTTAGATTCGAAAAAATAAAATAAAGTAACTATCAGACCTTTTTAGTTATCTATTTGAAGAAAAATTATAAAATTGTGACTTAAGCTAGTGTAATGGTATAAATAATTGAATTCTGAATACAACAATCATCAAGTCATGAATAGTGGTCTATGACGTATCGTATATGTTGATGAATAATATTACACAATCAACCAATTAAGTTAACAAATAAATTGATCACGTAGAAACTACATATTAATTTTTCATATATGTTTAATAACATCTTTTGATATAATGTTATATGTTAGATAATCTCAAATAATTTTATAATTGAACATTTTCATTTATATTAATTGTTGAACAAATTCTTAATTCGTCTATTTTATTATTCTTTAAACCTATTAATAATATAAATATGTAACGGCTTCAATTTTTTCAAACGTCATAATGATAAATGTACACATCATACACATCATAAAGTCATAGTATGATTTTTGTGTATATTAAATGAATTACATAAGATAAAAAAGATCACAAGTGTCAAATGATGTTGATTAAAATTTATATTTAGTTCGATAATTAATTTTGAAAAATATAAAGTGAAGTATTCATATCACGTTTGCCACATTACAAGAAAAAAATAAAAAAAATATATCTAAAATTGAGTGTGAAAAACAAAATAAACCCAAAGTTCATGTATTTTAAGGCAAGTTAGTGTCCACGTAGATGTACACGTGGCAGTATCCGGCTGCAACGTCAGATTCAACTTGCCGGAATTTGAAAATCATGCGAAAAATCAAACAATGGCTAAGTTCATGTTATTAAAACTACGTTTTTTAAAACGTGTGAAAAACCAAAAACACTTCAAAGTTTGTATATTTTAAGGCAATTTACTCTTTTTAAAATTCATAATCAACCCCTAATTTAATATGTAACAAATATTAACTTCATTAAAAGTAATTGAAAAGGATACTGGTACGATTTTATTTTAAAACATATTTATATTCTACATAAAAATAGAAAAAAAATTAATTAAAAAACAATTGACATTTACTCACAATTAATACGGAGTATAAATTAAAAATAAATTAAAATAAATAAACAATATGTATTCCGTATAAAAAAATATGTATCGAGCTCAACACAAATTTATACTTTAATAAAAAAAAATTAATTGGGTGCCCCCTTGTATCCGCCGGTGCAAATACATACACATATAAATGAATGAATTAATTGTATGTCACTATTTTAAATTAAATGAAAATTATTTAAAATTGTATGTAAACTACGATCAATCAATCATACAATCGTAGGTTGCATACAATCATACAAACAATCGCAGATTATTAATTTAAAATTGTATGTAACCGTAGCTTACGAACGATCATTTTTCTAACATAAAGGTCAATGATGATTAGTTAAAATTTTGATAATAAGTAATGGACAATGCAACAAAACAGTTAAATTATAATAGTAAGTAATGGCTATTATTACTTATTAAAATTCAAAAGTAGCTTAGGATTATAATTATTTGAGTTTGGAAGGAACGTAATGCAGTAAACAAAAAGTTATCTGAGCTGACGATTAATTCTAGTTTGGAAGGAACGTAAGTAATAGCTGTGCATTTAAATTATTTGAGCTTACGATTATTACTTATTAAAATTATAAACAAAAAGTAATGCAGCAATGCAAGTTACAATTATTTTAATTTTGATCGTAAGTAATGAATTTTAAATTTAAAATAGATGTAACCAGGTGTATTTAACTTTTATTTTTTGAAAGGGTAAAGGTTACTTAACATACGAATTAATCGTGAGTAAAGTACTTTAAATTTAAAAATTACAATCAAGGTTACGCCTATTTTAACAATCCAATTGGTTTAGACGTGAGCTACGGTTATTCAATAAATAGTTTAACAATCAAATTTAAATAGGCGTACGTAAGCTATGATAGATAGATAAGTGTGAAATTTAAAAATTTATAATTAATTTTACTAATTGACTACTTCAATTTAATACAATTATTTTTTGTGTAAAAAAGATATTTACCGAGCTCCATTAAATAAAAAGAAACATAAGATAGCTGAGGTAAAAATTAGTTGATCAAAATTAAATAAAATTTAATACATTTTTTTATCGTTGCACACGAATAGTAGATAAATTTTACAAATAAATTCACATCAACATGCGATGAGTATCACACAACAAAAATTAGAGCAAAAAAAAAAAAAGAGCAAAAATCCAAGAAGAAAATTTTGAGCAAGATGAGAGTGAAAGATTTACATTTTTCAAAAGGCGAGTTCGAGATTATTCATCAAGAAATTAGAGCAAATAATTTTCAATTTCGATTGGTACGTTTTGTATTGTCTATTTTTTATGAAATTAGTTACGTAAATTTTTATCGTTTACGATTAGATTGCGTATTTAATGTTGACTTGTGTTTCAAAGATAGATGAAAGTGAAAGATTTACATTTTTAGAAAAGAGACTTTGAGATTATTCATTGAGAAATTAGAACAAATAATTTTCAATTTCGAAATGCTTACGATTATTAAAATATAATAGATCAGATTATTAAAATAGTTGCAACAAACAATCATGGTTGCAAACCTACCATTAATGTGTGTATGTTTTTGTTGCAAGCCTGCGATTAAGCCATCAAATTAATATTTGTTGTAAGTCTATGATTAATGATTGTTGCAAACCTACAATTCTAGATTTAAAATTGTCTAGATTTTTTTTTTTTTTTTGCAACCTACGATTCTAAATTTAAAACTGTCTAGATTAATTTAAAAATTAATCATATGATACAATGAATTATATACAATAGTTCCAAGCTTGCGATTAATTTCTCGCAAGACTACTATTGACTACAATTAATTTCTAAAATTAATCTTAGACTAAGATTAATTATATACAATAGTCGTAAGACTACCATTAAAATTAATTGTAAGGCTACAATTATTTATATAAACTAGTTGTAGGCCTACAATTAAGCCCCACTAATTGTGAAACCAATTTGAGAAGATGAAGACGCCTCCGACGGTGCTCCCGATCCTTGCTCCATCTCCGGTGCTACATTCTATGTTTTATTTAAATTAAATTAATCGTAGGTTTCTTTTAAATTAATGGTATTTTAAATAAAAATCATCGTTGGCTTCTTTTAAATTAGCATAATCCCTGAAACAACCTATACATATTATAGTATAAATCAATCGTAAGTCTACCATTGCTTAATATTCACACAAAATCTCAATTTCACTAAGCATACCATATACGATCATTTATCAAACATAGGCTTACAATTAATGAATTTAACTAAATATACTTAGTCATTAAACGCAAGTTTCTTTTCATATAAGTCACGGAAGCTTTAAAAAAAATCAACCCTAATAATTATATTCATGTTTGGCAGTTGAAATCGGTAGTCCCAATTTACTCCCTTTATTTCATTAGAAGTACAGAGTGTCATACATATTTCACAATAAAGTGAAATTTTGTGGGCCAATACAAGGGTTTTTAATAAAATATAACTACAGATTACCCACAAAACTCCAATGTTTAAAAATTTATCCAACTACCCAAATTTTAAATTAAAATGACCTATATAATTTTTTTTCCCCCTTTCTCTTGAATCGAAAGTGCAAAGACAATAATTGTTTACTGTTTTAGTGTCTTCAAACTATATTTGAAAAATAAATAAATACAAAATGGTACGGTTTTGGAAATTAATTGCTTCTGGGATCAACATTACAAAGTGCAAAAATTTCCATTCATTATCAATTAAGGACCGAAAGATAGATTATTTATCCATCTATAATGTGAAAAATCAAAATTGGGAGTTTTTATTTGCATTATTGAGTTTACTCTTTACACTTTACTTGCTCAATACACTCCTAATTTTACTCTTTGCACCACACACATTTATACCAGCATCTACTAGTTTATTTTCGATTAATACACTTATACCAGCATCTACTAGTTTATTGAAGTTCATGAATAATGATTTTTAATATGTTTAATAAATGATTTTTAATTTTTTTTTTAATTTTGAATTTGTGGTGCATTAAGTAATTTTAGTGGTATAAACAAGTAATAAAAGAGTATTGAAGTAACTTTACAGTTAGTTTATTTTTCATTTATTTCTTTTTTGATACAAAGAGTAAAATTAGTAGTGCAAATAGTTACTCCCATGAAAATTATCAATCTATGACTCCAAAAATAGTGTTTCTCCCTTTTTAGTTATTTTTATATTATTTTTAACAAAAAGAATATTTATTAAATGTAATGATCAGTTTATCAAAAATCATAAAAAAATTTAAAAATTGAAATACTTTATTTTTAAATTGTAGATTTGTAGTTTTCATATTTCAGATACTAGATTTATAGGTTTCAATTCTAGGGACTTAATTTAATTTATAATTTATCATTTTAGTTCTAAATTGACAATTTTTATTTTTCTTCTTTTTAGAAAAAATAATAGATTTTACTTTTTACACCAGGCACTCGTTTATTGTCATGCATCTCTCGTATACTCACCTTAAAAATATCAATTTAAACAAATATAATTAAAGAAAAAAAAATTATGTGAGAGAAACGGGTCTCCCTTCTTCCTCCTTTACCGACAACTTCAACCAAGACCATCCCTGATTCGATAAAAACTGTCAATCTTGACTCCACTTCATAATGTGGTGGCATCAGGTGAATTGGAAAAAAAAAACATCGAACTTAGATTTTTTTGAACCTATGCTCCATTTTTAGGAGTGAAAAAAATCGAACATGATTAATAGATTCGAAAATTATTTTTTGAAAATGAGCTTGAAGAAAGTCGGTTTAAATAATTTTTGGAACATGAACAACTTTGTTCGGAAAATAATATTCAAACTCTTGGGAAGGGCTTCAAAGTATGGGTGGAAGACAGAGACTCGGAATGATCCAAGAACTATGGCCCATATTATTCGGCCCATTTGGAATCATACCATACATATTCATATACATCGCATATTCAGCATGAGATTATATTTAGGAAATATCTATGTTTTTTAATAATTTTAAAATATTAGTATTCAATCAAATAATATTAGAATATGGAGAGATAAATAAACCTATGAAGGATCATTGTGGGATGACATCATGGTCAGGGACGGAGTTTGAATTTTTAGTTAGGGGGAGTGAAATTTTTTGTATCCCAAATTATAAAAAATGAATATACATACATACATACATGAGATTAAAAACTAATTTTTTCAAAAAATTATTTGGACCCCCCCCCCCCCCCAACAAAACTCTGCTAATGGTTGAGTCATCATAACTTACTGATTTTGTGAGTGAGTTTGTAATTCATAATTAGTCGTGGTGGTTTGAATTTCAACAACACTTTCTATATTGTGTTTATAGGTAATAGTTGCATGTGTCGAGATATTATTGTGTTTATAGATAATGGTTGCATGTACCTCCATTAGAATAGTATAAAAAATAGATGAACAAAAAAAAATGGAGAAAGTAAACCAGAGAATGCCCATTTGCAGCAAGGTTTGTTTTTCTCATTGCAATATGCCATTTCTCACGCCATAGTGTCGTGTGTCATTATGGAGCATTTTTTTAAATTTATTTTGATTCATTGAAATAATTATATTTGTAGTGGGGTTGACAATTTGTGTTATCGTATCATATTTCGTGTCGTGGACACGAAATGATCAAATATAAACACGACATAATAAAAATATGTCCACATGAACACGGTCACGTTAATTTTGTCATAACACTAACACGATACGAACGTGATAGAACGTGATATATTGTCGTGCTGAAATGACACGATAACTACACGACATGACAATAATTAAAAAAAAATAGAATAATAAATATAATTCAATAAACAATTCATTAGAAAATATAGAAACAAAGAAAAATTGGAATAACAAATGTATATTTTTTAGTGTAACATGTTATTAGGTTCTTATCGTATTAGCATGTTAACGGGTTTTTATCGGGTTGGTAGGTTATCGTGTTGTTATTGGCTTAGCAGGTAACCTATTAATTTTTATTGTATTTAGTAAATTGACACGAAACACGACACGATAATTCCATATCATTATTATATCGACACAATAACGACACGAACACGATAAGATCAAACACTAACCCGTTATTTTCATATCGTGTCAAAAATTATCACGGGTGTGTTATAGTTTGTTACAATTAAAATATGCTTTATATATATAATCCCATGTAAGCTTGTAGATAAACTTATAAATAGTTTAGTAAAGAGTCAATCGACAATTTATTATATATAATAAGGCATATTTAATATACAATGTATACAAATTATTACTATATTTAGTATAAATTTGAACGAGAATGAGTACTAATTAAACATTGATCTGCACAATTAAGATGACTACTAAATTCCTATTTTTCTATCAAACTGAATGTCGCCTATTAATTTGTACTGTGTGTGTATATATATATATATAATAAAACACATTTAAGTATGTATAATTTCATTCTTAAATGCAATTTTTAACATAAAATTGAGATAAAATGAAACTATCAAAGTTATAAAAAAAAATTCAATAATTTGGGAGACCAAGATAAAGAATTTTGTGAGACCGTCTTGATGATTAAAATCCATATCCGACCCATATTTATTCGGATGAGAGTCCTCTATGATAAACATTGTTACATCCTCTATTCAACTATATATAAATTTTTTCTTCAATTTTAATTTAACTTTATATTTATTAATTGAGGTTCATTTTACCCAATTAATAGTTATTATAATTTATTATTATTTAATTTTTCAAATAGTCAATTAAGAATTAAAAATCAAAAATTAAATAGTAAAAAATTACAATAAACTCTAACTTGGTAGAATGGACTCTACTTAACAAGCGTAATTAAAATTAAATTTAAGCACCAAAAAATTAACATCAAAGAAAAAAAAAACTAAAAAATTATCATCCAATATTCATTAGTATATTTATAATTTTATTGACATTCATTGTCTTTGAATTCGAATCTTACCTCCTCTTTTTTTTTTATCCATAAGATACCTTCCCACAAAACTTCATCCACTACTTATGCAACCATAATAAAAAAGAAGGCAAAAAAAAAAAAAAAAAAAACAACAACAAAAAACAAAAAAGAAATGGCTGGCCTTATTATAGTAGCTGTTGATATAAAATAATTTTGTGTCCCATTGAGCAAATAAATTGTGTGCAAGTTGATAAATGTCGGATAGATGCGTGACTATGGGCGGTAGTTGAAATAACATCACTACATATCATATATATTTTTTGACAAGATATCATATCATATATATAAATGTGCACATGGACACTTTTTTAGTTACATGATTTTGTGATTGTACTTCCTAGCATGTAGTAGTTTTCAGTAATTACTATATATATCCCACAAAAAATAAGAAAACAAATATCAAAACAAAAATATGATGATATAGCCTATCAAAATTTCACAAAAACTGAAATTTTAAACTGCATAGTGGCTACTTGTAATTATAATATATAATTATAGAGTAACAATTATATCATATTTGCAAATCCCATAATGTATAAGAGATTTGAACTTCACATACGTATAATAGTTTGCAAACTCTATATGAGTGGAAAATTGCATTAGGCAATTCTTGTGCGGCTAACTTGAGCTCTGGTTACCTTTTAGTGAAAATTTATCAATTTACATTAATCAGTTCTCTAATAATTAAATAAATAAAATTATATATGTGTGTGTATTTATATATATATTGATGATGATAATAACTTACATCCATTACCTAATGGTACATTTTGAGTCAACCATGTCTAATGGCCTTGTGTGACCGGCTCAACTTATAAGGTGTTACGACTGAAAATCAAACCGAATAGTTTGATACTAGATTCATATCCGTTCATTAAAAGCTCGTTTGAGTTCAATTTGATAAGTATATCAAACAAACTCAAACATAAATTTTAAATCTCGATGTCATTTCAAATAAATTTGACCATATACATATTTAATTATTCTGATTAGCTCGACTCGTTTACAAGCTAAGGCGGAGGTTGAATTCAAAGTTCGCACATTTTGGTCTCAAATACTCCTACTCCACCGGTAGGTGCCAACCGACTTTTTTCTTTGGACGGGGAAAGTGGAGATAGAGAACCCAAGCTCATTTTATTTTGCACCATTTATTTTAGGTTTCTCGTTAATAATGGACCCATTGCATTTAATTATTAATAGGGATGGTTGTGACATTTCAAAATAATAATGCTAACAATAATAATTGCTTATATAATTTGGTTGTCAAAATAGACTAATTCAGCCACATATACTCGTAGATACAGAGAATAGTGAATATTGTCAATATTTTAATTTGTAAATTAAAGTGCGTACATTAAGTAATTTTAACAACTCGAATGGTCATTTTCATATTACTTCAATACGATTGCCAAGTTATTTAAATTATAGATTATATATGATTTTAGAATATATCTCATATTCAATTTAGTTTTTGGACAAACATATTCATTGCTAATTGATTTATATATTGCTATTGCCTGAGTGGTTCATCATGCGGGTCCAAAACGTGAGAATCAATCAGAATTTTGCTTCATTTTCAGTAATATATATTTATTCATTTATATGTTTATTTGCAATTTAAGTATTATTATAACTAAGAAAGTGGAACGAGACAAATAGAGAAATTAAATTTTTATGTTTGTTTCGAAGGGACAAATAGATGTTTGTTTCTCTTCCACTTCAAATCTCAGAAGGTGGGGGGAACCTATGTCATAATTTGACATAATATTAATGATCGTGAATATTTTAGCATAACGGTAGATCTATATTCTTTTTTTTAAGGAGTAGGTATATGCACTTTTACAAATTAATTAAGTAAATGATATAATTAATGCTTCAAATATATGTTGTTGCTTTCGTACTATATTAATGTTTATAGTTTTTAAAATACAAACAACAAGAACAATATGTTTTATAATTACACACATCCAAATTAGCCAAATTAGATCTAATAGTAATAGATAATGTACAACAACAATAACACACACACACACACACATTATAGTATAATAAATAAACATTGTCCTTGTAGAAATATTTTTATTTTCCATGATCGATTGAAATTTAATCAAACATGAAATTTTGAAAATAAAGCATCAGATTATTTACCAAAACAAATTAAACAAGTCCTTATTACTTTCTGTTTTTGTGATAAATTAAAACCATTCTAGAATCTTGCTGAAACAAAAACCTTTGGAGAATCCGTCAATAATAAATGGTAGGGGCACACTTGTGTGAGACCGTCTAACGGGTCTCTTATGTTAGACGGATTTCAACCCGGATGTAACACCCACCCCAATAAAATAAACGTAAAATATAAAGTAATGTAAAAATGTGGGTGAGGAGTCATATCTTTGCAAAATATAAGAATGTACTTTTCCATTAAAAAGTACTAAACATTAAAAATTTAGGTTAACATGTGGTGCATTTAAAGTGATCGATAATTATAAAAGTATAATTCACTAAAGAGTGTAAAGAAATTATTACTTTCTTTGTAGAAATATTCTAAGAATATCCATATAAATTTGAATTCAAACTTATGACATCAAAGTAGCAAAATATAATAAAATAAACTCTTGCCCTCCTCACAGGTCGTCATCTATGTATACACTTTTCATGACTTGTCAGAGCTTTACTCATTCATGCATCGATGCACCACACATTATCACTTTTACCTACAATGCATGAACTACATGAGCTAAAGCTCAGTAAGCAGAAATCATGCTCATGCATGTCTAGTGACACTCACAATGCTTATGCCATATGCAACACCATAGATGTTAAATGCTCGTGATTAAAGCCTTTTCATCAATCTCAAAAGCATTTTCATCGTTTAGGAACTTGGCTCCCTTCACCAGACACCAACATGAGTCATGAGCTCATAATATAATCAATATCAATTGACCAAAATGTGATTAGTGCACTCATGTGGCTCATCCTTCTTGGACCCCAAGGGACACGCCCCCTGCCTGTTCCCTTTGATCACACATGAAAATCATCCCACATCAGCCACTCATCATCTCAAAGGTGCAGTCAAAGTGGACCATCCTCCCTGGACCCCAATGAACACGCTGATAAGTCCATTTATTTCATATTTTTATGGGCATTTTGTTCATTATAAATGTCATTTTTAGTGTGTTTTGAGTAAAAAAGAGTTAGGATGAGTTCAAAGGGCATTTCAGAGGTTGAGTTTGGCGAAAGGAGCATTTTATGCCTAATTATTCATGATCATCTCATCGCTTACATTGTATTCAGAGGCACAGGGAACTTCTTCAGCATCCATCCTACATTCGGGAGGCATGATGGACATATCAGATATGGATGGAGCTGACCAGGTGATATCGTGCTCCACATTGCTCATACAGACTAGACAACAGGCCAGAATGGGCATTCGCGGAAAACTTGGGATTTAGTTGAAGGAGATAGACGTGGAGGACAGCTGCATTTCCGAAGAAGACTTGGTGATAAGCTGGACTCCTAAGAGGCGCTGCAACGAAGAGATAAGCTCAATCCCTAAAAAATAGGGATTTGGTCAAACTAAAGCTTATCCAGACAGATCAGGGTGGGCACGCCGAGTCCGACAATCTAATGAAGACCCCCACTTGTGGGGGAAACTCAAATTAAAAAAGGTAACTATTTAAGCTACTTCATTATCTAGAAACATAAGCTTTGGAAGTCAGAAACACTGCTACAATTTCTATTTTCTGCATTTACTTTTTTGTACGCTGCATTGCAGCAAGAAACAAATCCAGTAGGCCTTAAGCCTTTGGACGTAGGATTATGTTTATAAACTCAACGTTGGTGTTGAGTCTTTTTGCCAATTAATTCAGTAAGTTTTCTTTATAATTATGCTTTTCCTTTCTGTTATTTTAATTATGTCTAGCATGCTTGGCTAGACCCTTTTACTCTGGTGTTTGAACAACGAAAATGATTTTAGTATAAATCTGGACTCGTGAGGCCAAAATGGGCATAGTAAATGATAGGTTTCCGTTGATTCTTGAGCCTTGTTCCACGTGAGTGTGTGTCTGAAATTTCCAATATGGTTGATCACTCGTTAGGTAGAGAGGGCACACCACTATTAATTGAATTGGTGAATCATGACTGTGCGTTGGTTTATATAGTAATAAGGGAATCAATGGGTTATTATGGGCACATGAGGAATCGGTAAACACAATAAACTTGGATTCATCTAGGGCACACTGGTGTGTATTTACTTACATCTTTTAGAGGAATCTGGAGGTGGGTGATAGGTTAGGGGTTTACTTGACGATGAATTGCTTTTAAACCTAAAATGAAAGGATGAATAAGGAGACGCAGTGAGGAATCCGGTCTCCATAACTAGGTGATTTATCATGTATAAAAATCGGTGTGCCCATGATTGAGTTGATTTATATTTAAACCAAATTCAAGTTCAAATGCCAGAACCTTTGTTATTTGATATCTTCCTTACTTTATTTTTGCAAATTTAATTCAGTATAGTGACAACATCAAAACCCCTTTTTTGTGACTAGTTACTAGAATGTGAAATCACAACAGCTCTCTGTGGGATTGACCCCGTACTCATTAGCTGGCTACGCTCGCTGTGGGTACATGAGCATTATAAATTATTTTTGGAGCACGAAACGACCGCCCATCACACGCCCCCTACTTGTTCCCTTTGATCCCACATGGAAGTCATCCCACTCGAGGCACAAGTATACAACACATCACAGCACGAGCTGGTGGTGACCAATCCAAACAAAATATTTTCTCTCTTTGAAAAAAACCATTTCATGCATGCAACCTCGATAATATCTACATGACGTGCATGAATATGCTCATGCTCATGTACAAGATATTCAATGCAACATAATACAATATCACAAGTATATCACATCACACAATCATACAATATAACATAATAATAAATAATAATCACATATAATCAAATAATAATATGTTCATGCATTGTAGTTGCAAATGAATTTCTACTTACCTCATGTCCAGAGCTTACAATATTTAGAATCTTAATGTGTATGCTTTCTCAAGAGAGTCTAATTGAGATACAACATAAATTAAATTGTAATTAATACATCTTAATTACAATTCACTAATTATCGTGAAATCTAACTTTAATAGCAAATATTGTAATATTATAGCATATAATTCTATTACGATAACAACTTGGTACCTTTTCACTAAACTCATGGAATTAGTTCTACGCTGAACTACTTTAATTAATTATCAATCTAATATTTTGTCATTAACTGAACCTCATTTCTAAATTAAAGAAAAATAGAAAACTAATCATTTATAGTTCACTTATACTATTATAATTTCATAAAAATGAGGCTAGTCTAATTACTTGGGACATTAACATGCATTTTATCGATAAATTATTCATTCCAAGATTTAATCCATTTTAATTATTATTAATAATCCAACCACTTAATTAGGACCACTAAATTCTTTTATACTAATCTATGTTTAATTAAATAAACTTGCTAATCTTAATACTTTATATTGTTTGTACACACATAGAATATATTTATACAACAATAATAGTTATTCGTTTATTTATATTGCTAACATGGATAACTTTATCGAATAATCAACAGACTCACACTAATTAAATTTAAGGGTTAAGGGCCAAATAGGCCCCTGGACTTATTGTGGGAGAACAGATAGCCCCATGAACTATTTTTTATCTCGATTGAGCCCCTAAACTTTTATTGAGGGCTCAATCAAGCCCCTCCGTCACACCCCTCACTAACGTCCGTTTGGATTGATTCAAAACGACGTCGTTTTGATTCTGCCCTTAAAAAAATTATTATTTTTTTAATCTCTCTCTCTCTCTCTCTCTCTCTCTCTCTCTCTCTTCTATGCGCTGTGGAACGTGACCTGGCTGACGGCGTCATTGCAGACCAATTCGGAGCCCATCATCAGCTCCCGCGAACCAGCGTCGCGTCGAAGTCAGAGAAGTTGAACTGCCAGACGCCGAGGCCGAGGAGGTTTCCGTCGGCGTCGGAGAGGGTGATGCCGAGCTGGATGAGGCTGAGGGCGTCGACGTTGGACTTGAGGAGGTGGTAGTGGTCGGCGGGGGAGTGACGACGGCGAGCGGCGGTGGCTTGAAGATCACGCGCGGGGAACTCGGTGTCCATGGAGATGAAGGGGTAGCGGTCAATGAGATCGGAGATGAGGGATAATTCGGATTTGAGGTTGTCAGACCAGACTTCTCGGATCTTTATAGCTCCGTTAAGATCGTCCGTCACCATGAATTTTGCAGATCGATTGAAGATGGGAAACTTGAAATTCAAAATTCAGAAATTGAAGCAATTGGTAGTGGTAGAATCACTGATTGTGGTAGGTGATGAAGATGTTCATTTTATACATACGAAGAGAGAGATATGAGAGAGAGAGAGAAAGAAAAATTTTAAAAAAAATTATTTTTTTAAAGGCAAAATCAAAACGACGTCGTTTTGAATCAACCATAACGGACGTTAGTGAGGGATGTGACGGAGGGGCTTGATTGAGCCCTCAATAAAAATTCAGGGGCTCAATCAAGACAAAAAATAGTTCATGGGGCTATCTGTTCTCCCCCAATAAGTCCAGGAGCCTATTTGGCCCTTAACCCTAAATTTAATTATCATGCACCTTTATCAGTTACTCTTTAATTAAAAAGAATCTGTAAAATCAAATATCCAAATAAACATATACACATATATATATATATATATATTTACACGCATAATTTCTATTAATCTTTAATTATAATTTCTATGGAATAAATTAATTTCTTTGACATTGAAACAGAATCAGAACACTAACCTGAATATATATTCCTCTCGTTTCCCCCTTCTTTTTCTAATTTTCATTTCATTTTTTTCTAGGATATATATGTACATATATATATATCTATATATATGTATATATATATATAAGTTATGCCTTACTATCTTAACATTATTATTAATAATATTAATATTTAGTACACTAAGTAGCATTTGCCATCCATCCTAACTGCGTGGAGAACATGCAAAATAATTAAACTAATAGAATGTATAAGAAATCTCATCTCTTTATTAATTCTTAGCATGATATATATATATATATAATATTAATTAAACTAGAACATATTTATATACATTCACACACGTGTATTGATTATATATATATATATATGTGTGTGTATAAAATTTATATGAGTCCTATACCTATCACACTTCAAAAAAGGCCACATGTAAGTTTAAAAATATAAGTTGCAATATTTATATACTTATTTAAGTTAATACTTCTAGAAATACAGATTGAACACTTATTTTTTTCTAAGAAATTTCTATTCAACACTTATCTTTTCTTATTTAATGCACGTGTGCATGCATACATTTTGTGTGTATAAAATTTTTATGTATACTAAGATACTACACACATATTATACTATATATATTATATAAATCGATCTTCTTTTGGGTTGATTAAACTTTACATCTAGAAGTCATTAATATATTTATCAAATAAACAAATAGACAAATTGGCATGTAAATAAGCACATAATACTTATATAAAAAAAATCAAAATAACCATTGAATGGTGAGAGACCCATGTATTACACCGGATCCGTGGATCCGAGTTAAATAAAATATATAATTAAAAAATAAAATGACTCGGGTATCACTAGGTATAAAATAAAATCTCACTATGTGTGAAGTATTAACTGCGAAGTGAAATATCATATTATACTCCACTTCCGAGTTAATAATACTTCACATGACAATTAATACTTCACCAAATATATATATCTAATGATACTTCACTTAATAATTAATGATATTTTGTCAAATTTATATGTAATGATAATTCACTTTATAGTTAATTATACTTCATTTCATAGTTAATGATACTTCACCAGATATATATCTAATAATACTTCACTTAAAAGTGAATGATATTTCGCCAAATTTATATTTAATGATACTTCACTTCAGAGTTAATGACATTTTACCAGATATATATCTAATGATACTTCACTTAATAGTTAATGATATTTTGCCAAATTTATATCTAATGATACTTCACTTCATAGTTAATGATACTTCACTTCACAGTTAGTGATACTTTACTTTATACTTAGTGATACCCGAGTGGCCGCGCGTGGAACCCACGTGCCTGACTATTTTTGTGGGTTTGGACGGGTTTGGATCCTATTTGACTCGTCTAACGCAAGAGACCTGTTAAACGATCTCATATAAGATTTTGTTTAAACGATAATGTTGTTAAGCCATCTTCAAAAATCACTATAAAAAAAATGATTTTTAGAGACAATATTATTAGAGACAATAAATGTAGTCACTTATAATATACTTAAGTAACGACATGCTGTCTCTAATTACCAAAAGTCATCTCTAATAATATTTTTATGATGACATTGTTGTTGCTTAAAAATATTTTTCGCAACATGTCATCTCTCAAATAGAGTGTTCCTAAAAGTTTGTTTCAAATAAATTAAAAATCATTTTAAGTGACAATAATGTTGTCACAAAAATGGCATTAGAGATGGCATGTAGTAATTAGAGACTACATGTCGTTACTTAAATTTATTATAAGTGACGACATTTGTCATTTATAATAATATTGTCTCTAAAGATCAAGTTTTTTTGTAGTGCATTAAGCTAAGACAAAATTAAAATTATGAGCCCTTCCATAAAAAAATCGCAAAAAGATTAGTTTTAATTAGTTGTTGCAGGAAAAGTTATTTGTTGTTGATTACAATGACACGCCATATATAACATCGAGCCATAAATAAGATTCTAAAAGAAAATTATTGTTTAATTATACAATTTTAGAAGTCGATTTCATGCCACCTAATCTACCAAAACCCAGCAATCTTAACTTGATAAGATACAGCAAAGTTAATACGTTTGGGCAATCATATTTTTTCATATCTACTTAAAAAATTATTCATTCGTCATATTTAATTATATTTTGTCTTCGTCTTAGGTATTTCTTGTTAGGAAACAATAAACGCCATTTTCATTCTATTTTTTTAATAATTTAATTATGAATATAAGTTCAAAATAAAATTTGACTTGTCAATTGGGTGTAAATGTCATATACTATCAATAAACTACAAAAAATGCTTGAATTATGAATTTGCTAAGTAAAACAATTCCCGGCTAACACTTTCATGCACCAGTTGTAAATAAAGACTTATTTAAGACGGATATGGTCAAACCGCGGGTTAACCCACAAAAAAAAAATGGTAAAATCAGTATTAACTGTAATACTAAAAAGTATCACTCAAAATTTGAAAACTATTATCTGCATTATTAAAAACTGACAGGTGCGTGAGCGCCATGCGCCTATCGCACATAGTCTTAAGTAAGACCTTGTGCACGGAAGTCCTTCTCAATATCCCCCATCTAAATTTAAGTCCATAATTGCTGACGGGACTGATAGAATCCAACTTATACATACAACAGTGAAAATGAAAATCAATCGAACAATGAAAATGAGTTTCAAATCCAAAATATTAGCATTTTGAGTTCTTCATTCTTCTCCATTTTCTCCATGATTTAATTTCTTATCAATTTTGATTTAAATAGCTAAAAATATTCAATTATAAACATAAATAAATTGTGTAAATTAAATTAAGCACAATTTCTCAAAACGTGCTATTTTACTGTAAGATACCATAAAATTTGCACATATTTAAGTTAACTTTTTAAATTAATTTGTCTTATAATTATTACGTTATTCCTTTTATTTTAATTTTTATCGACTTTTTACCTACATGAAAAATAAGTAGAGACAAAAGGTCAAAATATATACACACTCAAACTACACGAGGTAAAAGTGAGAAAGAAAGAAAGCAACTAATTAGCAAACATGCGGAACAAAGTAGAAAAAATAAAATAAAAAACAAAGTGTGATGATTTAGAAAATATAAGTTTGATAAAAAAAAAAGATTTAAATAGTCAAAATCATATGTTATAAATTGATGACAATAAAGAAATTTGAGAAACAAGAACATTAGATTTAACGTGGAATAATCATAGACCGAAAAAATCACAAGCATGTGACATAACAATCACTAATTAAAGTAATTTACAACATGCGAGAATTCAGAGCATCAACCAACCTCAGGTGCAAAAAATATTTAAATATATAGGTTGTTTATCAAGACCTCAAACCTTTCGAGCCATATAGAGGTTGCAAATAAGTAACACATCGAACCTTTTGGGTCCAAACCAAATAATTGGGATCACAAAATCTATAACATTATCAACCCAAAATATGCAAGATGCAAATATTTGAGTATATCTTACTTTAGGTGATTGACTAATTAGATTGATGTGCCATGCACATAATTTGATGGATTCAATAATTTTAAATTTGTTAGATCGTGTAATTCTTCAAATACTGAATCACATGCATTGTGTCAATCTCATTTATTTAATCTATCGCCCGAACTCCTCAAGTAAAACACTCCCTAAATGTAAGAATAAAATTTTCTAACATATTCCAAACATTATTTTATGTTCAAAAGTATACTAGATCTTCAACCTATCGCAATTGTTTTGTTTAGGCTACGAATGTGAGACTTGCCTAAAAGCATTAATTTTTTTTACTTTTATGCACGTAGTGAAATACAATGATAAAAAATATAAAAAGTGAAACAACTTTCATCATCTTTAATTTAAAAGAATATATAACACACTTGTGAGCAGATTATTTTATCTTTTGTGAGTAAATATTAATTTATTTTGAGTTGGCCACCAGACTATAACTTAAACCTCACTTTTTAAATACTTACTTCCAATATTTATATTAGGCCAATTGGATTTGGTAACTTCAAAATTACAATCTTGTTCGCTTTGATTTAATTGGCAAGTCAACGAATCTGACTTCATTAATCTCAATTTCACCAAATATGTTAGGTGAATATATATCATACTCCTCTGTATCAAATTTATTATCGCTTTAAAAAACTTCACATAATTAAAATGTAATAAATTTGACATACATACCCCCTCCCCCTCCCCCCCCCTTTTCTCTACACATATCAAATGCACGACTAAAATTGAGAGAAAATGTGTATATGAAAATAAGTAAAATGATACTTGCATGATTTGTTACAAGCTAAAAATTCTACAACAATTAATCTGTAGATGGAATAGTAGCAGCTGATTATAATAATATTCAATTTCGAATGGAAAAAAAGGGAAAATGGTTTTCCATTATAAATTTTATTTTTATAAAGGACTATAGTAACAATATACATGGTGAGAGATCATTGTTCAATTTCTCCTCTACCAACTAATTAAAAAGGAAAAAGAAAAAGAAAAAGAAAAGGCAAACTATAAAATGTGATTTCAAGGTAAAGAAAATTATAGTAAATGATTTTTTTTTTTTGAGAAAAAAGTTAATAATGTTTTAATAAAGCGAAACATGAAATATACAAATTTTTACGCAAAGAGTGAATTATGCATGATATCAGATTACAAATGACCAAACAAATATTATACACAATAAATTATATAATGAGTATTAGACACGTCATTATTTGGTAATAATTGGGAACTTTTTTTATAAGCGTCAAATTTTCCATCGTTTCCAATCAAATTGTTTTCCAAAGATGGACAACTAATCACTAAGTTATAATCAGTGACATAGTGACTTGATTGAAATTTTCAACTAATACTCCCTAGTAATCCTTCATGATAGGTACGATGGAATAGAATGAAAATATTAGAATCACAATTTCTACGTTCATTTTCAGTCAGATAGACGGTAGAATTTTCTAGTAGAAATAATCATTCTCGAATGATCCTCATTACCAAGAATATGGGATTAGCCATACGCCTACCCCCGTGGTATTATGTATTCCCGATTATCAAAATTCATCAATCATTTTTAAAAATTAATACGAAAAAAATTTGAAAAAATTTCAAAATTATTTGACGATAAATGATATAAAATATTTCAATTTGAGAAATTTATGATTTTTTTTTTAAAAAAACTTATTAATAATTTATTAATGACTCATAAATTTTGTAATATTTAACAAGAGTACTAATTATATTATGGGAAATATATTGCATAAAATATATAAAATCACTAATCATTAATGAAACACTTAATAGAATGATACTCATTTTTTCACAAATGTTAATGAAGTAAAATCGCATGATATTCAATAATATGTTTTTAAAATACAATAGTATCTCTTGAAGGAAGAGTAATTTGTTATTTAATTAGAAATGAATAAGTCAATTCGTGTATTTTATTTACTAACCACATATTGTTATAATAACATCAATTCATAAATGTAAATATCATCCGTATCTTATTACTTGTGATACCAACTAAAAGAATGCCAATAATAATTTCATTCCATTCTCATCATCATTCAATTACACAATTCGTAAGACACGGTAGAATTTGAATTCATACACAATTAAACTTTAACAAAATTAGAAATTAAATATGCCATAAAATATGAGTTTGGATCTGAATTTTAATCATTCTTATAAATTTTAATTTAATCTGCAAGATGGGTTTTGTTAAAAAAAAATATATGGTTTGTCACCATTGAGTTGAAAATAATAATTAATTACTCGATCAACTTAGGCTTTTGATTTGTAATCTTTTGATAGGTCGGCATCTTTTTCTTGTTTGTTTTATGAGAAACACTTCCATACATCTGTTGTAAATAGTGCTATTTAAGATAGGTCGGATCAATCTGTTCTTTGACTCGGTCAACACGGTCAAGCCCATCCTTTGACCAAGATAAAAATAAAAAAATAGACAGGTGCTGGGCCCCACGCGCCGTGCGTGGGCTTGCGTGGCCCCATGCGCCGTCTGAAATAGTGCTATTTGCGGCATTGTTGCATGGAATACCAACTCTTATTTTATTTATATGATGTTGTTGGCTCATGTGAACCCAATGACTATATTATAAGTGCTTTAAAAAAATAAAAATCGTGATGATCTATCATGCAAAAGTTATTTGGTGTTAAAAGTTTTTTCCGATCCAAAACGTGTTATCACTGTCACCTTTTGTTTTTCTTCTAATTATGATAAAGAAAATATCGATAATAATCGATTAATTGTATTTAATATATATATATATATATATATATTACAATATTATATAAAACTTACAATTGCAATTGGGACCTTATACGTATTACATATTTTTTTGCAATTAAATTTCGGTGATAAGTGATATTTTCTATAATATTTAAATAGAACAAGCGTGCCCCCACGCGCGCATATATATGTGATGGAGGGATTAGGTAAAAACTAATGTGGGAATTACAATTACATTTCACATCACACAATTTTAAAAAATTAAAGGTGTAGATTTAATTAAAAGAGCGGTGACAATTCTATAATATTTGAAAAGTTTTTCGGGTAAGAACATTAACATAATTCGATAATTCTTATTAAAATCACGAAGTATTTGATAATAGATCGTCATGCTAATGGGCATTATCATCATGCTAACGAACTATTATCGTTATGTTAATTAAAGTTTTCTAATATTGTTAGCGAAAATATATATTCTAAAAAATAATTATAAATCTAATTTGATTTAATAAACCCTAATTTAATGGAAGAAACCCTAATTGGATGAAATAAACATTGATTGGATGTAATAATCCATAAATGTATCGGAACAATTCATAACAATAATATATATGTACTACGTTAATGTTATGATTTTGCTTCGTCAGCATTGTAAATACACTATGTTAGCATACGAGAATACTTTGTAAACATAGGTTATAAACTGATAGCTGTGTATTTTACATAACTTTTTGATATGAATTGATGCTATTTATTATGTTGAGTTGTGTATTTTATATAGCTTTTGTGCTTATTTTATTATCATTTGGAGTTTTTGATGTGTTTGCTAGTTTTGTAGTAAGTGTTACGTTTTCATTGCATATTTGAAGCAAAACCAATGAATATGGACAAGAGGAGTTAAATGGGTGTTTAATTAGGTTATTGGGCTTAATTAAATACTTAATTAAAGCCTATTGGATTAGATTAAATAATCAAAACTCGAAGCCCAGTGCGAAAAGGGGTGGGTCGACCCGAAAAGTGCCGATCGACCCAACCCAGTGCAATTTGTGAAGGGATGGGTCAACTCGACCCAATTCACCTGGGTCAACCCTATACAAATACAGGGCTCTGGGTCGACCCACGTGGCTCGGTCGACCTACACTTATGGGTCCGCGAGAATGTAATTTTTTCTCTCCAATTCAGAATTTTTAACTTAGATATAAAAGCTCTCATTTTGATACACGCAAAAAGAAAGAAAGAGAACGCCCAATATACGAGGGAACACGTCTACATGAGAGAAAAGACAAAGAATTGCCCTCTACTCAAGAAAGATGACGAGGTTGCTAGAGATGAAGTGCTACTGCAGAGAAGACAAGATTACTGGATTACATACTGTTTTTCGGTTCTTTTATCTTGTCTGTCATGAACACCGATGCTCTATTGTTTTTTGTTTATTTAATTATGTCTAGCTAATTTCATAGCTAGATTTTAGGGATTGGAGATTATGGATTCTAATATATGATTTGATTATTTTTATTCTTGCTATCTCTCGGGATTTGATTTCTATGATTTATTTCATATTTTGTATGAATGCTTGATCACTATTTATGCATGATAGTCGTTAATTTTAAGTACTGACCAGAGACGAATTAATGATGGAAATATAGAAATCAGATTATGTGTGCTTGGAAGGATCGACCAAGTGAACAAGTATCACACAGGGTTGAATAGATCTTTGTGTGCTAGATTAGGAGTAATGACATATGTGAAGAACCGACTGCAGTGAAGTGCATGCTCATTAAATCTATGTTATGATATATGTAATACCCCGAAATATTTTAGAAGATTTTATTCAACTTATGTTACCCTCTGGTAAGTTAGAAAATAAGTTGGGTCCTTAAAGGACTCAAATAAAGGAAAATCGCAGCCTGGAAAATCTATTAAATCTAATTTGGTCAAAAATTGCCTTAAAAATATGTTATGATATTTTTCTCGGGTTGATAGAAAATATTTCAAGAATCGTGCCAACCTTTGAAATTTCAAATTTCGAGTTCAAATGAACTCTTGGCACAACTTTAAGTTGGAAAATAATAAATTTAATAGAAAAAAGGCATATCCACCATTATCCAATTTCTTTTTCAAAAGATTATCTTATTCGTAATTATCCTATTCTTTTTCCATCATTATCCTCTTTCTTTTATTCGTTATTATCCTATTTATTTTTCCTCTATAAATAGGAGCTTAAGGTTTCATTTTTCATTCATTTTCAAAATCGAAACGCCGAGCAGCTTCCAGAGAATGTACGACTCTAGTTTCCTATTTCAGTTCTGAAATAGTCATTTTGAAGGTGTCAACGCGTAGATCACAAATACATGATTGAAATGATGACACGAAGGATGATCACGATGGAAAATCATCGTGACCGCCGCCAATTCCTCAGAGAAGGTACTTTCTCCGATTCAGGTCATTCGGACCGATGAATTTAGAAATTTCAAGTTCTAAATATGCTTATATTTCGATTATCTTTAATTCTACCGATTCCGATTTTTGATGTTGTGAGTTTTCGGTATTTTTTCCCGTTTTCATTTTATGTAAATCTCAGATCTACTCTTTCTGGATAGTCGTATTAGCAATCTTCTTTTTATAAATAGTCTTTGATCATTTGGATCTTGTAGTTAACCGGAATAGATTTTTGATTTCTCGTCGTTTGAAATCCGGATCCGAATATTATATTATAAATCTGCCCAGTTCGAATTTATGTTCTAGCCGTCCGATCTTTGATCTGATTACACCATTAAATTCCTTATTTTCTGCACTAACAAAAATTGTACTTCTAAGCGAAAATCCAACGAGTATCGAGTTCGATCGAGACCCAAACATTTTCAGCTAAAATCTGTGAATATTGTTATCGAAACTCCCGTTTCACCCATTTTGGGTCGTCAAATCGAAAATGTTTCTTCTCGAAATTTGCTCCAAATATTATTTCCTATAAGCCTGCCAAGTTTCGCGATCTCGTTGCGAGTTTTGAATAATTTCGGTTATTTAAAGTAGACAGTTATTTTTATACCGGGAGCATGTATTATCGAAAAATTCTAAAATTCTCATTCGTTAGTCTTGGCATATATAGTATCATCCCTGAATATTTTCGTAATTTCCGAGCGGTTAAAAAGTGTTGTGTAGATCTCGTAAAATTTGGATAAATGAGAAGTTTTGGAAAGAGACCTCTGTCAAATCAGTTGATCCCAGTAAAGCAAGAATAACGTTTTGGAATTTATTTCCTTCTTCGTCGAAATTATTCGAGGTCTCTAGAGTCGTGCAATCTATTTTAGAATAGAATAGAATTAATAATAGTTCCGTTTATAGTAGATTAATTCCCGAAAATATAGCGATTATCCTGAGTTGAAGTTTACCTTCTGTAGTACCAGTTGAGCTAGAGAAAGAGTATCAGGGTTGATTCTTCAGAAGTTAGCTTTTCAGAATCCCGAGAAAGGTGGGTTATACTATACTATATCTTGCAAATTGTATCTTTCGAGTTATTAAGCTCTGCTTTGCTAAAATTGCATATGTGACTATCTGTGTTAAATATTTACGTGCTACTGTATGTTGTCGGAGTCTCATAAACCAGCGTTGTGTCAATGTGAGTAGCTACAGTATGCATGCATTATTTGTCCTGCCCTACTCCTTGTCGGTGAGACTAAAATGAAACACTTATTGGTTATACTCTTTGGGTATACTATGGCCATACTCAACGTTATGCGCAGGTGATGTAGTTTGGGTTGCGGGCAGTGACGGGTTATACTCTTAAGCGCTTCACGATAAAATGTTTTGGTGAACTTAGGTTGCTTCCAACTTTTAAACCTCCTAAGTTTCACTACCTGCATGAACACAGATAGATTACTTTAACAAAATGATTTGCATAACTTGAATTGTAAAGCTTGCCCACTGAGTGCATTAGTACTCAGCCCAAATCTTTTCAAACATTTTCAGGTAAGTAGGCTGGAGCGTGGAGGTGACGAGGCTGAGATATGGGCTATTATGATTTACATATTTTTTCGTTGTCGTCTCTTTTTATTAGTATTCTGTTAAGAATTGAGCTTTCGCACATATGATATTCTTTTGCTAAATGCTAAGAACTCTAATCTTGGTATTTTGTTGATATGATTCTGCTTCTCTAATTCTGAACATTTGTTGACTTCCTGGTTAACATGTATCATATGCTTAGCTACATAATTATTCCAAGGGGAGGAAGCCCGTCTTTCGTTATGTCTATTTGATCATTCATTTTGGCCTATGGAAGGGCTTCATTTGTTCAGCATATTGGTGTCTGTTTCTTTTGTCGACCTATGAATGGGTCTATTGATTACTGGTATCTGGTTATTTGTTTCCGTTTGGCCTATGAAAGGGCTTATTGAATTATTACAGCCGTTTATAACGGGGATTCGCTCTAGTTACAGAGGTTATGTTGTCTAATTTTCCGGAAGGCATAACCTATCTTTGGCATACTCGGTTGTTAAATTTTATTCTAAACATTAATTCTTTTTGGATTATCATCCTGTCGTTAATGAAATTACCCTATTTCTTTCCCGCTTCTTAATTCCCACCCCCGTGGCGTCCATTTCCACGGTCTTTCGGGATCGGGGCGCTACAGTATATGCCTTAAAAAGTAGCCTGATAACAGACTAGTGATCTCCCACCATTGATAGATCAAAGACAATAGTCGGGTTGAGAGAATTAATGAATATTGTTAAATGATATAATAAATCCAATTTCCCTAAAGCCTAGGTTTTTATATATCCGTTTTAGTCCAGTTTTTGATTTATTGTGTTTTTATTCTATGCTCTTTAGTTTTATTCAATTTTTGCTTGCTCGTTTCGTGTCTAGATATTAATTACGTGCTTGTGTGCAAGAACTGTAAAATAATGATCTTTGTGGGATACGATACTCTTGCTCACCTATATATTTCAAACACACCATGTACTTATGGTACGTTTATTTGTTAATAAATAACGTGTCATAAACCATAACTGGATAAAATAAATTAACTCTAAAAATCATTTCATAACTAAAAGGAAAATTAAATTCAATAAAGGTAATTATTAATCATAATTAGATGAAATAAATCATAATTTAGATGGAATAAATCCTAATTGAGATCAAATAAATAAAATAATTGAGATTAAATAAACCCTAATAAATCTGTACTACGCCAGTATTATGATAATTCTTCGTTAGCACATTGAATAAAATATCTTAGGATATGATAAATGTTTCGTTAACATACATTATTATAACGCTAACGAAATATTATTATAAGCTAACGAAAGTATTTACAACCTGGGTATGCGTAAAAAATTATATTTTATATTTTTCGTCCATATTTTTTATCTAAACATTCCAACATCTTAAATGAAAGAGTACGAAGAAAGTTTTAATTTGATATATTTTTTACGTGAATTGGATTAAAAACGAGCAAGTTATCGTCGTTTAAAAATTTTAAGTTTTTTTTTAAATTACTGACATCATCAATTTTAAAGCTTTGGACGAAAATATCTTTCATTCCTTTATTTTGTGCCTTATTATTTACGAAATTGCCAAATTCTTTTTCCATTAAATCTCAACCATTAGATCAATGAATTGGATGGTGGAGATGCGATTGTAGTTCCCACACTAGGAAAAATATTTTATTTGATCAATTGTCTCTATATATAGGAGTGGTTATAATGCAACATAATCCTAATGGGAGAACCCGTAACTCATCCTACACCACACAATCAATAAAAATCTAAGGCTTAGATTTGCTTAAAAGGGGTGGTGACAATTTTGTAATATTTGATAAGTTTTTTAGGTAGAGTGATGCATTTTTTTTTACTTTAAGTTTTAAAACTCGAATCAAACTTGCAAGTGGACAATTAAATTGTAGTACAAGGCGAAACGAGGTCGATTTCACGGGGAATTAAGATGACTCAAGACATGAAAGCATCACACTCATACCATTTTACAAGTCAAGCAATACAAAAACATTGGTTTGTTAAGGTTTTTACTCTAAACATAGAACTTGACAATTTCTTAACCTTGTGCATGCTCATGAAGCGGGCCCCAATGTCCTCCTAGAGGTTCGTGAACCTCAAATCAAAGTTCTCCTGCAGCCTCGTGAAGCGCATATCCATCTCTGTGCGCATATCTCCAAACCTGGAGGTCATGTCCACCCGCATGTTGCCCATGTTTGTTGTCATTTCCGCCATCATGCCCTCCATGTTGCTGAATCGTTCCTCATGCACATCCTCCCTCGATCTTCTAGCTGCTCTGGGTGCCTGAGATGTAGATGCCTCTACTTGAGAAGGCCTACGTTGCACAGCATCAATCACTGTCATCAAGGCACGATGCTCGGGCGAGTTCATCATCCAGTTCGTCTGATCCTCATAAGTGGTGATCGAGGTGAGATGGGGATTGGGTAGAGGGAACTGGACATGGTTCTTCATCAGGAACTGGTATGGCGGGGGAGCTGTAGACCCAATCATCCGGGCATTGCGGAGGTGGTGCAAGTTGAGCCTTCTGGACCCAGGCACAACAACATAATTGGAGAGTTCCACATCCAAAGCTCTAGCAATTGGGGTGATCAAGTCCCCAATGCATATCTTCCCACTACCCGGTGCAGCCTGCCTCTTACACTAATCTAGAAAGTGAGCTACAAAGTCCACGTTGATTGCCTTCAGCATGCACCAAAGCATGTGGATCTCCTGAGTGCGGAATCCACTATTCTTATGGCGGGCTAGAACTGTGGAAGAGAGGACCCACTGGATGTATCAGAAAATCGAATTCTGAATGTGGGAGGCCTTGTCCTTGCTTGAATCATAACGGACCATCCTGGGATTGGGGTCCATGATGCGCCTCCAAAATTCTTCAAGGCGGAAAGTAGGGTGTGGATAGAAGATCCCATCACGCAGGGTGCCAAACATGCGGTTCATCTGATCCATAGTAAATCGTCTGTTTTGGTTTCCCAAACAAAGCTTGCACCAAATGGGCCCCTTCTATCAGTAGACTTGACCTTCAGTGTGCCCAAGAACTCCTTCACCAACACAGAGTAAGTGACCCATCCTCCGTCCAATATGTTCATCCACCCTAATCGTCTAAACAACCGCCAAATATCCTCATATATGCCCAACTGTCGAGCACCCACTGCATCTGCAAACTTCATAGCCTTTATCTCAAAATGCTTCGACATTTTTAGCCATTTTACTCTTTGCTCATGCTTGAGCAAATGAACTCCCACTAAGCTCGGATGATCTCCGTTCCAATTTAAGGGAGGGAATGATGCCTCATTCTCCTCTATCTCATCCTCATCAACGTCATCTTCATCCTCTTCTTCATCGGCCTCTTCATCTCCAGCCTCTTCATCTCCACTTTCTTCATTTTCCTCTTCCTCTTCTTCGGACTCTTCTTAGTAGTCCCGAGGTTCCTTCTCGTCACTTTAGGACTCGACTTGCCTCCATCGATGTGTCTCTCTACATCATCGTGTCATACCTTGCATATACAAAACAAAATCCTATCAAAGACATATTTTTAAATGGAATAACACATAACAGGCGTAGGCACCACTCAAAACCATGAGGAGCTGACACTTAAGCACAAGTACCACTTATAAAATTCCAAACCCTTCAACAACTCACAACACTCAAGCAACATTCAATTCAATTATACTCAACTCCATATATCAAATTTTCACCAAAATCTTAGCATAAGGGGCAACATGCTCAATCAAACATCTCGGGACATAAATTTACACAAATTAAGCTCAACAAACGAATAACAATTCCATATGACACACAATCCCCTACAATCTCCATAACCTCTATTCATGCTTCATCAAACCATCATGCTTTCCATTTGAGTTCTCAACAACAAAACACAATAATGTGGCACATATTTGGCTTAGACATCGTGAATTTGCATATGGATTCAATTGACATAGCATTTTCCCCAAATTATCAAAAACCTTAATGCATAAAAATCAAAAATTTGTACAAATAAGCCATAATTCAAACAAAATTCAACATGCCTAGGATCTATGGGTGAAATAAGCTCCAATTGTCCCAACAAGAACATGATGAATATCAAAGTTCAAATTTCCCCAAATTTCTTAGAACCCTAGGTTTTGGGAATTCTAAAATTTCACCATAAACACCTAAATTTGTCACAAAATCCATTAAAGATTATGGACAAGAGGATATATCAACCAACAACAAGCACATTCAACAACCAAAATCATAATTTCCCCAAATTAAACCAAATGATGAATTTTAACCATAAAAATTGGAGAAAATGGTGAATAGAGCTCCATACCTTGGATTTGAGTGTTAAAGGGATTGTGGGAGTGAAGATTTGTGAAGAAAAAGACTATTTTCGTGCGTGGGTGTGAAAAGGGAGAGTGAAATCATGAATGAAAGTGAAAAGAAATTAAAGAGGGAAGGGGGTTTTAAAACCGCAGACGAGGCGTGACTGAAGGGGCGCGACTGGTTTGGGCGATCAGGTCGCGCTTTGGGCGCGACTCAGCAGATCGCACCAGGATTTCTTTCGGTCAAGCCGCACCAGGAGGCGCGACCGAGCTGCTCGTGTCAGGCCTTCTCTGAGTCAGGTCGTGCCTAGCAACGGTGTTTTATACCCTCTGTATACAAGCGCACTCGCACCGACTCTGGTACCGGATCGCGCCATCCTGTTCTCGGAGCTCCATACTTAGCGAATTTTTGGCCCTATTCCCTGCACTTTTGCACTAAACTTACCAAACTATTAGAAGTAACAAAATACCAAGACTAAAAACATTAAGAAACATCTAACTACATAAAAATATAAAATTCAAAAAGGAATAAAAGAAATAAAAGAAAAATTAGGTTGCCTTCCAATGAGCATTATGTTTAACGTCATTAGCTCGACGGAGTTACCAAGCACTAGACGTCCTGGAGGTAGCATATGGTAGGCTCAAGCTTGTCTTTCGATTTGTAGAATTTCTTGACTCGATGTCCGTTCACCACAAAAAGGCACCCATCATTTCTTTTGTGCTCAACCGCGCCTCCATAAAAAATTCTCTCTATTATAAACGGCCCACTCCATTTAGTCTTTAATTTTTCGGGAAAGAGCTTAAGCCTTGAATTAAATAGAAGCACCTCATCTCCCGGGACCAACTCTTTGTTCCTTATGAGCTTGTCATGGTAAAACTTTGCCCGGGGCTTGTAGAGGGTTGAATTCTCAAATGCTTCCATTCTAAACTCATCAAATTTATTTAATTGAAATATCATTTCCCTCCCCAGATGCCATAGGGTCAAAGTTAAGTTTCTTTGTCGCCCAAAAAGCCTTATGAGAAAGCTCAACTAGGAGGTGGCAAGATTTTCCAAAGACGAGTTGGTATGGTGACATCCCCAATGGTGTCTTGTAAGCGGTTCTATATGCCCAAAGTGCCTCATCCAACAACGAGGCTCAATCCTTGCCATTGGTCTTGACCACTTTTTGAAGAATTTCTTTGACCTCCTTGTTTGCTAACTCTGCTTGACCGTTAGCTTGAGGGTGATAGGGTGTGGTCACCTTATGTTTCATCCCATGCCTAGCAAGCAACATAGACATCCATTTGTTACAAAAATAGGAACCACCATCACTAATGAGAGCTCTTGGGGCACCAAAGCGTGTGAGTATGTTCCTCTTCAAGAACTTGAGCACTATTTTAGAGTCATTTATCTTTGTGGGTACCGCTTCTATCCAACAGGACACATAGTCCATGGCCAAGAGTATGTACACATTCCTTTCAGAGGCAACAAACAAACCTATGAAATCTATTCCCCATACATTGAAGAGCTCCACCTCAATCGTGTTTCTCATAGGCATCTCATCTCTCTTGGAGATAAAGCCCATCTTCTAACATTGCCCGCAACTCTTCACAAATCCTCCTGCATCTCTAAATAGTGTAGGCCAATAAAATCCACTTTGAAGAACTTTTCTAGAGGTTCGATTTGCACTAAAATGGCCACCACTTGGCTCGGTGTGACATGCCTCTAGAATCTCTATCCATTGGTCTTCTGGCACACATCTTCTCAATACCAAATCTGTACAGCATTTGTAGAGGTATGGTTCATCCCAAACAAAGAATTTCACATCATGGAAGAACTTTTTCCGTTTATAACTCTCAAGCTCCATGGGCTTGACCGCTACTACCAAATAATTCACAAAATCCGCAAACCAAGGTGTGGTAGCTTTTGTGGCTAAGATCCTCTCGTCTGGAAAATCACTATTGATAGGATTTTTGGCTTCTAACTCATCCGGGGTATGCTCTAGTCATGAGAGGTGGTCCGCTACCATATTCTCACACCATCTCCGGTCTTTTATCTCAACGCCAAACTCTTGAAGCAAAAGAATCCATCTTATCAATCTGGGCTTGGCATCTTTCTTTGTGAACAAGTGCCTCAGGGCCGCATGATTTGTGTGTACTATAGTCCGGGCCCTAATGAGGTAGGGCTGGAACTTTTCAAAGGCGTACACCACGGCTAGAAGTTCATGTTCTATAGTTGTATAATTTACTTAGGCTGGATCGAGCGTCTTGCTCCCATAGTAAATTACACGAAATATCTTTTCCCTCTTTTGGCCTAAGGCGGCTCTCACCGCCACTTCACTCGCGCCACACATTAGCTCGAACGGCTCATTCCAATCTAGAGTGATGAGTACCAGGGCTGTCATTAGGGCCTTTTTGAGCGTCTCGAACGCCTGCACACAATCATCATAAAAAATAAATTCATTTGCTTTTTCAAGAAGACGACATAAGGGTTTAGAAAATTTTGAGAAATCCTTAATAAAGCGGCGGTAAAACCCGGTATGGCCTAAGAAGCTTCGAATTCCTTTTTCACTAATTGGGGGGGTGGGAGCTTCTCCATGGCAATGATCTTTGCCCGGTCTATCTCCAAACCTGCAGCGGAAACCCTATGCCCAAGGACTATACCATCCTTAACCATAAAATGACACTTCTCCCAATTGAGAACAAGGTTAGTTTCTTCGCATCTCTGCAACACTTGGGTAAGATTTTCCAAACAGTGATCAAAAGAATTCCCAAAAATAGAAAAGTCATCCATAAAAACCTCCATAATGTTTTCAATCAAATCATGAAAAATTGTCATCATGCATCTTTGAAACATAGCAGGTGCATTACAAAGACCAAAAGACATTCTACGAAATACAAAAATGCCATAAGAACACGTAAATGTAGCTTTATGTTGATCTTCAGGGGCTATCAAAATTTGATTATAAGCAGAATAGCCATCCAGAAAACAATAAAACTCATATCCTGCTAGTCTATCAAGCATCTGGTCAATAAATGGCAAAGGGAAATGATCTTTCCTAGTGGCGACATTTAAGGCACGATAATCAATGCACACCCTCCAACCTGTGACAAGCTTAGTAGCTATCAACTCACTACTATCATCCTGAACAACTATCATTCCCCCTTTTTTAGTTACAATCTGGGTGAGACTCACCCATTCACTATCAGATATAGCATAAACAATCTCTGCATCTAGCCATTTTAAGACTTCTTTTCTTACTACCTCCTGCATAATTGGATTAAGTCTACGATGTGGTTGCACATGAGGTTTATAATCATCTTCAAGTAAAATCCTATGCATACACACAGAGGGGCTAATCCACTTCAAATCAGCAATAGACCACCATATAGCAAATTTATACTTTCTCAAGACCCACAACAACTTGTCAAGTTCACAAGCAGACAAATAAGCCGACACAATCACGAGGTAGGTTTCATTTTCATCCAAGAAAGCATACCTCAAATGCCCTAGAAGGGGCTTCAACTCCTCCTTTTGGTTCTTTTTCTCACCTCCTTCCTTCTTCAATGCTTCATCCTTTTCATCCCTCAAAGGTAGGAATCGGTTTCCTCTCCTTGGAATTTCTTGTAAAGAGTCAAGAGCACAAACACAATCCAACATATCAGGGTTATTATCAAATAATTCAAATGAAGAAGAAGAGTAAAGGGATGCAAACAAGCTTGTTTCTAAAGCATCTTGGGAGGTGTAATGCTCCATCATCTTCTCTTCCACACATGCTTCCACAAGCTTTATCACCTTGCATTCCTCCACCCTCATAGACTCCTCATCATCATCGTGAAATTTTATCGCATTATAGATGGAGAATGTGCTACTCTCATCATTTAGTCAGAGTGTGAGCTCTCCTTTTGAAACATCTATGAGCGTCTTTTCCGTTGCTAAAAACGGTCTTCCTAAGATGAGAGGCATGTTTTTGTCCTCTTCCATGTCTAGGACGACAAAATCCACGGGAAAAATAAAATCATTCACCTTGACAAGAACATCTTCCACGACTCCTTTTGGATAGGTCAATGACCTATCCGCCATTTGCAAGCAAATTGTTGTAGGTTTTATCTCTCCAACATTAAGCCTCAAAAAGAATGACAACGGCATGAGGTTTATACTTTCTCCCAAGTCACAAAGGGCCTTCCTCTCATGGCCATCTCCAATAGTCACAGTGATATTGAAGCTCCCTGGGTGCTTCATTTTGAGGGACAATTTTTGTTGGATCAATGCACTACAATTCTCCGTTAGGCTCACGGTCTTAAAATTGCCCAACCTTCTTTTCTTCGTGATGACTTCCTTGAGGAATTTAACATATGTTGACATTTGTTGTAAGGCCTCCACAAGGGGTATGTTTATTTGCACTCTTCTAAAAATGTCCAATAACTTGGAAAATTGTTCCTCATGCTTGATTTTCCGGAGCCTTTGAGGGTAAGGAACATTTACCCTTGGCTCGACTTCTCTTCGTTCCTTAGGAACCCCTTCATCTTCCTTTGGTGCATCTTCCTTCCTACCTTCAAAGTCCCCTTTTTCTTCTACACTTGGCTCAACCTCCTTCATAGTTTCTTTCTCTTGATCCGGCATATCGGGCTCCTTATAGGATATGCCACTTCGAAGAGTTATGGCCTTGTAATTCTCCTTGAGGTTAATGGTCGTATTTGAGAGGAATTGTCCCGGGTGGTATTGACCATCCAAAGCCGAAACAAGTTGTCCCATCTGCTTTTCGAGCATCTTTAACTAAGTGTTCACCGCGGCTTGGTTGCTCTCTAGTTTCTCAAAGCGTGTTTGAGACCCCTCCGTATACTTGTCAGTTTTGTTCATAAAAGCCATGATGAGTTCATCTATTTTGGGCTTCTTTTCCTCATCTATGACTCCATTAGTGATAGAGAATCCAGGAGGTGGTTGAAGGTGATTATTCAGATTTGAGTATGATAGATTCGGGTGAGATGGACTTGGATGGTATTGATTACCACCTTGTCCTTGTGGCCCTCCAAAATGGGGCTTGAAGCCTTGATTATATGGCCTTTGATAACCTCCATAGCCTCCTTGTCCAACAAAGCTTGCTTCTTCCAAGTTAGGCATCATAGGCATCATTGATGACTCCGGTCTTCTGGATGCCATAGCTTCTATCTTTGAATTCATAGTCGACACTTGGACGGCCAAGAGAGCTATGGCATCGTTGCTTGCAGTGTCCACTTTTTTCAAAATTTGTATGTTTTCCCGCTCCCCTGGCTATTGATAGGCGTTGGAAGCCATCTCCTCAATGATTGTGATGGCCTCCTCGGGGCCTCGGGCTAGTAACGATCCTCCATTTGATGCATCCAGAATGCTCCGTACATTAGACTTATACCCACCATAAAATACGCAAACTTGATGATCCGTGCCAAAGCTGTGGCTCGAACACTTCCGAAGCATTTCCCGAAACCGCTCCCAAGCTACACACATAGACTCTTCATCTTTATGTCTAAACTGAGTGATCTCTCCCTTTAGCTTTAGTGTCTTCCCAGGGGGGAAGAACTTTTGAAGGAATTTGGAGAGCATTTCATTCCATGATGAGAATGTACCGGGTGGTTGGTTTGACCACCACGCTCGAGCTTTATCCCTCAGTGAAAAATAGAAGAACCTCAAGCGAATGACGTCCTCGGGGATCCCATTAATTTTAACCGTCTGAGCGATCTCCAAGAATTGATTGACATGTTTGTGTGGATCTTCAAGAGCCGTCCCCCCCGAATTAGTTTTGGGAAACCATTGCCATCAATGCCGGCTTCAACTCAAAGTTATTGGCTTGTATAGCCGGCCCATTGACAACTCCCTCATTAAGTATCGATTGGAATAAGTTCCAGATCGGGGCTTCTTCGACTCGAGCCCTAGCTTCCTCTTGGGCCCGTAATTGTCATCTCATCTTTTCGAGTTGTCTTTGCATTTAGAGGATCAACGGGTCCTGGATGGGAGGTGGTGGTGGTGAATTGTCCTCCATTCTACGTTTTCTTTTTCGAGCATTGTTGTGACGGCTCGTGGCTTCTATCTCGGTGTCCAACTCGAGCAACGGGTCACCATGTGCCCTTGTTCGCATACACCACCTGTGAACAACTACAAGTAAGTTTGATATTCAAAGAAAACAAAATAGAAATGCTCGATCTAGCAAATAGCAATTATGTCGATATTGCATGAAAACTTGAATTAAACCTAAACTCCCCGGCAACGGCGCCAAAAACTTGATGCGTATTTTTTTTACTTTAAGTTTTAAAACTCGAATCAAACTTGCAAGTGGACAAGTAAATTGTAGTACAAGGCGAAATGAGGTCGATTTCACGGGGAGTTAAGATGACTCAAGACATGCAAGCATCACACTCATACCATTTTACAAGTCAAGCAATACAAAAACATGGATTTGTTAAGGTTTTTACTCTAAACATAGAACTTGACAATTTCTTAAAATAAATGAAAATAAGAACACTACAATCATGAATGCAATAAAAGAGGGTAAACAAATAGAGAAAAGGTCCAAGGGTAATGCTCATCAACACAAATATCGAATTTCGGAAATTCACATCAACACCACTCAAGATTAATATAAAAATAAACCTAGAACTCTCTCGAGCTTCTAAGATTTAATTGAATAAAACGAGAATTTTCCTATCTCTAGGATTAAATTCCAATTTTCTCAAATTATGCACAATTAATCAACCACAACCAACTAGGTATAAAATTCTCATTCAATACACAATTGGGCTCATAAATCAATTTCCAATGCTAAATAGCTCTTTTCAAAGCATATTCACCACAAAATCTAACTTAAGGTGGCCAACCCTAGCTAGATGCAAACATGCCATTGACTTATAAAAACAAAAAGAGAGGATAATAACATGCTTTTTTCACCCAAAAATCCAACATCCAATGCTAAATCACATTACCCTAGGATTAGAAAGATTTAGCTAAACATGCTTGAAACAAAGAAGAAACAAAAATAAATAAGAGAAAGAAATAGCATAAACATAGATAAGAGTAAACCCGAAAAGGTGATGAATAATCTTCAAACTTCAAATTGCTTTCTTCAAAACTCTTCAAAATCTTCAAGAATCCACTACAAAATTCTCTCTCAACTTTCTATTCTATTTTGGGGGCTAAGGTATGGAAGATACCCTAATTTTCAAAGTAAGTTTGGTATTTATACTACACAATTCTCGCTTATTAAAAATAAAACAAAAATAAAATGAAAATACAAAAATCAGGACGGAACAGGGGGCGCGCCCCTTGATCTCAATCGGGCCACGCCGGGTGTGGCGCGACCGAGCTGGTCGCGCCAACATACCCTGTGCTTGGGCCGCATCCGGAAACTCTCTTTTTGGTCCTTTGATTGGACGCGATGTCGCGCCGTTCCTGTACCCGCATCGGGCCATGCTCGGGTCGCACCTACTCGGTATAAGTCGGGCCGCGCCTGGCTACTCGCTTTCGGGGCCTCTGCATAGACGCACACTCACGCCTCTTCTGTACCAGGGTCGCGCCGATTTCATGCCTTAGAGTCCTGACCCGCTCAAGTTGCCCTGAACTTACACAATTGCGATTAAAAACACTTATTACACAACTAAACGGAAAAGCAACACTAAAACAATGAAATAAAGGAAAAGAACATCTAAAATCGAACGGGTTATGCTCGGAAAAATGGGTGAAAATCTCGTTCGTCATATAGCTATTAATGTAATTCAGTAATGTTTATAAAAAGACACTAGGTAGTTGATATCAGTATCATCATGCTAATGAAACAATACTACCATGCTAACGAAATATTGTCGTAATGCTAATGAAAAGTTTTCTCATATTGTTAACAAAAAATTAAATTCTAAAAAGTACTTATTGTTCATGTTTGGTGATCCAAATTTATTTAAATTGAGCCCGAGAGGCTCACGATGCGATAAATTTGGATTTTTTCGCAAAAAAGTACACATATGTCAGTATATAACAAATGCTCTATTAGCATATGTGATCATAATGCTGACGCAGCATTATTAAAAGCTAATGAAAGCATTTTTGCACTGGGTATGAGTAAAATTTTATCCTTTATATGTTTCGTCCATATTTATTTGCACAAACATATTCATGATTGTTTTTGAATTAAAGAGTATGAAAATAGTTTTAATTTGGTATACTATATGCTTTGACCGATTAGAAACGAGTAAGTCACGATCGTTTAAAGTTTTTTAGATTTTTTTAAAAAGTGATGACATAAGCAATTTTACATAAATTGGACAATTATACCCCTACCTTCTTCTTTTTTGCCTTAACTTTGACATTAAATCTCAGTCATTAGATCATCTAGTTGGATGATGTAAAATGAATTCCTAGTTTCTACACTAAGAAAATCTATATTTTTGATTCATTTCCTATATATATATATATGTATGTATGTATGTATGTATATATATATATAGGTGATCTCTTGTGCATTAGATGTATAGGCCTTGGCTCATCAGACTGGCCCAAACACATTAAGGCCCAACGGTAAAAAAATAAAAATGGCCCATGTGGGCGCATGTACCACACGCATGAGGGCCACGCGCGGTGTGTGGGGTACACGCGCCCGAATTTATTTATTTATTTTATTTATTTATTAATTTTTTATATATATTTTTTTGGATTTTTATGTTTCTTCCCCTAAAAATTGTATACCCTAAAATACAATTAGGTGAATTCTAAAAATGAAATGTATTAATTTAATTTTTTTAAAATGAATATAAATATATACCCTAAAATTGATTTAATGAATCCTAAAATTAAAGTGAATGATTTTTTTTAAATTCGGCAACTCGCGTAATGCACTCGGCCGGCGCTCTCACATGGGCTCGTACACAGCGCTTGATAATTAATTTAAATTTTCAAAATAAATATAAATGTTGTTAGTGCCATTATGTTGCACTAAGTTTATTTTGGCGATTTATGTTCGATGAAGTGTTCGAAGAGATGTGTTGATTCCGCTGTGCAAGTTAATGAACAGTTGGTGAACTGTTCCCTCTGATGTTCCAGACACATTCTCGAATAATGTTATTTATGGCAGTTTCCGTGTTAAGTTGGTCTTGTGCGGACGTGTTTGGGAAGCCAAGATCTGATCATTTGACTGCCTTTTTGGAGTAGATGACGTGCTGATTTAGACCCTCAATATCATGGAAGGCATCTACACCAATATGGAAAGAATCACAAACCCTAAATCACTTACCTTGTTGATAAAGATTAAAGATCAAGTCAACAAAGGAAGCGTGAAGTATAAGAAGGCCGATTTATTCAACAATCGGTGGTTCACCCTTAAAATATTTGATTCTCTATATTGAGTGTTTGAGAGTCGTTGGTTTGTGATTTATTGTAATAGATAGAAGTTGCTCCCTAAACTGTTCAACGTGATAGTCTAGCATTGGGTGTTTTTGAGTGAAACACGTGAGGGGTTTTGTTAATCCGTTTTGTACGCAATCTCGGGAGAGATTGTAAGTTGAAGTTGTGGGTAGCTAGAGGGAGTCTAGTGTCACGATTGTAAGGGGATCTCACAGTTTTCGTTCAACGAAAGAGTTTGTGAAGAAGAACGAGCGGCATAAGGAGGGAGTCATGTATGTGTAAGTTCCTCAATACACTTCATGAAGGAGTAGTGGACGAATCTTCAAGTTTGGGCGAAGTCCCCCCAGAGTAGGTTGGTAAACCGAATTGGGTTATCAATTTCGTGCGTTCTTTCATTGCTTTTATTTATTGTTCTTGCCTATGTTCCTATTATATTCAAGAACACTTGCATGCACTAACCATAAACACATAAGTGCACGAATTACGGTTTTTCAAATGTTAAATGAAAATTAAAAAAAAAACTAATTTTGAAATAATTATATACCCTAAATGGAATTAGTGAATCCTAAAATAAAAGTGAATGAATTTAATTTTTTTAAAATAAATATAACCCCTAATTGAGATTAATAAACCTACAAAAACATGAACCTTATAAAACACAACATAAACCCTTAAAAAATCTAAAACAATAATAAAAGAAACCTTAAAAAATCATGAACCCTAAAAAATCTAAACTTATAAACTCTAAAATTATTAGAATGGAGAAAATCACAATTTGAACTAGATAAACTCATATAAGACTAGTAACAGACTGATTACTTTTCAATGATACAAGTGATACTTTTTAATGTTAGAACTGATACTGCTTTTTTGCAGATTTTTTTACGGATTGACCTGCATTGATCCTGACCCGTCTGATAAATGTACGTGTCTTATTAGATAAGGTGATGTATAAGAGACTAGACAATATATATCATATATGAGTGTGTAGAAGTTGTTGCCCGATAGGCCAAATCAAACATACCTGACTTTTCTCGAGGCTCTACTTTAAGCTTAAATCCAACTTCTAAACATATATATGATAGATCTTCTTTTTTCTTTTTCTTTGTTTTTTTTTTTTCTGGAGGAAAAACGTAATATAATTCAAGAATAAAAGTCTAATGCCTCATTGTAATTAACTATCGATGGCAAATTGTGCTATATTATGTGAAATCGAATTAGCACCATGGTATATGGGACCATGGGACCAACACTAATAATAAAACCATTCCGAAGATCTATTATGTTCAAAAAGTTGAAAGGAATCTTATGACATTAAGAATTGTTTTGGTAAGAGCAGTTCATGCCACATTACTAAATAAAAGGTTGTCATAGGCTTTATTTTATTTTTCCTCGCTCTATAAAAATAATAAAAAAAATTCGATTAATAGTTTATCATTTCATTATTGAATCTACCACGAAAATGTCCAATAACGTTACAAGGAGTAAAATACAAACTCGAACGTCATCAGGTGGGGGTAATTCGGGAAAATAGCTGCGAAATTAGATCCCCAATAATTCTGCCGCACCACTGTAACACCTTTTTAAAAAAATAATAATAAATTGATTAATTTAATTTTGTGGCATACATGATACCATGCATATAGTAGTGATTTGTACGACGTAGTTTAGTTTATCATAATAATCTAGAATAATATGCTGATTGAGAATTGAGATTCAAATAAAATTCAGCACTATAATATAATACTACTATTTTTTTTAAAAAAAAAAACATGCTAGCTAGTAGCTACCACATTAATGGTATGTTTATTTAAAATAATTGATATCGAAGTAGTATAATTAAAGAAGTGGAAAGATCCCCGTCTAAGATTCCAAGTAACAGTAATTACAAATCAAACCAATCGACACCGCCTTTCTGGGATCACAACATATCAGTTCATTATTAAATAATTGAATTAAAGAGATCAGTGCTTAATTGTCATGTAATACTATTATACAATGATTAGGTGGCTTTTCATTTGTGTATATGAATATCACATGCATATACACATGACCTCTCTCTAATCTCATTTATTTAGTCAAAATAATTAAATATCGTAACTTCTACATTCTTGTCATATTTGAATGCAACTATGAAGTATCCCACTGGCACCAGTTTTTAATTGATTTTTGCACATTCATATATTGACTTTAGATTTAGGATATATATATATATATATATATATATATATATATATATATATATAGGGTAGGGATCAAATCAGAATCCTTCCTTCAAGTGGGAACTAGGAACCAATCCTATTCTTTTATTGGTTCAATCTGGACGGCACAGATTACGTGAATGGGGGGCGGTGGTATAATTGTAATATTTGTCAAGTTTGATCAAGGTGAAAGCAATATAGTAATTCAGTTCTTCAACTTTCCTTCTTCAGATTTTTTTCATATTCATCTTTCCCCTTTTCTCTCTCTCTCGTTGATTTACGTTCTTCTTCTTCCCTTTTTGATTTTTCATTATTTTCTAGCATATGCTTTCATTTTTTTATCGTGAAGATTTGACCATGTGATTCGTAGAATTCATCGGTGGTGCTGTCTTTGTATGGTAACTCCGTGTATGTTGTTTTTTTTTCTTTTCAATTTATTTTAGCAGTTTGGTGTGTCGATTTATTTCTCGTGATTTTTATTTCTCATCTTATTTTAGTTCCTGACTTCATCGTTTTGTTACGAAAATTCGATATTTTTGATTGATTTGATCTGTTTCGTTCAGATCTGTGTTGTATCAGTTTTTTTTTAGAAGAATATCAGTTATTTTCTAATTGTTAGGAATTCTAAGGTTTAGTACGAGAATATACAGAATATGCATTAATTTGATTTGTTTATTTATTTTAACATGTTAATGTATTCGTTTTAGCATATTAATGTATTCGTTTTAGTCAGTCGTCACATATGTTTTAGCTGCATGCACTCTCTGAAACATGTCATACAAACCATGTTTTGCTTTTTTTTATTTTTTTATTTTTTTATTTTTTTATTTTTTGTGTGTGTATATTTTTGTGACCCGACTACACAATTGTTACACACACCATACAAACAGTAGAATACTTTGGTGTTAAAATATATGTTGCATGATGCTAGAATGTGACATACCTAATGTTAAAAATCAATTTGTGTGTTGATTTTATGTCTGAACGTCTCTTGATGTGATTGTATTATTATTTTAGCTTGTTCAGTTTATAATGTTTTTTTTATTTTAATGTGTCAGCTTCTGATCTGTTTCAAGTGACCATAGTAATATGACTGTAGAGGTATCTTCAGGCATGACAATGTGATGATATGGAGGGTTCTACTTCACCTAGCAAGATGATGATGTTTGAGAAATTGTACGGTTTACGTGCCCCTTCTGAAGTTGTTGTTCATCTACCTATTGCAGTTAAAACAAAAGGTAGCGGCAGTCGTTTGATATCTAAGAAGAGGGCAAGGAAGAGAGAGGAGAACAAATCACTCAGAATGTGTGGCAATTGCCACAAGTTGTCAGATCATGATGTTAGGAACTATCCAGCTTTGATGTTATAATAGTGATTGAGCATAGTTTAAATCATGTGTTTACCATACTTGTGAATTGTTTTCAACACATTCATTTTGAAGAATATATATGATTTTTAATAAAAGTGTTTATGACCTTTCCTTTGCGGTAATTATATTTCTATTAAGTTTTATTAACCACAGTTACTGTTTAGAATATGATGTTAAAATAACGAAAGCATGAGGTTAAATACCTTGTCAGATTCCCATTGCATATTTTGTTTATCAGAACATGTTAAAATGAGAAACGCATGAGGCTAAAATGATTGAAGTAGGAGGCTAAATTTGATATGACATTTTCCACTAGAGTTCACCGTTCCCAATTAGGGTTTATTACATTCCAATTAGGGCTCATCTGATCCCAACTAGTAATTCTGAGATTCACATTAGGGCTCACTGTCCCCAAATAGGGTGTATTGCGTTTCATTCCAATGAAATCACCGTTCCATATTTTGTTTATCAACACATGCTAAAATGAGAATCGCATGAGGCTAAAATGATCGAAGTAGGAGGCTAAAATTAATGTGACATTTTCCACTAGGGTTTACCGTTCCCAATTAGGGTTTATTACGTTTCGATCAGGGCTCATATGATCCCAACTAGTAATTATGAGATTCCCATTAGGATTCACTGTCCCCAAATAGGTTGTATTGCGTTTCATTCCAATGAAATCATCGTTCCATTTTTGTTTATCAACGCATGCTAAAATTAGAAATGCATGAGGCTAAAATGAGCGAAGTAGGAGGCTAAAAAAAATTGCCACCGAAAATCTGAATTAATCTGGACCGTTCAGATTTTGAAATGAAGGGATGAGATTAGTTCCCAGTTCCCACCTGGTGACTGGTTCTGACCAGATCCCATCTATATATATATAGAGAGAGAGAAAGAGGGGGAGAGAGAGAGATAGATAGATAAATAGATAGATAGAGAGAGAGAGAGAGGGATCATTGAATACTAATTTTCATTAAACTTTTGTAGGGGACTAGGAACCAGCTACCCCTGCACCACCACCATCGTGAGAGGGCAGTTGAATTTGAAAGACTAAATCAAAAAAAAAAAAAAAAGGAAGAAAGAAAGAAAGAAAGAAAAAAAAGTTGTGTGTGTGTGTGACTGTGTGTACACATTGCATTTTGTGTTTTTTAACGAGTAAAGCGTATAAAATATTGTGATAAAAAAAGGGTGCAGTTTGAATGAGAACAATAACTACAATAACTTATAAAAAAAATCCAATTTATATTCAAATAATCATTATATTTAATCATGCTAAGTAGATAAAATTACATATTTAATGAAAATATAAATTCCTGAAAAATATATGTTACTGAAAACTTATAAATTTTTTACTTACTATGAAATTATATACACACATAGTATAGTATAGTGAAAAGTAGTACAATTTTATTTTTGTGAAAATATAAATGAATGTAGCATTTATTTTCAGATTTTTAATTGCAAAAAAAGTGTATTGTGTGCGTGATAATTTGAGAAATAAAAAAGTGGAAATGGAGTGTTGAGTGTTTGTATTAGAAAACAATAAAATAGATACGTATAAAATACAAAATGATTAAAGAGTCTCTCCCGTGTGGTGGTAATGGTAATGGTATATTGGTATCCAAGTAACAAACTTGAAAACGGAAAGCAAAGCAGGAATATGCCGTACGGGTGTGGGGTCAGCGACCGACGTGGCATATACTAGACATGGGACCCACACAGTATCCCAAACCAAAACTACGCCGTTTCAATGTTATTCTATTGTATTACATGCTGTATAATATATGGTCATCCTCTCCACAATCCACATGCGTTTATGATTTATCCCATTTCCCATCTCTCTCTCAATCTCTCTCCCACTCACTTGCACGCACACGCCAACGAAATTATCATTCTAATCTTCTTTTCCATCTCCCTTTCAGAATTCACCCCCTTCATCGTCACTTCTGCGGGAAACACTCAGTTCCCAAAATTCTCTCTCTGCGTGATAAAAAAACCCAAATTATCCACGAAAGCGGTGACCCCTTTTGAGCTGAGTGTGTAAAGATATCGGAAAAAAAGGCGAAACGTCTCGTTTAAATATTTCAGACTAAAAGTGGGATTCTTGGGATATTCTCGAATGGCGGGAAATCTAGAAAAATGGAGGGCGTTTGGGCCCTTTTTCACTGTTGTGTGGAGCTTTTTGATGGCCGCGATCTTTGTTTCTGCTGACAGAAGCTTGAAGCAGGAAGCTTTGTCCCGAAATGCAACTCAGGATTCATCCCGTGATTCGGATTCAGATTTGCTATCATCTATTGTCAATTTCTTGTGGCAAGCAAGCGAATCGGGTTACCACCACGTTTGGCCGGTGAGTTCAGATAATTCGGTTTGATTCACTCTAAAATTCTGCTGATCGTGATTTTGGATGCTCTTCTTATTTGGTGTAGTGTTGATTTTGATATCTCAACCGTTCATTCTCTCTCTCTCCCCCTCCAAATATTGGGCTTGGTAGATTTGTTTGTGCAGTAGTTATTGCGATTAATGGTTCTGTTGGGTTGCTGAACTGACGCGTTGAGTAATTGTAGTTATTGGGATTGGTAGTGGGCAAGGTATGGCAGTATTTGTTACTATTAATAGATGTGTGGCTGGAATGTTATGCTGAGTTATTATTGGTTATGGGGTGTCTATAGATGATGTGTCATTTCAACTATAAATGCTAGCTGCTACTTGTGTTACTGTTTATCAACAAAGTTGTATTATGCTCCGTAGCATATGCTTATTGAGCAAAAGAGCAGTCATATCGATTCTATGATGGATGATGTGCATTGGTGTTTGATGCCTGTATATGGAGAAGAAGAATGCCAGATCAAGAAAAATGAACGTTGAGTGAGCCCCCCTACCTCAAATTAACAGCATTTATTGGACTTTATATGTAGTGTGGGAGTTGGGATAGTACTATTTTGAACCTTGTTTGTATGCATACAGAGGCGCTGCTGTACATCTTCAATAACTGTGTCTTTTCAATGTCAAGATAGTTTATGTTAATTTTCTTGTTCCAACTTCCAAATGGTCATTTATGTTATTTATTCTTGCCTTTGATCCACAGGATCTGGAATTCAACTGGCAAATCGTAATTGGTAGCATAGTTGGATTCCTTGGTGCAGCCTTTGGGAGTGTGGGTGGTGTTGGTGGTGGTGGCATATTCGTTCCTATGCTTACTCTGATTATTGGATTTGATGCAAAATCCGCAACTGCTATCTCCAAATGTGAGAGAAATACATTTGGCTTACAACCAAGAATTCTGTTTGGCTTTTATGTTATTGGACACCTTTTGTTGGTTGTTCAATTGATTTAGTTGGAATTCTTTGTTGCCCGGTTCCCTTGCTTTCCTTGGAAAACAAGTATTTTTGTTTTTGTTGTGATTAAGGCAATGATAGTTGGGTTTCTTGATTTGACAGGTATGATCATGGGGGCTGCCGTCTCAACTGTTTACTACAATCTTAAGCTCAGACATCCGACCATTGACATGCCCATTATTGATTATGATTTGGCTGTTCTCATCCAACCAATGCTTATGCTAGGGATTAGTATTGGAGTTGCTTTCAATGTTGTATTTGCTGATTGGATGGTTACTGTACTTCTAATCATTCTCTTTATAGGTAATAGTTGGTATATTGCATTTTTATTTATTCTAGCCCTCCTACTATATTGATCGACTTCATAAGATGGTTACAGGTACATCGAGTAAGGCCTTCTTAAAGGGAGTTGAAACTTGGAAGAAAGAAACGATCATAAAAAAGGTAAGGAAATTGATCTCTTCACTTAGCAACGGGACCAATCATCAAATAAGGTGCCCCTTAACCTTTTGAACCAAGAAAGTCTTTCTAGGATATGAACTTAGGGGCATATTTTGTTTATTCATTTTTCCAGTTGCTTCACTTCACTTGGTGTAATTGATTCTTAACTCTTCTTGCTACTTATAAACTTGTTCATTGCTACAGGAGGCTGCGAAGCGATTGGAGACAAATGGTGTGTTAATCCAGAGCATTCATTTTCTCATTAACTTGAAGAACCGACTTCCCTTTTTTTTCCATTTGGATATTGTCTTAGAACTGAACCACGTGTTCTCTTGTTGCGTCAGGCAATGGTCAAGAAGCAGATTACAAGCTTCTTCCAGGTGGACCTAGCAATGAGGCTAAAAAATTAGAAGAACCAACGGTGAGAAGCATCAAGGACTTAGTTTTAATTTTCTAGTAACAGACGTCCACTTGAAATATCTCTTCATTTCAGGTCGGAGTTCTTGAGAATGTATGTTGGAAGGAATTTGGGCTTCTTGTTTTCGTATGGGTCGCATTTCTTGCCCTGCAGATCATCAAGGTTTACTTTCCTTCGATATTCTAGAATACTTATTGGAGTCTATTTAAATTCATATTAATATGCAAAACTTAATGGCCTTGTATTGAAACAGTCTCATACACCTACCTGTTCAGCAATATATTGGGTGGTGAACTTATTGCAGGTACGTATGCAAACTTAAATGCATATTATTTTGTTGAAACTTTAGATAGACTGCAACAGAGTCCTATTTCCAGAGCTTTTCAAAGGGGCTCACTGTTCTTTATGGCAATCTTATCACTCATAACCTTAACTGTCAATTCTTTTCTATTCTTTTATGCAGATTCCTGTATCTCTTGGTGTATCCGGCTATGAAGCACTTGGCCTGTACAAGGGCTGGCGGAAACTTGGTTCAAAGGGAGAGGCCGGTACTAACTTTAAAGTTCACCAACTGCTCATTTATGGCCTTTTTGGCATTCTTGCTGGTTTAGTCGGGGGCCTTCTAGGTCTTGGAGGTGGATTTATCATGGGTCCACTATTTCTTGAACTAGGCGTTCCTCCTCAGGTGGGTGCCGATTCTTCTTAATGCCGTGTAACCTACGTTTTCTTTTTTTGGTTATAGAAAGGCAATACAATTTTCTTGAATTAGCATGAGTATTGGCCTATAGATTAGGCAGAAAAAACTGTTGGTATCGACTGTTTCTTTGCTTCGTGCGCATTGAAGCAAATTATGATTAATGAACTTGTGGCCAGGTTTCAAGTGCCACGGCAACCTTTGCCATGATGTTCTCGTCGTCGATGTCTGTGGTTGAATATTACCTTCTAAAGCGATTTCCTGTTCCTTATGGTTAGTGCTTATTGGCATTGGAAATATTAAAGTTCATATTGGTCATACACATCAATTCTGACACTCTGAATTCTTGATGGCAGCTCTGTACTTTGTTGCCGTTGCAACTATCGCTGCTTTCATCGGGCAACATGTCGTGAGGAAGCTGATTATCGTCCTTGGAAGGGCTTCCATAATCATCTTCATTCTGGCATCCACAATCTTCATTAGCGCGATATCATTAGGTGAGTTAGCACCTTCCATATGTTCATCTGCATTTTCTCAGCACTGCCAACCACATTATTGATTCAATCAACGGCCGTTCTCTCTAACAGGCGGGGTTGGCATATCTAACATGATTGGCAAGATCCAACGGCATGAATACATGGGATTTGAGAACCTCTGCAAGTACGAGGCATGATATGTAGCCTCATCATCTGCCATTCCTGACAATCATCACCGCCAGAAAAGGTGAATTCTTCTCATCTTGGGAACAAATTCTTTTGTTCTAGTCCATTTAAATGTGAATTGCAAACAATTTTTCCTTCCTCGTGTAAGAATGCGGTCTCGTCTGCATCAGTTGAAGCAAATTGATTATTCTTGGGCATGTCGTCCAGAAAAAAGTTTAGCTCGTAGTTTTTTTCTCTGTTTCTGTTGGACTGGAATTTTTAAGGAATTTAATTCCTTTTTTTTTTGGTCTTCATGTTCTGTTGTTCTGGAAAAATCCTAAGGAAAATGGCTCATCTCTCTCTCTCTGTCTCCAGTTGAGATATGGAAATTAGGGATAGAACTCTAGACTTTAAGCGGTAATGGTAATCAATAATCTATGAGACGTGTACATTAATGGGTCCGTGTATAAGGGTTTTTGATTTGTAATGCTATGTTGAGATTTGAACTCGAGACATTTTGAATCATGGAATTCCGACTCGATACGAGTTATTCCATAAGTTTCTTTAGGAATTACAACCAAACATTTGCATCACATAAAAATAATACCACCAGACATCACATGATATGTTTTTTGTATTCCCTTACCGTAAATGGACTTTCATGTGTAGAAGTTGATTTGAAATGGGATACAAATAAAGCATATGAATACACGTCTATAATAGTCATGGTGTTTATGGATATATCTTTGTTGGCAAGAATACTTTTTCAAGAAAGAGCACACAATTGAGACACCAAGATGTACTTTGAATTAGTGATTTACAAGCAAATAAACATCAGCGTCAATAGCTTGTTGGCGTTGAAATCCAGCTGGAGATGTGGTTATAGCAACATCTCAATAATCAATATCAATATCAATATCAATATCAATACTAATATGATGAAATCCAATTGAAAGGTGTGGCTATAGCAACATTTCCATAATCAATAATGATGAAAAGGAGACTTCTCCCTTGTGGGCCTAGTATTTGATGATCGAATATATATCCACTTCAAATTCCATAAATACCGGTTGTCCCGTTGATAGGAGCGGAATTCACCCTCATCATAAAAAATAAATAGAATTTATATTACAAAAATGAAAGGATCATTAGAGTCTCACTGTCATTGTCCTGTAAGCCCCTTCACAAAATACATACATACATACATATGTATAATAAAACCATTTGCCACTTCTCGTCCTTCTCACCTTCTCGGATATCTGAAAATAATGGGACCTTTACTTTCTTATTATTTTATAGAGTTGATGGGTTAATAATACTAATTAACATTAATGAACTCTTAAATTTTAAGAATTAATAATGTGTAACATTCATTGAAAACTCCTAATATAATCGTTAAAATCCGTAATTTAATAAAAATAATCTTAAATAATAAGATAACTAGCTAGCACATAATACAAAAAAAAAAGAGCAAATATATAATCATTAGTAATAATCTAAGAATACATATTAAATTTCTTTTTTAAAAAAAACTTTCAGCAAAGTAAGATATTTTTGAATTTTTTCTTAATACTCAGAAAACAAAAGCTTATACTTGAAAGACGAAAGAAACACATTTTTCCAAACATTTAACAAAATTGCATTCTAAATAAAAAAATGAGAATATATTTTTTTATAGATATATTTATTGCGAGGGGACCCATCATCATAACATAACAATACAGTAACATACGTCCAAGCTTGTGGATACTGTATACAAGAAGAAAGAAAAAAAAGGTGGACCCCCCACTCCCTTGGATCCGTCACTGCGGGAAATATGAGTTTGGATGGGTCGATGGTCTTCACTCTTCATCAAGTTTTTGTCGTCTTCAATTTATTCCTTTGTTTTCATTTACAGCAAAAGAAAGAAAATAAAATGCCACATGAATTCATTTGGAGTATTTATATCCCATCACGTGATAGATCATACATAACTTTGTTCACTACTGAATTTTGTTAAGCCCACATTTTCTTAACATCCAAGTTCTTTGCAATAACATACAAACCGCTGCACAAGATGTATATCACACTTCGCTCCGTGTTGGTGGTATTCAAACATGAGAACTCTAGACAACCTAAACTTGTACTCATTTTAATAGCATTATGAAATAATTAAATTTCAGGATGTGTTGAATAATCCGAATGCGTTTCAATTTTTTTTCCTTCAAATTACTTTATCATTATATAGTCAGGGTAAATTACACTTTGATACCTATATTTTAGGTACATTTTAAAAAATGACCCACTTTTTTTTTTCAAAATTAACAAATCAATATCCATTTTTTCAAAAAAAATGTAAATCTAACATTTATTCAATTATTGTTTACATTTGGAATTTATATGCCTACGTCCCATCATAAATATAAGGGTAAATTGCATTTTGATACCTACATTTTGAACACTTTTAAAAAATGACCAACTATTTCAAAATGACACTCGTGTGATGTACGCTGATGGATGTATAACTAATTTAAAATAGCATTAAATATAAAATAGATATGTGACTAAATAAAAATATAAAATTTCAAAATATTATGAATGATCAAACATTCAGATCACATATTTGAAGTCCTATTTCATTAGCACATATTAGTTTTTAACATCATCAACAACAAATAACATCAACCAAGTTATTCCTCAAAAAAAAAAAAAACAAACAAACATGTTAGCATCAGATATTTAAAGGCTTACATTAGTCTGATAAACAAAACTCGATGGAGATGTAAGTCTCAAATAGACAAAAATAAAAATAAATTATAAATGTCCCCAAAGTACAATATAAATAAATATCATAAATTCTAAACATAATAATATTTTAAAGATTTTGAAAAACTTCTTTGTACACCACGTTTGTTGTACATGAACTGGTGTTGTTGTCTTTATCACATACTAAGATCTTCAATCCACTGCGATTTCTTACTCTGGAAATAACAACATACAGTTGACCATGAGAGAAAATTTGTTTCTTCAGAAAAATTCCCACATGGGACATCGACTGTCCCTGACTTCTGTTGATTGTCATGACATACGAAATAATCAGAAGAAACTGTCTTCGTTGAAACTTGAAAGGAATACGTGGATCTGATGGCATAAGTGACATTCTGGAAATGAAGATGCTTTGGCCTGAGTTAGTCCCGGTCAATATCTCAGCCTCCAGGACATGGTTACCAAGAAAGGTAACAACCAAATGTGTTCGGTTGTATAACCCAAGAGAGTGGTCAATGTTTCTCAATAACATGACTGGTGTTCCAACCTTCAGATTAAGTTCATGGTTTGGTAAATAAGAACACTTCAATCCATTGAGAAATTCAAACGTGCGTACATCATTAAGAACATCAATAATTCCATCAGCGTTGCACATGCTCCCTGAACTTAAATACACCCAACCACCAGACTGATTCATGGAAATCATGTAATGATTTACTGAATTAACAACATCAAGTGTTGGAGCTATAATAGCCATTTTTTGCAGATAAGATAAATAATTTGGAGTAGTCGGTGAAGATGGATATGTACTATTAATGATAGATGCAACAGGGTTACCTGAAAATCTGGGATGAATGTTATTTGGCATTTCAATGGTAGCGTGTCCATCATTTATACCACCAAGAAGACCGTCACCTATGGTAGTAACCCAATCTGGAAATTTTTGTAATTAATTTGCTTCAACCTCAAAATTCATAGACTGCAATCTCATGTTCTTAGTTAACCCTAATACTTTTACATATCACCATATCTATGAAGAATTGATACTTGCATTAACAAAGCCTTGTCTGCTACCTCTGGGTATGATTGGCAATATCTGTCTAAAATCTCCACCAAATACAATAGTTTTACCTCCGAAAGGTAAATTATAATTGGATATATTACTCAACTGCATTATATCTCTCAAAGTTATGTCCAAAGCTTCAAAACAATGTTTGTGGACCATAAACGCTTCATCCCATACTACAAGTTTACACATCACAAGAAGTTCAGTGAGGGAATTTCTTTGTTTGATGTTGCATGTTGAATCTTCATTGGGACCTATCGGAATAGCAAAACGAGAATGCACGGTTCTCCCACCTGGCAACAACAAAGATGTTATTCCATTTGAAGCAACATTCAATACAATGTCTCCTTTCGATCTTACTACAGCAGATAATGTCTTCCAAACAAAAGTTTTACATATCCCCCATAACCATAAACAAAAAACACACCACCATAATGTGATTAAATTTTTTATGTAATTGTGTTGTACACATGGCGTTGTTCATTTGTCAGGTTACTTAATAAGGAGACATGTTCTAACATTGTCTGAGATTGATCATAACGCAGCTCATCATTTATCATACTATTACCAATCTGACACAAGAATTCTTCTTTAGGATATGACATATCATTGAATTCTTAAAGACTGCGGCCATATCATTACAATATTTTTTTCAATTCTGACTTAAGATCTGCCAAAAATTAATAAGATTTGAAAATAATTTAATAAATTTAAAAATTAAGAATCTCATAATTTTAGTCTTATGACTATGTAAAAATTAATGGCTAAACAATAAATATAGGACCTGGAACGTGGAGTACTTTGCACTGTTTGTAAAGAACATCATCAGATAAATAGATCCAACAATTATCCCAAACAACCTCTGGTCTAGTTATGGAGTTTGCGGTGAGTAAATTAGCAAACAAATGTCTTACTGACTACGTAGCACCCATCGACTTGCCTCGATAATTCCACCGATGTCTTCTCTAAAATAGATTTGAGATTTGGGTATCATCAGTTGAAGATTCGAAAGGAAGATATTCCTAAAACTGCTTTTAGAACTCGCTATGGACATTATGAGTTTATAGTAATGCCATTTGAATTAAGAAATGCTCCGATAGTATTCATGGATCTAATGAACCGAGTGTTTCACCCATATTTGGATAAGTTTGTGCTGGTCTTCATAGATGACATTCTAATCTATTCGAAGGACAAAGCGGAACATCAAGAGCACCTAAGAGTGGTGCTGGAGACATTAAGGCGGGAAAGACTATATGCTAAGTTTAGCAAATGCGAGTTTTAGCTCAGAGAAGTGATGTTCCTAGGACATCTAGTGTCAGTGGTGCGTCGTTTTTCACCAAAAATAAATGTTTCGGCTTTCGTCGGCAAGCCCACACTGCAGAGTACAGTGGCGAGCAGGATCGTCTCCCAAAGGACCGGCGAGAACTACTCTTGACCTTCAGTCTGCGTGACCAAACTCCAGAAAAGGGTTTTTTGTGCTTATAATAAACTGAACGAAATTAATAAATAAATAGAAAATAAATGCACGATTGAACAGAATGAACGGATTTAAAGTATGAGAAGAAATATTCCGGATTCCAATTAACTCCACCCTAGCTTACCTAAACTGATCCTCGACGCAAAGATTAATTCAATTAACATATATAAATCAGTTATAGCTACCGAAGACGCTTACTGACGTAGCCTAATTCCTCCGTAGTTTCTCGATAATCAGGAAGACGCTTCACTAATTATTTTCCTAATAGACTGACAACCGTAAGAGACGCTCTATAGGTTTAATGAGCCGACAACCTTAAAGTCTAGAGGAAACCAATTCATAATTAACAGACTCTGACGCAGGACTGTGAATTAAGATTGCTATTCTCCCTGATTCTGAAAAATCATTTCACCACTAATTAAACTTAAACCACAATTACGGATGACCGGTTTAATTGGCTACTAATTAATTCTGAATTACTAAATATGTGCACCTATTTAGCAATATCGAAACAATTAACGACTTGAAATATAAAGAATAACAAATGCATGCAAATTAATTGAATGATAAAAGCACAAATAGATCTCACAGTTTAGCTAGGCCAAGGCTTCGTTAGTGGTCACCGGAATAAGAAGAACTTAGCTTGATTGCATAATTAAATCAAAACTCCAAAGTAGCGAAAAGCAGAACATGATGAATTAATCGAAGAAGATGAAATAAATCTGCTCCAGAGCGTTTCTCTGGTGCTGCGTTCTTGCATGAATAATGGAATCTATGATAAAGAAATAAGTCCTAATCTATATATAACATCCTTAATTAAAACATTAGATAAGGAAATAAAATCCTAATCAATCTAAACTAGGAAACATAGCAAGAGAAGGACTCTTGAGGCAGTCAAGAGGTGTATTTCCGCGTCCAGGTCTGAACTTGGGCCGAGAGTTGTATTTTGCAAGCCCAAAACGCATATCCAGCCCAGCTTCTAGAAGTTTGCTTCAATCTTTCAGCTGCATGCCCTTACGGCCGGATCTACTCAGACTCGAATTTTGCTCTTTCTTCACTTAGATTCTTTTTGCACCAAAACCTGCCATTTTCTCCAATTTTGTACCACGTCCCTACACAACTCAACAACACATCATTTATCCAAAACACACAAGTATAGGGCAATTAATTGGGAGAAATGGCACCAAAAGATAACAATAAAAGCAAGTGAAATATGTCCTATCAAATCCCCCCACAATTAAACCATGCTCGTCCTCGAGCATATCTAAACACACAACACAGACTCCAAACGAAAACGACTCCAACAAGTATAAGCTGCCACAAACTGGAAAATACTAGGAGTAGGGATTACAACTCAACCAATCACAAACCATCAACTTGTATTGTTTCAAGAAATATACCAATGCCTTTCATTCAAGTCAAAATTATGCACATTGATCCAACCTCACCAGGATTCACTCTAATTCTCTCAACAAGAAAAATGATACATGGAATTTCACACAAGTTATGATTTGTTACTCTTAACATAGATTTGCTCATATGTCACTAAAATCATCAATCATTAAGATCACACATGAATCAAAAAGGTATTTCTCCAAGGGTTGTAATGGGGCTCAGGTTTATAGGTAGGATTCTTTTTGGATGAGTGGTTCAATAAACTAAGAATATGCAAGTATTTCAAAGTGTAGAGTCCAAACATAGCTGCACTACTCAACAATTATAATTCAAAGCTAGTGCTCTTAAACAAATAACCATAGGGCATTTCTTTATTCACTTTTTTTATTTCTTTCACCCCTCCTTGATGTTCTATTTCTTTCTTTTCTTATTTTTTTATATTTTTTCGAAGCTTTGCTTCTTTTTCATTTTTTTTCATTTAGAACAGGAGCATCAAATCGCCCTTCAAATCTTCCCGCATCACCTCTTTTGTTAGTGCAGCTCAACTAGTTAGGAAATAACTTGCACATTCTTAAGGTCAACAGCAGGCTAAAATTAAAGGCTAAGGCTAAGTGTATAGTGGCTGAAATAAGAAAAAAATTGGAATTTAAAGCTCAAACGGGCTTACTAATTGGCAATTCAGGGCATGGAATATTTCTTCAGGCCAAAGCGTGGGTAAATCCTAATTGCCTTAATCATTTTCATGCTTGAAACTCAAGAGAAACAAAATCATGACAACAAAGCAAATCAAGTACTGAGTAACATAATCTGACACACTCATCAAAGAAGGGTGAGCACTTTAAGGATAAGTCATGCTCACAGGCTCAAAACCTTACATTTATAAGCTCAAGAAAATATGATCAAATGCATAATTCATCATTCAAGAAGTCATCAAAGTATGGCATATTCCAATCACAACACAACAACCAGCAATCCAGTTAAAACCAAGTTGCAACCCTCCTACTCATACTCATCAATTTGTGGCAGCTATTACTTATCCAAAACAAGTAAAACACAAAAGTTTTTTTTGTTTTTTATATTAAGTATTAAGAAAAACAGACACAAAAACAACAACTGTCCCCCCCCCCCACACTTAGACAACACAGTGTCCTCACTGTGTAGGAAAGAGAGTCAACAAAACGGACACAACATGAATGAAAGAAAATAAAAACAAAGGGAGAGAGAGAGGGCAAACTCGCAAGCAAGAGGGGAGACGGTCAGTAAGGGCATACAGACGACGCTCAATTACAGTAGCTCAGCTTGGTCAAATAACTCCATGAGCTCGGTAAGAGTAGGGGCAGCGCTAGAAAAGGTACCTGCACGAAAAAGCTGGACTAGATTTTTTTATTTTTTTTATTTTTTTTCTTTCTTTTTTTTATTATTATATTAAAGAAAAGTAAGTAAGTAACTAAATGAAATAAGAAACATGAAATAAAGCAAGAAAAGCTCGAGTTACCTCCCGAGAAGCGCCCTTATTTAACGTCCGAGGCTTGACACAAGTAGAACTCGATCATGAGATAATTTCGGAGGTAGCAGATCTACCCCTGTTGAAAGGAATTGTGTCCATCCCCGCACCTTTATGTTTCTTCAAAAACTCGACCAACCTTGCTTCTTGCCCTTTCAGCCCCAACACAGGGGCCTTCACATGAGATAGTAAAATCAGCTCCGAGTTGGTCAGTAAGGGCATACGACCTGTCAGATTTCTGGCTGAAAACTCCTCGGCTGTGTACAGCTGCTAACTATCTCGCAGATTGCCCTTTCTTCCTCCGAATCTGGGTCTCGACACTTTTGAGGTAACTTCCGTTGAATAACGGCTGAGACATTTTCTCCTACCTTGATTTTTGCATCCTTTCCATATCTTATCTTCTTGGCACACAGTTCCTTTAAGAATTTCACGTATCTAGGGACTTACTTGATAGCATCAATCAATGGTAGATTGATCTCGAATTTCTTGAAAAGTTCGAAGATCTCTTTCTCATCCTCCTCTTTCTTGTGCCTTGCTAACCTGGAAGGGAAATGAGCTGCATTAATAGGGTTAGAACATTTAGGTGGAACTTGTACCTCAGTAGGGGCAAATGGGGCAGCAGATTGTTTGCCCTCTGCGCTTGGTTTGTCTTCAGCTTCTGCAGTTTGCCCACACCGCGTGTTGTCTTTCTTCTTCTTTGTTTCAACCTCAACCAATTCTTTGCCGCTTTGAAGGGTCACAACACTGATGTTTCCTCGTGGATTCAGCTCGGTTTGAAAGAGAAGAGACATAGCAGGTTGTTCATTCCTTTTGCCAGATTCTTTTTTCAGCCCTTCAGTATGCCCTTCCGGCTTCTTTTCTTCTTTCTTGGCCTCCAACTCGGTTAACTCCTCCGTACTTCTCAAAGTGACAGCGCAAACATGCGCTCTTGGATTCATCTCAGTTTGGGATGGGAGTTTGCCTTGATTCTCCTGGATCTTGTTCATTTGCATGGCGAGCTGCGTGATCTACATGCCCATACTGCCCAGGGCAGCTTGTGTCTCCTGCTGAAAGGCCTTTTGGCTCTGCGCTAGACTATTCACTAGGCTTGTGCTCTGCTCGAGACTCTTCATAATCTCACTCATAGATGGCGCAGATCGGTCCGTGTGGGCATACGGCTCACCCCTTGGGTGCCCCGGTGGCAAATCAGTCTGTGCTGGCGGATCTCCAGGTTGTCTCCACCGAAAATTGGGATGACCTCTCCATTCGGGATTATAGGTGTTGGAGAACGGGTCATAGTTTCGCTTCTTTCTTTCTCCGGGTGGACCATCTAAATATATGCCTCTAAGGGCATCCTGCTGTGCATCGCCCGATCCATAACAGGCTTGTTCAATTGAGGGCCCTTGCAAATTGGGACACTCGTCAGTGAAGTGTCCATTTTCAGAACAGACTCCGCAGTGGTTTGGCCTTGTCTGCGCCACAGCAAGGCTTCGGACCAGGGAAGTAAGAGCATCTATCTTTTCATTCACGCCCGACCCTTCATCTCGGCCGAGTGCCCTTACAGGTCGGTGTCTGCTGTCTTCTTCTTCTTCGTACTGCTGTCCTCCAGAAGCCATGTCTATGATGAGCTGTTTGGCCTCGTCGAGGGTTTTGTTGGTAAGAGATCCCCCGCTGGCAGCATTGATAATTTTCCTATCAAAAGAAGACATGCCACGGTAAAAGTAATTTGTTAGCAGTTGGTAATCCGTGAACCCGTGGTCTGGGCACTTGCGACACAGCTGCTGGAACCGTTTCCAGTACTCGGATAAGCTTTCATTCGGATTTTGCTTGATGCTACTGATTGCCATCCTTAGATTTGCAGCTTGAGTCTCAAGGAAGAATTTGCGCAGAAATTGTCCTTCTAATTCCGCCCATGTGGTAATGGACTCCGGTGGCAAATCAAACAACCAATCCCTTTCCTTTCCCTGCAAAGTGTGAGAAAAAGTGAGTAATCTTAGGTTATTAGCAGTAAAACATGTAGGTCTCAAAGTTGAGCACACGAGATCAAATTCAGACAAATGTTTGTGTGCACTCTCTCCTGGTAGATCGCCAAACTTCGGTAATAGTTGGATGAATGCAGGTCGAATTTTAGCATTGTTGGCAATCGGGGGCAGCACGATGCAGATGGGTCTGTTACTCCGAAGACGACCGATTTCTCTGATGAGAGGCTCATGATCGGGTCCATGATCAGCCACGTTGGCATGGATGATGGCTCTTCCTGCGGCAAGGCCTTCCGGGTTCGGTGGCAGATCTTCATTATTGGCCATGTTGAAAAGTTGATCAATACCGAGATTGCTTTGTTCAGATGCGAGAGCCTCCTTAGACTCCTTAGCAGCTCTCCTCAATTGGTGTAACGTTCTCTCTAGCTCTGGATCAAACACTAAATCTTTTTCTGTAGAGGAACGGGTCATGTACCAGAAAAATTAAAAATAAAACAAAGTAAATAACAAACTGAAAATTTCGAGTAATCACTGCTTTTAAAACCGATCACCGGCAATGGCGCCAAAATTTGGTGCGTCGTTTTTCACCAAAAATAAATATTCTGACTTTCATCGGCAAGCCCATACTGCAGAGTACAGTGGCGAGCATAATCGTCTCCCAAAGGACCGGTGAGAACTACTCTTGACCTTCAGTCTGCGTGACCAAACTCCAGAAAAGGGTTTTTTGTGCTTATAATAAACTGAACGAAATTAATAAATAAATAGAAAATAAATGCACGATTGAACAGAATGAACGGATTTAAAGTATGAGAAGAAATATTCCGGATTCCAATTAACTCCACCCTAGCTTACCTAAACTGATCCTCGACACAAAGATTAATTCAATTAACACATACAAATCAGTTATAGCTACCGAAGACGCTTACTGACGTAGCCTAATTCCTCCGTAGTTTCTCGATAATCAGGAAGACGCTTCACTAATTATTTCCCTAATCGACTGACAACCGTAAGAGACGCTCTATAGGTTTAATGAGCCGACAGCCTTAAAGTCTAGAGAAACCCAATTCATAATTAACAGACTCTGACCCAGGACTGTGAATTAAGATTGTTATTCTTCCTGATTCTGAAAAATCGTTTCGCCACTAATTAAACTTAAACCACAATTACGGATAGACGGTTTAATTGACTACTAATTAATTCCGAATTACTAAATATGTGCACCTATCTAGCAATATTGAAACAATTAACGACTTGAAATACAAAGAATAACAAATGCATGCAAATTAATTGAATGATAAAAACACAAATAGATCTCACAGTTTAGCTAGGTCAGGGCTTCGTTAGTGGTCACCGGAATAAGAAGAACTTAGCTTGATTGCATAATTAAATAAAACCTCCAAAGTAGTGAAAAGCAGAACATGATGAATTAATCGAAGAAGATGAAATAAATCTGCTCCAGAACGTTTCTCTGGTGCTGCGTTCTTGCATGAATAATGGAATCTATGATAAAGAAATGAGTCCTAATCTATATATAACATCCTTAATTAAAACATTAGATAAGGAAATAAAATCCTAATCAATCTAAACTAGGAAACATAGCAATAGAAGGACTCTTGAGGCGGTCAAGAGGTGTATTTCCGCGTCCAGGTCTGAACTTGGGCCGAGAGTTGTATTTTGCAAGCCCAAAACGCATATCCAGCCCAGCTTCTAGAAGTTTGCTTCAATCTTTCAGCTGCATGCCCTTACGGCCGGATCTACTCAGACTCGAATTTTGCTCTTTCTTCACTTAGATTCTTTTTGCACCAAAACCTGCCATTTTCTCCAAATTTGTACCACGTCCCTACACAACTCAACAACACATTATTTATCCAAAACACACAAGTATAGGGAAATTAATTAGGAGAAATGGCACCAAAAGATAACAATAAAAGCAAGTGAAATATGTCCTATCAGTCAGCTGAAGGAATCAAGGTAGATCCAACAAAGATTAAGCAATTGGAAATCTTCAAAAAGCGTAAATGAAAGAAGCTTGTCAGGACTCGCCGGATATTATCGAAGATTCATTGAAGGATTCTTAATGATATCTAAACTCATAATGCGTTTGCTGAAAAATGATGCCAAGTTCAAGTGGACGCCTGAGTGCGAAGAAAGTTTCCAAACTTTAAAGAAGATGTTAACCACAGCCCCAATACTAGCCATCCCAGAAGAAAATGAAGATTTTATAGTATACGCAGATGTGTCAAGGAAAGGACTTGGATGCATGCTAATGCAAAGGAGAAAGGTGATTGCGTATGCCTCATGACAACTTAAGAGTCACGAGCAAAATTATCCAATGCATGATTTATAATTAGCAGCAGCCGTTTAAACATTAAAAATTTGGAAGTACTATCTCTATGGAGCTAAGTGTGAGATTTATTCGGACCACAAGAGCTTGAAGTAATTCTTCGAACAAAATGATCTTAATATAAGGCAAAGAAGGTGGTTAGAACTAGTAAAGGATTATGACTGCACAATTCACTACCACTCCAGCAAGGCTAATGTGGTAGCAGACACTTTAAACTGAAAGAAAAGGGCGGAATTAGGACCCGTTCAAATCCAGGAAGAACTTCTCAAAGAGTTCGAGAAGTTAAGGATAGAGGTGCTACCACCACTCAGAACTATTGAAGCACAGATCACCATGATAGTCGTTCAGCCCGACCTAAGGCAAAGAATAGTCAAAGCCCAAAGAGGAGATGAATTCATCAAAAAGAAAAGACTGGAAGCACGATCTAATAATCCACAAGCTTTCATGGAAACTGCTGACAATGCCCTCCTATTTACATGAAGGCTATGTGTTCCAGACAAGGAAGAACTGAAGGAAGAAATCATGCATAAAGCGCACGAGGCACAATACACAGCTCATCTTGGAAGCACCAAGATGTACCAAGACCTTAAGAAGAACTTTTGGTGGAATAACATGAAAATGGTAGTAGCCGTCTATGTAGAAAGGTGTTTGAATTGCCAGTAAGTAAAGGCTCTACATCAGAAACCCTCTGGACTGTTCCAACCCTTAGAAATTCTCGAATGGAAATGGGATCATATCAATATGGACTTTGTGGTAGGATTGCCAAATTCTAAGCGAGAAAATACGGCCATTTGGGTAATCATAGACCTATTATCGAAAGCAGCCTATTTTGTTGTTGTTAAGATAATGGATGGGCTAGACCAACTAGCCCAAACGTGTGTCAAAGAAATTGTGCGGTTGCACGGAGTGCCAATCTCGATCACGTCAGATCATGATACTCGATTCATATCAATATTTTGGAAAAGTCTACAAGAAGCCATGGGAAATAAGCTTAATTTTAGCACGGTCTTCTATCCCCAAATAGATGGCCAATCCGAAAGGACTATCCAAATCTTGGAAGATATGCTTAGAGGAGTAGTAATCGATTAAGGAAACAATTGGGAGGACCTATTGCCGTTGGTAGAATTTGCATACAACAACATCTATCAATCATTAATCAACATGGCTCCTTACAAAGCTTTGTATGGAAAGAAGTACAGATCGTCCTTGTATTGGGATGAGATTGGAGAGAGAAGGATGCTTAGGCACGAAATGGTCCAAGAAGCGGTCCAGAAAATTGAATTAATCTGACAGTGAATTCAGAAAGCTCAAGATAGACGAAGACATATGCATATCGAAGAAGGATGGAGCTGAATTTCAATGTTGGAGACAAGGTGTTCTTAAAAGTATATCCATCCAAATGAGTAATCCGTTTCGGCAAGCGAAACAAATTAAGGCCCAGATTAATTGGACTTTTTGAAATTCTAGAGAAAATTAATGAGGTAGCTTATAGGTTGGCCTTACCACCCAACCTAAGTGACGTTCATGACGTATTCCATGTTTCAATGTTAAGAAAGTACGTGTTTGATCCAAGACATGTGATTTGTAAGGAAGAGATAGTCCTGAATGAGGACTTAGCATATGAGGAGAAACCTCAAGCCATTGTGGATCGAAAGATTCAAAAATTGAGAAATAAGGGCATCATCTTGGTAAAAGTAATTTGGAATCATCATGGTTCAGAAGAAGCAACCTAAGAACTAGAATTAGAACTGCTGAAGAAGTATCCTGATGTTCCTTATCAAGGTTAGTAAATTTCGGGATGAAATTTCTTTAAGGGGGGTAGGATGTAATACCCTGGATTTTTGAAATAGGATTAGAGAATTCCTAAGTATGATTAGAAAGTATTAGAAGAGATTTTACTAATGTTTAAGGAGAATCAGATGTAAGTCACGACTTTAGGTGTCATTTTTCGTGAAATCGTCTTTTCGAAATTTTTTTATCATAATTCAATTATGGACGAATTTGGTCTTGTTAGAAAGGTATCAAACCAATGAGTGTATCGGTACTCTCGGAATTTAAATCAAAAGTCATTTGAGATCCCAGTGATGGAAAACGTGTTTAACGAATTTATAAATAGTAAAATTTGAGTGTGTTTGTGATTTAAAAAATTTACGAAATCCTTCTCATTGATCTGAGACTAGTTCTGTCAAACCTATCTTATAGAAAATGGTCCAAATAATCCATTCACATTCACGGATTGCCAATCCGAGGTCAATCGAACGCTCAGGAATGAAATATGGCTTTCGAAATGAATAGTAAATCTATTTTTGAAAAGAGAATCTTTCTTCGTTTTTTTTCAAATGACTTCCTCGTCATCCTGATTCAGGTTGGTTCAATGATATTCAAGCTAAGGAGTCTCGGTATTTTCGAATTTCATGTCGGAAGTCATTTGGACCTCGACATTGAATAAATCAACTTTTAATTGAGTCTGGAATTGATTTATCAGTATTTTTCTACTGCAATGGATTATGAGGGAACCCAAGAACTCTCCTATAAATACCCCCCATCCCTCACTCATTTTCACACCAATTCTTCATTCCATTTCCACCTTTAGAAAGAGGGAAAAGTAAGAGAGAGCTGAGAGCAAAGTTCTTGGTGAGTGTCCTTTGGGGCGACGACGATTGGAGTGGCGAGGAAGGGAGGTAGTGGAGGAAGGTGCTGTCGGTCGGCCAGTGGCCGGACCGACCTCCGGCCAAAGCCGGAGGGCAAGGACATCGTCAGGCAGCAGCAGCGCGGCTCTATCACCACTGCAACCCGCCAGAATGCCAATGCCAGCCACCTTTTTTCGATGTACTCGACTCCGTCCATTCTTTTTTGTCAACCCCAGTTCCTTTCTATTTTGTAATTTAATTCCGCACTTTATTTTATTGTCATTGTTGTTCTTGTTATTCTCCATTAGAATGTCGTGTTGTTAATCACATTTACTTCCATTATGTTCTGTTTATTTCAGTTTAATTTCGTTATTTAAATTCCATTGTAATATTCCAAGTATACGAAGAATTAGTAGTATATATATCGTTGAATTCTCGATTTTAATTATTTCAATTTAAGAAGGCTCATGCATGTTCAAATCTCGTATTTTATTAATGCCAAGCTAGTGTCGAACTCTATTAGATTTCATTTCGGTGTTCAATTGATTTAAATTGTTGTAAAGATTATAGCTTTGAAAAATCATAGAGAATACGTTAAGCCTTATTTAACTTCTAAAAATGTCGAGAAAATGGAGAGATGACTGACTCGAGTATCGTCTTTACCAGACTCTCGATCAGGTCGTTTTAAGTGCGTATGTATACATGGACCGTGCACTAAGGGATTCTTTTCGCACGGCCCGTGCGAGACTCTCGAGAGAGATTTGTTCTTGTAGTGCACGGTCCGTGTATAAAGACATCCCTTCCGCATGGCCCGTGCACTCATGTCTTCTTTCTGCATGGCTCGTGCAAGTGTTGTTCGACCCCTTTTTAACCTCTAAATGTATTCTAATCTTGAGTCTATCAATTCTCATATTTTGTAGAAGTTCTAAAGTCATGTAATCTGTAGTAAGGTTCTAGTCAAGGAAAGAAGGGGTTAATCTTGATTTGATTTTCTGTTAGATCTTAGGGTTCTCGAATAGATCGCTAAGTTGATAATCAGCTTTTGTAGGAAAAGGCAAACCCCGAGGGAACCCGAAAAAAGAATTGCAGCTCGTTACTTCATCATCCTTATTGTGATCAAGGTGGGTAATAATATACTCATCTATTGTTTGAGCTAATGAGCTCTAGAAGCATGATAGGGCAAGATGAAATATCCAATTAAATGTTTTTTTATGCTCTGCCTAATTAGTCTCTGTACAAAGGAAGAAAGTTATGTTTATAAGTATTGATGATGAGGATTGTTAATTGAGCTCTTGAAGTATGATACAATATGAATGTTTAGCATGAGATTTCGTGATATAGTTTATTGTTATGAGAAGTACATGTATATGTGATCATGATCTTAAGTTGATGTTGATGTTGTACGAAAGTTTACTTAGATGAGCAATGTCTTCTAGGGTAATGATAGAATCCCTTATAGGCCATAAGATAATGTTGTTGATTGAAGGAATAGTCCTAGATGTTATACTCTAGGCGATGATTATGCTAGCAAGTTAAGTACGAATGATTATATATTTGATAAGCAGGATTTTGAGCTCAAAAGATTGTAATTTTATATCAACAGGATGTGATCTTTGATCAAGAAGGGATCACTACTAGGTCACCTCTTGTATACTCGAGTCACTGTTGGGTAACTCCCCTCACATACTCAGTAGGATATTATAGGTAATCCCTCTCTTATCCTAAGGCATGCCTCAGGCTGCAGTAGATATCAAGTTTGATCCCAAGGGCCCCCAAGAGTTGCAAGGAAACATGAAGGAGTTGCACCTGGAAAAATAAAGGAGCGGATTTGCCAACAGATAAAGACAAAGGAGGAGATTATTAGTGCCTTTTGTGACACCAATCATTGAAGTTGGTTCAGAATGTCTCAATGGTGTCACTGCATTATGTTTGTTTATCAAGAGCTTTACATTGCTCTTGTTATAAGTGGTTAATTGTCATTCATCTTTATAGCAATTTATAAATCACTTCAGTATTTGGTTTTTCCAAGTACATTATCACTGTTCTGGACAACGTTCATAAATAATGTACGTGAACGTGATTTGAACTTCCTAAAGACAGTTCAAAGCAAGGAGTTTCAATTGAGCTAAGAAGAAGACTGTTGTGCATCGTGCAATAACAGAGATTTTTCAATATGCTGAGTACTGTCAGCTAGCTTGAGTGATAGCCTGAAGTCAGCTTGTGAACATACAAAAGATTCCGCTTGCTACCTGGTGTGAAGATTCAAGATCAACAAAGTACCTTACAAAGTACATGGACATCTGCATTGAAGAGAAGACTCAAAGATCAACAATGTTCATTGTAATGTTCTTGAACATTTATATAAACATCCTTTGTCCAGATTATTCTTTCAAAGATCGATGGAACTGTTCAAGGTTTACAACCAAGATAAGATTCAAAGATCTATCTAGAAGCTGCCACATTCAACAGAAGAGTTCAAGATTGAAGTCAAAGGTAGAGTTCTATTCTTGGAAGAATTCCTAACATGGTTCGAGTTTGATCTCGGTTCTAAATAAGGAAAGTTTTCTTGTTTATTTCTGAATCAAATTAGGACATATGTTCCCATGTTTAGGCTATCTCTCTTCATTTATAAATAGCCTGGGATATATGCATGTTTTGTAGCAGAGTACACACCGAATAGAAGCACTACACAAGTATTGTTTAAGAGCTCTAATTATTTTGAGCCACTTAGTTACGGTTATGTCTTAGACTAGAGAATAGTGTTCTAGACATCGTGTATTAAAACACACTTGTTCATACACTGTCAAAAAGAGTCTCGAGAGAGATTTTATGTAGAAACTAGATAGGTTAAACATCTAGGTTCGGAGGGGATCTCACAATTCAATTCAACGAAAGAGGGTGTACGAGTAGAAATGGTAGCGAGTGACGGGAGGTCAGCTGCGTGTAAAATCCTCAGTAAACGTGACACCGGAGTAGTGAATTATTTTTCACGGAGTTGACAGGTCCCCTTGACGTAGATCGATTGATTTATGCAATCGTATTAACATTTACAATAACGTTTTTGAACTTTATTGTGAACATGTTCCAAACGTTCAACATCTTTACAGTGAACGTTGTGCAGACAGATACTTTTCACACGGGTGTGCAATTTCAGATTCCTGAAAATAGGACTTTGTGCCACAATATATGTGTGTGTGTGTGTGTGTGTGAAGATTAAATTGAGATATCAATATTTTAGTCAAAATTTATTTTGTATCAATTAAATAAATATAATCATAGATTAATGGTCAAAGGATGTTACTTGTTATTTTCCTAAAGCGTAAAATTTATAATAAAATGCACGTACATCAATAGTTTTGACAATAAAGGTTAAAATATCTACTCTAGATTCCATAATATAAATTTAAACAATTATCCTTTTACAATAGTGATGTATAAAAAAATGAAGATTATGAGGATCAATTTACATACATACTCCAAATAAATAAAAATAAAAACTCATGATCTAATATCACATTGTACTCGTCGTACAGTCTGTGGCTCAAACACATTCTAGAATCATTCACTTCTCTAAGGATTTCTACAACATCTTCCTTCCTCTAGGTTTCCACCGCTCTCAAAAAATTAAAAAAAAAATACATTTAGTAACTAACATAAATTTTGCCAACCTAAAATTGATCCTCATGTATTGCAATGATTGTTCTTTATTTTGAATTAATATAAAATTGAGAATATGAGCAAGATTAAATTGAATGGAGAATGATAGTTATAGAAAATGAGTACTGTTGAGTACTATCTGATAGTTATGATTCAATGTTGAACGCAATATCATACAGACTCCCTACGACATTGTCTGTGACATAGTCGTGATTAATCTTATCCTTTTCTAGTTTTATTTATTTTATTTTTTTAATAAATTATAGTTTGTATATCTTAGATTATGTATATATCCATGAAATTAATATTTCAAATAAACGGATATATACATATTAGATATATTACTAATTAAATAGAGTTTGAACTAGTTAAACTCTATCTCCTATTTTTTAGGTTTATAGTTATCTTCTTTTTAACCACTTCTTTTAAAGTTCAACGTGCAGGAAAAAAAGAAAAAGAAAAAGAATTGGTTTAGGTCATGAGTTGTTCTCTCTTGCCACAATATGGAACAGTTTGCTCCAAGGCATGAAGTGGACGGCGGTTATGGAACTCTCACACACGATCTAGAAAATAAACGTGGACCTTGTTCGACTCAATTGATGAAAAGCTTATTAAAGGAGCAAGAACCACACTTGAGGAGATTCATTCGAGCACAATTTATCTTGCCACTGTGTGTGAAGATCTAATAGCTCAAGTCACAAACTTAGCATTTAGATTTCTTTCTTCTTCCTTCTTCTACCTCTTGAAATTTGTAGTTGTTCAATCAATTCATGAGAATAGGTTGTACGATCTAAAATAGATAGAAGGCTATGAAATCATTGCTAATTTGTATACAAATTAACGATAGGTTGATTTGTATTTTTGTTTGAATTCGATTTAGTTGCAAACTAGAATAAGATTCATGTATCTTTGATTGATGTGTCAAGAGCTCAGCGTCTGACATCATCAACTAAACCCGTGTGTTGGCTCATAGAAGCATAATTTCATCTTGTGGCAATCACATACATGTTGTGTGTGATTTAAAATTTATACTTGTGTTATTCCGTTAATTTTTATACGTGTTTGTGTTAAGATAGTAGTATTAACTATCTGTAACATTGAGTTTGACATTGCGTTTCTGTATCTATTTTCAGTATTTACGGCAACTAATTCTTTCAAGTGGCATCAAGAGCCGGTACTTGACACACTAAGTATTCGATCCTTTGATTGTTAATTCACTGAAATGGATATTCAAATTAATCAATGTTGCCCTCCGACATTGGATAGTAATGGCAAAAACTATGCAATGTGGAAATCTCGCATGAAGATGTATATCAAGTCTATTGATGAAAAGCCTTGGTTGACTGTAATTGAAGAGTGGTCTCCTCCAAAGATGGAGGGATCCAATGGAGTTTTCATCCTTACCCCTGAAACTCAGTGGACTAACAATGATAGAATTATCTCCAACTTCAATTCTAGGGCACTAAACGCCATTTTTATTTCGGTAGATGTTCCATGTTTCAAAATGGTATGCAATTGCAACACTGTATATCAAGCATGGAACATACTACAGGAATATTGTAATGGCTCGACAAGTGTACGTCAAACAAAGCTTAGGCTGCTCACTTCCAAGTTTGAAACCCTGCGGATGTTGGAAGATGAGACTATTTCAATGTACACTGAAAGGTTGTGTGAAGTTTCTAATGAGTCTACAGCTCTTAGATGTCCTATCTTAAATGAGAACATGGTTAGCAAACTTCTTCGCACACTTTCTGAAAGATTCAACATGAAGATCTCAGCTATTGAGGAAGCTCATAATGAATCAAACATGAGTTTAAGTGAAGCTGTGAGCATTCTACTCACTTTTGAGATGAATCTCGAAAACCAGAAGTCAAACAATCCTTCTAAAAGAATTGCACTTCAATCTGTGACATCAAGTTCAGATGTTCAACTTGATATTGAAAACATTCAAGAAATCAATGAAGATGAGTCCTCAAGTGTTGCTCTTCTTACAAAGAAGTTCAATTCTTTGGTCCGGTCTATGAAGAAAAGTTCACCAAACTTCAAACCACGAAGGTTGTTTGACTCTCCCTCGTCAACATCAACTAACTCATCAAAATCATCAAAAACCCCAGATGATCCAGTGAATGACATTAACTCATTTCAGTGTAGGGGATGTTTTGGTTTTGTACACTATGCCAATGAGTGTCCTACTGTACATAGGAAACAAAGAAGAAACTATAGTGCTGCTATGTTAAGCGATGAATCCGAAGATAAGGAATCAGAAAAATAAACAGTGTTGTTTGTAAAAGTCAATGATGACTTTAATGAAATGATTGAAGCTCTAACTGACATGGACGAAGTTGATTTTGACTTCGACATGAGTCCTGACAATGAAGCTTCTGATGTTCCTAGTAATGTCATGGAGAATGTCCCTCAAGAAATTGCTAACATTCCTTCCAATACCACTAACTGGTATGAAATGACTTTGCTGGATGAATTTTGTAACACTGCTGAAGTGTCTCAGATGGAAAAAGATCCCTCCGACATTAGCCACCAAGAAGCTCTTCGACAACTTCACAAGATCGTGGATGAAGTGTGTGTTCAATGGTCTGAACAAACAAAGGAGTTTGGAGTTCTCACGGAAGAAAACCAAAGTCTAAAGCGAAGGGTGATGGATTTGGAAATCCATTTGACCAGAAGTGACATTGAGTTGTGCAAACTAAGAAAGGAAGTAGATGCTGCCTCAAAAACCTTTCAACAACTCAATCAAGGAACAACAACATTGAATGAAGTGCTGACATTGGGACAAACTACTAAAGCAGGTTTGGGATATACATCTACTTCATCTATGTCTATCTCTAACAAAAATCCTGTCAAGTTTGTCAAAGGAGAAAGCTCGACGGATGTTCCAGTCAATGCTGATACCAATGTCAAACGAGATGTTAATGACAAATCTAAAGAGAAGAAATATATTTGTCATTACTGCTAAGAGCCTGGACACATCAAACCTTATTGCTTCAAATATCATGATGATATAGCAATGAGAAAGGTTGTTGTGGAAAACTCTTCTAAAACCTTCAAAAAGAAGAAGAGTGTCAAGAAGGCAAAAATTTCATGCAATGTTGTTTACAATTCGCTAAAAGCTAACATTGCAGGTACATGGTACTTTGATAGTGGCTGCTCACGTCATATGATGGGGAACCCAAAGTTTCTTGACAACTATTCAACGTCAAGTAAAGGCAAGGTGAGCTATGGTGGAGGGGCACAGGGTAATATTGTGGGTAAATGTACCTTGAATGTTAAAAACTTTCCCAAATTATGCAATGTGCTTCATGTTGAAGGATTAACAGCAAATTTGATAAGTATAAGTCAATTGTGTGATGACGGTATGCATGTCAGATTCAACAAAAATACTTGTGAAGTTTTTGACAGTGAGAACAAATGCCTTATGTTCGAAAGTCATGCATTGGATAACTGTTATCATGCAGACAAGAACGAGAAATGCAATATTTCAGTCAATGTTGACACACAACTTGTTCATCAAAAACTTGGACATGTTATCTTTCGCAGCTTGAAGAAATTGATTGAAGCTGATGCTGTTAAAGGTATTCCACCTGTAAAGATAGATCTCGGTGTTGTTTGCAATGCATGTCAGAAAGGTAAACAGGTGAGATCTCCTTATAAAAGTTTAAACGCTTGTCAAACTACAAAATGCTTTGATTTAATTCACATGGACATTATGGGTCCGATTGACACTAAGAGCATGAGTGGTAAAAGATTTATTCTGGTCATGGTAGATGATTTTTCTCGATTCACATGGGTTGAATTTTTGCAAGAAAAATCTGAAGCATTCAGGATATTCAAGAAGTTTTGTAGAATGGTGTCAAGATAACATGAGTCTAACATCAAATGCATAAGAACTGATCATGGACTTGAATTTGAAAATTCAATGTTCGATGATTTCTGTGAGAAAAGAGACATCATTTATGAGTACTCTGTACCAAAAACTCCTCAAAAAATGGTGTGGTTGAAAGAAAAAATCGTACTCTACAGGAGATGTCAAGGGCGATGTTACAAGCTCAGAGGTTATCAAAGAAGCTATGAGCTGAAGCAGTTAACATTGCCTGTCACATCGGGAATAGAGTGATTCTTCACCCTGGTAGAACAGTGACACCATATGAACTTCTGAAGAATCAGAAGCCTAACTTGAAATATTTTCATGTTTTTGGATGTATATGTTACATCTTGAATGACAGGGATCACTGGGGAAAGTTCGATGCTAAGAGCGGCAAAGGGATCTTTTTAGGATATGCATCTAATAGTCCAGCATGCCGTCTGTTTAATCTAAGGACAAAAACTGTCTAAGAATCAATTAATGTTGTGTTTGATGATCACACAGGTATTGAGTCAAAATCTGAAGAGGATGAGGTGATGGAGCTTCTTGACATGGATGAAATGTCAAGTGATAAAGATGAACATGATGTCAGAAACAAGACATCAACTAATGATGTCGAAGTCAATGTTTATCAGAATGATGAAGTTCAAGTTAAATCACCAGCATCAACATACACTTCAGATAGTGAAGACAAACAACTGATTACTGCTGAAGATGAACCAAGAAGAGATCCCCCAAGTAGAATCAAGAAGAATCATCCAGATTCCCAGATCATTGGTGATCAATCTGAAGAAGTTCAAACTCGAAAGAAGAACTCGAATGGTGAAGCTAGTATGTATATTCTCTTTGAGTGTTGCTCTGTCAAACACCTATTTTTTGTCTAGCATTGAACCCAAAAACATTAAGGATGCCCTTAAAGATGATTTCTGGATCAATGCTATGTATGAGAAACTAAACCAGTTTGTTAGAAATAATGTCTGGGAACTAGTTCCACGTCCAAAAGATAAAAATGTAATTAGGACAAAATGGATTTTTAAAAATAAAACGAACGAATCTGGCAATGTTGTCAGAAACAAAGCCCGTTTAGTCACACAAGGTTATACTCAAGTTGAAGGAGTTGACTTTGATGAAACCTTTGCACCTGTTGCAAGGATAGAATCCATTTGTCTTTTATGTGAAATTGTATGTTATGTTGGTTTTACTTTGTATCAAATGGATGTCAAAAGTGCTTTCTTGAATGGCTTTCTTAATGAAGAAGCGTATGTTGAACAACCTAAGGGATTCGAATGTCATGAGAAACAATTGCACGTTTTTAAGCTAAAAAAGGCTTTGCATAGTCTTAAACAAGCTCCTAGAGCTTAGTATTCTAGACTAACCGAATTTTTGCTTGAAATTGGATTTTCAAGAGGTGAAGTGGATAAAACTCTTTTCATCAAGAAAAATAAAAAACATATCACTATTGCTTAAGTCTATATTGACGACATTGTTTTTTGTTCTACGTGTACTAATTTGCTCAAAGATTTTGTAGACTCAATGTGTGGCACATTTGAAATGAGTATGGTTGGAGAGCTCAACTATTTTCTTGGTTTAGAATTAAGCAAGACAAGGATGGCATCTTTATTTCTCAAAGCAAGTATGCTAAGGGGTTGGTGAAACACTTCGGTCTTGTAGATGCTAAACTAATGAAGACCCTTATGGGATCCTCAGAAAAGTTGAGCAGAGACGATGTTGGTGCTAATGTTGATTCTACTATGTATAGAGGAATGATTGGTAGTTTGTTGTATTTAATAGCTAGTCGTCCCGACATCATGTTTAGTATCGGTGTTCGTGCGAGATATCAATCTCAGCCTAAAGAATCACATCTTAAAGCTGTTAAACGAATCATTAACTATGTTTCTGGCACAATTGATTTTGGTATAAAATATCGCAAAGGCTCTAACATTCACCTTGTTGGCTATAGTGATTCCGACTGGGCATGTGACGTTGACAATATGAAGAGTACAAGCGGAGGTTGTTTTTATTTTGGTAACAATCTGGTGTCTTGGTCAAGTAAGAAACAAAACTGTATCTCACTTTCCACGACAGAGTTAGAATATGTTGATGCCGCTAGTTGTTGTGCTCAATTGTTGTGGTTAAATCAAATGGTGCTTGATTATGGGTTGTCAAATCCCTCATTAACATTGCTATATGACAATGTTAGTGCAATTGAAATTTCAAAGAACCCAGTTCAACATTCACGCACCAAACATATTGATATCCGACATCACTTTCTTCGAGATCTTGTGGAACGTGAGATCATTAAGTTGGAATACATTTCAACAGAGTGTCAAATTGTCGATATCTTCACTAAACCTTTGGATTTTGAGAGATTTTCTTCTCTAAGGAAGTCTCTTGGAATGTGTGTCTTTTGGTCAATGTTTGACATCCTGATATTAAAATCAATGTTATGTTCTTTAACATCGGGACACACTTTTTGATTCTGACTGAATAAAATTATGTTTCAATGCTATAATTCTCGATTGTGAATAATTCATGAGAATTCATTCAATCATAACTCATCTCCATTTATTTTATTATTTACAGAATCTGTTTTTTTTTAAATATATATATATATATATATATAAATTATTATAATATTTTTTTGATAAGCAGATATACTTATCCGCATATCTTGTGTTATGATAAGTAGTGAGTTCAATATATCCCTTTCTTTATTCAAAAAAGTTCTTTTTGTCTCTCTCTCTTCTCATTTTTTTTCCTCTCAAATCTTCGAACGGTTCATCTTCTCCATTTTTTTTTGCTGCAAATTTCTCTTTAAATTCTTGAATCTATGGCGGATCCAAACCAATACCAGGCCATTATGATGATTCTCAAGCAAATTATGGAGATGAATCAAGGAAATCCTTCTTCTTCTTCAACACCTGTCCCAACAACAACAGTAAACTCTTCTCCGATTTCCACTTCAACTCTGGCCACCGCAGAAATTCCTATTCCAGAAAATCCACCCACTTTTGCTACTAAACCTCATTCGCCTCCAGAAAAATCAGTCGCCGATACCTCTCTCCCAGTTTCAGAGATTTCTCCAAGCACCAAAGTCTTAAACCCTAAGCCTCTCCAGATACATGTGCTCGGCGAGCCTTCAAATCCCATTGATCCTGACTCCAAATCTCACCAAAAGTCTCTCTCTCGAATAGCCACAATAGTGTCTCTGACTCGGAAGTCAAAGTGACTTCATGGTGAAGTCTTCGTCAAATCAGAAGGTGTCTCCTCCAAGAAGACAAAACGTCAGGGATCTAAGGCTTCATCTCGATCTCTTCGTGATGAATCTGACTCCTTTGCAGATCATCCTTCTTTTCCTAATGAAACAATTCCAGTCCTGGTGATGATGACCAGACTGCTGCTCCTTTCCTTGATACTCCTAAAATTAAGCAAGGTACTGACATCATCTCTCACTCTCTTCTTGATGTTTCTTCAGCGTTTAGTAACATTTTTTTATTCTGAAGACGCCAAGAAATCTCATCTACTTCTTGTTAAGAGATCTTTTAGAGTTGAAAAAATGATTGATGTTTTAAGTGTCAAGAAACATGGGATGGACTTGTTTTTATAGGAAAGGGGATTGTGGAAGTCGGTAACCTCCTTATTTTTGTATAATCCTGATGTTATCTATGAATTTTATGCGAACATCATTCCTGCTATGGGCGATCTTGATAAACTGTGTTTTGGAACTGTGTACGTTAGAGACAAAATTTATAAGTTTTCCCCTAATGTGATAAATTTGTTCTTTGGTCTGGGAAATGAGGACTCTATCATTTCAGTCGAGTTGATTGATGATGTGGTCAATGTTATAACTGGAGGGCTTGTTTCAAAATGGATGAACAAAGTCTCGGCCTCCAAATTAACATTTTTCTACACAGTGCTTTTCAAGCTGACTGTAAGTAATTGGTTGCCCACATCCAATGCCTCGGTTTTAACAGTTGATCAGGCCATTCTGCTTTATAAGCTTGGAACTAATCTTTCTTTTAATCTTGGTGTATGTGTATTTGATGTAACTATGAAAGCTACATCCAAGACCAGTTCCTCCAACATGCTTCTTTTCCTTTACTTAATTTTTGCTATTCTTAAGAGTCAAGGCATGAAAGAAAGAAAGAAGAAGTTGGTCGTTGAGCAGGCCTCCATCTCCATTATCAAGCCCAAAATGAATGATGATAGGGTCATTGATCTTCCCTACAAATCTGCTTCTGCCATTCCCGAGCATGTCCCTTCTGAAGTTCCTCCTGCTCCTTGTCAATCTGATGTTGCTCATGATACTGCCTCTACTCCCAACATTCCCATTGTAATGTTGCCCTTGGATTCTCTCCAACATCAGATCACAATGTTGGACCAAGCCATCACTCACCTCACTTCAATTTGAGATTCTTTTCTTACTCTTCTTTCTGCACAAAAAAGGGGGAGTACATAGTGATGATGAAGGAGAGCGCGACGCGGATACTGGTATTACTGGAGCAGATGCTGAAGTGGTTGAAAAGGTAAATGGAAAGAAGAGTGCATCTAAAAGGAAGAGGAAGCTAATGTGAAGATGTTTGTTTTTAAGTTTTTTTTAACAAACAATGTTAGTTGTCTTAAAACATATTTGTTTTTGTATGTGCTGGACATATTTGAGATGCTTGATGCATCTTTAATTGGTTTTTTATGTGTGTGCTGGACACATGTTTATTTTCAGTTTTTATGCATTTCAGTTTTTTGGGATGCAAATCATATTTGTGTTCATGTTTATTTGCTTGCCTTGTTTTTTTTTTTGGTATTTGCTTTATACCATAGTTATTGGGCATGTTAAGCATAGTTGGTTTTTGAGATATTGAATGATCAATATGTCGTGAATATTTTGTGTTGAACCACTATTTGACATTGATTTTATACATAGGATAATTACCCGGTGTTTGATGATCACATTAAGGGGGAGACTCTATGGTCTCCATTTTCCGCTGCGACTCTAATTGTACAAAATACATTGAGTTGTATGTTTTGTGCAGAAAGGCTAAGATTAAGGGGGAGATTGTTGAGTACTATCTGACAGTTATGATTCAATGTTGAACACAATGTCATATAGGCTCCCTACGACATTGTCTGTGACATAGTCGTGATTAATCTTATCATTTCCTAGTTTTATTTATTTTATTTTTTTAATAAATTATAGTTTGTATATCTTAGATAATATATCCACGAAATTAATATTTCAAATAAATAGATATATACATATTAGATATATTACTAATTAAATAGAGTTTGAACTACTCACACTCTATCTCATATTTTTTAGGTTTATAGTTATCTTCTTTTTAACCACTTCTTTTAAAGTTCAACGTGCATGAGAAAAAGAAAAAGAATTAGTTTAGGTCATGAGTTGTTCTCTCTTGCCACAATATGGAACGGTTTGCTCCAAGGCATGAAGTGGACGGCGGTTATGGAACTCTCACACACGATCTAGAAGATAAACGTGGACCTTGTTCGACTCAAGTGATGAAAAGATTATTAAAGGAGCAAGAACCACACTTGAGGAGATTCATTCGAGCACAATTTATCTTGCCACTGCGTGTGAAGATCTAATAGCTCGAGTCACAAACTTAGCATTTAGATTTCTTTCTTCTTTCTTTCTTCTACCTCTTGAAGTTCGTAGTTGTTCAATCAATTCATGAGAATAGGTTGTACAATCTAAGATAGATAAAAGGCTATGAAATCATTGCTAGTTTGTATACAAATTAATGGTAGGTTGATTTGTATTTTTGTTTGAATTCGATATAGTTGCAAACTAGAATATGATTCGTGTATCTTTGATTGATGTGTCAAGAGCTCAGGGTATGACATCATCAACTAAACCTGTGTGTTGGCTCATAGAAGCATAATTTCGCCTTGTGGCAATCACATACATGTTGTGTGTGATTTAAAATTTATACTTGTGTTATTCTATTAATTTTCATGCGTGTTTGTGGATAGTCGTATTAACTATCTATAACACTGAGTTTGACATTATGTTTCTGTATCTATTTTCAGTGTTTACGGCAACTAATTCTTTCAAGTACAAAATACGAAATGAATATGAGAATGTTGAAATAGTAAACACAAATATGATTAGCATGGTATATATAGAGTTGAAAATTAAAAATTGGCTTTGAATTTCACAATGCATTTGAATAGAAGACAATAAATTTCAGGCAATCAATCTAATCAACATAATTTTAAATGGCGATTACCACAATTAAATCTAATCACCATAATTAAATAATTATATCACCATGATATCACGATCCCATAATTAATTATAATTTAATCACAAGTATTATATCATTATAATCGAATGATCACCGAAATTATTTGGCATGTACAAATAATATAATATAATATAGGGTTGATTTATATTTTTATTAGTTTTGATTTTTTTTAGTTAAAATTATAAATTATGATATCCTTTTAGTTAAGAGTTATCATTATTTTTTAGTTTCATTTGTAAGTTGATAGTTTTTTATGAGGGTTCAATATTTTATATTGTGATTTATATATATTATTTTAAATTATTAATTAATGTTTTTTAGAATTAAATTTTAAATTTTATATCATTAATGTATTTTTATTTTTTATATTTAAATCTAGATTATGAAACTATGAAAAATAAATTAGAAAAACAGTGGATAACAAAATAAATATATTAATTTAATTAATTAAAAATTAATGGATTTATAATATTTTAAAGCCAATATATAGTGTTGGAATTTGTTGCCACAAACACTGAAATTAGACACAGATTCGTAATGTCAAACTCAATGTTAAAGACAGTTAACACAACTATCTTAACACAAATATGCAGGAAATAAAATGCACAATGATACACAATATAATTTTTAAATCACACACGACATGTGTATGATTGCCACAGGGCGAAATTATACTACTATGAGTACAAAATTTTCAAGTTGTCGATATTGGACACGAAAGCTCTCAACACTTCAGCAACATTTACAAGTTCTAATCTAGACTATCACTAAAAAAACTAAAGCATATAAATTGACATCCCGTCAATTCATATACAAACTACAACATACAAATTGACATCCCATCAACTTGTATACAAACTAAAACAAACAAATTGACATCTCGTCAATTCGTATACAAATTAGTAAAAGTTTCACAACTTTGCTATCTATCCTAATTTGTGCAATCTATTCCGTGAAAGGATTGAACAACAACAAACATTAAGATAGAAGAATGAACGAAGAACAAAACCTATACTAAGTTTGTGATTCAAGCTTTTTTCAATCTTCACACAGCGGAAAATGGATTGAGCTTGAATAAGTCTTCAAGTGTCGATCATATCCCTTATATGCTTCTTCACTTGAATAAACAAGGCTCAAGTCTTTTCTCTCTTGATCGTGGGTTGGAGATAACCGCTCTTCATCACTACTTCATCGTGTGTGAGAAGAAAACCGTCTCCATAGCATGGTTGAAGCCATATCCCAAGTTCTCACCTATTTTCCAAATATTCCAGCAATAAAAATATGAAAAAGAAAAGAGGTTAAATAAAAGAAAACAAGAAGCCCTAAAAAATAGGAGATAGAGTTTTGACTTTGTCAAACTCTATTTAAATAATATATCTAATATGTATATATCAATTTATTTGAAATATCTATTTCGTGGATATACACATATATTTTAAGATATATAAAATTATTTTATTCATTAAAATAATAAATAAAACTAGAAAAGGATAAGATTAGTTACGACTATGTCACAGACGATGTCGCAGGGAGTCTGTCTGACATTACGTGCAACATTGAATCTCAATGTCATATAGCACTCAACAATCTCCCCCTTAATCTTAGCCTTTCTGCACAAAACATACAACTCAATGTATTTTGTACAATTAGAGTCGCAGCGGAAAATGGAGATCTAAAAATCTCTCCCTTAAGGGTTACTCCCCCTTAATTAGCTCATCATATAATAGGAACATAGCCTATTATAAAATCAATGCTGAACAGAAAGTTCAACACAACAATATTCAAGACATATTGAACATTCAATATCTCAAAACAAACTCAATATGCCTAATCATAATGATATGTCATGAATATCAAAAACTGAATAAGCATATAGAATCAAGAACACAATCATAAATTGCATCCAACAACAAAAAACAAGATATGCATAAAATGCATACAAAAAAAAAACCGTGTGTCCAGCACATACATAAACAGAAAACATTAAAAATTATTTTTAACAAAAAAGTTTTAAATTTCAGAAGCTTAAACACTAAGCTTCACATCATCTTCATCTTTCCTTTGGCTGCACCTTTTCTCCCCTTTGCTTTACCAGCAACACTCGGTCCAGCATCTGTGTCTCCAGCATTCGCATCATCACCATCAGTATCATCATCCACTCCCCCTTTTTGTGTAGAAAGGAGAGTCAGAAAAGAATCTCGAGCCTTGGTGAGTTGACCAATAACATGATCAAGCATGGCAATTTGATATTGAAGAGACTCCAGCGGCATCATGATAATTGGAATAGAAGGCGTGGAGGCAACATCAGGATAGACATCAGATTAGAAAGGAGCAGGAGTACCTTCGGCAGAAGGAGGCACTGGATTAGCAGCATCATGAGGATAGGGAAGATCAATGATCCTGTCATCATTCCCCTTGGGCTTCATTATAAAGAAGGTGGACTGCTCAGACATCACACTCTTTTTGCGTTCATTTAACCCTTGGCTCTTAAGGATCCCATAGATCAAACATGGGAAATGAAGCAAATTGGAGGAACTTGATTTAGAGGCAGCCTTCAAAGTAGCATCAAAAATGTATGCCCCAAGGTTGAAAGGAAGCTGATTTCCTATCTTGTACAGAAGAATGGCCTGATCAACTGTGATGACAGAGGCATTTGATGTGGGCAGCCAATTGCACACTGCAAGCTTGTATAACACTGAGTAAAAGAATGTTAACTTGGAAGCAGGCACTTTTTTGAGCCATTTTGGAACCAAACCTCCAGTAATAACATTCACCACATCATCAATCAAATCCAAAGACATGATTGAGTCCTCATTACCCAACTCAAGAAACGTGTTAATTACATTAGGGGAAAACTTATAGATTTTATCCCTAACATACACAGTTCCAAAACACAGTTTAGAGGGATCTCCCATATCAGAAATGATGTTAGCATAGAATTCATGAATAACATCAGGATCATATGACACCAGTGACGTAACAGATTTCCACAAACTTCTCTCCTTAAGAAACACATCCATCCCATATTTCTTAAAGCTAAGAACATCTATCATTTTCTCAACCTTAAGAGTTCTCTTAACATAAAGAGCATGAGATTTCTTAGCCTCTTCAGAATAGAAAATCTTACTGAAGGCTTGCGTGACGTCAAGAGGAGAGTCCTCATCTGTGCCGGAATCCTCATCCAAGGGCTCAGCAGTAGGATTCACACTCTGTGTGACATCAGTATGAGGAGAAGTATAAACTTTTTCACTGGTGGAGTCGGATTCATCTCGCAGCGACCGGGAGGCAGCCTTAGACTCTTCATTCTTCACCTTCTTAGAGGAGACAACTTCAAGTTTGTCAGTTGCATCACTGTGAAGACGCTTTGATTTCCTCGTCGGTGGAGAAGTCTTCACCATCTTTGACAAAGACTGCAGGTGAGAAGTAGCTTCAGGGTCGATTGGATTTGTGGAATCACCAAGCACATTCATCCTAATCGGCTTAGGGTTTAGGATCTCAGTTCCAGGAGGAATAATGAGATCAGGATGAACTTCGACTTCAGTTGGCATCGCCTTCCGTGTTGAAGGATCAGTGACATTCACTGTAGTTATTGCAACGTGAACAATTGGTGGAGCAATGTCAAGAGTCTGAGTCGATGTTGCAGAGAGTGGGGGCTGTACTGCAGCAGCCGGTGTTGAGGCTGATGATGGGGATCCTTTTGAGAACTCCATCATCTCTTACTCTCTCTCTCTCTCTCTTATCAAATCATAAGATATGCAGATAAGTATATCTGCTTATCAACAGTATGTCAATTATCTATTATTTAACCAAATAATAAAAAATTCTGAAAATAAATAAAACAAATGGAGACGAGTCATGATTGAATAAATTCTCATGAATTGATTCATAATAGAAAATCATATCCTCGCACCATAGTTTATATTGACTTCAGAATTACAGGACCTGATGTCAAAGATCATAACATTGACTTTAACATCAGGATGTCAACATTGACTAACAGACACACATTCCAAGAGATTTCCTCAGAGAGGAAAATCTCTCAAAATCCAAAGGTTTAGTAAAAATATCAGCAATTTGATTCTCTGTAGGAATGTATTCCAATTTGATGATATCTCGTTCAACAAGATCACGAATAAAGTGATGTCTGATGCCAATGTGTTTGGTGCGAGAATGTTGGACTGGGTTCTTCGAAATTTCAATTGCACTGACATTGTCACATAACAATGTCAAAGAAGGACTAGCCAGACCATAATCTAGCACCATTTGATTTAACCACAACAGTTGAGAACAGCAACTAGCTGCAGCAACATACTCTGATTCGGCCATAGAGAGTGAGATACAATTTTGTTTCTTACTCGACCAAGAAACCAGATTGTTGCCAAAATAAAAACAACCTTCATTGGTGCTCTTTCTATCATCGACATCACCTGCCCAATCGAAATCACTATAACCTACAAGATGAATGTTAGAAGTCTTACAGTATTTAACACCAAACCCAATTATGCCAGAAACATAGCGAATGATTCGTTTAACAGCTTTAAGATGAGATTATTTAGGTTGAGATTGATATCTCGCACAAACACCAACACTAAACATAATGTCAGGACGGCTAGCTGTTAAGTACAATCAGCTACCTATCATTCCTCTATACATGGTAGAATCAACATTGCTACCAACATCATCTCTGCTCAACTTTTCAGAAGATCTCATGGGCGTCTTCATAGGTTTAGCATTCTCTAATCCGAAATGCTTGACCAATCCTCTAGCATATTTGCTTTGAGATATGAAGATCCCATCTTTATCTTGCTTGATTTGTAGACCAAGAAAATAGTTGAGCTCTCCAACCATGCTCATTTCAAACGTGTTGCACATTGAGTCTACAAAATCTTTGAGCAGATTAGTACAAGTCGAGCAAAAAATAATGTCATCAACATAGATTTGAGCAACAGTAATATGTTTTTTATTCTTCTTAATAAACAATGTCTTATCGACTTGACCTTTTGCAAAACCAATTTGGAGCAAGAAATCAGTCAGTCTAGCATACCATGCTCTAGGGACTTGTTTGAGACCATATAAAGCCTTTTTGAGCTTAAACACGTGCAATGGTTTCTCATGACATTCGAACCCCTTAGGTTGTTTGACATATGCCTCTTCATTGAGAAAACCATTCAAGAAAGCACTTTAACATCCATTTGATGTAAAGTAATACCCACATAGCATACAATTGCACATAAAAGACGAATGGATTCAATCCTTGCAACAGGAGCAAAAGTTTCATCAAAGTCTACCCCTTCGACTTGGGTATAACCTTGAGCCACTAGACGAGCTTTATTTTTGAAAACATTGCCAGCCTCATCCGTTTTATTTTTGAAAATCCATTTTGTCTCAATCTCATTTTTATCTTTGGGGCGTGGAACTAATTCTCATACATTGTTCCTTACGAACTAGTTTAGTTCCTCACGCATATCATTGATCCAAAAATTATCATTAAGTGCATCTTTAATGTTTTTCGGTTCAATGTTAGACAGAAAGCAAGTGTTTGACATACAAACATTTAAGGAAGACATGCATACCAGTTTCAGCATTTCTTTGTATTCCTCAGAATTCTTGCTCCTGGTTTGGACTTCTTCGGATTGATCTCCAATGATCTGTGAATCTGGATGATTCTTCCGAATTCGACTTGGAGGATCCCTTCTTGGTTCATCTTCGGCAGTCACCACTTGATCCTCTTCACTGTCTGAAGTGAATGTTAACGTTGATGTTTTGACTGAAACTTTATCAATCTGTGGAACATTCACTTTGACATTCTCAGTGGATGTCTTGTTCTCACAATCACTTCCAGTCTGATCACTTGACATCTCACCTGTGTCAATGAGATCAATCACATCATCCTCTTCAGATCTTGAAGCAATACATGTGTGGTCATCAAAAATAATGTTAATTGATTCTTGGACTGTTTTTGTCCTAAGATTAAACACACGGTAAGCACGACTGTCAGATGTGTAACCTAAGAAAATCCCTTTATCGCTTTTGGAATCAAATTTTCCTAGATGATCCATGTCATTTAGGATGTAACATACACATCCAAATACATGAAATTACTTTAAATTTGGCTTCTTTCTCTTCAGAAGTTCATACGGTGTCACAGTTTTGCCTGGGCGAAGAATCACTCTATTCCCGATGTGACAAGCAGTGTTAACTGCTTCAGTCCATAGCTTCTTGGATAAACGTTGAGCTTGTAACATTGCTCTTGACATCTCCTGAAGAGTTCTATTTTTTCTCTCAACCACCCCATTTTGTTGAGGTGTCTTCGGAGCAGAAAACTCATGAATGATGTCTCATTTTTCACAAAACTATTCAAACATTGAGTTTTCAAATTCGAGCCCATGATCTGTTCGAATGCATTTGATGTTGGACTCATGTTGTCTTGACACCAACCTGTAGAACTTCTTGAACATCCTGAAAGCTTCATATTTTTCTTGAAGAAATTCAACCCATGTGAATCTTGAAAAATCATCAACTATCACCAAAATGAATCTTTTTCCACTCATGCTTTTGGTGTCAACGGGACCCATGATGTCCATGTGAATCAGATTGAAGCACTTCGTGGTTTGACAAGCTGAGGAACTTTTGTTTGAAGATCTCACTTGTTTACCTTTTTGACATGCATTGCAAACAACATCGAGATTGATCTTCACAGGTGGAATACCCTGAACAGCATCAGCTTCAATTAGTTTCTTCAAACTTCGAAAGTTGAGGTGACCCAGTTTTTAATGTACGAGTTGAGTGTCAACATTGACTGAAACATTGCATTTTTCATTCTTGTCAGCATGATAGCAATTATCCAATGCCCGACTTCCGAACATAATGCATTTATCCTCGCTATCAAAAACCTCACAGGTGTTCTTATTGAATCTGACATGCATACCGTCATCACATAGCTGACTTATGCTGATCAGATTTGCTGTTAAACCTTCGACATGAAGCACAATGCATAACTTGGGAAAGTTCATGACATTCAAGGTTCCTTTTCCTACAATGTTGCCTTGTGCTCCTCCACCATAACTAACTTTTCCTTTGCTTGTCATGGTATAGTCGTCGAGAAACTTAGAATTTCTTGTCATGTGCCATGAGCACCCACTGTCAAAGTACCACGTACAAGCAATGTTGGCTTTCAAAGATATGTAGACAACATTGCACGAGATCTTTGCCTTCTTTGAGTGTTTTCTCTTTTTGGAAGGTTTAGAGGAATTTTCCACAACAATCTTTCCAGTTGCTATATCATCATGATATTTGAAGTAATAAGGTTTGATGTGTCCAGGCTCTTGGCAATAATGACAAACAAATTTCTTCTCCTTGGACTTGTCATTGACATTCGATTTGACATTTCCATCAACATTGACTAGAACATCTTTGAGGCTTTCCCCTCTGACAAACTTGATAGGATTAGAGATAGACATTGATGAACTTGATGTATATCCCAAGCCTGCTTTTATGGTTTGTCCCAATGTCAGTACCTCGTTCAGAGTAGATGTTCCTTGATTAAGTTGTCGAAAGGTTTTTGAAGCAGCTTCTACTTCCTTTCTCAACTTATTCAGCTCAAGATCACCTCGAGTGAGTCGAATTTCAAGGTCCAGCACCCTTCGCTTTAGAGTTTGGTTTTCTTCTACGAGAATCCCAAATTCCTTTGATTGTTCAGCCCATTGGACACACATTTCATCTACAACCTTGTGTAATTGTTGTAGAGCTTCTCGGTGGCTGACATCGGACTAGTCTTCTTCCATCTGAGACACTTCAGTAGTGTTGCAAAACTCATCCAGCAATGTCATTTCATACCAGTTAGTGGTATTTGGAGGAATGTCAGAGATTTCTTGTGTAACATTCTCCATAACATTGCTTGGAACATCTGGAGTCACATGATCAAGACTAGCATCATAGTCATAATCACCACTATCCATGTCAGTTAAAGCGTCAATCATTCCATCTAAGTCATCATTGACTTTTACAAATAAAATAGTTTGTTTTTCAGCTTCTTCATCACTGGATTTGTCACTTAACATGGCAACACTGTAATTTCTTCTCTGCTTCCTTTGGACAGTGGGACATTCATTGGCATAGTGTCCAAAACCAGAACATCCCCTATATTGAACTGAGTCAATGTCCTTCACTGCAACATCTGGAGACTTTGATGATTTTGTCGATCCAGATGATGTCGACGAGGGAGAATCAAACAGTCTCCGTGGTTTGAAGGTTGACGATCATTTCTTCATTGACCAAACAAGGGTATTGAACTTCTTGATAAGCAGTGCAACACTTAGGGGTTCATCTTCAGTAATCTCCTAAATGTTCTCGACATCAAGTTGAACATCCGAACTTGATGTTACTAATTGAAGTGCAATTCCTTTGAAAGCGGTGTTTGATTTCTGGTTTTCAAGATTCATCTCAAAGGTGAGTAGAATGCTCACTGCTTCACTCAAACTCATGTTTGATACATTGTGAGCTTCTTCAATTGCTGAGATTTTCATGTTAAATCTCTCCGGAAGTGTGCGAAGAAGTTTGCTAACCATGTTTTCATTCGAGATCGGACATCCGAGAGCTGTAGATTCATTTGACACTTCACACAATCGTTCATTGTACATTGAGATAGTCTCATCTTCTAACATTCGCAGAGTTTCGAACTTGGAAGTGAGTAGCCTAAGCTTTGTTTGTCGTACACTGGTCAATCCTTCACAATGTTCATGCAATATGTTCCATGCTTGATATGTCGTGGTGCAATTACACACCATTTTGAAGCACGGGACATCAACCGAAACAAAAATAGCATTAAGTGCCCTCGAATTGGAGTTGGAAATGATTCGATCATCATTAGTCTATTGAGTCTCCGGAGTAAGAATGAACACTCCATTCGGTCCTTCCATCCTTGGTGGAGACCATTCTTCAATTACAGCCAACCAAGCCCTCTCATCGATGGACTTGATATACACCTTCATGCGCGATTTCCACATAGCATAATTCTTGCCATTACTATCCAATGCCGGAGGACGGCACTGATTGATCTGAATATCCATCTTTCAGTGAGTCAACAAACCAAGGATCGAATACTTAGTGTGTTAAGTACCGGCTCTTGATGCCACTTGTTGGAATTTGTTGCCATAAACACTGAAATTAGACACAGATTCGTAATGTCAAACTCAATGTTAAAGACAGTTAACACAACTATCTTAACACAAATATGCAGGAAATAAAATGCACAATGATACACAATATAATTTTTAAATCACACACGACATGTGTATGATTGCCATATGGCGAAATTATACTACTATGAGTACAAAATTTTCAAGCTGTCGATGTTGGACATGAAAGCTCTCAACATTTCAGCAACATTTACAAGTTCTAATCTAGACTATCACTAAAAAGAACTAAAGCATATAAATTGACATCCCGTCAATTCATATACAAACTACAACATACAAATTGACATCCCGTCAACTTGTATACAAACTAAAACAAACAAATTGACATCCCATCAATTCGTATACAAACTAGTAAAGGTTTCACAACCTTGCTATCTATCCTAATTTGTACAATCTATTCCGTGAAAGGATTGAACAACAACAAACGTTAAGATAGAAGAAGGAAAGAAGAACAAAACCTATAATAAGTTTGTGATTCAAGCTTTCTTCAATCTTCAGGCAGCGGAAAATGGATTGAGCTTAAATAAGTCTTCAAGTGTCGATCATATCCCTTATATGCTTCTTCACTTAAATAGATAAGGCTCAAGTCTTCTCTCTCTTGATCGTAGGTTGGAGATAACCACTCTTCATCACTACTCCATCGTATGTGAGAAGAAAACCGTCTCCATGGCACGGTTGAAGTCATATCCCACGTTCTCACCTATTTTCCAAATATTCCAGCAATAAAAACCTGAAAAAGAAAAGAGGTTAAATAAAAGAAAAACAAGAAGCCCTAAAAAATAGGAGATAGAGTTTTGACTTCGTTAAACTCTATTTAAATAATATATCTAATATGTATATATCCATTTATTTGAATTATCTATTTCGTGGATATACACATATATTTTAAGATATATAAAATTATTTTATTCATTAAAATAATAAATAAAATTAGGAAATGATAAGATTAGTTACGACTATGTCACAGACGATGTCGCAGAGAGTCTGTCTGACATTACGTGCAATATTGAACCTCAATGTCATATAGCACTCAACATATAGAATAATATTTAATATGATAAATATAAATTTTAATTTTTTCGATATTAGTTTAAATTTTCTTAAATGTTTATTCACATTTTCATATTCTACGGTCAATTTCATACATTTGCATTCAATTTAGATATTCTTAAAATGAATTTAAATTAGATTATCTTATTCTTATTACTTCAAATTTTTCATTAATCAGTCAAAAATCTATACATATATTAAGGCAAAATCGTGAGGGTAAAAATGTAATTTAACATATCTGCACAAAAATGACTTTATAATAATTATCTGTCAAACAAAAAAAGGCAAATAGAGCATGTGGTGTAGCGGTTGAATGGTTGTTTAGATTAGTCTAACTACTCAGGTTCGAATCCCTCTTCTGTCACTTTGTTTTTTTATTTATGTTATTTTAGTTTTTAACGTTTTATGATCTGCATTTCATATTATTTTCATGTAATCCTTAACTTTTCACATTTCTTTTTTGGGTATATTTTAGTTTTAAACGTTTAATGTAACTGAAATTTTTTCTAAAAATCATTTCACTTATTTTTTAGTTTTTTTAGTTTTTTTAGTTTTACACTTCATTAACTTCTCATATTTTTGTATTAACCTTTTTTTTAGATTTTTGTATTAATTACTTGAATGTATACGTTTCAATTGTCATGTAACTGCAAATTGTTCAAATTCTTAGCTTTTCAGATTTCTCTATTAACTTTCTAGGCATTTAATTTTTTGGACATAAAGAGATGATGGCTGTTGGGAATATATAATTTATGGTTGTGTAAATGCAAAAATAAATCATTATATGCATATATACTGAAAAACATGGTTTATCTTGCAACGCCATAACTTAATACACACACACTTCTCTTAATTTTCAATCACCATAAAAAAGTTCATCAACTTAAAATTATGTCTCCAACATGAAAAATCAATCAATCCGACGAGTGCGAGTAGACAGTTGGACTCAGACAGTGGGATGTCTCGAGGAACCGACTCTCTGTGGGGAGACCACCAAAAAGATGTTCAATGGCAAAGGTGAGCAGAAGAAATATTATTTGAAAGTAACGGCATAAAACCTAGAATTGAATTGTATATCTGTATCACTATTAGTTCATCAACAGTATTCATTTTATATCCATTTAGTTATAATTATAATTGGATGGGCTTCTTTTTTTAAAAAAAAAAAAAAAAACTTCGGTTGCTAATAGATTGTTGCAATTTTTTATTTCCCTTCATATATTGTTGCAATTTTTTGAAATTGCTAATTGATAAAATTGTGGATAGACAATGATTTTGGCATAAATAATTTTTATTATTGTTATTGCTGTTGCTATTCTAGCTCTATTTCAAATTAAACATTTTAAATAAACAATATATTTTTTTATACATGTCATATATTTTAAGGAATAAAATGTTCTTTAATTGGTGACAATTATAAATTGTTATTTATGAAATCACATTGTTTGAAATAGTCCAAATATTTGTAACGTATATTTTCATTTATTCTTAAAGTTTAAAGTTTTTCTTTTTCTTTGTCCTAACTACGTAAAATTTATTTTTTTATCTAATAATTGAGCATATTGTTCTTGCAATTCTAAAAAAATTGAAAACAACATATATATAATTTGAAAGGATAATGATATCACACATGGAATAAATAAATAAATTTGTGCATCGCACAGGAGATATACTAGTTTGTATATTAATATCCGTAATTCAAGTTGAGTATGCAATATCAGTTTTGCAACTCTAAGAACTCATAAAAATTACATTATCAATATATCATTAGTATAATATCAGATATGATATGATAGACAAATTAATTTTAGTTCATATTTTGTATGTTCATGTTCGTTTAAAGATTTGATTTGTTGTTATATTACATGTGTTTTCTCAACATAATTAGTTCTATTTTAAAATTGTTAAATAACTATATAACAATTGACAATTTTGGAGCATTCTTTATTTTTTAAAAGAGCATGACTTCCGTGTATAAGGCCTTAAATAAGGCGCTATTTGAGGTGGGGGTGTGGGGCCCACGCACCGTCCCTTTTTTTTCTGGCAGTTTTTTTACTTTTTTTTTCATTTTTTTATCCGATTTTTTCTTCGTTCATTTGTTTTGTTCCCCAAAAATATATACCCTAAAATAAATTTAGGGAACCCTAAAATTAAAATAAATTGATTTAATTTGTTTGAAATGAGTATGAAATATAATTAATAAACCCTCAAAAACACAAAATAAAAAAAAAAATCCTAAAAAACACAAAATAAAAAAAACCCTAAAAGACACAAAATAAACTCCTAAAAACACTCTAAAAAATACAAAATAAACCCCTAAAACACCCCTAAAAAACACAAAATAAACCCTAAAAAGCCTCCCCTAAAAACTCTAAAAAATACCAAATATATCCTAAAAAAAATTGATCGAAGGACGGGTTTAATCACATTAACCGGGTCAAAGTGCGGATTGACCCAAGCCGTCTTAAATAGTTTCATTTAAGACATGGAAGTTTTTGGCTTTTTAAAATAAATATATCAAGAGTAAATCGTTGAAGACAAGTTGTGTATGATGAGTTGGAGTCAGACCGAAAATGTGTGTGGGCTTGGGGAAGAGAGCCCATATCTATGCCTACGGGAATAAATAATAAATAATAATAATAATAATAATAATAATAATAATAATAATAATAATAATAATAATAATAATAATAATAATAATAATAATAATAATAATAATAATTAAATAACAAACCAATTAACGGACCGGAGCCGGTTCAGAATCGGTTTCCGAATTTAATATTATTTAATATAAGTTTATTTTGATTTTAATAAAAAGCGAGAAACAGGGAGGCGAAAATGAGACGGGCTTATTCATCTCATAAAAAGCTTCGTATTCTTATTCAATCGTAAATCCAGACGAGAGAGAGAGAGAGAGTTGAAACCCTAGTGAGAGAAAGGGGAAGAGAGAGAAGATGGTTTTCTACTTCAAGGCGCGACCGGAGGCGGGTGACTACACCATATTCATGGGTCTCGACAAGTATGAGAACGAGGAGCTCATCAAATACGGATTTCCTGAAGATATTTGGTACTCTTCTTTTTCTTTTTCTTTTTAATTTTTTATCGATTTTCTTGTAACATCTTAATTGTTGGAAGATTTTGAATTTGTTTGTTGGAGTTGTTTTGGGCTGCATGTGGGGGTCCGATGCGTTTATGCAGAATAAAAAAAAGGAAGAAAGGTGCTTGGTTTTTTGTTAGTAATGGAATGGCTTTGATTTGTAAAAATTAACAATTATATGGTTTGGTTATGTGAAGTTATATGCTCTGTTTAGAAGCTTAATTAATGGAACTGCATTCTAGTTTCTAGGAAATTGAAGTTGGGAATTTGTTGTCTATGCAAAGAGGAGGTAATATCAATGAAATGTTTAGATTAGGATTGATTGGGTTTTACGGTTGTACGGTGAAGGGGATTGCATTTTCCAGATTGTGGTTGTGGGCTGCCTCTGTAATTCATTCTTAATTTGGGATAATTTTTTTATATCTTAGGTTCAGATGAAATCTTGAGCTTTTCATGTGTTTGGGAGCTGTAGCTCTATATTTTAATTCAGCTAAGTTGGAATATGGAAGAATTGATTTTGATTTTGGCAATGGCGATTTAGTATTTTAAATTGCAATAGCTTGCTAGCTGACCACGCTTCTCAAATGAATGAAGTCTTAGTTTGACCAACTGGATATGTTAAATGTATCGTAATGATTACACCTGGATACACGTTTTTCTAGATTCATTCTTATGTGTTCATGAGATCCTTTGGACACCATATAGCCTATTCTGTTCAATGATTTTTGAGCTTACTTGACAGGGATGATGTATTGCAGGTTCCATGTTGATAAAATGTCTTCAGCCCATGTTTATCTGAGAATGCAGAAGGGCCAAACTATTGATGATATATCTGAAGGTGTATTGGAAGATTGCGCTCAACTAGTCAAAGCAAATTCTATCCAAGGCAAGTACTTTATCTCCATTTGCTTCTGTTTTTTTCACTTTTTATTGAATGTAACATCCTATGTAACTTGAGTTTATTTTGCTGAAACTGGTAGGTGTTTTTATTTGAACCAAAAACTTAATTTCTGCTTATTGCCATATGATATAGTTTTATCATAAATCTGGCAGGAAATAAAGTAAACAATGTTGATGTTGTCTACACTCCGTGGCAAAATCTTAAGAAGACTGCATCCATGGATGTTGGGCAAGTTGGTTTTTATAATTCAAAAATGGTGAGCTTTGTTGCGTGCCTTTTCTGATAACTATGCCGGGTTTTCCCTGCTTCTTGAAATCTGATATTAGAGGTCGAAGTCAATACATTGTTTTTTTTTTATTAGGTACGTACTGTGAGAGTCGAAAAGCGTATAAATGAGATAGTCAACCGGTTAAACAGGACAAAAGTGGAGAGGACTCCAGATTTAAAAGGTCTGTATTTAGTTCTTATGTGAAAGCTCTCATATTAGAGTCGTGCTATTCCATGCATCTTTATTTATTTTACTGCGGCACGCCTTATTGATCTTGAGGCTCAAAATTGAGCATCATGTTTATAGTTTGCTACTGAGCATTGACTAGTGTTTTTTTGTGAATAGCTGAACGGGAGGCTGTTAATGCAGCAGAAAGAGCGGAGAGGAAGCAGCAGCTCCGCGAAAAAGTAAGTAATGTTACCTTTTGGTATAACCACAATGATTAGACATATTAGTTGATTTTCCTTTTGAGTTTGTCATGAATATATGAGCGATCCATTGTTAATCAGATGCCTATAGGAATGTCTCCACTTCTGATAAAAAGTTAAGGTTAGGTACGTCACTTGAAGCTCTTTTATGAAGTTGTTTGAAGGTACACAGTTTTCCGTACATAATCTATGAGGTGCCGTAACTGTAATGAAACTCTCTCTGTTGGCTAATTTTGTGTGTTCTTCTCAGTTTGTGGTTAATATAAATGTTTCCAGGAAATTCTCTCGGTTCAAACTAGAGATTAACAAAAAAATGAATCTAATGCTATTGGTTTTTAGTCTCCATTGATTAAAGTGTTGACTTAACAGGCTGTTAGAATGGAATCCTCAAGTGTAAGCAACCGAGGCATAAAGAAATGCATTTGTAATGTACTGTTATCCTGAAACCCTGAACTGTCTGAATAAATATGATGATATGTTTTTGCCCTTTGATTTTTGTCCTCACCTCAGAAGAACTATGTGGGTTATTATTTATCTATGGCTCTCCATGAAGGTGGATTGATGGTGATCAACTGATCATGCAGTGACCATCAAAATGTGTTGCAACTGTTTTGTCCGTGACTGACTGAAATGAGTATTGTTGCTGTAAAATTTAGTGCAGATATTGTCACTCTTTTATGCCCTAGAGTACTGAGTCAAGTGCTATCTCAAGTTGTTACCACTTGAATTTTGAATGGGAAATTTTTATAGGGTGTTCTTGGTCCTCATAGTTTCTGATTTATAATTCCCTTCTGTTTTGTTATTTCCTTGTTTTCTTAACAATATGTTCTGGCAGATTGTGCGGATAGCTACTAGCACTTGTTTTGCATTCCTAAATACATTATTAAACATATGAAGAAAAATAGCTTCTTTTGTGGCTTAGTTTTGTTTATAAATGTTCTACAGAAGCGGCGGGAGGAGTTAGATAGACTTGAGAAAGAGAGGCAGACTGAGTTAAGGAGCTACAAAAATCTGATGGTAGCTGAGAAGATGACATCCAACAAGGACATAGCATCTACCAACAAGTCCCTGCAAGAACTCGAGGAAGATTTCATGTGAACATAAAATGCTTCAACAAAAATCTATCAATATTCAGTCATTAAATGGATATATGGTTCTTATGCCTACAACGGAAGGACCAGAATGAAGTCAAGAGAGACGTCCACCGGTCGGGTAGGTATTTTTTCAATTTGGTCATGTCATTAAGACATTAATATGCTCCTTAGCTTTGTGAAATCTTGGGGTACTCATGCTCCCAAATTGTGGTAATAAAATCTTGGGAGTAAAGATTTATACAGTTCAGGGATGGCAGCGGACTGTCCCAATTTAATCTTCGAAAATCTGATTACGACGAAGCTGTTTTCAGATTCAGATGTGATATCACATTGTTGCTCTTTTCTTGCGGCTGCCCTTATAAAAATGTGTTGTACGAATTCCCAAGTGCAGCTCTTTTGTGTGTAATTTATTGGTTGAGACTTGAGATCTATGGCATTTTTGGGATTATTATACGTTTCTGAGACCCATGCTTTAGATACTGTCCAGAACTATTCATTTTCACGTCTCTGTGTGTGTGTTTTATTTATTTATTTATTATGATCTTGTTTTTCAAATTCTGAGATTGAAATGAATGGCCCACCAAATGATTTATTTTCACATTTTCAATTCATTTTTTCCCCCCAAAAGAATTCCTAAAGTTTGGAGTGCACCGAAGTAGCAGAAAGTGTGGTTGCAGTAATGATTATTGAATTCTGCTTCTCCTCGAATTCCAAAATATGTCCACCTAGAATCATTCCATTTCCTTTTAAAAAAATGAATTGAGTCCCATCCCATCGATTGATTTAAGGTTTATGTTTTAGATTTCAAATTCATTTAATATAATTATCAACTCGAGCGAAGTTTAAGAACTTGAAATATGGATCAAATTCAAGTAATTTTATGTTGAAAGGAAACTTGGAATAAAGTTTATAATCTGAGAATAAGTTTGAATTTGTAGATTTCATTTATAGGATTGAAAATACTCGTATTAACGATCAATCTGAAATTAGATATAGTTTTTGGTGGGATTTTCAGTTGGAAGTTGCATTGGTTGGTGGACAGGCAGCCGAAATGTGAATGATTAGAGCAACTCTACCTACCTTTTTAATGAAGCTACAAAGAGAAATGATGAGACAGTGTTGGAGCTACAATCTTTCTCACATAATTTAATGAAAAGATAAGGATAGAAGATAGATTGCTTGATGTGCATTCAACAACCAGATACTCATCCATATACTTTTCCTTTTTTTGGATTACACTAATATTGATTACATCTTTAAACTTTCAAACTTGTTTTCTTGTTATAATTTTTCTTAAATGTGAACTTTCTTGTTTATGTTGTCAAACTGACTGCGTTTCAGAAGTTTCTTGAAAAAAATATTTATTTTTCTCGCATATTATTTACCCTAAATAAATACAATCTCAAGCATTCCAAAAATAAAATGATAGTAATAAATGTGTGCAGACATATGTATGATAAGAGTATGCTATTAGTAGGAGAATATAATATATATTCTGTATTGGTCATTTTAGAATAATTGAATAGATATTAAAGTTCATTTTTGGTCAATTATGGCATATCACGACTAGTAATCACAAGCTCACTCGGTCTCTTACATTGGCCGAAAATTCAACATCTCTTTCTCTCTCCAAGCCACATTATATATACAAAAATATATCCATGCACATTGTCATTCTCTCTCTCTCTCTCTCTCTCAAGATTCATCGATCCATCAACCATCTTTCCTGATCATCATGTCTCCTTCTATGGCAACGTCGTTCAACAGCTGGAAAAACTCTGCAGGCAGTAAAAGCATCAGATTAGGCCAAACCGATTATGAATATTCATCGTCGAATCACAAATGGCTAACGCTTTGGCGAAGGATCAGAAGGTCCAAGAAGAAAACCTCAGAATCTGCATTTGCAGCTCAGAAAGCGTATGATCCTCAGAGTTATTTGCAGAATTTCGACGAAGGCTCCGCCACCATCGAGCCAGACAATCTCTACCGTTCATTTTCAGCCAGATATGCTAATCCTTCAAGATTTAATCAAAGGAAGGAACTCATTGATGTTTGAATCAGATATGAATGTATGTATATATTGTAGTTTTCATCTCAATCAATCATCGTTCAAATTTTTTGCCTTTTCGACTTTCTTTTTTTCAACTTTCTTTTTTGTGGATATAAATGTGATCCGTGATTTGATGTTTTCCTGTATAGCAAGAGTTCTCCTTCTCCTTCTCCCCCGTGCATGATGATCAGGTCCAATTAATACCTCTCTCTCTCTCTCTCTCTCTCTCTCTCTCTCTCTCTCATTTTATTCTCTTGAAAGTCATCTCTCTCTCTCTCTCTCATTTTATTCTCTTGAAAGTCATCCAATGTAGGCGGATTATTTCTAAAATATTGAGTAGGGTGTTCAATTTTTTCAATCTTGCCAGCATTGATGCAGAAAGGTTTGAAACAAATCAACAAAATATTATTATTTCTAGTCAAAATGCATCTAGAGCTTTGAGGATCTAAAATGGCACGATCTAGCTTTTGATGATCAATCTCAGGTAATTCGATGAACAAGCCGGCCATTTAATTCACATCATTTGAAGTTACAAATAATCGAGAATATATAGCGATGTTTCTGTGCAATATCGCTTTGATTAAGTGTGTTCTCTCTCTAACAGAAGATATTGACAAAATACAGTAGCAGCTGTTAAAGATTTAAGACAGGGGAGAGGAAGAAAATTCATTTCTTGATTAACTTTAAATGGAAGTTCGATACATATTCTTCATCATACAATACAATGTTGTTATTCTGTCAGCCTGGAGCAATCACTATTGTTTGGTTACTATGAATGATAAATGAGCAATTATGCTAGGTGCTTATGTTGCAGCTGGTTTTCCGGCTGCATGCTTGCATGGAATTTCTTGTTTCGGGTTCTTCAGTTCATCTCCGGCTACAAGAAAGAATGCAGTGTGCCTGACAGTAAAAAGATTCGCCAAGTTAACTCACGAGTGGGTAAAAGAAAAAGCTTGTTAACCTGAACGAGATAGGAGATGAATCGTATGATTGTTGTACCTAAAGAAATTCATCATTTTGGTTTTGGAGTCTGAATCAATATCCTTAGTGGTGTCTAATGCCTGCTGCATGTGGTGCAACCACCTCTCTGCAGCCGGACGAGTTACGGGGAATGGGCGGTGGCGAGCAATCAACGCAGGATGGCCTGTCGAAGGCAAGGCTCAAGATTCATAGAACTTCATACAGGTTTAAGTAACATAATACACCATACTTCATTGCAAGAGCAGTCAGATAAAAACAATTGGAAGAAACACAGAAAGCCAATGAGTAACAAGTTGTATAGTTTATGAGGATTCAAGAAATGGTAAATTGAAAAAAATCAATCTTAATACAATGCATGAGGACCTCCTTTTGTTCCATGAAACCAGTGATGATTCAAATCGAAGGTGCCTTTATCAGCTGAATATTGACGATTCCATGTTCATGAGAAGATGTTTTGAAGCATTTAGCAGCACTATCATAGCATTGTTCATGTAGTAGTGCAACATATCTTTCATGGTTCGACACGACACAGCACACACTGCTCTGTTCGATTTAACAAAAGTATATACAACATTTACAAACTAAGCCTTTATCCCACTAAGTGACAGTCGATTATATTGGTTGAAACACATGTACCTTAAAAAATGTTAAGCAAGCCCATTCTCACAAAGGTACGCAGGGAATTGAAAATAAAAAATTAAGCTTCAGCAGGAGTGATGACTAAATATCTCAACTCAAGATTACTGCAAGCAAAAGGGATAAAAATATATATAATGGAACTCTCATAAAAGAAAAAACAAGAATCTATGCACACGAAATGCTTGATAATAAGATGGAAAAGTCGATCACCTCTTCTTTGGCTGTATAATGGAGGCCCTCCCATTCTTTGTGTGAAGAACTCATATTGATTTTGAATGGCATCTTCCTTCTTAGAATTTGCAAAAATTGATCGGAACCACTCTTCCTCATCATCATAAACTCTATCATCCAAGATTTCAACTTAATAACAGGTGCGGCAAATTCTGAATCCAGTAAAGCAAGTTTTCATGTAACAACTATACTACTACGAACCCTTCATGTCACTCTATGATATAGAAATATAGATCACATGTCAAGGCCAAAAAAATACAAATTAACAACAACATCAACTTTTCATTTTTCACTTCTCCTATGCCGTTATTCAAGAAATCCACAAATTAAACCCCACTATTTTCTGAAATCAGTTAATCCAAAGATCAAAACTTTATAGCATTCCTTAAGAACCCATCTACATGAAATGATCAAAAACGAATATCCCCAAAAAATTCTAATGAAAAATTGAAATCCAAAGGCAAACAATTCCTTTTACCTGTTGTAAAAATTGGTGGAGAGGTTGATGAAAGTCTGGAGGCCGAGCTTCTCGTAGAGATTGGTCTCATCAATGGCGAAAGCATCGTTTGTATGCACCCCGCTCCATTCCGAGGCCTTCTCTTGCAGCGACTGCATCTCTCTCTGTCTCTCTCTCTCTGGATATTTGCGAGGTGGGAATATTACGTATTTATAGGGGCACGTGGAGATCGCGTGGGTAGCACGCAGTGGGAGTGTGGAGGTGGGGACAGTGGGAACAAGAATCTATGAAAATTTCATGTCCAAGATATGAATATATCCAAATTCTGCCCTATATATATATATATATAAATGTTGGAACTAGAAGAAGAAAATGTCAAACTTTGCCCACTGGTAGTTTTACAAAACAAGAGGCTGAGTTTTGTTTTGTTTATTTATTTATTTAAAAATCGCAAACTTTAAATAAAATATAAATGTATGTCTTGAATTTTAACGCATTTTTTTAAAATATCAAATTTCAAAATATTAAAAAAAAAACCATCATTCAACACTTTAACGAACGAAAATGTTATCATACAAAAAAAGCAATGTTTGAATTAGAATATTGAATCTCTTGATATTTTTATTAATTAAACTGTTAAAATTTTGAATGTTATTAGGTCATGCAATTTTTATTTTTTAAAATGACGCTAAAAGTCAAGATATAAGTAAGTTGATATTTACACGAGTTTTTTTAAATAAGGTTTGCACCCCCATATTTACTCCTTGCACCAAAAAAAAAAAGAAAAAATAAAATAGTTTTGAAGTTACTCAAATGTCCTTTGTTTAAAAAGAAAAAATTAATTGTGGTTCGAAAATGAAATTTCGAACTCATCGTATTTGTTCGAAATTTTATTTTCGAACATACATAATTTTTAAAATAAGTCACGTTTGGAAATTAATTTTCGAATACACCATGTTTGTTCAAAAATTGATTTTCGAACAAACATAGCATGTTCGAAAAATAATTTCCGAACGGACTCCATAAATTTTTTTTAAGTACCGTTCGAACACAAGACTTCGAACATATCCATTATGCTCGATCAGAAGACTTCGAACATATTCAGAATGTTCGAATACACAACTTCGAACGGAACGCGAATTTTTTTTATGCTTTTAATTTTCAGATTTTATGTTTTTTTAAATAAGAGCATTATAATCAATTTTAGAGGTGCAAAGAGTAAAAAAATGGGTGCATAGAGAAGCTACGGTGCAAAGAGTAAATATAAGGTGCAAATAGAAACTCCCTTTTCATTATTTTGAAATTATCGACAAATTTTTGGGAAATGGGATTATGTGCAAATAATTTGTGTTGATTATCTAAAGTTTTGGGGCCAATATCATATTTCCCCATAAATTGAGGGTGCAATGTGAAATTATGTGATTCTGCTCCTATTTTTCACTCCCATCCATGAATTCTTATTAATATCTATTTCACTATTATCTTGAGAAGAATGAGTTCGCCAATTCTTCAACTTTTTTCCCTCAACCTAAATTAACGGTTTCTCTTTTTCAGAAAAATTAACAGTTGCAGAAATCCGGATGCACGCGTGCGTATTCATATAATTTGATCGAATATAGATACACATATACGTCTATTTTGGTCTCTATGTGTTTGTCAGAGCTGTCGCTGCCTCAGAAATCAAAGTAATGGCGGAAGTGGATCTAGGGCGCCAAACGCGGAAACGGCGCCGTTCTACGTGGGACGTCGCTCCGTCGGCGCAGCCAGAGGTGGTTGCGAAATTTTAAGTCACTTAGGGTTAGGTTTTCACGGAGGATGAAAAATTGCTGATTGTTTTTTCGCAGTCTGGTCGAAGGGATTGTGAGGATGACGAAGCCAGGGCGCCGCCGCTGCTACGGAGACACGTGTCGCCGCCGAAGAGGGATGATGATCCCAATGGGCATTACGTGTTTAGCCTCGGCGAGAATCTCACTTCTAGATGTAATTTAATCTCTTCCTTGACTTATTTTCCGTAGTATTTCGTGCTGGGACAATATCATGCAATGAAATTTTGATTCTTGATGGATTTTTAATTGGTTTTCCAAAGCTATGATGGGGTGCTGCTGCGTTTTTTATTATTTGTATGTTATTGTTGGGATTTTGATTGTATGGAAGAGTCTGTTTATGGCTGCTTACGATTACTGGAGAAAGTATGAATTGAAGTGTCTGTTTTTTTAACTGTGTGAAGTTTATTCTAGTATCAATCGGCTATGGCTGTACTTTAAGGCATTTATTTTTGGTGTTGGGGTTGCATTATATGTTGTCTTAGGCTTCCCTTTTTAAAGAATGTATAAACTTATTTGTGAATTTTTCGTAACGCCCATTTGTTTCAGTCTCATGGTAAGGTTTTTAGGTAATTGATTTCTAAGTTTTGGTATAATCTAGTGGGAGGTGGAAGAAATAACCTTTATTGGATGAGCTTGCTCTTGGCTTGTCTCATGGTCTAATTATCTCCACGAGTGTTTGAATATCTTTCTTCTTGTATTTGCAGATAAGATACTTGGCAAGATGGGTGAAGGTTAGCGGTCACGTGCCTGCTGATAAGAAAAACCTTATATTTTCATCATTGTTATTGTTTCAAATCAGCAAGTTGCTAGTGCTGTAGGCACATTTGGTCGAGTATTGGATTGTTGGGATCGTCAAACACGAGAATATGTGGCTATCAAAATTGTTAGAAGCATAAGAAAGTATCGTGATGCAGCGATGATCGAGATTGACGTACTCCAGCGCCTTGCTGAACATGATATAAATGAGTCGCAGTAAGTCTCTTGCATTTGACTAGTTTCTGTTAGACTGTTTATTTTCATCTAATTTTTCTGCTATTTTTGTGGCAGTTGTGTGAAGATGCATAGATGGTTTGATTATCGCAATCATATATGTTTGGTAAGTATCCCTACATAATTCCTTGCCCATCACCTTATATTCCAGCTCTATGTAATTGCTTCTCTTCAAGATGATGCGTACCATGATTCACATTCAGTGGTTCAATTTTATTTCAAGTAGTTGCTGCATGTGAGGATTTGGTATTAATGTCGGTTTTGAGATCTCTATTGGATGGAGTATGTGGTCCGTACTCGACTCATAAACATCATCTGACTATCGAAGGAAGAAAATATAGTTCAGCTCTATCTCAAATGATATATTTAGCAAGTTGTTCAGTAATTTGCATGACATTCGGTGATGAATGTCTTCGTTTTGTGCGCTTGAGTTGATATGTCAATGTGAATTTCATTTATAATTCTCATAGCTTCACAGAGAACTACCTTTCAATGGATTTCAATGGTCTTATCAGGTCTTTGAGAAGCTTGGACCAAGTTTATTTGATTTTCTAAAGAGAAATAAATACTCCCCCTTTCCTGTGGATCTTGTTCGAGAGTTTGGGCGCCAGCTTTTGGAATCTGTAGCATGTCTGTGGAATTCCCTTGGCCATGATTTATCTTCATTTTCTGTATTCCTTTTGTTTTTATAAGCAGCTACCCTGATCTTTATTAGCCTGTTATATATATCCAGGCTCCTAGCTGCACTTCTAATGGGGATCTTTTTTGCCTTTTGTATTCTTTTAATATACCCAACAGATATGCATGATTTACGGTTAATCCACACTGACCTGAAGCCGGAAAATATACTTCTTGTATCTTCTGATTTTGTAAAGCTTCCTGTTTGCAAGGTATTTGGCCTTATAAAGTTAGAAAACCATTTATGATTGACTTTAGACTCAATCACATATTTGAACTTTTTGGTTGATTCAGAAGACGTCGGATGAAACAAATTTCAGGTGCTTGCCAAAGTCAAGTGCCATTAAACTGATTGATTTTGGTAGTACTGCATATGATAGTCAGCTTCATAGCTCCATTGTCTCAACAAGGCATTACAGGGCGCCTGAGATCATTTTAGGTAAATGGTTACTGTTGTCAATGAGATTCACATTGCTTCTGTCTAATTCTTGTAACCTTTTAGTACAACAGTCTGTTAGTATTCATTTCCAAATTGTGTCAAGACCTGCTAACTATTATAATCCTGGTAGGAGAAGGAATAATCCCAGCGAAGGCTAGTAAAATTATTACTGCTAAGTCTATTATCCAGCCCCTTAAAGATGAGATAGATGGTATTCTGGGTTGGAGTTGAAGCATATTGAGTATTGGTGCACTTTTGCTGCATAATGCTTGTGTGTTTTTAACTAAATGGAGTTGCATGAACTTGGTTGTGTGTTTTTATTATTCATTGCCGTCTGTAATTCTTCAGAAAATGGTTGGTTATGTGGCTGGTCCTATAGTGGGGATTTCGCTTATGATTCTCAACCAATGAGGAAGTTTTGTTAGACTAAAGCCATATTTTATGATGTCACTATTTTGCACCTTTGTTACTGTAGTTATATTTTGAGTAAAATTAACTCCTTAGACTTTCTTGATTGCCATGCTCTTTCTTCAGAGCAATGATGCATACTGATTTTTGCGACATATTAGCCTTCTTTATGTGCGAGTTACATAGAAATTCATCTTGCTATTTGTATACATGTATGAGTACTTTTGATAGCTTGGATTCCCCTCAAGACGGGTCACACTTCAAGAACTCGCTGGATTGCAACCTTTCCCTGCATATAGGAACAGTGACGTTAAGCCAGAGTTTAGGGTAGGTTTATGGTTGGCATAGAGAAGCATTCAGTGCAGAAATATAATTTTTGTGCTAAACCTAGGAAACCAAAAGGTGCTGCAACTGCGTCTTGTTTATATATTTTTTACCGTTTGGATTCACCTTCTGTATGACTGGAAATGTGTTCCATTTTATTAATGACTCACTCATTATGTGATAGAATTAACTCTGTGGTCCCTTAGATATGTTTTTTCTCTGAGAAGTGCATTATTTGAATAAAGACTTGGAAAAACAACATTCTGTGGAAACGTTCCGAGGGAGACAGTATTTATCGCTGCCTCTGTATGTCTCAGGTTTAGGATGGACCTACCCTTGTGATATTTGGAGTGTTGGTTGCATACTTGTAGAACTTTGCACGGTTTGTTCTGCTTTTCTCGATCTACTTATTCTCTTCGTAGAAGAACTGCAAGTTTATTTTTCTGATGTGCTGAGATCATCCTTGTAGGGTGAAGCTCTTTTTCAAACACATGAAAACTTGGAGCATTTGGCTATGATGGAGAGGGTGTTGGGACCGCTGCCAGAGCATATGCTTAAAAAAGCGAGGTAAGTAGTTAGTATGATGATTATATTTCTCCTGAGGAGAAAATTGAGATGGATCCGGTTCCTTGTGGGTTTTATTTTTGCAGCAAAGGTGCCGAAAAATATTTCAGGCGATCAAGACTGAACTGGCCTGAAGGAGCAGTGTCTAGGGATAGCATCCGTGCAGTCAGGAAGTTAGACCTCTTGAAGGTGATGATCTGGGTCTTGGTCTTGGTCTTGGTCTTGGTCTTGATCACCTTTGTTTTCGTTGTCATCTGTAACATGTTTAGCTACTATCTTCTGCAGAATCTCATCTCAAGGCATGTCGATTCCCCCAGATCCTCTCTTGTGAACTTGTTGCACGGCTTGCTCAAGTTCGAACCATCCGAACGTCTCACTGCTCGACAGGCTCTGGAGCATCCTTTCTTTAAGGACCCAACTTAGGAATCCCTCTGTGGATTCACGTGTAAAAACATGCTTATCTGTAGTGAGCAAAATTGTCTTAATATATAAACATTATATCTTAGTTTTCTTATGTATTTGCTCTGAAATCGCAATAATGCCCTCTCAATTTTGGCTCTATCGAGAGACCCTTTTTGTTCAAGAACTGAATTCAAAGCTCACTCCCACCCACCTCATTTTAATTTTCTACTCAAAGTTCTTGTTCTAACCCATGAGAAATCGTTGTTCATTCTATGTTTTGTACAATCTCTTAAATTTTAAACGCTACAATTTTAATTTGATTTTGTGGAATAATGGGTGTTTCTGTTTGCATCCAGAATTTTACTCTTTGCACCCCATAAATAAAAAGACAAAAATAAAATAATTATAAATTGACTAAATTACCCTTTAATTACTTTCTTGTACCATTTTTTTTTTCTCAATGCACCCCAAAATAAAATTAAAAAAAATAAAAATTTAAACAAAATAAAATATATGAATAAATCTATGAAAATTGAAAAATATACGATTTGAACCCCAAATTTTTCTTTCACATTATTGAACACAATTTGTACTCAATAACCTAGTTTGTAGTTGTGCAATTCTTGTGGTAAAAATGAAAAGAGAGACCATGCAAGATGGAAATGAAGATGAACAAAGCAATGTAAGTCATTTTGTTTAGTTTGTACCGATTGAATTTCGAGATTTCACAGCTTTCGTAGACCTGTTTTCGCGTTTTGTTCGGGTTTTACAGTTTGAACATTCTTCAATGAGTTCGGACAACGAAGATCGAACATAAACACAGTGTTCGAACTTTGAAAGTCGAACCAAACTTCAAACTTTTTGAAGATGTTAATGTTCGAACTAATTTTTTCGAACTCTATAGGTTTGTTCGGATTTTAAAGTTTGAACTTTTTCATGAAGATCGAATTTTTATTTTCGAACATGTGTTTCTCCAGTGCCATGTTCGAACTAATTTGTTCGAACTAGATACTTTTGTTCGAGTTTTAAAGTTCGAACTTTTTCATTTAGATCGAATTTTTATTTTCGAACATGTGTTATCCAGCACCAACTAATGTTGATTTAATTTTGAATAGGATCGAACTAAGAGCAGTGTTATGGGCCCAATGAATACAGAGTTGGTTCCTGATTTTACGGACATATTCCAAACTATGGAATTGTTTGATTCTCGTGAGGATTTGATCAGTTGGGTTCGTGAGAGAGGTATTCCAGTTGGTATTGTCGTTATTGTGCGACGCTCAGATGCTGGGAGTGATACTAGGAATCCTCGATTGGTATTGTCATGTGAACGAGGTGGGTATCCCCGTGTGATTAAGAAGAAGCCTCCAACAGAACGTGATTACACACAACAAAATTTAGATGATGAGGTTTCAGATGAAGAGAAAGAAAGAAAGAATTCCAAAACAAGCTCAAAGGAGACTGGGTCGAAGAGAATTGGATGTCCGTTTCGTTTGAAGGGACAATACCTCCCAGAGTGTAATCAATGGATGTTAGAAGTTGTTTGTGGGGTTCACAATCATCCACAAGCACAGTATTTGGAAGGGCATGCATACGCCGGTCACCTGACATCGGAAGAGGAGAAGTTGGTGGCTAGCTTGTCGAGTTCACATACTCGGCCGAAGCAAATATTGGCCGCAATACAAAGAAGCTTTCCAAACAACAAGTCAATAATAAAGACAATTTATAATGTGCGTAGTAGAAACAAGTATGTCGAGCATGCTGGTCGATCCCAAATGCAGTATCTGTTGGGTAAATTGGAGGAACATGGCTATTATCAGTATACAAGGCGGTGTCCACAGAATGATACCGTGAAGGATATGTTCTACGCACACCCGACAAGCGTGAAGCTTCTTAGAGCTTTTCCTGAAGTGTTATTAATGGATTGTACGTACAAGACGAACAGGTACAGATTACCTTTGTACGAAATAGTCGGTGTTACCTCAACAAGCATGACGTTCTCTGTTGCATGCGCCTATCTGGAGGCTGAGAAGGAGGATAACTACATTTGGGCGCTCACTATTCTTAAAGGGCTGATGGACCAGAGCACATTACCTAGTGTGATTGTGACAGATCGTGAGCGAGCGTTGATGAATGCCATAGAGGTGACGTTTCCCACCACCCGACATTTTTTATGTCGATGGCATATAAATAAGAACATCACTGCCAATTGCAAGAAGAAGTTTCGTACTAAAGATCAATGGGAATCATTCTTGAGTGCATGGAATCTGGTAGTGTTTGCTGAAATTGAAGCACGGTATGGTGAAATGCTTCGGAGGTTTCAAGAAGACCATGCCACCAATCCCACTGTTGTGGATTATGCCATTAACAATTGGATTGCGCCTTACAAAGAAAGATTTGTAAGTTGTTGGACAAATCGTGTCATGCACTTTGATAATACCACAACATGCAGGTATGCACTTTGGACAAATTGATTTTGTTCGACTTTATGTATTCGAACTCGTCTATATCTAACTATTTTATACTATATTGATAAATTGTAGGCCTGAAGGTGCCCATGCAAAGTTGAAAAGGTTTCTTGGAACAAGTACAGACAATCTTGAAGGATGTTGGGAGAAGATACATGATCTACTAGAGACTTCTTTCAATGCAATAAAGGCATCGTTTGAAAAGAGTGTTAATGTGGTTCAACATCGCTACAGGTCTCCAATATTTCAATTCCTTTGAGGTACAATTTCTATTGCTGCATTAGATAAGATTTATGAGGAAATGAAGAGTATAGGGAAAGATGCAATGGACCCATTACTATGTGGTTGTGTGTTGAGAACGAAGTGTGGTCTTCCATGTGCACATGAGATTGATCAGCATGTTCGATCATCCACACCATTTTCTTTAGACGTTGTGGATAAGTTCTGGAGGAAATTGGATATGGAACCTACAGGAACGAAGGTTGATGTGGCTTCTGACATTGATAATCGTTGGTTTGAAACTTGGACTTGTGCAAACAACATGTTTGCACAAGCGGACGAGTCTGCTAGGTTGCTCATGCTGAAGAGATTTAGGGAGATTGTTACCTCGTCTACCACTTCTATGGTTGAACCAGACGTGCAAACTAAGACTCGTGAAAGACCGAAAGTCACAAAAACTAAAGCTGATACATCCACGAAGCGTGAGAAGAGTGCCTTTGAGTACACTGACTCATTCAATGACAGTTGTTCGCAAGTTCCGGACTCGTTTGAGGTTGATACATCGCTATCACAAGTGTTGTTCACTACGAGGCCACAGAAACAAAAGGTCATTCGTCCTAAAGCATCTCATCATTTGGGGATTGGATACATTGATCAAATACCAGCATCATTCAGAGGCTATGTGACGAGGACTGAGGATGTCATCGCAGATGGTCATTGTGGATTTCGTGTGATTGCTGGTTGGGTGCTTGGGGATCAAGAGGCTTGGTCACGTGTCCGTACTGATCTTTTCTACGAGATCCACACTAATCCAGAAATATGGGACAAGTGTTTCCTTGAGCATGGACGAAGGGAGAAAGTGTTGAATATACTTACCTGTCATGAATTGACAGCTCACACGAGACATTGGTTTGTTTTGCCTGATTTAGGCCATGTAGTGGCTACGGTGTACAATGTTGTTCTTGTTCATACAGGTCCTTGTTTTAACTAGTTCATGGTTACATTGCTTATATTTGACTATACCCATCATAATTGTAATGTAATGTTTTTTTGTAGGTTTTCATGAAGCCGAAGCACCCTTTTCCACCCATATCCGTCCAATGGAAGGACTTTCGCATGGAGTGCGCAGCTGGATGGGAAGAATATGTCACTCGTCATTAATTTATGTACTAGAACTGTGTAATGTACTTCAACGTTGTTATGTACTAGAACTGTCTAATCTAATAGAACTTTTTAATGTACTAGCATTTATTTTTAATTGGTTCCAATCGGCTGCAGGTTGTACACGAAATTGACAAGGCAATTAAGCTTGTTCGAACTATATAGTTCGAACAATTAGTACTTGTTCGAACTATAAAATTCGAACCTTTTAAACCTTGTTCAAACTATATATTTCGAACAATTAGTACTTGTTCGAACTATAAAATTCGAACCTTTTAAACCTTGTTCAAACTATATAGTTCGAACAATTAGTACTTGTTCCAACTATATAGTTCGAACAAGGTTTAAAAGGTTCGAATTTTATAGTTCGAACAAGTACTAATTGTTCGAACTATATAGTTCGAACAAAATTGAAATGTTCGAACTATATAGTTCGAACAAGCTTAATTGCCTTGTCAATTTCGTGTACAACCTGTGATTCTGTTCGAATTAAACACCATGTACAAAACCTATTATCGCAAACATGTTCGACATTTGAATTTATAACAAATGGTAATACGAAATAAAACATAAAAACTAATCTCCAATACAAACCACATCAAATACAATACAAAATAGATAATAATCATCACATGCCCAATACAAAATAGATAATGATCATGTCTAATACAATCACATGCCCAATACAAAATAGATAATGATCATATCTAATACAAACCACATCAAATACTATATAATGGGAGCTGACTGAATCCCCTCCCAAGGCGAAAGCTGTAGGTCTACAATGGGAGCTGCAGCCTCAGGCTGTACTCGAGGATGCGATATGGAGTGATACCACTGGAGGTAATCGGGGGAGCATGCCCAAGCTGGATATGCAACTCGTCCTCGATGTTCTTCTGACAGCATATGACTCTCTCACTGCTCGTAAAAGGATGTAAGCATGCCCCATACAAGGCGATATTGTCCGGGCTTCTTACCCCGTCTAAAAACAACAGGATCCAGCGGACTCTGTGGAATGGTCTGCACTCGTCCAAACTGTCTCAACACCCGATCTGGGAGATATGGCTCCACAATATCACAAGCGGTGATACATCATTCGTAGAAGGTCACCTCGGGTCGGTCACCGCCATCTCGCAGCCTCACATACGGATCCCACACAACCTAATATTCAAACTGAAATTAGAACGTATGATTGAAACAAAATTAAATCATATACAAAAATAGTAGTAACCCTCAAACTCCTCGGGGTCCTCAAACAATCGGAGATAATGGCATGTGATCCGATCGCCCGTCTTATCCGTGAATAATGTACAACCTAGAATGTACACCAAGTACACCCTCGCTGCACAAACTACCTCGAAATCATCAGTACTAGAAGCCAAGTCACTAAACCTATTGTGCAGCCACTTTAATTTGATGTAGCTGCCCCGATCACTCACTTCCTCAATAGCCTCATCAGCCGAGACTCCAAGCAGACGTCGTACCATGTGTTGCCCCCCAGCAACATCCTCCCCAAAAAACTCAACTGGTCTACCCTCCGTACTAAGACCAGTCAAACAATACACACCATCCAGTGTAATAGTCATCTCACCAAATGGAAGGTGAAATGAGTTGGTCTCGGGCTGCCAACGCTCCACGAATGCCGAGATGAGATTCCTATTCGATGCTCTATAGGCTAAGTGTCTAAGCCTCAAGAGACCCGACCTCTTCACCAAACTCTTCCATGTCCTTGACTCGCCTGCGAATGGCCACTTCAGTAATTTTGCAGTTAGAGAGTGGCATTTTAGGACTTCTCTTTCTTCACCCCTCCAAATTGCAGCTGCAACGTGTGTTTTAAAGCTGCGCAGCACTGATGTATCTGTAGGGCCACCGGGGAATGGAGCTCTCAGGATCTCATCATCATCCTCCTCATTATTTGCATCCCCCTCGTCACCTCCGAACTCTTCTTCAGCTTGGGCTCGGGCTTGTTCTTCGGCTTCGGCTCGGGCTTGTTCTTCAGCTTCGGCTCGGGCTTGTTCTTCGGCTTCGGCTCGGGCTTGTTCTTCAGCTTCGGCTCGGGCTTGTTCTTCGGCTTCTGCTTGCCACCACTCCAGTGCTGATTGCCGCCTCGCAGATGCCGTTGGTCTCCTCCTATCATAGTGAACAGCTGCATAAAAACACACAAGGCAGATGAGGGTTCGAACTGTAAAAATCGAACTAAATAGCATAGTTCGAACTATATAAGCCGAACCAACACTTAGCAAATTTTTATGCTGCCAGCGTTCGAACTCTGAAAGTCGAACATATAGGATTTGTTCGAAATTTAAAGTTCGAACAGCTACTTGGCCAAATTCAAGCCCTGATTATGTTCGGCATTTTTAGTCCGAACAAATCCTGTATGTTCGGTTTTAGAAAGCCGAACATGTTGAGGCTTGAATTTGGCTAGTATGGGTTCGAATTTTGAAATCCGAACAAACCCTATATGTTTGGCTTTCAGAGTTCGAACTATATCTAGAAAATCGGAGTATACAGTTCGAACAGAACGCGCTTCAGGGCAAAACCAAGTCACCATCTCGACACAAACCTCCATTTTTTCACCACATTCAACCCAAACTAGCATCTAAGCATCCTAATAACCTATCCTAACATCTTAAACTATTGCAAAACTTGATTTAAACAAAAACCCAACAATTTAAAATCTTATGAAATAGAATGTATTAAGTAACTAAAAAAGAACATGAAACTCACCAAATCGATCCATGAAACTAGCTTGGAAGTCGCCGGCGTTGAAGTAGAATGTCGAACAATTTTCTTCGGCTCGATTTCGAACGATCGCGGTGAAAATCGACACTTCTTTCTCACTTTCACTGCTACGTTTTTCTTTTTTTACTTTTTTGTTAATTTTGATTTTATGTTTTTTTTTCAAAACTGTTTTATTCATTTTAATTTCAGATTTATGTTTTTTTTTTAAGTTAAAAACATATTTTATATGTAAGGGCAATATAGTCTATTTTAGGGGTGCAAAAAGAAAAAAAGAGGGTGCAATGAAAAGCAAGGGTGCAAAAAGTAAAATTTTGGGTGCAAATAGAAACTCTCGGAATAATATGATATTATATCTCCCCTATAAAAATGAGATTATAATAATATATGAATGATAGTGAAAAATATGGCCATGTACCAATTGTTACTTTGTTAGTGGGCTTCACTTCACAAAAAGGAATAAAAAAAATGAAAACGTATATTTTGGTGGAAATTTTTAATTCCTATTTCTGCCATTTCATAGTTATAGTTATATGATTAATTAACAACACTGCCCCTATAATTTAGGAGGCTAAAAAATGCATTTTATCCTTCAATGTTTCAAATATTTTTACAAATATTTATGAAATTTACTCCCTTATTTAAATTCATAATTGATTATATATTTTCTCCAATATTTTCTCCAATTTTAATTATATTTATTTAGTAAAACAAATAGGTGAAAAGTGAAAACCCGTAACTTGGCCGTGAAATAAATACCGGAAAAACTCAAAAAAGAAAAAAGGTTTCCTGGAACTCAGTTGCCAAGAGCCGCCAAGAGAGAGAGAGAGAGAGAGAGAGAGAGAGAGAGAGAATGGGAAAGAAAACGAAGAAACCAGGCAAAGGGAAAGAGAAGACGGAAAAGAAAACTGCCAAAGCGGATGAGAAAAGGGCCCGACGCGACTCCAAGAAACTCTCTCCCGAAGATGATATTGATGCTATTTTGGTAATCCTATTTTCATTCACTATCAAAATCCTATTTTTCAATGTTTCTGTTGTTTAAAACGTGATTCTTTCAGTTGAGTGTTGTGTCCGGACATTTCAACAACTCCTATTTAATTGAGGTTTTGCAAGTGTGAATTGACTTGTTGAATTTTGCTACTGATACGTGCAGTTGAGTATACAAAAAGAGGAAGCCAAAAAGAAGGAAGTGCATGTTGAAGATAATGTTCCAGCCCCTTCTCCAAGATCGAATTGTTCGGTACAATCTCTCCCAATTTTTGGAGCTTATTTTGTACTAGGCTTGAAAGCTGATGTTTTAATCCTTTTTTACGTGCAGCTAACTGTTAATCCTTTGAAAGAGACAGAACTCATACTATATGGTGGTGAATTCTACAATGGAAACAAGGTTCCTTTTTTCTTGTTTTCTATATATTCAATACTATAAATTAAGAGAATTGATTCTTTAATTTTGACATCTAACTATCTAAGTCAAGTTTGTCTGAACTTTACATATGCTCTCTCTCTCTCTCTCTCTCCAGCTTCCTTCTAATGTGTGACATGAAACAAGTACTAAGTACCTTAGCTAAAATATGATAACTTCATAAGTGTTAAAAAATTAATATCTATTTCTTCATTTTCTTTATCCACGAGCCATGGTTCAATAGTGAGAAAATAAAGGTATTAGTTTTCATGAGAAATGCCATCATGATATCAAAGTGTGTAATCAGTAATAATGAGTTTGAGAAGGGAATTATTTTATGCAGACATTTGTTTATGGTGATCTGTACCGTTATGATGTGGAAAAGCGTGAATGGAAATTGATTTCAAGCCCCAATAGTCCGCCCCCTCGAAGTGCTCATCAGGCTGTTGCCTGGAAGAATTATCTCTATATTTATGGTAGAACTTTAGACTGTGACAGTACTTGGATTATTTTACAAGGTAATCGACAATCATTTTTCTCTGGTTGATGCAATCAGGTGGTGAATTTACATCTCCAAATCAAGAGCGTTTTCATCATTACAAGGTATAGACTGTTCTGCAACGAGTAAAGGTTGTGCAAATATGAAATTTTAATTCTGAAATGTGTTTATAGGACTTCTGGGTGCTGGATCTAAAAACAAACCAGTGGGAACAGCTGAATTATAAAGGTTGCCCTAGTCCACGTTCAGGTCACCGAATGGTAAGCTGGAGCTTTCTGAATTGACTTGCATTTCTTTCGGTGAATTCTATTCATGAAAAATTAAAATGCCATAATGAATATATTCTATGTTGCTCAACCTTACTGTTCAAATTTGCACATACATTGGTCTTCTGTTAGAAGCATAAGGAGTGGTACTTGGGCATGTGATTCTTTGAGGAATCGAGGTCTAAATCTGCTGTGGTAGGCCATGATAGAGTGATGAGTTTTCATTAAAGGAGGCACAATAGAGAGGGCCTGGCGCTAAGTGAATTGTAGTTCAGGACCTGTTGATGTGAAGTATGATGTGCACTAATTAAATTGAAGACTGAATATTTTTAGGGTACTCTTTACATTATTAAGTTATAATAGGGTACTCTTTACATTATTAAGTTATAATAACATAAAGGATCTTACTCCATTATGCTATGGATTAAAGTTTTGCAACAAATTGCTGTTACAGTACTCATGATTTATGTTCACTGTTTGTTCTGAGGAACTGGGATGCACACACACTAAATATTATCTTTGTGGATTAGTAATATTTAAAAGGGATCCAGTGCATTATTGGATTGAAAGTCATCTCAACAATGTACCCAGCTTGCTTCCTTGGTTGAATATTACTGGATCTGGATGGCAGTGTTTTTATTTTATAGGCATCAATTTCTTTCATGAATTCATGTCTTAATTTACTTTGGTATTTATGCACCAATTTGACATTGTTTTCCTTGTTTGACCATTAAAGGGTTTATTTAAGTAATTTGACTCGATAATATTTCCCAATTTTCCTATTTTCTATGTCAGGCTGGAACTAATCACATTTTTCTTTGTAATTGCACCTTTTCAATTCCATCTCTTCATCTGTATGTGCATGTAAAGTTGGACGATCTTTTTCTCAGTATTTAATTATTCACAGTCTGCACGATTGATTTTATGGTGATCAAGTTAGTGTGTACAGACTATTTCATTTCAAGTTCTTCAGTCTTTGATCTTAAGTCTCTTTCAGTCACTACAATTTTAAATGGTTGAGTTCTCCTTTTGCAGGTTTTGTACAAGCACAAAATCATAATTTTTGGAGGATTCTATGATACTCTTAGAGAAGTCCGGTAGTTATCTTGTTAATTCCCTGCTTGCTATATTAATTTGTTATCCAGCATTATTACTTCAATGTGCATCACCCACTTTATGAAAGTTGCATTAAATAAAATATGAGTGGTATTGATTGCCTGGTGGAGTTGGTTTAATGAATATGTGGGTAAGGATTTACTTCAAATTCTTCCCAGATGTAGTTGATGGCACTTGGCTTTGGATAGTTTCTCTTCTACCACATAAGAACTTTACCCTAATGCAGGTACTACAATGATTTGCACGTGTTTGATCTGGATCAGTATAAGGTATTGTAGCAGAGATCTGCATAATTTGACCTTCCCCATATGTTCACTGGTGCTAAATTTTGAATTTCAGATTATTAAGGGTAGACAATTATTGCTTTGATTGTAGTGGCAAGAGATAAAACCTAGACCAGGAAGCTTGTGGCCTAGTGCTCGAAGTGGATTCCAGTTTGTTGTTTACCAAGATGAGGTGAGTTCCCCTTTCATTTTGTCAGATATTAGCTTAATGAACCTCTTTCTGTTTACTTCTAAATATGATTATATCTCAATATAATTTGTTAGAGTATAACAGCCTAGTTGTTATATTGGAAGTCAATCATGTAAAATTATAATATACTTAATTTTTTATTTGTTCATTTTCATTTCAGATTTATTTATATGGTGGTTATTCAAAAGAGGTTTCATCGTCAGACAAAAAAGTCTCTGAGAAGGGTATTGTTCATTCAGACATGTGGTGCCTTGATCCTAGAACCTGGGAATGGAATAAGGTATCTTATGTTTCCTTGGCTACTTATGTTATTTTCTATTGGACTCTTAACTAGTTTAACACCCATGCGTTGCATGGCGATATATAAGACTACCTTATATTTTGAGCAATATGGTTTAGTCTGTGAAATCTGATCAGAGGAATTGTGAAATGATCTTGTGCAAGCTATTTAAGCTTTTGAATTAAACTGCTTAAAATAATATTTTATGTTTTGCTCAAATTAATATTTAATCGCAAATATTATTTTTATTTTATGATTTGACATTTTTGAGCGGGAAAACTTTTTGTTGAAAATTGTGCACTACTTTTTTTTAATATATAATATAGAATATAATATAGATATAGATAGATATGACACACAGAATAAGAGATGACTTTTTAATTGCTTTTGCATGATTGTAATGGATAACTATGGTTCTCTTGGATATTGTTATGAGAACTTTTGCTATTATTTAGTACTCCCTCCATTTTTTTATTAAATATCATTTTAGAGCATGAATCTTATTGCCAATTAAGTCTCACTTCAGATTTTATTCCTACTTTACTTCCAAGTTTACTCCTACTTTACAACTCACAATGTACTTGATTCTCTCTCATTATTTATTTCACACCATAAAGTCTTCCAAGGTTTATTCAGGGTTTATATTTTGAAGCGTTTCTCAACAACCAAGAAAATGTCTAAATCAACACTTCATAGAATTGGATGTAGTATATAAAAATCTTCTTTGAAACATGGCTTATATTACACCTATTTTATGATGTGTTTAACATGGATCAAAGTTAATAACATTGAACATACGCTAGTCTAAGCTATAAGGATGAAAATTAAATAGTTATCTGTTTCTATTGGTGAACCTTAAACTGGTAAAACTTATTTTTGCTAATTTTCCTTCATGGTTGTGTTCTCTGCTCATCCTCAGATATTGGAAGAACAGAACCTTAAAATATGTGCTTTGAAGTGGAAAGTTAAAGTTCTATAGAAGGATCAATTAATGACTAAGATTATTTTCTGCAGTGACAAATTTTGGCATAACATTCTGCGTCTTATATAAGTTTTTTCTTTATCTACAATCAGTTAATACTCTGTTGTATATTTTCATGTAAAAGGTCAAGAAGCCTGGGATGCCTCCTGGACCTCGTGCTGGTTTCTCTATGTGTGTTCACAAGAAGAGGGCGCTCCTCTTTGGAGGAGTGGTGGATATGGAAATGGAAGGTCACTATTTTATAATCTACTTCTGCTTTTCGTATCTTTTAACTGATTCAGAGCCTTCTCTTCCAGCAGAAATTGAATGTTATTTGAACCCGAATTTTCCATTGAAGTTATGATGCTGTAGATCCTCATTTGGATGCTAAATTAGATTCAGTTATGCTTTACAGCTGAAGTAAGATTTCAATATATATTATGCAATTTGTCCTGATAGACTAGATGAAGTGAACATGAAAGTCACAACCTTGAACTTTGGGAAAGATAGGAACAGCGGACAGCTATTTATGATTTTTTGCGGAGTAGCCTGTGTGGCCTTTGTATTTTTCTTTTGTTACTTCTTCCTCCTTTTCTTTCTTTGATGATCAAAGAACTTTATTTTCTACTGGGACTTTGTCTTGCTCTTTCACTCAATTTTGCTCATGCTTACATAATCTGGCCTACTTTTCTGCACAGGTGACCTAATGATGAGCTTGTTCTTGAATGAAATTTATGGCTTCCAACTTGATAATCATCGATGGTACGATCTGCTTGCTATGTGCCTCTAGTGTTTCTTTAAGTAAATGGTGTCTATCAGTCCCAAGGGTGCACGAAGACCCCCTCAAATTAAAACTTGTGTCGGTACCTTGTATATCTTTTTTGGATTAGGAAAGTTGAGGCACAGAACCTTCTATCCAGAATGCATTGGAAAATGAATGCATGAGTGTTTCATGTCACTGATTTCAATAATATGACTAGCAGCAGTAAAAGTTTATCAATCACTTATAAATACAGCTATGGAAATCAATTGAGTTGGAATTATTTTTCCTTTAGTTTTCTATTATCCCTTCACTTTGCTAGAGTTGTTAGCTGAACTGATGAGGATTCATTTTTATGTTTGGAAAAGGTATCCATTGGAGTTGCGGAAGGAGAAGGCAACAAAAAATAAGGTATTCTTGTCAGGATAGTTCCTGGGTGTCAGCTCTTCAATTTGATGACCTAAAGGGCTGGATGTGCGTCATCATAAAAATGTGATTCCACCTTTGGTGATCATGTTGTTTTTTTCCATGTAACTGCATATATATGTTTGTGTGGGTGTAGTCTCTTTCTTCTTTTGGTTGTCTTGAAGTGTCCACATGACTGACTCCTCCTGTGGTTCCTGTTTATATGCTTGTAGTTGAAGAAGGATTCTGGTGAGAGGATCAATGATGTAGATTATCAGAGCAAGATAAGAGTGGCAGAAAGGCAAAATTCAGTATCATCTGGTGAAGATGAGAATTCTGATGATGATGATACTGACATGAATGGGGGCATAAAAAATATATCTGTCAATTTGCATAAAAATGTAACAATTGTTGATAGTGAGGCAGTGTCAGGATCTGGCAAGAAATTTGCTGTGCAAGAATCTGATTTACCAGAGGTTTCTCATTATGAGCTTCTGTTTTTTCTGTTATTGCAGTTCTTTGACTTTAGTTTGCGTTTGATGGATCATCTGTTAATTTATTTAAGTCTAATTTGCAGATAGTGAAACCGTGTGGTCGGATCAATTCTTGTACAGTTGTTGGAAAGGATACATTATATTTGTATGGGGGCATGATGGAAGTCAAGGATCGAGAGATTACTCTTGACGATCTATATGCACTTAACCTTAGTAAACTGGATGAGTGGAAGTGCCTCATTCCGGTTTGTATACATCTTATTGACGCTATCCATATATGTTTCTTGCCTTGGCATCGCTATTATGGATTTTGCCACATACTGTGTCCAATAGTGTTGTACTATGACTATCATCATTTATGTGCAATAGTTTTATTTCATATTTTTGCGCAGGCGTCTGAATCAGAATGGATTGAAGTATCAGATGATGAAGACGAGGATGAAGATGAAGACGGAGATGATAGTGAAAATGAAGACTCTGGCAGTGAAGATGACAGTGACAAGTCTGATGATGAAGATGGAGATGTGGAGGTGTTTTCTCCTGTCAATAGAATACTGAAAAATATGATATGTTCTTTCACTTCTATGCTTTACAAAGACAAAATCAGCCGTTTTTCTAATCATGTATAACTTCAGATGGGGGAAGCTGTTGCTATAATAAAGGGTGAAGGAAAAAACCTTCGAAGAAAGGAGAAACGGGGCAGGATCGAACAAATTAGAGCCACACTGGGTCTCTCTGATTCACAGAGAACGCCAATGGTACAGTATTAAGTTAACAATATATGCACTCGAATCTTGCTTGTTATCTTGAAATCTTACTGAAACCTGCATATATTATCATGATTATCACTTGGTTTTGATAATTCCTGGTTTAACTTGATTCGTATAGCCCGGGGAATCTCTGAAGGACTTCTACAAACGTACAAATATGTACTGGCAAATGGCTGCTTATGAACATACACAACACACAGGAAAGGTCAGTTTTCTGTTTGAATCTGCAAGTTCTGTTTAATTTGGAAGTTCACCAGGTGTTGGGTAAACAGAATTGCAGAAAAGGTTTAGTTTTTCTGAGTATTAGATTATGGTGGTTTTGCACTGACTGTAGGAACTCCGCAAAGATGGATTTGATCTTGCTAAGTCTAGGTACAAGGAACTGAAGCCGATACTTGATGAGGTAACATCGTCTCTTCTGCATTCAGCCATTGAATTCAAGAATCACAGGTCGTATGTGCTGACATTTTACTCTCACGTTTCTTCAGCTGGCTATATTAGAGGCGGAACAGAAGGCGGAAGAGGCGGAAGCACCGGAGGCTAGTGGCTCTAGGAAGAAGCCCACCAAAAAAGGCAAACTTTCCACCGCCAAGTGACATGAAACCCCTCATTTTTGACCAATTCTTATTCTACTGGTGTTTGTTTGTTTCACTCTTTTTTCTTTTTGTCTAGAAAATTTGGGATCACAGATTACAGAAACCTAGCTACATACATGTGTTTATTTCATAATTTTGTTCAAGTTTGCAAATTTTATTATTTTTTAATTTTAAAAAAACACAAAAATTTGTAGTACTCTATGGTTTTACTATTGAAATTAGGTTTTGTGTGAAAACTCTCACCTTTTCATTCATTTAACTCACTATTTATATAAAGTACAAGATATCTAAGGGAAGATTGCACAAATCAACGCTAAACTAGGAAGATAATTACAATGGAAAATAGACAAAATTTTTTAGGGAGCGACTATCTGCACCACTACTTTTACTCTTTGCACCACAAAAAAAATAAAGAAAAAATAAAATAATTGTGAAGTTACTTCAATATTCTTTTATTACTTGTTCATACTACTAAAATTACACAATGCACCACAAATTCAAAACTAAACAAAAATTAAAAAAGAAAACAAATTAATCGAATTATTCATCAACTTATAATAGTTTATTAGAAGTGTTAGATGCTAGTATGGGTGTATTGATTGAAAATCTTGACAAAAGATCTCGGAGCAGAAGTCCCTAAATCAAGCAACGACTAGTTCAAACAAGCTTCAATGGCTACAAGAATTCAATTACCGTCGATGGATCAACTGAACCAATGATCGGTGAAACCTAACGGTCACAAAGATCACTCATCTATATAAAAAGAGTGAATCTCATTTTAATTAAGACTTTCGCCAATCTAACTCTTGCTATATTGCAGATATTAAGCTTTGTTTCTCCCTCTCCAGCTCAAAGCTTAAACATCACAAGTTGCGAAAAGTCCCAACTGAGAAGAAGTTCTTCAAAGAACCAACCAACCAGCTAGCTATTGAAGAATCCAACCAGAGCCAAGCTTCTTAGTTCAAGCTAACCAAAGATCAACTACTCAACTCAACTCAAGGAACATTTAAAGTTGATAATAGATTCAAGACTATATTCTTGAAGATCGAGAGAGATCTAAAATCTTGTAAAGACAGGTAATGGCACCTAAAGTTCCAGCGAGCAGTTGAGATCGGTAAGTGTGAGCTGTCGACCATCACCAGCTGAGCAAGGGCGTACTGACGGATCCGTTCTTCTGGGACAGTACCAATTGAAAAGGAGGCCGCGTTCGAGTGAAGGGTGCCGTTTTCAGGTTCAACAGTTTTCTTCACTGTGTAACTGTAATAAAGAAACTTTACACCTGCATAGTAGATTGCCCTTCTCAAGAAGGAAGAAAGGATGTAGAAGCTGAGCTTCGAACCTCTATAAATCTCTTGTGTGCTGTATTTATTGTCAACGCTTTTGCATACATACAACTGCACACAACTTCACACAAGCTGCACTCATAAGCTAAGCTTTCTGTCTCAACTGTGAAGTGCACCGATAAGTTTTCAAAGCGGGTCAAGGGCCCTATATATTCCGCATAAAAGTTCAAAGTTTTGAGTCAGTTTATTCACCCCCTTCTAAACTGACATCGACTCACCCCGGGACCAACATATTTTATCGAACCTAAAATAGTGGTTTTAATCTGTTTATTTGATCCTTAGTAAAATTTAACCAACAATACAATGAAGTTGTTAATTAACTAAATATGAATAGTCTATTACAATACAATAAAGTTCTTCAAATAAAAATACAAATAGTACATTACAATCCAACAAAGTTGTTCAATTAATAAAGTCTTTCCACCCAATTGCGGAATCATTTCGATTGTTCCTCCATTGAAGTATAATAGGGGGAAACAGATGACCAGGAGTTAAACAAACCTGAAATTATAAAAATAAAATAATAATGAGTACAATGTATATGTTGATACATTATTTTCAGTCAAGAATAAAAAAAGGGAGTTTTTGTTTGCACCCCCATATTTATTCTTTGCACCATAGCTTCTCCATGCACCCTCTTTTTTACTCTTTGCACTCCTAAAATGAACTATATTGCCCTTAAATATAAAATATGTTTTTTACTTAAAAAAAACTTAAAATCTGAAAATAAAAAACATAAAATCAGTTAAAAAAAAAAACTTAAAAACTCTGAAAATTAAAAAGTGAAAATCACCATTCAATTTAATAAAGCCGTAAAACAGTGAAAAAAAACGACAGGCGCAACTTTCACCGCGGAGAGTTCGAAATCGAGCCAAATCCAATTGTTCGACATTGCACGGAGATTTGTTCGAAGCCAGTGAAGTTCGAAGCTACTTCCATGGATCGATTTGGTGAGTTTCATGTTCCATTTTTGTTACTTTATACATTTTATTCAATAACATTAAAAATTGTTGGGTCATTGTTGAAATTCAGTTTTCTAATAGTTTAAGATGCTAGGATAGGTTACTAGAGTGATTATATGCTAATTTGAGTTGATTGTAGTAAAAAATCGAGGTTTCTGTGACGTGTTGGTGATTTAATTTTGCTCTGCTGCGCATTTTGTTCCGTCTGTATAACTCGAATTTTGTGAGTATGTTCGACCTTGAGAAGCCAAGCATAGCTGACATGTTCGAACTCCAAAAGCTGAGCATAACTTAGGAAAATTTTTTGAAGCATGCAGTTCGGTCTTAAGAGTTCGAACTCAGTGTATATGTTCGGCCTTTGGAGTTCAAACTCCTCAATTATGATCGGCTTCTGAATGCCGAACAGAAGGAAAATTGTGCTAGTTCAGGTTGGCTTCTCAAGTTCGAACATAGATATTTTGCTCGGTTTCTGAAAGTCGAACCTGACTTAAAATTTTGTGTAGCTGCAAGATATAGTAGGTGGAGACCAATCGCATTTGCGAGACGGCGATCAACATAGGAACGGTGGCAAGCAGAAGCTGATGAACAAGCCGAACAACAGAGGAATCAAATGCATTACGAAGAGGCGGCGGGTAATGAGGAGGGGGGTGACATACCAAATGAGGAGGAGGGTGCAAACCATGAGGGTGATGATGATGATGATGAGATACTGAGAGGGCCATTCCCTGGAGGGCCTACAGATACGTCTGTGCTGCGAAGCTTTAAGACACACGTTGCAGTGGCGATATGGAGGGTGAAGAAAGGAAAGTATTGAAGTGCCATTGCCTAACCGCTAAACTACTGAAGTGATCACCGCTTGGCAATTCCGAAGCATGGAAGTTGTTGGTGAAGAAATCCGGTTTGATGAGGTTGAGAAAAGTGGCATACAAAGCCCCTAATAGGAACCTCGTCTCGGTATTTGTGGAGCGCTGGCATCCCGAGACAAATTCATTTCACCTTCCATTTGGTGAGATGACCATCACTCTGGAGGATGTTTACTATTTGACTGGTTTGAGCATAGAGGGTAGACCAGTTGAGTTTGTTGAAGAGGATGTTGCTGGTGGGAAACATATGGTACGTCGTTTGTTGGGCGTGTCAGCTGAAGAAGCCCATCAGAAAGTGAGTGACTGGGGCCAATATGTGAAGTTAAGGTGGCTGCATGAAAGGTTTAGTGAATTGGCTGCCCGTGACAATGCTCGTGATGCAGTGTACACAGCACGGGTATATTTGGTGTACATTTTAGGTTGTACACTTTTCACTGATAAGACGGGCGATCGGATCAGCTGCAATTATCTTCGACTGTTTGATGACACTGAAGAGTTTGAGGGTTATGCGTGGGGTGCAGCCGCATTAGCCTTTCTCTACAGATAGTTGGGAGTCGCCTCTCGGGTTGAGTGCAGACAGATCGCTGATTTTTTGACACTGTTGGAGGTAAATGAAAAATGTTTATCTTTTTATCACTTTTTATTCAGTAAATGTGTTATTTTGTTAATGTGTTGATAAATGGAACAGACTTGGATTTATGAGCATTTCCCAACACTTGGCAGACCTCAACAAAATGCCGACTATCGTGCCGGACAGCCTTATGCAATGAGGTAGGCTCAACAGGCACATGGTGCAGTGTCTGAAGATGTAGTGAAGGCTTTCAGGGCACAGTTGGATACCTTGAGAGCAGAAAACGTAAGTTGAATTGTTCTAATTGTATATTAGATAAATTTATTCGACTATATGTATTGACTTGAATTATACAATGTAAATATTAGGTTATTTGGGATCCATATGTGAGGTTACGGGATGGGGTTGAGTGACCCGAGGTCACCTTCTATGAAGGGTGTCTCACGGCTTGTGATGTTGTAGAGTCGTATCTTCCTGAGCGGGTGCTGAGGCAGTTTGGACGAGTGCAGACCATTCCACACCCCCCCGCTAGACCCCGTTGTGTTTCGAAGGGGTAAGAAGCCCGGACAGTACCGCGTCGTGTGGGGATGCTCGCTTCATTTTTCGAGCAGTGAGAGAGTCATAAGTTGTCGCCCGAACGTAGAGGAAGAGTTGCTCACCCAGCTTGGACTTGCTCTCCTGAGTACCTTCAGTGGTATTATTCCATCTCTCATCCCCGAGTGCAGAATGAGGCCGCAGATCCTGTTATTGACCCATTGCTGACTGTTTTGCCTTGGGATGGGATTCAGAGTGCCATTGGATATCTTGATCCTTTGGTGACCAGGTGGAGAGCCCAGGACCCGGACATATCATTGCCTTATGTGATGTCGCAGGTCGAAGAAGCTTTTGAGGCATTGAATTTTCGCATAGGGCATCATGGGCAGCCGACCGAGGGTAGAGGACAGGAGCAGGGGGAGTCATCATCCCGATGACGACGTAGACGGGACTAGTTGATAGATTTGTTTATTTTTATGTATTGGACTATTTTTATTTTTATGTATCGGACTAGTTGATGAATTTAGAGACTATTTATCGTGTTGATGTATCTGTTTATGTATTGCACTACTTATCATTTGTATGTAATGTTGCATATACTGTTGGTTTTTCTTCACATTTGTATTTCATCGAAAACATGCAAAGTATTGGATTAAAATAATGAAGTGATTAAAACAATGAACATTGGAAGTAGATTCGGACTTTCGAACTATGAACTATGAACTATGAACTAATAATTAGTATGCTAAGTCTGGCTCGACATCGACAGTCCGAACATTGGAAGTAGATTCGGACTTTCGAATTCGAACTAGTTACAATGGTTCGAATTTTAAAGTTCGAACTAGTTAGATTGGTTCGAAGTTCAAAGTTCGAACCAGTTACATAAGTTCGAAGTATGTAACTCGAACATCGGCCAAATTCGGATATTTAGTTTTGAACTGGCATTTTTTGCCTTGTAAATTCCGTATACAACCTGCATTTGATTTGAAACAAAGCAATAAAAATTCTTTTACCAAAGTTGTAGTACATAACAAATTTCAAGTACATTACAACGTTCTAGTACATAACAAGGTCTAGTACATAAACTAATGATGGTTGACATATTCTTCCCATCCAACTGCGCAATCCATGCGGAAGTCCTTCTATTGGACGGAGATGGGTGGAAAAGGGTGCTTCGGCTTCATGAAAACCTACAAAAAAACATTATTACAATTATAATGGGTATAGTAAAATATAAGCAATGTAACCATGTACAAGTTAAAACAAGGACCTGAATGAAGTGATTGGCGCGTTTCCCTTCTCCAATCTTAACCGCTGCCATGCAAATACATTTCGGGTCCACTGGAACAGCTGATGATAAAGGCAAGAATGTAGTGGGATAGCGACCACCCAACGTTACAAAAACAACATTGTACACCATAGCCACTACATGGCCTAAATCAGGAAAAACAAACCAATGTCTCGTGTGAGCTGTCAATTCATGACAGTTAAGTATATTTAGCACTTTCTCCCTCCGTCCACGCTCAAGGAAACACTTGTCCCATATTTCTGGATTAGTGTGGATCTCGTAGAAAAGATCAGTACGGACACGTGACCAAGCCTCCTGATCCCCAAGCACCAAACCAGCAATCACACGAAATCCGCAATGACCATCTGTGGTGACATCCTCAGTCCTCATCACATAGCCTCTGAATGCTGCTGGTATCTGATCAATGTATTCAATCCCCAAATGATGCGATGCTTTAGGACGAATGACCTTTTGTTTCTGTGGCCTCATAGTGAATAACACTTGTGACAGCGATGTATCAACCTCAAATGAGTCCGGAACTTGGGAACAATTGTCATTGAACGAGTCACTGTACTCAAACGCACTCTTCTCACGCTTCGTGGATGTATCAGCTTTGGTTTTTATGACTTTCGGTCTTCCACGAGTCTTAGTTTGCACGTCTGGTTCAACCATGGAAGTGGTAGACGGATTAACAATCTCCCTAAATCTCTTCAACATGAGCAGCCTCGCAGACTCGTCCGCTTGTGCAAACATGTTGTTTGCATAAGTCCAAGTTTCAAACCAACGATTATCAATGTCAGAAGCCACCACAACCTTCACTCCTGTAGGTTCCATATCCAATTTTCTCCAGAACTTATCCACAGCATCTAAAGAAAATGGTGTGGATGATCGAACATGCTGATCGATCTCATGTGCACAAGGAAGACCACACTTTGTTCTCAACACACAACCACATAGTAATGGGTCCACTGCATCTTCCCCGATACTCTTCATTTCCTCATAAATCTCATCTAATGCAGCAATAGAAATTGTACCTCGAAGGAATTGAAATATTGGAGACCTGTAGTGATGTTGAACCACATTAACACTCTTTTCAAACGATGCCTTTATTGCATTGAAAGAAATATATAGTAGATCATGTATCTTCTCCCAACATCCTTCAAGATTTCATGTACTTGGTCCAAGAAACCTTTTCAACTTTGCATGGGCACCTTTAGCCCTACAATTTATCAATATAGTATAAAATATTTAGATATAGAGCAGTTCAAATACATAAAGTCGAACAAAATCAATTTGTCCAAAACTTTGGAATAAGAAATATAGAAACATACCTACATGTTGTGGTATTATCAAAGTGTATGACATGATTTGTCCAACAACTTACAAATCTTTCTTTGTAAGGCACAATCCAATTGTTGATGGCATAATCCACAACAGTGGGATTGGTAGCATAGTCTTCTTGAAACCTCCGAAGCATTTCACCATACTGTGCTTCAGTTTCAGCAAACACTACCAGATTTCATGCACTCAAGAATGATTCCCATTGATATTTAGTACGAAACTTCTTCTTGCAATTGGTAGTGATGTTCTTATTTATATGCCATCGACATAAAAATGTCGGGTGGTGGGAAACATCACCTCTATGGCATTCATCAACGCTCATTCATGATCTGTCACAATCCCGCTAGGTAATATGTTCTGGTCTATCAGCCCTTTAAGAACAGTGAGCGCCCAAATGTAGTTATCCTCCTTCTCAGCCTCCAGATAGACGCATGCAACAGAGAACGTCATGCTTGTTGAGGTAACACCGACTATTTCGAATATAGGTAATCTGTACCTGTTTGTCTTGTACATACAGTCCATCAATAACACTTCAGGAAAAGCTCTAAGAAGCTTCACGGTTGTCGGGTGCTCGTAGAATATATCCTTCATGGTGTCAGTCTGTGGACACCGCCTCGTATACTGATAATAGCCATGTTCCTCCAGTTTACCGAATAGATACTGCATTTGGGATCGACCAGCATGCTCGACATACTTCTTTCTACTACGCACATTATAAATTGTCTTTATTGTGGACTTGTTGTTGTAAAAGCTTCTCTGTATTGCGGCCAATGTTTGCTTCGGCCGAGTATATGAACTCGACAAGCTAGCCACCAACTTCTCCTCATCCGATGTCAGGCGACCGACTTATGCATGTCCTTCCAAATATTGTGCTTGTGGATGATTGTGAACCCCACCAACAACTTCTAACATCCATTGATTACACTCTGGGAGGTATTGCCCCTTCAAACGAAACAGACATCCAATTCTCTTCGACCCAGTCTCCCTTGAGCTCGTTCTGGAATTCTTTCTTTCTTTCTCTTCATCCGAAACCTCATCATCATCTAAATTTTGTTGTATGTAATCACGTTCTGTTGGAGGCTTCTTCTTAATCACACGGGGATACCTATCTCGTTCACATGACAATACCAATCGAGGATTCCTAGTATCACTCCCAGCATCTGAGCGTCGCACAATAACGACAATACCAACTGGAATAGCTCTCTCACGAACCCAACTGATCAAATTCTCACGAGAACCAAACAATGCCATAGTTTGGAATATGTCCATAAAATCAGGAACCAACTCTGTATTGATTGGGCCCATAACACTGCTCTCAGTTCGATCCTATTCAAAATTAAATCAACATTAGTTGCTGCTGGAGAACACATGTTCGAAAATAACAACTTCAAAATTCGAACAACCTTATCTAGTTCGAACATGTACTCGTGGTTCGACTTTCAAAGTTCGAACATTGTGTTTATGTTCGATCTTCGTTGTTCGAACACATTGAAGAATGTTCAAACTGTAAAACCCGAACAAAACGTGAAAACAGGTTTACGAAAACTGTGAAATCTCAAAATTCAATCGGTACAAACTAAACAAAATGACTTACATTGTTTTGTTCATCTTCATTTTCATCCTGCATTGTCTCTCTTTTCATTTTTGTCACAATAATTGCACAACTACAAACTAGGTTATTGAGTACAAATCGGATAGTTTTCCCTTTTCACATATTTATTCATATATTTTATATTGTTTAAATTTTTATTTTTATTTTTATTTTTATTTTTATTTTTATTTTATTTTATTTTGGGGTGCATTGAGTAAAAATAATGGTACAAGGAAGTAATTAAAGAGTAATTTAGTCAATTCGTAATTATTTTATTTTTGTCTTTTTATTTAAGTGGTGCAAAGAGTAAATATGGGGGTGCAAACAGAAACTCCCTAAAAAAAACATACTCGAACAAAGTGATTTAGACTTTTGAATTCACCATATTTCAATAAGGCTATGCAAATAGTTCTCAGAGTAACTCAAAATTAACTGGCCAGCAGTAAATGCCTAGAAAAAGTATTAAAATATTTATTAGAAGGAGGTTTGGAAATTTATTTTTGAATAACTTATAGAATGACACACTATTTATTAACAAATAAGTGAACCACAAGTGCACGGTGTTATTATAATACTTAGGTGAGCAAGAGTATCGTATCCCACAAAGACTGTTATTTTCACGTTCTCACACACAAATACCTAATTAATAACTAGACACTGAATAAACAGATAAAATGGAAATAAATAGAAGAACACAAATAAATGCAGAAATAAAATAACTGAGCTATCAAATAAAGAGAAACCTAGGCTTTAGGGAAACTGGATTATTATATTAACTATCAATATTCATTAACTTATGCAACCCGACTTCTGTCTTTAATCTATCAATGGTGGGAATCACTAGTTTGTTATCAGACTGTTTTTAAAGGCATAAACCATAACATAGATATAATAAGCATGCACTTCACTGCGATCAATTCTTCACACACATGCCATCACTCCCAATCTAGCACATGAAGATTTATTCAACCCTATTTGATACTTGTTTACTTGGTCAGTCATTCCAAGCACGCATAACCTGATTTCTATCTTTCTATCACTAATTCTTCTCTGGTCAGTACTTCAAATTAATGACTAGCATGCATAAATGGTGATCAAACATCCATACAAGATATAAATAAACTCATAGAAATTAAGCCCCGAGAGATAGTAGAAAGAAAGTAATTAAATCATATTATAAAATCCATAACACCCAATCCCTAAAACCTAGCTATGAAATTAGCTAGACATAATTAAATGAACAACGAAAACTAGAGTGTAAATGTTTATAGTAGAATAAACAATAAAACTGAATAATGTCGGGAAATACAATCATCACGTCTTTTCTACAGCAGCACTCCGTCTCTAGCAACCTTTGACACCTCTCTTCGAGTAGATGGCAAACCTTCGTCTTCTCCTCTCTCTCTCTCTCTCTTGTGTATTCTTAGTGGTATATCTCGTGTGTCTCCTTTTTTTTGGAGTGTATCACTTGGAGACCGTTTATATCTAGGTTAAAACCCCTAAATTGGAGATAAAAATTACATTCCTATGGACCCGCACACATGGGTCGATCAAGATAGTTGGGTCGACCCAGAGCCCTGAATTTGCACAGGGTCGACCCAGGTGATTTAGGTCGGGTCGACCCAGCCCTTACGAAATTGCACTAGCTTGGGTTGACCCACGCTTTTCAAGTCGACCCAACCGTATTTCGCACTGGGTTTCGGATTTCATCGGCTTTTGATCAATCCAGTCCATTAGGCTTTAATTAAATATTTAATTAAGTCCAAGAATCTAATTAAATACATCTTCAACTCTTCTTTTCCGTACTTAACTGTTTTGCTTCAAACATGCAACGAAATCACAACTATTACTGCAAAACTAGCAAACACATTAAAAACTCCAAATGATAACAATATAAGCACAAAAGTTATATAAAATACACAACTTCATTTAATAAACATAATCAATTCATATTCAAAAGTTGTGTAAAATATACAACTGTCAGAGAGGTTCGTAAATAAGTTTTTGATTGAAATAGGTGGGTTCAGAAAGAAGTTTCCAAACACAATAAAGTAAGATCGGAAAGAACTTTTCTGAACACAGTGAGTTTCGTTCGGAAATAAATTTCCAAGCTCATAATGGTATGTATTCAGAAATTTATTTTTGAACCTGGTTGTATAGGGTCAGCAAAAAAAATTCCGAACCGCTTTCATAACGTTCAAACTGTAATTTTCGAATCCTATTCGATGATTTAAATGTGCGAACTCGGTTAAAACAATAGGAAATCGCTTACATTACTCATTTTTTTCATTATTTCCACCCTACATGGTTAATTTAAACACAATGTCAATTCAAATTTTGAGGAACTAGGGTGTGGTGTAGATAATATGTGTGAAATCTGTTTGTGAAATTGAGAAGATGGATGTAGTTAATATTTTATCTTTTTCTTTTTTATTTCTATTTATTATATTATTTTATTTTTATGATATGGTAAGAAAAACTCGTAGTATGTTAAAGTAAAGAAAATGTATTTTAGTAATCTAAAAAATAATTACTTTTGCATTTTTTTTCTTTTTTGTGGTGTGAACAGGAAAACTCGTGGTGTATATAGAATTATCCTTATTGAATAGAATGTTTCATTTAAAGACCTAATTTCCACCATATTCGAAAACATGATTTCAAACTAAAGTTCCATTTTCGATTTTTTTTTTGAACAAGAGTTCTATATTCGAAAATGGTTTTTAAATCAAACTCACATGTTTGAAACTTTTTCTTTGAACTAGACGAGAAATGATTTTGGGACTTGAAGTTAATTATGGGTCGACGGGTTGTAGACTTTTTGTAGAAATGATAGAGAAGATGAGAGAGAAAGTGGGCTGGAGAAGAACCAGTGCTCGACGGAGAAAAAGAACCGCATAAAAAATGAGGTTTCCTTTTTGTTTGGGTAGGCCTCCAACGAGCCTAATGGCGGCGAGAAGAAGCTGCGACATCAAGTTGAGAGTCGTTTTGTTCGGGGATGTGTGCAAGTTGTCACCAGTGACGGGCGGGCATTCCTAGAGAAGAAGGTAATGGCGGGAGAACAAGAAGAACACGAACATCATTAATATGTTCTCTGTTCACATATCTTTTTTTCATTCTAATTTTCATTCCAATTTTTTTTATTTAAGGATAACATTAGATTGTTTAAGTGAAGAGTAAATAAGTAATAATGATATATAGTGTAGAGAGTAAAATATGAAATGTAGAAAGTGGATAGAATGCAAAGAGTAAAAAGTGCAGCGCAAACTACTATTGTATGTCGTAGTAGTTTGTGTTTCTCCTTGTCTGGGCATTGACCCTCCCAAATTAAGTTTAGTACTCCCTCTATTTCATATTAACTGACACTTTAATACTTTAGTTTTTTCAAAAAGAATGTCATTCTACATGTGAAAAGTCATATTTTTTTCCGATTTGTCCTCATTTAATATATTCAAACATCTCATTATCCTAATAATTATTTAGAGGAAAAATAAATAAATGAATAAAATTATCAATACAAAGTCCGAAACATTGATTATCTATCGATGTAAGGCTTGAAAAAAATAGATTCCATCGATTCAATGTTTGAAAAATTAAAACTATCAATTTAAGATTTGAAGATTTGACGATATTAAAACTCCATATCCAACATAAGATGACATGGCCATTAAATATCCACATCATTTTTATCCAAAATTAAATAATATAAAAATAAACACAAATTTACATTAATTACTTTAATTAAATTAAATGGGGGTCTTTATTAAATTATGTCAGTTCAATTTCTGCTTAATTCAATCATATATCCTTATAAGTTTAAATTAAATTAAATATGTAATTGTATGTTATGGAATTTGTAATTTCTCTTTGATTTTTATTCTTTTTCTTACCAATGTTGTAACTGATGGTTGGATCTTATGAAAGCTGTAATAAAGGTATGATCTTGGTTGAAAGAAAGGTAGGAATAAATAGAAGAAATTGGAGAAATCTTAGAGAAATAAGAGAAAGGCAAATTTGGTATTACTTTCTTTCTTCTCATTTCAAAAACAACAAATATATATATAGATCAGAGTTCAAATAGGAACACAAACTCTGTGTGGGAAATAGGAATGAATATAGGCATGGGATTTAATTTTTTTGAGGGTCAAGATTCGTTCTTAGTAGGGAGGATTGATTTGCAATTTTTAATTAACTTAATTGGTGAAGGGTTATACTTGTAATTGATATTTTTATGTCCATATCTAATCCCACGATTTTAGAAATTTACCATAATCCCTTTATTTTCAATTATGGGCGGCTTTCAATTAATGGGACGGTTTTTTCATATCAATAATCACGTTGGTTTATTGTTGGTTTTTAATATGGACGGTTTTTTCGATTATGGGCGGATTTCAATTAGTTGGTTTACAAAAAACATTACTTAATATGTGGTACAATATTTGGCATCAAAAAAGACAGGACTAAATGTTATTAACACAATATAATTTGCTAACAATGTGAATATTTGTTGCTAACCCAGATAGTTTCCATGGTTAAATTGATCGACGTTCATTGGAATCAATGAACGTTTTGTCATTTTATATGTATTGCAATGATATTCGTGAGTGCATTTAATTTATCATAAATTAATACAACATACTTCTATTGTAAATACATTTTCCCCTAATTATATAACGTAAAATAAAAATTACAAAAAATATTACTTAATATGTGGTACAATATTTGGCATCAAAAAAGAGAGGAGAAGTATATGCTGTTAACACAATATAATTTGCTAACAATGTGAATATTTGTTGCTAACCCAGATAGTTTCCACGGTTAAATTGATCAACGTTCATTGCAATCAATGAACGTTTTGTCATTTTATATGTATTGCAATGATGTTTGTGACTGCATTTAATTTATCATAAATTAATACAACATACTTCTATTATAAATACATTTTCCCCCAATTATATAACGTAAAATAAAAATTACAAAAAATATTACTTAATATGTGGTACAATATTTGGCATCAAAAAAGACAGGAGAATTAAATGATGTTAACTCAATATAATTTTGCTAACAATGTGAATATTTGTAGCTAACTCATTATACATTCATATTCAAATTGTAGCAATTATATAACAAACTATTAGTAAATACACATCCCTGTCCGAAACCTCCTTCACAAATCTTGATAGCCTGCCTTCGCAAAAGCATATTTTTCTTCCACTGTTTGATTGCGGGGATATCACATGGCACCCTTCTGTACTCGATAACCACACAATCCATGTATAAAAGTTGTGCATAGTTTACCCACATTATGCAAAACATAAGTTAGCTTGCAAAAATTATGCATGATACATAATAGAAGACTCATTCATAAAATTGATACACTTTCGTACACTTTTTGGTAAATTTATTCAAACATATATTGAATGCTATCATGTGCAATAATATTTGCTACTATACAAACCAAATTTGCTAATAGTGCCCACAAATGAATTGTTATAATGCATGGGAAAAAACAACAACTAGGATTTGCTAACACTTTCATACAGATATGCTACAACAACAAATAAATTTGTTAATACAGTCCAAGTCACATGTCATTACACATTTAGCTTCAAATTTTATCAAATTTATAACAAAACAATCGTCAACCATATACAAGTATACTACTAAATCAATTGCTATCAGGTTCAAGGATATTTGCTAATATAATAGTTACATTTGCTAATACAGCCTCAAATCAATTGTAAAAATGCCAAAAAAAAAATCTACCCTATAAATACCAGAAACTTTGCTAAATGTATTCAAATGCCAGATAATTTGCAAAATTAAATCAAAGCAATACTAAATGCTAACACATTTCATACAGATATGCTATTACAACAAATAATTGTGCTAATATACACCAAATCCTATGACATTATACATTCATATTCAAATTGTATCAATTATATAACAAACTATTAGCATCCCCACACAGAAAAACAAAAAAATAATGCACTGCTATCACATCTATCAAATTTGCTAAAAAATATTCTTCTATAAATTAAACGAAAGTCAAAATTGATTCAAATATTCTTCAACTCATCCACCATATTTTTTTGTTCTGTTTCAATGCTTTTTTAACCATACACGTGTGCAGATTCATCAAAATGAATTTCACAAAAAAAACACTCAAAGATTCACCATATAAATTTAAAAACGAGTTACAGTAAAAAAAATGCATAATTTTAATGCTTCTCCCACATTCAAACAAAAACCAAGAACAAATCAATTGCAGAAAAAAAAATCAATTGCAGAAAAAAAACCAAATCAATTGCAGAAAAAATTAAAAAAAAACCCGCAATACCCACAGCAAACAGAGACAAAAATACATGTTTGCTGTCAATAGAAGTTACACAAAAACCTCGATTACGCCTTGTTCTACTACCGCCGGTCATCTTCAAGTTGCTGCAAATTTAGCCGGTCGTTTCCGCTTCTCAGATTACTTCGACTCTAATATGTTGTCGCCTCTAGGTTTTCTGAAAAAACCTAGATTATTTGCCTCCAAAACTAAATTATTTTGAAATCTAGACAAATCTCATAGATTTGGGCGGAAGTTGATAATGGAAATAGCTAAATTTTTGGAAGAAATTTTTCACCCTATTTTACCCTTTTCACACTACATCACCGAAAGAAAAAGGGGGAAAATTGCTATTTACCCCCTAAATTATTTTTTAGATCTTGACCGTCCATTTTTGGGTGATCTATGGTGTAATTTATGTTCCTATTTCCTACATAGGGGTGTGGTATACACTTTAACCCACCCCTATATATATATATATAGGGGGTGGATCTGGTGGGAACGCTCCCTCATGTGGGAACTAGGAACTCATCTCATCCACTCATTCTCCAATCTGGATGGCCCAGATTAAAGCAGATTTCTCGGTGGTAAATTTGTAAATAAAATGAAAATTTTCAATTCGCACGTCTCATTAAGGGCAAAATTGGAACAGAAAAAACGTGAACAGTAGCAGGGTTTCAGAAAGAACAGATCCACTGCGAGATTGAATTTCCAACTGTAAAACTGAAATCAATCCAAATCATCGATGAAGAACAGCGATTCAAACTGTACAAATAGAAGAAATCGAAATCAAGACTAGGCTCCACAATAAAATCGAACCAAGAAAAACAACAATGACAGAAAACAAGACTGGTTCGAATTCAAAACTGAAAAAAGGTAAAAAAAAAATCCTAGTTTTTTCGATTTCATTACTCTTTAATTGCAAAGTAATAAAAACTTGTAAAAACACATTTTCGCATGACTCATTGGTTGATTTCCAGAAAATTATAGGTTCTAGTATGAAGAAATTCACATTTTAGCATATGAATATGTATAATACTTAGATTGCGTGAAGTGATTTCGAAATGTTGATTACAGCATACAAAAAATACTAATTTTTATTGAGCTGAGATACAATGATGACGTATCATTACTCTGTAGGGGATACATTTTGGAATATTATTTATTTTCCTGTATTTTGTAATTACGAAGTTATAAAATTGTAAGAATACATTTTTGGATGAGTTACTGGTTAATTTGCAGAAAAAACACTCATTTTAGCATGAAGAAATTCCAATTTTAGCATGAATCTGTACATTCATTAAATTGAGTAGGGTAGTGCTGAGGAATGCCTATTGTTAAAAATGCATTTGCGCATTACTCTTTGATTTATTTAGCATGAAGAAATTAAATTTTTAGCACTAATCTATCTGTATTCATTAGATTGGAGTGAACTCATTTTGAGGCATGTTATTAAAATTCTCATTTTAGCATGTTGTGTAATATATTTTAACATGTTGTGTAATACATTTTAGCGGGTGATATTATGAATATTTTTCTAACAATTTTATATAAACACCTATATCTATACGTATACAGATACTAAAAAATGAAAAACATGAGTTGATGATAAAGAAGAAAAAGAATGAGAAAGTGAAGCAACGAATGAGATGGTTGACAACTAAGCAAGAAAATGAGAGAATATTTCCCGAAACGAGATAAAGTTTATGAGAGTAAAATATGTGCTGCAATTCTAAGTGCAGACAGTAACATACAAAGTGAAAGGAACGAAGCTGAGGAAAACCTACACTACAGGCTCTCATGAACACTAATTGGAACGCAATAAACCCTAATTGGGAATAGTGAACCCTAATGGAAATGTCACATCAAATTTAGCATTCTACTTCCCTCATTTTAGCCTCATTCATTTCTCATTTTAGCATGTTTTGATAAACAAAAAATGGAACAGTGATTTAATTGGAATGAAATGCAATAAACCCTATTTGGGAACAATGAACCCTAATGGGAATCACATAAAAATCCTAATTGGGAGCAATGAACCCTAATGGGAATCTCATAGACCCTAATTGAGAGCAATGAACCCTAATTGGAACGTAATAAACCCTAATTAGGAACAGTGAACCCTAATGGAAATGTCACATCAAATTTAGCATTCTACTTCCCTCATTTTGGCCTCATTCATTTCTCATTTTAGCATGTTCTGATAAAAAAAAATGCAATGGGAATCTGACAGCGTATTTAACCTTATTCTTCCGTTATTTTAGCATCATATCCTAAACACTAATGAGGTTAATAAAACTTAATAGTAATATAACTACCACAAAGGAAATGTCATAAACACTTTTAGGAAAAAATCATATATATTCTTACAAATAAATGTGCTGAAAACAATTAACAAGCATGGTAAAACATGATAATAAACTATGTACAATCACTATAATAACCTCAAGCTGGACAATTCCTTGTGTCATGATCTGACAACTTGTGGCAATTGCTGCACATTCTGAGTGGTTTGTTCTCCTTTCTCTTCTTTGTCTCCTTCTTAGATATCAAACGTCTGCTGCTACCTTTTGTTTTAACATGAACTTCAGAAGGGGCACGTGAACCGTAGAATTTCTCAAACATCATCATCTTGCTATGTGAAGTAGAACCCTCCATATCACCACACTGAAACAATGCTTTCAACTTCTGCAGCCCAGCTAAAAATAAATTCATCTTCTCCAGATCACGCTCAACATAGCCCAAACAAGAATAAAACTCTGAAAACATTAATTTAACAAACTTCTATTATCATCCGACACAAGAGATTTACCAAAGAACTCAGCACCGCCACCATGAATATGCTTAACTAATGCAGTTCTTGTCCAGCGGGAAGCAATATATTTAGGTGGTATTGAAACTATTTTCAGATGCTTTAACAAAAGGAAAACATGAGAACACAATATACCATCCCTAATGAATTTCTTACAGCTACATACAACAGTATCATCTTCTTTGTTATACGTCACCATGTGAGTAATCTTACTGCCATCATCAACATCATACAGCAGCCCAGAATCACAGTGATTAATTCCTGCAACACTGCATTTAAAACACGAAGCCACAATTTCTTCTTGCACCTTCATAAACATTTCAGAAGTGTAAATACTAGATGTATGTTTTTCAATTTCCAATGGGGTCTTTGTTATTGGAATGGTTTACCTATCATTAAAACAAAATAGAAAACACTAAGTACTACTGCAAGAAATAAAATACAAATAAAATACGTCATGGAATCAATGGTAATATATGGAACAGAATGCTAAAACATTATACCCATGATGCTAAAACGATATTATACATAACATGCTCGAATGAATTGAACGCGACGCTCACTGCATGCTAAAAATTTATACATATAATGCTAAAATTAGAAAATATCACATACCTATTCAAACTATATGTTGAATCAAATGAAACAACATCACCGAAAGCAGCATAATTTCTCCTTGACAGAGCATCGGCCCAAAAAATGTGTGTCAGTCTTTCATCTTTGCCAACACAATACTCAAAAAAGAAACCAGCATGTGACTGTTGCCTTAAATAAAACTTATCCAATACCATTTGAGCATCAGCCCCAAGAATGTATGCTCTCAAGTCACGAGAATAATTCTTGAAATCAACTCCAGTGCAACCTACATCAGAATAGCTCCCAACAACTTCCTTAAAAAGCCTATAAGATTTCATTGCACCTATGTTTGCTCTAGCACAATTCAAAATAAAATTCTTGTGCACATCATATAAATTCATGTTCATCTTGAGAAATCTTTTGAAATCATCTGAAACTAACAGGTGAGAATGACGTTCTTCAAACAATTTGACAATGTATCATTTCACAGAATAAAATTTGAACACAATACGAGCTCTACAATTAAATCTCTTAGAGACTCTACGCTTCTTTATTCTCAACCTCTCGATTATAGTAAACATATTTTCATATAATCGTACCATCTTTAGACTTCTTCTCTGATCCAAGACGAATGTCAAAACTTGATGATTATGTATAGATCCTATAAAATTTCATACCCTCAACCAGAGTTTTAAAACTTTGTTCAAGAGTTGGCTTCAATTTACAATGTGGTATATAGTATTCAGTCATTCCAGAAGATATCTCTACAGTGATATTACTACGGTCACTTGATACCGAAGAAGCTGACACATTAAAATCAAAAAATTATAAACTGAACAAGGTAAAATAATAATATAATCACATCAAGAGATCAGACATAAAATCAACACATAAATTACTTTTTAGCATGACATATGTCCCATTATAGCATCATGTAACACACATTTTAGCACCACACTATTCTAATGTTTGCATGGTGTGTATAATATTGTGTAGCCGAGTCACAAAAACACACACACACACACACAAAAAGCAAAGCATGCTTTGTATGACATGTTTCAGAGAGTGAATTAGAAATAAGATAAAACCAACATGTTATCATGCTAAAATATATATCACACCATGCTAAAACGAATACTTTCACATGCTAAAACATCTTATATGACATGATACTTTAATAAACAGATTAAATTAATGCATATTCTGTATGTTATCGTAGTAAACCCTAGAATTCATAACAATTAGAAAATAACTGATATAACACAGAACTGAAAGAAACAGATCAAATCAATCACACATAAAAATGTAAATACAGAACCGTAATGAACTCCAAACTGTAAAATCAATGCAGATACAACGAATTGCAAAATTAATCGACACTAAAATTCCAAAACTGAATCAAACATTGCAAAATAAACACCATACCTGGAGTCGCCATAAAATCACAGATGTAGAAACTTCACGACAAAAAGATAATTACAGAAATAAAAGAATGTTGAGAAATAAAAAAATGTAATCTAAAAGGAAATTAGGAACGATGAACATGGAACACGATCGAAGATAAGATTTTTTAAGGAAAGATTTTCGCGAGCGAGAGAAGCGGAATGATAAAGATAGAAACAAAAACAGAACAAAAGGAAGAATTATTGAATTACTACATTACCCTCTCCTTCATCAAACTTGCTGAAAATTACAATAGTGCCACCGCCCATCTTCAAACTTGCCGAAAATTACAATAGTGCCACCACCCATCTACTTAAATCTAATTTAATCTGGGCCGTCCAGATTGAATCAAAAAAGAGCTAGGATTGATTCCTAGTTCCCACATAGGGGAAGGGTTCTCATTTGAACTCTTCCCTATATATACTGTGAATTCATCCTATCCATTAGATTTGTTAGATGGATGGTTTGAATCATTTTTAATTTACTTATTTTTTATATTTAATTCATATAGAAAAGGGCATAGTTGTCCTAATAAATTCATTAATTAGCTTCTTTTAATATCTTTGAATTGAATCCTTAATTAACGTTTTTCCATAATGCAATAATCAGTTATCCAAAATTTATGTATTTATTAAAACCAAAATATTTGATCTAATAATATTAATTTGTAATACGTGATGCTAAAATTTATTCTCATTTGTGCTTTGAATTTGCATGTGTTCATAATTATTAATTTATTATTAGTTAGTTATGAATGTATGCTTTTTTTTTTTCCAATATGTGATGCTAGTTTGTGGACTTGTAATGATTTCTTTTGTATTTTCGTGTGAATGTTATTAAAACACGACAATAATCATACATAAAAGCATTACAAAACAACAAAATAAGCATTTTGGATAACAAAAGAAGCACCTTATAACAAAATAAGCATTTTGGATAACAAAAGAAGTACCTTGATATGGCATAATATGACAATAATCATATATAAAAGCATTACAAAATAATAAAATAAGCATTTTGGATAACAAAAGAAGCACATTGATATAACATAGTATGACAATAATCATACATAAAAGCATTACAAAATAACAAAATAAGCATTTTGAAGTTTAAAAATAACATAAGAATTTATGTCGATAATAGTTTAGTTTATATATATATATTTTTTTTAAAAAGCATTAACCAAATTAAATAATAAGATCATGTATAATTAAAAAATTACAACTTAAAAATAATATGATTCCAACAATCAAACATAAAACAAAGTAGAATTAATGATGCTCTTATTAAAGAAGTTGATGCATGTAAATGTAGAAAAATCTCATTGATAGAAAATGAAATTTTTTTTTGCTTATCGGTATTATTCAATTAGAACGTGTGTGAGTAAGTTACAATTTAAAAAAAAAAGGCTTCTTTATTACCTTCTTTAACAATTAATAATAACCACCGATTTGAATGAAATGATGGACATGATTGATCCACAATTTATACAAAAGGACTATATTTATATGCTAACCCTCCCATATATATATATATATATATATATATATATATATATATAGGGAAAGGATCAAATGAGAACCCTTCCCCCAGGTGGGAACTAGGAACCAATCCTAACCCTTGTTTGACTCAATCTGGACGGTCCAGATTAAATTAGATTTAAGTGGATGGGCGGTGGCATTCCTGTAATTTTCGACAACTTTGTGGGAGGAGGGATAATATAGTAATTCAATAATTCTTCCTTTTTGCTCTGAGGCTAAAATGAGAATCATATAAGGCTAAAATGATCGAAGTAGAAGGCTAAAATTGATGTGACATTTTCCACTAGGGTTCACCGTTCCCAATTAGGGTTTATTACGTTCCGATTAGGGCTCATCTGATCCCAACTAGTAATTATGAGATTCCCATTAAGGTTCACTGTCCTCAAATAGGGTGTATTGCATTTCATTCCAATGAAATTATTGTTCCATTTTTATTTATCAACACATGCTAAAATGAGAAATGCATGAGGCCAAAATGAGTGAAGTAGGAGGCTAAAATTGAATCTGGACAATTTCTGAGTTCAGTTCCGATTTTGCCCTTAATGAGACGCGCGAATTGAAGATTTTCATTTTAATTACAAAATTACCACCGAAAATCTGGATTAATCTGGATCGTTCAGATTTTGAAATGGAAGGATGGGATTGGTTCCTAGTTCCCACCTGGTGACTGGTTCTCACCAGATCTCATCCCTATATATATATATATATATATATAGGGTATGGTTCACATGAGAACCAATCCTCATGTGAGAACTAGGAACTAATCTCAACCACACAATATTTTATTTTTATTTAAATTTTAAACATCCATAACTTGCTCATTTTTCATTAGATTAACGCAAATTATATATCAAATTAAAGCTCTTTTCGTGCTCTTTCATTTAAGATTCATTGTTCATATGTTTATTCGAGAATATATTTTTCGTCCATAATAGTGTGATGTTAAACTCATAATAGCATGACAAAATATTCACGATAACATAGAAGTATACACATAATAGCATGAAAAAATATTCATAACAGCATGAAAAAATATTCATAAAACACATAAATTTTACTCATAATAGCAGTAGTAGTGTCGTTAATAGTAAGACATTATATGTTCATACTAGCATGTATATACATTATATGTTCATACTAGCATGCATATATATATATATATATATATATATATATATTCATATTAGCATGTATATATGTTCATAATAGCATGATAGTACTCTCATTTTAGCATACGAAATTTATAAGAATAGACAACGGTTTTAAAGTGTTGTCTATATGATTTCCGAAAATTATGCTCAAATATTACAAGTTTGCCACTCCGCCTTTGATCAAAAGTTGACCAAATCTTAGCCATCTAAATCAAAACAATGGATGGATGAGATGAGTTCTTAGTTCTCACATGGAATCATGGTTCTCATTTGATCCATCCTCTATATATATATATTGTTGGTTGGGACCGGGAGAAACCTTGCACCAACCATACCTTCACAGAAACATAAAATAAAGAGGCAACATTTGGGCCTCTTTTTAATTGAAACAAAAACTAAATATTAAACCCAAGCTCTAAAGTGCCTCGAACCGATCCAGCTCTTCCTTTCATTACCAGATTCAAACGCCAACAACCCAATTCCAGATCCCGGGTTGCCCAAATCATGATTACATTTTTTCTCCAACATCCTTCTCTCCGCCGACCTTGCCCATCACATTGTAATAAAAAAAAAATTGACTTTCTATAACAATAATAAATTAATGTAGTTTTGTTTTTCAATTTGGTGGGGAAATGATTATTTCAAAAAGAGATGTAAAGAGAGAATAATATTAACATTAATTAATTTATTAAATATTTTAATAAGATTTAATAGTTAGCCATAGAATTAAAATATTATAATAATAATCAACTATAAATATAATAAATTTGAATTAATCAAACATTCAAAGTTGAATTTCAAATTACACATTGATAAGACCCGAATGGTAAAAGGTGGTGATTTTTATTTGACATAATTTATTAAACACTCTGTTTAATTTAATTAATGTAATTAATGTAAATTTATGTTTGTTTTTGTTTAATTTAATAGATGATAAAAAATGATGTGCATATTTAACAGCTACATCACCTTATGTTAGATGAATTTTTTAATAGGTTCAAGCCTTAAATCGATAGTTTTAGATCTTGATGAACTTTTTAATACAGTTAAATCCTCAAGTCTTAAATCAATAGTTTTAGATATTTTAAAACTTGAATCCATAGAATCTATCTAAAGACTCTATATCGATAGATAAATCATCTTTCAGATTTTGATTAATAATTCTCCTACAAATATATTAGGCAATTTGATTATTATATTAATACGCATGAATTTCTTCAAAATGACTAAAGAAATAGAGTAGTTTATAATTTTGAGTTCAAATGAAAACAAGTCATTAATATTTCTAATTAAAAAAGAAAAAGAAAGAAATTGCACAATCAAATTTACTCTTTGCATTATTATTTTTATTCTTTGCACCACCAATATTGACAATAATGTCTTTCCATCTAAAATATGTTTTTTACTTAAAAAAAAAACTAAAAATTAGAAAAACAAAAACATAAAATCAGTTAGAAAAAAAAAATTAAAATCAGTAAAAAGAAACATAGAACTTATCAATATGTTCAGCCACCTTTTTTTACCCCCCTCAAGTCTGCCGACAACTCTGCCTTCTTCTTCGTCTGTCCCGGCGTCCTTGGGTCCCATCGCCGACAATCTGCTGCTCTCTAAAGGTCCTCCGTTCTCCTCCCATCCTTCTACCATATCCCCTGACCCCACGCCGGCATCACAGAGCTCAAACTCCTCTTCCCCTCTGCGCCAAACACCATTGCTCCTTCTTCATCTCTTCCGATCGTTTTTTGTGTCGGCTTCCCCCAGATAAACTCCCCCACTCTCATCCATCTCTTTCTGCCCCTAATTCTCCATTTATCTTCCAATCACAACCAAAACATCTATCTGCAAAGGAGCTGTCGGCCACCTTTTTTACCCACGACATGTTCGATCTGTAAAGTCCGAACATTATCAATATGTTCGAACATCGTTTTCCGAACACTGTGAAGAGTGTTCGAGACTTACGAGACAACTATTAACTCATAAAATAACACATTTACCATTACCGATTTGGAGGCTAGATGATCGAGGAGATCGCTACTTTGCTTTAAATGTTTATGTATTTCCTAATTCCTTGAGTTGAAAGATCTCAATTTTCATCTGATACAACAATATATTCTCCATTGATACATGGTTTTTTTTTAGTTTGTAGATGGATCAACGATAATGGGCAAGGTCTTTTTTTTTGTTTAAATCTTGTCATTTTCGATTTTTAATAGATTTAATAATATATTTGCTATTGTTTTAATTTTTATTTTTTTAAAATTTTATTTTATAGTGCATTAAATAATAATAATAGTGTAAACAAATAATAAAAGGGTAAGTAAGTCATTTTATATTTATTTTATTTTTTCATTTAATTTTTTAGTGATGAAAAGAGTAAATTTAGTCGTGCATTTAGAAACTCCCGAACATTAACCAATTAGTTTTGCATTTATTCTGAATCCATTTATTTCCTACTCCAAAAACCCTAGTCACTTGCTAAAACCCCCCAATCTCACTCTTCAGAGAGAAGGCATTCGTCAAAATGGCGTTTAGGTCGCGAGAAATGATGAAGAAGATTGTGAAGAAAATCGGAGGCGAACAGAATCTAGCGCCGGGAGTGAAAGAGCAGTTGAGAAAATCGGTGCCGGATCGCAAAATCGTAATGGGCCGAGCCAACCGCGGGCTTTTTGCTGGCCGTCATATCCAATTCGGCAATCGCGTCAGTGAAGGCGGAGGCAATAAGTCTGTATGTTTATTTTGTTTTCTCCATGCATTTTTTCGTGTTTTTTCCTTATAAACTGTGGTGTATTTGTAGTGTTACATGTGTATGCGGGTTTTTTTCGCATTTTAGGTTTGATGGAAACGGATTGGAGGCGGGAATAATTGTTAATTTCAGATAATTTTGTGTGTGTGTGCGCGCGCGTTTTATTTTTAATTTGTGATCAGATTTGTGTGCATGGTGTTGAAACCTTTTGATTGTGCAGCCATGGGTTTGAGTTGAGCTAGTGATCTCTGATTAGTTTAGTGTTTGTATTGTTTGGAGTTTACTCGTTTAGTAGTGTAAGAATTCATAAACTGGAGCCCTTAATAGTAAGGAAATGGCAATTGCAGATAGCTTACGTTCAAACTGTTTCTTCTCGATTTCTAGACTATTCGAAGTGTTCGTAATAGCAAGAAGGTGGGGGTTTGGTGGTGATGTGCTAAAAATTGTTTGTGAAGAACTGAAGAAACTCTGCGTTTCTCGTATTTTGAGTATTATAGTGCCAAGAAAGTAGAAGACGTCTTAAGTAATTTGATGGAATTTTTAGTTATGAATTGTCTGATGTTTGGTGGTTGAAACCTATATAAATTTGGAAGGGGGTTCTGCTAACTGTCTTCACTTGATGATCATTTTTTAATAATGAATATTCTTCAGTGCTTGGATGCCATTATGTGTTTGTAAATATTTGGAAATCTGTATGGATATGAGAAGTATATGATTTTAGAATAAGCGTATGTATTATAGTTGTCTGAGCATCTCTCTGCCTTTTGCTCATTTTTCATTTTACACTGGACTTGGTTATCCTTGAGCTGCAGCAATTAGTAGATATGATTTGACATGGATTGATCAAGTTCCTGCTTCTCTGGGATAAATCACTGCTGTAGTCTATATTGCATTTTTCATTCATGTAACATTCTGAAATTAATAAATCCCCATTCTTGTGTTTCTTGATTTGACAACTATTCTAGGACAAAGAGGAACTGGAAACCTAATGTACAGGAGAAGCGGCTCTTCAGCTACATTTTAGATCGTCATATCCGTGTTAAGGTAACTACTCATGCGCTGCGCTGTATAGACAAGGCAGGCGGAATCGATGAGTATTTGCTGAAGACACCTCACCAGAAGATGGACACAGAAATGGGTCTTTTCTGGAAAACTAAGATTGAAAAGATGTATCAAGACCTTGGAGGGAAGGAGGTAGTTTTCTTCTCACCTGACGATGAGGCTAACCTCGGAGAGCAATTCAACGAACTAAGATTAGAACAGAAGGCTGCACGTAGAGAAGCCAGGAGAAGGATATATGGTTCGTCCTCCAAACAAGAGCCAACGAAGGAAGAAACAAATGCGGGGGAAGCTAGTGAACCAGCAAAGTCAAGAAATGAAGATGGGAGCTCTCATACTGACTTCCATGAACCAATGGTAGCCAATGCTTAATATGCATCTGGTCTGTACGCGACAGTCTTCGTCGTCTGGCATTTCTATTGGAGATGCCCACCGTAGCTGTGATATCAATTATCAGATTTTGTATTCTTGGCAAGAATTACAGTTTTTTAGGTTTGACTGGTACCTTATTATAATGACGATAAAAATACTCCACTTGTTGGGATATGTGTGTTGAAATTCTGTGGAATAAACCTTAGACTGCAGCCAAGTAGAGTTTATGACTCACAAGTAGCATTTTTTTTTTCAGGTAATTTGTTTGACCAGAATAAATCTTTCTCCAGTAATAGATTTCTATCATTTTATTGTCATTGCTTGTATGCAGCCAGTTACCTGCGAAATGCGAAAACGACAAACATGAAGAACAGCAATGCCAACATTTCTATCCCCATGACTATGAATGAGATTTATATTTCAAAACTAGCCTAGAAAGTTAACCTTGATCTTGCTAGTAAGGTTATTCTCAATGCAGACTGTTGCATGCCAAAAACTTGCAAAATATTTTTTTCATTTGAAAAGCCCTTCCTCACGTTTTCTCTCAGAATTTGATCAGTCTATTATACCAAGCTATGTGATGTCCGGCTTCACTCTTCAGGCATTTTGCTTTGACGATACGCACCATTTATCATTCATTAGGTTTTTTTGCCATCCATTCTCAACGGAATATCCCTGATTTCTGTCACCATTTCGACATTCTTATGCAGGCGGCAAGCATTGAGCAAAGTTCTCCATCTTCTCTAACTTCTTGGTTTCGTCCTCAAAATCCAGCTTTACAAAGAACAACATCAACCATGTAACCATAATGCTGGACTCCAGGATTGACTCGGGGGGTCGTCGCACAGGCATTCACGGGGCTTCATCCACAAGTCCAGAATGCCTACTGTCAAATAGGCCACAGGAGTGGGGTCGATGTTCTCTAGCTGCATTTTCTTGAAAAGCTGTACTGCTTGGAATATCCAAGGTGGAGGGGGCCTTGATTGTGTAGAAATGCATTTGTGATATCTGCAAACAAATTGATCACTCTGATGAGAAGGAAACTATCAAGACGGATGCTGCTCTCTCTAAGCTGTCTGAACAAGTTACACACATGGCCTCTGCAAAATCTCCATGTTTTGCAGCAAGAATCTTGTGAGCTGAAATGGAGAATCCATGTCTGATCAGAAATGTGCGAACTGTTTTCCCTCTCGGACACGTTTAGAGCACTGGAGAACGTATAGTTGTGTGGCATTTCGCTTCGTTCTTGCAATAAACTGAGCAAATGCAGAGCCTTTTCACCCTTATCTTCAAACTGGGCAGATCCTGCTATCATGGCATTCCAGTCAAGTTCACTCTTACAACACAATTTATCAATCTGTTTCCCACTCTGTAGATCACCCAAAACACCACATGCTTTCGTATACTAGTTATGCCTCACTTCAGAATGTTCCATCTCATTGAAAAGTAACAAAGAAGCCTCAGCATTGTCTAATTTGAGGTGAGCAGCCCAAGGCACAACGTTCCTTTTCGACATTTTGTCGAACACGTAGTGAGCATTTTTTATTCTGCCACATTCCGCTTGGATATCTATCAGGTCAGTGTTTACCGATAACTCAGTCGTAGCCAACTCTTAGCACCGCTTCATGTACTTGCTTTCCTTCATCGTACAACATTTTTTTCGAACAATTCCTCAAAATGGTGATCAAAACCTGCCTCTGTCTTATCAATGGAGTCCCATGTTGATCCATTAGATGTGTTATTCGTCAAATTGGGGTTTTCTCAAATTCCCGTTTGAAGTCAACTCAGACTTTTCACTTCTATCCTACGCCAAAAACCTGAGATGAGCAATCATTGACAAATCCAAGGACTCAGAAACAAGGTTTTTTTTTGTTTTTTTTTTTATGGCAGCGAAAGTGGGGATTATGACAATGAGAGGATTGGAAGATATGTTGGTGCCCGTATTAAGAAAATGCAGCAGCACACAGTTCTTGAAGAGAATACATGCCCAAATGGAGAAGTTCTCATTGCTGCAAAGCAATTTCTTGGTGACTAGAATGTTGGAGATTTGTGATCAAAATGGAGAAATTGCGTATGCGAATTCTCTGTTCAGAAGAGTTCTTGAGCCCAATATTTTCTTGTACAATGCAATGATTAGAGCCTATACACACAACCACATGTTTCTATTAAGCATCGCTTTGTACGAGCAAATGTTGAGACAGCATCAAAGTTTTGGATTTTTTCCAGATAGATTTACATACCCTTTTGTAATTAGGTCATGTGGAGGAATTATGAATGTTCGGTTGGGAAAACAGGTTCATGGGCATGTCTTTAAATTTGGGTTGGTTGGTAATAACATAGTACAGAATTCGTTGCTGGATATGTATGTGAAGTGTGATGCAATAACGGAGGCACATGCTGTGTTTGATGAAATGACCGAGAGAGATGTGATTTCTTGGAACAGCCTCATCTCTGGGCACATGAAGTTGGGCCGAGTAAGGAAAGCTAGATCATTGTTTGAAGAGATACCAAATAGAACTATCGTTTCTTGGACTGTGATGATATCCGGGTACACGAGAATCGGGTGTTTTGGTGATGCGTTGGATGTGTTCAGAAGAATGCAGATGGTAGGGATGCAGCCTGATTGGGTCAGCTTGGTTGCAGTTTTGCCTGCTTGCGCGCAGTTGGGAGCTCTAGAACTTGGGAAATGGATCCATTTTTACGCGGAGAAGAAGGGATTTTTGAGAAAGACACCAGTATGCAATGCCTTGATTGAAATGTACACGAAATGTGGAAGTGTGAGCCAAGCATTGCAGCTGTTTAGTACAATGATGGAAAGGGATGTTATATCGTGGAGTACTATGATTGCTGGTCTAGCACACCATGGCAGAGCTCATGAAGCAATTGAATTGTTTCATGAGATGCAGAAGGCAGCTGTTGAGCCTAATGAGATCACATTTGTAGGTCTCTTATCAGCTTGTGGCCATGCAGGTTTGTTGGAGGATGGATTGAAATATTTCGACTCCATGAAAAATGTTCACAACATAGAGCCAGGAATTGAGCATTATGGTTGTGTGGTTGATCTTCTTGGGCGCACAGGGCACGTTGATCGGGCTCTAAAACTCGTGGAGAGCATGAAAATGGAGCCAGATTCAGCAATATGGGGTTCCTTGTTGAGTTCCTGCAGGAGTTATCGTGATCTTGAAACTGCAGTTATTGCAACGGAACATCTTCTGAAGCTCGAGCCAGAGGACACAGGGAACCTAGTGTTGCTTGCAAACATATATGCGGATCTTGGAAAGTGGGACGGGGTTGCAAGAATGAGGAAACTCATTAGAAGCAAGAGCATGAAGAAAACACCGGGTTGCAGCCTGATTGAGGTGGACAGCATAGTTCAAGAATTCATATCAGGAGACTACTCAAAGCCCTTCTCTATGGACATTCTTCAGATACTGGATGTACTGAGTCTGCATCAGGCCAAGACAAGTGATCACGTTGAAGTCGTGATCAGTGAACTGTTGAACAATGCCCTTGATTGCTCGTGTTAGACGAAGGTTTTCAGATGGTGAAGCTACAAGATTATTATACTATCAGAATGACCACACTGTAGTTTGTAAACAATCCAGCACAAATCTGCAAATGCAAGCTTCTTTAGTTTCACTAATTATTGAAGAATACTCACACTCTTGTTATGAACTCAAATTGGGATTTTTCTAGAAGAAGAAGAAACTAGTGCAATTCTTTTAGACTTTTAGTTGGGTAAAAAAAACCACCAAAAAAAAAGGTTATGAACTCAAATTGGGATTTTTCTAGAAGAAGAAACTAGTGCAATTCTTTTAGACTTTTAGTTGGGTAAAAAAAAACCACCAAAAAAGTGAAATTGTCAGAAGTGGGATTTGAACCCACGCCCTCATAAGAGGACCAGAACTTGAGTCTGGCGCCTTAGACCACTCGGCCATCCTGACATCTATGCATTAATCATAAATAATTTAATTATTTAGACCTTATTAATAAGAATACAAAATTCCATAATTGCCACTTATTTCTTTTTATTTGGTTTGCTTAATTTATTACTAATTGCCACCACTTTTCTTTTTTATTTGGTTTGTTTAATTTATCAATGAGGGCACTTTAGGTACCATTCGTTTCAATTGGAATATTAGTAAGGGAATTTCTAATTGCACTGATTTTACTCTTTACATTTCGGTTACTCAATGTACTATAGATTTTATTTTTTACATCACATATATTTATATCAATATCCTTCATTCCAAAACTATTTATTTTACTTGAAAAAAAATATATGTTCGGAAATAAAATTTCGAACACGTTCACCTTGTTCAAGAATATTAATTCGAACGACTTCAATACTTAGAAAAAAAGTTAGTTCGAAAACTAAAGTTTAAACGACACTTGGAAAAATTCAGGGTGCAAAGGTGTTAGAAAATATTTTCCAAACGAACTATGTTCGAAAATTGAAGTTTGAACCACTCTAATAAATTCAGGGTGCAAGGGTACAATTCATGAGCAATACAATCATTCTCTATTACATTAATTTTATTTATCACATCAAGAAATTTAAACGAGGGGATAAGGGCCAAATAGGCCACTAAACTAATTTGGGGGTTCAATTGAGCCACTGTAACTTTTTTTGGCTCAATTGGGCCACCATGTTTTTAAAATCGTGTCAATTGAGCCATTCTATAACGGAGGACGTTAACTCGTCTCGAAACGACGTCGTTTTCTTTAAGTTTTTACCCTAACTCATAACCCGGCCCACTCCTAACTTCTAACCCGACCCACTCGTTCAAACTACACAAAATCGAATTCTGCTCTGCGATGTCTGCTTTTACTTCTTTTTTTTCAAAAACTGCTGAAACAGTTGAAGCAAAGGCATGGAGAAGATTTTTGGTGTTGGGATTGTGGTATGGGTTGGTTTGGGTGTTTAATTTTTGTGGTTTCTGTGGAGATTGAGGGGCGGGCCTGAGGGGAGTGGAGGATCTGGGTTTGGGGCGGAGGAGAGAAATGGGAGTGCAGTCTGACGAATCAGTCTCCGATGAGTGGGTTGGATGCAGGCGAGATGTGTTGGGTTCAAGGCTATTTTGGGAGGTGGAGTCTGGGTGTTGGGGCTGATATTTTGAGGGTCTGAGCTCTGGTGTGAATACCAGATTGGGTGGAATTTTTTGGAAAAAAAAATTCTAGTATAAAAATCTGGGGAAGGGTTATTTAGTTGTGGTTGGGTAGATGATTTTTGGTGTTATAGATTTTTTGCAATTTCCGGGACTGGATTGGAAGGGGAGAGTAGATGTACAGATTGTGGCTGTGAAGAGTTGGAAATATTTGAGGGATGGTTTTGAATTTCTAGAGATGAACTGGAATGTGACTCGGATTTCTTTGTTCTTTTTTTATTTTTTGGAACAAAGTTGGGATCTGATTCAGAACTGTTTGTTGATTTTTGGGTAGGTTTCTTAGCTGACTGAAGGCAATTTTGGCCAATTTTTTTCTGAATTTTTTTGGAGCTGGAGCTAGATAAGAAAGCTAGAATTTGGGCAGACAACCCAGCAGCCCTTTTTTTTCGACCCATAACATAGAATTATTAAGATGAAGGCCAAAACATGGCTAGAAGGATGAGTTTGGACTGATGAACACGAAGAACAGAAAATAAAGATAAAAGAAAAAAATATGGACGAGGGGTCGGGTTAGGGGTGGGTCGGGTTATGGGTTAGGGTAAAAACATAAAGAAAATAACATCGTTTCGAGACGAGTTAACGTCCTCCGTTAGAGCTCCGTTATAGAATGGCTCAATTGACACGATTTTAAAAACGCGGTGCCCCAATTGAGCCAAAAAAAATTACAGTGGCTCAATTGAGCCCCCAAAATTAGTTTAACGGCCTATTTGGCCCTTATCTCTTTAAACGAGTATTTGGAAAGTAAAGTCTCTCTCTCTCTCATGCTACAGTACGTGGGAAAGGCTTTGTTGTATTGTGTGTGTCCATTCATCAAAACTGCATGAAATTAAGGATGGAGAATGAAGATAGTGATCATATCTTGACAAAAGAGATGGGCTTCAGATACCATAGCAAACGAGTTTTCTAGTTCTGCTAACTGTCTTAAGAAAATTACACAATATTCCAAGGTTCAAAGAAAAACTATTTGAGACTCGAGACAACTACAACTGCTTTACAAATGTGTCTCAAACTATGTTCACTACAATGCCAAAACTCTATTTTTTTTCTGTTAGCTGCACCAACGTTGCTGGTCTAGCTCCAAGGATCCTTTCAAAATCAGCATTTCTACGTCTAGAATTGGTGAGTCGACAAAAACAGGATCAGTTTCGAGAATCTTCACCTAGTCTCTCCTGTGAGCTTTCATCTTCAGAATCAAGAACCACCATTTGTTCGACAGCAGTATTAACAGATGGCCTTTGCCTCAACCTGTTTTTTAAACCTAAATTCACGCTTTCTGGGATAGTATGACCAGGAACTCCAGCTAGCCTCTTACTGAAGCGCAATCCTTTGGACCTGCAGACTAAAGGCATATTCTGCTTGTGGCAGTGAACGTTTCCTTCATCTCCATCCCCGTCCTTTTTACCATCACCTTCCTCTTGCTCCACATATTCTTCATCATTGGAGTCATTAGCATCATCACTTCCTTCAGGATTGCTTCTCCTGGTTTCAGCGGATTCACCATCACTCGAAGCTGTAGCAGAGCTATTAGATCCATTTGAGGGAGGTGCCCTCCTTTTATGGCTCGGCTTCTCTTCCTGTATTTGCTCGTCACTAGTCTTCCTTTTGCTGAAAAAAATATGATATCAGTGTGATGCATAATCAAGCAACAGAGAAAGGACAACTGAAGGGGAAAAGAATTATTAAAAGTCAAATGCTCTTGAAAACAGAAGTAGAGATTGATAATTTACCATCATAGACCCATGGTAGGCATGATATTGAGACAGGTTTTAGCATATGTTAACACTACACTGGGTCCAAATCTAAGAAAATCAGATGTATTCCACTATTGAAGCTCAATGGGCCTGATGGAAGTACAAACATAAAGTTCAGCCTAATGTCCACAATCCATCCACCTTGCACATATCGATTTTAATTTTGCTCAAGTACAATTCAAATTGTCATGTGAAACTCCAATCGCAGAAATAACCAGGTTTCAGCTATTGTTTCTGCTCTGAATTGATTATCTATCTACACCCCAAGTAACAACGTGTTTAATGATCAATATAAATTAAAAGGGATGCCTAACAATTCTAAAGAACCGTGCTATTTCTGAATCTCTTAGTTGATGACTAATGTCCTCCTAGCTCTAGCCTAGACTTCAAATTCCAACTAGAAGGGAAAAATTAAAGCATCTTCTTTGTAATTAAGTCAAGCAAGAAAAAAAAATACAACAAAGACATAATATAATGAGAAAAAGAATGTGGGGAAGTAGACTACTTACTTTGCATATTTTATGGCCTCGGTAATGGCTTTGTCATAACTATCTGTAATGTAATAGGTGGTGTTAGTCAAACATGAGAGAGAGAGAGAGAGAGAGAGAAAGGCACAATAGATTAGTTTCCTGCATGCTTCAACTCTATAACAGACTTTGCCTGACTGTTACCATGATATTCAATCTTCATTGTATTAATAGATATGCTAAGTCTTCTTGGCCTGTGGCTAAAGCTCCAAGCTTGAAGCCTAATTCTAATCAGCTTTAAAATACATCAAAAACAGTCGGTTATTGCGCTTTTATGAAGCACAACAGTCTTGTTATATCAATTGTCATAAGCCTAGCATATCTAATTTCCATGTTTTCGCCATGGCATCAATATCTCAAGGTCACATACTCAGAAAATAGACATGTTTGCAATTCAAAGCAATTGGCGTATATTATCTGAGATCCAAACCAAACATAGAGCCATCCATGGTGTGTCCAAGCATGATGAGAAAACATAGCAGATGAAAAGTAACTTTGCAACTTGAGCACAATTCTAAATGTTATTATGTGCACCTATTGGTAAGTGACCAGCGAATCACACTATCTAAAGCTGTAAGCATCCTTTGGGATTTAGCCCATAAACGTAAAATCAGTAATATGCTGCCAACATATGCAGAAAATCAGTGAAAAGAACAAAAGGATATTTATTAAAATAAATAAATAAAATCATTGCATACCAAATTTGTAATCAACATGCTTGTTATTACGACAAGATCGAGTTGCAATGGAGTTTCGGAAACCATTCCACAGTAGCTGTTCTCTTTGCTGCCGGTGCTGTGCCCTCTGTTTTTTCTGCCAAATAAAGTAATATAAATTTGACATTAACTGAAGCCAAAAGAAAATTGAAATATGAAACAGTATCATAGTAGAAAAAATTCAAACCTTCCATTGCTTTTCAAGAACAGGGATCACATTGATTTCAACAGATTTACTCAGAGCAACCTCCCATTTGAATTCACTAGATGATAATTCATTCTGCCATCCAAAGAAACAAAGAATAAATGCAACGTGACAGTGAGGAATATGTGTAACAAAACATGCGTAATGCGTTCATACCGCAATATTGTTGAATTCTTCAAGATTAGTAGCAAGGGTTTCCCATTGGCAGTGCATTTCTGGGACAGCACCCTTATATTTGGGTTTCTTATTTTTAAAGTGAACCTCCTTATATAATCTGTGACCAATGGTTTCATTTCCATCATACCTGTAACCAAGATAATCAAGTTTACTACCATTAATCACTTACTTACATACACAAATTGCCACAGAACTTACCAAAATGATACTCCATTGCCATCACTTGCAAGCTTGTCCTTCCGGAAATAAGAAACTTCAGTACCATTTTTCATTTTCTCATTGATATAGGATGCAGCATCATATTGCTGCAAAGGAAACAATTATCAGAGCCATGGAAAATTCAAACTTCCTTGTTGAAATAATGTTGCAGCCAGAAAACTATGCAAGTCAGTTACGATTTGGGTAATAAAAAAAAAAGTAAAATAAAAGAAGTGCTTGTATAGCCATAGCAAAAATAAAAAGAATTAAACCCAAAAGATTTTCAGAATATGGAGAAAGAGAAAACTAATACATATAGATATGCAAGCAAAGAAGATCAAGTGTAGATATACATCAGCTCGAACTTCACAGAGAGCTTTAAGAATCACTACGCGTGCTGTTGGTTCAAGCTCCTTATAGATAGATATTTCCTCCCTGGACATTTAAGAAAACAAAAGAAAATCAAAACAAAATGTGAGGAAAGAAAAGAGGGTTATAAAAATTCTCAGTTGTGATAAATGTAACACTAGGAATTACAGCTGTATAAGATCAAGAAACAATATACCCTTTGGCTCCAGTTAAAGGAAAATCCCCCTCAGCAACCTGCAAAGCAAGATACAGGGCAGTAGCATCTTTTAGTACCAAAAAAGTATTCATAACAATCACAAGTTTGACCTACCCAAGGCCACCACATTGAGAGTGTCTTACTGAGTGCAACCATCCATGCATCAGAGGACTTCAATGTTTGGGCTTGGCTCGCTGGGAGAATTCCCTGAAAATGATATTTCATGCATCACTTATTCAGATAAAGCAGATATAATATAATCAGATAATCAATAAATTTATGATATAAGCAAGTATAATATATAATTATATGAAACCAGATGGAAGAAAAATAACAAAAAGGTAAAAAAGGGCAACTTATTATTAATGATTGTTAAAAAATGTTGTATCCAGCTTATCAGATTATTCCTGAGGGTTGTAGGCTTGTAGCTGTAATAATTTGTTAGATAGAAATATTATTCTCATTTCAGATATGAAAATCACGTTTGAATTAACTATCCTGGTAGAAAAGTTGATTATCAGAATTTTATTCATAATGTTATTTTATAACTAAAGTATTGAAGCTTTATGTACAAAATAACATCACAAACTTATCATAATTAATATCTTCAGAGCTCCATGATCTTATGGTATCTTAGCAAACAACTCAACACCTTGATTTTAATGTCAGATTTAACATTTTCTATCCATCTTAGTTTGAGAGCTTATCAAAACATCTTTCTAAGAATAGACAAACACCCCAAGATGGTTTGAACAATTCCTCTAGTTAACAAGTTCGTATTGCTTGTGAGATGCAAATGAAACCTTTAGGAGTGCTATGTGAAGTTGAGCAAGTGTACTGTTTTGCTCGATGATTGCATTTTCTATATCTTCAGCAGATAACTTCAAATCTTTCCCAATAATCGGTTGGAACACCTGTAGATGGATTATACACAGATATTAAACATCGGATCATAAGCAGAAAAATTACCAATAATCCAAGTCAAAAAATAACTATAAGTCCGTGATGCCTAGTAAAAAATTATCAATTACTTCTTTTTTTGAGAAGCTATAACTTACAAGTTTATTATTATACACCAATACAAACAACTTTTTCAAGCACATTATTTATCAAAGCAACTTTTCCAAAATACAACGAAGTATGAACCAACAAAACACAGTATTGTCATCGTCCGAGTTTAAATTACGAGATGAAAATCTATTATCCACAACAAAACCCCTCTATACCATCACCGCGGGAAAAAAAATAAAAAAGAAAAAATCGCGAACTGAACAAAAAGGTAGAAAATTTAACGTATGAGAGTGATGAAAAAATGGCGGAAAGGAGAGAGATTACGTGGAGAAAGTTGAGAACTGACGCCAACTCCCATCGTTGGCGAAGCTGCGTACGGACGGACTCCACGTCCGCCATTTTCGTCGGCGATGGTTCCGATATCACCACTACGTCGTCGTTTACAGCACTTCCGAACAACGCCGCAGGTCCTCGGCGAGCTCCGGCCATGGAGTGAGATTTAACCAAGCTTTCTGCAGAAGAATGCAACAAGTTTCAATTTTGAGAATTCAAAACATCATGCGATTTTTATTACTGAGCAGTATTAATTGGGGAGGGGGGCATTTCAATGAGGTAAAAGTGAAATTTTAGGTTTCCCGCCTAAACTCCTTCAGCTTCTGTTTTTTGTTTTTTCTTTTTTGCCTTTTTTGGGGGAAAATTTTTAGGGCTTTTGTCCCACATATGCTTCCTTCACGTTGCTCCTGCTCCACCACATATTTATTTATTTTCTATAGAAATAAATCATCGATGGAGCACTCTCTTCTGCATAACCCTCTTGTATCATCACACGGGAAAAAAAAAAAAGTATAAAAAATATTACTTCAACACTAAAAATTAGTACGTTTATTTTACTGAAAATTACTACTAAAATAAAAGGACGATGACAATTTTATAACTATTTATACATTTTTAAATAAAAAAATATTATTCTGACACAGAAAAAGTATCATAAATTTTCCTATTACTGAAATAGTTTTGTACAATAGATGTATCAAAGTTTTTGTCGTCGTCAATTATGTAAGTAAAGTGTGGTTACATTACATATAGGCAATCTTATGTTATATTCTACTTAGTATTTACACATAATAATAATAATAATAATAATAATATATGAAATTCAATATTTATATAATATATATATATTGAGATAATTTATAAAATTATTTTAATCTAAAAACTAGCATTCGCGTATTTCAAATTTACAATTAAGTGTTTGTAGAAACAAAAATTTACAATCAAATTCGTTTGGAGTTCGGGCACCATTAATCTGCATAGACATTAGAGTGAGGAACGTTGGAGGGGTGGCGTTTATTCGTTCTCCAACGCCCAAATCATAAATCATGATCCAGAATAATAATTGAAAAGTAAATAAAAAGATTAAGTAAAGTGACATCGATTCTCCTCCAATTGATGAGTTAATCTTATTGAATTTTTTTAACGAATAAACCCTACTACCTTCTAGGAGTTATCTCTATCCTTAAATAATGTGGAGGTCCAAGACCAGCTTAGTTCTCACCCACTGTGAAAATAGACTTAGATTGTTATTTTATGATCAAACCTCCCACCTATTTTCTCTAAGTAATTCTGATTAGGGAGTTTCTATTTGCACCATAAAAATTACTCTTTGCACCACTATTTTTACTCTCTGCGCCACATAAATTTACATTAATACCCTTTTACTAAAAAATATTAATTTTAGTAAAAAGAAAAAAGAAAAACCATAATCTAAAATCAGTTCGAATTAGAACGAACACAACATCGTCTGTGAAGTTTTCAAATTAAAAGAACACTTAGTAGTTCGATTTTTCTCTAGTACATTGAGCTGAAGACCTTGAAGACAACTTGAATGGAAGAATTTTGTAAGTTTTTGTGTTATATTTTGTGAAAATTTACATGTTTTATTTTGTAAATTAGAAATAGGTGGGTGATTATTTAATTCAACATTTCTACTAGTTTAACATGCTATGATAGATTATTGGAATTATTAGATGCTAATTTGGCTTGATTGTGAAGAAAAAACTGAGGTTGGGATGAGTTTTAAGTTGGATTTTTTTTCCTGCGTGAACTGAATAAGTCGAACACAACATTTATGTTCTAAGTATTCAGTTCAAACATAAGTGTTTTGCTAGAACTTACAAGCTCGACCTGATTTCCATATGTTGCCTGATAGTTTTGGTTCTAACTCTGAAGTTAGAACAAATTGATTATGTTCTAACTTTGGAGTTAGAACGGATTTTTGAAGTCTTTCCAAGTTTGGTTCTAACTCTGAAGTTAGAACAAAATGTAGATGTTCTAACTTTAGAGTTAGATCGGATGCAGATGCCTGTTCAAGTGCTGATTTGCGTGATTTTTTAGTAGTGTTTGTTCGATGTCTATAGTTCGTTTCTAACTCTGAAATTAGAACAAAATAATTATGTTCTAACTTTGGAGTTAGAACGGATTTTTGAAAATTCTCAAGTTCGCAAAATAATTATGCTCTAACTTTGGAGTTAGAACGGATTTCTGAAAATTGGCTAAGTGTTGGTCGAACATCAAAGTTCAATTTGTATTGATATGTTCTAGGTCTGAAGTTCGACCTGATTATGAACTTGTGTTATTTTGCAGCTACTTATAGGAGGAGACCAACAATATCAGCGAGGTGTCAAAATGCGCTAGAACGGTGGCAAGCAAAAAATGATGTCCAATTAGCCGAAGAAGAATGAATGAGGAATGAAATAAATGTTAACTACCAAGAGGCACCGCGTAACGAGAAATACGGTGACAATGTTCACGTGCCCCTTTGGCACATTTGCTTGTAGAAGGATGTTGTTTGGACTATGCAATGCACCGGGCACATTTCAAAGATGCATGTTTTCTATCTTCTCTAAAATGATTGGAGATTTCATTGAGGTATTCATGGATGATTTCTCGGTCTTTGGATCTTCATTTTCCGATTGTCTAGATAAGTTAGAACTTGTTTTAAAAAGATGCATAGAGAGTAGCTTTACTCTTAGTTGGGAAAAGAGTCATTTCATGATTACTAGTGGCATAGTCCTTGGGCATGTTGTTTCTAAGAAATGAATGAGTGTAGACAAGGATAAGGTAGATGTGATTGAAAAATTGCCTCCACCTGTTAATGTGAAAGGTGTTAGAAGTTTTTTAGGCCATGCTGGTTTTTACCGTCGGTTACCTATTCGTCTTGTACGTGTAGTCCATCAATAACACTCCAGGGAAAGCTCTGAGTAACTTCATGCTTATCGGGTGAGCGTAGAACATATCCTTCACGGTGTCAGTCTGTGGGCACCGTCTCGTATACTCATAATAGCCATGTTCTTCCAGTTTACCCAATAGATACTGCATTTGGGATCGACCAGCATGCTCCACATATTTATTTCTACTGCGCACATTATAAATTGTCTTTATCGTGGACTTATTTCTGGGAAAGCTTCTCTATAATGCAACCAGTATTTGCTTCGTCCAAGTATGAGAACTCGATAAACTAGCCCCAACTTCTTCTCATCTGATGTCAAACGACCGACATATGCATGTCCTTCTAAATATTGGGCTAGTGGCTAGTTATGCACACCACAAATAACTTCTAACATCCATTGATTGTTTTCCGGGAGATAGTGTCCTCTTAAACAGAAATGACATCCAATTCTCTTCGACCATGTCTCCCTTGAGATGGTTTTGGAATTGTTTTTTCCTTTTTCCAAAACTTCATCATCCTCTAAACTTTGTTCAATGTAATCACATTCTGATGGAGGTTTCTTCTTAATAGGGGAATGTCTACTTCGTTCACATGTCAACACCAAACGAGGAATTCTAGTATCACTTCCGGCTTTTGAACATCACACAATGATAACAATACCAATTGGAATAGCTCTCTCACGAACACAATTCATTAAACTCTCGCGAAAATCAAATAATTCCATAGTATAGAATATGTCCGAATAATCAAGAACCAACTCTAGATTGAGTGGGCCAACAACACTACTCTCAGTTTCATCTTATTAAAAAAAATTAGTTACTGCCAAAAAAAAACTAACACTGGTTCGAGATATATAAGTTAGAATAAACTATATATGTTCAAATTCAACAGTTAGAACAAAATGACAATGTTCTAACTTCATAGTTAGAACTTGACTTAGAATGATTTCATGTTCGAACAACAAAAATGGAACAAACTAAGTATGTTCGAACAATATACTTAGAACGAAGTATATATGTTCGATGAACATAGTAGAACAAACTATCATTGTTCGAGGTTCATTTTTAGAACACCTAAAAGCGTGTTCTAATTGTATTTCTAGAACAAAACACGAAAAGCTGGAAATAATAACATGCGAAAATTCAAGTTTTAATCGGTACAAACTCACGAAAAATACTTACATTATTCCATTCCTCTTGATTTTCATTCCACATTGTTGATTGCCACCTAAATTGCCCGAGTTAACCTAGTTTTTTTAGCTCAATTTTGTAGTCGTAAGTTGACCTAGTTTTTGTGCATTTGTTTTTTCACTTTTATGTTTGATTTTTATTTTCAGTTTTTTAATTAACTTTGAATTTTTTTTAGTGGTGCATTGAGTAATTTAGGTGGTGCAAGAAAGTTATTAAAAGGGTATTTCAATCAATTTGTAATTATTTTATTTTTGCTATTTCTTTTTATGGTACAAACAGAAACTCCCTTCTGATTATTCATACTACATTTGATCGGTTGTCTCACATGGTTAGGTTAATGGGCTTATGATAATCACTCTTGGACCTCTAGTTCTATCATATAATGGTCTGGCGAAGATTCGATGGTGCCCCTACGGCACCATACCCTAATTCTCAAATTTTAATTAAAAAAAATTGTAAAGGTTTTTTAATATAATTTTATGGGGATATATCTTACTTTTTAAGTAGATGTTAATTATGTCGGTCTTATTTTATTTTTCGCCTCTTATGTTAAAGGCAAGGTTGTGTTTTTTTATAAGATATGGTTAAAAAACGTACCAATGTCATTTACATAGTAGGAGGTGAAAAAACGGAACCAATATAATTAATATCTATTAATATCGTCATTACTGTTCCTAAAAAAATAAATATTAAATCATCATAGACGAAGATTCGATCTCTATTGTAGAAATCATCATCGAATCATCGAATTTCAAGATTCAAAATAATTCATAAATCATCTCAATATATATATATGTATGTATTATAAATATTGATTTTTTTTCATATTATTATTACTATGCGTTAATTATTTATTAATAAATTCATAGGTATCTATTATTTTATTAATTATTAACCATAATTTATTAATTTGTTGCAATTTTGGTTAATTGTAAAATTGTGTGTAAAAGTATGTGAAAAATCTTAGTGTGTGAGAAAAATGTGTGTTAGTGTGTGTATTAATGGTGTTAACTTTTCCATCCATATAAGGAGTTATGTGAGCCATTTTGAAAAGTCGAGGCGGTTAAATGGACCAAATAGTCAAAGATAGAGTAATGTGAGCCTTGTAAATAGTCGAACGGGCTATGTGAACCTTAACCCAAAATTTTATTGGTTAAAGATTCTGAAACATACAGTACTTAGAACTCGTTTGGTTGGTAAGAAAATAAATTTTTTTAGGAATATGATTTATAGGAATGTGATTATAGGAAAATGATTACTAACAGAATTTAATATGTCTTTGGAACATAACAAGAAAATTGTGAGGATTCTTGTTTTATTATTGGATTAAATTTAAGCAATAGTAGAGACTTAAATATCACACACACACACACACACATCTTATTTCATATTACCAATAGTTTATAATTTTAAATTACGAACAATATAATATACAACTCTATAATTTGTAACACTACTATACACATTGAATGCAACATATTATTTCAATTTAAATAAAATGATATGACTAAAAATTAATCAAGAAAATATTTCATAATTTTGGGTTACTGTCTTTATGATCAATTAAGGCAAATATTGTATTATTGATCCAAATATTTTTTATTGAATTGGAAGTCAAAATTATCTATATAAATATTTTTTTATTGAAAAGTCAAAATTATATATATTGACAATGGTATGGTCGTCGTTTAATCCGCAACGTTACCCCAAAAATGATATTATTGGAATTTTAATAGAAATAACAAGAAATGATTGATAGAATAATCAAATTTTGGTGGGAATTTTGTCAATAAAAAAAAGTATCACATTTTTTGAAATTTTTTTTATTTATAAAATTTTCTATTTTTTCCATTTTTTTTCTAGTTGATTCATTTTTTTCATTGAAATGTTTTAATCCAAACTTAGTATTAATGAAAAAAAAATAACAATAAATCTTTTTTTTTCTCAATTTAAAATATATATTTTTTATTTTAAGGTTAAAAAATATGAATCCAAACTTAATAATAATTTATAAAAATATAAATAATAATAAATGAAGAAATCGAACAATGAAACTATTTAACATCAGATTCTCAAAAACAAGGAATAAGAATACCTATTTAGAATAGGTATTCACATTCCAGGAAAGTTGCATAGTTTTTCATATTTTGAGGAATCTAATTTCTTTCCATATTACGTATAAAAATGAACCAAACACAGTAATGTAAAAATAAGAAATTAGAAATTTAGAATATTTTTCCCAGTTAAATTTCGTGCCAACCAAACGGACCTTATTGATTCATAATTCCTAACTTGAAATGTTCAACTTATGACTTTGATGATTATATATTTATATTGATTCATATGTCGGGAGATAATTTACAATCATTTAGATTTATAATTTTTTATCGTTCAGATCACTAGTTCATAATCATATATAATTTGAATTTCGAGTTATATAATAATTTAATTTATTTGTATCAATACATATTTAATATTGGACTATTTATTTCATCTAATTCATGCATTAAGTGCATGCATTTAGACTTGCCTAACGTTCCAAAATTGTTGATCATGTTCTCAATTTGAAACCGTAACCACAAATTACATTCTATTGATATGGTTCAGTTATCACTTTGAATTTAATTTTTTTAAAAATTAATTATCGGTATTTGTTTGTAATACCCCAAAAAATATAGTATTTAAATTTATTATATAGAAGAAAATTCTCGGTCTTAGTTATTGAATATCTAAGTTAAAATTAGAATCTATATTATATCTAAAAGTAAGATAGTCGTCGCAAATAGAAATAATATATTTTCCCGCCTAAATCAATTTTCTAATAATAGTGATATAAATAAACAAACAAATAATTAAGCAATTAAATAATAAAAACTATATAATTAATTAATCATATTGCAAAGCTACAATAATATAGGTAAATTACTCTATTTAAATATGTCAATATATATACTATATCTATTATATTATGGATGAATATATTGCATATCTACGCATAATATTCTTTAAGGATTGAGGTTTAGTATAGATATATGCATATATAAATCATAAATATCAAACGGTTAATATATACTATATTTAATTTAATTATCTATTGGTGTTAAATTTGATTAAATATATATACCATATCCTTTTATATTAGGGATTAATCCATGAAATATTATATGAATCGATTCATTCAATTAAGATTATGCTTAAAAAAAAATCAATTTACTGTCCTAAATAAATTATGGCAATCCATATTGACTCAGTTAGTCTCACATACCTTTTATATATTCATAAGATTAAAAAAAAGTTATAGTCATTAATTATCAATTAATTAATGTATTCAGTTCAATTTTGATATAATGTAGTAACCGAAAATCTTATTATGTATATATTATTAAGACTTTAATTATAGAAACATATAATTACTTTGAATACATTAATAATTTTATTTTTTTACTTTAAACACATTAATAAATTTATTTTTTTAAAATAAATTTATTTTATTTTTGTGGATACGTGTGTGTATCTTCTTTTGTCACTTATATATAATCACAATCTATATATACATACATACATCTAATATTTAATTGAATATTTTTTTCTTTCAATATATATATATATATATATATAGTAAGAAGTCAAATTTACCTAATATAATATAATTATGGATAATTATGGAACTACGTCATTAAAATCTTTTTGAAAACTACCTAATATACTTATAGATTATATACATAAGTATATAATATATGCGTGTTGTGACGTGCATGCCTTACTCATTAGGGAGCCTAATTAGCATCCCCAAATCTTGTATTTATTGAAATCTACCTAATTAGCATCCTAAATTCCAAATAAATCATGGTAACGCCAATTTATTTAATGTTTAAATAAATCAATTTACAATCAGAAAAAAATGAATATTATATATATTGGTTCATTTCTCACAAAATATATACTTCTCTCACCATTCTCTCAGTATGATGACGATTCAGTGATCAATTCAAGAACGTATGTGTTGTTTCTTTCTATTTTTTACGCTTTTTTATTTTATTTTACCATTTGTTGTGTAGCATTATACAAATTCTATGTAGTAATTTATCTCTTAAATATTATGTGTTGAAGGTGATAAATGCATGGCTACGTATATGAAGATTGTTGCAATTCAGATTTTTGGAGACGATAATTGTACACAAGTGATTTAGATCTTCACAATTTATAATTAATTTATTAATTTAAACACTTTATTGTCTGTTAATTCAGTTCGTGTTAATTTTATATATTGTAATTTATAATTCACTCTTACACGATTATAATTATCATTATTTGTAGGAGCATTTCAGAGATGGACCACAACTTCACTTTAACGTGTTCATCAAGGTGCCATGCTTATAAAAGGATGACAATTTACTCAATTGTATATATTTCAATTTGCTTTGCAATCTTTGTACCGTTTCATATTTTATAGTTACCTATTTTTTTGAATATTTAAAGTTTCATGGCCAATATTTTTTGTAATTGTTATTCAGCCTAAATATTCAGTCATCATCATCATCATCATCATCATCATCATCATCATCATCATCATCAATCAGAAGTTTATTAAGAAATTATTTTTATCTCTAGATGTAGTTTTATATATGTTGTCTCATAGTGGGATGTAATAAATTTTAATATATTGTAGTATAAATTAATATGTTAGTTTATATTTAATATATTTTTTACTGAGACTGTATCCCCTACTTTTCACACTTTGGCTGAAATTATTTCTTATTTTTATCGTGTATTTATATGCATGTTCTGTATCTAATTGTTTTATGCATAATATAATTTTTTATTATTATTGCCATATTTAAAACTTTTGAGTGTTGACCCAATTGAATTTTAGATAATTATGTATTTATTTGATTTTTTGTATAAATGAATATTAGTACTGATAGAAAATTGTAACATCGTTTTGCCAAAATTATTAATAATGATGTTTTTATCAATAAACAAGTGATTCATAAAAATAATTTTAATTATTTCATTTTAATCTAAACATAAAAATAGTAAAAACAGTCTTTTATTAATAAAAAATTATTTATATAAATAAATGTACTTATTTCATTTTTAGTCATAATTATTTTTTTTCTTAGAAAAAATGTATTCAATTGTTTTTTAATTTATTTTATAAGCAAATCTTGGTAATGAGGATTTGGATTTTTCTTAAGACTAAATTACTTTAATATTCAACTAAAAAAATTTTGATTTAATTGTTTAAGAAGTTTTTTTAAGGGTGTTGTGGTAAAAAATAATGATGTCAATAAAATAAGGATTAAATAGAAGAGTCAAATTGTAATTTAATGTGGTGGCAAGATTTAGTTGTAAATTGTGATGCCCAAGCTCGATAAGTATCTCAATTTTCTCAATTTTTCAATTGAGATATATTTGATTTTATCATTTTAATATCAAATACATTTTAAATTTCTAATTTTAAAAAGCATATTTTTTTTAGATAAATATATTGAAATTAAAAAAAATTGTATTTAATTTTCCATTTAATTATACATTAAATAAATTTTACGTATTATATTGTGATCATATTTTGATAAAATTTTATGCGTATCACACTCTCACCGTGCATCGCACGGGTGTAATACTAGTTTATAGTATAAAAATAAGATATTAGTGAGATCGTTTTGATATCAAGTTCATCCAACTCGGACTTCATTTGACCTTCCAATGGAATTTATTCCATTAAACACTTTGAAATTAATTTATTTCTTCAAGCCCAACTTTATAAATTCAAGCCCAATTAATTACACACTTTTTGGCCATCCAATTTTGTCAATTCCAACCATTTAACATATATATCAACTGTTGGGCCAAGCCATTAGGAGAATCCATGAGAGAGTAGTTATAAATTCATATCATTAATTGTGCATGTTATTCATTTGGATAAATTTAAAATTCCACCTATCATAATTTGCCATCTAGAAGATGTTTAATACAGATTAGTGTTAAGGTTGAAACACATGTGTAGATATATGTGTACTACCTATCTATATTATATATATATATAAGTATATACGTATATAGTATTAAACGGAAGAATTAATTTGTCAATTTGGATAACCGTTAAAATTTAATTTACTAAATACTTATAAACTAACATAATCATAATATGTAATGCAAAAGTATTATAAGTAATAAATCACTGTATCAGATTTGTATGATAATATGAATAGCAGAAAGCTAAATGCTACAAAACATGTCTAAACGAATAAATAATGTCAATATAATAAGAATAATAATAATAAAATAAAATAAAATTTTAAACCAATGGAAATTGGCTATTTGGCAAACTATTAAAATGGATTAGTGTACATAAAAGTACACGTGTAATGTTGAGTATGTATGCACATATATATATATATATAATTGGGGGTTTCGGATGTGATGATCAAAATTAAAAAATAAAAGAGTAAAAAAAAAAAGAATAAGAAAAGAAAAACGGAGGAAAGAGAACTGGAGGAAAAAGAAAAAAAAATAAAGGTGAGTTTTTACCCTCCGATGTTTCTTTAATTTTTAATTCAATGTTATCTGATCTATTTAATTTTGAATTTGGTCATAAAATATTAAATGAATCTAATTTTTAAATTCATATTCTTTCACTTCTAGTTCGGTACTTGGGAATTAAATTAGGATTTTTAGAAAACATAATTTAATCCTAAGTAAGATATTGCATATTTATCAAATAAATTCTAAAATTAAAATTTACTTCTATATGTTAAATCAAGCTTCATAATTATTGAGTTAAGTTTGATACATATTTATCCATTCCATTCTGTTCGCAAAGTCCGATAAATTCTCAATCAGGATCACTAACTTGATTCAATCCGTCAACTGCGCATTATTCGCCCGTTTAACTCTATTTCAATTTCAAACGATCCCAAGATATAGGAAATCTCTAATTAAGTTATTTAGGACCTAGGTTATTATCTTAATGATCTATTTGAGGTTTCTAAGCTAGAACTTCAATTTTATAGGTCGAGACGGACGGAAAGCATAATAGCATTGCATAATCACTGCACTTTGAGATCATCCATGTGGGTTTTTCTATAACTCACAACTATATTTTAAATTCGTCCATGAAAAGCATGTTAAATGTTTTAATAGCATTGTTTACATAATGATTGGATGTTTTGAGACTCTATGCACAGAGAAATTCCGACTTATAAGTATAGACAGTTTACTTTGTGACTAAATGTCTAGATAAGTAACCGTAAAGTATTCATGTGATCACATTGGGTCTCTCATCCAAGAAGAGTAAACTATGTTATAAAGTATGTTTATGATTGATTTTTAAGCATGAAAGTATGACTTGGACGAATATTAATGCCCACTGAGTAGGGGTGAGCATAAACCCAACCGAAACCGAACCGACTGACCGAACCGATCGAGTTCGGTCGGTTCGGTTCGGTGCTATTTGTAATTGGTTCGGTGATCGGTTTAACATCACAACAATGGCAAGACTCAACTGAAAGCTTTCAGTGCTAAAGCTGATGAGGGAATATTTCTTGGGTATAATTCGCCTCACGCACAAGCTTACAGAGTGTTCAATAAACGAACTCTTGTTGTGGAAATAACATGTCATATGGTATTTGATGAATTTGCTAATGAGTACAGGAATAAAGAAATAATAGACACATCAGTTCAAGTACTACCTAGTGAAACTGAGAACTCGTAGGACTATGTGGATCACATTGTTCCAGAGCGGCTTGAAGTTTCACTAGAAGAAGGCAGTCAAACTGGCACTAAACCAGTTGAGAACAATCTGGTCAATGAAGACACAAATCGTGCTGAGACCATAAACCCCACAACTGAAACAAGGGGAAGAACTGATGAAGATGCTGAACCAACTGATGAAAGGATGACTGATGACGTCACCACAGTAGAACCAACTGAAGCTATCTTGCCCAAATGGCTCCGAAGCCATCCAACTAACAAGATAGTTGGTGATCCAAGAAGTCGAGTCCAAACTAGAAGTTCAACTGAGCATGCACTATTCACATGCTTCATATCTCAAATGGAACCAGCAAACATCAAAGAAGCCTTAGAAGATTCAGACTGGATCATGGCCATGCAAGAAGAACTGAATCAATTCACAAGAAATGACGTATGGTTTCTTGTTGATAGACCAAAAACCCAGAAGGTCATTGGCACAAAATGGGTTTTTCGCAACAAGCTAGACGAACAAGGTGTGATCACAAGAAACAAGGCAAGACTGGTAGCCAAACGATACTAACAAAGTGAAGGGATCAACTTTGATGAGACATTCGCGTCAGTTGCAAGATTGGAAGCCATCAGACTGTTCCTAGCTTATGCAACTCACTTCAACTTCACAGTCTACCAAATGGATGTCAAGAGTGTGTTTCTTCAAGGAATGCTCAAGGAGGACATGTATGTCGAGCAACCGTCAGGGTTCGAAATTGGTGATCAAGTCTTTAAGCTGAAGAAAGCTCTCTACGGACTAAAGCAAACTCCTCGAGCGTGATATGAAACTCTCACAACCTTCTTGCTAAAGAATAGGTTTCAAAAGGGAGTCATTGATCGAACTCTATTCCGAATAGAACGATCAACTAAGATCTTGATGGTTCAAATTTATGTGGATGACATAATTTTTGGATCAAAAAGCAAAGATCTATGCACACGATTTGCTCAACTGATGCAAAGCGAATTTGAGATGAGCATGATGGGAGAAATGACGTTCTTCCTAGGACTCCAAGTGAAGCAACTGAAAGATGGGATCTTTATCAGCCAGGCCAAGTACACTAAGGAGCTAGTCAAGAAGTTTGGAGCTAATAAAGGAAAAACTCTCAAGATTCCTATAAACACATCAGTTCAGCTAACTCTTGATGAAGAAGGAGAATCAGTTAGCCAAACATATTACAGAGGAATCATTGGGTCGCTACTTTACCTAACGGCTAGCCGACCAGACATCTTCTATTCAGTCGGTCTATGTGCGCGGTTCCAAGCCAACCCAAAGAAAAGTCATCTTGAAGCGGCAAAGAGGATTATCAAATACCTCAAAGGAACCATAAATCTTGGAGTATGGTATCCCAGAGACAACAGTTTGAGTCTAATTGGTTATTCAGACTCAGACTTTGGTGGATGCAAGATTGACAGAAAAAACACCAGTGGAACATGTCAGTTTCTTGGAAGCAAACTGATATCCTAGTTCAGCAAGAAGTAGCACTCAGTTGCCACGTCAACAACTGAAGCAGAATATGTAGCTGCAGGAAGCTGCTGTACTCAGATACTCTGGATGAAGCAATAGTTGAAGGACTACAAAGTTGAAACTGAAAAAGTACCTATATTCTGTGACAACAATAGTGCAATTGCAATATCTCAGAATCCAGTTCTGCATTCAAGAACTAAGCACATTGACATAAGACATCACTTCATCAGAGATCACATTGAGAAGAAGGGCATATGCATCAAATATGTCAACACGGAGAAGCAAATAGCTGACATCTTCACCAAACCATTGCCTGAAGCAAGGTTTATAGAGCTATGAATATAACTGGGACTACTTGAACTAGCATCAAAGGAGGAAGATAGTCAACTGGAAGAAAAAGGTCAGAAAACTATTCCAGCTGAAGAGAGGAACTGAACCATTTTGGCTTCAACTCATCAGAATGAGTAGTTCACAACTGAGAAAGTTGTTGAACTGATCAGTTGGACACATAAGCTATCAGTTCGAATTGAAGCGATAAGTTGTGTAAAGAAAAGTAAATTGAAGCTGATCACCCTACCCCATAAGCTCAACAAAATCATCAGTTCATCTACTTAAACTTAGGCAAGGAGCAATACAGAGTTAGCCAAGAGGTCTCAACTGATGATCCAGTTAGTCAAGCAGAATGTATCAGCTTCAAAATGCTCAAACTGATGAAGAAGTCAAAGGAACTGGAATCAACTCAATAGAAGACATCAATTCAAGAATCAGTTGAAGGAAAGCAGCAAAACTGAAGGAACAGTTGAACTGAGAAACAGCTGAATTAAAAGTCCAGCAGTCGAGGTCAGTGAAGAACTGATGAGAAAACATCTCAGTTGGAACTGATCAATATGGAATCATCAGCTATAGTCGAAGCCAACTGATGACGTAATCAGTTTCAAGTCAAGAGGAAGCCACAAGAGAGAAACAGATAAGTTCAAAATTTTCAATAGTGGAAACGGTAAAAATACGTGTCACTCCAATATTACCGTTGGACTCACCCTATCTCTCCTCATTAATCCCCAACGGATAGAATCGATAGGCCAATCGACGGGTCGATTGAATTAATCTGACCGTTGAAATCTCGGCATACGAAATGTCCCAACCATTGGATGAACCACATCTCCTCCTATAAAAAGGATGGCTGAATTCTACTATTACTTTTACCGATCCAAAACTTAGTAAAGAATTGAAGCCTCTCTCTCCCTCCGCTTTCTCAACAGTTCTGCAAAATAGTTGCGAGAATCAAGGATTCAGTTTCAAATCTAGCCAAAATCAGATTATATCATTTTCTCCAAATCATTCTCCAAGCCTCACAAGAATTCCATGGCTGAAAGGAGCGCACCAGCTATTCGACGAAAGTTCAATTTCAGAAGAACTGGTGAATCATCTCAAATATTCCAAGTGAATCTATACAGAGATAAGTTCTTAGATCAAGCCGCATATAGAGAACAGTGCTCAAATTCGCCACTCTGCAACTCGTTAATCTCGAAGATCGAACAATCAGGATTGAAGAGATTCACTGAAGTCACTCCGACAAAGATCTATCCTGAACTTTTAGTTGAGTTCTATTTGAACTCAAAAGGATATGATGACAAAATCACAACTGAAGTTCGCGGAGTTGAACTGGTAATCACTCCAGAACTGCTTGGAAGGATATTTTATCTTCCCATCTCTGGTATAAGATTACAAGATGTGGAAGTTGACCAAGAACAAGTCTATAATCTCTGGAAGCGAGCAAACTGCGAAGATCCCTACAAAAGCAGTACACTCATGTCCTGCTTCCAGGAAGAATATAGAATTCTAGCATCAGTTTCAGCTAGAAAGATTGTCGGCACAACAGGAAGTCACTCAGAGATGTCAGAGCACAAATACAAAGCATGTGCGGCAATCACCACAAATGTCCAAGTAAACTGGGCTCAGTACTTCTTTGAACAAATCAAGAAGTATGTAGATGTTGTCGAAAAACACTAGAAAGAAATTGAGTTCCATCAAAAGATGTGCTATGCCTGCAGGATCAACAGCATACTGGAAAGCACTCTCAACTTCATGACAGAAGAAACTGAAACATTGTTGATTGAGAAGCTGGACTTTATACCATCAACTGCCAGAAGACAACCAACTTCAAAAACCATAAGCATCAAAAGCAGCCAGCGAACTGATGCTCCCTCAAAGAAAGCAAATGAGTCTACTAAAAGAAAATACAAAGAGATCACCATAAAGGTACAGCAAGAGGACTCCGACTCTGAAGACAATATCCCAATCAGCCAAATGTTGGGAACCACAATCAGAGCCAAGCCGTTACAGCAAGTTTGATTTGGATCAACGGCTGCCTCACCTGAAGAAGGAACCTCTACCAGACCAGTTCAAACCAAGGAAGGAACTAACAAAGCAAAGAAGAAGTCACCAACATCTCAACCGAAAGGGAAGAAGAAGCAATCAGGACCTCCACTCTCTCCAAAACTGCCTCCCTTCAACATCAAAGTGTTTGATATGGCATCAGTTCAGGGAGATGACATTGTGCCTCTCAGGGGAGTTCCACCACGAGGCACAGGGGCTGACTACTTCAGAACTGCGTGTCCCTCGATGGCAGAAACTGAAGAAAACATAAGAGCTCTCTCAAGAGCTGAGGTCATCAAAAGCTGGGCTAATGAACAAGTAACCAAGTTCATTTCTGAGAATTTCGTTGAGGATATGATTGGCACAACTGCTCTATACAAAGCTCTCTCAAGGTACGTATATTGGTACATGTGGAGACATTGCTTCAATTCCGAAGCCCACTTTCTCCTAACCACCCTTCATAGGATGAGTTTTTGGAAAAGAGAAGAGAGATCGAGTATGCAATGGGCTGGACAAGCAACTCCTGAACAGAATTCAATCATCACTCTAAAAAGGATTCTTGCCATACGAAGAAACCATCATCACCCAGATCAACAGACGTTATTAGAAGTCATGGACGATCTGCTCAATTGAGCCAACATCCAACTGCCACCACTACAAACAGAGGCTGAATAGCAACATTGGAGAAATCCCCAAGTACAACAACATTGGTTGCTTAGGGAACTACTTATCCTCAGACAACAACATCACCAGCAGGGACATGACCTATTTCACAGAGAAACCCAGAGCAGTCAATAAGGAGCTGAAAATGTAGAAGTCTACAACTCAAGGAAAACTGTCTTAGCTTAACTTTTGAAGAATTCCCTCGACCAGATGAAGTCATCATTAATCTCCTTGATGACTCTCCAGAAGTACAAGTAGTTGATGAGCGAACTGCCAGTGATCTGGAGTTCAAAGAAATGCTCAAATCTCCTACTCTACTAGTTCTGCCAAGTGAAGAACAGTCAGAAGAGTCAGCTGAGAAGGCTCAACAGTTTGAGGAGCCAGTTGAACCCCAAACTGCTCCTCCCTAAGAGCCAACTTCTGATGAAGGAGCTCCCTCATGAATTCCTACAACTGCTCCAATGACAGAGCCAACTGAGCCTCACGAGCCAGCTGATCAAACAGCTCAAATGGATGATCAACCTATCTATCAAGATACACTAGCGTTAACTGTGTACTTTGATCCAGTTCAAAGGGCTCTTCAAGCTGCAACCCAAGCTACTGCTCCGGAGACTCCACCAGAGCCAAGTTATGATGAGTCCGTCAGCATGGAGAAGGATGAGCTAACCCACACAGTTCTATATGAGGAACTGATAGGAACTGAAGAAGGAGAAGAGGTTGACTCGAAAGCAGTTCAGCTCGATACTCAACCAAGCAGCTCATCAGTTCAACTCTCTGCCTACTATGTCAACTTGATCCACAGCCTGCAGCAACAGGTGAAATTGCACACGGAGCAAATCCAGAAGCTGCAAGCTCACAAGACTCCAGTCAGCAAAAACTGAGTCCTCAAGCAGTGATGAGGATGATGAAGGTGACTTCATAGAACCGCTTCCTAAGAGAAGGAAAACTGATCACAAGAAGAACTAGTGGCTGATCAAGTTCAGCTGATTAGAAAGCCCTAAGTTTACTTCTTGTAATTCAGTTTGTTATCATTACTTTTGATTTATAAAAAGATTATCTTTTTGTTTTCAAATAAATGTCGACTTAGCATTTAGTTTGAATATTTTGACCGTTGCAAAAGGATGACACGTCTCAAAGTCATTAAATGCCAACGACCAAAATAAAAGAGGCCAGGGCCAGTACCATTCCAACCATTAGATTTATGAGCTTGCCCAATCAGTCATAAAAAGCCCTCTCTTATAAGCCTCTCAGAAATACTCCTCCCAAGCTCTCCAAAGCTCTCTCTCTCTCTCTCTCTCTCTCTCTCTCTCAAAGCTCTTGAAATTCCTTAAAATTTCAGCCAACCCCAAAGATGGTGGAATTACCTAGATCTTTAAATTCCTTTAAAGAGCAACTACTGAGAGAGAAATTTCTAGAAAGAAAGAAATTTCAGTTGATTGTAAACGAATCAAACAACCCAACCCTTCTGTCAAATCTTTACAAAACATGAATTCTTCACTACCTGAAAACACCACCAAAGTTCTTCAGACAAAATTTGGTGAGTGAGTTTTTGCTTCAAGCAAAATTGTCTGTAGATGGAAAGACAGTGTCATCAGTGATTCAAGGACGGCTACTCCAAATCACTGAAAGAACAACTGCATAAGTCTTCCAACTTCCACGGAGAGGATTATCTGTTCAAGAACTAAAGGAATCTGCAGAACCATACTGGAGAGAATGGAAAGCCTCCACCTGCAACAAGAAATTCATTTTTACGACAGCTAAAACTGATCTGAAGCCCGAGTATGGCGTTCTACTCGATATAACGAACAAGATGATGTTCGGGACAATTGGAAGCCTGAGTCAACTCACCCAAGAGAGATACAAGGTTATGATTCACCTTGCTGAAGGACGACAAACAAACTGGGTAGAATTTGTCTTCCAACAATTCAAGCATCAAGTAGTCAAGGCCTCTGACTCAAAGAAATCTGGCAAATTTGAGTCCAAGGTAGGACTTTTTATAAGGATGAGCAAAATTATTGAAGACCTGTTGAATCTTCCAAGTGATGAAGCACTATCAGTCCTCATCTCTGACTGGATTCCCAAGAAGGGAACTGCCCATCTTCAGTCACTAAGAAAGAAAGAAAGATCCAAGGCAAAGACGAGCAACATCACTTCGAGCAATTCAACTGCCAACACCATTCATTCTCCAAAATCAAAGAACGGATCACCAGTTGATTTTCAGGTTTGCTCTGATCCAGATGAGCTTATTCCATTCATCGGAATCCCACATTCAAACTATGGAGCGGACTACTTCAGAAGCACATACCCTCATCTCCAGCTGACTGAAGAAAATATTCGCACCTTCTATAGTGGTGAATATGCAGTCAAAAGTGCACAAAAGGAAGTGACCAATCTTCTTCTCACGCACTTCACTTTTGTTTCACAACGTGAGCAAGAGTTGTTCAAACAACTCCACTAGTATTTCTATTGGTATAACTGGAGACATTCTATGTCCATCCAGTCTCATTTTCTACTAACTGCCTTTCATGGCATGAGCTACTGGCAATGTGAAGAAACTTGGAATATTAAATGGATAGGATCGTCAAATCCATTATTTCCAACCATTGTGCAATTCAGCACATCATGAATCACAAGCTGGTCAACAAAATTCCAGCAGCTGTCTTGCTAGCTGAATTCAAAACCAATATCATGCCTCAAGGAGCTGTGGTTGCAAATCAATCAGTCGACTGCCCAACTGGCTCGCTCTGCTGAAAACTGAACTTTGATAATTTATCCAGTCAGTCAGCTGAGCCATCACGACGAACTCCAACTGCCACAGAAAGGATAGAACCACATCTATCACATACTGAAGTCGTGGATCCTCAGAAGAATCCAAGGCATGATGATGAAAGAGATAGTGATGATGAGGATACTGCCACATCACCAAGTCTCCTATCCAAGAGCTATGTCACTTCCCTACTCACATCCAGCTCAAAAGACGTGCAACTGATTATGAACAATGATCAGTTTAGACCGTCGCCCAAGGGAATTTCACAATCCCTCAATCAAAGGATGAAAAACTCATCAGTTTCCATTCAACAACTTCACCAAGCTAGGAGGACAGCAAGGCCCGAGCTGCCAAAGAACAAAATTGGATCTGCATTGATGATAAAACGATCAAATTGCTCGAAAGGAAGCAGTGCAGCTAGTCCAGTTCGGCCCTTCAAGAAGAAGAAACTGACTCAAAAAGGCCAATCAACTGACCAAACGAACTAATCAATTCAGTTCAGTTAGAGCCTCAAAGTTAGCTCATCAGTGGTGACTGGAAACAAGATGAAACTGATCATCCAACCGCTGAATCTTCAAACCAATCAGTTGGACTGTATCCCAACTGACTCGGGATAAGTTTTTCTTAATCCTCAAGCTTATCTTAACTTAATTATTTCCATTGTGATTATAAAATTCCTTATATTATATCCAACGGCTACAATTTGAAAATGGGGCTCTCTCACAAGTTGCCATTAATATCTCTGCGTTGATATTAAATCAACTCCACAAAGGAGAAAAAGAGGGTATATTTGTCTATGAGATATAAATAGCAAAATCTGTAGAAAATATTTTGCTATCTATGGCAACTACCCCATTTTCAAATTTGCTCTCTCTCTCAGCCACATGATCATAAAGTTGCTTCACAATCTGATGAGCCCGAGATAAGCATGGAACCGGACGTCAAGATGCTAGAGAGCCGGATTAAAGTTTGATGTTGGAGAGCTGATGTTGGACGTGTGTCCTTGTTTATTTTAATTAGTTATTTTAACTATTTGAAGTATTTATTTTAGTTTTGGATTTTATTTAATTAGCAGTCCAATTTATCACAACATGTTTAGGTGATATTGGACCCAGTAGTAGTTTTAATTAGCCCAGTTCGAATTCTAGGCCCAAGACACTTTAATTTTCATTCCCTAGGTTAATTATTTAGGGGATTTTCGTTCTTGATGTTTCTCAGACTGGATTTGAATGAAAAACAGCTTTACGCTTTTCTCCCGTCTCACAAACAAACATCGGTTCTTTGGTAGAGTTTGGTTCTGGCGATTCCAAGCTTGAAATCTATTATCTCATTCGTGATATCTCGTAGTATCCGGGTTAGATAGCCATTGAAGATTGCTCCATAGGCGCGTTCCGAGTTCTCATCGGTTCGGGGTTCGTTTCGGGTAAGATTCACCTATCCTTCTCGTTTTTCTTCATCACCGATCCTTCCACCATTACCACAACCACCACCCACGTCCATAAAATTCCCCATATCATCATCAACACCCTCAAAATCATCCCACTTCAGATCGAAACCCAGATTTGTCGATTTAGGTCTAAAAACCCTAAATCGGGCCCTGAAATTCCCACCATTCGATCTCCCAACCTACACGTTTGTTTCAGTAGATTTTTGGATATGTTTTGCATCTCTACAGATTGTACCTTGTGTTAAAATTTGAGCTCAATCTGAGGTCGTTTGCATAGGTTTCTATTCGAGTCTTTATTTAGGGGTTTTTTTGGGTTATTTGAGTTGTTTTTTGTGTTAATTCTTGTTAAATTCGAGTCTTATTGGTTTTATACAGATTATTGGGGTTCTTAATTTAGTATTGTTTAGTTTATTGTTAGGTTGAATCACATATATAGTTGGCGTTGTTCGATTCTTTGCTTCTGCCTTATATTTGGTCGTATCACAATCGGACGGCTGAGATGCATGCATCATTTATTCAGCTAATCATCCATCAAATCGGATAGCTGATCAGCTAAGAAAAGCAATCGAGTGTCCTCGATCAATGCATGCAAAGCTGAATATATATATGCAAGGTGATGAAGGCTCCGATCATCCGCAAATTCTTTCTCATCCTTGCATTGATCATCTGCAAACTCTCTCTCAGCGCACTTGCAAATTTAACACAACCATTTCTTTGCAGCAATGAAACCCTCATTTCAAATGGTGAATGTCAAGTCACTCGTAAGCAAGCTGAAGAAAGATAAAACTCTCAATTTAGAGCTTCTTTACGCACGCCTAGGCTTAGAGAAATTTCAAAGGATCTTTCGGCCATTGGAGAAAACTGGGTTGTTGCCATTCTTGATGATCATGCCAGTCAAGAATCTACCCACCCATGTTGTGGAGTTCTACCATAATGCAATCGTCTCCGGCAACAATATCATCTCCACCGTTCAGAACAAAGTAATAACGGTGACGAAAGACACTATGATGTCTACACTACTCCTTCCCGGCGAAGGCCAAGACGTGCTAGATCTGGAACTTCCGTGTAAATACGCACTGTGGAGCCTTTGGAAACATCCACATGTGTATCACCATGACTGCTCACACAAATTGAAGAAAAGTCTACCGAGTGAGATCATCCAACTCCTGGATATCGCAGGTCACATCCTGCATGAAAACTTTGAGACGGTCCAGTTCTTCGAACTCAAAACTCATCTAATGGCCACTCTATTTCTCGGTTGCAAAGCCGACTGGGCTTCCTTTATTCTTGCTCAACTGCGAGCAAATGTCGAACGAGCATAATATGATCCGACAACTGGCTCTTTCCGAGAGAATGTTGGGTTTATGGGTCGCATAAACCACATCATTCTGAGTCAATTTGACGAGGTGATTCTAACCGGTGAGCCAATCGGATGAAGGGATATGCTCCCGACCATTTACTGCCATCCGATCCCGAAGAGATCACACCAACCAGGAACTTCCGACTCAAGTCGTGGAAAGAGACCGTTGGTAGCAACTGCCAACTCCTCAGATGAAAGGCAGCTGCTGATTGAGAATGATCTTCTCTCAAGACTGAGCGATTAGTCTATAATACCCGCCAACTCACAACCTCTCACCTCAGTCCATCGCGACTTATTCGAGGATGAGTTTGAACAAGTTCTAGACCATCAGCTAAAAAGTTGTTTCGGTCTAATTGAGGGCAACAATCCCTCCTTATTCAAGCAATTGAGAAGGTACCTCCAGTATCATATCTGGAGATTTCAACTCGATGAGGCCACCATGTTCCACCTCATCTGCACTCGTGGATCCCTCTTCTGGATCAACGAAGGACACTGGAGTAGAAATTGGATGAACCATCCACTCTGCTCACCGCCAACGCTCTCGGAAATAATGGATTTAATGATCAAACGAATCCAGTTCAGCGTACGCTCCTCTTCCTGACAATGAGCCAGCCAACTCCTCCTACATCCCATTTCTTGAAGATCTACCAATCGCATCAACCGATGAGATTTTCACCAACCTGGCTTCCATGGACTTCAGAGAGCAAGATCTCTCTCTCACCACTGATCGTGGTCAGTTCATGATGACTGAAGAAGCTTATGCATGGTTCTCCTCGCCCATGCCCATTCCTTCAATTTCCTCAGTCTGTGATGACAACTTGGCAACTGCATTCACCTTCTTACCAAATCTATCAATGTCATCATACGATCCACACCAGTGTACCCTTTTGGATGATGCCAAAAAGGGGGAAGATGGAAGGTATGATGATGAAAATTTAACTACTCTTTGGGAGCAGATCCAAAAAGAAGTACACCCTGAGGGGAAAGCTTGGAGAACACATGGAGTTCAAGAAAAAGGAGAATCAATCAGGAAGAGAAGAAACAGCTAAGGAAATGAAGTAGTAATCCTATCTACTATCAAGAGCTTATATGATATGCTTTGATTTAATATATGATACATGCTTTAATACTTCAAATATCATGCTTATGCATGAAAGCATGCTCTGATAGTTCAAAATGAAAGCATGATTAAAATGAAAATATGCTCTAATACTTGAATTTATGCTCTAACTTGCTCTGATATCAAGCTTTGCCTATAAGCTCTGCTCTGATACCTAGATAATCATGCTCTAATAACTCAAAATGAAAGCATGTCTAAAATGAGAGTATGCTCTGATACTTGAATTTCAGCTCTAACTTGCTCTGATATCAAGCTTTGCCTATAAGCGAACTACAACACGTCTCTCAGACAAACATTTGCAGTTTTTCCATCATCATTGACAAAGTTTTGACATCATCAAAAAGGGAGAAATTGTTAGGAAAAACTATCAAGGAATCTCTAGATAAGGTTTTGATGAGATGTCAAAACTATTTCTGAAAAACTGACTAAGATTCAAGCTGTAGATCTGAGCTGTCCAATCCAGAGCCTCAAGAAGGAACTCAACTGAAGCTAGAGTCAATCAAACTGGAGTATGGTCAACCAGCTGGAAGGATACGTCAACCAGTGAGAACTCAATTCAACTGAGGGTTCAAAGAGACGAACCAGTCGAAACAAACTGACAGCTAAGTCAGCTGAGCTGAGAGAAAAATCGACAAGACTAAAGAAACTGATAAGAGATCAGTTTAAACTGAAGACTGGAAGTATCTAGCTGATGGCCAAACTTAACTTCAGCCAAACTAAAGTAAACAGACGAATCAATCAAAGGCCAAAACTGAAGTCAGCCAGCTTGTAGGAGAAAATAAGCAAACATCTGACAGGGAAGCTTGAGAAAGATCAGTCAAACTGACAAGCTAGCCAACAACTTGTGATCAGTCAAGTTGACAAGAAAGCTCAAGAAAGAACAGTCAAACTAACAAGCTAGCCAACATCTTGTGATCAGTCAAGCTGACAAGAAAACTCAAGAAAGAACAGTCGAACTGACAAGCTATTCAACAACTTGAGATCAGTTGAACTGGAGAAAGAACCTCAGAACTGCCAACTAAAGTAATAGCCGAACTAAGCAGACAAGCTCAGAACTGCCAACTGGAACTCAAACTTGCTAAACTGGAGCTCAGAACTGCCAGCCAGAGAGTCCTGGAGTTATTGCTCAAAATGAAGATCTTGGAATAAATGCTCCAGTGGAGATCCTGGAAATAAATATCCAATAGAGATCGATTGGCAAAGCAACGACTACTGGAATTAAATATCCAACAGAGATCAATTGACAAAACAATGGCTACTTCAACCAAAAGCTCCAACAAAGACCATCTGCCATTGATGAACCACCAGAGCTACCGATCAATGGAACTCAACAGTCACAAAATCACTCATCTATAAAAGACGAGTGAATCAAAGTGTTCATAGACTTTTCGCAACCTTCATTCAAGTTATCTCAATCAGAGCTTTCTTTCTCCCTCCCACATAGCTCAAGTTCAACATTTGCTAAAACTACGAGAGTCCAACTGAGAAGAAGAATCCACAGAATCAAAGCATTCAGCTAACTGTTGATAATCCAGCTAGAGCAACCTTCTCAGTTTCAGCAATACATCGATCAACTACCCAACTCAATTGAAGGAGCACATCAGTTGATATCCCTTGTTCAAGACTAACCTCTTGAAGATCGAAAGAGATCTAAAACCTTGTAAAGACGCCAATAGCACCTACCTCCCTAGCGAGCAGTTAGGGACTGCAAGTGTGAGCCATCGACCCGCTGAGGTAGCGAGCAGTTACCAGGTTCAGCCAACTGTCCTTCATTGTGTAATTTGTAAAGAAACTCAAGTTATATAGTGGAGTTACCCTTCTGCAGAAGGAAGAGAGGACGTAGAAGTTTGAGACTTCGAACCTCTATAAATCATCTGTGTGCTGTACTGTCTTGCTTACTCGCATATCTTTGAACTGTACACAAGCACACACAATCTGCACTCAAGCTGTCTAAAAAGTGCTCAACCGAATTGTGCATAGATAAGTTACTAAGCGAGTCAAGGGCCCTTATCATTCCGCAATTGAAGTAAAAGTTTTTTTGTTAGTTTATTCACCCCCCCTCTAAACTAACATCGACTCGCCCGGGACCAACACAGTTGTGAGAGGATCTCACAGCTTTCGTTCACAAAAGAGTTCGTGTTGTAAGAAAGGGCGACATAAGGATGAATTGATGTATGTATACGTTTCCAAAATAGTTTTCACGAATGAGTAGTGGACAAATCTTCAACGTTGGGCGAAGTCCCCACATAGTAGGTTGATTAACCGAATTGGGTTTACCAATTTCGTGCATTTTTTACTGCTTTCGTTTATCTATTCTTGTTCTTATTCTTGTTTCTGTTCCTGTCATTATAAAAAACTTTAATGCAGTAAATTCAAAACACACATACATACAGATAAATAAATTTTCATATATATAAAAAACGTGAAGCCGAAGGACCGTCGGAGGGTTGACGATCGTTCGATCTTCGACGCTCAAGTCAGAAATTACTCTATCGAAAGAATAATCGGGATTAATAACAAAGAAAAGAAAGGCTTCGTAATACAAATATAGTGAATAATTCTGATCACGAAGGTTCTTAGGCGAGTGTAGATTGTCTCATGTGAATGCCTTAAACCTCAATGTTCAAAGCTCTAATATACGAGGCCACATACAACCGTCCTCCCCCTTTTTCGAGACGGCTCCTTCCTTCCATGGTTTATACAAGTCGTTCCCTTATCTTTACTGGTGTTTTGACTTGGTCTTACAAGGCTTTTGAATGACTCTTCGAGCGACCTCAACTCTGTGGTCACAAATTGCTTTGACCTCAATTGCTTCGAGGTCCACCGATCATCACACCTCATTTTGTCTCTTAGCCCTATATCGGACCTAAACTTTGAACAAGTTTCTCATTATGCGTCTTAATGAGAAGAGCTTCTACATTTGATGCTTATCCAAATGAACAATTTGACAAATAGATATATACAAATTTGACCTTGTGTAATTCTCCAATTGACTAGGCCCTCTATTAGATATTTGTGTATATTAATTAAGGAGTAGTTGAAGGTGAGCCTAAACAAATGGGCCGAAAATTATTTCCCCAATTGACTAGGCCCACTTTAAATGAATAGAATTATTGGGTTTGCTTGGAATATTTTTTTGTTCAAAATGTCAAATAAAATAAATTTCGTTAGAGGTCAACTGAAGTTCGATTTGGACGATTATACGATCCCATTATCATCTATCTTTATAATATAAATTATAATTTTAAGTTAAATTCTTAACTAATGTCGAGACATTTCTTGCTCCTAAGGTATCTATAAACTTATGATTAACTAGCCCAAAATAATTTAGGTTCTAATTTCCACATCAATTTTCTAGTAGTCGGGAAATTTTAAAAGTGTCTATTTTGCTACAAATCTAAAAGTTGGATTATTATTGCAAAATTTTAAAAATCATACCTAAATTATAATTTCTTGATTTTTTTATTAATTAACTCTAAAATAAAATTATCATGAATCATACTACCAATAATTTTAAAAGGTATATTTATGCGATTGTTGACATGTGCTTAATGAGCTAATATTCGAGAGAATGGACCTACGCTATCATTTTGTTCTAAAAATATGATTAGCAAATAATTGGTTTCATATCTATACATATATTAAGGAAAAATCGTGTAATAGACAACAATTCTGTTATCTATCACACGATTTAATAGTTATATTTTAGACAACATTTTTTATATAATAGACAGCGATTCTGAGTTAATACACAACAGTTTTGAGTTAAAGACAATAATAGTGACATTTATTGTTATAAAATTTTCTTCTTCTTCTTCTTGCATTTTGCAATATTTTTTTTTTACTTGGAAATTTGAAATTTACAACATTTTTTTTATTTTTTTTATGCAATGTATAATACTCTACATTTGTTGCATAAAAAATGGATTTCATTTATGTTGCACTATAATAATAATAATGATAATAATAATTTATTTTTCTATTTCAATTTCATCATTTAAAATAATTAAATAATCGTATTTTTATCTATCGTATATTCAAATAAATCAAATGTTCTTTAATCTTGAACAATTATACATTACTTTTTTTTATAAAATCATGTCGTTTGAAATATTTCAATTCGATATTTCTAACATGGATTTTCATTTAGTTCCTATTTAATTTTATTTTTGTTTGTCGTAACAACACAAAATGGGCCTTCTTATTTAATTAATTAACACACTTTAAAAATTAAGCACAATATATAAAATTTTAAAAAATTATAATATTACAAATTTTAAAAAATAATAGTTATTTATGCATCGTACAGGAGAAATACTAGTGTTGATTAAAAATAAATACTAGATAGCAATAAATATAAGAGTAATTTTAAATGCACAACTAAATTTTCTTTACACACCATTATTAAAGTTAATTAAAAAAATGATTATTGAATTACATAAATGCCATTTCAAATTAATGCTAATTCCTTTATTTTCCCATTCTTCTTCGTTCTTCCATTCTTCATTCTGGATTTCACCTACCAACGAGAACCGATACCACCCAAGGAACATATGATGGCTATTATGACCACTGCAAATCCACGACCATGACACAGGTAAAAAAGTTACATATATGCTGATGTGTGACAATCACAAATTAAAGTCGCAGGTATTATCATGTAAACTGTGTATGAAGATGTGTAAACAATTTTTTTTTTAATTATATATACGAATTCAAAGTTGTGTAAACTATAGTGAATTCATTTTACAGAGTAAATATTTATGGTCTTCTACCTCAACAGATAAGTTCGAAAAACATTTTCCAAACCCCTTCGATGAATTCATAAAACTTATTTTTTCGAACCCTCTTTTCTGGATTTCGGGTTAGGAAAACGTTTTCCAAATCTCTTGTTTGGGTTTGAAAAATATCGAAAAATTGAGCTTTCGAATTAAGGGTGACAATTTAAACCCGGTCCAAATTGAGACCGGCCTTGGCCAAGTTTTTGTTAGCCCGAAGCGCCCCGACTCGAGAAATCGAATGACTCGAATAGGCTGGGCAGTCTTGCCAAAAAAACTGAAAAAAGCACTATATTATGCGGCCCGCCCCAGTTTGAAAATCGGGTCATACCAGGCCTCTAAAATATGGCCCGAAAGAATTTCGGCCCGACTCGACCCGATTTTTGCTGTTGGCCCGACGGGCCCGGTGCCTCCGATTTACCACCACTATTTCCAATGACACTAATTTGTTAAGCGGAGTTGTAAATAAATTTTTTTACTGTGATTTGTAAAGGAAAAATATATGGGAGCTGCTATTTGCACTACAAAGTTTACTCTTTGAACCACAAATAGAAATAAATAAATTTGAAGTTACTTAAATACCCTTTAAATTGCTTTTCAACCCAACAAAAATTACTTTTCACACTACAAATTAAAAAAAAAAACAGATAAAATAAAATATTAAAAAAAACTTCAACAAAAAACATTTCACCAGATTCAGGCACCTATCAAAATGGAATTGGTTGTCTGCAAAAATTCACATTTTCTCTATACATAGCCACTCCTTGAGAGAGCCCTCTTTCAAGTACTAATAAACAAGATAGAAAACTCCATCATGCTCACACGTACACCCCTATAATGCCTAATCGGATTATTCATAATTTGATCTCATTTGACACATATGTGCTATTTTTTTCACAACTACCAGTTTTCTACGAAGAATCACACTACAAAGCAAAAGACGGCTAGGGCAGCACCAATCCCTAGCCCAACACACATCCATTTATATGACTTGATATGAGGGACTGCTGAATATGGAAAGGATGTCGGGAACGACTCTAGCAACAAACACAAACACGAATAGTTTCGACATTTTCAACAAACATAAACACAAACAATTTATGTCAAATTGCATAAATTTCACTAGAATTGTTAAAACTCAATTTTACGAACTCCCCAACAAAGATCGAAAATCTATTTTCAAATACTCTTGAGCATGTTTAAAAACTGATTTTCAAATTCCTTGGGCACATTCGAAATTTGAACATCTTAACAACCAATCGAAAATCTATTTTCGAATACCTAAACCACATTCGAAAACTGATTTTCGAACCACATGACCACATTTGAAATTCAAACATCTTAAGCATCAATCAAAAATCAATTTTCGAACTCTATTCATACTATTTGAAATTTACACTCGATCAACATATGAAATCTCCCTCTTTCTTCTTAGGTTGGTGGCCAAGGGTGGAGAAGGTAGGGGATCGGATTCTAGTATAACTGTGGGAAGAAAAAGAAGAAGAAGAAGTGACGACGACGGAAGGTTGGCCAAAGGGGTGGGGGAAGAAGAACGGTGGCGTCGGTAGAATGCTGGGGAAGACGGTCATTTCTTATTTCATCTTTTTATTTGATTATATTTTTTTAATAATTATTTAGGTTAAATTAAATTTAAAATAGGAAATGCTATTTTCAAATCTTTTTTACTAAAAAAGTATTTTTAGTTAAAAGGGCATTCATGTAAATGTGTGTGGTATAAATAGTAAAATCAATGATGTATTGAATAACCAAAGTACAATGTGTGTTGTATAAAAAGTAAAATTAATGGCGCATTAATTAACCAAAGTGCAAAAAATAAAATTAATAGTGCAAATAGAAATTCATAAAATATATTTGGTGGTGCATTTAAAAATATAATAGAGGATTGGAGGGACTACCTGTGAGTTGTAATATTATTACCTTTACCAACACGACGTCGCATTGCCCATCATCGATCTGTATATAATCCCTTCCGACATGTAAACTCCAGCAATTTCAACTGAACTCTCTCTCTCTCGTTGCACAATACATGTATATGAGCTCGCTTCAGCAGAAGCTCCAATCATGGAAGACAAAGAAACCGAGCTCCTCTCAAAGGTCACGGCCAACCACTTATTCCTCGGCCAATTCGAGCCGTTTCGGGCCACGCTACGCAGCCTCCGCGCTCGAAACCCGGACCTCGCTCGAACCATTTTGCAGACTGTGGTTAGTCGGGGAGGGCGATTGGGCACGCCCGACCCGGTTCCCTGGTCCGATCCATGCCCCTCCCCTGCCGCCCTCACCTTCCTGTGCACCATAGAATTGCTTCAGTTCCCCGACGCCACGTCCAATCTATGGTCGTTCGACCCGAATATGTTGAAATTGCGATCCGAGTTCTTGCTGTATGTACATATTGTCAGTTCCAGGGTTTTGAGAACAATTGAAGGCGGTGTAGTTAAGGATTTTGATGAGGGCAGTGCGAAGAATGAAGAGCTGCGGGTTTTGGAAACGCTATCAGTGGTGGGGTTGAGTCGTCTGAGGCCAGATTTGATCGACTCTGAAGATATGGAGGAGTCGAGTTCGAGGGAATTGGGAGAAGTGGAACTACTGACATTGAGGGGGTGTATTTTGGATAATTCTGATATATTTGATGTGTTGTGTGGTAACATAGGAGACCAAGTGGGCCATGTGGAGGCCGGGGATTCAGGGGGTTTGGCGATTTCCCTGAGAAAGGGCATGAGGCGTCAGGAGGAGAGAGAGGAGGAGTTGTTGAGGTTGGTTCAGAAGTGTGTTCAGGCAACACACTTGGATGCCATGAGGCAATGCCTGGAGAATGGGGATGAGGATGGTGCAATTTCGCATGTTAGGTTTCTTCATTTGAACCGTGGGGTTGAAGAGGCCGAGTACCGGTATGATTACTCTCGTTACTGTTGATAATCTTGAGCGTGGTGTTTGTGCCTGCCTGATGATTAGTGAACTGTTGGATGGATCTTGACTTGAGTTGCAGATGTATTGTATAGTTGGTAATTGTGTAAACTAATAGATTTAGAAGTTGTCGAATATTTATTTATCTTCAAGTTGATTTTTTGTTCCTTCGAAAATAAAAACTAAACTCGAAGTTCTTATATTTTGCCTGATGCGTTGTTGAATCCATGTAGAAAATGAAGAATTTTGTTAAGAGAAGCTTGATTTCGTATGACTGACTTACACTCTCAATTTTTTATAGCACGGTGTTGCGAGACCTCCTTAAGAGGGTGTTGTCAGGAATACATGATTATGGAGACACCTCATGCGCCATGCGAAATAAAGTGTTTTCCATATATACAGAAGCGATTTCATCTCAATGCACTCATCTTGTTCGAATGCTTCAGGTCTTGTTGATGCTTATATCTTTTATAGCCGTTACATTATTGTTTGGAGTGGACAACCCTTTACTTTTGATACAAAGAGTTTCTTGTATGTTTGATGTGAATCAGTAGCATATGACTTCAATTCATGGATATCTGATACTCCTTATCTTTATGACGCATTGTCCTTTAGGAGCCCTGTAAGACACTACTGAGTGCATCCATTTTTAGACTTCTCTGGAGTTTTTGAAAATGAAACTAAGTTATTCTATGATAAAAACATGATGGGGGGAACAACCTTAGTAGATGACCTCTATGAACTTGCTAAAGGCACCAATACTTGAAAATAAAGAGGTACATTTGCTAGATTTTTTGAAAAGGCTAGCTGTTTGGGATATAAGGGTCTTATACCCACAGGGACGAGGTGGTTGCCTTCTAATGAGGCGTGCTCCTAGTAGTAGGGAACATGTGTGCCAGACAGATGTATTGCGAGATGTTTTCATCAGTGGGTAATTTCCCTGGCTCTACATGTACATTAATATTGCATATATAAGAAAGTAAGCATTAACGAAGACAAGAATAGGAGAGCATAACACTGGACCTGCTGATATTATTATTATTATTATTATTATTATTATTATTTTTTTTTTTTTAAATTTTTTTGGGTGTATGCAAATTTCCATTTGTGAGAAATCTGTATATTATTCATGCCCAAATATGTCTTCTTACAACAACTTATTCTATTGTGGGTTACACTCTGATTTACCTTGCACAAGTAACTATTTCCAATTTGAGAGACTTTGATGGGTTGTACAAAACGATTTTGTCACACCACAAAGGATATTGTCATATTTTGTGGCCACTTTCGCCATGGATATGTTAGATATCTGCTTATATGATCACTAAAACTTATGGATGAGGCTTGAGCCATGGGCTAGAATTAGAATAATAACCTTGGTTCTTTTTAAGTCTTTGTCGTGTATTATGAAATTGCTCTAGAACAGAGAAGCAAAGATGTTATACAGAGAGTTGAAAGGAAGCAATAAGTCTTCTTATGGTTAGTGTGCTTGTTTGACTATATTTTAAATAAATGCATGCACTATGTGCTAAACTACATTGGCATTTAGGCTATGAATAAAGGTGACAAACTATGGATAGAGGAGTTGTTGCTTGTATAAACTGCGAGAAAGCAGTCTGTGCGTGTAACATGTTTAGAAATGTTAATTAGAATATGTTCAAGCATGGCTCACGTGCTTATTCTCTGTAATTTGTTTGTCAGGTTGTTTAATTCTAGACTCTAGTGTTATATGAACTATGTTTTATCATGCAATTTGAAAGAATTCTTAAGTTTATGTTTGGTCACACAGGTCATCCAAGATGACTTACTCTCTCAAGAAATCGAGGCCTACAATGCTTCAGAAGGCGACCAGATTCCTCTCCCCCTTTTGCGCCTTCAGAAGTTTATTGCACAAGTGATGCCTGACACAGTTTCAGCCGAGACACCAGTGTCTTTGAAAGTTGCAACTTCTTTTTGCATGAGAGATATGTGTCACTATGCTCGTAGTAGAGGCTTGCATTTACTTGAATGTGTTATGGATACTGCTTTGTCTCTTGTGCGGAAAGAACAGATTCAAGAAGCTTGCCAGGTTTGAGTGCTTGTTGGCAAACTGTTGGTTAACTTAAAATTTATGACTTGATTTTGAGTTTCAATTGCTGTGTCCTGCATTGACCTCTCTGTCCACTGCTGAAGTGTTTCACCTGTAGCTATCTGCCAATGGTTCCCTCAAAAAAAAAAAAAATGAAGTTGTTTCTTAGTAGCATATTGATACTCTCTGCTCATTCATATCCTGATGCAGTACTTGATCTAGCTCATGTCTCTTGCATATCCCTTCCATGTAAAAAATTAATAATACAAGCATGTGAAAATGTTTCTCAAGATCTTCATATGTTTTCTTGAAATAAAACCTTTATGTGCTTCCTGCTGAAGGAAAGGGAAACTTTAGACTGCTCTGGACCATTTCCTGGGACATGCTCTGAACCTGCTTCTATCGATTATTCTTTAATGACATGTTCTGGACCTTCTATGAAAATGGCTCCCTAAAATTTACGATGGAAGTGATTGGTGTTCTTTTGGTGTGGAAAGTTATCATTTGATTTCTGATACGTTTACACGCACCAATGACTTGTATCAATGTACATTAGGTTCTTATGTTGTTTCCTCGACTTCAACCCCTGGTAGCTGCTTTGGGATGGGATCTTCTAGCTGGCAAGACAACAATGAGAAGGAATCTGATGCAGTCTTTGTGGGCAAGTAAATCCCAAGCTCTTCGATTGGAAGAATCTTCTCCTTATGGTAATAAGTTAGACGAGGTAAATACCTCAATCCCTGGTTCAGTTGCTAACCAAATCTCTGTTCCTGGAAGTGAACTGTACTTTTGTACGTCCACAAGAATAATCTACAAGTTCTCCTATATATGTCAGCAACAGATTTGCTCAACATTTTCATTGTTGGCAGGTGTCCTGTGTAGAAAATCTTTGCGATACATTATGCTACCGGCTTGACATTGCTTCTTTTGTTGCCTGTAACAATTCTGGTCAACCTTGGACTCTGAAATCCTCCATACTGTTATCTGGAAAAGACTTAGAATGTGGGTATGAAAATGCCCAATTTGATCCGTTTGTGGAAAACTTTGTACTGGAGAGATTATCAGTTCAGAGCCCCCTTAGAGTAAGGCTCTAAATTTGTCCCAATTATACACACTCTCAACAGCTTTCTTGTCAGATGGCTTGATGGTGTTGGTCAATTTTGAAACTTATTGGTGAATGGTCCAACATCATTTTTTGATTTTTTATAGCTTCTAATGTATGATATTCCACCAATTTTCTTGTTTTTGTAGGTGATATTCGATCTAGTTCCTCAAATAAAATTTCAAGATGCAATTGAACTCCTAAGCATGCAGCCTATTACTTCCACTCCAGAAGCTTGGAAGAGGTGTAGTTATAGTGTTAGCATTAAATTTATTAGCTTCTTGGAGTTCTTAACATAATCTGCTGAGGCTAGTAGAGTTTCTGACTTAGTGATGGAACTTTCTTTTCTATACGTTATGATTGCACTGACTGTGACTCTGCTATTCTTCGAGTTTCTGCTTAAAACTCGCAAAAGCTGTCTATTAGTTCTATTCTTTTTATGTCATCTGAATTATTAAGAACTTGGTTTATATAATATTTTTGTTCTAGAGTTCTGATGTCTCCTAGCTTTTATCATGGTGCTGAAAATGATTTTGATGTTCACTTGCTTAGCAGTCTGAATAATATGTATAACGAATGATTCTGCTGACCATTTAGTTAAAGCATTCTAAGAACTTAATAGCCAAAATGATTCTTCTTTTCTCACAGCCAGTATGTTACTGAAATATCTTTGTTAATTAGTATGAACCATTTTTCATACTTGAGGAGAAAGTATTCCATATAATGACTTTTAAACTGTCAGAAATTGATGTTATAACTGTAGTGGTTTCTGACTGCAGCCTTTATCTTGTTCTCAAGCATTATGCTGTTGGTTCATTTTCTGTTAAAAGCTTAAACTTGTATAAAAGGGTTGTTAATTACCCCCCTCTTCCTGCCACTCTAACCTCCCAACCCCCCTGTACATGTTTTCAGGATGCAAGATGTTGAACTTATGCACATGCGATATGCTCTTGAATCTGCTCTTCTTGCGCTTGGAGCTATGGAAAGGAGTACTACTGATGGGTTGGGAGATCAGCAAATGGCTTTCTTCTGTTTGAAGGAACTGAAGAATCATTTTGATGCAATCACTAATACTTCCCGCAAGGTTTTGTGAACTTTGTGCTCTTCAAATGCTTATTTTCGTTTTTCTCTTCATTCCCCTTCATTCATAATGGGCTGGTCCTTTTCGAAATGCAGATATATATGGTGAACATTATTATCTCACTTCTATACATGGACAATTTACAAATAGATTTGGCACCGTATGACCTAATGAGAAGACATTCCAAGTCATTTAATTCTCGTGGTGGGATACACGCGGATGTCACAAACAATGAAGGGGGGAATGAGATGGTTGTCTCTTTCACAGGACAAGTCCTTAATATATTGCGGCAGCAATTACCATTATCAATATCTGATCTGGACAATTCCTTGGATGGTCCTATATCTGCTGGAGGTAAACAAGCTTTAGAATGGAGAATCTTAACATCAAAACGTTTCATTGAAGACTGGGAATGGCGTCTGTCAGTTTTGCAACGTCTCCTTCCATTATCTGAACGCCAGTGGAGGTGGAAGGAGGCTCAGACAGTGCTGCGTGCTGCCCCATCTAAGTTACTTAATCTGTGAGTTGTTCTATTGGTTCATACAATTTCTGAATGGATGTGACATGAGTTCACATAAGAATAAGTTCGTAATTTTACAGTTTAGACTTTTTTTTTTGGTAAATAGTTTAGACTGTTTTTTGTATGAGCGTAAGTTTATATAGTTGTGAAACATCATGTTTCCCCAATGTCATTGTTGGTGTTTGCTTGTACTCCAGTTGCATGCAACGAGCCAAATATGACATCGGAGAGGAAGCTATTTCTCGTTTCTCTTTACCTCCAGAAGACAAAGCGACACTGGAATTGACTGAATGGGTGGATGCTGCATTCAACAAAGCTTCTGTATGATCCTTACTAGTTCTGTTAATTTCTCTTGATAACAGATTCATGTTTAAGATCTTAAGATTTTCATGAATGCTCATGTTATTGTTCTTGAGAAATTCCTCGTGTTCTCATATTATCTGAGTTTGGTTATGTTGAATGAGTTTTCAATTTGCATTTATGTTGTCTGCTGTGTAGGCTTGTTTATTGATGTGAAGGAAAACTATCTTCCCTAAGAACATTGCCTTTCATAGCTACTATCTAGATATTCTAAACCACCACGAATGCAGCTGTCCTGTACTAAGCCACGCCAAATAAATTTAACTAAGAAGTCATCAATTCTTGCCTGAAATGTAAATAATTATTTTGCTAGACTTAGTTTTTGCATTTTCCTCATGAACTTTTACATGACCATAATTAAGTATTTAAGTTTTGTTAAATGAAGTCTTGATGGAGATTTCAGAACTCTATAAATCTGATGTTGGGTTTGATTGTGTATTAGGTGGAGGATGTGGTATCGCGTGCTGCTGATGGTGCTTCTGTTCAAGAATTGGATCTCTTGTCATTGCGCTCTCAGTTGGGTCCTTTGGCAGCTGTAAGTGTTTTGCACTTTCTTAGCCCTGCTATGGTTAAGTTGCTCAATAACCTGCAAACATTATTGACACAAACAGCGTTGTCTTTCTTTGCAGATTCTTTTATGCATTGATGTAGCTGCAGGTTGTTCGAGGTTACCTGATGTGTCTTTGAAGCTTCTGAATCAAGTATCATATCGCAATCTTCTTTATGCAGTTCTTAAAATTGGAGATTTCTGTGGTTATTACATTCTGCCAGTTATCCAAAAAACTCGTTATACTAGTTTTCTCAGTGCCTTATGCTGCCGTTTTGGAATGTTTTTTTATATATGATATTAAGTTTTAGCTTTAGTAGTGGCAGTGGAGATATTTCCAATGACCATTTCTGATTTAAAATAAAATAGATGCATTAATGTTGGGCACAGTTTGACAATGCGATCAATTTTGACAAGTAGGCACAAGTTATGCTCTCTGAGATCTATCCAGGCACTGCTCCGAAGACTGGATCAACTTATTGGGATCAAATCCATGAAGTGGCTATCATTTCTATAGCGAAGCGTGTCCTTAAGCGCCTATCTGAGTTATTGGAACAGGTAATTTCATCATTCAAGTTTGACACTAGAGTTATTCACTTATTCTGAATAGCTTGGAGAATTCTATGCATTGGTGTTCAGATCAATGCTTAATTGGAACAAACGTTTTACCATATAGTGTCCTGTATTTTGCCACAGTATAAAAACTCTAGTTATTGGCATACTTCTTTGTATTTGTTTGCACACTTTGGGCGACCCTGAACCATCTTATGGAGATAATCTTTCTTGGATTCTTTATGACAGCATTCTCTATATCTAAATTTTTGTTATTTTTGTCTACTGGTTTGAAAAGGGTCCCAAGAGTTGGTAGGCCATTTCTAAGATCCTCAACATACTTCTACAATTTTCTGAGCAGATGGTGCTTGCCCTTTTCATTTGGCTGGCCAAATTAAATTTAATATAATATGCTTTATCTTTACTTGTTTCTTTAATTCATACCCCCAGGACAAACCCGCAGCTCTTCAGGCTCTTTTATCAGGTGAACTGATCCTTTCATCGTCAATAGAGTTCCACAGACAAGGGAACAGAGATCGTGCCCTCGTTATGCTTCATCAAATGATTGATGATGCTCATAAGGGCAAGCGACAGTTCCTTGCTGGTAATCTTTTTGGCTGCTGTTTAGGTTTTTCCAGAAAGTAATTGAGGCAATCTGTAGATCTATAGCTAGGTTTCTAATCCTAATTATCTATTGCAATCTCAGGTAAACTTCATAATTTAGCTAGAGCTATTGCTGATGAAGAAACGGAAAGGGATCATACTATTGGTGAGGGCTCAAATTCTGATGGGCGAGGGCTTCCAGGTTTTGACAAGAATTGGGTTCTTGGGCTTGGTTTGAGAGCCTTAAAGCCATCAGTTATGACTCCAGAGTCTGGAGAAAGTAATGCAAATTCTGCAAGTTATGATGTCAAAAATTCAGAAAAAAGATTCTTTGGCCCTTTTGGTTCCAAGAGCACAACATTCCTTTCTCAGTTCATTCTCCACATTGTTACAATTGGTGACATTGTTGATGGGACGGATACCACTCATGACTTCAACTATTTTTCAGTAGTTTATGAGTGGCCCAAAGATGTAAAATTTCTTTCTACTCCTTTTCTTTTATTTGCTGTCTTCTTTATAACTTGGAGCTATGTTATCTCAGTATGTGGGGAAGAGTTCATGCTTATATTCTATCTAGTCACTCTGCGGTGGTTGACATATATAAGCTTAAATCTTGAAGAAGCTTAGTTAATAATTTTGATTTTTGTTCTGGAAAGAAAGAGATAAGTCAGTAGGAGAGGAAACTGTCACAGCCGCAAACCTTTACTTTGTCATGCTGAAGGGTAGTAGATTTCTTAATTCATTTATTTGGTTTGAAGATTTCTTGGACACACACACACACACACACATATATATATGAAATATTACTGTAAACTTCTCTTCCTCGCTATCTCAAGCAGCATCCTTGCGTCACACACACACACACACACCTCTTTCTTTCACTCTTCCCAATTTTATTTCCTATAATTTTTTTCTCTGTACTTATCTGTCTGAAGTTTATGTTGTTAGACTATGTGTAAAAAAAGAAATTGGTGCAGTTATATTTTTGCCCTTTTTATATATGTTTGTGTTCTTTATTGCATGTACTATTCCTAATCCCCTCTGTGTCTCAGTGCTTTTTTTCTGTGCAAGCTCAACTATAAACTATAAACTTTGTAGTAGCTTAATTTCAAATGTTATTTTTTGTGGTATTTGGGTGGAACAACTGAGATTCTTTTTTCTTAGAAGATGATTGAGAAGAGTTATATTGTTCCAACATGTTTGTCTGACTGATAATTTCTGTTTTATGCTGTGTACTGTAAATACAATAAAATGGAATGTAGTTGCTGTAGTGTTGCCTTTGCCTTTCTGTTCTTCAGTAACTCGACCATTCTTTTTGTTTCTGTACTATCGGGAACTACTTTTATGAGTATTATGCATATCCTTGTATCCTTTTTCTGATTGACATTTATTTTCGTGAATACATGTGACTTGTGCAATAGGGCAGATAAGTATTTTCATCTGTAGGGCAGAAAGGGGCCTTCTACAACTAAATTGAAAAGTGTAAATTATAGCTGGTCCAACCTGACTTATCTTATTGTATCATTTTTGCAGCTTTTAACTCGTTTGGTATTTGAAAGAGGCAGTACTGATGCAGCTGCTAGTGTAGCAGAAATAATGAATTCAGACTTTGTCCATGAAATAATATCTGCATGTGTACCTCCTGTTTACCCTCCAAGATCGGGCAATGGCTGGGCTTGCATTCCAGTCATTCCCACTCTCCCTAAGAGTTATATGGAAAGCAAGGTTCTCTCACCTTCTTCCCGAGAAGCTAAACCGAAGTTTTACACGCGTTCTTCTGCCACTCCTGGAGTCCCTTTGTACCCTCTCAAGCTGGATGTAGTGAAGCATCTTGTCACGTTATCTCCTGTCAGGGCTGTCCTGGCATGTGCGTTTGGAAGTACTATGTTGTATTGTGGCAGTGATCCAGCAATTTCCAATTCCTTAAATGATGTTTTATTGCCGACTCCTGATGTTGATAGGTCCTTCTATGAATTTGCTCTTGATCAGTCAGAGAGGTCTGCTTTGATTAAATAATCATGTAGTAACATCATGTATAATTTATTGTGAAGCAACTAATGCGGTTCCTTTCATTTTAACCAGCAGGTTTCCAACCTTGAATCGCTGGATACAAATGCAGACTAACCTTCATCGAGTTTCTGAGTTTGCTGTAATGGCTGAACATGGAACAGATGAAGTGCAAGACAACTCAGAACCCAAAATTACTGTGAAGCGGTTTCGTGAAAGTGATAGCGACTCTGAACCTGAAGATGATATGGCTGTTGGCAATAACATTTCATCATCACTGCCTGAGGTTATGGATCAAAGCAATGTAGCTTCTGATGCCTGGCATGAATCTCCAAAGTCTGGAACTGTACATGATAATACAGTTTTCCTTTCTTTTGATTGGGAGAATGAAGCACCCTATGAAAAAGCTGTAGAGAGGTAATATATTATCATTATGTAATCAATTGGAGAGTTGGAAAATCATTGTTTTGCTAGTGCCTAGATCGTATTTTGTTTTTGTCACCACAAATATATTATGTTTTTCTCTTTCAATCATTTGAAAACCAAACTATGCTTTATTTTGAACGTTGTATGAGTGGAAGATCACTTTACCAATAAATCATGTATTATGTGTTAGGTACCGTGCGGTAGTAAGTCTTATTTCTCTTTTGGGATTTCTTGTCTTAATTTCTTTTGTTTCATATAAAATAAGTTATTGTATTCTAATGTCTTTTGGCCTGTGCATATTGTTTGTATGGACATCTGGGTTGCATTTGAGATAGACTGAGCTTTCATCTATATGGTTTGTATGAACATCTTGGTTGCATTTGAGGACTGAGCTTCCAATCTGAATGGTGAACTAAGGCTGTTGATATTACTCAATATATGTTCCTCCGTCTCAATGACAACCTGCTAACTGCTTCGAATCCAGATTTTCAGTTACTTTGAACTAGATTATTGGGTTCTTTAACTTCAAATAAATTGGCCAAAAGACATATGATTAAACGTTTTGTATTTACTGTTAAACAGCTCAGGTCAAGTGTTATTTTGCTTGTTTGACCTCTGTGAAGGAGTAATCACCTATTTATGTTTTCTTTTGAACTTTTCATACACCGAGGTCTTACCCTTAAATTCTCTGAATTTTGGGCTGATTTTGTTTTGATGAATTATATATTATTTGATTTGTTCTGAAAGTAACACAGATCTGTTCACACTGATTTTGGTCCTTTTCTGTCACAGATTAATTGATGAAGGGAAATTGCTGGATGCTCTTGCACTGTCAGACCGCTTCTTGCGCAATGGGGCCTCGGACCAGTTGCTTCAGATGCTCATTGCAAGTGGGGAGGATGATATATTTCCAGAACAAACTCAAAGTAGTTCAGCTCTTCGTATCTGGAGCAATAGTTGGCAATATTGTCTACGCCTGAAGGATAAGCAACTGGCAGCTAGACTTGCTCTGAAGTATGACTACTGGTTCAGCTCTCTGGCTTTTTAATATCTATATTTTTTGGGTAAAGTTGCATCTAACCATGTAGTGTTGCCTTTCATGATATTTATGTGTATAAATTCTACCAGTTGTCAGTTCTTTAATTCTTATTTTTTTCTTCCCATTTCTTCTGATAAAATGCTCTCTCTCTCTCTCTAAAATTTTAAATTTAATTATCTTATCTTAAGATCTTTGCTTCCATGCAAGTTCCTTCTTTTGTGCTAGAGTGTTTTTGATGGATGTTATATTCTTTATTTTAAGGTATCTGCACAGATGGGAGCTGGAAGCAGCATTAGAAGTTATTACCGTGTGTAACTGCCATTTGCCTGATGGTGATCCACTTAAAATTGAGGTAGCTGAATTGGCTTTTATCTGTTCCTGTCAGAATTGGAGCTTATATTAATACTTGGGAATTTTTTCTTGTGTTGGATGCTATATCAAATTTGACATAGTGTTTTTGCCATTTTATGGATAGGTTGTTCATAGGAGGCAAGCCCTCTGTAGATACAAACACATTTTATGTGCAGATGATCGATACAATAGCTGGCAAGAGGTGATTATATTTGGTTTCGTTATCATGCACAAAGTGAACAAAAATCTTGAAAATATAAAATTTGTCTTCTCTTTATGTGGAGATCTATTGTAAATCTAATTATTGGTCTGTCCCATCCATATTTGTTTCTAAATAGGTAGAGATAGATTGTAAGGAAGATCCTGAAGGTCTTGCACTTAGATTGGCTGAGAAAGGAGCAGTATCTGCTGCTTTAGAAGTGGCCGAAAGTGCAGGACTTTCTATTGAACTTCGTAGAGAACTTCAAGGGCGTCAACTTGTCAAGCTTCTCAATGCGGACCCTGTCAAAGGGGGAGGCCCTGCAGAAGCTTCACGATTTCTTTCTTCTCTCCGTGATTCCGCTGATGCTTTGCCTGTTGCAATGAGTGCAATGCAGCTCTTGCCCAATCTTAGATCGAAGCAGCTTCTTGTATGTCAAGAGAGTTTCTTTTCATTTTTCAAGTTGATAACTGAAAGCTGTGATTTTATGCTGAGTTGTAGCTAGTAAAGTTGTGTTTGCTTTCATGAAGGTGCACTTCTTCCTAAAGAGGAGACATGGAAATCTAACTGAAATTGAGGTTTCCCGGCTAAATGCATGGGCTTTGGGTCTTCGTGTATTGGCTTCTTTGCCATTGCCATGGCAGCAAAGATGCTCATCTCTACATGAACACCCTCATTTGATTGTTGAAGTTCTGCTAATGCGGAAGCAACTGCAGTCTGCTTCTCAGGTATATTATCTTGTATACTAACTACTTTCATATATAGTCAACTCAGTCATAAACAACTTGGTGTATTAACTGCTCACAGATTCTTAAAGAGTTTCCTCTGTTGAGAGACAATAATATGATACTTGGATATGCTGCCAAAGCTATTGCTATAAGCATGAGTTCCCCTGCCAGGGATTCCAGAATTTCAGCTTCTGGTACAAGACCGAAGCAGAAATCAAAGGCTACCACACCCACACGATCATCATTCAGTAGTAGCCTGAGTAATTTGCAAAAAGAGGCCCGGAGAGCATTTTCCTGGACTCCTCGCAATGCGGGTGATAAAGGTGCATTAAAGGATAGTCATAGGAAGAGAAAGAGCCCTGGAGCAACACAATCTGAAAAAGTTGCTTTGGAAGCAATGACTGGTATTCAGGAAGACCGTGTTTCAGTTTTCACTGCAGATGGGCAAGAAAGGCTTCCTTCTGTTTCAATTGCTGCAGAGTGGATGCTTACAGGTGACTCCGAAAAGGATGAAGCTGTTCGTTCTTCTCATCGATTTGAAAGTGCCCCTGACATTATTCTATTTAAGGTACACTAGCCTGTATTTTAGAACATGGACAATTTTTTCAAAATAATGTTATGTGGCAGGATTAAGTTTCATTTGCTGAAAATGAGAAACCTGTGAAATTCTTGTGACATCTTTAGATATCTTATGAGTTATTAGTTTGAGGCCTAGGTGATCTCACCTGCCAGTAATGTTTTTACTGAATCAGCAAAAATCCGAGAATGCATCTTTAATTGTTTTGCTCAATTTTTCTTGTGATGTCTAACGGCCTAAATTCACGTACTCAAATATTCTTTCTATTAAGATATATTTGTTTTCTATATGAATGAGAATATTAATATTTCATGAATGCTTGAACTTGCTTGTGAGACGTCTTGCAGCTATGGCATACTTCTGCAGAAATATTTGTAGTAGTGTTTAATATTGTTGGGAACTGTTGTCTATGGGACAGATCTGACTACTATGTGTAATCTAACCTAACCACTAAACAGTGAATATTACCTTCACTCCACCTTTACTGACTTTTACTAACACTGCATTGCTGCTCATGGATTAAGTGCAACTGGAATCTGATATTAAATACTGCCGGATTGAGTGCAATGGGGTATCTGATGTCCAGTACTGTCCAATTAACAAAAGTCATTATATCACATATGAATTAGAATTATGATTACACAAAAAAATTGTCCCAAACTTTAATTTGAATTAGAATTCAAATCTTGTGGTTCTACTTCTTTTTTCATGTAATTGATTTTATTGTAGTTTCATGTTTTACTGTGATCATGCTGTCACTACATTTTCGAGAACTGCTAAATTCCCCTCTCTAGCTGATTGTTGTATCTGTTTTCCCTAGGCATTGCTTTCATTATGTTCAGATGAAAGTGCATCTGGCAAAGGTGCTTTGGACTTGTGCATGAATCAGATGAAAGTTGTTTTGAGCTCCCACCAACTACCTGAAAATGCATCTATGGAAGCCATTGGCCGAGCATATCATGCAACAGAAATATTTGTGCAGGTATCCAATTGGGAAATTCTTTTAAACTTGAGTGAACGCTTTCATGAAAAGTTACATTTTGATACCTGTTCTGCATTATACAGGGCCTGCTTTTTGCTAAATCCCAGCTCAGAAAAGTTTCTGGGGCCAGTGATTTGTCTAGTAATTCTGAAAAAAGCAGGGACACTGATGATGCATCTTCTGATGCTGGCAGCTCTAGCATGGGTAGTCAATTGACTGATGAACTTTTGGAAGCACTATCGCAGGTTGATATTTGGCTTGGACGCGCTGAACTGTTGCAAAGTCTTTTGGGATCAGGCATAGCTGCTTCCCTTGATGATATTGCTGATAAAGAGTCATCTGCGCATCTTAGGGACCGATTGGTCCAAGAGGAACGATATAGTATGGCTGTATATACTTGCAAAAAGTGTAAGGTATGAATACAGGATATAATCTTTACTAGTTGATTACTCCGATAAGACCCAACAACTAATATTTTATTTTTACCCTTCAGATTGAGGTCTTTCCTGTTTGGAATGCATGGGGCCATGCCCTGATAAGGATGGAGCACTATGCCCAAGCTCGTGTGAAATTCAAGTAAGTCAACAATTTAGATGTGTGTTGTGTTTTGGGTGGGAGAATGCATACATGACTTTCTGTAATTAGACATTCTGGTCCCTACTATTCTTTCTTATTTTTTGTTTGTGGGAAGACATTTTTGCTGTATCTTCTTGGCTTGTAAGTTGTAAATATGTACAGGCAAGCTCTTCAGTTGTACAAGGCTGATTCTGCTCCAGTGATCCTAGAGATCATCAATACTATTGAAGGGGGCCCCCCAGTTGATGTCGCATCCGTCCGATCCATGTAAGACTGCACACTTGCTAATATGAATAACTGCACTTTATCCATTCTACATGATCGTGCTTTCTGTTATTATTTATTAAATGTCAGAAGAAAATTTGGGATGCAGTTTATGGCCTTCAGATTTGAAGAAGTCAATTTTTTTAGGAGAATTTGCTGCGTGCCTCAGCCTTGCTTCCCTAATTCATTTGAATTGGATTCACTGTGAGGTAGCCCTCCCGAAAATGTGTAAAGTGTTATTATTTAGTGAACAGTGGAAAGTGAATCCTGAACTCTGTAAATCTATAAGAATATTGAGATGGAGGAACATCAAAGTAGCAAAGCATCAAACTTGGATAAATTATCAGTTTAGCTGCAAATCCAATAGATATGCTGTCTTGCAAAGTTCCTCCTACAATAATTTAACGTCTCTTGTTAATTTTTTATTTATTTTTTGTTATAACCTGAATCGTGGAACTTTAGGAATTATTAATATTTCTACTACTCGTACTTGTTCGGTATTCATATGCTCTGATGACTTTAGTGATACCCTTGGAATGGCATAGTGAATAAAAATCTAACAGGAATTTATACTTGAGTCTTCACAACCTTTTTGTGCATCACCAGGGGAGCCTCCTACTTGGAATTAGAGTTGAATGCTCTTAAGGCTTAATGCATAAGTATGATGTTCATCAGCATCTCACATTCTGTTTAAAAGCATCTGTGATAAATGTTTTTTTTTTATCAATATAATTTAGTTTTCTTTTCTGGATGATATTAACAAGATGTTTTCTGTTCTCCATTCACAATATGATATAGGTATGAGCATTTGGCCAAAAGTGCACCGGCGGTCTTAGATGATCCTCTTTCTGCTGATTCCTATCTCAATGTCTTGTACATGCCTTCTACTTTCCCACGCTCAGAGAGATCTAGGAGGTTCCAGGAAGCTGCAAAGGATAATTCTACACACAGTCCAGATCTTGAAGATGGACCAAGAAGCAACCTTGACAGCGTTAGATACCTTGAATGTGTAAACTATTTACAAGAAGTATGTGCCCAGAATTCCCATGACTTGGTATTCTGTTCATAAATTGTGTATGCTATTTAGTATTTATATTCTGGCTCTAAAATAATTGTAGTGGGTTTATGAGTTAAAGTTTTAATATTTTTTGTTTGCTCTATATCTTGAATGATTTTACAATCTGCAGAACAACACCCACTTCACTTACACGCCCTTGTCCTATGTCCATGATCTGTTGGATTCAGCTGATTTAAGAAATTTTTCCGTAACAATCATTTGTTATTCATAGTGTTTTCTGCGTACTTGCAATTTCTACTTCTGTTCATCTGCCCTGTAAACTGTGATACTTTGTTTAGTTCCTTCTCTCTTGGCTGTGCCTATTGTATGTTAACCTACTAGCTCTATCAACTTCATTTTGGTTAGCCATCTGGCCTTGCATTAGTAATAAGCCGTAACACGTTATTATTTCATGTTGCAGTATGCTCGGCAGCATTTGCTGAACTTTATGTTTAGGCATGGGCGATATAAGGAGGCTTGCCTCTTATTTTTTCCTGCCAACTCTGTGCCGAATCCATCACAGCCATCATCTATGGGAGTAGTTACTTCAACTTCTTCCCCTCAAAGGCCTGATCCTTTAGCAACTGATTATGGGACAATTGATGATTTATGTGATCTTTGTGTTGGTTATGGTGCCATGCCTGTCCTGGAGGAAGTGTTATCATCAAGGACTGCAATGACACAGGATCAATTGGTGAATCAGCACACTGCTGCAGCAGTTTCCCGCATTTGTCTCTTCTGTGAAACTCATAAGCATTTCAATTATTTGTACATGTTCCAGGTAGATGCGCTTCCTTATTTATTACTTCCCTCAATTTTATTTCTTGTTTTGATTGCAATTACCTAAAGATTAAAAATAATATATACCTAGATTGTTTGGGACTTATATTTGCATCACGGTTTACACTCCCTGCAATACTTTTTTACTCTATTTAAATGGACACTTCTTCCACAAGAGCTATTCCTATTTCTAAAGGGCCTGATGAAGTGGGTGAAATGAAAATGGCTCCCAGACAATGAGAGTATAATTTTCCGTATGATAGTGTAACTTCTGGTTTGCCATTACTAGTCACCATTTGACATCGCTTGGAATTCAATTCTGGCTGTTGAACTTTTCTATCTCAAAGTTGGACTTACTATGTCTTCATTGTGGATCTATCTGTGAATAATCCAATATTAAGTATGCGAGACAAGCTTTTATTTTTCCCCTTGGGTGGTACTGAGTAGAACATTTTCTAACATGAGTCCAAATTTATGTATGTAAAGAAATAAACTTAGTTTGTTGATGAAAATGGTATGCTGTACCGCTATTTGAATAGTATTCTACAATTTACAAGAGTATTTCCAGAGTGGAAGACTGTGTAATGTCCGACATTACCTGATACTTTGGTTGAACTATGTAGCTGTAAAAAATTGCTTCATATGCACACGTAGTAATATCAAAATATCAGCGAATATTAATCCACTGTAGACTTCCTCATTTTTTTATTTTTTTTTCCTTTTTGTGTTTTTTGATAAGAGACAGAAGCTTTATTGTCAAGTTATTACATAGGGATGAGTATCCCCCCAAAAGTGAAATCATCCTAACTACACATACAACTCTAGCAACTTTTGAAACAAAAAGCCTCGAGTCCACCAAGCAACCCTAAACTTTTCCCTATCCCACACTTCAAAATGGCTTGAACATTTGCAAATGGCACTTCATCATTTCCCATTTTATGCCCCTTCGCTCCATGGCATGCCCACATCTTCATAAAATACATGATGTTAAGTTAATTTTGTGCATAAGTTATTACTAACTATTTGTTAATTGATGGCTTAGGTGATCAAGAAGGACCACGTAGCCGCTGGCCTATGCTGTATACAGTTGTTTATGAACTCTGCTTCTCAAGAGGAAGCTATAAAGCACTTGGAAAATGCAAAGGTGATAAATATACATGTCTTTGTTGTCATTTACTCTGTACATGCTTCTTGAATCTAGTAACTTTGTTGAGGATCACAAAGATGGTAGATAAGCTGAATTAGGACCAGGGGTGGATACGATTTTAAGGACATATATTTGTTTACCAAATATAAGTAAAACTAATTTCTCTCTCCCACTAAGGCACTACTTCAAAGTCTCTTATGTAAAACTTGAAGTTACTTTGTAAAATGGGGTGAGGGGAGGAATTAAGTCAGACATGCACTACAACTTTTTTCTTATGAACATTGATCAATGTGTAACATGTAAATTAACAGATTTTAGGAATTTCAGTTCTGTTTAGGTGCATTTGACTTTGGATAGATCCACACTGATATAACAGACACATGCACTGTCATGCTCAAATTATTTTTTAATATGTTGGTGTTTGTAAAAGAGAAGAAAATAAATCTTGTCAAGAGATACAAAATATATTTGAATGCAGGACCATTTTTTTACCTTCTCTGTGTAAATGATAAATTGTGACGACTGACGACCAGTTATATCTGTTTGACTGTTTCTGAGATTTGATGCACATACCCTGAGTGGTTTTACATTTGTTATAGCAGGAGTCTAGAGACTCCCTGCATCATAAAATATCAATGAACTCTGTATGAATTGTATTCTATTTTATTTACTACAACATCAATTCAGCTATAAAATGTAATTGTTATAAAATATGCAGTTAGATAATGGAACCCAATCCACATCTTTATCTGAAACATAGTTGTATTTTTCAGTGTTTTCTGGCGTTACTTTTTGGATTTCTTGGGGAGGCTTTTATTTATTTATTTGGGGGGGGGGGGGTTAGTGATGTGCTGTTATTTCATTGATAATGTTGATGTTGCCCAAAAAAAAAGATTGACAATCAGTAACCTTGAACAAGTAGAATTCTCAAGGATCACTCGGTAAGAAGGTTAGGCAAGATGAGCAGTACCTTTTCTCCATCTCCTTAAAACAAATCTGCTGTGTATGGTATCAATAATATTTCACGTGAACAATAAGCTCTGGAGATCTCAACAGTTGGAAAAATGAACAGCAGCAGAAGAAACCATAAAAGGGTTAAGGATTGGAGAAATGGTTGAGCCACTTTAAACACCTCAGTTGCATGGCATCGCAAAGTCTACTTTACAACAGCAAATGGTGTTCGTTCTTTTCACATATATTGTGATTTCAAAACTTGTGTTTTAACTCTACCTTGTCTGGCCAGTTGTATCATAGCATTTGATACCATTTTCAGTATTAAACTAAATGAACATCATGCAGATTGTTTTAAACAAAATAAAAATTATGTCATTAAAAATAATCAGAGGTGCATCAAGGGAATAAGATGAGTCTGTTCAATTTGAGTATCTAAAAATCTTAATTTAGATCAGGAATAATACTCACACATGTCTGCTTCAGCATGGATGGTGCAAACTGATGACTGACATTGTAATCTCAATTTATTAATTCCCTATATTTTGTTCTGTTTTTGGTGCAGATGCATTTTGATGAAGGGCTGTCAGCAAGATCTAAATTAGGAGATTCTACAAAACTTGTCACCAAAGGCATTCGGGGTAAATCTGCTTCAGAGAAGCTAACTGAAGAAGGACTAGTCAAATTTTCTGCTCGTGTTGCCATTCAGGTACATATATGCAATGAATGTGAAAGTTATTCGCTGCTGGCAGGGTTTATATACTTGCTTATGGAAAGGAATGCCAGTTATTTTTTCCTATATAACGTGCATAATGGTCATATATTTGTAGATTGACGTTGTGAGAAGCTTGAATGATGCTGAAGGACCTCAATGGAAACACTCTCTTTTTGGCAATCCAAATGACCTGGAGACATTCAGGTTGTACACCGTCTTCCTTTTTCCTCTCTCTCTCTCTCTCTCTCTCTCTTGGTGGGTAAAAATTGTGTATAAAAAAGTAAAACAAACTGTACAAAATTACAAATGGAATCCCTTTGACAATCCCAAAGGGGGGGGAGAACAACTACACTGAGTAAACTCAGGCAGCAGGGGGGGGGGGGGAATTGTACGGAGGCCATAGCCTTTATACAATGGAAACTCACTACGACAAACCAAAGTAGTAAGAGAAACAAGATAGAAAAGAGAGCCCCGGTAGCTAGGATAGGTGGGACGAGGAGTCATGGATAGTTGAAGTCTAAATACACAGGAACAGGGGCATACCCCCTTGCTCTTTTTCTTATCTTTCTCCCGTCGGTAACTCAGTAAAGTTTGATCTGCCCTTTCATAGTTAGAATGAAAAATAAGAATAAAGGAGACGATCTCCCTTGTGTAGACTGAAACTTAATTTGATTTTTGATTAGTCTTTTGACATAATCATCTTTACGTCCTAAGATTGATGGTTAGGTTTTCTGTAGCTATCCATGATTTCATTTGTTATATCCATGTATTCAAGTCAAATTCTAGATGCGAGCTTTCGACCTTTTTCTTCCTACTTTCTCTATATTCTGACATAGCTACATTAAAGAGTACTTTTCAAATTTCATCAAAGAAGAGCTACATAAAGTTGCTTCTGGCTCAGAGTTGTGGCTTCTGTACTGGCATTCCTCTGCATATGTGTTGTCTTAAATCATTGAGGTCACTGAGAAGTTCGGAACATCTTACCCATTGTGATGGTACCATTTAATATCATAGAACACTAGCATTACAGGCATTCGATCATTTGAGTCCTTTTTGGCGACCAAAATCTATGTCTCTCTCCTTTTCCCCCATTCGCTTTCCGCATCTTTCCTGAATGCCCAATGCTTCATGCTACTGAGGAGTTCTATTTTGAGTGCTGTGCTTGATCATTATTTCTTCTTAATTAGCAAATAACTTTTAAATGCAGGAGAAGATGCGAAATTGCAGAAACTCTTGCTGAGAAAAATTTCGACTTGGCATTCCAAGTAATATATGAATTCAATCTTCCAGGTAACTTCCTGCCATGCCAAGTGTAAGTTTTGCTCTGCGCAATAGGTCCAGTGTATTATACTGCATGAGATTAACACGCTTTTCTGATGATGCTATCTCAGCCGTTGACATATATGCTGGAGTTGCTGCAGCACTTGCTGAAAGGAAGAAAGGGGGTCAATTAACTGAGTTTTTCAGAAACATTAAGGGTACCATAGATGATGAAGATTGGGATCAGGTAATGTGGCTATTCTACTCTTCCTCTTGGATATTCAGGGAACATAGCGAGAATCGTGTCGGTTTACTCAATTGTGAACGTATAATCTCAGAAGTACAAAGCATTGATAATTTAAGTCAGAATTGGTAGTGCATCTGGTATGGGAACATAATTTAAATAATATTAATATACATCACAATAGGTCAGCTAACTTAAAAGATACATAAAGCAATCTTATTGCCAACTACTGGCCTAAAATTGTAGTTGGTCAGAGAAATGTTTAAGATTGCTTTGTACGGAAAGCTGGATGCACCATGTAAGATGTAGGAATGACGGTGCTCAAGTTAATGGTTAACGTAGTGGAAGTAGGTAAAGCCTTTTATTTAGCTGGGGAGTTGGTGGTTTCTCTATCATGTCTAACACCCAAAGATGTGGGGCCAGCTTGCAAAAATGATTCAACAAGTTGTTTGAGAAATGTATATTTCACCCACCACACGTAAACTTGCTCATGTTTGCTCCCACAATAGAAGTGGACTGCTGCATCTATCTTATAGAAGTGGTTATGTTTCATCTACATACCTGGCATACTGCTTTTTTTCATTTTGGGGATATAGATATCTGCAATTGATCTGATGGAATATAGCTTCATGACGTTGTTCATTAAGGCTCTAAATTGGCATCTCCTTCGTTAGTTCCTTTCACAGGACACGATACAACTTGTGATTCACACTGATATCATAATGAAAAATTGATTCTGTTTTACAGGTCTTGGGAGCAGCCATTAATGTCTATGCCAACAAACATAAGGAACGCCCTGATCGTCTCATTGACATGTTGACTAGCAGCCACAGGTGGGGCTCTATTTTATCTCGCTATTTAAGTAAAAATTCTGATGAGCAAACATATGGATCAATTTGCTGATTTATATGTGTAGCTATTGTGTTATAAAAATTAGAAGATTATGTATCTCAAGTGTTGTTGACTTGAATATTAGGATTGCTCTATCAAAAGAAGTCGATGCTTCTAGATATGTATTTTAAGTATGATTACTCTGTCAAATGAGCTTGAGGTTGTGACTGTATCAGCGCCCCCCCCCCCCCCCCCCAACAAGCTGGTGTGTACAAAAGACCTCTTGCCAAAACAGTAATAAGCGTGATGGTGTTATGCAATTCTTTTTTTTTTAATTACAAATATGAAGAGGGCCGGAAATTCTTTTTGGTCTGTCATGAAGCTTGTTGTTGTCACTTTTTATATTTTTCCATCACAAAGTGGAAAATGAATGCCTAATAGTCTAGGTTGGGTTGTGCAGGAAAGTACTCGCCTGTGTTGTCTGCGGCCGTCTAAAAAGTGCTTTCCAAATAGCATCTAGGAGCGGCAGTGTTGCTGACGTTCAATATGTTGCCCATCAGGTTATCTTCAATCTCCTTGAGTTATATTTATCTTAAGTGATTCAGCTTCTTCACAGTAATTGGGTAATCACTGCAGTTCCTATGTGAGTATATGCTCAATGCATTGCTGACGAACTCGGTGCTATGATGCTACCAGCTGCTTATCTTTCTTTTGAGAATTATATTTTTGCTTATTTTTCTTGTAGGTTATTTACTCATTTTGCTTATTTTCTGTCTTGCTTGATCTTTTTAAGAGAGTGTTGAAGTCTCTCTCTTGAACTATATTAGTTATTTTGATGCACTCTTTACATGTGCATAATTATCAAAAAGTATTTATTATTATTTTTCAATGGTTGCATGTTGATTGTAATAAACAAGAAAGGAAAAAGTGATTAGCTATTAATAATAATAATAAATTTAAATTAATATACGAAACCACCTTGAGAGTGAAATGCGAGTAGTCCCACATTTGTCACCTTGTGAAAGGTCACCACTTGACGGAATATGCAAGACCAAAGTAATTACAGATGTCCCTTATTCAGTTTTATAGGAGTATGCAAAGGGATATGAGGAGTCATGAGTCTTTCTTTTTTGCTTAGTGCAGCAATTCATGTGTGGCTCAAGATTATTTACTTAAGAATAGAGATATCCAGGACTCTATATACAATAGAAAGAAATAGGAACAAAAAAATAACAGTTACGATATTAGAGTTGTAATTAAAAAGGAAAGAGTTCCTAAAAAATCATTATCCTGTCTTTATTTAATCAGACGCCGTAAACATATATCTTATTCAAATTATGATTTGAATAATGTTGACTGACCAATAGAATAGAGAGTGAGGTATCAAATGCTTATACTCTGTGCAATGACAAGTTTACCACTAATCTGGAGAGAGTAGGCATGTTGGGTTTTTGCTTGATCTACTCAGTTAGCTAGATGAAATAAGTTTATTAAGGTTTCGAATATTAATTTGTGAAGCCGTGACCTTATTTTTTGCAATTTATATGGATGGAGTTGGTCCTAAATAATGCACAATCTATAGTTGAATATGGACCTCTTTCTGCAGGCATTACACGCCAATGCGCTTCCAGTTCTTGACATGTGCAAACAGTGGTTGGCTCAATACATGTAGCTTGACAAGCAAATAGTTGGTTTTGAGATGTTTATAGCCCAGACACATCTTCAATACGCTGATGCGGGATTTTGGTTTTGGTTCTTAACTGGGGTGCAGCTGGTTTCAGACCCACCCGGGATAGAAATGAACTTGTGGGCTATCAGCCATTTGTGATTCTTCTACATGCATTGCTAGAAGTCGATCATTGGGAAGAATTGGAAATGCAGGCCTGGATAGCTTCACAGACTGAGAGAAATTGAAACTGTTATTCCATCAAAAACAGGGTACCATACTTGGGGTTTTTGTTCCAGAGGCTGTGGTGAATATATGTGATTCAGAGAAAATCTAGGTTAAAGATCGAGTCAGCATACTAGTTGGTCGTTTTGTTTGTATTAAAGTTGGAACAAACTTGTCGATACGAGGTGTTTATACAGTGTAGAGAACCCCAATGAACGTGGGAGGAACGAGGCTTTTTTCTTCGTTCCTTCCATTGGGAGAGAACGGAGGGGATGTCCAGTTTATAAGGTTGCCCTGCCCCTCTCAAGTAAGTCGACATTTTAAGTTTTGTATCACACTCTTTTACACCTTATCTTGTATGAGTATTGGTGATTTTATGATCCTCACTCACACCTACATTCTTTTGTTTTTTGTTTTCCAGAATTTTACTTTATGGAAATTATCACGAGTTTCTCTTGTTATTTTGCTGTAATTGATATTTTCAGTGAATATAATGTTTGAACATGGGTTAAATTTGCTGTTTCCAGTAGAAATTATTGTTTTCCACTTTTCCATGATCTATATCTATTTCTTTGTATAAAAATCCCCAACATCAATGTGAGTCAACAAAGAGGTAGAGGTGAACTACTAGTGATTCTTATCTTATAATAAATAATTAATTCGGCTACATTATTATCCTCACATAACCCTGCTGACTTATATTTTCATTTATTATCTCCAGGGTCAACGATATTGCATTACTCCACGCTCATTTATTACAATATATATATACTTGCCCAATTGAGTAAAATAATACAAAGTCGGTGAATGATGTTAGAAAAAGAAAGTCAGCTTCTCCTCCCTTGCCCAAAATAAGCATTTTACAATATGTAAATATTGCATTATGATGAATTTAGTTCAGCATAATTTCACGGGTGTTCATTTTTGGCGTTAGGTATTTAATTATAGTATGTCAAAAAAGAAAAGAAAAAAAAATGATTTTGTTTTTAGGGAGGTAGTAGAGTGGGAGGTGAATATTAATGAGCTTCGGTTATTTGTTTTCTTATGAATCAATTGATCATCATATGCATTTAGCATTCCCAGACGCGGCTATTCAAGCTATTTATATATGTGTGTATTATATTACTATTTCACCCCTCAATACTTTAATGCATGCATAGCATTAGCATGTAGTGTAATTGGATTGAGTATTGTCAATTTCAAGTTTGATACTTTGTATTTGGGCCAACTCCAATCTACATAAATAAAACACTATTAAAGCTCATAAGAGTATTCGACCCTAAATTCTCTCTCTCTCTCTCTCTCTCTCTCTCTCTCTCTCTCTCTCTCTCTCTCTCTCTCTCTCGATGTGTGCTCAAATTTTCTTCAAAATAATATATTTAAAAAGAAGATTTATTTTAGTCCAAATGTTATATTAGTACTTCAGAATATAATTAAATACAAAATCAATACCATTTGTAAAGTATTAGTTTTTTGTTTTGTTTTAGATTTAAAAAATAGTAGGTAAATCATTTATCCGCAAAAATCTGGATCAAAGTTTGGTGATAGTTAAAAGGGGTTTACTAAGTTGGGATGCCACAAAATTTGTGTTATTACAATATCATGAATCGTCACCAAAATGCGAAAACTTGGACTTCCTTGTGTGCTTATCGCAATTCACTCGAATAAAATAATTAATTTTTAGCCACTTTCGGATTAGGATGAAAAAGGAGGTTCTTTTATTATTATTCATAATAATAATAATGGTTATTTATGCAATATTTCCATTAAATGAATGGATTGGATTAATATTTTGTTTCTTAATTATACAGACAATAAATGCAATTTAATTTATGACTAGCTTCCATGGGTCTAAATTAAATCGTGAAATGAATCAATGCCAGACAAGCATGCATCTGTAAAATATGATAAGTCAAAATCTTGTATGCGTATCATATAATCAACTAGAATATTATTAATTAACTGACATTTAGCATATACTATATAAATTTAGCTCTCATGAGTCCCACTACTTCAGAAAACCTGCGCTCAAACTCAAACTCAAATATATATATATATATGTCTTAACTATTGAGAAGAAAAAAAGAAAAGAAGATGTCAGCTTCGGAGGGGAGGTCGCCATTGACGTCGGATATGAGATCGCCGATGCCGCTGCTCTTCCGGCGGCATTCGAGCGGCGAGATCAGAAATCTTGCCTCGATTTCGAGCAGTTTGTTGCCTGCTTTCGGTACCATGGTAGGAGAAGGAACTCCCACTTTGAAAAGATTTGTTATTGCACCCTATGATAGAAGATACAGGTAACATTCAACATTCAACACACACTACCTACACATACAATCATACAAACAATAAAACATGTGCAGTGTGTGTAGTCATATATTTTCCTATATATATATATATATATATATATATATATATATATTGCTTACAAAAACTATGACAAATTCCTTACAATTAATTCTACCAATTCATGTATATAATATATATACATTGATACAAGACAATCGCACACACGCACTACTTACTGTATGTGTGTGTGAAGTTTTCCGTTTTTTAACAGATTAAACTCTTGCAGGTTCGTTAAGGTCTAGGGGAATTAAATTGTTTAATTTGCTCTATGCAGTTTTGACTTTTCGCATAGATTACTTTGAATCACTTAACCCATTATTGCTTATTTACCATAACTTTTATTGCCTGCTAATTGTTTCAAGTGCTAATTAATATTAAAATATAATAAGATGAGCAATTAAATATATTTTAATAAGATGAGCAATTAAATTATACTCCATTTGTTTCTGTTTATACGTCATTTTAAATGAATGCACACAAATTAATGAATTCATTAACATACCTAATATACCCTTATGTGAATACATTAAATAAGTTATATATATATATATATATTAATGCATTAAATAAATGAAGGCAAATGTGAGAAAATTCTTGAATTTATAGAATGACATTTTTAGAAAACAAAATTAAAATGCTAAAAAATGATACTTATTCAGAAATAGAGAGAGTAATAAATAATTATATTTTAATAAGATGAACAATAAATAAATATAAGGCGTAATATTCACAGTAAGTAGTGCTCATGAATCATTATAGATATATATATGAATAAAGATGAAAAGTGTTTAGTTACTTAAATTTCTGAAACGTATACATATAGAGTTATTAATTAAGGACGCATGGTATGACTGGTTTACAAAAGGCATCTCCATTTGAATTAAAAAAGTAGAAATAAATTTAAGAAATCGTAAATGGTTATTTGAGTTGTTATGAATGTGGATGGTGCAGATGGTGGCAAACCTTTCTGGTAGTGCTGGTGGTTTACTCAGCATGGTCGTCTCCATTTGAGCTAGCTTTCAGGAAAATGTCAGCCAGTGCACTCCTCCCCATTGATTTGGTAGTCGATTTCTTCTTTGGAATCGATATCATTCTCACCTTCTTCGTCGCTTACTTGGACAAATCCACCTATTTGCTCATTGATGATTATAACAAAATAGCTACAAGGTACATTTCCCATATGTGGTTTCCCATGGATGTTGCCTCCACTCTGCCTTTCCAAACTCTCTACAGGCTTTTCACCGGCAAATTCCACAATGGCGATGTCTTTGGCTTCCTCAACTTGCTCAGGCTATGGCGACTTAGAAGAGTTAGTGAACTCTTCTCTAGGTTAGAGAAAGACACCCGCTTCAGCTACTTCTGGACACGATACATTAAACTCATATGTGTATGTATCTCCACCTTCAACTGTGTTTGCACTCGGATCAATATTAATCCAGGTTCTTGCATGCTTCCTCACAGGTCACACTGTTTGCTGTGCACACTGCCGGCTGCTTTTATTTCTGGTTGGCCACACATTACCGTGTCTCAGATGACACCTGGATTGGATCTCAAGTTCCTCATTTCGAGGAGAGGAGTGTCTGGCTGGGATATACTTACTCCATGTATTGGTCGATTGTCACCCTCACAACGACAGGGTATGGCGACCTGCACGCAGAGAACACAGGGGAGAAGGTTTTCTCCATCTTCTACATGCTTTTCAACATTGGCCTTACCGCCTACTTGATTGGCAACATGACCAATCTCATTGTCCACAGCTCTATTCGAACATTTGCCATGGTATGTGGTCCCTGCACACAAGCATTTTTAAGTCACTACTCTCAAACTTATTATTTCAGAAAACTTGGGACAATACTAATTATTGCGACGTTGCAGAGGGATGGCATCCACGAGATACTACGTTATGCAAGCAAGAACAGACTACCAGAAGGCTTGAAAGAGCAAATGCTGGCACACATCACACTAAAATTCAAGACAGCTGAACTTCAGCAAGAAGAAGTACTTCAAGACCTACCTAAGGCAATAAGAACCGGGATCGCCCAACATCTTTTCCACGCAACTGTTGAGAACACCTACCTCTTCAATGGAGTGTCAGAAGATTTCATTGTTCAGATGGTAATTTTAAATCTCTTCTTGTTACCAATGTCTGCCATGCTTTGTTCTTTCTGGTGGTTTCCAATCAATCTGATGATATTTACACAAAACACAGTAATCATTCATGGAAATCATAAACCACTAAGTCTAAGAACAATAAATTCATACTGCATTAATATTACCTTGAGGCCAGATGAACATTCTTAGTGTTTGGTCCCTTTCACAGGTTCCTGAGATGAGAGCAGAATACTATCCACCCAAAGTAGACATAGTCATACAGAACGAGATATCAACAGATTTCTACATTATAGTGTCCGGAGCAGTGGTACGACAGATAGCATGATTCAACTATGATTTTGCATATTTCTACAAGGAAATGTCTTCTAATTTCTTCAACTGCAGGACATGATAACAAACAAGAACGGGATGGAACAGGTATGCGGTTGTTCTTTTAATGATACAATCATTTGCACTTTGATAATAGCGAGGTATAGTATTTCACATTGCACTTCCACAAGAGGTATAGGCATTACATCTTCATACACAAGAGAATACTGATCAGTCACGGTTTTAAGATAAAAGATTGCCAAAGAAGAAAAAAAGTTTATGAATGTCACAGAACATGTAGAGGAATCTATAAGCAAAAGTTAAAAAAAAAAAACAAAAAAACAAAAAAAAAACTTGTAACTGGTGACCTTCAGAAGTAATACAGACAGAGTGTATCAGCTAAACTGCATTCTTCAATGTAATCATTGAGAAGGTATATACAAGAAATGCAAGAGTTCATAAACAAAATCATCCTCTTCAGGCTTTCTTCAGCATGTCAGAACACCTCGGCCAGAGATCCTGAAACAGAATTGCAGATGAAGCTATTAACAGCAATAATAGATTAACTGAATTTCACTTATAATGGAAGCAGGAAATAATATAGATGGAATATGTTCCTCATTATTTAATGAAGATTCTGCTCATGAACATCCACATATCATGCCAAAAGTACAGATGAAGACACAATGCCAAATATGTAGAATAATTTCAAAAGGAACACAATTGTTTTTCTAACACGAACAAAGCTCAACCAAAAAAAATTGCCAGTTTTTAATAGTAAAATTCCTTAATTTTCAAGGTTATACAGTATTTCTAATTCAACTGGAAATGGACCATCAACCAAAATATCTATCAATTTTCCAGTTTCTGTCAAGTAAAGGGTCTCCAGAAATGTTTGGAGAAATTGGGGTGATGTTCAATATTCCCCAGCCTTTCACAGTGAGAACAAAGAGGCTTTCTCAGGTCATCAGAATTAGTCACAATCATTTCAAGCAGTTGTTGCAGCCAGATAGCAACGATGGAAAGATAATTGTCTCGAAGTTTATTCAGGTCAGAATCCTGAAACATTCTAATTTCTCGCAAAATGAACATTACAAGCAGCCTGTTATGATTCTCTTATACAGCTAGTAAATGACAACTTGTGCTATTGTTTAGCTCATCTTTTGTTTATTCAAATGTCTCACTCCTCAGCTGCATCTCGATTCACTAATTTATGAAGCATGATCCTACTAATATGCTTCTGAACTCAGCATTTGAAGGACCTAAAGAAGGTGGAGCTAGAGGAGATGCCATTTATAACAGAGCTGCTGGGTGAAACAAATGTTGAGGTAACCTCCCTTCTTTGCACTAACCGAAGAGAAGAACAATCTACTTGGCACAATGAGAAGAAAAATATAAGGATGGTTAATTCATCATTTTTCAGGCAATGGTACCAACTGAGGAACCTCAAAATAGCGAGGGGCCAATCCAAGAATCGAACAGTAAGCCACCATCTCACCAAGGGATATTCTGTACTTTTTAGTCTTAGTGTTAATAATAGGTAACTACTTGCCACCAGTGATGAAAATATTCTACACCGTACATTTTTTAGAGCAATGAGTATATTACTGTTAATGTTAGTTAGACAAATGAGCTACGGTAAGTTACAGACATCAAGATTGGCCTTCTAGAATGCCGCTTCATAAAAACATTGGAGATCTTTTGTTTATATCTTCCTTTTATTTAACAACCCACTAGGCTTTTCTGAGGAATAACACCATGGATAGCATCATTTGACAAAGCATTCACCATTAGCCAGCTCAACTAGGGCGAACTCTAATGCTTTTCATTGAAGCTGAAGCCCAACCTGTGCTTGATTCTTTCTTTGCACATGTTTGTGTGTTAATTCAGGGAACTTGAAAACTTAAATGATCTATATCACAACTTATTTATGTTTCAGGAAGCCACAGGGTTCACACACCAAACATACTACCAACAAGGGTGGTCCTCCATGGACATCATCCAGATATTAAACCAAAAGAAGCAGATGGGGGAAGACTTGCTCATCTTCCTAATTCAATAGAAGACCTTCTACAATTAGCAGGTAAGCTAGTATAACTTCATGAACTTCAAAGTGTTTTATTGCTCTCTATAGGGAACATCATATTTTCATTCAGTTCACATAAATAATCAGATCTCTGCTATTCTTTACTAATTGAATCGACAAGAACAAGAACCCATCTGTGTAATTGGTTAGACCATAAGAGTAAAACTTATGTGTTTCATGAACACAGAAAAAAAGCTCGGGAGAAGTGGTACCACAATTCTTATGGCTGATGGCTCTCAAGTGGAAGACATAAGAGCTTTAAGGGACAATGACCACTTATACATCTTTTGAAGAATACACAGAAAGTGCAGTCCAAATACTTTGATGATTAGAAAGTAAGAATGCACAAGACATTGTATCATAATGCAATTGTCAATGCTATGTATTATTTTTTGTATTATATACATAGAACAAATACATATAAGAATGTAAATTTGACCTTCAAGTCAATGTGAGTAAATGTGTAAACCTTAGACATTCAGCTGGTATCACGACTATTGAGCATGTCAAATACTGCAAAAGTAGTTTTCTGAAGGTTCTCTTTCTTTTCTTCTAATTGAATCTTTCTCTGAAGCACAGACTCTTTGGACTTCTCTATCTCTTCCGTTATGCTGCCAGAGTTATGATCAATCTCACTGTGAAATCACATGTTGAAATAGGTGAACTTATACAACAGAAGCTATCATAAGGTCATACTTGTTTTAGAACAGTACATGAATATAAAATATCAAACTGTTTCACAAATGAAAACAAAGCGAAGAGAGTACAAAATTGAAATTGCAGACCAACTAACATGAAAACTAAAGTCACAGCCTCCAAAAATATCATGTGGCAATGGCATTAATGAGTTTAAACATACTTCACAATGTCCAGGCTCACCTTATCATCTTAAGCATGGTATCCATGGAAACTTGCAAGTTCTGAGAGATATCTGCTCATTTCACAAATAGAATAACAAATCGGCATCATAAGTGATTATTCATGAAACTGGTATAGTTTTAAATATGTCATGTCAATGGCCATATGGAAACAAGAAGCAGTAATTTAAAGAGATTGTAAAAAAAAGGATTACAAATTCAGGATGTTTAGTAATGCTCTGGAAGTGTCTTTTTGGCTTAACAGTAAGATTAGCCTTATGCAGCAGAATTTGGTAGGCATATAAGGATTTATGTGGTAGTGTATACAAATACATGATTAAACCTTTTCTCTATATCAAAGGACTGGTGCATAATAATTCAATAGAAGCTAAAGTATGGCCTATGCAGAACTCCTATAACGTGACTAGGATCCTAATTTGCAACCAAACTTCAAATTTAAAAAAAAAAAAGTTTTAGAAAGTTATATTTTGATTTTACTTTTTCTTAATCAGTGAGGATTAGTCTGCAGAGTAATGCTGAGAAAAATATGAAATCGGCTGTAGATTTCAGAAACAGTGGGTCAAGCTAACATCGTTACTCATAATTTTATATTTTTTCTGCTTTCTTGTTGTCATGCATTTCATATTTTCATTAACTATGTATGGACTTCATAATTGTGATATTACTCACTAATATATATATAATTAGTCTACTAGTGGCTCATTTCAGCTAGTATGAAGCATCTTCCACAAAGAACAGAACAAAGAAGAGAGACATCAGCACTAATCAACTTCAAATAATGTAAGATACAAAAAACTACTGAACTAAAATGAAAAGAATAATTAGCGGGAAAAAAAAAATCAGAAAGTTATTTAATTATCAAGCATCAAAACCACATTCACTAAGATTACACAAAAGCAGCTGAATATAAGTACTGACTAGAACTAGTTCAGAACATAAATTGATTATCGATCAGTAAGAATGCATAAAATTACTTAAGAAAGAAACTCAAATCAATTGTGAGAACACGTATACAAAACAAACTGCATCATTATTTTGCGATTTAATTGGAATCGGAACTAAAGCTACATAAAGTAAGGTCATCGTCATCGCATAATCCATTATTGCGTACAACCACGCTGGGTGCGTGTGTGTGTGTGAGAGAGAGAGAGAGAGAGAGAGAAGCATTACCGTAAACGAGAGAAGAGAGTTGAGACTCGGCGGCGGGTGGTAGAACAGCGAGCTCCGTGCCGGTTGGAGGCGGTGACGACGCCATTGTTTGCCGTTTCAGAGACTAGATATCAAAAAATGAAATTTGGGCGCGGTAGCTTTTTCCCGGAGTTATATAAACATTTATATACCGTTGTTTTGGGGGCTATTTATAATTTTGGATAAACTTTGGGGATAATACGAATTTCGGACAAAATCGACCTGCATTTCCTTTTCTGTTTTTTTGTTTTTGTTTTTGTTTTTCAGACACAAATATTTAATATTTTTTCTAAATCGAACCCTTGTTTGAATTATTAAAGGAAAAAAAAAACACAAACACTTGTTCTCTCGTTCTCTCTGCTTCCCTATATTTTATTTTATTTGTTGTTTTTATTTTTGAAGAGAACAATCACTTGCCTTTTCTTTTTCTTTTTGTTTTTGTTTTAGTCTTGAACCCAAAATATCTCATTTTCACACGTGATTTAGATGTCCCCAGACTCCAAAAAAGGTGAAGAGTTGCTTCAATTAATACACATCATAATTGATACATTTCACTACCCTGTTAGATAAGACATTAGAACTTCAAAATATCCCCTATTTTATTTCTTGTACTTGTATATCAAATCCAGTTGTAACTTGACTCCTGCTACAAAATTCTTAAAATATTGAGATGCATTTTGAGTCAAACTTTAAATTTTATAGTAATAAATTGAACTATAAGTAGTACAAGTTCGCATAATAAATTAAGAAACTCTGAATAATTTACTTTAACACTTCCCTAAATATTATTATAATTTACTTTAACGTCAAAATTCACGCAACCGCACGTGTGAAAGAAAAATAAATAATTTCAATCCTTTAATGCCATTTATGGGCGTGTGTAAAAACTATAGGTAAATTACCAGAAAATATCCTGACCTTTGTCCATTTCTGCAAAAATATTACTATGTTCTTCAGAATATTCAAAATATTGTCTTTCAATTTTATTTTATTTTTACAAAGTCATCATCCCATGGAAAAAATGGTATCAAAATGATGAGTTGACACGTCGGATTTATGCATGAAAAATTCATAAATGAATATAGTACCTTATTATTAAATTGAACTTAATTGTACCGAATATTTTGACCGAACACAATTTGTAAAATACTTCAAAAAATCGTTATTTTTTTAATATTTGAATGTCGTGCTATTTTTTTTTTTAAAATGACAGAGATCGGGCTATTTTTTCTCTATTTATCCAAAACTTTATCTATATTATGGTGAATGCTGACGGAGACGAAAAAAAAAAAATCTTTATTAATCTGGAGTTTTGTTTAAAATTAATAGCCCTATTTATGTAGAAATGGCTATGATGGCGAATAATTGATTAGAGTAGTCATTTAAATGATGGCAGAATTTTTCGTTACTTGTGATAAGATATTATTTTTGGAGTAAAATAGTGGGGAAAATAAAAAATGAATTTAAATTTGCCTTAGTAAATTAGTATTATGTCAGTGTACTGGTTGTCTGTCACATGGAATGGAGAACAATTCAGATGTTTGAATATTTCTATATGCTAAAATCCAATTGCCTTTTTTGGATTTTTATCTGAACAGTAGTATTATGATCTTCTATATACAATTTATATATTTTTTTTATTACTCTTTTGCTGAATTTAAATTTCCATGTAAAATAAAATACATATCAGAATATATATGAAGCAGTATTATATAATAATATTTATACAACAACCAGTTTAGCTTCTTCCGCTTTGTGTCTGGTTCGTAACTTCATATTACTTTTTTCACAATTTGTTGTCTTTCTTGTTTGGATATGTTTGCATTTTGTTTATTCATTTTCTTTTTCAGGCTGCATTTTTAATATATAAATTCCGATGAAAGATTTGAGGTACGAAATTATATATAATTTTGTTGCTGAGTTTTAATTGTCATGTAATACAAAATACATGTAAAATTTTATAGAGTTGCTTTTATATGTTTGAGACTATATATACATAAAAGGTACATAATTGACTCACAAAAAAAAATGTCAAAAACATTATCTACCATAACACTAAAAAATATTATTCAATTCCAAAAGTATTACTTGTATCCTTAAAAGTTATCGGATCTAGTTATCTTATATGAGTTTATTTAGTTCAAATTGTGATTTTTTTCCATTCCAATTAATGTTTAACGTTTAGAAGTTTATGGGTTTTTTTTAGTATTTTTAGATTTTTTTTAGAATTTTTAGGGATTTATTTTATATTTTTAAGGTTTATATTGGTTTATTAATCTTAATTATTAGATATATTTAAGTTGCAAAAATTAATTATCGAGCGCAATGCACAGTCCCAGACATTAGTGTCGGGGCGAGTGCATTGCGTGATTTGCAAGATTTTAAAAAATTAAATCATTCACTTTAATTTTAGGGTTAACTAATTTTATTTAAGGATATACATTTTTGGGTAAAAATAAAAATAAAAAATAATAAAAATAATAATAAGTATATGCGGGTGTGTACCCCACGCGTCGTGAGGTACACGTGCCCAACGTTGGAAGCTTACAGTACTTGTCTATCTTGATCGTGCTATACATCAACCAATATATGATCATTGCACTATTGTTAAACATCTCTTGAGATACTTGCGGGTATGTTCCTCCACCCATGTTCGAGACATCTATTATAAAGTAAGGGGGATCTACAACTCATTTTGGCTATTTCCAATATTTATCGATTGGTCGATAAAATAATTTTAATTTTGGACTGTCACAATATGTTAGTTGAAGTGCCACGATATATTTTTTCAGCAGATCGAAACTTTCATTTCTGAAAAAAAAAGGCTGGAAAAATCCAAAAATTGATGGACTAGGGACACATGTCGCTTAGAGAGATGGGTGATGCACAATATGTGTTCTACGTTAGAATTTACCGTTGTGTGATGGTGCTATAATAATCGTTTGAATATGATGTGTACGTCTAGTCATATAATTGTATCACAAGATCGTGTTATAATTTTAATTGTGTTATCTGAGAGACTGTGATTATATCGACATTAGTTGTGTAATAATTATTGTGTTTATCAATATAGTAGGACGGAACCAATTAATAAAGATATTTTTGTTAAAAATATTAAAATATATCTTTCGAATAAAATAAAGGGTGTTTCTAAATACAACACTAATTTTTCATTATGCACCATTATTAAATTTAATTAAAAAATAAATAATTTAAATATCATCACCAATTAAAAAAATATCCGTAACTCAAAGAAGTTTGTCAAATTCCAATATGAAACCTTTTTCGCTGATGTCGATCAACACCATCTCTTCCGCTTCAATCAAAACAAAAACGAAAATTGAAAATATCATCTTTATATTTCTTCTCCATATCTCCTCTTTGACTACTCTTAACCCCGCTTGAAAAATCATGTCCGCAAATATTTTTTTTAAATGTACTACGTTTGAATGAAAAAACATATTCGAAGCTTTCACGGATGGTAAATTCGAAAAGATATTTTCAAATCCCACCGCATTCTTCGAAATATATTTTCGAACCGGTCTTTGAATTTTAATGTTTATTTTTGTGCCTGCACTTAAGGTGAGAAAATGATGGTGTTTTTGAAGATGGAGATGCATCTGTGGTGGGCATTTGGAGAGAATCGATGATTTGTCCCTCAACTATGAAGAAGTCATCAATATGGTGTATAAAGTAAAAATACTGATTTATTTTTTACAGTAGTGATGGATGTAGTAGTAAATATAGTGTATATTGAAAAAATACTAGTGTAAAACTACAAATAGCAACACCCTAAATATAAGGTGACTTAAAAATACACTAATTATTACTATCAAAGTTGGTGGGAATTGAATAATAGTAACTTAAAAACGAGGGTTTGAACTTTAGGAGTGGGCCTATAATATTGGGCTATTTTTAAATAACTATTTACAGACCAAATAAATATTATTCAACACATTTATTCGACTTTTTTTTTTTTGGAACTTCAACTTCCAGTCTTCACCGTATTAAATCCACATTATTACACTACTTAGGTATGCAATTTTTTGCGATTTCATTAATGATTTCCACGTGTTTTGAAATTCAAGTATTATTCGCTTGTTGTGAAACTAATAATACCAAAAGTTAGATATTAAAATTATTTCGATTTCCATTGATGGTCACCACCCATTTATTTTTAAGTGGTTTCAGCGACGCTTATTCCATTCATTCAAATGTTATTTTAAAGTAAAACTTGTATCGATTATTTCATCAAAAGATATAACGTTGATAATAATAATAATAATAATAATAATAATATACCTTCTTCACAAAGGAGAACCATTCCTTTTATTTTAATAACCGCAAATTTATCTTCATAGTAAAAAAAACAATGTCATCAATTGAACATTAAAAATAAAATAGTTATATATTCACCATCTAAATAAAAATATATTGAGCTGCGCACATAGACGGACCCAGGAGTTGGTGATGGCTCCCCGCTCTCCCTCTCAATTTTTATTAACATAACTAGTTATATATAGATAGAGTTTCGCTCACCTACCCACTGTAGGCAAAAGTTAACGAGCCCACGGTTGATGTGGCAATGCCACATGAGCAAAGAAATTAATTTCTTAAGCCACTATATTTGGTAGTGATTTAATTCCCCCATTTTTTTTAAATCTTACTTCATAAATTATCTCATAAACCTTCATTTTCTTAAACAAAATTTACTTTAGTAATTGTTATTAAATTATTATTAAGTAAATTGCGTCTACATCAACTTCCATTTTTTTAATTTTATTTGAAAACTAAACATAATTGAAACAATTACGTTAAAGTTAAAATAAAAATTAAGTTAAATTAAACATAATTCTTTTTTATTCTTTTAGTTTTATTTGGATAAAAAATTATTTAAAATTCTCGATCTTATTATCTACGATTCTTTACAAATTTTACAAATAATTATATATATATATATATATATAAACATTTTGTGTCTGTGTGTGTCTATATATATATATACATTTTTTGCGAGATTTACATCTATTTATTCGAAATATATTATGCCAACTAAAACTAAATCATTTGTATATATTATTAATTAAATTTTATGGAATGATAGATGATAAGATAAATTTGAAAGATAATGGAGCTTAGATTATATTGTTTGGGACGTATTTCACCAATTGTTTAATTACAATTTCAAAGTAAAATTTATTTAATTTCTTTAAAACTAATTTACTCAAACAATGAATATTAAAAATAATTTAAATGAGTAAGATTTAGGAATGGAAAAATTAAATCACTATCAAATATAGTGGCCCAAGAAATTGATTCTTTGTTGATGTGGTATTGCCACATCAATCGTGGACACCTTAGCTCGTGCCCACAGTGGGTAGGTGAGCGGAACTCTATATAGATATATAATAAATTATTTAATAAGTTTAATTTTGCCACCCTCAAACTCAGTTAGTGAGATAGTGAATGTTGGATCAAAGCTTAGATTGAAAATAAATAGATTAAGCCTCCCATTTATCACTATATGAGAATTAATTAAATAAATAAAATAGTTTCTTTCATCTTAATTATGGTTGATGATTTTCAGCAAACTCACGACTGATGTACATTGAAAAATAAATTACTAAATTTTTTTATGTTAACCAATTATTGATGAATTTGATGGTATGAAGAACGGAAGAAGTGGTGTGAACACCTTAAAATGTTTAAACATACTACGGTTAGTGAACATTATTTACATACTAATTTTATTATTTAATATGTTTGATTTTATTGATTATTTTATGATAAGCACGTGATATGAGATAATAATATGTTCTCTTCTATTTTACAAGTTGATTATACTAGAACAACATTCTATTATATATCGATTGGAGACTTTGATAATTGATTAGTCTTCTTATAAGCAATTTATCTTCATATGCTTATATTGTTTGTTGAATACTTTTGCATATATTGTGGGACAAATTATTATTGATGCATTGATAATTAATAGAAATATTAATATATATATATATATTATATGTGTGTGTATCTATATTAAATTTTTATAATTTGATATTTTAAAAAGTTTGCATTTTAGCTTTGTCCTGCCGCGTGCGCGCGCGCACACACATTGATGAATGATGCTTATGGAACTTAATTTTTTATTATGTAATTTTTGCGTAACCCGTATGTCGGATGAGATCCTCTATTTCACATTTGGTGTTCCAACTTGTATTCCACGATTAAATTTACAAGTGTAATAATAGATATTACAAAAATAAGAATCAGTTATAACATAATCAACCTAGTCACATTTATCAACAAAAAATTGAAATTTAAAAAATTATAAATCATATTTTTAAAATAACCAGTCATAATAATTGTTTTTTTGAAAATTAAATATTAAAAATTATTATAAATCATAATTGAGATGTGGAGAACCATAAAAAAATAATAATCATAAGATTAAACTAAAACATAATAAATTAAAATTGATGAAAAATGAAAGAAAAACTTATAAATTTGATCATGAAACACGAATTGAAATACTAAATTGGAATAGAGGATCTCATCCGCATGAATATATACACGGATCTTGTTTACATATAGTTTACCAAATTAAATCAAATTATCAATATTAACTATTAAAAAACTATACGCGCGAACTCATTTTTTTCCTATTTGCAAGATATGGAATTTAACTTTTACTCAATTAGTTAATAATTAAATAAAATATGAAAATTATTTTAAAAAATCCGGAATAAGTTAGCTCAAAACAATTCGCTGCATGCTCAATTCCAGTATATTAAAATAAATGTTAAAACTCGATAAATAATTTCTGATTTTGGATTATTATGTACTAATTAAATATGTTTTTTTTGGCACATTTTTCCTTAATAAATAATTTATTTATTTATTTCTTTTTAAAAAAAAGGAAAACTTGAAACTGTGGGTAACTAAAAATATAAAGAGCGAAAACGACTTTAAGACGAGAGAGAGAGAGAGAGAGAGAGAGAGAGAGAGAGAAGTGTACTGTAGTACCTAAAAGAGAAGAATAGTACATCTACGCAATGATGACGGCCTCCCAACTTTGGTTGGGTTAAGCTAACGGTAACCCCAAAGATGACGTGGCACGTAAGGAGCAGAGAAAATGACGGTATAGTCATGGAGTAGTTAACGGCGGCAGATATCGCCATCAGTTGTCGGTGCGTGGGGAAACCTTTTGATTTCAAGGTTGACCCGAGTCAAGATAGGCGACTAATCACAGGATCAACCATCCTTCAAATATTTTTTTGTTTAATTTCAGATTAATACTCTTAACTCAACCTTTTATTTATATAATAAATGTGTCATTTCATGAATGCATAAAAAATTATGCATATTATTTTTGTTACGTGAGTACTTCTTCCAACAACTTTTTGAAATATGAGATAAGATTAATCAATTAATTAATTCTATTTAAATTAGGAAAAGAGGGGAGCTAGTGAACAAGTATCGAATTGAAGCAATTTTACTAAGAAAAATAGGGTTTTATTTCTATAACTGTTGTATCAATCAAATTAGTTTACAGAAACGAGTTCGTATCTATTTTATACAAATTGAAGCTTGCTAACTACGCTAGATAGATCTACGGCTCAAGATTACAATCCATTTGCACTTAGATCCTACGGCTGACATCTAAGCATGCTGTGGTCCAAGCTTGAGTTGCGTTGACTACTTCCACGTGGCAATGCCTTTATTTTGTTCCTAATAGCCAGCTGAAGTCGAGCTATGCTTTGCCGCTACTCTACATGGTCCTTGCATGGCTGTGCATGTCATCAGACACCTTTGTGATTGCTAAACTCAAAATCCCCCCGCAGACTCAAGACGATGAACATCATCGAGGTAGAGTTTGGAGAGCAATGCCTTGAACTGTGGACCTGCAAGAGCCTTGGTAAATAAATCTGCCAGCTGCAATCGCGTAGGCACATATATAGGAACAAGAAAACCAGCTCTAAAATGAATACGGGCAAAATGACAATCAAGATCTAAATGCTTTGTCCGCTCATGATAAACTTGATTTTGAGTAATCTGTATTGCTGCTTTGTTATCACAGAAGACCTGAATAGGAGTAGAAATATCAACACCTAAATCTTTGAGAATATAAAGTATCTGAAGTAATTCTCTGACTGTATAGCTAAGACTCTTGTATTCTGCCTCAGCCGTTGACAATGACACTGTAGTTTGCTTCTTACACTTCCAAGATATAAGACACTTTCCCAATGATATGCAATAACCTGAAAGAGATCTCCTAGTGTCTGCACAAGTTCCCCTGTCTACATCACAGTACCCATCAACATGAAACTTGGCAGATGAAGTGTAAAACAATCTTAAAGAATGAGATCCTTTGAGATATCTTAATACTGTATTGTTGCATCCAACTGACTTTTGGTAGGTGACGCGCGGTTGTCTCGCGGTTAAAATAATTCTCAAGAGAGTTATCCTTATGCCCACAGCAAGACGTAGCTAGCTAATGTGAGTAAAGGTCGATCCCATGAGGAGCTGCGAATTCTATCTTCCAGTATCACTTTTCCAAAAGGTTTGAGGATTGTTGTGGTCTCCGTACTTTGTATGTAAAGACTGTAAACTAAATAACAAAACTAAATAAAAGACAAGAAAATATTAATAGTAAAAGTATTTCGGATTACAACTCAGATTTCGAACTTAACAAACACTTGACCGATCATGGGCACGCTGATTACTTATGTGAATCTAATTACCTGGTTATAGGCAACGGATCTCTCACACTTACCCAATCTATCCTTTCAGTTTAGCCTAAAGGTGATCTCTCGTCCCCTAAACCCTAACTTGTTACCCAATCCCAATCTCTCATATGATTGTAAGCAACAAAGCAACATTATGATCTAGACAGACCCAGATTTACCTAGACAAAGATCTCTCTTATGCCCTTAGTACCCGTGATGTATCCCATCCCTTTATGACCAACACACAACTACGATTCATTGACCATTTATAGAGGTAGTGAACATAATTCTAATTAATGAGTGATCAGCCACAATTAACTAGCTTAGCCTACTGTATAATGCAACAAAGAAAATGATTACACGACGGAACTAAATTCACACAGTTTATGCCCATAAGTCTCACGGTTCTTACGTGTTCATTAAGTTCTTATCCTTGTTCAATCCGGAATAACGAGTCTAGCCGCTCATGCTAGACTTAGAACAATAAAAATAATACTTAAGAGAATTAAAACAAGACACAATATAAATGAAAAATTTACTCATATTAAAGAGCAAAATAAATCCAACACCAACGCTGGATTGAGGAACATAAACTAGAAATCCTAACTGCCTGCGGGCATAAGGCCCAAGACAAAATGCAAAAAGCAAAAATAAATTGTTTATACGTAAAAGTAATAAAAGAGCGTAAAAAGGGATATTTGTTTTCTGCCACGCATCTACTTATATAGGAGTACAAAGACACAAAGTAAATTTCCCCACAGGCCAGGGGATCTTCAGCCCAGTCCACAGCTGCCGTGCCCACGTCTTTCCATATCTAGCATATTCTTCCCTTATTTAGAAGATTCTGAGTCGCAGATTCTGTACTCGTCGTGCCCTAGTATCGCCGACATAGCAACTTTCCTTGTAGAGCCGATCATTCTTCTGGAAGATCTCACTTTCCTTCGGCGGCTCTTCTTTTCTTAGGCGGCTAGGGTGCACTGGTCCTGCTTTAGCTGATTATGGTTACTCTTGTGCCCTCGTCTCCTCTTCTTCACTCCAATCACTCTGGGGTTGTTGTGGGCACGATCACAAACTTCTCTTTCAGCTTCTGCTGGAATGGTGAGCGATTTCCGCCAGGCTCGAGAGAGAGCTTTCCGCTGAGAATTTGTTGCCCATCTTGGTATCATTGGCACCATTGTGCCTTCCAGAAGTGATTCTCCTGTCTCCTGCCCATTCTGGCTCTTTCCGACTCAAAAAACAAAGGACAAAAGAACGAGAAAAATACATAAAAACACGAGAGAAATTGGACTTGTCATACCCACCCACTTTACTCATACTTGCCCTCAAGTATGCGGTCACAACGTGCCTAAAAAGAAAAAACAGAAAACAAAAGGAGGAAAAGACAGACTCACGACAAAAACAAGACAAAGCAAGCATGTAAAACTTATCCCTTGCGAGCACAGAGGCCTAGGTATCTGATCACACTCAATAGCATATAAACAGTAAAAATATACATAATGCCCACTGCAAATCAAAATGACTAAGTGAGTGGTTCTCTCATGCTTTCCTCACTCAAATGTTTTGGCTAAGTGTTTACGCTCAAGGAAAACATAATTGAACCGAGGTCCACTATAGGCTTGCAAATGCTCTTGTTCCTCAACCACCATTGGAATAATGGGTACACCTATGCTAAGGACTTTGAAGGTTGTAATGGGGCTACGGGCTCAAGGTAGGAAATATTTGGGTCTGGCTCAGAATTTAGTCAAATTCTCCCTTTTAGGAGACTTCTTTTAACTCTTACTGGCCTTTGCCACCGTGCCTATTTTATAAAGCACATTCCCCAGATTTTTATATTGTGGGCATTTTGTACTTTATTTTTTTTGGGGTTTCTTTTTTTTTCTTTTCATTTCTACACCTTTCCTTTTCTTTTCTTTCTTTTTCTTGGCATTTTATGCCTTGTAACACACCAGATTTATCCTCCCCTCATGCCCATGGTCTTTTTGTGGTTTTCAAGAAAGAACATGACCAGGGCTTTATTCATTTTCAGCTCAAACAGAGCTGCAAGGGATAATATCAAGGTGGTTTTATTTGGCTTTGTGGGCTCAGAAAGAAAATTTGTCTAAGCATTTCAGTAGCATACCCTGAATTCCTTCTGACCTTAGAATAGAGCAAAAGCAAGTTCTAGTTCACCTAAATTCAATAATGCAGAAATCATACAAGAAAGAATAATCACATGCATCGTGAATTCAGGCATAATTCCTCTCAAGTTACTTAATAATTCATCGTATAAGCAATAGCATGGGCATGCTGAAATGAAAATACAGTAAAATATTCTAACTTATGGTCACAAGACCCTAGACTCCATGCTTACAAGTTCAAATATTTACACATGCTTGACACATAAAAAAAACGCAAAGAAGGTTGCCTTCGGCAAAGTGGGTGCGAGAAGGTTATCCTATGAACCGCAAACTCAACGAAATATTAAATGGCCACCCCTACCCATACACTTTTCCTTAGGCAAAGTGGGTCGGTACGGAGGTCATATAACTAAAACAAAAATAAAAAACACACAAACACAAAACAAAACAGATACACAAAAACAAAGATGCCCTAGTGCCCACACCAACACACTTTGTGCTGAGCAAAGTGTGAAAATGAGACGACATCTAGACACAAAAATAAAAAAAAAAACAAAAACCTAATCTACAGGAAAGAGTACCGGTTTAGGCATCAAAGGGGGTCGGATAATTAAACCCGACGTGCTTGAAGTAGGTGAACAAGGCGGTTTTCAATCGGTCCAGTCTGGCTAGGATGGTGGTGGCTGCTGGCTCTTACTGCTGTGCTCTCGGGGGTCTCTTGCTGGGACCTGCATTAAATGAAAAACTAAAGCTACTCGAAGTCTCAAGCTTCGGTATGCCGAACACGGGTTTCCCCTCCTCATCGTCAAAGACATCCATCATGCGTTTCAAGCAGTTTAAATCAAAAAACTCAACATGCTTGCAATACAAATTAGTGGATGAGGGATCAAATAAGCGCAGTTTTTCAGCAAGATGGGCTATCAGTTGGGCACAAGAGATGCGGTTCTTAGAATGGGCCACAGTGTCCTTGAAGTGGGAGATGGCCACAACTCCAAAGTTTATCCTCTTTTTGTGCACCATGCACCAGAGGACAAAAAACTCCTGATTGGTGATGGAGTTGGAGCTATCTTTCCGGCCAAAGAAGTTGTAGGCGAGCACACGGTGACAAAAACGAAGGGCATGCTTTTCAGCATGTGTCCCTTGCTAGTTCCAGACTTGAATTTGGAACCGTCACCTAACTCAGTCCACTTCTCATCCACATTCTCATCCGTGGGCACCACAACAACAGCAGATCTATAATCATCATCATTTAAATCTAAAAATGACACAATGCCCAAACCCATGTTCAATTCATCAACAAAAAGATTAAAATTTTTACCAAAAATTTTAAACTTAAAAAGCTTAGCAGAAGTACCATCCTTCCTCATGCTTTTCACAGAAAGATCATGAAAAAACTCATAAACCAACTTAGGAAAAATCAAACAGTCACATTCAATGAAAAATGACCAGCCAATGTTAGAGAAGAGTTCTCTTACCTGTCGCTCGATGCCCAAGACAGTGAGCGAGGCAAAGTGGATGGTCTTGCTGTGGACAATATCTCTTATGGGCAATATGTCCTCTCCTTTCGGCATGACTTTTCCAGAAGTTGGGCTAACCACAGTTTTGCCAATCTTTGCAGACGGTTTGGCAGGGGCCTTTCCCTTCCTCTTGGCAGACACAGAGGGCGCATCTGTTGTGCCCTCAGTGTGTTCTTTCAGGGAGAGAGACTGGTCATCCTAACTCTTGTGGGCTCGCGACTCTCCACTGCTTTCATCTTTTTCCTCCTCGGGTTCCTCGTCCACCTACAGCGTCGGCGACGGTTGTTTCTTTCTCTTCAGGGTTTGTAACTGAGCTTTCACCTTCTTCAACTTCTCAGTTGAAGAGGGCTCAGGGATATGCTCCGGTGTCGGCTCAGGGGTCACATCTTGTTGCATGCTGGCTTCCTCTTAGTCGTCGATCTCATCGACGGTCTCCTCCATAATTTTCAAAGAGGGCTCGTCAGCTTTCTCGGATTATCGCATGGAGATAGGCGAAGATGATGGCTCAACGGTAGAGAGAGGTTGCATGTTCATGGCGGTGGTGCTCGACGGCTTTGTTGGTGCAGCGACGTCGGTGGTGGTGTCCTTGGAGTTTTCCGGCGAAGTAGAAGGGGTGAATTCCACCTTCTTCTTTGTAGACTTGGCAGCGCGAGTTTTGGGGGCCATGGTGATCGTGGGTGAGGTGGTTGAGAGAGGGAGTTTTTAGAGAGAGAGAAAAGAGGCTGTAAAATTTTGAAAATTTGGGTGAAAAAATGGCGAGTGAATTTTTGGTGAGGAAAGAGTGGGGGTTTAATACTTGGATTCACCCTAGCCACTCAATTTGGGTTGATGTGACAGGCCCGTCAGACGACTTTTGGGCTTCTAGGGTTTCCTTATACGAAATCTTGTGTTGTGCCCACAGGGGCAGAGAGATCCTGAATTTCTCAGAATTGCCTTTGTTGGTGCCCTTCACACTGGAAGCATCCATATTGGCTAGATTCTTTCCTTCCATGAAAAATTCACCTAAATTTGTTCCCTAAAATACTCCAAAAACAAAGACAAACGTAAAATCCAACTCCTAGTCTAACATGGCAAAAAGTAATCACCAAAAATGAAAGAAATAAATTACGAAAAACATAAAAAAAAAGAAATAAAAAAAATAAACCTGGGTTGCCTCCTAGTCAGCACCCCAGTTATTGTCATGGGCACGACGCTTGCCTTTCATCACATGTATGTGGGCTCAACGAGCTTGAGCCCGAAAGCTTTCATGTATGAAATCATTGATTCATTGAGATGCTTCAGCCTTTGACCGTTGACTTTGAAGGTCTCTCCAGTACTTGAATCAAATAATTCCACTGCTCCATTTGGGCACACGGTCTGGATCTCATATGGTCCTGACCATTTGGACTTGAGTCCTCCCCCTATCAGCTTCATCCTGGAATTATACAACAAAACCTTTTGCCCACGCTCGAATGGCTTGTGGCGAATGAGGTGATCATGGGTTCTTTTCATTCTTTCCTTATAGAGAACGACATTGTCATAGGCTTCCAGCCTCATCTCTTCCAACTCTTGAAGTTGCAGCTTCCTTTCGATCCCAACTCTATCAAGCTTCATGTTCAGCTTCTGAATTGCCCAAAAGGCTTTGTGCTCAATCTCTACTGGAAGATGGCAGTTCTTCCCATAGACTAAGCGGAAGGGAGACATCCCAATGGTTGTTTTATAAGCAGTGCGATATGCCCACAAAGCATCATCCAGCTTGAAACTCTAATTCTTGCTATTAGGGTTCACGACCTTCTGAAGTATGGACTTGACCTCTCGGTTGGAAACCTCGGCTTGCCCATTCACTTGTGGGTGATATGTAGTAGTCACCTTATGTCTCACTCCATATTCTTTAAGAAAATTCTTGATGATCATGTTGCAGAAGTGGGATCCTTGATCACTTATCAGCGCCTTGGGCACACCGAACCTACTGAACATATTAGACTTCAGGAACTTTTTGACCACACGGGCATCATTTGTGGTGGTTGCTTTTGCTTCCACCCACTTGGATACATACTCCCCAGCTAAAACTATGTACTGATGTCCATTGGATTTGGTTAAGGGACCCATAAAGCCAATCCCCCAAACGTCAAAGACTTCTACTGGCATGATAGGCACCATGGGCATTTCATTGCGTTTGGAGATGTTCCCAATCATCTGGCAGCGTGGGCACCATCTACATACTTCATAAGCATCTTTGTGAAGTGTGGGCCAAAAGAACCTACAGTTAAGAACCTTCTTCGCAGTTCTTTTTGCACCAAAGTGCCCCCACATGCTTTGGAGTGGCAGTGATCTAGAATGCTCTTAGCTTCTTCTGTGGACACGCAGCGATGAATGATTTGGTCCGCGCACCTTCTCCATAGTATGGGCTCATCCCATACATAATATCGGCTCTCACTTCTGATTTTGTTCCTTTGATAGGTCGAGAGTCTGGTAGGTAGTTCTCCAGAGATCATGAAATTGACCAAGTCAACGTACCAAAGTGTTGTGCCCTTGAGATTAAACAGGTACTCATCTGGGAAAGCCTCCTCAATGGGCACCACGTTTTTTTGCTCATTGAGTACTCTACTAAAATGATCAGCCACCTGGTTTTGAGCTCCACTCTTGTCTTTGATCTCCCAATCGAATTCTTACAGTAGTAGTATCCACCGAATGAGTCTTGGCTTTGATTTCTTTTTTACGAGCAAGTGTTTCAATGCAGAGTGATCGGTATAGACCACGCTCTTAGCTCCGAGCAAATAGGATCGAAATTTTTCAAAGGCCAAGACTACTGCCAACAATTCATTTTCCATCGTGGTGTAGTTGGCTTGGGCATGATTCAGTGTTTTGGATGCATAGTAAATCACATGACATTATTTACCTCGCCTTTGTCCAAACACTGTGCCCACAGCATATCCGCTGGCATCACACATTATTTCAAATGGCATGCCCCAGTTTGGAGGTTGAATGATGGGTGTCGTGACCAGACTTCTCTTCAGAGTGTCGAAGGCTTCCTTGCATGCATCATCGAAGACAAACGGCACATCATTTTACAAAGATACGTAATTGGCTGAGCAATCTTTGCAAAATCCTTGATGAATCGCCGGTAGAACCCAGCGTGCCCAAGAAAACCATGAACTTGCTTCACCGTAGTGGGGTAGGGTCGTTTTTCAATGATGTCCACATTAGCTTTATCTACCTCTATGCCTCTCTGAAACAACGTGCCCAAGAACAATCTCCTCACGAACCATGAAATGGCATTTTTCATAGTTTAGCACCAAGCACTTATCCACACATCTTTTGAGCACCTTTTCAAGGTTGTCAAGGCATGCGTCGAATGAATTTTCGTCGACTGTAAAGTCGTCCATGAATACTTCGATACAATTCTCCAAAAGATCTGAGAAAATACTCATCATGCAGCGTTGAAATGTTCCGGGGGCATTGCAGAGCCCAAAAGGCATCCTCCGATAAGCAAATGTGCCGAATGGGCACGTGAAGGTAGTTTTCTCCTGGTCTTCTTGATCTACTACAATTTGCATGTAGCCTGAATATCCATCAAGGAAACAAAAGAATTTGTTTCCAGCCAATCTCTCCAGCATCTGATCTATGAAGGGCAATGGGAAGTGATCCTTTCTTGTGACGATGTTGAGCTTCCGATAGTCTATACAGACTCTCCATCCAGTTTGTAGCCTTGTGGGCACAAGCTCATTTTTCTCATTTTTCACCACCTGGATTCCTGACTTCTTGGGCACGACATGAATAGGGCTCACCCATTTGTTATCTGAAATGGGATAAATGATTCCCATATCTAGCAATTTGAGTATCTTCTTCAGTACGACCTCCTTCATTGCAGGGTTCAGTTTGCGTTGGGCATCCCGCACCGGTTTGGCATCATCCTCCAAGAGGATTTTGTGCATGCATACTGCAGGGCTTATGCCCGTTGATGTCAGCTAGAGTCCATCCCATTGCTTCTGTGTATATATGTAATAGTCTCAACAACCGTTTTTCTTCAACGAGGTTCAAGCCTTTGCTTATTATAACCGGCAGTGTCTCATTCTCCCCAAGATAGGCATACTTTAAGTGGTCAGGGAGATTCTTCAGTTCTAACTTTGGTGCCCTCTGAATCGATGGAAGCATCATGTCTGTCTGAGTCATTGTGGGCAAATGGAAATCCACCACTCCATGCGGAAATTCTTCCAGAGAGTACAATATCATGATAGCATCTCTGGTATCCTCATCTTTGTCGAGGGAATCGTAGTCAGTCAACCCAGCTTGTAGTGCCCATTCCAGAGGTTCTTGGTTGTTCATGCGACCCAGAATAGCTTGAGATTGGGCATAATAGTTCACAAAGTGAACTGACTCTGGATCTTGTGGGTACTTCATGGCTTCATAAATGTTGAACACAAATATCTGGCCATCGAACTCACATGTCAGCGTGCCCTCATTAACATTGATTTTGGTACGAGCAGTCTTCATGAAAGGCCTTCCTAACAGTAGAATGGATGTGGATGGTGTCGTTTTTCCCATGTCCAAGACATAGAAGTCTGCCGAGAAAATCAATTCCCCTTCCTTCACCAAGACATCTTCTATTACCTTCATGATAGACATTTGATTTGTCTACCAACTGGATGATCACCCTTGTTTCCTTGAGTGGTCCTAGATTTAACTCTTCATAAATCGTCATGGGCATGATGTTTATGGATGCACTGAGATCAATCATCGCCCTTTTAATCTTCTTGCTCCCAATTATGCATGGTATGACAAACATTCCAGGATCTTCACACTTCTTTGGCATCTTTTGTAGCACTGCAGAGACATTTTCTCCCACGAAAAGGCTTACATCATCTTCAAATCGCACCTTCTTGGTGCATAGCTCTTTTAGGAAACGGCCATAATGCGGAACCTGCCTTATTGCATCAAGTAGTGAAATGTTGACTTTCACTTTCCGAAAGACCTTGAGGAGTTCCTTCATCTCCTCTTCTTTTCTGTCATGGGCAAGACGCTCAGGGAAAGGAGTCTTCTTCTTTATTTCATGCCTTATAGGCTCAGCGACCTCTTCCTTTGTCTGCTCCTCGTTTTTCGTTATGCCTTCAGTGTCTCCTTTCTGTTCAGCTTTCATTGCTGTTTCTTCATTCCTTGTGGTCACAATGTTCACTTGCTCTCGGGGATTTACAACTTGAGATGGTAATTGCCCGTTTCGTTCCTTCAGTTGGGCAAGGTCTTGAGCTAATTAGGAAATTTACTTGCTCACATGCTGTAGACCGGCCCTTGTTTCTTGTTTGAACCTTTCATTCTCCTGATGTGACTTTACATTCTCCTTGGCTATGGCATGGACCAGTTTGGCTAGGTTGGGTTCTTCTCGTGCCTCGGCTGTGGTGGTGGCAAATCTGGTTGGTGGGTATCATTCATCTTCTACCTGAAATTCTTGTGATCCCTCCATCCAGAATTATATGTTTGAGAGTGGGGATCATACCTCCTATTGTTGTTATGCCCACCGAGAGAGTTAACTTCAGCAACGTCCTCCTCCTGCAGTGTTGGGCATTCATTAGTGAAATGGGCCACACTCTTACACACTCCACACACTCTTTTCTTTGGTGTCCCAATATGGTTCATCACTTTCTCCATCTGGTCCAAAATTCTCTCCATCTTGACCTCAAGATGCGTTGATTTCCCAGCATCTGAAACTGTCCTTGTGCCCTCGGCACTTTCATCTCGACTTTCATCAGCCATTTCTGCCAAAATCCTGAAGGCTTCAGTTGGTAATTTATTCAGGATAGATCATCCACACGAGCATTTACAATGATTTTGTCATGTGGTCTCAATCCAGAGACGAAATACTGGATCAGGTCGTGCTCTGTAATCTGGTGCTGTGGGCATTTCGTCAACATGCTCTGGAATCGGCACCAGTAGTCATAGAAACTCTCATTTATGCCCATCTTCATGCTTCCGATCCTTCTTCTCATCTCCTGGACTCGGGATGCAGGAAAATATTTCTCCAGGAATTTCTGATGCAGTTGTTGCCCATGTGGTTATACTGCCAGTTGACAGGGTGTATAGCCAGTCTCGTGCTCCATCATAAAGAGTGAACGAGAATGAGACAAGCCGCACATATTGTTCATTTCCTCCATCCGTGGGTTGAGTCTAACACACCATCTCGAAATCTTGAATATGCCTCTGAGGGTCTTCTCCAGTCATCCCATGGTATTTGGGCAAGATTTGGATGAAACTTGTCTTCAACTCCCAGCTTCCAGTAATGGCTGGGAGTGTTATGCCCATGGGACGTAAACTCATGTTAGTCGGAAAGACTAACTGCCTCAACGTTCTTCCTTCTTCTTCAGCCATCGGGGCTAACATTGGTTCGTTCCTCTCCATTTGTGCTCTTTCTTGCTCCAAATTTCTTTCAAGAGCAAGTCTCTCTGCTTGTTGTGCCCTCCATGCTTCTGCTCTCCTCCTCCTTAGAGTTTTCTCAGGTTCTGGATCGTACACGAAATCTCTTTCAGAGTTGTTGTGCATCCACCGGCCAGACAAACAAGTTAGGAAAATAGAATTTCAAGATCCAGCTCCCCGACAACGGCGCCAATTCTGACGCGCGGTCGTTTCGTGGTCAGAATAATTCTCAAGAGAGTTATCCTTATGCCCACAGCAAGGCGTAGCTAGCTAATGTGAGTAAGGGTCGATCCCATGAGGAGCTGCGAATTCTATCTTCTAGTGTCACTTTCCTAAAAGGTTTGAGGATTGTTGTGGTCTCCGTACTTTGTATGTAAAGACTGTAAACTAAATAACAAAACAAAACAAAAGACAAGAAAATATTAATAGTAAAAGTATTCCGGATTAGAACTCAGATTTCGAACTTAACAAACACTTGACCGATCATGGGCACGCTGATTACTTATGTGAATCTAATTACCTGGTTATAGGCAACGAATCTCTCACACTTACCCAATCTATCCTTTCAGTTTAGCCTATAGGTGATCTCTCGTCCCCTAAATCCTAACTTGTTACCCAACCCCGATCTCTCATATGATTGTAAGCAACAAAGTAGCATTATGATCTAGACAGATCCAGATTTACCTAGACAAAGATCTCTCTTATGCCCTCAGTACCCATGATGTATCTCATCCCTTTATGACCAACACACAACTACGATTCATTGACCATTTATAGAGGTAGTGAACACAATTCTAATTAACAAGTGATCAGCCACAATTAACTAGCTTAGCACACTGTATAATATAACAAAGAAAATGATTACACGACGGAACCAAATTCACACAGTTTATGCCCATAAGCCTCACAGTTCTTACGTGTTCATTAAGTTCTTATCCTTGTTCAATCCAGAATAACGAGTTTAGCCGCTCATGCTAGACTTAGAACAATAAAAATAATACTTAAGAGAATTAAAACAAGACATAATATAAATGAAAAACTTACTTATATTAAAGAGCAAAATAAATCCACACCAACGCTGGATTGAGGAACATAAACTGGAAATCCTAACTGCCTGCGAGCATAAGGCCCGAGACAGAATGTAAAAAGCAAAAATAAATTGTTTGTACGTAAAAGCAATAAAAGAGCGTAAAAAGGGATATTTGTTTTCTGCCATGCATCTACTTATATAGGAGTACAAAGACTCAAAGTAAACTCCCCCACAAGCCGGGGGATCTTCAGCCCAGTCCACAGCCGCCGTGCCTACGTCTTTCCATATCTGGCAGATTCTTCCCTTATTTAGAAGATTCTGAGTCGCAGATTCTGTATTCGTCGTGCCCTAGTATCGCCGACATAGCAACTTTTCTTGTAGAGCCGATCCTCCTTCTGGAAGATCTCACTTTCCTTTGGCGGCTCTTCTTTCCTTAGGCGGCTAGGGTGCATTGCTCTTACTTCAGCTGATTGCGGTTACTCTTCTGCCCTCGTCTCCTCTCCTTCACTCCAATCACTCTGGGGTTGTTGTGGACACGATCACAAACTTCTCCTTCAGCTTCTGCTGGAATGGTGGATGATTTTCGCCAGGCTTGAGAGAGAGCTTTCCGCTGAGAAGTTGTTGCCCATCTTGGTATCATTGGCACCATTGTGCCCTCCAGAAGTGATTCTCCTGTCTCATGCCTACCCTTGTGCCCATTTTGGCTCTTTCCGACTTAAAAAACACAAAAAACAAAGGACAAAAGAACGAGAAAAAGACACAAAAACACGAGAGAAATTGGAATTTTCAGTAGGTGAGTTAACAAACTGACTTAGTTATTGGACAACAAATGATATGTCATGCCTTGTGAGATTGAGATATAGCAGTTTGCCAATCACCTTCCTATAGGCATCAGGTTTGGCTAAGAGCTCTCATTTCTGATGTGAAAGTGTTAAGCCAGGTAGGAAAGGTGTCTGAACTGGCTTACTCCCCATCAAGCCTACTTTAGATAACAAATCAAGGATATATTTTTTTGGCATAAGTATACCCCTAATTGAGACCTAGCAATTTCCATTCCAACAAAATATTGTGCTTCCCTTAAATCTTTAATAGTAAACTGACTGTGGAGTGACTGTTTAACTTGCGTATAACATCAAGAGAGGGTCCTAGTAGCAGTATATCATCAACATAGACTAGCAACCCAATGAATGAGGTTCTTGACCCCCTTGTGAATAAACAATTGTCATTTTCAGACTGTAAGAAACCCAGGTTTAGTAAATGCTTATTGAATTATGCATTCCACTCTCTTGATGCTTGTTTAAGTCCATAAAGACTCCTTTTAAGCTTGCAGACATCTCTTGAGTTTTCCTTACTGTAATATTGTGGAATTTTCATGTAAATTTCATCTGTTAGATGTCCATGCAGAAATGCATTGTTGATATCTATCTGATGAATACACCAAGAGTTTTGTGCAGCTAATGCAAAGAATATCTTCACTGTTACTGACTTAGCCATAAGTGAGAAAACTTTTGTATAATCAATTTCATACTCCTGGTTATAGCCATTGGCTACTAACCCTGCCTTATATCTTTCAACAATTCCATCTAACTTGAGTTTGATTTTGTAGACCCACTTTGAGCCAATAGCATGCTTCCCTACAGGTAAGAGAACAACATCCCAGGTTTGATTCTCCTCTAGTGCAATAAGCTCCTTTGCCATGGCCTTTTCCCATTCTTTAAACTGATAAGCCTCTTTGTAGCTTGTTGGTTCATTTATTGATTGAACATTCATGAGAAAAGCAGCATAAGTAGGATTCAATAGTCTGGAGATACAAAAAGGAAAGGTATCTGGTGTATAAGCATTCTTTACAGATTTTGGATAGTTATAATCTTTCAAATATGATGGTGGCTTATGCTGTCTGCTGCTTCTCCTCACAACTTGTAAACTTGGGTTATCAGCCAATATTTCCCTTCCTTTTGAAGAAATATCCTGATCCCAGTTGTTTGTTGATTTAAAGAATAGGGAGATTCTGAATTAGCATCATCACAGCTCTCGGGTGAAGAAGATTTTTGAATAGAATCAGTTTTATCATAGCTCTTAGGTGTAGAGTTTTCCATTGCAGGTGAATTTTTTTCAATTTTCTGTGATTCAGGTTGAGGATCAATGTTGGAAATGGGTGGAGGTTCAAAAGAAGAAAAAGGCAAAGAAGGAAGAACAGTACTACTGTTTTGTAAAGGGAAAATAGTAGGGTAAAAATCAACATCCCTACTGATGCATACTGAGTGAGAAAGAAGATCAAAAAGTAAGAATCCCTTGTGATGGGAAGAAACTCCTAAGAAAATAGAAGCTAGACTTTTAGGAGAGAATTTAGTTTTATGGGGAGATAAATTGCTTCTGTAAGCAAGGCAACCAAAAGGGTGCAACAGTGAAAGATCAGGATGATTGCCAGTGAGTAAATGAATTGGAGAATCACAGTCTAACAAAACACTAGGCAATCTATTAATTAGCCATGTAGCATGTAAGATAGAATAGCACCAAAACTCAGCAGGTAACTTGTTTTGAAACATTAGAACCCTAGCTACCTGTAACAGGTGCTTGTATTTCTTCTCCACTATACCATTTTGATGTGGAGAATAGGAACATGATCTTTGATGGTGAATACCATTGTCAGCAAAGAGCTCATTCATCTGTTGATTAATAAATTCAGAACCATTGTCAGTTCTAACAGATTGAATAGATTTATGGTATTAGGTTTGAACCATAATAATGAAACTCCTTACAATCTGGCTGACTTGTGTCTTGCTTTGAAATAAGAATATCCAAGTTGCCCTAGAATAATCTTCCACAATAGTGAGAAAATATGGTGTGTTTGAGATACATGCCTCCTTACAGGGACCCCATACATCCATATGGACCAAGGAAAACAATGCCAAGCTCCTCCTATGCAAGACAAGAAATGGCTTCCTCTGTTGCTTGGCTTCATGACATATTCTGCAATTCTTCAGTTCAGTATAATCTTCATCTCTAGCTCTCTTCTATAAACCAGTAATATGTTACATTATATTTATAGATCAATGTCCCAGTAAGATATGCATATCCTTCAGAGTATGAGTATTGGCCACAGAACCTGCTAGGATAGGCTTATGAGCAATTTGAGGGAATATGTAGAGTGATCCTTTCATGCTACAAATCCATAACACTTGAGAATGCTGACTCCTTTCTATTATGCAATGGGATGACAAAAACTAAAATTTCCCATTAATCTCATTTGCAAGTTGTCCCATAGACAATAGGTTGTGAGTAAAATCAGGTACATAGAGCACATTTTCTAAAGTTATAGATTCATTCAGTTGAGCTTTTCCAGTAATAGAGGCCCAAAGATGACTCCCATCTGGGAGAAATATCCACAAAGGATTCCTCAATATTTTTAAACTAGTAAGTAAGCTTAGATTGCAACACATATGGTTGATTGCCCCAGAATCAATAATCCACTCATTTTGCCTGATAGTAGTAGATATCCCAAAAGCATAATGCCCTGTTAGATCCAAAGTTGTAGAACCACGATCCACTTCTGCCATATAAGCTGTTTTAATGTATGTTTCTGTTCTTAATCCCTTTTTAAAATAAGGTGACATATGCTTGGCAATCTCAGCTTCTATCATCTTATTCATTCTCTCTAGATTATCACACTCCTCTTCTGATTTATAACCTTTTCTGGACAAATCATGAGATGTTGTAGATTGATCAGCTTCATCCATGGCACAGTGAACTCTCCATTTATTCTTATCAGCTTTGAACTTTTTATACCACTCTCGTACCCCCACCAACTCAAAATAACCACTCTTAAGATGTTCATTGCCACCACAATGGTCACACTTAAGCCTAGTTTTCTCCTTTTTTGTCAATCTTTTCCTATAAACATCATTTTGCTGCCCTTTGTTATGAGAGTATAAAGCACTGTGATTTGTGTTATCAGAGAAATGAGTAGACACAGTAATTTGCTCATCCATCTATAAGACCATGGCATATGCCTGGCTTACATCAGGTAAGGGTGTCATAATCAAAATTTATTGTCTTATATTCTCATAACAATCGTTCAAATTCATCAAGAATTGCATCATCTTTTCCTCCTTCATATCTCTTTTAGTATCCTCATAAGCATCACAGGAACATGTGTTTGAGTTCTTCAGCAAAGATAACTCATCCCAGAATCCATGCAAATTGTTAAAATAAACCATAATAGGTAGCAATATCTCTCCTTAGTTTATATAATCTCGGCCCATTCCTGGTACCAAATCTACGATGCAATTCGTCCCATAATTCCTTCAAAGTTTCTAAATTTTGGAAACCCCGAGAAATCTCTTTTTGCATGGAATTACTTAACCAATTAAAGACCAGAAAATCTACACGAACCCACTGCATATAGTCAACAGAATTCATAAGTGGTTTACATATGCTTCCATCAATCATTCATAGCTTATTTCTAGACAATAGCCCGCGCTTGACCGCACGACACCAATTATGGAAGTTTCTACCATCCAAAAGATCAGTAGTTAAAACCATACTTGGTTGTTCACTTTGATGTATATATAAAGCATCATTTGCAAGCACTCGACTGTTGCTCACCTCAGGCTGTGTATAACCAACCGACAGACTATCCATTTTTTCCGCATTAATTCACGGAATCATCGGTATTCGAAGAGGATCAACCGCCGGCAGAGAATTTTTTCTTTCTTCTCCCGCTGCACTGGATTCAATATGTGAATTTTGTGCTGCATTCACAGTAAAACCAAGTTCTTCATCTCGTGTCATTCGCCATGAGAATTGCTGATTTTTCTTCGTCATTGTAACAAATCAGAATCGATTTCAATCGATTGTTCTATCAGTGTGGGTGATGGATAGTTGAAAGATCAATCATAGGCTCTGGATACCATGAAGAAGTATCGAATTGAAGCAATTTTGCTAAGAAAAACAGGGTTTTATTTCTATAACTGTTGTATCAACCAAATCAGTTTACAGAAATGAGTTCGCATCTATTTTATTCAAACTGAAGCTTGCTAACTACGCTAGATAGATCTACGGCTCAAGATTACAATCCATTTGCACTTAGATCCTACGACTGACATCTAAGCATGTTGTGGTCCAAGCTTGAGTTGCATGGACTGCTTCCACGTGGCAATGCCTTTATTTTATTCCTAATAATCAGTTGAAGTCGAGCTATGCTTTGCTGCTACTCTGCATAGTCCTTGCATGGCTATGCATGTCATCAGACACCTTTGTGATTTGCCAAAATCAATAGCTAGCGATGGATCTTTCTTTTACACATGAATCTTCACCATATTCTTCTTCAATTTTCAAGTATATCTTAAAATTGACTCCATTAATTTTCAATATTGGATTCTCCCATCAATTAACTATCTCGATGTAAATCTTGTTAAGAAAATGCATGTTGTAAAAAATTCCAATGCATATCTTCTTTGTCCAGATCCTAACTATAGATGCTGCCTTAATATCTTTTTTCAGAACCAGCCTACCAAAACATTGATTACACACTAGGTTTCAATCCACACCATATACTTTATTTTTGTCATCCATAATTGTCATATGTATGGAATCGAATGAGATCATATATTTTAATTTTATATTTGGTGCTTCAAGTTCTATGATCAAATTTGTAAATTTTTTTTAATTTTTTCATCAATTTTAATCTAATGTGTTTTAGTTTAATTTTATACTTAAAAATTATGATTGATTATGCCCGATTATGATTCATATATTTAATTTTCAAATAAATGATTATTATGGTTGATTAATTATTTTACAAATATAATTTATAATTTTTTAAAATTCCAATATTTTGCTGATAAATGTGACTAGATCGATTATGTAATTATAATTAATTTTTATTTTTATAATATCTATTATTAAACTTATAAATTTGATCGTAAAACACATGTTATACTTATAATGTAGAGTAAGTGTTGAAGCAAATTATAAGATAAAATCATGGAGTCCAGACAACTCGATTAAAATGATCAATTAGCTTGTGTAAGATTTGTGTGAATTAAGAGGCAACGTGTGGAAAAAAAATATAATTAGCAAATTTAGTAAATGACCATATTTCATAAGTATATATAGTTTCCCTTTTTTAGATTAAAAGGATTTCCCATATTTAGAGAAATGATTTTTTGACATGGTATATATTGAGTTGGTGTTTCAATAAAATGAAGTGTTAGCTTTAAAGGTAGCAGGAGTGTTTTATTTTTCCGACTTATGATTATAATCTAAATTTAATTAAGCAGAAAAAAGGTTGGAACTTCAGAGTATTCAAGGCTCAAGAGTGTGTTTTTCAAACGTGTAATATTTTAGCAAATCATTCAAAATTTTCTGGGAATTTTGTATATATTGTAATTTCTCAATAACCCAAAGCTGTCCCTCGTTTTCTCAATTTGATATTTTTGTATATTTTAATCATACAGATGTCAAGATAAATCATATTTTATAAATATAAATAAATGCATATAAGTATAAACTCAAGTGAAGTAAAACAGTACATACAATACAAAGTACTTGCTTAATTTTCGATGTTTGAAATATTTTTTTGGTCAATTATATATATTGAACGCATTAATTAGTATATGTAAATTACAAATATACTTTATAATTATAATTAATAATGTAACTTGTAATATAATATATATATATATATATATATATAAGATAAAAACAAATTTGAGGGAATAAAAATAGATACGGCATATATGACATCCTTTTCTAGACAAAATTATTATACTCTTAGCTGTCTATTAATTTCTTTTAGATATTCCGTGGCCCACATTTTTTTAAATAAGTATAATGCTAATATAAAAAGTTGCGTATTATTTTTTGACTAAAGAAAATAAATAAAATTATTACTAATTCTCAAAGGTTGAGGTGGACTTCAATTTAACAAAAGAAAAGGAAAAAATAAAAAAAAGAAAAGAAAAGAAAAGTTAAAAAGGGCAAAAGCGGCGAGGCAGTTTTCATTGCTAATTGAATAAAAAAATACTGCAAAGTACAGAGAATGGGACCTTATTTTGTCGTTTTGTGATGAATCATCACCCCCTAAAGTGAAACACACAAATAAAAGAAGAGAAAAATAATAACAATTCTGATTCACTTTTCAGAATAATAATAATAATAATAATATATTTATTTATTTAATATATTGTAAAGTTGGGAGTATTTATTTATTTGGCAATTATTTTTTTATAATAATTATTATGATGTACGTGGATGTGTATTTCGATGCGTCTAGTACTTGCACGTGTACACAAGAATACCACTATGCATATAAGTCCATATATTTTATTTGTTTTGAAATAGTATTGGTTATTAAAAAAAATTGTGAGTTATATAATAGCATTTCTTCATTTCGAATTTGGATGGAATAGCTTAAAATTTTTGTAATTTACTTATGATCGAACAAATTTATTTTGATTATATGTATACGGAGTAAAATATGTCAAATTTTCTCTTGCCATTAAAATTGTACCAATTACCATCGCGTTTATCAAAAATATCACAATTTCATTTTTTTCAATTTTTGGATCCAAATATCTTTATTTACTTTTCCCGAACACTTTAGTTTTATTTGAAAATACGGGTATTTCACAATAAAAATTGGTGAAATTTATAAAACATGAAGGAGTTTTGTGCGAAAAAAATCATTAACAAGGAATTTTGACATATTTTACCTTATGCATGCAAGTATTTAAACTCCGTTTATGTTTTAAGTACCGTGTAAATTATGTATGATGATTGATTTTGCCATGGCACATTGTATATTTGTATTGAAATAAATTATACAAATTAATGGCTCCATTTTTTTTACTCATACACCCGATCTAGTGGTATTGAGAAAATTTGAACTCGTAATATTTAGTGTCCAAGCAACCTCACTCTATTACTAGACTATTTTTATTGGACTAAAATAACTAATGGCTCCAAATTTAATACATGTAAAATAGACGCATTAAAGCGAGTTGATTAGCTATGAATAGGAAACAAATTTTTTTTAAGGAAATAATAGGAAACCATTTGTCATCATTAAATTGGCAAAATCCCAACATAAATATTTTAAACTCAAGATAATTAATGCTATTCGGCAAATCAACTATAATTTTTTTAGGCAAAAACTTACATGCATCATGATGCAAATAACATTATATGAGACGGGTCGGATTAAACCTGCGCTTTGATCCGGTCAACGCGGGTCAACCCATAAAAAAAAATTTGTCCAAAGTCGGTACCAACAGTCCTATTAAAAGGTATCACAAAACATTCGAAAAGTATCATCTGTATCATTAAAAAGTAAGGGGTCTGCTAGTTATTTTATATTAGTTTATTTAGTTCAAATTGTGATTTTTTCCATTCAAATTAATGTTTAGAGCTTAGTAGTTTAGGGATTTTTTAGGATTCATGGCTTTTAGGGGTTTTTTAAGGTTCATGATTTTTTAGAGAGTTTTTTTTAGGGTTCATGGTTTTTTAGGAGTTTTTTTTTATTATTTTTTTAGGGGTTTGTTCTTATTTTTCAATTGCCGTTTAAATTCATTTTGAAAAGATTAGATTAATTATCGAGCACAATGCACGAGCCCATGCGTTAGCGTCGGACGAGTGCATTGTGCGAGTCGCCGGTTCAAGTTTTTTAGGGGTTTTTTTAGGATTCATGGTTTTTTGGGGGAGTTTTTTAGTTTTTTTTAGGGGGGTTTTTTTAAGGGTTCGTGGGTTTTTTAGGGGGGTTTTTTTAGGGTTCATAGTTTTTTAAGGGGGTTTTTTTTAGGGTTCATAGTTTTTTAGGGGAGATTTTTTACTTTTTTTAGGGGTTTATTTTTATTTTTCAATTGCCATTTAAATTCATTTTGAAAAGACTAGATTAATTGTCGAGCACAATGCACGAGCCCACGCGTTAGCGTCGGGCGAGTGCATTGTGCGAGTTGTCAGATTTTAAAAAAAATTAAATTTATTCACTTTTATTTTAGGGTTCACTAATTCGATTATAGGATATAAATTTATTTCAAAATTTATTTTTTATTTTTCAATTGTCATTTTAAATTTATTTTTAAAAGATTAAATTAATAATCGAGCATAATGCAAGAGCTCACGCGTTAGCGTCGGGCGAGTGCATTGTACGAGTCGTCAGATTTAAAAAAAGAATTCAAAAAAATTGAAAAAAAAAACAGAAAAAAGAAGAAAAAATGAATAAAAACAGCCGAAAAAAAAAAAAAAAAAAACAAAACAAAACAAGGATGGGCGCGTGGGGCCACATGCCCGCCTGAAATAGCAGCACGGAAGGCCTGTTGCATGCAAGTGCAGCTCTTTTTTAATCTTAGTATATTTAAAATACATGGTAAGTCTTCAATTAACTTTTTGATTAGTGATTAATAGCATAAATAACATTTTACAATTATACCATTACAGTTCATTTTAAAAAGTTTTGATTTGTATATTTTTAAAATTCAAGTATATATAAAATCTCTCTAAAAATATGGATTAATTATTAAATAAATCAATCTTCAGTGAATTGATTTTTTTTATATGATTCGTGAATTGAAGTGCCTGATTAGTTGATATTTTGTTGTCCATGTCTAATTATTTATTTATCTAATTCAATTTACCAAAATATTAAATAATTTTGAGGATGATTCCTCTCTATTTTTACAAGTTCGTTATTTGATTTGTAATATTGACGTGGCAAAATAATTTGTAATCAATTTATATTTCTAATGTAATTTTGCGATTTCTAAATTTGATTTGTAATATTGATGTGACAAAATAATTTCATAATCCATTTATAGTTTTTGGAGATTTTGTGTAATTTTTTTATTATTTCATAATACATTATAAATTAGTAGAGTTTATCTAATAACTTTAGTAAATTGTCTAATTCAATTCACCAAAATTTTAAATAATTTTGACGATGATTCCTCTCCATTTAGGCAAGTTGATTATTTTATTTGTAATATTGATGTGGCAAAATCATTTCATGATCTATTTATATATTTTTTAGAGATTTTATGTAATTTTTGATAAAGATATAGCAAATATTTTATTAATTTCATCGCTGAGCTCACGGGAATAAGAAAGAGAAAAGTATTTTTTTTATAAACATAAAAATGAAATGAAGTTAAGTCAACTTCAATTTATGAGTCCTCCAAAAAAAAATTTCAATTCTAGGTAGATTGATTTATTTAATAATACATCCATATATTTTAGAGAAATTTTATATATACTTTGAATTTTAGAAATATACAAATCAAATATTCCTAAAATGAACTGCAAGATCATAATTGTAAAATGCTATTGATAAAGAGTTAATTGAATAGCATCACCCTAAACTCAATTAATGCTTAACATAAGCGTAATCAAATTGCACGTATTACGTAATTTCAAACTTGAAAATTTGTATACTTAAATGTTTCCACAAATTAATAAATACAGTTTATGTATATACTTTAATATTTTCACACAAACGAGATATTCATTTAATCACCGAAGATCATTTTTTCATTTTAAGTTGGGAGAAAATAGATTTGAAATTGAATACCGACCACTCATTTTTATAGTGTAAGAAATACTAATAAACTACAAACTTTTATAACGGTAAAATAAAGGAAATTAAATCTGAATCTATATAAAAATGATTAATAGATTGATTATATGTGTAGCAGCCCCCGTAAACATACATAAATGGTCAGTTTCCTTATTAGCCGAGTATTATATCGAGAAAAATGATTTAATAGATGAAGTTGGTGTCACTTTTAGAGGGTGATTCATTAATGTAAATATGTTAATTAATATTCGAATCATAAAATAAGAGTCAAATTTAACTGTAAATATATGACAAATAATGTCAAGAAATTGAAATGTAGAATATATATTTTTTAAGCTCTCAAATTAACAAACACATACGTGTGTGGGGAGTTGATGAAAACAAGGGAAAAAAATAATTCCACATATAAGCTAAGCTTTATTTTGGATATACTACATATTTGTATTACATTGGAACGATAATTGGAAAACATATAATAATTAATACAAATAATGAAAAAGAAAATCGTAACATTTTTTTGGGAGAAAAACCAAACAATCGTAACCGTTCAATTCGAGATAAAGTGCAAAAAAAAAAAAGAATAGAAAAAAAAGGAAATTCGAAATTGAATATGGTGCAGAAGTAGAGTTTGGTACATTGTGTGAATACACACACAGTATAGCGTAAATAAATAGAGACAGTAGACAGCAAAAATAGTGCCATGTGTAAAAATCACAGAGGAGAGAGAGAGAGAGAGAGAGTATTTGAGAAGCTCATTGCTTCTCTGATTTTGATGCTGGAGAGAGAGAGAGGAGAGAGAGAGAGAGAGAGAGGTGTACTATACAAGGTTCACAACACACACACACACAAGATAAAGACAGCAGAAGGGTCTCCATTTTCCCTTCACTGCATTTGGGTTTTTCCCTCATCTCACTCAAACCCCATTTCTCTCAACTTTCTTGAGAGAGAGAGAGAGCAAGGTGGGATTTTTCCCCAATTTATTTATTTATTTTTCAATTTTTCTGCATAAAGAACACAAAATACGCCATTTTTTTATTGATTGTTCTTGAGGCTTCAAGTACGGAGGTTTTGTTGAGAAGATGATTTCTTTATCAGATCATTATATCTTGATTATTTTCTTCTGGTTCATTGCTTTCTAGGGCAACTTATGGGACTGAACGATGGATTTATGGGTTTGGTTGTGTACAAATGAACATTTACTAATTCTACAGCCACAATAATTCGACAAGGGTTTATCTCTAGCTCGCTCTTTCTCTCTCTTCCTTCCCTTTCTCTCTCTCTCTCTCTCTCTCTCTCTCTCTCTCTCTCTCGTTCTTTTATCTCTTTCCTGGAGGGTCTTGATCAGGATGTTCTTAGCTGTAGATTGATATTGATATTAGCTATGTGTAGATGTGTGCAATCTTTTACATTTTGCTTCTATTTTCTTTTCCTACAAACATTTGGATTTATTTCCTTTATTGACCCCTTGATTACTGTATTTGATTATAAAGTTGACTCTTCCACTTTTTCTGAATAATTTCTCATTGATTTCTTTACTTGCATGTTTTTTTTGGTGAAACTTTTCATTATTTTAATTCACAGCATTGTTCTTGTTTGATTCTTGAAAGATCTCTTATCCGTGCTTTCCCTTATTTAAATCTCCTAGTTCTTAAATTATGTTTATTTAGTCGCGGATTGGTAATTTAATCTGAGCTGAAGTTCTTGGCATTTGTGTAAAACTATGAATTTTTATTGGTTTATTGCCTTGTGCAATGCAGCTCTTGGTTATCAATTTTCTTGCTGTATTTTTGTCTTCGTTTCTGATGGATTATTGAAATGTCGATACAGGCTGTTGATTCTTGGTGGATTTTGGAGGTGTAAGTTTTGGGAAAATGCTGAGGAAGAGGAGTAGGTCACACCAAAAAGATCAAAACATGAATAATCTGAACCCTGAATCCATGTCGGAGTCGTATATCTCGAATCAGAAGCATAAAAATAACTCCTTTTTGAAGGTTCCTGGCTTGTTTGTGGGATTCAATCCCAGGAACTCAGATTCTGATTCAGTTAGAAGTCCTACATCGCCATTAGATTTTAGGATTTTTTCGGGTTTGGGCAATCCCTTTAGGTGTGTAAGAGCTCAGAATGAGGGGCACCAGAAGAGCTGGGATTGTAGCAAAGTAGGCCTAAGCATTATAGATTCTCTTGATGGTGGTGAAGCCAATCAAACGGGGACCGTTGCCCGATCATCTGATAATAAAAACATTCTTTTTGGACGACAGATGAGTGTTAGGAGTCCAACTTTTTGTAGTCATGCTAGTTCTTTGGAGGCACCTAAGTCACTTCCTAAAAATGTTTCTATTTTTCCTAATACACTTGCTAATCCAGGCAATGCCCGAAGGAGTGACTCTGATGTGGTGTTTGAAATCGGAGAAGCCCCATTCGAAATGGAGCCGTATGGAAGTATTCGTGCTCGTTCGGTGGATTCTGGAAGGTGTGGATCACACTTGACAGATTTTGGAAACCGCAAGTCCAGACTTGGGTCTGGAAACTTTGCTCGTGAGAACACAGCGATCCCAGGCCATTCGGGTTCGGGGTCTGGAATCACCATTGATAGAAGTCCTAAGTTAGGCAGCTGGAGTGGAGATAAGTTGGGTTCGATTCCTCTATCCATTTCCTCTGGAAATGGTTTTATTCCTCCTATTCCAGCGAGTGAAATTGAGCTGTCTGAGGATTATACCTGTGTGAGAACTCATGGCCCCAACCCTAAAGTTACTCATATATTTGGTGACTGCATTTTAGAATGTCACAACGATGATCTGACCGACATTTTAAAGAAAAGTGAAAGTGATGATGTTGTTGCTTATCCATGGGAGGATTTTTTGAAATGCTGCTACTCTTGCCAGAAGAAATTGGATGGTGAAGACATCTACATGTATAGGTTAGAGTGAATAATATTGATTGATATTGCATATGGTAAGAGTTAAGAGAGAGTGTAATGAGGTTGTTTGGTGGTGTGCAGAGGTGAGAAGGCGTTTTGCAGTTCAAGTTGCCGCGCACAGGAGATTGAGATGGAGGAAGAGGATTCTTCTGAAGCCTCCTCCAACAGCAGCAGCTTGTTCGTATGAACGCGGTGGCCATGATTGATGAAACTGCACCAGAGATCCTCTTTAACTGAGAGCTGTTTATGTATCTGTTTGCGGCCTTGGATGATCATCAACCGTTTCATCTCTCACTTATGCTGTGTGTGTGTGTGTGTGTGTGTCTATTCTATGCTCTTTTATATAGGATTAAAAGAACAAAGGCATGATGATGTTATAAAGGGATTTTATCATACAGTATCCCTAAATTTTGAATCCATATAAATGGCTTTTCTGGGTAGATTGTGCTTATTCTGATAAAATATCAACTTTCTACTTTCCCGCTCTTAATTCTCCAATGCTGTTTCATTGAGACACTGTAATAGAAGATGGACTGAGATTTGCAATGCCCTAAATGGAAGGATATGATGTGGCTTTGCCTTTGCTTCTTTAAATAAATAAATAAATGCATGCTGCCCTCAATATTATTGGTTTACTTGACCATGAATTTGACTTGAATTTTGGTAATTTACACTTTTGGCACTACTAGTCTCCAAAAAATAATTTTGCACTGTTACCCTCGAGTCAGATAAATATGGGCGGTGGAGATGAGAGTTTTTAATATGGCTGATTTCATAATTGCACAAGTCTCTCCCAAGAAAAGTATCACTGCTCTCATAAATTGCATTCAACACTACTTTTTTATTTTTAAAGTAACTTTTGCTATTGAATGAAATGGAGAAAATTGAATACCCCTTTAATTTTATTTTATTTTTGAATAAAACATTAAAACGTAATGTTTTATTATTATTTTTAAATTAAAAAAATGGTAAGATACCTATAATATGTAGTGTTTTTTTAGGTGCTTTTTTTTACACAGAAGTCTCCAGTTTATGAGTGCCATGAGAGCACGTAAAATGTAATAGTTAGCAACTGCAGTTTTTTTTTTTTGGGGGGGGGGGGGGGGGAGGAAGTTATTATTTTTATAGCAAATTTAATGGTCCTATAAAATCATGGAGTGAGAACTCTCAGCATAAAGCCTCTAATTCATAAGATAAATTGCGTGTAGTAAAGGGAAGTCAGTGGGGGTAGAGAAATAAATGAGCTAACCACTTTAGAGCAGATGATAAATTCACGAATTAATCTGTCTATTTTGACTCACCAACTCAGATTTAATGGGTTTTTTTACTGTTCAAGGCATATATATATATATATACACACACACACGTGTAAAAAAATATTATCCTATACACTTAGTGCGAGGACCCCGTGAGCACCTAGTGTATTGATTCAACTTGATCACCACTTTCAAATCAAAAACATTTGGGTACTCACGGAGGTGCCCATCTGGATGGCTCAGTAGAGAGAGGAGAGAAAAATATGTATGGCACCAGTGCTAGATCTACCTGATTGTTACTTCTTGATGTGAACTTCATGAGATAGATGCTTGAGATATGGCCTATTTCTTTTATATATATATGGAGCGGATCAAATAAAAACTCATACTCCATGTGAGAACTAGCAACTCATCTCATCCATCCATTGCTTTGATTTAGATGGATAAGATTTGGTCAATTTTTGATCAAAGGCGGTGATAAATTTGTAATATTTGAGAAACTTAAAAAAGCATAATTTTCGAAAATCATATAGACAACACTTTAAAACCGTTGTCTATTCTTATAAATTTTGCTATGCTAAAATGAAAGTATTATCATGCTATTATGAATATATAAACATGCTAATATGAGTATACATATATATATATATATATACATGCTAATATGAACAGATAATGCCCTACTATTAACTAACACTACTACTGCTATTATGAGTAAAATTTATGTGTTTTATGAATATTTTTTTATGGTATTATGTGTATACTTCAATGTTATCATAATTATTTTGTCATGCTATTCTGAGTTTAACATCATGCTATTATGGACGAAAAAATATATTTTCAAATAAACATATGAATAATGGATCTTAAATGAAAGAGCACGAAAAGAGCTTTAATTTGATATATAATTTGCGTTAATCTAATAAAAAATGAGCAAGTTATGGATATTTAAAGTTTAAATAAATTTTGTGTAAGGATGTTCATGTCAGCTTTGACCAATGATATATTTGACTTTCTCATATTTACCATTATGCCCCTGTCTTTTTATTTAAATCTGGACCATTGAGATTAAAGCATTGTGTGGTTGAGATTAATTCCTAGTTCCCACATGTGGATTGGTTCTCATGTGAATCCTACCCTATATATATATATATATATTTACTTTTCCAGGGGAACGTCTTGAAATGTAATATAACCATAAATATAATCTTCCAATAAATACTTAAAATGGGCATTGTTAATTCCAAGACCTGATATGATTCTTCCTAACCAGATCAACCTGAGGTAATCTACCCTCAATAACATTTGAAACCATAACTATGCATCAAATTCTGCACATTTTAACAAAGTGCATCAAATCATACAGAGCTTACAGAGACATTCATGACGCCAACTCTGTCGATCCTCCCAATATCGTTGAACGTACAACCCTACAAGACAAGTAGATTAGCCCACAGAAGCACCGCAAAAATGGGATACGAACAAAAACATGTTTTTGAACCCCCACTTAATTTCGAAAAGTTGAAGCCCTCTCTACTTGTATATACATATGAGCACAAAAAATTGAGGAAAGATCTAGGGATGAAAATCACGAGCTAGACGGCTCATCATATAATTTGATACCTCCGACTGTTTACCATCATAAACGACTCAGTACATCCTGCCATTACAGTCTGCAGCACCGCAATAACAGTCCTTAACCTTGATGTTTCCCTCAGAATCATAAATCTGATCCAGAGAGTAATTGTAGTGATACGTCAGCTCCTTTAGAGGCGGAATGTTTTCCAGTGCAACTAGCATTATGTGGGGCGCTCTCTTGTCATCATTATCATAAATCACATTTTGTGCATAAAGGTTTGGCGAACAGCTGTGATTTATGAACCTCCCCACATTCCCATACGACAATGCATCAATTGTATAACCCTTTTTTACATTAAGTCCAACAGGAGATTCTTGCTCTTCAGGATTGGTAGAGGAATCAATTAAATTCTGGCCGATATCAAAGAGATACTCATCATTGCCAATCCTTTCATCAGCTTCCTTCTCTTCAAGAAGTTCTCCTGTGTACTCACATATGAAGCTTCCTGGAGATATAGACGACAGGGCCCTCACACCCCAGCCTCTCGACTCTGTCTTGAAGACCTCAAGCTGAAACTTGATGCCACGTTGGGTGACCCTATTATAGCAGGAAGGGGGGCATTTACAATGGGGACCACACTCATATACAAGAGTCTTAGTTTCAACTAAAGCTCCACCATGGGTATATGGGATTTTGCCTCCATTTCTAACTGCACACAGACATTTTTTTGAGTCGGAACATTTCCCGCTACAATTGCAACCTTCTGGGGGAGTCGGAAAGTACCAATCAGGATACATCATCTTTGGAACGTAGTTGAATGAAGGTGGTTTGCTATCATCTAAAGTGTTCACTGCACAAATAGGAACAAGCTCTTTTCCTCCAGAAAGATCAGTGACACACACTCCTGGGCGGATTTTGGACTTATTCTTCAACTCTTTCCAAGCAAGCTCAGGCTGACCAGGATTCCTCTTCAACTCAAACATAAAAACCTTCTTACCATGAGGCCCTCTTTCTGTTGAATAATTTGTCACAGTATATAGGCCATCATATACATATGTAGTGACCAGCTTAGGTTTGGAATCCTGAGGATCAACATATTTCATCTCCCTCCACCCACGGACAACACGAACTGGTGTCTTTGCATCTATACAATTCTTTAGAGCCAAATTCCCCCTTTCCATCTTTTGATCTTCAGGTTTCTTAGACTTCCCAACGACATTTCCTCCTTGCCCAGAGTATCTCAAGACATCAGCATTCTCCACATCATCAAAATAAGCCCCGGAAGCAACAATACTGGTAGCAAGTGGAACTTCATTAACCTTCATACTATCTATACCAGACTGGTATGGGAAATGAATGCCAACAACAGCAAGCTCCACTCTATATTGAAATTCATCGCCCACTTCAACTCCAGGAACTGGTCCAACCATTTTATCTGTATTTACTATTTTTTTTTTCTCCTTAAGAACCTGTGCTGTAATTAGATCAATCCTTTTGCCTTTTTTGCCAGACAGCCTTGATCTTCCTTCCTCTCCTTGGACCGGGTTTGCTTCTTCTTCTTGCAAGAGCTTCCTATAAATAGCATGAAACAACCTGAGAGTATCTCTCACTGTTTTGCGGGCATCAACAGGACCAGAACTATTAGGACAGACGTGAGGCAAGCTTATTTCAAATTCTTTTTGATTGCTGTTGGAAGGAGAATTTGTAATGAAATCTTCATGATGATCATGATCTCCATCGTCTACAAGTATCAAAGCATTGGATTCCTCACCCACATCATACGAAATATGAACTTTGTTCTTCTTCTTAGATGACGGACCCGAAAATTGTATTCCAGGATTACTTTTCCTAGCAACGGCCTTGGCCTTCTGTCGCCAAGACAAATTATGCTTCCTCTTCTTTCCTCCACTTGTCCCTCCATTTGAGTTGCTTACTGTTTTCTCTTTCCTCCATGGACAATAAGGTGCAGCCATCAGCCCATGCACAACCTCCCTATCCACATCATCCTTTGAGGGAAAAGCATCATGTGAATTCCTCCCTTCGTCACTGTCTGCTGGAGAATAATCAACAATATCCTTTCTAAGAGGTTCAACACAATCATTATCACTGTTGTCAACCTTGTTCTTGAACATGGATACAGGAGTGACCTCAGGTACGCTCTTACTGCAGGTACCATGATCTCCCTCACCTATCAAGGTTAATTTACCAGGGGTTTCATCTCCATCATGCGAATCAGGACTAGCACTCGTCAGAGATGGATAACCTGATGAATTTGCTTCAAGATTACTGTTCAAAGCATCAGCTTTAGGCTTCTGTTGTAGAGGCACATTCTGCTGTCTCAATTTTGGACCATCTGTTCCACCATCTGGGCTGTTTAAAGCAGCTTTTGATTTCCTCCATGGGCAATATGGTGCAGCCATCAGGCCATGTACAAGCTCCCTATTGAAGTCATTCCCGAAGCTAAAACCACTTTGTAGAGGCCTATCCTTATCATTTCTATCTGGTGAAAGGACAGCATTTTCTATCCCAGCTGGTCCTCTAGCATCCTTGATGCTGGTACCTGATCCTGGACTTGCTTCAGTTCTCTCGGTAGCTACTGAAATTTCTCCCAGCAATCCTCTTCCAGCACCATCATTCAATGTTTCACTTTTTTCCATTTCAACATGAACGTCGTGAAACCCATCCACACATTCTCCAGAGGTCCTGAGCATCTCTCCCGTCATCTCCCTTTCTGAAACATTTGCCGACGTACTTGGTTCTGATTCAATTCCCTCAGTTCTGTTCAGACTATCCTTTCCTTGGGTAGCCATCTCCTTTCCTTCTTCAATTGGTAAGGAAACATTTATACCACAATATGGAGGGAAATCACGAACAGCAGATACTCTTCTTGGACGGTATTTATCTTTGGGCCTAATGGAAGTCTCTGGCTGAATATTACCACAAGATGGAGAAAATGCCAGAGGATTACCCAGCAATTTCTGACATGAAGCTAAACAATTATCCTCCTTTAACTCTTCCAACATTGTTTGGCCTCCAGAATGATCAAGACTTTTCAAGTCATTCACTATGTTAACTCCAACAAGATCTGGTTCTGGCGTCACTTCCCGAACTTCATTTGTGAGACCACTTGTTACCGTTGTTTCCACTTCTCCCACGTATAAGCCCAGTTGTTCATCTCTCTCCATTTCAATAGGATTGTTTACTGCTTCCTGTATATGTGACTCAGCCTCGCCTGGCAACTGAGTTCCTAGCGGTCCTATTTCAGTGACCAATTTCTTGGAGACAGTTACATTCTCCTTTGCCTTTTCCATTAATGTATCCAATGTCTCAGGCACAGGTACGTCTGCCCAGTGCTGGAAGGACAAGGAAGTTTGTGACCCGTCTTCTTCACATGATTGACATCCCATTACATCTTGTATTTCAGAATGTTTTACCTCACTGAGTTTTGCAACTTCAGGCATTTCGGAGTTTCCAACTGCCTCAGACCGCACCAGATCAGCCATTACAGAAGTTTCATCACCATCAGCCGCCAAGACTTTGGTCTTTTCCAAATTCATGACACCTAGAGCATCTGTACTCCCAGCCCCACTACCACTAATGTCTTCAGGTCTCAAATTTACTGGCACAGCATTTGGGCCACACCCTGGTGGAAAATCCCGGACAGCAGATACTTTTCGGGGCTTAAATTTAGGCATACAACCATTCTCCAAAGGCCGCTTATTTGAGATCTCACCGGACAAGGTACCATTTGAAAATGAAACCATTCTCTGTTGTCAAAACTTCCTCAACAATTTCTAGAACCCAATTCTTTACCTGAAAATCTAGAGAACGAAAAAGTTAACAGAGAATGGCCAGGTCTGCTAAAATATTAAGTTATCAATTGAACAACAAGCATACGAGAATCTTGTTCCGTTCATCAATACAATACATGCGCGCATAAAACAGCACACAGAAATACATTAGGGCAAAAAGGCAAAAGCTAAACATGAAACGAATGGCGACATGTGAAGCTATTTGCATACTCCTAATAACAGCAAATACAACAACAATGAAAAAGGGCAAAAAAACGACAAAATGCACAACGATCAAAAAACACAAATCCAAACATGCAACCATGAAACATGCAGAAATACCTGACGAAGAGGAAGTTTTTCGCAAAATCGCTCCTAAGAATTAAAAAGGAAATTCACGAGTACCGCAAAAGCTTGCTGCATCAGCGCAACGAGCATTATTTCCAGAAATCAGCACTCAATTTAACCGAATCAGAGATCGACAGTTCGCAGCAAAAATAGAAAAAGAAAAAAAATGCTGATTAATCTACCGAGTGGTGTCGTCGTCGCCGCAGAGTATGACAATCAGAACCTTTAGATTCCACCTTCAGCCAATCATAGAAAGATATACAGAGAGAGAGAGAGAGAGGGTGGAGGGGGGGGGCGTGATTGTGTGTGAAATTGGGAGCAACGGTAAACTTAATCTGCAGCAAGAAATTAGTGTGGGAGTAAAAGAAAAAAGGAAATTGGGCAGTGATGGAGTTGGAAGGGGGGGGGGGGGGGGGGATGTGGTGAAATTACCGTTTTAGCCTCCCCCAACACCGTGCGTGGCGCGAATCTGAGGGACGCGCGGCTTCGTGTGGTGGGTGGGCCGAATCTAGGGCCGTCTCTCCAGGATCCAACCCGCTCTTTCGGGTTCGGGTCATCTCTTCATCCAATTCTCTAACTAAGATGCATGGATTGTTCATATTTAAACTTTTACTTCAATTAAATTATAATATATATATATTATATTGATGGATCAATAGAAAAATCTTATTTTTGGTTGAAGTTGCTAGGAAATAGGAATGAGGGATGAACTCTATATCTATACATTATACTTAAAAACAAGATAATAACTATAAATAGTAACCATAAGTTTTCACTCCTGAATCACATTTTGTAGTGTATAAATTAATAATATAATATGTCAACAATTCATTATGCAACTAATAATTAAATTATTCATTCAATTTAGCAATTCTTTCTAAAATCTTAGTTAAGTTATATAGATAGATATTTTTGTATAAGATTAGTATGTATAATGTTTCAGCAGTAACTGTGTGTATGTATGTATTGTAAATATTTATTTTACTAATGCTATATACTCCCTTTGTATAAGCTGTACTTTATAACATTTTAAATTAATAATCGGTAAATTATTAAGTTTTAAAATATTATTTTTTCTCGGTCCCTATTTGACCAGTTGAAAAAATAACTAATTTTGATAATATAATAAGATAATATTTTTTCTGAGGACCCATATATTACTGCATGGTCTCTTTAATATAATAAGTTAATAATTATTTAAAATTACAAACTTGATTAAAATAATGTAGTGAAATTATATGATTCTATGTTATTTACACAGTGTATGTTCCCACCATCATACAACTTCAAGAAATTTCAAGAAGCCACTATTGTATGAAATTTCAAGATATACTCTCTCACCATCATACAATGCATATTTTTAGTGAAAAAATAAACAATGAATAATATTGGATTATTAAGAAGCAGTGAACATTGCTTATTAATTTTCACTAATATTATGTATAATTAATTAATTTTTTTATATTAATTCAATGAATGGGATACATAAATTAGTAATAGATAATGATTTTTAATGTAATCAAAATTCAAATACACTGAATCGTGAAAATATTATCTCTATAAAATAACAAAATCTCATTGTCCCTACAACATTATTAATTTATAGAAATTGTACTGTGATATGATTGTTGTAGAAGATTGCATATATTAGAATGTCTCCATTGATTTAGAAGTTTAGAATTGATAATATAACTATCAATCAACAACTTTTATCTTTCCACATACAATGCCCCGATTTTTTTTTGGCAGACAATTAAGTCTCTAGATTTTGTAATTGATAAAAATATACATGTTGGAGTGTTGGACGATCTTGGTAGACAACTTCTAGGGTAATGAATTATTAAATTCAATGAAAATTTTATATTGCTTTAATTATATTTGTTTCTAATTTACTTTAATGATTTTAATTGTTTGCCTTCTCTACCTCACAATCATTTATTACTAGATTATTGAGATTTAATACCATGAGAAAATGTCATGTTAATTTCGCATTATTTTTTTCCTTATATTTGGCTTGAATATTAATTATTTTCATAATTAGATGAATAGTTTTAAGTATGATACACACCTGACTTGTGCATCACAACATCACTATTTTTTAATATATAGAAATCTCGTCATCTCGAATTATGTATTCATTATCTCCTTCTCCCAACTCAAATGATGAAAAAAACTCTCAACAACAGAAGTCCGCCTGAAAGTCTATTTATGATAACAATGTGACTGAATTCTCCATATTACATTTGAAACCATCTTGCAAATTGACTTGTAAGTTGTAACATACTTTTCACAATAAGTGTTATTCTAGCACTTTAATTTTGTTTCACAGAAAGTGCATTTTACACAATCGAGGTAAAAATTTCACATTTTTCTCACATTTGCCCACATTTAATTTATTCAAGCAATCATATTTAATTCATTTAATGTATTCACATAAGGGTGTATAAGGTAATTTAATTATCTAATTAATATTTTTATTAATATATGTGCATTCATCCAGAATGACACTTATTTAGAAACGGAAGAAGTATATTTTTATACTCGTTCGTTTTATTTGGATGAGTGGGCATGATATTAAGGAAATTGACATCATGTTTTCTCGGGTCATTAGTATCTACAAAACTATCACCGTCTTTTTGTAAGTTTCTTTTATTTACAAGTATACCGCCGTTTCTTCTTTTTATTTATTAAATATGAGTTGTCCAGAAAATGAATTTGGATGGTTGAAATCAATTTATAGTTCTCATGCCAACTGATAGTTTTCATTTGATCTATATACAAAAATAATTTTACAAACATGTTTCTATTGAAAGTTCTTCTAGCTCAATTGGTAAGCCTAATGGAGATTTTTGAATTTATTTCCAACATTAATTTCCACTTTTCATTATTTATAGTGCAATTTACGAGGTGTATTGATTTTTGAAAAAAAAAAAATGATGATTTTATTAAGATAAATGATTTAATGTGTCAAGAGGTATATGTTTGGAAAATGAAAATATTTTTATTTGATTACTTTTTTCATTTTCAAAGCGTGGTAGATATTAAAAGATAAATATTTGTACGGTTAGAATGAATTGATGGATATTTAAATAATGAGTCTCACTGTAATAATACATATATGATTATATATGACTAAAAAAGTGAAAAGTGAAATTAAAAATGAATAAAACAAGCATGTTTTCAATATTTTAAATAATAAAAATTTAAAAATTTCCAATTGAAAATAAAAACAAACAACCCCTCTGTTTCCTAAATATCCTAGTTAGAGAGGTTCAAACCCCATTGTTGTCGTGCTCCTTACAAAAATTCAATTTTTATAATTCTTTTTTTACTTTTGAAAAATCAAAATTTAGGAAAAGTATTTTATGCATATTGCCTTTAGTAATACTAATGGATATCACGTGCATTGCACGTAATTTGTATAATTTTTTTCTAAAATATGTAAAGTTAAAAGTTCTTTTGAATGTGTAAAATTTAAAGTTATAAGCTATATTATTATTAGAAAATATTAATAAATATATAATAAATAATTAGATCACGAATATATTAATAAAATTAAAATAAATTTCTTTATCTAAAAAAAAAACAAGTAATATATCATCAGGGCCGTCTCAATGATTTTATAGGCCTTGTGCAAATAATAAAAATTAGACCCTAAAATTAAAAAAAAAATTATAATTTTTATAATTATAGTAATACTGTTAGAAACACTAAAAATTCAAAATATTGTATTTATAGTGTTGATAATATTCTCAATACAACCTTAAGCAAATATGAGTCTTCTACAATTTTACATAAAAAGTTATACTCTTCTAGCACTCTTTGAAGCAAATTCATCAATTAAATCTTCATATTCAATCTTTTCCAAAATATCATTTTCTATAGCTATCATCGCCAATCCATTAAGTCTTTCTTGTGACATCGTCGAATGTAGATATGACTTCAATAACTTCAATTTTGAAAAGCTTATTTCTGCAGATGCAACAGTAACAAGAATAGTCAATAGAATTCTATATGCGATAATTGTATTAGGAAAACAATCTAAACCTTTCAAAAATTTCAAAATATCAAGGGTCCTATATTATCTTCAGTCAATATTTCTCTAAGTAACGTTAACTCCACAAATAACTCATTCCCATCAATATCAGAGTGCTCATTATGTGTAAGTGTATTTTTAAAATGAATACAACAAGACTTCAAACTCATATCATCCAATGACCGCAACTTGTTAATTAGAAATAAACAAAAAACCAAATATTTTTTCATATTTTTGAAATTGCTCAAACCTGTTTTTAAGAGAAGATATTGATTGATCAACAATATAAAGAAAATAATGAACTCTAAATGATTCCTCAAAACCGGTGTTGGCGTCATCAGAGGATTAGATCAAAATTCTAATTGGGCAAATCATCAAATATTCAAATCCTACAAAGATTTTGGTCCAAAATTGTTGGTCCTTTGCGGTAATTATATTACTATTAAGTTTTATTAACCACAGTTACTGTTTAGAATATGATGCTAAAATAACGGAAGCATGAGGTTAAATACCTTGTCAGATTCACATTGCATATTTTGTGTATCAGAACATGCTAAAATGAGAAACGCATGAGGCTAAAATGATTAAAGTAAGAGGCTAAATTTGATGTGACATTTTCCACTAGGGTTCACCGTTCCCAATTAGGATTTATTACGTTCCAGTTAGGGCTCATCTGATCCCAACTAGTAATTCTGAGATTTCCATTATGGTTCACTATCCCCAAATAGGGTGTATTGCGTTTCATTCCAATGAAATCACCGTTTCATATTTTGTTTATCAACACATGCTAAAATGAGAATCGCATGAGGCTAAAATGATCGAAGTAGGAGGCTAAAATTGATGTGACATTTTTCACTAGGGTTCATTGTTCCCAATTAGGGTTTATTACGTTCCGATTATGGCTCATCTGATCCCAACTATTAATTATGAGATTCCCATTAGGGTTCACTGTCCCAAATAGGGTATATTGCATTTCATTCCAATGAAACCATTGTTCCATTTTTGTTTATCAACACATGCTAAAATGAGAAATGCATGAGGTTAAAATGAGCGAATTAGGAGGCTAAAATTGAATCTGGGCAATTTCTGAGTTTAGTTCTTCGCAAAACGATGCTACAGTTCATAGAATTTTTTTCTGATTTTGCCCTTAATGAGACGCACGAATTGAAGATTTTCATTTTAATTACAAAATTATCACCGAAAATCTGGATTAATCTGGATCATTCAGATTTTGGAATGGATGGATGGGATTGGTTCTCAGTTCCCACCTGGTGACTGGTTCTCACTAGATCCCGTCCCTATATATATATTGGGTGAGTGTAGATTCTCATATATGTGAATGAGATAACCAAAATTTTTATTTACGACCAATATCCCTTTGAACTTCTTGTTGAATTAATATATTTTTACATAAAAATATAACATCTTGTCAATGCTTTTTGGGCGAACCTATGCTGATCAAAGAACTTTCCATGCATTATATTAGGCATCAAATAAAATTCAATATAGTTTCAAAAAGGGACATCTCTTTTGTGGTTATGTTGGTTTTAATTTCTCAGGACCAATTCCTTGTAAAAATTGAAGAAAGTAGAGTAAAACTATAATATTTATGATTATGTGTGTTTCTAAATACTCCACATAATTTTACTTCAGACACCACTAATTAAAAATTAATTAATTAGTATATTACTCAAATATCCATTCATTTTTTAACATATGTTTCATATAAGGCTATGCTCGAAAATTCATTTTCAAAAAAGACAAGGCATGCTTGAAAATATATTTATCAACATACATGATCAACAGCTTAGGAAAAAATTAATTGAACGTACCTTCGAACCTATTGATCATATTTTCAATTCAGTAATTTTCAGATCCAAAATTACGTGGCAAAAAATCAATATTTACAAATTTAAATCACATTATTATTACAAATTCAAAGTGTATATGGAAATTATTAACCTATTGTATATTCCGGCCTCCCTCTTCTCAAATTCAAAAATTGAAATTATGACACCTCTTTTTATCTCTCTAATGTGAACACCTCCCGCTCACACGTGAATTTTTTTTGTTCGATTTTGTAGCATACGTTAATTGATTTTTTAAATTGGTTAAAATTAATATTTTTAAATTGAGGATAAAATTGGATCCAAATATTGGTCCATCTTACGAATTTTGACCTGTAAGATGGTCTTATACAAGTTTTGTCATTTATGAAAATAATAAAGTGTAGAGATATTAGCGATACATTCTTTATATATATATATATATATGTATATTATGAGGCCCGTATATCTTCATATCTCATTCATATCATTAATCAATTTTAAATGATTCATGTATCATAAACAATACAAACTTATATGCTTATGATCTAAAATTAAAATATACTAATACTTAGATATATTAATGCTCTCATCATTAATTTATTTATATATTGGTTGCCACTATTGTCAATATAGTGTAAGAGATACTAAAAGAATATGCATTCTTGATTTACATACTATGTATATATATACCATACTATCATAAAGTTTTTTTTTTAATAACCAATGGGCCATAATACTATTTTAAAGTTACTTATAAGTATAAATTTTCATTAGTTCATGTAATTGAAATATTAACCTCTATACATTTTACAGTTATATAAAAAAAATTATTTTTTACTTTTATAAACATTTTATGTGTTCTTTCTAATATTAAATATTAAAAATAATAAAGCTTAAAATAGATTTATTTTTTAATATCTAAGACTCATATATTGATGTTATAAAATGCAATATATATTTTTATTTAACTAATTTGGTGATTATTCTAATAAAATTGAATCGTGAATAAATCATTTATTGAATTCAAATTGTTTGGATGAATGTATGAAATCGATGATTTAGATTGTTTATTCCTCTATTATATCAATTCCTAATTTTCTCCATTAATCTTTAATTATTTGCCTTTATTTAATTATTTATCTTCAGTAGATATAAAATAAATCATTGAATGTGCTCCTTGGTTAGTATTTAGAAGATTGACGTTGTAGAACTCACATTATGATTAAGTTTTTAATCTCTGTGGAATATGATATTGCTCAACATTATATTGCAGTTACTTCATATACTTGTGGATAGCTAATGAGAAGTCGAATATTGTAAAGTAATAAATAAATATTTGGTTGAAAAGCGCAAGAAATTATATTTAAAAAATAAACTGTTATATTTAACCAAATCTGGCAACTAAAGTCTACATTTTTAATTATAACATTTGTATGTACTGTTATAAAAGTAATATTGTGCTCTAATATAATAGCATAATTAAGCTGAACTTTTCCCTAGTTAAAATAGTATTAGTGATCGGGCCAATTCTACTTAATATTTTGGGCCATTTTGGTATGATTTAATTGTGTTGATTGCCGTGTTATGATGTCGTTTTGGGAGAATGTTATGCCTTGAGGGTTTTGCAAGTAATCTACACAAAGTTAGGGAAAATGGCATGCTTTTGGGGAGAAAACAAGCTGTGCAAAGGAAGCTGAAGCTGGAAGTTCGGAAAGTTGTGCCGTATGGGCATACAACAGGATAATATGGGCAGATAACTCAGAGATTGGGCCTGCACGTGCAGATTTGGGCTCGAGTGCGGAATTTACTTAGGCCCATGACCTGGGCGCGCGCGAGAGAATTTCCACCGCCTCTAAGGAGTCCTCATCTTGGCAATTACCTAGTTGAGATAGACTAAGATTTTATTTCCATGTTTAATTATTTTAATTAAGGATAATATAGATAGAATATGATTTATCCATCCATATTAACGCATAGCAGAGAGGGGACGATTATGCCAGCAACTTTTATTTCATCTTCTTCACTGAATTCATGTACTGCTCGACAATATTTTGGAGGTTTGATTTAATTATTCAGTCAAGATAAGTTCTTTTTATTCCGGTGACAACTAACAAAGCCTTAACCTAGCTAAACTGTGAGATCTAATTGCTCGTTTATCATTCAATTAATTCGCATGTATTTATTATTCTTTGTATTTCGAGTCGTTAATTGTTTCGATATTGCTAGGTAGTCGCGAATATTTAGTGAATCGGAATTAATTAGTAGCCAATTAAACCGGCCATCCGTAATTGTGGTTTAAGTTTAATTAGTGGTAAAACGGTTCTTCAGAACCAGGGAGAATAGCAATCTTAATTTAACGGTCCTGCGTCAGAGTCTGTTAATTATGAATCGGGTTCCTCTAGACTTTAAGGTTGTCGGCTCATTAAACCTATAGAGCGTCTCTTACGGTTGTCAGTCGATTAGAGAAATAATTAGTGAAGCGTCTTCCTGATTATCGAGAAACTACGGAGGAATTAAGCTGCGTCAGTAAGCGTCTTCGGTAGCTATAACTGATTTGTATGTGTTAATTGAATTTATCTTTGCGTCAAGGATCAGTTTAGGTAAGCTAGGGTGGAGTTAATTGGAATCCGAAATATTTCTTCTCGTATTTTAAATCCGTTCGTTTTGTTAAATCGTGCATCTTTTGATTTATTTATTAATTTCATTTATTTTGTTAAAATCACAAAACCCCCTTGAAAGTTTGGTTCTACAGATTGGAAGTATAAAGTAATTCTCGCCGGTCCTTTGGGAGACGATCTCGTTCATCGTTGTACACGTGCAGTAAGGGCATACCGACTGCTGTCGGGAAATTTATTTTTGGTGTAAAATGACACCAAATTTTGGCGCCGTTGCGGGGGATCGGTTCTAAAGCAGTAATTACTCTCGTATTTTCAGTTTGTTATTTTTCTTATTTTTGGTTTTATTTTCTAGTGCATGGCTCGGTCCTCACACGAAGAAAAGCTAGAGTTCGATCCAGAGCCAAAAAGAACTTTGCATAAGCTGAGGAGAGCTTCCAGGAAGTCTAAGGAGACTTCCGTATCTGATCCAGGAACACTTGATATTGATCAGATTTTTGAAAAAGACATGGCCAACGCGGGAGAGTTAGTTCTTAACCGCGAACCTGAACGTGAGCCTCTTATCAGGGAGCTCAGTCACCATAGAAGTAACAGGCCCATCTGGATCGTGTTGCCTACCATTGCAAACAATTCAGAGATACGACCTGGTTTCATACAGGTTCTGCCCAAGTTCAGTGACTTGCCTGGCGAAAGTGCGCACAAGCACTTATCTGAGTTCGACCTAGTCTGCTCCACCTTGCGGCCTCAAGGATTTTCTGCTAATAATCTGAGGCTACTGACTTTTTCGCACACTTTGCAAGGCAAGGCTAGGGATTGGTTATTCGATCTTCCACCTGGCTCAATCAGTACTTGGGATGAATTGGAGGAACAATTCCTACGCAAATTCTTCCCAGAGTCCCGAGCTGCAAACCTGAGGATGGCGATTAGTAGCATCAAACAGAAGCAGAACGAGAGCTTAGCCGAGTACTGAGAGCGGTTCCAGCAGCTGTGTCTCAAGTGCCCAGACCACGGGTTCACGAATTACCAACTACTAACAAATTACTTTTACCGTGGTATGTCTTCTTTTGACAGAAAAATTGTTGATGCTGCGAGTGGAGGATCTCTCACAAACAAGACCCTGGCCGAGGCTAAACAACTCATCATTGACATGGTTTCTGGAGGTCAACAGTATGAGGATGAGGACGATGACCGATATCGACCTGTTGAGCGAGCAGACAGCTCCAGTGTCAACGAGAAGATTGATGCTCTGACTTCTCTGGTTCGAGGTTTAGCTGTGGCACAAACACAAAATGTCCGTTGTGGAGTTCGCTCAGAAAATGGCCACTTTACTGATGCTTGCCCAACTTTGCAAGATCCGTTAACCGAGCAAACCTACTATGGGTACGGTGATGCACAATTTGATGCCGAAAGATAGAGGGATTCTGATTCGTACTCATACACATATAACCCTGGCTGGAGGGATCATCCTAATTCCAGTTGGATGTAGCCGCAGGGTGGCCCGTATGGGCATACTGACAAGCCTGCGCCCAGCATGAGTGAAATTATGAAGTGTCTAGAGCATAGTAGTGCCTTTGTCAACAGTTTGGCACAAAGCCAGAAAGCATTCCAGCAGGAGACGCAAGTTGCTCTAGGCAGTATGGGCACACAGATCATTCAGCTTGCCACTCAAATGAACAAGATACAGGCGAATCAAGGCAAACTCCCATCCCAAACTAAAATGAATCCAAGAGCGCATGTTTGCGCTGTCACTTTGAGAAGTGCGGAGGAGTTAGCCGAGTTGGAGGCTAAGAAGAAAGAAAAAAGGAGCAGGAAGGGCATACTGAAGGGTCGAAAAAAGAATCTGGCAAAAAGAATGAACAACCTACTATGTCTCTTTCCTCTCAAACCGAGCTGAATCCAAAAATGAACGTTAGTGTTGTGACCATTCGCAGTGGAAAAGAGTTGGCTGACATGGAGGCTAAGAAGGAAAAGAACCCGCCGTATGGGCATACTGCACAGACTGAAAACAAATCCAGTGCAGAAGAAGAACAGCCAACTGCTGAACTCACTCCACCTAAGGTCAATGTTGAATCTAAAATTTTTAACCATCTGATTGCAGCTCCTTTTCCTGCCAAATTGGTTCAAAATAAGAAGGAGGATGATGAAAATGAGATCCTCGAGCTATTCAAGAAGGTACCTTTTGGTGGGCTGACTGAAATCGCTGCAATAACAGAAGAAGATGAGGTGATTCGAGATATCATAATGCAGCTGTATACCACTAGTGAATTTCCAATTCAGAATCTGACGGGCCGTATGCCCTTACCGACCAACTCGGAACCAATTTTACCAGCTCATGTGAAGACCCCAGTGTTGGAACTGAAAGGGCAAGAAGCAAGGATGGTCGAACTTTTGAGGAAGCATAAAGGTGTGAGGATGAAGACGATTCCTGTCGACAGGGTAGATCTGCTACCCCTGAAATTGTCTCATGATCGAGTTCTACTTGTGTCAAACCCCGGACATTAAATAAGGGCGCTTCTCAGGAGGCAACCCGAGCTTTTCCTGTTTATTTCATTTTTCTTATTTCATTTAGTTGCTTATTAGTTTTCGTAAAAAAGAAAAAAAAACTCTAGTCCAGCTTTTTCGTGCAGGTACCTCTTCTAGCGCTGCCCCTACCCTTGCCGAGCTCATGGAGTTGTTTGACCATTACACATCAAGCTGGGCTACTGCACTTGAGCGTCGTCCGTATGCCCTTACTGGCCGTCTCTCCCCCTTGCTTGCGAGTTTGCCCTCTCTCTCTCTCCCTTTGTTTTTATTTTCTTTCGTTCATGTTGTGTCCGTTTTGTTGGCTCTCTTCCCTACACAGTGAGGACACTGTGTTGTCTAAGTATGGGGGGGGAGAAAGTTTCTATTTTTGTGTCTGGTTCTTTTCTGATTCGAAAAAAAATATTTATGTTTTACTTGTTTTTGTTGAGTATTGGCTACTTGAGATTGAACAATACAAGGAGGAAGGGTTATAGCATGGATTATCTTGATTTGTTTGATTGACTCTCTTGCGATTGAATTGTGCTAATGCTCGTATGTATTCTTGAACGATGAAATGTGCAACTTGATCAACTTTTGATGAGCTTATGAACGTGAGATTTGAGCCTCTTGAGCATGTTATATATATAGAAAGCTCAGCTTTATTCTTTTGCTGAGTGTGTCGGATTTGAATGTTGAATCTCTAATTTGCCTTCTTGCCATGGTCATACTGCTTGTGAGTTTTCTTTTGCATGAAAATGATAAAGGCATGTAGGATTAACCATTGCTTTGGCCTGAATAAATTATCCATACCCGACACTGCCCTTTAGTGAGCTCATTTGTGCCTGAATCCTTTCTTTCTTGACAACCACTAAATATTTCAGCTTTAGCTTGTTTTGGCCTGCTTTTGTCCCTTGGAAATATGTGAGTTATATTGGATTGTGTTGAGATGAGTTTGAAATTTACTTGAAGACAGTTAGTGCTGGAAGATTGAAGAAAAAAAAAGGGGAAGAAAAAAAAATGTCAACTCCTGTCCTATTCCATAAAAAGAAGAGAAATAAAAATAAAAAGAAAAAAGAAGAAGAAAAAAAAATTGTTCGTATGCCCATACTGGACGTGGAGAAAATAGGGATGTACCCGATTGAAGTTAAATTTTGTTGCCCTGTATAGCTTTGAAGACCAGCATTTAACTTAGAGTTCGTGGGATATTTGAGAAGTTGCAGCCAAACTTGATTAATGTGTTCTAATATGCTTACATGCTTTCATCTTTAAGCCACTTATCCAAATTATCCTACCTAAGCACCCTAGCCCCATTACAACCCATTGAAAAGACCTTTTGATTTGTGCATAGTTCTTATTTTCTTGGTAGTGGTTTTGACATATGGGAAAATCTATGTTTGAAGGAATCAAATCACGACTGGTGTGAATTAAACAAATCTGCCCTTATCTACTTTTGAGAGAAATTGAGCGAACCTTGGTGAGGCAGGATTGAGTTGTACGTTTTTTACTTGAATGAAGAGCATGTGTTTATTTCATGAAACAAGAGAAGGGTTAGTGGATTGTGGTTGGTTATGCTGCAATTCTGACTCCGAGTATTTTCAGTTTAGGGCAGCCGATGCTTGTGTTGTTTTCAAGTCTGTCTTTTGTTTAGATATGCTCGAGGACGAGCTTGGTTTAAGTGTGGGGGGATTTGATCGGGCCAATTCTACTTAATATTTTAGCCCATTTTGGTATGATTTAATTGTGTTGATTGTCGTGTTATGATGTCGTTTTGGGAGAATGTTATGCCTTGAGGGTTTTGCAGGTAATCTACACAAAGTTAGGGAAAATGTCATGCTTTTGGGGAGAAAACAAGCTGTGCAAAGCAAGCTGAAGCTGGAAGTTCGGAAAGTCATGCCGTATGGGCATATGGCAGGATAATATGGGCAGATAACTCAGAGATTGGGCCTGAGCGTGCGGATTTGGGCTGGAGTGCGGAATTTACTTAGGCCCATGGCCTGGGCGCGCGCGAGAGAATTTCCACCGCCTCTAAGGAGCCATCATCTTGGCAATTACCTAGTTGAGATAGACTAGGATTTTATTTCCATGTTTAATTATTTTAATTAAGGATAATATAGATATAATAGGATTTATCCATCCATATTAACGCATAGCAGAGAGGGGACGATTATGCCAGCAACTTTTATTTCATTTTCTTCGCTGAATTCATATACTGCTCGACAATATTTTGGAGGTTTGATTTAATTATGCAATCAAGCTAAGTTCTTTTTATTCCGATGACAACTAACGAAGCCCTGGCCTAGCTAAAATGTGAGATCTAATTTCTCGTTTATCATTCAATTAATTCGCATGCATTTGTTATTCTTTGTATTTCGAGTCGTTAATTGTTTCGATATTGCTAGGTAGTCGTGAATATTTAGTGAATCAGAATTAATTAGTAGCCAATTAAACCGGTCATCCGTAATTGTGGTTTAAGTTTAATTAGTGGTAAAACGGTTCTTCAGAACCAGGGAGAATAGCAATCTTAATTTAACGGTCCTGCGTCAGAGTCTGTTAATTATGAATCGGGTTCCTCTAGACTTTAAGGTTGTCGGCTCATTAAACCTATAGAGCGTCTCTTACGGTTGTCAGTCGACTAGAAAAATAATTGGTGAAACGTCTTCCTGATTATTGATAAACTACGGAGGAATTAAGCTACGTCAGTAAGCGTCTTCGGTAGCTATAACTGATTTGTATGTGTTAATTGAATTTATCTTTGCGTCAAGGATCAGTTTAGGTAAGTTAGGGTGGAGTTAATTGGAATCTGGAATATTTCTTCTCGTATTTTAAATCCGTTCGTTTTGTTAAATCGTTCATCTTTTTATTTATTTATTTATTTATTAATTTCATTTATTTTGTTAAAATCACAAAACCCCCTTGAAAGTTTGGTTCTACAGATTGGAAGTATAGAGTAATTCTCGCCGATCCTTTAGGAGACGATCTCGCTCATCGCCGTACACGTGCAGTAAGGGCATACCGACTGCTGTCGGAAAATTTATTTTTGGTGTAAAACGACGCACCAATTAGAAAAATTAGTAGTGTTCTAAAATGAAATTAGAAAAATTAGTAGTGTCGGGAAATTTATTTTTGGTAACTTGTCAAAGTTGCTTGGAGATAATATGGGGCCCGAGGCGAAATAATGAATATGTTTGGAAATAAAATATTTTTTTAAAAGATAAACATTTATTATTTCTCATTTTATCAACAATAAAATCACTTTTAAATGTTTTAATTACCAAACCGTAACATATAACTCAACTTAAAAACTTCAAAAAAAAAATGTTATAATTAGCATATCTAATAATCCAATATGTAATATATGCATTGGGAAGGAAATGTTTATTTGTATAGTGTAATACCTCAATATATAATTTTATATTTAATTTTATGTCCTAGGTTCTATTAACGTATACTTTAATTTTGAAAATAAATCAAATCTATTAATATCTAAGTGTTTTTAAAATGTTAGAAAGTTAGGGTTAAGAAATAATTTGTTAGAGATAAGACATGATAAACTTTATTCGGAAGTCATAGATTGATCATTTATATATTTAAAAGACTTGACTTCAAAAAAATTATTAATCGAATATGGATAATACATATATTTATTTAAATGACTGTTTTAATAAAAATAATGAGGCCCGAGGCGATCGACTTGTTTGCCTCATAGTAGAAACTGCATAGCATTATTTCAGACACACACACACACACACACACACACACACATTCTTGATTTATATATATCTTAATTAAATTACTTGTAATAAAATTCAAATTAATATATTCACTTATGAATAATATCTTTTTTTGTAAACTATATATTTGAAATTATTCTCTACGATTTTACATTAATATTAAAAAAAATCTTTAGGATTGATGAGTAATTGTGAAGTTTATTTTGATAAAATATGTAATTTATTAGAAATAACATTTTTATGGTTTAGAGGGCATGACATAATTTTTACAACTTAATTACTTTGAAAATATTAATTAACTTATCTCTAATAAAAATATATATGTGGCCAAAATAACATTTTATAATATATATACTATTTTTAATACAAATATGTAGGTGATGATAAATTTTTTGGTGCTCCTTATAAGTCTACATCACTCTTTTGCAATAAAATTGTTTCAATTTATATACATTATATAGCATTTTCGTTTTTTTTTATCTATTTCAATTTACTAATTATTTGAATTATTGATATCACATGATGTGTGAATCAGTAATTTATAAGGTATATGGAATAAATTATCCTTATAGGCTAATTCCTAGATAATTAAATTATTATACTCGACTAATTTTGAAATTCAACATGATTTTTAAAAATGTTTTAATAATGTCACCTTTTGAATTGTGCAAAATTCGATGTCCCTAATTATTGTTGCTAAAAAATAAATTAGAACATGCATTCATCATATAAAAAAGAAGCATAAAAATAATTGACATGAACGCATGTGATATGCATTATATATATATATATATTAATTCATAATTTATATCTTTATTGATATATGAAGATATTAATGATTACCTAGCATGTTATTTAAAGAAGAAAATGTTAGTTGAAATTAGAAATGTACAAGCACTCACATGTCAAATTGATTCACCGATCGAAATTATATATGTATTTTAAATATAATATTATGAAAGTCAATAATAATATTTGTTAATTGTTACCATATATATGCATATCAAATGAATGATCATTTGCATAAAAATCACGCTAGAAATTTTATATATACTATTATATAATAATAAAAAGAAGCACTTGTGTGCACTAGGTGCACCATGACCAGGTCAACGCGGGAAAACATGTGTTGACCCGGTCAATTCCAAAAAAAAAAACTTCAAAATTAGTATCAACCATAACACTAAAAGTATCACTCAAAATTCAAAAAACATCATCTATATCCTTAAAAAGCATCACCTATTTTACTTTTTTTTGGAGGGTTGACCGGGTCAACGCGCGTTAACCTGCATTTGACCCCCCCGATCAAACGGGTTGACCGTTTGATATAAGCTTATATACATCTAGTGCATATAAGTTTTTGCCGATAATAAAATGTTCATGTAGATTTATTATATTACCTTATTGTTATTGATTTAAATATATTATAGTGATATATTAGGTAAATTCAATTTTGTAAAATAAAGCTCTTTTTATGCGTAGTAGTATATTCATATGAAAATAAATATATTATATTAGATTTTACATTATAAATACATATTATATATATTATATTACATAATTGTCCTTAACTTAAAATTATAATAGGGTTATAATAGGTAAATCAAAATTTATAAAACATCACACTTTTATAATAGTAGTAGATAGTAGATTCATATGATTTCTATTGTCCAACATGATTTCATTATAAATTATAAAGTATAGCATAATTTGCAATAGTTCCAAATTTATTATTTATGGTAATATACACTATATTTTAAAGGAACCAATTTTTAAATCATAGACAATTGAATGTTGTCATTACAAAATTATTGAATTGTAGGTATTAAAAATATGTTAAGTGAATATGCATAATTGGTGCAAAATCCATAGCGGGTTTTAAGTTTTAGGAGCTCTTAGTGATGAATCATACGACATTTCAGCTATTATCCAATCAATTTTGGTAACAAGTATTTCACATATGTATCCACTATCCAAGTGCAAATATTATTGCTCAAATGTTGGCTAAAAACTTTGCAATTCAATTTTATAGAAAGTGATGTTAAATTCACTCTAGATTATCTTGATTATTTATGGTTAATACTGTTAAATTATCAATAGACCATGTATTCCTATAATAATAATAGTAAATGCAAATGACCAATATGAAACAGACCCACATTTGAATATGGGCAAATATACAATTTTTTGTTAAAATTACATAAGATGAAATATATTATTATAAAATTTAATATCTAAAAAAAATAGAAATAATAAATATGTGGTGGATATTACATCCAATATATTGTAGCAATTGCAAAGACCAATACATTACTCAACAAGATGCATGAAAATCTCATCTAAACTAACCACTCAACAACAGCACAGTCAAAACTCATGCTACATCTCAGCTATTCACAACAGCAAACTCACTCTCACCTCTCCCCTAAATCAGATCTTCAACAAAACCTCATTTCTTGTAACAAATTGCAGCACCAAAACTCCAAACAAAAAAAATCATCAAGGTTTCACAATGAAGGGAGAAATTTACCATTTTCGTTCGAAAATCTTGTTTCTATGCACCATCTTTCTCCTCTTGAGCATCTCCACCTCGCATCAGACACAGATTTCTGTCGATCATCATGCCTCCAACATAACGGATGACCCTCGCCATCAAAGACACCTCCTGTCCTACAACGGAGATACTCTTGCAGCTGAGCCGAAGCTCAAGTTTCAGAACACGAGATTGAGGAATGCCTACATTGCCCTACAAGCTTGGAGAGAAGCCATACTCTCTGACCCCAAGAACATAACTGCCAACTGGGTCGGAGAAGACGTTTGTAACTACACTGGTGTGTTCTGTTGGCCTACGCCTGATTTTCCACACGAGCTTTCGGTTGCAGGTATTGATATCAACCATGGAGACATCGCCGGGAGCCTCCCGCATGAGCTGGGGCTGCTGTATGATGTTACCTTATTTCACTTAAACTCGAACAGATTTTGTGGTGAGATTCCCCAAAGTTTTGTCAACTTGAAGCGTCTCCACGAGCTAGACCTCAGCAACAATCGCTTTGCAGGCGTGTTTCCTCAAGTCATCCTTGCATTGCCAGGCCTGAAGTACCTAGACATTCGTTACAACGAATTTGAAGGCGAGCTCCCGAGGAAACTCTTTGAGATAGATTTTGATGCTATATTTGTCAACAACAATAGATTTTCTTTGGCCTTACCTGACAACATCGGCAAGTCACGTGTGTCTGTCATTGTCTTGGCGCACAACAATTTCGGTGGATGTGTTCCTGCAAGTTTAGGCGAAATGGGAGAATCGTTAAACGAATTGATTCTCACAAATACTGGTCTATCGTCGTGTTTTCCAAGCGAAATCGGGAATCTGAAGAACTTGACTGTTCTAGATTTGAGCAATAACCATATTATAGGTCCATTACCTCGTAGTATTGGAGAAATGGACAGCTTGGAGCAGCTGAATCTGGCGCATAACATGATGTCCGGAAAGATTGGCGATCGGATTTGTGAACTTCCAAATTTGGTGAACTTCGCATATGATCACAATTTCTTCTCTGAAGAGTCTTCGTCCTGCCCAAAGCTTCCCAAATTTGATGGTAGAATGAACTGTTTCCGAGACAGCCCGAACCAAAGATCTACTTTGGAGTGTCAGAGGTTCTTGTCTCGGACGGTCAACTGTAGTAGCTTCAATTGTCATAAGCTGGTCCCAATATCACCACCGGAGGGTTCGCCTTGCACACCGGCCACACCCTCCTCCCCACCCCCACCCCTACCATCAACCCCTGCTCCACCATCAGCTCAGCCGAGTCCTCCATCAGATTCACCATCCTCACCGAACAATCCTCCATCTCCAGTCCCATCAGTTTCTCCAGCTCAGCCCATCTTATCTCCGCCTCCACCGACCAATCCACAGCCCCTGCCAGCACCACAACCTCAGCCTGACATCTCTCCTAGCCCGACTTTACCACCTATAAGTCCTTCATCTCCTCCTTCAAACTCAACATCACCACCGTGTCCATGTCAACAACCAGATCCTAAACCATCAAATCCACCATCGATCATTTGATCACCACCATCTTCAGAGTCCATGCATTCAATTCCATTCTTCAGAAGCTACTCCACCACCCCCCGAACTACTGTCATTTCTGTTTCTCCCCAATACAATGACGTTCAATTCTTCATGCCATTCCTGCACATCAAGTGAATATGAATGATGTTAAATATGATTGAAAATCAAGGTCACAGCTTGCCATTGTTGAAAAGCTGGTCAGGGAGCTTAAAGAAGATGATGAAGGTAAAAGAAGAAATTTTTAACACTTGTTATGGAACAAATATTATCAGTCAATATAGTGATTGACATAGGAAATACTACTGCAGTTGATGTAAAGGTATGAGCCTCTACCTCTGAATAACTAGGTTTATGTTCAACTACTGCAATGATTACAAATTTCAGTCATTATCTTTCAAATCATCTCCAGCTGTTTTATTTCACAAATAACATCTATTGTTTTGTAATATAAAATTACAAATCAGCACCTATGCATCAGCGTGTTCATGTTTTGGGTATGTATAGTTCCAGCAAAACCTTGGGTGCTTCTATCTGATTCAGAACATTCCATTACCAAAATTTAAATATATTAAAAACATCCTACTGATAATTTATGACCAGGTTATCAGCGACTAATAATTGCAACTAAAAATATACATCTAAGAGATTAAAACTTTCAGAATCCATTAAGGAGCTCATAATCTACTAAAAAAAACGCACATTTTATGCTTCAGTCTCAGACAACGGTTTCAGGGATTGGAAACAAGGTCAGCATAAATAAGCAGATCAACTGATCTGTGGGAAAGGCTGAATATTATCTGCCACCATGGAGTTTGTCCCTGAAGATAATGGCTGTAACAACCCACTGTTTGACAAATCCTCCAAGCTTTTGATGTCTTGCTGCATGCGTGTCACATGTGAAATTGCGTGTTCAAGGACTAGAGGGTCATCTGGTAGATTCTGTAGCAGGCTAAGCAAGGCTTGCCTATAAACTTGAGCGGACAATAATGGCCTTGCTATCTGCCGACTTCGGCAGAAAATGGCAACCTTGATTGTGTGTTTGCACATATTACCCACCATTGACCAGGCACAATCACAGAGCCCGAACTCTGAACCAGGATTCCATAATGTATAAGCCACACTATTATCTGCCTGAGAAACGACTTTTGCAAACTGGAGATTTTCCTCATCCAGCAGGACGTCCATGTCTGGAATGTGTTCTGCTTGATACCACGGGTTGGTTAAGCTGAATCTATCCCTCAAATTCTCAAAATACCCAGTCTCCACTATGTACGTGTCAAACCAATAGAAGGAGTGAAATTGGGTTGTTATCGCATGAACCAACAAATCGATTCTCTGGTGAGAGTTTGCTGGCAGCAAAGTGAGGACCTTCGATTTTAATCGTAGGTGATAGGATTCTATTGAAGGATAATGCTCTAGCCCAGCCACTGGGAGATTCCTGATACAATTTACCCATAATTCTGCAATACAAGATTCTCATATTAAAGTATGCATTCCAGGATTTTTACAAATATGTACATGCCGAATACACCTCACCATGTATAATTGTAGCAAAATTGACAAGCAAGCAAGAAGCAAGTACTCCTCCCCCCTTAATAAAAGGAATGTGAAGAACTGTACCTATTTTTGGCAGCCATTTATTTCTGAAGTACTCAACAAAGACAGACTGGTCGATATATATTTGCAGGAACTCTTCAACAGCATCTGCAGTGCTTGATGCATTTCTTGTGCAATACAATATCCTGCCTAGGTGCTTAAACATCTCTCTTTGCACATCAAAGTTGTGACAATGTTTTAATAGGCCTTTAAGCCAACCACGACGAACATGCCAGAGGCAAAATAGAATCCGACATTGGAAAGCTTCACTGAGAGGAAGAAACTCATTGTTAGAGTATTTTCCTAAATAAGCTACAAGAGACTGGCATAACATGAAAATCCACATTTACTGATTACCGAATAACTGAGAGCTGAAAAGAGGGGTCATCCACTAGAATTGCATTAGGTCTCCACCTTGTGTCCTTGCCACGTATTCTTTCAATGAGGGATGGCATCCATTTATGTATATTATCAGGATGAGAAGAAGAAGAAGTAATGATCCAAGCAACTGGAATTGCATTATGCGACGAGTCAAATGCGAGTAGAGAGTGCAAAGTATTCTGTATAAGTCAAAAGAGAAGATAAAAATCAAAAGGAGGAGGCAAACTAATAAACACTTTGAACTGTAAAATCCCTAGATGATGTTCTCAGGTTCAGTAATAAAAAAACAATACGGAACCAAATAGATGTAAGCGTATTCTTAATATTTTATCCCACTATCTGAAGTTTCTGTTTACCTCACAAATATTTTGCCAACAAGACATGCAAACATCCAACTATATGAGAAGGACACAAAGTAAACAGCAGAAAGACAAAGTAAATAATGTGGTATCTTCCATTTATCAAAACACATGGCAAATGTAATGGAGATTTCTTCAAATGAAAAAGGAAAAAAGCTGCAGTTGGATTATTAACCCAAGCCACCTCCTCTTTGAGTTCAATGGTATATTGAGTTATATCTTACAAGTCCGAAGCCAATATTACTGTTTTAACGAGAAATTTCATCGGAACTTGAGTAGTGATGAATGAGATTATTACTTGTAACCTGAATTGAGCAGATTCAATTTACAATTACTTGGTAGTGGCTAACTCTTTTTTTTCTTTACCCCGTATAAAAATGCATTAGAGTCGGAACTATGAAAACATAAGACAATCCCTATACTCCTTATAGCCATTAAAATTCATCGCATTCGTGTCAACTTCTATTAAGGATGACAAGTATATATCAGAGAGGAAAAGAACTTATAAGCAAGAAAAAGAATAAATCACACAGAACCTTAAGTCTCTTAGATCCAGATGCAGAATGAAAAGCTACAGACCCACTATGTCCATAGCGAAGCATCTGCTGTAGTTGCCAATCAGTCTGTAATCCTAATATAAGTGGTTCAGAACCATAACTCTCCTGGAAGTAAAAGACATGCTTATGGTGGCGTTGCACCCACATTCTTACACTGCAGTCAGCATTGGAATGTAATTCTTGTGGAGCGTTACGTATAAGCCTTTCCATGTTACGTACATCATTGCGCGTCAGGAAATCATCACGATTGTGCGGGCCCCCATGTCTCTGCACTTCTTCCATGTGATGCTGGACTATTGTGTCTAAAGATACCCCAACATGAAGCATGGCCATCACCTTTTGACGAAGTTCCTCTGATATTCGAGGAGCATACATAGCTCTTGTTCCCACAGCTTCTTGATCAAGTATCCCATGGCAAGGAGCCCCTGTTTTATCCACATGATTTCTCTGATTGTATATGATGAGAGCAAGTAGAGGACGGGTATATAAACGTTTAACAGTAAAGTGACAGAGACATCCCCGCATCATGTGTCTTCTCCCTGGCCTACTTCCCTTACCCGAAGCAGGTTTTATGCTCGAATTTTCACCCATATGAGGCTCAACATCCCTGTAGTCTTCAGGACCATAAGAGCACCAATACCTAAAGTGAAAAGAGTTAGTGGTGCTCAACTTCCAAGAGATTGGCATTAGAAACGGAGTCTACGAAAAAAGGATATTTCACAATCTCTAACTTGCAATTCTAGTTCAAGGGTGACATCTTCAAAGTGAGCAATTAGAAATACAACTTACAAGGAGTTACATACAATGTATACTCAAGATAACCATCTACTCTTGGTTTGCTCAGACTCCCTTCGGCTCTCTTCCTTCTTGATTCGACACGGAAGCTAGCCGGGCAGTCTGCATTGCTGGATTCAGCTTTCACAAAATCATCCACTCTAGAGAAAGGAATTAGTGCGATATCATCACCACCTTGACGGCCACCTTCTACTTTGACCCAATTTATATGGGCTGCAGAAAATTCAGAATAAGGAGGATCTTGCACTGGTAGGCTTAGTATGTCTTCCATCCTCGCCGCCATCTAACAATATCAAATTAAGCGAAAATAAGCAAGCAACCATTCAAGAAAATATAATTTTCTTTTTCCTCTATAAGAGCAATAACAAGGGTTCTACTGCAATGTAAGCCAAGTTTGCAAATGAAATAGTTCAATTTACAAGACTATGATTGATTGAACACTGAAATTACATAGCATGGAGATGGTATGATGAACAAATCAGGAACAAAATAATCGAGATTAGAGGAGAATTGTACCTTCGCTTCATTACCCTTCATTCTTCCCTCGTCCAGGCTTATCTTCGGTGAAAGAATTCAGACTTTTCTGTATTTTCTGAAGAGTGAGGTGCAAAACTTCAACTTGACATTAAAGGTCGTGAAAAGATTGGATTTTTAATCTCAAAGTCGAGCTAGGAAGAGAGAGAGAGAGAGAGAGAGAGACTATTTAGTTATCGTGCAAAAAATGAGAAGAATAATAGAGAACAAACGTTCAAGTTCTGAATTTTCTTGGAATTTTTTTTTAATATTTTGATATTTATTTGTTTGATAATGAATTAATGTGGAAACATATTAAAAAGAAAAATATATTACTAAATTAATTATATATATATATAGAAATTAGCATATGTGTTGAGATATCTAAAAAAAAAAGAAAACTAGACTATATGAATGGAACTTATGAATTACGATTTTTTTTATCGTCATCATTTTGCGAGTAATTGAGTATTAACACTTAGGAGCAAATATATACGTATATATTTTTAATATTAAAAAATATATACAGATCAATTAAATATTGCATCGAATGATATGTGAAAAATAAACATCAAGTAAATACTTATACAAATTGTGGGGTTTTTTTTTGGATGTTTAAAATCAACACAGTTTTCGCATGTGGAATTAAAGTGTGCGCTTCCAAAAAAGTAGAGAAAACTGAAGATTTCCTTTCTATTAAAAACTAAAAACAGATGCTTAATGATTTGTACACGTCATTTATATTTTGCTTTTACAATTAATTCAAAATTCCCCCTTATAAAAATAGGGAGAAATTTTTATCTAAACAAAAAAAAAATGCTAAAATCGGTATAGTTGGACAAATTTTAAAGGGGTAGGAGTTATATGGACAATTTGTACTATGTTTAAAATCTTTGACCAAAAAAACTGAATATTCTCTTACTTTTCTGAAAAAGCATCTTACATATTTGTACTTTTCATGCAGAAAAACACAAAAGATTTGCATGGAATAAAATCGGATAAAATCTCTCCCTCTCTCGTCTATCCAAACTCAATGTTAGTTTGAAAAAAAAAAAAAGTTGTGGTATTAATTCTTCGAAATCTCGGTATTAAATTTTATAACCACCCCCTTTACACTCTCTCACTCTCTCATCTGCTCTCTCTCATCTGCTCTTCATCTCGGTATTAAATTTTGTAACTACTTTCGTTCCCCCTCTGTAACGATTAGAAGAAGTAACCAAAAACCAAAAAAAAAAAAAATCATGTCTGCTCCCTTGACTCCGCCACGAGAGGGATAAGGTAATTGAAATCTCCCCCTCTCCCATCTCTCGTCTCTCTCTCGTGTATCATCATTATAATCTAATCACCCATTTATTTTTAATTGTTAGAACTGTTAATCGAAGATGGAGAATACAAGAGATCTTCGGACGGGTTCGGCAGGAGAAATTCCGGCAGAGGTTAGCTTGTTTCGAGAATACATAAGCATGTTTTGGTGAAAGAAATTTCCATGTTTAATTGTTAGATCTGGAGTAACGTGAGATTTTTAGATGTAAAACGATAGTCTTGGTGCATAACGAAAGTGTATTTGCATAACGATGGTAGTTTCCTTGCATAGCGAAAGTGTAATTGCATAACGAAACTATTTTAATGCATAACGAAAGTTATTTAATGCATAATGAAAGTATTTAAATTGCATAACGAAAGTAGTTTAATTGCACAATCCTTATGGCTAAAATCTGTAATTAAAAAAAACTTCAAATTGCATAACGAAAGGTTAATTTAATTAATCGTTATTATATTGTTAATATATCGTTATGCCCTTAATATGTAACGAAAGTATATTACGAAAGGTTATTTTAATTAATCGTTTTTCTATTTTTAATATATCGTAATGCTAATTGTTTGATTTTCGTTATGCTAATTATTTGATTTTCGTTATGCTAATCATTATGCCTTTTAAATATATCGTTATGCTAATCGTTGTGCCCTTAATCGTTATGCCTTTTAAATAATTTCGTTATGCCTTTTATATTAGATTTTCGTTACATTGAATTTTGATTTTCGTTACGTTGATTTTTTAATTTCGTTATGCGTTTATGTTATTTTCGTTATGCTAAAATTTAAACTTTCGTTTATGTCATCTATGTTAAATGTAAATTTCGTTATTATTAAATCTAATTATCATTATTGTTAAATTTAAATTTTTATATGTTAATATTAAAACTTTCCTTATTGGTTCAATTAGATTTTCGGAAGTGTTAAATATTTAGTTCGTTATTGATAATACTTTTTTAATAATAATAATAATAAACAATTAATAAAATAACAAAAACAATTAATAAAATAACAAAAAAATTAATCGTTGTGATTTAATTTAATTACAAGTAATTTAATTTAGTAAAAAAATAAAAATAGCAAAAACAATTAATATAATTATGTATTTAATCAATCGTTGTGAAATTTAGATCGAATGGATTAGACGCCCCCTCCAGAGGTTCAAGCCAACTGTGAATATGTACGTGAAGATGGAGTTAGTAGACAAGATTAGGGAGGTGTTACAACATTTCGGCGGTGAGAAAACGATCCAGACGTTCAGATCTGGATGCTTAGGACACTTCGTGGACTTTAGGGGGGGTAACATAGCCCGGAAGGCGCTGCATGCATTGATTTGTCGCGAAGTGTGTGTCCAGGATCCTGCACGCGAGGGTAGAGAGTGTCGGTTCCATGTGAGTGGCACGACACTGTACTTTGGGCCCTCAGAGTTCGCACTGGTGTCGGGCTTGCGGTTCGGGCCGTCCAATTTCGATCCGAATGCGGCTCATGTGATTCCGGCCAGGGGCATCTATCACCGGCTATTTAAAGGGAAGAAGACGACAATTGCACAGATGTATGAGAAGTTCACGACGAGGCGTCTAGCCAATCACCCTCCAGATTACGTGAAGATTGCAAACATCTTGATCGTGTACCGGATGTTATTTTGCCAGGACCCTGGACGTACGATCGATGACTGGGTGTGGGCCCTGGTGGAGGATGCTGATGCGTGGAATTCTTTTCCATGGGAGGATACACATTTCAGATCCTGATGCACTTTGTCAGCATTCTCCCTAGAGCTCGACGGGATATGGGCCCATAGGGGGACGGAGCGTATCATTGGTACGGACCTGTTTGGGCATTTCAGGTAATTAGTCGAATTTATCAAGAAAAATTTATGTTTTAGTGATTTGATATTATACTTACATGATATTCTATGTTTTAAAACAGGCATGGGCCTATGAGGTTTTCCCCGAGATTGTCTGTCATTTGGGCGTCCCTAGAGGTCAGATGACCACACCTCACTTATTGAGGTGGTCATTCATAGCCCTGAGCATCGACTTCTCCAGATTTTTTGATAGACATGTAACCTTTTTTATATAAATAAATTTAATTATTAAATTGAAGTAATATTGGTTAATGTTAACATGGTGTTCGTTATTGGTGCAGATGGATGTCCAGCCGATGGTGCCATCAGCAGCGGAGCTCCTGACCCCATATGTTCAGAGCTTGGACGGAGATAGTTTGTTGGGTGTGAGGTACGTGGTACCTCGAAAGGTCTCCAAGAAGAAGTTGCTGACTGGGGTTGCCCGTCGTGTGGTTCCGGGGACATGCAAGGGGATCTCTGACATCGTCAACCCAGCACCACAGCGTAGGAGTGCCCGTACTGCACAGCAGCAGGCTCCACAGATGACGCACCGTTTGATAAACGAGCCGGATGAGGGATCTGGACCCTCGGAGCAGGGACCGGACCGCAGTGAGAGCCCTCCTCAACCGACAGGCAGTAAGCGCCCGAGGAGGAGCTATGAGGGGAGCCGTGGAGAGTCCGGTCCACGTCCTGGTTGGTTCGATCGTGTTATCCACATCGTTGCTGCCTCAGAAGCCCGCATTATGGGTCAGATGGAGAATAATTTCAGACAGATGGAGAACAGTATCAGAGGGATGATTGAAGGCTTATCTGATCGGATGGGGCGGTTGGAAGACCTTGTTATGGGTCAGCTACGCAGGTCGTCCACACCACCCAGAGGGCCCACACCGGTGCCCAGAGACCCCACACCACCTTCCAGGGGTCCCACACCTCCTAGAGACCCCACACCACCTCCTAGAGACCCCACACCACCCAGGGGCCCCACAACGCCTCATATGTCCCCCCGTATGAGAGGGGAGAAAGCCAGAGGCAGATCATCTGCGGGTTGATCTTCTTCGTGCCCTTTGTCAGACGCGCAGTCATCTTCAGGCCCGTCGTCTACCCAGCCGTCATCTGTTGGCCCCTCGTCTGCCACGCGTTCGACGATATTTGACTTACTGGAGGCGGATGAAGCGCGTATGGTAGAGTTTGGATACACGGAATTCAGGAGGAAGGGTCATGGGGTGAATATCCAGGTTATTCCCACCGCTGGCATACTCTGGCAGGCATTTTTTGAGCGTATAGAGGATGTTAATGAGCTCGTTGATTATGAGATGGTTGCACATTTCTTGCTTGAGGTGAAGCGATGACTTTTCAGAAGGCACAGGAGCGATGTTGTGATTTGCTCTCCATATTTTTTTGTAAGTTCAAGATACATTCTTTTCTTTTTTTTTGTATTTCATTATCTCTTTGTGTCGAAGCTTGATTTGTTCATGTGTTTTTTTCAGGTTCAACTACAGTCAGCATAGAAGAAGCTTCATCCAAGAGATCCTCACTGTGTGGAGGAGTATGGTGAGGACAGATATCTGCACTGTGATCCTCCAGATGTCTTACTAGATGTAATCAGAGGCAAGGGTGGCGTCCAGGAGGTCCCGTGGATGAGAGCAGCTTATGTAAGTGATCTTTCAAGTACACTTATCATACTATCTACGATGATTTTTTTATATTCATCCGTTAATCATTATCATTTATGTAGGTGATCATGATATGCAATGTTGGAAATGCTCACTGGGTCACTGCACGTATCTGTTTCGAGACATGGAGGGTCGAGTTGTATGACTCGTTATTGTTCTAGATGCACCTCCCGGAGAACAGAGAGCTGGCTCAGAGGTGTGATCGAGAGCTGCTACCGCTCCTACGTCTACTGCCACGCGTCATGTGGAGTGCTGGTTTTTGGAGAGGTCGGAACAGGCCAGATACACATCTCTTAGCCATGACACTGGACAAGACTATCCAAGAGCAGTTTGCGCAGATCGACAGCATCAGTTGTGGTGTTTATGCTATGATGTATGTGGATCGTTTGTTGTTTGACACTCTTGGTCTTGATGTCGGTCCATATGATATTCAGAGATATCGGCTTTCTGTAGCAAAGAGGATCTTCTCACTTAGCTATGGCCGTCTAGAGTGACTTATGATGTTATATATGTATTGTACTTGATGTATTTCATGTATGTATTGCATCTGACATTGCTCGTTCATTTTATTCAAATATGTTTGTTGACTACATGATTTTTAAACAAATAAAACCAAAGTAGACATCATTATCATTTTAAACAAATACAACCAAAGTCGAGATAAACCATATTATCACTGCAAGCCAACAACAATAATGTAGACATGATCAATCTAGGTCCTCCGTCTGTCTACTCGGACACCTAGGACGGGTATGAGACGTCTCACCACAAATACCACACTTCTTAGGTGCTCTTCTACGTGTAGACTCCAGTGGCGCGCTCTCTGGAGGTGCATTTAAGTCCACACCGACAATGGGCATCGGGGTTGTGCATACGCGTCTGTTATGGCCCGGGACATGACATCTAGTGTAGATCTGCCTCCGCTGACTGGATGACGCCTCAGCACCCCCCCGAGCTCTAGACATTCGAGGACGACCGGCCTGTTTTGTTATCACAGGAGCGCGCACAAGTGGACAACCGTCAGGCGGGACAATTCAATCTTCTGGACTGGGTAAGCCCATGATGACTGAGTCGTACATGCTGGCAATTGTCTCCGTCTTGTAGCATCTATCCACAAACTCGTATATGTTTCCACCGGAGAATCTACGTGTGAACACGAATTATAGTTAAAAAAACATGATTACTCACAACAATGATAGTGTTAAAAAATTTAAACAAGTATGTACCTGATCGCTGCTGCAGCGTGGCTACACGAGATCAAATCCAACTCGAACTCACGACAATCGCAGGTCCGATGATGAAGATCGACCATAAAAGACTTCATGCCCACCTCTACTTTCCACAGGTGTGCTAAGGTCGTGCATCGAATGGAAAAACATCGTCCTTGCTCGACATTCTTGGATAACTTGTCCACAGTGGGCTGTGTCAACACGTGATCCCACGTCTGCGCTGCAGCCCGACGCTCAACAAACCACTCTTCCACAATTTTCCTGAACGACTCAAGCATTGAGCAAAATAGGCAGTCTCCTAGCCCACAGTAGACGGGCATTGAGTGACTCAGCCGCATTAGATGTCATGAATCCGAAATGCCGTACGGGACACTGCGATCGGGACCAATGCTGCGGACCAATATTACAAAGCTTCTCGTATGCTAGTCTACTCAGCATTTCCAATGCTGACAAGTGCCTCTAGAATACATCTGTCCGATATGCATATGCAGCCTCCTTAAACAACCCAATGACATTGAACCCGCGCTTTGCCATCTTGGTCTGTAGATGATAATAGCACAATCTGTGTGTCGCTCTTGGAAAAACAGCCGCGACAGCATTCTTAATGCTCTTGTGCTGGTCGGACACGATCAGGAGGTCTTCTATCTCGCCCAAAGTGATATGCAATCGATTCAGGAACCAGATCCAAGTGTCATCATTCTTGATCGGACCGATACCAACTGCAATAGGTAACACATGTTCATTGTCATCCTTCGTCACAGCAACAAACAAAATCCCCTTGTTCTTTCCCTTCAAGTGTGTCCCATCAATCACGACCACTGGTCTTGCACCAGCATGAAAGGCACTGATACACGGTCCGAGTGCCAAAAATGTATACTTCAGCTCATGTACGGTGTTCGTCTGAAACTCGTACAATGTCCCGGGATTGCGTAGCTACAACGTGTGTAGAAATGCGGGCAATTGCGTATAGGACTTATCAAAGTCCCCATAGATCATCTCAATTGCAATGTTCCTCGAGCGCAGAGCGAAACTGTAATCAATCTGGATCCCGTACTCACGTAGAAGCTCGGAGACCATCTCTTTAGGCTTCAGAACAACCCCCTCATCGACCAGTTTACGTGTAAAATACTTTGCAACCACCCATGCAGGCACCTGTTGTGGGGCAACTTGACTCATATCCATGTGGCAAGTGTGAGTGCCGTCAAACTTATAGATTCTCCAAACAACTCCATCCACAACGGCATACAGCTTGAACGGGCACTCCCTGCCATGCTTGCACATTTAGACCAGCCGTGTCTTGTTCGATCGATACACGGCATACTCCACTCTATTCTGCATGTTATACACTCCCACGGCCAGGGCCAAATCATCCTTGGTGTGGAAAATCGCACCCTTCTGAAGTTCATCCGTATTGGCTGCTGAAGGCTCGTCCCAACTCAGTGGGCCTGCAACGTCAATATTCGCAAGTGGAACAAGCCAATTGCTCCCACCCCTCTCAGATACATCCTCAGCCCTAGTGTTCGACGATGATGCTCCTCCGATCATGCCTATCAATCGTCCCATACCCCCTGTAGAATGAATCCATCCCGTGAACTCTGTGAACACTGATTCGAGCAAGTCCGTTCTCACATTCTTCTCCGCTTCTTCATCTGTAGTAGGAATTTCTTCTTCTTCTTCTTCTTCTTCTTCTTCTTCTTCTTCTTCTTCTTCTTCTTCTTCTTCTTCTCCTCCTCCTTCATGCGGGAATGCATCGTCATCAAAATCGTGCTCTGGAGCCTCATAGTGTTGCGTATCATCACGAACCTCCTCTTTGACCGGTTCTCTGTACTCAGGCTCGGTGTCAGGGATGACCCTTGAGCTACTGCAGCCTCTCTGAACAACATACACAACCATCTCTTGACTCTGCTCATGGAGCAAGTCTAGCAAACCAGCATCATCTTTCAGTCTTGTCTTGATCTGTCTACCACTATTGGTGCTCGACATCCATGATAACTGTTACTCGACACATGTGGGATCGGTCTCCAATAACTCATGTATCTCTCTGATCAGTGACCTAAAACATAAATCATCCGATGACATGATGATCAACTCCTTCACACCATCTATGTACTGAGCTCTATCCCATCGGCCACTATGTCGTACAATAATACGACGTCTAACCATCTGCCCTAACGAAATATAAATTTAGCCATAACTAACATTGAATTTATACAATAACGAAAATTTATTATTAACATAACGAAATTTTTATTTAACAATAACGAAAGTTAATTTCTAAACATAAAGAAACTTTAAATTTAACAATAACTAACATTAAATTTCAATAATAACAAAACTTTAAATTAAACAATAACGAAAGTTTAGTTTTAAAAATAACGAAACTTTAAATTAATAATATCTTCACAAAATTTAAATACAACAATTAATCATAATGAAATTTTTTTTAACATATGGAATACTCAAATTAAACAATAACGAAAGTTTAGTTTTAACAATAACAAAAATTTAAATTACACAATAACGAAAATGACATTTTAAGAATAACGAAAATTTAAATTTAAACATTAACGAAAATGACATTTTTAAGAATAACGAAAGTTTAGTTTTAAAAATAACGAAACTTTAAATTAATAATATCTTCACAAAATTTAAATACAACAATTAACCATAATGAATTTTTTTTAACATAAGGAATACTCAAATTAAACAATAACGAAAATTTAAATTCCACCTTAACGAAAATAAAAATTTTAAGAATAACGAAACTTAAATTTAAACATAACGAAAATTTAAATTTAACCATAACGATAATTCTACTAAACCATTAACTATTCCTTATGATATTTCTATTTAACCAAAACGATAATTAAATTTAACCATTAACTAACCCTAACGATAACCATTAACACAAATTAAATTTCAACATTAACTAAATAACGAAAATTAAATTAAAACTAGGGTTATACTTTAACAATAATTGAAACTAACCATAACGACAAGAAAATTAAAACTATCATTATACTTTATCGTTATGCCTTTGTTATAGCCTAATTGAAGGAACATAATTTTGGCTAAATAAAACCTAAAACAATTTTCTAAGTAAGGAACGTAGCAAGACTTGAAACGTACCTTTCAATTTTGGAGAATTTTTCCGCGAAATTTCACCGATGATGATGTTTTGTTGATGACGATGATCTTCTCGCTTGCACGATCAAACATTCATTTTTTATGTGAATTCAGAGATTTTCTTCACCAAACTCTCGAACTATTTCTTCTATTTGTGTGTGGGTTGAATTGATGCATCGGTGTAGTGTAAATATAGGAGAATGACACCAACCTCTCTTACACAAAATTAAATGCATTAAATTTCATTTAATTTGGGCCAACTAATACCTACCTATGCAAATACAAATATTTATGCATTTTACCTACCTCATGTTGACCACACAGAAATGACAGAATAATGCATTGATGCATAACGTTATAAATGTTTCGTCATAAGTTTTCGTTATATATTAATAAATTTTCGTTATATGTTTTTATACATGTATCGTTTAATATTTTCGTTATACATAAAATCCTATATAATGAACTATCGTTTAATGTTTTCGTTAATATTAATTTCGTTATTATTATTATTATACTTTCGTTATTATCAATATATAATGATATATTACTTTCGTTATTTCGTTATTCTTATCGTTATTACTTTCGTTATTCTCTTTATCATTATTTCGTTATTCTTATTATTATTACTTTCGTTATTATCAATATATATATTTCGTTATTCTTATTATTATACTTTCGTTATTATCAATATATAATGATATATTACTTTCGTTATTTCGTTATTCTTATCGTTATTACTTTCGTTATTCTTATTATCATTATTTCGTTATTCTTATTATCATTACTTTCGTTATTATCAATATATATATTTCGTTATTCTTAATATTATTACTTTCGATATTCTTATCATTACTATTAATTTCTATCGTTATTATTATTATTATTATTATTATTATTATTATTATTATTATTATTATTATTATTATTATTATTATTATTATTATTATTTTCGTTATTCTTATTATTACTATCGTTATTATTATTATTATTATTTTCGTTATTCTTATTATTATTACTTTCGTTATTCTTATTATTATTATCATTACTATTAATTTCGTTATCCTTATCGTTATTCATTATTATTAATTTTAAAAATAAATTGTCTACAAAAAACTGGTAGGGATCGCTCATGTATTTATTTTTACATGTTAGGGTTTGTATATGTTAGAATTTTTAAACTTTAGGGTTTTAGGGTGCATTTAATGTTTAGTTTTGAAAAAAACATAAAAAGTACATTTCCCCAATCATTGGGTGTGGGGCCAAGTGTGTCATAACTCCAAATTGCCCATGAAACTACTACACCCTTATATGTTGCCTTTTTTTTTCCCTTTTTTACTTTTTTTTGTCTATATTTATAGATTTACACAAAAAATAATTCAAATTTAATTGACTCTCGGTTGTAGTTTTGTGCATGAGATTTCTTATTGGGTGCTACTTTTTGCACCATAAAAGAAATAAAGAAAAAAATAAAATAATTGTGAAGTTACTTCAATATCCTTTTATTACTTGTTCATACTATTAAAATTACTCAATGCACCACAAATTCAAAACTAAACAAAAATTAAAAAAGAAAACAAATTAATTGAATTATTCATCAACTTATAATAGTTTATTAGAAGTGTTAGATGCTAGTATGGATGTATTGATTGAAAATAATTGATTTTAGAACGTGTTGTGGAGGTTTTTTTTGTTCAGATCGCGATTCGTTCGAACTGGAAATTTTGAACATTTTGGAGTGGTTCGAACTTCATTTTTCGAACAACACTTGAAGAAAAACGGAGTTCATGGCGTTCGAATTTAAGTTTTCGAACATATTAGAGTGGTTCAAACTTCAATTTTCGAACATAGTTTGTTTGAAAAATATTTTCTAACGTCTTTATACCCTGAAATTTTCTAAGTGTCGTTCAAAATTTAATTTCCGAACAAATGAGGGTTGTTCAAACTTTAGTTTCCGAACAAATGAGAGTTGTTCAAACTTTAGTTTGCAAACTAAATTTTTTCTAAGTATTGGAGTCGTTCGAATTAATATTCTCGAACAAGGTGAACATGTTCGAAATTGTACTTCCGAACATATTTTTTTAAGTAAAATAATTATTCTTGGAGCGAATGGTATTAATGTAAATGTATGTGGTGCAAAGAGTAAAATCCGTAGTGTATTGAGTAAGCGGAGTGCAAAGAATAAACTCAGTGGTGCAAATAGAAACACCATTTCTTATTATGTTTTGTATTGCATCTCATATTTTACTATCATCAATGCATGATATGTGTGCGAACTTTCATACTCATAATATACACAGGGCCGGCCCTAGGGGTAGGCGAATTGGGCTGCCGCCTAGGGCCCCCAAATTTGAAGGGCCCAAAAAAAAAAATTATATAACGGTAGTTTTTTTTTCTATCTTCAGCACGGAAGTCGCCCTTTCCCATTCTACTCTCTTAACTTTCAACATCTCTTTCCCCTCTCTCGCTCTCGCTCTCAATTTCTCATCTCTTTCTCTGTCTCTGATACAGTCTACCAGTCACAGTCTCACAGATTATGTCCCCTCTCGGCTCTCTCTCTCTGCTCTGGACTTCCCTCTCTGCTCTCGTCTCTCTCTCTCTGATACAACCACAGGCATACAACTTTGAGCTTTCCTCTGAAATCTCAACAAGCAACAAGGTAAAATCCTAATTTTGTGAATTGTGATTATTTATTTAAATAGATTTGTGTAGAGTTTACTATTTTGTCAAATAATCGGCTCTCTCTCTCTCTCTCTGAATTCTGATATAAGCATAGTACTGATAGAATAGAAGAATTAAAGTTTCTCCCCTCTCTCTCTGTCTCTGATATAGATTATTTCGGCCCCTTTCGGCTCTCTCTGATACAGTGATACATGCATAGACCTCTGATCATCTCAAGTCTCAACAAGCAACAAGGTAAGCCCTAATTTTGTGAATTGTGATTATTTATTCAAATAAAATATTTGTGTAGAGTTTAATATTTTGGTGTCAACAAAGAGTCAAAGATTACACATTTAGTCTTTTATACAGAAGTTTTGTTAATTTTAGGGAATTTTAGATTATTATTCTTTAATCATCCTGGCTTTCTCTGTTGTGTTCTTCATGGACAGGCTCGGACGCCGATCTTCTTTTGGAGTATTTATGTTACATAGACAGGCTCGGACGCTTGGTATGTATCAACTTTGTGTTCTTCGTGGACAGCGAATTTGAGGTATTTGTTCTATCCTTGTAGCTCTGATGAGTGCTGGAGTAGAAAGGTGAGTTCTCATTCTTGTGTTAAAGTTGTCTCATTCTTTGGAGCTGTCTCATTTTTTAGCTTTTTGTTTACTTATAAGAAGTTGACTTCATTAGATGATAATACATTTGCATAAATGTTGTGTGAAACTTCAAGATGCCCTTAAGCATAATGATAAATTTGACATTGATGCACATGATTTATTTTCTGAATTGCAAGTGCTACAAGTATGTTTACCAACTGGAAGTAAGTCGATTATTGAACTTCTTGATTTTGCTAAAGAGCATTGTTTTCCTAATGTTTCCATTGCATATAGAATATTGATGATTTGGAAGACTTTATTGATGATTTTGCTTCTAAAAATGTTAGAAGGTCTAAATTATTTTAGTAATTGTTGAACACTTACATTTTTCTTGTTTTTTTAGGAATGATTGCATTTTTCCATGATTTTGGATGTTGGAGGTTGTTATGGACATGATTTTGGCTATTGAAAGATTGGATGATTCAGGGTAAATTTGTGGAAGAATTTGAAGCAAGGGAGATAGTTTTGAGTCTTTGGAAATGGTTCTATCAATTAGAATAAATTGATATTTTGTAATTTGTCTATGCTATTACTATGTGATGAGACCGGGATGAGCACTGAGGAATTGAACCCGGAGTTGCAGCGGAGAAGTCGTGGCCATGCGTGGACATACAATACATGCCTAAATCAGCTCATGGATAATTAGAGTTAATATTTCATTATTTATCCTTTAGTATAGTTTATTTAATTTCAGCTAATTAGAAGCCCAATTTTCACAATTTGTCTAGGTGTTATTGGGCCAAATGATTTATTTATTTTATTTTAAGTATAGTTCGAAAATATCAAGCCCAAATACTTGTTATTTTCGTGGCCTAGGTTAGTATTTAAGATAATTATCGACATTATTGTTGGTCAGACTTGATTGAATGAAAAACAATGCTTTTACGCTATTCTCTTGTCTCACACATCATCGGTTCTTCTGGTAGAGTTTGGTTATGGCGATTTCAAGCTTGAAATCTATTGTCTCATTCATGATATCTCGTAGTATCCAGGTTAGACAGCCATTGAAGATTACTCCATAGGTGCGTTCCCAGTTCTCGTCAATTCGGGGTTCGTTTCGGGTAAAATTCATCTTCTATCTTTCGATTCCATCACCACCACGTCAATCACCACCTCCACAGCCTCCACTCACATCCATAACATCCCAATATCATCACCTTCATCTCTAAATTCATCCCACATCAGATCGTAGCCTTATCTAACCGTTTTAGGCCTAAAACCCATAAATCGGACCCTGAAATTCCCATCATTCGATCTCCCAACTTGCACGTTCGTTTGAGCTGATTTTTGGATATGTTTTGAATATCTACAGATTGTGACTTGTGTTAAAATTTGAGCTTAATCCGAGTTCTTTTGCATAGGTTTCTATTCGAGTCTTTATTTATGGGTTTTCGGGTTATTTGAGTAATTTTTGTGTTAATTCTTGTTAAATTCGAGTCTTATTGGTTTTATACAGATTACTGGGGTTCTTAATTTAGTATTGTTTAGTTTATTGTTGGGTTGAATCACATACATAGTTGGCGTTGTACGATTCTTTGCTTCCGCCTTATTGTTGGTCGTATCATAATTTTGGTACCAGAGCCACGTTGACTTTGGTTGATTGTGGTTCAATCCAAATCCGTGTGAGGCACAGTAGGGGCAAAAGTAGTCGATCCCATTGAAAAAAAAATCATATAAAAAAAGAAAAGAGCAGAAAAAAAAATTTCGTTAAAAAAAGAAAAAGAAAAAAAAGAAGAAGAAGTTGATCGAGCCCTATTGTGTTCACCGTGTTTCTTGAGTATCTTGATTCATTCTTGAATTTCTTGGTAGTTCTTGATTAGTTCTTGGGTGATTCTTGCATCTGGTAATAGTTGTGTCTTCATTTCTTCGTGTTTGTGTCGCGATTGCCGTCCTTCGTCGAATATCTATTGGGGACTATATTGCAGCGAATTCTTGCATTATTTGGAGTCATAATTTTCGTGCATCAGCTGTATTAGTAGGGAAAAGGTTCAAAATTTGTGTCCTAGTTGAATTAGGATTGGTTTTGGTACTTTCCTAGTTGATTTGGGATTAGTTTGATAGCTTCCTAGTTGGGTTTGGTTTGTTTCCTTGTTGAATTATTGATATTATTTTGGTATAATATTCATCCAAATTCTTAGCACTTCCTACTCCATAATTTCGCCCATTCCCATTCATCTAGCCGATTCCACCCCCTATCCACCGTTTTTAGCCCAAAAATCGATTTTCTGCAGATTTTGCTCCCGAACTCCGATTTTCGCCCATAATACCATTTCGGAAGTGTCTCGATGTGCTGAACTCTGATTTTTACCCATAATACCATAGGTACATCTGGCCAAATTCGGCCGTCTTCAGGGTGAAATCGTCTGTTGAACATTTTCCAGTTTTGCCATTTCTTCGAATTTTCCTACCTTTTCACCCCTACAGCCGACCTTTACCCTTTGTAGCCTACTTCGTGGTGTTTTGTGTACCCCGTGGTACTTTGGGAGTCAAGTTCGAGCTCTTAACTAGAGTTGGAGGAGTTAGTAACAATTCTACTATTGGAATTCGAGTTCTACTGTGAGTCGCTGAAGTTCGAGCTTTATTAAGAGTTTATACACTTTGAGTGCTATACACGAGAGCTAAAAAAAGTGAGGTCCTGTTCTTTTGTTTTCTTTTATTTTTCTTTGTTTTATTTGTTTTGCAGGTACCAATGAAGTCCAGAGATGGTTATAACAAGACGAGTGATAAGACACCCGCATCGCCTAGTACTCCTACAGACATGGCTTCATCAATTCCACAGCCGTGGGATGCCCAGTACCACCATCAGTAACTGGAGCATAAGTTGGATAGTTCATTGGCCAAAGTGATGGCACAGCTCGAGCTTATTGCTGCTCGAATTCCTGCATCACCACCAGTTCAAGCCCAACCTGTCCAGCCAGAAGGAGCAGCTCGTCAGCCTGAAGCAGCTCGTCAATCAGAAGCTGTTGTAGTCGAGCTAGCCAGAGCAGATGCTAGAGCACCACAAGCTCAACATCACCAATCTCAAGTGCAGTTTAACGATCCCTATGATCGTGATGCTGTAGGAGCTTTTGGTAATTTTACAGAGGAATTTACGGCCGAGTATGATCCGTTTCAGAGACGTGACCGACTAATTCAGCCTTACAAACATGCAGCCCGACGTGTGGAACCTGACAGCTTGTTGAATAACATCAAGACAAGCATTCCGGAGTTTGAGGGACTACATGATCCAGACCTCTATCTTGACTGGGAGAGAAAGGTTGACAAGATTTTCGACTGCTATGATTTTCTTGAGCAGAAGAAGGTCCAGTTAGCCTCATTAGAGTTTAGAGGATATGCAGCCACCTGGTGGGAGTTCCAACAGAACCGGCGATGCCGAAAACGCCACCCACCTATTGATTCGTGGCATGAAATGAAGGACGTCATGAGAGGATGCTTCATTCCGGTACATTATGAGTGTGACCTCGAGAAGAGACTGAACCGAATCAGACAAGGTACACGTTCCATAGAGGAGTACCACAAGGAACTCGAGACAGCCCTCAATTGAGTTGGGAAAGAAGAGACATTGATTGCTACAATCAACCGCTACATTGAGGGAATGAATCCAGACATTACCTGTGAAGTCGAGTTGAGGGACTTCACCAGTACTGAGGCCATGGTCCATTATGCCTCAATAGTAGAGCGGCAGCTTAGAGATGGCCGCAGGAGACCTTCACAGTCGACGCCAGCATGGACACAGTGGGGTCGAGATGAGCCCTCCACGTCTATGACAGCCCCCACACGCCCTCAAGAACAGTCAACGTCGCCAGCTCGCCATGTTGAGCAGTCTGCACCATAGCCTACCCGCAGACCCGGGTACAGTTTACCTACCCCACACCGGAATAATCAGAACCGCACTGTACAGCCGAGTCAGCCACCGAGTGACACACCAGTGAGAGCACGTGATGTTCAGTGTCACAAGTGCAAAGGATGGGGACACTTCCAAGCCCAGTGTCCGAATCGCCAAGTTCTTTTCCTTTCAGAGCAAAATGAGCTGGAATCAGCCAGTAAAGAGGAACTCAAAGAAACAGATGCGGTAAGGGATGCTGGACAGCCCCTAGATAGCCCCATCATGGGCGAGATTGAAGAAGAAAAGCCGAAGCAAGCTCACGTGAGTCTTGTTTCAATCTGAGCCTTGAGTCTGATTCGTGAAGATGAACAGAATGATCAGTGAGAAAACATCTTCTACTCGTGTTGTTCTATCCAAGACAAGACGTGCTCGCTTATTATTGACAGTGGCAGCGTTGTCAATGCCATCAGTCAGTATGCAGTGGGAAAGTTGAATCTAATTCCACAAAAGCATCCCAAACCCTACCGATTGCAGTGGTTGACTGACAGAGGCGAAATCCGAGTTGGTTATTAGGTAAATGTCACCTTTTCAATTGGTAGATACACTGATACTATTTTGTGTGACATCATTCCTATGGAGGCGGCACATATTTTGCTTGGTTGTCCTTGGCAGTTTGACAGGAAAACGATACACGATGGATTCGCTAATACCTATACCATGACCCGAGAAGGACGGACCACTAGATTATGGCCATTGGAGCCTAAGGATGTTGTAGAAGATCAAAAAAGGATGCTGGAAATGTTCCAAGAAGAAAGAGAGAAAAGGAAAACCGAGAAAAAGGCCATCACCGTAGCTAAAACTTCGGCCTTAGCACATCCTGATTCTCCTAGAGAATTCTTGTTCCATGAAGCCGCAACCGGATATGCTGCACATGAAGATCCAATTCACATTCTCTTATTTACTGTCAAAGGAGTCGACAAGGCCATTAACACAGGTTTGCCTCTTTTGCCAATTACCTTTAAGAACAGTGCTACTGATATGTTTTCTTTGCCTAGTAATGTGCAGGAAGCAAGGGACAAGTTCCAGACTGAAAAGGTGAAGGAGAACAACCAACAAGTCAAGTCCTGTGTGCATGAGACGCCCATTGAATGGCCTAGACAAGGACCTGATTTACTCGGTGAGTATACGTGTCATTCCACACTCAAAGTTGCTGATTTTTTCCCTATTCTTGCAGGTGAGTTCGATCGAGATGATGCCTTGAATTCGAGGATGAATTCTTTTGAGGAGGGGGGAAATAATGAGACCGGGATGAGCACTGAGGAATTGAACCCGGAGTTGCAGCTGAGAGGTCGTGGCCATGCATGGACATACAATACATGCCTAAATCAGCTCATGGATAATTAGAGTTAATATTTCATTATTTATCCATTAGTATATTTTATTTAATTTCAGCTAATTAGAAGCCCAATTTTCACAATTTGTCTAGGTGTTATTGGGCCAAAGGATTTATTTATTTTATTTTAAGTATAGTTCGAAAATACCAAACCTAAATACTTGTTATTTTTGTGTCCTAGGTTAGTATTTAAGTTAATTATCGACATTATTGTTGGTCAGACTTGATTGAATGAAAAACAGCGCTTTTACGCTATTCTCTTGTCTCACACATCATCGGTTCTTCTGGTAGAGTTTGGTTCTGGTGATTTCAAGCTTGAAATCTATTGTCTCGTTCATGATATCTAGTAGTATCCGGGTTAGACAGCCATTGAAGATTGCTCCATAGGCGTGTTCCGAGTTCTCGTCGATTCGGGGTTCATTTCGGGTAAAATTCATCTTCTATCTTTCGATTCCATCACCACCACGTCAATCACCACCTCCACAGCCTCCACTCACATCCATAACATCCCAATATCATCATCTTCATCCCTAAATTCGTCCCACATCAGCTCGTAGCCTTATCTAACCGTTTTAGGCCTAAAAACCCTAAATCGGACCCTGAAATTCCCATCATTCGATCTCCCAACTTGCACGTTCGTTTTAGGTGATTTTTGGATATGTTTTTGCATCTCTACATATTGTGAATTGTGTTAAAATTTGAGCTTAATCCGAGGTCGTTTGCATAGGTTTTTGTTCGAGTCTTTATCAAGGGGTTTTCGGGTTATTTGAGTCGTTTTTGTGTTAATTCTTGTTAAATTCGAGTCTTATTGGTTTGTTACAGATTATTGGGGTTCTTAATTTAGTATTGTTTAGTTTATTGTTGGGTTGAATCACATACATATTTGGCGTTGTATGATTCTTTGCTTCCGCCTTTTGTTGGTCGTATCACTATGTTAGGGCCCCTTTTTGTTCATTTCGCCAAGGGCCCCCATTTTGTCAGGGCTGACCCTGAATATACACGTGGTGTATATTGATATCTCATGGATATCTATCTATATATCTATACATATATTAAGGTAAAATCGCATTGATAAAATTATAAATAATTATAATGACCATTTTTTATTAGTAAAAATATTTCCTGTCACAAATAAACCAAAGACTTGATTGTGTTGAGGTGGTTGTTGTAGGAACAACAATGGGAACAAAAGAAAAGGATTGATGTGCCGTGGAAGACCACTGTCTTGAAAGTGATTTCAGCAGACCACGGTGCAAGTCTCGATGCCGATCACTCCTCAAGGTTATCACAGCCCTCACCCAACTCGTGCACTCGAGGTGAATGAAGTGGAGACAAATGATCTTTTGCCCAATTGAGAAAGAAGCAAGAAATGTATCATTCACACCACTTTTGAGTTCAAAGAAATTGGGGTTAAATAGAAGAGAAGAAGATGACCGCTTTTCCCACATTGTCAACAACCATCATGCTTTCAAAGTAAGAAGAAAGATTCAATCACGATGAACCAGAAGACTCGGTCTACTTTTAACAGATTACGGTTGGAATATAAATTGAGAAGGGGCAACAAAATAATTTGGGAGAAAAACGTAAAACCAGCCCAATAGGCCTTTTTCTCAATACTTAATGATTCTATAAGTCCAATAGGAAAAATACAAGTAGAAGACAGCAAACCGCAAAAAGAAATAATGTGCAGGCATTTTCCAACATTCCCCCACAAATGGCTTGCACATAGAAAAGGAAAAAACCGGGCAAAAGAGGAACAAGATACTTAAGTGTCAATAACCTTTCGATTTGAATTGACACTTTAGTGCAGTGAGACATTCAAGTGAATCTGTAAATTAAAGTGAATTTATCTTGAACTTTGACAGACTCAAACGAGTAACCCCACAACACATATATTATTCCAATCAATCGAGATATCTCTGCAAATAATAGAAAATTAGCCCACAATAAACCGTGGGTGATCATGAGTGCTCTAGAAAGATTCATGTCTTTCATAGGAGATGGCCAATTCTCCACACTCACTCAGGTGATCCCACTTTGTACGTCTCAAAAGCACAAAACATTCTCATGGATCATTAAGAACATCTAGCTCATCCTCACAACATTCATCAAACCATCAAGTCCATTAAATAGGACCACCCAATAAAGGGCTATGGTAAACAAAAAATAGTGATTTTCTTCTTCTCAAAATCACACATGGAAGTATATATAATAAATAGTTGAAAAATAGTAACAGTACATCTTAGTTTGACCTGTGAAGGTTTCCACTGTATGTTCATTCATTCACCGGCAAGGTCTCAGACCCATTTCTCTTGAAGTATCAAGCACCTGTCTTCTCGATAGGCCTTTAGTCAGCGGGTCAACTAGGTTTCTTTCGGACCTCACAAATTCCAAAGAAATCACTCCATCCTTTAGCAGATGTTTCACAATACCATGTCTAACCCGTATATGCCTTCTTTTTCCATTGTATACACTATTTTTTGCAACTCCAATTGCAGCTTGTGAGTCACAATGTAATGAAACTAGAGCAGATGAATCTCCCCACAATGGCACTTCTGCTAGAAGATTCCGTATCCACTCTGCTTCTCGACCTGCCAATTCTAGAGAAATGAACTCAGATTCCATCGTGGAGTTAGCAATACAGGATTGTTTAACGGATTTCCACGAAATTGTCCCTCCACCCAAAGTAAATACATATCCACTCGTAGAACTCACTTCATCATTATCAGACACCCAATTAGCATCACAATATCCTTCCAATACAGCAGGAAATTTATTAAAATGAAAACCCACATCACAAGTGCCTTTCAAATATTTTAACAAGCGATAAAGTGCATTCCAATGTTCACTACTAGGATTGTGTGTATAACGACTCAATCTACTAACAGCATACGCAATATCAGGTCGAGTACAGTTCATCAAATACATCACACTACCCATTATTTTTGCATACTCTTCTTGAGACATGCTATCTCCAGTGTTCTTTTTCAGATGTACGCTGGGATCATATGGAGTAATAACAATGACCATATCAAAGCAATTAAAACGTCTCAATATTTTCTCAACATAGTGTGATTGACTCAATAGAAAACTGAGTTTGATACCAAGTATTACATCAGCTTCTCCTACGTCCTTCATTTCAAAAGCAGAAGACAATAATTTTTTAGTTTCTAGAACCACATCAAAGCTAGTTCCACACACCAACATGTCATCAACATATAAACAAATAATCACGCATGCTGATCCACACATTTTAGTGTATAGACATGAATCAGAAGTGCTTACAGTGAAACCATCGGTGATAATCGTAGCATGGAATTTTTCATACCATTAAATGAGAGCCTGCTTAAGACCATACAAAGACTTTCTAAGTTTACAGACTTTATTCTCATTACTAGACAAAACCACCCCCTTAGGTTGTTCAATATAAATTTCTTCATCTAGATCTCCATTTAAAAAAGCTGTTTTTACATCCATTTGATGTATGACTAGATTGTGAATAGCAGACAATGCAACTAATGCTCTAATGGTAGCAATCTTAGCAATGGGAGAATAAGTATTAAAGTAGTCTACATCTTTCTTTTGAGAGTAACCCACAACTACCAGTCTCGCTTTAAATTTATCGATAGTCCCATCAGGTTTCAACTTCTTTCTAAATATCCATTTGGTCTTTATAGGATTACATTTTGCAGGCAAATCTACCAAATCCCAAGTGTGATTACTGATAATAGAATCAAATTCACTTTGTATGGCTTCTTTCTAAAAAATGGCATCTACACAGGTTACAGATTCTTTATAAGTTTTAGGATTCTCATTTATAAAAAACACAGACACGGCATACTCATCAATCTTATCTGGATTATCAATGAGAAAAGCAGTAATAAAATCATCACCAAAATTTGTCTCAGTTCTCTGCCGTTTACTCTTCCTAATTTCAACAACCTGTTCATGCTCAATTATAGATGAAGTATGTAAGTCATGATCATCAATAGAAGATCTAGATACATTCCTACAATCAGATAGTTTCAAGGAAAATGCATGTTCAAAAAACTCGGCGTCTCGAGATTCAGATATAGAATAATCACTCAAGGATAAAAATCTATACGCAGTAGAGTTTTGAGCATAACCAATAAAGATAGCATCAAAAGTTTTTGATCCAATATTAGATCTTTTGTAATCAGGCAATCCAACCTTTGCAAGACACCCCCACACTTTTAAATAATTTAAATTAGGTGCAAAACCTTTCCATAATTCATACGGGGTCTTATCCAGTTTTTTATGAGGTACCCTATTTAGTATATAGCAAGTAGAAAGAGCAGCTTCCCCCCACATATTATCAGGAAGACCAGAGCTTAAAAGCATTGCATTTATCATGTCCTTAAAGGTCTTATTTTTCCGTTCAGCTATGCCATTTTGTTGAGGGGTATATGGAGCACTAAACTCATGAATTATTCCATTTTGTTCACAAATTTTTTTAAGGAAAGATGTGTTGAACTCTCCCCCTCTATCAGACCTGAGTCTCTTTATTTTCTTGTTCAACTGATTTTCTACCTCCAATTTGTATTTCAAGAACATTTCAGTAGCTTCACCTTTTGTTCTCAGAAGATATATTCTAGTGTACCTAGAATAATCATCTACGAAAGACATATAATACATTTTTCCACCTTTACTGACATTATTTTTAAAATCAACCAAGTCTGAGTGAATTAATTCCAGGAGTTCAGTCATTCTATGTTTGACAGGTTTGAACGGTTACGCATATTTGGCATTTAGAGAAATTATTCAAGTCCATAGCAGGTATCAATTGTAGTTTTTTAAGTCATTTAATGGAGGCCAAGTTTATGTGCCCAAGTTTTCCATGCCATATGCTTACAGACTCGACAATATAAGCAGAAATAGAACAATTTCCATTAACAAGCTGGGAAGCAACACTCAGTACAAACAACCCCTCATTCAAATATCCATTCCCCACAAATTCCCCATTCTTAGTCAACACTACTTTGTCAGATTCGACAACAATTTTCAACCTAGCCTTATTCAATAATGCACCAGAGATTAGATTTCTATGCATAGAAGGAACAAACAGAACATTATTCAGACTCAAGGTTTTTCCAGAAGTGAGTTTTAAGAGGATCTTCCCTTTACCAAGAACTCCAGCAATGCTAGAGTTTCCCATATAGACACATTCTTCTTCCCCGGCATCCTCAAAGTCGTGAACAGCTCTTTCTTGGTGCAGAAGTGTCGAGAAGCTTCCGTATCAAGTATCCAATCAGTCTTGTTCTCTACGAGATTAGCCTCGACCACAGCAGTAATGATATCTTTGGTTTCAGCAATATGTGCATGATTTCCTGTATTTGCAGCAGGTTTGTTGTACGGTTTTTGTGGCTTTCCATGTCGTTTGAGGCACTGAAATGCTTTGTGTCCTGGATCTCCACAGACATAGCATCCACCTTTTTTTATAATTTTCTTGTCACTGCCCTTGTTGAAATAGTTTGGACTATTTCTGTTGTCACCGCCTTTGTTGAAGCGGTTTGGATTATTTTTGTTAGCATGAAACGACCCCTTTTTGGCAGCAACAGGTGCCTTACCTTTACCTGAGAATCTAGCAGTTTCAACTAAATTAGCATTAAAATTAGGAAAGCTGGAACACTTATCTTTCAATCGATTGGCTTCTTCAGTGTGCATATGACTGATTAATTCCTGCAGACTGAGATCTCCCTTTTTGTGCTTTAGCTGATTTCTGTAGTCACTCCAAGAAGGTGGGAATTTCTCCAGTAAGATGTTGGCTTGGAGAATTTCACACATCTTCATCCCTTCGTTGAGAACATCTGCCGTCAAGTTCTCATATTTATGAAGCTGCTCCAGGATTGATTTGTTGTCCACCATGTGAAATTGCAACCACTTGCCAACAACATATTTTTTCTTTCCCGCGTCGTCGCCTCCGTATTTAGTTTCAAGAGTATCCCAAATTTGTTTCGCAGATTTGATATTGACAAACAAGTCAAATAATGTGTTGGACATATGATTGAGCATATGCCCCCTGACTGTGTTGTTGTCTTTCTGGAATTTCTTCTTAGCGTCATCGTCGGCTACTTTTGGTTGATGAGATTAACGCCGTGGCATCAGCGGTAGCATCAGATTGACCAGTTGAGGCTCCAGCAGATTCTGCATCACTATTTGGCATCTCCGAGAGTAAGACATAACTTACTTCTAGTTGTTCAAAGAAAATGAGAAGCTTTTGAGACCACCGTTTATAGTTAAAACCATCAAGAGGTTCAAGCTTTGACATATCAGGCAGAACTCGGGAGATTGCAGAGGCCATTGAATCACTTTCAAATTGTAGGAACAACAATGGGAACATAAGAAAAAGATTGCTGCGCAGTGGAAGACCACTGCCTCGAAAGTGATTTCGGCAGACCACGGTGCAAGTCTCGATGTCGGTCACTCCTCAAGGTTATCACAGCCCTCACCCAACTCGTGCACTCGAGGTGAATGAAGTGGAGACAAACGATCTTTTGCCCAATTGAGAAAGAAGCAAGAAATATATCATTCACACCACTTTTGAGTTCGAAGAAATTGGGGTTAAATAGAAGAGAAGATGACCGTTTTTCCCATGTTGTCAACAACCATCGTGCTTCCAAAGTAAGAAGAAAGATTCAATCACGATGAACCAGAAGACTCGGTCTACTTCTAACAGATTAGGGCTGGAATAGAAATCGAGAAGGAGCAACAAAATAATTTGGGAGAAAAATGTAAAACCAGCCCAATAGGCCTTTTTCTCAATACTTAATGATTCTATAAGCCCAATAGAAAAAATACAAGTAGAAGACAGCAAACCGCAAAAAGAAATAATGTGCGGGTATTTTCCAACAGTTGTTGGGTATAATAGTGAAACTTCAGTGTGGTGTGACAGTCTGTTTCAAGGCTTTTATATATAATTTTTCACATTTTGTTTATTACTACTGATAATTGCTTCATTTTATCATTTTTTGTTTCCTTCTTCACGTTTCATTTGTTGAGCGTTTTTATTTTTAACTTTACATTTTTTGTTTTAAATTTATGGGTTTTATAAATTTTAAAAACATTGAACACTTTTTAATTTTTTATTGTTCATTAATTAACATTTAATTACTTTATGCAAAATCAATATTAATGGGAAAAAGTGGACGGCTAGTAACTTAGTAGTATTCTTCACTCTTTCATCTGCTAAAATTATGTAAATCGTTTACATTTTTTTCATTACACATGATAAATCAATTGTATATTTATTCTATCATCGTTTTTTTTACACTTTATGCATTAAAATGTTGTCCGTAGGCTCAATTAACAAAGATTCCACAACAATTATAGGTTAACATACTTACATCACACATAAAAAAAAAACAAGCATCATACATTCATCTATCTATCTGTCCACAAATATAAAGTCATAATCGTGGATAGTAAATTGTTGTATATCTCACTATTTAATAATCATATTCTTGTTCTAATTAGGCAAAATTTATTTTTAAATTTAATTAATGTGCATATTGTTCTCTTAATTCTAAAAAATTGAAAACAACATATATAATTTAAAATAATGATAATATCACAATAAAAATAATAATAAAGTTGTGCATCACACATAAAAAATATGTTAGTATAATCTATTTAGTGTAAATGGATAAAACTATTCAAAATCAAAATAGCAAATGCTTTTTTAGCCAACTTGTATAACTCATGTTTTTTATTCAAACTTTTTGTCATTCTCTAAAATACCCTTACTAAATGTGGGCCCAGTCAACAATTTGTCTCCATTCCCTTTTGACTAGCTTTTTGATTGCTTTTCTTTTTAACGCCGCAAACTCACGAGAAGACATACCCTATTTTTTTTTCACGACAACACCAGCAAACACATGACATCAACGCAGCAAACTCCGTCTCAATCCATGGAGAATTTGGAGCCTTGGGCCGTTGAATTTCAACAGGTTAGGGTTCTAAACTTGAACGATTTTATGATCTATTAGGTGAATTTTTCATGTTCTAAATTTGTGGATTTGTGTCAATTTCAATGTGATAATATGGTGAATTTTAGTGTATTTATATTGTGTTGTCATTTTTATGCGAATTTAAATATGTAATATGTTTGAATGTTGGGAAATCGGTGGAATATGATGTGGATTTGAATGCATGAATTGTTGGTGTGAATCTGAAATTTGGACATTTTTCATGAGAAATTTTTTTCACGAAAACGATCTCGGGACAAAATATATACACTAAAATATATTTCATGTCTAAATATACTCACGAGATCGTTATCGTGTGAATTATTGTCACGAGATATCTATTAATAAAAAACGAAACAATAGTTTTCATGTAAATATATTAACGCGAAATAAGATATCGTGTTAATATATTATCACAAGAACTCATTTTGTGACAATATATTTACACTAGAACATATTTCATGTAAATATATTCTCACGATTTGTTTTTTTTTGCTATAATCGGTTGTGCTTGCATTTTTTATGTCATAATTAATTATTCTTCTCAATCTTTGGTGAATTTTCAGCATGTAGATATCTATATTATGTCAAATTAGTTTTAATTTAATTATATTTATTTATTCTTTAAAAAATAGCGTGAATGAGTGTGGGGAAAAGAGGCTTTACAGAACATCACCTGGGGAATCAATTTATACTAGAAGGACAATATGAGTGTAATTAGGGAAGTATTACACGTGATCACTAGTGGACTCGAACTATTCAAACAGTTTAGGAGAGAGTGTTGTTTTGGGCATTTGATAGATTTTGTGGGTGGAAACAGTTGTAACAATACTTTACATGCATTGTTGAGTAGAGAGGTGATCATTGACGGTGCACGGGAGCACGATATTTGGTTTCGGGTTGGAGAAACCAATATTAGATTTTCTCCGAGTGAGTTTGCTCTGGTGACTGGATTGCAGTTCGGGGGATCCGATTTTGATTCGTCTGCATCATATGAGATTCATAGGACCTCATTTTATTCTCGTGAGTTGAAGAAGATACCTCTGAGAGTGAAGGACCTACTTGAGAGGTTTAGGACCTATTCACTAGGAGATGACGTCATGGATTACGTCATGGTCGCTAATGTGCTGTTCCTGCACACTATGATCTTTGGATATGATCAGACACACATGATAGATGAATGGGTGTGAGTCTTAGTCGAGGATCAGGATCAATGGAACTCATTTCCATGGGGAGCTTATGCATTCAGTCTCTTGACGCATTATATGGGTTTAGTACCGTCTACTGAGGTGGAACTAAGAAGAAAATTCAAGAAAATGGAGAAAAAGCAAGATTGTCTTATCATTTCTATGGACCGGTGTGGGCTCTACTGGTATGGTCTCAATTTTGTCTCGATCATGACTGTAATCTTATTTTCTCGAATATAATTTGATCAATATCTTATTTTACAGGTGTGGGCATATGAGGCTTATCTCGACTTGGTGCACATTGTGCACATGTTTCATCACCAGCCGCATTGCCCAGGTGTTTGAAGTAGACCTTTAAGATGAAGACTGTGCGTCTCTCGACGAATCACTTATCATATCCCTGACAACCTCAATGAGAGAACATATGGGCAATCTTCTAGCCCACAACAAACGAGCATTGAAACATTCGGCCGCATTTAATGACATGAAGCTGTAACAACGTGAAGAGCATTGTGACTGTGCCCAACGATGTACCCCTATACTAAGCAATGTATTGTAAACTTCAGCTCGGCTTGAAGAGATCATCGATAGATATTTCAGAATCTTTTCTTCTCTATATGCAAATGCAGCACTTTTAAACATAGAAACCACACGATGACCTGCTCGAATTGGTTTCTTCGCTATGTGGCAATAGCACAATCCGTGGACCACTGTAGGATAGGCTGCCTTAACAGCATTCTTGATGCTCACATGTTGGTCCGAAACTATCACCAAATCATCACGATCTCCAAAAGCCCTCTCAAACCGCTCCATGAACCATGTCCAGGCCGCATCATTCTCAATAGGACCCACACCAATGGCAAGAGGGAAGCGCTGCTCATTACCGTCTTTCGTTATATCGACGAAAAGAATACCCTTGGTCCTCCCCTTCAAATGAGTGCCGTCAATGGCGATAACTGGACGCATACATACGCTGAATGCCGCTCTACAAACTCCTAGAGCAACAAACATGTACATGAAATGATCATCACCATTAGTCTCCAAATCATAAACCGTATCGAAATTGGACCTCTTCAACATCTCTAAATATGCAGGCAACACTGCGAAAAACTGATTATGAGAACCGTAGACCATCTCTATTGTGAGATTCCTAGCCCGCAATGCAACACTGTACTCAACCTCAATATCTCAGCTATCATTGCTCTCGACTTCAGGATAGAACCCTCATCTAGGATGTTCTTCCTAAATAAATCAACAATAACCTGAGACGATAACTTATGTGGCGCATTACGTGTCAACTCCAACCGATACGTATGATTATCCTCTAATTTAGTCACCATCCACAAGCCACCCTTAGAACTTGCCACTAATTTGAACTGGCAAGTCTCGCTTTATTTGCAAATAACTGTTAGTCGACTCTTGCTGGATCGGGAGACCGTATATTCCACTTGACGCTGCATATGCCACTTTCCAATAGCAATTACCAAATCTTTCTTCTCCAAGAAAGTCTTTCTCACGGCTATCGCATCAATATCTGTCGAGGTGGGTCGTCCTATACCACTGCTAGTGCATCATCGACATGGGCCACATGAATAGACCAATGTCCCAAGGGAGGAAACTCTACATTCGGGGCTTCAACATCAGGAGCAACATCCTCAGATAAGAAGTTGTGAGGTCCACCATGCTGGAGAATATTGACAAACTCATCGAGATATCCTGGCTCGCGAATCCATTCACAAAATTCGGCAATTTGCTTACACCGAACTTCACTCTCATAATTCTCATCGTCGTCATCATCATCATCGTCATCCTCCCAAGATAAATCATCAACACTATCATCTCCAATTGGTTCGTCGTTATCATCATTTGACGGCACTCCACTTAGAGTTTGCTGAATTGATTTCTCAGTAAAGTATACAACCGGCTCATCTTGCTTCTGGACTAAACAAGCTAAATCAACATCCGTTTTCAGGAGTCCTTTTAGTGTCCTCCCTATTAATGACCTCGTCAAATAACTCAGTGTATAACTAACACTTATTGGAGATGTTTCCATAAAATCGTGAATTTCTTCAACCAATTTATCACGAGATAAATTTTCAAATAAGAGGTGCACGAGCTGATCTTCACCATCCACATACTCAGATCTCTCCCATCTACCGCTATGTCGGACAACAATATGTTTCCAAGCCATCTGCAAATCAACAATAAACAGTAATTAAAGTAATTTAAAAAATAAATAATCTCGTGACAATATTGTCATAGAAGCATAGAATTCGTGACAATATTGTCACGGTTCAAGTGATATTGTCACGTATTCTTTGATCTCGTGACAATATTGTCACGAAATGAAGACTTTTGACAATTTAAAAAAAATTATTGTCACGAAATGAATACATTTCGTGAGAATATATTATCACGAAATGTATTCTTTTCGTGACAATAATTTTTTAGCAACAAGATGTATTCTTCTCGTGACAATATTGTCACAGTTCATAGATTTCATGACAAGAACTGTGACAATATTGTCACGAGAACACTGTATATTCGAAAAAAAATTCGATGCTACTAATCTTTACTAAACATCAAAATCTTCAACTTCACGTTAATCTACCACAAAATATCCTAATCTACAATAATTTATGTTTATAGGATCATTAAAATTTACAAAAACAAACATCTTATAACTTGAATAACTATTAAACATATCTATTATGAAATTAACATAAATTTCGGATAAATTACTTAAAATTTTAAAAGGACTTTAAACCCGACTAATTCGAATAACTTGATGGTTATAAAAATTAAAAAACTAACCTCAAATTTCTTGGATATGTGCTGTTGTTTCTCCAACAATATTTTGTAAAATGGGCGTGAGTTCTTCTTCAAAAATGGCATGTTGTTTCTTGGATGTGTGTTTTTATTTCTTAGATTAAATGTATGCAACTAAAATCCAACTACCACAATTTAATTCCTAGATTTTCATTTTAAAAAAAAAACCACACATGCTTCTTTTAATTAATGAGAAAAGAAATGGAAATTGTTCAAATGAGACAAAAATGGCATATATGACTTTTACACCACTTTTTGAATAGAAAAGTATGACTTATCAATCTTGGCTAGAAAAGCATTTGCTATCTTGAATTTGACTACTTTAATTTTTAACCCATCTATTTATCTATCTATACATATATTAAGGCAAAATTGTGTTATAGACAATGGTTTTAATACAAACCGTTATCTATCTCATTATTTAACAATTATATTTTAGACAACCGTATTTGTATAATAGACAAAAGGTATTGAGTTAATAGACAACAGGAATGCCATTTATCGTTGTAAATTTTCTATTTTTTTTTTACATTTTTCACAACGATTTAGATTACAACTATTGTATTTTAACAAATTTTTGCAATATTATTTCTTTTTATTTTTTGAGATTTATAATATTTTTTATTTTATTATATAGGTGGATGATTTTTATTACTCTACATTCATCTCCTTCAAAATAGTTTTCATTTATGTTGTAATAATAATAATAATAATAATAATAATAATAATAATAATAATAATAATAATAATTTGCAATAATTTTCATCATAAATAATTATATTTTTATACATATCATGTATTCAAAGAAATCAAATGTTTTGTAATCGTGAACAATTATACACATCTATTTATAAAATCATGTCATTTGAAATATTTCAATTCGGCCTTTCTAACATGAATTTTTATTTAGTTTCTAAAATTTATTTATTTTTTATTTTTCGTAACAACACAAAATTCATTTTCTTATCTAATTAATTAATGCATGTACAAATCATTTTATTACTTTTTAAAAATTGAACACAATATATAGAATTAAAAAAAAAATTATAATATTACAAATTAAATAATAATAATAATAATAATAATAATTATTATTATTATTATTATTATTATTGTTATTGTTATTGTTATTGTTATTATTATTATTATTATTATTATTTGTGCATCACACAGGAAAAATAATTAAATAAATGCTTGGGTCATATTCTAATGGGCCTCTAATGGAAGCATATAGGCCGCCACTCTATACCGTGGGCTACAAATTTAATCCAAAGTTACCTACTAAATAAAAGAGGAAAATTTTGGGCCATAATTGATCTTATTTGTCCATAGTCATACCACGGTCCACGACAAATACACGATTTTTACTCTTATTGAATAAAAAATTATGTTGAAATTATTTAGGGCAGTTCTAAACATAGCTAAGTTTTTTCTAATCATAACCCTATATTCAAAATAAAATAAAATTATTATTTATATGTATTGTTTTATCCTTATAACTCCCAACTTAAAACCCTTGTTTAAAAATTAGAAGAACGGTATAGCTCTATTCCCATAACAAACCTATTTCTGGTTAAAACAGAAAATGCAGCAAAAAATTTAGACTATTTGTTTATGTCCATATTCACCGGAATAAGCACAACAGATGACGAGCAATCCAAAACTACGACAATATTATGAGCTGTGACACACAAATTAACAGATTTGGTTAATTTTCGATGTTTTTTTATATTTATTTGGTTTCATCTTGCCGTTTTGCTTGTTCAGATTATGTAGACGCAAATTACTGATATAAGATGAAATTTAAGGGTTATTTTTTAGTCTTATGCAAGTGTCATTATTCATTTTCTTAATTTAATTATGGTTGTTGATTGTTTTGAGTGTTATTAGTTCTGACATATTTAGATGTTTAATTCGTTTTTCTATTATCACCATTAGTTATAAATTTCATCATAGGCATACATTTTTTTATGCGTGGGTGCTGTATGAATGGAAGCTATAATATTCCTTTTAAATTTATAATAAGAATTTTAAGTTAGTTGGGACTATAGTAATGAGGGCTATACTTTTTTTTTGAACAAGAGTTTTATTTAGGGGGTTAAGAGTGTAAAACAATACATATAAATAATTATTTTATCTTAAATATGAAACTATAATGAGAAAAAAATTATCTATGTTTAGAATCACCTAATTATTTACGGTTCTTATCAATTTTTAGTAATTGATCTATTAAATAATTTAATTTGTTTTTTCTAGCTCTACTCTCAAAGTCTCGAACTTAGTACATAATTTGTTTTAAAGATTGCGGCCACTCAATAATTTTTAATTTTTAAATACATAATAATGAGAGAAATATTGTTTTATTTTGAAGTAATTTAATTGAAAGCATATGCTGGAGCATAATTTTAATGCTGGGAAACATTATTTTGACTTTCCTTTCGAAAACCGACTCATTATTTTTTAAAATGTATAAATTAATGTAACTTGTTTTCAAATGACTCCTTTGTTTATTGTCAAATAGTTGTTTCCTCAAAATGCATTAAAATTGGTTTTTTAGAAGTTGAAGACGAGTTTTTAGTTTTTACCCCTTTTTTATTTAATAACAAAATTTCATAATAAAAAAGAAAAACTTTGCCCCCATTTGGCCATTTTTGCACGAACTTCTACCCTTAAAATAAGCACATCGATTACAAATTTACAATATATGACAACTCCAACGAGCATTTAATATATATATATATATATATATATATATTGCAAAGTAATAAACACTCTAGTAAAATTCGACCTTGGCAGTCCTTAACTGTACGTGTCGAAAATGATCTAATCAAATTATTATATGGTTAATATTATTAATTAGTTGCATGATTTTTAACAATAACTGATCTTATCTCATTTGGCAGAGCACAGCAATGTTGTCTAAAGGTTGGTTTGAAACCAGCAGAGTTATAGAAAGAACAGAACATTTTTAGCCACTATACTAGATTTTAACATGGTCTTTATTTTATAAATAGTCACGTATGTTTATATTTTATAAAAAATAAAATTGCCTAGGCCCCACCTCGAGTGGTCGGGGGACGTCTAAATAAAAATGCCTACCCTCTCGACTAATTCTTAGGGATAATAAAACGAAATTTAAGGTGTTGCTATTTTCATAATTTATTTATTTCCAACAACTCACTCAAGTTCATATTCCCAAGAAACATTGTATCCTTCTACATTAATGAATTCACTCAACAGTTGACGTAGGAAATAGCTTTAGAGAATAAAAAAAAAAAAAAAAAAAAAAGAAGAGGGAAATCAGAATTCTCCAGTTAATTATGTGATTTATTCGTATCTTTAAAATATTGATAATGAATCTAGTTTGAGCTTGGACTACGAGTATATAAATAATATTTTTGGGATCAAATTGGAAGGATTAAATTAAATTAAATGGTAATAATCAGATGAAAGGAATATTAGAGTGTAGTTTTGAAATTTGAAGTATAAGCTGAATCACCAAAAGTGGGCAAATTGTTCGAAAGAAGAATTCAACGGCTGGAGAGAGAGAGAGAGAATTAGATGCCCTAGGCCACATTAAGCGGCAAATAGACAATTACTCCTCCTTTCGTTAACGGCCCCTCAATTTTTGTTGGGATGGTTTTGATTTTGCCCCCTTCTTCATCTTTTCCATAACCTTTTTTTTAAAGTCATTTTCTCAAATGCTTCTCAGGTATATTAGACTGAAAAAACATCACTTATAATAGTGAAAAATATAACTTCATATACTAATAAGTATTACGTTTATTATATTGAAAATTACTGTTAAAATCAAAAGGAAGTTGATAATTTTACAATTATTACTACATTTTTTGATTGAAAAAGTAGAATCTAATACTAAAAATTATCACTTTAAATATTGAAAAGTATCATAAATTTTAAGTACAGCGTGTATAACCAAATATTTATCAAGGTTTTTATACTATCGTCATTGTTAATTTGTTATGGTTGTAGTAAAATAGGAAATGAGCAGAGCATAAAGCGAACGTTCGGCCGCCATGTTGGAAATTAAAAAAAAAATGAAATGGTGGCTTTGGGGTGTTCGACCGAGGGAGGCCAGCCGAACGCTGGTCTCTCTCTCCTCCCCCATTATTTTTTTTTTATAATTTGTATTTTTTTATGTATTATTAAAATAAATATATTCATTATATCTAAAATTTATTGGATATGTTAATTTTATTTGGACACTTGTCTCTATTTTATTGGATATGCATATTTTATTTGGATATGCATATTTTATTTGGATATGTAGATATAATGATTATTAAAAATAAATATATCCATTATATCAAAATTTTATTGGATATGTAAATTTTATTTGGCCACTTGTCTCTATTTTATTGGATATATAAATTTTATTTGGATATCTAGATATAATGCATATATATTTTTAATAAGTTTAAAAAAAGATATCAAAATTCGCATTTTTCATTCTCTATAAATAGAGACTATTTTTACTAAATTTCCACACCTCACAAATTTCTCAATATCTCAATCTATAATGTTTAGTATTTTTCTCTGTATCTCCCAATGGATCGAGAAAATAATTTTTATTACGATCCTCAGTATCAAAATCACTCCCAATATTATTTTCCCAACCTCGAAAATCTTCCAAACTCTGACAAACTCCCAGTTTTCACATAATCCTACCCATTCTCCTAATCTAGAAAATCAAACCTCTCAAAACATCTCTGAAAATGCACCTTCAAGCTGGTTAGAATAAGAAGATATATGGCTTATGTCTTCTTGGTGTTACATCAATAATAATCCTATTATTGGCAAGAACCAACATAATGACTCATTTTGGTCAAAAGTTACAAGCTTGTATGAGAAAATGTGAAGTGAAAATCCCAATGTTGGTGGCCCTCGATCAACAGAATCATTGAGGCAACGTTTCAGACGCCTCAACAAAAATGTGAACGCATGAACTGCTGCATACAAAAAAACGTATGAACGAAGATCAAGTGGATAGTTCAGAGAGGATATTGAGAAAGTTGCTCAAACATTATATGGAAAATCCAAATTTACTCACTATGAGGTGTTTGAGAAAGTGATGCGTCACTATCACAAGTGGGAGTTGAATTTGAATAGCACTCGGTGCACACGTTCCCGCCCAGATGATGATGATAGTGTCGAAGAAAGTCACGGAAGCTCCAAAAAATCAAGAACCGATGAAGATGGGGATCCTCCACCTGCATCTACTCCAGAAACTCCCGGTAGCGATGCATCATTATCTTCTCGTCCAATTGGCAGAGACAGAGCTAAGGGTAAGGCTAAAAGAAAGGACCAATTATTTGCTCAATTATTTTTTGAAGCACCAATTATGATGATGTCCTAGCATGCATGTGACTTTATTGGAGTGCATGTGGGAAACTGATGTAAGTGTCAGAAAAACACAATGCTTTAACAACGTGCATGTGAGTGCACTATCATCCAAACATCAATTGTCATGTCACTTTCATAATAATAACACCAATTAACAATGTGCATGTGAGTGCACTATCATCTAAGAACCAATTGTCATGTCACTTTCAACAATTACTACTTTAATAATGTGCATGTGAGTGCACTATCATCCAAGCACCAATTGTCATGTCACTCTCATCAATTACTACTTTAATAACGTGCTTGTGAGAAAAAATGATTCACTATCATCCATGTGCATGTGATCATGTCACTTTTAAAAAAATATGAGAAATAATAATAGTTTTACCCTATATATATACACATACCTTAAAGAAGATGCACATAAACTTCATTTATATTTTCCAACTCAAATATTGAACGATCTCATTTATTCTGCGGAGAGGATTAGCTTGTCGAGCTATATGAAAACTAGGTCACAACTTCGCAATCGAGAAGCTCACGCCATTCTTCGTGACGACTTGATCGAGCACATATGGCAAAAATTCGGCCATCAGCACTAAATTTATATTTTTTCATCTATTTTAATCGTCGTTTGTTTATTTCAATTCATATTTGGTTGTTATTTATGTTCTTATTTTGTTTATTTTGTATTTTATCATATTGTCTATTTTATAAAAGTTTGTTATTTTATGTTATTACAATTTTCAATAATAATAATTATTTATTTTAATTATTATTAATTATATTATATTTATTAATAAAAGAAAAGAAAAATAATATATAATGTTGTGGTTGAGTGTTTGGGTGGTTACTGATAAACTATCAAATTATATGTGGTTGAGTTGGATAAAATAATGGTGATGTGGACGAGAGATAAATTAATTAAATATTGGGGTGGTTGCTCGGTTGGGGTGTTTGCCCGATTGCTGATAATGGTAATCTTAGGGGATAGGTAGAGGAATTTATTTGGTTCAAATTTCATGTCATACTTCTTTTTGTTTTGCTCCATTTTTTTTTGTAGTTCATTATAAAATTTATAATTTTAATAATATTTATTATAAAATAAAAATTAATTATAATGTAAATAACTATAATCAACATTTAACAAAAAAAAAAGAATTAAATAAATTTAAATTATAATTATAAAATAATTAACCATAACAATAAATTATTGATTGAAATTGAAAATTAAATATTAAAAATTAATTATCCTCTAAATCCTAATTGGGTGGGATGAATCGTAATTAACAATTACAAAATTAAACTAAAACATAATAAATTGAAATTGAAGGAAAAAAATTAATAATTTGAAATTACAACATGGAATGAAACGCACAGGAAATCTCATATCGATTTCGATTGCCTTCTTGTTGAGTTTTTCTATTTTTAATCACATATCATTAAGGCAATGTTTGATATACTGGTACGGATATACCCACATTAATAATATCTGGATTGCTTTGAAAGATAATTTCGTATTAGCTATTTTAATTGTGTGTTTGGTTATTAAGATAAATATACTAGATTGCTTCATACATCTGTTTGGTACATTATTTTATTTGGTAGACTGAGGGGGCCGTCGGATACCTTGTCTAGAAACTGTAACCGAGGGGGGGCGTCGGATACATTATCCAGCCGAATCAGTAAATTACACCCTGGGCCTCGCGTTAGGACTGGGCCTCGCGTGAACAAGCAATGACTACCAAACATACGATTATTGCTGGATACCTTTACTAATATGTCTTTATTCAGGCTACCAAACATTGTCTAATTGTTTTAGTATCGTTAGTATTCAATATAGATATGCACAAATATACCACAAGTCAGGTGTGCGCATAATATATATATATATATAGGGAATGGATCAAATGTAAACCATTCCCTGGTGTGTAAACTGTAAACCAATCTATCACCACACATTCAATAAAAATCGGCGCTCCAGATTTAATCAAACATGCGGTGGCATTTTTGTTATTTTCGCCACTTTTTTCAGCCTATGGGGGTATTCGTATGTTTGTTGAAAAAAAAGCTGATGTCATGCTGACTCAGCATCTAAAAAATATTCTTAAAAATTTCGAACGATCATAACTTGCTCGTTTTTCATCGGATTAATGCAAATAATATATCAAATTAAAGGTCTTTTAATTATCTTTCATTTAAGATCAGTGAAGCATATGTTTATTTGGAAAAATATGGACGAAAAATACAAAAGTTTCATTTTTTACACGTATTCAAGCTCAGAATACTTCGTTAGCATACGACATATGTTTCGTTAGCATATGACAATTTAAGCTCAGAACACTTCGTTAGCATACGACATATGTTTTGTTAGCGTATGGAAAATATTTCGTCAGCATCAATTATATTGCGATAAAGATTTATTCCATTGTAATTAATTAGGTATGCTTCGTTAGCATATAAAAAATGTTTCATTAACATATGACAAATGCTTCGTTAGCATATGCCAAATATTTCATTAGCATCGACTATATTACTGTAAATATTTATTACATTTCAATTAATATATGCTTCACTGACATCAATTATATTGTTATAAATGTTTATTTAATCTCAATTAGGATGTATTTCATTAGCATATAACAAATATTTCATTAGTATCAATTATATTCACAATGAACAATACATTAATGCATTAAGAGATTTTTTATATGAAAATGTTAATGCACTGCTAACGTTAGCATTGACATATGCAAACTAAAATATTATAATAATGCTAATGTAGTATAATTATATCTGATAATATAATCATACGTGTTTAATTTTGCATGTGTATTATTAATGTATAACAACCATCTCAATTAAGCATGATTCGTTAGAATATGACAGATGATTCGCTAGCATCATTATTAGTTATATTGCTATCAGATCAATTTTAGAGTTTAACAATTTAATTTTATTGAATTTTATTATTTGTTGTTGTTAGCACCGTCGTATGCTAACAAAAGTATTATGTAATGTTAAAGAAAAGTTATACGCAATGCTAACAAAAGCAATAATGTTGTGGATTGAAGCCAAATAATGCAACTAACTACCTTCAATCAAACAATTATAACTTTGTCCACGATTCATATTTTTTTGAAATTATTTTTTGTTGAAAATTAGACTTGGCTAGCTTTCCAACCATATAAAAGTCGTCATTTAAGAATTTCCTAACAAAATCAATTTTGTGTTTAAAGTTAGGTGTTCTGCATGAAATAATTCTACTTCATTAGCATATGATTATGTATTCGTCAGCATATGATTGTGTCTCCGTTAGCCTGCGTCCTGGAAGTCCGATTTTTTTTAATGTTAACCTAAACGCAAAAATTACCAAAATGCCACCGCGTTTTTTGAAGTTCCTTTTATTTACAAGAATGCCACCGCCCCTTTGACTAAATCTTGACCATTTGATTTTGATGGATGTGTGGTTGGAAATTGGTTTACAGTTTACACACCAGGGATGGTTTACACTAGAACCATCCCCTATATATATATGTGTGTGTGTGTGTGTGTGTGTTTGCGCACATTGGTAAGCATTACCGTATTATTTTCAATCATAATTACACTTGAAATCTCTAGTCCCAACTTGTGTGTGCCACCATATACCAGACCTCAAAATTATTATTATTTTTTCAATTTTAATTTATTTTGATTTAGTATAATTTTACATTCTTATTTAGGATTTATTCCACCTAAGTAGGGTTTATAATTTTTTTAATATTTAATTTTCATTTTTTAGTTAATATAATTTCTTTTTGGGGTTGATTATTGTTGGTCCCGGGCGAGTCGGTATCAGTTTAGAGGGGGGGGGGGTGAATAAACTGATTCAAAAACTTTTACTTTAGATGCGGAATAACAGGGCCCTTTGACTCGCTTGATGAAACTTATCTATGCACAAACTTGTTGATCAGTTAAGACAGTTTGAGTGCAGCTTGTGTGATATTGTGTGCAGTTCAAAGATATGCAATAATCAATATAGTACAGCACACAAGCGATTTATAGAGGTTCGAAGTCTCAAACTTCTACGTCCACTCTTGATGAGATTTTTCTTATGCAAAGAATATGATCACGAAGCAAGTTATACATTCCAAATCTCGATTATGCAAGTGGACATACGAAGCATAGGAGACCGGGTCGAACACGGGGAATTTAAATGCGTTTTTGAGTCTACAAGCATCATAACATCAAATTCATTCACTAGTTAAACAATTCGAGAATTGGGTTGGGCTTTAACTTTGCTACTAACTTTTAACAATGTAAATGAGAGCTGCAACACACAAGAAATAGCAAGAAATAACAACTTGATAAAATTCACTTGAAAGAAAAGGGCTCTAGGGAATTGACTCTTGACTAAGACATGTTCATTAAAAATGGAGCTATGCTTAGATTTTCCAACAACAATTGATCTCAAAATTAATCAAACCCCTCTCTCGAGCAACTTTGATATTTCAATTAAATCCAACTTCCCTATCTCTAGGGTTAAATTGCAATTTAATCTAATCAAGCACAATCAATCAACAATCATCAATTAAACATCAATCTCTCGATCTAATGCAAAATTGAAATCATAAATCATTTACCCATGCACAATTGATTCTCTCGAACTCGATCATATACCAAATTCTATCCTAAGATGGCCAATCAAAGAATAGATACAATCATACCATGATTTATGAAGAAAGGTTGGAAAATCAAGCACAAATCCCAAATTCAAATCACATACTCAAATCAAGATTCAAAACCCTAGATGCCTAAAGATTTAGCTACTCATATCCAAAATGAAGAAACAAACCATAAATAAAAGAAACATAGAAGAGGAAGAGAAAAAACCCAAAAACTTGAATAAAAATCTTCAAAAACTTCTTGATTCTTCCATACACCAAGCTCCAAGCTCTCACACACTATTTCTCACTCTAAAATTGGTAAAATATCAACATCCTCTTTCAAATTTCAAACTAAGGATGGCTTTTATACTAGGATGGCAAAAATGGAGCACAAATCCGGATATTCCCAAAAACAAGACACAGGGGCGCGACACGGGACCGGTCGCGCCCCCTGGCTCACGCCGCGTGGGGTGAGGCGCGACCCGAGCTGGCCCGGGCCTGGGTCGCGCCACGTTGCAGGCGAGCCTTTTTCGGCTGCGGACGTCGAGCCGCGGGTCGCGCCCCAGGCCTTGGGTCGCGCCGCGTTGCAGGCCCTGCCCTGTCTCTTGGTTCCGACTCGGTCTTCGTGCTTCCTCGCCCGTCCGATCCAGCTTTCGGGTCCCTTTCGATACGCACTTCGATCCTCGAGTCTCGGATTGCTCATTTTAAACCTGTTTTCTGAATTAACTGAGTTAGCAACACTTATTCTAATTAACGACTAATATTACCCTAAGCGATTATCAAACATACTAAAACATGATAAAAACATACGAGATAATGCTTGGATTAGGACTAAAATACGAGCATGTCAACTCCCCCAAACTTGAACTCTTGTTTGTCCTCGAACAAGCATTTGGAAAGAACAAGAAAAGATCAAGACAAGAAGGAAACACATAGCCGCTAATGCCTCAGCTTTTTAATTAACAATCCACATGCAAAGAACAAGATCAAAGCTTCATATCATAAGAGAAACAATCATGAGAAAAATGACCACTCATACTTGGAGAGGAATTTTTATCACAACGATCCTCACACATGGAGATAAGGGACAAATTTTCACTCAACATCAAGTAATAAAAGCATACCACCATAAGCTTGCAAAATAACTCAACATGATTCACCAATGTGCTTTAAACAAGAATCACATAGGTCTTTAGGGTTATAGCGTTCGGCTCTTTGGACGGATAGGGAAATTTTTAGGTAGGAGTGACTCCGAGTCCTTTCCCACATCCTACTAGCATTCCAAACCTAGTAAAACTAAAAGTTTTCTTCTACCCATGTCACACAAAATGAGCAAGCTTAAGCAAAAGACGGATGATCCTTAGCCTCTTCTTTTTCTTCTAACTCATTTCCCCTAAGACATTGGTTCACACATTCTTCCATAAGGAACTAAAGTCGGCATTAAATTCATTTTTCAATTTAATTCAACATCACGACTTTGATGATTCCCATTTTTTTTTTTATTTTTTTTTTTAGGGGAAGGCTTTGAACTTCACATTTTTTTTAGGCTTTAAAACATGTTTCACAGATTTTTTTTTTCTTTCTATCCGAATTTTGCTACCCACGATTTTTGAAATAACAATTCCTTCATTCCTTAAATTCCCTCTACCTCGGGCTATTCAACAAAAATCAATCACCAAAGGCTCAATGGGGCTAACAAGGATAAATTTCAAAGGAATGAATAAATAAGGCTCAAAATTTTCGACAAAAACCGCCTTAGGTCATCTTCAAGTTCTAAGCACATATAGAATACATGAAAGTTATGAAGCAAGTTCTAGAGATGCAAATATCATTGACGAATCACACATGAAAGAACAAAATAGGCCCAAATCTCACAAGTGGCTAGAAATCAAGCCAAGTTTCCACGATTTTGACTCGCATGATATTTCGGCTTAACACTCTTCTCATGCATGCATTTTTCAACATTTTTGCACAATCACATAAAAAAAATCATCATAGGCCCAGCATGATTTCCATATCTATCTTTCCCTGTTTCCGTCACCAAATTAAGCAAGACAAACACAAGCTCAAGCAGGAAAAAGATTACCACACACGATTAAAGCCTAATCCAAGCATTTATTACAAACCCAAATATTGAAATAAAGATGATCCTAAAGATCAAATATATCCATACAAACCAACATAACATACTAAATCCAAATATTAAATCTTAATAACAGTCATCCCAAATGTTCAGATAAATGAAATAAAGAAAGATAGAGGGCGATTACCGGTCACCACTTCATACCCCCTCCCCCAAACTTGTTCCATTCTGAGGAAAGAACAAGTTTGAGTGGAAAAGATAGTGGGACCGAAATCGAGGGACAGACTCTTTCACTCATCAGTCGGAGGGCGGCGTGGGGTGGAGTCCGAGGGCGGTTGATATGGTGGATACGGGTACGGAGGGTAAGGGTATGGCGGGTAATGCTGGTATGGTGGCATCTGCGGTGGTCGCTGATGCGATGTCCCTTGTCCAATCCATTGCCCCATCATGTTCTCCATGCTTGACTGGAAGGTGTTGAAGCTTCCTTGTAGACCTTGAATCTCAGCACTAATACCTGTGAAACGGGTCCCAATCTCCTCCTCCAAACCTGTAAACCGAGCATCGAAGCCCTCCTACATCCCTGTGAATCGAGCATCCATCTCAGAACGCATATCGCCAAAACGGGAGTTCATATCTACCCGCATATTGCCCATGTTAGCCGTCATGTCAGTCATTAGATTCTCCAGATTGCCAAAGCGGTCATCGTCAACATCCTCCCTAGTTCTGCGGCTTCCTCTCGGAGCATGTGACGTGGATCCGCCAGCATCATCCGCCCGCGGTGTCCTCCGTGGTGTGCTTCCAGATGTGGTAATCAAAGCAAGATGGGCCGGTTTATCCATCAACCAATTTTCCTTTTCATCAAAGGTGGAGACATTGGTCAAAGCTGGATTTGGAAGCGGGAACTGACGCTTGTTGGTCAGGAGGAAATCAAATGGGGCGGATGCGGAGTTGACAAATTTAGCATTCCGGAGGTGCTCCATGTTGAGGGCTCGAGATCCGGGGCTAGATTGATAGTTGGACAAGTCGATGTCCAACATGGCTGCAATTGGGGTGATCAAGCCCCCCACACAAAGAGTACCCGTCCTGGAGTTCGTTTGTCTCTGACATTGCACGAGAAAGTGTGCGGCAAAGTTCACTGGAATAGCATTGAGCATACACCAAAGGATATAGAGCTCTTGTGTCCGAAGTCCACTGTTCTCTTGGCGTGCTAGCACAGTAGAAGAGAGAAGCTTCTGCATATACCGGAAGACGGGATTGGGCAAATGGGAGGCCTTGGTCTTGCTAGAGTCATAGTGCAGCCTATTTGGGTTGGCCTCCACCACACTGTCATGGAAATCATTGAATCGGAAGGATGGGTGGGGGTGGAAGGTCCCATTAGTTGGTGTTTGAAACATCGTGTTGAGGCGCTCCACAGTGAACCTCCAGTCTTGATTCCCAAGTCGGAATGTGCAAGAAACAGGTCCTCGGGATGGAGTGTGCTTCACCTTTAGGGTGGAGAGAAACTCACGAACAAGCACGGGGTAAGTCTTCCAGTCATTCTCCCCCAAGATATGTAGCCAACCAATGCGTCGTAGGAGCCCAACCACACTCTCATGAATCCCCAACTTCCTTGTTGTGTTGGCATCCAGAAATCGAGTAGCAGCAACTTGAAAACCCCTAGACAACTTTAACCACATCTTCTTATGTTCATACTCCTCCATGTAGACATTCACCACAGCTGGGTCATTGATCCCCATATTAAGAGGGGGCAAGAGGGCACGATTGTTGTTAGGCTCGTCCTCCTCTTGGCCCTCTTCTTCCTCATCCTCGAGTTCTTCATCGTCCTCTTGTTCCTCATCTTCGGATATGTCAAGCACCTCCTCATCTTGGAACTCGTCGTCGTCCATGAGCCGTCTTCGAGCTCCCTCCGTTTGTCGTCCTCTACGAGTTAGCACCATTCTTGCGGGGAGAGCGTCGACTTGAGTACCTTTCAAAATGAAACGTGATGTTAAATGGTTTTAACAAAAATATGGGACACACGGGGTGATTGCAAGGGCGTATCAAAAATTTAGAACATAACATTTGAACCTCAAACCACATACAAACACACCCTTTCAAAAAGCCAATCATACAAAATGTTCTCATGTACTATCTCATTCAATCGTCCATTGAAACAATATGGTAAAGAAAATTGACAAAGTATCTGCAAAAAGGGCATAAGAGCAAAGCATACTCATGTGTAATTCAAAGATAATCATAAAGCATAGAACAACCAATCCTCATCATAAAAATTCCATCCAAGCCAAACATATTATTTCAAGCATATTGGAATAAGAAATTTGCCTAAGTAAAGAACAAGTCTCCCAAAATAACTACACAATGTCCACAACATACTTAATCTTCCAAATGCAACAGATAAAAATTCCTAAGAAGTATGGAATTGCATAGATCGAAGATAAAATGGCAAGAATTTCTCATACACATGATTTTTCCCAAATTTTTGACCTTGGAACCCTAGATTTGGGCAAAAATGAAGAACTTCCACTACATTTCCATAAACATGCCAATTGAAAGCACACCCAAGCTTCTTAAGCTAGGAATTCCAAAATAAAAACAAGAAATTTGAAATTTAACCATACAAAACCAAGTTACCATGAACAACCCCCATTGAAGAGCTTGAAAACCATGAACATGCTATCATGAAGAAGAAAGAAGAACATGGGGAGAAGATTCATACCTTGAGGAGGTTGTGCCTTGGATTGAAGTAGAGGAAACACTATAGACGTGTATGAGTGTGTGAGTGTGGAGATATGGGGGTGAAATGTGAGAAATGAAGTGAAAGGAAGGAAGGAGAGGTTAAAACCCGTAAAACTGGCGCGACCCGGGCCGCACCGAGCGCCGGGTCGGGTCGCGCCTTCCAGGCGCGACTCAGTCGGGAACTTGTGGCTCGGGCCGCGTTGCAGGCGAGCCTTTTTCGGCTGCGGACGTTGAGCCGCGGGTCGCGCCCCAGGCCCTGGGTCGCGCCGCGTTGCAGGCCCCCCTTGGCAAGTTTGCTCGTTCCGGCCTTTTTCGACACTTCATTCCCACTCAAGATGCTCCTATGCTCAAAACAACAAAACCAAGAAAACAACACCACAAAGGAACACACAAAACCACAACTACAATGTACACCGAACACAAGATAATCTAAAAAAAATAATAAAGAAAGAAATGAAAAAGAAAACACACACAAAAAGAACAAGAAAGTGCGAATAGATAAAAAGCATTGGGGTGCCTCCCAATAAGCGCTAAGTTTAACGTCGCTAGCTCGACGTAGTACCATGACATCTAGGCGTCGTTGAGGTAGCACACAAATACCACTTCTTTCTCCGCTGGTTTGTAGAACTTTTTAACCCGATGCCCATTCACCACGAACAAGCTTCCGTCCTTGCCTTTGAGTTCAATTGCCCCACCATCAAAAATTCGGGCTATGGTAAACGGACCACTCCATTTGGTCTTAAGTTTTCCGGGAAATAGCTTGAATCTTGAATTAAACAAAAGAACTTCATCTCCCGATGTGAGGTCTTTTTGTCTCAAGAGCTTGTCGTGGTAAACTTTAGCTCTCATCTTGTAAATAGCCGAATTTTCAAAAGCCTCCATCCGGAACTCCTCCAATTCATTCAATTTGAAGATTCGCTCTCCAACGGATGACACGGGATCAAGATTCAACTTCTTGGTAGCCCAAAACGCTTTATGTGAAAGTTCAATGGGCAAATGACAAGATTTTCCGAATACAAGTTGATAGGGAGACATTCCTAGCGGGGTCTTGTAGGCCGTGCGATAAGCCCAGAGTGCTTCATCCAAAAGTGAAGACCAATCTTTTCCATTTGTGCGGACGACCTTTTGAAGTATTTGCTTCACTTCCCGATTTGCCAACTCTGCTTGACCATTAGCTTGAGGATGATAGGGTGTCGTTATCTTGTGCTTTACTCCATGTCTAGCAAGCAATGCCTCCATCCATTTGTTGCAAAAGTGTGATCCACCATCGCTCACAATAGCTCTAGGGGCTCCATACCTTGTCAAGACATTCTTTTTGAGAAATTTTAGAACAACCTTTGCATCATTTGTCTTTGTTGGGGTGGCTTCAATCCATCGTGAGACATAGTCTACGGCTAGCAAAATGTACAAATTTCCTTCGGATGCTACAAACGGTCCCATGAAGTCTATTCCCCACATATCGAAAAGCTCAACTTCAATGGTATTCTTCATGGGCATTTCATCCTTCTTAGATATAGAACCCATACGTTGGCATTTATCACAACTCCTAACAAACTCTCTTGCATCCTTGAAAATACTCGGCCAATAAAATCCACTTTGGTAAATTTTTCTAGCCGTCCGGTTAGCTCCAAAATGCCCCCCACTTAATCCCGCATGGCATGCTTCTAGTATTTGTCCCCATTCCTCTTCGGGCACACACCTCCTCAAAACTAGATCCGCACATCTTCTAAACAAAAACGGTTCATCCCACACAAAGAATCTCAAATCATGGAAAAATTTCTTCTTTTGATATCCTTCTAACTCTTTCGGTGCAATTCCCGCCACCAAATAATTCACTATATCCGCAAACCATGCCACTTTCATTGTCCCCACAACTAGGATCCTTTCATCTGGAAAGCAATCATCGATCTCTCTTTTGTCATCTTGATCCTCTTTAGTGTGCTCCATACGAGATAGGTGGTCGGCCACCACATTCTCGCACCCTTTTCGATCCCTAATTTCCACATCGAATTCTTGTAGGAGAAGAATCCATCGTATAAGCCGGGGCTTGGCATCCTTTTTGGCAAAGAGATGTCTCAACGCGGCATGATCCGTATGGACAATTGTTCGGGCCCCAATAAGATAGGGCCGGAACTTGTCAAAAGCGTATACGACCGCCAACAACTCTCTTTCGGTGGTTGTGTAATTGATTTGTGCCGAGTCCAAAGTTTTACTTCCATAGTAGATCACCCGGAACAACTTCTCTCTCCTTTGCCCTAAAGCGGCTCCCACGGCTACCTCGCTTGCGTCACACATGAGTTCAAAGGGTTCACTCCAGTCCGGGGCAATAAGTACCGGGGCCGTCATTAGGGCCTTCTTCAGCGTCCCAAACGCCTGCACACATGCATCATCAAAAACAAAGTCATTGGATTTTTCAAGTAATTTACACAAAGGTTTGGAAATCTTTGAAAAATCCTTAATAAAACACCGATAGAATCCGGCATGGCCAAGGAAACTCCGGACACCCTTTTCAGTGGTGGGGGGTGGAAGCTTCTCAATGGCTACTACCTTGGCGCGATCCACCTCCAAACCTGCAGCGGACACTTTGTGGCCAAGGACTATCCCGTCTCTCACCATAAAATGGCATTTTTCCCAGTTCAAAACGAGATTAGTCTCCTCACAACGCTGCAAAACTCGGGTTAAGTTTTCCAAGCAATTATCAAAAGAGTTCCCAAAAACCGAGAAATCATCCATAAAGACCTCCATAACATTTTCAATCAAATCATGAAAGATTGCCATCATACATCTTTGGAAGGTAGCCGGGGCATTACACAATCCAAAAGACATCATACGAAAAGCAAAAATTCCATAGGGACAAGTAAAAGCTGCCTTATGTTGGTCTTCAGGGGCTATTAAAATTTGATTGTAACCAGAGTAACCATCCAAGAAACAATAGAATTCATATCCGGCTAACCTATCAAGCATTTGGTCAATAAAAGGTAAAGGAAAATGATCCTTTCTAGTGGCCGCATTCAATGTTCGATAATCTATACAAACCCTCCAACCTGTGACAACTCTAGTAGCAATCAATTCACTCCCCTCACTTTGGACAACTGTCATACCTCCCTTTTTGGCTACAACTTGAGTGGGGCTCACCCACTCACTATCAGATATAGCATATATAATACCTGCATCTAGCCATTTTAGAACTTCTTTTCTGACGACTTCCTGCATAATAGGATTCAGCCTACGTTGTGGTTGTACACGAGATTTATACTCATCCTCTAGCAAGATCCTATGCATGCATACAGACGGACTAATCCCTTTTAAGTCAGAAATAGACCATCCTAAAGTAGACTTATACTTCCTCAAAACCCTTAGCAATTTATCAAGTTCACATGCTGACAAATAAGCCGACACAATCACGGGGTAAGTTTCATTGTCACCCAAGAAGGCATACCTCAAGTGCCCCGGAAGGGGTTTCAACTCCTCCTTTTGCTCCTTCCTATCTCCTCCTTCCTTCTTCATCGCTTCTTCCTTTTCATCCCTCAGAGGTAAGAACCGTTTCCCTTTCCTTGGAATTTCCTGTGAAGAGTCAAGAGCACAAACACAATCCAACATATCGGGGTTATTATCAAATAATTCAAATGAAGAAGAAGAGTAAAGAGATGCAAACAAGCTTCTTTCCAAAGCATCTTGGGAAGTATAATGCTCCATCATCGTCTCTTCGACACATGCATCCACGAGCCTCATCACCTTGCATTCCTCCACCCGCATGGATTCCTCATCATCTTCGTGGAATTTCATTGCATTGTAAATGGAGAATGTGCTACTCTCATCATTTAGTCGAAGCGTGAGCTCTCCTTTGGATACGTCTATGAGGGCCTTCCCCGTTGCTAAAAATGGTCTTCCCAAGATGAGAGGCACATTTTTGTCCTCTTCCATATCTAGGACAACAAAATCCACGGGGAATATAAAGTCGTTCACTTTGACAAGAACGTCCTCGAAAACTCCTTTTGGGTAGGTGAGAGACCTATCCGCCATTTGCAAACAAATTGTAGTGGGTTTTATCTCTCCAACATTTAGCCTCAAAAAGAATGACAACGGCATGAGATTTATACTAGCACCCAAGTCACAAAGAGCCTTCCTCTCTTGGCTATCCCCAATCGTCACAGTGATATTAAAACTTCCGGGGTCCTTCATTTTTGCAGGCAATTTTTGTTGAATCAATGCACTACAATTTTCCGTTAAGTTCACGGTTTCATAATTGCCCAACCTCCTTTTCTTTGTGATAACTTCCTTAAGGAACTTAGCATATGTAGGCATTTGTTGCAACGCTTCTACAAGGGGTAGATTTATTTGCACTCTTCTAAAGATGTCCAAGAATTTGGAAAATTGTTCCTCATTCTTACTCTTCCGGAGTCTTTGAGGGTAGGGCACATTCATCCTTGGCTCAACTTCTTTTCGTCCCTTAGAAACTTCTTTGTCGTCTGTCGGGGCTTCTTCCTTCTTATCTTCATTATCCCATTTTTCTTCTCTACTTGGCTCATTCTCACCTGAAGTTTCATCATCTTGATCCGGCATAGCGGGCTCTTTATAGGATGTGCCACTTCGAAGGGTTATGGCCTTGCAATTTTCTTTAGGATTGATGGTGGTGTTTGAAGGAAATTGTCTCGGATGGTGTTGTCCCCCCAAAGTCGAGGCAAGTTGCCCCATCTGTTTCTCCAACATCTTCAATTGAGTATTCACAGCAGTTTGATTGTTTTCTATCTTCTCGAAACGTGCTTGTGAATCCCCCATGTACTTGTCGGTCTTGCTCATGAAAGCCATAAGGATCTCGTCCATTTTAGATTTCTTATCCTCATCTATAACTCCATTGGTGACGGAAAATCCAGGAGGTGGTTGGATGTGATTGTTTGGGTTGGAGTAGGATAGATTCGGATGAGGTGGTCTTGGGTGGTAATGGTTACCACCTTGTCCTTGCGACCCTCCGAAATGCGGCTTGAAATTTTGGTTGAAGGGCCTTTGATAACCCCCATAACCTCCTTGACCAACAAAACTCGCTTATTCCAAATTAGGCATACTTGAGGACTCCGGTCTTGGTGACACCATAGCCTCTATTTTTGAATTCATGGTAGTCATCTGAGCTGCTAGAAGAGCTATAGCATCATTGTTTGTGGTGTCTACCTTTTTCAAAATTTGTATATTTTCCCGCTCCCCCGGCCATTGATAGGCGTTGGAGGCCATTTCTTCGATGATTGTTATAGCTTCTTCGGGTCCCCGATTTAGTAATGACCCCCCAGCCGAAGCATCAAGAATACTTCTCACATTGGACTTACATCCACCATAAAATATGCAAACTTGGTGGTCCATACCAAAACCATGACCCGGACATTTGCGGAGCATCTCTCGAAACCTTTCCCAAGCATCACACATAGATTCTTTGTCTCTCTGCTTGAACTGAGTTATCTCTCCTTTTAGCTTTAATGTCTTTCCAGGGGGAAAGAACTTCTGAAGAAATTTAGAGAGCATGTCATTCCATGATGCAAATGAGCCGGGTGGTTGATTCAACCACCATGTTCGAGCCTTATCCCGTAGTGAGAAATAAAATAACTTCAAGCGGATAGCATCCTCGGGTACCCCATTAATCTTGACCGTTCGAGCGATCTCCAGAAATTGATTGACATGTTCGTGTGGATCTTCTAATGCCGTCCCACCAAATTGATTCTGAGATACCATAGCCATCAATGCCGGCTTCAACTCAAAATTATTGGCTTGAATAGTCGGCCCATTGACGGCACCTTCATTGAAGGTTGGTTGAAACAAGTTCCGTATTGGGGCTTCTTCGACACGAACCCTAGCTTCCTCTTGGGCCCGTAGTTGACCTCTCATCTCTTCAAGTTGTCTTTGCATTTGGAGAATCAACGGGTCGCCAATTGGAGGCGGTGGTGGTGGGTTGTCCGCCATCCTACGTCTTCGTCTTCGAGCGTTGTTGTGACGACTCGTGGCTTCGATCTCGGTATCAAGGTCAAACAACGGGTCACCACGTGCTCTAGTACGCATACACCACCTAGCAAAGCACCAATTGAGTTTAGATCTTGAAAGGAAATAACACGTTTAATCTAGCAAAGTAATTCTTGAAACGATATTGCACATTCTCAAACACACAAATTAAATTCCCCGGCAACGGCGCCAAAAACTTGATGAGATTTTTCTTATGCAAAGAATATGATCACGAAGCAAGTTATACATTCCAAATCTCGATTATGCAAGTGGACATACGAAGCATAGGAGACCGGGTCGAACACGGGGAATTTAAATGCGTTTTTGAGTCTACAAGCATCATAACATCAAATTCATTCACTAGTTAAACAATTCGAGAATTGGGTTGGGCTTTAACTTTGCTACTAACTTTTAACAATGTAAATGAGAGCTGCAACACACAAGAAATAGCAAGAAATAACAACTTGATAAAATTCACTTGAAAGAAAAGGGCTTTAGGGAATTGACTCTTGACTAAGACATGTTCATTAAAAATGGAGCTATGCTTAGATTTTCCAACAACAATTGATCTCAAAATTAATCAAACCCCTCTCTCGAGCAACTTTGATATTTCAATTAAATCCAACTTCCCTATCTCTAGGGTTAAATTGCAATTTAATCTAATCAAGCACAATCAATCAACAATCATCAATTAAACATCAATCTCTCGATCTAATGCAAAATTGAAATCATAAATCATTTACCCATGCACAATTGATTCTCTCGAACTCGATCATACACCAAATTCTATCCTAAGATGGCCAATCAAAAAATAGATACAATCATACCATGATTTATGAAGAAAGGTTGGAAAATCAAGCACAAATCCCAAATTCAAATCACATACTCAAATCAAGATTCAAAACCCTAGATGCCTAAAGATTTAGCTACTCATATCCAAAATGAAGAAACAAACCATAAATAAAAGAAACATAGAAGAGGAAGAGAAAAAACCCAAAAACTTGAATAAAAATCTTCAAAAACTTCTTGATTCTTCCATACACCAAGCTCCAAGCTCTCACACACTATTTCTCACTCTAAAATTGGTAAAATATCAACATCCTCTTTCAAATTTCGAACTAAGGATGGCTTTTATACTAGGATGGCAAAAATGGAGCACAAATCCGGATATTCCCAAAAACAAGACACAGGGGCGCGACACGGGACCGGTCGCGCCCCCTGGCTCGCGCCGCGTGGGGTGAGGCGCGACCCGAGCTGGCCCGGGCCTGGGTCGCGCCGCGTTGCAGGCGAGCCTTTTTCGGCTGCGGACGTCGAGCCGCGGGTCGCGCCTCAGGCCCTGGGTCGCGCCGCGTTGCAGGCCCTGCCCTGTCTCTTAGTTCCGACTCGGTCTTCGTGCTTCCTCGCCCGTCCGATCCAGCTTTCGGGTCCCTTTCGATACGCACTTCGATCCTCGAGTCTCGGATTGCTCATTTTAAACCTGTTTTCTGAATTAACTGAGTTAGCAACACTTATTCTAATTAACGACTAATATTACCCTAAGCGATTATCAAACATACTAAAACATGATAAAAACATACGAGATAATGCTTGGATTAGGACTAAAATACGAGCATGTCAACTCTTCCTTCCGCAGAAGGGCAACTTCACTATATAACTTGAGTTTATTTACAAATTACACAATGAAGGACAGTTGGCTGAACCTGGTAACTGCTCGCTACCTCAGCGGGTCGACGGCTCACACTTGAAGTCCCTAACTGCTCGCTAGGAAGGTAGGTGCTATTGTCGTATTTACAAGGTTTTAGGTCTCTTTCGATCTTCAAGAGGTAAGTCTTGAACAGGGGATATCAACTGATGTGCTCCTTTAATTGAGCTGAGTAGTTGATCGTTGAATAGCTGGAACTGAGAAGGCTGCCCTGGCTGGATCGTCAACAGCTAGCTGAATATCTTGATTCTGTGAATTCTTCTTCTCAGTTGAACTTTCACAGTTTCTATCAAAAGCTGAACTTGAGCTTGAGTGGGAGGGAGAAAGAAAAGCTCTTGCTTGTATATGCGAAAGTTGTGAAGGCGATAAGTTCTTTGTATCAAGGATTTGCGAAGAGTATTTTAAACTCTGATTCACTCGTCTTTTATAGAGGAGTGATTTTCTGACCATTGAGTTCCATTGTCTATCGATCGATGGCTCTGTTGGCTCATCAATGGCAGGTGGTCTTTAATGATCGCTTGGAGCTTTTGGTTAAAGTAGTCGTTACTCTGCCAATCGATCTTCATTAAATTCCAGGATCTTTGTAGGAGCATTTATTGCAAGATTCGTCGGTTTAAGTAATAAACTCCAGGGGTTCTTTGGCTTCAGCTTTCTTGGCAGTTTTGAGTTCCAGTTGGCCAGTTGGCAATTCTGGACTTGTCAGCTCAGTTTGATTATCGCTCCAGCTAACAGTTCCGAGCTTGTCAGCTGAGTCTGACTGTTGCTCCAGTTGGCAGTTCTGAGCTTATCAGCTAAGTTTGGCTATCGCTCCAGTTGGCAGTTCTGGACATAAGCTGAGCTTGGCTATTGCTCCAGTTTGCAGTTCTGGGCTTGTCAACTGAGTTTGGCTATTGCTCCAACTGGTAGTTCTGAGCTTGTATTTCTCTAGTTCGACTGATCTCAAGTTCTTGGCTAGCTTGTCAGCTTGACTGATTTATCTTTGAGCTTTCTTGTCAGCTTTGACTAATCACAAGCTGGCTGACTACAGTTCTGACTTTCAGCTGATCTGTTTTGTTAACTGCAGTTTGGCCATCAGTTGGATATTTCCAGTCTCTAGCTTAAACTAATGCTTTATCAGTTTCTTCAGTCTTTAGTAAACTCTTTTCTCCCTCAGCTCAGCTGACTTGATTGTCAGCTTGTTTTGACTGGTATGACTCCTCAGTTGAGTTGAATTTTGACTGGATGACGTATCCTCCATCTTGTAGGTCATTCTTCAGATGGATTGACTTTGACTCTACTTGAGTTCCTTTTTGATGCCCTGGACTGGTCAGCTTCAATCTACAACTTGAACTTTAGTCAGTTTTTCATAACTAATTTTGACATCTCATCAAAACCTGATCTAGGGGTTCCTTGATAGTTTTTCCTAATAATTATTCCAAATTTAGGGTATATAATTTTTAAAAATTTCAATTTTTAGCAATAAATATTAATTATGATCAGTTGTAATATAATAAATTTTATTTTTATAAAAAATATTATTAACAATATAAAATTTTAATATTAGCACACAATTGGCATACACAAATTGGAACTAGAGAATTTCTACTCTCGTAATTATGCAATTGGCCCACCAAATATCATATGCCGAAATGCAAATATATATATATATATATATATATATATATATATATTATACATACACGCAATTCATTAACTTTATCAAAGAAGATCATACATTCATATTCCCACGATAGAGTACTACCATAGTCATAAAATCTAACTTGCCTACTTGCAATTAGGAAAAAGGAAAAAAAAAAAAAAAGGGATGACCATCACAGTAAATACTACTATCATTTATATAAGTATAGAATTACGTGCCAATTATTATGTTGTGAATATCACATTATAACTCGTTAAATACTTAATAAAAAAATAATACATTTTAAACATCAAAGTCAAACTAGGCATGGATCATAGCACTAATACTGGACTGTATTTGAATATGTATGGATGAAATAAAAAATATCTTATATTCCCTCCGTCCCGATTATATAGACCTAAAACTATTTTGGGGTGTCCCAATTATATAGTCTCATTACTAAAAGTAGCATTAATTTTCATAGTAATGTACAAATACACCCTTATTAATTCTTGAAAATTAAAATTCTAACCACTTAAATTTTAAAAGTCATAAATATTAAATAAGGTATCATTAGAAGTTTAGCTTTAATTCCTTGTTTTCATAAATATTTTTAATTTACGGAGCTCCATTCCATCTCCATCTCACGTCGCTGAGAAGCTCCGGCGCAACCTGATTTTCCGGTCGAAATGGGCGGAGCTGAACGGCGCCATGGGCGACTTAGGCACCTACATTCCCATCATTCTCGCTCTAACTCTGGCCAAGAATCTCGACCTCGGCACCACCTTGATCTTCACCGGCGCTTACAACTTCGTCACCGGCGCAATCTACGGCGTCCCGATGCCGGTGCAGCCCATGAAATCCATAGCCGCCGTCGCCATCTCCAACCCCGCCTTCGGCATCTCCGAGGTCATGGCCGCCGGAATTTGCACCGCCGCCGTCCTCCTCATCCTCGGCGCGACGGGGCTGATGCAGGTCGTGTACAAACTCATCCCCATCTCCGTCGTCAGAGGCATTCAGCTCGCGCAGGGGCTCTCCTTCGCGATGACGGCGGTGAAGTATATCAGAAATGAGCAGAATCTCGCCAAGTCCAAAGCTCTAGGAAAGCGCCATTGGTTGGGGCTCGATGGATTGCTTCTCGCTCTACTCTGCGCTTGCTTCATCATAATCGTCAATGGCTCCGGTGATGAGAGAGAAGACAGCAATAGCAATGAGATAGAAGGAGAAAGCAGTGGTCATGGAAGATGGAGGAAGCTGCGGAAAAATATAGGATCACTGCCATCTGCATTCATCATTTTCTTGCTTGGAGTGATTCTCGCCATTGCAAGAGGGCCTAAAGCAATCAAAGAGATCAAATTCGGGCCATCATCGATGAACGTGATCAAGATTTCTAAGCATGCATGGAAGGAAGGGTTCATCAAGGGAGCAATCCCTCAACTCCCCTTATCAATCTTGAACTCTGTCATAGCCGTCTGCAAGCTGTCGAACGATCTTTTCCCGGATAAGGAGGTCTCTGCAACGTCCGTGTCGATCACGGTGGGGCTAATGAACCTCATAGGGTGCTGGTTTGGGGCAATGCCGTGCTGCCACGGGGCAGGGGGGCTAGCCGGGCAGTATAAGTTTGGGGGGAGGACAGGGGGGTGTGTGGCATTGCTAGGTGTGGCTAAGTTGGTGTTGGGATTGGTTTTAGGCAGCTCACTGGTGAAAATCTTGTACCAGTTTCCTGTTGGAGTGTTGGGAGTTTTGCTGCTGTTTGCTGGGATTGAGCTTGCAATATGTTGTAGGGATATGAACTCCAAGGGTGAGGCCTTGGTGATGCTCATCTGCACCGCGGTCTCGTTGGTCGGGTCGAGCGCTGCCCTTGGATTCTTGTGTGGGATGGTTGGGCATTTGCTGCTCAGGCTGAGAAGGGCAGGGGAGGCCTCATCTTGTGCAGATTTTTGGCTTCATCATTAGGTTGATAATGGATTTGTCTTGTGTTGGAAATTGGAATACATCAAATATATATGGTTGTGTTTAATTTCTTGAATCTGTATTTGATCATGTTGTTTTCTTTTGTTTTGATGAAGAATCTGTAGATATAGAGCATGAAATTGCTAATTGCCAACTAGTGAAGTATTTCATTGCAAGATAAATTAAGATCATCAATCATGGAAACAATTACATAATTAAGTTTAGGCAAATGATTGATTGCCAATAATTTGTAGATCTTGCAGAGTTCAATTTGATTCATGGAGCTGGAGTACCATTGCACAGATTAGTACACCAACCAAAGCATTTCTTCAAGCTTTCACCATCTGCAATAAAAAAAACCACATCAGAAACCATTGTGTGTGTGTGTGTGTGTGTGTGTGTGTGAGAGAGAGAGAGAGAGAGAGAGAGAGAGAGTACCATTGTTGCTAACAGTGATGCAGCGTTTAAGAGAGCAACCAATCTGACAATAGTACTTAAAATTAACAGCAGTAGGAGTAGGGGCAATGCAGGTGTTGAGACAGGTAATCACAAGAAAAACTCTGAGATTGAGGTTTCACATTTCCTAGAAAACACTTAATTTGCCAACATCAAAACCACCAAAATCGCGATGCTCCAAGATCCGGCCGGCCTTCATCTTTGGATCGATATATACTTTCTTTTTCTTTCTTCGAGTTTGAAATGCTTGCATTTGAGTGCTCTATATAGGCCAGAAACCACTAACTAACTGCTGGTGATCATTAACTCAAATTCATTAATGTGGCGGTTAGTATTTTCGACTTGTAGCTACCTTAACCTCGGGCGATCCAAGTTTTTAATATTGTAACGCTCGTTATAGTAGTATCATATCATAGTTTCAAGAAAGAAAGAAAAAAAAAACACAACTGCTCCATTGTATATCATATAATATCTCCAATGCAGCCAAATTCACCATTTCATTTCAGTTTAAGAAGAAAATTTAATGACAAGGGTGCTGTTGTTTTTACTTTTCTTGGACTTTATAGAGAAGCAGATACAGAAAAACTGCATCATAATTAACCAGAAGTCAACTGCTTTATTATAGTACATAAAAACAGATAGCCATTTCAAATTGCTAAAATTGGTAGCTAATTGCCTAATTCCAATGCATGCATCAATTTCCTCAGAGTTTGCACATGTTGTGGCATCTGCCAAAACATTTCTCCATTCTTGCACCATCTGAAAAGTGACAAAACAAAACAATGTGTATAATATAATGTTTGTATTAGCAACATAATCTGTCATTGTGTGTGTGTTCTTGTGAGAGAGAGAGAGAGATGATAGATTACCAGCATAACTAAGTGCACTGCATTGTCCCAAGGAGCATCCAATCTGACAATAATAGCGATAATCTGCAGGCGAATGCGGCACGCAGCTAGTGAGACACTGATAATAGCATCCCAACCTCTCAGGCCCACTTTTGTTACTCCTCAAGAAGCACTCATTATAGCATCCTCCCCAACAAGTATATATCTGTGCATTCACACCATTTGTCAACACAACCAGCACCACCAAAGCCGCCACCACGCCACCACCTTGACCACCGGTCCTCCTCTCCATGATTCTGCAGAAATATGTACCTGCTTTTCACAAGTGTAATCTTTCAAATGGAGGGCTCTTTCTATATAGACCAAAATCACCAACTACTTTTGTGAACACTAATGTTACACATTTATTGTGTGGTAAAGTGTTTTTGACTTTTTTTTCTTCTCTTTTTTAACCACAAAGAAATCAACTCACCTTTTCATCTGCTGAAATTGGAGATCATTTCTGCATTAATTTTAGTATCAGGGGAAAATCTGAACATGCACAAGAAATTGTAGAGAATGTAGATTGTGAAAATTTTCCTTGTATTTCTATTGAACGGAGTTACAGTATTTATTGATTACAAACAAACCCTAAGGTAAGAGATAACAATGAGATATTACAAAAGATAAATACTAACCTATCCATACAACATACATATAATACTAAAGGTTATCTTCAATAGAAATTGACCTCACAATATTGCTTGCAATTAATTGAGTGTGTTGGTCAGCTTTCCATTTTTATTTGTGAGGATTTTCAAATAAATGCATCTTTCAGTTATACTTGCACAGTAGAAGAGATTGAAAATACAATAATTCTTGAGTATGCAACATTTATATATATATATATATAAACATTTATTTGCTTTGCAACTTAAGTTCCAAAAAATTTACATGATGTGAACTTCTCTCTAACTATATATATCGACCAAAGATCGTTCACCATTTCTGTGATAAACACAGCATTGCAAGACACTTTTCTATGTCATACACGAGCATGCACCGTGTTCACATTCTGTTACTACAGGACACATGGCGAAAAGCTATTGTTACAATGCCGTTTTTAGATATTATCCAAAAGGATTTCCTGCTCGTGATAACGAAGAAGTTGGAGCAGTAGGAAAGGTGTCTGCTCCACTTCCTCCTCTCTGGATTGGGTTGAGAAATGCAAAGGCATCATCACTTCTCCCAAAGTTAGCATTTCCTTCTGGCCTGCAAGGAAATAGGATAGCTGTAGGTAGTGAAATAATCAAGAAATGCAACAGTAGTAAACCTGTTTTATCCTGTATAGGGACAACTTACCAGAAGATGTCCATGTACAGATAGATAAATAAATTAAAACTAATGCAAACACATGAAATATTGGAGTTTTTTTGTTTGGCATTAAAAATGTTTTGAAAAGCATAAGTTTACAAAATCTGACAAGACTAAGGCAGGTAAGTCATTATGAGATGTGGGCAACCAGGTAGATGGAATAGCTCCAGTTTGCCCCCTGTGATCTTAATATCCGGCCCCTCCATCCCGCAAAAAAAAAATCTCTAAAGAAGAGTCATGCTTGAAAAGCTCAAACCACAATAGGCAATTGATGAATTAATTTAAAAGATGCAGTAGCTTAAAACAACAGGCTTTTAGAGAGGCAATATTTCAATGTACCTGGTAAGTAGCATGCCGTTCGATACCTGCGCCATGTAAGCTCCGGGAACTGTTAACAAACAAGCATGCAGAAGTGTTTGAATTAAAGCAGGAGATGCATGCATATTTCAATCAAGGAGAAAACTGTTGCTTTTTTTGCTTTATAATATACACCTAGAGGCATGTTCATCCCATATAAGGACATATGTGATTGAGAAGATAAAGCTGCTGCATAAGGCGATGGTTGAGACTCTGGAGCTCTTGAAGTTAGCATGTTTGTCAGAGGTCCTTGAAACTGTGTCATGGACGGGTACTAAATGAAAAACAACGAGAAGAAAAGACGACAGAAGAAGAGTTAGAATAGGGTCTCTAGCAGAAACAAAATCAGTTGATTGAAGTTAGGTAAAAGATTCCCAAACCATGTTCAATCAAAATAAATGTTGAAGATTCATTGATAAATATTGATATAATTTTGAAAGAATGTTGATCATAAGTTTTAATGCAGGACAGAACTAATGGCACAGGTTATACAGCATTGTGTAAATTGGGGAAGGAAAAGGACCGTTTATGCTTACTGTTGCTGCTTGAACTTGGAATCTGTCATCATCAGTGTCGAAAGGATTCTTTGGTTTTGGGGGATTTGGATAAGCGGATAGAGGCTGTTAAAACGACACATGTTTAGATTGATGTCATCACATCATAGTTCTGATTTTAGATTTATCTGAGAAGGAGTTTCTTTTTTTAAATACGGCATACCATTGCACGAGGATGGAACTGCATGCCGTACCCTGCTCCATGAGGCAGATGCATCTGCCATCCAGCAACTGCTGGAGTGAATGAGGGATAACCTGAAGCAAAAAGCTCCTGCATAACATAATCCACAAATTTGAAAATAATATAAATAATATGTGTTACAAATTCATGAGGTTATGAAATTAATATTAGTATATTAGTACCTCTGGAATTTCCCTCCTAGCACTAGGTGAAAGATTGACAGGTTGTAATGACTGCACATGTGGAACACTTTTCGTTCGTCTTAGATCATCTGATGCGGGTGATTTGTTTCCTTGCTGGCAGTTTAAAAAAAATGCAGAAATTTCTTCTGAGATCAAACTCATAAAATGCTGAAGATATTCTGTCTATTTTACTTATATAATACAGATTCTTTCCATGACAGAAAATATGGCAGTTCAAGTTAAACTGATAATTGTCTTCACAAATTTTCTTCATACCTCATTCAATGATGATGCAACCGATGAAGCAGTGTGTAGAGTATTAGAGATAGTATTGTGGAGCAGCTGATGTGCCTGCATATCTTGCATCACATGATACGCGTTTTCTCTATCCAATGGTTGATCACTTGGCATAACTACAATAGCAAGAGCTTCTTCAGAACTGTTAGAAATTTCGGGTGCTTTTGTTGTCTGGGCATCATTACTAATATTTGTACTGTCCAGCTGAGCTGGACCAGAATACATTTGAGATGTACTAGTAATAGCTGAAGACAGAGTGATGGGAGCCGACAGTTCAAATAACAAAGATTCAACTGAATTAACAGGAACAATAGCAGTCACTTGAGTTGTGGGAGATGCAACAGAGATGCTTTTATTGTTAGTGTCTGAGGCCATTTTCTCTTCCTGACGTTCTGCTGGACTTTGATTAGGCTCAGGTTTGGCATCAGAAAAATCAATCATGCTGGTTGAATTCATGGCCTCATTTTGCTTTTCGTTCGTTCCAGTTGGCCTAATGGTAGTAGCTTCAGCTGCCTTCTGCCATGATAACCATATATAAATGAACTTAATTAAGGTCTACTAACTCTAGATTTACACACACACACACACACATATATAGCAGAACATTATTTGGACTTAATCATTGATATATGAGTTTAACTAACTCACCTGACCTCTAGCAGAGCCCTCAGCAGCCTTCTGATCATCAGCTCCAGGAGGGGCTGCTGCTATTCTTAGAGCTCCAGGCGACCTGCTCCCGTAACCAGGTTCTCTAACGGAGTTCCTCTCATAGCGTTTCACACTTCCATCTTCTCGAAACCTGTCATCAACTATCTCCAAACGAGTAGGACGACTCCTGTGGCTGGTAGATCTAGGCATTTCTTGGATGTTTCGTGGAATCCTTTCCTCTAAGAAATCTTTCAAGTTCAACCCTTTGCCCCCTTTAGATGAACTAGATTTCTCAAACAAACTATGGTCGTATAAGTCATCCATGCCAGTGTTGCTACCTCTTTCGACTGCAGACCTCCCCAAATAGTCATCCCTTCTACCCCAACGAGGTCTTTCAGAAGGCCACTCACAGAAGTTCCTTGAATTTTCCTGCAAATTATATATATATATATATATATATATAAATATGTATTCATGATCAATAAGATTAACTGCATGTGTACATATATGCATGTGAGCAAGAAAGAGGCTTACAGATTTGGCCATTGATAGCTTGTTGGAACTATTCTCACCAGCATACTTTCTATCAACATAAACACTATTTACAAACTCTCGAATCCTATGAAGATTACTGAAGCATAACAGAATCGTGTCAACAACTCTTTTCCTCGTGTGAGATGATAATATATAACAGGAAATTAAATTTCAACAACATATGCATACATACATATACCTGCTTTCAGGATAAGAATTGTGCAGTGGATCCCAAGTTTTTAAGTAAAGTTGCTTTGCCCTCTGAAAAATCAAAATCATGCAATAGACTAAGCAGGAGAAATCCAACTACACCTACCCCTTATAGCTATATATGTAGGTAGATTCTTACCTCATTTCCTCCAGCTTGAAGAGACATGATTTCTTCATCATTGAATTTTGCCATTGACACGGACTTTACCCGATGATTGAACTCCCGACTGTAATTTCCGTTAACCACTCAGTAAACATCCATCTCTACCACTAAGATTTCCACTTGATTCAATAGTATAGTACATATATTCAGCATTGATATTCTATTATATATATACACATACATCTCTCAATAGAAAGAAACCTGAATGCTTACAAGAATTAATGTGAACAAACTTACTGTACTCCACTACAATTTGTGCAGACGAATGTCCAGAAAGTCGTGCAGACATACTGCGGCCCCTGCAGATTATTCAAGAAAAATTTAGACTTATACGATCATCTGAAGCTCACACTCACCACGGTACCTATACTTTCTGAGCTAGATAGAATATAGAGTAACAACAATGTAACATTATATAGTCATATATATGTGCATCATATTGAGCATTTGAATTTGATAGTTGATCTAGAAAAATATGCAGCTCTCCAAATTAAAGCAATGAGATAACCATAGAAAATTAATCAGAAATGAGAGGTTGATTGTATGCAATATATGTTTTCAGTGTCTCCACTACAAGGGGATCAATCATCTAAAATAAATGGTTCTTCACATAATTCTTTAGTTTCACTTTTCGAATAATGAGCATGTCTAATACGAAAAAAAACAATTTACTCTAAAATGAGCATGAGCTAGAAACTCCAATAAAAATGAAAACAAAAACTATAAATTAAAAAAAGAAGAAAAGACAGATGAAAATCATATACCAAACTGTTGCAGTTGATGCATTTCCTATTGTCCGGTTGCTTGAGAAGACCGCGAATGATCATCTCAACTCTTTCCTCTTCCTTCACACGTCGAGGCATCCTTTTTTTTGGTATTTCAACTCACCCTCTAAACGAACACTAAAGCAGAAAGAAATAGAAACTAAACAAAATCATCAATGCATCAATGCCATAATAATATGCAAAAACCTCAACTCTGTGGAGAAAATCCCACGAGTTTTCTTAGCACAAACTCGTTTAATTATATATATATTCTCAAGAAATAAAGATGAAGAAATTATTGGTTTGCATTGCATCTTTTCTGTTTTCCAGAATATGAACTTCCCTCAATTATGATTTAGTTATACATATATTTTTAGAGGGAATAATAATAAATAATAAATTAATGGAGGAAGTAGTTGATTTGGATTATGAGTTTGTAGTGTAGAAAGAGAGAAAAGGAAAATGAGAAGGTGATGATTTCATGTTTGCAGAGGCAGAGAGGCCAGGAGGGAATATTGGCGGTTTTGACGGTTGCTCTGTTCGTTAGCCTTTTTCTTTTTCTAAAGGTATTCTTAAATAATAATAATAATATTATAATAAATTGGTATTAATTCTAAATTGAATTTTTTATGATATTCAGTTTACCACTGTCCACCAGATTAAATATCTAAATAGAGCAGCAGTTTCAGTCTTGGAATCAGGTACGTTTTGATTTATTTTAGAATATATATATATATATATATAGGGGAGGGTTACGATGCAAACCCTACCTAATGTACGAAGTAGGAACCCATCTCACACCATATAATCAATAAAGATTTATGGTCCAGATTTGATTAAAAGGAGGGGTGGTAATTCTGTAATATTTGAAAAAAAATTCGCGCGGGGGTATTAACGTAATTTGGTAATTTTTATAAAAATCGCGGATGATATTTGATAACATATCGTCATGCTAACGAAGTATTATCATCATGCTTACGAATGAAAATTTTTATCATATTGTTAACGAAAAATTACATTCTAAAGTGTAATTATAAATTCTAATAAGATGAAATAAACCATAATTCAGATATAATAAACTTCAATGATCTAAAAATAGAATTAAATTCTAAAATATAATTATAAACTCCAATTGGATGGAATAAATCATAATAACAATATAAATATAAAACATTAGCATAATGATATTATTTTATCAGCATTGCGTATAAACTATGTTAGCATATGACAATTCATTGTTAGCATAAGTTATAAACCATAAATAGATGAAGAAAACTCTAACTAAAATATACTAATTTGATGAAATAAATAATATATAATATTCAATTAGTAATTAAAACATAAAAATTAAATCATAAAAAATAATTAAAAGTCATAATTGAAATATAATAAATCATAATAATAATATAAGTATGCGTACTACGTTAACATTATGATAATCATTCATTAGCACAATGAATGCAATATGTTAGCATATAACAAATGCTTCGTTAGCATACGTTATCAACTTATCTATAATGCTGACGAACCATTATTTAAAAGCTAACGAAAGCATTTTTGTGCTGGACACGAGTAAAAATATAAATTTTATATTTTTTGTCTATATTTATTTGAACAAATATATCCATAACTGATCTTGAATTAAAGAGAATGAAAAGATCTTTAATTTGATATATTATTTGAGTTAATCCGATTTGAAACGAGTGGGTTATGATTATTCAAAGTTTTTATGATTGTTTTAAAAGGGTGATGACATCAGCTTTTTTTAGCGGATTGGACAACTATACCTCGCCTCCTTTTTTTTGCCTTTGACTTTAACATTTAATCTCAGCCATTAGATCATCTAGGTGGACGGTATAAGATGGGTTCCTAGTTCCTACACCAGAAAAAAGTGTATTTTTGATCCAAACCCTGTGTGTGTGTGTGTGTGTATATATATATACACACACAATAAGCATTTTTCTCATTTCTCACTTTTCTCATGTGAACCCAAATACACTACCAAATTTTGTATTATGTATTCCTAAATACACTACAAAATTTACTTTATGCAGCATACTAATTAATTAGTAAATTACTTAAACATCCTTTTAATTTTTGAACATATTGATCATGTTTGGAAGAGAAAAAAAATCGAACCAGAGGCCCGAGGTCGTTGCATTTGCAGAATTTGAAGGTTGTAGCTGAAGTTTGCGCAGGAATAGTGATGCTACTGTCGGAAGAACGAAAGTTGTTGCATCTGCAGAATTTGAAGGTTGTAATTCCTGAATGGGCTTTTCTTGAGTTCGCTGGAATAGTGGTGCTATTGCCAAAAGGACGAAAGTCGTTGCATCTACCGATGAAGGTTGTAACTCCTGAAGGGCATCTCTCTCATACCACCAAGCAATCATTCTTCTTGAGCTCACCGGAATAATGATGCTACTGCCGGAAAGACGAAAATCATTTCATTTTTGAGAGACAGCGCCGAACCGTAATCACTAGCCATGGCGTACTTTTTTTGCGGAGAGGTTCCTCGACTTGACTTAATTCCCAGAATTTGTACATCCAGTTTGCTAACATTATTTAAGTTTATTTCATTTCACTTTATTGTAATTTGCCTTCTACTCCTCTTTCTGTTCTTTGGCTTGATTCCCAAAATCTGCAAATCCAGTTTGTTAACTTTATTTAAGTTTATTTCATTTCAATTTATTGTAATTTACCTTCTACTCCTCTTTTTGTTCTTTGGCTTGATTCCCTAAATCTGCACATCCAGTTTGCTAACATTGTTTAAGTTTGTTTCATTTCAGTTTATTGTAATTTATCTTCCACTCCTCTTTATGTTCTTTGCACTTCAATTGGTTCTGATTCTAAAAGCATTGTAATACCGCTTACACGTGGACTTGATGAATAGCAACTTTTATACTCATTTCCATACTCTTTGAGTACTTAACTACCCATACTCGTACTTGTTACCCGCACTTTAACTGAGTAATATTCTTTTATGCGATACACGATAAACGTTTTGTAGTATTTAATAAATTTTAAAATATTTTTATAAGTTCAAATAAAAAATCGTAGATTTAACGGTGTTAGAAACTCCATCCAACAAAAGGTGATATAGCTGTTAAATATCCACATCATTTCATTTATTAAATTAAACAAAAAAAAAACACAAATTTACATTAATTATTTTAATTAAATTGAACATGGGGTTTAATTAAATTTAGTCAAATAAAAACCACAACTTTCTATCGTTTTGGTTTCATTATTTTTTAGTTTAAAATTCACCTTTGTTTGTTTGATTAATTAAATTTTATTATGTTTAGAATTAATTATTATGATTTTATTCCATCGCAAACAATTAAATGTTATTGAAATATTTGATAAATTAATTAATGTTAATTTTATTCTCTCTCCTAATCTCTTTTTAAAATAATCATTTCCCCATCAAAAATGAAAATAAAATAAAAATAACTATATCAATTTATTATTGTGATCGAAATCAGAAAAAAGTATTACACTTACACACTGAATTTAGTTAAACGTTGAATTTAATTTAAACTTCTAAGGATCTCTGATTGAATCTATAGAATATAATAAAGCCCTCTATTTAATTTAATTAATGTAAATTTATGTTTATTTTTATTTTATTTAATTTAGAATAAAAATGATGTGTCAAAATGATGTTAATATTTAACGACCACATCACCTTCATTGGATGGAGTTTTAACACCATTAAATCTTCAAGCCTTAAATCGATAGTTTTATATCTTTCAAGTCTTGAATCGATAGAATCTATCTTTTAGGCTCTATATCAATAGAAAAATCATCTTTCGGGCTCTGGATTGATAATTCTCCTATAATTTATATAGATGATGGAGTAAAATAACTATTTACTTTTAAAAAGAGATAAAAGAAAAAGATTAAATTTCGTTTATAAATTCTCACTTTTTTATATATCATTTTTATATGATATATTTGTGCATGCATAATACATAAATATTTTTTAATGTAAATATATCCTATGAACATTGTTCTCTCTTTTATTTCACTAAAAAATGACTCGCAAGTGTACGAGGCAAATTATAGTAAAACAACAGTGAGAATAGATATCGTATCCACAGAGACTAGTTAAGTAATTCAACTAAGTACTTGATTAAACTATCCTACTTTATCTAGATGACCGGATTAAAAGTTTGGTTTTAAATTAAACAAAATTGTAGAACTAAATAATAATTAAACAGGAACACAAAAATCAAATAGGAACTTTAGGGAGAAAATGAATTCTAGGGTCTACACGCCTATGGACTTTATGAATTCAATTAACATATTAAACCAAATGTAATTCCTAAATTTGCAGAAGAATCACTAAATTATCTAGACCCTCTCTCGAGTAAGTTCTAAATGTAGGTTAGATTATAATTATCATCTCTCGATCTCAAATTATCCTCTAACTCCTAACGATTCTCAAGATTTATTCTCCTCACGATAACCCACGAATCTCTCGATCTAGCAAGCTCGTGTTATGCATTTCTAATCCGTCAACTAATTAACCTCTCTTGAGTGACAATTAATTAACTACACAAGTGTATTTGATGGCCAAACAAATTCACAAGACAAATAATTCAAGGAAGTATAAGCAAATAAAGGAAATGAACAATAGTATTAATTGAAATCACAAAAATTCATATTTGTGTTCAAACCCTAAAATCTTCAAGTGTTCAGTCTCTCATCATCAAATTACAATCCAAAGGAAATAAAGTGAGAATTAAAACTAACATGATAAACATAAACTAAAAATCGTAAATACAACTTATGTCGGGTTGAATCTTTGATCTCAGTTGTTCTCTGTCGTTCTCCATTGTCTCTTAATATTCTATGCTTTACTATAGGGTAAAAGTTAGTGCAACTTTCGTCTAAGAAAAATTCTTAAACAGTAGAGGGAGTTGAAGCCCACAGAAAGAATGAAAGCCCGGTTCAAAAAAAAGTTCATCGGATGTCGCCGAAAGGAGCACGGTCCGTGCTATTTAATTGCAAAAACCGCGAGACTTTGCCGAGAGTAGAGCACGGTCCGTGTTCCTCTGCCACAGTTCAAAGTGTTGTCTTTTGTGGAGCAAGGGTCGTGCAATGCTTAGCACGGTTTGTACATGCTCTTCTTCTGATATCCGGAACTTCTTTTTCCCACCTCGTTTCACCTTCTCTTACCCTCTTAGACCATGTTTGGGCACAACCATTCAATATCCAACTTCGTTCACTTCGAAACTCAACCAAAAGAAACGGTTTTTCTATCAAAACTCGATAAATCTGTGACCAAACCACATATGATAAAATCATCACTAACAAGTCACAAGGCACATGCAATCGACTCAAAATAAATGTAAAATAACGCCCGAAATGAATGAAAATCTCAGGTTTATCAAACATCTTCTTAAACATATATAGTGAGCATTAAAATAATAATATCTAATTTTTCCGACAAATGTAATGATATTTTTTTCTATAATCATTCAAAATATACTTATATTTGTGTATTTTTATTGTATACTTTTTAATATATCTATATATAATTATATGTTATGTAAGATATAATTCTTATACGCATTTATTTATCAACTTTACAATATATATAAGAACAAATAACCTAAGTTATAAATTAATATTTCAGGTAGTTCAAATTTTATTCGTGTTTAATTATCATTTTATTTCTAACAAAGATCATATTTAAAAAATATATAAACATACAAATTTCTTTATCATGGAATATTTATTGAATCTTTAATTTAGTGATTGTTATTTGTAATAAATAATTCAAAATTATGATTAAATAAATTATCTATACCTATATTAAAAGTATTGATGGTTTCTTACAAAATACGATTTGCCTATTATATCCATAATCTACAATTAATTTAAGGGTAAAAACTAATATAATATTTTATTTTATTATAATTGAACTTTACTATTGTAACGCCTCAGTCCCAATAGGACCAGAACGTCACCAAAAGACATACGTATATGCTTACATGATATATATTTTTTAAGAAATAAAATTAACTTTACAAATAATTTATAAATGGGCGGCACCTCAACTTAAATATCTTCAACCCACGCACTCAGGCATTCTCAAAGTCAACTTCCAACAAAACTTTTCAAAATCATTTACTCACATGTAAGCATATTATAACCTGTCAACATGTAAGTTATATAGCCAATCAGGTCACATATTCAAAAAATTCAACGGTCAACCCTTCTATACGATCAAAATATTTTTATATGAAATCAAAAATTGACTACTGGGGTCAACAACTTTCAAACTTAAAAGTTTTGCGGAGTATCAACGGAAACATTTAATATTTAACATACAAACATAAGTTTAAATATAAGCAAAAATCATATTATGGTCAACCATCAAACTCACTCCAGCAGGTCGTCATCAACCAACTTGATCTCCAAAATCAGAAAATATTTGGGTTGAGTGCTAGAATACACTCATCAGTGGGCATTAATATTCGTCCAAGTCATACTTTCATGCTTTAAAATCAATCATAAACATACTTTATAACAAACTTTACTCCTCTTCATTGGATGAGAAACTCAATGTGATTACATGAATACTTTATGGTTACTTATCTAGATAATGTCACAAAGTAAACAGTCTATTCTTGTAAGTCGGAATTCCTCTATGTATAAAGTCTCAACACATCCAATCATTACGTAAACAATGTTATTAAAAATTTAACATGCTTTTCATTGACGAATTTAAAACATAGTTGTGAGTTATAGAAAAACCCACCATGATGATCTCTAAGTGCAGTGCAATTTATGCGTGAAATGCTATTATGCTTTCAGCTTGTATCGACCTACAAAATTGAAATTATAACTTAGATTCCTAATATAGGCCAATAAAACAATAACTTAGGTCATAATAACTTAAATAATGATTTCCTATGACTTGGAATCTTTTGGAATTGAAATTGAGTCAAATAGGTGAATAATGTGCATTTGACGTACTGAATCAAATTAGTGATCCTGTTTGAGAATTTATCGGACTTCGTGGACAAAATTGAATTGATAAAGACTCAAAGATGAATTGAGCTGAATTCAATGACTAAGAAGCTTGGTTTAACATTGAGGACTGAATATAAACTTTAGAATTTCTTTGGGGCAAAGCACAATTTTTTTGAAAATTAATAGAACTTAATTACATTTTATAAAAATAAATCTCAATTTCTTTTTAGGGACTAAATTGAAATTAGGACAAAGTGGATTTGGAAATTGGACTATTTTAAAAACTTATGGCCCCATCTATGAAATTCAACAATAGCACAAGTAAATCCAACAAATTTGAATTTTATTTTCATTCTGAAACTGAATTCTATTCATCACCACCACCTTTACGTGGCCATTCTACTCCTTTACCGACTACATATAGTCGCCGACAGCCACTCCCATACCCACACAACAATCATGCTACTTTCAACAGCTCTATGAATGCAAAGTAGCCACCCAAGAGTAAATAGACGACAACAAATGAAGAAAAGACCAGTTTTTAAAATTTCCTACAGAATTTTAAGCTGAACTTTCAACATAAAAATGAGAGTTCAAATGATGTCTGATCGAAGATCCGAGACCATATATTGAAATCATGATAAGAGAGATTTGAAATGGTATAAAATACATCAAAATCCAATGGTCGGATCATCGGGAAAACACGAAACAAATTGTTGTGTCGCACAGGCGTGCAGCAGCTGCTGCAGCTGTTCACGGTTTCATTCCTGACTATCAGGGTTTGAATTTAAGGATGTCTTTGCATGATTGTGTTCTAAACTCCATGGTTAACATCAGGTTAAAATTTCGTGAATGTAGGACATGATTTAGGTAATGAAAATGATGTCGAAAAGTGACGAACTATATTGTTACAATATGGTTCCGGATCAAATTATGATGCAGAAACGGAAGACCAAATGAATTTAAATTAAAAATCTGAAGTCATGGAGATAGATTTTGTAACAAGAGGTTTACAACGATATAAAGGTTATAACAGTTGAAAGATCAAATTAACCACAAATCAACTCAAAAAACGGTGATGGAGTGAAGAATGAAGTTGAGGAACTCACCTTTTTTTCTTCTTCCCTTACCCCTTTCGTTTGTTTTTTTTTTTCCAAGCTTACCAAACTAATCTAAAAAAAATATTTATATACCAATATCTATCACTATACACGTGTACCATAAGTACACATTCACTTTCCAAATGAATTCCAAGTGACTGGAATTGATTGGTAGATATATAGATATATATTCTATAATAATTTTTAAATAGCTAGTTGTCTCTCTTATTTTTATCCAAATGACTTATAAATAGTGCATGCACATCACAGTAGAATGGTCATAAATAAGCTTGTATTGGGCCGGAAGTGGATCACAAAATAAATAGAATTGTTGAACTTGAATAAGGCCAAAATAATTTGGTTAATTGGACTTCAATTTACAATGGTGACCTTGTAGGAATAAATTGAGTTCGAATTGCCACACGAAATAAATTTTATTGGTGAGTCAAATAAAATTCAGATTGAATGATCTTAATATCAAAACGATCCCAATAACGTCTATTTTTATAATATAAATTCTCATTTAAACGCAAATGCTCAACTCAGGTCAAGACTTTTCTCGGTCCTAAGGTGTCTCTAAGCACATAATTTAACCAGCCCAAAATAATTTGGGTTCTAATTTCATAAAATTTCTTATTATATAATAAATTTAAGTACTATATTTTTCGGGGGTGTTACAACTATATAAAATTATCACTAATATAAAATATTATAAATAATTATTAGTAAATATAATATATTATATTTATTTGAATTATTATCTTTTTGATGAATTCCTAATTTTGAATCAAATATATACTTTCAATGGTGAACATGGCTACATAACTATTTTTACAAATATTCAAAAGTTTAAATATCTAGATATTATCTTTAAAAAAGTAAAATTTATCGTTAAATTTTGTTTTAGATATAAATCAATTAATAGTTCGATAATTATCTCTACTGTGAACCAACAAAATCTGATAATTCTTGAATTTTAATTCTAATTCTAATTGAACACTACCATATCAAATTGTGATATTCTATTATGTGTCAAATAACTCGAATAAAATATTAATTAATTAACTTTATTAATATAATTATTCTCCTAATTATAATACAACTCCAAAATTATCTATATAAATCGTTGATTTCATCTTGTCAATTGTAACCACTACCAGCAATGCTTCACAAATCCGTTATGGCTTTAGGAATTTCATCTTCGCAATTGTCATGGAATCCATTCACTTTAACAAGCTTTGGAATTTTATTATAAAATTATAATTGAATTCTACTATATAAAATTATCACTAATATAAAATATTATAAATAGTTATTTGTAAATATAATATATTATATTTATTTTAATAGTTTTGATATAATTGAATTCTATTATATAAAATTATCTCAAATAATAAAAAAATATTTTTTAGTTTAAAGGATAAAAAATATTTCGCTGAAGAAACATATATATTTTGTTACTTTAAGGAGAAAAATTAAAACCTTAATCAGATGATTAAATTCTATTATGTGTCAAATAACTCAATAAAATAAGTAATTAATTGGCTTTGTTCTAATTGTAATAGGACTATAAAATTATATATGTAAACCATTGGATTTCATCTTACTAATTGTTACGAGCAATAGTTCAGAAATCCTCTCTCACTTTATGACCACTATTTTCTTAATAGTAAAAAACATCTGCAAGTATACAGTGTAATTGTAATATGTAGTGCGCAAAAGTATCCTATCCACAAGAATCTTGATGACAAATAACAATGTGAATACTAAAATATAGATACCTTATTAATATCTAGATACTGTAACACCCCGCCCCAAAATAAATCTATTAATTACTTCAACCGTATAAGAATCATGTGTTGATTATATGATTCTTTGAAATGATTTTAGAAAATTCCAAATATAGAGAAAATGGCTCCCAAAGTTGGCTCAATTCTATTCTTAAAATCATGTTGTCGTCTAAATCTTTCTCGATCACATATCTTGTTCCTCGTGACGAGATATTTCCATGAGTATTTTTCATTCATAATCTTGTGTGTCCAAATTATTGATGGACCGTATTTTCATCACGAAAATAAAATTCTACCACTTTATGTCTAACTCTGAAATTTTGTTTCGTCTTTGACTAGGAGTTACAAATCTTTTCATAATCGTGTGGTCGTTAATTTCATTAAAAAAATGGAGTTCTTTTGACCTTCCAACCAAATTTTATTCATTCTCTATTTTAACCCAATACCATATATTAAAATACATCACAAATTGATTGTCATCATTCAACCTTGCATTGCTCCAAGTGTCAACCTTACCTTGTTCCAAGTGTCACCTTGTATTGCTCCAAATGTCACCATGCATGACAAGAATACTCCATGTGTCACCATCTATTCTAACTAGTTGGATGCATGTCCTACACATGTCTAACATAGTTATTGGTTGAATCAAGTAGGGGGATGAGCAAGAGCACAACTTTCTCCCACATTCTCTTCTTCACTAGTTTCTCTTTTTCCCTCCTAGCAGCACCTTTCTTTCTCATATGGTCGAGAACGAAGGCAAACATTGCAGTGGTCGCTGTTTTCCGCCAAGCTGCAGCAACGATTGTATTCTGTACATTTCGACCCTCAAATCTCCACCAACATAGCTGAAATTATGATATGTTGTTTCTCTCTTCACGTATCTGATGTTAGATACTGGAATCGCTCGATTTGGTGTCTGTAAAGTCAGAAACGAAGGCATGCAAAACTGGGGTTTCTATCTGTAAGTTTTATCATTAGTGTAGCAGTCGTATTTTACCATATTCGTCCCTTAAATCTCATCCATAAATTTTGAAATTTTAGTATGCTTTTCCTATAATTATGTAGTTGATTTTAGGTTCAAGAATTTCTCAATTTGGATCTCTGAAACTCCTAAACTAAGCTCGACTATTTTCTTGGTGGTTTAATTTTCGTAACTCACCAAACCCATTTTCGACATCTTTTTCCCATAGATCCAGCCATTATATTTCTATGAAATCTACATCATTATAAACTTAACTCATCAAGGTTTTCAGAATAGGTCTCGGATCGTCGATGTGATATCATTTGGTCTATCAAAGATACGTCGAAAATCGACATGTCAAATCTGCCGCAGAAATCGTTGTGTTGCGAGTGCAACTTTGGAGGCTATTTTCCATCGATTCCTCCATCCTCTTGACTTGATTTTTGGACTACACAATATTTTCATATCAATATTTCTAGACATATTTTCCGATCCATGATCCGATATCATTTTTTCTTCCAAAATTGAGTCGTAAGTTTCCCGAAAACCAACTTATTTCCGGCAGATTGTCTTATGTTAATAATGCTGAATTTCATGATCATTTACAGTCGTTATACATTATAAAATCTAAATTCGTTTGCTACATTGAAATCTTTGTTTCCTCTAGTATCAAAAATTGTATTTTTGAGCGAAAATCCGTTGAGTATCGAGCTCGTTTGAGCCTTAAACTTTTTGATGAAAAATCTATTCGGGGAACAGTAAACAGTATCTTTTCCGGCCGATTTCAGGCCAGGATGATCGGAATTTGTCTCCGACTCCTTCTGACCGATTGTAGGTCTCGTTGTGACGAACGCGTGGCCACTGACCGTGTCTCAATCCGATTTTAATAGAATTTCCTATGATTTTTTGAAGTTGCTACCCTGTTTTAAGTTGCTCCATTTTACGTCGATTTTGTTTCAAATTAATTGAAGAGTATCGTAAGAACCTATTATCGATTCGTATTGGGTTTAAAACCCGAGTAACGCGCATTCCTAGTTGAAGTAAAATTAATAAATCTCCAATTAAATTAAAGCGAATATTAGATTAATTCCGGAAGTAGTTATTGATCCTAAAGCAAGATTGATCCTTGTAGGACTTGCTTGACTTACGAGGAAGGTGAATGATTGAATCTCGAGATGGTTAGAGCAACTCAGCCCTAGGGGAACCCGGGAAGGAACTTCGGACCGTTGCTCCGTCTCCAGTACCGTATTTGAGAGTTGGATCCTTGTTAGGACTTTTGTATGTATAAGGTGGGTTATACTATACTATCTTTGCAAATTGTATCTTTCGAGTTATTAAGCTATGCTTTATTAAAATTGCATATGTGACTATCTGTGTTAAATATTTTACGTGCTACTGTATGTTGTCGGAGTCTCATAAACCAGTGCTGTGTCAATGTGAGTAGCTACAGTACGCATGCATTATTTGTCCTGCCCTACTCCTTGTCGGTGAGACTAAAATGAAACACTTATTGGTTACACTCTTTGGTTACACCTATTGGTTATACTCATTGGGTATTCTATGGCCATATTCAACTTTACGCGCTGGTGATGTAGTTCGGGTTGCGGGCAGCGACGGGTTATACTCTTAAGCGCTTCACGATAAAATGTTTTGGTGAACTTAGGTTGCTTTCAACTTTTAAACCTCCTAAGCTTCACTACCTGCATGAACACAGATAGATTACTTTAACAAAATGATTTGCATAACTTGAATTGTGAAAACTTGCACACTGAGTGCATTAGTACTCAGCCCAAATCTTTTCAAACATTTTCAGGTCAGTGGGCTGGAACGTGGAGGTGACGAGGCTGAGAGATGGGCTTTTGTTATTTACCTAATTCCCATTATCTCTTTTTGTTAATTCTTATATTACGAATTAAGCTTCTGCACTTATCCTACTCTTTTGTTAAAACACTAAGAATCCCGATCTTGGTGTTTTGGATCTATATATATGTATTAAAAAGCATGTTTGGTTATTGTGAGTCTTCTCTTGATATTTCTTTGATTAATTAATTACCCCTTTCTTTCCCGCTTTTTAATTCCAACCCCCGTGGCGTCCATTTCCATGGTCTTTCGGGACCGGGGCGCTACAGATACTTATATTAATTGAGAGTTCAAATAAACCAATATTGCAAATAAAAGAACACGAAAATAATACAAAATAAAATAAAATAAAATTGATTCTAGGGCATGTTTTTCCTACAATGTCATCTATGCAAGATCAATCAATTCAACAAACCAATTTAATTCATATATGCTGGAAGATCGTGAAGATATTGAAAATATCTCTCTTGAGTAAGTTTGTAAAGTTGATTAATAAACTATATATTTACCTTTCGGTCATTCTAAGTAATTTAATAACTCTTAAAAGCACACAAGATCATAACTTTCCTATATCTGAACATTTATTCACTTGGTCCGTACTTCTAAACATTCATAATATAACATCTTATTTAATCTAGCATGCATAAGTGGTAGCCAAGCAATCATATATGAGAAATTAAAACCAAGATTTATATACCAATATATGAAAGGAAAAATTGAAAGATTAATTAAAACACAAAATCCATTGTAGTTTTACATCCCTAGAATCTAAAGAAAATTACCTAAACATAATTAAAGAGAAAGAAAAATAATGGAAAACAAAATATTGTTCAACACAATAAAGAACCCGGGGTCTTCAATCTTGTTGTAGCCTCTGGAATCTCTGTTGTGCCTTCATACTTTTGTTTGCCTTTGTATGTCTCATGTTATTGTATGTAATGCTTTTTCTAATGAGTAAATGAAGTATTTATAGTGTTGGAGGGAATTCTTAGGTTAAAACAAGCCCAAAGTTGAGAAAAGCCTCAAAAATCTCAATTGGGCCGACTGAGAGCACGTTGGGTCGACCCACCACTCGACCAAGTGAGCCTGTTTTACACAGGGTCAGACCGAGTGGTGGGTCGAGTGACTGGGTCTAACTTGTGCGCGGGTTTCACTAAAACGGTTCATTCTCACTCATTTCTCGTCCGATTGAGCCGATTCAACTTGCACAATTTTCCTGACTCAATTCTCTATCTTTCTAAACTCTTTAATCATCCATTTAGATCATGTTGAATTATTTCCATCAATTCTTGTGGTCTTTGCTCTTTAAATCCGGTCCAAGAGGTTAATTGGACCCTCTTTTAGCTCTCAAAGCACATATTTGATCATTTTGCATTAAATAATCATCAAATTGACCACTATTACTGCAAAACTCAAAAATACATCAAAGTTCCCAAATCATAAAATATTGAGCACAAAAACTATGAAAATCACACAACTTATCGACTTAAACATCATCAATTTATATCCAAAAGTTATGCAAAATACATAATTGTCACTTTACAAATATCATTGGTAAATGTCACGGAAATCCAATCACTTCTGCAAGCTTCTATAGGTTTTTTGATACCATTTTTACAACATAACATATTCACTATTGTGATATTTTCACAATTATGAATATTGACAATGCATCGTCCACATGGCAATTTTTAAATTTAACCATTAAAATATTATTTTTATGATTTATCTTATATTGATTTTTTTAATTATTAAATTAATTATTTTTTTCTTGTACATATGCAGATGCCTATCGACAAAGAAGAATCTACAAATGAAAAGGAAATATTCTAATTTCAATATCATACAAAGGCAAGAAAAGATAGATCAAGTTAATAAAAATCGAAGAAATAAAAATGTTACATTTATTTCAACAGATGATGTCACTTCACGTAAATCAAATGGTAAGTTATTTCTTAATTTGAAATTATATATATATATATATATATATATATATGATGAACAAAATTTACTTAAACATATGTCTATTGTTTCTTCTTTTTAGTTCATCATTTTCTGCATTTTTAACTTTTGGAACTACATGAATTAAAAAAAGTGTTTAATTATAGTTATCATAGTGCTGCAAAATTTGAGTATGAGCCTCCTACTTTATGTTACGATATTAGAAAAGTTCTATTTGCATCTTCTTAAATTTTTGATGAATTATACGAATTGTTTACTTCTGAATCACAAGAAGCTATAGATTTTCGAAGAAATATTTGTTCATACAACTGTATATTTTCATTTACTTCATTTGGTGTCACATTGGATAAAGAACTGTCAACTGCAAGATGAGAAGTGTATTATTTTTTTAGCACAAAGAATGGTTTATCATGATCTTCCAAGATTGATCCCCAGTAATACAAGTCCTAGTTTTTTTCATGAATTATATTTTTTTTAGACGGGAACTGATATTGAAAACAAAATGAATAAATTACACAATCGAAATTCTTCAGAAGTAGTTGTGAAGAAACTGATAAAAATTGTGGAAGTCAATCCGTATGTAAGATTTTTTCAAAGTTTAAAGGAATATCATTCAATGGATAATGTTCAACTTCATAACTGAAAAGACGTGAACTTAGATCAATGAGTATATGATTCTCCAAATGCAGATCAAGTTGCAGCTATATGGGGTTGAAAGAAATAATGACAACATTCCACTGGAGCAAGACATTGTAGTTTATGTTCATTCCAGCGAGAGACATAGATTAACACATTATTATGGATGTTATGATTCATTGCAATATCCACTTCTTTTTTCAAGAGATGAATTTGGCATCAAAATACTAAAAATATTAGTGCCACAAAGTCTATCACCTATATTTATTACATTGTAATAATAAAATTATTTATTTTTAATTTAATTATATTTATATTTTTAATTTATTTGTTTAATTTTATACTTAAAAATGTATTTTAGTTCACAACATTGATCTTGATAATGATTTCCCACTATCAAGATGTTATATCCAGAGAACAAGGTATGTATGTTAAATTTTTTAAATTACTTTCAAATTTATATGAATGGAAATGAGTTTAAACGAGATAAAATAATGTATGTTAAAATTAATTCTTCAAACAAAACATATCGATACTGATAAAATACTCTTAACCACAAACTTTGGAGTGGATGCTAGGAAGCATAGATACTCTCCAAGGGGTTAACGTATTCATAAAAAACGTATTTAATACAAATATGAAAAAATACGGTTCAAATACGTATTAAAAATGTATTTTAAATTTATTTATTTTTTATTTATTTTTTTAAAAAATACGAAAAAAATACGGTCAAAATACGTTTTCTTATAAGTCAAAATACGTATTTCCTCCAAATAAGTAAAAAACGGCAGATTATGAGATTCATTCCTAAATCTCTCTCCTCTCCTCCACTCCAAGTCTCCAACCCGCTGCCTCCGCCTCAAGCTATCGCCGCCGCCGTCATTCAGCCCAGACGCCGCCCGACGCCGCCTCCAATCCATCAGCATCATGTTCGACTTCTTCTTCTTCTTTTCTTGAAAATATTGCTTGGGTCGATCGAGATATGTAATTGAAGAAAAAATGAATGGGTTCATTAGAAATTGAAGAATTTATGCAATGGGTTGATTAGAAATTGAAGAATTGAATCAATTGATGAATGGGTTAATTTATTAGGATTCTAGGAAAATCAAAAAATGTGAATTGTGAAGAAAGATTGAAGAAGCAGTACATGAGCTATCCTAAATTCCTAATTGTTGATTATTGTTGGAATGGAAATTGAGTAATTTATGATTTTGATTTTTGATGGGTCGGTGGATGAAATGCTAATTGATGAAATTGATTAAATGCTATGCTATCCTAATTGATTCAATTGATGAAATGCTATGCTATCCTAATTGTTTTAAGTTTTAACAAATTAGGTGTAAACGATTATTATGTTATATGCTATCCTTAGACTTTTAAGTTTTAATTAATTAATTATTTGCTTTATTTTGAGATAAATATGTTTATATGAGTTTCATATTATTATTATTATTATTAATATATAAAATATTACAAATAAATATAAACGTATTTTTAACGTATTCGTATCTTGATTTTTTGAAAATGAGCGTATTTTCATATTGTATCGTATTCGTATTTTGTATCCGTATTCTTACCGGTGCTTCGTAAAGTGGATGTGCATCAACCATTAGTTTAATTTTTTTTTAAAAAAACTTTTAAATTACTAACGAACGGAAATTAACTTAGCTCAAGCCAAAATCACTCAATTATTGAATAAAAAAGAAGTTGCACATATACCTAATGTGTCGTTAGATGGTTTGCGCGATTGCTTTGATAACGATATGATCTCTCTTTGAATCTATTTTAGAAAACAAAATGAACTGTGATACTAGTTTTATGCATTTTTTTTCAATATTAAGATAAGCTACGATGTTGGACTTGATTGCATTTTAGATGACAAAATGGACCATGATAAAATTTCCTTAGGCAAAACATGCTTCATAAATTTGAGAAGAAAACCATCTTCGTTATGTCCTTGCACTTGACCAATTAGCATCGAAAAAGTAGAAGAATCGGTTGAGAATACCTTTTGATGCATTTCTTCCAACAATAGACTCTTCTTTACAGATTGAACCAATGATCATATTATATATTCGAACACAAGGTTTAAAATGCTAACAAATCAAATTTAACATATAGAGACTTAATATGAGAAAAATAGTTTCAATAAAAATAAAAAGGTTAAATGAAAAAAAAAGAATAAGAAATTAACAATAGGTCACAATTGTTTAGTTAGCCCACTCTGAAACCTTAATTGTGTGCATACTTAAGTGATTTTTAAAACTGTTTTGTGGAATGTATTTCTTCATTTTTTAATTTTATTATATTTTATAATTTTATCATTTTGAGAAAGCAAAGTGATAAAATGATCTCATGTAGAGAATATATTTTCTACAAGTTACAAATAAGAAATATTAGGCAATCCATACTTTTATTACCATGGAGACTATTACAACTGTTCGTAGTTGATATGTATATAAAATTGGAGACGACAAGATTAGATTTTTTTTGTCAAAACGAATAAAATATGAAAGTTGAATTGTATTAAGGAATCATGGATAGTGTCTTCAAAGAAAAATAGAAAGGAAAAAAGTTGGCAAAAGAATTGTTCTTCCTGCAACATTTATTGGTGGTCCAAGAGATAAGAGACGTAAATATCTTGATGCATTGACATTATTAGTACAAGAATTTGGTAAATCAGATTTATTTATTACAATGACTTGCAATTCAGAGTGGGAGGAAATACAAGAAAAATCACATGTCGGTCAAACAACTCAAGATCGTTCAGATTTAACATCAAAAGTATTTCAAGTGAAGTTACAAAAACTAAAAAGATCAATTATTTAAGAAGAAGATATTTTGGAAATGTAGTTCCACGTGTTCATGTAATTGAATTTCAAAAAAGAGGTTTGTCACATGTCCATAAATTGTTAATTTTTAAGTCAAAGTATACGATAAATAATCCAGATGAAAAAAAAAATTGATAAGTTTGTTAATGTTGAACTCCCTAATCATGAAAAGATTCGTGTATGCATTAGTGAAAAAACACATGATGTGTGATCCTTGTGGAGAGAATAATTTAATCATGATGGATAACGAGGTATGCATCATACTAATTAAAGTTACAATTATTAATTTAAATTTAAATTACATTAATATCTACATATTAAATTAAATTTTAAAATAAACTTTGTTTTTATTTGATAATAATTGCATATTTATAATATTTACAGGGTGTCCAAATTAGAGTTACGATATTCAAGGAACACATCAATTCATTTGTAGGTATATTAGGGTTAAAATTTCATGTTACACTTTTTCGTGTTTCACTATGTGTTACATTATCAAATTTATGATTTTAATAATATTTACTATAAAATAAAAAATTAATTATAACATAAATAACCATAATCAACATTTATCAATAAAAAAAATGAATTAAAACATAATTTTGAAAAAATCAACCATAATAATGAATTATTAATTGAAAATTAAAAATTAAATATTAAAAAATAATTATAAACCCTAATTAGGTAGGATGGACCCTAAAAAATCATAAAATTAAAATAAATCACAAAAAAATGAAGAAAAAAACATACAAGAAAAACTAGTAATTTGAAAATGTAACACGTAGTGTAACACAAAGATTGTAACAGGAAATTCCATGCGGTAGATTAGAGCCAAATAAAAGTTATCTAATCTCTAATGCACATGTTGATATGGTTAATACGACATCCGGAGAAATAATTGACACTCAATAAGGAAACTGTTATAAAAGAAGCATTCAACGATATTGAATACAAGATCAAACCAAAATTTGTGGAGTTTAAAGATATATAGAAACAAAAGTCGTCAAGATCAAACAAGAAGAAAAATAATTTCAATGTAGACTCTCGTTTAAAATCATTCAAACATATTAACATTGTGATTATTTATTTCAAATTTTGCTCTTTTTATCAATAATATTTATTTATGAATTATTATAAGTTGTAGTTGTTATCTCTATAGCATGATTTGTCTTTTTTCTATGTTACATTTAATACTTTCATTCTTCATTAATTAATCTTATTATGATTAGAACTATGTAGAATATTTAACATTTAAAAATTATAAAACTTATATTAATTTATCTAAAGAAAAAAAAAAAGATAAAACACGTGCAACGCACGTATCCTCTGCTAGTGATTTTAAAAATATTGATTAAAATGAAATCATAATTTTAAAAATGTTGATTAAAATGAAATCATAATTTGATTAACATATAATACAATGATCATTCGTGAAAATGCGACATTACATGAAAAAAAACTACAAATATGACAATACTATGAAATTTTCAAAAATTAATATCATATCACAATACAATTCAATAATAATAATAATAATAATAATAATAATAATATACGAGTACGGGACGGATTGGGTACTAGCTAAGGTGCCCGTATCCGCACCTGTCTCCGTCAAAATTGTGGGTAATTACCTTAACTTTCGTGAGTAATTTTTACGAGTACTCATAGGGTTCGTTATCCATTACCATCCCTATGCATGTCTTTTTTATTTGCTTCAAGAGTGACCGATTTTGCAATAACAATACGTTACGTGTAGCAATATAATTTTATTTTTTTTGGAATATTTCTTCTCATTGGTTTTTTTAGATATATGCTTATGTTTTGGATTATATGCAAAAATGTACTAAATTTCAAAAAACACCAAAATCAATTATTCGGAAAAACTCTAGGGCTATCTCCAACAGTCTGCACTGTAATATAACATTTCTATCACTAAAATACCGCAGAATAGGTATTTCATCTCCAACAATCTGCACTATAATTCTACACTAAAAGAGAATATTTTATAATATTTCTTTTACAATTATTATTTTAATAATATATGCAATTTCATTAAACATTTCATAATAATCATGAAACAAATTTATTTGAATTAATATAAAATTAAAAGCTTTATGAATTTTATTTAATTTAGTTTCACAATAGAATATTCATCCCACAAATGATCAATTAATGTAATTTTATCAATTTTAGTACTTTTATAGTTTTTATTGTTGTTGTAATTTTCTCTAATTTAATTTTGTGTTTCAACATTTGCATTTGATTAAATTTATCATATATAACAAATTTTAATATTAATTTACAACACATTTTTTTAAAATATAAAATATATCACAAATAATGTAAACAAATTGAAAAAATAAAATTCTAATATAAAAACAACATAAAAGAATTGAAAAGGAAAAAATAAATTATATACCGTTGAGGAGACCTCTCTCCTCTCCCCATTTCCCCGTGTAGTATAGCGCCTCCAGCGCCCCATCCATCCCTCAAGACACAGAAAATCAAGGTGCTTCTTTTTTTTTTTTTTATTAAAAAAAAAAATCAAGCTACTAGAGTGCTCTAAAATGAACAGAAGATGATAAGCCCTTGAGTAATTAGACTAGAAAGATAATTAACGATAGCAAGATATTCCGACCTAAAAAACAATAAAATCGCAACTAACATAACTTGGGATTTATTCCATAACACTTGGATAGAGATAGAGAAGAGTAAAGAATGTTGAAAGAGAGGAAATGGATATGATATCTCTACAAAAATAATTACTTACAGCATAAAAATTTGGGGGGATTGGGGTTTCCTTCGTCCTGGCCTAATACATGAAAAGTATATGATGATAGTACGACGCAAGGGTATTATTTGAGTCACTACTAAAAGCTAAGGGCTAAGGTTAATTGAGTAGTATTAACTAGAACCATCAACCATCAACCATGAACCCATCATCATAACAAAATTATGTACACTGATTGAATGCCAAAATTCCAGGCTTACTGGAAAATGCATCAAAGAAGTTGCATTTTTTCGACTGGAAAAATCAACAACCCTTCTGCTCCTCTCCTCTCCTCTCCTCTCCTCTCAGGAACAAAATACCATGGAGCCGTCCCCATCGTCTTCTTCTTCTTCTTCTTCTTCTTCTTCTTCTTCTTCTTCTTCTTCTACCAAAACTGCCCCTGATAGTGAAGTGAAAAATACGCAGAATTTTTTGTATCAGACTAGGCAGAACTGACAGTGGTCATCTACAATACCTGCCCAGCCATCACGCTACAAATGCACAAACAGTGATAGAAAGTCGCTTATTGGGAAGCTGAAGCTTTCTATGCCACGACAGAGAGGAATGTGCCTGCCCTCAGCTGATCGGAGAGTTACTTCCTCAAGCTGAATGCAAACCACGTACAACGTCGGCGTCTTTTTTTTTTTCTAATTAATGCCATTTGAGTTGCCAAATGAATCTTTTATTGCCTCCGCGGTCATCAGAGCAACCACAGCTTTGTGGACAGCTAAATATGCCCTGTAGAGCAATCTCTGAGCCTTCTCCCTCTTCAGCCTAGCCATTTTCAGTGCATGCTGTGCCGCACCACATGCATCACGCAGCCGAAACTCGTGAAGATCTGAACTATCGAATTGCTCCACCCCTTGCCTATGATGTCCTCCTTCAATAAAGTAATGCCTCTGACTGGGTCCTAATTCGGACACACCATTGTTCCACTGCTGAGCTGCATTTCGCTTCCCAGTTGGCCTCGGGTTGTAGGACACCATCTGTTGGTTGTTAAAAGAGGGGTATGATCCAAGCTTCTTTGATTTGTTCTTATAAAACTTGGGGCTGCCTTTCCACTCAGACACCCCGGTTCCCAAGTAGAAATGTGCATCCCGTGGAGACAATACCCTTGTCGAAGCTCTAAGAGACGGTGAAACATCAGAAGAATCGTGATGAATACTACTTGCATATAACACCTTCTCATCTCCAAAAGCGTGCCCATTGGATCTTCTCCCTGCCATGATAGATTTTTAATAGGCAACAAAAAGTGATCTAATAAAAAATTCACAAAAGAAAAGAAAGACTAGATATGCCTTCGAAAGGACAGTGGTTAATAGACATCATGATAATTGCAATAGGAAAGAAGTGAATAATACCAAAAACAAGACAGTCCTGATCTGCCAAGGAAGCATGATGGTGTCCAGAAACTGGATGTCTCCGGTGAGACCGTTGTTTTGAACCCTTATTAGGAACCTCCAAGCCCCGTGGTCTTAAGCAGAATGCAAACATGGATGGTTTCTCAGGAGGAACCTTCCCCTGACTACCAACAGAAAAGGAATACAATCCATGACCAACATTATGCTCCCAATCTTTCAGCTGTTGTTGATACCTTTCCCAGAGTGGAGGCTGAATGGAAAACAGTGACAGCATTGAGTCTAGGAGCGACAATACCAAAGACAATATAAACACACATGACAAATGACAAACAACAGTCTGATAAAACATAACCCTGATGCTGATATGGACAACTAGTTGTATATTAACCAGTTAAGTCTACAGTTGTATTTTCATCTCTGAGGACAAACGAGGACACTTCGAGCATCCTAAAGTTTGTTCAACAAGCTTGGGAAAACAACATGAGACTTACTCAGTTCCATAATTATCTTCACATCACTAACTAATACGTGGATTTATTCAGATACATGATCCAAAAGCTCAAAGGTCAAATTTACGTTCACCTAAAGAGACAAGTGACAAACACTAAAAAGTCCCAAGCACACTAAACCTTGAGGTCAACTCAATGCACACATGTCACAAAGCATTATCCTTTTAAAAGCAGTTCAATAAGTTGTGGACTGATTATTTATTATCTTTTCTCTCTGGTTCAGACACACTGCTAAACACATTTAAAAAGTAATTTCAGAGTAATATGAGCAAAAAGGTTATTTGATGGCCTAGTTTATTAGATATTATTTATAAATCAAACTTAATGAATGATGTGGTAATGCTATGATATAAGAGGATAACGATATAGATTTTCAACAGACCTGCAAATGCCTTATTAAAGACGTGCCCATTTTCTCCCTCTTCTCCCTCCAGTATTGGTGTACAACTTTAGCTGGTCCCAATGGCCCCATTCCAATCAGAAGCTCTTCAATTTCATCATCTGTGAAGTTCACCCGATGTTGCGAATATGAAACTTTTTCAAACATGTCCATTAACTTCTCCAAGAACTCCTCAGATATCTCATCATGTTTGTCAGCACGACTATTATGTGCCATCAACCACTGCTCATCATCACTATCCATGTCATATAAAATATGTGATGGGTCCATTGCCATTTCAACATCATTTTGAACCTGTCGGAAATACTTCGTAGGATTCCGAATAAAAGGAACTTCATTTTCATGGTCATCACTGTCTTCAACCAGCCGTACTCCGGGGATGGGGATGTTCTTTACAGATGCAGCACGAATATTCCTGTCATGGCATTCCTCATGGATCTCCTTGAAAAGCATCCACTGGCTCCGGTCAGGAAACTCCAGTACCCAGTCCTTCCCTCCTTTCCACATCATAGCATGCGAGTAGCGGTTGGTTGACCCGGGCTGTAGAATGTGTTTGACCTTGTAGGAATATTTTGTAACCCCCGAAAGTTTCACAGCCAGTCTCCATTCATTACGATCATCAACTTCCAACACAATATGTGCGCCATATTCTCTCCATCCTTTGTCCCCATGGGTGACTAAAACATTTGCAACACAACTTAGCAACTCCACATTTTTCTGGTTATTACCAGAACCATCAGATATCCTCTTCAGGCTAGCTTTCCTAATTCGTTTGCAAGGTAGAGATTTTGAGCTTGGTGATTTTTGCTTTTCACTGAGATCACAACCTACAAAAGGCAATGTGTATTGAACCTGAGTGCGTGGCTTCTTCGGTCCATTACTGAATCCATTGGGTTTGAAGTTTGGGCTCCCATCAGGCCATACTGGGGAGCGGTGTCCAAATGGAGAAGAAACTGAGTTGCTTCCACCATGCTGCCATGAATTTCTAAAGCCGCTAGTGTTGGGTTTATGAATAAATCCATCACCCATATGCCAATCCACATCAGAGGCCGGTCTTGATGTACAGTCTTGTCCATCCAAAGGTGCGTCAACTTGTTCGGAAGATGGAATTTCAATTATCATGCCACGCGATGTGGAATCACTCCTGGGATCAGAAGTTCGAGATGTGATGGCCTTTGGTACAGATGAAAGTCCAGATGCACCAATCAGTTGGTGCATTTCTTTCCTAGACTCATGCTGGTATGGTTGATTGTGAATTTTGGAATCATTTCCAGCAGCATTGCTTGCCAAGACAACACCCATTCCCAAATCTTGTTCAAAACCATTGAAACCAGGAACTTTTGTGTCCGTTTTTCTGATATCATTCTCAGTCGTGCCATCTTGAATGGCCCCGGATCTGGGATTAAGTTGAGCACATTCTGCAACTGGTTCACAACCACCGTCAGAACTTTCTGAAGAACAGAGAGCATTCTGATGTTGGAGATTGACCCAAGCAAAACTATGTTCCATGAGTAGCTGGAGATGCAGAGTAAGAAAGAAAGTTGGTGCAGCAGAAAAGGACAGAGCAAATTGAGGCACTTTTCCAGGCTTTGCAGCAAGATTAAAAGTGGACTGACTCATCCTTTTATTACGGGCTTCTCGGGAAACACCCATTGGCAAAATTCCAGACACAAATTTCTTCTTGAAACCCTGGAAGTGAGAGAAGTAAGGAGAACCATTATTGTTATTAAAACAGAACCATTAGATGTTGGTAACTTCCAAGTTTCAGTATCTAGCTATCACATAAGTAATTAAATAAAGAGAGGAAATAAATCATTCATTCATGAAACCATCATATCAAAACTAGAAGTGGCAACTGATTTAGTAAGATAAGAGAATACCTCATTTAAGGAGTGTTTTAAACCATCACAAGGCATGTGTGGCCGAAAATTCCCACACTCTAGTTCCTTTATGTTGTCATATGTGCACTCTGAGATAGGTAGTTGCTTAATAAGAAGACAGTGCTGCAGAATCTCAGAGTCCAGGTAAGGCCATTTTGAACTTTTTAGTTTGGAGAAACTGTAAAATGCAAATACGTGCTGCTTCCTTGGATCTTGAGAGCTAGAAAGTTGAAACCTTATTGAGGTCACAGGTAATTTCATGCCATCATTCCACTGTTCATCAAATTGACTAAAGGCAATCAAGATCTGGAAGATCAAGGCTACAGCCTGCCTCAGGCAGCCATCATATAAGAAAAATCTCATGCCAAAATTAGTATCAATAAAAAGCATTTCCAGGACAACAGCGGGAGAGCTAGTCACCAACACCCCATGTTGAAGCATAAATATGTCATGAAGCAGCCAAAAGTTCCCAATTTCAAATGAACTCTCTAGAGATGGCAATACCGGTAGGCAGATCTGGAATTTGGATTTCTCAGATTCCAGCAAAAAATCTTTTAGTCTTAATTTGCCTTGATCATCAAACGACCATAGTAGCTTGTCAGACATCCCTTTAGTAGGTAGCAAGCCAACACTACATGCTTTGACATCTCTAGACATAGAACTACCTCCTTTGCTTGTCCTACGGTACTTCTTCCTGACATAAACCATATGTTTCTCACTTTGGGAGGTGTGGGTACTCCCCAGTAGAGAGTTATTACCCACCTGACTCTCAAGTAAGCTATCAACTGATGCAGATTCACAGTCTGGATTATTCCTAAATATTTTTGAGTCCACCACATCACTGTTTGAGTTGTCAGTTTTCTCAGATGACAATGAAGAGACCAAAGGGAGGTGCTTCTGTGAAGTCCGCTGCCTCTTCAAAGATTTTGGTGAAGCTTTGGCACGTTGAGATTGAGTAGCCAACCATGAAGCAATGGGTTCAGAATCAAGAGGGTCCCCTGTGCAGCTATCATCACCAGCTGATGGAACTGTTTGTCCTCTAGGAGAATCTTTGACCCCTCTAGATCGTTTTCTAGACTTCAATTTGTCAGGAACTTCACTAGGGAGAAGCAACAGCTTGAATTTCTCATCTTGAAGATTAACAATTTCCTCCTCTCGGTCATCGTACTTTATGTGATGGTGCTTGGTTTCTGAATTGTAATCATTCACAAGGCCATAGTACCAACTCTCATCCAATGGCCAAAATACTTTGATCCTCCTTTTCAAAACCCAGTATGGGTCCAAGTCTTGGGCAAGAATTTCATAGAAATGGCGACGTTTCCTTGAAACGCCTTTCCCCGCATTTTCTCTCCTGGGTCTAAGAGTTCTACTCTGGTCGTCAGCAGATGCAGACTGCCCATCAGCAAATGTCTTCACCGGTCGGGTAAAAGAGTCCTGAGCAGATGAAGATGAAAACAATAACCCATCAGCCTTCTGAGATACAGAAGACTTTATCTTGGATGAAAATCCAGTACAACTCGGATCAAACCGAGAGGAGAGCATCCTTGCAGCATTCTGCTCGAGATTCTCCTCATCATCATCGTCATCATCGACATAATCAATAAAGAGCCTATCTGATGAACTACCCACAGAAGGCTGAGCCTTCTTGGCTGAGGCGTCCACGCCACCTCTACCTTTGGCAGGTACAAAATCCTTTTTCTTCCGACTGTTGCTCTGCTGCCTTTTAGGCGAAGCAACTCTATTATTTACTACTCGATTATATTCTTTCCCAACATGGGAAGCTGAACCTGACTGGCCATTCCTGTTTTCTTTCACTTCTTCAGCTCCCACCTTCTGCTTTAATTTCACATCAGAATCAGACTTCTGCTTTAACTTCACATCTGAATCAAACTTCTGCTTTAATTTCACATTTGAATCAGATTTCTGCTTTAATTTCACATTTGAATCAGACTTCTGCTTTAATTTTGAATTAGAACCATTGACCTTTCCCTTGGATTTCACGCTTGAAACGCAGTCAATAGCAGAGGAAGGGGTAGCTAACTGAACTAATCGGTCATTGGGGGCCAACCCATCCTCAGATTTAGTAACTTCAGCCTTGAATTCTCCAGCAGTATCAGCAGAATCAGAATGTCTAGTCGGCTCAGAACCCTGATCACTTTCCAACCTTTTCCTCCCTACCGAACCCCTTGGACGCTTTGGGATATTAAAAGAACTTCCATTATTTCCCAAAGGCAACGAGATGTCATGCAACCCTTCACTTCTGTCCTTCGATTTTCGTCCAAACTCTAGCTCTGGTTTCACACCATTTACATCCTCCTTTCTACTTTTCTTAGCATCACTCTCAAAACAACTCAGGGGAACCTCCTTTCTACTCTTCCTCTTTTTCTTCTTAACATTTTCCCCATCATTTTCATCAGAAACTTTCTTCTTACTGTCTCTCACTTCGGAAAACTTAGATTCATAGAGGCTCTTAAGATCTAATGAACGGTTTTTCTTAGGAATTTCAACGCCACCAGACTTCTTTGTGTTGATTTCCATCAATAATGCCCCAATTCTATCAAATCAAAACAATACCCTTTGTTGTCATGTCCCACTCAGATCTGCCAACACAAATTTCACACGAAAAAAAAGAAGCATAGCCATAAAAATCCCATCAAATTATCCTGAATCACACCAAAAGGCAACTCATTTATCAAAAAAGCCGATTTGATAACCAAACTAAGAAAAAGCGCGAAAAAAACGCACAGATTATACATGCAACTATGTATCCGGTTACATACGCACATGAATCGTACCTGTAATCAGAATTACGGCGACGACGCCATTGGAGAAGTGGAGATCGAGCATGTGAGAGTTCTAATTCGAGAGAAATTGAGAGAATGGGAAAAGGAGAAAATTCCAGCTTTGATTTGAAGCCCTAATTTGATTCACTGCTTTTTTGTCTATTTTATTTTTTTACAAAACCTTTTTTTTTCTTTTCTAAAATAATTTTGCTTTTTTTTTCCCCCTTTTCTAGAGAGAGAGAGAGAGAGAAGCTAGGGTTTGTATTTGTCAGATGGCAGAATAAGCGAGCAAAGGGTTTACAATTCAGGGCGAAATTGGTCAATTTAAAGCCATTTTTAGTTGCCCGCGTGTGAGAATGCAGTCCGTTGATTCCCCATTTGGACGGCCAAGATTTGGAGGTTGGTAAAGGAAATAAAATCTTGTGATTAAAATCCAGCCGTCTATATTTGTAAGTGTACATGTGTAGCGTCCAGATTCGAGGGACTCAGCTCAACTTGTTCGACGTTTAAAGTCGAGTAAATAGTGACGTGGTTTTAAGGAAAATGTTCCAAATGAAATTAACCTTTTTTGTGAAGTACATGATTATGATTAACCCTGGGCGAAGAGGAAATTGCGGTAAATTGCCATCGCGCTTTCAAATTGAGGAAATCAATGACGCGCCAATTCGGACAAACTGGTCTTACCGCCTCGAGTACAAATATATTGCCTACTCGCTCCCTCAGGCCGACAACTAATGTGGGTCGATTTTTTTATCTTTCGGTAATACACTGACGTCATCTAGCGAGTGTAATTCACGTTCAGTTGAAACATCTTTAGAGAAACCAAGATTCTTCAAATATGAGATTCTATTTGCTAAATAAAAAATAAATAAGAAGACTCTGCCTAACATTATTTTCTGGAATTTTTATGGTGTGTTTGGATAGGCCATGTGGGTTTTTAGGAGAAAAATTTTGGGCAATTTTTTTTTAAAACAAACTAATATAATGCTAGACATTAGACAAAGAAAACTCGTAAGAAATGTGAACATACTCGATTATATTGAAATGGAGAAAAGTGTTGATAAAAGTAGAGCTTAAAGAATTCTAGACAAAGATTTATAGTTATTTAATTCTTTCAATTTAATTGAGATATTTTATAATTATCATAATGTGCTATCAATTTTTCATAATAAACTGAAACACCTAAATTCCTAATTTGTTGTTGTAGGTAATTTTAAGAATAAATATGTATATAATTATATGATTATTGAGAGCTAGAAAGTTGAAACCTTATTGAGGTCAGAGGTAATTTGATGCCATCATTCCACTGCTCATCAAATTGACTAAAGGCAATCGAGATAGCCATCATATAAGAAAAATCTCATGACAACAAGAGGAGTGAGGAGAGGTAGATGTTGAAGCATAAATATGTGTTCCCAATTTCAAATGAACTCTCTAGAGATGGCAATACAGGTAGGCAGATCTGGAATTTGGATTTCTCAGATTCCAGCAAAAAATCTTTTAGTCTTAATTTGCCTTGATGCCTTTAGTAGGTAGCAAGCAAACACTACATGCTTTGCTTTGACATCTCTAGACATAGAACTACCTCCTTTGCTTGTCCTACCTGACATAAACCATATGTTTCTCCCCAGCAGACAGTTATTACCCACTTGACTCTCAAATATTAGAATGAATGTACAGCCACATTTCAACAATATAGATTATAGAGAACACTCGTGACAAATAAACATTCATACTTTCCAACTCGAGGTTTTTGTGCCAAAAGGATTTCCAAAATCTATCGTTTTTCACTCCAAAAAGAATCAATCCACATTTTCCATAAAAAAGAAAAACCAATACTTTGTTTATTTTGAGGCAACTTAAGTGAAGAGATAGGAAACACATAACGTTGAACGCAATACAAACATTCATAAGCACATCTAAACACTACTTGGATCAATAACCATTACAAAACTTCAATCTCATAGAAAATATAAAATATGAAAGTAAACTTGTCTGCCGATGAAATTCTACAAAACTTTAGCAAAGAGATAAAACCACAAAACCCCCTAGCTCGCAAAGTCAGATAATGTTGTCAATCTAAGCTCCAATATTGGATGCCTTGTTCATGATAACACCTTCATATTTTACCTGAAACCACTTCATTGCATCCTCCTTAGTTACTCTGTGTTGGATTCCAACACGGGACTTGCACCTACGACAGCGACCAACACGATAACCAGGGCGTTCCAGGACAACATAGAAATCCATACCATAGATACCAGTAGAAGGGTCATACCTATAATATTAGTGAAAAGACATGTTAGAGATTTTGATTTCAGGTTATAGAAACTATACCAGCTGTCTAAGAAATTCAGCCAAACAGTGTACGAAACCTAGAAAGCATGATAGCAACTAGTGTTTCATGAGTTAGTGAATCTATTTGCTAGAACCACCTCAGCACTATTATCTCTTTTACATGCTTCGCCATAGGCTGTTTGACATTTTAATGAAAGAAACTTAAGCTAAAAATAAATTGAGACCAGGTCACGGATTTACTTACTTGATTCCAAGATCAATGTGCTCCTGAATACCGAAACCGAAGCAGCCTGTCTCACTGAAGTTCCTCCTCAACAGTTCATATTCCTTGACCTTCAAGCCACTCTCAAGGAGTTGCATTGCCTTGTCACCTCTGACCGTGACATAGCAAGCAATTTTTTCATTACGTCTGATCCCAAAGGACCGCACAGTGTATCTTGCTGTGAACATGAAGGATAACCATATCACTTATTGTCTACTGTATATTTGACAATATTGTTATAGTCTTCGGTCTTCCAAATAAACAAGATACGAAACGATTCAAGGAATAAATAAAGTTACATATTCTAGTATTGGTTAATCTGAATTTACTGAATCCATTATTTTCTTTGCATAGGTAAGTTACATACTACTTTCATCCCTCAAAATCTAGATATTCGCAAAGACCAGACTTAGTTTTTCATATTACATGCTTCAAAGGTATAGATACAAACCAAATTATTTCCATTACTAGGAGAATTTTAAACCAGATTACTTCCCCAGAAGCAGACTTCACTCGAATATTTTTAAGGCTTAAATTAATTCAACATATAAATGATTATTGGATTACTTAGATCATAACGGGAAAGCACAAGTTACTCAAATGTTCTCTTCACACTTCTTAAATATACTCTAGCAACGAATTATATATGAACATGCGACATCAAATATAAAAACATGTACGGGCTGTAACAGTATAATGTCAAAAAAATCACATTTTTATCTCCGTCAATTTTAGGAAGTAAATAATAATTTACATACTCGGGATAGATATAAATTTATATAGATTTATCCTTTGAGAAGACAGGAGCTTGGCCACTGAGTTGCTCCAGCACCTAGAAAATTTGAAAAAAGTCGATCAAAATAAATCAAAATTATGAGAAAAATAATTAAATAATTCATAGCGGAAGCGGAAGCACAATGTGAGACATACCTTAGAAGCTCTGGTGAGACGATCTCCGCTTTCACCGACAGAGATGTTGAGCACGAGCTTCTGCACCTTAATCTCTCTCATCGGATTCGACAATTTCTTCTCTGAAGCCTAAAAAATCAACATATCAAATCAAGCTTCGAATGAGAATGCAGCACGAACCATGGCCATGCGATGCGATGGAGGTGGTGGATGGCAGCAGGTGTTTTGGAGAGAATGGGCTGTAAACCCTAAATATGAAGTGAAAGATGTTTATTACTTCATGGGCCCATGTCGAAGTTAGGTCCAGTCCAAGAATGTGTTACTTGGCCAGGCACAAGTTATTTTATTTCATTATTGGATATTTGTAGAGATAATTGGATTTTTCTTGTCAACAGTATTATTTCATAAATAATGGAACACTAGATGAGGACTCGATGCTTTTAGCAAATATTTTGGCAGAAATCTTAAAATATATATAAAAACAAGGAGTTATGTCATTAATAAAAACTTAACATTTTCCCGCTAAAATACTTTTGACATTTAGTAATTAAGTTAATTTTATATTAATATTAAGATTGTATTAATATTTAATTAATCAAATCATATTATATAATATAATACGTAATAGTTTATATATATATATATCACATTAAATACATAAAATAAAATACACAATTTAATTATATACTAAGATAGGTAACATGATACAATCTCTTAAGCATATAAGTTAATTTTTGTATTAAGATTGTATATTCATTAATTACTCATACAATATAATACATAATAGTTTATATATATATATATATGTAATATCAAATACATATAATAAAATAACAATTTAATCTTAATATATATAAAAGCAAATAAGTATATCTTTTTAGAAATTTAGTTTTTTCCGTCGAAAAACTAACAACTTACCTCACAACTGTGCGGGGATATTAATTTTGGAACCAAAAAGTTAAAAAAAAATTGGGACCACAAAACTCGAGAAAATAAATTTAGGACAAAAAATGTAAAGATTGAGATAAAAAAAAAAAACGTGTAGAGAATGAAAATATGATTGGATGTTTTATTGGAAAAATGAAATCAGCATGTCATATCTATATTATATATTATATATTATATATTTCAGGCAATTACAACGCATATAATATAATGTTTCTCGACTTTTGTGGTCCGAAAATTTATTATTTTGACCTTTTTGATTCCATAATTATCATCCATTAACAGTTGTGAGCCAAGTTTTTAATTTTGGAATAAAAAATATCGAAAAAATAAAATTTGAGATAAAAAATGTTGAGCAATAAACCTTGGGATAAAAAAAAGTAAGATGTGAGAGAAAGTGTTTAGACCCTATTATAATAGGACCAAAAGTGAAATTATCCCATATTAATATATTTTTTTAATATTATATATTTTAATTTATTTTATTAAAAATTGAAACAATAAGTATTCAAATTCAAAATCTAAATATATTTAAGTTTCTATTTTAATTATTTAAAATATATTATAAGCAAATATATTGTTATGAGGCAAAATTAGAGCTGAAAAGGGAGGTAATGCATAGGTTTGCACGAAGCCCTTTCTTGGATTAAACACTTACGCTTTGCTAAAGTTATTTTTGAAGTTGATTTTAAGATTGCTTTAATGCTTTGTATTATGATGTTATTAATAGGCCAGTCTGAGGTTGGTAGTATTGTAAACATATATTATTGGCTAATAGATATTCTTACAGTGTATCATGTTTGTCGTAATGTCAATGTTTGGCTCATCGTCTATCTAGGGTTGTTCTTGATCTTCTAGCCCTCATTATTGGGTTAATACTCCAAGTTTTGCGATGAATTTGAAAGTGCACCACGTTCCAATGACGGGGATTTGCGAGGTTTGTACAAAAGATTGGGGGACAATGGTGCATGCTTTCTTCTTCTGTGAGGAATCAAAGGCTGTGTGGAAGGGCAGTAAGTACTGGCCGATCTTGAAGAGGTGGAGAAGATGAAGTTTTAAGGAGGTTGGGAAGGAAATTGTAGAGAAGTGCACAAAAGAAGAATATGAGATCTGGGGGTCATCCTTTATTCCCTCTGGTTGCATTTGTGTTGGTTGAGCACGGCAAGGAAGGGCCATGGATTCAGTTTAGTATTGAAACTTCCAACGGATATTTTGAATTAGTTAAGGAGGCCGGGTTAGCCCTTAGAGTTGCTAATTCCATTGGAATTAAGGTAGGGGAGAGGAAGTGGATTCCTCCGGTGCAAGGGGTGTTCCGTCTTGATGTTGATGCTTCAGTCAATGAGCAAGCTCATGCCTTTGGTGTTGGTGCGGTGGTGCGAGATTGTAAAGGAAAAATTCGAGCGACAATGATGAAAAAAATTCTTTGTCCTGATTCTGTCTTGGATGCCGAGATTAATGCGGTGTTTTACGGGGTTGGTTTATGTTTGCAGGAAGGACTGGTACCATTTGTCATTTACTCAGATTCACCACTGGCTATCCGACTATTATCAGATGGGGCGGCTGAGGGTTCATATATTGAGCAAGATCCGCCAATTTTGGTTGATGTTATTAATAATAGCTTTATTAGTGATTTTTGCCATATGTATAGGGAGGCAAATATTGTTGCCCATACTCTTGCTCAATATAGGGCAAGATGTGATGACATGATTATTTGGAACTCGAATTATCCTCACTGGTTGAGAAAGATGGTGGAATAAAATTTTGGATCTCTTTTGGTCAAAAAATAAAATAAAATACTCCAAGTTTTGTGGGTGGTTTTCTTAACATTTTCTGTGATTGTCTTCTTAATGGTATTTTAAATTTTGGTTATATATATATATAAACGAGATAGTTTTTATAAATAATAAAGTTAGCTTTTCTCGTCTAAATCACCATTTCAAATCTAGAAATCTAAGAAAATTTATGAATGTTTATTTACCTCATGAATGTAATATATATACATCATATAATATTGATATCTATACAAGTAAAATGATTTAATATACCATAAAAAATTCAATGGATAGAAGCCATAAAATATACATCTTATTCAATTCGTGTGTTTAAATATTGAAGAAACATTAGAAGTGTCAAAAATATTATAAAGTTTGTTTGGATCTAGATTAAACACAACAATAAATTTTATAAATTAAATGTTCATATGAACATGCTTTAATAATAAAATAGGTCAGTCGATTAATTGATGCAGTATAAATAATAAATTTAAGAATAAATAAATTCTTATCTGAAATTTCATGGGTTGATATTGTGTGTTCATTGAGCGTGGGATTTTTTTGCTTTGAATTTAAATTTATTATTTTCCAAAATAAAAAAATTATATTAACTCACCAAATTCATAACTCTAGGAGTAAATTAATTATCACGTCCAAAATGATGAAATCCATTGAAGCTCACTGCTAAAAAAAGTAGAAAATTGAGTTAAACCATGAACAAAAACAATTAAAATCTCACAATTGAAGTTTACAACTAAATGAATCTCATTCCACAAGTTGGAGAATATCTTCAAATTTGCCATCATTCAAACAGTAGACATTGTCTCATTAATCCCGTTAAAGCTTTTACCACAAAATTGGAGTTTGTAAGATATATTTTCTTTTAGCATATATTAATTAAAATCAATTGAAACTTATTAGATAAATAATAAGAATTAATTACAATTTAATTCTCAGCGTTTGAATGTTTTAACAAAAATAACCTAACATTTTAATAATTACACGTTAATTCCCAGTGTTTGAATATTTTATAACCGAAATGACCCAACATTTTTTATGAAAATACTATTTCGGTCTATTTCAACCACATTTACTTTCAAGTGAGCTAGAGAACTCATACAACGGACTGACATTTTTACCGAAAAATGAACAAAATGGTTTTTTCACCTACAAATATCGAGTCATTTATATTAAAATATTCAAACATTGGGAATTAAATTGTTAATATTAAATGTTGGATTATTTATGTTAAATAATCCAAACGTTGGAAATAAAATTGTAATTATTAAAACATTGGGTTATTTTTGTTAAAATATTCAAACGTTAAAAATTAAATTGTAATAGCCCAAATAATAATTATTAATTATTGCATACAATTATGGAAATGAATTACGAATGTATGACACAAAATGGATTTTAATTAATCATGAAAGTAGCTGAGTTCCTTTCAATCTTAGAGGCTACCAATTAGTTGTTAAAAATCAATACATCCATACTTCTCTAATATATAATGAGTCATGTAATTTCTATTAACAAATATTACTGAAATGAAACGACACCACTAATAAATTTAATTCACAATACAAATTCTGCATATAGTTCAAACTTTGAACTATATATATATATATATATATATATATATATATATTGAACTTGACAAATATGACCACAATTGACCATTTTATTCATTTAACTTGGAACCATGAATATTGATATAAATTATTTCAAATGGTTGTATAATTTTCAAAATTGGACAATAATTCTTTAATTGCAAACTAACAAAGAATGTCATACACAATTAAACAAGTATTCGAAAATTTATTCCTTTTAAATCTTTATATTTATTTATCATAATGCTTTACACAAACATATTATTTTAGTAATTTTATATTATCTCATTGTACGTACAACCACTCTCATATTTAATTACTCATCAATATTATAAAATTAAAGATATATATGATATCCCGTGCATCGCACGGGCGAAATACTAGTATATATAGGGATAGGTTATAATGAGGACTACTCTTTCTGTGATAAATAGGAACCAATCCTGGCCTTTCAATTTGTATGGATGAATGGTTGAGATTAAAATTAGGAAAGATGCCATAATATTAATTTAATAGATAAATTATAAACAAAATAATATTAATATAATTTTATATCTATAATGATATGAAAATATCCAAATAAATCTCCATATCTTTTTTTCTCTCTCTCTCTCACGTCCTCTCTTTATCTCTCATAGTCGTCGACCATTATTTAGCCATTGCAGATTACCGTCTAAGTTACGAAATAGACATAGCACCAAATTTAAACATTCTGAGCTACAAAATTTAATATCATAAGCAGCAAATTCCTCATTGTTAGTAAGAACATTCAAACACTAATGGTATGCATTGATCGAAAATAAGAAATTTGATTGCATTTTATATAGTGTTGCAATGCATGTTATTAACAATTTTATTTATTATTATGTGTCATTTCAATGATTATAATATTGTAATTTCTTAAAATTCTGCCAGAAATAACTCATTGCTTGTTTTGTAACATTTTATTGCTTCTCAAATACCATTTCATTGCATGGTGCGTTACGATTCGATTTTTTAAAAATAGTATATATGATGACAATTGATGCTTTGTTAAGTGTTGTATGTTACTTATTTATAAGAAAATCATCGCTTACCCATAAAATTTTAAAAAAATTATAATGATGAGATATATAATCATTGCTTATGTAGAAACAATACATTGCTTGCAAAACACTAAATTATTGCTAAATTCATATCGATAGCTCTTATGTATTAGGAGATGACTAGTATTTCGGAGTGGAATCAAGTGGGAATGGAATGAACTTAGTAATGGAATGATGATGAGAATGAAATGGAATGACTATGCCATTCCTTTGGCTGGTATACAAGTAATAACATAGGAATGAAACTTACATTTTTGAATTGATTTTATTATAACAATATCTAATTAATAAATAAAATACACAAATTGGCTTATTTAGTTCTAAACAAATTACTCTTCTTTCAAATATACTATTATATTTTAATAACATATTGTTGAATATTATGCGATTTTTTTACTCTATTAATATTTGTGAAAAAATTGAGTATACTTTTAATAAGTATTTCACTAATGATTAGTGGGTTTGTATATTTTATATAATCCTATAATTTCATTAGTACTTTTGTGAAATATTACAAAATTTTATGAATCATTAATAAATTATTAATGAGTTTTTAAAAAAAATTCATAAATTTGTTGTTTAATAAAATATTTTATAAAAATATGAGATTTCATTTGTCAATACAAAAAAAAAAGTATAGTCTTGCAAAATAAAAAATAAAATTTATTTTGATAATTGGAAATACATAATACCATGGGAGTGAGAGTAAAGGAGAATCCTATATTCATGATAATGTGATTCCTTCAGGAATGACCATTCCCAATTGAAAAAATCATACCAGCCATAGGGATGGGAATGAATGTGGGAATATGATTCCATTCCACAATACCAACCATGCCTAGTTCATTGCTTCTATTGTGATATTTTATTGCTTCTCAAATACCATTTCATTACACAATGTGTATCCTTTTATTTTAAAATAAATAACATATGATGATAATTTCTAAATTATTCGTAACAATCAACAAATAAGAAAAATGAATTAATTAATTTCGAGCACAAAAAATAATTCATTATTTTTAGCACAACAAAAAATATAAAAAATAACAAAAATATATAGTAAATAAATCATAAAAGATAAAAAAAAATATAAGCAATGTTGGTGGATGATAAAAATTGTGGTGAATGATATCAAAAAATGAAGAACTTCGATAAAAATCGTAGATAAGATAAAACAAATAAAAAAATTCTACAAAATAAAACATAAAATCACGTTGTAGTGGGAGAGATAAATAAGGAAATAAAAATAAATGGAGATATGATTTGACCTATTATTGTGGGATTGGATTATCAAACCACTATAATATCCATTTCTAATTAAAAAAATTATAATTAAAAAATATATTAAATCTCAATCTAAATCTGCACCATTCATTTTAATAGATCTAACGACTGTAAATAGTTCATATTTTTCACCCAAATATACGTTCTCATTTGAACCAACTCCTACACACACACACACACACACACAAAACAATTAAAAAGTGGGTGTTGCTATTAACACCACTACTTTTTCTCAATGCACCACAAAATGAAATTAATTAAAAAATAGACATTTTTGATATTACTGAAATACCATTTTTTTTTACTTTCATACACTACTATTATTTCTCTACACACCACTAATTAAAATAACATAATAAATATTTTAAAAAATAGTAAATATACTTCAGATATTGTGAGTTGAATCTTTACAAACACGGATAAAATTTGAAGCAAGCAAACTACAAACCCTATTTCTCAAACTTTGGATAGCATATTATGTGTGTAAATCACCATGGAGTTCAAAAATGAAGAAGGCACGAGCAATGTAAGTGATTTTTTACTGTTTGCACCGGTTTTTTTTTTCAATTTTCATGAGGTCTGTCGTGTTATGGATTATAAATCGTCGCGATTGGTTCAAAAATATACAGTCTGCTCGATAACTTACATGTTTGCAAAATAATTTTTCGATCTGGTACACTTTGGTTCGAAAACTACGTTGTCAAACGACAGTCATATGGTTCGGTAATTAATTTTTCGAATACATATCAAGTGATTCACAAATTTAATTTTTCAAACTTATCCTTATTGTTTCATAAATGTTTATTTTGAACATGCTTTTATGTGTTTGGAAATCATTTTTTCGAACAGTCCTGAATTTGCTATTTTCAACAAATTTGTAGGAATTTACGGAGAGCAGTGTGGCTGGACCATTGAATCATGCATTACTTCCTGACTATCAAGATATATTCACAATAATTTATTTGGGATTTCTTAATTTATTTTTGTTGTAAGTCTCTTAATTTTTTTTTTCGTGTATTGACTTGTAACAGATTATTCAGGATCAACTAATTTGTGTCTGGGATTTATTTTTTCACATATTATTAGTCACGTTTATTTTATAAGTACAAGACAGAAATTGTGTTTGTTCGAAAAACATATTTTCCAAACTGAAACAATGTGGATCGAAAAACCGTTTTCCGAATGCCCATATATCGATCTGAACAATTGATTTATGAACCCAAACAATAGCAATCAAAGATGAATTTTTCGAATCAAACTATCCAACACATCCAACACAACCAAAACATCAAACATATCATGTGCAACATCCAACATAAAATATATCCAAAATAACCAAAATTTTATTGATTGATATCTTCAGAACCTTCATTCTCTATATTCTTCTCCACTCTTTCCTCATTAGCCATATTTTCCAATCTTTCTTGTTGAGCATTTTGAATGCATGATGCCTCATTGCGTTCTGTACATCGTCTCCTTACAGACGCGGTGGGTCTCCTCTTATAAGTTGATGCTGAAATATGTTAAAAGAGATGTTAGTACAATTTTATTCGTACTAAATCAGTTCGAAAAACTATTTTCCAAATTCTGCAGAGTTGCTTCGAAAAATATGTTTCCAAACAGCCAATTCAAGGATCGAAAATTGACCTTTGGATCCACTACAAGTCTATTCAAAAAACAGATTGCTGAACTTATTAAAATGCATTTGACAAACTGTTTTCCAAACAAGACACACGTAGTTCAGTATTCTATTTCTCGTTTGTCTAAGCAATCAATCAACAATATACAGTCCAAACGAAATTACTAGTTTTCTCCCAAATTCAATTATTCAACAAATTATTATAGCAGACAAGTTCAACAAATTCATCAATTTTAGGTTTAAGTTCAAAGCAAGTTATACAAATTCCCAAATTCCTCAAGATCGAAACCTTAAAACTTCAATGGAAACTAAGAAATTCAATGGGTAAAAATAAAACTTAAAAAACTTACCAAAAGGTTCAATGGGGGTTAAATTTCCAATGGAATCCATGAGGTTTGAAGATTCCATAATGCTGCCGCTTCTCCGAGGTTTCGAAAAATCACCTTTCGACGGATTCGATGTCTTCAGTCTTTGCGTTTTTCATCCTTCTCGTTCATTCTTCGTAATTCAGTTTATGTGTAGGGTTTCTATTCAGTTTATATTCCATTCTCGTTTCTATTCAATTTAATTAAGTGTCTTTTTTTCTTTTTCTTTTTCTTTTTCTTTTTAATGTTTGAATTAAATAAGATATTATTTTTAAGAGAAGGGGTAAAATTGACATTATGTGTGGTGCATTGAGAAAAAGTGAAAAAGAAAAAGAAAAAAGTAGTGGTGTGTAGAGCAATTATGGTGCATTGAGAAAAAGTAGTGGTGTTAATAACAACACCCTTAAAAAGTATATATTTAATTCTTTAAATTAAATTTATCTAACATCGAAGAACCAACAAATGTTGTCTTGCAATATTAACAAACTATCTTATTTTGAAAATTTTAATTTCATTTAAATATATTAAAAATTAAAATAAATTTATTTGAATTCAAAATTATATATATATATATATATTCAAATTTAAATATATTAATATTTTAAATAATTAACTCTTATATATTTATTTTTTCAAACTAAATATATCTAACATTGAAATAATTTTCGAACCTATTCGATTAGATCGAACTGAATTTTTCAAATTATTTTTTGGATTTGAATCTTTATCTTCTCCATGGTGGAGGCATGGAACGGTTATTTCGAAGGCTTTTCGCATCTCATAAATAGAGAAAAGACGATTTTGAGTGAAGAGAGGTAAAAGAAATAGAGAGAGAGAAAGAAGGGAGGCAGCTACATGTGTGATGGCAGGGTCGTCTCAAATATTTAGGGATCCATGTGCTTATTTTAAAAATTGGGCCCCTAATATTAAAAAAATACTTAATTTTAATTTTAATAATAAATTTCAAAATATTAACATATTACAATTATATTTTAACAAGGTTAAATTATATTTTCATCCTATATTTTGGGAACTTTTTCAGAAATAGCCAACGTTTTCAAAATTAATAAAATAGAACCGATCTTCTAAAAAAAATTGCAAATCTATCATTTTATTGGCCATAAAACCCAATGTAATTAATTGTATTTTAACATTTATATTTCCCTAATTGTGTAAAAAAATATTCCAATAAAAAATATTAAAATACAATAAATTGATTAGAAATTAGATTTGTAATTTTTTTAAAAAAAAAGCAGGTAGTACTTCGTTAATTTTGAAAAAGAACACAAAATGTAGATATTAAAGTGCAATTTGCCCTTTTGACAAAAAAGAAGATAAAAAATTCAAACTACTTTATTTATATTGTTGACATCCCAATATAACCTTAAGTCACTTGAGATCCTTTAGTCTCAACTTGTGTGTGCCAACTGTGTACCAAATCTCAAAATTATTACGTTTTCTTTCATTTTTTCTTCAATTTTAATTTATTTTTGTTTAGTATAATTTTACATTATTATTTAGGGTTTATTCCACCCAATTAGTGTTTATAATTATTTTTTTAATATTTAATTTTTAGTTTTTAGTTAATATAATTGATTTTAGGGTTGATTATTCCAAACTCAGGGTATATATTTTTTTAAAAATATGGTTAAGGGCCAAATAGGCCCCTGGACTATTTGGGGGAGAACAGATAGGCCACCGAACTTTTTTTTTGTCTCAATTGGGCCCCTGAACTTTTATTGAGGGCTCAATCAAGCCCTTCCGTCACACCCCTCACTAACGTCCGTTAGGGTTGATTCAAAAAGACGTCGTTTTGATCCTGAAATTTAAAAAAAATTATTATTTTTTATTTCTCTCCTCTCTCTCTCCTCTTCCGCCTTCAATCTTCCGTCGTCGGCCATCTCAGGGCCTAGCCGGACTTCTGCCCACCCCACCTCATCGTATCCGACATCGTCTCCCTCTTCACCGGCTTCTGCCTCGATCCGATCACCCCCAGCAGCCCCCTGTCCGGCTGCTGCTGTAGCTCACCATTCTCGGCCGCCGATTGTTTTTGGGTCGGGTTTTCCGGCGGCCGTTCTCCCTCATCTTTCTTCCATATCTGCTTCGAGCTCCCCCCACTCTGTCCCCATCTCCATGGGCCTCCTCCATCCCTCACAGTTGATCCACAGCCATCACTTTTTCTTCCCTCTCCAAAACAGCCGCAAGCCACACTTAATCTCCAAATGTCAAAACTTCCCCCTCTCTCTTCTTTATCTGCTCCATGCTCTCCATCCCTCTCACCTCATCAATTTGTGTCTGCTCCATCATCAAATACAAGGCAGCAGACATATCTTCATCCTTCTTCTAACCTGTCTTCATCGATCGAGAGGGAGAGAGGAGAGAGAGAGAGGAGAGAAATAATTTTTTTTTAATTTCAGGATCAAAACGACGTCGTTTTGATTAAAACGACGTCGTTTTGAATCAACCCTAACGGACGTTAGTGAGGGGTGTGACGGAGGGGCTTGATTGAGCCCTCAATAAAAGTTCAGGGGCCCAATTGAGATAAAAAAAAGTCCGGTGGCCTATCTGTTCTCTCCCAAATAGTCCAGGGGCCTATTTGGCCCTTAATCCTATTAATTATGATTAGTTATAATATAATAAATTTTATTTTTACAAAAAACACTATTAACAATATATATTTTTTAATGTTGGCACACAGTTGGGACAAGAGGATCTTCACTCACCTCAAATTAATGCGGAAGAGAGAGATATGGATGAGATATTTAAATTTTTTATTTATTAAAAAAGATACATGATTTTTTTGGACCCTGTACCATAACACATTTGACACACCCAATTAGCTGGCCCTGCATGATAGCCACACTCATGACTCGTTGGAGAAGAAAGAGAAGATGGCACATGCGGTCTCTTCTTGTTTTTTTTTTCACTTACATTTGTAATTTACGTTTTTTATTTTTTTTCTTTTCTTTTTGCTTAGACCCCAACCACCGAAGCTACCCTTCCTCCCAGCCACCGCACCTCACCCCACCCATTCATCTTCTCCCCAAATCCCCCAATCCACCCACCCACCCAAACCCCGTCCCTCCTTCTCCCTCAAACCCCACCCCTTCTTCTTCTTCTTCTTCTTCTTCTTCTTCGGATTCCACTATAAAATTAGTTCGAATTGTAAATTTTGAATCTTCTATAGGATGTTCGAACTGAGAATTTTGAATCTTGTATAGGATGCTGGAAAAATCATCTTCGAACGTATTTGCAATGTTCGACAAAATCATTGTCGAACATATTCAAAATGTTCGAAAAATCAATTTCGAACGACACCAAAACCGTTTTCAAGTTTGTTCGAAAATCTAATTTTCGAATAGTTTCTATTATTTTCCAAACCACTTTGTGACGAAGGTGGGAGAAAAGAGTAGGGTGAGGAAGACGAAGAATATTGGCATTTGGGATGGTGATTGGTGCTGACGGATTGACCGGAAGACTAGCATGGACCTCTTTATGGCATTCTATTTATACATAAAAATGGGATTACCAACAACTCCCAGGTTAAGTAAGGGGTGAGGACAGCCTCCGTGACGGCGGCGATGGTGGTCTGGGGTTGATGGCCGTGGTGGTAGGTTGGGTGTGGGGGTTGCGGGAAGGGTGAAGAATTGAAGATGCAGGGAGGGTTGGGATGGGAGTTTTTTTTTTATTCTCTTTATTTAAAAAAAAATAATTTAAAGAGGTATTTATGTAAGTTCTAATTTTTTTATTTTTTTATTTTTTATTTGTGGTGCAAAGAGTAGTTTCAGTAGTGTATATAACCACTCCCTTTTTATATTTGTTACATGTTTTTTATTAAGTTAAAAAATAAAACAAAAATGGGATAAAAGGCAAAGTGTAAAAAATGTAGGAAGTCCTCGTAGTAAAAAGAAATTAGATGTGCGTGTATTTGATCTTAAATAAATGGCGCAAAAAGGAAGGCAAATAAACAAATGTGGGACGCTTGCAATCTACAATTAAACAGATATATACAATCAGCGCACACAGACACAAATAATTTTCAGTTTCATTTTCATACTCTTACACTCCATTGAATTTTATCATCTTATCGCAGATCTAGGTTTCACAAATTTCGTTTATTTTCACTAATTTCAGGGTTTAAGATCTGGGCTAAAATTTCCCAAATTTCTGTTTCCCGATCTCTAATTTTTGGTTTGGAGGTTAATTCGTTAAAGCATTTATGTTATTGAGCTGTTGACAATTTCGGAAAAAATGTCGGTCAAGAGCAATGCTTCGATTAGGGATCGGACGCACGAGTTCTTAGGGATTGCGGAGAGGGCGAAGAAGTCAGTTTCGTTGCAGAATGGGCCAAGCAGCAGCGGATCCAAGCGGGAGGAGCCGCCGCGCTCGGCGGTCGCGATGCAATCGGAGTTCAATAGGAGGGCATCCAAAATTGGGTTCGGGATTCATCAGACGTCGCAGAAGCTCGCTAAGCTGGCGAAACGTGAGTTATTATAGACTGTTTCTTTCATTATTAATTTAGTAGGTTGTGATCTGTGTAGCTATTTTTTAGAGAAATGGGATGTTTTGGCTAGTTAATGTGCTGATCAGGGCCTCTGCAATTGCGGAATTCGAGTAGTTACCTACTGCGTCTTGACTGAATTGCATGTATCTGTATAGTTTTTTTGTTGTCTGTGTTTTTTTTTTTTGTGGTTGGAGTTCAGTAGCAGGCTTATTGAATCTGAGTTCAGATTGAATAAATGTTGCAGAGATAGCCGTTCGCTTTAGTGGCGTGTGTTCTTAAGTAATGTGTTGTTTTTTTTATTAACTGTTTGGATTGCTTTTCGGTGGCATTTTTGCCTTTCTTGTGTTTTTATTTTATCATACTAGTTTTATGCAGATCATGCAAAAATGTATATTTGCCCTTAGTTCGATTTTACTTTTAGGATTAGGATCGAACGAGACTTTGTGTAGTCTCATTTCACTGATTAATTGTAGTCTAAATGCTTGGATAAGTTATTATAGTTTGGGTGTTTCTATTTGCACTACAAGAATTGCTCTTCACACCACACACACTTTTCACAGGACACATTTTACTCTTCACACTATACAACACAACAAATTTTACTCTTCTTACCACATAATAGGTCCTTTTTACCCTTCATTCTAAAAATATAATTTAATTATTATTAAAAAAAAAGCAAGAACAAGAATTGAAAAGAAAATATGATTTTTTTGGCGCCATGTCACCTTCTTCTCCGGTCATCTTCCTCATCCCACACACACTAGCACCATCTTTAAAACCAAAACAGTCCTTCCCTTAAAAAAATGCCATCCCACATGCACTAGCACCATCTTGATATGCCGAAAATCCTAGTTGACGGCCTTCTTCGATGATGTTTTGGAAAAGCTCCCCTTCTTGAACTGGATTTTTCGAAAGTTCGACTTTGGTTCGAAAACTCTTTTTTGAATATGATTAATAGCTTCGGAAATATATTTTCGAACCAAATTCCCACCATGTTTGAAAACATTTTTTCAAACCAGAGTTCCATTTTTGGAAAATGATTTTCAAACCAAACTCATATGTTTGAAATTTTGTTTGTGAACCACACGAGAAACTTAAGTTAGCTGTGGGGCAGCGGGTTTGTACCCTTTTTTTTTTCAAAATGGTGGACGAGAGGAGAAAGAAAGTGGGGGGGGGGGGGAGGAGGGTTCTTTTTTTTTAATTTGTTTTATTTATTTATTGATTGTTTTTATTTTTTATTTAGTAAAGATATTTAAGTAATTTCATTGTTAATTATTTTTGAATTAATTTAATTTGTGGTTCGAAGAGTAATTTTTGTAGTGCAAACAGAAACTCTCTTATAGATTCTTATGGATAAATTAATAATTAATAAGCCTGCTCTTTTTAAGTGTTTGTCATCCTATGCTTTGTGTTTATGTTTTAGTTTTTTAGACTGACATGGTCAAATAGATGATGTAATGCTTTTTTTTCTATTGCAGTGGCAAAGAGGACATCAGTTTTTGATGATCCTACCATGGAAATCCAGGAACTCACTGCAGTCATCAAGCAAGATATAACGGCTCTTAATTCTGCTGTAGTTGATCTCCAGTTTCTCAGCAATTCACGTAATGAGAATATCTCGAGTGACACAACTACCCATTCTACCACGGTTGTTGATGATTTAAAGAATCGTTTGATGAGCGCCACAAAAGAGTTCAAGGAAGTTTTAACCATGCGGACAGAGGTGAACCCAGAACTTGATGCCTAGTATTCTATTCCTCCAGCATTAACCTCCATTTTCCTGGATAGCTACTAATACGATCTGTGTTTCCTGGTTCTCAACAGAACCTGAAGGTTCATGACAACAGAAGACAGTTGTTTTCTTCTTCTGCTTCCAAGAGCAATTCAAATCCTTTTGTTCGCCAGCGTCCCTTGGCTGCAAAATCTTCCACTAATAACTCAACTGCCACCCCTCTTCCATGGTCTAATGGGGAACAAACTTCGTCCCAGTTATTTCCCAAGTAAGCACACACATGAAGGTCTTAGTCAGTTACCTTCCCTACAGCTTCCGTTAATGTTTGATCCTTGCATTTTCCTTTTGTTTTCCTGCTGTTAGAAGTTAGTAATATTTGTTTAGTGTTCATATTGTGGCTCAGATAGTTCAGTTAAAGAGTTTCTGAGAGATCCCTAATCTGGTTCTGGTCATATGCTATTTAGGACATATATTGAATGAAACAACTTGACTTGGAACTATTTTGCTCAAATGTGAACAGATTAGTTTACCTGCAGAACTTATTTTCTATAACTGCTCTTAACAGGAATCAGGTGGACGGGGAGTCTCAGCCTTTGCTGCAGCAGCAGCAACAAAATCAACAACAACAACAACAAATGGTTCCTCTACAGGACAGCTACATGCAGAGCAGAGCTGAGGCTCTTCAAAATGTGGAGTCGACTATTCATGAGTTGGGCAATATCTTCAATCAGTTAGCGACCTTGGTATCTCAGCAAGGGGAAATTGCTATCAGGTAGCAAGAACTAGAAACGTAAAATTACTTTAATCATATATACCTGATTAGCTTAACCATATTTTCACCACTTATACTATTTGATAGCATTTATTTTTCCATTTTTGTATCCACGCATAGATGTCATTTGTCTTATTTTAGAATCCAGTTCATTGTTCTGACATGATTTGGAACCTTGACAAATCCCATCTTCATAGGATCGATGAGAACATGGACGACACACTGGCAAACGTGGAGGGAGCTCAAGGAGCTTTGCTCAAGTACCTCAATAGCATCTCATCAAATCGTTGGCTAATGATCAAGATATTTTTCGTGTTGATTTTCTTTCTCATGATATTCCTATTCTTTGTGGCCTAGTGAGAGTCATTTTATGCTCATGATACAGGAAGAAAAACTCATCATGTATTTGAGACAATATCAAGTCTTGTCTTATAATTTTCCAAAATATTATTGTAGTAGTGTAGTATATTCTCTCTTGTATATTAGAAAATGCTGAGCTTCATGTGTATTCTTGCTATAAGGTGACCTTAAAGAGAAAAACTCCAACTGAAGTGTAATGGGAAACTCTACATTTCTAATATCTGTGGCTAAGTTAGTTTTTTATGTGTTGAAGGGGAATGAATATTCATGTTCGTTTATACAATTCTATTATATGGAAATATAGTTGGTATGGTATGTAAATATACTTGAATATTCGTTTATACAATTCTATTATATGGAAATATAGTTGGTATGGTATGTAAATATACTGAGATAATGAGACAAGTAGAAATGAAATGTAAGAGATGCCTATGATGGCCAAATTGAAATTTGAAACATGATTGTTTTATATCGAAAACCCCCCAAGATACTAATATGTGACGTGTAACTTAAAAAGAATCAAGAAAAGTCAAATATACGATTTAATCTTGTTTTTTTTAGCATAAATACATTTTACCAACCAAAATTTAGAATGTTTGGACAACAAAATTAATTTGCGGTAACCTAAAATACAAATACCAAATACCAAATACCATTACTATATATTTAACTCCTGGTTTTCTCTCTCACGTTATCTGCACCACAAGCCCAGCCCCATCTTTTGTCGTCGTCTCTCCGTAACCCCTCTCTCTCTCTCTCTCTCTCTCTCTCTCTGTATCTATTTGTAACGCATTAACATACGTATATAGATAGATGCACACACCACACTGCGCAGATACGCCTAACGCATTTACATACCAAACCCTAGAAGCTGCGCCTCTCTTCCTGTTCCAAACCCTATTTCTCTCTTAACCCTACTTTTCCTAATCGCATTTTCCACCTCGCCGGACCTGTTGAATTAAGGACGAAATAAATCGGGAGATTTTTAATCTGAAAATTTGATCTTCAGCCGTCTGCTTCGCATAAACTTTGTCGATTCAAAAAATATTTACAAGAACTCAGTTATAGTTTGGATTTTTTTTTTTAATTTTATCAAATTACGTGTTATTTTGGTTTTCATTTGTTGCTTTAGAAAAACGATTGTCGATTAGTTTCGGGAAATCTTGTCCTGAAAATCATCGGCGATTTGTCACATCTGAGCTTGAGATTTTCAATCATCCACCGCTTGTTTCTTGAGGGTTATTTTTTTTATAAAAAATTTACTGGCGAGTGAAAATGGTTGGAGGTGGGAATAGGAGGGATGAGGGATCATTTACCGTGAGCAACACTAATGTTTTTGCGGCGCTGGAGACTTTGAGGAAGAAGAAGAAATCTGAGAAGGGTTCTGCCAGGGGAAGTAAGAGCTCCTCTAAAACTGCTGCTGGAAAATCGAAGCAAGCGGAGGAGGAGAAGCCGGTGTTCTGGGCTCCTGCACCTTTGACAGTGAAATCGTGGGCAGATGTGGATGATGAGGACGACGATGATTATTACGCCACCACTGCTCCTCCCCAGGCCATATGGGGTGGTTCTGGTTTGAATAAAGCTGAAGAAACAGAGAAACACGATCATTTGGAGGTATAAGGCATGGGAACTATGGTACATTTCCTAGTTGTTGCTCTAATTGGATGAAAAATAAATGTTTTGCTTATGATTATTGGTTGCAAGTAGTGTTATCTGTTTCCTTTTTTGCTTGATGTCTATTTGGTTTGGTGATTATGTGGCTCTAACACTTAAGTATGCTCATGTTTCATGTTTTTCATAATGAGAAGATTGAGTTGTATTGAACGGTTTGCCAAGTCTTGCTTCTATTGTTCCTTTCTGGTGTTTTTGTGTTCTTCTTGTGCTGCATTTGGCTTTTATACTTAAATAAACACTTCTTCTTGTATTATACTGCGATGTTGAACATACTATTTCCTGCTGTTAATTATTTTGATGCTGATATGTGTAGTAGTGGTAGTTTTATGGTAAGTTCACTTTTTTGTCAAGTTATTGACGTGCTTCCTAAACGGCAGCCATTGTTGAATTGGATTCTTTGATTGAAGTTGCTTTGAGCCCCTTAGCGAACGGATTTCTTTTATCATTTATACAAAAACTTGTTGTTATACAGTTATAAGAGGTTAATTGGCGTCTTATTATTCATACCTAAACATGTTTTGAAATAAATGTTTGCTACAATTTCCCGTTCTTTTTTTTTTTTGGTGTTTCTTTCCAACTGAGTATTTTTTGTCGTTTTACAATTTTTTTCTTGTTATGAGTTGATAATTTTCGTGATTAATGTCTGTTGACTTTAAATGATTTCCCAATTTATGCCTGGTCCTTCCCATCTGCACAAAGTTCTTGATGTGTTCATCAGGATAGATTATCTGTAGGCTGGATATGATGTTTTTAGCACTTTTATTTTTCAATTGTGCTCGTCTTCTCGAAAAGAGAAGTTCTCCATTTTTTAAATGATGATTATTTTCGTTGCTCTCTCTCTTCAAAATCTGCCAGTATATAAGATGCACCGATATGCTTCAACTACAGTATTATCTTGTTCCTAACGAATTGATAATCCAATTTTTTTCTGTAAAACTTACATTGTGGCATCAAGAGTATCTTCTGATACATCCCTTTTGAAGAATTATACTCTTATCTGTTGTCTCTTTCATTTTATGATCCAATTTTTTCAATTATATCATTATTCTCAACATGTTTAATTAGTTTGCTTGTGCTTAAGTAATATTATATGCTTTGCTATCTGATAACTTATTTTGTTTCTTATAAAAAATGGAGAAAGAAGACCAAGTTGATTGGCACAGTACCTTAAATTGTTGAAGATTAAATTGATGACCATTCATCTAAGATTTGTAACTTGTAAGTATTGATTGTGTGGCTTCTGCTGGATTACATTTTAGTTGGTGTATCATGGCTTACCCACTCTTAATACTATCCATGAAGGATATATCAAAGCACTAAATGCATTTTTTTTTTCTTCTTTTTTTTTTTTGAAAAATTGCAATGTTTGGAAGATAAATATATAGTCTTTGCTGGTGGGATCCCCCCATTCCCACTACCACAGATGGTGGTCACCTGCAAACAAGCCTTTCTGTTTGTTGTTTTTAACATTGTATAATGTTCAATCAATCTCAGACAAGTCATCATAATTGGTCAAAACTATTGCTGTCATCTTCAGCATATCATCTGGGGCATGTCTCTCTCGATATCCTTGTTAGTTGCAAATTCTACTAGTTGCTTCTATCTTCTTAGTGCTTTCTGCAAGACCCTATAGATATGTATTGGCTATCTAGACATGTTACATAATTTCCTCTTACACATGTAATTGTTGCTAGGTGGTAGAATTTTGGAGTATGGTATTTGTTGTCACTTGTGAAGATCATTTATGTGCAATGAATTGTGTTACAGTGATTCATTTTCTTCATTGTCTTCTTCCTCTCTTGAATGTGATTCTGGGGTAAAATTGCTGAATTCTATTTGAGACCTGTCTTGGTTTTCCACCCAAAATTTAGGAAAGTGAGAGCGAAGATGAGCTTCTTGATGAAGGTGATGATGATGTGGAAGAGGAGCCTGATCATGAAGCGGAGGTCCAAGAACATCCTGAGCCGATTGTTGAAACACCTGTAGAAGCCTCTCCAGCACCTAAGGAGACAGAGAGACAGCTTTCCAAGAAGGAGAGAAGGAAAAAGGAGCTTGCTGAATTGGAGGCCATTTTAGCTGATTTTGGAGTAAACTCTAAAGAGAAAGCTGAAGATGAGACAAATGGTAATTAACTTTCCTATCTTCTATGTGAATTGCTCATTTCATATTAATAGCATACGGGCTCTTCTATCTGTTATATGGCATGTGTTTATCTTTATGGAAATAATGTGGCTTCAGTTTATTCCTCATCAGTTACAATAAATAGTTCCTCATTGATGAGGTAACGTCATAATATGTGCAATTGATTTCTAGTGATTCAAATGGAAGTTACATTTTGGATCTCTTGCAGATGTCAACATAGACGGGAAAGAGGGGCAAGTGAATGGAGTTGCAGAGAAGAAGGATAGTGCCCCTGCAGAGTCTAAAAGTGCAAAGAAGAAGAAAAAGAAGGATAAGGCTTCCAAAGAGGCGAAAGAACCTCAGGACCAGGCCAATAGTTCGGATGTTCCTAACGAGCAAGACGAAACTGCTGGAATGGAACATGTGGAGGGAGATGGTTCTGCCGTTGATGTGAAGGAGCGGCTCAAGAAGGTAGCTACTGCGAAGAAAAAGAAATCTAACAAGGAGGTGGACGGTGCTTCAAGAGCTGTTGCTATGGAGGCTGCGGCAAGGAGTGCAAAACTTGCGGCAGCTAAAAAGAAAGAGAAGAACCATTACAACCAGCAACCAATACGGTAAGAGAGAGAGAGAGAGAGAGAGAGAGAGAGAGATTATGTTGGAGCTTTTGATCAAATGGAGATGGGTTTCTGTGACTAATAAACTCCGAGCTCCTGCATCTAGTTTTGTAGTAGACGAGGACGAACTTGAAATATAATCTTACATGTCGAAAAATGTTTTTGGTTATTAAGAACCCTTGCATTTGGTACTCGCTTGTTAGATCAGATGTATCATACAATACTACTCTTGCTGTGTATCTACTGCTCTCTGTTTTTTTTTTCTTTTTTAAAATTTGTTTATTTGTGATTGGTGAAGCTTTCTATGATTTCTTGTGATTCAGCCTTTGATCTCAAATTCTCAATTGCTCTGAGCCTTGGTCTCTAGTAATTATGTTTAAAAATGATATGATTATATATTATCATATTTTTTAAAAAATATTAAATTAATGCATAGAGCATTGGTTCCTTGGAAGTTGTCGGGCAAGGAATTGGAGGAAGTACGTGAATTGGACCTGTGATATTTATGTGAAAATAACAAATAATATTTTCTCCTCGTGATATTCTCATATAGTCATGCTAGCATATTGCCCGCGCGATGCACGGATGTGATATATAATATAATTGTTGTTATTTTGTTATAAATTATAAATATGATAAAAATATTTATATATAGCAACTTTCAAAGCTTTTTAATTATGTTTTTATTAATTTTTTTTCCGGAATATTCAAATGGTGGAGATCACTATATAAAAGAGAGACATCTCGAATTTGAAACATACCAAATAGCGGAGCCCCTTGTAGATGTGTCGGATTCGAAATCTACCGATCCTTTCTTTCTCCAACTAAAAAAAAATGTTTTATTATATCTTTAGTTTTTATTTTATTTTATAAAAATTTGTCCCTCCCTCTTCCCCCTCCTGCCCAAAAAGAAGATATATTAACCATATATCAAATTCTTATTATTTTCATTATGGAAGCCAATCAACCAAATCTACAATTACTTCGTAGATCTTTTTATTATGCAAATTAGTAGTTATCAACTTATTTTAATATATAACAAATAACATATAAAGAAAATATAATATTGCAAATTTACATTATTTAGATGCATATTATTTAGGAAAATATATAACATGATTTGGTATGATTTTTAATGATGGTAAGCTATATAATATATATTCCATCTGTTTCTTTATGATTGTTATTTTAATTTTTTTTATTTAGAATTAACATTTAATATTTTTGGACTAATATATTTTTCCTCGTATATCATATAAAATCTCATTCATTTATATTTGCCTAAAAAAAGTAATATTTTCTCTCTTTATATATTTTTTTAGGATTTCAATAAGGTTAAAATTTGGAGAGTGAGTATGAAAATATATAAAACAACAAATATTTTGACACAAAATAAAAAATCTAAAACAACAATCATAATTTTGTTATCCATAACACTAATTAACGTAATTGGGATTGGAACATTGTTATGGTATGATTGGAAATATAGTATTAATTATATTACAGTGTTGATATATTTATATCTTTTAAAACCAAATTGAGTGACGCGGAATGATAGGAAATATACGTTAGCTAAATTGCAACGCTGATATATTTATATCTTTTAATCAACATACTAATCTCTAAAGCGTCTAAAAAACTCATATACGTAATTGGTATAGTGAAAAAGATGTGTAGACTACTTGAATTGATTTTGGGTTAAAAAATTAGTTAGATCCATATATTTGCAAAATAATTTTATGTGAATTTAGGAGACAATAATTGGTTCATATTTCTTAACATTTTGTATTTACATCGGTGAAACTTAAACTTGGAAAATTCATTCTATTCTTAATATATATATTATGCGCGCACGCAAGATATAATATATTTTTCATTATAAAATGTGATTTATCTATACATTATTATATAACTTGCATCTTTCCTTTTATTAAAATTTTATATACTAAGAATCTTATAATGCAAAAATAGCCCCTTGTAATCTATTTGCAATATATTTTTATATATTTTTTAAAGTCTATTCAAAATCTAATAAAAATACCCAAAAAATAATGTACATAGAGTTTAAAAATGTTTAATATATATTTACATATTAAATAGTTTTGGAGCCTTTCGGGGGGATTTAAAAACACATAATGGACTGCACATAACAATCGTAAAATATTAAATGAAGAGACAATAATATTTTTTTAGTATAATTTAATTAATTAATAACTATGTTCCATTTCATATTTTTTTGGTAAAAATTACAAATTTCATAATGATACTTCAAACTTACACTCCATACATATTCCCTCCAACAATCAATTCAACAATATAAAAAAAATATTTAAAGTAATTGCAATATTATATACCATCTCACACAAAAATATTTAAACAAAAACTAATAGCCAAAATGAAAATTCACTGAGCATTTAAACAAACATTTTATATTCAAATTCTCAAAAGCCAGTGAAAAAAAGAAAAAGAAAATTAGACATCTAATTAAAATGTCACTTGAGTCTCCTTCACTTTTGACGCAATCAATTCTTCTGTGATTTTTTTAATCTTAGCGCCCAATGCATTTTTTCCTTCCCAAAATTAGTATGATGGATGTTTATGCATTTTGATTCTTAGAAATTCATGAATAAACATAATCTTAATTTCATATCTAGGTACCTGATCGGAATCATGATTCTTCTCTCTTCGGATTATGTGAGAGTTAGAAAACACAAAATTTCAAAAGCTCACTTAAAACGATCAAAATAATTGGAACTAATTTCACTACAAATATTTTTTAAGCTTTCTATGATTTCTTGTGATTCAGCCTTTGATCTCAAATTCTCAATTGCTCTGGGCCTTGGTCTCTAGTAACTATATTTAAAAATGATATGATTATATATTATCATATTTAAAAAAAAAATAAAAATTAATGCATAGAGCATTGGTTCCTTGGAAGTTGTCTGGCAAGGAATTGGAGGAAGTACATGAATTGGACCTGTGATATTTATGTGAAAATAACAAATAATATTTTCTCCTCATGATATTCTTTCCATCATAATCAATTAACTATAATAATGGTACCACTAGGCATTTCAACTTATGTATGAATCTCAATACCCTTTGTAAGGGTGAGAGACAATCTCAATATCTCCATCCCTCATAAATGTTAAGCAAGTATATGGAAATATATCATATATGGCTTGAATCACACATTTATCAGTTGTACTGCTCCCCTTTGTAAAGAGTGAGAGATATGCGTTAAAAATGTAACTAGAGCACCATCCGGAAGAAGTTTGAATAATATATATTATACTCCCTCCGTCCCAATAGCAAGGTCCACCTTTTTATTATTTACTCTCTCTATTTTAATAGAAACTGGACCTTGCAAACGGGACGGAGGGAGTAATATTTATTAAGTTCAAGAGAAATATGTTATTTGTTTTATGCAATTGTTAATAATATTTATATGCTAATTAGGCTTTATTTTTAACTATACTTATTTGCATACAACACTTAAAGTAAATAAGAAGCTGCATCTGGTTCAAAATATATCGTATAGTAGGGGTTTGATTGAACAAAAATAAAATAAAATTCAAGAGCCAAATGAAAAAATTCATAGAAAATTAGGAAGCATTTGAGAGAAATTTAGATATTTATATATGAATTTTATATTTGATTAAAATAAATCAGATTTAAAGTCATTTAATGTATATAAATTAAAAAAGAACGCAATCAAATAATATGATTCCAATAAATAATTTAAATAACCATTTACAGAAAAAATATTTATTGCCCAACCTTATAGAATTACATAAATTTAGCTTATAAAAACAAATAATTAACAAAATGAACGAATAAATCATATTATATTTTAAGTATATACCATTCGCCGTTCTCTTCACATAAAAGTCCCAAAATTTCAGCAAAATTGATCCACAAATTCATCTTTTTTCGATTTAAAAAATATCATGACTCATTTGATGCATGAAGTACATTTTATAATAGGGAGCGACTATTTGCACTACCAATTTTACTCTTTGCACCACAAAATTAAAATTAAAATTGTGAAGTTACTTCAATACTCTCTTATTACTTGTTTATACCCCTAGAATTACTTAATGCACCACAAATTCAAAATTAGAAATAAAATAAAATTATTTATTAAACATATTAAAAACCATTAGTAATCAACTTCAATAAACTATTAGATGCTAGTATGGGTGTATTGATGGAAAATAATTGAGTTTAGAACATATTGTGGAGTTTTTTTTTGTCCAGATCACGATTCGTTCGAACTGAAAATTTCGAACATTTTGGAGTGGTTCGAACTCCATTTTTCGAATAACACTTAGGGAAAAAATGAAGTTCAAGGCGTTCGAATTTAAATTTTCGAATATATTGGAGTGGTTCGAACTTCAATTTTTGAACATAGTTCGTTCAGAAAATATCTTTTGAACAAATGAAGGTTGTTCAAAAAATCAATTTTGAACACTCTGCACCCTGAAATTTTATAAGTGTCGTTCGGAAAACGTTTTCCGAACAAATGAGGTTTATTCAAACTTTAGTTTCCGAACCAACTTTATTTTTCTAAGTATTGGAGTTGTTCGAATTAATATTCTCGAACAAGGTGAGAGTGTTAGAAAATATGTTTCTGATTTTATTTGTTTTTTAAAGTTAAACAAATGTTTTTAGACTGAAGGGCATTAATGTAAATGCGCGTGGTGCAAAGAGTAAAATTAAGAGTGCATTGAGCAAGTGAAGTGCACAGAGTAAATTCAGTAGTGCAGATAGAAACTCCGTTCATAATATTGAATATAAATTATGTTCACTTGATCATATTGAAAAAAAAACATTTTAATTTAAGAACCAAACAAAAAATCACCCCATTTAACGATCTCATTACGAATTAAAATTTTAATAAAATAAAACTAATTAACATATTAATCTCCTCATTCACTCATGCCCTCACCAACATAACTCTAACGTAAAACGTTAAGTCAAACACCACAAATATGAACATATATGATATAACAAAAATTAAATAACAACTAATCTTTATACGAAAATGAACGTTAATTTGTATCTGTTTCCAAGTTTTAACTAGTTGACACGCGGTCGTTTTGTGATCAAAATAAATTTATATTTTCCTGTGCCTACAGAGAGCGTAGCTAGCTGCGAGTAAGGGGTCGATCCCACAGAGAACTGATGTAATCTTACTTCCAGTCACTAATTTATAAAGGAATTTGGTGTTGTGGTCACAATAACTGTAAACTAAGTATGCAGAAAGTAAACAAACGAAATATCAAATAGTGAAAGGTTATGGGTTGAACTAGATTCCAATTTGACTCTCACTCACTTGATCACGAGCACACCGATTTTTCTATATGATCAAATCACCCAGTTATGGAGATCGGATTCCTCAATGCATCTCCTCATTTATCATTTCGGTTTACATTTAAAAGTGATTACTGGTCGATTAAATCTATAACCTACCACCCACCTCCCGATTTTCCTAAAAGATGTAAATGATAGGAAACATTATGCCTCTAGACGAACCCACGTATGTTATGTTTACTGATTTCTCGTGTGCCCACAACAATCTACCAAGTTCCAATCTACTATCGGATTAACACACAATCGCGATTCATTAATTTTTTTAGCTTTAGATTGCCCATTACAACTAAATAGTGATCGGCCACATCAGTCATATTAAACACACACTCTTCTAGCACAGGAACAAAACTTGGCAGAAATTCATTCATACAGTAATATGCCCACAAGGCATCACTAGTTTTAAGTGTGTGTTAAATCTTCATCTTTATTCAAACCCATAATATATATCTAGCTCCTCATAATATAAATAACTGAAAATACGGTATTTAAAGACATGATAAACGGAAATAACTTACTTGAATTGAACCAAAAGGTGTCCAACACTAATGTTGAACATAAACAACATTAAAGTAAAATCCTACTTCCTGCTGGCATAAGGCCTGAAATTATTCATAGCTGCATAGAAGCTAAAATGTTGAAAGCAAAAGTGCAAAAGTAAAGTGCAGAAAATAGATGTTCCAGTGTGTTTGTTCCATCAGTTGAACTAGTATTTAAAGGAGTACAAAGATCAAATTAAATCCCCACAAATAGGGATCTTCAACTGTCTGCCAGATCTCCTGTCCGCATCAACTTGGATGGATAAGACTTATCTTCAAGTTGGTTGAACTGAATCCGAGATTTTAGGGATCTTAACTTATCTCTTCGTGGTCAGCTTTAACCAGGATCGTATCTTCAGCGATCCTTATCCATCTCAACAACCTTTCAAAATTCACGCGTGTGCTATCAGCGCTGCCTCTTATGAATCTGGATGCGTATTGTGGGCACAACATCTTCTGCACAGTTTGATCCTTATCTGATATGGTCTCACCATCTTCTCTATTCGAAACTCGCTGATGAAGTTCCCATGTGCCCAAATTGTCCTCTTTAAGGCCAGAATGCACATTTCACCAGATTTTTGCCTCTAAATGCCCATTCCACTCCTCTTGATCTTTTCCAATACAAAATACACTAAAAATGACATTTATAGGGAGACTAAAATGTCCAGAAAAATACGAAATAAATGGACTTATCACTAGTCAAGTTCTAAAAAAAATCTAAATAATCAAAGGTGAGGTTTTTAAAAAAAAATAGAAATAATAATAATCAAAGGTAATTGGGGTTGTGCAATAACTATGGCACATCAGATCCCCTCTGACATTTTTATGGCATCTCATGTGCCAAATCTTCATTTTTTAATGGCAAAACCTTATTTTTGGTCCCTGTACTTTTAAATTTTTCCGAATTGGGTCCCTCTACTTCATTTGGTTAAAATGAAGTCCATGTACTATCAATCTAGTTAAAATAAGGTTCATGTCCTATGAATTTAGATAAAATCAAGTCCCATTTTATCTAAATTGATAGTAGAGGGACTTGCTTTTAACTAAAATCGATAGTACATGGACACAATTTAAAAATAAAAATAAAAATAAAAATTGAAAAAATAAATAAACAAGAATAAAAAATAAATATATTTTGAATTATTTAAGTATGAAATTTATTTAAAAAATAAAAAATAAATTTAAATATTTTTTTATAACCACTATAATTTTATATTTTGATTTTGATGTATTTTGAAAAAATATCAAACAAAATTTTAAAAATGTGATTTTTATTTAATTGAATTTTTTATTTAACTATTGTTTGATTTTTTTTAATTTACTCTTTTGAAAATAAATTGAAATTACATAATTTTATAAAAATTAAATTATTTAATTTTTTGCAATTTATTTTTAAAATTAAAAAATGAATAAAAAATTTAAACTATTTTTTGATTTTTTTAAAAATAAATAAATAAAAATAAAACATAAAATTACATTGGTTCCAAAAAATTAATTAAATTTATATTTTATTTTTATTTAATTTTTTACTTAACAAAAAATAATTTGTATTTCTTTTATTTTTATTTAATTATTTTTTCAATTTTTATTAGTTTATTTTTAAGAAAAATGAATTTTTATTTTAAAATTGGGTCCCTGTACTATCAATTTTAGTTAAAATCAAGTCCTTCTACTATCAATTTAGATAAAATCAAGTTTCTCGGGGACTTTATTTTATTTAAATTCATAGTACAGGGACCTCATTTTAACTAAATTGATAGTACATAGATTTCATTTTAACCAAATGAAGTAGAGGGACCAGATTCGAAAAAATTTAAAAGTACATGGACCAAAAATAGAGTTTTGCCTTTTTTAATTATTTTTTATTTTTAATTTAATTATTTTTTTTTCTATTTAGGGTTCATCGTTTTTCAAATATGATATATTAAAAAAAAAGTTATAGCACACCGAATGTAATAATATTGAGCACATGAGATCTGATCCGTGATTCTGGCTACATGTGAGGAGCGTCAATTTCTTAGGATTGCTTAGTAAACTGGTTATAATTTGTAAGGATAAAATATAATTTTTAAATAATATTTCAAATTTAATAAACATGGGACTGTAGAGAGTAAATTGTAGGCTATATTTAGAATTTATCTTAGAAAACGGAAAATAAGTATTACTTTATAATAATAATAATAATAATAGTAGCAATAACGATAATTGTAAGAAGCTTGAAGGAAGTCCGATAATTCTAACAATTTATTCACCCAATAATAGTAGGTAATAATAGCGTACGAATATAAAGATCCAAGTGTAAAACAAAACAAAAATAAAAATAAAAATAAAATTACAATTTGTGAGACGGGTTGAGGTTATAACCGTCATTGCGCATCAAATTCAATCCATCGATCTGAAATTAGTATTATTAATTAATGAATAAATGCTGGGAAACAAAATTGAATTCGCCAAGCAATCTCATTCTCGTCTCTTCCGCACTGTAATTCTTGCCAGTACCTCGTCGTCGTATCGTCGTAATATGCTGCGCGCGGCTATTCTTTTTGCAGGTTAGTCCCCTCTCTCTACAAGGTTGATGAACAGATTCCAACACTGCATATTCTTGCGTGATGCATATACACATCTCTATGCATTTTTTTGTTTTGTTTTGTTTAATATATGGGTTTTTGGAAATATTACGTCTTATTGAGTTCATTGGGAGTGTGATAGCTGCTGAACTTATTAATACGGTACTGATATTGAGAAAACTCATTCTATCTGTTTTTTGAGGCTTCTTCTCTCTTCCTTTCCTAATGGCATTCATGTGGTTCTGGTTGTGTTTACGTTTTAGGGGTTTTCCTGAATGTAAGTGTGTAAATTTTTGAAATGGATAGATTCCTGAATTGGGTTTTGTTTGATGTTGTTTTCAGGTGTGCTTTGCTGCTTCTCTGGATTTCAACTGTAATTTTTCCTAAAATTCGATTGGTGCGGGGACTAAGGGCTCGCTCTTGGTCCCCTGCAAATGAGTTTCGAAAGATATTGAGTCCACTACGTTAAGATAATGAGTCTAGAACTACGCAGCCCATTTCTCGGGGTTCCACTTAAGTGCACTACGTTTGGAGCAAGAAATAAGGGAGATTATGCTTACTTGAGGGGAGCTACACGAAAACCCTCCAAAAAGGGTTCATATCCTCTATCATGTAAATGTGCCAAAAAGGTTGATTGGGTCTTCCATGGCAACAAATTTATGCACTTTTGTGGTAAGAATGCTGACCTACTTTGGAAGAAGGTGGAATTGCAGAGTGGTCGAATGATCAATTCTGTCAGAGAACCGATTGTGCAAAATGAGAGTCTAGTCAAATTTATGACTCCAGTATGGGAAGAGGGTTTATTTCTGTTCAGGTGCTCTATCTTTTTTACTGTGATATCTGGGTTGTGCCTGTTGGTTTGGTATGGGCGGTCGAAAGCAAAAGTATATATCGAAGCCAACCTGCTGCCATCAGTTTGTACCCTACTGAGTGATCATCTTCAGAGAGAGCTTGATTTTGGTAAGGTTCGAAGAGTCTCGCCCTTAAGCATTACTTTAGAGTCATGCTCAATTGGGCCTCATAGTGAAGAATTCTCTTGTGGTGAGGTTCCCACTATCAAACTTCGTATTCGTCCTTTTGCAAGCCTCAGAAGGGGGAAAATTGTTATTGATGCTGTTTTGACCAGTCCAAGTTTGTTGGTAGCACAAAAGAAGAACTATACTTGGTTGGGGATACCCTATGCAGAAGGCATTCCCCAGAGGCATTTGTCCGCCGAAGATGGAATTGATTCTCGTACAAGAACAAGGAGGTTTGCGAGGGAAGAAGCTGGGGTTCGCTGGGAAAGGGAAAGAGATGATGCAGCTAAAGTATCTGCTGAAAAGGGTTATATCATTTCAGAGTGCAATTCTGTCCTGCCCGAGGATGACTCTTTCAAGGAGCATATGGCTCTACCGACAAGGACAAGGCTAGGGACTCTCGATCATTTCCCTTATGCAGATGAGAAATTGCAGTGGAGAGACCATCATTGTATGGATGCTGGTGCAGAGTATGATTTGAAGCATGCTGATTTAGAGAGATCATTTGGTGCAAAAGTTTCAAGCCTTGAAACCAGCATCTGGTCCAGTATAATGCCTGGGTCCTTGAGGTATAAATTCAAGAGGAAGGCAAATGGAAGGGATTTATCTAGTGTTGATATTGCTTCTAAAAGGCGACTTCTCGAGCGCAGTGCATCTGCGGCTTGTTTGTTTTTTGAAGGACAATCACTGGGAAAGTCAGGAAACTGTACCAGTGAGTCCATATGCTTTGATTCTCATAAGATGGATAATTCATCCTTGAGAAGCAGTGATGATGTTGGTGCCTCTGATTCTGCAGCGACACAGTTTCAAGGAGATGAGAGAGCAGTGTATCAGGATCCAAAGGTTAACTACATCGTTGATGATAGAAAAGTTGAAGTTGCTGAAGATTTACTGACAAACAAGGAGACATCAGATGTGGACAACAAACCGAAGACCGATTATATTTCTGGAGCAATTTTAGAAATTCCATCTAGGAATCAGATGGATATATCTCGAGATCCGTTTCTCTTCATTTTGGATAGAATTACTAAATTTACAAACTCCAGTGATAAATTCTCACCAGTCAGAGATGTTACAGGAATAAGAGACACCAACAATGGTGACTCAAATGGTAAATATCTTGAAGGTGATAATGCCATTAAGACAGATGCCAGATTGATCAAGGAGGTAAAGAACGCTGAGGGTAACATTTTGGATACTCAAGGTGCCAGTGCCAACAGTACTTCTAGTCTGACTGACGTTGAGCCTTCAAATTCACTTAGCTGTTCGGAAAAATCTGCACCATTGAGTCCACAGTCAGGCCTGTCCTCTGCCTTTAAAAACCTTGCAGAAGTGTGGCCTTTTTTACTTCTCAATCCTTGGCAAAGTCTGAAATCTGAGATCAGGAAGGGATTTGAACATATATCCACAGAAATAGTTGATGAGATTGCTGAAGAAAATACTTCAGGCATAGATAAAATGATTCCTGTAGTTCTTGACTCTGTACATTTTAAAGGTGGTACGCTGATGCTGCTTGCATACGGTGATGCAGAACCAAGGTAGTATTACATATGCTGCTTGTAAGATAACATTTAGATCCTTCGTTGCTGCCTAGGCTATTTCCTAAGGATTGCACCAAGAAGAAGTAGCTTAATCTTCTTTGGAACCTATGCTGCTTGGTTTTACTTGTTTTTAAACTGTACTTTTTTTGTTATAACTTTCTAAATTTGTAATTCTCTTTTTAGGATGGTGGTTATACTTAACTTCTTTTGTGAAAACTACCTTTATTAAGATTATAGTTGTCAAAACTACTATTATATATAGTTGTTTATCCTCTGATCGAGTATGGATTATAGATGCTTGATTGCTTACTACAAGTATTTGGTTGTGTTTGTTATTCCTTTTATAGAGAAATGGAAGTTTCCAGCGGGCATGTGAAATTTCAGAATCACTATGGGCGTGTGCATGTGCAGCTTAGTGGAAATTGTAAGATGTGGAGATCGGATTTGATGTCTGAAGATGGCGGATGGTTGTCCACTGATGTTTATGTCGATATCATTGAGCAGAAATGGCATGCCAATTTGAAAATTGCAAATCTCTTTGTTCCGGTAAAGTGCATTCAGAATGTGTATTTTCTTCATTCATTTTTGTACCATATATCCTGTCCCTATGTTAATCAGATGAACCTAATATCTCTGTCTCTATTTTGTAGCTTTTTGAGAGGATATTAGACCTTCCAATTTCATGGTCTAAAGGAAGAGCTAGTGGCGAGGTGCTTATCTGACTTCATAGTTTCTCTTGTAAAATTAATCAATTTAGATGTTATGAGCCCTTCACTGTGATGAGTATTTATGCAAATAAGTATTTTTCTGTATTTTCAAATGTACAATTGAAGAGGAGTCTTAAAAATTCATCATTATGTTTGATGTTGCATTTCAATTTTGCTCGTAAAAAGGCAGAATGATTGATGTAGTTATAAGGACCTCATAATTTCTTCTGATTCAATTTATAGGGACAAATGAAGTTTCCCACTTTCTCACTCTGTTTAATACGTAATATTTGTTGTTGGACTTGTTTCTAGACACAAAGTAGCATTATTGGGTGGTTGCTTTAATATAAGTTTGTTATATTTGTTAATTATTGCAAGAAACTGAGTATAAATGATCTGGAGCTATTACCTAGTTTCTATGGAAGTTTGTTCGGGAAGATCTAAATCTACTCTGGAACTATTACCCTTAACTATTCTATAAATTAACGAGAAGGTTTTGTTTTCCCTGGTCACCAGAGTACTTGGATACCAGGAAAATTTATAGTCCCTGGGTTGTTCAGACTGAAGAAAGAAAGTAGGTTCAAATGTTCAATACTAAATTAATAAATTTCTCCTAGAAACATTAGTGGAGTGCTATGCTTGATTGCTTGTAGGATATGTGTTCTACGTCAATCAAACTAATTCTTTTAATATATTAATATTTTCTAAGATGGTTATCCAAGCTAGGGGTAAACTTTTGCCATACTCAGGGCATGCCACCCCAGAATTATGCACTACCTATAAGTACTCACCTTCTTCTAAAAATGATTTTCTAGATGAATTGAAGATTCTACTTAACAGTTAAGTCCATGCATGCAGAAGTGTAAGGAAGGATAGTTGTTTTATAGGAAATTAGGAATGGCTATGTATTTGGAATAGGACCAGGACCAAGTACAGTCATCCGTCTGAAACTCCCCCCTTGTACTTCTGTGCTGGGTTTAGGTTGTTCTGATTGGGTTTGGATACTGTGCTTTATTGATGGTAAGATTCCCTTACACAGGGCTAGTTTCTTGATTTAAGCCCATCATGATTATTTGGATATGCTATGAAGATCATTGGCTCATTGGTCCACTTTTCTAAAAGTAAGGTGTATGCCAAAGTGGGTCGCGATCATCTTATCGAGGTGCTGAACATTTACATCATTTTCCTATCAATTGTAAAGGCGTATGTGTATACTACTTATGCACAGGCCACTAATAAACAATTATTGTGACGTATGCTTGAGAGCTCTTGAGAAGAAATAGAACACCAGATTGTCTTAAAGTTAATCAGTCCTGAACATGATGTCAAAAGATAATTAGGATTACTCTTGTTTATTTCTATTACTTGGATTGCTACTTCAAAAGTCAATACTTAGATAAAAGGTTAGATATCCAATTTGTATCTTTTGAGTCTTCGCTTGGTTGTTATAATGTCTTACTGTTACTTTTCTCCTATCTGGTTCATTATTTGTAGTTTTTCGGGGAAATGAAAATTCTGTCCCCAGATGTAATTAAATCTGGTGATATCTAAGATTGGACTTCTATTGTTAACAGGTTCACATATGCATGTCAAGAGGAGAAACTTTTCCTAATCTTCATGGACAGCTTGATGTAACAGGGTTGGGCTTTCATATATATGATGCTCCATCATCGTTTTCTGTATGTTGCGGCTGTTTTTCCCTATCTTATGTTATGTCTCTTCTTTCATGGAATGTTTTTGAATTTTCTTTTTGTCCATCAGATTAGTAAAAATCATTACAGCTGTATTACGGTGCTGGGTGGTGGTAGGACTCATGAAAATCTGTTCCATTTGCAGTCAGTTGCATGATCAGCCTTGTTTTTTCTCGATCTTATGACGTGTACCTGTGATAAGTAGTAACTATGTAACCAATCACCCCACGTGGTTCCAAGAGAATTTTCTGGTTTTGATGAGTTGAAACTTGCCAGCTTGAAGTCATAGGATTAATTCTTGTTAATGGCCTCCCATTGATTCTTGTTTATTTTGTTAGGATAGAGAAATAGCTACCAATTATTCATATCCTGAACAATACAATCAACCTCCTATGTAACATTGCTTTTTTCTTTTCATCTTTTCCCTATAATCCACCATATGCATGATTGGAGGTCAGGCATGATTGTATGTGTACATGGAAAATCAATAGAAAGAGCTTTGAATTGGAGTTATACATTTGACCTGCATTGTTTGAACACTATCGTAAAAATGAAAAATAGCACCACAAGATCAACATGCTACAACTTAAATGTCATTTGTGCTGCTCTTACACCCAGCCCTTGTAGATCTCTCACATTGCATCTCAGGATATAGCTTAAAATATTAGTTGCTATCTCCAATATCTTCCTAGCATTCTACATTAACAACGGGATCACATGCGCCAGATGAAAGATTCTTGCATTGAGATTTGAGATTGAATAATCAATAGTGCCTTATGGCTGATACTATCTTTTAAGTATATCAAATGACCAGGAATCATTCTGATTGTTAACTTGATGAGCCTATTCCACCATATAAGAGAACCACAAGAGAAAATTTTAAGTTGATTTATTGCTTAAGTTTCGATTATTGTCCTTCTGTAAGGTTCAAGTATTTTTTTCCTACTTGCACCATGATGTTTTCAGAGTATTCTAAGGTTATAGGCCGCCTCTGCGTACAGGATGTTTATGCAAGCTTGTTTTTTCGAGCCCAGCGAATATTTTTGCACAATGCCAGGGGCTGGTTTGGTGATATTCCCTTAGAAGCATCTGGGGATTTTGGTGTTGATCCAGAACAAGGAGAATATCATGTAATGTGTCAGGTATATCAATGTTTTTGCCAACATAAGCAGTGTTAATGATCTGATTGATTCATTTTGAAACCAAATGTTAGGATTGCCAACATAAGCAGTGTTAATGATCTGATTGATTCATTTTGAAACCAAATGTTAGGATTGCCAACATAAGCAGTGTTAATGATCTGATTGATTCACTTTGAAACCAAATGTTAGGATTTGCATTCTCTAAAGTGATTTTTCTGTGCCTCCCTCTAGAAAGCATAATTTCTTGACATTCTGATGCTTGTATCTCAGGTTCCATCTGTAGAAGTGAACGCCTTGATGAAAACATTCAAGATGAAGCCCTTGTTGTTTCCGGTACTCATTTTTCCTCTAGATGATTGAATTCAAGAATTGGTCTTTTGATGCCTTAAAGGTCCTCTCCTTTTGTCTTGATAAACATCTTTTTGTTTGCACAACCACTAATTCTTATAAGAAGCTCGTTCTGAGTTCTGAATTTCCAAATTAGAGCAAGAGATATGATAGTTTCAGGAAGTTCCTTACCTGGCAGACTTTGCTAGCAATTTACTTATGGAGTGTAATTAATGCTGATATTATCTGCATATATGACCGTAAGATGCAAATTATTTCCTTAGCTTTTTGCACACTTTGATTTGGTGTAGATCTTTCAATTTCTTAACGGATAATACCTAGACAATCAATATTTGTGATGATGAGGGCGGAACAATTAACAACGACTACTCTTACAATCTTCTGGATTATTTTCAGGACAATGTTAGGTTGTGCTTAACACCACTAATGGTGTTATGTCTTGGAGATCTAGCTTGTGTATTTCTTATAGAATGGGAAACCACTTCTTTATGTTTATTTGAGGTGATTCTAGGTCCCTGAAAATTAACAGCATCTCCTCTTAGCACCAGGACTGCTTCCTGCTACTACAATACCACATCCTTAGTAGCATGGAAAATAGACGTTCTGTGTTGTTACCCCCATCAATAATTGTGACACCATAGTCCATACCACCATTTTCTTATCAAGTCAGCGAGATAACCATTTGCCGCTTTTCCTTTTCAAATGAGGCTCCAAAATCATAATAAGCCAACTCCAGCATGCACTTTATCATCACAAAACCTAATCTATAACTACTTGAATTTTACTGCATTGGTCATTGCTGCAAAAGGTTACTAGCAATTGAAAAACACTTGCATATATTTTTTGGGTTACAAATAACTGATCAGCTCTACCAATTTGCCAAAACTAGGTGAATTTCGGACATGATTCACATTCAAGAACGTATACATAGTTCTCAAGCATGGACATAATTTTTTTCGCATTTATTTGGTTTTTGACTCGTGTCTATCTCCTGTCATTTCATTCATTCTCGATTATCTTTTTTTGTCCTAAATTGTAGAAAATTACATTTTAGATTATTTGTTTTACTTGTAGCTTGATTTGAAAAGTGGATTTTACACTGAGCTTTGTTTTCTTCATCTTGTTTCCATTTCCTGGTGCCACTTTGTTGAGGTTGGCCCTTGCGTTCTCCTTAACCAATATAATGAATATTCTCCATTCCTTCAGCTGGCAGGATCAGTAACGTCTGTGTTCAACTGTCAAGGCCCGCTGGATGCTCCTGTTTTTGTTGGGAGTGCACTAGTCTCCAGAAAAATTATTCATTTGTCTGCTAATACACCCCAGTCAGCTGCATACGAGGCGATGATGAATAATAAGGAGGCTGGTGCAGTGGCAGCCATCGACCATGTTCCACTATCCTATGTTTCTGCCAATTTTACCTTTAACACTGATAATTGTGTGAGTAATTGTTGAATAATAATTTATGGTTCATGATGGGGCTAAATTTTCTCTCTTTTTTTCTTGCAACGCATGCTCATTTTACTGCTTACATCTGATAGGTTGCTGATCTGTATGGAATCAGAGCTACACTTGTTGATGGTGGTGAAATTCGCGGAGCTGGGAATGCATGGATTTGCCCCGAGGTGTTTATTTGCCTAGAAGAGAGTATAATTTGTTGTATATATAAATAAGCTGCATTAGTAAACCGGATAATTTTGGTGCATGAAGTTCTTATACTAGCACCATAGAATTAAGTTTGGAAAAAGAGTAGATATCTAACTTGGGTTAGTTCTGCACTTCACCCAATATTCTAGCTTCTGGAGTTTTTATGGGCCTGATATATTAATAATGTTTATCTTGAGTACATGATATACTGTTTGCAAGACATGCAGGAGAAGTGTTAGTGCTCAAAATGGCTTTGGCTTTATGTATGTGAGAAGAAATGTACCTGTAGACTTACTAATTTAATATTCTGGGATCCTATCTGGACCAATCCCCCGTAATATGATATTAACTTCAGAGAAGCATTTCTACCACTTTTGGTTTTGTTTCATATCAACTTCTTTCTTTAGTTACATGAAACCAGGCATTTTGCTGTTTCTGGTTTGATCTGATATTAATCGGCCTTCTATTGTAGGGTGAGGTTGATGACACGGCAATGGACATTAACTTTTCAGGCAATTTGTGCTTTGACAAAATTATGCATCGCTACATACCTGGTTACCTTCAAACTATGCCCCTTAAGTTAGGGGATCTGAATGGAGAAACAAAAGTTTCTGGCTCATTGTTAAAACCGTAAGATCTCTTGTTATGTCTTTCTATAAGTTGATGGAGTTAGTTGTCTTGTCTCTGAGGATTGATATTTCCTGGAGAAGATTGCTCACAGATATTGTTAATGGAAATGTATGTATGGAATGTCTTTATGGATGTAGGAGATTGGATATCAAATGGACTGCACCGAAAGCTGAGGGGTCGCTTTCTGATGCTCGTGGAGATGTTATTATCTCACATGATCACATTTGTGTCAATTCTTCATCTTCTGCTTTTGAATTATACACGAAAGTGTTAACATCATATCCTGATGAAAACTGGTTATACTGGAGAGAGTGTAATAAAGTAGTTGCCATGCCTTTCTCTGTGGAAGGAATTGAGTTGGATCTACGAATGCGCAATTTTGAATTTTTCAACTTGGTTTCTTCCTATACCTTTGATTCTCTGAGGCCCATCCATTTAAAAGCAACAGGAAAAATTAAGTTTCAAGGAAAGGTCAACAAGAATTCCTGCAGCCAAGTCTTCCAACCTGATACGGACTCAGAACATTCTGATACGAACTTGGAAATGACCCCAAAGGAAGGTGATGAAGATGAGAAAAGTATTTCTGGTGATATTTCAATCTCGGGTCTAAAACTCAATCAATTGATGCTGGCTCCTCAATTAGCTGGAGTGTTTAACATTACATCTAAGGGTATGAAGGTTTGTCTCACAGCCATTTGCTTGGTGAATAGTTGTTTCTCATTAGGCATACTTGAAGGCATTATATTAATTTTGACCCACTGACTTATACCTAAAATGGGTTTAGATATTTATTTTCTAGCTCAGGTGACTGGAGGATGGGTTTAGCTCATGTTCACGGGGGAGCCTGAAAAAATAATTTGATTTCAAGCTTAAACTTCCTTCAACTTGAATATGATTTCCTCTGTTAAAAAAATAGCCACGTTTGGTTCCCAGACTTCAAGTTTCTTTATGAAGCTAAAGTCGCTAAGTTCAAAATGTCTTCATAATTTGTGATCAGGTTTCTTGTACTATAAAGGTTGTATGATGGAGATAAACATGCTAGTATGCTTCTAAATCAGACAAGCCCACCAATGCGTCATATAACTTTTATCTTTGCCCTTTAGTGCAAGACGCTTAGGCCTTACCATATCTTATAACTCTCTCTGGAACTATATCCCTATTAAGTACACCAATAAATGCACGTTCTTCTCCATACATGAAACCAAAAACACTGACACATCTTCCAACATCTCCTTTGTCTTTTTTTGGTGATGCAGTTGGATGCTACTGGTCGGCCAGATGAAAGTCTTGCAGTCGAAATTGTAGGACCTTTGCAATCTACTTCTGAAGAAAATCTTGCTGGAAAGTTGCTATCTTTTTCTCTGCAGAAAGGTCACCTGAAAGCTAATGCGTGTTATCGACCACTACACTCAACCACCTTAGAGGTCCATTCCATTCTTTTCTAGAAACTTTTCTTCTAACTGTCTCCCTATTTTTCTGGCCTTTTTACTATGCAATACTTTCTTTGACACTTATATAATATATATGTGCCTTTTCTTATACAATTAGGTACGACATTTGCCTCTGGATGAGCTGGAGCTAGCCTCACTCCGTGGAGCAATTTCAAGAGTAAAATTCTTCTTGGCATACTAAATTTCATTTTGGTGCCTTTTTAATTGTGATTTAACAGTAGACGAATATATTGCTTGTCGCAAAAGGTTTACTTCTGTCTCTGGAGAACATAATGGACATTGAAATAAGTTTGATGTAATTTGTCAAGTATTTCTTGTATAATATCGAGTATAACATTTTTATTTTCTTATGTCTTATCTTATTTTCTTTTTAGGCAGAACTGCAGTTGAACTTTCAAAAACGAAGGGGCCATGGTGTGTTATCTGTTCTTCGACCAAAATTCAGTGGTGTGTTGGGTGAAGCTCTAGATGTGGCTGCGAGATGGAGTGGGGATGTGGTCAGTACCATTGTCATATCTCTTTCAGATTCACTAGTTTCTGGTTCAAATGTTTACTTTTAATACGACTAGCAAACAGTTTTATGATTATACTGCGACTTTCAGCTTAAGGATATTAGTGATGGTGATAGTTCTGCTGAAGACATTGATATGTTGAAGTTATTTATTATTATAAGTTTATTAAAATTGTCCCACATTTGTTGGGTAAAGTGGCATGTGCCACTTATTAAGGTGAGGGCAACCCTCCCCTTACAAGCCGGTTTTGTGGGGTGAGTTAGACCCAGTATCCATTTCTAACAAAGTTCAATTTGAAGATATCACAACTCCATCTTACATGAGGTGGACTTTTTAAAAAGTTTACTATTAACATCTTAATGGAGAACATGAATTTCCTCCGCTCACCAAAAGAAAATTGTGAAAAAATGAAATTGTGATTGATCGTGTAAGTTCCTTTTCATATTTCAGTTCGAGAAGGTATAAGTTTCTTTCTTTGAAAAAATAATAGTGCCAACCTCATTTGAATTTTAGGAGTTTAAGTTGGTTTGGACAAGTTGCATCTAAAATATCTCCTCAAGGTCTCAGTAACAGGAGCAGCATCTTAACTCATGAACATCTCATTTCTGGCAACAAAATATAATTTTATATACACACGTGATGTGCTTGACAGATTTCTTTTATCCTTGGGCTAATTGATGCGGTTGATTTTTTTGTCTTCGAACTGTCATATTGGCTGCATTGTTGGTTGGTTGGTTGATTGATGAATCTTATTTTTATGAGGGAGCTAAGCACTATATTTATTTTTGTGGTTTATGTAAATGGAATAATATGGTTGATATTCATGTGTTGTTGCTGGTCCATACATCTTTGATATAGATCACAGTTGAAAGAGCAATCTTGGAGCAAAGTAATAGCAAATATGAACTACAAGGGGAGTATGTATTGCCTGGTTCCCGGGATCGAAGCCCAGCTGGAAAGGAAAAAGGTAGCTTGTTTCAGAAAGTAATGACCGGTCATCTTGGGAGTATGATCGCTTCTATGGGTAGATGGAGAATGAGATTAGAGGTTCCTAATGCTGAGATTGCTGAGATGCTTCCGCTTGCTAGGCTTCTTTCACGGAGTTCAGATCCTGCTGTTCAATCTAGATCAAAGGTTGTGTTATACTATTATGATATAAGATAAGATTAATGTGTTAGCCGTCTTACTGCAAAGTGTGAGAGCAACCCTGTCATGTTTCTTCTGTTTGGAACTTCAGTTTACTTATATGGTAACAGGCACATGCATGAACTCATCGATAAGTCATTTAGAAATGGAAATTGTATTTGGATCAATGAACTTTTATTGCTTGCACTGATTCAGTATCGGCCTCTGGATTTTGGGGGGATTTAGACGATTTTCAGTCGTAGTTTCGCTTCTGGTTTCTATAGAATTATCACATATGAAGCTTACCATTATTATTTAGTTTTTGTTATCTTCAACAAATCTCGTGTGTGGACAAGTTACTTTGTATTAGTCCTTGCATGCAGAAAGCTTTTATATATGGGTAGCAGTGAGACAGGACCTTCTGCTTGACATTGATGATCACCTCATCTTGAAAAACCTTAAGCTATTATAGAGGAATACCATTTTATATTTGTTCTTTTTCAACAGTTTCAATGGATATCAAATGAAAAGTTTAGTGTCCAAGGACACAGTGCTTAACATGAAAATGTGAGCCGGTTGTGTAGACCAGAAATATGATTGTTTTTTTTTTTTTCTGTTTTTTCTCAAGTTAAACTCTTTTCTACTATTTGAATATTTGGGAAGAGCTGATTACTCTCATGATACTTTTGCAAGCCTCGATTATGAAATTAAGGTTCTCGCATATCTCATATGTAGCAAAATTACCCTTTTTCCCTGTTGATTATATTCCTATTTTGTCTGATTCCTCTTTTTTTTTTTTATAAAAAAAAACTATTTTACAAGTCTAATGTAATTGACTAGATGAGTTTGTGGACATGTGATTGCCTATACAGGCACTGAATTCCTGTGCTAGCATTTTAATATATTTGCTTTTTTTACCTTTTATTATGCAGGATCTTTTCATACAAAGTTTGCAGTCAGTTGGAATTTGTGCTGAAAGCCTTCAAAAACTGCTTGAGGTAGGTTTACCTTGCAAGATTTTAAGTTTCTACCAGCTGGAATGTCTAGGGGCCTGAATTTGGAATAACTTAAATGGTGTGCCCTTGCTCCTGTTATCTTTTTTTTTTAAGATTGTCTAATGGAGTGAAACCTTACAGGAATTTCGCGGTCATTGTGCTGCATCATATGAAGTTGTATTGGACGATTTCGATCTTCCTGGTTTAGCTGAACTCAAAGGTCGTTGGCGTGGCTCTTTGGATGCAAGTGGAGGAGGCAATGGGGATACAATGGTAATATCTCTGACATTTTCCACTTTGTTCTCTGGATTATTCTTATTCCGAGAGATAAAGAGATGTTAACTGTTAAGATTGAAATTTTGGCTGGTTATCTGGGGACCTATTTAGCTGTTAATGCTTATATCTTGATAATCTTCATCAATGTATTTGTGAATCTTGACTTTCATGGGTGTGATAATTCTGCATGAAGTTCCTTCCTAAGATCTCCTTCTTGTGATTGTTCAGCTCAGAAGCTGTTATGATATCCCACATGGATTCCACATGAAAGTGTGGAAGGGTATATAAGTGAGGGTCAACCCTTTACCTTTGACCATGGTTTTAGGTTAAGTTAGGGCTCCCTATCATATATGCCTAACAGAAGCATACATTCTTCAACGATTCTTGCTCTCATAACTCCTTTTCAACCCAATATGACAACTAAATTAGCCTCAAGTTCCACTATCAAAATCTTATATTTCTGTTTCTGTGCATCTTCATGGGTCTCTTTCTTTCTTATAAAGAATCACCAAGTCACTATGAAACATAATAGAAGGAAGTTCGCAAGGAACTAATTGAAATAGGATTCATTTCTCCCAGTTGGAGCCATGCAAAATTCTTAGTCTCTCGATTGATTTCTTCTTTCCTGATTACTTCAGGCAGAATTTGACTTCCATGGAGAGGAATGGGAGTGGGGAACATATGAAACCCAGAGAATTCTAGCAGCTGGTATGTACAGCAACACTGATGGTTTGCGTCTTGAGAAAATCTTCATCCAAAGGGACAATGCCACGGTCCATGCAGATGGGACGTTATTGGGGCCAAAGACAAATTTGCATTTTGCTGTTCTAAATTTTCCTGTCAGCTTGGTTCCAGCTTTCCTTCAGGTTATTGAAAATACAGCCACCGAAGCCGTTCATTCTCTCAGGCAGTTATTAGCACCAATCAGAGGCATCCTTCATATGGAAGGTGATCTTAAAGGTAATCTTGCTAAACCAGAATGTGACGTCCAAGTAAGGCTCCTTGATGGGGCAGTTGGGGGAATTGAACTTGGGAGGGCTGAAGTTGTTGCATCTCTAACCCCAACCACCCGTTTCCTATTTAATGCAAAATTTGAACCCATTGTTCAAAATGGCCATGTTCATATTCAAGGAAGCATTCCTCTAACTCTTGTACAGAGCAATATTCCGGAGGAAGAAAGTGCTGACAGGGATAGAAATGAAGCCTCATGGGTGCGAGATTGGGACACAGAGAGAAGTAAAACATCTGGTGATGAGCCTAATGATCGAAAGGGATCCAGAGATAAAAGTCAAGATGTTTGGGATACACAATTGGCTGAAAGCCTCAGAGGTTTGAACTGGAACTTGCTGGATGCAGGAGAAGTTAGGATTGATGCTGATATCAAAGATGGTGGCATGATGTTGCTAACAGCATTATCTCCTTATGCTAATTGGCTCCATGGCAATGCTGAAGTTATGCTTCAGGTTGATACAGTTGTCCATAACTTTTGTTATTTAACAGAATGTAGAACAGTCTAGCGATTCATGTTTCTTTCATCCCACCCTGGCACGCACGCATTTTTATGTTGATTGACTTTTCACCTTATTCAGGTGAGGGGTACTGTTGAACAACCAGTACTGGATGGGTCTGCCTATTTTCACAGGGCAACTGTGTCTTCACCTGTACTTCGGAAACCAGTAACCAATTTTGGAGGAACAGTTCTTGTAAATTCAAATCGACTGCGAATCGGCGCATTGGAGGGTAAAGTAAGCAGAAAGGGAAAATTATCTCTAAAAGGGAATCTTCCCCTACGTACAAGTGAAGCATCCCTCGGTGATAGGCTTGACCTAAAATGTGAGGTTCTGGAAGTGCTTTCTAGGAATATCGTGAGGTACTTTTTGTTCCATAAGGAAGGACTTGTTCTAACTCTTGGTTTTCAGCAGGACATTTTGCGTGTGTATTTGTGGTTTTCTTTTTTCTTTATTCTTCCTCTTTTACTTAAACTGAAAAATCTCTTGTATCGAAGTGGTCAGGTTGACTCTCAGTTGCAAATTGCTGGGTCTATTATGCAACCAAATATATCCGGAAAGATAAAGATAAGCCAAGGAGAAGTTTATCTACCACATGATAAGGGTAGTGGAACTGCACCCCTCATTACTGACATAACAAATGAACCAAGGCTGCCAGCTGGTAGTTATGGTCGCATGGTTGCTTCAAAGTATGTTTCGCGTTTTCTCAACCTAATACCAGCATCATCGAATAGCCTTTTCCGCCGTACACCTGGTAAGTTTGAGTAACAAGAGGAAGTTTTAGTATTTTAGAACGGGGTAATTTCTGGTTTTATTTAGCTGAAAGAGTTCCAATAACTTATAATTTAGAGAAAGTTTCTGCTGATTAATGACAGAAATTACATGGAAATAATTAATTATTCTCATGGATAGCCAATAGAGGAAATTGATAACATACTGAACAGCCTCATTTCATGTCAGTTTTTGTTGACATTTTACCCAATGATAAGGTATTGAAGATGCCAGTCAATCTTGACCTAGAACTACTAAATTCAACACCCACTTTTCCCACCCATATGTTTTCTTAGTATTGGTAATTGTGAGAAATTTGACTGAACAACAAAGATTTACAGCAGAAAGGGTTATAGGAGGAACACCGAAGGACTGTTTATTGGCTAATGAATAAATGAAGTGACAGGCCTTGAAGAGCTGTTTTCCAGTAAATGCTGGGATACTTGATTCCTGGCCTGTCCTAATCGGGCATTTTCCATTGTAAACTATTGGCAATAGGTAAACTTTAAAGAACCATGACTTTTGCTCCGATATCATGCTGTGACAATTTTATTGGCAATAGATATAGTACTCTCATTTAAAGCTTTTAAGTCCCTGATGCTCTGACACCCTGTGACTGTTTGCAGCCGAACATGATGAAGCTGAGAAGGAGATGGTGCTAGTAAACAGTAAGCCAAAGCTAGATATTCGCCTTTCGGACTTAAGGATTGCTCTTGGGCCTGAACTGAGGATAGTTTATCCTTTGATACTTAATTTTGCTGTTAGTGGGGAGCTTGAATTAAATGGTCCAGCTCAACCCAAATGGATAAAACCGAAAGGGGTTTTAACATTTGAGAATGGTGATGTGAATCTTGTTGCGACACAGGTAATCTTCATATACTTGTGAAAATCACTGAAGAAGATGGTCCAATTCCATGATCTTTTCTCCATGAATGATATTTCTTAAATGTTTTGATGTGGTCTTTATTTTAATTTTTTTGTCCTACATCTAGGTGAGGCTCAAGCGAGAGCATCTTAATGTAGCAAAATTTGAGCCTGACAATGGACTTGATCCTACGTTGGATCTAGCCCTGGTAGGATCAGAGTGGCAATTTAGAATTCAAAGTCGAGCTAGCAAGTGGCAGGAAAAACTGGTGGTGACTTCAACACGTTCAGTGGAGCAAGATCTCCTTTCAAAAACTGAGGTAAATTTGATGCCAAAATCTCATGTTTCCATGAAAGCTTGTAATCATTACACAACTCAAAACATGTACTGCACCTTCTCTATGTAGGAATAGATGGCTAGCCGTGGTTAAAATTTACCGAAATGTTTTTTTGTGGTAATCATGATGTGCTAGTAATGTCTGTACGTAGATGTAAAATGTGAGTGGATGACTAATTTCCCTCTTCTGTCACTTTCTTAACTTTACCGGATGTACATAACTTATCATGCACTAATGCGGTATACTGTTGTTCTCTAAGGCTTGTTTACTTTGATGGATAAGGGTGGATTAATAAGTTATCCTATGTTTACTTTGCATGATATTAAAATGGTGGATAACCCAAGGCCCGTGATAAATGAGCTTTGGGTGCCTATTTGTGGGATATGTATCCCACCTAAAGAGGTGGGATATGATTTATCCATCCTCTTATCCTCTAAATTATCTATCCACTCAATTGTAAATCCTTGAAGTAAACAAGCCCTAAGTATATTTTTATACCTGACGTGATCTGCACCATCAGCAATTTTCTTAAATGCTGATTATGTTGGCAAGCTCCTTTCATCGACAATATTTATCTATGGGCAGTTTTTCAGACATTTTTGTCAGCATCTGAGAAACTTAGCTGTGGTGTTTTCTTGAACAGGCTGCTAGAGTCTTCGAGAGTCAATTAGCTGAATCAATATTGGAAGGTGACGGGCAGCTTGCATTTAAGAAGCTTGCTACTGCAACACTTGAGACATTGATGCCTAGGATAGAGGGCAAGGGAGAATTCGGACATGCTCGGTGGAGACTGGTGTATTCTCCTCAGATCCCCACATTGCTGTCAGTTGACCCCACAGTTGATCCTCTCAGGTCTCTGGCTAGCAATATCTCTTTTGGGACTGAAGTTGAAGTTCAGCTTGGAAAGCGCCTTCAGGTTGTTGTTTTCACTTGCTCAAAATCATTTTTCTTGTCTATTTTACAGACTGTAGCCAACAGTCTAAATCGTCTGTTTCTGTTTCTATCGAGGACTTGTTCATCCTACAACAAACTTCATCATTCTCTAAGTTACCATTTCCAATGCAGGCCTCTGTAGTTAGGCAGATGAAGGATTCAGAGATGGCCATGCAGTGGACCTTGATCTACCAGCTGACTAGCCGTCTACGGGTACTCCTGCAATCGGCTCCATCCAAACGTCTTTTGTTCGAATATTCTACAACTTCTCAGGACTAGCCTGCTTGGATTTTAGTATTGGTACATGCATCTTAAGTAGAATTCTGGTTGGGGAAATAAGCCTTCAACTCCACAGGTGAAGTAGTCGTATATTTTAGTATCAAGCCTCTTATTCTTTTCCTTTACGGGTGTCGAGTGAATTTTGACCGTGTATATTCATTTCTTGTAAATATTGGTTCTTTGCTCAAATGAAATGAATTTGTTTATAAGTTCCAATTATGAGTCATCTCTTCACTTTCTTCTTTGTGATCTCAATTTTCCTAATTCTTCTGGTGTGTGCAAGATCTGGAAGGATGTTATCATGTCATGGCCTAAGTTGTTACAGTTTATTCACACACACACATACAGAGTAACATAGAAGGCTAAGAAGTTGTGAATTTAGAAAGCCAGAGAGAGAGAGAGAGAGAGAGAGAGAGAGAGAGAGAGAAACATAATTGGAGGCTAAGAAGATGTGAATTTAGAAAGCCAAAGCCAGAAGATAAATGCTGAAATCTCTATGGCCAAATACATGGGATTGCAAAACTCGCACTTTTCTTATCATCCCAGAAACAGAATTTTGATTGCATTATACTACTACCACTGATGGAGGAGCTGTCACCAAAATCTCCAGGGGTCCTTGTAAGGAGGAACATAATTTTCTGTAGGAGGGAGAAGGCGGAACGATGCCACGGTTTTCTCCAGGAACGGTCCCATCTGTGCCGAGCAACAAAAACAACCATCAATCATATATATTTTTTTTTTACTGCAATATGTAGATCGATTGAAGAAAAGAGAGATTTGACATTCACCTTGTCCCATTGCTTGCTTAGAGTTGAAGCGTTGAGAGAGTACAAATAACCTGTTACGAAGTTAAACACGCAATCAGCATGAAATCTTGGCAGCCAAACCACAAGTTCATCAATGGAATTGCCTTTTTTTTTGCAGAGAGATCTGCTACTGTCAAGTATGATCACACTATCATTGATGAAAATCTCATTAGTCACCATAATGATCTGTGTTGATACGCGTTATGCTGCAGTTCATACGAAAAGCTACATGACCGAAGATGATACTAGTATGGTATCCTACCTTCACGTTCAGCTGTTGCAGCAACAAAATGTCGGTAGAGGTTTGATCCCTGAGCCTGTATTAATAAAGAATTTACAACAAAAAATTAAAATTAAAATTAAAATGAGCATGTAGCACGGTGGTTGTTCATTTGCACTTATCTTCTGATAAACTAGGAAACTTACACTTTTGGTGGGCGACTTGCGAACCAAATATTCATAATACCAATATGGTTCACTATCAACCTAAGTGAAAAATACAATGAGCTGTGTTAGCAAAACTGACTGCATTATCAAACTGGTAGCTGCAATAGAAAAACTTGGCAGCAACAGACTTACTATTGAAGAATGTGCATCAAGTACTGAACTTTCATCCAATCTTTGACTAGAGGTTACCCGCTGTGAAAAACAGAAGAACGTCATTCTGGATCAGAATAGACATGATGAACTAAGAAGCAGCAGCATTTAGAAGTTTCCAGAATCATCAACTTTTGCTAAAATAAGTCCTTGTGATCATAGAAGCTCTTTTCAGTGATTCCCTTGACATTTTAAGGATACTCCATCTGCACCTTGTAAGAAGGGTTCGCAGGAGTCACTCCACGAAATATTGTTTTCATGCGAGGGGACAGTGGCATGATTGCAGTGAAAAAAAAAATGAAATAACTAATCATGTACCTCAACTAAAATTCAAAAAGTAGAGTCCACCAAAATATGTTAAACAATATTCAAAAGGGCCATTGTTAGTGTCAGCAGGAATAACTGAACATTTAAGCAGGGGAATGAGAAGATATTTCCTAGGTCGCATGGATTTTTGTGGAAACTGCACAAACAAGATGGCATAAAGCCTTGCATAAATTTTAAAAGAGGGAGGCAAAATACCAGCGCAGACTTGTCAGCTAAAACAGAATCAGCGACATCTTTTGCACTCCATGTACTTTTGTCTTTAGATTTCAAGAACAATGCATTGGGGGGACCTATCTGAATCAAAGTTTAAGTGTAGAAGTCATGAAGCAAAATACATATATTATCTTCCCAACTACGGAAAAAACATTGTAGGATCAAATTACCGAAACTGAGATTATGAGGTTATCAATGAAATCAACTCTCTCAGACACAATGCGAAGGCGTGCATCAGCTGTTTGGTAGTCAAGAAATGCATGGGTAAGATTGCAGTTTATGCACTTATCATATAATCACCAATATTAAGAGCACACAATTAAGAGAGGGGACAATATTTAATAACCTTTCTCGAGTTTTAAAGATATAATTATCATGACTTACGGGACAATGGTGCAGCTGACGAATAACGCTCAGGCTTTCTAGATTCCACCCTTCAAATAGATGAAAAGAGTGAGGTTCCTACAATTTTGCGACCAAACAAAATGAACTACAGAACATTTTTTTATTAATCTAGCAAATTGAATGAATATGGACTCTTCTTCATGTAAAGCACAGAAGTCATTAACATTCCACTCCAACATGCACACGAGTAACACATACACACACACTTACACTCATAAGAACAAGAAAGGAGAGAGAGAGAGAGAGAGAGAGAGAGAGTAGTATACGCATAACAATAGCTTTGGCATATCATAACCCTTCTTTTCATTATCATTAATATATGTCACACTCACAAGTTTCCATTTGAAGAAAGGAAATGGAAAATTAGAGTTCGAGGTTTACTGGTGGGACTGACCCAATCTAGGTCTGTTATGACTTGTGATCATATCAAGGTATAGTGGAACTTAGAAAACTAGGCCGGAAATCATTCTTCCTGCTCATTTGATCCAGTTTCTAAAGTTAGAGACATTAGTTTGGGATTGTAAACTGAGATATCCACTTGAGGAGAAGTAACCTAAGTAGCTGGAGTTTGTACCAGAACTATGCATGTGAGCATCCTTTTAGTACTCCGAACCTTCTCAAATATTCTTATGAAACATGAAGATCGATCATCGTTATATCATCTGTTAAAATGTGGTTCTATTTTCTCGAGGAAGGATACCTCAACCAAGAATGAGCTCAAGTGTGGCCATATCTATTGCTTGTAGATCAAGAAGAGCTTCAACAATTAAGTTGGTAAACTGAACTTGATAAGGTATGCTGTATCTTTTGATGGGCAATAACAAATGCAAAATCATAATACGAACTAAGTTTACTCCACCAAAAAAAACGACCTTTACAAGACTTGTGTAAATTCCTGAGCTGTAAATATATTACAATTCAGTATGTAAAATAGAATGAACAATTATTAAATCTTGACTGATAGAAACAATTATTACCATTTGAAGACAAACTTATCAGAAGGCAATGATGTTGGATACATATATGAATAAGCATTTATCTCATCAACATGTACATCCATTTTCAGCTCTTCTTCCTCAGCTGAGCCTGTAGCATCAGCAATTCAACATCCAAGAGAAATTAATCAATACTCATTTTTTAGCAAGCTCTTTGAGATGCTGGATGACAAATCTGTATTAGTTTCTTAGTAAATGTAATCATGTTATCATTTTCCAAGTAAATGGAACAATAATGCTTCACCCAGGAATAAAGAACAAAATTCGCAAAACTATTAAAGTTGTAACCACCCCTGTATTGAACTCACTCTGTAAAAATATTACAACAAATAACAATGCCCTTATATTTTCCACAGAAATTACATACGTGTGTATGAAGTCTACATAAGTTTCTTATGTGCCAATCGAAACATTGAACATGAAACCAAGCAGTTCACTTTGGAAAAACTCTTCCATACATTGGTCTTATACATAGCATACAAGGGGTTATACGCAACCTAAGCTGATTTTCCCCTGAGAATATAATTAGTCCTGAAATCTATTGCAAATCTACCACCACCGAAAGAAATTACTTCTGCACCCATATCACATACAGAAAGCTACTAGTTTAGATTACAAACTCAAACAAAGCAACAAGATCTTAGCTCCAAAACATCATTATTCATTCATTAAAAACCCCAAAGCATGTCAGAACCAACAATATCAGAAAGAAGTTGCATAATCACTCAATCAGATTGCCAAAGTCCAAATTAAACAATACGGAAAACAAGATTTCTTAGCATTTACCTAAAGTTGGGAAAGCTAGAGAGAGTGAGGAGGACAATCCCAAAAACATCAAATCCCTCCTCAAAATCCCATTTTGCAAAAAAGGTCTTGAAGAATTACTCAAACACGCAACTGTTTTCCGCGATTTCCCACGTATTTCAGGTTTCCAAATGCTTGAAATGGGCATGCTTTGAGCATTGTTCCTGCAAAACAGCAAATGCTATGACACGTGAAAATAAAACAGCTAAAGCTAAAGAACATTGCAGTTCATAGCTTAGAGAGAGAGAAGGGGGATGAGGGTACCCAAAAATGGCAAGTTTTGGAGAGAGAAAATGATGGGATTTAACTGTAGGAAGAGCTGCTGCCATTGTTTTCTTCTCTCATCCACTGCGGTTTGTTAAAGATAACTGAAAAACTGAATCTTTATGAATTTGTAATAAATAGTGGGGTTTATTGAAAATAACTGGTTTTATGTGGGGTTTTTGTGAAAATCGTGTACTAATATGAGGGCTTTTCTTTCTCCTCTTTTTTTTATTGTTTTATTTTATGTACGACTACTATAACTCTATAACTAGAGATTTACTACAAAAATTGCATTTCATTTGTCAATATTGGAACCGATTTTAGTTAAATTAAAAATATTTAAGGCACAAAATAAGACTAGAAAAACAAACAATTACAACAGCCAAAGTAGCCAAAAAGCGCATACATAATTTGTTAAAATATAAATTTTATGATCCTTTATTTCGTTACGTGCAATTAACACACAAGTTACAACAGCACAACACCTCGTCACTCACAAATTTTTAAACATTTTCTGATCCATTTATTAGCATAAAAAAGGGGAATTTCTATTTGCACTATCATTTTTACTCTTTGCACCATACATTATTTTTCATTTTCTTTTATTAGTGATAAATTTACCTAAAAATCCTTGCTAATAAAACAATTTGAAATCGTGTGTTCAAACATTTTGAATATGTCCAAAGTCTTATGTTCGAACATGATGGATATGTTCGAAGTCTTGTATTCGAACGGTACTTTAAAAACTCCCTAAAAATAGAAGTACTTTCAGTAAAAAAAATAGGGTTAATTGTCAAAAAATGCACCACCTTTCAACAAATTTGCAAATTAGACACCACTTTTCAAACGTTTCAATAAAGACACGACCTTTCATTTTGTAGCAAAATAGACACCCCCTTTCTTTTCCGGCTACCGGTAAAATGACGTGGCTTTATTTATTTCCTACGTGGACTATGATTCCTACGTGTACTTGCCACGTCAATATTTAGTTTTTAGTTAATTGCCAAAAAATGCACCACCTTTCAACGAATTTGCAAATTAGACACCTCTTTTCAAAACGTTTCAATAATGACACAACTTTTCATTTTGTAGCAAAATAGACACCCCTAATTTATCACGAGAGGTGGTTGCAATTGAGGGTATTGGCATGCTGATGTACAAAAAGCTCATGACACCGAACCTCTGCTAGGGAGGGAGGTGGATGCACCAACCTCGCTGCTGCCGCCACTGGCGTTGCCGCTCTCCGTCGCGCAGCAGCACCGTCTCCGAAGGCGGCCATGAGGCCTGAGACACCGAACTGCCGGCAATGGGAAGAAACGCAGGAGGAGGAGAGATGTTTTTTTTATTCTTAATATTTTATTTTATTTTTTTTATTGATTTTATTATATTTTTATTTAATAAGGATATTTATGTAATTTTATAATTATTTATTTTTTACTTATATAATTTAGTAGTGCAAATAGAAACACCCTTAATTGGAGACATTCAGAATGTCTCATTCTCTTCTAATTCAAGAGCAATTCTGAGTGTCTCCAATTAATTCGATCTTGCGTAAAATCTATTGTAATTTGACTTGATGTAATTTAATTTGTCATGAGCTTTTTGTACATCAGCATGCCAATATCCTCAATTGCAGCCACGTCTCGTGATAAATTAGGGGTGTCTATTTTGCTACAAAATGAAAGGTTGTGCCATTATTGAAACGTTTTGAAAAGTGGTGTCTAATTTGTAAATTCGTTGAAAGGTGGTGCATTTTTTGGCAATTAACTACAAAATAAATATTGACGTGGCAAGTACACGTAGGAATCATAGTCCACGTAGGAAATAAATAAAGCCACGTCATTTTACCGGTGACCGGAAAAGAAAGGGGGTGTCTATCTTGCTACAAAATGAAAGGTCCTGTCTTTATTGAAACGTTTGAAAAGTGATGTCTAATTTACAAATTCATTGAAAGGTGGTGCATTTTTTGGCAATTAACCCAAAAAAATATTGGGTTAAGGGCCACATAGTCCCCTCGACTATTCTACAAGGCTCATATTAACCCCCCTTTAACTATTTGGTCCATTTAGCCCCCTCGACTATCTAAAATGGTTCACATTGCCCTTTCTATGGATGGAAAAATTAACACCATTAACAAATACACATACAACACACATTTTTCTCACATACTAAGATCTTCAAATACTTTTACACACAATTTTATAATTAACCAAAATTGTTACAAATTAATAAAATAATAAATACCAACAAATTTATTAATAAATTAATTAACACATAATAATAGTAATATAGTATGAAAATTTCAATATTATAACACACACACACACATATCGAGATAATTTATAAAATTATTTTGAAATTTGAAATTCGATGATTCAATGATGAATTTTATAATTGAGATTGAGTTTCCATTTATGATGATTTAATGTTTTCGAAATGTAGTGTGATTTATGAATTTCATATTTGTTTAGATTCTCATCTTCAAAAGTCATTATATCCGAAATTAGTTGATTTGTGGGTTCGTTTTACTATTGAAAGTGAAGTTGAATGCTTAATTTGAAATCTGAAATACACGGATGATGGTTTTTAGATTAAAATAATTTTATAAATTATCTCTCTCTCTCTCTCTCTATATATATATATATATATATATTATAAATATTGAATTTTTCATACTAGATTATTATTATTATTATTATTATTATTATGTGTCAATTAATTTGTGGGTATTTATTATTTTATTACTTATTAACTATAATTTATTAACCTATAGCAATTTTAGTTAATTGTAAAATTATGTGTAAAAATATGTGAAAAAATCTTAGTGTGTGAGAAAAATGTGTATTAATGTGTGTTTGTTAATGATGTTAACTTTTCCATCCATTAAAAGGGGTAATGTGAGCTATTTTAGATAGTCGAGGAAGCTAAATGGTCTAAATAGTTAAAGAGATGGTAATGTGAGCCTTGTAGAATAGTTGAGGGGGCTATATGGCCCTTAACTCAAAAAAATTTACTTGTTTGCTAATATGGTAATATTTGGAGTATAATGTGATTTATATGTAAAAATAATACTTATAAATATTATATTTAGAAAAACAAAAATAAGAGCTTAAATAGATATCGGCCAATGACAACGAATGTGAAATGTGCATAGGGGCTCCTGTGTATCACTAGGGGATAAAATCTTCTAATACATTTTTCATGTCCCATTATTGTATCTCACTATGAAATTTAATATTTAAAAATATTTATTATAAAAATAATTTTATTATAGTATTACAAATCATAATCAACATTTATTGTTAAAAATTAAAATTTTTAAAAATTATGCACCCTACTTTTGGAATAATCAACCATATTAATCAATTATATTAACTAAAAAAAAAGAAATTGATAAGTGGTGTTTTTGCACAACATTTTGAGGTTGAAATGAAGTGAATTGAAGAGTTGTGCATGTGCTTTAACCCAAATTGCACTTTTAACCTCCTGATTTGGAAGTTTGGTTTGTTGTTTGAGTTTCACAGGAAATGGAGGATGAATTAATGAATTTTTGAGTGATTCAATGCCATGAGAAGATAGAGAATCGAATGTGGAACGCACTGCAAGTTGAATCGCCTCAATCGGATAAGAAACGAGGGAGAACGGTGTAAAACCGTGAAAGGTGTCGGTGCAGAACCGGAGGCGCGAGTGCAGCGCGAGTGAGGGCGCGACCGGAGCACTCGCGCCAAAGACATATTTTTCTTCGATCGAGGCGCGACCGGGGGCACGACTGAGCCCGTGTCGTGCCCGCAGCCCAGATTTTCAGATCTGTGCCTCTCTTTCTTCTTATTCTTGATTTTTCTCTCCATTTTTAGAACACACACAAAAAACACACAACACAACACAAGCCTCCATCCTCTCCAAAACTCTCCCAACACAAAAAACATTCTTCCCTTGACGCGCGGTCGTTTCGCGGTCAGAACTAAAGAGAGAGTCATCTTTATGCCCACAGCAAGGCGTAGCCAGCTAACGTGAGTAAGGGTCGATCCCACGAAGAGCTGCAAATTCTATCTTCCAATGTCACCAACTCCAAACTTTTGAGGGTTGTTGTGATCTCCGTACTTTGCATGTAAAAACTGTAAACTAAATAACAAAACAGACAATAAAAATATTAATAGTAAAAGTATTCCGAATTAGAACTCAGATTTCGAACTTAACAAATACTTGACCAATCATGGGCACGCTGATTACTTATGCATATCTAATTATCTGGTTAAAGGTACATGATCTCTCTCAACGTACCCAATCTATCCTTTCAGTTTAGCTTAGAGGTGATCTCTCGTCCCCTAAACCCTAACATGTTGCTTAACCCCGATCTCTCATATGATTGTAAACAACAAGGCAACTTTATGCCCTAGACAGACCCAGATTTACCTAGACACTGATCTCTCAGATGCCCTCAGTACCCATGATGTATCTCATCCCTTTATGACCAATACACAACTACGATTCATTGGCTATTTATAGAGGTAGTGAACACAATTCTAATTAACGAGTGATCAGCCACAATTAACTAGCTTAGCCTACTGTATAATGCAACAAAGAAAACGATTACACGACGGAACCAAATCCGCACAGTTTATGTCCATAAGCCTCACGATTCTTACGTGTTCATTAAGTTCTTATCCTTATTCAATCTGGAATAACGAATCTAGCCGCTCATGCTAGACGTAGAATAACAATAATAATTAAAAGAATTAAAAAAAACATAATATAAACGAAAAAAAACTTACTTATATTAATTGCAAAAAGAATCCAACTCCAACGCTAGACTTAAGAACATAAACAGTAAATCTTAAGTGCATGCGAGTATAAGGCCCGAGACAAAAATGTAGAAAAGCAAAATAAATTGTTTGTATGTAAATAAAACGGTAAAATAGTGTGTAAAATGAGATGTTTGTTTTCTACCATGAATTCTACTTATATATGAGTACAAAACACAAGGTAAACTCCCCAGGCTGGGGGATCTTCAGCCCAATTCGTAGCCGCCATGCCCAAGACTTTCCATATCTAGCAGATTCTTCCCTTATTTAGAAGATCCTGAGTCACAGATTCTGTACTCACCGTGCCCTAGTAGCGCCGACAGTCAACTTTCCTTGTAAAGTCGATCCTCATTGTGGAAGCGCCACTTGCCTTCTGCGGCTCTTCTTTCCTTCAGCGGTTAGGATGCATTGCTCCTGCTGTAGCTGGTATTAGTTTTCCTTGCGCCCAGTCTTCCTTCCTTCTCCTCTCAATCACTCTGGGTTTGTTGTGGGCACGATCACGAACTTCTCCTTCAGCTTTTGCTGGAATGGTGGGCGATTTCCGCCAGGCTCAAGAGAGAGCTTTCTGCTGAGAAGTTGTTGCCCATCTTGGTATCATTGGCATCCGAATGCCCTCTAGAAGTGATTTTTCTACCTCCTGTTACCCCTTGTGCCCATTCTGGCTCTTTCTGACTCAAAAATACAAAAACAAGTACAAAAGAACGAGAAAAAAAACACAAAAATACGAGAGAATTTGGACTTGTCACCCTCTCCCATTTTCATATCTCACCAATCAAATCCCTCACCCTAGCTAGGGTGAATAAGGAGCTAGAGCTTGAAGATGGAGAAAAGAGGAGAAGAGTCAAAGCAAGGAGTAGTCGAGACCTAACTTCCGGGTTGTTTCAAATTCTTTTCCTTGTTTTTATTTTGATTTTCTTTGAGATAATGTAATCCTTGCATTTGTGTTGATGTTAGGTTAGATTATCTTGTATTTTGTGATTGAGAATATTTTGGTATTTATGCATTTCCATTTCTATTGATTGTTTATGGCCTCATTTCATTTCTTGTGTTTATACTATGTTGGATGTTGATTAATTGATCACTAATTTACATGATTTTATCTATTGATTCATGATTCGAGAGATGAGTCTCAATAGACGAACCCTAGGCACGAGGCACCTTTTTCATTAAATTTGAGAGAATTGATGTTTAGTGTGAGGGCTTGAAATCTTAGAATCTTTTGGTAAGTACATGTGTATGATTCGTTTGGAGACGGTGAATCTAGCGTGTACCCTCCAAACTTAAGTATCTCGAGAGAGAGCTTAGATGAGATTTCCCTAGTGAAATTTGGCACCACAAATACACATTTAATATGATCGTTAGCGTTAAGTACTCGAAGAAATCAATCCCATGAGTACATCTACCTTCTTGTCCCCTTCTCCATTTATTTTTCCCGTTTATTTATTGTTTTCTTTAGTTTAGATTAGTTAATTATATTTCCGTTTTCTTAGCATCTAGATAACGATTGAGGTCCGATGTTGTAGTACACACAATTAATTAGGTCTAATTAGTCTTTATGGATACGATACTCTTACTCGCCATATTTACTATAATTGTACCGTACACTTGCGGTATAGTTTTAGTCAAATAAAAAGTCGATCAGAAATAAATATTAAAAAATAAATATAAATCCTAATTGAATGGAATGAACTCTAAATAATAATTATAAAATTAAACTAAGCCCTAATAAATTGAAATTGAAGAAAAAAAATTGATGAAAATTAAATAAAAATCAAAATGGGACACCAAATGAGATAGAAAAAAATGGGATAGAGGATTTCATTACACCACTAGTAGTGATTACGGATTACTTTTATCGTAGAAAAATAAAATAAAAATTAAGTTGTTATCATAATTTAGCAAAAAATAAAATAAAAAATACTTGGCACTTTTTAGAAGAATATTTATCTTATCAACAATTAATTTATGTCTTTTAGTATGTAACCATATGATTAGAAATTGTTTTTTTAACTAAAAAAAAATAAACTTTACGGCGTAATAAGTGATAACTCGTAGTGATTAAAACATGATCATTTATGACTTGATATAATCGCTATAAACAAAAAAGTTTTGATTATTTTCTGTTATGCACTACTAAATTTATTATAATCACTTCACTAAGATTTTATATTTCATATTTTGCCCTCTAAAATTTAAGGGGGTTTCTATTTGTAGAACCATTTTTACTATTTGCACCATAAATTATTTTTCATTTTTTTATTAGTTATAAATTTACCTAAAAGCCCTTATTAATAAACAAATAAATAAATTCGTGTTCCATTCGAAGTCGTCTGTTCGAACTTTCTGAATATATTCGAAGTTTTGTGTTCGAACATGATGGATATGTTCGAAGTCGCGTGTTCGAAGAGTACTTAAAAGAAATTTATAGAGTCCGTTTGAAAATGAATTTTCGAACACATCATGTTTGTTCGAAAATTCATTTTCGAACGAGATTTATTTTAAAAATCATTCATGTTCGAAAATGGAAATTCGAACAAACATGGTGAGTTCGAAATTTCATTTTCGAACCACACTTAAATTTTTTTCTTTTAAAGTAAAGGGTATTTAAGTAACTTTACAATTATTTTATTTTTTCTTTTTTTGTTTTATTCAGAAAAAAAAAAAAAGCCTTCATTGCCTCGGCGACCTCCACACCCATCTTCTACCTTCTTCTCCGGCGAGATCCCCGCTTCTCGCCGCCACCCTCTTCTTCCCTCTCTCTCTATTTATTGCCATGCGAAAGCTCTCTGGAGATGCTTATATCTCGCGAAGATAATGATTCAAAAATTAGTTCGAGAAATTCAGTTCGAATCTGTCACTGAGGTTCGAAAATGATTTTTGCCGATGCTTGAGATTATGCTGCTTTGACGTTTTTTAGGGTGGTTAGAAAATAAGAGGCTCTATAGTTTATGTAAAAAGTGCTTGGATTGCTACTATTCATTGTATGTAAAATTATTATTATATAAATGTGAGCATATTAGTTTTCTTCCTCTGTTGTGATGGGTTGCTAGAACTAAAGAATGCATAATAAGAATGTGGATAAGTGGATGTTTCATGTTTGTAATGAGTTTAGAACTAACTTTGAATATATAGCAATATGATTTTCTTAGAAGTAATTCTACCACTCATACATGATAGAATCCAGTGGAATGAGTACAAGGAAAAACATCTCAAAAAGTAATTGAGACAGTTGATTGCCTTTGTATCGATCAGGCAGTGAGTTGTACTCCCGAGTCATATACATCTCCAGGTTTCCAGTTAGTGGGTATGTGATTGAGTGGGACTATCCATTTCTCATCACTAAATAGCATCCTTACTGAAAGTGCTCCACCTGTGGGTGGTGAGCTACTTGTCCATACTGCTCCGTAACTCCGATCCAATACTTTGCATACATAACTCTCTGTCTGTGTATGTGTATTCAAACAGATATAATTAAACTCATGTTTTCAGTATTGCTATACCATCTGAGAATTGAACCTTTCTTTTTTCTTAAGCTTTTAAAAGGTACCTACCTCACATAGTTGCACTGCAGTTATGTCTTTCATGCCTTGTTGATACCAAATTACGAAGGCCAGATAATGAGGGTTGTTGCTGCTTTCATCTATCTTAATCGTAATATTTGTGTTTGGATAGCTGCATGAAACCCTGTACATTTACATGAATCAGGTTGTATCATTATCTTCCAATTTGAGATATGAGGTGCTTTGCATATGCATGTGATCAGATGAGAAAAGTTTAAAAGTAATTAAAAGAAAAGGGAATATAATTGACATTATGACAGTTCCAATAATTCTAGTTCATGAAATAGGATGCTTTTAGAATCTGGAGAATTGTGTGTCTTATTAAGAGCTGATCCATTCATTGGTATTAAAAGTGATTCCTATACAGTTTTCATTGGACAAATTGAAGATGTGAACTTACCGTCTATATTCAATATCTGTTACACCAAATGCTAAAAGAGATGCAGCTGCATCTGCATTCTGAGCCATTTGGCCAAAAGCACGGCTGCTCAGAATGAAGTCAGTATTATGACTGGAACCGTGGTCGGTAATGACTACAGTCACTCCTTTGTCTGAACAGTACTTACTGTTAGTACACCTGACCTGAAAAGGTAGGAAATATTTCAGGATTTAATAAATACTTCAATTCCTCAGACAGATTGCGTTAATTTATTTATCATTTTGATGATGTTTAATTACCTGGTAGCAAGCACCACATCCTAATCCATCTTCATAGAGATCTGATGCTGCAGCTACATCTCCGTCGTTAATTGTTGCCCCAAATGTTCCATAGCCACATCGTCCAGCTGCATTTTTTATTTTATTTTTTTGTCAAAGGCATTCAAAACTTAATAGAGAACATAAATGAAATCATTTTAGCACAACATTTTCAATGTAGAATGTCAAAGTGATTCCCTGCATGCATGTTTTCAGTTATTCCATTGGTAAACTGATAACTCACTTTCTGTTCCTTTATCATCAGAATTCGGGTAATAAGCAGCCCTTGACTGGGTGAAGCAATCCTCACATGGAGCAGCATTCCCAACACATTCCAAGAGGAGAAGGGTTGCTACAAGAAAATTGAATACAAACTGGAGGCATGCCATCATAGCAATGTAGTGAGTGGAGCAGATGAAAGGGAAGAAAGAAGAGAGGTTCGTGTGTTTGAATGGTTCTTCTAACTCTCGTATTTATAGCAAAAGAAGAGATGAATGCCATTCTTATCAATCAAGTTGGTAACTTTGACAAATACACCTCGAGGGGAAGGAATCCTTGTATAGTTTTCAGCTGCAAGTGGTAAGTTTTCTTACCGGCTCTGGTAAATAGTTTCAATTCCTCTTTTGGAATGTCAAATTTCTGATTAAGATTGCCAAGTCAGACTCTGGGTAAATTAGTCTAATTGGTAGAACAATTTTCCAAACGTTTGAACATTTGAATTGCAAAGAATTCTTGCTGTGATCATTACAAATTATGTCAAAGGCATTGCATTAACAACCATATAGTGGTTAGACTTTGTTGTATATAAATATAATTCACTTTCTTGAATCTTTCTGAGAAGCATAGCTGCTGCAGCCGCCTTCACCAAAAGCATCAAATACAGGCATTTTTCATTGTTTAGATATCGTTTCTATATTCAGATTTCCTTGGTGGAATGTAACCAAATATTTCCCATTTTGAAGAAAACTGCACAAACTTATTGTCAGACGTTGATATATTAGGAAAATATAGACAAATAAAAGTTTGGTATCTTTGCACTGTCAGAAAATGCAGTCAACTTCTACTCAATAAAAAGAAGTCAAGTCTATATTTTGCTCATAAATGCTACTTCCTATGTCAAATGTATGAACATCTACAAAAAAGTGGTTTCAAATTTGAGGGCTATATCATGGATATATAATTCAGATATGCCTTAACGCTTAAACTTACCTAGTCAGCCATAACATGGAAGCCATTGGCAAGCAAAGTAAATAACATTAAAGTTTTCCTTCAACCTTCGTTATACATTATTATGACCCTTCTAATTGAAGGGTAAATAAACATTTTCTCAAGTTTTTCTCCATTTATTTTTTGTATTTTCGTCCAAATTCCAACTAATTAACGTTACAGAATGTCTTGTCACTTCTGCTATGGTAACTAATAAAAACGAAAAGCATAAATTAGAACAAGAAACAGAACTGATGTTAAGTGAGGGGAAAAAACATTAAAATTTATTTACAAGTGAAAAGCTATCTAGTACTGTCTCCATCTTGCACCATGTAGGTAACCAGGTGGCGGCGCCCACGCACCACCACTAGGTGGTTGCTGGGTCACCGAAGGAGGCGTGAGCCTATCACTAGGATGTAAGCGCAACGACGATGGCTGATGACCGTGAGCCGCCGGATACGGCTGGTGGTGTGGTGGTTGTGGGGCTTGCGGCCGCCACTCCGGGATATCGTCGTCGTCATCATCATCGTCCCAGGGTTCAACACCAAGACTCCTACTAACTAACACACTACCGCTGGCTACACTGGGCTCCCCCTGCCCGTATTTTTTTATGAGCTCTCTCACTTGGTCTACTGGCCGTTTAGTCTTTTTCAAGGCGTGAAGTGAATCATTTGATGTAATTCTAGACGAGGACAGGTTTAAGTCGCCAGAAAAGTTGAACTCAGGTAAATCATCATCGTCTTTGGCCACAGCACCAGGGCCGAACCCGGGTGGGATATCGTCGTCGTCACCGTCGTCTGTAGATTGTTGGGGTTTACTTAAGTGGGGAGTCCTGGTTAGGGAATTAGGATTAACATTTGGTGAATCTTGAACCCTCTTAGGGGTGCCGAAGGGTTGCTTTTTCAAGCTGTGTTTATGGTGTGACGATGAATTAGGCGATATTGTGTTGCTTATATGAGCTCTTCTCCATACAACTACACCAATTAGTCCATTTTCAATGGATTTGTCACTCTCTGGACGCTCCTTGAGTATATGCTTGTTCAACATATCGAACATTCTAGAAGCCGGTGGGCACAGATAGAGCTCGACTCCGGGGACTGGCTCCGCATATCCCAACCTCTCGTCTGAAATATACGAGCTTATAGCCTGCGCAAGAAAATGGTAATCAACTAACAGTTTATCGTTCATATGAGAGAGAGAGAGAGAGAGAGAGAGAGAGAGAGAAACTGTTACCTCAGAAAGGTTAGAACGCTGGTCATCGGAAGATTTGTCCCTCAAAACAAAGTGGAGAACCTGCAGATCAAGGGTGTTTTTAATTAGCTCGGATGTACAAAGTATATTAAGCAAGAACATCGCATTATCACATTTTTTGTGCAATAGTTTGACCTATTTATGATATACATTCACAGTGTCATTGGCTATTAGATGTATTGCACATTTGATGAACAGATTTCATTTGAGTGGAGGGCGTAGCATTACAATTTAACTTGTACCACAATCAATTCCCTTTCGTTAACTAATTTCTTTGCTCTATTTAAGCAGCAGCTTGAGATGAAGGAATAAAACCACTTCGTCACAGCAGAAACATAGCGAAGTATGAAAAAACGACATAAAATAGAATCCAACTTGCCCCAGAACTGATCTATTTTCTTTCTATTCAGAATCCAATTTTCCTAAGAGTATCATCACACCATATCAGAAAAGATAGCACTAACATTACACAATCATACAATGTCAAATTCATATACTGATTTCTTAATATGAATTATTAGTTCTTGAATCAATTTTAAAACCGACACCACCACCATTTTAACACAGCCCTTTTATCTATAGTTACAACTGAAAAGGCCAATATGATTGTAGCAAATTGCCAAAAGGTTTAATTTCTCTCTCCACAAGATATCATGATAAAATTTTCCACGAGACTGGGGAAAACATGTGATGAAACATAGATGCGGCCAAATTAACGTTTTGGTATATTTTGGAATAATTTTCATCAGTCCTGCTATTACACATCCAAACTAATACTGGATAAAGATTAATGCCATTAGCCATCAGTAGTGGGAGGTGACATTGCCTTCTCTGCAGGCAAAAAGCCAATAGCCAGCATATGAGGGGGCAATTATTAGTTACAAGGAAAAGGAGAAGGCCTTTATATACCATGACTGCACGAGTTCGGGACATAGGGAGTTCTTGAAGAAATTTTTCAAATGCATCAAGTCTCACTCTTCCCTTGATCTCAAGAGAGGTAGGCCACCCCTTTGTTGATGTCTTCTCACCACTGTTAATAGAAAGTTAAAGATCAGGAAGAAGAAACTGAAAACTGCAACGAGGAAGGGATAATGTGATTACGACAGAAAAGCAAGCAGCCAGCTTCAAGTTTTGAACTACACACAAACCTGTGAAATAGACCACCAACACTGACTGAGGATGATATGTTCAGCTGAAGGATACCATCCCAGACATGATCAGCATTCAGCACATCATTAGGAAGAGCTGCCTCTTTTGCAGGACTCCACCTCAAATCCTTTGTCGTGTCATGTTTCTTGACAAAAGAAGCCTTTTGGGACGTAGCATCTTTGCGAATGTCTGAAGCTCGATTAGAAGCCCTAGTGTTGCTAGCATGTTTCGGGCTTTCTCCATGTGAAGTAGGAGACTTCTGTGCTGTATCTCCAGATAAATTCTCGAATGGAGGTTCATTATTAAGGGACTCCATAAACTCATCCAATGAAACAATTGGAGGCAGGTCTGCATCCTTCAGTTCATCCACCATCATTCCTTGCATTGGATCAGTACCATCAGTCTGAATAATCAGGCTGCCAGAAAAATCCTGGCCTTCTGCACTACTCCCTTGGCCTGCAACTTTCTCTTTATCTTTAACGCTAGCCCCGGAAGGAGAATGAGATTCAATGTCCCTTTTTCGTTGAGGGCGTGTCAACACAGAAGTGCCACCAGAAACCTCTGCTGCAGCAATGGCATCATCATGCTCCACTTCTACCTGAAACTCACCCTTGTGAGTTTTCCTGACCAACCGTCTTATATCAACCTCAGTATCAGGTAAAACTTTCATCTGAGCCAACTCTTCTGCTTTTGCCATACGCCACTCTGACAACTCCTTGGAAGCAAGCTCTTCAGCTGACATTGAGCACAACCTTTCAGGTGATATTTTACCAGACATTACTCTTTCTCTCAGTTCCGGATTGTTACGATCTTTGAGGTTGAACAGAAGAGACCTGCCTCTCTCTCTATACTTTTTGTTCACACCACCAAATAATTTAAAAAGCTCAGCTTCAATTTCGAAAGCCAAGTCTTCTGGTGTCAAAGACGCAACCTCTCGGTTGTGCCCCAGAGCTTCCTCTTTCAAAGGCACAGGTTTTTTAGCATGTTGAGTCTCCTTACCTTCGCTCATATGCATATCAAAATCAAATGCCCAGGAAAGTCCATTGCCCTGCAAAAGATCATCTTTAACAAAGAAGTTATCACCAAATGAAACATCCTCATCAGGCAAACTATACTGGAACCCCTGGAAAGCATGTGGCGCATTCCCTCTGCTTCCACCAGGAGGCAGCTCAGCAGAGAACACCTGAGAATCACTGGTTTTGTTAAGTGAAGTCAATTCATTTGAAGGGGAAACTTCGTCGGAACCAGAAACAGGAATCTGACCTCCCCCACTAGAACCGGAGACATGAGAAGCCTGTGAATCCATGGGATTGTGACTGATATTTGTATCGCTCTGGTTTTTCTCAGTATTGGAAGCATCACCCTGGTTCTGAAATGCCAAAGCCAATGCTGCAGCCAAAGATTCCCTCATTTTAGACCTTACCCCTTCTGATGACTCTGAACGAACCTTGGATGATGATTCAAGTTGAGAAGTTTGTCGTTTTCCAGTCTGCCCCCGTTGTAAGCCAGACTTACCAGACATTGAGTCATTCCGCATCACCTTCTTGTTAGGTTGAGCAGGTGTAACTGGAGAGCTCAATCGAGATTGCACTTGTGCAGTTTTCCTTTGGTGTGCTGAAGGCTGCAAAAATCCAGGAGAATTAGCATCGGATCCCATGTGTGCTGGCCGCTTATGAGGCTGTGGCGATAGCTGAGAAGTAGAACTGTTTAACATAGGTTCCACCTCAGCCTTTCGTTTACCAGGGAATGAAGTAGAACTGTTTTGCCCAGCAATACAGTTCGGCGAACTTACATGCTCATGACCTAGCTGGTCTGACATCCAGGCTTGGTTTGATTCTATACTAACACCAGAAGATTCATTATGCCCCAATGTGTTTTCTGGCATCAATGAGGCGTTGAACCCAGAATCAGTGGAGAGTGACTCTAATAGACCTCTTTGGTCTGCTGATACAAAGAAATGATGTGACTCGGGATTATTTGATACTTGGCCTGCCATTTTCATCTCTGTCACTGGAAAGTCCAGAGAATTAGAACCATGCTCCATCTGAACCAATTGCCTACCTGAGATTGGGTACTGAGAAACCAAATTGTTGGACATGATTCACCGACGTTACAGAGCATAAGGACAAAACCACAATGTCAGATGTGATTGATTTTTGACCTGCACAAGCAATAGCATGCATCTTAGATAAGCAAATTCAGAGATATAATCTCTTAATAATCTTTATGTAGGCACAAAACTGATGGGCAAATGACTACTAAAAGAAAACAAGCATCTACCAGAAGGAATAAATCAAGAAAATGGTAAAAAGACTTCGAATGAAGGTATGTAAATGAGCACAAAACTATCATCCACAAGTTTGGCTCAACCACCCAAAGAATTTAACACCAGAGCCCATAATCGTCCACATGTACAATGAATTCGAACTATCATAAACAGAACAGCAATCTGGTGAATAAACAGACTACCTATAGAATGAAAATATGAATATAACAAAGGTTAATCAGTGAGATAAAACAGATTATATATTTCTAAACACAACTACGCAGGAGAAAAAACGAAAATAAAAAGTCAACTAGTGTGGAAAATGTAAATAAGAAATCAATGCATGACCTGAACAGGCTGAAACACAAAACGGATAACTTCAGATACCCTATCAATCGCTAAAAATGGTGTGTCGAGATTGCACGGATGACCCAATACAATCATAAATTCAATCTCAAACACCAATAGACAAAAAAAAAAGAGAGAGAGAGAGAGAGAGAAAAGAAAAAATCAAATTTGAACCACTTGTCAATAAATCTAATACCTGATGAACCCTAATTTTATATTTCATAAGCGAGGAAAATCGGCTCATGACACTTGAATTAGTTTTTTCTCGGTTATGCGTAATCATCCCAGAAATAAAATCAATTTAGTCAAAACTGAAAACAAAAGATTCACTTTTTCAAAACCCTATTCAAATCAATTAACCATACATTAACAATTGATAAAAAAGAATCCCAAATTCAATTCAATTAACTCAAACATCGACCAACTAGTAGGCATACACAAATAGATATTTTCAGCCACATTCACAATTCGCATAAATCTGGGAAAAAAGGTGAAGAATTTACCTAATGAAGGCATAAAATACGAATTTACGAATGAAGAAAACAAGGCAGCAGAGTGACGGATGCAAGCATTTGTTTTGAAGTACAGATGTATGTACTTGTGTGTGCGTGGAGAGGGAGAGAGAGAGAGAGAGAGAGAGAGAGAGAGAGAGAGCTTATCGGAAAAAAACCCTAGAAAGATAAGTGATTTGTGTCGTGTGCGTAATAACTTGGCCGTTTATGATAGTGGAGAAAGCGCTAATCAATAGTCGCGCACCTCAGGTTATATGTTGACACGTAATCCGTTAATCGTGATGTCGCGTTTTAATTTGGCACTAATGTTTTTCAGTTTTTGCCTTAAACTATATATACCCACGCGCATTGCGCGATTGAATATGAGATGATGTTATTTGGACATATTTTATTTCCCGCGTGATCTAATAGGTAATTAATAACTTATTGTGAGCAGTTTCATACTCCTTTAAATGTTTATACTAATACATTATTTCGAACTAATAATTATCCAAACTTTAAAACTATTAAATCACTTATTTCAATTAGTTGTTAATTATCCAAAATTTAAAATTATTAAATCACTTACTTCAATTAGTTGTTTCAAAATAAGATACGAAAAAAAACTTAATTATATTCAAGAAAATATAATAATCTATAAATACATACACACTATATATAGAAAAATATAGACTACATATAAATGTTTGAAAAAATCTATTTTTTATATATACAAAAAAGATCTAAGAAAAATAGTATGTATATTTTTATACAGATAAAATTAGGAATTTTGATTTTAATATGTTTAAATAAATTTTTAAAGGGTTCACATCCCGACTTGTATAGTTAAATAGCCCAGATGTACATCTACATAAAAATATTTATTTAATATATAATAGGTTACAAACAGAATCCGTTCTCTTATTTATATTGGAATATATATATATATATATATATTCCAATATAAAATACATTATAAAATTATTTTGTACGATTAACTTATTTCCTGAAAATCTGCTCAAAAAAATCGCACGAGAATGAATATGAGAAGTTAAAGTAATCATGGCTCCTATATATTCGTTAATATTATAATACATATATAATATATAATATATAATCTATATAAATATAGAATATATTATAGATTTTGGGCAGGATAAGAGCATTTTGGACGGGAATTTTCCATGCAAAAGATTTTACTTTAATATAGTATAGATTGATGGGTGTTTCTATCCACATAACTAAATTGTCTTTTCACATTATAATTATTTTACACACTATAATGATTATTTTTTTCTATTTTTTTCTTACACACTATATTAAAAGATACTTATACCCTTTAACTTAAAATACTTTAAAATTTAATATTTTCAAATTTTCTTCATTCACCACCATTTTGAGTTATTAATTAAAAAAAAATGAAATTGAGTTTTCATTTGGAAAGGAAGAAACGGACAAAAGGAACGGAACGAAGGACTTGTTCATTCGAACCCAAAACACGAAGAATTAGAGGAATTTTTTGAACCCAAAGACTGAAACCAATCTTCAAACCTCCCACAATAGTGTCAGAATCTTCAATTTTCGAACCCAATGCAATATTGTAGCAAGTTGTTTTGTGAAATTTTATTTTTAATCTTTTACCTAAATTCCTAAATTTTGTCGAATAATCTGGTTAAAATGCTACAAGATGTTGTAAAATTTTTTGCATAAACTTTGTAGATAGCAAAAAATTAAATATTATATATAATATTTTTATTGATTTTTATATATATTTATTTAGTTTTGGAATCTTATGAAATCCAAAATTAGATAAAATATTTAAATAATAAAGATATTATTATATGATAAATATCAAGAATATTTGACAGCAAGTAAATATCTTTCAAAAGATATATATCAATTTCCAATGGTCAATGAGATAGTGTCACGTCAGCCTTAGATCTCTCTCCCTACAACTATAAATAGGGCCTCCATGTCAGTTGAAAATCACATCAGAAGTCATTTGAAGAGTTTAAGAATTTGAGAAGAAATTCTATAAGTGAAATTCTCTCAAATATTCAAGGCGTTCTTCACCAAATTCATACCGAAGATGGTGTTCGATCCATAAGCAAGGCAGTCAAAGGTGTTCTTCATCAAATTCATTCTGAAATTGGCGTTTGATCCGGAAACAAGACTTCGGCCCTCCGAATTAACGTTGTAAAGTCCAAATTCATCAAATTCATTCCGAAATTGGCGTTTGATCCGGAAACAAGACGTCGGCCCTCCGAATTAATGTTGTCAAGTCCAAATACCAAGTCAAAGAAGATCGATGATACAAATCTTTCCCAAAAACTTCAAAGACCAAGTTCAAACAACAAGTTTGAGAAAATCAAAGAGACAAATTTACTCTGAAGATTTCAAAGACCGTTTGAAGATCAAGTTTTAAAGAGAAGAATTAGAGGAAAAAAATAGAGATTAGATCCGTATAAATATATTTTGATCCGAAAATCATCTGAATTGTACACGTTTTGTGTTTTACCAAATTAAATACAAAAAATTGTGTTACAAACTGAATTTATGTCTAATATCGTTGCATTTAGTTATTTAATTGTCTGATTCTCGCATTTAAAATCATTCTTGTCAGTCCCACATTCAAACTACAATGTTCGACCTGATTGGTGTCTGTCGAAAACAATTGTTTGAACCAGCTTAGGTGCGTTCAAAAACTTGAACAACTTTAAGGGCGTTCCAAAACATGTTTTCGAATGGACTTAAGCTGGTTCAAAAACATATTTTTGAATGGACTTAAGTTGGTTCAAAAACTTGTGATCTTTTTTTCAAGATTGAGATTGTACTTATGCTTCTTATGAAATCTTTCAGCATCAATTTTTCGGAGGAGTCCCACTGCGTGTGCCAGGAGACATACTGCCCTTTAATGATAGAAGGCTTGAGACGGGGCATTTTCAATAGATACTGCAATGCCTCAGGTGAAAGAAGCATTTGATTATTTATCTTTTCAGGCTCAGTCATTTTGACTTTTTCAAGTCGGGTCCTTTAGGGGAAGATTTCATAATTTTTCATGGAGTTTGGTTATGTTTTTATGTGATTGGGATGTTATAGTTTATTTTGTTTATGATATCTTAGACAATTTTTATGTGATTTATGGGATGTTGTGTTTATGAAATTCTTCAATTAATTAAATATAAATAGTCTATTATAATTAGGTTTGTAAATGAGTCAAACTACTCGTGAGATACTCGGGTATCGATTCGAAAAAAGCTCGCTCGAGATTGGCTCATTTGCTAAATGAGCCGAGTTCGAGCTTGCTAAATGAGCTCACCATCTTCTCGAGCCGAGCTCAAGCTGGGCTTGTGACACGCCATTTATTAACAAATAATCATAGCACAAGTGCACGGTGTATTTGTAATACCTAGGTGAGCAAGAGTATCGTATTTCATAGAGACCGTTACTTCTCAGTTCTTAAACACAAGTACTTAATTAATATCTAGACATTGGATATGCAGTAAAAAAAGAATGAACTAAAAAGCATAAAACAAAACATGAGAAATAAAATAATAGACTTAAACAGATGTACGAAACTTAAGCTTTAGGTAAATTGGATTATTATATCAATTATCAATTTTTATTAATTCTATCAACCCGACTTATGTCTTTAATCTATCAATGGTGAAGGATCACTAGTTTGTTATCGGGTTGCTTTTAAATGCATATACCAGTACATAGATATAATGAGCATGCACTTCACTGCGGACGGTTTTTCACATATTTCATCACTCCTAATCTAGCACACGAAGATCTATTCAACCATATGTGATACTTGTTCACTTGGTCGGTCCTTCCAAACACACATAATCTGATTTCTATCTTTCCATCACTAATTCTTTTCTGGTCAGTACTTCAAATTAACGACTAGAATGCATAAATGGTGATCAAGCATTCATACAAGATATAGAATAAATATATAGAAATCAAACCCCGAGAGATAGCAGGAAGAAAAGTAATCAAATCATATTATAAAATCCATAATATCCAATCCCTAAAACCTAGCTATGAAATTAGCTAGACATGAATAAATAAATAACTAAAATTGGAGTATAAGCATTCATGACAGAATAGATAAAAGAACCAAAAAATAATGAGTAATCCAGTAATCTCATCTCTTCTGTAGTAGCACTCTGTCTCTAACAACCTTGTCGACTCGTCTTCTGAGTAGACGGCAAACATCTGTCTTATTCCTCTTTTCTTGGTTTTTTCTTAGTGTAAAAATATTATATGGGGCATCTCACTCGTGTATCAAAATGAGAGCTTTTATATCTAGATTAAAAATCCTGATTTGGGTATAAAAAATCGCATTCCCGCGGACCCATGTACATGGGTCAATTGACCTGGTTGGGTCGACCCAGAACCCTATTTTTACACAAGGTTGACCCAAGTGAGTTGGCTCGGGTCGACTCAAGCCTTAACAAATTGCACTAGGTCGGGTTGACCGACACTTTCCGGGTCGACCCAAGCCATTTTCGCATCGGGCTTCGGATTTCTTCGAGTTTTGATTATTTAATCCAGTCAATTAGGCTTTAATTTAGTATTTAATCAAGCCCAAGAGCCTAATTAAATACCTCTTTAACTCTTCTCATCCATATTCACTTGTTTTGCTTGAAATATGCAACGAAATCAGAACTATTACTTCAAAACTAGCAAATACATCAAAAACTCCAAATGATAGCAATATAGGCGCAAAAACTATATAAAATACACAATTTCATATAATAAATATCATCAATTCATATCCAAAAATTGTGTAAAATACACAACTATCAGCTTGTCGAGATCGCGAGCTAACTCGACTCGTGAGGTTCTCGAGCTTTTTAACGAACTGTTTCACAAACTGTCACGCGAGCCAGCTCGCGAGTACTTAAACGAGTCGAGCTCGTGAGCTGTCTCATGAGCCTAGCTCGCGCGTACTTAAACGAGTTGACCTCAAGCCTGGCTCGCAAGTACTTAAACGACCGATCTCGCGAGCTATTCAATTGAGAACTCGAAACACATACTATTTTTATAAATTTTAAAATATTATTTCTTTATATAGTAACTTTTGTCAAATTAATACTCTGATTACAAATAAAATGAAATTAATCGTATTAACTATTAAACTAATTTTATTAAAATTAAGAGTAACAACATAATTATAAACATTGAACTATATATATATATATATATCTTATTTATAATTTTACATAGTACATTGGTATAATAAATAATAATATGAAATGATATTAAATTAATATCATCTAAATTAAAAAATTGAATGGTCAATAATAAATACTAAGTAGAAAAATAAACTAAGACTAATATTTACAAAATAACACTTCTCAATTCATTAAAAAATAAATATGAAATGAAATTAATAATATTAATCTAATATTATCAAAATTAAGAAGTCGAACGCTTAACACAAGAATAGATGAGTAATGAAAGAAATTAAAAAAAAATAACAGTATATAGATTATAGTCCATCGTGGATTATTAGTTATAACTTAAATTTATAATATGTGTAAAGTAATAAAGGAAAAAATTAAGATTAATATTGACAATTTAACAACACAATACTCATCATTAAATATTAATTAATGGAATAAAATCAATGATATTAAACTAATATTATCGAAAGCAACAAAGGAAAAAAAATTAACAAAAATTAAAACTAATCAAATGTTCAAGAGTAGCAATATTCTTAGCACCTATGTTATTTTGTTAATTTTAAACTCTTAGTTATATTTACTATCGTCTATCTATTACTATTCTTATATATAGTCGATATTAGTTACAATGTACACGACAATCAAAGGAAAAATGAAAATTAAAAATAAAATAAAACCAATAATATTGACAAATTAATTATTCTCAATTCATCATATGAGAAATGAAATTAATTATATCGAAAACATAATAATTTCTCAAAAATTTCTTATCAAAATTAAGAAATGAAATGTTCAAGAGTAACAATATTCTTATTTCTTAGCAATTAGCACTAATGTCATATAGTTAATCTTAAACTCTTAGTTATATATACTATTATAGTATATGAAGAAACCGAACTCTCGGTTTTGACAGAGTTGTGATCAAAGTTGTATCTAAAGTTAGGACAACTTTTTATACGCAGCGGAAATAAATAACAGAACAATGGATTGTAAATTTCACGAGATTATATTTCTATAATCTCGCAAAGTGCCTCAGGGCAAAAACTTCACTATATGAATATGTGAATTACAAAAACACTACAAGTAAACTCTTACTAAACTTAAGACACTTTATCTCTTCCTTCACAGAAGGTTGTGACTAAAGTTGTCTTAACTAACACTTGTAGAAATCTAGAATCCTATTACAGATCTGAATATATCTCACTGAAAATTCGTATCTAACATTATACAACTGATTCCTATTTATACAAAACTCAATACTTGGTCTCTACTCCAAACAACAATTTGATCTCTTCATCCCTAGATTTGCGCCGCAAGTTTGCAACTTCCATAACAACCTTTTGACTCAATCAACTTCTGAATTCTGGATTTAGTCAAGCACAACAAACTTCCTAGAATATCTCAACCAATTATCTTTCTGCACAAGCAAATAAAGAAAGACAAAACCAAACATATCCAAACTAATATAAAACAACGGTTTCAACAGTATATAGTCTATCTAACTATAGTTTATATTAGTTAATATGTACATAGCAATAAAAAAATTAACAAAAAATAAGAATAACATTAAATTAGGTAAACTAAGAATAATAATTAAAAAATTAAGAATTAATAGTCTCTTAAATAATATAGAATCATTAATTCATAGATTATATTAATATCTTGGAATATGATATGACTTATGAGTTAAGATTTATGATTTATGAATCTTACGACACACACTCGATAACTAACACACACACACACACACACATATTATATACTCCATCCGTTTCGTTTTATTTGTTATTTTATGATTTTAATCTAGAATTAACAAATAATCATTTAGACTAAAAAAATATCCATTCCTTCTATATCAAACAAAATCTTATTCCCTCATATTTTCCTAAAAAGTTGGCAAAATTTTATCTCTCCATATATTTGTAGGGTTAAACTTAGGAAAAAGGATGTGAAAATATCTAAAACAACAAACATTTTGACACAAAATGAAACTCCTAAAACAACAAATAAAACGAAATGGAGGGAATATGTATTATATAATGCGTGTGTGTGTAATAGTAACTAATAGACATATAGTATAAACTTATATATATATAAGAAATTTGAGTTTAAGCTCGAATTTAAATAATCGAGTCGAGCTCGAGTTTAGGCTAGAATTTCAAATGATCGAGCCGAGCTCGAGTTCGGGCTCAAATTTTAAATAATCAAGTCGAGCCCGAGCTGAGTCCCTCGATTTTTTCATGTCGAGCTGAGTCCCTCGATTTTTTCATGTCGAGCCGAGTTCGAACTTGGTGGTACTCGACTCGGCTCATTTACACCCCCTAATTATAATGTCACGAAATTTTTTGATTAACCAAATACAAATAGTTTAATGCAACGAAGTTGTTCAATTAATCATTGTCTATTACAACATTCATGGAAGTTACAAGATATTCTCTTCCAATTGTGCAATCACTTTGATTGTTTTTCCACTAAAGTGGAATAGAGGGGAAATGGGTGACCAGGAGTTAGAGAAAACTGAAATTGAATAAACAAAACAATACTCAATACAATAAAATATTAAAGTTGGTGTTCAAAATGAAATCCAAGCATAGAGGAGGTTCGACAAATTATTTTTAAACACTAAAAAGGTTCAGAAATAAGTTTTTGAATGCAAAGAAATTGGTTTGAAAATTTATTATTTAACACCAAAAAGAGGGTTCGTAAACATATTTTTGACTGCCAAGAAGACAGTTTGAAAACTTGATTTTGAACACCAAGATGGTCATTCAAAAACAACTATTCAAAGCCATAATGGTACGATCGGAAACTTATTTTCGAACCTATGATTACAGGTTCGAAAAACAATTTTCCAAACCACTTTCTTAGCATTCAAACTATAATTTTCAAACCTCTTTTGATGATTTAAATATGCAAACTCGATACAACTCGGGAAAAATAAATAAAAAATCAGTGCAAACAGTAGGAAATCACTTAAATTACTCGTATCTTCATCGTTTCCACCCTCAAAACTTGATTTATACACAATGTAGTTGAATTAAAAGTTTGAGAAACTAGGGTTCAACCACCCATCTATGAAAGTTCTCCACTTGGTCTGCCAAAGAATGAATTTTTCTTTTTCATTTTTTATATTATATTATTTATTTTTCGTGCAGTGTAAATAAATTATTTTAATGTGTTGAAGTAAAAAAAAAAGAGTATTTTAGACATTTCAAAAATTATTATTTTTACATTAAATTTTTATATAGTGTGTTAAGTAAAATTTGTGGTATGAATAGAAACAACCATATTGATTTTGTTCAAAAAGGGGACAAAAAGTCCATGATTATTCTCAATTTTTTCGTGAAAAGAAAAATTGGAGCTCCATCTATAATGTATTAGTGGATTAAAACTTAATAATGTTTCGTTATAATTTCATTCACTCCGCCACTATATGAATATATGATTGACATACTTGAAGCGGAAAATATATTTACCTTAAAACAAAATATTCGCTTTGTTTATGTTGTTAGAACTATAAAATTTCTCGATCGATGCAACAAAAAATAACTATAATTAATAAAATAAAATAGTTTTGCCATCTTTGTCCTTTGGAATTAATAATTTGAACCGAAATGCTTTTATATATCGTCTTTTTTCCTTTCCACCTAAATACCATTATACATTTTTTCCCTTTTCACCTAAACGCCATTATACACAACCTTTTGCCACAGTTCACCGTGCTCTCCGTCATTAGACCACCCTCAATTATCTCTCTCTCTCTCTCTTTTTTTTTTTTTTTTTTTTGTCTCTCTCTCGAAGGATGAGGGAATCCTGCATTTTTTTCCTTTCCGAATAACATGGGAAACCCACAGCTTCATTAATCAAAAGGTGTACTATTGATAAATTTCACTCATATATAATAACCCATAAATCACACGTGAGAGATAAACCGTAGTAAAAAAACTAATGTGCAACAAATTCGACCTATTACACGTTGGTGGGCCTCGGGAAACCTCTACCCTACTTCATGGGGTAGAATTTTATTACGTGTACAATCACTTTTTGTGAACATGGCAAAATCATATTTAAATCTCCTTCCACATGACAAAATCTTAACCCACGTGGGTAGTCCACGTGGACATGGGTAAGATAGAATTTCACCTAAATAAGATAGATACAATTTCGCAAATAAACATGTATTAGTATATATATATATATATATATATATATATATATATATATATTACATTGCAAGCACATAATCCAGAAAATAGGTGTCTCATTCAGAACAACATTCTTTCACATTTCACATTATCGAACGCAATAAACACTCAACACAGCAAATTACAACACTAGAATTTGATATGCACAACTAAAGAACCACTTGAAGAATTGTCGCACGCAAATTTTTACGTTTTCTTCTCATCGATACAGCATAGTGCTATTTCGTAGGCTGGCTGTTGCTTCAGTTAGCGAGCTCAAAGTCGTCTCACCAACGTCGGCTTTGCAGAGTGGACACGAGGCGTTGATTTTCAGCCATTTATCCACGCAGTCCTTGTGAAAGAAATGAGAGCAAGGCAGCTCCTTGAGTTCATCATTGTTGACATATTTCGCTAAGCAAATACAGCAAACCTGTGGAGCATAATTCAAAGGAATGTAATTTTTCAACAATCAAATGTCTGGAAGGTAATAAAATTAGTATCATCGAGCAAAGAGTTCAGGAAACAGAATTTCGTTTCGTTGTTCAAGATATAGATATATGGAGCTTACTGCGTCCTCTCCTGATACTGCACGCTCTTTCTCCGTTCCAGCGGCTACTATCCCACCCTCACCTGCATTTGAGCTATTTTCCTTATTGCTCTTATTTTTCTTCACTTTGAATTTATATGTTGGTAGAGAGTTAATTGAATCTTGAGTAGCTCCTCTATTCTGAGAAAAATCTTCTCTGATGCCCAAGATTGATATTATACAAGGGAGGCAGCAGCAGATTGTAGCACACAGAATAAAAGGCATAGCATATCCAATACAGCTGAAGGTCAGAAATACTATGCACAACCTGTAGGTGGAAAAATTGCGAGCAAATCAAGCACGTTGAATAGGAAACATTTTCTATGCACGCTAGCTCTAGCCAAGTATATATTCTCACACCTGTATAAATTGGGAGCTTCAGAGGAAGACGAGTGCCCTCCAAAAATCCATACATTTCCAACTACAAACCAAACAGCAAAGAAGCAATCCAAAGCCATCTTGAAATATTCGACAAGTACCTTTAGCCTGAAACAGTAAGCCTTGCTGTTAGGCTGCCTAAGTACAAGCACTTCAAATATTTAGAGAGTTTCAATAAGAAACTCTTAGTTTTCTAAATCATATTCTACATAGAAAAAGGTGATGGAGCTTGTAGCACAAGCCCAGAGGCAACATGGCTTCTTCTTAGACCTCAGTACTGGCTAAGTATACCCAACTCTGCAGCATGTTATAGAAAAACCATGTATGATTGGTCAACTCGAATACCAGCTAGATCATGTATAAATTATATGGCCCCACTGAACATTTCCTCAGAAATGCTGTATCATGTTTATTTTATTACCTTCGATTTTTTTTTTAAAGTTCATATAAAATCTATTTAAATCGCATCAAAAGTTGGAAAAGAATAAAACTCAGGAATACCACCTCTAGTCAGAGGCGGAGCACCATCTTCCAGAATGCCCTTCCACATATGTTTTGTTATTTTAAGCATTGAATTTTATCAATTTATCTCCCCCAAAAATTGATTGCATGTCTCTTTACCACCAAACCCAAGTTAAATCAGTCTATAGCCCAGCTAGTCTTCTCCAATGAATTCTACAGAAAATTGGTTTAAGTAATTGGGCAAAAAGTTCAAGAAGTAATAAGAGAAAGAGTTAATGTCAATCACTCTTTGGAAATGATACTAGAATCTTGCAGATTTTCATAAATACAATAATCTTCTCTATAGCATGTTACCCAGCCCATCCCTTTGTACTGGTGACCAAATACGGATCAGGTAAACTCATCAGAGAAGTTACAACTGGAGCAAAAACCAAAATATTTTCATTACTGATTTCAGAAACTTTCATTTCACGAAAATAATATGTCAAGAGGAGTCATATAGTATTGCATTAATAACTGCAGCAAAACCTACATATAAAGAAGGAAAACTAAAATAAAACAAGCAACCATTACCTTGAATTTGGCAATCTGTTACTTTGAGTGCTTCTAGTTGATGTACCAGTTGTCCAGCTATCTTCTCTGTTTAATGATCTCCTAGTCAAAGGAACAGCAGAATTATTGGTCAGGGAAGAATCTTGTCCATGCTGAGACAAATCCTGCTCAGAACTCTGATTCCGATGTTTAAAACGCCAATATAGAAGGGGAAGTATTGCCAAACAACCAGATGCATAACCCACAACCCATGCTCTCAAAGGAGCCCGTGGTTTCTCATGTCTTGACAAGGACAAGACAACGATAGCTGCAATAATTTGGCTAACTGTCAATACTAGCTCAACAGATATCCATAAACCAGAATTTAATGGGCTTCTTTGTCGGCTGCGCGTATTTCCTCTTCGAATTAGTGATGAATTCCTTGAGTTTGATCCACTGGCAGAAAAAGATTGAGGCTGATAAACTGGAACCCTTGAACTAGTAGAAGGCTGGTCTTCGCTCCTTTGCTGCTCCAAGCCAGTGGGTGGCCTTTCATGGGATAAATTTGATGAAGAAGCATCACTACGGCTTGTTATGTCAATAACATGTTCACTATCACTACAACTGTCAGCTCCTTCCATCAACAAATCAACTTCGTTCGTTAAACTTTTATGATGATGTCCCAATACGGGAAAAGCCATCCAAGTCTGCCAACTCTACACGACACTCTGAAAACATGGGACAATAGGCTAGTAAAAACTTTCAGATCCCTTCCCAGGAGGTTGAAAATCGAGCAGCAATAAATCCTCAGAGCTTAAGTGCGCCTAGTTATCCACTAGCTTTATCTTACCTATTCACAGCACAGTAAAAGCATAAGGTATAATGATTACTAGAAGCTAACTCGTTCCATTTATACACTTGGACACAATGACAATTCCCTGTTTCATGGAGAAGACAATAAAATTTAGAGCACAAGACACTTAGTACATATAATGTTTCTTTCTGCGTTAGATTACTCTTCCTGTCATGGAGTTTACAACTCTCCAAACAAAACTAAGCTTCATGAGCACTGTATAAAAGCTTTGGTGTGCGCTACATCCCTTCAATTGTTCTACAGTGTAATTGTAGAGAATTCCTGTCTTGTTTTCCACACCCCTATTTCCTGGACTGAAAAACACAGTTTTTTCTTCCCATTTCGTCTTTACTTTTTTACCTTTTTTTTTTTTGCCAATTAGACGTATGTTGATGTGGGCAGGGGTTTCCGAGGAATATAAATAAAGCTTGCGATCATCAATGGATACAGATATTAAAAGCAGGAGTCTTCCGCAAAAAAAAAAAAAAAAAAAAAAACGTTTATACAATTTCAGTTACTAATAAAAGCTAAACAAAAACCATTCTTGAGAAATTTCAGCACGCGAACCATTTCACAAGCTCGAAAGGATTCGAAAAAATCCCAAAAGTAGAACTGAATAACTTCAAATTTCCACAACCACCGGCTAATTCCCCACCCCAAAATGCAATCTTTTGTTCTATTAGATCGTTGACCATTTCCGTAATCAAGACCCACAGTCGAACACATGGTAAACTAAAAATCAAAACCCAAAATCGTAAAAAAAAATGGATATCAAACGAAACCACTGATCTTTAACGGTTCACGAATTAAACCATCTGCAAAATATGTGCAGTAAGCCAGTGACAGATACAAATTTCCCGAGTTAAAGAACAATATAATTACTCACCTGAACAGAAAATAAAACTAGGGTTTGGTGAAAGCACAAAATCGGATGGATTTATTTTATTTTTTTTTTTCTGGCAGACGGAAGCCCGATTTAGTGATGGAATCATTCAAGCTACAGCCACGGTGTTGGGTTTTCCTCTTTTCGAAATATTGCTTATTTTTAATATATCATACATGTATGAATCATATTAATATATGTGCGACTCTGGTTTTTTTTTTTTAATTTTTAGTTCATCTTTTATAATTTTTTTATGACGTCATATTTGTCTGCGCCATCGTCATCAATAAAATTTACTGAACTTACTTTTTTTATAGTGTTGCCGTTTGATTTAGGAACAAGATTGATTTGCATTATTATTTTATTTATTATATTATTGCTTTTACAGCTTAGGATAATCCGATGTGTAAGTACTTCTTTACCCCTGAAATAAGGATTAGGTAGTTAATTACTCTATCAATGATAAAAATGTCAAATATAAATTTAATGACTTGAACGTTATCGTTTTTTTTTTTTTTTTGTAAAAATGTTATACATTCAAAATATACAAAGAGGTTTCTAGTTTTTCAAATTTTTATGAAGGGAAAAGGGTCAACTAGGACCCTAAACCATACGGTAGGGATCAAATAAGACCCTTTTTTAATTTTTGGTCCAAATGGACCATTCAACTGTTAAAATTAGCTCAAATAGGACCTTCATTACACCCTCAAACTAACGTCTGAAGTATACGTCTACAACCTCCATCGATCGCCTCACGCCCTCGAACACTTCCAAAGCATTTCCATTTTCCATGGTAAGCACAATTAGCAATCATGGCTGTCAAAGCCTGCAAACCACGGTATCAGGTGCATCCATAGATTTAAACACTTAACATACATGTTAACCACAGAGGCCTCACTTTCTAACCCAAGTTTAACAATCAAGCCATTGGTTTACTCTCTCATTTTCCGATCAACAAATGCTGCACAAGGTTTGCTCGCCTCACGTAGACAACCCACGATGGCAATGATGTTGGGGCCGTCTTGGTACGCTGACATGAAGATGTAGTTGCAGGCAACAAATATATATTCTAGACATTTAAATAAATGATAGTAATAACTAAGGTAAAATAAATTTGTTGCATTTACCAATTGGAAGCATGACATTGCATATGTTTGAATTGCTTGAATGATCGAGATCATTATCTCCATGGATTATATATTTTCTAATAAGTTGTCATTAATTATTTTTTCCAATGTCGATAATCAAAGTAAGTTGTTTGATGAATGATGATGCCGATATAATTAATAAAACTTCTACATCATAATATGATATAGTATATCATTCGAAATTCACTATTTGGCTCCACAGTATTGTATTTACTATATGTGTGTGTGTGTATATATATATATATCATGGCTATTATAGTATTTAATTGAATTTGTATTTTTCTTAAGTAAAATTAATAAACCGCGAACCTTGAATAACAAAAGCTCTTGTGTCTATTAGTGGATTTTCAATTTATGATGTACTTTTAATATACTAAGGTATTATATTTATAGCTAATATGTGCCCTTCATCAACAAATAACTCATTAGTAAATTTCAACAATTTGGCTGGTAAGTGGTGCCAAAGCACATTAAATAGAGCCATGATGAATTGAATAAGAAATATATAATCAAGATAAAAATGTATATGAGACCGTCTAACGGGTCTCTTACGTTAGTCGGGTCAAATATGATTCAAACCCGCTCAAAAAATCTTTTCAAATCCATCCAAACCCGCAAAAACAGTCGGGCGCGTGGAGCGCGTGACCACTGGGTATCACTAGGTATAAAATAAAGTATCACTATGTGTGAAGTATCACTAGCTGTGAAGTGAAGTATCATTAGATATAAATTTGGTGAAATATCATTAACTATTAAGTTAAGTATCATTAGATATAAATTTGGCGATGGTTAATAATACTTCACGTCGCAGTTAGTGATAGTTCATACATAGTGATACCCGAGTCATTTTATTTTTTAATTATATATTTTATTCAACTCAAATCTGGATTGAGATCCGTCTAATGTAAGAGACTCGTTAGACGGTCTCACACCTCTATAATCAATATGACAAGCGAACTATATCATAAACCTCATTTTTTTTATATATACTTATCATCTATTCAAATAAACTAAATATTCTTTAATCGTGGATAACGATGTATTATTATTTAAAGTGTCATGAATTGTAAGTTATACGAATATCGTTGCAAATAGTCTTAATTTTTTTTAATATTGTTTTTTATTTATCTCCTAAAATTTATTATTTTTCTTTGTCCTAATAATGTACAATTCTTCTTCTAATTATTTACTTAAATGTGTTTATTTTTGTAATAAAAAAACAACATAATTTAAACAAAATACTATCACAATTTTTTTGAAAAAAAATGTTAAACTTGCATCTATATCTATATACTATATAAAAAGAGAATAGTGATGGTAATTTAGACATTTGACATAATAATGGGGGTAATTTAGATATTTCATAATTAAATTAATTTTAAAAAAATCAAATTAATTTTCTTTTATGTGCGTATTAAAAGAGCATTTTGAAAAGGTGCCTAGCCAAACAGTCCTTATTGAAACAGCCTAAAAGAAATTAATCTAAAATAAATTGCTATTTTTCAATATAATTTTTTTTAGTGAATTGTCGTTACAAATAAATTAAGCTTCATCTGAAACGTTCCTTGTACAAATTAAGCAATTTTCGAAACCAAAATAGATTCACATTGGAAACGATTCCAACTTAGAAGAACCTATTTAAGACGTCATAACCAGATTTCTGTTGCCAAAACCGATACAATTGTGAATTGGTCTCACTTATTTTGCAGCCCTCGCTGTTCATCGTAACCTTTCTCGACTTTTCAGCTTCTAGGTATGTAATTTCTTCTCTTTTTTGTCGATCTGTAATGATATTCAAATTGATTTTTAATAGTTTAGCGGCAACACTTATTTTTGGATGAGTGGAGCGGTGCGCAGCATAAAACCGTCCAAATATTTACGGAAGAGTTATCATCCAAAATTCAAATTTAAGGATCGGAAGATGAAATTATGTAATTACATATTAGATGCTGCACAATTCCGAAGACAAAATGTAAAGAAAAGTTGTGATTTTGTAACTGAGTACTCATCTAAGATTTTCTGGTTGTTCTTCTCTTTCGCTTGATGTCGACATGAAAAAAAGAATGAGAAAGATCCAAGAATACAGTGAATAAAGAGGCTGAAGCTACTAGATGTCTAGATCAATGTTCTTAGAAAAACTCTCCTTCCACGAGCTTCTTACGATGGCGATTATGAAGAAGAAATGAGGGACTATTTGATTTCAAGAGAAGATTTGAGGGTTTTTTGAGATAAAATACAGATGATTGTTGAGTTCTAATAGGGCAAATCTCGAACCAGAAATTCTATGAAGATAACAATAGTTTTGGACTCCTACCTTATATATATATGTGTGTGTGTATATATATATAGCTTACATACATTTAATGGGCAATGTAAATCGCATCCTGCTCTTTGTTATGCTATGATTTGTCAATCTGAGGCTATGCCTCTGATATGGATTATTCAAGAGGATGATGCTCTTGCAAATCAAATCTCGCTTCTAATTGGAAAAGTGCCTTCAGTAGGGCTAATCTTATGATAGGTATTTAATTTCCAAAGTTTTTTTTCTCAGTAAAATTCAGGCACTTCTCAGTTATTTATTATACCCTCTTTTTTTCTAGTTATTTATTATACCCTCTTTTTTTCTATATCAAATGTTATATAGTGTGCTTGACACTGGAAACTTCTTTTAATTCCTGGCTGTCCAATTGATGTTTGGACTGTAGAAAGCTATATTGAAACCATACCAAATCTAAGTTGAGGAAGGAAAATGTTTTTAACGATGTCGATCTTCTGGTTCTGGTTGTTCTGGTGCTTGGGAGTTCATGAAAAATGGGATGAATGATGGCAAAATAAGAGGCCAAAACAAGCATATAGAAAATGAAATATTCTTACATTTATCTGTCAATTCTTGTAGTGATTTTTGTACTTGTGGGCATAGAAAATAAATAAGATCAAGAACATTCTCTATGAGAAAAATATTTTTAAAAAAAATGAGAATTTAGTATATTTGTTATTTGAACTGCTTGATAATTCAAGTCAATGATAAATACGAGAATAATGATAGTAAAATGAAATAATATACAAATTGTAAAATAGGCATGTTTGGATAAAATATTATTCAAGTTCGCTGATTCACCATTCACTGACGAGATAAGCTTTGTGGAGATGCCACCCAAGTTCACTCATAAATCCATTTATTTCGTATTTTTTCTGGGCATTTTAGTCGCTCTAAATATCCTTTTTAGTGTCTTTTGTGTCGGAAAAGAACCAGGAAAGTAGTTTGGAAATAACATGAGTGAAATCTGGCGAAAGAGGCATTTTAGCCTCAAATTGACTGAAATCGATGAAATGGGCATATTAGACCTGAGTAGAAGATGTCGTGCCCACAGTACTCGCACAGATTCAGAAGAAGCAGTGAAGAGGGCATTCCCAGACAAGGCGGGATTCTGTTGAAAGAAGATAAAGTTGGCGTGGAAACTTGATTGATTTCAAAATCTGAATAGAAGTTGGGAAGATTTTTCATAGATGGACTCTTGGGAAGTAATTTGGAAGATAAGGATGACATCCCTAAAATATCGGGATTCATTCCACCATCTAAGGAAGTTTCCTTATCCAGGCAGATTCCAGTGGGCACGAAGATCTAGCAGATAAGGAAGTTTCCTTATCCAGGCAGATTCCAGCGGGGCATAGCAAATTCGGCAGATATTGAAGACTTCCCATTTTTTGGGGATTTGAATGGATCTTTGTACTCTTTTAAAATACTAGTTTTGATTATTAGAAAGACACACTTTGTACCATATCAATTTTCTACACTTTTACTTTCGCCATTAGTTTAGTTTTAATGCTGCTCTGGCAGCAAGACAATCTGGGGCCTTATGCCCATAGAGGTTAGGATTTATATTTAATGCTATTAATGTTCATCGTTGGTGTTGGACGAGTTTTTATTCAATTCCGGTAAGTTTTTCCTATCTATCATGCCTTTAATTTATGTATTTACAGTTCTTTCTAGTATGAGTAGCTAGATCTATATTCCGGAATTTGAACTAAAGATGAAAGTTTAACAAAACACATGAATACTCGTGAGGTCGTGTGGGCACATTACTGCACGATTAGGTTTCTGCCGATTTTTGTTCTTATTCCTAGTGAGCGTGAGTTTAATATAACTAATGTGGTTGATCACTCTTTAGTTGTAGAGAGCACACCAGGGTTAATTGGATTAGCGAATCGTGATCGTGTGTTAATTCAAACGGTAACTGGGAAATCAGTAGGTTGCTGTGGGCACATGAGGAATCAGTAAACACAGCAAACTTGGGTTCGTCTAGGGCACACTGCTTCCTATTCATTTACATCTCTTTGGTGAACCGGGGGGTGGGTGATAGGTTATGGGTTTAATGGACGAGGAATCACCTTTAAACCTGTTAGTGCCATCGTCATACACTAAGTTTTGTGTTGTTGAATTGACGAGATATGATCGACAATGTGTGCCTGGGGATGTCCCACGAAGATTTGTTTTTCGCTGTGCAAGAAAAGAAAGAACAGTTGGTGAACTGTTCCAGAGTTTGTCACAGACAGAACCAGGGACACTCTATTTATGGCAGTTTCCTTGTTGGAAAGATCTTGCGCTGAACGAGTTTGGAAGGTCAAGATTAATTTGTTTTACTGCCTTGTGGTGTAGATCCAGTGCTGAATTAACCCCTCTACACATGGAGAATATCTACACACGTATGGAAGGCCACAAACCACAATCCACATACCATATTGGCGGCGGATGGAGATCGACGCCTATATGAAGACCGAATTGAGGAGCAATCGGTACCACTGATATTTTGTTTAGATTCTAGTGTTAGAATCAGTTTGTGGTCATTTTTGTAACTAGTAGTTGTTAATTAAAACGTTCAACGTGATAGACTAGTCTTGAGTGTTTACGAATGAAACACGTGAGGGGATTTTTATTCCAGTTTTATACGCAATCTCGGGAGAGATTGTAAGTTGAAGTCGTGGGTAGCTAGAGGGAGTCTAGTGTCACGGTTGTGAGGGGATCTTACAACTTTCGGCTAGCGAAAGAGTTCGAGGAGAAGAACGAGCGACATAAGGCGGGAGGCTTGTATGTGTAAGATCCTTAATACACTCTTCGAAGGAGTACCAGTCGAATCTTCAAGTTTGGGAGCAATCCCTCCAGAGTAGATTGGTTGAACCGAACTGGGTTATCATCTCGTGCGTTTTTACTGCTTTGTTATTTTATGTTCTTGCATCTGTCCCACACATATCACAGAACAGTTTTTAAGCAGTTAACTAAAAACGTATAAGTACGAATTACTGTTTTTTAATTGGCACCAGAGCGGGTTGCATGTATTCAGGGTTGATCTTGGGGTATTAATCCGTGTTATTGTGTTGTTTTTGCCGAGATGGACTCGATGAAAGAAGGAGCCTCGACGGTGCGACCTCCGCTCCTTGATGGCAATAATTATGCTTATTGAAAAGCTCGTATGACAGCTTTCATTTGCTCAATTGATGAGCGTGCCTGAAAGATGGTGACTGAAGGGTGGAAGCCTCCTATCAAGAAGGATGAGAAAGGCAAAGCGGTGCTAAAGCCAGAAGAAGAGTTTGGCGATGCTGATTATCTGATCATGGGGCTGAATGCTAAATCCATTAACGTTATTTTTTCTACAGTGGACATGAACGTGTTCAAACTCATCTCCACATGTGACAAGACAAAGAATGCATGGGATATCCTTCAAACTGCTTTCGAAGGAACAAGCAGTGTTCGTGCATCTCGTATGCAACTCCTCACTACCAGATTTGAAAACCTTCGAATGGATGAAGGTGAAAAGCTTGCTGATTTCAACGCCAAGATTTGTGACATAGCTAATGAAAGCTTTGCACTTGGTGATGCCATCTCTGAGGAGAAACTTGTGAGGAAAGTGATGCGATCTCTTCCCAAGAGATTCACATATAAAGTCATGGCGATAGAAGAGGCCAAGGACGTGAGCAAGATGAAGTTACAGGAGCTGATGGGGTCCCTGAGGACTTTTGAAATGGGTCTCACAGATGAAGAGACAGTTCAAAAGAAAAGCATAGCTTTTTAAGCCGGCTCCAGTTCTGATGTTCCAAGTAATGTCCCTGACAAAAATGATCTGGCTGAGTCAATTGCCCTTCTGACAAAGAACTTCTCAAAATTTGTCAAACGTTATGAGAAGCCTTCACAGAATAATTTTGTCAAGAACAGATTCTCCAAACCTCGGAGATCTAAAGATGAAGATTTCATTGAAGATAAACAGAAGGAAGTCAAGTGTGGAGAATGTAGTGGTCTTGGGCACTATCAAGCTGAATGTGCTAACACCTTAAAGAAGAAGAATAAATTCTACAGTTCCACTCTTAGTGAAAGTGATGATCCAGATGATAGTGGGAGTGATGAAGAATGCGTGAGCAACCATATTGCTTTCATGACACATTCTAACAAAGAACTTGTGTTTAATTCTATCCCTGACAGACATAATGACAATGTTTCGGAATGCAGTGATGATGAATAATTCACTGAAGAGTCTGCCATAGAAGCTTACAAAAAGCTTCATGAGAGCTGGATCATGGTGGTTAAAGTTAATGAAGGGCTGATGAAAGAGAATGGTGATCTCATTAAAGAAAGAGATAGTTTGTCCACACGCCTCAGTGAATTGCAGAATGACCTTCAACAGTCCAGAAACAATTCTCACTCTCAGAATGGTGAACTGCTTCATCTTAAGAAGCTTGTCAAGATGATGAATTCTGGATCATCTCAGCTCGATGACATCCTTTCTAAAGGAAAAAGTCCGCAGGACCATACAGGTCTTGGATACACTGGTGGGAAGTTTTCCGATCGTTTCTGTCAAGGACAAACATCTGGAAAGCATGATGAATTTGTTCCAGAACCTGATATTAAATCTGAGATCAAGCAACCACAGCCTCAAAAGTCACAGCCTCGAAAGAATGGAGTTGTCTGCCACTATTGTGGAAAACCTGGTCACATTCGACCATATTGTAGGTACTATATCAATGATCTCAGAAGAATGAGAAGGAAAGGTCGATCTCAGAATGACCTAAATTTCAGAAGACAATCTGTGCGGAACAGATCCTGGAACAGTCACAGGAACTATGTTGTTCACACCGCCCTCAATATTCACGCAAAGAGCAGCTGGTACTTTGACAGCGGATGCTCGCGACACATGACTGGAGATGCCAGTTTGTTGAAGAATTTCCAAAAGGATTGTTCTTATCAATCCGTTACGTTTGGAGACGGTGTTAAGGGAAGAGTTCTTGGCCGTGGTCATCTAAATGTTGAAGGGATGCCCAACTTGGAGGATGTTCTGCTTGTTGAAGGACTGAAAGCTAACTTAATTAGCATAAGTCAACTCTGCGATCAAGGTCTCTTGGTTCATTTTACTAGAGACAAATGTCTTGTGAAGAACAAAGAATGTGTGCTGCTGATGGATGGAGATAGATCAAGGGACAATTGTTACCTCCTCAACATGAAAGGTAATTGCTTCAGAACTCAACTTGATGAAGCAAACATATGGCATGAAAAGCTCGGCCATGTGAGTTACAGAAACATGCAGCGACTCTTGAAGACAGAAGCTGTGAATGGAGTCCCGAAGTTTGATATTGATCGTAGCAAAATCTGTGGGCCATGTCAAGTGGGAAAACAGATTCATACATCACATAAATCTGTTAAGAAGATTACCACCTCAAAAGCCTTGGAGCTGTTGCATATGGATTTGATGGGGCCTGTTCAAACTGAAAGTATTGGACGGAAGAAGTTTATTTTTGTGTGTGTGGATGACTTCACACGATTCACTTGGGTGGAGTTCCTTAGAGATAATGGAGAAACTTTTGAGACGTTCAAAAATCTTTGTCTCAAGCTCGAAGTGGAGAAGGCAACAACTGTGATGAGAATTCGAAGTGATTATGGTCGTGAATTTGAAAATGTTTACTTCAAATATTTTTGTGAAGAAAAAGGTATTGCTCAAGAGTTTTCTGCACCAAAAACGCCTCAACAAAATGGTGTTGTTGAGAGAAAAAATCGGACTTTTCAAGAAATGAGCCGAGTCATGTTGAAGGCAAAATCTGTCCCTGACAATCTATGGGCTGAAGCTGTGAATACAGCATGTCATGTTATTAATCGGGTGTATTTCAGACCCAAGACAAGAGTTACTCCCTACGAGCTGTGGAAAGGGAAGAAACCAAACTTAAAGTACTTTCACATCTTCGGAAGTACTTGTTATATGTTGAGGGACCGAGAGCAGCTTGGCAAGTTTGATGCCAAAGGAGATGAATGCATCTTTCTCGGATATTCGAGAAATAGTCGGGCCTATCGTGTGTTCAACAAGAGGAACAAGATGGTGATGGAGTCCATCAATATTGTTTTAGATGATCTGGAAGAACCTATTGCCCAGATTGATGAGAAAACTGTTGAAGTTATAACTCCTGTGCCAGCTTCTGTTCCAGACAGTTCGGAACATCATGATTAAGCTGAGTTGAGGAACGAGAATCTGGATAGTTTCAAACCTTCAAAAGGTGTGCAGAAGCATCATTCTGCAGCAGACATCATTGGTGATGTGAGTGAAGGAGTTAGAACTAGAGGAGTTCGAAAGAACTATCGTGAGATGATTGCAAATGTGTGCTATACTTCTACAACTGAGCCTAAGAACGTTAAAGAGACATTACAAGATGATAGATGGATTCATGCCATGCAAGAAAAGCTCTTACAGTTTGAAAGAAATGAAGTATGAGATTTGGTTCCATGTCCTAAAGGTGTTAATGTGATCGGCACGAAGTGGATTTTCAAGAATAAAACCGATGAAGAAGGGAACATAATCAGAAATAAGGCGAGACTTGTGACACAAGGATATTCACAAGTTGAAGGTGTGGATTTTGACGAGACGTTCGCTCCTATTACTCGTCTTGAATCTGTCAGGTTGCTCCTTGCCATGGCTGCATGGATGAAGTTTAAATTGTACCAAATGGATGTGAAGAGTGCGTTCTTAAATGGGTACTTGTCTGGAGATGTGTTTGTAAGCCAACCCAAAGGCTTTGAAGACCCATACCATCCTGAGTATGTGTACAAACTAAAGAAGGCCCTCTACGGTCTCAAACAAACTCCACGAGCTTGGTACGAACGACTTACCAAATACCTTCTGGAGAAAGGGTACGTTCGAGGTGGTGCTAATAGAACTCTTTTCATCAAGAGAGAAAAATCTGACGTGATCATCGTTCAGATTTATGTGGATGATATTGTCTTCGGATCTGTCTCGGATAGAATGGTGAAAGACTTCATGAAGGACATGACTTCCGAATTTGAGATGAGTCTTGTAGGTGAACTAACCTACTTTCTGGGGCTTCAAGTGAAGCAAAAAAGATGATGGAATCTTTGTATCTCAAACGAAATATGCAAAGAACTTAATCAGCAAATTTGGATTGGAAAGTTGCAGCCCGAAAAAAACTCCGATGGGGACATCTTCAAAGATGTCAAAAGATGAAGCTGGTGTTGCCATTGAGCAAACCTTGTATCGGAGTATGATTGGGAGTCTGCTCTACCTTACAGCAAGTAGGCCAGACATTTGTTACAGCGTGGGAGTTTGTGCTCGCTACCAATCTGAACTCAAAGAAAGTCACTTGAAATCTATCAAGCACATAATCAAGTACATAAAGGGTACTTCTGAGTTGGGACTTTGGGTTTCCTATGATACGAACCCTAGTTTGGTGGGGTTTTGCGATGCAGATTGGGCAGGATGTACTGAAGATAGGAAGAGTACCTCTGGAGGATGTTTCTTCCTTGGAAATAACATGGTGTCATGGTTCAACAAGAAACAGAATTCTATCTCGCTGTTTACTGCCGAAGCAGAATATATCGCTGCTGGAAATTGCTGCACTCAACTTTTGTGGATGAAACAAATGCTGCATGACTATGGTGTCCCACAGTCTGTCCTTACCATATACTGTGACAATATGAGTGCGATAAACATTTCGAAAAATCCAGTTCAGCACTCTCGTACAAAGCACATAGACATTCGTCACCATTTCATCCGGGAGCTTGTTGAAGACGGATCCCTTGTGATCGAATATGTTGGAACAGATGCCCAGCTTGCGGACATCTTTACAAAGACACTTGATAGCAGAAGGTTTAAAACACTAAGATCCTCCTTGGGTCTTTGTGTTCTCTAAACTTCTCCATTGTGAGAAGACTCTCTATACGGTCTTGGTCAGTGATGTATGTATAGAGAGTATAAAATGACCATGGTTAATATGGTCTGTAAGTGTTGTGCCAATATCTGTCTCGGACAGTTTCTGCTTTGGACGAATGATTACTTTTCAATGGCTAGTAGTGCCTTGATTTTCGCACCACGATCGATTCCACTTCTCCACACCAAGCTGCGGGATGATGTGTGAGGAATAAGTTAGTTAAGGAAATTTCCTGTTTAGAGTTTCCTAATTAAGGTCCTAACCTTATTTTTCAAAAGAGACAGAATCGTTGCTAAATTTCCAAGCTATTCTCTCTCTGTGTTGTGTGTTTGAATTTGTGTTGTTCAAACTCTAATGGCGGACAAAGTTGTTGCTTCTAAGCCCTCTCAAGCGAAGAAACCCAAAATCTCTACTGAAGACTTGCGACGACAGCTTGCGGAGCTTTCTCAACCCATTGTGTTTTCGTCTTCAATGGCCTCTATCTCTGTGAAGCCATCTGTTGCTTCCTCTGAAGCTCTTGCTTCTGTGCCAACTTCTGTGACACCTTCTGCTGATTTGCTGCCTCGATCTGTGTCTGAGACAGATCTTGTTGCTCAACCCTCTCCTAGGGTTTCTGAAGAGCAATTCTCTCCGCCCATGGTGTCTGCGGAAATTTGGAATGCTTCAATTGCGGCTGTTATAGAGAATGTTGGAGGAAATGAAGTCTCCATGGCTTCTGTTGTCGATGATGTTGCCACCGTTGCTGTTGGCGAAGAACCTACCTCAATTGAGGAATTTGCTGCATCTCTTGATGCCCTGAAATTTGTTCAAGCTTCGTCTCTTTCTGCTGCTATCCCGGTGTATAGGGACACGCCCGTTGTCACGGTTCAAGTCCCTCTTGGTAAAGTATCTCTTGTTGCTGCTGCTGGAAACCTTGTTCATGATCAAGGTGATGATGATGTTGATATCTCCTTTCTCGATGAGGAGTCTCCTATTCATGAGGATGAGTCTGTCCCTCCTCCAAAGGCTATTTCTTCTAAAACTCGCGGGTCCAAACACAAATTGGAGTTGCGTGATGATCCAGTCTCTCCTCCGGTGTCTGATGATGAGGAAGACACACCTATTGCCAAGTTGAAATCTAAAGTGTTGGCCAAGGTTGCTGCGAAGAAGGGTTCTTCTTCAAAAGCCCCTAAGAAAGTTGCTGCAAAGAAGGGGTCTTCATCAAAACCCCCCAAATCAGTGAAGCCTGCTGGGAAAAAGGCTGTACCTAAGAAGCCTGAGGTTGTTCCTGCTCGTCGTGTTACACGGAGTGTGTCTGAGCAGAGGATGGGGTTGATGTCGGGTCGTCGTCACCCGCTGATGAAGCAAGCCAGAGCACCTTCCCTCTCTGATGAAGAAGCAGAGAATGTCCCTGAGTCTGTGCCAGACAGATCAGATTCCGATTCTGAGGACTTTGATTCAAGTAAGTTTATCTCTGCCCTCCACCAAAATCAATTTAAGATTGTTGCTGGTCGCTCGTTGATTTCCGAGCGTTGTTTGGTTAAGTCTGATATAGAGGGAACGGGGGTTGACTCTCTATTGCATGATCTTCGATTAGAGAAATCTGCTTATTCTGCTTCTCCTTTTATTGCTGCTGTTGTGCATTAATTTTATGCAAACTTGTCTAAGCGTATGCGTGATGCTTCCTACGAGCATGCTTTTTCTGTGTTTGTGCGGGGTCATTGGATTGCTTTTTCCCCTGCTGTGATCAATGATTTTTTGGGTCGTGAGAACCTAGTTGCTCATGCGCCTGTGTTTGATCTAAATAAAGTTGTGTCGGAATTGACTGGAGGAAGTCGGGTATTTTGGCCCTCGGGGCATGTGTTGTTGGCGTCTGATTTGAGTGTGAAGTACTCAATACTTCACAAGGTGGCTGTTAGGAATTGGTTGTCTAGTACTCATGATTCAACTATTGGCAAGTCCATGGCTTTGTTGCTGTTCAAAGTAGGCACTCGTAGTGAGTTTAATCTTGGCCTGCTGATCTTTGAGAACGTCTTTGCTCATGCCGAATCGAATCGTACCCAGCAACCTGTTGGATATCCTGGCTTAATCTTCAGTATCATCATGGCCCAGCGTGATGTTGTTTCTGCAAATGATGTGTATGCGCCTGTTGCGCAACCTTTGTCAATCAGCCAGAAGCTGTTTTCGTCCCAGCATGCTCCGGATGTTCCTGCCCGCGATGCTGATGAAAGCTCGAGATCTGTGCCATCATCTGTCCCAGACAGATCTGCTGCCTCTTTTGCTGTCACTTCTGTTTTCTTTGACAGGCATATCAAGTCTCTGGAGCGTGAAGTTGTGTTTCTGAGCAAGTCCATTTGGACTTTCAAGACCAGGAAACAGGATTTAGAGGCCTTGCTGATTGATCTCCAGGCCCGAGCCCTTGGCCTTGCCTCGCCGCTTGATGTGCCGAGTGCTTCCTCTGTTCATGTTGCTGATAAGCCGACTGCTGTTGATGCCGATGATGATGATGATGATGCTGCCTCCCCGGTCTGAAGTTTGACCTGGACTGAAGTTTGGTGTTTGCCGTTTCTGGCAACAATTAAGGGGGAGAAGAGTGTTGGTGAACAAAGGCCACGGTTGGATGAAGTATGGTCTTTTGCTGCTGCTGCTATGTTGAGCGTGTGCTCATTTTTTTTTATGTTTGATGATTTCTGAACAAACATTTTATTGGGGATGCTGTTTTACCCCATTTTATTTTTGTTGGTCTGTACTATATTTTTGATCAACTGACAATGCAGTTCTACACTGCGAAAACAATGCTCTGATCGTGTTGAAGGCACTCCCAGTTCAGATTTAGAGGGAGTGTGGTTGTAACTGTCTCGGACAGTTTTTTAATATATCACTCATTTTGATATATTGTTGATCTGCGAAGTTTATTCAAGTGTTGTGCAGATCGTGATGATAATTGCAGTCCATAATCGCCAAAGGGGGAGATTGTTAGTGCCATCGTCATGCACTAAGTTTTGTGTTGTTGAATTGGCGAGATATGATCGACAATGTGTGCCTGGGTATGTCCCACGAAGATTTGTTTTCCGTTGTGCAAGAAAAGAAAGAACAGTTGGTGAACTGTTCCAGAGTTTGTCCCAGACAAAACCAGGGACACTCTATTTATGGCAGTTTCCTTGTTGGAAAGATCTTGCGCCGAACGAGTTTGGAAGGTCAAGATTAATTCGTTTTACTGCCTTGTGGTGTAGATCCAGTGCTGAATTAACCCCTCTACATATGGAGAGTATCTACACACGTATGGAAGGCCACAAATCACAATCCACATACCATATTGGCGGCGGATGGAGATCGACGCCTATATGAAGACCGAATTGAGGAGCAATCGGTACCACTGATATTTTGTTTAGATTCTAGTGTTAGAATCAGTTTACGGGTGAAACACGTGAGGGGATTTTTATTCCAGTTTTATACGCAATCTCGGGAGAGATTGTAAGTTGAAGTCGTGGGTAGCTAGAGGGAATCTAGTGTCACGGTTGTGAGGGGATCTTACAACTTTCGGCTAGCGAAAGAGTTTGAGGAAAAGAACGGGCGACATAAGGTGGGAGGCTTGTATGTGTAAGATCCTTAATACACTCTTCGAATGAGTACTAGTCGAATCTTCAAGTTTGGGAGCAATCCCCCTAGAGTAGGTTGGTTGAACCGAACTGGGTTATCATCTCGTGCGTTTTTACTGCTTTGTTATTTTATGTTCTTGCATCTGTCCCACACATATCACAGAACAGTTTTTAAGCAGTTAACTAAAAATGTATAAGCACGGATTACTTTTTTCAAAACCTAATCTGAACGGATGAATAAGGAGATGCAGCGAGGAATCCGGTCTCCATAACTGGGTAATTTAATCATGTAGGAAAATCGATGTGCCCATGATCGAGTGAGTGTAAGTTAAACTGGATTCAAGTTCAAGTTCCGGAACCTTATATTATTTGATATCTCTCTAGTTTATTTTTGCAGATTTAATTTCCATTGTTGTGACCACGGTACCAAACCCCCTTTTGTGATTGATGACTCGAAAGTAAGATCGCATCAGTTCTCTGTGGGATCGACCCTTGCTCATAGCTAGCTACGCTCGATGTGGGCACATGAGCATACAAATTCATTTTGAGCGCGAAACGACCGCACGTCATTCATCTTCCCAGGCATGAATCTGTTCGATGGTATATTCAATTCTGACTATCACGTCGCCCAATATAAATAAAGGATGTTCACTATAGCAATCCCTCAAAACATTAGAGAGGTCAACATATGTAAAGGGTTCGGATCTAGCCTCGTCGGTCCAGTCCTTCAGTGGTTTACCAACCTTCCCAACTCCATGATTTCGTCATTCTTCCAGCTTAATGACCTCTTAGTTGAACAGTTTGCTAGCAGCCATAAGATAAAGAAACATGCCGACGACCTCTACACAGTCATTCAAAGGCCAGATGAAGCCCTACGAAGCTTTGTAGGGATATTTAATAGAGAAAAAGTGTCGATCCTAAACTGCAACACCGACACATCGATTTCAGCCTTCAGAAAGGGCTTGAAAAGAGACTCAGACCTCTACAAATAGCAGACGAAGTACCCTTATAAGATAATGGAGGATGTCCTAGCCAAAGCCTGGGCCCAGATCAAATGGGAAGAGGACGAAGGTAATTCGTTTAGGTCTCAAAACAGAAACGAAAAACCCACGAAGAGAGCCAAGAAATAGCAGCCGAACTAAAAGACATAGAGCGGACCCCTATCCGCAAAATCCAAGATTCAAGCCTCGCAATAGACGAGCTCCAAAAAATTTTGGCAGAAGACTTCCCGAATATAACCTCTGCATATCACCCTCTGAAGCGGTCTATGCCCTCAAAAGCCTTGGACAGAACGTGAAATGGCCGAAAAAAATGAAAACACCAGACAACGAGTGCGACAGAAATAAGTTCTGTGAGTTCTATAACGACCACGGCCATAAGACGGACAAATGCATCGCATCAGGCTCGAAGTAACAGAACTCTTGAAAAGAGGACATCTCACCGACCTCCTATCCTCCAAAGGAAAGGAAAACTGGACACGGAGAGAGAATCATAAAGATGAGCATCCACCTGAATCCCCTAGAGTCGATCGCTGGGGATTCAGAAGTCAGCAAGATTTCATAATCCTCAGCAAAGAGACACTGCCGCTCAATCAAATACAGTGGAAACTTTCCCAGATAAGCTATGCAGGATGACCTCATCACCCTCAACTTTACCAATAGAGAAGCATCCGAACTTTTACACCCGTACCACGATGCACTATTTATTTCTAAATTAATTTCCTACTGTATGATTAAACGAACTCTCATCGACAATGAGAGCTCTTCTAATGTGATTTTTTTAAGTATCCTAATGGACCCGTTTGGTATGATTGATAAGGGGTGATTGATAGATTTATCACAGTTAATCAAGTGTTTGGTTCATTGGATGCAAACCCGAGATTGATGAGCAGTCAGGGATTGTTGGTGTTATTATCCATCAATTGCATGATAACTCATCCATCCATTTTTGGTGTGATAAATAATCCATCCATTCACTCAGAAATGAAATTTACATGCATACCCTTTGTAGAGTGATAAATTAAATAAAAATAATTACAAGAAAATTGAGGATCTTTTACCAGCAACAGTGATTTCGAAGAAGAAGCGGAGGGGTTGATTGCTCCGCTGCCGCAGTTGCTTCCTACTGTGATATAATTGCTAAAGTGTGTGTGTGTGTGTGTGAGAGAGAGAGAGAGAGCTGCATGATGGTATTGTAAGCTTGGGAGAGAGGGATGAGGTTGTAGGCAAAGTGGGGAAGAAGAATCGTTAAAAGTAAAAATTGTAGGTGGAGAGAGAAAGAAGGTTGCAGGATGAGTGGGGATGAAGAAAATCAGAAGGGAGAGCAGTGTGGAAAAGAACAAATAAATTTTATTTTGTTTATTTTCAAACTCTTTTTTAATCGTTGCTTCCTCTTTAGAAATAGAAATATTTAATATATGCTTGTTACTCCATTCCATGATTTTGATTTTTAATAATTATAAATAAATATCTTATATAAAGGGCAATTTAGGTATTTTCCAACATTTTAATCCTAATCATTCAATCCAAACATAATATTGACAATTTATCCTAAATCATTAAAATTGCAATCAACCAATCCAAACACAATATTATTTTTATCCAAACAGTGCAATCCTACCTTATCTTATCAATCTTATCTATCCCATCAACCGAACCAAACGGGGCCTAAAGGGAATGCAGGTGCAAGAAGCCGACATCATCAGGAAGTCAACTCTACTAATCGGCTTTAGCGGAGAACATAAAACCATGATGGGAGAAATTACACTTCCCACCTACATCGAAGGCATGAATATCTTCACCAAATTTCAAGTAATCGACGCCCCCTCAGCATACAACATCATTATGAGAAGGACTTGGATCCACGAGCTCCAAGCAGTACCATCTACCTATCATCAAGTCTTGAAATTCCCTACCCAACTGGTTCGAAGAGAACAAATCGCGGCCCACGAATGCTACGTCTCCAGTTTCAAACATAAAGGCTTGATCAAGGTCAATCAAATCGAAGCCGGATCATCATCAACCAACTTCATGAACTGCAGCTACAAAGAACCAGAGGTCGAAGACCTCGATGAAGTGCAGATATATCCCAAATTCACAGACTGCAGAGTACCGATAGGGTCGAGATTGTCTGCAGAATTACAGGAACAGATGATAAGATTCCTCACCGAACATCACGACTTCTTTGCATGGTCGTACGACGATATAACATGTATCGATCCTTCAATTATCACACATAAAACTGCAGGTCGATCCAGACAAGACCCCGTGAAACAAAAGAGAAAAAGATTCACCGTAGAATGAAACAAAATCATAGACGAAAGGTCGGCAAACTATTAAAGAATGGCCACATTAGAGAAGTACAATACCCGAAATGGTTAGAAAACATAGTTGTGGTGAAGAAGAAAAATGAAAAAAATCGACTTTGCATAGACTTTACCGACCTCAACCAAGCATGTCCAAAGGATTCATTTCCCCTACCTCATATCGATGCACTGGTAGATGCAACCGCATGGCACGAGATGATGAGCTTCGTGGATGCGTTTTCTGTCTACAACCAGGTCCTCATGCATCCGGAAGACCAAGAAAAAATGACGTTCACCACTCACCGAGGTATGTTTTATTTTAAAACTATGTCTTTTGGACTAAAAAATGCAGGTGCAACATATCAGAGGTTAGTGAACCGAATGTTCGAAGAACTCATTGGCATCACCATGGAAGTATACATTGACGACATGCTAGTGAAGTCATTAAAGATATCTCGTCACAAAAAGAGGTATAGAGGTCGACCCCAGCCAGATCAGAGTAGTGAAAAACATTCAGCAACCTTGAAACGTCAAAGAAGTCCAGAAATTAACCGGACACCTCGCAACTCTCAGCCGCTTTATCTCGAAATACTTAGATAAAAGCTATGCTTTTTTCAAAACCCTACGAAAGAACAAGAACTTCGAATGGACTAATGAATGCTCGAGGGCCCTAGAACAACTGAAAAAATATATGGCAGCCCTCCATTGCCATCGAAGCCCCGCGAAGGAGAGGTACTACTCATATACTTATCTGTTTCCACTAACTCTGTCAGCGCGGTCTTAATCAGAAAAGACAAGGGAAGACAACACACATTCTACTACGCCAGCTGTTCCTTATTAGATGTTGAAACCAGATATCTGCAATTGGAGAAGCTGGCCCTGGCCCTGGTCATGGCATCGAGAAAAATGAAGCTCTACTTCCAAAGCCATTCGATCAAAGTGGTCACCACATTTTCACTCAGAACGGTGCTAAGGAAGCCTGACCTTGCAGAGAGACTCTGCAAATGGGCAATCGAACTCGGAAAGTACGACATCCACTACGTTCTTCGAACTTTGATCAAATCCCAAGTACTCTCAGACTTCATCGCCAATTTCTCCAGCGAAGATCACGCTAAAGCAGAGTTCGAACTATTAAACGTACAAGATGTAGATATTTCGAACTACTGGACCCTTCAAGTCAACGACTCTAGCACTTTGAAGGGGAGTGGCCTAGGTATGGTCCTAACAAGCCCAATCGGCGAAAATACTGAGCGATCAGTCAGGTGCGGATTCAAAACAACCAATAACGAGGCAGAATATGAGACCCTTATCGCAAGGATAAATCCAGTAAACGACCTTGGGGCCAGAAAGATCCGAGTCGAAAGCAACTCCCAGTTGATAATAAATCAGTTCGAAGGAGAGTTCCAAGCCAAAGATTCAAGAATGATCGTATATCTAGCTATGGTGAAAGAAATAGCTGCAAAATTCGAAAAGATTGAAGCGCAGCATATCACGAGAGAAGATAATAGACACACCGACGCTCTAGCCAACTTGGGCTCGGCAATATAAACCATCGAAGCTAAGAACATTTCGATCATCTATGCAAAATGGCCCGCCGTTTGGAGAGAAGATAATCCCGAGGTCCTACCGATCGAAACTAAATCAAACAACTGGATAATCCCGCTCTGCAGATATATAATAGAAAACGAACTCCCTGAAGACCCCATCGAGGCGAGACGAATCAAAGCAAAGGCACCAAAATTTACTATCAATTGAAGAACGCGAGTTCTACACTGTGTACATGATATTTTTCATTGAAATCGTCATTATCATTTCACAGTTATAGAACCGTTTACAATCAACTACTCTCTCAACTTCAGAACGATTGATATTTTTGCCTTTTAATTGTGTTGTAAATTATTTGATATTTTACACTTTTAACACTCATTTTCCCAATTTTACCCATATAAAATCTCCTGCATTAAATATGTTAAGGAAATTAAGGAGAGATATACACGCATATGTATATTACAATGAGAGATAAATTAAGATGTATTAAGAAAATATAATTTAATATGGTGAGATGGTATATTTGTCAATTTTTTAAATTTTTTTTATTGCAAAACCTAAAACGTAATTTTTTCTGAAACTGAGAGAGTATATCAGTAGTTCCAAAATAAAATTAACAAAATTATTAGTGGTAATCAAATTTATCAAGTTTCATGTAGATTTGAATTTCAATTCATATGTAGAAGTACTTGTATTGTAAATATGAAATATGGCACACAACTGCAATATTAATTTTATTTTAGTTAATTAAAATATGTGAAAATGAAGAAGTATGAGTGTCATAGTATTTAACACAACCGATAAAACTGTGCACTAAATCCTTACTAATTTCTTTGATTTTCTTTTTTTCCTATTTTTATTTCGCTTTTGATTTTTCTTCATTATATTGAATCATTTTTAATATATTTAATATTGGGTTTGAGTTAATAATTTTTAATAGGGTTGAAGTTTTTATAATTAAGGTTACTTTTTTAGCTGATGGTTTTTTATGATTGATTATATGATAATTAGGATTTATAATTAAATTTAATTTCTAAGCAGAGCTTTTTTTCTTTTATTCATTGAATTTTATAGTGTCTTTTAGTATTTCAAGAACAATAATGTTAATAATTTCAGTATTTTATAGTGTCTTTTATTTATTAATTAATTATGTTAATTTAATGAATGTTAATTATTTTAATTAGTCTAATACTTAAAAGAAATATAAATTCACTGTGAAAAATTCTCACAAAGGAATATAATTTGTGTTATTTAGGAGTTTATTTTATTTTGTTGGTTTTATAAAAAACAATTGATGTGTTTTAAAATTGATAAAAAAAATTATAATATAATATAAAAATTCTTTTATATTATAGTTTGTTAGATATTAGCTAATTCATTAAAAAAATTGATTTAGACATATAAATTAATTGAGTAAAATTATAGTCAAATTATTATTTAAATCAATATTGAATGACGTGACAAATACGTGGATTTACTCAATTACACTTTATAAAAATATTAACCTATTACTCATTCTTCTCTAATAAACTCATTCTTCTCTAATAGGAGCGAAATTGATAATCGCTTGAATATATGTACATGTATAATTTAAAGTTCAATCTTATAAATAATTACATCATAAAATTATATATTGTGAATTGATTATAAAGTGTAATTGAGTAAAATCAACATGTTTGTCACTTCATCCAATATTGACTTAAATAATAATTTGACTGTAATTTTACTCAATTGATGTGTACGACTAAATCTACACTGTCCTGTATAGAACATTTACATAATTTGATCAGTTAATTTTTATACTTAGTATTTTCACCACTTGACATCACTCAAAACTTTACAGTATTTTCCAACAATATATATATATATATATGAAAATAATCAAATATTAATCCATTAAATAAATAATCACAATTAAGGGAAAATAATCATTTTATATAATGATTTAAGATCCAATTATTTCTACTTGATTTTATGAAATAAAATGTATAGTAGTGATTTATCTTTCATTTTTTCATATCAGAGGCAATTATATTATCAAAAATAAGTTTTCCATAACCGTTCTTTCATTTCATTTATTCATACGGTTGCTGAGGAAAATCATCAAATATTTCGTCAAGAATATATATTCAAAATAATAATTTTTTTTGTTGGTTATATCTTTTAAAACTAAAATACTAATGTCTCGTATTGATTCAATTGATTAAATAATTTTTTAATCGTGTTGATTATTTTTTAATAATTTTTACTTTGTGGGGGCATGAATTGATTTCGGGTAAAATTGGTTGTCTATATCTTTGCAAAAACAATTGTGTGTTTAAGAAATAATACTTGGTTTATATATATTTCTTAGTCTTTAGTATTTACATATATAGGTGGAACTTAGACATGGAAAAGTCATTATATTTCATATAGGGCTTGATGTATAATATATATATATATATATATATATATATATATATTTATAACAATACATTTCAATTTAATATATATTTATATCAATTTATAATAAATTATTGGGAAAAAATATCAAGATATTTTTTAAAAGTTCCAATTCGTCATCTACACATAGAAAATCCAAAATCTATATAATATATAATAACAACACCGCATCCGTAAACAAAAATTAATAGTTTTCCCGCCTAAATGACATTTTCGAATATGAAAATCTAATATCAAGAATTATTATTTCAATCAATTTATAATGAATTAAGTATATATAGGTGCAAATCCTTTTTTTACCTCCAACAATATCTCCGCTCAATCTAATCGTTAACATTATAGTCTTAGATAATCTATCACACTAAGGTGTGATAATAAAAAAAAATAGTACATGTCCCCTTGGGGATGGCCGAGTGGTGGAGTGGTGTATTTTGAGGTAAAAGGTCTCAAGTTCGACCCACCACCAACACCGCTAGATGTGAGCCTGTCACACCTGGCTTGCCACGTGTGGTCTACCTCCCCTGTGTGGTTTGCAGGCTATTACACAGGGGCGGAGTTTACCCAGTGCGCACCACGGTAGCGGCTGCGGGTTACCCTCGATATAAAAAAAATAAAAAAAATAGTACATATTATAATAATTAAACTCCAAATAATATATCCATTCAATATAACCATTGATAATTATAGTCTTAATTACTATACGTATGGTTTTACCTTAATTAATTAGTTATCAATAAAATTAGACCCATGGAATCAATACCCTACAAATCAATTAATTTAGTTAAGCAAATCAAGTGAATATTTACCTTAATGAACAAATATTTTTGTTAAATTGAATAATAACAGTATGTCGATTAGTAATATTTATATTTAAATTATGAATTTTATTAACACATAAATTAGTGCATTTATTATTACATTAATTATGGCAATGATATCATTCTATATTATATATAGTTTAGAACCTATAAATTGTTTGTGGAGTTAGACATTCTCACACCAATTAATCCAAAAAAATTATTTACAGTGTAATTTGTCCTGAATTTTTTTCTTTTAAAAGTGTATTCAAATTAAAAATTGTTTTTTTTTGGCAGATTTGATGAGCTAAAGAAAAATATGTCTCCAATCAGGTATTTGCATATTGAATCAATATTTTCATTGTATTCATAAATTGTTAGGAATCAAGAACGACAAAGATATATCAGTCAAACTAATTTATGGAGAATAATTGCAGTGGGAGTTGAGATTATATAAACTATAGAAGAATCCATTCCAGGCTTGCATCAAAGGTGAAGGAGACTCAATTGCCATTTTTATTAGTTTTGTTATTACTTTTTTTTGTTTTATTTATTAAAATTTGAATACAAGATTTTTGTAATTTAAGTAATGTGGTGAATTTTCATCTTAAAGATTTGAATTTTTATTCAGATGTTTAAATGTAAAAAGTACTCAACATTGTAAAATTGTAATTATCCATATGTTATATGGATGGTCTTTATTTATTTGTTCGATTTTCATTTTGTTTCAATTTAGTTGTTTAGTATTACAAATTTCAAGCAATCGTTATAAATCTGCAACTTTTACCAATAACAAATTCTCTCTATTTATAATTCATTATCAATTTTTTATATAATATGTATGAACAACCAATTTGGATTTTGAATACCCCATTTTATATATAAACATTCAAATAGACTTTTGAAAATATAAAGATATGATACACCGGAATATATAGATGACCGGTCGCTATTCACATCAAAAGATATTTTTCTATAGATAATTTTACCTTTTTATAGAGTAAAATATACCTATATAAATATAATTTTCCATTGGATATATTACTATCAAGTTTCATATTGAATTATTCTGTTATTAATACTTTATAATACACTAATACTATCTTATATATAATGGTATTCTTCTAATATATAAATAGTTTTAATATGTTTATTTATTTTTGAATAAATAACACTCACACACACACACACACACACATATATATACACATATATATATCCCTTTATGAATACAATATATAAATGTGTTCATTGCACGAATGAGGAAATTTCACTTTTGATCCCACAAGACACACCTCAGTTTGATTTTGGTCCCGATACTATCATTTTTGGTCCCAAACAGAGAAAATATCGATTTTGTTCCCGCTTTTGGCCTAAAAATCATGGGACCAAAATTGATAATCTTAAACTTATGAGACTAAAACTGAGCGATTTTTTGAAAAATGACCAAAATTGATAGTATCGGGACCAAAATCGAACTGAGGTGTGTCCTATGAGATCAAAAGTGAAATTTTCTCTTGCACGAATAGTTAATTATTTATGCAAAATGATTGTGCAACTACACACACACATCAAATCTTACAAGGAATACATAGAATATTATATTTGATATGAATATGTTTTGAGATAGTTTGCTACCTAATAATAGGTCTGATATGTATTAATTTTATATATTGTCTTCAAGTACCCATATCATATCATAAATGAGAAAAATATGTTAAAATTTTAAACAAAAAAATAAAATAAAATGGAATGTAATGGAATATAACAGTCATTTTCACATGATTAGTATGATTTAAATTTCAGAATCATCATTCCCGAATGAATTACTGTCTCCAAAAGTAAAAGAATAGTTATTTTACCGCCCCATGGATTTAGCTATATATTCTCACTAAACAAAAAATCAACAGATAATATGTTTACATATAATCATGTCTTATAAAATTTAGCAAATAGATTAAATAATTTATTATTATTTTTCATATTTGTTTATTTTATTTTTAAAAATAATTTAAAATATATATTAAATCAAGATTTTATGTATTTTTTATTTAGCGAAGAATAATAAAAATGGTGCCAATATAAATATACCCGTGTGTATATTTATATATATTATAAAAAAGTATTATGTTTTAAATATAATTTAATATATTCAAATGAAAAATCAAAATTATAAACTATTTTGCTATACATGTAATTATTTTAAAGCTATATAAACTATTATATATTTATTAATTGAACACTATAGATTAAAAAGAAAATTTTAATTTATAAATGTAAGAAAAAAAATTACAACATATTCATAATATTAGCTACTTCACTTTACTCAATTAGAAAAAAATTGATATCGCAAAAAATATTCATTTTATAAAATAAAAATAAAATGGGTTAATAGGCTCTAATATTTACTTTTTTTTCACGTAACATTTTAATTTTTACAATAATGTCAAAACTTTATCCTTTTGTTGCAATTAAGCATAAGATGAAAATTAATTTGACATGGCCTAAATTTTTACACACATGCACTCTTAATCTGGCGTGGTATAAATTAAACTATAGTATTTCTCCCGTGCGATGCATGAATTTGATATGTATAATTTTATTTGTTAGAAATTAAAATTATGAAAAAATTTAATAAAATTATTACAATAAAATAAAATTAATTTATAACTATATGAACTATAAAAAATTTAGCATTATTCATTTTTTAAAATTATAACGTACCTTTGTGTGCACTCTTAATCTGATGTGACATAAATTAAACTAGAATATCTCTCGTGCGATGCGCAAATGTGATATGTATAAATTTATTCGTTAGTAATTATTATTATGAAAAATTTAAGGAAAATTATTACAACAAGATAAAATTATGCCACTTTAGATTAAGAGTGCGCATGTGTAAAAAATTTAAGCAAACATCATTTAATTTTCATCATATGGCTTAATTGCAACAAAAAGGTAAGGTTTTAAAATTATTACAAAAATTGAAACGTTGTATGAAGAATAAAAAAAAAAAGTGGAAATGTTGTATTATTAGAGCCTATTAACCCAAATAAAATTGATATTTCATCATTCTTCATTTTGTATACATACCAATCACAATAGTTATTATTCCATTCATACCATTATTTTATGCATAAGTTCATTAATTCTTATTAGGCCCGAAATGAATCCGACTTGACCCGAAATAGAGAATGACTTAAATGGATCGGGCTAACTAGCCCAAAAACTCAAAAAATACACCAAGGTCCTCAGACGTCAAACCTGCTTTTCACCATTGGTACGGTGGGCCGGGCTGCCCGTTTTGCCATCTCTAAATTTAATAATATATATTATCTCATTGCACAAACACAAAACTCATATTGAATTACTCAATATTAAAAAAATAAAAAAATATGATACTTCGTGCATCGCACGGGCGGAATGTTAGTAAATAACTTAACTTACAACAGAACCAAGCATTACATATATTAATATTATATATATAATCTTATAAAACATAAATGTCATAGTTACAAATTTAGATAAGCAACACGTATCTATGTCAAATATTTACATACATATGAAAAGCTTGCATCTTCATAGATTGGAGAGCTCCCATAGCTTAAATTTGTACAAATCTTCATCAAATATATATTGAATCCATAATTTTCTAATATAAAATTAACAAATTGAGTCTGCCCACCTTCACGGCAATCAAAAATCACATGATTGCCGCCAACTGTCTCTTTGAAAACAAACACCATATGCAATAATTCTTTTACAACGAACCCGTACATAATGCAAAATTTGCCGCCAACAGCCTTTTCCACCACTTATCTCTTTAAAAACAAACGCTATATATGCAATAATTCTTCTACAATGAACCCGTACGTAATATAACGCTCCGATCCCGAGGATTAGAACGGAGACACTACGGAAAAAATAGAAGGAAATAGGTAGCATAATCCAAAATTCAGAGGGTCCTCTGTAATGTGCCGGTCCCAAAAAAAATAATAAAAAATGAGGAACGGGGTGTTACTTAAAAAGAAATATGATAGAATAATCAAATGAATTAGCTTTAGAACAAGAATAGGTTATATTTCCCAGAGATTTGGGCAACATAACCTCTATAACTGGAAGAAATCCACGTCTTTCAACGTATCAACGAAGTCAAATGTTTCGATCAAGTCAAAAGAATGCCTATTCATAGGCCAATCAAATTCAAACAGAATCCAACAATTAATAGATGGAATTCCGACTCTTCAAATAAACAAGACCTCTCCATAGGTCACAACAACTAAGACCCATCAATAGGTCAGAGGCAAACAAACTATTTTAAGTCCCATTCATAGGACAACTGAAAAATAAACAGAATCCAAGACTCAACCAAATATGACCAACTCATTGGTCGAAAACTGTAATGAAGCATGCTTGGATTTATGAAAAGGAAATGAGACTTTATTTATCATGATTCAATAAAGAATACAATTCAGATAAGCTCAAAAATAAAACATAGCATGCAATCATATTATGGGGCAACTGTATCAGAGTTTAAGCGGAAAACAATGGAGTAATATTGTATCACATAACAACATACTCATGAGCAATAATTCAGTCTGAACAAGACAACAAGGCACGATCAACCCACAACAGTACATCGAGCCATCACCTCCAACATCTCAATCTGTGAAAAACATTTTGAAAATATTTTGGGCGTGAGTACTAAAGCACTCAGTAGGTTAAACTTTTAACTCATTCTTTAATAAAAACTGTAACAGAATATCCAAAATATAAATACAGATAATGGAAAGTAAAACGCAAAAGCCCTTCCTATTTATGCAAACCTTTACTTCTCTTTGGTACCCTGTAGTTCCTTCTGTCGTCTACTGCACTCTATGACATGTCGCTGATAGGAAAAGGGAGGGGTTACCTCGCTAATCCGAGAAGAGTATACCAGGAATCACCTAGCATTGACCCTGAGTATACCAGGGGTTACCTAGCATTGACTCCTATAGTGATGTCCAGATCACGTGTATGTGCAGGGGTTACCTCACAGTGACACCTTTAGTGATTAACATCACAACTGCAAGAATCATAGTTCCTGCCTATCCTTTGATCTATGTTCTCTATAAAGCGCGTAATATAATATAAGCATAAGAACTATGTCATCCTCTTAATATAGCAACTATGCTAATCTTTAATTCCTCTAGCAACTTAGTTCAATTATGCTTCTTATTCTTTAAACGGAAATCATTCTTTAACTTGAGTTTAATAATAAATGCACAAGCCAAAAATTATAACTCATTATACACAAGTATAATCAATACACAATAAACATTTAATTTACTGTAACTTTAAATTATGACTATTAGGCTTTAAATATAACTTCTAACCTTAATCTATATACTATGAACTTTAAACTCTAACCTTAATGTTTAACCCACAAACTTTAATTATGACAAGGCATAATCTATTCTATTTAATTATGTCAAAGCATAATCTATATTCATTTATTGTGATAAATCATAATCTATATTCTCAACCATTATGATGAGGCACAATCTATGTTCTCAATAATTATGACAAAGCATAATTTATGTTCTCGATAATTATGGCACAACATAATCTATGTTCTCAATAATTATACAGCAGCATAATACTATGTTCTCATTAAGTATACAGCAATATAATACTATTACTCTAGCAGGACTTGAGTAGATAATTTCTCAAATATTTTATTTGGATATTCTAACTATGACTATCACATTTATGAGTTAATAACTCAAATATAGATACGTTTTGCAAATAAACCCACATCGATTAGATCAACTCGGGTGATTAAATTTCTCGATACTCATCCGTCAGCTCCTTTGATCGGCTCAACAAGTCCTACAAGGTCAAACCTTATTTTAGGACTGTTATTCTAATTTTCAGAACTTGACTTTAATTTAATTGGAGCTTTTATTCACTTTAATTATATTTCAACTAAGAATGCGCGACTCTAGAGACCTCGTACAACTTCCACACAGAAGAAAATAAATTCCAAAATATAATTTTCGATTTAATGAGACCAAAAGATTTGACAGAGGTCACTTTCCGTAACTTGCCATTTTACTCATTTTTTTTCACAGCAAACCTCGATTGTACTTTTTACTTGTCCAAAAATTATGAAAATAATCAGGCATGACCCCACATATATCTTTATTAAACTATGCAATTTTTGGAATATTCTGAAATCGAATGCTCTAGTTATAAAAATAATTATCTGATTAAAATAATCGACTTTAATCAAAACTTATCGGAAAATTACGAAACTTGACAGTCCTATAGGAAATAATTTTTCGAGCAACTTTACAGAAGAAACTTTTTCGATCTGATAATCCAAAATGGGTAAAAATGGGCAAAAATGTGATCTGATCGGCGCCCTTTATTTTTTCACGTTTTCTGGCGTTTTCACCGGTTTCCGACCACCGGACGACGACGCACTCAACATACGAAATGAAGCACTATTTAAAATACACAACATATTAAAATTTCAACTATGAAGAATAAGAAATGGACCGAAACGAGACATCCGAAGCGGCGGCGCGACGACGGCACGACAACGGCAATTTCCGGCCATCCACGGCAGCGGCGGCGCTCTCTGGCAGCCTTCCGGCGTTGGATAGCAGCTCTGGCAGCAGCACCCCCAATAAAACTTAACCTGGGCCTGCATGCGCGATTTACTCGGCGCAGGCCCGGATTTCTCTCGTTCGTCAACACGAACGAGAGAGAAAGAGAGAGAAGAGAGAGAAATGAGCAATGAACAATGAGCCATAATCCCCCTATTTATAGAAAAAGTGGCTTTGGGGTGGGTATAACTTTTTCGGATATAAAATACTGATAAAGTGATTTCCGGATTCAATTAAAGTTGCTTTATTCAATGACGAGGTCCAAACGACCTCAGACACAAAATTTGAAAATACCGGGAGACTCGTTGGCTCGAGTACTATTGAACCAACCCAACTCGGGATGATGAGGAAGTCGTCTGAAGAAAAATGAAGAAAGATTCCCTTTCAAAAATTACTTTTACTATTCATTTTGACTGACATATTTTGCTCCCGAGCGTTCGATTGACCTCAGATTGGTAATCCGTGAATGCGAATGGATTCCTTGGGTCATTTCCCATAAGATAGGCTTGATAGACAAGTCTTGGATTAATGAGGAGGATTTCGTAAATTTTTTGAATCACGAACGCTCGCATAAATTATTATTCACAGGCTTTCCCTTTACGATTTTCAATTACGGGACTTCTGTAAAGGTCAGAATAAATTTTGAAAGCACCAACAGCTTCCTTTAGATTGTTATATTCCAGAAAAGACCAATATTGACTATCTTCCGGCGGCAAACGCAAAATCTCATAATCGATTTTCACATAAAATACACGAAAAGGTCACGACTTACATCTGTTTTACTTTATTTTAGCTTTAATTATTTTCTTTAGTCTTCTAAATAAATTTAGAAAACTCACTAAAGTAGTCTGAAATTCTGGGATGTTACACGTAATGCAAAAGGTAGATTGCCTGCCCTTCTTAAGTATACATGACTTTATAATTATTTGTTGTTCTAAACTAAAGAACGTTGATATTTGTAGGTAAAATGTAATGTGCAGAACACCTTGATCGATCTATTTAGAGATATATAAGTTGTAGATACTTATTTTGGGGTAGAATATTTCATAAAATATGTGGATTTATATAACTATTATGAAACTATTTATTACCGTGATCATTATAAACTCGTGATCATTAGAAATGTATATTTATCTAAATTGATCACTCATGTAATTTCCGCATAAGATTGCTCTAGTTAAACACATAAATCATATCTATATATTCTATATGAAATAGAATGATTCCACATAGTCAATTATATTAATTGTTATTAATGTTGTGTAAAAATACTATTCCCTCCATTTCATAATGTTTGTTATTTTAGGATTTTAATCTAAAATTAACAATTAATTTTTTAGAAGAATATATATCCCTTCTTTCTATATCAAATAAAATATTATTCTCTTATATTTTTGATAGAGAATATGTTTCCTCTAAAATGGTTTCAATATTTATAAACTCAAGTCATGCTTACAAGTATACAAGCATATAATTGTAGATATGATGAAACGAGATCGATCCACAGGGAAAAAGGAATTCAAACTTGACAATGCAAGTACCACGATGATAGATGAGCGAAATATCTAGACTATGATTAGGTGGGGGGTTGGTTTCATTCACAATGCCAAATCAAGAACTTAAGTAACAAACACTAAACAACAAAAATAAACAATCTAAATAGCAAGCAAGAACAACAATCAACAAAGGGAGATTTAAAGATAAATTTAAACAAGACTCTAGGATAGGGATTCACAACATTCCTCTTGATTCAACAACAAGGGCTAACCACACAATCATGCTAAGTTCATAGATAAGAAGACCACGAATATAGAAGGAGCATCTCTCGAATATCTCCTAAATTGCGAATGCGACAAGGATGACTATCTCTAACACATTCCAAGGTCACACCTACCAAAGACTCAAAGGGGTCACCATTCCTTCCACATATTCGACAATCAACGAAGAGTACAAATACGTGAATTCAATCCATACATGCTTATGTTCACGGGATGGGCAAGATACAAGTGAATCATACATGTGATGCTAGTAAGGAGGCCACTCAAACAACATCATTCAAGATCAAGTATGGATTAAAACCTTGACAAAGCATAATCATATATTAAACCCTTATCAAGAACAAGATTCACATTGTTTCACCACATCTTAGAGACCTAAGGGCTCTAGACTACCATATTTACAACAAGATCAAGAATACAAGAAGAGGATCCAAAACCTATTCTAAATACAAGAGTAAAAGAATGAAGGAGAAGATAAAACCCAATGTAGAACAAACTCCTTCAATCTCTTGGCTTGAATCTTCAAATGGATGGTTGAATCTTCCTCCTCCTCTTGATGTTCTTGATCTTCAAAAAATCCAAATGAAGAGTGTTTCTCTAGTGTATTTTCGTATGGAAGATGAAGTGTTTGAACTCCCCAAGAGTTATAAGATATATAGGACCAATAATGGAATGTCAAAAGTAAAAAATAGATTCGTCAGTCCCGACCGCGACCTCGTCAGGGTCGTGCCTGGAGGTCGAGTTTGGAACACACAAAAATATGTCTCTGAAGTGCTGAAAAACGGGCAACACTGGCCGCACCCCGAGGTCGTGTTGCAGAGGCCCTGGGACGCGGCCTGCCCTGCACCCGCGCTCGGAGGCCGCACCCGGAGGCCCCTGCAATGCGGGCTCGGGCTGGTCGCGCCAGCAGGTCGCGTCCGGACTTCATGTTTTCCAGCCTCTGAAGGGGCTCTGCTACACGACTCCTGATTGCGTCTCGAGGCCGTGTCTGAGCCCAACACTTGGTTTTCTTCATCTTTTCAAGTCTTGTGCTGCCTTTGATGATCGAAATCCCAATTCAACTTTGATTTGTACAATAATAACCCAAAAATACCCCGTATTGGCCACTTATACAACATTAAAGATTAACGATAGTATATACAATAATAGCATACATATATACATAAACCTAGAGTAAAAGTACTCAAAAGCGCATGTAATTGAGTGCAAATGAGTGTAATTCAAGCACTCATCAACTCCCCCAAACTTAAATATGTGTTTGTCCCCAAACAAAAACAAGAGTAACAAGGTAAGGATTTTGATTTAAGTAGAATCAAGATGACAATTTGCTTCAAAATCAAAAGACGAGCATTGCAAAGATGATAATGGCAATCAAACATAAACAAGTATAATAAAATCATCATGATATAATTATCGAAGTACAAGCTCTCACAAGGATCAAATAACGCTCACTCTCGAGTGTATAGGTAAAATGTGTATCCGCTCAAGATCAAGAGTGCACTAGGATCCTACCATATGCTTGCAAAGTGACTACGATCTCCACTACTTCATGTGTGTTCTCAAACAAGAATCATTAAAGGCTTTTTGGGTTGTAGTGAAGGCTTTTCGGAAGGGTAGGTATATATTTGGCTAAGTGGCTTCCCAAAAATACCAAATTCATTTCATTACTAATCAAGAAGAACTAAACAAGTTCTCTTATACCCTTTGTTATTTCACAACCCAATTTTTTTGAGATTTTTCCAAATTTTTCCAAATTTTTCATCATTTCTTACTCTTTTTGTTTGTGATCTTAATGTGAACCTATCTTTTCTTTTTCTTCACTTAAGCAATTTCAATTCAAATCAAGATAATTCACTTCTTTTTATTTTTTTTCATCACAAGAGTATTTCAACATTTTTCCTTTTTCCAACTTCAAGATTTCTCAAAATTCCAATTGAAAGAATATACACAATCTTGTCATTTATTTCATTCCCAAACCCAACAATATCAAGGAAACATTTCAAGGCTCCAAAGGGCTTGCAAGAGATCCAATTTGTAAAGGGAGGTAAAATATTTGGATTATCATGAGGTTAAACAACAAATGACCTTAAATCTTTTTCAAGAAATCAAACACACAATTGTAACCTCAATTAAGTCACCAAGCAAGTTCTAGAGAAAGACTAGTGCACCAAGAAGACCATCAATCACTCATCAAAGAAAAGATTACACTTATGTAATCTTTGGATCAAATCTTCCCAAGGTAGGCTTTTCCTTCAATAATTGTACTTTTGAGACATAACAAGAACCTTGTTTATATTATCATGCTATAAAATCTTGCCTTTTATCAACATTTTTCAAAAAAAAAATCAACATAAGCTCATCATCATCAAAGATTCCAACTCAATCAAAAACATGCTCTTGACTCCTATCATATTACAGGAACATACACCTATTTAAGTCAAAATAACCCCAAACCACATATCATAAGACAATCGAACAAAAACATAGATAAAACATCACATATACGATCAAATATCTATCAATTGCCTCCATCCAATCCATCCAACATGCATAAAGCAATTTAAATAAAATCCTAACATAATCCAAACATGAATAAAACATAAGCATGCAAGTATGCTCAATTATCCGAAAACATAAACAATTAACTAAGCATTGTTCAAAATAAAGCGATAAATGAGCAGAAAAGACCTTTGCCACAATTACTCTCCCCCCCTCCCCCAAACTTATTTTTATCCAAGAGAGGAAATAAGTTTGGAGGTAAAAAGATGGTGGCAATGCTCACTAATGGCTCAGTGAGATAGATGCTGCTGGTGGTGTGGAGACTGTTGTGGAAACTGCATAGATGATGATGATGGCATGAACTGAGAAGTCTGGAACTGCTGAGAGGATGTCGCCATGAATTGGCCCGTCGGCATCTGCTGGAAGTGCTGAGAGGAGGATGAAGAGGCCATGAACTGTCCAGTCAGGAACTGCTGCATCGACTGGAATGGCGGCTGCTGCTGAAACTGCTGTTGCGGCTGGTAGGAGTGGTAGGGAGTCATTTGTTGATGCTGAGACGGAGTGTAGGGCTGCTGCTGTGACCTAGAACCGGTGTGCATTCCTCGGAAGAGTCCGGCTAGGTCCTGTATCTCTGATCTAAACGAGCCCATGTTATTAGAAAGGCCCCTGATCTCACCTCTAAGGCCTGCGTACCTCTCGTCGATATCCGTTTGGATGGCATGAAATCTTGCATCCACATTCGACTGAATCTGACCCATTCTGTTATGCATGTCGCTCCGGATATCATCAAATCTTGTATACAAATCCTGCCTCAAATTTCCAAACTCATCATGCACATCAGTCCTCCAGTTCTGCATGGACTCCTCCATGGACATCATGTAGCCATCCAGTGCATCAAAGCGGCCAGCAATTTGTTCTTCGGTGTATCGCCGCCCTCGTCTGAATGTGGCAGTGGAGGAACCCTCTCCCCCATCGGCTCCTCCTCCCTCTGGTTGTTCATCAATTGCATCTCTGATGCCCCTAGGAAGTCCCGCAGCTCGAATAGCCTCACAATGAGCCGGTGTATCCATCATCCAGTTGTCTCGTTCTTAGAAATTGGACACATGAGTAAGAGCCGGATTTGACAGCAGAAAGTTCCCCCCTCCTCTCATGGATAATAGATATGTTCTTATGTCCGAGGTAAGCATCTTTATGTTTCTCAAGTAGGGGATACTCAAGAGTCTCGCTCCTGGACTCTCTTGGTACTCATCCAAATCAATATTGAAGTGCTCGGCTATTGAGGTGATCAATCCCCCAATGCAGATCCAACCATTATCTATGTGAGCTTGCCTTTGAAGCTGCTCAAGAAAGAATGCTCTGAAGTTCAGGTGAACGGCATTCAGCATGGCCCAAAGTGCGAACAATTCTACAGTCCTCACCCCACCGTTCTCTCGTCTAGCAAAAACTGTAGAGGCAATAATGCGGTGTAGATATCTGAAGACGGGGTTAGGCATGGCAGATGTCTTAGCAATGCTGGAGTCATATTTCTCAGTGTCAGACTCCGTCAGGTAGAAGAGGCGGTAAACATAGTCTTTGTCATATCTAGATGGAGGATGGTAGATGCTGTCATCAGGCGCATTGAAGATTCGGTTAACCTCCTCAACCGTGAGAGCTCTAACCCTGTTGCCCATCCTGAAAATGCACCTAATATGCCCTCTCTTGGCCGTCCTCTTGACATCTAGTGTACTCAACACCTCTTTCACCAAGAGGGGGTAGGTCTTTCTTGTTGTCTCCAGGGCCTGTAGCCATCCAATCCTGTCCAGAAGGGTCCACACGTCATCCCTTATCCCAAGGATCTATGTGGATGTGGGACACATAAATCGTGTGGTGGCCACACTTAATGGGAACAGTCTATCCCAACTTGTCCTATGCTATGCCTCTGTAAAGTGAATCCCATATGTCATGGGATCTTCTATCTCGAGGTCCTCTTCTTCCCGTTCCTCTTCCTGTTCTATTTCGGGGTCGAATTTGGGCTCTTGTCGTCTTGAAGACTTCTTTCCCCTTCTTGGTGCCATCTTTGTGTGTTTGGGATGCGGTACCTAAGAAAAAGAAAAAGAATCCATAAGATATAGGGGCATAACCAACTTAAAATTCAAACAACAAAGTTGAGGTTTCAAAACATATGACAAAATCCAAAACACTTCCTCAACTAACTTTGGTGAATCAAAGTTTACTATCTACATCTTCATGCCTCCTACCAAATGATAGACGTGCTTTACTTTTCAAGGTACCAACATCAAAATACACATTGAGGCAGATATGGAGAAGTTACAAAATGCCTAGTTCCACATATGACAATATCAAAAACAAAGGCAAAATGTGCATGTGTCCAAAATCAAACATGATTAGCACAAGACAAAGTTGGTTTGTGAAATTGGTAAAAGGTTCTCTAATAAAAATGACAAAATCAAAAGCATATGACCAAATAACAAAAGTCTTTAACACTATCAATCAACAACAATGCTTGTTTTTAATGATTTTAACTCTCAAACTCTATTATTAGTAAAAATATAGACAAGGGGACTCTATTTAATGTAACAATATCAACAAACGAGAGCTCCCATTTTCTATACAACATTAAGGTTACATTTAGCATATAAATTCCTACTCAAAACCAACATTCTTGCACCAAGTCTCTAACATTTAAATTGCCCCCAATTTAGAGATTTAATCCTCAAGTTTCAAACTAATTAGGAGATGACATAGGCTTATTCTGCAAGAAAGTAGTAGAAACACCAAAATTGGTAACAAGGGTTCCAAATTACAAAATGGCATGCAAATTATTTTGACAAATTGAACTTCCATGCCTCCTTTCAACAATTTCATCATGAACACAAGCAAGATGTACCAAAATCCAACATATTCCTTCACCTCACAATGCAATAGCTAACTTAGACTAGATAGAAATAAAACACAACAATTTATCCATCAAAATGGCAATTTTTTCCTCAAATAAGCACAATGTAATTAATTCTAGTCATCTAAGTGCAATCATCACGGGAATTCACCCTCATTTGAGCAATAATGGAGAAATAAACAACCGAATATCATGAAAATCCAAATTTCATCCTTTTTGCCCCAAATTCAACAAAAAACCAACAAATTCCACCAAAACCCCAACAAATACCAACACCCATATCATAATCATGCTAACAATTGCAAATTACTCCAAATGTAAGCTTAATTTAAAGAGGATTCATGAAATTTTCGTTCAACCCAAACCTAGGGCAAAAAATATGATTTTTCCTCAAATTTCAAGCATATGAACCATTCAAACCTTGAATAATCATGCTAAGAGTATAATGTAGGAGAAATCTAGGAGAAAATTGAGAGATTTACCTTGATTTCTTGAGGGATGTTGAAGAAACCGTGTGTGTGAGTGTAGTGAGAGTGTAAAAATGAGAGAATAATGAGAGAATTTGGGTTAAAAACCCGTCAGTTGGCGAGGCGCAATCTGGTCCTGTCGCGCCTGGAGGCCGCGTGGGAAGGGCCCTGCAATGTGGGCTGTGCTTGGTCGCGCCAGTGGGTCGCGTGCGGGTTGAAGAAATTCGGCTCTCTGAAGCCCTCTGCAACGCGGCCCATGCTCGCACCCCATACCTGCGCTCGAAGTGCCCTGGGGTGCGACCCATGCCTTGGTCGCGCCAGTGGGTCACGTCCCATGCCTTCAGTTTTTATTTTTTTATTTTTCTTCTCCCTTCGACACTTATTCCCCCATTGTCTCTACTTTTCTTTTCTTGCAATAATTTGCAGTCACTTAAGACACACAAACACCATATTAAGATTAATTCCTTTTTTTTTAGGAATTAATCAATTACAAAAGAAACTATCTAGGCAATAAAACTTAAATAAAACCAAATATAAGAAAAATAAACTAACAAAAACAAAAATTAAAATGATTGGGTTGCCTCCCAACTAGCGCTTAATTTAACGTCGTGAGCTCGACGGGATATGTTCTTCAAACGTCTTTGAGATGGAGGACAAACACTCCGGCTTGCTCCTCCGCATTGTAGAACTTCTTTACACGTTACCCATTGACAACAAATCGATTCCCGTCCTTGGCTTGCAATTCCACAACACCACTTTCGAAGATCCTTGAGATCAAATAAGGGTCTCTTCACTTGGTCTTGAGTTTTCCGGGAAACAACTTCAACCTTGAATTGAATAGCAACACGGCATCTCCGAGTGCAAGTCCTTTCTTCCTCAAGAACTTGTCATGATAGAGTTTGGTCCTCATCTTGTAGATGGAAGAATTTTCAAAGGCCTCAAGCCTAAATTCATCAATTTCATTCTAACGGAAAATTCTTTCATTTCCCAACATCTCAAAGTCAAGATTGAGCTTTTTGGTGGCCCAGTATGCCTTGTGAGTGAGCTCAATTGGAAGGTGACAAGACTTTCCAAACACCATTTGATAGGGAGACATCCCCAATGGAGTCTTGTAGGCCGTTCTATAGGCCCATAGTGCTTCATCAAGGTGGCTCGACCAATCCTTCCTGTTCGTCTTCACCACTTTTTAGAGGACTTGCTTTACCTCTCTATTTGCAAGCTCGGCTTGCCCATTGGCTTGTAGGTGGTAGAGAGTCGTCACCTTGTGTTTCACTCCATGTTGTGCTAGAAGACTTGTCATTTACTTATTGCAAAAGTGGGTGCCTCTATCACTAATCAAGGCTCTTAGAGCCCCATATCTTGTTAAAATGTTCCTTTGAAGGAACTTGAGAACAAACCTTGAATCATTTGTCTTGGTTGGAATTGCTTCAATCCATCGAGAGAGATAGTCCACCGCTAGGAGAATGTAGAGATTTCCCTCAGAAATCACAAACGGTCCCATGAAGTCAATCCCCCATATGTCGAACAACTCCACTTCAATAATGGCGCTCATTGGCATCTCATCCCTTTTTGAAATTGAACCCATCTTTTGGCATCTCTCGCATGCCTTCACAAATTCTCCACAATCCTTGAATATGAAGGGCCAATAGAACCCACTTTGTAGAATCTTTCTAGCGGTTCCATTGGATGCAAAGTGGCCTCCACAAGGTGAACCATGGCATGCCTTTATAATCTCGCCTCATTCTTCTTCCGGAACACACCTTCTAAGGATGGAATCGGCACATCTTCTAAAAAGATAGGGCTCATCCCATATGTAGAACTTAAGATCATGGAAGAATTTCTTCCTTTGGTAACTCTCCATCTCTACAGGCATGACTTTGGCAACAAGGTAGTTGACGATGTCCGCGAACCATGGGACTTTTGTTGATGCCGACATGATTCTCTCGTCGGGAAAACTTTCATTGATTGGCTATGTGTTCTCTTCCTCTCCTTTTACATGCTCTAACCGAAACAAGTGATCCGCAACCACATTCTCGCATCTTTTTCTATCTCGGATCTCCACATCGAACTCTTAGAGAAGGAGAATCGATCTTATGAGCCTCGGCTTTGCATCTTTCTTTGTAAAGAGATGTCTCAAGGCAGCATGATCGGTGTGCACAATGGTTCGGGCCCTAATGAGATAGGGCCTAAACTTGTTGAATGCGTAAACCAACGCCAAGAGCTCCCTCTCCGTGGTGATGTAGTTCACTTATGCCGGATCCAACGTTCTACTTCCGTAGTAGATCACTCGGAAGAGCTTATCCCTCTTTTGACCAAGAGCGGCTCCCACCGCAATCTCGCTTGCGTCACACATCACCTCAAATGGCTCACTCTAATCGGATGTGATAAGCACAGGTGCCGTGATGAGGGCCTTCTTGAACGTCTCAAAAGCCTACAAACAATCAGAATCAAAATTAAACTCAACGGCTTTTCAAGTAGACGACAAAGAGGTTTATAAACTTTGGAGAAATCTTTTATAAAACGCCTATAAAACCCGGCATGTCCCAAAAATCTTCTAACTCTTTTTTCATTTGTTGGAGAGGGTAACTTCTCAATGGCCACAATCTTTGCCCGGTCTACCTCCAATCCTTTACCCGACACTTTGTGTCCTAGAACAATGCCATTTCTTACCATGAAGTGGCATTTTTCCCAATTGAGCACGAGATTGGTGTCTTCACACATCTGCAAGACTTGTGTTAGATTATCAAGGCATATATCGAAAGAATCACCAAAAATGGAAAAATCATCCATGAACACCTCCATTATATTCTTAATCAATCCATGAAAAATGGACATCATACACCTTTGAAAGGTGGCGGGTGCATTACACAACCCAAACGACATCCATCTATACGCAAATATGCCATACGGACAAGTAAAGGCGGTATTCTCTTGGTCCTCGGGAGCAATCGTGATTTGATGATATCCCGAGTAACCATCAAGAAATCAATAGAATTTATGACCCACCAACCTATCAAGCATTTGATCTATGAAGGGTAAAGGAAAATGATCTTTCCTAGTATATGCATTCAAAACCCTATAATCTATACACATTCTCCAACCGGTCACCACTCGAGTAGCAAGTGTTTCTTTATTATCATTTTCAACAATAATCATTCTCCCTTTCTTAGCAACCACTTGAGTAGGACTCACCCACTCACTATCCGAAATGGCAAAAATTATCACGGAATCAAGCAATTTCAAGACCTCTTTCCTCACAACTTTTTGCATAATAGGGTTGAGTCTTCTTTGATTTTGTACTTTAGGCTTATAGTCATCTTCTAACAAAATTTTATGCATGCATATTGAAGAATTTATGCCCTTAAGATCTGAAATTGACCACCCTATAGTGCTTTTAAACTTTCTTAACACTCTTAGCAATTTTTCTAATTGTTCATCGGATAAGAGGGAAGAAACGATTACCGATTTTTTGCTTGACTTCATGAAGGTAAGCATACCTCAAGTGTGTAGGTAGGGGCTTCAACTCCATTTCCTCCTTTGCTTTCAACTCTTCCTTTTCCTTTTGATGTTTGGTCCTCGTCTCTCAATGGCAAAAACTTCAGCTTCCTTAAGTAGGATTCCTGAAAAGAATTCATCATAGAAACGGAATCACATAGACCAAAATCATCATTAGGCAATGAATTAAAGATAGAGTTAGAAATGCAAATCTCAAGGGGATCCTTTGATCTACACAAATCCTCCTCTTTTACACACTCTTCCACCATTTGGAGCACATTGCACTCCTCTATGATCTCTGCCTCTTCTTCGGCATGTTGCATTACTTTTGGAAGTGAGAATGTTATCTTTTCATCATTTACCCTCAAGTAAGCTCCTCCTTTTCCACATCAATCAAGGCCTTACCCGTATTCAAAAACGGTCACCCTAGGATGAGAGGCACTTCCTTGTCTTCTTCCATATCAAGTACCACAAAGTCAACCGGGAAGATAAACTTCTTAACCTTAACAAGCACGTCTTCTACCACCCCTTTTGGATACGTCATAGATCGATCTGCCATTTGAAGACAAATTGTGGTAGGCTTGATTTATCCCATTTTCAACTTTGAAAAGAATGAGAGGGGCATCAAGTTGATGCTTGTCCCTAGATCACACAACGCCTTTCTCACATGATTTTCTCCAATGGTGACCGAGATGTTGAAGCTACTCGGATATTTCACCTTCGCGGGCAACTTCCTTTGTAGTAGAGCACTACAATTCTCGGTCAAGACCATCTCATACTCCCCAATCTCATCTTCTTCGAAATCACATCTTTCAAAAACTTTGCATAGTTTGGCATTTGTTGAAGTGCTTCAACAAGAGAGATGTTGATTTGTACCTTTCTAAAGATGTCGAGGAACCGATAGAATTGCTCATCACCTTTTGGAGTCTTTGTGGGTATGGTATTGGAACTTTGTACTCCTCCGGTATCTTTCTTATTGGTACTTCTTTTTCTTTCCCTTTCTCAAGTGTATCATTATTTTTCAATTTAGGACACAAGTCCTCTTGACTTTCTCCCTCTCATTTCTTCTATTTTCTAGGTTGCTCATCAACCTTTTCTTGGCTTTATTCTTCATCCGGCATCTCGGGGCCATCATAAGCGGTTCCACTCCTCAAGGTAATAGCCTTGCATTGATCCTTTGGATTCACGGTTGTGTTGCTTGGGAACTTGCCTTGTTGATGTTGGCTTCCCAAGATAGTAGCAAATTGTCCCATTTGCTTCTCCAATGTGCTGACTTGGTTGCCAATTGCTCCGACGGTATTCTCTAACTTCCCAATACGAGTTTGAGAGTCTTTCATGTAGTTCTCCGTCTTCCCCATAAATGCCATTAAAAGTTCATCCATCTTAGGTTTCTTCTCCTCATGAATAACACCATTAGTCACTGAAAAGTCGGGAGGTGGTTGGATAGCATTGTTTGGGTTACTATAGGACAAGTTTGGATGTTGAGCCCTATTTTGGTAACCTGGATTTCCACCATATTGTCCCCCGTATTGGGGATTGTACCCCGGATTAAATGGCCTTTGTTGATTCGAGAAACCTCCTTGGTTCACATAGTTCACCTCCTCAAATTGACTTTGGGAGAACTCGGCTCTTGGATTTGTAAATGCTTCAATCTTTAAGTTTAAGGTTGCCATTTGAGCTGCCAAAAGCCCAAGTGCATCCGAACTTGAAGTAGAAGCCACTTTCTTTAGAATTTGGACTCCCTATCTTGCCACCGACCATTGAAATGAATTTGAAGCTATTTTTTCAATTATTCTCAAGGCTTCTTCCAGTCCTCTTGCTAAGAGTGATCCTTCCGCGGCCGCATCCATGAGTGTTCTCACTTCATTTTTGCCTCCCCCATAGAATATGCACAATTGATGATCGGTGTCATAGCCATGACCAGGACACTTTCTTAGCATCTCTCTAAAGCGTTCCCATGCCTCATACATGCTCTCGTCATCCCATTGCTTGAAGATGGTGATTTCACCCTTGAGCTTGAGAGTTTTTCCGGGTGGAAAAAACTTGTGTAAGAACTTCGTCACTAATTGGTCCTAAGTTTGGAATGACCCTTGGGCTTGGATCAACCACCATGTTTCCGCCTTGTTACTCAAAGAGAATGGAAAGAGCCTAAGTCGAATAGCATCTTCTAGGACTCCATTCACCTTCATGGTCCCACTGTACTCAAGAAATTTCTGAATATGCTCGTTCGGATCCTCCATAGCCATTCCTTTAAAAGGATGTTGTTGGAGTATGAGAATGAGAGATGTCTTGAGCTCAAAAGTATTTACTTGAATGGATGGGCCATTCACTACCCCTTGATCAACGATGGGTTGGAAGAGGTTTCGAATTGGTGCCTCCACGTTTCTATTTTGAGCCTCCTTTTGGGCTCTCAATTGTTGTTGCATCACCTCTAATTGTCTTTGCATTTGGGCAATCATTGGGTCTTGAACCGGTGGAGGATTATCCGCAATTCTCCTCCTACATGCGTTGTTATGGCGAACCGTTGCTTCAATTTTCAAGTCCAATGCGATAGGGGTTCTCCGTGAGAACGAGTCTGCATACACTTCCTATAAAAAGGACAAACAAATCAATGCAAATTTTACAAACAAAACAAAAGTAAAATGTCTAAACTAATCCACTCAATCGTTATCACAATATTGCATAAATCAAATAAATTCCGTGTCCCTGGCAACGGCACCAAAAACTTGATAGAGAATATGTTTTCTCTAAGATGATTTCAATATTTATAAACTCGAGTCATGCTTACAAGTATACACGCATATAATTGTAGATATGATGAAACGAGATCGATCCACAGGGAAAAGGAATTCAAACTTGACAATGCAAGTACCACGACGATAGATGAGCGAAATGTCTAGACTATGATTAGGTAAGGGGTTGGTTTCATTCATAATGCCAAATCAAGAACTTAAGTAACAAACACTAAACAACAAAAATAAACAATCTAAATAGCAAGCAAGAACATTAATCAACAAAAGGAGATTTAAAGATAAATTTAAACAAGACTCTAGGATAAGAGTTCACAAAATTCCTCATGATTCAACAACAAGGACTAACCACACAATCATGCTAAGTTCATAGATAAGAAGACCACGAATATAGAAGGAGCATCTCTCGAATATCTCCTAAATTGCGAATGCGACAATGATGACTATCTCTAACATATTCCAAGGTCGCACCTACCAAAGGCTCAAAGGGGTCACCTTTCCTTCCACATATTTGACATTCAACGAAGAGTACAAATACGTGAATTTAATCCATACATGCTTATGTTCACGGGATGGGCAAGATGCAAGTGAATCATATATGTGATGCTAGTAAGGAGGCCACTCAAACAACATCATTCAAGACCAAGTATGGATTAAAACCTTGACAAAGCATAATCATATATTAAACCCTTATCAAGAACAAGATTCACATTGGCTCTAGCCTTCCATATTTACAACAAGATCAAGAATACAAGAAGATGATCCAAAACCCATTCTAAATACAAGAGTAAAAGAGAGAAGGAGAAGATAAAACCCAATGTAGAACAAAGTCCTTCAATCTCTAGGCTTGAATCTTCAAATGGATGGTTGAATCTTCCTCCTCCTCTTTATGTTCTTGATCTTCAAAAAATCCAAATGAAGAGTGTTTCTCTAGTGTATTTTCGTGTGGAAGATGAAGTGTTTGAACTCCCCAAGAGTTATAAGTTATATAGGACAAATAATGGAATGCCAAAAGTAAAAAATGGATTCGTTAGTCCCGACCGCGACCTCGTCAGGGTCGCGCCTGGAGGTCGAGTTTGGAACACACAAAAACATGTCTCTGAAGTGCTGAAAAGTGCGCAACACTGGCCGCGCCCTGAGGCCGTATTGCAGAGGCCCTGGGGCGCGGCCTGCCCTGCACCCGCGCCCGGAGGCCCCTACAATGCGGGCTCAGGCTAGTCGCGCCAGCAGGTCGCGTCCGGGCTTCATGTTTTCCAGCCTCTGAAGGAGCTCTGCAACACGACTCCTGATCACGTCTCGAGGCCGTGTCTGAGCCCAACACTTAGTTTTCTTCATCTTTTCAAGTCTTGTGCGGCCTTTGATGATCGAAATCCCAATTCAACTTTGATTTGTACAATAATAACCCAAAAATACCCTGTATTGGCCACTTATACAACATTAAAGATTAACGACAGTATATACAATAATATGATACATATATACATAAACCTAGAGCAAAAGTACTCAAAAGCGCGTGCAATTGAGTGCAAATGAGTGTAATTCAAGCACTCATCAATTTTCTTAAAAAGTTGGCAAAATTTTCTCTCTTCGTATATTTATTGGGTTAAAATTGGAAGAAAATGTGTGAAAATATCTAAAAAACAACAAATATTTTGAAACAAAATAAAACTCCTAAAACAACAATCAAAATGACATGGATGGAATAATTATTACATGTAATATATTACCGCACATTTTATATTCTCATAAATCAATTGATGTTTCTTTCTATATATAATAATATAATATAATAATTCTATAATTAAATTTTAGCTTAATTTTTGCAAATACATCATTCATTTATTCTGGTCAAAGACACATATCATATCTACATATATATTCTATATTAATATATTATTATTATTATTATTAAATTACACTAATTAGACGCAGATTAATGATTTTAATTTACTTGGCATATTTTGTTATTTATTATCCCTAGATTTGGAGATGATTATTATCAATAAAATAATAGTAAACATAATTGGAAGATATATGATGATGGATTTGCAATATATATAATCCAATATTTATGAAAATATATAATTATGAATTTTCATGTATTAAATCAACGGCTTACATGAAAAATAAATATTGAATAGTACATAATATGATATTATATTTCTATTTTCGGAAAATGAAAATGAGCAGGAAAATAAAAAAAAATTATTTACGGATTCAGAATCATTATTATATATTATATAAATATGGGATGAGGCTTCAATGCAGTACTGGTATTGTTTTGAAGTTGTAGATTGAACTCAACAAGATATACACGCCAATATTGAGATCCCAATGATTGGGTACATTCTTTAATTTAACTCTCTAAATTCCAAATTTAAGCTAATATTAGATGAATGAATACTTGGATCAATTATCAAATTAAACGGATTAGACCATATTTAAATTACATAGAGGACATTGATTAACAAACATTTTTCGCTACAATTTCTTGATAAGAAATTATCATAAATGTTGTAAAATTAGGCAATATACAATAAAAATTATACTATATATATATATTGAAGATTTTTGTATAATATTTACAAATAATATTTAGTTGTAAGATAATGCACGGCGAGCATACTGCACTAGTTATGAGCAAACAAGCTAAGTGCGTGATAATAAGTTACCATATTATAATAATGTATATATAGTTAGTTTAGATAATGTACGTATGTACCGATATTAGACTTGGTGGAATTGTTTTAATATTATTAATAGTTAGTGGAAAATATAATAATACTATAATGCTATTTCATTCCATATATACCGTGCATTAATTAAAAAGATATGATCCAATTCAACCTCTAATTATATTATATGTACTTTGAAATAGAATAATCCAAATACGTCTATTTCATAATTATTTAATTGCAAATTAGGGGCAACATGGCAAACACAAAATTCTCAAAAAAATTAAAAAAAAATTGTTGAATGGGGAGCGAAATTGGACCCCAGATTGATTGATGGCCCGACCCATATATGACTCGTAGGAAATATATATATATATATATATATATATATTATGTTTATTAAAACATAAAAAAAAAATTATTGAGTTAGCATACTTTATTGCGTTGCTTTAGGAGTCGAATTTCTATTTTTCCTTTATTTTTTAAACATCTATTAATTTAAGTTAAAATGAAAAAAAAGGAAAAAAAAATATAAAATGCGTGGTCAATAAGATATAAAAAATTAACTTAGTAAGTTTGGATACATTTATATCATATTGTTTTGCAAATTTATATTTCACAACAGGTTAAAAAACAATTTTCTTATATTTAATACGATTCGTTAGCGTTCAATAACGTCGTATCTATCGGACTATTACACACAGAAACTTGGTGGAAAAGTTTCGGTGAATAATAAATAAAACTGAATATTGAGATTGGATGTAATAAAATAGAAAGAAGGAGGTCTGAATAAAAGAAAACTTAATAATTTATTTAGGACAATAATAGATTAGATTGTTTCAAAAAAAATAAAATAAGTAAGTTTAGGAAAGAGTGGACCATAAGAAGGTAAGAAAAAGGGCAAATCCCATGTCATGGATGATGATGGTGGATCTGCACTCTGCAACACAGTGAAAAAGCGCAATCATCATCATTTCTTTATTTTTATTTTCTTTCAAATTTTATGCTTTTTTCCCATTTCGAATTCTTCATGAGAGAGAAGAAAGAAACAAACAAAAAATCTGTGATGAAATAATTGAATGTCAAGCCCCTCTGTTTTGCAGCCCATCAATGGCAAATTTCCTAGGTTTTTGGCACCCGCAAAAACAGAGACAACTTTATCACACATATATACAAATACAAATACAATGTATGTGTCACTGAAGATCCTAGCTTTTCCCCCTGTAATCTGCATGTGTATATGTGGTTTTTTGCCATTCTCTCTCTCTCTCCCCCCTCATTTTGGGGAATCCTAGGTTCTCTCTGTTTATATCTACAACTTTTTTTGGCCCTTTGAACGATTGTTTCAGTTTTCTCTCTCTAAACCCAGAAAAGATCGACATACACATTTCCATGCAGTTATATGTATGAATGTAAGCCACCGTTCTTTCACTTTTGAATTATGGTGGGTTCTTTGTTGGATTTAGCTGAGGAATTTTGGGTGCATTGGTGGAATTCAAGGTTTCATTGAATCTGTATGGATCTATTCTGTTCAGAAAGATCTTATATTTTGTGTAATTTCTGCGATTGTTTTGGGGCATTGCCGATTTAGGGCTGGTTTTTTCAGATCCCCAATTTTTGTATCGTCCTTGCGTTGTTATGATGTCTCTGAGCCTCATACTGTACTCAAAATGCCTTTAATTTGAAACCCTAAAGTTTCAGTCTTTTTGAGAGTTATCTTTTCAACTTTTTATTAGGAAAAAACATTGAAAACCCAGAATGTGGAAACAAATTCTTGGCAAATTGCCTCGGAAATCCCAGAAATCAGATCCTGATTCTCCAAGAAACCCTAATTTGGGGCCGAATTCATCGTCCACGGGCGGCACTGCTGCCAAACGAGCTTCAGCTGCAGTGTTTCCAGCGTGTGTGATTGCTGGAATCGAGCCGCTGCTCGCGTTCAAGGACGTTCCAAGTTCAGAAAAGATGAATCTTTTCATGAGTAAGCTGAGTCTCTGCTGTGTAGTATTTGATTTCACTGATCCTGTGAAGAATATTCAAGAAAAGGAGCTTAAACGAGCCACATTGCTTGAGCTTCTTGATTTTGTATCTCAGAATCCCCCCAAATTCTCAGAGCCTGCCATTTTAGCATCTTGCAAAATGTGCTCAGTTAATTTGTTCCGTGTTTTCCCACCTAGTAGTCGGTCTACTAACTCGAGCTCAGGCGAGAATGACAATGATGATGAGCCTACATTTGATCCAGCTTGGTCTCACTTGCAGATAGTGTATGATTTCCTGCTCAAGTTTGTGACTTCAACTTCCTTGGAAACTAAGGTCGCCAAGAAGTATATAAATCACTCCTTTATTATGAGAATTATCGACTTGTTTGATTCAGAGGATCCCAGGGAAAGGGACTGTCTCAAGGCAATTCTCCACAGGGTATATGGGAAATTTATGGTTCATCGGCCATATATAAGGAAGTGTATGAGCAGTGTGTTCTATAGATTCGTGTTTGAGTCTGAGAAACATAATGGGATTGCGGAGTTGTTGGAGATTTTTGGGAGTGTGATTACAGGATTTGCTTTGCCTCTAAAAGAGGAGCACAAGATCTTTCTTTCAAGGGCATTGATTCCTCTACACAAGCCAAAGTCACTGGGGGTTTACTTTCAGCAGCTGTCATATTGTGTGAGTCAGTTCATTGAGAAGGAACCGAAGCTGGCTAGCTGCGTGATTAAGGGGCTTTTGAAATATTGGCCCATCACGAATAGCCAGAAGGAGGTAATGTTTTTAGGTGAGTTGGAGGAGATTCTGGACGTAATTAACATTGCCGAGTTTCAAAGAGTCATGGTTCCATTGTTTTGGCGCCTTGGACGCTGCATAAATAGCTTTCATTTTCAGGTAACAGCTTTTTTTAATCCAATTTTGGGTCTAGTAGCATATGTTCATCTTATTTGTCAAACTTGTTAAAATAACTACTTCATTTGTTGTTTTGCTGGCACCAGTTAATAGAGGATAATTAGATTAACTTCTATAGGATTTAAATGCAGCTTGTACTATTTACGGCATAGCCAGTTGGCTGTTAGGCATTGGTTACGTGATCAATGGGCAGCAGCAGTTTTTCCAAATATGTTTCCATTGCAAATCCTTGCCTATGTATATTCTGAGACAAGGTTGCAGGAATTTATTGTTTAAAGCTTGCTATGCAGGTTGCTCCGTTTACCTTATATATTCCTGGAATTTTGGGTTCCATCAAATTGCTAACTTTTTTGTGCAACATTTTCACTAAATTCAATACAATCCCCTTAAAATGTCATCATCATAAATGTTACTCCATATGTCAAGTTGGTTTAACAATGGCGTCATGAATAGGATGACAATTCTGTATATCCCTTTTTTGTACCAACCCAACCAACTGAAAAAAGCAAAGTGATGAGTACTCGGAGCAGCTTTTCAAGAAACACGAGTATAGTGTGAAGTCGTGTTATTTTGCTAAGATGAATTATGTATGCAAAGACGAATGGATGTTATTAGAAGGGAGCATCTCTCCAGGAACTGATCAAGCTGGGCTTCTTAACATGCAGCAGGGGACCATTTGAAATGTTTTAATCAGGGTGGGACGGTTATGTGAATAAAATATTTTGAGTTGGAAACCTTTAGGTGAATAGTTGATGAATACTATTCATAAATCTGAGGCATTGCGTAGGTTTCTACCTTTAAGTGGGAAGTAATAGGCTTAGTTAGAATCCCATGTTTTGGAATGTGGAGGATGACATGAGGTGTGCCTGTTAAGATCTGGTTTGATTTTCGTACTTTGATCATTAGTGGGATGCTAGAGCCAAGAAAGTTGAGAGTCATTCTCCTGCTCTGAACTGCTGATGATGTTTAATACATCGAAGTATGGAGATATTACTGCTCATTTATTGAATAGTGAAACGAGATTACATTAATGACATCCCTTTTTCATATTTTGGTTCAAGGGACTTTTAACCCTTTTGCTGGTGGAGAACAGGAGAAGTTTGTGGAATCCACCCTGTGACCACTAAAGAAAATTAGTTTCTGTTTTAGAAGGGTCTGGAGGAGCCTAGAGAAATATGTTCACTGATCAGTTTTCAAGAAATATTTGCGGCCTATTTCACGACAACTTTGTTTGTTCTTGAAAGGCTTCTTTTATTTTCTCAAGAGCTGCTGCGTTGAGTAAAATTTTGGTCTTTATAAATGTTAACAAAAAAAAATGGTCTCTTTCTTTGCATGCAGGTAGCTGAAAGAGCTCTTTTCCTGTGGAACAACGATCAAGTTGTCAATCTAATCGCGCACAACCGGCAAGCTATACTGCCAATAGTATTCCCAGCTCTGGAAAGAAACGCAGAGAACCACTGGAACCAGGCTGTCCTGAACTTGACTCTAAACGTGAAAAGAATGCTTGCAGAAATGGATGATGCCTTAGTCGTGGCTTGCATTTCACATTACAAGGAGGAACAAGCGCGTAAGAAATATGAGGTCCAAGAACGCAAGGAAGTGTGGGAACGCTTGGAAAATGCCGCGAGTCTTCAGCCAATGACGGGAAAGACTGCTGTTCTCGTAACCCAGTGATGTGAAGGGACGTGCTGCTGAGTCTGTGTTGGTGTCGAAATCATGTTTTTTTGTGGATTCTGTTTGCCTTGTTTTTGTGGTGGGGGAACCAGAAGGAGCTGCGTCGCGCCGTCGTTGTTTAGTTTGTTGTTGTTAGAAACTCAACTCTTCTAATCTGCTTCTGTTTAATTATGTATCTACTCTTCCCCAGAAAGGGCATGGGAAGGGTCTTGCCTAGTTCATATTACTAAACTAACTGTTGTTTGTTAGGGTTTTTTTTTTTTTTACCTTTTTCTCTCTATTGTTTACCTCCCCTTTTTTGGCCAACTTAATTATAATTATTATATTGTCTCTCTCTCTCTCTCTCTCTCTCTCCTCTCTCTCTCTCTCTCATGCATGTAGTTTCTTGAGTTGAAATTGCAGCATATGACCGTCCATTTATGAATTAAGTGGCCTTGGAATTTATATTTGATACAGAACAAAAAAATCAATGATACGGGTAACTGCAATTTGCAACTGACCTCCAAAATATTGAAATTTGAAATTGGGAGTCAGTTTTTTTTAGTAGAACACTAGAAATATTAATATCACCCATGCGAGGCACGTGTATAATTTTTTAACTTGTTATGAATGCATACAATCTATTCGTTCTTCTTATCTTCTTCTTTGTTTGGATACAATTTTAATTTGTTTATAGGGTTACTTCCTTATCATGTAAATGACAAGCAATATTCACCCCACAAAATGATGTTAGATGGTGGGAAAATCCACGACAAAAGTATATTTTATTTGAAAATATGATAAAACATGGGGTAAATATCATGCATGACTCCGAATTTTTATTTTTAAAACTAAAACAGAAACCAAAAAATATCTTACAATTTATGGACCAAACAACGTCATTTTGGTCCAACATGTGATCAGTTATTCTACATCTATCCACATACCGATGTGGATTTTGTTAATAGTTTTGATTAGAATTATTTTTTAAAAAGTGGCCAAAATATAGAGATTATAGTGATAGATTCCCTAAAACATAATAAAATCACACAAGCATTGAAAATTTAAACTCTAAATATTTAAAAATCAAAGTTTTACTATAGCCATTGAATTTTTACTCTGATTTTATGTTAATCTATACCTATACAAAAAGTGTGGATGTTTCTTATAAAATATGATTTGCCTATTATGTCCACAATTTGCACTTAATTTAAGGGTAAAAAAAGTAATACAATATATTATAATTTTTTTTGTAAATATAATATATTATATTTATTTCAATAGTTTTGTTATAATTGAACTCTACTACATAAAATTATCCTTAATATAAAATATTATAAATAATTATTTGTAAATATAATATATTATATTTATTGAATTTTTTTACAAAATATGCTTTGTCTATTATATCCATAATATGCACTTAATTTAAGGGTAAAATAGTAATATACTATATTATATAATTAATTATTCACATATAATTTATTATATTTATTTCAATATATAATATTTTTCTATTCCAATTCTTCATCCACATCATATTAATTTTTCACCAATTATTTCTCTATCATATTAACCCATAGCAAACAAGAAAAATATTAAAAAATATAATCCCGCAATAATATAGTATATAATTAATTCAACATATATAATATATTATATTTAATTTTATAATTTAAATATTAATTCAATATAATTGTATTGTTATAATTTTTCATTCATCCACATGAATTAATTATCCATCAATCATATAGTCTATATAAATTACGTTCGAATGAAGAGATTGAAAAATAAATGCTTGAATTTATAGAAAGATTATAAATTAACCTGGTAATACTAAAGAAGTTATCTATCAAAAATCAAGAATTTCTTCTCCATCAATCATTATATAATTAATCATTATCACGTGTAATATATTATACCTATTTCAATAGTACTGTACTATTACAATTCTTTGTTCACATCAATTAATTCTCCACCAAATATTTCTTCATCATATCAACCATAGCAAACAAGAAAAAAATAAAAAAACATAATCCTACAGTAATATAATATAATATATTATATAATTAATTCTTCACATATAATATATCATATGTTATAATTTAAATATTATTTTAATAGAATTGTACTATTACTTAGTTTATATAGATTATGTTGGAAAAATAACCGGTCAAATGTTTTGATGAAATGTCAAATAACTTAAAATAATCAGTCGTGACAAACTCGACTGAACAAATACACAATTATCACAGAGATGAATTGATAATCAATAAAGATATCATGTCATCAGTTTTCTATAGCACAACTGATCTATACAAAGGTAGAGAAGACATAGAAGTTTTAGCTTCGAACCTCTATAAATCTTATGTGTTGTACATTGCTTTATTTTGATTGACATATCTAAATTGCAACACGTTCATTGAAATCAAATGTCCAGAGTCATATTCACTAATGACTAATTACCGCTATTTTATCTTGTTCATTAGATATTTCATCATCTGAAATTATTATTCTGGACTATCTCAACGATAGTTAGTACAAATCAAGTAACGAGTCAAGGCCTTATATTTCCGCACTTTAAATTGAATTTTGAAAAGAGTTTATTCAACCCTCCTTCTAAACTCCATTTGACTCATTCGGGAACAACAAATTACATCCCAACGAAGGAGATCGAAAAATAAAAACTTGAATTTATGGAAAGATTATAAACTAATCTAGCTCATTGATCTTAAGAATTTATTTGTCAATAATGAAGAATTACATCAACATTCAATCAATAATTTGATTCATTTAATATAAGTTATTTTGTAACGCCCCGGTCCCGAGGATTAGGACGGAGATATTACGAGAAAAATACAAGGAAAAATGTAGCATAATCTTAAATCCAGAGGGTCCTCTGTAATGTCCCGGTCCCAAAAGAAAATAATAAATGAGGGTCGAGATGTTACTAAAAAAGGAAGTACTATTTAGAATAATCAAATGAAATGACTTTAGAACAAGAATAGGTTATATTCCCCAGAATTTGGGCAGCATAACCTCTGTAACTGGAAGAAATCCACGTCTTTCAACGTATTAACGAAGTCAAATGATTCGACCAAGTCGAAAGAATGCCTATTCATAGGCCAATCAAATTCAAACAGAATCCAACAATTAATAGATAGAATTCTGACTCTTCAAATAAACAAGACCTCTCCATAGGTCACAACAACTAATTAAGACCCATCAATAAGTCAGAGGCAAACAAACTATTTTAAGTCCCATTCATAGGACATAAGCAATTAATCAAGTTAAGACCCATTCATAGGTCAACTGAAAAATAAACAAAATGCAAAACTCAACCAAATATGACCAACTCATAGGTCGAAAGCTGCAATGAAACATGCTTGGATTTATGAAAAGGAAATGAGACTTTATTTATCATGATTCAAATAAATAATACAATTCAGATAAGCCCAAAAATAAAACATAGCATGTAATCATACTATGGGGCAACTGTATCAGAGTTTAAGCGGAAAACAATGGAGTAATATTGTATCACATAACAACATACTCATGAGCAATAATTCAGTCTGAACAAGACAGCAAGGCACGATCAACCCACAACAGTACATCGAGCCATGACCTCCAACATCTCAATCTGTAAAAAACATTTTGAAAATATTTTGGGCGTGAGTACTAAAGCACTCAGTGGGTTAAACTTTTAACTCATTCTTTAATAAAAACTGTAACAAAATATCCAAAATATAAATACAGATAATGAAAAGTAAAACGCGAAAGCCCTTCCCATTTATGCAAACCTTTACTTCTCTTTGGTACCTCGCTAATCCGAGAAGAGTGTACCAGGGATCACCTAGCATTGACCCTGAGTATACCAGGGGTTACCTAGCATTGACTCCTATAGTGATGCCCAGATCACGTGTATGCGCATGGGTTACCTCACAGTGACACCTTTAGTGATTAACATCACAACTGCAAGAAATCACAGTTCCTACTATCTTTTGCTCTATGTTCTCTATAAAACGCATAATATGACATAAGCACAAAAATTATGTCATCCTCTTAATATAGCAACTATGCTAACCTTCAATTCCTCTAGCAAACTTAGTTCAATTATGCTTCTTATTCCTTAAACGGAAATCATTCTATAATTTGAGTTCAATAATAAATGCACAAGCCAAAAATTATAACTCATTATACACAAGTATAATCAATACACAATAAACATTTAATTTATTGTACCTTTAAACTATGACTTTTAGACTATACACATAAACACTAACCTTAGCCTATAAATTTTGAACTTTAAACTCTACACCTTAACTTTTACCCCACAAACTTTAATTATGACCAGGCATAATCTATTCTATTTAATTATATAGAAGCATAATCTATATTCGTTTATTGTGATAAATCATAATCTATATTCTCAATAATTATGGCAAAACATAATCTATGTTCTCAATAATTATGGCATAGCATAATCTATGTTCTCATTAATTATACAATAGTATAATATTATTACTCTAGTAGAGACTTGAGCAGATAATTCCTCAAATATTTTATTTGGATATTCTAACTATGACTATCACATTTATGAATTAATAAATCAAATATAGATAGGTTTTGCAAATAAAGCCACATCGATTAGATCAACTCAGGTGATCAAACTTCTCGATATTCATCCGCCAGCTTATCTGACTGGTTCAATAAGGCCTACAAGGTTAAATCTTATTTTAGGACTGCTATTCTAATTTTCAGAACTCGACTTCAATTTAATTGGAGCTTTTAATCACTTTAATTATATTTCAACTAAGAATGTGCGACTCTAGAGACCTCATACAACTTCCACACAGAAGGAAATAAATTCCAAAATATAATTTCCAATTTAATGGGACTAAAAGATTTGACAGAGGTCACTTTTCATAACTTGCCATTTTAATCAAATTTTACACAGCTAACCTTGATTGCACTTTTCACTTATCCAAAAATTATGAAAATAATCAGGCATGACCCCACATATATCTTTATTAAACTATACAATTTTTAGAATTTTCTGAAATCACATGCTTTAGTTATAAAAATAACCGTCTGATTAAAATAATCGACTTTAATTAAAACTTATCAGAAAATTATGAAACTTGGCAGTCCGATAGGAAATAATATTTCGAGCAACTTTTTAGTTCAAACCTTTTTTATTTGACAACCTGAAATGGGCGAAAATGGGCTAAAACCGAAACTGATCGGCGCCCCTTTATTTTTGATGTTTTCCGGCATTTTTGCGAGTTTCCGGCCACTGGACGACAATGCACTCAACATACAAAATGAAGCACTATTTAAAACACATAACATATTAAAATTTCAACTATAAAGGATAAGAAATGGAGCGAAATGAGACATCCGAAGCAGCGGCATGACGACGGTGATTTTCGACCATCCACAGCAGCGGCGGCAACGATGGCTCTTTGGCAGCCTTCCAGCGCTCGACAGCTGCTCCCGCAGCAGCACTCCCCCAAACAAAGCTTAATCTGGACCCGCACGCGCGATTTACTCGGCGCAGGCCCGTGTTTCTCTCGTTCGTTAACACGAACTAGGGAGAGAAAGAGAAGAGAAGAGAAGAGAAGAGAGAGAGATGGGCAAGAGAAATGAATCCTCAAGCCCCCTATTTATAGGAAAAGTGGCTCTGGGGCGGATATAGCTTTTTCGGATATAAAATACTGATAAAGTGATTTCCGGATTCAATTAAAGTTGCTTTATTCAATATCAAGGTCCAAACGACCTCAGACACAAAATTTGAAAATACCGGAGGACTCGTTGGCTCAAGTACTATTAAACCAACCCATCTTTGAAAAACGAGGAGGTTGTCTGAGGGAAATCGAAGAAAGATTCCTTTTCAAAAATTACTTTTACTATTCCTTTTGACTGACAGATTTTGCTCCCGAACTTTCGATTGACCTCAAATTGGCAATCCGTGAACGCGAACGGATTTCTTAGGTTATTTCCTATAATATAGGCTTGATAGAACAAGTCTCAGATTAATGAGGAGGATTTTGCAAATTTTTCGAATCACGAATGCACACAGAAATTACTATTCACAGGTTTTCCCTTTACGATTTTCAATTACGGGACTCCTATAGAGGTCAGAATAAAATTCTGAAAGCACCAACAGCTTCCTTTAAGTCGTTACATTCCAGAAAAGACCAATATTGACTATCTTCAGGAGACAAATGCAAGCTCTCATAAATCGATTTTCACATAAAAGGCACAAAAAGGTCGCGACTTACATTTGTTCTACTTTATTTTAGCTCCAATTATTTTCTTTAGTCTTCTAAATAAATTTAGAGAACTCTCTGAAATTTTGGGATGTTACATATTTAAATAGTTCTTAATAGAAAACATGTAATTTAGTTGTGGTAACTACAGTGTGTGTGTGTGTGTGTGTGTGAATTGATGTATTCACTCCCATTCATATGATTAAGAGTAATTAAATTTATTGAAACTAAATTTCAACTTCTTTATTTATGGTTGGGCTCGGATAATGTTGACTGCACCAAGAAGACATGTCAGATAATATATGTTGAACTATTAGAATATATATCTATTAAAGTGAATGAAGAACACTTAAAAAAATTCTATGATGAAGATAAATATAAGAATTGATTAATGTAGAAAATTTTTGATAGATTATTCGGTTGATTAAGAATAGCTATTTAAACTCATGGGGGTATGAATATTGCATATTTTTTTGGAATATGGATTATGCTGACTACCTATAGTCATATGACTGATAATAAACGTAGTCCAATTAATTATAAAAGAGTTGAAATAGAAAAATGAAATATTTTCCCCTTAGATTGAACTACTAATTATTTAACATAATTCTCAAATTATTTAGTTAAACATAATACATATAGAACAATAATATCATTCGTAGTTATATGTAGAAGTGTTGTACATTAGGATTTTTTTATAGAATGATATATATACATACATATATATATATGTATTAGGTGTTTTGGTTGAATGAGAATAATTAAATTTCTCGGGTGGAAGGAATTTATATTGCACATATTTTGGAATATAGATTTCCACGAAAATGGTGATTACCAATTTTAAAACATATCAATCATAAGAATGAGAATTGACATTCTCTGTTAATTGAGGAAATAATTGAAATTGAGAAATTGAATAATTTGTCCTTAGATTTGTACTACTAATTAAATTAGTTAATCATTGAATCAAGAATTACAACTGAAAACCAAATTATATTTTTCGTAAAAAAATTGTAAACAATGTATAACATTTGAAAAATATATTGAAAATCAAATCTTGAACGCATTTTTCCACAACAAACTATTAATTAACCAAACTTTGAGATTTTAACATTTCTTTATCATTGATCGAGCAACACATGTTGCTATAAGAATGAAGTTTTTTTTGTATCTTTAACACGTGATATTTATATATTCAACACCGTTTTAATTTAGTTAAGTTATTTTTAATTTTAATTGTTCAATGTAGTCATTTATGTTACAATAAAAAATATAGTATTAAATGTATGTTCGGATGAAATACACACAAAAAAATAGTTAATATTTTGTGACATGTGTAATAATTAAATAGTTCAATCAATTCAGTGTATCGTGATATACGTAAATTAATTGATAACATAGAGTGGTTAAAAATATAATTTACTTATGAGATAAATTATGTTAATTGATGTGAGATAAGGTGTTTTGTCATGATAGTAAAAAATCATATAATTAATACTATTTTGAACTCATTAACTTTTTAGTAAGTTTAGTTAACTTTATGCTGAATTTTTCTGAAATAGATGATGCAAAGATTTTGTGAACTTATATTAATTAAAATTTTGTATTTTTATCAGACAGTAAAGTCAACATAAAATTTTTTGAATAGAAGATTTGAATTGTGTTAATACATATATACGTCCTCAACAATCTAAGAAGGTTTAGATTTTTTGTAAAAAAAGGAACAAATTAATTAAATCAACTCGTCGCCTTATTTCACGGTTTCATCAACTCTCACGGTCGTCCATTAATTAATTAATTATTATTTTTTGTGATCGTCCATTATTAGTAATTTTTTAAATACAAATATTATAAACATGATTGAGTTTCTCAAACTCCTCTAGCCGTTTTTAATCTTTGGGAATCTAAGATATAACGTATCCATATTTCATGTAGCTAATAATTTCTTTCCATAATGATTTCATGGCAATTTTATAATATATAGCACACCTATATGAATTAATCTACATTCATCACGCCTAATTGCACATAATTAAATACCAACCATTGATCAAGAAAAATAAATGGATCAGATTTATTCTCATTTCTCACATGAGGGTTCTTTCTCACCAGAACCTAACCCTATCTATATATATATATATATATATATATATATATATACATACACACACACACACACACACATATTAAAACAACAAAAATATAAACAAATTAAAAGGCTATAAATTCTGAGTTCGTGTTTGAATAGTTACAATTTAATTATATTTTATGTTTATATTATTTTTCTAATTATTGACTAATCTAGAATTTTCAAATATTATTAAATTTATAAATTGATATATATATATATATATGAATATATAATGAAATATATTTTTTAAATTGACTACTCAAATATAGTATAGTAAAATTATGCAAACTTACATAATTAATTTAAGCAAATTAGTTCACGCTTCTTCTGCTAGTATAATAAAACTACAAATAATTTTATTGATACAAAATAAGGGAAATTCTAAACACAGCCCCCGTTTTTCTCTTTGTAGCCCCCAAAATTATTTAAAATATAATTTATATTTTTTGGACAATTTTGTCCTTATAAACATCATTATTTAAAAAACCCTAGAAATTGAAATAAAGCACCCCAATACAAGTATATAGCCCCCACACCCTTGTAATTAAAAAAATAGAGAAAGAAAAATGAATAAACTCGAGCTCTTCTATTTTGCCACAAACTCTAGAGATTTCTAGCATGCCATGTTCAAGATTAGTACTCTTGTGTTAGGCTCAATTGAGTGTAACCAGAGGAAAAGAATAGTGCAGATAGCTGCAACGTCAAAGGATATTTGAGTCCTTCTATGTGTCAGTTCAGTGCAGCAGAGGAGATTGACGATGTTCACATGCTTCATTCCTGAATGAACATCTATCAACTGTCGAGTCCCCCCCAATCTCATCTGCTTCATCTCGATCATCATCACCTCCTCACCATTCTTCATCACCCCTTTGTAGATGTTGCTGATGATCTGAGCATCGTCACTGAAGCTCTTCATCGCAATTATCAGTTCTTCCGCCGTGGACCTTCTCATTGGAATCCAACATGAGCTAAATCTACATTTCACCGACGATCGAATACTTTGATCTTCACCGCTCTTCAATGCCTTGATATACAAACCACAAGAGATTTTATATCGAGGGGCTATACATATATTGAGGGGCTTTATTTTATTTTCTATAATTTTTTAAGATTATAAGGATAAAATTATCTTAAAAATATTGATTATATTTTAAATAATTTTGGGGGCTACGAAGAGAAAAATGGGGGCTGTGTTTAGAATTTCCCCAAAATAAAAGTTGAACCTGACAGTTTTTTGTTAATATAATAAAACTATATATGGTTTTATTTTATTGATCCAAAAAAAAAAAAAAAAAAACTTGAATCTGACAGTTTCATATTCACCGAAAATAAGCATAATATCCAACAAGCAAATTTTGTGAACTCTTTTCCTCAAAAATAAATAAATAATTGTGAATTAACCCAATTGAATTGATTCGGTGAGCCATTTTTCTATTATTGTTTTGTTAACTTCCACTTCTATGTTGATAAAAGGGGCAACAAAAAAAAAAAAGAAACATTCCACTCTTATAACATATGCCAAGACAATAATATTTAAATTAATAAAAATAACTTCAATGAATTCTTACTGGAGTTGTAGAACTGGTATTGCATATCCGCTCAGCTTGAATATAATATTAATATACATTTCATGACTAAAACATTAAAATATAGTAAGTGACAATAATACTAAGAACTCAACCAACCAAAAAAAAAAACATTCCAATTTCGATTCTAAGCTGCGGCCTGAAGATATGTACTTATAAAACTACATAGCCAAGTCAAAACACAGTTCTCCTTTTAACGCTGGAAATATTTCACCAGTGATAAAGAAACATTTATAAATTTAAGGCGCACGCATACATTTTCTTGTTATTAAAACATTTAATTCTATTTTAATAGAACAAAAAAAATGAAAAAACTACATCATAACTGTCGTCCAAGAGTCAATCATGTCACTTCTTACGCTCACTCCTGTCATTACATAACATTTAAGTTTACGGGTAAATTCCAACATTACATTCCCCCTTACTATATCCAATAACTTTTTATTATTTTTAATTTTTATCGGTCGGCCGATAAAAAAAAGTTTGGTATCAGACTGTCACAATAGATAATCAAGTGTAACAGTAGGTAATTGAAGTGTCATAATATGGTAGTTGAAATGTCACAATAAATTTTTTCATCCAGCGAAATTTTTTGTTATTGGATAAAGTGAAAAATATGAAATAAATAACAAACATTAACGATACCGCAAAACACGCTTCGATTGCAAAATGAGAGGATGTATAACAATCACCTCATGTTAGAAATTACCTTGCCTAAGTTTTTATCAATCAAACTAGCCCCACTTATATCAGTTTTGTCTCCATTTTATCGCTAGAATTGTCACTTCAATAGAGTCAATTTCAATTTTTACGTTACTTTTCCATCTCGAAGGTTATTACAGTTTTGCACTCCAACATATACTAAGTGTGTCCCCAAAGGAGACGTCATTTCACTATTTTACGGTTGAAAATCTCTCCAACAGCAGCGGAATATGAGGCGGTATTTTAGGGAAGAGGAGAGAGGGGTAGTATATTGGAAAATTATATGCTCCCCCCCGGGCACTATCCGAGCCCCGTTAGGATGCCGACACGTGGACTTATTTTTAGAAATATTTAAACTTTATTTTTGATGCGTATATAACCGTATTTCTTAGGAATAGAGGTGACTTAGCTATTAGGACACTTCTGCTCTGAACAGTAGCCTGTGGGACCCGTCCTCGTATCGGCAGTGTCGACTGAAGGATAGATGTCGACACCTGAAAGTTTTCCGGCGAACATTGCACGTCGGCGCCGGTACGGATACGCAGTCAATTCAATTCCCGTACTCGTGGACAAGGTTTGGGATTTTTTTGGAGAAATCCCGACGCAAAGTTTGGCTAATTACGGAGTCCGATAAGTGAACAGTGTTATTGATATTTGGCGGATTTATGAAAATTGGCGGAAATTTTGAATTTGGTTATTATTTTAATTATATTCTCTTCTTCAGTGAGCATTTCCCCCAATTCTGAAAATTGATTTTACAGCGTCTTGAGCGGGGGTCGCCGAATTTGCGTTCATCCTGCCTCGTCGGAGCGATTCTGAGAATTTGAGGTATGCAAAATAAAAATCAATCGTTCTTATTCCGTATTAGTATCCGTTCTTTGGGTTCCCTTACGGTAGGGGCTTTTTATGGAGTCATTGTTAGGGTTCTATTTATGCTTTCAATTGAAGGGTTATTTTTAGGGGTTTTAACTGTCAATGTTTCAATGTGTCGGTTGTAGTGTATGGGCACCCACATTGTGGTATTGATTTAGGGTGATTGATTTCGTGAATTCATGATGGATTTCGACGGCTCCCCCTGTTTTGATCATGAAGCTTGTTGGCTAGTTAGAAGGTTAGAAATTCAGATTTTCCAAAAAAATATCATTCTATTTTGCGACGCCCTAGTCAACGAAGCGCTTATATTGGGTGGTAAATTGAGTGGGTGTGATGGCCATAGTTGAATGCATGATTTCAGTTATTAATGAATATGTGGCTGTGGAACTCTAAACTTTTTTCAATTGTCTCTAATAAGGTAGAATTATAGGCTGGCTTGATTATCTTTGCTGATTACAATAATTGTCTATAGATTTATGGCGAAGATGAATATTGACTTGAATGTTTCGATGGAGAATGAGCCATCTTCTGAGGGTAGCACTCATGACAGAAAAGATGGAGAAGGGGCTGGTAGTGATGCAGAAGCAGGATGTTTGCTTTCTACAATGTTAATAGAATTAGAGAATCGTTTAGAAATTGGAAATGTTGTGGATAGTGTAGACCAAGCATATTTGTTATATTGTGAGTACGGCAGGTGCCGGGGGTTTAGTGTGAGGAAGGGTGACCAATACTATTTCTCTGGGACGACCGAGCTTCGATGGAAGGAATTTGAATGCTCGTGTGAAGGTCGGCCTGATGATAAACGATCGAAAGGGAGAGTAGCATCATATAAGAAACAGATAACTAGGAGCAATTGTAAAGCGAAATTACGGATTGGGAGGGAGAAGAATTTGCAATGGACCGTTCATAAATTTGTGAAGGAGCATAATCACGAATTGCTCGGCACGCATCAAGCCTATCTGTTACGGTCCGCTCGGCAATTGAGCCATGCAAAACAGTCACTCATCGAGGCGCTTAAATCTGCGGGCATCGGAGTTAGTCGGGCATGTCGGTTTATGGAAAACGAAGCCGGGGGGCCGTAAAATGTCGGTTTCACGAGGAGGGATGCCTATAATCACTTGAATCGGGTTAGGCAGTCAACAAGAGTGGGGAATGTCGACGCTAATGCTTTGGTGAATTTATTTGCTAAGAAATCGAACATTGAGCCTTACTTTTATTGGAACGTGCAGCTAGATGATGAGGGCCGATTAATGAATTTTTTTTTCCGAGACTCCCGTGCTCTTATTGATTACGAGTACTTTGGAGACGTGTTATCGGTCGACACCACGTACAAGACAAATCGGTATGGCCTGATATGTGCACCATTTGTCGGCATCAACCATCATAGGAGAAATGTGATGCTAGGTTTGGGCTTCTTGTCGAATGAGACGACGGCTTCCTTTGAATGGCTGTTTGCCACGTTTTTAGAGTCCATGCATGGGAAGGAGCCACAAGTGATCTTCTCCGATCAAAGTCAAGCGCTAATGAATGGGATTGATGCCACTTTCAAATCAGCGAGTCATCGGCTTTGTCAGTGGCATATCAGCCGAAACGCCCCCTCTCATTTCAGAAAATTAAATGGCAACAGTGAATTCAAGCGGCAGTGGTATCACTGCATGCGTGGGGTGGAGACGAAGGATGAGTTTGAGGAGTGTTGGGGTTACATGATCACTGATTATGCGCTCGATGATCATAGTTGGTTCTCCAATATGTGCAGGTTAAAGAAGAGGTGGGCGTCGGTGTTCACGAACACCTCCTTTAGCGCGGGTCTTCTTGCGACCTCACGTAGCGAGGTTACGAACAAGGTATTGAAGGATCTGTGCTCGACGAGTTCCACTTTGACCGAATTTGTCGATAAGTATGAGCAGGTCCTGCATGATTGGCGTTCAAAGGAGGCTGCCGACGATGCCCTGAACTTCGGTACACCAGGACAGTTCGTGAACAATAGCCTATTGCTGGCTCAAGCAGCACAAGTCTACACAAGGAACGTGTATAAAGCATTTGAGTCGCAATTTGCCCTTGCCGTGAGCGTGGTAATAATCGAGAAACCAGCCGACAACGTCGGCAGTGTCGATATGCAGTTTAAGGTCGCCTCGCAACCCCTCATGTCGAGGGTGTGAGTTGTCCAATACAACAGTGAATCCAAACGGGCCCTCTGCAGCTGTCATATGTATGAAACTGAAGGAGTTCTATGTCGGCACATACTTAGAATCTATTTTCACTTCGATGTGACTAGGCTGCCGACATGCTATATCATGAGCCGATGGTGCAAATCTGCGAGGCAGCGACACTTAAACGAGACGGGAGACTATTCCATTGCGGACAGCAACGAGGTCGTTGATGAAATGGCCTTTGTGAACTATGTGATGAGGATCACTCTTGGGGTGGCGCACGATGTGAAAAACCACCAACAGGGCAGGAAGACATGTTTAGATCGAATACGTGCATTGAAAGGTGACGTGCATTCGATGGTCGACGAGGGAATACAACATAAAAGCCAAAAAGTCAGGAACCCATCGGGTGCAAGAGCTGATCGGGGCAACATTCGGGATCCTTCCCTAGCCAAACGTCGGGGCAAGACACCAATGACTTCGCACTGGAAGCGAAAGAAACCGAACCCCAAGCCCCCACCTTCTGTTCCAAAGTGGCCGGGTACCAGAATATTGTTCGATTATGGTTAGTTTCATGCAAATATTGTTATTTGATAATTATAATTGTCGTTGTCCCTCTTGCAGACGTCGAGCCTTCTGTTCAGGACGATACAAATACCGAGCGATCTAACGAGGGGGACGAGACTGACTCCGTTTCAAGGCGGCCGGCGTCGCGTGATTATGTCCCTACAACGTCATTTGAAGTATGGTTTCTTCACACTCACTCCATATCCGGCTCCCAATTTAGATTAATAATTTAACTGCACTCCCCTAACCCGAAAATTCAGGACGAAGATGCAAGTTTGACTCAGTACTCTGGTGATGTTAATCTCGACGAGCGGCTAGATGTGTCGTCACTATTTGAAGTATGTGCTCAGCTATAAATCACGCCAACGTTGTTCATATTATTTTCCCTATTCCACTTTTATTTACGTGGCTGATGAGAAGTTTATGAATTTGTCCTTGCTCAAGTCACTAACTGGACAGTCTACACCCGAAGCTAGGGCGGGGCCCAGCAGATCTTGGTGGGTGTAGGCCAGGGAGCCTACGATTGAGCAATTCCATATCGGCAGTGCCCTCCAGCTCATTCATCATGGAGGTAAGGCCTCTTTCACGTGATTGTGCATTGTTAAAGACTGTCAATTCAGGTCCTGCCGATACACGTAGCGTTTGATCAAGGCAGGTGTCGATGCTTCATTTCTCGGCCGGCTTTGATTTGATTCTGATTTAGATATTTCACAATTGTGAAACGTGCTACATTTTATGAAACTCGACTGTTGGAAATGCACGCTACCCCATGCATTAGTAGTTAACAGTTTAAATTCACCTTCTATTAATGGTGACAACCGTCCTAACCATAATTCTCATCTCAGAAAAATTGGCTACAAATGGCACCAAGAGCGATATCACAAGATGACATTTTCTTTGTAGAGCCATGGACAAGGTTTACCGAGCAGGTAGCCCTGTACGAGCTGGAGCATCAACATTGGCATGGAAATTGGATCCCGGGTGACGATGCGAGTAATATTCGAGTCATTCACGCCCTCCGCGGAACTGTCGAACGACAATGTGAGATTGACCTTTCCAATGAACAATTCGAGCAGAAGGTGGCTCAGTGGGCCGAGAGATATGAGATGTTTTCATGGCTGCTGGACTATGGACATCCTCGCTGCTACGACGAAGTCACCAACTTTGTCGACTTGCCCGATAGCATGTGGAGAAGGATTAAGCAGGTATATTCACCTCGCCTGTACACACGTCGACATTATATTATATGAACTATATGGTTGTTATTTTATTAGGTATGCCCCGCGGTATTGGTGTACAAGAACGAGGGAGAGGAGTTCTGGGCAACCTTGAAGAAGTTGTTTGAGGTGAATGATCCTTCGAGCGGATCTAGCCCCACTTCATCCACTGCTGGGCCATGTGTCGACGAGGTTGATGCAGACAATATGGAAGATGAAGATGGAGAGGGTGCCTTTGCTCTGGATAGCACTGCCGATATGGATGCTGACGACACTGTCGACGAGGCTGCCGATGTGTTCTTTTGATTTTATTTAATTTTCTGTATGAAGACTTACATATTATCTTTGCATTTCGGACTGTACCAGTGACACGTGTTATTTTCATGTAGACTTTTCGTGTATGTGATCTTCTACCATTTGTTATATTTGTCGTGTTATGAGTTTGTCTTAATCATTTGTATCTACCCTCCTGTTCGTCATTATCTGCGTTTTCTATAAATTCACTCGCTACTGAAGCACTAAATCACCAGCATATGCACTAACTAAGGAGACCTAAAGAACTACAAATGGCTTTACCCGTGCCAATTTCACAAGATGATGTATTTTACAACAGTTTGATGAGGTGTCGTCGATGAGGTGCAGATACTTCAGCTCAATCGATTTCGACAATTGATCTCTATTCAAGAGTAGACCGAAGACGATATGAAGCATGGCAAGTCTCAAAACCAAGCTGCCAGCACCACGATGCATGTCACTATAACTTTCGAATTTTTCATCAATGTCGTGAGCTTTCATGAAAGGCTTGCTCATAAAAATGTCTCGGTGCATGTCTGACGTCGCCGGCGGTGGAGCCGCTTCGTTGAACCGCAAGCCACTCAAGCAATAGAATTCCTGAGGCCCTAGTTCAATACGCCGTCCGTTGATCGAAAAACATAGCCGGTTTCGGACCTCAGACTCCGGCTCCAGGTGAGTCAGAAGGAAGTAGATGAGTTGGCCCTGACACTGAATGTCGGGCATGTTTATGAGATGGCCGAAGCATGTCCCCCGAAATGCCTGAACATTAGCCTTATTCAGCCGGCCACGCACCTGACTTATCACTTCTCCGAAATTTCCACGCACTGAAATTTGGGCACCTGCAGATTCACGCACTGCACTTTGTTAAAAGAGGGTGAACCCCCTTCCCCTTGCTTCACACATAAGTCTAACATCACGTAATAATCATTTAATAGCCACTTAAGAGCACGACTTAGGATTTAACAATTTAATAGAATTCTTCAATTTAATATTGATGTTAACCGAAAATAAAACCGTTACGTTATGGTAGAGCGCATAGTCTTAATCAATATTCGTGCCTATTCAGAAGGGAAAGAACATACTAGTTTGAATCTTTCAATCCACCCCAGTCAGATCAATCGCAACAAAAATCCAATAATGCAAAATTCCTTCTCTAATCTAATTTCGAATATTTATCTTGCACGCATATACCATATTGCCTTGCAGTTACGTTGTTATGGAAAATTGTTAATTAGCTACTACACATTTAACGAATTTACATACGACGTAGATATATGTATAATTATCTAGCCCCTGCACCAGAGGCGGAGCCTTTCAACCAAAATCGAGTCCACGGAAAAATAATGAAAATTCAGAAACAGAGCATAAGGAAATGAGTTCAACACTTCAAGTCCGTCATCAAACGTGTTTGTAATGAAAACCCTAACCGTGCGCAACCGAGTAAAATCAGAAACCCAAACGTTGATAAGGTGAAAATGGGGCACCTTTGCACACATACGACAGAAATTACATAGATAAACTTGAAAATCGAAAACAGAGACTTACCCCTGGTAGTGTTTCTCGTGCCCTCCCTTCCTCGACGCGACGTCGGCCCCTCCGCATCCGGCGCTCGGTGTTCACGACGGTGCGACATTATTTTCACTTGATTTTCCGAGAATGAAGACGACTTTCACCGAAAATATTAAAGGGTTTGTCAAAAAAAAAATAACATACAAACGGTCGAATGTTGTGAAAACAGAGTACACTTGCTTATAAAGCACATACCTCCTTCTAATGCGAGCGACGCGACTATTCGAAGACACCCAAACTTCCGCTTAGCAGTTACAACCTCTCCGGCGAAGATTTTTTTTCAAAAAAATGGCGTCTGTTCGCTACGAAATTTTTCAGTTTTAGAATTTTACCCGCGCGCGGTTGTCGATGCACTTTAAGAGTGACTCTCTTTTCCGGAAACTATTTTTTAATTGGATTTTGCACGGGATTGGAACTCATACTGAAATTTTGAAAGCCCGATTTTTAAACCTAATCGACTCTGCCGACGTCAGTTTTGCTAATAACATTAATCTAGAAACCCTAACAAAGGTTTGCCGATGCAGCAAAATACCCCAAATTATATATATGCACGTTGCCGACACATATCTCGACACGTTACATTAAATACTGTTCAGAGGGTGCCATTAAGTCCCATTATTGGAAATTTAGAGTTTTCCACTAGACGTTACATTACACGTTTCATTTTTGGAGACGAAATTAATAAAAAATATTTCATAATTACACATTCAAAGTTCTATTTCGAACTGCCGATGTCATTTACACCTTTCAAAAATTATGTTAACCACAATTTTATCTTTGCCGACAACAAATACAGCTTATTGGTACAAGAAATCAACAGTGCCGATATCAGTTTCGATACTCAAATTTACGTACTAAATCGCATTTCTGGATAAAATTACAAGTTACACATCTTTTTCCACATTTCTTCAGTATCACAACAAGTCAATTGTTAATATATACCATTCAGATTACCATATCTTAAATTAAAATTTAGATCAAAATTTTAATTAACTATAATAATGGAACCCAAAATGACAAAAAAATAAAAAAAAAACGTGAACATGAACTGTTCATAAAAAGGTTGTACATTGGTAAGGTAAAAAGTTCTTCTCGAATGCTGTGCAGCCAATAATGGAGTCAAAGTGTCCTAATAGCTAAATGGGTCGTATTTGAGCAAAAAGTGACCGTATTTCTCAAAGATATACTGATTTATTTTTATTGAGCGTATTTTTCCCCCCGGGCCACGTTTCGGCATCCTAACAGACCCGGGTAGTGCCCGGGGGGGAGCATATAATTAAGCGTGGTATATTTACCATCCCTCTCTCTATCGACGGCAAAAAATTTTATTTTTTTTATTTTTTTATGTTATATTTTGTTTAGTGTTTGATTTTGTATTTTGTGTATGTTATTTATTATTTATTTTGTATTTTAAATAATGTAACACCCTAATTTTATAAACATAAAATGCTATATATTTTATAAAAACTAACATGAAAAATAATGCCTGAAAGAGAATTTAAAACATTTTCTCAAATATGTAATAAAACTAATACTAGAAAACCATAATAATTCATATAACATAGTGCGGAAGCGATTTTAAATAGTTTAAACTCCTAAGTATTTTTAAAATCAGAAACATACAATTTAACATAAATACCAACTAAAAGTTTAGTAGTGAAATACGTTTAATAACTTCTATTTTAATAAAACTTAAACCACATTCATCTCCACATCACCATCACTGAACTCCTCAACCTGAAATATTGTAATAAGGGAATGAGTATAATGAATACACTCAGTGGAGAATATGCATTATCCAAAACATATTAAACGAGTAACTCATATTCAGACATTCATGCTATGTCAACTATCACTGTAATAATAATGATTTGAACAGTGGCAGTCAGTCCAAAGGCAACTTATCACGGCCTCAGACCTATAAACGGTCTCTGAACAAGTATATGCATATACACATATACAGTGGGCAACCCAAGGACTACTTTTATGGTCCCGGACTTATGAACGGTCCCTGACATACTTTAACTTTAACTTTCACATAAACACTCAGCCGAATAATAAATCACAAGATCAATATATAATGGATAATAAATAACCATGTGCGTATAAAATTCCCCACCTTTACATTGAAGACTTTTACTCGACTTTCGAATGCAAGACTTGCAGGAATTAACTCGCCTTCGCCTAGCAGAGAATATAATTAAATATTTTAGTAAATTAAACTTTTGATAAATATTGTATATGGATTAAAACTATTTTAAATTATCAATCGTCTTACAATATTATCACATACAGTAGCTGACTTTCCTATTTTATTATAATTAATCAAACTAAAGGTTATTAGTTCTACTATAACTTGTACGTAATTTATAGATTTTTGGTTTAATTTCGAGAAAACATACTATACTATGTATTAATGATATTTTTATATTATAATAATAAGATAACAAATAAGAAGACAAAATCACAAAGTTATAATCCTCGAGTCTCGTTTCTGTCATGAATTTGGAGAGAGAAAGTAAAAAAAAAATCAAAACAACAAGAACTTAACTCAATTCATTTATTTTTTACTTTCGGCAGCGATTTTCGACTAAAATTTGACAAGTGGTTTGGTTTCAATGTAAAAGATGTAGAATCAAAGAAAAATGGTTTTACAAAAACCTTCAAGAGCATGCATAGAACGCTAAATTATTTCAAATTTACGGCTTCACACAACAATTATTTCTCCTTAATATTTGATCTATGCAATTATTGATGTAAATCAAGAATTTCGTAAAAGAATACCTTGATTCCAAACTATTGGTTTCAAGCTTGGTTTGAACGAGGTATATATATGTTGTTGAATGTGTATTACACTTTTGACTGGAATTGTTTAACTGAAGTACAAGCAAAGAAGGAGTAGAAGTAGAACAATTACAAAAAACTGAAAATGAACAAAATAAATTAGAGACTGGAACCGATGTGCAGATTCCGGCAAGCCGAGTCGAGGGGACCTCTCTCCGCAAGACAAATACGCCCCTGCTAGTGCTCACGGTTTGGCGGTTGTCTTTCAAAGATGAAACGGCTTCGTCCTTCCGGCAGTAGCACTAGACATGCAGGATGTCCTATTTATAGGCACATCTCCATGTCACAAATACGTCCCGGCTAGTGCTCACGGTTTGGCGGTTGTCTTTCAAAGATGAAACAGCTTCGTCCTTTCAAAGATGAAACGGCTTCGTCCTTCCGGCCGTAGCACTAGACATGCAGGATGTCCTATTTATAGGCACATCTCCACTGCAGGGGACAGCTAGGGTTTGAGGACAGTAGCACTAGACATGCAGGATGTCCTATTTATAGGCACATCTCCACTGCAGGGCCGTAGCACTAGACATGCAGGAAGTCCTATTTATAGGCACATCTCCACTGCAGGGGACAGCTAGGGTTTGAGGGCAGTAGCACTAGACATGCAGGATGCCCTATTTATAGGCACATCTCCACTGCAGGGGACAGCTAGGGTTTGAGGGCATTCAAACCATGCCCCCTGGAGTTACAGCTCTGCCATTAAGCCCTCCAGGAGTTACCTCCAGGAGTTACGGGCACGGGCGGACGCGCGTGTGGGCTCATGACCCACATCCTTGTGCACTTAATTATTTCACTTAAGTGTTAATACACTTAAATACACTTCTTAACTTGATTAAGAAATCAATGTGGGATTATTTAATGTATCTTAAACACATTATCCCACACACCATAAATGCCCAATCGTGTGACCAACTTCAACCATTTATTTCTCACTCACCGAAAATCGGATTTGAGCAAATAAAAATACTACGATTATCTACTCACAACATAGAACAATCGTACAGTATTTAATTCCTCCAAAATTAAATATCTCGATCACGAAAAATCAAATAAAATGAGTCTAAACTCATTTTATTAAATCCTATTTTCCAACTTATGTTTCTGTGGAAACGATAAGAATGAAACAAAGTGGTTGTTAATACATGATTACTACAATTTGGAGTTTGAATAGAATTTGGAATTTGGATGGTTTACCTTAATTGAACTAGCAGGAGGATCTTTCTTGCTTCAAATTAAAGAGTGAATGATAGCGTTGTTGTATTCGTCGTGTTTGTGAAAAGAGAGATTGGAATGAAAAGTAAAATTTTTATTTGTAATTAAGATGAATGAATACTGCAGCAGTTTAGCAGTTATTGTTCGTGGGATTTAGGAATAGAAATAACTGCTATTTGGATAATAATTTATTATTATTATTATTATTATTATTATTATTATTATTATTATTATCCGAATTTTGGATTAATTAAGGAAATTGGGATTACAAATTATGGTATTTTAATACTTTTATTCATATTATAAATTATAAATTCTTGATATTATCCTTAAATTTTCTCTGCAGGCGGAACGATTAAAATAAATATAATATATCAAATATTAAACCAGTCGTAATGAAAAGATTAAAAGACTATAAAAATGAAATTTTTGAAAAACGGGTCATTACAAATAATGTGTTGTAATTAATATTAAAATTTATTATATATAATAAATTCAATTAAATACAAATGATAAAACATAAAATTAAATTAGATAAAAATTAGACCAACAATTAAACATACTAAAATGGATAAAAGTACACCAGCAATAAAACTACATAAAAATACTAAAATAGATTTTTAGAATTTTTTTATTTTATATTAATTCAAATATATTTGTTCGAAAAAATATTTTAATAATTATTATAAAATTTTGAATTTAAGTATAGATATCCATTAAATGAAATTTCATAAATCATTATATGTTATCAATTATAAAATAATAATTGTAAATGAAATAAAAGGAATATTATGGAATATTCTCTTTTGGTGTAGAATTATAGTGCAAACTGTTGGAGATGAAATTGAGAATCTGCTGCATTTTAATGTTGGTGATGTTGTATTATAGTGCAGGAGATGGCCTTAATGAGGTGCAAATATTATAGCAATATATCTATTTTTACAAAGTAATTTAGCAAACTAACTAACTTCAGGAATTTTCACATAAAAGGGTGTTCTTAAATACACCACAAATTTTTCTTTATACACCACTAAATAAATTAATTCAAAACTAATTAATTGTGAAAATACTTAAAAATACTGTTATTAAATTAAAAAAACAAAATTAAAAAGAAAAAAAAAGGAATTCTTCACTTCTGCAGATTTGCACCGCCGGCCACCACCACCGACCATCCTCGCCTCTCCTCAAGTCAGTCACACATCTAAATAAATCAAATTTTACAACGTCGCTTATAGGTTGGGGTTTGGCATACAAATTCAATCCATTGAACGACATTGAAAATGGAGTCTCTAGAAATATTCTCAAACATGTGAAGTCTGATTTGATGAGAAGATATTCTTGAAATGCAGCTCTATATCACCATAATTTTTTGCTCATTCTTGGTTGTATTCAAATGGTACTCAAGTTACAAATATTTCATTGTGAAAAAAAGGACATCTCCCATGAAAATACATTGATAAATCCAGATGGGAGGAGGATGGGGACGCCGACGGGAGACCTCGGCGGCAGCAAATAATTTTTTAACTTAAGGAATAAAAATGACTTTTAATGTGGTGTGTAAATAAAAAGAAAATTAAATTAAAAAATTTGTGGTGTGAAGAGTAAAAATGGTGTATAAAGAAAAACTTATGGTGTATTTAGAAACATCCCACATAAAATTGAATTTTGAGCATGAATAAATATAATCAATAGAAAAAAAAAAGTTAAGAGGATAAATATGAATATATATATATATATATATATATATATATATATACAGGGATGATTGATGCGAATCTTAGGCAGAAGAGGGGAAGCAAATGAGAATCTGATGCTGGCGGCGGTGTTGGAGACGGCGGGGTTGTAGCCACCTGCTACATTAGAACTTAGTCTCCTGCTCCATTAGAATTTAGAGCAGCATGAAATTTCTTAGGTCATCTCTAACGGTTTGCATTATAATACAATATCATTATCACTAAAATACAACTATCACTAAAATACAATAAATTCTGCAGTTCATTTCCAGCAGTCTGCACTATAGTTTTACTCAAAAAGATAATATTCCATAATATTTATTCTCTTTATAATTATTATTTTATAATTGCTAACATATAATAATATATACAATTTCATTTAATGGATATCCATATTAAATTCAACATTTCATAATAATTATTGAAATATTTTTTTAGGAACAAATATATTTGAATTAATATAAAATAAAAAAAATACGATTCATTAAAATATTACAAAACAAATATAAAGTTACATAATATTATATTATAATTAGAATAGCATGTCTAATGTTTTGGTTAATTTAGTGTATTTTTTATTTCATGTAATTTTATCTCATTTAATTTTGTCTTTCAATATTTGCATTTAATTAAATTTATCATATATAACAAACTTTATTATTAATTTATAACATATTAATTAAAATACAAAATACATTATAAAATTTAAGTAATAAAAAGAAACAAAAAATATATATACCACAGAAGAGAGATGGAATATATTTTTATATTTTAATTAATATGTTATAAATTAATATTAATATTTATTATATATGATAAATTTAAGTGACAATATGGCAAAGTAGCCACTTAGAAAAATAAAAAAACTTTTTTAGCCACTTTTTTAAAAATATTATTATTTTGTCCAACTTTACCATAATACCCTTGCGCGCGCAGGAGCAATACTTGTGAGAAAAATCATCCAGAGCTGAATTCAAACAATCAGCAAAAAATTCCAAGAAAAAATCAGTTCCAAAACTGAATCTTGTTCCAAAAAATCCAAACAATTCCAAAAACCCAAAACCATTTACTCAACCCTCATCCTCCCTGCCCCTGTTTCAGATCCCAATTCTGCCTCAAAAAAATCAATACCAGATTCTACACGGCCAACCTCACAATACATGTTGGAACCCTTACACGCTCAAGATCTGCCAGACTTGCAGCACCTCCATCTGCAAACACTACCTCATTTCACCCCTCAACCCAATTCATCCACAAGAATCTGACAGCCCTGTTGATTTTGCAAACAAAGAAGCCATGCAGAGTTGAAAATGAAGGCATGCAGCGTTGAAGTGTTGCAGCAGCAAAAGCTTGGACTTGCAGACACTTTGACACGAGTAAACTCTACCGGAAATAAAGGAGGACCACCATGCACAAGCATGCATGAACCGTTGATCTCAAGTGATGCGGATTAAAGCTCTCAACCGTAGATCTTTAGATTGCTTTGTATGCAAGCTTTCCTATTTTGTATAAATAGTTAGAAGCACTCTTTTGTAACTGATTTTTCCCGATATTTTGAACTCTGTAAGTTTGAAGCTTTCTACTTAGTCAATAAAACAAAACCCTAGTTCATGATATGATCTTTGATGTACTACATTACAATATGGTATCTAGAGCTAGATTGTGAGGATTTCACATTTGATTTTGTGATTTACTCAAATTCACACCGTACAAACACAGAGCAGAGCTTCAATTGCTAAATTTGCGATCGAGATGACCAAAAACAATCAGCATTTCTCGTGGAGAGTTGCGCGCGACGATGAAATGGTATTTACAGTGAATGTTGCGCATCAGAACCAACCTGAATCGAGTAATGTGAGGGAAGAACGGAGGAATTTCTCTCATGATGAAGAAATCATGACTACACCAGTGAATACCAGTTCCATAATGGACGGAATAATGCTTTATCCATGGGGAATTCACAATCAGAGGTTAGCAATAATAACCGACTACTTGCTAATGATGTTTTGTATATAAATCCTAGTGAACACCCAGGAATGTCTCTTACAGCCGATATTTTTGATGGAAAAAGCTTTCATAACTGGTGTAGGGCGGTTAAGCATTGGTTAATGTCTAGGAACAAATACAGCATGGTTGATGGTAGCATACTTAAACCTGCTATAGGATCATTGGACTATATGCAATGGATTAGAGTCAATTACTTGATTTTCAATTGGATAAGTAACTCGATGTCTAAAGATATTTCAAGGGGATTCCAAAACTTGGAAACAGCAAAGGAACTTTGGGATGAGTTGCACCGACATTTTAGAAAGAAAAATGGGCCCAGACTCTACAAACTGAGAAGGGAAATCGCCACTTACACTCAACACAATCAGAGTATCATGGTTTATTTTAATAATCTTAGTGGTCTATGGGATGACTTGTCATTACTTAAGACAGCTAGGGTGTGTTCATGTGAAGCAATGATAGATGCACAAAATGAAGTTGAGGAAGAAAGGATGATGCAATTCTTAATGGGATTGAATGATTGTTATGAGGGAATAAGGCAGAAAATTTTGATAATGGATCCTCTCTCTAATGTGAGTCAGGCTTATAGTATGGTGTTACAGGTCGAGGAGCAGATGAGCTTCTCTAATCTTTTTTCAGAAAGTGCAGAACAAAGTGCATTGTACACATAGCCTAGATCACAATACAAAGATCAGTACAAAAAGAGACTCACTAAGGAAGAGAAAAGTTGGCTCAGGTGTGAGCATTGTGGTGGTACTGGCCATTTGAAGTCTGATTGTTTTGATTTGATAGGTGTACCAGAATGGTACAAGAAATTTAAGTCTGAAAAAGGGAAGGCTAAGGCACACTTTGTGCAAGATCAAACAGATATGCTATCTGCAACAGGAGATTGTTCTAAGAATGTATCACAATTTGAGCATGACTCTGATGGGCTAGGAGATGTTGGGAAGATCATAGGGTCAGAGATTGCAAAGCATCTAGCATCATACTTCAAGAAAGGACCAGGAAGGAATGAAGGAGATGTTAGAGCAGCTAATATGGTTGAGATTGATAAGGAGGAGTCACAACTGAGTTTTACAGGACATTATGCTTTTGGCTTGACAACAGAAATCAGAAAAGATGAATGGATTGTTGATTCTGGGGCTAACAATCATATATGTTGTCAAAGGGATTTATTTTTTGAACTCAGGAGATTGAAACAACTTCTGCAGATTTATCTTCCTGATGGTAGTACTTTGTGGGCACACTTGATAGGAAAAGCTAGACTCAATGAGTGTATAACTTTGGAAAATGTTCTTTATGCTCCAGAATTTACTCATAATTTGCTCTCTGTAGGGCAGTTAGCTAAAGACATTGATGGGAAGGTTCAGTTTTTGCCCTCATATTGCTTGGTAGAACACAAGCCTACCTCCAAGATTCTTGGTATCTGCAGACTCAAGGGTTCACTCTATGTGTTTTCACATGCCTCACAACCAAAATTGTTAGCTTATGAAACACAGAGTTCACCCTCATGGATGGAACTTCATATCTTACTTGGGCATCCTTCACTTCAGGCTATAAAGAATTTACCTGGAAGTCTGAAAAGATCTAGAACAGATGATGTCTCTGCCTTGGAGCATTGTCAAGTCTGTCATCAGTCCAAGCAGCAGAGACAATCATTTCCTCTTCTTCAAAGAAGAACAGCTTCTTTATTTACTTTGGTGCATCTTGATCTCTGGGGACCTTGCAGAGAATCAAGTATCTCCAATACACCTTATTTTCTTACAGTTGTGAAGGATTATTCCAGAAGTACTTGGACTTTTCTTTTGAAGAACAAATCATAGATTTGGTTGATTTTGAAGGCTTTTATTTTAATGCTGAAAACTCAATTTCAGACTTGCATTAAAGCCATTAGAACTGACAATGGCACTGAGTTTATTAATTCTCAAATGAAAAGCTTGCTGGAAGAACATGGTAATCTGCATCAGAGAAGCTATCCCTATTCCCCTCAACAGAATGGGATAGTGGAAAGAAAGCATGGGCATCTATTACAGGTAGCAAGGGCTTTGATGTTTCAGAGTCATTTGCCTATGGAATTTTGGAGTTTTCCATTTTACATACTACATGGATCATCAATCGATTACCTTCCAGGGTTTTAGAATGGAAAACCCCCTTTAAGATTCTTTTTGATAGACTCCCTGACTACACTCTCTGACAACCTTTTGGTTGTTTGGTCTAGAAAGCCAATGTTTCACCTTCTAAGTCCAAATTTTGAGTTAGAAGTACTCAGTGCTTATTTCTTGGAGTTGCTCCTCAGAACAAAGGCTTTGTGTTTGATAACATCATATTTTACATGTATTTTGAGGTACATTTGAGTGGTATTTAATAGGCATTGCATGCATGAAGTGTTGAGTTTTGCATAGTTTTCTATGTTTTACACAATGTCACGTGTTTGTTCATTGTGAAGGGAATTAATGCCATTTTTGTGTGGACTTCAAATGAGCTTGGAAAGACCCTAGAAAGATAGGAAATCCAGTTAGGAACGCATTGCAAAAAGAATCGGGTCAATCGGACAAGAAACGAGTGAGAACGAAGTAAAACAGTGAGAGACTGCCGGATGCTGAAAATACCCGCGACCGGACTCGCGATCCTGGGGGTCGCGACTACATTGTCGCGAATCACCTTTCCCATTTTTCTGTAGGGTCGCGACAGAGACAGGGTTTTCCTTTGTTTTATTCGCGAGCTGGTCGCGAATTTTGAGGTTGGTCACGAATTTTCTGCCACGTATTGCCACGTGGACTCGCGACCCGAGTCGCGGGCATCCTGGTCGCGAATGTGGTCACGAATGTAGCGGGCCTGTCCGATTTTTGACCTATTTTTGGTCTTTTCTTAACTTGGTATGTAAGGGTTTCCTTGGACAAAAATTAGACACAATTCCACTTACCCAAAAGTTGCCACCAGAGGTTTACAGCAGAGGAAAACAGACATGAAAAACAAGACCAAAGGATTCAAGATCTTTCAAGATTAGAGACAAATTAAATCTTTCCGGGTTTTATTTTCTTTGTTCTTAGAATTATTCATGTTTTCTTTGTGGATTGTTTTAGTTGTTTATTTTGCCATGGATAGCTAAAACCCTAGTATTCTAGGGTTGGATTATGATTTATTTATGAAGTTCTTTTGATTTATTTTATTTGGTGTCTATGATTTGATTATGTTTTGATTATTCCTGTTTTTCTCTGTATTATTTACCTGATCAATAAATGATGCAATTTGATGTGTTAATCCATAATTCGAGAGATAAGTTTTAACACAAGATCTAGAATAATTAATTGGTTAGTCAATATCACTCGAGAGAGTTGTGATTAATTTAGAGAATAATAAATCTTTGGATCCATTAGGAGTTGCACAATAGGTATTGAACGGAAACGTTAATATTTGTTGTGTGATCTACAATCTAGGCACTTCGAGAGAAGGTTTAGAATATATGAATGATTGTTCTAGCATGATTTAAATCCCAACATAGACACTAAATGAATTGATTAAGAGAATGGATTAAATAATGAGTATCCAATCCTAGAATGCGTCTTTTTCTCCGATGTTTGATTTATCTGTTTTGATTTCTGCTGTGGTAATTTATTTTATTTATTATTTTCAGTTTTTAGATAATTTAATTCAATCATGATTTGTAGTCTAGATAACAGCAGGAAGTTAAATTAAAATAACTAGTAGATTAATCATTAAATCCCTGTGGATACGACCTTGTTCACTGCTATACTAGAAGCCTCACTGTATACTTGCAGTTTAGGTGAAAATAAATACCGAATAAGTTTTTGGCGCCGTTGCCGGGGATTTAATTTTTTTATTTGCTATTATTTGGATTTAATTTCTTGTGTTAATCTAGACATTTATTTTTCAGTTTTTAGTTTATTTTTTTGTAATTTTATAATCTTCTTTTTCTTGTGGTTTGGTTGTGTATGCGTACACGATCTCAGGGAGGAGCCGTAGAAGAATTCAATCCTGAGATTGAAGCCACTATCCGCCACAAAAACGCAAGGAGAAAAGGAGAGATGGCAGAACAGGCAGCACCTGTTATAGCTGAGCAAATGCAGCAGATGCAGCGATAATTGGAAGAGATGCAGCGCAGAATGCAAGAACAGGAGGCTGCAAGAGAGGCAGTGCAGGCACCGATAAATCAGATGTTTACGCTGGTGCTCAACCATGGCCATGTTCCTGGTCCCGGGATCAATGCTAATAATTTCGAACTGAAGTCGGGACTAGTGGGCATGGTACAGCAGCACCAATATAGAGGTCACAAAGTTGAGAACCCGAATGCGCACTTGCAATAATTTCTGGAGATTTGCAGCACTATCAAGATAAACGGAGTGTCTGATGATACTATTAGGCTCCGCCTGTTCTCGTTCTCACTAAAGGATGCTGCTAAGGACTGGTACCATTCGCTAGATCTCAGTACGGTGGATAGTTGGGCGTGCTTGGCATACAAATTCCTCCATAAATTCTTTCTTCCCGGTCTGACTCTGAAGCTGAAAGGCGAAATCACTCAATTTCGCCAATATGAGGATGAGAATTTATACAAAGCATGGGAGAGATTTCGAGAGCTGCTGAGGAAGTGCCCCAATCATGGATTTAGGGTTGATCACCAGGTATGCATCTTCTACAACGGATACGACATGGAAGTGAAGAGGCTTCTGGATGGCTCTGTGGATGGCTCACTGCTGAACAAAGGCCACGATCAAGCTGTGATGATAATTGAAGACATGGGCACCAACAGCTATCAATGGACTGGAGATCGACCAGTAAGGATATTGAAGAGAGCTGCAGCAGTTGATGATAATGATCTGATTTCCAAATTGGCGGCTCAGTTGTCCACATTGAATGCTACTATCAATAGTAGATTTGACGCCATGTCTCAGCAGACTGCAAATCCTACCATGAATCAAGTTGTAGAAGATGTGAACTACATCAATCAGCGAGGGGGCTATGATGGCAACAATTACCGAGGTGGAAATCAATTCTATCAAGGTAATCGATCCAACCTCTCATATGAGAATCTTAACTGTGCACTGCAGCCCCCTCCTGGCTTCTCTGTAACGAATGGAGTGATCAATGAGGAAAAGAAGCCAAACATGGATGATCTGTTGATGGCGTTTATGGGGAAGACCGATAAATTCATGGGGGAGTCGCAAGCTAGAGTGGAGAAGTTGGAGAATACTGTTGGTGCCATGAGTGTGCAAATGAAGATGTTCGAAAAGCAACTGGGTCAGCTGGCTACAGTTGTAGGGAATCAGCACCAACCAAGACAATTCCCTGGCAACACCACAGTTAATCCCAAGGAACAGTGCAATGCAATCCATCTGCATACTGAGGTTCCTGCACCTATTGTTGCCGCTGCAGCTGTTCCCCCTAAGATGGCTTCTGACAAGCCAAATTCTACCATAAAGAGTCCTCCGACGGGTCCTACAGTGCTCCCCACAGTGACCATCTCATACCCATAGCAAACCCCGAAACAGAAAATTGATGCTCAGTTCTCTAGATTCCTTGAGATATTCAAGAAGGTGCACATCAACATTCCTTTGATGGAGGCGTTGCAGCATATGCCTAAGTATGAAAAGTTCCTCAAGGATGTTGTGTCCAAGAAGAAAACGATAGATGAGTTCGAGATGGTGCATATCCCAGAGAACTGCAGCTCCATCATCCAAAGGAAACTCTCGGCCAAGATGAAGGATCCGGGGAGTTTTACACTTCCCATCACTACTGGAGACAAGATAGGTGGCCGAGCACTGTGTGATTTGGGGGACGAGCATCAATTTGATGCCGCTGTCATTTTTCAAGAAGATGAACTGTGGGAAACTCAAACCCACAACCATGTGCTTGCAGATGGCCGACCGATCTATGGTGTATCCTAAGGGAATTTTGGAAGATGTGTTGATCAAGGTGCATGATTTTATTTTCCCAGTGGATTTTGTGGTGTTGGACATGGAGGAAGATAAAAGCGTCCCTCTCATTTTGGGACGACCATTTTTGAGCACCGGACGGGCCAACATTGATTTGGACACTGGGATTCTGACTCTCCGGTTTGAAGATGAACACATCCAATTCATGTTTGATGTAGAGGAGCACAAGGCAGTGGTGAAGTGTAATACCATCAACACTCAAGAATCTGGCTGCATTATTGATGGTGAGACATGGAGATGGTAAATCGAGAAAGAGAATGGGGGATACCAGTTTTCCCGTTTATGGGGACTTGAGTTCCCATATTCGTCTGGCTGTCGACATTAAATGCAGCGCTTGTTGGGAGGCAACCCAATATGTTTTATTTTATTTCTTTTAGTTTTTTTTCTTTTTTTTATGTTTTTCACTTCTTTTTCTGAGTTTTGCAGGTAAAGAACACTTGGATGTTGTATTTTGGGGGATAGCGAATCAATCAACTTGTCTTTCGATAAGTTTGGGGAAGGAGGTTGAACCCGAATGGTCATCCACTTGATTTCTGTGAGTGGTCGACGACACCTACATGCATTCTTACAAACTTATTCCATCACGTGGATTTGAATAAGTTTGGGGGGATGTATGCTTGTGGTGTCTAGACCTTTATTTTGTTTTACGTGTTTATTTAGTTTTTTTTTTTTCCAGACAGTTTGAAAAATTTTGAATTTTGGTCTTGAATTTTACTTGGGATTTTGATGATATATGCTTTATGGTTTATGGTTTAGTACTTATAATCAAGATATTTGATTGGGAATCACTTGAGCATGTATAGCATGATTTGAATGAGCATGTATTTTGGAGATTTTCGAGCTTTATTTTGTCCAATGTTGAGTTGTGAGAATTTTTAGCCTATAAGACTATTGTCTTAATTTTTGTTCTTGTGTGTTGGTTGTCTGTACACTTGTTTCTCTAGAACTTGCATGTCGTCTTGCTTGAGATTGAGTTGTTGTGTTTGAAAATAGGAGATGATAGTAGGCCATTTTTTCTTTAGCCATTTATCCCATACACTGTCCTAAATTCAGTATATTCTTTTGCGAGTCCTTTTGTGCCTAATTGCATTTTCTTTGGAAGTCTATTTGGGATGTCATTTGTTGATTCTTGTGGAGAAATAGGAAGAATGGTAAGGAATTTTGGAGTTGGGATGAAGAAGAAAAAATGGTGATAATTGGCGGTTTTCGTTGGTGAGAAAAAAAAAGTGCTATGTGAGTGTTGAAAAAAAATGATGAAAAGAGCACAAAAAGAAAAAAAAATGTGAAAAGTGCTAATGGAAAAAAAATAAGAAAAGAGACCAAAGGTCCATGAGTTGAAAGAATATATTGATGAATTAAGGATGTGTAGGAGGGAGTTGGAAAAATTCCAACTAGTGTTTGATTGTGAAAAGTAGTTGGGGGTAGAAAGTAAAAGTGGTGGATCGTTTTACAATTGTGAGTCACTTTAGCCAAAAATTCCTAACCTTGACCCAAGCCTACATTATAAGCTTAATAAAGTCCTATTTGATCTTAATTTTGAGCACATTTGTTTGTCAGTGGAGAGTTTAGATTGCATGTAAGCCTATGGTAGATCAAGTGTATAGTGCAATGTTTCGATGAGTGCTTACCCTTATTTATCACACTTTGAGTGTTTGAGCGAAACATACGCCGGTGAGGATCATTGGCCTGATATTTGCTCGTCGAAATCTATTGCATGTGTTTATGATTTGAGTGTTGTGCTTGTTCTTATCACTTTCCGATTAGATTTTCGAGGTTATAGATACTAGATTATAAATTGTAGAGTTATATATTGTTTGAATTCTAAGTTTGGTTTTTGTTCTTTGTTTGGGGACAAACAATGTTTTAAGTTTGGGGGAGTTGATAACATCATATTTTACATGTATTTTGAGGTACATTTGAGTGGTATTTGATAGGCATTGCATGCATGAAGTGTTGAGTTTTGCATAGTTTTCTATGTTTTACGCAATGTCACGTGTTTGTTCATTATGAAGGGAATTAATGTCATTTTTTGTGTGGACTTCAAATGAGCTTGGAAAGACCATATAAATATAGGAAATCAAGTTAGGAATGCGTTGCAAAAAGAATCGGGTCAATCGGACGAGAAACGAGTGAGAACGAAGTAAAACAGTGAGAGACTGCCGGATGCTGAAAATACCCGCGACCGGACTAGGGTCGCGACTGCATGGTTGCGAATCACCTTTCCCATTTTTCTGCACGGTCGCGACAGAGGCAGGGTTCTCCTTTATTTTATTCGTGAGCTGGTCGCGAATTTTGAGATTGGTCACGAATTATCTGCCACGCCATGCCACGTATTGCCACGTGGACTCGCGACCCGAGTCGCGGGCATCCTGGTCGCGAATGTGGTCACGAATGCAGCGGGTCTGCCCGATTTTTGACCTATTTTTGGTCTTTTCTTAACTTGGTATATAACGGTTTCCTTGGACAAAAATTAGACACAATTCCACTTACCCAAAAGTTGCCACCAGAGGTTTACAGCAGAGGAAAACAGACATGAAAAACAAGACCAAAGGATTCAAGATCTTTCAAGATTAGAGACAAATTAAATCTTTCCGGGTTTATTTTCTTTGTTCTTAGAATTATTCATGTTTTCTTTGTGGATTGTTTTAGTTGTTTATTTTGCCATGGATAGCTAAAACCCTAATATTCTAGGGTTGGATTATGATTTATTTATGAAGTTCTTTTGATTTATTTTATTTGGTGTCTATGTTTTGATTATTTCTGCTTTTCTCTGTATTATTTACCTGATCAATAAATGATGCAATTTGATGTGTTAATCCATAATTCGAGAGATGAGTTTTTTAACACAAGATCTGGAATAATTAACTGGTTAGTCAATATCACTCGAGAGAGTTGCGATTAATTTAGAGAACAATAAATCTTTGGATCCATTAGGAGTTGCACAATAGGTATTGAACGGAGACGTTAATATTTGTTGTGTGATCTACAATCTAGGCACTTCGAGAGCAGGTTTAGAATACATGAATGATTGTTCTAGCATGATTTAAATCCCAACATAGACACTAAATGAATTGATTAAGAGAATGGATTAAATAATGAGTATCCAATCCTATAATGCGTCTTTTTCTCCGGTGTTTGATTTATCTGTTTTGATTTCTGTTGTGGTAATTTATTTTATTTATTATTTTCAGTTTTTAGATAATTTAATTCAATCATGATTTGTAGTCTAGATAACAGCAGGAAGTTAAATTAAAATAACTAGTAGATTAATCATTAAATCCCTGTGGATACGACCTTGTTCACTGCTATACTAGAAGTCTCACTGTACACTTGCAGTTTAGGTGAAAATAAATACTGAACAGTGTTATATGATTTAGTTTCCAAACAGATTTGTATAGGAAGGGATGTTGATTTTTGTCCAGCTCTATTTCCTCTCCAAAGCCATTCACCTCCTGCCCTACCTTTTCATTCTTTTGATCCAAATACCAATGATCAACTCTCTGATTCTGAAAATACTCAACTTAGTGATCAACATTCACTTACTTCTATACAGTATTCACCACTCACAATTGATAAAACAAGCATTCTAGCTGATTCTGAAAGATTGGAACATAATCTTGACCAGGGAGTTGAAGAAGAAGGGGTGCTATCCACTGATCCATCACCAGATCATTCTACTGATTCACAGTTACAGGTGATCAGAAAGATTACTAGGCAGAAATAAAAACCTTCATATCTTAAGAATTATGTGTGCCATACAAATGCTAAGAAAGGAGTGACATCATTGACTCCACCTACATTTCCATACATGGTTTCATCATTACTTACTCCCTCTTATACTGCATTTTTGATGAGTGTGCAGTCTGTGAAAGAGCCTTCAAGCTATAAGGAGGCATGCCAGTTTACAGAATGGCAAGATGCTATGGCTAAGGAACTCCAAGCATTGGAGGAGAATAATACTTGGGAAGTGGTCCCTCTTCCTCAAGGAAAACATGCCATAGGGTCAAAGTAGGTGTACAAAATAAAGCTGGCATTTGATGGGACAATAGAGAGATACAAGGCAAGATTAGTAGCAAAAGACTACAATCAAGAATATGGAATTGACTATAAAGAGGTGTTCTCTCCAGTGGCTAACGCTGTTACAGTAAGGGTGTTCTTTGCATTAGTAGCTCAGTTTTCTTGGACTGTTCATCAAATAGATGTAAATAATGCATTCCTACATGATTTTCTAACAGATGAGATATACATGAAAATGCCACAGGGTTATGAGAACGGAGATCAATGAAGTGTCTGTAAGTTGAAAAGGAGTTTGTATAGGCTTAAACAAGCCTCAAGAGAATGGAACAATGAGTTTAGCAAGTTTCTTTTTAGCCTGGACTTCAAGCAGTCAGAGAATGACAATTGCCTTTTCATCAGAGGATTAGGTGCCACTTTCCTTGCTCTATTGGTATATGTAGATAATATTCTACTATTAAGTCCCACTTTAGACACTATCTCCTTTATTAAGCAATCTCTGCACAACAAGTTCACAATTAAAGATCTAGGTGAAGCCACTTACTTCCTAGGGATGGAGATAGCTAGATCTAAATCTGGGATTTATTTGTCTCAAATAAAATATGTGTTGGATCTCCTAGAATCAGCAGGGTTAATGGAGTGCAAACCTGTCTGCACATCTCTTCCACCAGGTTTAACTCTCTCACATCATTCTGGAAAGGCTCTTGCACAACCAGATTCCTACAGAAAGATCATTGGAAAGCTTCTCTATTTAAGTCTTAATAGACCAGACATATTCTATGGGGTTCAATAGCTTAGTCAGTTTGTTGGAAGCCCAACTAAAGCAAATTGGGAAGCAGCAACACACATTCTTAGATATCTAAAGGGAACACCCTCTTTGGGTCTATTTTATTCCAAGTCTGCAAGGTTTCAATTGGAGTCATTCTGTGATGCAGACTGGGGAACATGTCCAGATACTATGAAATCATTATCAGTGTATTGTGTTACTTTAGAGGATTGTCTTGTGTCTTGGAAATGTAAGAAACAGACCACAGTTTCTCTATTAACTCCTGAAGCTAAGTACAGGAGTTTGAGCTATACATTCAAAGAGCTATTATGGTTGTCTTTTGTGTTGCAAGATTTGAATGTTGCAGTGCCTAAGCCTATTAATGTATACTGTGACAATAGAGCTGCTATTCAAATAACACAGAAATCAGGTTTATCATGAAAGAACAAAATATTTAGACCTTGATTGTCACTTTGCCAGGCTGCATTTCAGACAAGGCTTTATCATTCCCGTTTATGTTTCAACCAAGGAGCAATTGGCAGATTTATTTACTAAGTCTCTTGCAGGAGCACAATTTCAGAACCTCTTGTCCAAACTTCACCTTGGAGATATTCACAAGGCAAAGTTTGAGGGAGATATTGATTTTGCAAACAAAGAAGCCATGCAGAGTTGAAAATGAAGGCATGCAGCGTTGAAGTGTTGCAGCAGCAAAAGCTTGGACTTGCTGTGATACCCCGACCCCCTTTTTGCTAAATTATAAATTATAATTTTAGTAAATGATTTCGAATTAATATTGTTGAATATTAATCATGTGAGTATGTTTGTATGTTATGCCGTTGTTTTATTGCAGGTTGTCTTACTCGAGCCAATACGTCATAGCACGGTGGTATTATACTAAGTGTATAATACACGTTAATGTTTAATGTTAAAATTTGTCGAGTTATGTGATGATAATCGAGTGTGTCTATATTTAAATTAATATTTTTCCATACCTTGAACACCCTAACGCTGAGTTGATCGGGGGTCAGCGAGTCGGGGGTTCAGGGGGCGAAGCGCCCCGATGGGGGCTAGGGGGCAACGCCCCCTGCTTTTTCGGTATGTATTAAAAGTGCCTTGAAAATTTAAAGGAAAATGGAGTGGTTTAAGTTCGGGAGTCGTTTAAAATAAGGGGGTGATTTTTGGCATGTCGCGCGCTCGCGGGAGGTGCGCGCCCGCGGGGACGTGCGCGGTCGCGGGAGACTGCGCGCCCGCGGGGCTGGCGAGGGACGCGCGCCCGCGGGGGCTGCGCGCTCGCGGGGAGCGTGGGCCGAGAGAGGGGTTCCGCGGTCGCGGGGACTGTGCGGTCGCGCGGGTCCGGGGATTCTCTACCTATAAATACAACACTTGTTCATTTTCTTCTCACTTTCCTTTCACTTGGGCGATTCTCCTCTCCATTTCTCTCTACAAATCCTTCATCTTTGTGGAGTAGATTCTTCCATCATCATCCATCAACAAAGGTAACCTCTACACCTCTCCTTCTTGGGGATTAAACACCCATTTCTTGTTGTTTTGGAAACTAGGGTTTGTTATCCAAATTTGAGGATTTTGGATTTTTGTTGATCTTCTTGCTTTGATATCTTGAACATATGGTTTACTTATCTCCTTGAAGCTATATGTGAAGTTATATTGGATTCCTATGGTTCATTGTTGCTAGGGTTTGGATTTTTGCCCTTATTTCCCTTTGTTTTGTTGATAATCGTTTGGAGATGTTGTGTGGGTTGTATGGGGTTGAGTTTCATGTATGTTAAAGCCCTAGGATAAAGGTGTTTGTATTTGAAATGTTGGGTCTAAAGGATTTAAAATGAGTCATGAGCTTGTGGTTTAAATGTGTGCCCGTGATGTGTTCGATCAAATGCTTCAAAGAGTTTTAATGCATATTTTGAGTCCAAAATCGTAGTATGAGCTTGTATATCCATGATTGTGTATATGGATATGTTAGAAGACCTTAAAGTAAAGTATAGCATGAGTTTACTCAAAGTTATGATTTATTTGTATAACTCGACATCTAAATTGAAAAGAGAATAAAAAGGTGATAGGTGACGTGTTGGAGCTCGAGGAGGACAACTTGTGCACGGCAAAGGAGTATTCAAGGTTAAAAGGATTCAAAAGCGTCTTTTAAGGTGGGGTAACTCTAAACTGTGAACACGTGTAAGGTTATAGTTACTGTTGTGCTTTGATTGTATATGTATGAACGGTCTTCGGACCAGTGAATGAAAGAGATCCTTCGGGGTCGACAAAGAGACCCTTCGGGGCAGAGATCCTTCGGGATCGATAATAGACTCGTTAATGTCCTCCCTGGGGGGTAGGATGTCTGCGGGCATCCCTACAGGGATAAAGATGTTCATTAACGGGGGCATCATGATGTTTAGACCCTACGGGGTTGAGACTAGTCTCCACAATGTAATGAAAAGTCCATATGTTATATTTTCACTTGTGCAATTAGCTATAACTGTTTACAGTGTTCCCCACTGAGTATGTTGTTAAATACTCACCCCATTCATTCAATGAATTTCAGGTTGAGGAGTCGGAGCCCGAGTAGGAGCGTTGTGAACACAAGAGAACCCCACAAGCTTGTGTTTATCTTTTGCATGCTCTTTTTTTTGAAAAATACTTACATTACTATCATTATTACATTGATCACTCTTTTTGCTTTATGATCAATGATTATTGGGGATGGGAATAGCCCGATCTTTTGTAGGTTATGATGTATATAATTTGATAACTATGCCAAACAACTTAAAGGCGGGTCGTTTGACCTTTGAGCCTTCTATGTGCGAATTATGTTGATGAATCCCTATATTATGTTTGTTAATTTAGGGTGCTAGACGGGCGGGTTGTGTAAGCCTATGAGCCCGATAGGTTAGATGATTGCATGCTTCATAGGACAAAATTTATATTGTAAACTATGATGCCTTACCTCATCGTGCTATGTATAGTATCATATTTTGACCTAAGCTTCCGCTCATATTAAAATAAGTACACAAAATATGTAAATAAATTGTATATTAAGTGACGTGGCCAAACGGAGTAGTTTGGGGCGTTACACTTGCAGACACTTTGACACGTGTAAACTCTATCGGAAATAAAGGAGGACCACCATGCACAAGCATGCATGAACCGTTGATCTCAAGTGACACGGATTAAAGCTCTCAACTGTAGATCTTTATATTGCTTTGTATGCAAGCTTTCCTATTTTGTATAAATAGTTAGAAGCACTCTTTTGTAACTGATTTTTCCTGATATTTTGAACTCTGTAAGTTTGAAGCTTTCTACTTAGTCAATAAAACAAAACCCTAGTTCATGATATGATCTTTGATATACTACATTACAATAAGCTCCTCACCGTCAGATGAAGGAGATTCGGAGAGGGATGAGGATGATGACTCAGATGAAGATTTCTTGCCCGAGATAACGCCGGCGGACTCAGATGAAGATTTCTCACCCCTCAACCCAATTAATCTCCCGTCGCGATGAATACAAGTTAAGGAGTGTCGAGGAACAATACTCACATCTCGGCCATTGACGCAGTGGCCTCTCTCTTCTCCGGGAAGTCACCGGCTCCTTCTCAATCTTCGTCGTTACAGATCTCGACTCAAAAAGGCCCAGAATTTGAACCCTAATCAGTCGGCGGCTACCTCCAGCGAACGCGGCCCGGGCGCGCACGGATGCGGGGGCGGGTGTGTGCAGCGCTCGTATGGAGGTGTGCGCGCCGAGTTCAGCGCGTAAGGACGGGGGGTATTTTTGTCCAAAGTAACTACAATAATAATATTTAAACTTTAGTAGCTAAAAAAAGTTTTTTTTTAAGTGGCTAGAAAAAAATTCCACTCTTAATTTATTTATGGCATCCCTCTTCCTCCCCAAATTTTGCAGCTGCTTTTGCCTTGTCCGTTGGAGAGGAAAAGGACGGCAAAATAGTGTTTACCACCGCTTTGGCGATGGCCATTTGAATATCTTGTTGCAATGTTGCTAATTTAATTTCCACAAATGACATCGGCCATCAACGTGAATACGATTTTGGCATTTAAAAGAAATGTTTATTGAAATTTGTATAAATATTGATTCTCAGATAATTGTGTTGTGTGAAATGATCTAAATATATAAAAAAATATGTTAATATGTATTTTCTAGCGGTGTTAGATTTTCCATCTGTAAAAGGGATAATATTGGACATTTTAGAAAGTTAAGGAGGTTATTAGGTCAAATAATCATCGAGGGATAATGTGAAATCTGAAAAATAATTGAGGGGTTAGTTTAGTCATACGGTCCTTATCCCTTAAAATAAACTTGTAACACAAATTTTGTCTGTTTAAAATAAACACCGAAAAAAACATACAAGGAAATATATTTTGTATTAAAATACAATTGTGGTTCGATTCTCTATTTCGATCTTTTGATTCTTCTTTTTAAAATTTTGATATTCGTAATTTTCAGAATTTTCAAGGTGGATTTGTCTTTCGATCTTCACAAACTTAATGTTTCAAAGTTTGTAACGTTGATTCGAATGGTCGAAACCTTGATTCCAGATCAAACAATGATTTTCAGATGATCTTGACAAAGAAGACGTTACTTCTATGAAGAATGTCTTGAATCTTCAAGAAAAACTTAAAATTTGTAGTTCAAAAACATTGATCGAAGAGCGTAGCACCTTAATTCTGGATCAAATCTTGAACTCGGGATGATTTAGATGTAGAACGCTTTGAATCTTGCAAGAACGTCTTGAAGATTAAGAGAGAATTCCGTCAAGCAAGCCTTCTTCAACTGTGTCTATTCTCTTTGGTCAAGCCCTCTATTTATAGACAAATGAGAGTGCATTAGGGTTTAGGTTACGCAATTTTATCGGTGTCTGTATTAAGGCTTAGATGGCACAATTTTATTGGTGTCTTGTACTTGTATGATTTTCTATAACAGTGTGTTGATTTCTTTTTTTTGTGAACTCGCCAATGGTCACATTCTTATTGACTGAGACTTTCCGCATATTAAATATCAATGTATTTATTTAATTTAGGAAGGAAGATTTCTAAAATATCAATAAATAATATAATTTGGATATTTAATTATTTATTTTCCACGTAGCATTATACAATTGATCGATAAATTTTGGTCGCCTACGAAACTAAAATAGAATCAAAATGATAAGAAAACACATATATATACATACTTGTTGCCGGCTGGAAATATTAGAGAGTGATAATAATTGCTTAAGAAGACAATTTAAACTAGAGCTATAACTTGATAGAAAAGGATTTTTTTATTCTTTTCAATTTTTTGATGAGAACAATTGGTGTATACTCGCAACTTGTTTTGTGAAAGTTCTGCGTTACATGTATTATTCTGATCTGTTGTGGTGTTTCATTTTTTTTAAAAAATGTAATATACTCATTAAGGTTGAGATTATATGCATGTTTTTATTTATTAATATTGTTAAAAGTTTTTATTTAATTTAATTGTACTAAAGTGTTCAGCGACAGCGTAAAACAAAAAAATCAAGAGTAAAACAGTTTGATGATAATTAGTAAAAGTATAAAATATTCGTTTGGTGTATTTAAAATGGCCGGAGTTAGTTTCATACGAAAACCACAAATTTAACGAGGCAGTGTTTGACTGCAGGCAACAATAATAATCCGGACTAAAATAAAGTACTGCACTCCCACATACTGCAATATATATCATGAGAGAGAGAGAGAATAAATTATGATCATTGATGGAATGGTGAGTATGAGCAAAAGTTGCAAAACCAGCCAGCAAGTAGTTAGCTCAGCTGCTGCTGTCAAATAATAATAAGTTGTCACAATTTCATAACTAGTCGGAGAAGGGAAAATGCTCGAAGGCATTTTATGTGCTTTATAAATAAGCAGTAGCTCATATCATTCTTGGTCTTACCATTACAGAAACAGTCAAGAGCTGATTACAACACTACATCAATGGTGATTGGTGAGATACGCTGCCAAGATGTATGAATAAAGAATTTGAGGACGTCGTCCATTAGTTGTCCACTTATCTCCCTGTCTTTTACCTTCAGGCTTCGACAAAGTCAGTTGGCGCTGTAATAAATATGATCAGCATCACTACGCTGTTATGCTTAGAACACCGACTCCACAGATTTTGCTGAACGCAGTGTTGAAACACACTTGAACTGTCACCCACACAACCACAACATATATATTATGTTATTAAGATAAAAGTGTTCCTGGAGTTTGTCTCACAAAATGCCTCATGTCTCTTACCTTAGGTTGCTTGTACTTTTCCCGGATGGCTTGGAGCATGTTTCCGTTTGTGTTTAGCTGCAAGTCTTGCAGTTCTAGAACTGCGCTTTTCAGCTCTGATGACTTGTACCTTGTATAGTGCTCCAGAGTCGGATTCTGCAAAAGTGAAGAGTTCATTGGTTAACCAGATGAGCTCGGGATGGGAGGAAATCATAGGATCGAATGGGGATAAAAAACCAACCCATGGATGGTCTGACTGATCAAGTGTCCATCTGGCTAGGAATATGGCAGAGGCAGCAGTTAGGGATGGAAGATGCTTGAGGAAACCGTACTCGATTAGAGTTAGTTCTGCTAAATAATTTGACAGGAATTCCAGCTCAACAGAAGGAACCTAGAAAAATAGAAATCGGAGCAATTTTATCAAGACAAAAGTAACTTCTTTATGGAGAAAAACAGACTACTTCAGACTTTTGCCTTACCTTATAAGAAGCTTGTGCTGCTTGAATAAACCTCCTACATTTAGCATGCAGATCAAATTTTAAAGGCGTGTGAGCTTTAGATAGTCAATAGATTAAACCAAGTAAAGATTGCAGACTTCAGTTACTGTACATACCTTAGGAACTTTTTAGCAGTGGGGACAGACAATTGAAATCTCAACAAGTTCAGAACACGGCTTTCCATCTGCACCACCTGTCATGTCACTTGTAGTCAGACTCGGTGTATATAAAATTTAAGCATATCGAGAGCTAGAACACTAATGAAGTTAATAGTAACTTAGAAATTATAAAAGCAACGGTGAAATATGTGGAACATAACTTTTAATAGCTGAAAAGAACTTTAAAACACTAAATTCGTGGGATCCGTTGGTGCAAGAGCATTATATCTTGCTTGTGTCAAAGGGAAGCACAAAGATAAAACTGAGTAAAAGAAATTTGTTGATAGGGCATCAAAAATGTCACGTGTCTGATAGAAATGATCATTTCAAAATGACACGAGGGTACCTCTTCTTTTGTGTAGGTGTTGTCTGTGATAAAGCAGAATTCTTCCACACGAGGTGCACAAATTTCTTCGTACTTCCTACAGGAAATAAATAAGCACATATGAATAGAAGAATAAGTACTTCTAGACAGATGAACGAAACATTTGACTTTCTTCCATGGAGAGTCGACAAATTACTAAACTAACTGACCACTTGATACTTTAGACTTTCCAAGTTAAACGACTCAAGAAAATTGATCTAATCGCCACCAATATTTATGATTTCAGTGGTGACTTGAAAGGATAATAATTAGTTGCGTATGTTTGTTTTTTCAAGTAAATATTCTATGGTAAGCAACTTACGATGAAATTAGCATGCATGTTACACCAAGAAGTTGCAACTTTTGCTTCTCGATGTAATTCTCAGATAAAAATCTATCTATCAGATTCACAGTGAGGTAGAGTGTATCTGGGACCAGCCTATATTCTTCGGAAACCTGAGGAAGAGGAATGCACATAAAACCACATGAAAGTGAAAAAAGAAGAAAGAACAATATAAATTAAGAAATAGAATGCTGAAATAAACTCACAGCACTCAAGATCAAAGATTGGGACATTCTTGACGTTCGAAAAAAAAAATGAAAATAATGATAATAATAATAATAACAACAATAATAATAATAATAACAACAAAAACAACGGAAATGATTTTATTTTCCCTTAATTGTTGGAAGTGAGACTCTCTGTTGTGTAAGATCGAAGGTTCCTTAATATTCACCTAAGACTATAAAAATGATTGATGTATTAAATCCGACTGCCTGCATGTGCAAGAACACAATGCCCAAAAAGTCGAAAGGTATATTTGATTGTAAATCTGAAGGAAGTTCAAACAAAGATGAGACAGGAGCAACATGTTAATATCTAAGGAATATTTCCAGTGATATTGGAAATTTTTAGCTAGTGCGAACAGGAAACTGGCAATAAAAAAAGGCAGGTTATTGATCACAATACGAGGCACAAAAAAGGCACTAATTCAGATTAATTACCATAGCAATGTATTCTATGAAAATCTAAATAAAAGTCCAACAGATCCTACATAAAGCTTGAAGGAGAAAATGCTAATGAAGGCAAAGGAAAGTGATATTATAGGAAGAATTCAGAGGATATAATTAAGCAAACTAACCTCCACAAGCCAATCAACCAGAATACCCCGCATGCCATGGGTGATGTCTCGCTGCAACTTTTCCATGTAATCAGCTGTAGGCTTCCGGTCAACCTGAGAGAAGACCAAGAGTTCATAGAAGTGAGCATGAATAAAAAGTAATAATGGAAAAAATAAGTCTTCTTAATCAATCCTAATAGACAAGATAAGATTTTCTACATCATCCCCATGATTATAGAATTCTGGATTTTGAAAGAACCAGGGCAATATAAAATTCATAATGCATTCCTATCAACTATTAAATGGGACTATAAACTGATGAAAGCAACATCACCCAAGGATCTGATAAACCGCTCACAAATTCACCCTGCAGAAACAACTTAAGGCTTATTAGCATTTAGTGAAGGTGTGACAACCTAACAAACCTGTCTTGCAAACAAACTAGAATATATATCAGCTGCATACAGGCTACACATCTGCGGATCTTTGTGTCTTGAATCTATATCAATAATGCCCCTATCTTTCAAGTTCTCTTGTTTCATGCAAAGCTCATCATCATCTGCAGGATCAGCCAAAAAAATGTCAAATGTGGAGGCAAAACTAGCTAGGAGAACATAGCATATGCTCCTCAAGTAATAGATTTCTAGAGCCTGCATGGCAGATAGATTTGCACATTATAAATTATAATATATATTTAAGCACCATAATTAATACTGTACACAGTTTTTCCACTGGTATATATGATCAAAACTACTTCAACAACTGCAGTCTGCATATAACTCTATCTTCAGTTGTCGTATTGTGTTCTGCAAATGTCTTGCTTCAAAAATATTTAACAGTATTGAACACACCATGATAATCAAGCAATGAAATTACAGCTCTGACTATCCACATAAAAATCAAGTGGAATGACTAGAACCCGAGCTACATATGTGATTTTGTTGTATAAACATATAGAGTCATGCTCTTATTTATTGTCAATGCAGTTTTTCAATAACATTCAGCAATCTGAATCAAATATCTAGACATTGTCAATTATAAACTTAATATATGGTTGTAGTTTGCTTTAGTCAGTGTACAAAAGAATTCACTTTTGAGTGAGTGGAAAAGCTCCATAGAAAAACTAACCTCTATCAGATGGACCCCAAAGTGGAACATGCTTGATGGAATCTATCTCTGAAGTAACTGGACCTGCTGCAGCCAACAAGTTTGCATTTACAGATTCGGTTGGTTCAGTTGACAAGTCAACAGCAGGACAAAGATCTTCTACTCCATCCACCTCTACTTTGTGTACCTCATCCACTACATTTTCTCTTATATCTTCTGGAACCTTGGAACTTTTAGCAAAACAAGCAGGTTCGCCCTTACCCTTCTTCTGTAAGGAGCATTTTCTGTCCTGTCTGCCAGGCTGACAATCGACAATGTCCATTGCAATGAGTTGTGAGAATATTCCACAAATATATAGGAAAAAAAAGAGGAAAAAGTTCCACTTGAGAACTTGTGTAACAGTGAGAAAAAGATCTTAGGATTTGAAAGGTGGAGAACCTCGGTCTTATGTCCTTAAAAGTGGTGGTAATGTTCTTACCTGACCTTTCGTTGCATTGATGCACTTTATGTACAAAGTGTCACAATTGATGTTAGTTACATCCTTAAGAACAGCCCTTTTCTTATGCGGGTGACAAGCAGCTGAACTCCCTGCTGGTTTGTTGTTCTCTGGTGCGGCTCTTTTCAAGCTTGCTCGTAAGACCCGTTTGTCATCTTGTTTTGCGGAAGGATATAGAGGTGGCAATCCACTTGATGATCCTAAGGATTTTGCCCGTGCTCTAGTGATTCTTGCAGTAGGCTCCCCAAGGTTGGATGACCAATTCTCGTCATTCATAACTGCATGCTTCATTGAATCAGTTCGTGGAACCAAATTAGCATGCCTTCATGACTGCTGCAAGGATTAGAAAGAATGCATGTTACAAGCAGCTATATCTGCTGTGAAAGCTACATCTAGGCAAAACCATGGTGAGCATCAGAATCCAAACAACATGGGCAATGAAACTACGAACAACAGAAAACAAGTTATAATTGTTGAAAATATGGCACCCACTCTACAATTACACTGAAAATAGAGAAAACCTTTATTTTACAGTCCAATGTGATTCTAGAGTTTTAAACAATTAAAACCCCCGGCCTTACAATGTGGAGCATGCTGCAAAAATCCAAGCACGCTGCACACAAATAAACAGAGCCTATTGGTTTTTCATATTCAATATCCGAAATTCAAATATTTAATCACAACATCGTTCTGAGCTTTAATCCCTTCTTGTTCCCTTTTTTATTCTGAATTTTTAAGTGTGTTCAGTTTATAGACAGATTTCATTCAGCATTCAAAATAAGTAAAAAAGCAAACTTCGATTTTATTAACTTGAAGTCATTGACCTTGAATCATTATAGTATTTAGACATAGACCTGGAATCAACATATGTAACAAGCAAATCAATTAAATTTTAGATTTATTAGCTCAAGAGACATCTTTCTTTCAGCGATTTCCAGAGTCAAAATGACGCAATTTCAAATCTTTCATCAACCGCAGGGGAATCTAAGCAAAACCCAGAGCTGCATATGCTACAATAAGTGCAGCTTGCTCAGATTGTAACATAAAATGCTTCGGCAGCAAGAAACTTCAAGCTGCTATAAAACTAAAGTAGGTTTTTTTCAAATAAGAAATAGGAAATCTAGAATCAGAACAAAGGCTATCAATTTTCACACGTCGACCCAGAATGTTAGGATTCCATTCTCTATTTCCAGTTCCTCAAATCAAATAGTAAATCAGATACAATCTGGCGGAAGCCGTGGAATATTAGCAAAAGAAATAATTCTATTCAAATTTCAATAGATGCTCATTCCTTTCGATTCAATACGTTTAATTCAGTCACATTATGAAAACATTTTCTAAATCTCCCCAAACCTTCAAAGATAACGTCCTCTTTTCTCTCGCATTGTTTTCTTTTTCTTCTTTTCAGTGCGTAACAAGAGCATACAAAACGATATGATAAAAACGTGAAATGAGCTGCACAGAGTGAAAACACAGCTCCTCAAATAACGAAACAACACAACAATGCAATACTAAAAATCGAAACTCCAACTCAGATCTAAGCAAAAAAATATTCAAATTTCAAATCAAAGCTAAAAAATTCTCCGAAAAAGCAACAGCATCTACACTCAAAATCGAACTAAACTAATAAAAAGAACACTCACACAAATACAAACACGCGCAGAAACACATAAAAAAATGCGCAAATTTCATCAACGCCGAGAAAAGAAAAAAAAAACAAAATAAAACAGAGACGAACGCTTAAAATCGGAGGACCGAGCTCACTACTGCAGTTACGGAGCTCCGACAGCAGCGCTAGGCCCTCGATTCGAGCAGATCGATCATCAAACGAAATGCGTCGATACAGAAAAAAAAAAGTTGTATAGGTTTAGTGAGCTTGTTGAGTGAGTGAGAGTGTGTGTGAAAGAAAGAGGGCGAAGTGTGTGTAGTGTGTGAGAGAGTATATATATATACACAGAGGAGAGGAGCGGAGCGTGAGAGCGGGCTGAGGCACAGTTCAAAACTTCTGAAATTCCAAAAATACAATTCCGCTATCTGCACTCCTGATTTCACTATGTCCAGATCCTCCCGATTTAATTAATCAGTCAAATATTTGGTCCCTGAAATTCCTTAACAAGAAAAGAAAAGAAAAGAAAAGGGAAATTAAGAAAGAAGTAAATAATTATTATTTTTAGATCAAAAGTAATTACAACGTGCGATATCATTTTACATTTTCGTTAGATTCTTAAATCATTTTTGAAGGTTTGAAAAAAAAAATTTATCTATATTTTTGAATGTTTCAAAATGACAGTTGGGGAAAAATATCTATCTATGATGTTAAATTTCAAAAATGATTAAGGAAATTCATTTATTTATTTATACCTAGGTTTAATTCTTTCAACAACAATAATGAAAAACTATTGATTGGTTTACTATTTTAGCATGCTTTGTGAAATTAGAGTTCTTTTGAATTTGGTCCTTGTTTTGTGGGAGCTAATTTGCTTGCATATTTGCCTAGGATTATTGTTGATTTGAATTTCCAGATTAATTTGTTGCAATATTTTCTATTGGGTTTTAGGATTTTAGGATCTAATGATTTGGTTTTCGATCAATATCATCTGTATTCAGTTTATGTGTAAAAATTTATTTATGAAATACATATTTATCGGTAATTCGTGCACTATTAAAATTGGTGTAAATTAATTACAATGATAAACAGTATTAATTATGGTGTATTTTCAAATAAAATAAATATATTTTCTCCATTTTATTATGATCTTTTGCATAAAATTTGTAACTGTGGAGAAATGGTTATAGCATCAGTGAATACAGTCGATTTGGATGTATGATCCATTAATATCTTTTCACTATAAGAAAATAAGTATTATTTTTTCTAATTTCGCGTTTAATATTAGTTTGAAGGATATGTGTAATCCCCTCCATATTAAGAATTTTACAGCCTATAAATTTTATTTTTTTAAACCACAGCCTATAAAATTGAGGTTGCTCAAACTTTATAGGGGTGTATTGGATTGGGATTTTGATGGATTTTGTTGGACTTTAAAATGTTCATGGATTTCTATGGATTTTATAAATCCATAGACTCCACATGGAGTCTCCCAAATGCAGAGTCTGACGGATTTCGTATGGATTTCGGACCGATTTTGAATGATTTCAATGGATTTCAAATCCATCTCGCCAGCGCTCGTTGGACCACAATGATCGGTGTACATGGCAAGAAAAATTGAACTCAGCGGCCGCTGGAATCGAGCAGCCTTGATCCCAGCGGCCGCTGGAGTGCCATCATCGGCAAGGCCAGCAGCCGCTGGGGTCGGGTGACGGCTGGAGTGCCCGATTTCAACTCCTCACCGGCCGCTGGGACACCGCGCTCGCCGGATTTTCCAAATCCATCGAAATCTCGTATCTGGAGGTCGGATTTCATCCTTCGTAATTTTCACGTGAAATCCAACCGAAATCCATCGAAGTCAATGACTTTTTAAAGTCTGTGGATTGTTGTTAAAGGACTTTTAAAAGTAATACACCAGGATTTCATTGGACTTTTAAAAGTCTGGATTGAATACACCCGAATTTTAAAAGTCCAATGAAATCCATCAAAATCCACAACCAATACACCCCCTTTATTATGTATTTATAGCTTCTTTTTTAAGATAAGTATCATGTTTTTACCAGAATTTATAAGTATCAAATTTTTAAGATAGCTATCATTTCAATTTAGTACTTTTTATGACTTTAAACACACACACACACACGTATACGACTATACATTGAAAAGTTATATATATATATTGTATAAATTCCATGGACAATTGCTTATTTGTTTATTTATTTTTGAACGCAATTGTCACGTCCAAAATATAAACCGAGTATATAAAATTATACTTTGACCAGATAAATTACTTATATTAAAATTCATTGGATCAGTTACTTATTTCTAACTCCAAAGTAGGGGTTTTTATTAAATTAAAGAATATTACGTTCGAAATGATAAATTTATAATTGATGAGTTTTAAATTCATTAATGGAACTCGGCGCAAATGAAATTTGTCGCGTAACATTTTTTTCGGAGTGCGCTGCGTTATGTGAAATTGACTTATAAAGTTTTTTTTAATCCAAAGACAACATTGTTGCAATAAAAAAAAATGCAGCACCATAATATATTAATAATACTAAATAAATTAAAAGATGATACATATCAATTTGCCGCTAATATTTTCCGTCGAAAATCATAATGGCACGTGTTAATTTTATGAATGTTTTTTCACTCGAACTATATTAATTTCAATATTATATTTATACACACACACGTTACATATAAAATACACCTATAGTACATTCAGTATTTTTTATAATTTTAAATTATTTAATTACCTATTGAGTCGTTCAAACCAAACCTTAAATTTTATCAACTGTGAAATCATGAAATTCATTTTTTCATACAAAGCTCAAACGACTTTTTATCCAATGATTATTTTTGGCCCTACTTATAGGTCTCTGCCTGCGAAACAAGTGTGATTGCCATTTATAAAGTTAAATACTCAATAAAAAATAAAACTCCAAAACATAAGTTGAGTATAACTTACAAGGGAAAATGATTTTTTTAGTACCTCATGACATCTTATCGCTTTTGATTTCCTGTGTATTATATCTATAAAAATAAAAATGATATCTTAACGATATGTATTGCATCACTTTTAGATCTGATAACCTAAAATAATAAACTTTTCCGTCTCGGTGGGATAGTCTAATGGTGAAATGAGGTTGCTTGGAAATCAAAGATTACGGATTCGAATCTTCTCAATTCCACCAAATCAAGTGTGAATAAAAAAAAAAAAAAAATAATAAACTTTTCCTAATCGAGTGTGTGAGTAAAAAATAAAAAATAAAAAAATAATAATAAACTTTTCCTAGTCGAACTTATGTCAACGGTAATTTGGGGCTTTTTTTTACAACTCATTTAAAAAAATGAACCAAAATTTATTTTCAATTTTTTAAACAAAATAATCATTTCTATATTCATTCTAATTCCTATATTTGGATGGTTAAAAAATAGGAAATCACCATTTTTTAAGGAATCATATGTCAGGCCTCAATTTTCATAAAATAAAATAATAACAATAATAAATAAGAGACATCACTTTTTATTAAACTATAAAATATTTGACATCAATATAGTTGAAACTAAATAATTAAATATCTTTAAAGACCATCATCACACGTCACCACACACGTCGCCCGAGTAATCATCAACCTGAAAAATATAATAGATTTGGGGTGAGTGTCATTAACTCAGTGGGATCCTTGTATTTATCCAAATTATAAGAAATAAACATTTAACATAAGCCATAATATCATTCAACATAACATCAAACACGTAGATAAGGATTATTCCATAACATCAAAACCGTAGGTAAGAATCATAACATGATACCAAATCCATAGGTTATGATCATTTAGCCTGTAAACTCGTTTGTATAATGAATATAACATATAATAAGGATAAATGAACTTTTAATTTCACATTGGATTCTCCATCTTAGCCTTGACTTGACTTTAAAAACCCGACTTGATTGAAAAAGAACTTAGTTAGATTCATGCGCGCCGTCTAACATCAAATATAATATAATAGTTATAATAGTTAAAATAATTTGCATGAATAATATGATTTAATAAAATAATATAATTAAGAAATCTAAAATAATGAGGCTTGTACTCGAAAGCCCAAATATTTATCATCCCACAAACTTGACTTCCACTTAAATCATCTCTCTCTGTCGGCTAACCAACACAAAATCATGCCATCAACTTCCATCTCTCTCTCTCTCTCTCTCTCTCTCTCTCTCTCTCTCTCATTTCTTACACAACCAACTTCTCTCCCCCATATTTCTTTCATTCACAACAACAACAAATTAATCATAAGCATCAACTAAAACTCACCCAACTTCTTCCTCTCCCTCAATCTCACATCTGTCTTCCCAATGCAAGTGCAAAGGAAAAGAAAACATATACATATATAGACATATACCTCAAAGAATATAATGAATGCTAATTCTTAAAAGATGATTGTTTCTTTATGTGTTTTAGAATGAAATGGAAACTCTTTTTTACAGTGAAGATAAGAGCTTTGAAAGGTCTCATCTTTAATTGTAAAAAATAAATTTCGGAGCTTTGAAAAGTTACCAATTTAAATTCTCAAATTTATTTTATAATGAAGTTGAAAAAGAACTTAAATAAATACCATGAGTTTATAGAAAATATATACTCTCATATCATTATTCACATTAAGAATAAACCTTTCAAATGGCCTATTTTGGGTTCAAAATAAAATAAATATTGTAATAATTAAAAGATAATTAATTAATTGATGAACTCTGTTAAAACATCGAAAATGTAATTAGCTTTATAAAATAAAATAGCTACATAATCATTGTACACTTTCAAATAATTATTTAATGCAATAATATCATGTCGTAACTTCAAAAATGGATCACCAAAATAAAAGGTTTAAACTTTAAAAGATATAAAAGTTTCACTAAGTTCAACAACAATAATAATAATAATAATAATAATAATAATAATTATTATTATTATTATTATTATTATTATTATTATTATTATTATAAAACAGTGTAGACACGACTTATAGGAACGTAACAAAATATTTTAAATTAACATGTATTGATAAATAATATATTCGAATCACATTTTACAAAATAAAAATAAAAATAATAACGACCAATTTTAAAAGATCTGGATTGTTACATCATAAATGCCTGATTTGGTTGGCAATAAATATGACATTGGAAACTAATCTTATTCCTTGTTTTTAAATTTATGTGTTTGGTTCAATTTTTGAGAATTTTGAAAAGTAATCAAAATACTCAAAGCAAGGAAACTAATATAATTTTCCTTGATTATTAATGCTTACTTGTAGTAGGTGTTATTTTTACTTGTCTCTAGGAATCTTGTGTTAGATCATTTCATTATTCAATTTTTTCATTCATTATTATTATGAATTACTACTAAAATTTTATTTTTTATTTTTCAATAAAAATTTTGAAAAAAAAAATATCTTTTTTTGGTGTATTATTGTTAATTTTTTATTATAAAGTTATAACTTTTAACAAAAAAATGAAAAAAAAATTAAAAAAAAACAAAAAAAAAACACTACTAAAATTCGATTATCATATTATTATTATTATTATTATTATTATTATTATTATTATTGTTATTATTATTATTATTGGTAATTGGTGGTAGAATCAACAATAAAATTTGACATTTGCTCAAAAAAAAAACATTCCACATAAGTAACAATTTATGTTCAAATGATGTCCACCGCACATACATATATATATATATATATAATTACTTTTATAATTAAAATATTTTAAATTAACATGCACTAATAAATAATATATTCGAACCACATTTTACAAAAAAAAAAGTAAAAACCAATTTTAAAAAATATGGATTGTTACATCACAAGGGCATCCCCAATGCTAGGTAGTATTCTTACCTGGCAAGCAAATGTTACCCAATAAATAGGTATCATTTGCAATGGAGAATTAAGGTAACATTAAGTTAAATTGTACCAAGTAGCAATTGGAAAGGGAGAGCGGTGGCACCACTCTTGGGTGAAGTGCGTGAACTGCAAAGCATGCTGAGAGAGAGAGAGCGTTATATGCACGGCGAGTGAAATTTTATTGTGGTTGTGGGCCAAAGTTGCAGTGTATGTCAGCCAACCCATTTCCCTTCTATTTCCTTTCTTTTTCTCTCTCCTTTTTCTTTTTCTATTTTTTTTCTTTTGTTATTTTTCTCAGCTATTTCAGCCGGTTTTCAAAATGAAGGGCAAACTAATAATTAAAAGTGGAGCCAACAATGAAAACATACAAAATATATCAACTATAAAATTAAAACCTCTCTGAGAACTTTTTTTTTTAAAAAAAATCATATTTAAATAAATTAAATTTTGAAATTAGTATTTAAAATAAATTTACTAAAAAATGTTATCATATTAAATTTAACATATATATAATGAAAATCATAAATAATATTTTTAATAAATTCATGATATATAAATAAAATGAGTGATGTAATGATGAGGCCCTCAAAAAATAGCAATTGTACCTAGTTGTTTAAAAATTTAAAATATAGGATATAGTTGTGTACCAATTTATCATTTTTATGGAACTTGGCGTTTATTTTATTTTTTTAAATATAGGATATAGTTGTGTACCAATTTATCATTTTTATTGTACCTCGTATTTCTCTATTTAATAAAGTTGTCAATTATGAATGAATAGTTAAAAAAATATTCGCTACAATAAATTTGTGTTTAAATAAATTAAAATTTCAAATTAGTATTCAAAATAAATTTACTAAAAAATTTATCATATTAAATTAAATTAGTATATATAATGAAAATCATAAATATTTTTTTAATAAATTCATAATATGTAAATAAAATGAGTGATGTAATAGTGGGACCCTAAAAAAATAACAATTGTACCTAGATGCATTGGGAGGGTTTGGGTAGCAATTTAATGAATTTAGCAACTTTTGATGTGGCAGTGATGTGGCAACTAATTGTACCTAAAAAATGATACATGCATTGGAGATGCCCTAAAAGGGAATAGTCATTCCACCCACCACTATGGAATGACTATTTTCATTGATCCCAAAAACGTTAATATATGATATATTTACACATAATTAATCATGTCTTATAATATATATTATTTAACATATCTAAAAAAATAATTTGAAAATCAAATTGAATCATTTATTATCATTATTAATGTTATTTCATAAATATTTTTATATCATTCATTTATTTTTAAAAAATAATTTATTAATTACGTCATGTACTGTTGATAATATTAGCTACTACGAACACTCTATTCAATTATAAAAAAAAATGAAAATATATAAAATATTCATTTTATATGATAAAAAATAAAATGATATTTTATTATAATCTTCATTCTATAAATATATCAATTATAAGAATTGTCATAAAATCCAAAATATACATAATAAAAAAACAAAGTGTTGATTACGAATTCTATATGGTACGTAATTCTCGATCTAGGTTGTGGTAATTGTTGTCAAACCCACATATTTATTATTTTAAAATCTTAATTGGTCATCAAATATTTTCGTTTTTTATGATGAGGGTAGCAGTTGCGCATTGGGTAATTTTCGTTCCTGTATAATAGTCCGTGAGGCTGCAAATCACGCAGAAAAAATATATCACATTTCAAAAACTTTGGTAGGATTCGAATACAAGAAGAAATAAATCATACCTCAAAAATTCGATATTGGTGCGATTCAAATATGAGGTCTCAAACTTACATCACTTCACCACCGTGTCATCTCATTCCCAAAAGACCAAATATTTTTGTTTTTCTTTGTGCATTCAACGATTTGCCTTTTTCCCCTTTCCTTTAGGGTTTGAAAAAATATAATTTGTGTAAAAAAAATTGAAAATAATGTTTGGTCCCAAAAATGTTAATAAACTGCAAAAAAAAAAAACAATTATATTTGACTTAAGTTTGATTATAGAATAAACATGTTATTCAAGATCATCATCGAGATTAAAAGTGATACAATACATATTATTTTAATACTTTTTTAGAATATGCTACACGTAAGATATGAAAAATGATAGAAAATCAAACATATAGTACATAAAAATATAACTTTCCCTTTTATTAGGCATCCCATGCTTGTGTTAAAATAAAAGTAGATGTCTCTTGTTCAAAATCAACTAAACAGGACAGTATTAAGAAGTTTGGGGACTTGAAGCGAAGTATTGCAAAAAAATATGCATGTATATGATATATAAGCACAAAATTCAATTAATCTTTATCCCAAAATTATCTATTAAAGTTTTATAATCAAAATATTTTAATAAATTACTCTCAAGAGATAACAAAAGGAAAAAAGAAACTAAAAAAGATTAATTAAACATGTAACAAAAGAAATAAAAAAATAAAAAAAATGATTAATTAAATCGGTAACAAAAGAAACTAAAAAAAATACATGAAAAAAGACAAGGAGGAGTCGAACTCGAGCCTGAGTGGGAAATAAGGAACGTTCTTAGAAGATCTATTACTGAGATAACACTCATTTTATTTATAATTTACATACATTATATATATCATCGGCCCTGCAACTAGAGCATCCATCACTGAAAAACAGGGAGTAAGGCCATCTCCAATAGTTTTCATCAGAATACAGTTAACTCTACACTACTGTACTGTTAAAGTTACAAATTTTCAATTTTCATCTCCAACAACATCACTCTACATTTCACCCTACATTGGAATATTCCCTTTTGATACTTTTTACTATTGATTTATTTTTTTTATCGAATTATTTAATTAAATAGGATTATATATATATAAAAAAAATATATATATAAATATTCTTGCTCATTATTTTTTAGTTTTAATTAATATATAATTAAATTTTATTTTTATTTTACAAAAATTAAAAGGTTCATGTAAAAACAATCAACTTATTCAAAATAAAATTCAACATTTCATAATAGATCATTTATTAAAAACATAAATTACATGTCATAATAATTACATCTCTGAATTTGAAAACTCCTCCCACAAATGATCAATCAAAGCATTACGAAGTGCCAAATGAACATCTTTGTCTTTGATTTTTTTAAATCGGCCCAAAAACGCTTGAAATTCATCTATTCATTTGTTCGACATTTCAACATCTGGAATTTGCACTTCTCTCGCATCATTAATTGGTGCATCAAGGTCTCGTTCATCCTCAACAATCATATTGTGCATAATAATACACACAGTCATTATATCTTGCAAATCTTCTTTCTTCCAATAGCGTGCTGGATTTGCCACAATTGCAAATCGACTTTGAAGAACTCCGAATGTGCGCTCTACATCTTTCCTGCATGATTCTTGTTTTGTTGCAATTTTTTTTTGGGAACGAGGTTCATGGATTGTTTGCACAAGGGTGGACCATTTTGGATATATTCCATCAGCTAAATAATATCCCGTATTATACTCTTTTTCCTGTATGACATAATGTGCAGGCGGGGCGATACCTCGAGCAAGATCAGCGAATAGATGAGATCATTCCAATACATTGATATAATTATTGGAACCTAGCATACCAAAGTATGCATGCCATATTCAAAGATCGCAATCAACAACAACTTCAAGAATAATACTTGGACTTCCACTACGACTTGCATATTGTCCTGCCCAAGCAGTTGGACAATTTTTTCACTTCCAATACATGCAATCTAGACTACCTAACATTCCTGGGAATCCACGATTTTTACCAATAAAAAGTAGTCTAGCAACATCACTAGCAGTAGGGGATCTTAGATATTGATCAGCAAATATTTCCACAATTGCATGACAAAACCTCTTGACACATTCAAGGGCACTAGACTCACCAATATTAATGTACTCGTCAAAAACATCTGGTGAAATTTGATTGCCAAAAATCACAAGTAGAAAGACATCCATCTCAACCAGGTACGCCAGTGTCTGATTCTCCAGTATCACCTGATGGATTATCTACATTTAATCTCAATTTAAGTAGTGATGGCAGTGGTAGTGGACCTTCATCAAAACGTCCAATGGGTGTTAAAAAATATAAAATGAAAAAAAAGAGTGAAGACTTGTCTATTGTTTTGAAGAAATTAGAGAAAATAGTAAAAAACTTCAACAATTATTTGAGACTTCATCTGCAAAAAAAGACCGTGATATGGAGATACAATTGAGAAGGATTGAAGCTCAACGGCAAACTACTGAAGTAAGAAAATGGGAAGCTGAAAACCAAATTTTAATGCTTGATACAAATACGATTTCTAATCCTGCTAAACGTGTGTACTTTGAACAAGAACAAGCAAAAATCCTGACGAAAAGGCATGAACAATCCAGTCAGTCTTCCCTACCAAATAATACTTTCGACTTTGGAAGTTAATTTTTCAGATATTCCCGGTGCAGGATCTGGATCCGGAAGTGATTTAGAGGATTATTAGCTAAAATTATTGTGTTGTATTTTTAATATTTTACTCTTATTGTATTATGTTTGTATTTTTATTATGTATTTGTATTGTTTATTGTAATATATTGTGGCTTTGTATCGTTTATTAATATATTTGTGGTTTTGTATTGTTAAATGTTTATGTAATTCTATTTTTATTAATTATGTATTTTGTGTTTTAAAACAATTGAAAGAAATTTAATACAAAATCAAAAAAATCAACCAAATATATTACCACAATTATATAATGAAAGAAAGAATAAAAAAAAAAGAGAAAATCAACTGCCACGATTAAATAATGAAAGAAAAAAAGGAGAAATCAGCTACCGAGAGAAACAGTTCCTCGGTAACCGTGGCACTGTTCACAAACCTTACATTTTGCCGAGCCGAACATGAATTATTGAAGAAAGATTTTATGAAAATCCACACTATATTTACTGTTTCACCGAGGAGAGAGACTTCTCTTGGAGAAGCTTAGAGCAACTCCAATGCTAACACCAAATCACCAATTTGGTGCTGAAACCCACTCCAATGCTGCACCAAATCCTGCACCAAATTGGTGCAGCACCAAATTGGTGTTGATGGACCCCACAACATTTAATGCATTATTTTATTATTTAAAATCATTATTAAATAGATTATTTAATAAATTTAATTTATAAATTATATATTCACTTAAATAGATTATTTAATGTTCATTATTAAATAGATTATTTAATAAATTTAATTATAAATTGTATATTCATTTAATTTAAATTATAAATCATCTAAATAAATAAATAATTTCAATAAAACACAATTAATTAAACATAATAGATAGAATGAAGTCCCACATATTACAAATTACTAAAAATTAACTTAAAAACACATTACAATTGAGATTCACGAGCTTGGTTTCTTTTTTGTATGATTCTAAACCAAAATTGATCTCTTGATTCGTTATTTCCTATGATTGGATTTTGAGAAATATCAAGATAAACATGACTTAAAGTACTTTTATTATTCCAAACACATTATATGGTACAATTTTTTTAATAGTACATAATTTTTTAATAGCATATTTTTTTTGAAAGTATATAATTAAAAGTTATTAGTTTTGGATAATCAATCATTTAAAAAAATAATAAATCATTAAGCATATTCATATTTCAATTATAAAATAAAATGGAATCTTTAAGAGAATATTTTTATTTGGTGCTGAGGCATTGGAACTACAAAAAAATTTAATGCTGAAACTGCACCTATTTGATGCAGAATGCTTAGCATTGGAGTTGGTGTAAGGCAAGATTTGGGTGGCTTACAAAATGAGGGTAACTTGGAGATCTGCAAAAAATAGGCAATAGTTGTAATTAGAGCGGGACCTCTATGTTTTGAACGGAGTTGACCAAACCAGTCTTTGTCGCTTTACAACGCACCACTACTAACAACATTTTATTATTACGATATTATCACAAGCACAATTAATTCCTCAATCCGACTTTCTCAGTGAAGGTTTGTTTTTGTTACCCTTATTTTTATTCACTTTGCTATTTCGACCATTTCTGACAACGTAGCATGATCCAGTTCATGTTCTAGACCAAAACCCCTCTCTCTCTCTCTCTCTCTCTCTCTCTCTCTCTAGATATATATATATATATATATGATAGTACGTAGCGTAGGTATGTTATATTGTGTATTTTTATTGGGTGAAGATGTAAGCATAGGTGGTGGACCAAAGATCAATTCAAATTTTCACATGGGGTTTAAATTTTTTCAATTTTGAGCATGTGGAGGTTTGGGGTGAGAATGCAATTGGTCTAATTAAGTAGTTGTTGAAGTGTGAGTTCATGAAAATGACAATATGTGGACTGTGGCAACTGATTATATTTATGGATTGTGAGATAATTTCTAGATTTATTTGAAATTGTAGTTTGTGTCTTTTATGAGCTTGTACCAACCACGTCTCCAATAAATTATATATATATATATATAATAAAATTAAATAAAAATCCGTAACTATTATTCCCCCAAAAATAAGAATATACGGACATTTCTCATTCAATATGTCCCAATATATATAAGCTAGCATAATTTGAAGAAAAATATAAATTAATGAATTAATCAAAATCACATTATAATTAAATTAATTCACTATAAATAGAATCCGGAAAATACTCCATTTCTTTTATATGTGTGTATGTATGAAATTATACTTGTAACGCACCGGTCCCGAAATGAATAATAATTGAGGGACGGTGGTATCACTTAAAAAGGGATAGGATTTGAAATAATTCTTAATTAAATAAAATAGCTTAGGAAACAAGAATAAGTTATCTTCCCCATAAATTTGGGCAGCATAATCTTTGTAATCGGAAGAAATCCATATCTTTCAATATATCAACGAAGTCAAATGATTTAGTCAAGTCAAAAGAATGCTCATTCATAGGCTTCTCAAAACTTAAACATAATCCAACAATGAATAAATAGGATTCCGACCCCTCAAATAAACATGACCTTTTCGTAGGTCACAACAACTAAGACTCATCAATAGGCCAGACAAATAAATTGTACTATGTCCCATTTATAAGATGAAAACAAATAAACAATTTAAGACCTGTGATACAGACGCAATTTCGTGTCTTTTTTACTGTATTTTTTACTTGTTTTTAGTACTTTTAATCGTATGTAGAGTCTTGTTAGGGAAAAAGTGTAACGGGGGGAGAAGAAGTACGATTGGACTCGTTATAGGCATAACCAGGAGGCCAACTCAATTGAGGGCATACAGAGGATCAACTGCTGAAGCTTTGACAATCTGTTACGGATTAAGCGCGGAAGTTCAGCAACAACCTCTACTCAAATAACGTGGGTCCACGTGCGCAATAGTTCCTAAGTCTAGGGAAGGTTCAATTCGAGGTAAAGAGAGAAGACGTAGAGAGAGAAGACGTGGAAAGTAGAGATAAAGAAAGAGAAAGAAGTGGAACACATCCCTGTAATCTAGGGGCCATGACCGTTGGTACTGAAGTGGACTTCTTCAACTGATTCATGCCTTGCGTGGGTTGGACTGGGCCAATTTGTGAATTTTCAAATAATTATAAATACTTGTTAATTTTCATTTGCATATCATCATCATCTAACAACATTCCGCACCACAAGATACAATTTATTTTTCCGCACTTTAAGTTTCTGGATATTCTGCACAGCCATTGGCGGTTTGCCCTCAGCTGATGCAAGTATTTGTTTTTGCCCAAACTGAAGTTGGATCCAGTCTTTAATCTAGTACGATTTCCTTTCATTATGAGTTGTTTATTTACTTTTGCTTTAGTTATTAATATATTTTTCGGCTAAGTATCCGGTGTTCGAGTTAAATGTGAATGGTTAAGGTAGATAATATGCATGAGGCTTAGTGAACTGAATTTACTTTAAACTGGTTCCAAACCTCATTCTGGGCAGAATGTAGCCATAGGTAGTAGGATGGTTAGGTTGTTGGCCACTCTTAATCAAACTATTACTAATATAAGTCAAGTGGAAATATGGATGCTCGTGTCTTGAGAGTCACTAAGTGATAAAACGAGAGCTGAATCTTGGAGAATTAGGTATGGGGTAGATCTTGTGGGCACACCGAGGATGTGTTCATGTTCTAGTATTGGGTCTCTCCGATTATAATGATGATGTCCTTGAAACACATCTGCATGACTCTCTTTTTTTGTATTCGGGTAGTTAGAGACTAAGGGTTGCCACCCGTATCACTCTTAGCGTAAACAGTAAGATGAGAATGGGAAGTTAGTCGCCCGTAGCTGCTTTCTATAACTAACCGACCAAATCAAGGTACCTACTTAATTGTGCCCGGGATTGCATGCATCTACCAAAACTGAATTTGCATTTGACTTGAATATTTATTTTATATTAATTATCTTCGATTTGTGTCATTTTATTATTTGTTTAGTTTTGACTAGTTAAGGGAGTGATTAGTGACAGTAATTCCACAAAACCCCCTAAAAGTTACCAACAAGATAGAAATGTTAATCACTCTTGGTGGGACGATATCTGCCTTTGAGCGATATACTAGCCTCTAAGGGTAAATTAAAGCATCTGCAAGGATTTTCCTACATGTGTAATTTTGCACACAAAACGACGGTGTGTCAACTAAAAGTAAATAAAATCCAAGACTCAATCAAATATGACAAATTCATAGGTCGAAAACCGTAAAGAAACATGCTTGGATGCATGAAAAAAGAAATGAGACTTTTATCATAATTTCAATAAGTTCTACAATTCAGATAAGCCCAATAATGAAGCATTGCATGCAATCATACTATGGGGCAGTTGTATTAGAGTTTAAATGGAAAATAATGGAGTGCCATTGTATCATATAACAACATACTCTTGAGCAATAAATTAGTCTGAACGAGACAACAAAGCCACAACAGTATATCGAGCCATCACCTCCAGCATCTCAACCTGTTAAAAATATTTTGAAAAGATTTTGGGCATGAGTACTAAAGCACTCAGTGGGTTAAACTTTTAACTCAGTTTTTAATAAAAATTGGAACAAAATATCAAAAATATAAATACAGATAATGGAAAGCAAAACGCAAAAGTCCTTCACATTTCTGCAAGCCTTTACTTCTCTTTGGTACCCTATAGCTCATTCTGTCGTTTACTGCACTCTATGCCATGTCGCTGATAGAAAAATGGAGGTGTTACCTCGCTAATCTTAATTATAGCAATTATGCTAACCTTTAAGTTCTCTAACATACTTAGTTCAATTATGCTTTATATTTCTTAAACGGAAACCATTCTGTAATTTGAGTTTAATGTCAAAATCACAAGCCAAAAATTATAACTCATTATACACAAGTATAATCCATACACAATAAACATTTAATTTACTATAACTTTAAACTATGACTTTTAGACTATAAATATAAACTCTAACCTTAATCTATAAACTTTGAACTTTAAACTCTACACCATAACTTTTAACACATAAACTTTAGTTATGACAAGTCATAATCTATTCTATTATGTCGACGCATAATCCATATATTTATTATGATAAAGCATGATTTATGTTCTCATTAATTATGATAAAGTATAATCTATGTTCCCATTAATTATGACAAAGCATAATCTATATTCATTAATTATACAACTATATAATACAATATTCTCATTAATTATACAACAATATAATACTATTACTCTAACAGAGATTTGAGTAGATAAATCATCGAATATTTCATTTGAATATTCTAACTATAACTATCACATTTAAGAGTTCATAACTCAAATATAAATAGGTTTTGCAAATAAACCCACCTCGATTAGATCAACTCAATTGATCAAACTTCTCGATATTCATCCGTCAACTTCTCTGACTGGTTCAACAAGTCCTACAAGGTCAAACCTTCATTTAGGATTGCTACTCTAATTTTCAGAACTCGACTTTAATTTAATTGGAGCTTTTATTTACTTTAATTTTATTTCGACTAATAATGCGCGACTCTAGAGATCTCGTATAACTTCAACATAGAATGAAATAAATCCCAAAATATTATTTCAGATTTAATGGAACCAAAAGATTTGACAAATGTCATTTTCCGTAATTTCCCAATTTATCTGATTTTTACCAAATCTGAACCACAACACTTTGTACTCATCCAAAAATTATGAAAATAATCAGGCATGACCCTACATATATCTTTATTAAAGTATAAAATTTTCGGAATTTTCTGAAATCACACGCTTCAGTTATAAAAATAATTGTCTGATTAAAATAATCAACTTTTATCAAAACTAATCGAAAAATTACGAAACTTGGCAGTCCTATAGGAGATAATATTTCAAGCAACTTTATAGCTCAAACTATTTCGATTTGACGACCCAAAATGGGTAAAAATATGCAAAAACCGAAACTAATCAGTGTCTCTTTCTTTTTGACATTTTCCGGCATTTTCACTTGTTTTCGTCCACCGAACAACGACTGACTCACGGAATGAAGTACTATTTAAAGTACACAACATATTAAAAATTCAACTTTAAAGATTGAAAAATGGATCGAGACGAGACGTCGGAAGAGGCGGCGCAACGGCTACAAGCCGACGGTGATTTCTAGCCATCCGCGATTGTGGGTCTCCGGCAATCTTCCGACGTTCAGCAGCTGCTCCCACAACAACACCCCTTTCATTTCTCGTCTTAAGTATGCATGCTCGATTTACTTGGTGCAAGCCCGAATTTTCATTCGTTAACACGAACTATAGAGAAGAGAGAAATGAGTAAGGGAAATGAATTCTCCAAGCCCTTATTTATAGGAAAAGTTGAGGCATGACGAGTATAGCCTTTTCGGATATTAAATACTGATTAAGTGTTTTCGGATTCAATTAAAGTTGTTTTATTCAATAGCGAGGTCCAAATGACCTCTGATGTAAAATTCGAAAATACCGAAACACTCGTTGGCACGAGTACTATTGAATTAACCCATCGCGAAAAAATGAGAAGATTGTTTGAAGAAAATCAAAGAAGGATTTACCTTTTGAAACGAAAGTTCACTATTCTGCATTTTTTACTGAAAACGCTCTCGAGCGTTCGGTTGACCTCTGATTGAAAATCTGAGAACACGAATGGATTCCGTGGGCAATTTTCTATGGAGGCGGAGTGTCAAACCAAGACTCGAATCAATACACAAGATTTCATAACAATTCAAACATCACGTCTTTACGAAAAAATACTATTCACATGTTTACCCTTTACGATTTTCAACTCCAGATCTCCTGTAGAGGTCATATTAAAATTCTGAAAATATTAGCACCTTCCTTTAGGTTATTATGTTTCAGAAAAGGCCAATATTGACTATCTTTCGATGGAAATTGCAAAATCTCAAATTCAATTTTCATATAAAAAACATAAAAAGTCATGATTATATCTGTTTAACTTTATTCTAACTTCAATTATTTTCTTTAGTCTTGCAAATAAATTTAGAAAACTCCTTAAAATATTCTGAAATTTCTGGGGTGTTACAATAGTATATCGATTTCGGGAATGAAATCTATATATTTTAATAAATATATTTTATTAGATAAATTATATATAATATAAGTATAACGTTGATTATATTATATTAGATTATTAACATCTATAATTGATCAATTCAATATAGACCATAATTATATATTAAAAAAAATAATTATGGTCAATTCTATGTTGCTATTTTCAATTATATTGGTTTGATGTTTTAATGTGTGATAAATACAATGACAATTTATATACCATTAAAATTATTTATAAAAAAATATTTCATTTTTTTATTATTGTTATACAATATATAATATATATATGTTTAATATTTTTATTTACTTAGAATTAAGCAAAATAAAATTATTTACCTTCGAGAGGATTAACTGAGTCAAATTTAATAGTTCAAGGGGCCTATTGAGTTGAGTTCAATAATTCAAGAAATTAGCTGAGATCAAATTTAATTTAAGCGTCATGATACTCTTGGGGAAATAGTTCAGATGACAAATTGAACTTTATCCCTAATTTTAAATACATAAGGAAATTTAGTGTAAAATTTCGATAAGATGTTTGGCACATTCTACCTATACTTCAGCAACATATGATGAATTGATCTCACAATCAGATCGATCGGGTTTTACATGCAGGAAATTTCTTCTGAAATAAATATACGACAACTGCTTTTTATTTTTTAAGAAAATATTTTCAGCGTCACGTTGCATTCTACTTTGACACGTGTATATAGGTATTATACTTCATATTTTTTCCATTTTTTTTGTTCCCTTTAAAAATACAAAAATAAATATACATAAGACTATAATTATCCGTGACCATGTCTCCACCATGGTCATGCCACCTAGATAATTAGGTATTAAAAAAAAAAAAAAAAGTGAAACCAACCATTGCCACAAATTGATCAACCATCAACCGAGAGAGACCATGTGGTGTCCCTATTTTTTTATTCAAAAAAAGACACATGGCAGCTAATGATTGGCCGGTCTAATTTTAATTTGATATATTTTTAATTGATTTTTAATATTTTTTGAATTTTATGAAAATTAAAAATAATTATACCAAAATTTATCTTTTTGCATCCTCTATAAATTGAGCTCATTTCGGCATAATTATACACACAAGAAAAATTTCTCATTTATGTTCTTAATTATGTATTTTTCATTTCGTATTTCGATTATTGTTATTTATGTTCTCGGTTTGTCGTATTTCAAAATTTTATTTGTTTGTAATTTCATGAGTTTTTCCTTCTTCTTTGCGCTATTATTTATTTTAATTTTAACAAGTTGATATACTTCATAAAATTATATATAAAAATAATTATATATAATATTGTGGTTGGTTGGTTGGGTGGTCATTGATAAACTATCAAAATTAATGTGGTTGGGTTGTGATGAGTAATAGTGATGTGGAAGAGAGAGAAATGAATTAAATATTAAAAAAGTTGGATGGTTGGGTGGTTGTTGTGGTTGCTGATAAACATAGTCTAAATGTCATAGTGAAATTAAGAGTCGTTGAGAGATACACGACAATTGAGGGTAGGTAACAATAAAATAAAATTAATACGTACATGCGATCATATTAATATTTCACTTTAGTCCAACTAATATTAGCATTTGCGTTGATTCATTTAAAAAAAGTTCATTCTTATATATGTTTATGTTATGAATGAATGCATCTTTAGGTTCCCGACTTCTCGCACTTTTCAATTTATTTATTTTTAGTTAGATACTCGTACTTTTATTTGTTTAAATTTAGACCATATATTTATCATTTATGTTAAAATTAGGTCACTATGCTATACTGCTGTAGAATTAAGTACTCAATTCAAACACATATGAATGTACACACGGGCTCATTTAAAAAAAATCGTAAATGAATCGAATATTTACAAATAAAAATATATAGATCCAATTAATTAATTATAAAAAATATAAAAATATAAAGACTTAAATATACTTCATTCCTTTTAATGGTATCATTATAAAATTTCCCAGCCTATCATCGTATAAACTTTGATAAACTTATCTGATCTCAATTTCAAGTGATCTAAAACTAAGCTAAATCGTATAATAATTCTTACCAAGTTCCCATTGCTTCACATAGTTTCATTGAAGACGAATGACACTAATGTTTCCAGAAAAAAGACTCATTCACCCAACGGCTAATCTCTTAATTAATTTTGATTTTTTAGTACGTCTTTTATGAAATCGTCTCACGAATTAAATTTCTGAAACCCAAATATATCCTAAGTAATATATATGTATTTTTTTTACAACAAAGTAAATTCAATAACACAAATAAATAGAATCAAGTAAACCAATGGCTAGTTGTCAGTACCGGTGAATGTGGGTGTGCAAGATGGGCTCTCGTTAGGGGTGTGCAAACGGTCGGGTTGGGGCCAACCTGACCGAAAATTCCAAACCCGATCAAACCGACGCGCCCAGACTACCCGACCGCCACCCGACCGAATTCACGCTGGGCACCGAACCGACAACCGACGGGTTGGTTTCGGTCGGTTTGCTGTCAAAACCGATGGCAGACCTTCTAGTGCAAATTGCAAAATTTTTGGGCCAGGAGTTGTCTAGAACAATTTTCAGCAAACTGCAGGTATGATAATTCTAAACTAATAATTTATATCAATTCTCACAACAAATAATTAAACTACTACATGCATTCATAATCATAATTTATATCAATTCTCACAACAAATAATTAAACTACTAAACTACTACAGGCATTCATATTTCAAAAAAAAAAAACGTTTACTGTTAAAAAAAATGGTGGAGACTGGAGAGGGCTGAGGGCGGCGGTCGGCGTCTGTGTCCTCGTCGAGGAGTGACCGACGACCGGTGAGATGCAAGAGAGTGAGAGCCGACTAGCCGAGTCTGTCGAGACTCGAGACGCGAGAGCGATGCTATCGAGATAGTCGACTTAAGTCGAGTGAGCTGTGAGAGAGAGAGGCTTCGAGGGGCGGCCGACTTCAGCCTTCAAGGCGTCGGCAGAGGGCGGCTCACGGCTGAGAAGAGCGATTGAATGTGAGATATGAGATATCGATTATTCGATTTAGGTTTAGGGATTGACCGATTGAATCTGCAATACAAATATGAAAAATGAAATATAATATAGCAGAATTTCTTTTTAAAAAAGATCGGTCGGGTCGGTGTGGCCGACGGGTTCCGGCAACAGCACCGACACCCGACCGATCCCTCATCGGTTTGCTGCTTCTGAAACCGCCCACCGTCCGTGCCCCATTTAACCCCGACCCGAACCGACCGATTGGCATCGGGTCGGTCGGTCGGATCGGGTTACGGTTTGAATATGCTCACCCCTAGCTCTTGTACACCCCTAAATTTAAAGGCCCTAATTTTTTTTAAGTATATATATATGTGTGTGTGTGTGTGTTTTTTTTTAATTATTAATAAAAACATATAATTCCCCCTCTCTCTTATATTATTTAAATAAAGTAATTTGGATTTTTGGAATTAATTTTTTTTGTCAATATACAATTCATGTAAATGCCAATATTTTAAAATTTATTATTAAAATTAAAATAGAGTGTTGTTTTAGGGTTAATTATAATTAAATATACACACTTTGATATGATTTCCAATTTAGATACATACAACACAAATTTACATTTTTTTTGCAAAATAGACACCCCAATTTTTTTTTCCAACAAACGGAAACTGATTTGACACAAAAATCATGTCGTTTCGTAATGATATATAAAATATTTTATACCTTATCACAAAACCATGCCGTTTATGTCTAAATGAAGAATGTACAATTTTTTTATTCTATACATTTAATTTTTAGGTAAAAAAAATGCAAGTTTATGTTTTTATTTCAAAATTTTAAAGTTTGTATCTAAATTATAAATCACGTTAAAATTTGAGTATTTAATTATAATTAGAGCTCCAAGTTTTACAATCAGCACATGCCCATTACATATTTAAGACGGCCGTGCTAGTGGTTTGAATACAGAAAAGTAGTCCCGTTTGTAAAGTTTTGCATTTTATTTTAAAAGTATAATTTTGTATTCTAATGCATTACTTAAATCTTACATCACGAATTTTGATATATGAATAGTCTAACACAAATTATTGTACTAATTGTTTTGGGTAGATAATATATATGCATGTTCAATCAATTAAAATCAGATCTAAAAATTAATATATTCTAATCACACATCCGAAGAAGATTTAGTGTGGCACTGTTGAACTTCACTTTTTCGATTAAAAAAAAAACAGGTGTGTAAATGCGCAACACATGTTAAACTATTACATTTTTCTGAATTTTGATGGAGATATTGAATTGCATGGATTTCACATATACAATTGTATATAATTTTATTCGATCTTCTTCTTCAATTATCATTTCTTTTAATTCAAAACCCCCAGTTTGATTTGGACTGAACTAAATTTCTGTGTCACCAAATCGTGATTTAGATAATAATTACATGCTACACAACATCAAATTATGTTGACTGCGCCTAAATCCATAATTTAGGAGTAACACAACGATTTTAGTCACGAGTCATCAGGCTGTTTAGGCTGGATCAAAAAATGAAACCTATTTCTTTAATTTCTAATTGGAACTTGAATTTAAATTTGAAACAAAATTTAATTTGAGATTTGATTTTCAACCCAAAATAAATAATAATAATAATAATAATAATAATAATAATAATAAAATAGTCAGTGTCAATATATACTGGAGTATATATTAGTGGAATATTTTCAACATATAAGTAGGCATATGTAGATGGCAATAATGAACCGCTAAATACAGTATATCATAATGAGTTGTACTATATGAATGCATTAATTATTGTTTCATAATAATTTTGATTGAATAAATTGTTGAATCAGTTGATTTATAACATTAGGACCTACTTCATTATTACACATGGCTGTAATTTTCCCGCGAGCCTCAAAATACGATAATTATGGTTGGAATATTTACTTTACTTCATTAATACAGTATTACCCAAACACAGCTGTGAAAATCTCATGCATTTTTCTTTTCTTTTCCTTTCCTTTTTTGATGCAGAAAAATAAAATATAAATTATTGAGTCAGATTTATGCTACTCATAACTCATTAATAAATCTCGGGTTGGACTGTACATGGTTAATGAATGTTTATATGATAATCATATATATTAGTATAACACTACTAAATTAAGAAATAAGATTATAAGTCGCAACATGAGAATTTAACCAAATTCAACACCTTCAGCATTTAAATAAACTTAGAAAACACGATTTTAAGGTGAACAGTCTCAACTACTTTAACTGTATACAACACTCATTTCTAATTCCCATTCTAGCAAAAGTCCAAATTCCTGCATTTTTTTTCCAACCTAATACAATCTACCACCTTTTCCCTCCATTTTTGGTTGATCGATTGTTACATGCTACCAATAATTCACAATGAATCATCACAAAAAAAAAAGAAAAAGAAAAAGAAAAAAAGAGGGGGGGGGGGGGGGGGGGGGGGGGAGAGAGAGAGAGAGGTTGATGGAGAAGAAAAAAATTAATGCAAAGCATTCAACGACCTCCTTCCAGCCTCCAAAGTCGTTGCAGATTGACCCATCAAACGCCACCCAAAAATGTTTGCTACTCACTTTTTTCAGACACTCAAAACATTTTCTTTAAATCCTCTGCTTTTGTCCCCACGATTAAGGGTGCCCCAGAAAGAAAATGTTTTCAAGAAACACATTATGCGATGGTGGCACTAGTGGTGATGAGGAGGAGGCGCTTGTTTTGGAAGCTTTGCAGAGGTCTCCCACATACGAGCGAGCTCGGACCGCCGTTTATCGTAATGCTGACGGGGAGCTATCGTTGGTGGATGTTCGTAGAATCAAGAATGATGAACAGAAGCAGGTTGTGGATAAGCTGTTTGCTGCAGCTAATGAAGATATGGAGGGATTTTTCAGAAGAGTTAGGCAGAGATTTGACGCGTAAGGGTTTTCGAGTTTCTGTTTATTTTTCGGTTGATGAAAAAAAGGTTTCAAGATTATGCGTGCCATCTGTTTGTGAATTTGACTGTGCTAGTTTAGTATGCCGCATTTGTGTAGTGAACCAGGTAAGAGAGTGATGTTACGATGTTATCTCAAACTGTTTTATATTGTACAAGTGTCCGTTTGTTTTGCTTTTCTTATTGCATGATGATTTGGATATACTCCGTGGTTATGAGAAATTGTTTTGATTTTTTATTTGTTTTTGCATTGCTGATTTTCAAATTCTGTCAATGTTTGGTTCAGTGTCGGCCTGGAATTTCCAAAAGTTGAGGTTCGATTTCAGAATCTGAAGGTGGATGCTTTAGTCCATGTTGGAAGCAGAGCTTTGCCAACCATACCTAATTTTATCTTTGACATGACTGAGGTAAACATGTGGAGAACAAATAACCGATAAGCACAGTGGACTCTATTTTCAAACTAACCTGATTTGTTCAATGGAAACATGACATAAAAAATAGGCTTTCTTGAGGCAGCTCCGGGTTTTCTCTGGTGGAAGACGAAAACTTTCTATCCTAAACGACATAAATGGTATCATACGGCCTTCAAGGTATTTCATGAGCTTAAGTAAAAAAATTATACCTAATTAGTTATCTCTCAATTTAATGAGTGAGGTTATTATTTAGGTTAACTCTGCTTCTAGGCCCTCCAAGCTCTGGAAAGACAACATTTCTTTTGGCTCTTGCAGGTCGCCTCGCACCAAGTTTGCAGGTAATAGTTTTGTGTCACAACGTTGGTGATATTACATTTAGCACAGTTAACTTAAGAATTGTTCTAGTTTTGTGCAGGCAATAGTTTATTTCAACTTTTCAACTGTGGCAGTTGCATTCTTTTTGTTTATACAAACTTTTGACTACTAATTTTAGATATCAACTCCTGCTTGATTTTATGAAACTTGTTCCCCAAGATTTTTCTGACTATGTTTCCGTTCTCTCCACCTTTCAATCTTGAATGTCCAACAGTGGGTTTAAAAAGAGATATTCTCCATCTCTTGTAGGGCTTTGTGCTGCCGCAATGGGCATCTCTAGCCTTCTTACCTGTGATTGGAAACCATTTTGTGAAATTAGTTTCTGAAGAAACACTTTAGCAGTTCAGTTATGCATTTTGAACGTACAGTGCAACCTATTGGACCTCAGGTTCTCCAGAGGGAGAGAGTTTTTTCATCGTTCTCTATAGTTAAAGGAATCTCCACTGCTCATTCTTTCTGGAATTAGAGATTTTATGTTATTTCATAGTGTCCTATACCACCAAACCTACAGCTCAAAATAAGAATTTTCTTTTTTGATCCCTCTATTCCACTGGGTGTACGTATGCAAATGAGCTAGAGAATAGTCTAGAAAACTTGAAGGAGCTCCTATTTGTTTATAGATAGATATGCTGGTGATTGTATAAAGAATACTACGTCAGTGGTGGAAAACCGAGGAAAATAGATCTGTTAGAGACTTCTTTCACGATGTGCTATATCTTGTTCAGTGAATACAATTCCCATCCAGTAGTAACTCCTATATATTTTGAGTCTCATCTCTTGACTTTGTGCCTATTGGTCCTATTCGTTTTTTTATCAAATTAGTGCACCTACTTTTGAAGGTGTCAGGGAAAGTTACGTATAATGGACACAGTCTAGAAGAGTTTACTCCTCAGAGGACTTCAGCATATGCAAGTCAACAGGATTTACACATTTCTGAGATGACCGTGAGGGAGGTACTTGAATTTGCAGGATACTGTCAGGGTGCTGGATTCAAGCATGGTAACGGCAGCTAGATGTTCATTTTGGCATTTTTAAGGCAAAATCTCTCGTGCATGCTTCTGATCCTTTTCTGAATTTGTTGGAACCATTGGCTTGTAGAAATGCTCATGGAACTTCTTAGAAGAGAAAAAAATGCTGGAATTCACCCAGATCAAGAACTGGATATTTTTATCAAGGTATGCGTTCCTGACTGAAATCGTCTTTGATTAATGTAGCTGCTGACTAGGTAATCCTACTTTTGTTCCAATAGCACCTTATTCTGTCATTAAGATACTTTGTTTTCTCCTAGGCAGTAGTTTTGGGGCAACAGACAAGCGTACTTGTGGAATACATCATGAAGGTGCGCCAGTAAATCCTTTGTTTTCTAACTTCTGAGACAAATAAGGCCTTTAAAATTATTATGTAAATTGCTATTTTCTTTGCTACTTTACTATGGCAGTAATTTTTCAAATTCCATGGATCTAAGCAGACTCAAACATTTTGCAAATTTTATTCTTCTTCCATCTGAAACACAGCTTGAACATATCACGTGGCACTGCTTTTGTTTTATGGAGAATCATAGCTTGTGTAGTAGGAATACATTCCTCTTTATGGTTCTAAACTATATGTAAAGATTTTAGGACTGGACATTTGCGCTGATACGCTGGTGGGAGATGAAATGCTGAAAGGAATATCTGGAGGGCAAAAAAAGAGGCTTACAACAGGTAGTTACTCCTGCTTGCTACGATGAGCTCAATTTGCTGCTGCAGAAATATCTCAGCTTGAATTACTAACATATAAACATCGGCAGCTGAACTGCTTATGGGTCCTTCTAGGGTACTTTTATTGGATGAGATATCAACCGGACTAGACAGCTCAACTACCCATCAGATTATAAAATATCTTCGCCACACAGCTCATTCTCTTGATGGTACAACACTAGTATCTCTCTTGCAACCGGATCCTGAGACTTACGAGATGTTTGATGACATAATTCTTTTTAGTGAGGGACAAATAGTGTATCAGGGGCCCCGTGAAGCTGCAGTTAATTTTTTTGCTTTTATGGGTTTCAAGTGTCCATCCAGGAAAAATGTTGCTGACTTCCTACAAGAGGTAGTCATTTTGACTTCAAGCTTTCACAACTGTGCTCATTGATTCTTGCTTTGGAACTTACATCTCAAAGCTCATGCATAGGTCATATCTGAAAAGGATCAAGAGCAGTATTGGTTCATGACTGAACAGTACAAATTCATACCTGTGGCGAAGTTTGTAGAAGGTTTTCAATCCTTTCATGTTGGAAATTTATTGGCACAGGAGTTGGCTGTCCCATTGGATAAAAAAAACAGTCATCCAGCTGCATTGTCTACCAAGACTTATGGTATAAGTAGGGCTAAGCTTCTGAGGATCAGTTTATCCTGGCAGGTGCTGCTGCTGAAGCGGAATTCTCCTGTGTTCATTTTCAAATTCATTCAGGTAATAAGATCTTATTAGCTAATAAGATTTTATGGCTGCCCTCTTTCTCGAGCCTCCAGATCTATTTTTGGCACCATTGCTAATGCTATAGACTGCAGAGACTTACATTAGAACTGTCTTTGCAGCTTCTCCTAATTATTCTTATGATGATGAGTGTGTTCTTCCGGACTACACTGCATCATAACACTCTGGATGATGGAGGCATCTACCTTGGTGCCCTCTACTTTGCAATTGTTATGATTCTTTTCAATGGATTTATGGAGGTCCCAATGTTGATAGCTAAGCTTCCTGTTCTTTACAAGCACAGAGATTTGCGTTTTTACCCATGCTGGATATACACTCTTCCCTCCTGGCTCTTGAGCGTTCCCCTTTCACTTGTAGAATCTTTTCTATGGGTAGCAGTTACATATTATGCCATTGGCTTTGATCCTCAAATAACCAGGTAAGTTTTGTACGCTTCATGTTGTATTCTGCAATCTTCCATTTTTTTGTCTTTCTCTGATAGTTAGACATGCATGTAAATCTGACTTCCTTGTGATGCACAGATGCCTTCTGCAGTTCTTGTTATACTTCACTTTGCACCAGATGTCAATAGGTCTTTTTCGTGTGATGGCATCATTAGGGCGAAATATGGTGGTCGCCAACACATTTGGATCTTTTGCTATGTTGGTTGTCATGGTCCTTGGAGGGTTCATACTTTCAAGAGGTACTTGATGATGCCGTTTTACATTTTACTTAATGTTGTCAAATGTCAATATCATAATATATGTTTAGTAACACTACTATTCCATTTCTTTTGTGTGAATTTTTCTTCCAAACAGATAGCATTCCAGTTTGGTGGATATGGGGTTACTGGTTTTCCCCTATGATGTATGCCCAAAGTGCTGCTTCAGTTAATGAATTTCTCGGCCACTCCTGGGATAAGGTAGTATTACTTCCCAGTATCATTTTCTTCCTCATTTTTAACTTCGTTTTACTTAAAACTAAAGTGACTTCACTTGTAATGCTGGCAGCATCTCTCATTTAGCAATACTATTCATAGGATACCCTAAACTTCCAGTCTACCGATTATGTGAACATCATTAGTTCATCATGTGAAATGTGGTTTTTTATTTTTCTTTTACATGATATCCACTCTATGGGTACTACAACTAACAGCATACCATTGATATCCACATTCAAACCTTTTTCTGGGTGATACCCTATTTTCTGGGCCAAGCCTGAGCTAGACCAGAAGACAAATGAATAACTTAACATGCTCAGCACGAGTCATAATGGAGGTCACACTGAACCAGCCACTTGATACCACCTAAAGGATGTTAATGTCTGAAGGAAATAAAGAAATATTTCATCTGTTATTTGCTATGACTCATCATTTCTTCGTCTTCCTCCTTTTGTATGATAAAGCATTTCCTTTTTCCTGATGATAGAAAGCTGGAGACAACACTACTTTGTCCTTGGGAGAAATGTTATTGAAGGTTCGCAGTTTATTTCCAGATGACCATTGGTATTGGATTGGTGTTGGAGCATTACTTGGATATACCTTATTATTCAATACTCTGTTCACTATGTTTCTGACTTACCTAAATCGTAAGTTTCATTCCTGAAAGATCTCATGTTACGCATTACTGATTCTTAGATAGGAGAAAGCTCCATGATAGATGTTGCATGAATATACCAATTATGAAACTATCATTGAAGAATGATGGAACCTAGAGATGCAAAATCTCTAATCATCAATATGTTTATAAGCCAAATAGTCACCACCACATATATAGTGAAAACTTGTTTTCTGATTCATGTCTCTATCTGGAGTAGCAGAAAAAGCTCATTTTCATGCTCTAGATTCCTTTTCTTGGCAATATGAACAATCAATGGAGAGATCTGATCATCTCTTTCCTATTTTTTGTACAGCTCTTGGGAATAAGCAAGCTGTTATTTCCATGGAGAATAGTCATGAGAAAGAGAAGGGGCAAGAGAGTCGACCATCCATAGTTTCTTTTGGAGAGTTTTTGCAACATTCTCACTCATTTACTGGTTTTCGGACGAATGCTGAATCTTGCATCATGACTTTTGGAGAATTTCTGCAGCATTCACACTCTTACACTGGTTTGCCAAAAAAACTCGACTTCTGGGTTATTCCCAATTCCTGATCTGCCGTTAATTTATTTTCATATTCTCACTTGTTTTCAGGCAAGAGTAATGGGAAGCAGAGAGGAATGGTTCTCCCATTCCAACCTCTTTCCATGTGTTTTAGCAACGTCAACTACTACGTTGATGTTCCTATGGTATATCCACAGCTTATTTTATCATCATTTAACTGCGAGAAAACCTGCATTGTTAAGATATTTGACTGGCCTTAGCTCTATCATGCTTCAGGAACTCAAGGGACAAGGCTTGCAAGAAGAAAAGTTGCAGCTACTGGTCAATGTTACCGGAGCATTCCGACCTGGTGTGCTTACTGCATTAGTTGGTGTAAGTGGTGCTGGTAAAACTACCCTCATGGATGTTTTAGCTGGTAGGAAAACCGGGGGACATATTGAAGGCAGGATCTACATTTCGGGATATCCGAAGAATCAAAAAACATTTGCAAGGATTTCTGGATACTGTGAACAAAATGACGTTCATTCTCCATGTCTAACTGTGCACGAATCACTTGTATTTTCTGCTTGGCTCCGGCTCTCCTCTCAGTGTAACTTCACGACGCAGAAAGTATATACCTTGGTTTCTTTACCAATCATTTTCTTTTAATTTGTGCATCTTTCTCTACCATTATAGTACTTGTGGTGTCAATCGTAGGTGTTTGTAGATGAGGTAATGGAACTAGTAGAGCTAACTCAACTACATGGAGCACTAGTTGGGGTACCAGGAGTGGATGGCTTGTCAGTAGAACAAAGGAAAAGGCTGACAATCGCAGTCGAGCTTGTTGCCAATCCTTCTATCGTTTTCATGGATGAACCAACATCAGGGCTTGATGCCAGGTCTGCAGCCATTGTGATGAGAGCTGTGAGGAACATCGTTGATACTGGTCGAACAATAGTTTGCACTATTCACCAACCTAGCATTGATATCTTTGAATCTTTTGATGAGGTTCCCTTCTGTTGTATGAAAAACTAATTCATGGATGAGGTTTCCATGAGCTAAACATTTAAATTTTTTTCATCCTCCTGTCCCAGCTCTTACTAATGAAACGAGGTGGACGGCTAATTTACGCAGGTCCATTGGGTGACAAATCCATCAAACTTGTTCACTATTTTGAGGTAACAATTGTTTTGGAAGTCTAATTTTATTTGTCTAATTTCTAATGATGGCCTCATTTTGACTCACAAATCAGTTATCCGTGTCTGTTTTCTCCTAGGCTATTCCAGGAGTTCAAAGAATAAGAGCTGGCTATAATCCTGCAGCTTGGATTCTCGAAGTTACATCTCCAGCTGAAGAAAATCGCCTCTCCTTGGATTTTGCAGAAATTTATCTCCAATCAGATTTGTACAAGTAAATACTCGGTTTTTCTTTTGGAAGGAGATTTTTATTTTTTATTTTTTAAATTAGATTTTCCTATTTTGCATCAATACATCCTTTTGTGGCCATTTCAGGCAAAACAAGAATCTGGTTGAGAGTTTATCCAAACCAGATAAGGATACAGATGAACTGAGCTTTCCCAGCAAATACTCACTGTCAAATTTTGGTCAGTTCCTGGCATGCCTTTGGAAGCAAAATCTTTCGTACTGGCGTAACCCGCAGTATACGGCCGTACGCTTCTTCTACACGGTTATCATTTCCTTGATGTTTGGAACAATATGCTGGAAATTTGGCTCCAAAAGGTAAACTCTTGAGTTTTTCACTTCACCAATATTGCAAAAAAAAAAAATTGACTCTCATTTTGCCATTACTCTGTTCAAAAGATTTAATGCTAAATGTTTGTTGGGAGATAATATTTTGATCTGTGAAAACATGAAACCGCTTGCAGAGTCAAGAACTTATGAAAGCACAATATGTTTTAATTCTATTCCCCTTTTGCTTTCCAAACTGCAAAACTGGTTGATATGCTGATCTCAATCTTGTGGTGGTGCCCTCCACAGGGAAACTCAGCAAGATATATTCAATGCAATGGGGTCTATGTATGCAGCTGTTTTATTTATAGGAATCACAAACGCCACATCCGTACAGCCAGTGGTTTATGTTGAGAGATTTGTTTCATACAGGGAAAGAGCAGCTGGAATGTATTCTGCACTGCCATTTGCCTTAGCCCAGGCACATCCTTCTACCCTGTCTCTCATCTGATCTAAGCAATTCATCGCGTATTCAGCACTTGTTACTCGAGTTTACTTGACAGTTCCAACTGGTTCATGTTTTTGCAGGTTGCAGTAGAGTTCCCTTATGTCTGTGTGCAGTCCCTCATCTACAGCAGCATCTTCTACTCCATGGCCTCGTTCGAGTGGATCATGTTGAAGTTTCTCTGGTACATATTCTTCATGTACTTCACACTGCTCTACTTCACCTTCTTTGGAATGATGACTATCTCCATCACCCCCAACCACAACGTGGCTGCGATCCTCGCCGCCCCCTTCTACATGATGTGGAACCTCTTCAGTGGCTTCATGGTCCCTTACATGGTAAGAAAACAAGTCTCAATTCTGTTATCTTGTTGTAGTTCACCACGTGTAGCAGCTACAAGACCTGTTTTTCATGTGCTTTTCAGAGGATTCCCATATGGTGGAGATGGTACTACTGGGCAAACCCGATCGCGTGGAGCCTGTATGGACTCCTAACATCTCAGTATGGAGACATGAATGATCTGGTTAGGCTGACTGATGGAGTGAGCTCAATGCCTATAAAGCAGCTGCTGAAAGATCAGTTTGGATTCAGACATGATTTCTTGGGCGTTGCCGGTTTGGTGGTGGCCGGATTCTGTCTGGTCTTTGCCGCCACCTTCTCCTTCGCCATCAAACACTTCAACTTCCAGAGGAGATGAAGAAGCTGTTTCCTGCCTACATAATTTGCACAGAGATTCTTGTTTTTCAGACATTTCTTGGACATGTAGGAAAGTTGTGTCCAAGGTCATAAAACTTGTGAAACGTTCACTCCCACAAGATTACTATGATTGTAATGGAATTTTTCACAACTTATTCCTCTCAACTGTAGATCTTGATGTTTATGGCAAAAACATTGTAGTTCACCTATATATTTGATAGACGTGATTTATTGGTTTATAGGGAGGCCTAAAGTTGCTGATAGTTAAAAGTGTTATTTCACTAATAAAGTTGCTGTTTTATTTATTAGGGTTTTATTGTGTTATTTTTTTTTCAATGGACCGGGTCAACTTAGGCCTGCGAGATTGAGTAGTATTTAGAGTTTGAACTTTAGTTATTTCATTATGCTTTGATTAGTATTGCTGGAATAGGCACGATTTGTCTGTTTGGTTTAGGGTTCTTCTTTATTGAAGATTCATATTCGTTTGTCTTTGGATTATTGAGTTTTCTGTTACGTTCTATCGTTCTCTAACAATTGGTCCGACTTGCCACCGTTCCATGCTTACGAGAGAAGCGGCGATGGAAAAGTTAGAGAAGGATATGGAGGCGTTGCGGGCTGAGATTAAGGCAGATATGAACACCAGTTTCGAGTGGATGATGGAGCGCATGCTGGCTGCCTGCAGGAGGCCCTACCCCAATGTACATCGGAAGCTGTGGGTGATCGGGTGCCCGCCCCACCCAACACCGGTGTGAACACAGGCCGTGTAACCGGGGCCCTACCTATGGCCGATGTCCCCATCGGTCCGTTGCCAATAGAGGGAGAGACGATTGTTGTTGCGACAATTGGCCGCCTGGAGTTACCCTTTTTCGATGGTCAGGACCCACATGCTTGGATTGCACGGGCTGATCAATTTTTTATGGTGTATCAAACACCGGTGGCTCAGCGAGTGGAACAAGCATTAATTGTCATGACAGGTGACACGTTGTATTGGTTACAGTGGATGTTGCGTCGCATGCCATCGTTGACTTAGGCTCATTTTACACGAGAGTTGTTACTGCGTTTTGGGGGTAACAAATCCGCCAATAATTTTGAGGCTTGGAGTTCAACTCGACAGGAGGGCACAGTTGAGGATTACATCAGCCAGTATATTTCTCGGGATGCTCAGGTTCCCAATTTGGACGAGGATCACTATTTAGGTCAATTTCTCGCTGGTCTTCGCCCAGAAGTACGAGTTTGTATGCGGGAGGATTTAATTTCCGATGTTTTGGCTGCTATTCATTGGGCTAGAAATATCGAACGAGAACTTATTTTCAAACGTTGGGGTCAGGCATGACATTTTCCTGGTGGAGCTCCTGGACATAGTTGAGGAAGTGGTATTGGTTGGACACCATCACAGACCTCAACGCGTAGCCCCCTCGTGCTCCCACCGCCTAATTCAGGTGCTTCAACCCCAAACAACCAAACAACAGTTCAAAAAGCGAGACAAGTTCGGTATTTATCGTTGGCAGAGGTACGTGAGCATCATCGAACAGACAAGTGTTACCGTTGCAACCTACCTTATGGACCACTACACGAATGTCCAAAAGGGATGCTCTTTGTCATGATAGGTAACGATGCCGACGAGGATGATGGGGTTGATGACTCTATGGACTCGGTCGAGGAGGGGATGACGCAGACGGTTGTAGAGGAGACGGCGTTGCAGTTCTTGCGTTTATCAACACTCTCTTCCCACGGGTTCGATGGGCTAAGAACTATGAAATTGATCGGATGGATCACTGATTACAAGCTGCTAACCATGATTGACAGTGGAGCTAGCCACCACTTTATATCATCTCGAGTAGCGCAGCGGCTACAACTCGACATTGACACATCGCAGCGCTTTGCGGTAACTTTGGGGAATGGCGAACAGGTGCGAGCTCAAGGTCTCTGCCACGGTGTTCAACTTTATTTACAGTCTCATAGTTCTGCCATCGATTGTTATGTATTTCCCTTGGGTGGAGTGGATATAATTTTGGGTGTGAATTGGTTGTCTGAGTTGGGTAATGTGACTGCAAATTGGTTACACATGTCTATGGAGTTCGTGATTGATTTCCAGAAAATCCGCCTACTCAGGGATCCTTCACTAATGCGTAAGAAACTTTCCATGGCGTGCTTAGAGACAATCACATAGGTGGATGGAAGTTGGTTGCTTTGGTCGAGCGATCAATTGGTGTTGTCAGAATTGAGACGGGCCACAAACGGGGAGGACCCGACTATTGCAGCTCTGTAAGAAGAATATGCTGATCTATTTATCACCAACGTTGGCCTGCCGCCACTAAGAGATGCCGATCATCGAATTCCTTTATTCGCAGGCCACGATTCGATCTCTGTTCGCCCCTACCGTTACAACCATATGCAGAAAGATGAAATGGAGATACTTGTAGCGGAGATGCTTACGGTCGGTCTGATTCACCCGAGTTTTAGTCCGTATTCTAGCCCGGTACTTTTGATTCGCAAAAAGGATGGTAGCTGGTGATTTTGTGTCGATTATTGAGAGTTGAACAAGGCCACAAAGCCTGACAAGTATCCGATTCCAGTTATTCAGGAGTTGTTGGATGAGTTGCATGGGGCGTAATGGTTCACCAAGATAGATTTGCGAGCTCGCTACCATCAAATTTGAGTTGCCGAGTCAAATATTTGCAAGACAGCTTTTCAAACCCACTCGGGGCACTATGAAGTTTTGGTGATGCCTTTTGGCCTCATTAATGCACCAGCTAAACCTTCTAAAGTGTTATGAATGAGATATTTCGACCGGTGTTGCGGAAGTTTGTCTTGGTTTTTTTCGATGACATACTAGTATACTCCCAGATGAAGGAGGAGCATACTGCTCATCTCTGCCAGGTATTCGACCTCCTTCGCGCCCATTCTTTTGTTGCTAATAGAAAAAAATGTGCATTTAGTCAAGGTTCGATTGAGTATTTAGGTCATGAAGTTTCTGCAGAGGGTGTTCGGATGGACCGGAGAAAGTTTCAGCAGTTGAAAATTAGCCTCAACCGATGTCAATCAAGGCTATATGAGGATTCTTCGAGTTAACAGGCTATTACAGACGGTTTATCAAAGATTACGGGAAACTTGTTGCGCCATTAACTCAATTGCTTCGCAAAACGACTTTGACGTCGCGGTCTTGGCCTTCGGAGGCTGAGACAGCTTTTTGCAACCTCAAAAAAACTTTAATGATGGCACCGCTGTTGGCCATGCCAGATTTTACTAAGCCTTTTACTGTGGAATGTGACGCCTCAGACGTAGGATTGGGAACGATTGTGATGCAGGAAGGGCACTCGATTGCATATTTTAGTAAGGTCTTAGCTGACCGCAATCTGGCGAAGTCTGCCTATGAGAAAGAGCTGATGACTATGGTTTTAGCTATCCAACACTGGTGTCCGTACCTGGTTGGCCATCATTTTGTGGTTAGAACTTATCAGCGCAGTCTTCGTCATTTATTGCAGCAACCTTTGACTACACCCGCACAACAAAATTGGGTAGGAAAGTTGCTGGGGTATGATTTTGAGATTGTTTACAAGATGAGAGCCCTTAACTGTGGGGCTGATGCCTTGTCACGGCGCGAGGAAGGAATAGATGAGAGTGAATCATCGGGATCGCTATGTTTTGCTTTGAGTTTGCTAGTGTGGACAGAGAGCAGTCAGATTCAACAAGAGTGTAGGGCTAACCTGACTCTTCATCATATTTATTCGGCTTTAGAATCTGGTATGGATCCCGCACCGGCCCACTACTCGATTCTTCACGAGCAGTTGTTTTATAAAGGACAAATGGTGATAGCTTGGAAATTGGAATGGACGGTGAAGTTGATTAAGGAGTTTTACGTCACTCCCTCTGGGGGACATGCGGGAGCTTTTCAAACTTATAAGCGACTCTCTGCGAGTGTGTATTGGCCGGGTATGATGAGACAGGTGATAGAGTATGTAGCCGCCTGTGGAGTTTGCCAGCGTAATAAGTATGAGGCACGGGCACCAGCGGGTTTATTGCAGTCGCTTCCTCTTCCAGATCGTGTTTGGGAGGATATTAGTTTAGATTTTATATCCGGGCTACCCCGATCTGACTCGATGGATTGCATTTTGGTTGTGGTAGACTGCTTATCTAAATACGGTCATTTCATTGTGGTGAAACACCCTTTCACAGCACGAACCATTGCTTAAGTATTCATTCAAGAGATTGTTCGGTTGCATGGAATCTCTAGAAGTATTGTGTCTGATCGGGATCCAATCTTTCTAAGTTTGTTCTGGAAGGAGTTGTTTAAGCTGGCGCGGACTATATTGAAGATGAGTTCTATGAATCATCCGGAAACTAACGGGCAAACAAAGGTGTTGAATCGCTGTTTGGAGACTTACTCCGTTGTTTCACTTTTGATAGGCCGAAGGGTTGGAGTAAATGGTTGCCGTGGGATGAATTTTGCTATAATTCTGGTTTTCAGTCAAGTGCGGGTGGGACACCATTTGAGGCTGTTTATGGGAGACCTCCACCAGCCATTAGGCAATTTTTGGAGGGCGAGGTACGAGTGCAGGCTGTGGCAGAAGAGTTGCTCGATCGTGATAAGATTCTTCGTCACTTGCGGTTCCATCTGGAGAAAGCACAACATCGGATGGTTGTAGAGGCAAATAAACATCGCCGACATGTGGAATTTCAGGTGGGGGAGTACGTATACTTGAAATTTCGACCATTTCGGCAGCGAACATTGTTCAAGCATAGCAATATGAAGTTGGCGCCACGCTTCTTTGGGCCGTTTGAGATTGAAGCTCGAGTAGGGACGGTGGCTTATCGTTTGAAGTTGCCTGAAACATCAAGGATTCATCCGGTGTTCCATGTTTTCTTGCTAAAGCGTGTGGTGGGGGATCAAGAGGCAGTTGGCGAGTTGCCAAAAGAGTTGAATTCAGAAGCATCTTTGATTATGCCAGAAGTTGTGTTGCAACGTAAGAGTGTCAGCCGCGATGGTGGAGAAGTGGAGCAGGTGCTGGTTCAATGGTGTGGTTTTGGGAAGAAGGATGCATCGTGGGTGGATGTGGAAGTCTTTAAGAAGCAATTTCCAGATTTCAGCCTTGTGGACAAGGCTGTTCCGACGGAGAAGGCAATTGATAGACGTGATTTATTGGTTTATAGGCGGAGGCCTAAAGTTGTTGATAGTTAAAAGTGTTATTTCACTAATAAGTTTCTATTTTATTTATTAAGATTTTATTGGGTTATTTTGTTTCAATGGACCGGGTCAACTTAAGCCCGCGAGATTGAGTAGTATTTAGAGTTTGAGCTTTAGTTATTTCATTATGTTTTGATTAGTATTGCTGGAACAGGCACAATTTGTCTGTTTGGTTTATGGTTCTTCTTTGTTGAAGATTCATATTCATTTGTCTTTGGATTATCGAGTTTTCTGTTACGTTCTATCGTTTTCTAATAATATTTCATTAACATCTATATAATAATATATAATAACAATACCGCATCCATAAATAGAATCTTTTTTTTTCCCGTTCAAATAACATTTCCTGATATAGAAACATAATACTAGATATTATAATATTATTTATATTAATTATTTAGTTGATTATAAAATTGCAAATCAACAATTTTATACTAATTAATGCTTACCGGAGAGTATATCTTTTATATAAGGAAATCTCCACATACTATATTGTATAGTATATTTTATATAATGTACGGAATTCTAGAATTTTATAAATATACATATATATTAATATTATATGTACTATATAAACACATTAAATGTTACTTGTGATTTTTTTTGTTTCTATATATTAAAAAATTATAATAGATTTGAACTTTCATTTCTACAATGAATATTATATATTATTTTATATAAGTTAAATGGTGGGTTACTATATATTTCAATTTTATACAAAGCTGTGATATGCTCATAATTAACGTATAACCTGCTAATAATATCCACTATATATATATATATATATATTACATATATGTAGGGAATGGATCAAATGTAAACCAATCCCTAGTGTGTAAACTGTAAACCAATCTTCTACCATCTATCTAAAAAAATACACGGTCAAAATTTGGAGAAAAATTCGATGGCAGTTTTGTCATTTTCGGAACTTTTTTCAATCTATAAGGGTATTTCCGTCTGTTTGTTTAAAAAAAACTGATGTCATGCTGACTCAGCATCTAAAAAAATTCTTAAAAATTTCAAATGATCATAGCTTGCTCGTTTTTCATCGGATTAACACAGATAATATATCAAATTAAAGGTCTTTTAATCCTCTTTCATTTAAGATCAGTGAAGCATATGTTTGTCTAGAAAAATATGGATGAAAAATACAAAAATTTCATTTTTTACGCGTATTCAAGCTCAGAATACTTCGTTAGCATACGACATATGTTTCCTTAGCATATGACAAATGTTTCATCATCATCAATTACATTGCGATAAACATTTATTCAATCATACTTCGTTAGCATATAAAAAATGTTTCATTAGCATATGACAGATGCTTTGTTAGCATATGCCAAAAATTTCATTAGCATCGATTATATTATTATAAATGTTTATTATATCTCAATTAATATATGCTTCACTGGCATCAATTATATTGATATGATTAATGTTTATTTAATTCCAATTATGATGTGTTTCTTTAGCATATAACAAATATTTCATTAGTATCGATTGTATTCACAATGAACAATATATTAATGCATTAAGATATTTTTTTATATGAAAATGCTAATGCACTGCTAACGTTGGCATTGACATTTGCTAACTGAAATATTATAATAATGCTAATGTAGTATAATTATATCTGGTAATAGAATCATATGTGTTTAATATTGTATATGTATTATCAATGTATAACATCTATCTCAATTAAGCATGATTAATTAGCATATGACAAATGATTCGCTAGCATCATGATTAGTTATATTGCTATCACATCAATTTTAGAGTTCAACAATTTAATTTTATTAAATATTATCATTGCTGCTGTTAGCACTGTCGTACGCTAACAGAACTAATATGTAATGCTAAAGAAAAGTAATACACAGTGCTAAAAAAAGCAATAATGTTGTGGATTGAAGCCAAATAATACAACTAACAATCTTCAATCAAACAACTATAACTTTGTCCACGATTCATATTTTTTTGAAATTATTTTTTGTTGAAAATTAGGCTTGACTAGCTTTCCAACCATATAAAACTCGTCATTTAATAATTTCCTAACAAAATCAGTTTTGTGTTTAAAGTTAGGTGTTGTGAATGAAGTGATATTGCTTCGTTAACATATGATTATGTGATCGTCAGCATATGAACGTGTCTTCGTTAGCCCCTGCGTCCTGGAAGTCCGCTATTTTTTTTTATTTTTAAAATTTGACCTAGACGTGGAAATTACCAAAATGCCACCGCATTTTTTGAAGCTCCACTTATTTACAATAATGCCACCACCCTTTGACCAAATCTAGACCATTGGATTTTGAAGGATGTGTGGTGGAAGATTGATTTACAATTTACACACTAGGGGTAGTTTACACCAAAACCACCCCCTATATATGTATATATATAAAATATATATACTCTGAATTTGAAAATTTCAAATCTGAAATATAAATTTCAATTGATATACAAAAATCTGAATATATATATATATATATATATGTGCCAGAATCTATTCTCAATCAATTGTTTAAGGTTAATATACATTAGCCCCGGAAATGGTCAAATGTTAATTTAATAATACATGTATATAATTAGGTAATGATACACTAAATCCGTAAATTGTAGCCTAATTGATATATTTTCCTTTATTCATTGATATAAGTGCAAAGGCTACTCATAATTCTTTTTTATTAGTTTTTTTATTCCAAGTGTTGTACTCTCTTATGTTATATTCTATGTAATTGTTGTTATTGTTTTGTAGTCTGTAAATTGTAAGAGATGAGAAACTAGAAAATGACATGCCGACATTGTTTAAGGCTTTTAGTTTGGTTGGATAAGTTCTTGAAATTCATGCTACAAACATATGGATCATGTTCAAACATAAACATTTTTTGAATTATTGCAATAGAGTCTATGAATGATGTTCAAACTTACAAAAATTTCATTATAGATTATATATATACTGTATATAGTGAAGTTACATAAACTGGGCAGTCATGTTCATGATCATGTACATGTACATTATGATGAATATATAAGATCAGAAAGATAAATTGAAAGTAAGTAAATGGCACGAGATTGATAACCCTGTTCGATCAACTGATCTACGTTAGGGGGACTTCTCAAGTCTGTGAGAAACAATCCACTACTCCATTTCAAGGTTACAAAGATTATTACACGATGACCTCCCGTCATTCGACCCATTTCCTACGCACTACAACCTCTTTCGATGGACTGAATTGTAAGATCCCCTCACAACCTAGACTCCCTCTAGTTCCCATAGGAAATCTCTCCCGAGACTCCTTTAAGTGTGTATGAAAGAATTTCAAACACAGACTAGACACACAATGATCACAAAGATCAAACTCAGTCTACCCGAATACTATATGCTTCAAACTTGAAGTCTTTTAGACTCTCTAGCTCTTGTGTATTCGTAAACCTCTCACTCTCTAACTAGTCTGATTCCCAAGCTATTTATAAACATAAGATATAGCCTAAACAAGGTAATCAGATTATCCTAATTTGAATCAAACTCAACAAGGAAACTTTTTTAGTTTAATTTGGACATCTCCTAGTTAGAAGCCTTCATTGAATAGAACTCGCCTCTTGTTGGTCCTAGTGCGAGTCTATGTCAGTTTAGAGGGAGGGGTGAATAAACTGACTTAAAAACTTTAAGCTTTGTGTGGAATATATAGGGCCCTAACTCGCTTTAGAAAATTTCTCTGTGCATTGATCAATTGAGATAGAGAGCTTGACTAGAGCTTAGCTTGTGAGTTAATCAGTTGAGACTGATAGCTTGAAGGCTTCGCTTATCAATGTAGCTTGTGTGCTATAGTGTGCAGTTTAAGAACATGCAAGAGCTTAGAGCATAAAATACAACACACACAAGACTTATAGAGGTTCGAAGCTTCTTGCTTCTACGTCCTCTCTTCCTTCCGCAGAAGGGCAATCCACTATGCAAGTGCAAAGTTTCTTTATTACAGTTACACAATGAAGAATTATGTTGGACCTGAAAACAACACCCTTAAAACCGAGCGCGGCCTCCTTTCCAACTGTTGCTGTCCCGGAAGAATGGACCCGTCAGTACGCTCTTCCTCAGCCGGTTTCTGGTCGACAGCTCACACTTACCGGTCCCAATTGCTCGCTGATACTTTAGGTGCTATTGCCCATCTTTACAAGATTTTAGATCTCTCTCGATCTTCAAGATAGCATTCTTGAATCTGTTATCAACTTGGAGCGCTCCTTCAACTTGAGCTGAGTGGTTGATCTTTGAAGAACTGAACTGAGAAGCTTTGCTCTGGCTGGAATTCTTCGTCTGCTAGTTGCTTGCTTGGAACTTGAAGCAGGCCTTCTCAGTTGGGACTTTTCGCACTTAAGAGATTTAAGCTTTGAGCTGTGGGGAGGGAGAAAGAAATCTCAATATCTGCAAAATATTGCAAGAGTTAGATTGGTGAAAGTCTTGGCCAGAATGAGATTCACCCCATTTATATAAATGAACGATCTCAGTGACCGTTAGGTTCTGCTGATCGATGGTTCGATTGATTCCACCAATGGCAGTTTAATGCTTTTAGCCGTTGAAGCTTTGAATGAACTAGCCGTTGAATTTAATGTCTTCTGCTCCAAGTTCGTCAAGATCTTCCTAAGATTTCCTGTAAGGATCTTCAATGACTGATTGTCAGAGAGCAGTTACTTTGGCTATCAGTTTTGGACTTCAGCTGATGGGGTTTCAGCTGTCTCAGCTTTCAGTTCTAAGATCGTCCAGTTAGCAGTTCCTCAGCTGCCTCAAGCTTCAGTCCTGGAATGGTCCAGTTCAGCTGCCTTGATCTTCAGCTCTGGATCTTCAGTCGGCTTTTCTTTCGAGCTTTTTATACCAACTGGCTGATCTTTGATCAGTTCAGTTTAGTTTTGAGCTTTCAAGCTGGCTCTTCTTGATGCGATCCTCACCGACACGACGATGATGATTGCGTTGTTTTCCTAGAAGTATCAGGTTACACGAACAAATGGAATGGAAAATCCAAACCCTAGCCTCACAATGAAGTTGAACCACGAATTTAATTGAATCAGCGACCCTCGATCAATTGGAAACACGAACTCAGACTGATGTGATGACGCCACAAACGGGGATGTGAATCCATTTGATAAGTCGATTTGAATCTCACGCTGTGTTATGAAACTCGAATAATTCTCTCAGAGAAAAGTGAAAAATCATGTTAAAATTAATAATATCAAAGTTGTTCTCAAAATATGAGAATACAAAGCCTTATATAGTTGGTCCAAAAAAAACTAAGCCCTAATTTAATATCCCACATAAACTAGAAAATAAAACATAAAGAAAATGCAATTTCGGACACACTCCAGTTGGGCGCGACACGGGGTCAGTCACGCCCCGGGTCGCGCTGTAGATCGCACTCAACCCAAAGCCAAATAGGTTGTGGGCGCGATCGGCTCACTCGCGCTGTAACTCATGCTCGTGCCAAAGCCAGACGGGTTGCGGGCGCGAACGGGTCCACTCGCGCATCCACCCGCGCTGTAGCTCGTGTCCAATGGCATGACCGGCTGCTCGCGTCCTGACTCGCGCTGTAGTTCATGCCAGCCTGTTCCACAACTCGAGATCACTGTCTTCCACTTGAGCTCGGGTTCTTCTCCCTCCATGGGTCGCTTGGATGACTCTTGGCTCTAGACCTCTTGCATGAATCCATTGAGGCTCTTCTTGAACCTCTTAGCTCTTGTTCGTGTTAATAGTCCCTCCGGAACTTTGATTAGATCGGATATCTCCTCAGCTCGGGTCGTATCACTTCTCTCACCAGTGCTTCTTAGCTTGCAGCTAGACTGATGGCTTACTCATCTATGGATGTCTCCCAGTCTCTTTCCTATTCAGCTGTTCAATCTACAATATTCTCTTCCCCGTATAGCTTTACTTAAGCTTTGAAGAGTAGATTCTGACTGGTCTGGTTGAGACATCCTTTTCAGCTGGTTGACCATGCTTCCAGGCGATTGTCTTTCGCTTCAGCTGAGCTGAGATTTGAAGTCTTACTTGGTCATTACTCCCGACTTTCAGCCTGAATAACCTGCAATTTTTCATATAACTTTTCCATACGTTTTCACATTTCATCAAAACCATCAGTCGGGCTACCTTGATAGTTTTTTCCAACAATTTCCCAACACCTCTTTCCTTCTTGATCTTCATCTTGAATAAGACATCTTCTATTCTGAAATGTCTATCTTGAAAAGGCAGCTTCAACTCCTTGAATCCAGCATGACACGTCTCTTGAAAACTCTCTGGACAACTATGTACATGATTATGTTCACGAACATGATCAATTACATTCTTCGATCTTCAATCAGATTGGCAGCGGAATGTTCATATCATAATGTCTAGAACATGGTCTTCAAACTTGAAAAATCAAAACCTTTGTGTTCTTTGAATTGCTATAAAGATCATGACAATCTAAAACACTTAGTGCATAAAGATGGCACTATCAATCTCCCCTTTTGTCTTTATTTATTGGCAAATAAGCTCTATATTTTTAAAGAACACAACCTTCGACTGAAGGATCATGTACCTTAAAACATTCTTGAATGTCCTTATGAACATCTTATGATCCTGCTGTGTTTCACTCTTTTATCAGCTTGTATCTACTCTGTTGTATTGGGTTTTTTATCATATTCTTTTTCTCTATCAACGGTTGCAATTTGTTAGCAGATTAGGATCATAGTTTTGCAGATAGAAATATATGTTCAAATATAATATCAATGAATTGAAATTACAGAAATTAAGCACATAAATATCTTGTAAAAATATGGATGGAATATAATAAACTGAACAAGAGAAAAAAATTATCTAGCATTTGTTCCTCTTCAGCGTGTTAGCACATTCAGCTTGAATGTGCCCAAATCCATTACATTCTCTGCATCGTATTCCTCTTCTAGGATTTAACTGTTGAAACTATTTCAGATCATTGCTTGAGTTTCTATCTTGCAGAGAGTTACCAGTTGGTTATCTTCTGTTGTTGGACATTCTTAAAGACTGCTTGTTTGCTCTTTTCAACATACAACTGAAGTTCTTGGTGATCAAGACCATAATATTAATTGTATCTGAATCAAGTACATTTTTTTGTTTCTATATATGTTCAGGTACATTTTCTGATACTTCTGTTTTAAGAGCAATACCTCTCTTCCATGAATTGTTGTCTTCATCTTCCAGATTCATCTCGAACGTCCTTAAACATCCCATCAGCTCATCAAGCCTCATATTCTTGATATCCTTGGCTATAGTTGGCTTTTCCCATCCTTCTGTGACACTTTCCCATGCAAGCTCATCTATTGATCTCAGAAATGCCCTCATCCTTGCTTTCCAGTAAGGATAATTGTTGACTTCAAGTAATGGTGGTCTGACCGTAGATCCTCATTTTTTGATTGAACTCATAACTTGAACTCAATCAAAATCTTCACGCAGTTATGCACTTTTCAGGACTCTTTTTTGCTTTTAACCAAAGGCGACCCGCTCTGGTACCAATTAAAGTTACATAAACTGGGCATTCATGTTCATGATCATGTACATTTACATTATGATGAATATGTAAGGTCGGAAAGATAAATTGAAAGAAAGTAAATGGCACGAGGTTGATAACCCTGTTCGATCAACTGATCTACGTCAGGAGGACTTTTCAAGTCCGTGAGAAAAAATCACTACTCCGTTGCAAGGTTACAAATGCTATTATATGATGACCTCCCGTCACTCGACCCCTTTCCTACGCACTACAACCTCTTTCAATTGACTGAATTGTGAGATCCCCTCACAACCTAGACTCCCTCTAGTTCCCACAGAAAATCTCTCCCGAGACTCCTTTAAGTGTGTATGAAAGAATTTCAAATACAGACTAGACACACAATGATCAAACTTAGTCCACCCGAATACTATATGCTTCAAACTTGAAGTCTTTTAGACTCTCTAGCTCTTGTGTATTCGTAAACCTCTCACTAACTAGTCTGATTCCCAAGCTATTTATAAACACAAGACATAGCCTAAACAAGGTAATCGGATTGTCATAATTTGAATCAAACTCAACAAGGAAGCTTTCCTTGAATAGAACTCGCTTCTTTCCTTCTTGATCTTCATCTTGAACAAAGCATCTTCTATTCTGAAACATCCATCTTGAAAAAATAGCTTCAACTCCTTGAATCCAGCATGACACGTCTCTTGGAAACTTTTTGGACAACCATGTACATGATCATGTTCATGAACATGCTCAAGTACATTCTTCGATCTTCAATTAGATTGGCAGCGGGATGTTCATATCATAATGTCCAGAACATAGTCTTCAAACTTGAAAAATCAAAACCTTTGTGTTCTTTGAATTGGCATAAAGATCATGACAATCTAAAATATTTAGTGCATAAAGATGGCACTAACAATCTCCCCCTTTGTTATCTTGCAAATGAATTTTTAATCCGACATGATAATAAAGGTCGAGTGGTACGGCTCATGGATAAACAATTATTTAAATTGAGTTGTCAGTATATTCGATTTAATTAATGGACATTCAATATCTTAAACACGGGAAATTAATTGAGTTGAAGGAGCCATATCCGTAATTATGGAATTAGGGCGACAGTGCAATATTAATTCTTTAGTGGACTGAATTAATATTAATGGGCTTAAGTTATATCTGAGCTTGACATGGAGAACTTAAGGCCTGTTGGAGGCCCAACCTTAATTCTCCTTCTACATCCCTGTTGTAGCCCTATATACCTTATGAAGGGAGATGAAAAGCTCTAGCCACCAAGAAGTAAATTTTCGAAAATTTAGGTCTCTAATACCTATGGAATTTTCGATCATCTACAAGTCGGGTTCTTCATCTCCAAGCTTCTATAAGGTCTAGAGGATCATCGTCCACACGACGTCTAGATCAAGGTTGGGATATGAAGATCATGGAGTGGATAACATGAAGAATAGAGGGACTGCAGATTTTATATTTATATTTTCTCAACGGTGTCTCTCCGATTGCAAGATAATCGATAATCTCAGTTCTCCGCTGCGCATGATATTTAGATCCGGTTTAAGCATGCAATGGGATGTGTGATCATGTTAATCAAAATGTTTTATCCAAACAACACACATCCAAATGATCCTGGCTTGTTCCAACAATATATTGATGAACATCTTCTTAAACATAGTGAAACTAAAACTAATAATATATTTTCTGATAAATTTAATGATATTTTTCTATCATTCAAACATACTTATATTTGTATTTTTTTATTGTATACATTTTTTAATATATATATATATATATATATTATGTAAGATATAATATTTATAATCATTTATTTATCAAGTTTACAATATATATATGTGTGTGTGTGTGTGCGCGCGCGCGCGCGCATAAAAGAATAAATAACATAAGTTACAAATTAATATTTCAAGTAGTCCAAATTTTATTCGTGTTCAATTATCATTTTATTTCTAAAAATGTCATATTTTAAGAATAAAATATATAATCATATAAATTTCTTTATCACGAACTATTTATTCAATGTTTAATTTAGTAATTATTATTTGTATTAAATAATTCAAAATTATGATTAAATAATTTATAATTTTAATGATATTGATTAAAACTAAATCATAATTCGATTAAAATATAATACAAAGATTTTTCATGAAAATGTGACATTACATAAAAAATTAACAATGTTATGAAATCTTTAAAAAATAATATAATATCACAATACAATTTAATACACACACACATATATATGAGTATGAGGTGGGTTGAGTATTAAGGTACCCGTACCAGTCAAAATTTGCGGGTAATTACCTGTGCCAGTACCCATTAGGTGGGTAATTATCCTACCCATCATGGGTAATTTTTGCGGGTATCCATAGGATCGTTACCCATTGCCAATACTTTTTGAATTTTAAGCGATACTTTTTAATATTACAGTTGATATTGATTTTGTCGGAACTTTTTTTGACGGGTTGACCTGCGTTTTGACTCGCCTATATTTTATTTACACCAAGTGCATAGAAGTGTTTGTGTTATTAAAATAGTAAAAAATTATAAAAAATTATGAACTAACTTGTAAATAGTTGAAGGTAAGAAGATCGAGGCAAAGATTGGAACAAAGTGATATTTACACTGATAAATTATAAAGGATTAGTCCAAAGTTTGATAATGAAGTGCGAAATTTCGAACAGTTTTTGAAAAGAAGGTAATTTAACCTTGAATTTATTTAGAGCTTACTCCCGTTAGCATTCCCGCCGGAAACCACCGTCGGAAAGTTCAACATGAGCCTTCGCCGCCCTCTAGCCGCCGCTGCCCACCGACGCCGCAGAGACCTCTCTGCCCAATCAATGTTTTCAATCCCCATCCCTCCAATTCTAAAGCGAAACCCTCCACAGCCATCAACGCCGTCCCCTCTAAACCCTAACGCCGACGACCCAACCTCCACCCGCATTTCCCAACTCCTCCTCGATCCGGCCCTCCAGCCCGGCCCGGAACTCGAAGAGGCCCTTACCGCGGCGGAAATCAATCCAACTCCAAGTCTTTTACTCGGAATCTTCAAACGTTTTGATTCCAGTCCAAAACCCTTGTTCACGCTCTTCAATTGGGCCAGGGAGCGGCCCGATTACAGATTCTCCCTGGCCGTTTTCAATGCCGCGGTCGATTCTCTAGGCAAAGCCCGAGAATTCGACTCAGCTTGGTGCATTATACTCGATCAGATGAAAGGAGATATGAGCGAAAGACCCGATTTTGATACTTATGTTATCATGATTAGGAGATATGCTCGCGCAGGTAATAATTACATTTGATTGAGGGACATAATTTTGCTACCGGATATTGTCTACCAGGTGTTTGTGAAATTGATTTCATTTCCTTTTATCTGTTTTTGTATCTAATCGTGTAAAGCCTAGTTACACCGTGTGGGTGTGCATGCGTGTATCTCAAGCCTACATTTTTTGATTATTTAGACTGTTTTTTTGGTTTGTAATCTTGCTTGCGTCATGCTATGGATACAGGTCTCCCATTTGCAGCCATTCGAACATTTGAATATGCAAGAAGTTTGGATTTGTTTCAGGATTCAGGCTCAGAAAACAATCTGTTGGAGGCTCTGGTGGACTCTCTGTGCAAAGAAGGGCATGTTAGGATAGCCTCAAATTATTTGGATAAGCACGCAGAACTGGATCCGAGCTGGTCACCATCTGTTAGGATATATAACATACTGCTCAATGGATGGCTCCGATCACGAAAACCTAAACGTGCTGAGCGGCTCCGTGAGCAGATGAAGAGGGCGGGTGTTAAAGCAAATATAGTCACGTATGGGACCCTTGTTGAAGGATTGTGTCGGATGCGTTGTCCTGATATGGCAATGGAGTTAGTTAATGAAATGAAGACGGAAGGAGTTGAGCCCAATGCAATTGTGTATAACTCCATAATTGATGCTTTAGGAGAAGCTGGCAGATTGAAAGAGGCACTGGGGATGCTGGAGAGGTTCTCAATTTTAGAAACGGGGCCTACCATGTGTACGTATCATTCGTTGGTGAAGGGTTTCTGCAAGGCAGGGGACCTGGTAGGGGCTACCAAGATCCTTAACATGATGATGGTCGATAAACTTTTACCGACTAGTACAACTTATGGTTATTTCTTCAAGTACTTCTCAAAGGTAGGGAACACTGAGGTGGCCTTGGACCTCTATAATCGCATGATCAAATCGGGGTATGAACCTGATCGGTATGCATATCATCTGCTGGTGAAAATGTTGTGCACGGAGGAGAAGCTGGACATTGCTACATGGATTATCAAGGAGATGAGAGCTAGGGGAATAGATTCGGACCTGGCTGCTAGTACCATGCTGATCCACTTACTATTGGACATGTATCGATATGATGAGGCTGTTTCTGAGTTCCAGGACATGTTCCGCAGGGGCATTGTTCCTCAACATCTTACATATCAGAGGATGACTGATGATTTAAAGAGGCGGGGTATGAGTAAAGCGGCGAATAAACTTGATGATCTAATGGCATCTGTTCCTCACTCGACAAAACTGCCTAATACGTACAAGGGATCAAGCGCTTCTCTTGAAAGAAAAATATCCATCTTAAAGAAAGCTGAGTCGATGTCTGAGATTTTAAAAACATGTAAAAGCGCAACGGAGCTTCCCAGGAACAGGTATCAAGCTGAGAATGTTGTACTGAGTGCACAGAGATTAATAGACCATATTCAGAGGAGAGGAAAGCTAACTTGAGGTAGAGCATTATTCTTGTTATATCCCAAAATATGAATTGCATGATCTTTCATTTGGTCCTCATAATACTTGAATTCTAATGATTTACATGTGGTTTTGTGGAATATCACTGTTTTATTCAAATGAAACCTCTCAGGTGAATCAAATTGGAAGTGCAGCTCTCCTCAATACGAAAGGAGAAGACATTGAGAAAATTGTTGTATATATCTAGTTCTTTGGAAATATGGATATTCATTATGTTTCCGGGAATTAGATATACTGGCCAGAAACTTGAGTTTAATGAAAATATACAGCCAGGTAAGATACTCTACTACTAAGTACTATCCAATCCAATTTGCAGTATTCTTCTTTTAAAGTTCTAATGCTCCATATATTAAGCCGCCATTTCTAATATGTCCGATTTAAGTTTTTCAGTTTTTAAGTCAGATGGGATTCAAGATTACTATCCATTTGTGTACCTGATGAGCATTGGATGCAAAAGATAAGGCCGAAAATGCAGCTGGGGTGGATGATGATGGTGATGGTGGTGTAATTGTGAGTTTGTCAACTCTTTGTCTACTTCTTCAGGCAGGTATATATAACTTACAAGGGTCACAGATAAAATGTGGAAATGATCATATAATTATGGTGATTTATGGTCTAATTGAAAGTTTAGGGAAGCATGTGATTTAGATTGGACCACAAGGATCGGGGAGTATGACTTTTTTTTTTGGCTGGGTTAAGGATTTTAGTGTTTCATTATTGAGATGTGATCACTAATTATTTTGCTGTCCCCATATTATCCTCATGTGCATGATTTATAATTGAATCAAGACATTTGGATTCCTAATAATTCTATATTATAGCATCGATATACATGATGGCAATGATAAAACCTAGTGAGATTGAAAATGAAAACTCATGCGACTTTTAAGCCAAAAATTGATGTGACCAACGACTTTCACAATTGTTAACGTGGAATGCTCATTGCCTAATGTCTATTTGCCCTCTATCTTGATTAGATATTGAGCAAGATTGATACTTTGAATCTTTCATAGCCGCATTTTTGTGGGTTACGACGTCGGATTGCATCGCAAAAATTCCATCTTACATAGGTGGTCAGTGTCCACGTGCTCGTCCGTTGGGCCTGAAAATTAAAATAAGTATGTGCGTTAATATAGGCATGTCAAAACCGGATATCAAATCTCCCGTGCCCGTCCGTATTACATTTCATGTGTCATCACTATGTTTTTATTTTTATTTTTTTAATATATCTTAATTGATGAAGGATGAACCTTAAATTTTCTGAAAATTTAAGTTAAAATAAATCATAATAAATTAAAATTTTTAAAAATTAAAGGGGTTGGCACAGGAAATTCCACAGGATTGTCACAAAAAACTATCTTGCCTACGTGTGAGTGTAGACATCTTATTTAAATTGATTCAAACAATTTTTTTCTTTATGCAATCACAAATTTTCCATGGAATTAATAAGTTGCAATTGGTATAGTTATAGAGAAGTTTCTGCGAAAAACTTGATCTAATTCGTAAAAAAAAAAAAGCATTTTTTTGAAGTTTATTATAAGAAATTACTTTTTATTTATACTGGTTTAGTAACTTTTTAGTGGAGCAATAGTGTAATCACATGAATTCTGACATTAAGGCTTTTATTGAGGCATCAAATTTGTAGTAAATTTGATTTCTGAGCCTATCGTCTGTGGGTATATTGTGACGAAAGAAATTCACAAACGCTATTGTATTTATAATGATTGAAAATGTGATTGTGACAAGTTGCTCCCAACAATCTCAATTTATTTCTTCATTGATATTTTTTTTAAGTAAGAATCATCTGTATTTTATTTTTAGAAGTAAGAATCATTATGTAAGTAACACAGCCAGCAGCCACAAATGTGTAGAAAAGGAATTTGTCGAGTAGTATTATCAATTAATTAATTAATTTATAACTGATATGGTTTTGCATTATTAGTAATTTCTAATATGCTGGGAAATATATTATTAAAAATCCTAAAAGAATAAATAAAGCACGGAGGCCAATGTGGGAAAACGACGGCTGAGTAATGGGCTGATTGAAAGGGACGGGGAAATGAGAGAGAGAGAGAGAGAGAGAGTAGTTGCAGTCAACATATAACTTATGAGAGAGAGAGAGAGAGAGAGAGAGAGAATCAATGCTACAAAATTCCTTTCCCACTCACCCCACTACGCACCAATACCATCAACGCCTCTCTCTCTCTCTCTCTCTCTCTCTCTCTCTCTCTCTCTCTCTCTCCAGTTTTTTTCCACTTTATAAAAATAAGTAATCTTATCGAGGAACTGAAATATGATTTTTTTAGGAATTCAAATTGAAATATGGTACTATTAACTTAAGATTTGAAGAAGTAATATTAATTTGAGATGGAAATAAGATAATTAAAACTATCAATTTAATAGTAAGAAATTACATTATTCAAATAGTTTAGGCTATAATTATTTGTAACAGTTTTTTATTGTTATATTGGAACTGATCATTTACGTAGTAACATAAAAAAATTACTTAAGAATTTAAAAACTAAATTCTTTAGTAATAAACATGAAAGTGCTAAGCTCACTCTAATCCACAATTGAGTAACATTAGCCACTCAAACTCCATAGTCATAATTACAGTTATTATTTCATGAGAAATGATGGACGATGGGACTTTACACTACTTTAATGATATTTCAGTTGATTTTTTTTTTCCTTTTAATTTTCCAATATAAGAAATTAATAATTAAAATCAAATTCTTGGGGGCGAAGAACAAAGTTATTTAAAAATTCACGTGATTTCCCCAACACAATCATTTAAAAGAGATTCAGGGCCTACTGCATTTCCCAAAAGACCCCTTTCATATACCCTTTTTCTGCATTTCAATTGACAATTTAACATTTCCAAATTTCCTAAGGAAGAACTTTTAATTTGAATTGAAGTTAAGTAATGGTGATTGGTGAATCTAAATTGCATAAAAATGGCACATTTATATTTCTAAGTTTTCCTGCTATTTTTCTTGTAAAAAGTGCGGTATGATGTACTTTTTTCATTACTCGTTTACAATAATATTCTATTTTTCATTACATCAAACATATAATATGTTTGTAATCGGGAGCTAGATAAATATTCTAAAATTGATCGACAAAAAATATCATAAATTTTTATAAAGTTTTTAGGGGATTCAGATAATTTCTGATTGCATTCTTATAATTATTTGTAATATGAGGTGTTTATCTATAATGCTAAAACAAAGAATGTTATTATGATAAGTGCTCACAAAAATTTCAAATTTTGAGTGTGTAGAATAATATTGTAACTCAGTTAAAAAAAATTGGTGTTTTCGTGTACCAATTGACATGAACTGAACAACCCCAATGCCTGAATGTTTTAGAAGTCGAATATAGATTCTAAGTTTCTGGCTATAGCGTTCTACACTTCTACACAAACCATATACATATTAATGTGCTCGTTGACTAGCAATATATAAGGTAAAATGCACTAAAATCGTTTCAATTATTGAAATTTTGCATCAAACTTACCTTTTGTGTGTGTGTGTGTGTGTTTTGAAATTACATCAAATTCATTTGTGTTTTTTACTCGCATTACCAAGTAAAAAAATTGAAGTGCTCAAGACCAAGTAAATTATAATATTTTAGTCCAAAATTTGGGAAAAAAATTGTGCACATTTTTTAAAAACTTGAGGGATTTTATGTAATTTAGAAACACACAAGGAGCTTACATACACTATTTGGATAGCACGAGAGCGTTTTATGCATTTTACCTAATATATAGAAATTTGAGAATGTAATTATTTATTTTTCTGCAACGACAAAAAGTTCAAACCTTATTTTATTGTTTCAATTCACCTATTAAAATGACACTATCTCCGTCCCCAAATGATTTGGTCTAATATTATATTTTGGGTGTCCCAATTAAATTGTTTCATTACTGCATTTAATTTTACCTTTTGTAGTTATTTTCAAATCTTATAATGAATTACAATCATAAATTTTAGTACAACTCCTAAAGGTTATTAAATCCAGAAAACTCAAAAAGTGAATTGATAGTGCTAAATTCTAATTTATTTTTTATGTAATGTTGGAAATCCGCAATCTTTACCTCAAGTGCTGTCCAAGTATATTCCCTCTTATATAAGAGTCGAAGTTGAGTAGAGAAAATTATACACTAGAGACTAAACTTACAAAATATTGATGCAATGAAGTAAATTTTAATTTACGAAAATAAAAAAATAGAGTAAGTATTTGGAATGACGTGGATATTAATTTAGGACAACTTTTTATGTACAACGATTGTATATACTTTTTACATTAAAGAGATACTTTTCAATATTAAAAAAATATAATAATAATAATAATAATGTAATATAGACCATCAAGATGAACACGATTTTACTAAGCAATCTCTGATGGCCATGGCTACGTGCAAAGAAGAACCTGCATTGAATTTTTTGAATGCAAGAGAAACCCACTTAACAGTTTATATTATTTACTGAAAAGATACTATTATTAAAAGAAGAAAGCACATCTGTATATGTGAATGCCAGAAAAATACTTTTCCTTTTTAGTGCCCTCTCACCTTACAAATTAAAAAACAAACAAAAACCTCTGTAATTCTCTCTCTTTCTCTTTAGTCTTTACATGAAATTCGTGCTCCTGCTATCCCCTCAAGTGTTTTCACTCTCTTTCTTGCTAAAGAATTACCTTTCTCGAAACCCTTCAAGCAGACCCATAAGTCCTCCAGTTTTTCTTGATTTTTTTATTTGATTTTTACTCTCTACTCATTCCTTGAGCTCTGAGCTCCATCAAAGTGCTGATGATGGCGTCGTGAAATGTTAAAAATGTCACCTTTACTTCAGATGCGGCATATATAACGAACTTCACCGTCTATGTACATGGCTCATGCTCACAGCAACAGTAAAAACAACAAAGCAACTGTTAGTATTAATGCCGGTGGCGATAGCGAAGTGAAGCCCGCAACTTTTCATGATTTTCTTGGTGATAAGGGCCAACCCCTAGAATCTGCTCCGCCGGCAGTCGGTGGTAGCCGCCCGCCGCCGGACGTGTCTCCGTCCGCCACTTCTGATCTGGGCTCTGGTACGAAGAAACTACAACTCATCGTCATATTCCATTCTTGTTTCCCTTATGTTTGTTGTTATGATAATTAGTTTTTTTGGGGAATGTTTTCAGTTTGCCCCCTTCTTCCATGCTTTAATTCTAATACCTGTGTGCCTGTGTATATGTTTGAGCTATTTTATTGAGAATATGTTTGGGTTAGTCATTAGTGTATGTGCCACAGTGTGAGTGTGGTTTAGATTTTCATTTGCAAGTTGATATAGTGACTTATACTTCCCTTTCAAATTTCATTTGTAGTTAACTTTTATTTGCTGGAATTTTGGGCAAATGTATTTCTGAAATCTTTAGTTTATGCGGCTCTTTCTTTTTGTGAATTTGGTTTCTTTGGAATGGAGTGGTTTCATGTGAGGTCATTGGTGGAGTAGTTCATTGGACCTCTCCTTTTGGTATCTATGTGAATTTGGGATGGATACTGTGTTGCTGTATATAGTGTCGTTTGCTTATCTCTCTTTGTTATTAGGACAGAAGTTTTACTCGGAGCGCACACTCATGTAGTTGTTGTAGGTTCCCTTGTCACCAAGACAATAAATAAATAAATAAATAAATAAATAAATAAAAACCCAACTTTAAGCTTGTGTCAATCAGTGTGCTTGTTGTATTAACTGGATTTCTTTCCCCGTAAACTTAGCGTGTGAAAGCACTTAAAGAAAATGAGAGTAAATTGCATGGCATTCGACTCTTGATGTTTGTATGATGTCATGATTGTTGATGACTAGTTGAAGAAATTGTTATTTGATAGTTGTCTCATCAATCATGTTAGAAAGACATGTCAGCAATCATTTGGAGGGGATACCATTTTATGGATCAAGAGGTGATGTTGCAGGGCCTGATAGTAGTAATAGATTCACGGGCAATAAGCGAAGCAACTCGGATTCTTTTATGTTGTCATCAAGAGATAAATTTCCACAAGGGCCAGTAGATTCCCATGACAGCCAGCTTCTGACTAAGGTGTGTTCCATGTATCTTCTCTTTCTAGTTGTTAGACTTTTTTGCCACACCATCTTCAAAAATTATCAGTTTACACCACTTAAATTTAGTTTCAGGGTATTAATAAGAAATTTTGCAGTCTTATGCTGGCTGAGTCTTATTTTTATGTCGTTCACAGTATACTCTAATATCGGGAGTTTTGTTCTATATCAGCTGCTGCGCTATCCAGGGGCAGAGCGGCCTAAACGCCCGCACGATGAGGAGCCATCCTTTGGTATGCATCAGATGAGGCCAATTTCTGCCTCTTTTATATCTCAGACTTCTACTGGTGGTAGAACTGATAACAATCCTTCCAAATGGGATAGAACTACAGCTGCAAACCCTGGCCCGACATTGCAATATCCTCCACGTACTGGACAGGTCATGCCATTTGGCTACCACACCCAGTCAAATAGGTTTAAAGAAACAAATGTGGGTCCTTCTCTAATGTCACAAACAGCTGCTGATGAGGGATCGCGAACTGGAATAAAAGGATCTGGAGTTTTGAGCTCAATCAATGCAGCTGGAGCTATGTCTGGGAGACAGCCTGCAGGGGTGCTCATACGCAGTGGTAAACAGAAGTCTGGCACTTGTGTTTCCGAACCAGAGTCTTCTACTACACCCAGGTTAATTTCAGGACTCAGGTTCTGTTTTACTATTTTGTGCCTCAGTAATAACCTGAAATATAAGACAAGATTGACAAACTATATTTTAATGAATCTTATGACAGCCGGCGTGGAACAGAATCTGCTGGTCGTCAAATGACCATATTTTATGGGGGCCAAGCGCATGTTTTTGACAATGTTCATCCAAATAAGGTCCTTTTTTCTGCCTCTTTGTGCGGAGTATTTACTGATTTTTAAAACTAATCATATCCCGCGATTCTCTTAGATCTTTCTATTGTTCTATGTGGAAAGAAAGGCTACTTTTGTTTTGTTTGATTGCTTTGACTGGAACTACGAAAGACCATACAGTCTACCTTAAAACTTGAATTTTCCATTCAAGGGAACACAGAAGCATGCTTTCATTGCCAATGGGATTGTAACATACAACTAGAACATTTATTGTGTATCAGAATTCTGAAAACTCGATACAGTGAAATGGTTTATAAGATTAGATTGTTTGATGTGTGCTGTAATAGACTGGAACTGAAGATGTGTAACAAGGAAGCTAAATTGTATGTGATGATGGGAATGTGACTGAGCAAAGACATTTCTCAATATGAAGCAATAGACAGCATTTGGTATATGATGTCACATCAATAACAAGTCCCTCTCTCTCACTTTGTTTCTCTTGATCCACTTAATAATTCTCTTTCTATCGCTCATATAGTAAGTAAACTCCTCTTTTCTTAACTTGTAAGTCTCAAGTCGCTCTTTCTGGTCTTTATTTGAAATTTTGAATAAGTAGTCTCTTGAATAACGTGGTTACTTAACTGTCTCTTGTTCTTTTCCTGCAACCAATGTTGCTCATCATGACTATTAACTTGCATACATGAATTCAATTTTTAGATAACTCGGTGGACAACATTTCTTGGGTACATCATATTCATTGATATGGGCAAAAGGAGTTGAAGAACCCATGACTATGTAACATAACTGTATTGGTGAACGTATTATTACATTTTCTGATGGCTATCGTAGCTTATACGACTATAGGTGGCCTATCCACTCAATAAGGAAATTGTCAAAAGAAATATTTGTTCCACTTGGATTTGAATGAAAACACATGTTTTTGTTAATATAATTGTGAAAACTACTCATCGTCTCGTTCTTGTGTCTTCAATGATATGTGTCATGGTTGATTGCTGTAGTCTTATTTGCTGTTGTCACTTATGGTTCAAGCTTTGTGAGGACTTATGCTTTAGAGTGGAGTCTTGTGGCTTACATTTCTTTAAAAATTGTAGAGGACTCTGGTGAGTCGGTGAGTGATGACCTGGTTTGTGCTCGTGGTAGGTGAGTAAGAACATCGTGAGAAGGAGAGAGCTTGATGATGGATTTTGTTAGGCTTGACAATCGATAGTGATAGCAATTATTGCCATCCATGGTGAGGATTTGCCCTCATTGCTGAACAGAATGACTGGAAGTATTCTGTTGTATGAATATACTAGCAAATAAAGAACGAAGCAAGCCTAGATAGAAACCCTCTTGTCCAAGAAGACATTGAAACACCGATGGCTACAAATAGAGATCACAGTGGCCTTTTTGTACGTGTTGATGGTTTCACGAGAGAGTAGAAATAGAGCAAGGCATTTGAGGAAAAAGAAGTGGGAAAACTCATTTAGCTCCACATTACATTAATGAGAGACTAATTAGTGGTGTCTGATATTTGTAATTGGTCTCTCACTTGCTAAAAAAAATACTCTCTCAACATCTTTTTTGGTTTCTGTTGCATGAAGCAGGATTGCGTTCTTGTGCTTTCAGAATCACGCATTTTCATTGCCGTTCTTAGACATTCATTTTATTTAATTTGTTCCACTGTTAACTTAATCGTTGCTTGATATTCAAACTTTGCTCTACCATTGTGTTTTCATAGTGCTTATATAGTCTTTCTTGTGATCCACATCAGGCGGATGTTATAATGGCGTTGGCTGGATCGAATGGAGGATCCTGGTCGACAACCTACACACCTAATTCAGCAGCTAGGCCATCCACCGGAGAAAACTGCCTCCCTAGCAGCCAAAATGATGCCGGAATTGCTATGCTGAGGGACTTGCACGGCAGGGCATCCGAGAAAGGCGACGCCCATCGTGGTTTTGCATCTGGTGATTGACATTCTTATCGCAGAATTGTTTCATATTTTTGGTGGTTAGTTTATATCTTGTTCGGAAACTACTACAAATCTGGCAAGGATCTCAACTTCTACAGACTATCCATCACCAACGTCTGATGATTTTCTTGGATAGATCTTTTCGGGAAATTGCCCGAATAACCCGAAAAAAAAAGAAAAGAAAAAAAAGGGTGGTTCGAGCAGCAAGAATCATTGCAGGAGGGAAAGCCGAGGAATGTAGATTGGAATTGAGTTTGAGGTTTACGTACGATTGATTCGAGTTAGAGCAATCATCATATTTGCATGATTGGCTATGTAACTATTACATTCGATCATCGATTTTCTTGTCTCCCCTCCCCTCTCTCGCTGCACATGATTTAGCCTTCAAAATCTCTCTCTCTCTCTCTCTCTCTCTCTCTCTCTCTCGTTTTATTACTAGGTTCTGCATGAACAGAAATTGTCATGGTTAATTGTCTGTAAAATAGAAACCAAAACGAAAGAAGATAAATTATTTGACTGACGTAGTAAATCATGCTCCTTTTCTAATCGACATTTAAGAAATTTACAATTCTGTGTTCCATATGTTCCGAATATTTAATTTACTGTTCTATTTTGAGGTGTTTTAATTATATAGTTTTATTATTGTATTTGTATTGAGTAAAAAAAAAGAAAAAAAAATACAATAATAAAACTATATAATTAAAACACCTCAAAATAGAACACTAAATTGTAAAACTATATAATTAAATCACATCCGACCTGTGGTATTAATAGTTTTATCATTCTATTTGTATTTAGTATTAGTTTCATCACCGTATTTGGTATTGCTTTCCATAGTTACTAGCTTGGAAAATGAGCGTTGCACGTGTTGTCAATATTTATTTAAACTAGTACTTCACCTGTGCGATGCACATAGTTTTACTCCCTCCATTTATATTTGTTATTTTAGGATTTTAATCTAAAATTAATAATAAATTATTTGAACTATTATATATGGCAAACACTTCCATGCAACGGATGTAAATAGCACTATTTCAGACGGGTCGGGTCAAACCCGCGCTTTGACCCAGTCAACGCGGGTCAACCCGTAAAAAGTAGAAAAAAACGGTTAAATGAGTATCAACAGTCTCACTAAAAAGTATCATAAAAAATTCAAAAAGTATCATCTGTATCATTAAAAAGTAAGGGGTCTGCTAGTTATTTTATACTTGTTTATTTAGTTCAAATTGTGATTTTTTCCATTCGAATTAATCTTTAGAGCTTAGTAGTTTAGAGTTTTATTAGCGTTCATAATTTTTTAAAGGGTTCATGTTTTTTAGGGGTTTTTTTAGGGTTCATGATTTTTAGGGGGTTTTTTTTAGTTTTTTTGGGGGGTTTTTTTAGGGTATATTTTGTGTTTTTTAGAGTTTTTTGGGGGTGTTTTTAGGGGTTTATTTTGTGTTTATTAGGATTTTTTGGGGGGTGTTTTTAGGGGTTTATTTTGTATTTTTTAGGATTTTTTGGGGGTGTTTTTAGGGGTTTATTTTATATTTTTTAGGGTTTCTTAATTCTATTTAATACTCATTTCAAATAAATTAAATCAATTTATTTTAATTTTAGGGTTCACTAATATTTTTTTGGGTATATATTTTTGGGGAACAAATAAAATTACTAAAAAAAAGACAAAAACAAGTACAAAAAATTGCCAAAAAAAACCGGGAAAAATCGACAGAAAAAAAAAAGAAAAAAAGACGGGCGCGTGGGCCCCACGCGCCGCGCGTGGGTACGCATAGCACGCGCGCGTGGACCCACACACCGTCTGAAATAGCGCTTGAAATAGGGGGAAATATGGGGTGTTGCATGGAATACCTTCTCATTATGTATATAGGATATGGATCATATGAGAACACTTTGGTAGTGTGAGAATTGAGAACCCATTTTACACCATCCAATTTAATGATCCAATGGTTGAGATTTAAGGTTGCAATTTCGTAAATAATTGGGCAAAAAATAAAGGAAGGAGGGCTATTTTCGTCCAAACCCATTAAAAATGATGATGTCAGCAATTTAAAAAAAAATCTTAAAAATTTTAACCGACCATAACTTGCTTGTTTTTAATCCAATGTACACAAAAAATATATCAAATTAAAGCTTTCTTCATGCTCTTTCATTTAAGATGTCAAAAGGCTATGCTTAGATGAAAAAATATGAACGAAAAATAAAAAAGAAATTTTTTTGCGCGTGCCCAGGTTGTAAATGCTTTCGTTAGCATATAATAATTATTCGTCAGCATTATGATAACATATGATAACGTATGCTAACGAAGCATTTGTCATATGCTAACATAATGTATTCGTTGTACTAACAAATAATTCTCATAATGCTAGCGTAGTATACATTTATTAGGGTTTATTAAATCTCAATTTTGGTTTATTCAATCTCGATTATGGTTTATTCCATTTAATTATCATTATTTTTTTAAAATTTAATTTTTTGATTATAGTTCTTAATTGATTATTATGGTTTATCCCATCCAATTATAGTTTATAAAGTATGTTGATAGAGTATTGTTATATGCTAACATAATATATTCGTAATGCTGACAAAGCAAAACCATAATGCTAACGTAGTACAAATATATTATTATTATGATTTGTTCCAACTCATTTAAGGTTTACCACATCCAATTAATGTTTATTTCATCTAATTAGGTTTATTTCATCCAATTATGATTTTTTCCATTTAATTAGGGTTTATTAAATCAAATTAGGTTTATAATTAATATTTAGAATATTTTTTCGCTAATAATATGTGAAAACTTTAATTAGCATAACTATAATGCTTCGTTAGCATGATGATACCACTTCGTTAGCATGATAATAATACTTCGTTAGCATAACGATTTGTTATCAAATTCTCCGCGATTTTTATAAGAATTACACAATGTTGTGTACAAACATAAATATTTTATGATAAATTAAGAAATATAAAACTTAAAAAACACAAATTTTGAAATGCTTCTATTTTTCAGTAGGGAAAATGGAATGATGGATCGATCTTGAACCGTAGATGCTATTCTTTCACAAAAGGGATCTCTACTATTTGGGTGTCTATAATGGGGCTCATAATATTTCTTTGTTCGCAACATTAATGTTCATTAATTTACAATTGAAAACATCATTGTCAAATTATACATATTATACAAATTATACAAAACATTTATAATATCTATAGATTAAAGACATAGTTAGGTTAATATACTTTTTATTATTTTTTAATTGGATACTCGTACCTTATTGTCCTCGAGGCTCGAGATTTCTCCACGATATCCAAGATCTTACCAGTTTGAAGGACTCAATTTAGAACATTGTAAAAGTATGTGGATCCAAATATACTTTTGGCCAAATATAAACGTATGCTCTAAAGTGAACTTTTGCCAATTTTCTCAAAACATCATGAACTTTAAAAAATGCCAAAAAAAATCCAATAACTATCCTCTCAAATTTTTTTTTTAGCAAAAATGTCATCGGATCCCTGAAGTCCTACATGTTAAATGAAATGAAAAATATTTTTGCTAAAGTAATTAAGATGTAGTTTACAACAATTTCTGATAGGATACATTGTGCGTTTAAGCAAATTGAAATGGGAACTATGCTACAACATCTATTTATAGTTACTAACATTATGTAATCTTTTTTTTATGTAATTATCGAAATCAAATATTAATTATATTCCAAAATTACATTAACAACCTCATGTAAATATAATTTTGGTATGATACATATACCTCAATATTTTCGGTAATTAGATTATAGTGAATTAGTAAATTCATATTGATATTGATTATCGTTTATAAATGAAATCCTAAATCTTTGACAGATATTAGCTCTTCAATAGATTAGATTATCACTTTAATTATTAATGATTAATTGATCATTATTATTGTTACATATTGATTATTACTTTACTATAACTATGATATAGATTTTCTTGTATAAATGTTCAATTTTTTTTTTTTTGCACGAGTGAAATAATTTTTTTAATATTGTGTATATAATAATAAGCAAATAGATATAAATATATCAATTTCCTATATCTTATAATTTAATTTTGAATTCTAAAAATTACTATACTGAAAATAAGATATTATCTAAGAGACATTATCAAAGAAAAATAAGAAATGTTTATACTAAAATTATATTCAATAATTAACTATTCCATTCTGGTAAAAAATAAAAAAATCTAAGCGATTGTTTTAGATTTAACATAAAATTCCAAAACAGGAGGCATAAACTTATAAAATTGTAGGTCAATAGGCAGATGACAAATATGAGGGAAAAGGTAGGTTTTATTTATTTATTTCTATTCAACTAATTACAAATTGAAAGTAAAATTATGATTACAAATTAATTAATCATTAATTAAACACATCTGATTGTTATAAGTGAAAAAAATCTCATAATATACAAATATAATAAATTGGGCCAAAATGACCAATTACAGACGACCTAACAAAATAATTATTCAATATTATACAATTTAAAGTAATACATTTACAAATATATAATTGAGCGTTCATCAACTACAATCTTGAAGCTTATGTCGTCCTTTCCATTCTAATTATTATTTGGAGGAAAGCATAAAGTTCTTCAAAATTCCCGCAAAAGAAAAAAGAAAGAAAGAAGTTTGTTTCATAAATTAGTCATACATATTCATAAAAATCTCATAGTGGTGTCAAGTTTATATCGAGTTCAACTAATGAATGCTGAAAAACTTCACAAATTCTAAAATCTTCTAGTTTGGAAAGACATGATGCGATTTTGAAGCAAGATACGTTCAAATGAATCAAATTTCTAACATTAACGATTTATGTATATGAAAAAGAAAAAATAAATAAATATTTACATAAGAAAATCACATAATTCTTACCTTTTTGACACTCTGATCTTTATTTTATTCTCATTTCTCAATGTCAGAAAATGATAATGTTGATATCAGCGAACCATTTTAACCATTTCAAAATACTATTAATTTTGTTCACCTTTTTCAAAGAAGCAAAGCAATAACTAGATGAATGAATTTTTTTTTTTTTTTTTTACTCACACACCCGACCTGTGGTATTGAGGAGATTCGAACACCCGTGACTTGAATGGACTTCAAGAGAATATATATTAGTGTAGTAATATGTACATGACTAATTACCGTAATGATGTTACACAAATATGGAATATTATAAATTCTATATAAGTACACTAATTATATAATCAATTTAATATTTATTATTAACGTAATTGATATGTATGCAATCTATATATTTTCACTGTAATTAATCTATTATCAAATTCAAATATAATGAGCAGAGAACCAATTATCCTAACTTTAGTCATATATATCATCAAATAATAATTAATTTTTTAATTTGATAATTGATTGTTAACAATTGAATTATGGAAATATACTGATTTTAATTAATTGATTGAATTTTATTTTTGGATATTATGGTAGACATCATTAAAAATTAATTTAATAATAATTTGATTTTATTTTATATAATTACACACGCCATAATTAATAGTCTAATGCAACATCCTTTTAGATTTGCAATATATAAGAATTTTCTATTTGTGTAAATATTAATTATTTAAACATAAAATAGTGCTCTTTTTTACGGTGCTATATATATCTATATAATTATATACACCATATTTAATAGTGCAATGCAATCTCATCACAGATTTGCAAAATATAAGTTTTTAATATTTATGAAAATATTAATTATTTACACATAAATTAGTGTTCCTTTTTTTTTCCATAGTTAATGCAATGTAAATTTTTTAACAAATATGAGACTTTTATATTCATGGAAATATATTTATATTTAATCATGTACACAATATATATATATATATATATATATATATATATTCTAATATAAAAAAATCCAATTTTGGGAAGGTGCAAAAGGGCGGGAAACTTTACTTTGCTATATTCGGATCCGGAGTCGTTATTATATATTATATAAATATAGATATCGTGAGCTTCTAACATACTAATAATAAATATATTAAGTTTTTATAGGGTCCTACAATCAATCATTTTTATGCATGTAATTTTCCTATGAAACTAACCAATTATTTATGTGAAAAAATTAAAAAACAACTTCCACGCATTCAAATAAATCAACTATCATATAATTATCTTATTCTTATTTTAGAATTTCACATAAGATACATAATCTAAATTGGGAATGTATTTATTGATATTAATTAGATTTATAATAATTGTGATGATTTGCCTATTTGAAAAAAATATAAAAAGATGATATTTATTCTAATCCTCATTATTGGGTCGAGCCTCCAAACTTTGTGGATGACCTTCTTGACACTTTCTGTGGTTGTTCTACTAAATGTTATTCTTCATTTTAGGTTAAAACACAACTAATATATATAAATCTCAACAAGTTTGAAAAATTCATATAAAGTACATAAATGTATATAGTATTTCAAAATCATTCAAATAAATATATATCAATACTAATATAATAATAGACAGATAAGTATGTAATGTATTTATGAGATTTGAAAAAAAAACCCATGTACTATTAAGCAATAACATAATAATTATGCAAAAAGAAATATTCTATATCATCTTCTTCACACTATTTTTTTTTCTTATTTGATCTTGGTAAGTGTGGTGAAGTTTTATACTTCTTCTTCATGGTCTTAGAGATAAATTTGTTTAACGTCTGTCGTCATCGCTTGACATTTCAATGTATTTAGTCAATCTTTTTTTTTTTCTTTCATTGCTTTTCAATAGGCTTCAATTCTGTAACATGAATTTTGTTTTTCTCCCACTTTAGTTTTCTTAAGTCTTTTGAATTGTAGCAGTTTTTATTAGTTTGGATAACATTAGTTAAAATATTCAGACTTACTCTTTCATCATTTCTTGCATCTCTTAGATTTGTCATGAAGAAATAATATTGATGCATATAACTTAATCCTTTGTAGTACAGAGAATCATTTTTGCCCTGAAGAAATAAACTTGTTAAAATTATATAACGTTGAAAATGATAATTTTATTTTAAAATAGTAATTTTGAAGAAACAATCATTCAATTTATATAGTAATAATTACCTTACAATTTCATTTTTGCTTAAATTGATAAGTAAATGGGCTTCTAAACGCAATATTTTGTCAGTGTTCCTTTTAGGGTCATGAACGTAAAAGTTATAATCTCATATTTTTATTTGTGAAAGAAGCATATAAAATATATCACCATATGTCCAACGCTTGCTAATGAGTACCGCGCGCATCTTCAGAATTTTTAGTCTCCCATGTCATATGAGCTACTAATACGTTTACATTGAAAAACATTATTGTTTATTTATTGTAAATCATAAAGATAATGCATATATGGTCAAACGCGTAGTTAAGGACCGCTTAGAGTTATGCACCGAATCCCAAATTCCAATTGAAATGTACAATGATCCATAAGATTTCATTTTCTTATTATTAATGTTACAATAGTTTAAGTGTGGCCAAAAAGACGAAATGGAAAGAAAATTTGTATTTCTTAATATATGTTCATTATTCCCCTTAACCCATATAGCTGCATATGATGCATGTGGATAATTATAAACTCATAGATCTAAGTTCACATATTTTGAAATATGAAGTTTACTATAATTCTGTTAGTGCCATCTGCATTAAGGGGTTCGGAATTGTCATTATCTATTTAGATATTATGACAATTTCAAAAGAGCACAAAGGGTTTTGGTTATTCATGTTCGAATAACATGTTCTGGACATTACTGTGAACATTCCGCTGCCAATTTGATTGAAGATCAAGACATGTACTTAATCATGTTCAGAGACATGATCATGTACATGGTTGTCCAGAGAGTTTACAAGAGACGTGCCATGCTAGATTCAAGGAGTTGAAACAACAGATTCAAGATGGACGTTTCAGAATAGAAGCTGTCTTGTTCGTGATGAAGATCAAGAAGGAAATAAGGAGTTCTATTCAAGGAAGACATCTAAACTAGCAAAGTCTGTTTTAAATAAGGAAATTGTTTCCTTGTTAAATCCTAGTCAAATTAGGACTTCTGAATACCTTGTTTAGGCTATAACTGTTTCTTATAAATAGCTTGGGATTCAGACTAGTTTAGGTGACACGAATCTTTACGAATACACTAAAGGGCTGAGAGTTAAAAGACTTCACATTCGAAGCATATAATATTCGAGTAGACTAGATTTGATCAGTTAGATCATTGTGTTTCTAGTTTGTGTTTGAAACTTACTTTCATACACACTTAGAGGAGTCTCGGGAGAGATTTTCTATGGGAACTAGATGGATTCTAGGTTGTGAGGGGAGCTCACAATTCAGTTTAGTGAAAGAGGTTGAATTGGGTAGGAAAGGGCTCGAGTGACGGGAGTCTTCGTGTAATAACCTTTGTAACCATTCAACGGAGTAGTAAACTGTTTCTCACGGACTTGATAAGTCCCCTTGACGTAGATCAGTTGATCGAACAGGGTTACCAACCTCGTGTTCTTTATTTCCTCAAGTTTTTACATTCTGACCTTACATGTTCACAATAATGTTCAAGTACATGATGATGAACATGACCACACCGTTTATGTAACTTCAAATTCGTTAAAGGATAGTCCTTCAATCTTCGGATTTATTTTGAATATTCTAGATTAACCTCTAAAATTTTCAATAATTTTTTCACAATTATATATTTTAATTTTTCAATATGTTCATTTAGTTTTCCACCTCAATCCTCGTTTCAAAAAAATACAAGTGAAAAAAAATCAAGACTTGTATTATTTGGTAAATGTGGACAAAAAGACGAAATAGGAAGAAAATTTGTCTTTCTTAATAAATGTTCATTATTTCTCCAATCCATATAACTGCAACTTGATATGCATGTAGAGAATCATACATTTATAGATCTAAGGAAGTGATTGGTATAAAAGAATGAAATTATGTATGAATGAAATGAACTTAAGAATGGAATTAAGTATGAAGATATTATTTTATTTTTTTATCTTATAAATGATTTTTTTTACTTTCAAATTTCTTTATATATATTGAATAAAGTGTAGTAGTTAATATTATCAACACTTGCTGTAACTTTTTTCTTATATTTTTAAATTGCATTTTTCTTTTTTAGAATGTGATTTTTTTTCCTAATATTTTTAGCAAATTTTAGTTTATGTATTTTATTAAAAGCTTTATTCTAAAGTATTTAACTAATACTTATATAATAATTTGTATACCTTAATAAAACTATGTATAATTTATTGAAAAATAATTTATCATTTCAACTTTTCATCTGAATGTAATAAATTATATCAAATAGATAATTAGTTTTTTATTATAATATATTTATATGTTATATTTATTTTGGTACTACTTTCATTTTTCTGCAATACAATTTTATCAAAATTTATTTTTATGTATATCTTTAATTAAAAAAAATATAAAAAATTACATACACCACCATCACCACCACCACGACTACCACTACTACCACTACTACGACTACTACTACTACTACTACTACCACCACGACTACTACCACTGGTACCACTACCACCACTACCACCACTACCACTACCACTACCACTACCACTACTTACTACTACTACTACTACTACTACTACTACTACCACTACTACGACCACTACTACGACCACTACTACTACTACCACTACTACTACCACTACTACTACCACTACTACCACTACTACCACTACTACCACTACTACGGCTGCTGCTGCTGCTGCTGCTGCTGCTGCTGCTGCTGCTGCTCCTACTACTGCTGCTGCTGCTGCTACTACTACTACTACTACTACTACTACTACTCCTACTACTACTACTACTACTACTACTACTCCTACTACTGCTACTACTGCTACTACTACTACTACTACTACTACTACTACTACTACTACTACTACTGCTGCTGCTGCTGCTGCTACTGCTACTACTACTACTACTGCTGCTACTGCTGCTGCTGCTGCTACTACTGCTGCTGCTGCTGCTGCTACTGCTACTACTGCTACTACTACTACTACTGCTGCTGCTGCTGCTGCTGCTGCTACTACTGCTGCTGCTGCTGCTGCTGCTGCTGCTGCTGCTGCTGCTGCTGCTGCTGCTGCTACTACTACTACTACTACTACTACTGCTACTACTACTACTACTACTACTACTACTACTACTACCACCACCACTACCACGACCACTACTACTACTACTACTACTGCTGCTGCTGCTGCTGCTGCTGCTACTACTGCTGCTGCTGCTGCTGCTGCTGCTGCTACTACTACTACTACTACTACTCCTACTGCTACTACTACTACTACTACTACTACTACTACTACTACTACTACTACCACCACCACCACTACTACTACTACTACTACTACTACTACTACTACTACCACCACTACCACGACCACCACCACTACCACTACCACTACCACTACCACTACCACTACCACTACTATTACTACTACTACTACTACCACCACCACCACCACTACTACTAATAATAATAATAATAATAATAATAATAATAATAATAATAATTAAATTATTTAAGCTTATTTTCAAATTATTTTTTAAATATGATAAAATTATATTATAAGACATGATTATGTGTAAATGTATCATATATAATTTTTTTTTTGGTTCAATGAGAATAACTAAACCTATGAGGGGGTGGGTGGAAGGATATATTCCCTTATTTTTGGGAATTGCGATTCCTTTGGGAATACTAATTTTTCATTATAAATCATACCAACCATAGAAATGTGAATGAACATATGAATGACTATTCTATTCCACCATACCAATCTGGTCCCAATTTCACATCTTTTGAGATATGAAGTTTATTATAAGTTAAAGGATAGTCTTTCAAACTTCAGAACTTTTTTGAATATGCTGGATTAACCATTAAAATTTTTATTAGTTTATTCACAATTATTTCTGATATACTTTGATTTTTAAAATATGTTCATTTTGTTCTCCACCTCAATCCCTGTTTGAAAAAAGTACAAGTGAAAAAAAAAAAATCAAGACTTGTATCATGTGGCCCAATCATGAAAGATTATGATAAATAATTATTGGTGTGCTTGAAAGTAATACAGATGAGGAGACAAAAGTAAATAGGCCCCTCGACATTCCTCTGGGGCTTATATTGTCCCATCTTTGACCATTTGACTCAATTAGCCCCCTCAAGCACATACAAATGTTGTAATGGTGCAATAGATGAAATATAATTCAATATTTTTAAACCGATATGACATGAAATGAAAAATGAAAGAAAAATAAGAAGAAAATTAAAGCAGTTTTAGTAGATTTCCTTACAAATCTTAATGAATCTGAAAATACTTTAGCAAATATTTGTGATTTTAATTCATGAATCTATATTTAAAAATAGAAGGTTTTTCTTTCCTGCCAAAATACTATCAATTTTTTTAGATAAATATTTTTCTATTGAATAAAGCTACCAAAAAAAAAACCTTGAAATGTCTGGAGAAGATGGTGTGAAGGGAAGAGAAAGTGAGAGTTAACGGAGAGATAACAAAAGAGTTAAAGAAAGAGGCAATCAGAGTCAATTTTAAAACTAAAAGGGGTTAATTGAGCTAAATAGTCAAGGAAGATGCAATATAAACTATGTAGGATAGTCGAGGGGGTATTTGACCCTTATAACAAAATAATATATATACTCGTTGTCTTACATATGTGAGCTCTTTATCCAATGGTATCATATGTAATTATATGAATGAATATTAATTTCATTGAAAATCAATAGTCTCTTGTGATTCATGATGTATGCAATCATACGATTCATTAGAAGATGCAAATACAGTTTTACCACTGTCACAAAAAAGTAGGATGTTTGCACAATAAACACAATCAAACATTTTTAGTAATTCATGAAGCGTTGAACAATTTTAAAAATATGATTTATTAAATTATTCTATAATATTGTAAAAATGTGATTTATTAAATTATTCTATAATAATATTATAAATATATATTATGAATAAAATAATTATTTTAATAATCAAAATTACATGAAGATGGTCCTGACATATTTCGTTATAAATACTCATGTTTTTTTTTAATCCCTAATTCAAAGGCCACAGACTTATCATGCCACAAATCATATTCAAACTAAACACATATAAATTGGGTAAATTATATTTTGATATTTATATTTTGGGCTCTTTTTAAAAAATAACACATTTTCTCAAAATTAACAAAACAGTACCAACTTTTTAAAAAAAATTACAAATCTAATATTTGATCAATTTTTCGACCCGAAAATCCTATGTATTTAATTGTATTTTAATATTTTTATTTCCCCAGTCGCGTAAAAAAAATCCTACAATCAAGAAATATTAAAATATAATCATTTACGTACGATCTTCTGGTTGTAAAATTGATCAAATGTTAGATTTGCAAAAAAAAAAAAGAAAAAGAAAAAGAAAAAGTGGTATTGTTTTGTTAATTTTTCAAAAGTATGCTATTTTTGAAAAAGAGCAAAAAATAAAAAATGTAGGTATCAAAGTATAATTTGTCCTAAATTTTGAACAGTAATAGACTATCATATAGCACTCTAAATTGATATGCATTATTTTTCTGAGATACATTATTCATTAAGTATTTAATTTGGAATAACTAAGTTTCCACAATTTACATAATATGGTCCAAAATTGGAAAAACACTAAGATTACTCTGCCAACATTTACCAAAAAAAAAATTTAAGTATTAAGACAATCGAGTACTTGGAATCAAAACATAAAAGTAAACAATTTAGTTTAGCGTAATTACTCAATGAGCTATCATTTTTTCCCAACTATTCATCTGATTTATTAGTTTAGCTTTTATAATGAGAAGATATCATTCTCAAATAAAACAATATTTTTCAACCTCTGATAATTTAGATTCATTATGAGTTTTTTAATTTTTGATTTGGATTGCTGAATTTTTCGTGAAAGTTAATATATTAGATTAGTTAGAATTGATAAGCTTTTTAATTTTTTATGTGAAATGTGGAGTTATCGGGTAGATTTTGATATGGTGCCTATATATTTACATAGACTAGTTATAATTGTAATAGTATTATAATAATATATTAGATGATTACATTATTGCTCTTAAATAAAATATAAAATAGGGTTATAATAGGTAAATTCAAAATTATAAGATAAGCCACCTTTTATATTAGTATAGATTAATAGATGAACCTTTATCTGACCAAGGAAATTAACATATCTAGTACATTAAATCATGGATGAATATCATATTTTAGTGGGCCAGTTTTAGCCCAAAATAAGAAAATATCATGGAGAATAACTTGGCCCCAAAGATTCTCGGACAAGATCCTTTATTTTAACTAGTATTACATCCCGTGCGATGCACGGTGAGAAATATATAAATAATTTTTACAATAAATGTTTTTTATAAATTGATAAATAATTAAATTACAATTAAATAATTAGTAGAAATAATTATAAACATTATACAGAATATATAACGTTATATTCAATTCTGTTCACTACTTTATTGGCAGACAACTCATATCCATTAATAAATTTTCATTCATCGTGCCCAATAAAACAAATGATATAATTGGTCTGCCCGAAATCTATTACAACATAATTGAAATCTTTTATAATTTTAGACACAATGAAAAAAATTAAGAAAAAATGACACATCTATAAAACATATTTAAGAATACTATTGTATTATATACATCTCTGTCATGCCTCCAGACTGTGTGAAGTGAATAGAACTAATCATGGGAGAGTTGTGACTGCTTGAACAACGCCTCTAGGATTTGATTAATATTTCGTCATATCTCTTTAATTTGTAGATAACACCTTTAAATTCCATCTTTAACATTATATCATTTTACGTCTCCTTGCATACGGGTATAAATATATTAAATTTTATTATTGTACAACGTCAGTCTATATGTAGTGTGAAATTAAACATTCATCATTTTTATTTATGATACGTAAAATATTCATATGATATCTAAATATTAAAGAAAAACATTAAAGAATTAAAAATTTATTGTATAAATAATCTATTGAATAAAATAAGGTAGCATATATTTATTTCTCTCCCATTTGCAACTAATATTGACATTTCATCTTCACCTTCCAATCTATCTTCAATCTTGTGAATAACGTAATTTACGCATTAACTTTTGGACTATTACAAAATAGATCATCACTTGATAATTGTGCTTGAAATTCAAAACATAAAATTATATATATTAAGCACCTTTTGATGTCAATAACATCTTGTCATCTATTTTCCAATATATTAATGAAATGTGAGATCTTTCTAGTTTATATTTTAAATTCTTAAATGAATTGTTTATTAATATATTTTATGAAAGATCAATAAAAAAGAATACATCCTACATTTGAAATATATCAAATTATCTTAGATATATAAAAGAATGTAAAAAGAAAAATTATTATGTAGGTCAATATACTATATAAGATTCAACATTTGAAAAAAAATTAAAATCTCAGCCCAATTCAAGATAGCTGAAGAACAATTTAAAACCTAAAATAGACATACAAAATAGTACAAAAAATATTCTAACTCCTGCAAGATATATTTGCTGAAAACCTCAGAAATTTTTGATGTATCTTAATCTATATTTATATATTTTTTGTCACTTTAAATTTCATAAATAAAGATAGGTCAAATCTAATTATTAACAAAAGATTCACCCAAAACTGATTCGATCCTCCAAGAAATCTCAGGTAATTAGTATCATAGCTTGCTCCTTCTTCTACTCTCAAACACATATACGAAATTTTATTATAGAAGTGAACCAAATATTTAAGATTTATACACACCATTCAATATAATGAATTATTTTTTATTTCAAAATGTAATTAGAACGTCCAAATTGACGAAATCTACAGGGTTGCACGTGATCAAAAAAAGAAAACAGTCAGTTCATTATTGCTCCCACAAACCTGTATTTGGGAGCACAAAACATTAGTAGTAGGAAAATGTAATTTAAATGTGACACTTAGTGCACTTATATATAACAATCATTGACATCAAGGTTGTAAAGAAATTGACAAATTCATTTTTATAAGGATGAAAGTTAGAAGATTAAATGGGCATATGCAGCCTCCATCACATTGACTAATTTATGCTACAAATATATTAATTTATTATATATTAATTTAATTAATTGAATGTATATCTCAAATATATTTGACGGACATTTAATTTTATCGCACACTTTTAACATACTTATGAATTCAAAAGGGTAATTGACTTGCGCTTTCGACTTATAACTACTTTGCATGATGCACCATAAAATAAAATTTTGGCATTTCACGCCATATAATTAACATTTTTCATTAAAGGTGACACCCTACCCTAGTATTATCTTTCGCAGAAATATAAAGTTTGCAAACTACATTAAATAAGAGTACTTTAAGTAACCACAAGTCCACACGTTTTATTCTTCTCTTGCCTCCACCATAATTTATTTCTTCAATTTTTTTAATAGAAATAATATTGTTCGATTTTTGTGAAAGAACACTTAAAATAATGATAGAACTGCAAAATTAAACCATATCTAATTTCATTGAAACATTCAAAATGAAATAAAAAATAATAAACATATTAAAATATACATGAATTTTACATATTATTGTTTGGGGATATTAGTAAACTCGAATTGTAATGTTATTATTTTAATATTATTATTCATTATCTCATTTTTTCCCTAGAATATTATACATGTTGAAGCTAATTAAATTTAAATGTTTCATAAATGTCGAGACATGTAAAAATTTAAAATACAAAATAGTCATTTCATTTATGACTTTGCATACTGTGGATAGATGTCACACACAATATAAAAATGTCAAATTTGAATCATTATAAATGAATGAAATAAAATATTAAACTCAATACACACTTTGTTAGTCAACGCATGAAAATAAATAATATAAAATTAGTACAGTCAAATATTCTACACTCATCTACAATCAACTAAAAAATAAATAAAATCAAAATCCTAGTAGCATAGTTCTTCTTCTACATTATTGATCTCCATATTTTTATCTTTGTTGTACATCAATACATACTTTATTATCTCGTAATATGCTGGATGCAAAATTTGATAGGATATGATGTATTTTTTTTTTATAGATGAACATGAAGTGGTAATTTTGGATATTTCCAAATTTACTTGGAGTAAACTTGGTAATTATATGAAAGAATATATTGATTGAAATTATCATAAGGTTAATTTGAGAAACAATCCATTTAATTTAATATATTGCATATTTATAGAATATTAAGTTGATTCATATATAAAATATTCAAATATTAAATTCAATCTTATAATTAACACAATCAAAGGACTTAAATAACCTCAAATTTATAGAAAATAGATAGTCATTATAATGGTAATAATAATTAGAAACACAAATTAAACTTGGTATAATTCAAACCATTAAATAAATTATTGAATTATGTATTGTTATAATTGACTAAACTGTATATACAAACTAATTTATATAATTATATTTTTTTAATAAAAATAGATAAACATGAAATCATCGTAAATTTCATAATTCTATACTCAAAATGATAGTTTTCTCATTTGATAATTTTATTTAATTCTAGTACCTTTAATTGTTTTTTTTTATGAATATTGTGTACATTTTGATAGGTGGGAAAAACTAAGATTTCTTTTTAAAGTATACTTATAAATTGCTTATATATATATGTACATATATAAAGATTATAAATAATAATAATAATAATAGATTATTAAAGTTAATAATAAAACTACATTTTTAAATATGATAGAATACACACATAATCTAAGCACTATCCTACTTGATCACAATTATTTCTTTTTTTATGGTCCCACTAACGAAACTTCACCAATGTGTTTTTGGCAAATGCTACTCAATATGATCACTTGATGCTTTGGGGTGAACTTGTTCTTCAAATGAGTAATATTAATGGAAATCACTCCAGATTATGTAGGCAATAGTTGATTTCGGTTATGGTAATTAATATGATGAAATTTATAAAATTCTTGATAGCGTAGATATGTTCTTTCCAATGGAGTGGAAAATTGCAATAACAAACTATTGATGGTTGGATAGATACGATTATACTATTAATTAAGAGAAAAAAATAAATTTAAAAAGAAATAATGTGAAACTAAAAAAACACTACAAAAAATATAATTAAGATAAATGGTTAATTGGAGAATTTACACATGCATATGAGTATCTTCTGTATATGATCTCGTGTAGTATAACTAAAAAGCTACCACCCATAACATTTCAATATGATCTTGTGTAGTATAACACACATGGAAGCCATTTGATTACAAACACACACACACACGCGCGCGCGCACACACACACACATACAACTCAAGAAAGGTCTACATATGTGTGTGTGTGTGTTTGGTACAATTATTGGCCGGAAAAATCTATTTAAATCAACATTATAAAATTGTTATTTTACAAACTATTTATTACACACAAAAAATGAATATTAATATTTGTCATGAAGTCACATTAATCATATGTATATATATATATACACACACAGACTTGATTTTACAATAATTATAATAATTCTACATATTTGGTAATACTAAATTAACAATAAAAACAAAGTAATCCCAACTAAATAAACGTATAATTAATTAGTGCATAATAAAAAATCAATAGTAGGTGTAGATTTTATAAGACCAATATTTAGGAATAATAGACAACTAATAATTTTACAATATAATATTAACAGAAATAATATTTATACATTACTATAAAAATATAATTTAATACTAACAATTAACATTAAATTGCACAAAATTCTGGATATTTTTTTCCATTCCAACAATAAAATGAATATGTTGAATGAAAGAAAAAAAAGTATGATCGGCTCTTCTTCACAATTTTGTTTGTCCTCTCTTTTTTGCCATTGTGCTTCTTTCTCTTTTACGGTGTTACCAGGGAGCACGTCATTTGTCGATGAATCTTCTTTTTTAATTATAAAGGAATGAAATCAATACTGCACAAATTTGATAGTAAGAAACATGGCTATTAGAAACACAAATATGCAAGCAAAAAATAGAATAGAATAGTGATATTTAAAAACACATAAACATATTGTAGCGCCCCGGTCCCGAAAGACCGTGGAAATGGACGGCACGGGGTTGGAATTAAGAAGCGGGAAAGAAAATAGAATAATCTGATTAACAAAACATCAACAGAAGACTCAGAATAACCAAACATGCTTTTTAATACATATACTTATCCGAAACACCAAGATCATGGTTCTTAACGTTTAACAAAAGAGTAGCATAAGTGCAGAAGCTTAATTCCCAACATAATATTAACAACAAGAGATAATGAGAAATAAGTAAATAACAAAATCCCATCTCTCAGCATCATCACGTTCACGTGCCAGCCTACTGACCTGAAAATATTTGAAAATATTTGGGCTGAGTACTAATGCACTAAGTGGGTAAGTTTTCATAATTAAGTTATGCAAATCATTTTTCAAAAGTGATCTATCTGTATCCATGCAAGTAGTGAAGCTTAGGAGGTTTTAAAGTTAAAGGAACCTAAGTTCACCAAAATATTTTATTGTGAAGCGCTTAAGAGTATAACTAGTCACTCTACTACATCACCAACGCGTAAAATTGAGTATGGCCAATGAGTGTAACCAATGAGTGAAACTATTCATTTTAGTATCTCCGACAAAGAAATAGGGCATGACGAATAATGCATGCGTACTGTAGCTACTCACATTGACACAATGCTAATTTATGAGACTCCGACAACATACAGTATCACAATATTTAACACAGATAGTTATATATGCAATTTTAACACATCAGAGCTTAATAACTTGAAAGATACAATTTTCAAAGATAGTATAGCCCACATTATAGATACAAACATCCTAACAAGGATCCAAACTCGATCACGGTCTTGGGAACAGAGCAACGGTCCAGAGTTCCTTCTCGATTTTCCCTAGGGCTCAGCTGCTCTAATCACATTGAGATTCAATCCTTCATCTTTCTTGTAAGTCAAGCAAATCCTACAACGATCAATCCTTGATTCAGGATGAATAACTACTTCTAAAATTAATCTAATATTCACTTTAATATAATCGGAGCTTTATTAATTTTACTTCAACTAGGAATGCGCATTACTCGGGTTTTAAACCCAACACGAATCAATAATAGGTTCTTACGATACTTTTCTGTCTAGTCTGTGTTTGAAATTCTTTCATTCACACCTTTAAAGGAGTCTCTGGAGAGATTTCCTGTGGGTACTAGAGGGAGTCTAGGTTGTAAGAGGATCTTACAATTCAGTCCATCGAAAGAGGTTGTAGTGTGTAGGAAAGGGGTCGAGTGATGGGAGGTCATCGTGTAATAGCCTTTGTAACCTTGCAACGGAGTAGTGGATTATTTCTCATAGACTTATGAAGTCCGCCTGACGTAGATCAGTTGATCGAACAGGGTTATCAACCGCGTGTCATTTACTTGCTTTCAGTTTATCTTTCTGACCTTATATGTTCACTATAATGTACGTACATGATGTTGAACATGACTGCCCAGTTTATGTAACTTCACCTTTATAATTTGCACTGGGCCGAGTCGACTGGCACTTTTCGGGTCGATCCAACCTCTTTTCGAACTGGGCTTCGAATTTCTTCTGATTTTGATTATTTAATCCAGTGCAATATGCTTTAATTAAGTATTTAATTAAGCCCAAAAGCCTAATTAAACACTTTTTCAACTCCTCTTGTCCATATTCACTTATTTTGCTTCAAATATGCAACGAAATCACAACAATTACTGCAAAACTAGAAAACACATAAAAAACTCCAAATGATAACAATGTAAGCTCAAAAGCTATATAAAATACACAACTTCATATAATAAATAGCATGAATTCATATCCAAAAGTCATGTAAAATAGACAGCTGTCAAACCCCCAAACTTAAACTGTTGCTAGTCACGAGCAATGAAAAAAAAAGGATATGAAGTAATGATCAAAGTACTTGCCTCGGATTCGTCCCAGATGTGCTAAACTGAACATGAAAAGATTAGACAGATAAAATTAATAGCACATCAATCAAAACTCATTGAAATTACAAGCATCTCGAAAGGTAAATAGAAAAATTCTCTCCACACTCGAGTGTATAAGAGAACTCTCAAAGATTAGAGAAATACAATAATCCACCATAAGTTTTCAAATTGTCTATCTGTCCACCATTAAAAATTGTAAACTCGAATTAAAAAGATCAACTAGGACGTATGTTAGTTGTAATGTTGGCTCTTTGGACATGAAGGCGAAATATGGCTAAGTGACTTATCCTAGAAAACTCTCGAGTTAGTTACTCTTAATCATTCTTCAAAAATCACCAACTAATGACAATTCTTAGCAGAACTAAATTTTTCTCAGTTCCCTTCTTCCTTTCCAACATCAACCTAAAGATAACTGACAGTGCATGCTAAAAATCATGATTAAACAGAACATGTGCTGGATAGGTCTTTCATGCTATTTTTTTTCGAAACTATATATATATATATATTCATATATACGCATTTTTTCAGCAGAGCTTATAAGACTCATTAACATTTTTCTATAGCACAACAAATATCGATAGCATGACAATAAATATTGCACCATTGATCAACACCAAAAATTCTCAATCATCTAAACATGAAATTCCCCAGTTTCCCGGCTATCAAAGAATAGGTTGAAAAACTCAAACGGGCTAACTATAGAATCTTTCGGAGATAGGTAAAAATCTAAGAAAAATCAAGGGTAACAAAGATGGCCTATAATCATTTTTCCAATTCAAGTAAACTGTGTAGTTTCGAGATAGAAACAAGAGCAAGTTCTAGAGATTAACTGCATTAGCTGATACACTCAAGAAAATAAACCATGATAAAATATAAAATAGCAATCAAGGCTCAAAAATCTCACAGGTTTTGTAGCGCCCCGATCCCGAAAGACTGTGGAAATGGACGCCACTGGGGTGGGAATTAAGAAGCGGGAAAGTAATAGGGTAATTAAATTAATGACAGGGTGGTAATCCAAAAGGATTAATGTTTGGAATAAAATTTAACAACCGAGTATGCCAAAGATAGGTTATGCCTTCTGGAAAATTAGACATCATAACCTCTGTAACTAGAGTGAATCCCCGTTTATAACGGCTTATAAGAGAAGAATGAAAGCTGTAACAATTCAATAAGCCCTTTCATAGGCCAAACGGAAACAAATAGCCAGATAGCAACAATCAATAGACCCATTCATAGGTCGACAAAAGAAACAGACACCAATATGCTGAACAAATGAAGCCCTTCCATAGGCCAAAATGAATGATCAAATAGACATAACGAAAGACGGGCTTCATCCCCTTGAAATAATTATATAGCTAAACATATGATACATGTTAACTAGGAAGTCAACAAATGTTCAGAATCAGATAAGCAGAATCATATCAATAAAATACGAAGATCAGAGTTCTTAGCATTTAGCAAAAGAATACGAAAAGTACGAAAGCTCAATTCTTAACACAATACTAACAAAAAGGGACAACGGAAAAATATGTAAATCATAATAGCCCATATCTCAGCCTCGTCACCTCCACGCTCCAGCCTACTGACCTGAAAATATTTGGAAATATTTGGGCTGAGTACTAATGCACTTAGTGGGCAAGTTTTGACAATTCAAGTTATGCAAATCATTTTGTTAAAATAATCTATCTGTGTCCATGCAGGTAGTGAAGCTTAGGAGGTTTAAAAGTTGTAAGCAACCTAAGTTCACCAAAACATTTTATGGTGAAGCGCTTAAGAGTATAACCTGTCACTGCCCGTAACCCAAACTACATCACCAGCGCATAACGTTGAGTATGACCATAGTATACCCAAAGAGTATAACCAATAAGTGTTTCATTTTAGTCTCACCGACAAGGAGTAGGGCAGGACAAATAATGCATGCATACTGTAGCTACTCACATTGACACAACGCTGGTATATGAGACTCCGACAACATACAGTAGCACGTAAATATTTAACACAGATAGTCACATATGCAGTTTTAGCAAAGCAGAGCTTAATAACTCGAAAGATACAATTTGCAAAGATAGTATAGTATAACCCACCTTTCTCGGGATTCTGAAAAGCTAACTTTTGAAGAATCAACCTTGATACTCTTTCTCTAGCTCAACTGGTACTACAGAAGGTAAACTTCAACTCAGGATAATCGCTATATTTTCGGGAATTAATCTACTATAAACGGAACTATTATTAATTCTATTCTATTCTAAAATAGAGTGCGTGACTCTAGAGACCTTGGATAATTTCGACGAAGAAGGAAATAAATTCCAAAACGTTATTCTTGCTTTACTGGGATCAACTGATTTGACAGAGGTCTCTTTCCAAAACTTGTCATTTATCCAAATTTTACCATATCTACACCACAACACTTTTTAACAGCTCGGAAATTATGAAAATATTCAGGGATGATACTATATATGCCAAGACTAAAGAATAAGAATTTTAGAATTTTTCGATAATACATGCTCCCGGTATAAAAATAACTGTCTACTTTAAATAATCAAAATTATTCAATACTCGCAACGAGATTGCGAAACTTGGCAGGCTTATAGAAAATAATATTTGGAGCAACTTTCGAGAAGAAACATTTTGGATTTGACGACCCAAAATGGGTGAAACGGGAGTTTCGGTAACAATATTCACAGATTTTAGTTGAAAATGTATCGGTCTCGGTCGAGCTCGATACTCGTTGTATTTTCGCTCAAAAGTACAATTTTTGATAGTGCAGAAAATAAGGAATTTAATGGTGTAATCAGATCAAAGATCGTACGGTTAGAACATAAATTCGAACTGGACAAATTTATAATATAATATTCAGATCCGAATTTCAAACGACGAGAAATCAAAAATCTATTCCGGTTAACTACAAGTTCCAAATGATCAAAGACTATTTATAAAAAGAAGATTTCTAATACGACTATCCAGGAAGAGTAGATCTGAGATTTACATAAAATGAAAATGGGGAAAAATGCCGAAAACTCACAACATCAAAAATCGAAATCGGTAGAATTAAAGATAATCGAAATATAAGCATATTTAGAACTTGAAATTTCTAAATTCATCGGTCTGAATGACCAGAATCAGAGAAAGTACCTTCTCCGAGGAATTGGCGGCGGTCACGATGATTTTCCATCGTGATCATCCTTCGTGTCATCATTTCAATCATGTATTCGTAATCTACGCGTTGACACCTTCAAAATGAATATTTCAGGATTGAAATAGGAAACTAGAGTTGTACATTCTCTGGAAGCTGCTCGGCGTTTCGATTTTGAAAATGAATGAAAAATGAAACCTTAAGTTCCTATTTATAGAGGGAAAAAAATAGGATAATAATGAATAAAAGAAAGAGGATAATGATGGAAAAAGAATAGGATAATTACGAATAAGATAATCTTTTAAAAAAGAAATTGGATAATGACGGATGTGCCTTTTTCTATTAAATTTATTATTTTCCAACTTAAAGTTGTGCCAAGAGTTCATTTGAACTCGAAATTTGAAATTTCAAAGGTTGGCACGATTCTTGAAATATTTTCTATCAACCCGAGAAAAATATCATAACATATTTTTAAGGCAATTTTTGACCAAATTAGATTTAACAGATTTCTCTGGCTGCGATTTTCTTTTATTTGAGTCATTTAAGGACCCAACTTATTTTCTAACTTACCAGAGGGTAACATAAGTTGAATAAAATCTTCTAAAATATTTCTGGGTATTACATTCTACCCCCTTTAAATAAATTTCATCCCGAAAAATTTCCATATCTTGAGAAGTAGTATCAAAGTACATCCTCAGGGTTCAAAACCTCAATTTTTGTACTTGCAGCCTAGAACCGATATGGGTCTCCTATTCTTTAGGTTGATTCTCAACCTTTATCCCTCTTTCCGCTTTCTTCTTGGTCAAATAATTCTTTGAAGAGTCTATACTCGCTCTTCTTTTCCACGCAAATTTATCTTTCCGAAAGCCTAAACGTTTGCCATCTTTCTCTATCCTTTATGAGAGCTATCACGGTGCATCGACTTCATATAATCTCCCCATGATTCGAATGAGCACGCCCTTGGACGGTTGGATTACAATTTCTATCAGGTTCGAACTGTGTTTTATCTCTTTCCTTAAAATGTTGAGATTCAACGTTCACGTCTTCTTGAAGCGTGCTTGAATCGTATTTCCGATGCAAATTAGTCTTATTTTTCTTGTTATACTCTTCTCTTTTCTTTAAAGTGGTAATCCGACTGTCTGGCTCCCGCTAGTGATCACCTTCGCTTGCATGCATAATAAGAATCGCATGTCTAGACTTTAACTGTAAGCTCGAAACTTGTTGTTGACATCCATTGATCATCTTAAATGTTATGAACTAAGAAATTACTTTAGAAATGTACTTTCGACTTTGGAGAACACTAACTAATACTGTTTCGGTTCCATTCGCCATTATGGAATACTATCATTCGCTCTCCTAACAATATACTTAAATGAATACTTCTATAAGCTCTCTCTTCTATTTGAAGACTCACACCTAAGTTCTATAAGTGAGATTAAAATAAATCAAACACCTCTGAGTGAGGACTTTATCTGATCAACAAAATCTAGAAGAGAGGTAACACTAGGTTATTTATACCAAAAATATTACCTTTTTAGAGGATTTATAACTCGAAGGGTTCTCACATTTTACAAAGATATATGAGAATAACAAAAGAAAATCAACGCTTAAAAGCTGAGAACCGTGCTGAAATATTTTCATAAAGGCGCCAGCATAGCCTAACAAGGAAATGCCATTGCTGATTCTTGATGATCAAAGAAGTATCATCCAAAAGATTTCAAATTATCCAAGAGGATAAAATCAACGAATCCCAAATGGTATAAATGGAGAATTTCAAATGATATGAAGCTGTTGAAGGGAAATTGATTCAATTAACAAGAGAATAAATCGATTTCAAAAGAGAATGAATAAATCTATTCTATTGACACGAGAATGAATAAATAGACTCATCAAAACTTCCTATCATAATGAAACTCTCAATCTATCGAACACTAGTTCTATCCTCTTAACCATCTTCTTCAGGTTCTCCTTTCTTCTTTCTTGAGCTTCACGCACCTTGTTTTTTTACGAGGTTGCTACGATAAAGCACGAGTCAGCTAGACTTTGCACCGGCTGGAAAAGCGACGTCTCAGGAATCATTTTCTACCCATCAGAAGGGATACGAGACAACGACTTGATCTATCATACCTCCTAGACTGAAAATAGTTTGACTTAACTTCTCCTGGAAGCTGAGTAGAACACCGGCGAACATATCTTTAAATTAATTTGGTAGCAATCATGACGACCATCTTTACCCTCATTCTAAAAATTGATCTAAAACAAGCTACAAATCTTGGGAATGAAACACGCCAGGGCCTCGATTAGACATCCACTGAGGTGAAGAGCTTTCTCTTGGAGGAACGAATCTTTATTCATGTAATCGCAACAGGATCGTTAAACATGACTCCTAAGTTGAAAGCTTGCGTAGGGATTTCTTGAACGTGTAATAGATCTACAATCTGATAACTGGCCTATAAATCGATTACTCGTTTCTTTGCTTCTAGTTCAAAGTTAAAGCTTTATAATCTCATCTCCACAGGGAGGTATAAAAGGCGGTGATCGGTCTACCTCAATATTTCGCTAAGGTGACAATTCTGATGTTGAACCTTGTTTGTAGTAGCCATCATCGTCTAACATATCTACCCACAAAAATTGCTAGTCTCCACATAGATTATTGATTTACGTTTTTGTTTTCAAAATATTTTATTCCTTAATGTGTCGTCCATCTTCCTAGTAACAACGCAAATTCTTGGTCAACTTTAACACAGCTCAATCTGAAAGACTTCTTTTAACAGGATGTTGACCCCCATAGAGTAGGTTATTTCCCCAACGAACTCAAACACTGAATCGATCTCTTTCTTTGTATACGTACAAAATCTCATAATCCGCTCATCGTGATATACATGTGGCAGTTATTCTGAGCCGTAAGTTTATGTTCAGTCATCAAAATGAAACGTTTCCTCAGTCAAACTATGTTTTCAACAATCTCATCAGTGTTTATAAATTCAGCATAAGTTCAGCCACTATAGGCTAAGTTAATCTTACATTCTCCCACTTTCAAGTTCTTGTACTCATCCAAGAGTATGAACAATAAACACATTCCGGCTATCAAGGTTTACAGTATGCATTCCGCACGTTCCCAACATCACAAGTATGCACAAGGCATATATAAACAAGTTCATACATATATGTAATCAACATAGTTTTTCAACAGAAACCAGTATGCTCATAGACATATTTCAAAACCAGTATGCTATCACCATAGCAACAGAGTACGCAATCAGCGCAATTAATCAGAGTATGCTATCCGCATAATAATCAATCTTTCGAGGAATTCCCGTCAACACGGCGAATCCTAATCTTTCATTTTTAGACAGACTTAACATTTCAACAAATAATGTAAACTTTTAAAAACTAAAATTTACATAAAAACATGCGTACCTTTTAAGCTGTTGCGTGAGTGACGAGCTGAGGGCTTATATAATATCACACGGAATTTCAATGAAAGACGAAATAAGACCCAACAGGTCTGCAGAGTTGCAAACCTGCTCTGATACCACTTTGTTGCGCCCCGATCCCGAAAGACCGTGGAAATGGACGCCACGGGGGTGGGAATTAAGAAGCGGGAAAGTAATGGGGTAATTAAATTAATGACAGGGTGTTAATCCAAAAGGATTAATGTTTGGAATAAAATTTAACAACCGAGTATGCCAAAGATAGGTTATGCCTTCCGGAAAATTAGACATCATAACCTCTGTAACTAGAGTGAATCCCCGTTTATAACGACTTATAAGAGAAGAATGAAAGCTGTAACAATTCAATAATCCCTTTCATAGGCCAAACGGAAACAAATAACCAGATACCAACAATCAATAGACCCATTCATAGGTCGACAAAAGAAACAGATACATATATGCTGAACAAATGAAGCCCTTCCATAGGCCAAAATGAATGATCAAATAGACATAACGAAAGACGGGCTTCATCCCCTTGAAATAATTATATAGCTAAACATATGATACATGTTAACTAGGAAGTCAACAAATGTTCAGAATCAGATAAGCAGAATCATATCAATAAAAAACGAAGATCAGAGTTCTTAGCATTTAGCAAAAGAATATGAAAAGTACGAAAGCTCAATTCTTAACACAATACTAACAAAAAGGGACAACGGAAAAATATGTAAATCATAATAGCCCATATCTCAGCCTTGTCACCTACACGCTCCAGCCTACTGACCTGAAAATATTTGGAAATATTTGGGCTGAGTACTAATGCACTCAGTGGGCAAGTTTTGACAATTCAAGTTATGCAAATCATTTTGTTAAAGTAATCTATCTGTGTCCATGCAGGTAGTGAAGCTTAGGAGGTTTAAAAGTTGGAAGAAACCTAAGTTCACAAAAACATTTTATCGTGAAGCGCTTAAGAGTATAACCCGTCACTGCCCGCAACCCAAACTACATCACCAGCGCATAATGTTGAGTATGACCATAGTATACCCAAAGAGTATAACCAATAAGTGTTTCATTTTAGTCTCACCGACAAGGAGTAGGGCAGGACAAATAATGCATGCATACTGTAGCTACTCACATTGACACAACGCTGGTATATGAGACTCCGACAACATACAGTAGCACGTAAATATTTAACACAGATAGTCACATATGCAGTTTTAGCAAAGCAGAGCTTAATAACTCGAAAGATACAATTTGCAAAGATAGTATAGTATAACCCACCTTTCTCGGGATTCTGAAAAGCTAACTTTTGAAGAATCAACCTTGATACTCTTTCTCTAGCTCAACTGGTACTACAGAAGGTAAACTTCAACTCAGGATAATCGCTATATTTTCGGGAATTAATCTACTATAAACGGAACTATTATTAATTCTATTCTATTCTAAAATAGATTGCGCGACTCTAGAGACCTTGAATAATTTCGACGAAGAAGGAAATAAATTCCAAAACGTTATTCTTGCTTTACTGGGATCAACTGATTTGACAGAGGTCTCTTTCCAAAACTTGTCATTTATCTAAATTTTACCATATCTACACCACAACACTTTTTAACCACTCGGAAATTATGAAAATATTCAGGGATGATACTATATATGCCAAGACTAAAGAATGAGAATTTTAGAATTTTTCGATAATACATGCTCCCGGTATAAAAATAACTGTCTACTTTAAATAATCAAAATTATTCAATACTCGCAACGAGATTGCGAAACTTGGCAGACTTATAGAAAATAATATTTGGAGCAACTTTCGAGAAGAAACATTTTGGATTTGACGACCCAAAATGGGTGAAACGGGAGTTTCGGTAACAATATTCACAGATTTTAGTTGAAAATGTATCGGTCTCGGTCGAGCTAGATACTCGTTGTATTTTCGCTCAAAAGTACAATTTTTGATAGTGCAGAAAATAAGGAATTTAATGGTGTAATCAGATCAAAGATCGTACGGTTAGAACATAAATTCGAACTGGACAAATTTATAATATAATATTCAGATCTGGATTTCAAATGATGAGAAATCAAAAATCTATTCCGGTTAACTACAAGATCCAAATGATCAAAGACTATTTATAAAAAGAAGATTTCTAATACGACTATCCAGGAAGAGTAGATCTGAGATTTACATAAAATGAAAATGGGGAAAAATGCCGAAAACTCACAGCATCAAAAATCGAAATCGGTAGAATTAAAGATAATCGAAATATAAGCATATTTAGAACTTGAAATTTCTAAATTCATCGGTCTGAATGACCAGAATCAGAGAAAGTACCTTCTCCGAGGAATTGGCGGCGGTCACGATGATTTTCCATCGTGATCATCCTTCGTGTCATCATTTCAATCATGTATTCGTGATCTACGCGTTGACACCTTCAAAATGAATATTTCAGAATTGAAATAGGAAACTAGAGTTGTACATTCTCTGGAAGCTGCTCGGCGTTTCGATTTTGAAAATGAATGAAAAATGAAACCTTAAGTTCCTATTTATAGAGGGAAAAAAATAGGATAATAATGAATAAAAGAAAGAGGATAATGATAGAAAAAGAATAGGATAATTACGAATAAGATAATCTTTTGAAAAAGAAATTGGATAATGACGGATGTGCCTTTTTCTATTAAATTTATTATTTTCCAACTTAAAGTTGTGCCAAGAGTTCATTTGAACTCGAAATTTGAAATTTCAAAGGTTGGCACGATTCTTGAAATATTTTCTATCAACCCGAGAAAAATATCATAACATATTTTTAAGGCAATTTTTGACCAAATTAGATTTAACAGATTTCTCTGGCTGCGATTTTCCTTTATTTGAGTCATTTAAGGACCCAACTTATTTTCTAACTTACCAGAGGGTAACATAAGTTGAATAAAATCTTCTAAAATATTTCGGGGTATTACAGGTTTGTTGTGCATAATTCCAACGAATCATCAATCCATTTTATTAATTCCCACTATCAACAATCAATCATGCTCAATTTATACATCAAAAATAAAAAAAAACTAGAAGAAAATTTCGATACCTTGAAAATCCATGAATCCTCATCAACAATTCCAATCACACCAAATCACAACCTTACCAATTCCATCTCCTCATCGATGAAGACATATCAACAATGAAAGACTCGAAGATGAAAAGATGCTCTCGAGAATACTTTTCAACAAAAGGTTGCTCTAAAAGAAAACAAACACACTAAAAAAATGAAAGACAAGGTAAGAGAATGAAAGAAATAATAGTACACGAGCCAGAGAAAAATATATAAATATGCGTACAACCATATCAAATAAAGTGAGTAAGGAGAAAATAAAATAAATAAGAGTAAAGCAGTATATGATCATAAAAATATAGGCCTCGAATAAAAAATAAAAATATCTATCTTAACCTTCTCACATCTCCCCAAACTTATTTGAAACTCCAGTATGAATAAGTTTGCAAGAAGGAAGGGTTAATATAGGATACCTCTCTCTATCACTGAGGCCCAGGAAGTGGATACTGAAAGCGAAGGTCGTAGAAATGGGTGTTCCATCCTCGCATCATATTCATAAGCTCCGCCATGTTTGCATTATGAGACGCCATCAGCTCGAACATAATGTCAACCTGTCCGACCATCCTTGAGAACACTTGGTCTTGGTGTGTTATCCCATCCTCGATGGGAGACATCTCGATGCATCAAATCCATGTCTCCTCGAAGACTCTGTATGTCTTACTGCATCTCGCCATAATGCATCTCCCATGGCATCTCTGAGGTGTTCGCTCCCCTATGGGAGGACTCAGGTCGGTTCTCCGGCTCTCGACTCTATCGTCTCAGATGAGGCCTCATATTTCATGGAGGCAGTGGCGGCATCTCATTAACTGGTGGCGTTCTCTTCTTCTTCTTCTTCTTCTTCGGCACCTTCCTCCTCGTCTTCTTCATCTTCCCTTGCAACTTCATGCACGGGTGTGTCTATCAACTAATTCATCTGATCATAGATCATAGACACAGTGGTCAGCGAGATGTTGGGCAATGGAAAATTGGCCCTCTCATTTTGCAGCAGCATGTAGGAGGGATGTGACGACTAGAGAAACCTCGAATGCATCAATGCATGAGCATCCATATTAATCGAATCCTCTGTGATCGCCATTTTATCTAATGATATACCAAATTAGAGAGCTATGGGCGTGATGAGACCACCTAGGAAAATCTCACCGGTACTAGTCATACCGGCTTGACTTAACCAATGGTGTACCAGATACTGCCCTAAATCCATGCTGGTGCCCAACAACATACACCAAAGAGCAAAAATCTCAACGGTATGTACCACGCTGCTCTCCTGTCACCTGAAGATAGAGTATGCCATCACCCTCTAAATGTATTGAAGCACAGGATTGTAAATGCTCTGTGCTCGTGACTGATTAGTGGTGAACTAGTATGGCCTATCTTCTGACCAAGAAATTTGTCTCCAAAAGCGCTCGTGTCGGAATGCTGAAGGTGGGTCATAGAAACCTTGAACTGTGGTGTGATAAATTCTGTTGAGCTCTTGATAGCTGAATGATTGTCTATCATTCCCCAGCTAGAAGTTAATGCCATCATCTGAGCGCGCAACCGTGCTCATTCCCAAACTAATCTCGGGTAGGTTAGCCACCTCTCTCTCATGATGTAAGCCCACTATACTCGCTCCATTAGAGCATACACAGGTTCGGCTATTCCCAACTCTTGACAGGGCCTGTCGTAAATGTACCGATTGCGCCTGATAATGTAACGATGCATATTGGCCCAATAGGTTCGATGACCTCGAGCTCTCAAATTGACTCCCATCTTATCCGCATCTATCATGTTGGCATCCATTTTCTCTACACACAAGCAACTACCATGATCATGCACATGTATTAGGCTTTTGAGAGGGTTGTTTCCACGATCCTCGTCGAAGCACATTATTTTTTTGATCTCTTGTTTGGCTCTTTGGTTTATTTGGACAGAGAGGAATAGCCGCAGGCATCGCGGTGTTCCTTTCCTTGTTTCTTATATTATTTGACAGGTACAACACCACCTCCACATCCTTGTTGCGGTCGGGAAGCTCCTTCCTCAGCACTGGTATCCTCAGGTGCCTTTTATACATATCACTGATCTCATTTTGAGATCTCTCCAGTCTTGAATGGTGTCGTGGCGGCTTCCTGAGGCGCTATGGATCAAGCTCAACATCGATGGATCTTTCTTGACTGATCTGCAGATGGCGGCTAGTAGTGGAGGTCTTGTTCGTGATCATGCCGGGTCTTTCCTTGCTAGGTTCTGTACACCCCTGAGGGAGGTCTCTGGCTTTGATGCAGAGTGTCAGGCTCTGCTTCATGGACTTCGATTGGCAGTTCAGTATTCGAACCACATTTGGATCGAGATGGATATTGCTTCTATGATTTTTGTCTTGCAGTCGGGTCGCTTCGGGTCGGCTGTGATTCGTCATGCTCTCACATCTATCAGATTGCTTTGTCATGGCAGGCAGGTTCCGTTCTCTCATATTCATCGTGGGGAAAATCGGACTACTGATTTCTTGGCAGACAGAGGGGCTCAGACCTCTGTCCTTAACATTTTATGATGATATCTGGGCTCCACCATACTTGCTTTCCCTCATGAGGATGGATCAGTTGGGTTATCCCAACTTCAGATTTTGATATAGTTAGATGAGGGGGCCTTTTTATTGCTTGGTTTATTTATTGTTTATTTTTAGTTGTTTGGAGTATCAGTGTGTTTGTGGCGTGCTCCACATCTTGGTTTTCTCTTGGGTTTTGGAGATAGCTATCGGTTTGTGATTGCATCTCCATGTGTTAGTTTTGCTGTCACAGGTTACAGTTCTTGGTTAGGGATATGTTCACTTTTGGGGCATATCCCGCCTGTGACGCTGTATGAGACGATATATTTTGTTTTATTGATAGGCTGGGCATGGTGCCAAATGCCCTACCCTTAGGGGTGTTTTGTTAAAAAAAACCACAACTCCATCAAAATCAACAAAAACTTATCCCCCATTGTCAACTAAAATCCAACAAAGTATGCAAATAAATTTCAAATAATTGAATGTTCACTTATATCATTACAAAACCATCTGCTATCAACTTCTAACAATTGAACCAATGCCAAAATTCAAGGATAACTTCATAGTAGGCATAAAACATTCAAATTCCAATTTAGCTAAGTTTCTATAATAATAATCCCTCAATTAAATAATATGCTTGCATAATTTGATAAATTTCTCTTAAACTAAGCATGCCCAACATCATAGGAACATAATTGCATCATCAATTTAAGCATAAAAATTTCCTACAGGAAATCCCCAAATTTAAACACTAATGACATAATCAACTAAAACAACAATTTGCACCGATTGAATTACTAAAAACATGAAGCATAATCATAATCTTGCATAAACATAGAAATTAAACGGAAGAAATTAAACATAACTTGAAGATTTGGGAAGAGGAATGATATGATTTGGGAGTGGAGAGTGTAGTGTGTGTGAAAATGTGAAGAAAATAAGGTGTGTGTGTGTGTGTGTGTTAATAAATATGTGACCTGGGTCGACTGAGGTCTTAAGAAATTTCACAAGCTGGGGTCGACAGACGGGTCAACTGGTGGGTTGACCCACTTGTGCATGAAAACATATAGTCTAGGTCGACCTACAGAGCTCGACCGAGCCTTGTCCGAACCTTACCTCGTTCTCCGAACTCTTGACTTCTCGACTCATTTCTCAACTCAAAACCATCAATTCTAAGTTCCTAAACTAAACAAAAACACAAAAATACAAAAATAAACGTAAAACAATAATAAAAACTAAAAACAAAAGGGCGAGTTAAATTAAATCCGAGTCCCCTCCAAACTTATTTGTTAGAAATGAATAAGTTCAAGAATTCAAGGATAACTTAACTCGAGAACTCACAGTGATTAGGGATGATTTGGTGGTGCATTACACCACCAAGTAAACCTAACCTCTTCATCATCTGAACAATCCCAAGGGTCTAGCTCACTCGAAGCTTCACATGCATCATCTATGACATCAAAAATGCAGTCAAAGTCATGGAATTGATACGTACTCTTCTCCTTGATTGGTTGGTGTAAAATCAGCATATCTCCTCCATGAGTTAGTGACAACGTTCCCAACTCCACATTGATAACAACTTTAGCAGTGTACTAAAATGTGCGCCCCAATATGAATAGAACTGTCTGGTCTACAGGAATGTCAACAATGATGAAATCCAACACATAGGAGTATCAATAAATGTTTACCACCACGTTCTCAGCTTCCAAAGCTTTGATGGTAGAATTATCCATCATGTTGATAGCTGCCTTACAGTACTTCAAATCCAGCAACTTCAATTCTTCATAGATGGACAGTGGCATCAAATTGCAGCTTGTTCCATGATCGATTAGAGCCCTTAAATCCATTTTCATTTCCAAGGAAGACTGGATGATAAATTCTTCGGGGTTGAGAACTTTTGGCCACTGAATCCCTCAACACCTCAAAATTATTAGCTTTCTTGGCTTTGCTAGATTTATTAGAAATAGTAGTCGATGAAGTGTAGGGAGCTATTTCTTTTAAAGGTGGGGTCTTAGAAAATGGCATCACCCTTGTGTTCCGCTCTCAATCTCGAGCTCTTCTTTCTCCTTGGCTCATTTTTCTTACTTTTTCTCAGCTAGCTTCTTAGGCATTTAAGCACTTGGAGGAGTGATGATCTCTGTAACTTATCCAGGTGCTTCTTCAGTTGGAGCCGACTTTCTTAGCAATCTCTCAGGAAAAGTTGGGAGAGGCACATGCATAGGATGTAGATGCAAAGGCATCCATCCTTCTTCTTTAAAGTGACCTATATTAGCTTGCTCATTCTTCTTCTTGGGATTCACTTTAAAAGTAGCAGGGAATTGTCCCAGTTTATGCTGACTGGCTAAGGTAGTACCAATGTTTGCAGTAGTCTTTTGCAATTGATCCATCTGGCTTCTAAATGTCTGCTTAAATTGAGTGATCTCAGTCTGAAATTTCTCCATCTTTGCATCTGTGTCGATGATATTAGAATTCACTATCTTCGAGAATGACTGCTTCTTAGGCTCATTGATCGCTCCATTTTTCATAGAGAAACCCGGTGGAGGCTGCTTGAAATTATTAGGATTTCCATAGGCAAATTAGAATGATTTCTCATCCCAGGGTAGTACTGAGGTCCACCACCTTGATTATCTCTATTGAAATTTCTTTGATTCATATAACTCACAGTGATTCTTCAAATCTTCAACCTCGGCCTCCAATGCCTTGGTCTGCTCACTGAATTTTGCTACAACTACCTTTCTTGTCGTGGATCTCTCAGACGACCATTGATAATTATTGAAAATAACTTCCTCTAATATTTTCATTGCATCTCTCAAATTTCTAGCCAGTAGAGATCCTCCAGCAGAAGCGTCCACTACTGTAAAACCCCAGATTTTTGAATTATGTTTAGAGGATTCTTAATAGTAATTAATTAGTTAAGGAAGGAATTTAATAAGGTTTAAGTGAAGTCAGATGTCAGTCACGACTTTAAGAGTCAGTTTTCGTGAAATCATATTTTCAGAAATTTTGATCTTAACTCTGTTTTGGTCAAACTTGGTCTCGTTAAGAAGGTTTTAACTCAAGGAGTGTGTCGGTATTCCTGAAATTTTATTCTAAAGTCATTTGTATTCCCGGTGATGAAAAACGTATTTAAAGGGTGAATGAATAGTAACTTTTGCATGCGTTCGTGTTTTGAGAAATTTACAAAATCCTCCTTGTTGATCCAAGTCTTCTTCTGTCAGGCCCCTCTTATGGGAAATGACTTAAGGAATCCGTTCGCATTCACGGATTTCCATTCTGAGGTCAATCGAACGCTTGGGAGCAAAATCTGTCAGTCTGAGTGAATAGTAAAAAGTAATTCCAAAAAAGGAATCTTGGCTCGTTTTTCTTCTGACGATCCTGTCTTCATCTCGAGTCAAGTTGTTTCACTAGTATTCGAGCTAACGAGTCTCCCGATATTTTTAGATTTTGTGTCTAAGGTCATTTGGACACCGACATCGAATAAAGCAGCTTTTAATCGAATCCGGGGTAACTTTTGTAGTATTTCCACACTGAAATGGCTTCCAAGGGAAGCCAAAGCTTCTCCTATAAATAAAGCATCACCCCCTTCACTTTTCCCACACCAAATTCACTCATTCCTCATTTCTAGAGAGTGGGAAAGTTTTGACAGAAAAGCCGAGAAAGTTCTGTCGAAGTAAAAAACGTTCTTCGTGAGTGTTCTGCAAGACGACGAGAGGAGTGGCATGGAAGGGATACGGTGAGGGAATGTGCTAGGGGCGCCGTTAGGTCGTAGCAGGTGGCTCTACCGCCATTGCGACTCGAAGAGACGCCGAGCTAGCTACCTTCCTTCGATGTACCTAACCCCATCCATTCTTGTTCGTCGGTCTCGATTCCATTTCTTTTCCGTCTTTCAATTCCGCATTTACTTTCCATTCTTCATGTTCTTCGTGTTCTTCATTATTGCTCATTTACCTTCCGTCTAAAGTTGTATTTCGATTCTTACTGAAGTTCCAAGATTAGTAACGTTTACGTTATATTGCTCGCTTTATTCATGTTGTTATAATTCTCGTTATTATTCTTGTAATTAGTCTCGTTTATTCCGTTTAAGTCCTGTTCAAGTTATATTTAAAGATTTTGTCGTTATTCTAAATATTTAAAGAGGATTATCGTGTTTATGTCATTATAATGTCGATTTCCTTTTAAGTTAAAGCATGTCGTTTCATGTTAATTTAAATTATTGAAGCATGTCGTTTCAAAATTACTATCGTGTTTATCGTGTTCATCAAAGGAATCGACGAACACCGAAGAACCCAGATGAAGATTGCCCAGCCTTGGGCATAAAGAGAAGCCGCCGAGACGGGGGGGGGGGGGTGTGCCGCCCTGCATCACCTCCCACGGCCAGCGGGCTGCCCGCCGGCGCCTCTAAGCGCCGCGGCGGGGGTTGCCCGCTGGCGCAAGGGTACGCCGTGGCGGGGACGCCTCCGTGTTGTCCAATGCCGATACTTTCGGCTATTCTCGTACCCTCTTTTTGAGCTTTTTGAGTCATGTATTTCCTGAGCTATTTCTGAGTTATTTCCAAGTTTAATTTTAGAAGATTTTCAAGTTATTTTCGAGCTTGTTTTGAGTTATTTTCCAAGTTGTTTCGAGCTAAGTCGATAATTTGACTTTTGTAGGAGGAGGTGAGCCTCGTAGGAATTCGGAGAAGGATCATCAGCTCGTTGCCTCATCTTCTGCACAGTGATCGAGGTGGGTAAATCTATACTCATCTAAAAGTTTGAGCTAATAAGCTCTAGAAGCATGTTAGGGCAAATGAGATATCCAATAAAATATTTTGCTCTGCTTGATTGATCTCTGTACAAGGAAGGAGGGAAGAAAAGGAAGTTATTATATGTTAAGTGAGCTCTCAAGCATGTTTAAATATGCTATAAAAGATTAAGTATTGTTTATGCTAGCATGAGATAATAGAATTGCTTTAATTGCAATTTATGTTTATGCACGTTTATTTCCTCGTATCTGAATGTTGGATTTTGCTAAAGTTTATTTAGCTAATTGAGCATTACCTTTTTGGGTAGTGATAAATCCCTTATAGGCCGAAGTCATGCTTAAGTAAAGGATTAGCCTTAGACGTTGCTCTAGGCTTGATAATTCTAGTAAGGTTAAGAAAGCTAAGGAATCAAGGATTAAGGTTGAAAAAGAAAGGCTAAGTTAAGAAAGGAATAATATAGCTTTTATAACCAGGATTGAGCTCAGATTTCATGATCTTTGATCATTAAGGTGAGTCACTACTGGGTTAATTCCCTCGCAAACTCGTTTGGATAATTGATGTAACCCCTCTTCTATCCTGTGGCATGCCTAAGGGTGCAGTTGACAACAGGTTTGAGCCAGGATAGGCCCAAAAGAAAAAGAAAAGGTTTTACGGATATGGAGAGGGCTTTTGCATTTTGCTCTCCATATATCGTCAGTTGATTATTGGATATTTTGAAATTTATTAAAGAAGCTTTTATTAAAACCCACTGAGTACATTAGTGCTCACGCCCTCTTTTTCAAATATTTTCAGGTTGAGATGCCCAGGATGATGGTGGCTGTGGATGTGGATTGGCTGTCAAGATTGTTTTGCTATAGTCTAAGTTTCCTTTGAAATCCCATGATATTTCTGCTACTATGATACACTCTTTCTAATTCCGTTCAAGTTCAATTATGCTTATCAAGATTCTAAGAATATTTCTCAAGACATGATTACCTATATATATAAGTGATGCATATTCAGTTTTATTCCTGCTTCTCGAGTATATTTTCCATTCGCCTATGAAGAAGCTTGTTCACATTGATATCTGTTTATTCGCTTTGACCTATGAATGGGTCTATGCTTATTGATATCTGATTAGTTAGCCATTTCATTCCACTAAAGCATGTTTCCTTCTTAATCAAGTAAACCCGAGTATCGTCGCCTATCTTTTAAAAGTAAATATGAATTCTTAAAAACTTCTTCATTAATCTTCCGTCTTTAATCATTAATCCCTTAATAACACCCCGTCTCCATTCGTTAATCCGTATCTCGGGATCGGGCTGTTACAGTTGGTATCAGAGCCAGGTTTGCAACTCTGCAGACCTGTCTCTTTGCTTAAATTCAGCTAAGTGTTTATGTGCATATGAATTTCTTCGTGATAAGTTACAGCAGCAACCCACAACTCGCCATCACCCTCGTATCCTCAATCAAAAATCAAGGTATGATAATATAGAGATTTTATATTTTAGATTCATGAATTTTGGAATTCAGGAAAGGAAAGGATTTTAGCAAGCATCATCTTTTATGGATATAAGGAGAACCTTGGAAATAAAATTATAAGTGAAAAATATTTGGGTAAAATGATTTTCTGAGAAGGAAAGTTTGTGAAAGAAGTTCTTGATCACACAGAAAAGTGTTAAAAAAATTATTTTTAAAACCTATGTCTTAAAGAAAAGATAAAAATTTATGATTAAAGACTTTGGGCACCAAATTTTTATAAAAGTCAAGTGATTAAAAGGATCTATGCATGCAAGATAAATAGTCTAAATCTAGACAATAGCATGATCTTAGGAGAACCTTAGGTCTCCCTTTTATGAGCTAGACTGATTAAGCTTCATGTTTCTAGATGGTTAAGCGTCATTCGACTGCTAGGAATAATGTACCTCTTTTCCGCCTTGTACAAGAAAGAAACGGCTTTGGAGAAACGCCAGAAAATGTATCCGAATTGGAAACATGCATCCGCATGTGTGAGCAAGCACCGCCCGCTGAGAGGCCAACAATGTATCGTATGATGTAGAGCACAATTACCCGTGATCCCGAGACGTATGCTGTAATCGGAAATCTAACGGAATTCTCCTCAGCCTTGATGGCTCTTTGGGAGTCAAAGTATGGCCATGTGAACGCTCTAGCTGAGCAAAATCCCTCCATCGTGACTCTCAACAGTCCCCCTGGATTTCAAGCACCGTGCCCTCATGCCGAAGAAACCTTAGGAGCAAGACCCTTGAACGTCCGGATCGTGAATCACACCGAGTCTTTATTCTCCAGCACTCCTCAAATGCACCAATGGGCCCCTATCTATCAACCCGTTGCCCCTCAGAGTCTGGGACAGTGTATGCCCCATCAGTTCCCCGAAGAAAGCTTGAGGAAATTCAAATTCGAGGTACTAGAGACAGATCAAGATGAGGAAAAAGAGTACCAAGAGGAAGAAGCCAAGGAAGAGGTGGAATCCTCATGCAAAAGGAAAAGGCCCAGCATATAGTAAAACTTTAGAAATAGACAAGGGAGGTGTTTTTGTTAGAACACCTTGTTGATCTATTTGTCCGTTTTTCTGCTTTAATCCAGATCTTATTCTGTAAATGTATTAACCAACCCTTTAGATTTTAATGGTGGCGGTAATTCTCCAAAAGGCTGCTCTATTTTTGGATGTAACCAAGAACCTCTTTCTTATTAATGCAAAAAGTCCTCTTAATGAGGCAATTTTCTCGCTTTGATTGATCTATCCTGTGTAATCCAAAGACCTTATCGGAAGGCATTTCTTTTTTACTTTGTGCAAATTCGAGCGAGCATCGCTAATATTTAGAATTCCTTAAAATACCGCCGAGAATGCGTCAAGCCAAGATCGAAGGAGAGAACGAGGCCACAACAAGCAAGTCCTGAACCACGGCTCGAGAGCCAAGAATGTGTTTCTCAAACACAACCCTTCGTCTTTTAATAGTTTAGGAGACCCGGTGGAAGTCGAGAAATGGGTTTGTTCTTTAAAAGTGAATTTTCAATTTTATAGCCTGCTCAGAAGATGAGGAATTAGGATGTGTTCTCTTTTATGCACTTGGATGATACAGACTACTGGTCGGAGTCCGTTCAAAGAACGATAAATTTGAGACAATGGATAGAGTATGGTTAGGAAGGTTTCAAGTATGAGTTATATCAGAAGTATGTCCCGGATTGTTATCGTAAAGCAAAGGAGATGAAGATCTGGAATTTGAGGCAAGGAAAGAGGACGTTGTCAAAGTATGATCAAGAGTCCAACCGGTTATCAAGACATGCTCCACATTTGTGGTTTCAATCGGGAAGGAATCGCGTATAGAACAAGTCATTTTATCATATCTCTTTCGATAGGTAGGAAGTGATCCCCAGATGTCGCTTTTCCGGCCAAGTGTAGCTAATTGTAGTCCAGCCGACTTATGTTATTTTGTAGCAACCTCATAAAGAAAAAGGTGCTTGATGCCCAAAGAAATAAAGAGAGAACCCGAAGAAGATCGTTAGGTAGATAGTCCTAGAATTGCCAGATTGAAAGTTTTTAGTAAGATGTAAAGTTTTGATGAGTCTATTTATTCATTCACGTGTCAATTGAATCAATCACTCTTCATCAGCTTCATATCAATTAAAATCCTTCATATCATTTGAAATCCTTTAATTATATCCTCTTGGATAATTTGTAATATTTTGATGATACTCCTTTGATCATCAAAAATCAGTAGTAGCACTTCCTTGTTAAATTATGTTGGCACCTTGCAAAATATTTAGTACGGTTCTCAGTTGCTAATCGTTGATTTTCTTCCATACCTTTGTTATGTGCAAGAACCCCTTTCGAGTTTATAAGTCCTCTAAAAAGGCAATGTTTTTAGTATGGATAACCCAGTATTATATCCCTTCCAGCTTTTGAACTTGATAAATATTGATCAAGACAAAGCCCTCACTCAGAGGCATTCATTTTATTTTGATCCCACTCATAGAGCTCGAGTGTGGACCCTTGAATAGAGAAGAGGGTATAAGACAATTTTTCTTTTAGTCTTTGTTGGAAGAATAGGAGGTAGTAGTCCCAATAGGAAGAAGAATCCAAGTAGTGCTAGTTAGTGCTCTCCTAGTAGGACGCTAATTTCTAAAGCAATTTTCAGCTCATTATGTTTAAGAAACGATCTAAGAAAAGGCGTCAAGTAAGTTCTGAGCGATCAGTCAAAGTTCAAACATGTGATCTTTACGCCTGCAAGCGATGGTGACCTCCTACAGAAGCTATAGAGTCAGAATACCACCTTAAGAAGTAAAGATAGCTACAACGAAGGAAGAGGAGGGAGAGTTTGCAATAGAAGACATTTCGGTCATAAGAAATTTCCAAACGTATTCCCGAGGGAGCTACCAGGAGTACCTCTCGATAGGTAAGTAGAGTTCGCCATCGAGTTGAAACTAGGAGCAGCCCCAGTCTCGAAAGCCCCCTATAGAATGGCGTCTAAGGATTTGCAAGAATTCAAGGTTCAACTGCAAGAGTTATTAGACCTAGGTTTTATCCAACCTAGTGTGTCGCCTTGGGGAGCCCCAATCTTGTTCGTGAAGAAGAAGAACGGCACATTGAGAATGTGCGTCGACTATAGAGAATTGAACAAGTTGACCATCAAGAATCGATACCCTCTTCCAAGAATAGACGATCTCTTTGATCAGCTTAAGGAAGCAAGAGTTTTCTCCAAGATAGACTTAAGGTCTGGGTATCATCAGTTGAAGATCCGAAAGGAAGATATTCCTACAACCGCTTTTAGGACTCACTAGGGTTGACAGTGGCTCGGTTTACCTTAAAACCTACTGTGATTTGTTTCAATATTTATAACTCGTGTCAATGCTTACAAGTGTACAAGCATGTGATTGTAGAAATGATGATACGAGATCGATCCACAGGGAAATGGAATAGAAATTAGACGATGCAATTACCACGACGGAAGATGAGTGAAATATCTAGACGACTGATAAGGAGAGGGTGTATTTTACTAAATCAAACTGTCGAACAAGAGCAAAAGACATAAAGGTATAAACACTAAAATTATAAATATATTTATCACTCAAGAGATAATACCAAACAAACGAGAGCTTTGAAGATGACAAATAAGGCGAAACTCTAGGACATGGCTACACAACACTCATGTTGACCTACAATGTGGGATTACACATACATTACTGCAAAGTTCATAGATAAGAAGACCACAAATATAATAAGAGCATCTCTCGAATATCTCTTAAATTGCGAATGCGACAAAGATGGCTATATCTAACACATTCTAAGGTCGCACCTACAAAAGGATCTAAAGGTCACATTTCCTTCCACATAATGACATTCGACTAAGAAGATAAATATGTAGATTTGATCTAGGCATGCTTATGATCACGGGATTGACTAGATGCAAGTGATTCATACATGTGATGTTAGTGAGATGGCCAACCAAACAACATCATTCAAGCCCTAGCATAGATCAAAACCTTGACATAGCAACAACACATATATACATCCTAAACCAAGGATCAATATTCACATTATTTCACCACATCCTAGAGCCCTAAGGCTCTAGCCAACCATATTCACAATAAAATCATGATTACAAAATGAAGAACAATAACCCATTCTAAATACAAATCAAAGAAGAGAGAAGAGGTGATAAAACCCAATGTAGAGTATTCCTTCTTCAATCCTATGGCTTGAATCCTCAAGTGGATGGTTGAATCTTCAATCTTGTTCTTGATCTTCAAAAATCCCCTTTCTTGATGTTTCTCTTGAGTATTTTTCGTTCTGGGGTTGATTGGGTATATCTTTGAAATGCCCAAAATGATATATATATGAATGGACCAATAATTGAATGCCAAAAGTCACTTTTTGAAATTCGTCAAGGCGAAGCGCGACTCCAGTTGATCGCGTTTTGGGGTCGGGTTTGGACTGAAGAAAAACAGCTCTCTGAAGCTTGTACAGAGCGACCGAAGGAGTCGCTCTTTGGTGTCGCGCTTGTTTCTTCCTTGGAATCGCGACCTGAGGTAGTCGCGTTTCTGGGTCGCTCTTTACTTTACTTTTGAAGCGCGACCTCAAGAGATCGCGCTAAGGTGTCGCGTTTCGGCTGGAGAAAACACCGTCTCTGAAGTGCTGAAGCGCGACCCAGGGTCGCGTTTTGTGGTCGCACTGTAGACCGGCTGAAGCGCGACCCTGAGGTGATCGCGCTTTGGCCAATTTGCAGTTTTTCTTATCTTTTCTCATCTTTGTGCACGCGTTGATCGATCGACTCACAACTTGACTCTTTTTGGCATTTGTTTTCCCAAAAACTCCCTGAATTGGTCACATTATACCAAACAAGAGAGTTAAACATTATTAACAATATTTACCAAATATATACATAATAACCAAGTGCAAATGCACTAAAAAATGAGTCCAAATGAGTGCAATTTATGCACTCATCAACTCCCCCAAACTTAAATATTTGTTTGTCCTTAAACAAAACAAGAGTAGAAGGACAAGATAATTGAGCATATTGGAATCAAGATGACAATTTACTTGAAAACATCCGAAATAAAATAAAGCATACATGACAGTGGCAATCAATAATAAACAAGATCATCAAAGTCATCATGATACAATTTACGAAGTTCAAACTCTCTCAAGGTTCAATAGACGCTCATTCTCGAGTGTATAGGCTATAAGTGTATTACTCAAGGTCGAGAGTGCACTAGAATTCTACCATATGCTTGCAAAGTGACTCCAATCTCCACTACTTAGTGTGTGTTTTCAACCAAGAATCATTAAGGTCTTTTGGGATTGTAGTGAAGGCTTTTCGGAAAGGTAGGTATGTATTTGGCCAAGTGACTTCCCAACATTACCAATTTCATTACCAAGCAAGTAGAACAAATCAAGTTCTCTTCTATCCTTATTTCTTCACAACCCAAATCTCTTTGAGATTTTCCAAATTTCTTTCAATATTTCATACTTTGTGATGCATATGAAGGACTATCTTTCTTTTATTTCATTTTTCATTTATGATCAAGATGATTCACTTCTTTGTATTCTTTTCTATCACAAGAGTATTCATTGTTTTATCCTTTTTCAATTTTTCAAGATTTCTCACAAATTTTTATTTGAAAAAGTCCACATAAATATTGCCAATTATTCCATTCCCAACCCAATAAAATCAATAAAATAGTTTCAAGGCTCAAAGGGCTTGCAAGGGGTTAACTTTGTATTTGAAGGTTATGAATTTGGATTTTTATGAGGTTTAGACAACAAATATCCTTAAATCATTTTCATGAGATCAACATCACCCATGTAACCTCAATTAAGTCACAAAGCAAGTTCTAGAGAAAACTTAGTGCACTATGAAGACCATTACTCACTCATCAAAGAAAAGATTACACTTGTGTAATCTTTGGATCAAAATCTCTCCACGGTAAGTTTTTCCTTCCCAAATTGTACTTTTGAGACATTAAAGGACTTTGGTTACAAAATCATGCCCTGACATTATTCTTTTTATCAAAATTTTCCAAAAATTTTTCAACATAAGCTCATGCTCATCACGGATTCCAATATTTTCAATAATCATGCTCTCAACACCCTTATTATCGTTGCAAGAACATACACCTATTTAAGTCAAAACAAACCCAAACCACAATCATAAGGCAATTGAACAAAAACATAGATAAAATATCACATGCTCATGAAGCAAAACGGCATGTGATATCATAATCCATCAACTACCATCATCCATACATACCAACGAAGAATATAAAATCCTAACATAATCCAAATATATATAAAAACATAAGCATCCAAGCATGCTCCAGTATCCGAAAGCATAAATAAATAAGTAAGTCTTAAAAAAAATTAAAGCGATGAAAAGTTCATGGAAATGAGCAGAAAAGATCCTTGCCAACCACTACTCTCTCCCCCTCCCCCAAACTTATTTTGATCCTAAGGAGGAAATAAGTTTGGAGGCAAAAAGGTGGTGGCAAGGGTCACTAACGCTCAGTGAGGTGGTTGCGGCTGATGAGGAGACTGGTGCGGGTGCGGAGACTGGTGTGGATACTGTGAGGATGTCATGAATTGCGAAGGCTGGAATTGCTGAGAGGAGGAGGCCATGAACTGTCCGGTCGGCATCTGCTGAAAATGCTGTAACGTAGATGATGAGGCCATGAATTGTCCCGTCGAGAACTGCTGCAATGACTGGAATGGCGGCTGCTGCTGAAACTGCGGCTGATGCTGGTAGGAGTTGTAGGGTGTCATCTGCTGATGCTGAGATGGGGTGTAGGGCTGCTGCTGTGACCCAGACCCGGTGTTTATGCCCCTGAAGATACCGGCTAGGTCCTGTATCTCTGATCGGAATGAGCCCATATTATCAGCAAGACCCCTGATGTCACCCCTAAGACCGGTAAACCGCTCGTCAATATCCGTCTGTATGGCATGAAATCTATCATTCACGCTGGACTAAATCTGTCCTATCCTGCCATGCATATCGTGTCGGATATCATCAAATCGCGTGTACATGTCTTGCCTTAGTGTTCCAAACTCATCATGCACATCATCTCTCCAATTGTACATGGTCTCCTCAAGTGCATCAAAGCGGCTAGTTATCTGTTCCTCATTATAACGCCACCCACGTCTGAATGCGGCTGTAGACGACCTTTCTCCTCCTGCTTCTCCTTCGTCGTCTCCTTGACCCTCATTATTGCCTCGAATTCCTCGTTGCTGCTCGGCTATACCCATAGCTTGAAGATGGGCAACCGTCTCCATCTTCCAATTTCTCCTTTCATTCCAAGTCGACACATGTGTGAGAGCTTGATTTGGTAAAGGGAATGTTCCCCCGGCTCGCATGTTCAGTAGGTATTGATTCAAATCCGAGGCTAGCATCTTTACATTCCTCAGGTGATTGAGATTGATCATCCTCAACCCCGGTGTATGCATCTCTTCTGTGAGATCAACATCGAAGTAATAGGCTAGTTGGGTGATCAATCCGCCAAGGCAAATATGTCCACTGTCGAGGTGGGATTTTCGAAACATCTGCTCCATGAGGAAGGCACCAAAGTTTAAGTGCCGTCCATTCAACATAGCCCACAAGGCAAACAACTCCTTCGTCCGCAGGCCGCTGTTGTCTCTTCTTGCCCAAACGGTGTTGGCAAGGATTCGGTGTAGGTATCTAAAGACCGGGTTGGGCATAGCTGATGCCTTGGCCACACTAGAGCTGTACTTCTCTGTCTCCGTCTCCATGAGGCATAGAAGGCGGTAGGTGTCGTCTTGGTTGAATTCGCGGGGCTCATGGTAAATGCCTTCTTGTGTGGCTCCGAAAAGCTCGTTCAACTCATCCATGGTTAGCTCGCAGTCTCGGTTTCCAAGCCGGAAAGTGCATCGAACCGACCCCTTCTTGTCTGTCCTCTTCATATCAAAAGTGCTCATCACCTCCTTTACTAGGCGGGGATACGTCAAACAATCCCGCTCTAGAGCTTGGAGCCAACCAATGCGATCCAAGAGCTGCCACACCTCATCTTTGATACCAAGGGCCTCGCATGTTCCCTCGTGCATAAACTTGGTTGGTGCAACGGTGACGTTAAAAAGCCGGTTCCAGTTCGCTATATGTTCCTCATCATGGAGGACGACCCCATACCTAATGGGATGGCTTGCCGGCAAGTCCTCATCCTACCCCTCGTCTTCAGCCTCAATCTCGGGGTCGGACTCAACATGTGTCCTCTTAGAAGACCTCCCTTTTCTTGGCATTTTGGGGTGAGATTGGTACCTACAAAAATCCAACAAATTTTAGGATAAATGAGCATAAAACACTTTAGTTTAACAAAGGTAATGGGGGTTTCAAACATATGACAAAATCCAACTCAATCCCCCGTGTATCTTTGTTAAACTATTAGAGACTTTGTTGTAAAATAAAATTGTATACACATAGCCAATCTTCCCCAACAACATCCTTATCACAAAAGAACCAATATCAACAACGTCTTTATCTTGAAAATAAAAGGCCTAACGCCATCATATGACAATATCAATAGCAATTCCAAGATAAAAAGTTGTTCTTCAAAATCAAAACATTTAATATAATTAAATACAATAGAGGCTTCCAACACATATGACAATGTCTAAAACATAAAGCCCCTTCAAAAACATGTGTTTAACAACCACATCAATTGGCAACATTTCTTATTTTCCTTTCTATGTTCGATTAATTCCGAATTTCATGGTTAGAGCAACAATGTCCCAAGGTTATGCATAACCAACATTTCAAGGAAAATAAAAGCTGAGCCATCTTCAAGTAAGAACAATATTCATGCATATTTCAAGGTGTATTTCCTCATTTTCCAAAATTCCATGCCTAATTCTCCAAACTATCAAAAATTTCCAAAAACCTACCACTTACCCATGCCATTAATTGCATTGTTCTACAATGTACACATAATGTGAGCATATTCATTGGGATTTTTGTTCATTTGAGACCTAGGGTTCAACATTTTGACATTTCCTCAATTTTTCAAATATATGAACAATTAAACCAAATAATCAACATGAATGGTAATGGTGTAGATTAATAGAAGAGTTTGAAAGATGTACCTTGAATCTTGGGGAGAGGAAGAGTTTTCGTGTGTGCTTGAGTGAGAGTGAGTGTGAGTGAAAAGTGAAGTGTGTGTGTGAAATGAAAGGAAAAAGGGTTAAAAACCCGTCTGTACTGGGCAAAACGCGAGCCGAGTCGCGCTTTAAAGTCGCGTTCTGACTGGAGGAAAAAGCGCGATCAGGGTTGATCGCATTTTCCGGTCGCATCCTGAAGCATTATGAAGCGCGACTCTAGGTGATCGCTCTTATGGGTCGCGTTTTGTCTTCGTGAATTCATGTCTCTGAAGCCTTGTACAGCACGACCTTTGTGTCGCGTTTTTCCATCGCTCTTTGAGCCTTTTAAAACGCGACCCCAGTTGATCGCGTTTGACGGTCGCGTTTTCTATTTTCTAACTTCGAGCCCAGTTTTGGGCTCCTTTTCAACACTCAATGCAATCCCATCTTTGTACCTTTTTTTTTTAATATCAGCACAACTCCTACAAGACAATATATAATTATCCTCAATTCCTCCAAAAGATACACAATTAAAACACTTAATTTAATTTAGACAAAAATCATAAAAACTACATAGAAATGAAATTTAAATCAACAAAACTTAAAGCATTGGGTTGCCTCCCAATCAGCGCTTAATTTAACGTCGTGAGCTCGACGGGATACGGTGCTTCAAAGATTTATCAAATGGAGGACAAACACCCCGGCTTGCTCCTCCGTATTGTAGAATTTCTTCACTCGTTGCCCATTTACAATGAATAAGCTCCATCTTTGGCTTGCAACTCCACTGCTCCATTTTCGAAGATCTTTGAGATGAAGTATGGACCTCCCCATTTTGTTTTGAGTTTCTCGGGAAACAACCTCAACCTCGAGTTGAAAAGCAACACGGCGTCAGCGGGTGCAAGTTCTTTCTTTCTTAAGAACTTGTCATGATATAGTTTGGTCCTCATCTTGTAAATGGAAGAATTTTCGAAGGCCTCAAGCCTAAATTCATCAATTTCATTCAAACGGAAAATTCTTTCTTTTCCCGACATCTCAAAGTCAAGATTGAGCTTCTTAGTGGCCCAATATGCCTTGTGAGTGAGCTCGATTGGAAGGTGACAAGACTTTCCGAATATCATTTGATAGGGAGACATCCCCAATGGAGTCTTGTAGGCCGTTCGATAGGCCCATAATGCTTCATCGAGATGGCTTGCCCAATCTTTTCCATTTGTCTTCACCACCTTTTGGAGGACTTGTTTGACCTCTCTATTTGCAAGCTCAGCTTGCCCATTGGCTTGTGGGTGGTAGGGAGTTGTCACTTTGTGCTTCACTCCATGGCGTGCTAGGAGGCTCGTCATCCACTTATTGCAAAAGTGAGTGCCCCCGTCACTAATTAAGGCCCTTAGAGCCCCAAATCTTGTCAAAATATTCCTTTGAAGGAATTTAAGCACAATCTTCGAATCATTAGTTTTGGTTGGAAATACTTCAATCCATCGTGAGAGATAATCAACCGCCAAGAGTATGTAGAGATTTCCTTCGGACATCACAAACGGCCCCATGAAGTCAATCCCCCAAACATCAAACAACTCTACTTCAATAATTGCACTCATCGGCATCTCATCCTTCTTCGAAATCGAGCCCATCTTTTGGAATCGTTCACATGTCTTCACAAACTCTTCACAACTTCTAAAAATGGAGGGCCAATAGAACCCGCTTTGTAAAATCTTCCTAGCGGTTCTATTGGAAGCAAAATGGCCTCCACAAGAAGAATCGTGACATGCCTTTATTATTTCAATCCATTCTTCCTCCGGCACACATCTTCGAAGGATGGAATCGGCACACCTCTTAAAAAGATAAGGTTCCTCCCATATATAGAATTTGAGATCATGGAAAAACTTTTTCATTTGGTAGTTCTCCATCTCTACGGGTTTCACTTTGGCTACTAGAAAGTTGACAATATCAGCAAACCATGGAACTTTCGTCGATGCTGACATGATTCTCTCATCAGGGAAGCTTTCATTGATTGGCCTCTTGGTCTCCTCTTCTCCTTTCATATGGTCTAACCTAGACAAGTGATCCACTACCACATTCTTACATCCTTTTCTATCTTTGATTTCCACATCGAACTCTTGGAGTAGAAGAATCCATCGGATAAGCCTTGGCTTTGCATCCTTCTTGGCAAAAAGATGCCTCAGAGCGGCGTGTTCGGTGTGCACAATTGTTCGGGCCCCAATGAGGTAGGGCCTAAACTTGTCGAATGCATAGACGACCGTCAAGAGTTCTCTTTCCGTGGTGGTGTAGTTGACTTGCACGGGATCCAAAGTTCTACTTCCATAGTAGATGACTCGGAAGAGTTTGTCTTTCTTTTGGCCAAGAGCGGCTCCTACCGCTATCTCGCTTGCATCACACATCACTTCAAAAGGCTCACTCCAATCGGGTGTGATAAGCACAGGTGCCGTGATTAGGGCCTTCTTCAATGTCTCAAAAGCCTGCAAACAATTAGAATCAAAATCAAATTCAACGGCTTTTTCAAGTAGACGACAAAGAGGTTTAGAGACTTTGGAAGAATCTTTTATAAAGCGCCTATAGAACCCGGCGTGTCCCAAGAAGCTTCTAACTCCCTTTTCATTTGTTGGAGGGGGTAATTTCTCAATGGCCACTATCTTGGCCCGATCCACCTCTAGACCTTCACCCGACACCTTGTGTCCAAGAACAATGCCATCTCTTACCATAAATGGCATTTTTCCCAATTGAGCACAAGATTGGTGTCTTCACACCTCTGTAAGACTTGTGTTAGATTATCAAGGCATAAATCGAATGAATCACCAAATACAGAAAAATCATCCATGAACACTTCCATTATATTTTCAATTAATCCATGAAAGATGGACATCATGCACCTTTGAAAGGTTACGGGTGCATTACACAACCCGAAAGACATCCATCTATATGCAAATATGCCATAGGGACAAGTAAAAGCGGTCTTTTCTTGGTCCTCGGGAGTAATCATAATTTAATTTTATCCCGAGTAACCATCAAGAAAGCAATAGAATTCGTGACCCGCCAACCTATCTAGCATTTGATCAATGAAAGGCAATGTAAAATGATCTTTTCTAGTATATGCATTTAAAGCCCTATAATCTATACACATTTTCCAACCGGTTACTACCCTAGTAGCAATCATCTCTTTGTTCTCATTCTCTATCAATGTCATCCCCCCCTTTTTAGCAACAACTTGAGTAGGACTCACCCACTCACTATCCGAAATAGCAAATATGATACCGGCATCAAGTAATTTCAAGACCTCCTTCCTAACAACTTCTTGCATAATGGGGTTGAGTCTTCTTTGGTTTTGCACCTTAGGCTTGTAATCTTCCTCAAGCAAAATTTTATGCATGCAAATAGAAGAGTTAATGCCTTTAAGGTCGGAAATGGACCATCCAATGGTGCTTTGATATTTTCTCAACACTCTTAACAATTTATCGCATTATTCATCGGATAAGAGGGAAGAAACTATTACCGGTTTTTGTTTGGCTTCATCTAGGTAAGCATACCTCAAATGTGTAGGTAGGGGTTTCAACTCCATTTCTTCTTTTGATTTCAACTCGTCCTCTTCCTTTGATGTTTGGTCCTCGTCTTTCAATGGCAAGAACTTTGGCTTCCTCAAGTAGGATTCCTGAAATGAATTCATCATAGAAACGGAATCACATAAACCAAAATCATCATTGGAAAAAGAATTAAAGATAGAGTTAGAAATGCAAATATCAAGAGGATCCTTTAGGTTCCTCTACTCTTCTTCTTTTATGCATTCATCCACCAATTGGAGCACCTTGCACTCCTCGATATTCTTTGCCTCTTCTTCGGGATGTTGCATCACTTTTTGGAGGGAGAATGTGATTCTCTCCTCATTCACTCTCAAGGTAAGTTCTCCCTTTGCCACATCTATCAAGGCCTTACCCATGTACAAAAACGGTCGCCCTAAGATGAGTGGAACTTCCTTGTCTTCTTCCATATCAAGAACCACGAAGTCTACTGGAAAAATGAAGTTGTTGACCTTTACCAGCACATCTTCCACCACTTCCTTTAGGTATGTGAAGGAGCGGTCGGCCATTTGGAGACAAATGGTGGTAGGCTTGATCTCCCCCATATTCAACTTTTTAAAGAACGAGAGGGGCATCAAATTGATACTCGCTCCAAGATCACACAAAGCCTTACCAACGTGATTTTCTCCAATAGTAACCGAAATGTTAAAGCTTCTCGGATCTTTCATCTTTGCGGGCAACTTTCTTTGCAATAAAGCACTACAATTCTCGGTCAAATTAACCGTCTCATACTCCCCCCCATTTCCTCTTTTTGGAGATTGCATCCTTCAAGAATTTTGCATAATTTGGCATTTGTTGAAGTGCTTCAATAAGAGAAATGTTGATCTGTACCTTTCTAAAGATGTCGAGAAATCGAGAAAATTGCTCGTCACTCTTCACCTTTTGTAGTCTTTGTGGGTAGGGTATGGGCACTTTGTATTCTTCTGGCATCACTCTTTTTGGTTCTTCTTTCTCTTTCCCTTTTTCAAGGGCATTATGTTTCTTTGTTTTTGGACTCAAGTCCTCTAGACTCGGTCCCTCCTCTTTCTTCTTCTCACTTGGTTGCTTATCAACCTTTCCTCTGCTTTCCTCATCATCCGGCATCTCGGGGCCATCATAAGCGGTTCCACTCCTCAAGGTAATTGCCTTGCATTGATCCTTTGGATTCACAGTGGTGTTACTTGGGAACTTGCCTTGTTGATGTTGGCTTCCCAAGATGGTTGCAAATTGTCTCATTTGCTTCTCCAAAGTGTTAACTTGGTTGCCAATTGCTCCGACGGTATTTTCTAACTTCCTAATTCGTGCTTGAGAGTCTTTCATGTAACTTTCAGTCTTCCCCATGAATGCCATTAGAAGTTCATCCATCTTCGACATCTTCTCCTCATCAATTACACCATTCATGACTGAGAAACCCGGAGGTGGCTGGATAGCATTGTTCGAATTACCATAGGAGAAGTTCGGGTGTTGAGCTTTATTTTGATAACCTGAATTTCCTCCATATTGGCTTCCGTATTGGGGTTTGTACCCCTGATTGAATTGCCTTGGCTGATTTGAGAAGCCTCCTTGTTGGTTCACATAGTTGACATCCTCAAATTGGCTTTGAGATGTCTCGGCCTTTGGATTTGTAAAGGCCTCAATTTTTGAATTCAAGGTTGCCATTTGGGCTGCCACAAGCCCGAGTGCATCCGAACTTGAAGCAGAAGCCACTTTCTTTAGAATTTGGACTCCCTCTCTTGTGGCCGGCCATTGAAAGGAATTTGAGGCCATTTCTTCAATAATTCTCAAGGCCTCTTCCGGTCCTCTTGCCAACAATGATCCACCCGCGGCTGCATCCATGAGTGTTCTAACTTCATCTTTGCTTCCTCTATAAAAAATACAAACTTGATGATCAGTTCCAAAACCATGTCCAGGACACTTCCTTAGCATCTCCCTAAAGCGCTCCCATGCCTCATATAGGCTTTCTTCATCCCATTGTTTGAACACGGTGATCTCTCCTTTCAATTTGAGAGTTTTTCCGGGTGGGAAAAACTTGTGTAGGAACTTGGTTACCAATTGATCCCAAGTTTGAAATGTTCCTTGAGCATGGCTTAACCACCATGTTTCCGCCTTGTCGATCAATGAAAATGGAAAGAGTCGGATGCGGATTGCATCATCCGGGACTCCATTCATCTTCATTGTCCCACTCACATTGAGAAATTTTCGGATATGCTCATGGGGATCCTCCATTGGCGTCCCTCAGAATTGGTTCTGTTGGATCATTAGTATGAGAGAGGTCTTAAATTCGAAGTTGTTGGCTTGAATGGGTGGTCCATTCGCCACCCCTTGATCAACAACGGGTTGAAAAAGATTCTGGATTGGTGCCTCCACATTTCTATTGTGAGCCTCCTCTTGGGCTCTCAATTGCTCTTGCATCACCTCCAATTGCCTTTGCATTTGGGCAATCATCGGGTCTTGAACCGGTGGAGGTAGATCCGCCATTCTTCTTCGTCTACGTGTGTTGTTGTGGCGAACCGTTGCTTCAATCTCTAAATCCAATGCCATAGGTGGTTCTCCTTGAGAACGAGTGTGCATACACTTCCTATCAAAAAGGACAAACAAATCAAACACAACTCTTCAAAATAACAAGTAAAAATGTCTAAAGTAATCCACTCAATCTTTATCACAATATTGCATTTATCAAGTAAATCCTGTTTCCCCGGCAACGGCGCCAAAAACTTGACAGCGGCTCGATTTACCTTAAAACCTACTGTGATTTATTTCAATATTTATAACTCGTGTCAATGCCTAAAAGTGTACGAGCATGTGATTGTAGAAATAATGATACGAGATCGATCCACAGGGAAATGGAATAGAAATTAGACGATGTAATTACCACGACGGAAGATGAGTGAAATATCTAGACGACTAATAAGGAGAGGGTGTATTTTACTAAATCAAACTGTCAAACAAGAGCAAAAGACATAAAGGTATAAACACTAAAATTATCAATATATTTATCACTCAAGAGATAATACCAAACAAACGAGAGCTTTGAAGATGACAAATAAGGCGAAACTCTAGGACATGGCTACACAACACTCATATTGACCTACAATGTGGGATTACACGTACATTGCTGCAAAGTTCATAGATAAGAAGACCACAAATATAATAAGAGCATCTCTCGAATATCTCTTAAATTGCGAATGCGACAAAGATGACTATCTCTAACGCATTCTAAGGTCGCACCTACAAAAGGATCTAAAGGTCACATTTCCTTCCACATAATGACATTCGACTAAGAAGACAAATATGTCGATTTGATCTAGGCATGCTTATGATCACGGGATTGACTAGATGCAAGTGATTCATACATGTGATGTTAGTGAGATGGCCAACCAAACAACATCATTCAAGCCCTAGCATAGATCAAAACCTTGACATAGCAACAACACATATATACATCCCAAACCAAGGATCAATATTCACATTATTTCACCACATCCTAGAGCCCTAAGGCTCTAGCCAACCATATTCACAATAAAATCAAGATTACAAAATGAAGAACAATAACCCATTCTAAATACAAATCAAAGAAGAGAGAAGAGGTGATAAAACCCAATGTAGAGTATTCCTTCTTCAATCCTATGGCTTGGATCCTCAAGTGGATGGTTGAATCTTCAATCTTGTTCTTGATCTTCAAAAATCCCCTTTCTTGATGTTTCTCTTGAGTATTTTTCGTTATGGGGTTGATTGGGTATATCTTTGAAATGCCCAAAATGATATATATATGAATGGACCAATAAATGAATGCCAAAAGTCATTTTTTGAAATTCGTCAGGGCGAAGCGCGACTCCAGTTGATCGCGTTTTGGGGTCGGGTTTGGACTGAAGAAAAACAGCTCTCTGAAGTTTGTACAGAGCGACCGAAGGAGTCGCTCTTTGGTGTCGCGCTTGTTTCTTCCTTGAAAGCGCGACCTGAGGTAGTCGCGTTTCTGGGTCGCTCTTTACTTTACTTTTGAAGCGCAACCTCAAGAGATCGCGCTAAGGTGTTGCATTTCGGTTGGAGAAAACACCGTCTCTGAAGTGCTGAAGCGTGACCCAACGGGTCGCGTTTTGTGGTCGCACTGTAGACCGGCTGAAGCGCGACCCTGAGGTGATCGCGCTTTGGTGTCGCGCTTTGGCCAATTTGCAGTTTTTCTTATCTTTTCTCGTCTTTGTGCACGCGTTGATCAATCGACTCACAACCTGACTGTTTTTGGCATTTGTTTTCCCAAAAACTCCTTGAATTGGTCACATTATACCAAACAAGAGAGTTAAACATTATTAACAATATTTACCAAATATATACATAATAACCAAGTGCAAATGCACTCAAAAATGAGTCTAAATGAGTGCAATTTATGCACTCATCAAGGGTCATTACGAGTTTGTAGTAATGCCCTTTGGATTGACCAACGCCCCAGCAGTGGTTATGGATTTGATGAACCGAGTATTGCACCCGTATTTGGATAATTTTGTGTTAGTCTTCATAGATGATATCCTCGTCTATTCGAAGGACGAAGACGAACACCAAGAGCACCTAAGAGTGGTGTTGGAAACGTTAAGGAAAGAAAGACTTTACGCTAAGTTTAGTAAGTGTGAGTTTTGGCTCAAGAATGTGATGTTTCTAGGACATATAGTTTTAGTAGAAGGAATCAAGGCATATCCAACCAAGATTGAAGCTGTAAGCAACTGGAAGTCTCCAAGGAACATGAATGATATAAGAAGTTTCCTAGGACTCGCTGGATACTATCGTAGATTCATTGAAAGATTCTCGTCAATATCTAAGCCCATGACGCGACTGTTAAAGAAAGACTCCAAGTTCAAGTGGACGCCCGAGTGCTAGGAAGGTTTCCAAACCTTGAAGAAGATGTTAACCACAACTTCAGTGTTGGCCATTCCGGAAGGGAATGAAGATTTCGTGATTTACGCTAATGCGTTAAAGAAAGAATTAGGATGTGTGCTGATGCAGAGAGGAAAGGTAATTGCTTATGCTTCGAGGCAACTTAAGAATCACGAGCAGAACTATCCCATGCGTGACTTAGAGCTAGCATCAGTTGTTCATATGCTGAAGATCTAGAGGCACTATCTCTATGGAGCTAAGTGTGAGGTTTTCTTGGATCATAAGATCTTGAAGTATTTCTTCGAGCAGAAGGATCTGAACATGAGGGAAAGAAAATGGTTAGAACTCGTAAAAGATTATGATTGCACTATTCACTATCACCCAGGTAAGGCGAATGTGGTAGCTGATGCCCTAAGTAGGAAAGAGAAGGCAGAATAAGGACTCATTCAAGTCAAGAAGGAGCTTCAAAAGAAATTGGAGAAGTTAAGATTCGAGGTGCTAATACCACCTAAGACCATTCAAACCCAAATCGCCGCGATAGTCACTCATCCCGGCCTGAGGTAAAGAATAGTTAAGACTTAGAAAGGAGACGAGTTTATCGAGAAGAAGAATGGAAGCAAGGTCGAACAACTTGTAAGATTTTACAGAAGCCGCCAATAATGCGCTCTTATTCAAAGAAAGGCCTTGTGTGCCAAGCAAGGAAGAGCTAAAGGAGGAAATCATGTGCAAAGCACATGACACGCCATACACAACACATCCCGAAAGCACCAAGATGTATCAAGACCTCAAGAGGAACTTCTGGTGGAATAACAAAAAGAGAGAGATAGCCACCTTCGTAGAAAGGTATTTGAACTATCGACAAGTAAAAGTCTTGCATCAAAAACCTTTTGGGTTGCTCCAGCCCTTAGAATTCCAGAATGGAAATAGGATCATAGTAGTATGGACTTTGTGGTAGGTTTACCAAAGTCTAAGCGGGGGAATACTGCTATTTGTGTAATCGTGAATCGATTATCAAAAATAGCATATTTCATTGTTGTTATTATGATAAAAGGGCTAGATTAATTAGCCTAGATGTATGTTAGAGAATTTGTGCGATTACACGAAGTGCCGGTCTTAATTACATCGGATCGTGATACGAGATTCATGACGAGATTTTGAAAAGCCTACAAGAAGCCATGGGATCAAAGCTTAGCTTTAGAACGACCTTTCATTCTCAAACGAATGGCCAGTCCGAGAGGACTATTCAGATTCTAGAAGATATACTTAGAAGAATAGTCGTCGATCAAGGAAGCAGCTGGGAGGAGTTACTGCCATTGGTAGATTTTGCATACAACAATAGATACCAATCATCAATCCACATGGCCCCTTATGAAGCCCTGTACGAAAAGAAGTGTAGGTCGCCCTTGTATTGGGACGAGGTTGGAATAAGAAGAATACTTGGACCTGAAATGGTCCAAGAAGCAATCCAGAAGATCGAGTTAATTCATCAACGAATTAAGGAGGCTCAGGATAGACAGAAGGCCTACGCGAACAAAAGAATAATGGAGCTCAGTTTTGATGTCGAAGATAAAGTATTTTTGAAGGTATCACCATCCAAAGGAGTGGTTCGTTTTGGCAAACGAAACAAGCTAAAGCCCAGATTTATTGGACCTTTTGAGATTTTAGAAAAAGGTGAATGAAGTAGCCTACAGGTTGGCCTTACCACCTAACCTGAGTGACGTTCATGATGTCTTTCATGTCTTAATGTTGAGGAAGTATGTGTTCGATCCAAAGCACGTGATTAGCAAGGAAGATATAGTCCTGAATGAGGACTTCGCGTATGAAGAGAAGCCCCAGGCCATTGTGGATCGAAAGATCCAGAAGTTGAGGAACAAGGATATTAGTCTTGTAAAGTAATCTGGAACCATCATGGTTCAGAGGAGGCAACCTGGGAGCTCGAATCGGAGCTACTCAAGAAGTACCCTGATGTCCCTTGTCATGGTTAGTAAATTTCGGGACAAAATTTCTTTAAGGGGGGTAGGATGTAAAACCCTAGATTTTTGAATTATATTTAGAGGATTCTTAATAGTAATTAATTATTGAAGGAAGGAATTTAATAAGGTTTAAGTGAAGTCAGATGTCAGTCACGACTTTATGAGTCAATTTTCGTGAAATCATATTTTCGGAAATTTCGATCTTAACTCTATTTTGGTCAAACTTGGTCTCATTAAGAAGGTTTTAACTCAAGGAGTGTGTCGGTATTCCTGGAATTTTATTCTGAAGTCATTTGTATTCTCAGTGATGAAAAACATATTTAAAGGGTGAATAAATAGTAACTTTTGTGTGTGTTCGTGTTTTGAGAAATTTTTGAAATCCTCCTTGTCGATCCGAGTCCTGTTCTGTCAGGCCCCTCTTATGGGAAATGACTCAAGAAATCCATTCGCGTTTACGGATTTCCATTTTGAGGACAATCGAACGCTCGGGAGCAAAATCTGTCAGTCTGAGTGAATAGTAAAAAGTAATTTCAAAAAAAGAATCTTGGCTCGTTTTTCTTCTGACGATCCTATCTTCATCCCGAGTCAAGTTGGTCCACTAGTATTCGAGCTAATGAGTCTCCTGGTATTTTTAAATTTCATGTCAGAGGTTATTTGGACCCCGATATCGAATAAAACAGTTTTTAACCGAACCCGGGGTAACTTTTGCAGTATTTCCACACTGAAATGGCTTCCAAGGAAAACCAAAGCTTCTCCTATAAATAAAGCATCACTCCCTTCACTTTTCCCACACCAAATTCACTCATTCCTCATTTTTAGAGAGTGGGAAATTTTTGAGAGAAAAGCCGAGAAAGTTCTGTCGAAGTAAAAAGCGTTCTTCGTGAGTGTTCTGCAAGACGATGAGTGGAGTGGCGTGGAAGGGATGTGGTGAGGGAATGTGCTAGGGATGCCGTTGGGTCGTAGCAGGTGGCTCGACGAGACGCCGAACTAGCCACCTTCCTTCGACATACCTAACCCCGTCCATTCTTGTTCGTCGGTCTCGATTCCATTTCTTTTCCGTCTTTCAATTCTACATTTACTTTCCGTTCTTCATGTTCTTCGAGTTCTTCATTATTTCTCATTTACCTTCCGTCTAAAGTTGTATTTCGATTCTTATTGAAGTTTCAAGATTAATAACATTTACGTTATATTGCTCGCTTTATTCCTGTCGTTATAATTCTCGTTACTATTCTTGTAATTAGTCTCGTTTATTCCGTTTAAGTCATGTTCAAGTTATATTTAAAGCTTTTGTCATTATTCTAAATGTTTAAAGAGGATTATCGTGTTTATGCCGTTATAATGTCAATTTCTTTTTAAGTTAAAGCATGCCGTTTCATGTTAATTTAAATTATTGAAGCATGTCATTTCAAAATTACTATCGTGTTCATCGTGTTCGTCGAAGGAATCGACGAACACCAAAGAACCCAGATGAAGATTACCTAGAATTGGGCGTAGAGAGAAGCCACCGAGGTGGGGGGTGCACCGCCGCGCAACACCCCCCCCACGGCACGGTGGGGGGCTGTCCGCTGGCGCAAGGGTCCGCCACGGTGGGGGGCTGTCCGCTGGCGCAAGGGTCCGCCGCAGCGGGGGCGCCTCCGTGTCGTCCAATGCCGATTTTTCCAACTATTCTCGTACCCTCTTTTCGAGCTTTTCGAGTCATGTTTTTGCCGAGCTATTTCCGAGTGATTTCCAAGTTTAATTTTAGTAGATTTTCAAGTTATTTTTGAGCTTGTTTCGAGTTGTTTTCCAAGTTGTTTCCGAGCTTATTTCGAGTTGATTTTCAAGTAGTTATCTGATCGGGCTTATTCTACTTGTTCTCATTTATGCTATTTCATGCCTTAACCATTCGTTCACTGCATGTTTTGGAAAGATTTGATGTGTTTTTAGGAGATGTGCAAGTGGAAGGAATGAAGTGAAGAAATGATCCATCTTTTGAAGAATGCAAGCAAGCAGCTCGTAATACAGTCGGTTTGGGCAAGCCGCCAGAGGCATGGGCTGAGAAAATTCCAGAACTGAAGCTGTGCGCGACTTGGGCCTGTTTTGTGCGAAAATCTGATCCAGCCCAAGTTCTAGACGCGGATTTATTATCTTCATAGCCTAAAAGGAGTCCTATCCTTGGAAACTTCCTAGTCTAGATATAGAAGATTTATTTCCTTGTTGGATGCTTAATTTTAGGGATAGCTTTTGATATATTAGGATTTATTTTTACTAGAATAGAGGAATCTATCTCAGAAACGCTGCAACGCACCAGAGAGAGACGCGGAGAACAGATTTTTATTCTTCTATTTTCATTCTTTTCATCGTTACTACAAAAACAATAATTTGAAGTTCAGTTCTGATTATGAATTCCAGCTAGATTCGTTCCATTCCGGGATCAACTCACGAAGCTCTGGCCAATTAAATCTGTGAGATCTAAACGTTTTTTCTCTATTAATTCATGCATGTGTATTTATTATCCTCCGTAAGTCGAGTCGTGATTGTTTCGATTAAACCGAGTAGTCGTGAATATTCGGAGTATAGGAATTAATCACTAGCCAATTAATTCGGCCATACGTAATCGTGGTTTAGGATTAATTAGTGGTAAAATCAGTAGCTAATACTGTGAGGATAATAATCTGGTTCGGTGATCCTGTGTCAGAGTTCGCTAGATTAGAATCGGGTTTCTCTCGAGCATAAAGCAATCGGTTAATTAAATCTATAAGAGTGTCTCTTTTGGGTTGTTAGTTGATTAGAGAAAATGTGTGGTGAAGTGTCTTCCTGCCATTCGAGAAAATACGGAGAAATAGGGATGTGTCAGTAAGTGTCATCGGCATCTGCAACTGATTTACATGTGATAATTAATTGTATTTTTGAATCGAGGATCAGTATAATTGTGCTAGAGTGGAGTAGTTGATATCCGGAATATTTCTAATTATTTGTTTAAACCCGTTGCTCGTGTGTGTATTTTAATTCCTTGTTATTTAATTATTTTCGTGCACTACAGTTTATACCCATAAATATCCTCCCTTTTAAAGTTAAGCAGATTGAAGATTTAGAATAATTCTCACCGGTCCCTTGGGAGACGATCTCGCTCATCGCTGTACTGTGCAGTTTGGGCAAACCGACTGCTGTCGGAACATTTATTTTTGGTGCAAAACAACACACCAAATTTTGGCGCCGTTGCCGGGGATCGGTTTTAAGCAGTTATTATTCTAATATTTTCAGTTTGCAATTTTTTATTTTCTTGGTTTTTCTTTATTCGCAGGAAACATGGCTGAACCTGCTCCCTTGATCCGAGAGTTGGGCCGTCATCGAAACAATAGGCCTATTTGCATCGTTCTACCTACCATCGCCCACAATGCAGAGATTCGGCCGGGGTTCATGCAAGTGCTACCCAAATTCAGTGACGCACCTGGAGAGAGTGCGCACACGCATTTAGCAGAGTACGACTGGATTTGCTCTACCCTACGTCCTCAAGGCTTTACGAACGACAACCTGCGCTTGTTAACTTTCTCACACACATTGCAAGGCCGAGCAAGGGAATGGCTTTTTGATCTCCCACCAGCTTCGATTACTACATGGGATGAGATGGAGGAGCAGTTCCTATGCAAATTTTTCCCAGAGTCACGAGCTGTGAATCTTAGAATGGCCATCAGCAGCATCAAGCAAAAATCTAATGAAAGTCTAGCTAATTATTGGGCGCGATTTCAGCAGTTGTGCCGAAGATGCCCAGACCACGGGTTCTCTGATTATCAGTTATTCACTAACTATTTTTACCGTGGTATGTCAACTTTTGATAGAAAGATCGTGGATGATGCTAGCGGAGGGTCTCTCACCAACAAGACTCTAGCAGAGGTGAAACAACTCATCATTGACATGGTCTCCGGTGGCCAGTAATACGAGGATGATGATGATGACAGATATTGGTCTGTGAAGGGAGTTGAGAGAGTAGAAAATTCCGGAGTTAATGAGAAGATTGATGCTTTGACTTCTCTTGTCCAAGGTCTAGCTATGGTGCAGACACATAACACATATTATCCAGGTGAGAGGGACCATTCGAACTTCGGCTGGAGGCAGCCGCAAGGCAGTCAGTATGCCCAAACTGACCGATCTGTACCGAGCATGACAGATATCATGAAGTGTCTAGAGAAAAGCAGTGTCCTGGTGAACAATTTGGCACAAAGTCAGAAGGCTTTCCAGTAAGAAACACAAGCCGCCCTAGGCAGTATGGGCACACAGATCACTCAGCTTGCCACTCAATTGAACAAGATGCAGGCGAATCAAGGCAAACTCCCCGTCCAAACTGAAATGAATCCAAGAGCGCATGTTTGCGCTATCAGTTTGAGAAGTGCAGAGGAGTTAGTTGAGTTGGAGGCTAAGAAGGAAAAGAACCCGCAGTATGGGCATACTGCACAGACTGAAAACAAATCCAGTGCAGAAGAAGAACAACCAGCTGCCGAGTCTGCTCTTACTGAGGTGAAATCTGCATCCAAAATTTCTAACTCTCTGGTTGCAGCACCTTTTCCATCTAGGTTGATTCGAAACAAGAAAGAGGATGATGAGAAGGAGATCCTCGAGCTATTCAAGAAGGTACCTTTTGGTGGGCTGACTGAAACTGCTGCAATAACAGATGAAGACGAGGAGATTCGAGATGTCATCATGCAGTTGTATACCACCAATGAATTTCCAACTCAGAACCTGACAGGCGGTATGCCCAAACTGACCAACTCGAAGCCATTTTTACCATCTCATGTGAAGGCCCCCGTACTGGAGCTGAAGGGGCAAGAAGCAAGGATGGTTGAGCTTTTGAGGAAGCATAAAGGTGTGAGGATGGAGACGACTACTTTTGACAGGGGTAGATCTGCTACCCTTGAAATTGTCTATTGATTGTGCATTTCATATGTCGAGCCTCGGACGTTAAATAAGGGCGCTTCTCGGGAGGCAACCCGAGCATTTATTTGCTTTCTGTTTTTTTTTTATTTTATGTTTATTGTTCTAAAAAAAAACACGTCCTAGTCTAGCCTTCTAGTGCAGGTACCTCTTCTAGCGCTGCCCCTAACCTTGCCGAGCTCATGGAGTTGTTTGACCATTACACACCAAGCTGAGCTACTACACTTGAGCGTCGTCTGTATGCCCTTACTGACTGTCTCTCCCCTTACTTGCCAGTTTGCTCTCTTCTCTCTCCCTTTGTTTTTATTTTCTTTCATTCATGTTGTGTTCATTTTGTTGACTCTCTTTCCTGCATAGTGAGGACACTGTGTTGTCTAAGTGTGGGGGGGAGGAAGTTGCTATTTTGTGTCTAGTTCTTTTTGAAAAAATAAGAAAAAAAAATTGTTTTGCTTGTTTTTGTTGAGTATTGGCTGCCTGAGATTGAATTATACGAGGAGGAAGGGTTATAGCATGGATTATCTTGGTTTGTTTGATTGATTCTCTTGTGATTGAATTATGCTATTGCTCGTATGTATTCTTGGAAGACGAAATATGCAACTTGATCAAATTTTGATGAGCTTCGTAAATGTGAGATTTGAGCTTGTTGAGCATGTCATATATACATAGAAAGCTCAGTTTTATTCTTTTGCTGAGAGTGTCGGATTTGAATGCTGAATTTCTGATTTGCCTTGTTGTCATGGTCATACTGCTTGTGAGTTTCCTTTTGCATGAAAATCATAAAGGCATGTCGGATTACCCCTTGCTTTGGCCTGAATAAATTATCCATACCCGACACTAACCCTTAGTGAGCCCGTTTGTGCCTGAATCCTCTCTTTCTTGATAGCCACTAAATATTTCAGCCTTAGCTTGTTTTGGCCTACTCTTGTCCCTTGAAAGCATGTAAGTTATTTTGGATTGTGTTGAGATGAGTTCGAAATTTACTTGAAGACAGTTAGTGCTGGAAGATTGAAGAAAAGAAAATGTAAAGTCATGTTCCATTCCATAAAAAAAAGAGTACTCAATGAGAGAAAAAAAAAGGAAAAAAATGGTCCGTATGCCCAAACTGGACGTGGAGAAAATAGGGTTGTACCCGATTAAAGTTAAATTTTGTGGCCCTGTATAGCTTTGAAGACCAGCACACAACTTGAGAAATATTGCAATATCTGAAGAAGTAGCTGAAGAACTCTGTGATCGAGTTATAATATGCTTACATGTTTTCACTTATTTGAGCCACTTATCCAAATTATCCTACCTAAGCACCCTAGCCCCATTACAACCCATTTCAAAGACCTTTTGATTTGTGCATAGTTCTTACTTGCTTGGTAGTGGTTTTGACATATGGGCAAATCTATGTTTGAAGGTATCAAGTCGTGACTTGTGTGAATTAAATTTTGTCCTTACTTTCTTTTGAGAGAAATTGAGCGAACCTTGGTGAGGCAGGATTGAGTTGCATGTTTTTGACTTGAATGAAAAGCATGTGTTTATTTCATGAAATAAGAGAAGGGTTAGTGGATTGTTGATGGTTGTGTTGTAATCCTAACTTTGAGTGTGTTCAGTCTAAGGCAGCCTCAGCTTTTTGTTTATTTTGGTTTTTGAGTCTGTATTGTGCTTATATGTGCTCGAGGACGAGCATAGTCTAAGTGTGGGGGGATTTATGATCTTCATAGTCTAAAACTCGAGTTCAAGATGGGATTTCTTCAAATAAATTCTTCTCGAATTTTATAAAGTCGTAAAGTCATGCAATCTGTAATTAAGTCTTAGATTTTAGTCTTCAAGTTAGATATCGATATTTCTCGCTTTAGATGGTTAATTTCTTCGGAAGAGGCCACTAAGTCGATAATTCGACTTTTGTAGGAGGAAGTGAGCCTCGTGGGAATTCAGAGAAGGATCATCAGCTCGTTGTCTCATCTTCTACTCAGTGATCGAGGTGGGTAAATCTATACTCATCTAAAAGTTTGAGCTAATAAGCTCTAGAAGCATGTTAGGGAAAATGAGATATCCAATAAAATATTTTGCTCTGCCTGATTGATCTCTGTACAAGGAAGGAAGGAATAAAAGGAAGTTATTATATGTTAAGTGAGCTCTCAAGCATGTTTAGATATGCTATAAAAGATTAAGTATTGTTTATGCTAGCATGAGATAATAGAATTGCTTTAATTGCAATTTATGTTTATATACGTTCATTTCCTCGTATCTGAATGTTGGATTTTGCTAAAGTTTATTTAGCTAATTGAGCATTGCCTTTTTGGGTAGTGATAAATCCCTTATAGGCCGAAGTCATGCTTAAGTAAAGGATTAGCCTTAGGCGTTGCTCTAGGCTCGATAATTCTAGTAAGGTTAAGGAAGCTAAGGAATTAAGGATTAAGGTTGAGAAATGAAGGCTAAGTTAAGAAAGGAAGAATATAGCTTTTATAACCAGGATTGAGCTCAGATTTCATGATCTTTGATCATTAAGGTGAGTCACTGCTAGGTTAATTCCCTCGCAAACTCGTTTGGATAATTGAGGTAACCCCTCTTCTATCCTATGGTCTGCCTAAGGGTGCAGTTGACAACAGGTTTGAGCCAGGATGGGCCCAAAAGAAAAAGGAAAGGTTTTACGAATATGGAGAGGGCTTTTGCGTTTTGCTCTCCATATACCGTCAGTTGATTATTGGATATCTTGAAGTTTATTAAAGAAGGTTTTATTAAAACCCACTGAGTACATTAGTGCTCACGCACTTTTTTTCAAATATTTTCAGATTGAGATGCTGAGGATGATGGTGGCTGTGGATGTGAGTTGGCTGCCAAGATTGTTTTGCTATAGTCTAAGTTTCTTTTGAAATCCCATGATATTTCTGCTACTCTGATACACTCTTTCTAATTCCGTTCAAGTTCAATTATGCTTATCAAGATTCTAAGAATATTCCCCAAGACATGATTACCTATATATATAAGTGATGCATATTCAGTTTTATTCCTGCTTCTCGAGTATATTTTCCGTTCACCTATGAAGAGGCTTGTTCACATTGATATCTGTTTATTCGCTTTGACCTATGAATGGGTCTATGCTTATTGATATCTGATTAGTTAGCCATTTCATTCCGCTAAAGTATGTTTCCTTCTTAATCAAGTAAACCCGAGTATCGTCGCCTATCTTTCAAAAGTACATATTAATTCATAAAAAATTCTTCGTTAATCTTCCGTCTTTAATCATTAATCCCTTAATAACACCCCGTCCCTATTCATTAATCCCTATCTCGGGACCGGGCTGTTATAACTACAATTTTTCTTGTTGTAGTGAATCATTTGTAGAGATGTCACACTTGTTGTGCCTCAGTAAAACCATGTTGTGGACATCTCCTCAGCATATCCTTATATTTCTCTCATGCTCTCATGCTTCATAAATCGACTCATCTGAGAGCTGGGCAAATTCGGTGATCTTGGCCTGTAGCTTGATAGTCTTTCCCGGTGGAAAGAACTTATAGAGGAATTTTTGTCTGAGATCCTCCCAATTTGTGATCTTGCTGTAGTCGATCGACATGTACCAAGTATTTGCCTTGTCTCTTAAGGAAAAAGAGAACATGTGAAGCTTGATAGCATTGTGCGGCACTCCAGTGATCTTGATTGTCCCATAGAGCTCCAGAAATTATAACAGATGAGCATTGGGATCTTCAGTTTGATTGCTGTCGAACTGATTTTGTTGTACCATGTTAATCAGTCCTCTCTTCAGCTCAAAATTTATGGCACTGATTCCAGGTCCCCCGACCACTCAAACAGGTTCGGCTAGTTGCTGGAACATATCTCAGATAGTGACATCGACATCACATGTCAACTAAGTCTGTGGCTGATTCTCCTGTGGTTGCTCAGCCATCCTACTTTCCAACTCCTACCTTAGTAATCTCAAAGTAGGCTCAATTTTTGGATTGAAAGAAACTTCAGGAGGTCCTCTCGATCTCGTGATCATGCACTACCTGACAAAACCAAAAAAAGTAAAATGTGCAAATGTAGTGCCCCAGTCCCGAAAGGCTGTGTAAATGGATACCACGGGGGTTGGAATTAAGAAGCGGGAAAGAAAGGGGGTAATTTAAGTAATGAAACCTCAAAAGAAGACTCAAAATAACCAAACATGCTTTATAATAAATTATACTTATCCATAATATCAAGATCAGAGCTCTTAGGATTTAACAAAATAATATTATAAGTACGAAAGTTCAATTCTTAATAGAATACTAAGGAGTAGCATAAGTGCGGAAGCCTAATTCACAATATAGTATTTATCAAAAGGAGATAATGGGGAAATAGGTAAATAACAAAAGCCCATCTCTCAGCCTCGTCATCTCCACACTCCAGTCTACTAACCTAAAATGTTTGAAAAGATTTGGGCTGAGTACTAATGCACTCAGTGGGCAAGTTTTTACAATTTGAGTTATGCATATCATTTTCTAAAAGTAATCTATCCGTGTCCATGCAGGTAGTGAAGCTTAGGAGGTTTTAAAATTGAAAGCAACCTAAGATCACCAAAACATTTTATCGTGAAGCACTTAAGAGTATAACCAGTCACTGCCCGCAACCCGTACTACATTACCAACGCGTAAAGTTGAGTATGGCCAAAGTATACCCAATGAGTGTAACCAATAAGTGTTTCATTTTAGTCTCACCGACAAGGAATAGGGCATGACGAATAATGCATGCATACTGTAGCTACTCACATTGACACAACGCTGGTTTATGAGACTCCGACAACATACAGTAGCACGTAAAATATTTAACACAGATAGTCACATATACAGTTTTAATAAAGCAGAGCTTAATAACTCGAAAGATACAGTTTGTAAAGATAGTATAGTAGCCCACCTTGATAGCTATTAAGAAGTCCCCTAAGTCCGATGTTCCGGGTTTTGTCACTTAGAAGCTTATTGAGGTTATTAACCTATTCTATAATGTAAATACGGTATAAGGGTATAAAGGCAAGTCCATAGAATAAGGTCGTGAAAAGACGACGCTTGGAGATCGAATGGGTAATCCTAGCTTTAAGAAGTTATAACCGAGTACTTGATCGAGAGAAATATATTCTAATTACGTAGATTAAAATCATATGATTAAATAAATATTTTAAAAGATAATAATATCAAAATAAAGTAAAGTATCACTTTTTATATACTTAATTTTAAATTAAATTCTAAAGTTAAACAAAATAGAAAAAGAAATAAATTAAATAAATAAATGCATAAATAAAATTGTAGTCAAAAGAATTTGAACTCATGACTTAATTATAAAATAATAAGACCTTAACCACTACACTAAATAATTTTATATAACATAAAACAAACTACTTTAATTAAATAGCTTCATGAATGTTTTGAATTAAATACACAAAACAAGAATTAATAAAAACTGTATAAAGAGGTTTTGAAGCCTAGACCCCCTTAATCACAATTAGAACACTAACCACTAGGCTAAGACTCATTTTTGAAATTTATAATCCATCATTAATAATTTATATAGTTCAGAAAGGTTTTATGATAAAAAGATTAAAAGCATAAATGGTTTCAATGAGATTCAAACGATAGAACCCTCAAATAGTATTCTGAACTCTAACCACTTAACTAAACACCATTTTCGAAATTAATTAGGCGACATTAATTATATAAGATCCTAAATAATCTTACAAAAAAATGATTAAAACTAAATTAAAACTACATTAACAGGATTCAAACCCTTAACCTTTCAGTAAACAAATCTGAACATATCCATTAAGGCAGATACCATTTTCAAAATTTAACACATGATTTTAATTAATTATACTTAAAACAGAAGATATTAATGCAATAAAATAGATCTAAAAATGCATGTAAGGGGTTTTGAACTTTAAACCTCTCTAACTTAAACATTAATACCCAACCATTAAACTAAATCCAATTTTCAAAATTAGTTCTATGATTTTAATTAAATATAGTCATAAAATACATCCATTAATTAAAATAATAATCTGCTCCCAAATATATTTGAACCTTAGACCTTTGAGTATAAAAATTAAAGATTAACCATTAGGCTAGACTTACAATTTTGAAACATAACCCATGATTTATAATGAAATAGTTCAATCACTATATAAATACATACATACATAAATATATATATATATATATATATATATATAAGAATATACAAGAGAACAAAGTAAAAAGAAAAAAAAAGAAAAAGAAAATAAAATAAAAACTCACGCACACACACAAACTCACGCCACAAACACACATACACTAATCACACACGCACACAGCACTCACGACAATATACAAATTACAAAACAAAATTTATTTCATTTTCATTTTTTTTCCTTTTCTTTTTATTCCCACAATCCACCATTTAACCTTTAATTAAAGTAGCTAAGAACACCAAGAACGTTATAAATAAAATTAAGAAAATATTTTTAAAGAAATAATTTAAAACAGCCTGAAAGTCACAATCTACATACTAAAATTGAAAACAAAGTTCAAAAATGAAGAAGGAAATGAAGTATTGATAGGCTAGGGTTTAACCCATTTTTAGATCCGAAAATCGGAAGCCTAAACCTCAAAATCTCTTAAAAATAATCAAAGAAAAAGAAAGAGGAGAAGGGGAGTCCGAAAATGTAATTGCATGTTAAAAATTCCGTCGGAAAATTTTTCCGGCGGTGGAGGAGAGGCGGCGGTCGACGCTCCGGCGGGGGAGGGAAGAGGCGAGAGGGGAGAGAACAGAGGGAAAAGGGGCCTGACCTAGAAATGAATCCCCAAAAATGAACTAGAAAAGGGATAAAGGGGTATTTATACCACTCCCTAAAATAAACCCTAAACTCTAATTAAATCAAGAATTAATTCATAACTTGGTCAAATGAAGTCCATCTAAGGTGAAATCAAGTTCTATGATTTCATATTGACGAGCACTATCATCTAATGTATTCGTTCATCTCGTTCCGATAACTATAGTTCTCGAAAAAAAATTAAAACGCGAATAGGCTAAAAAGCCCATAAATTGGGCTTCAACCTTAAAAGCTTAAACTTAGGTATTTTGGGCCAAAAGCAAAATAAATAAAATAGAATAGTGTTTGGGCCCATTCTAACTATTATATTTATATTTCTAATTAATTTTAAATAATAAAAATTTGGGGTGTTACATCACTCCCCCCTTAAAAGAATTTCGTCCCGAAATTCACGTACCTTGGAATATCTCGGGGTATTATTCTCTCATCTTGCTTTCAAGTTCCCACGTTGCTTCTTATCGATCGTGATGATTCCATTGCACAAGCACCAATGGAATTTGTTTACTTCTTAAGACTTGAACTTTTCTATCAAGAATCTCATGAGGTCTTTCCTCGTATGTCATATCAGAACGTAAAATTAACTCACTATTTTTGACAACGTGTTCAGGGTCAAACACATATTTTCTGAGGATTGAAACGTGATATACATCATGAACTTGTGATAGGTCTGGTGGTAGGGCTAGTCAGTAAGAAACCTCACCAATTCTTTCTAGTATCTCAAATGGCCCAATGAATCTTGGTCTCAATTTGCCTCGCTTTCCGAATCTCACAACGCCTCGTGTTGGAGATACTTTTAAGAAAACCTTGTCACCAACTTAGAACTGTATGTTTGTTCTGCGCTTATTTGCATATGCCTTTTGTCTGTCTTGTGCTTCTTTCATTCTTGCTCGAATTTGGTCGATCATCTTGACAGTGGTTTGCACGATCTCTGGACCCAAAATTTTCCTTTCTCCAACTTCATCCCAATATAGTGGCGATCTACATTTGCGACCATACAAGGCTTCATATGGTACCATTTTTATAGTTGATTGATAGCTATTGTTATAAGCAAACTCCACCAAGGGTAAAACATCTTCCCAGCTTGTATTTCCATCCAACACAACTCCTCAGAGCATGTCCTCCAAAATCCGTATCATTCTCTCTGATAGGCCATCTGTTTGAGGATGAAAAGCGGTACTGAAGTTCAGCTTCGTTCCCATTGCTTCTTGAAGACTCTTTCAAAACCTTGATGTGAAACGAGTATCACGATCCGACGTGATAGAAACTGGAATTCCATGCAAGTGAATAATTTCTTTTACATAAGTTTGTGCTAATTTGCTCAACTCCGTTGTTGTTTTGATTGGCACAAAATGTGCTGATTTGGTCAATCGATCCACGATAACCCACACTGTTGAGTTTCCTCTCACTGATCGTGGTAAGCCTACCACGAAATCCATCGTTATATGCTCCCATTTCCATTCTGGAATTTCCAACGACTGCAATAATCCAGAAGATCGTTGATGTATGGCTTTCACTTGTTGGCATGTTAAACATCTCTCCACAAATGCCGCTATCTTTCTTTTCATATTGTTCCACCAAAAGTATTGCTTCAAGTCTTTGTATAGCTTCGTGTTGCCTGGATGTGCAACATAGGGAGTATTATGAGCCTCTCTCATAATTTCTTACTTCAGTGTGTTGTCACTGGGAACGCATAGTCTGTCACGGAATATTTAAAGCTTCGTCGCTAACCTCCCTAAATTCTTTTGGTTCACCCGCCTTGACTCTTTGCCTTATCTTTTCCAATCGCTCATCTTTTGGCTGGGCTTCTATGATTCTCGATCTTAAGTCTGGTTTGGCTACCACTGTGGCTATCATACTTTCTGTAGAGCTTGGTGGAAATAGTAACTCTAATTCCATCTTTTCTATTTCTCTCGCAAGTTCCTCCTTATTTGTGAGCATATATCTCAGCACTCCTTGTTTCTTTCTGCTCAAAGCATCAGCTACTACATTTGCTTTCCCCGGATGATAATGTATCGTGCAGTCATAATCTTTCACCAACTCCAACCATCTTCTCTGCCTCATATTAAGCTCTTTTTGATCGAAGATATACTTCAAACTCTTATGGTCAGCGTAGATCTCGCATTTCACCCTATAAAGATAATGTCTCCAAATCTTGAGTGCATGAATGGCGGCGGCAAGCTCCAAATCATGGGTTGGGTAGTTCAGTTCGTGAGATCGTAATTGTCGTGAGGCATAAGCTACCACCTTCCCATTTTGCATCAGTACGCATCCTAAACCTAGTTTAGACGCGTCAGTGTAAATCATAAATCCTTCCATTCCTTCGGGCAAAGTTAAGACCGGTGCAGTAGTTAATCTTATCTTGAGTTCCTGAAAACTCTGTTCAAATGCATCAGTCCACTCAAATTTGACCTTCTTTCTCAAAAGTTGCGTCATTGGCCTTGCTATCTTTGAAAAATCTTTAATGAACTTCCGGTAATATCCTGCTAAACCGAGAAAACTTCTTATTTCATGAACGTTGGTTGGTGATTTCTATCTCTTCACCGCCCCGATCTTTGCAGGATCCACCTTGATCCCTTCTGCTGACACAATATGTCCAAGGAACATTACTTCCTTTAGCCAAAATTCACACTTGCTGAATTTAGCATATAACTTTTCTCTTCGTAGTGTTTCCAATACTAGTCGCAAGTGTTCTTCATGTTCTTCTTCATTTCTTGAGTAGATTAGTATGTCATCAATAAAGACCAACACAAACTTATCCAGATATTCATGGAAAACACGATTCATTAAATCCATAAAGACTGTGGGTGCATTTGTTAATCCAAATGGCAACACTAGAAACTCATAGTGGCCATATCTTGTTCGGAATGCAGTCTTGGGTATGTAATCTTCTCTTACTTTAACTTGGTGATACCCATATCGTAGATCAATTTTGGAAAAGACTTTTGCCCCTGATAACTGATTGAAGAGATCATCTATCCTCGGAAGTGGATACTTGTTCTTCACTGTTATCTTGTTCAACTCCCGATAATCGATGTACATTCTCATAGTACCATTCTTCTTTTTGACGAACAGGATCGGTGTTCCCCAAGGCGATACACTAGGTCTTATAAAACCTAATTCCAACAATTCCTCTAGTTGAACCTTCAACTCTTGCAACTCCTTCGGTGCTAAATGATATGGGGCTTTGGATACCGGTGATGCTTCTGGTTCCAAGTCTATTGTGAATTCTACTTGCCTATCTGGCGGTAAACCTGGCAAATCGTTTGGAAATACGTCCTCATATTCTCGCACTACTGGTACCTGATCCACTGTTAGATCTTCTTCTTTCTTACTTGTAAGGTTTACTAGAAATGCCTGACAATTTCCTTTTTGTAACAACTTTATAGCCTTCAATGCTAAAATGATGGAAATTATATTTCCCATTTTTGCTCCATAAAACTTCACCTCTTCCTCGCCTAGCTTCTGAAATATTATCTCTCTCTTGTGGCAGCGTATCGTTGCACTCTCCTTTGTCAGCCAATCCATCCCAAATATAATGTCAAAGTCTCGCATCTCAAGGGCATAGAGATCAGTTGTGAAATTCTTTTCACCTACTACCAAGTCTAAGTTCTTACAAACACAATCAGCTAAGAGTGTTCGTCCTGAGGGAATGCTTACTGCTAAGGCTTCTCTTGCTAATTCTAGCTCTAGATTGAGACGTTTACATTCATCTCTAGATATAAAAGAATGTGAAGCTCCAGTATCAAATAAAGTAAGCACATGTATATCGCTCAAACTAATCATACCTGCCAAATTCCCAAGGTTTCCAGCTGCCTCTTGCTGGTTGAGAGCATACGCTCTGGCTTGTTGTAGTGCCCGAGGACCTTGATTCTAATTTTGCTGAGGCCTGGGATTATCTCTGTTGTTGTTATTATTCACTCGACCTCTTCCACCTTGTGGTCCCGTATTTCTTATGGCTTGTCTGAACTTTGGCCGCTGCTGCTGCTGATCTTGTATTCCAGAATTCTGTTGGCATTTGTTAGCATAATGGCCATGTTGGCCACACCGATAGCATTGGACACATGGCCCAAAGTGATTCCTGGTACAACTTGCACACATCGGTGCATTTCCTTGATAGCCTTGAGATTTTGGTGCAACATTCCCCTGTCTTGCAGGCCTTGATCCAAAATTCCTTCCTCCTTGATAGTTATGTTGAAAATTCTTTCCTTCATAATCTTGTTGTGGACCATCCCACTTCCGTTTCCCCTTCTAATCCCCGACTGCTGGTTAAGATGCCGAAGCCTTTGGTGTCCCCTGCATTGCCTCAATGCTAAACGCCCAACTCAGTATTTCACCATAGCTTGTTTCGTCCTTTCCAATCAGTGCAGTGCCTATTTCCGGTTTCAAACCCATGCGAAATTTTTCAATCATCTTCTCTTCTGTGTCTACTGTCTGTGGTGCATATCGAGATAACCTGTTGAACTGCAAATCATATTCTGCCACTGATTTACTCCCCTGCTTGAGATTCCAGAACTCATTGGCCTTTTGATGCTAATAATGTGCTGGAATGTATTTTTGATATAAAATCATCTTGAAGTTCTCCCAGGTGAACAACTCCCAATCTGCATCGGGTATTGTCCTTCGATCTAACTCCCACTAGAAATCAGCATCATCTACGAGCTGATATAGAACACATGCTACCATCTCTTTATCGGTGCATTTCAAAAACCCAAAGATCTTTTCCAGAGCTCGAACCCAACGTTCAGCTGTGAGTGGATCACCTTCTCCATTGAAAGTCAGGGGATTATGGCGTCTGAACACCATTTCAATCCGTGGTTCTTGAACTTGCGGGTTATTTGGCGCCTCAGGCATAGCCAAGTTCACATTTTTCGATCTTCCTCTTGGCATTCTGCAACTACTCAAATCTCCAATCGATCAGCACTTGCGTACAAAATCTATAAAGGTAACACGAGTCATAAACAAACATCTTTCCATCCATAAAGGTAACACAATTTTTTTTTCAGTCTATGTTCAAAAAAATTTCACAAGTTCTTACAAGCTCAGTCTAAGTTCACCAACTACAGGCTAAGGTAATCTTACGTTATCAAACTTTCAAGTTCTAGTTCTCATTCCAGAGTATATACAACAAACACTTTTCAGCTATCACAGTATGCATTCCGCACATTCCCAACATCATTAGTATGCACAAGGCATAGATAAACAAGTTCGTACAATTATGTAATCAACATAGTTTTTAGACAGAACCAATATGCTCACAAACATATTTCAAAACCGGTATGCTATCAAAATAGCAACAGAGTACGCAATCAACGCAGTTAATGCGAGTATGTAATCAACATAGAAAATCTTTTGAGGAATTTCTGTCAACACAGGGAATCCTAATCTTTCATTTTCAGACAAACTTAACATTTCGACAAATAATGTAAACTTTTAAAAACTAAAATCTACATAAAAACATGCGTACCTTTTAGGCTATTGCATGAGTGACAAGCTGAGGACTTATATAATATCACGCGGGAATTTAATAAAAATGAAATAAGACCCAACAGGTCTGCAGAGTTGCAAACCTAGCTCTGATACCACTTTGTAGCGCCCCAGTCCCAAAAGACTGTGGAAATGGACGTCACGGGGGTTAGAATTAAGAAGCGGGAAAGAAAGGGGGTAATTTAAGTAATGAAACCTCAACAGAAGACTCAAAATAACCAAACATACTTTATAATAAATTATACTTATCCATAATACCAAGATCAGAGCTCTTAGGATTTAGCAAAATAATATTATAAGTGCGGAAGTTCAATTCTTAATAGAATACTAAGGAGTAGCATAAGTACGGAAGCTTAATTCACAATATAGTATTTATCAAAAGGAGATAATGGGGAAATAGGTAAATAACAAAAGCCCATCTCTCAGCCTCGTCACCTCCATGCTCCAGCTTACTGACCTGAAAATATTTGAAAAGATTTGGGCTGAGTACTAATGCACTCAGTGGGCAAGTTTTTACAATTTGAGTTATGCAAATCATTTTCTAAAAGTAATCTATCTGTGTCCATGCAGGTAGTGAAGCTTAGGAGGTTTTAAAATTGAAAGCAACCTAAGATCACCAAAACATTTTATCGTGAAGCGCTTAAGAGTATAACCAGTCACTGCCCACAACTCGTACTACATCACCAACGCGTAAAGTTGAGTATGGCCAAAGTATACCCAATGAGTGTAACCAATAAGTGTTTCATTTTAGTCTCACCGACAAGGAATAGGGCATGACGAATAATGCATGCATACTGTAGCTACTCACATTGACACAGCGCTGGTTTATGAGACTCCGACAACATACAGTAGCACATAAAATATTTAACACAGATAGTCAGATATGCAGTTTTAATAAAGCAGAGCTTAATAACTCGAAAGATACAATTTGCAAGGATAGTGTAGTAGCCCACCTTGATAGCTATTAAAGCTGAAGCTTTAGCGATTCTTCTAGAAGTCCCCTAAGTCCGATGTTCCGGATTTTGTCCTACACATAAAGACTAAGACTTAGAAGCTTATTGTGTTCCGGATTTTGTCCTACACATAAAGACTAAGACTTAGAAGCTTATTGAGGTTATTAACCTATTCTATAATATAAATACGGTATAAGGGTATAAAGGCAAGTCTATAGAATAAGGTCGTGAAAAGACGACGCTTGGAGATCGAACGGGTAATCCTAGCTTTAAGAAGCTATACCTGAGTACTTGATCGAGAGAAATATATTCTAATTACGTAGATTAAAATCATATGATTAAATAAATATTTTAAAAGATAATAATATCCCAATAAAGTAAAGTATCACTTTTTATATACTTAATTTTAAATTAAATTCTAAAGTTAAACAAAATAGAAAAAGAAATAAATTAAATAAATAAATGGATAAATAAAATTGTAGTCAAAAGGATTTGAACTCATGACTTAATTATAAAATAATAAGACCTTAACCACTACACCAAATAATTTTATATAACATAAAACAAACTACTTTAATTAAATAGCTTCATGAATGCTTTGAACACAAAACAAGAATTAATTAAACGTGTATAAAGAGGTTTTGAACCCTGGACCCTCTTAATCTCAATTAGAACACTAACCACTAGGCTAAGACTCATTTTTGAAATTTATAATCCATCATTAATAATTTATATAGTCCAGAAAGGTTTTATGATAAAAAGATTAAAAGCATAAATGGTTTCAATGAGATTCGAACCATGGAACCCTCAAATAGTATTATGAACTCTAACCACTTAACTAAACACCATTTTCGAAATTAATTAGGCGACATTAATTATATAAGATCCAAAATAATCTTACAAAAAAAAAATGATTAAAACTAAATTAAAACTACATTAACAGGATTCAAACCCTTAACCTTTCAGTTAACAAATCTGAAGATATCCATTGCAATAAAATAGATCTAAAAATGCATGTAAGGGGTTTTGAACTTTAAACCTCTCTAACTTAAACATTAATACCCAACCATTAAACTAAATCCAATTTTCAAAATTAGTTCTATGATTTTAATTAAATATAGTTATAAAATACATCCATTAATTAAAATAATAATCTGCTCCCAAATATATTTGAACCTTAGACCTTTGAGTATAAAAATTAAAGATTAACCATTAGGCTAGATTTACAATTTTGAAACATAACTGTTCGGTAAATTCTTAACCTAACTGCAAGTGTACAACGAGGCTTATAGGATAGCGGTGAATAAGAGTATCGTATCCACAGAGATTTAATAATTAATCTACTGGTTATTTTAATCTAACTTCCTGCAGTTATCTAGACTTCCAAACATGATTGAATTGAACTAAATAAAATCTGATAATAATAAACAAACTAAATTACCACGGCAGAAATTAACACAGATAAATTAAACAGTGAATAAAAGACGTATTCTAGGATTGCTTAATCATCAACTAATCCATTCATTTAATCCTTTCATTCTTATGCCTATATTGGGACTTAAATTATGCTAGAGCAACCACTGATGCATCTTAAACCTTCTCTCGAAGTGCCTAGGTTGTAGATTACAAAACTCATATTAACGTATCCGTTTAATACCTAGCATGCAACTCCTAAAGGCTCCTAGGGTCTATTGCTCTCTCAATTAATCTCAACTCTCTCGAATGTTATTGATTAACGAGTTACTTATTCCAGATCACGTTTTAAAACTCCTCTCTCGATTTATGAAATAACACATCAAATTGTACCATTTATTAATCAGGTAAATAATACAGATAAATACAAGAATAAGCAAAACACAATAAAATCATAGGCATAAGAAATCAATAGATTAAACGAAGTTCATAATTTGAATCATAAACAACCCTAGAATACTAGGATTTTAGCTATCCATGGCAAAATAAATAACAAAAATCATCCACAAAGAAAACATGAACAATCCTTAGAACAGAGAAAATAAAACCCGGAAGAATTAATTTGTCTCTAATCTTGAAAGCTCTTGAATCCTTTGGTCTTGTTCTTCGCGTCTGTTTTTCTCTGCAGCAAACCTTTGGTGGCAACTTTGGGGTAGGTGGAATTATTTTTATTTTCGTGCATTGAAACCCTTAAATACCAAGTAAGAATTTGATCCACATTAGGAAACCACACACTGTACCGCCATTGAAATTCGCGAGCTCGCTCCCGAGCAGGTCGATCGCGAATCGGGTCGCGACTCCACGTGGCCTCCAGCTGTCAAAATATTCGCGACCTCTACTAATATTCACGATCGGGTCGCGAATTTATCAAAGATGACCCCTGTCTCTGTCGCGCTCATACAGTGAACGGCCCTCGGTGATTCGCGGTCTCATTCGCGACTCGCTACTTTTCCGCTTAGTACCCCAGCCTCTGTCGTGATTCGACAGTTAACGGCCGAGGTCTTCACCCGCGAGCTGCCACGTCAGCACACAATTCTCGACCATTTTGCGTGTATTTTCTGGGACTTCCATACTTCGTTCAAAGCACATCTTTTCAAGGACAATTCCTGCACAATTCCAACGAGTAATACCAAACTCCCAAATGCATGAAAACACAAATAAACTGAGATGAAACACACCCAAAACAATTCAAACTCGACACACAAGTGTACCAAAATTAGTGTAGAATCTCAGTTTATCAATAACTCAATATTTATAATGAAATAGTTCAATCACTATATAAATACATACATACATAAATATATATATATATATAAGAATATACAAGAGAAGAAAGTAAAAAGAAAAAAAAGAAAAAGAAAAAGAAAAAGAAAATAAAAGAAAAACTCACGCACACACACAAACTCACGCCACAAACACAGATACACTAATCACACACGCACACGGCACTCACGACAATATACAAATTACAAAACAAAATTTATTTCATTTTCATTTTTTTTTCCTTTTCTTTTTATTCTCACAATCCACCATTTAACCTTTAATTAAAGTGGTCAAGAACACCAAGAACACTATAAATAAAATTAAGAAAATATTTTTAAAGAAATAATTTAAAACAGCCCGAAAGTCACAATCTACATACTAAAATCGAAAACAAAGTTCAAAAATGAAGAAGGAAATGAAGTATTGATAGGCTAGGGTTTAACCCATTTTTAGATCCGAAAATCAGAAGCCTAAACCTCAAAATATCTTAAAAATAATCAAAGAAAAAGAAAGAGGAGAAGAAGGGGAGGCAGAAAATGTAATTGCATGTTAAAAATTCCGCCGGAAAATTTTTCCGGCGGTGGAAGAGAGGCGGCGGCCGGCGCTCCGGCGGGGGAGGGAAGAGGCGAGAGGGGAGAGAAGAGAGGGGAAAGGGGGCTGACCTAGAAATGAATCCCCAAAAATGAACTAAAAAAGGGATAAAGGAGTATTTATACCACTCCCTAAAATAAACCCAAAACTCTAATTAAATCAAGAATTAATTTATAACTTGGTCAAATGAAGTCCATCTAAGGTGAAATCAAATTCTATGATTTCGTATCGACGAGCACTATCATCTAATGTATTCGTTCGTCTCGTTCCGATAACTATAGGTATCGAAAAAAAATTAAAACGCGAATGGGCTATAAAGCCCATAAATTGGGCCTCAACCTTAAAAGCTTAAACTTAGGTATTTTGGCCAAAAGCAAAATAAATAAAATAGAATAGTGTTTGGGCCCATTCTAACTATTATATTTATATTTCTAATTAAATTTAGATTATAAAAATTTGGGGTGTTATAGCAAACTAAAAAGAAACTAAATAAAATAAAAAAAGTCTAGCCTACTAACGTAGTACTAGAATAAGAACACATAAAATAAAATAGTCCCCGGCAACGGCGCCAAAAACTTGGCACGCTATTTATTAACAAATAAACATACCGCAAGTGTACAGTATGTTTGCAATATATAGGTGATCAAGACTATCGTATTCCACAGAGACCGTTATTTTCCAGTTTTTACACACAAGTATGTAATTAATATCTAGACACGCTACACACAGGTAAAAAGAAATAAAACTGAACAACATAAAATAAAGACTCAATAAATAAATTGTTGAACTAAAACAAAATTCAAAAGCCTAGGCTTTAGGGAAATTTGATTTATTATATCATTTAACAATATTCATTAATTCACTCAACTCGATTTATGTCTTTAATCTATCGATGGTGGGGATCACTAGTCTATTATGAGGCTACTTTTTAAGGCATATATCATAACATAGATATAATGCACTTGAGATCCTCTAGTCCCAACTTGTATGTGCCAACCGTGTGCCACACCTCAAAATTATTACCTTTTATTTTATTTTTTTCTTCAATTTTAATTTCTTTTGATTTAGTATAATTTTACATTATTATTTAGGGTTTATTCCATCCAATTAGGGTTTATAATTATTTTTTAATATTTAATTTTAATTTTTTAGTTAATATAAGTGATTTTTGGGGTTGATTATTCCAAACTTAGGGTATATAATTTTTTAAAATTTTAATTTTTTTACAATAAATATTAATTATTATTAGTTATGATAAAACAAATTTTATTTTTATAAAAAACATTATTAACAATATATAATTTTAATGATGGCACACGGTTGGCACACACAAGTGGGACTAGAGGATCTCTACTCGATATAATGAGCGTGCACTTCATAGTGGTCGGTTCTTCACAAATGTCATTACTCCTAATCTAGCACACGAAGATCTATTGAACCCTATGTGATACTTGTTCACTTGGCCAGTCCTTACAAGCACACATAATCTTATTTCTATCTTTCCATCATTAATTCTTCTATGGTCAGTACTTCGAATTAATGACTAGCATGCATAAATGGTGATCAAGCATTCATACAAGATATAAAATAATACATAGAAATCAAACCCCGAGAGATAGCATGAAGAAAAGTAATCAAATCATATATTAAAATTCATAATATCCAATCCCTAAAACTTAGCTATGAAATTAGCTAGACATGATTAAATAAACAAATAAAACTAGAGTATAGGTGTTCATGATAGAAAAGATAAAATAACTGAAAAATAATGAGTAATCTAGTAGTCTTGTCTTCTCTGCAATGGCACTCCGTCTCTAGCAACCTTGTCGTCTCCTCTTGACCAGACGACAACTCTCTGGTGTATTCTAAGTGTTCTTGGGTTGTGTTAGGTGTCCTCTCTCTTGTTATTGGCGTGTATCAAAATAAGAGCTTTTATATCTAGGCTAAAAATTCTGAATTGGAGTGAAAAAATCACATTCTCGCAGACCCGTACGTGTGGGTCCAATTTTTGCACATGGTCGGCCCAATTGAATAAGGTCTGGTCGACCCACCCCTTTATAAGTTACACTGGGCCGGGTTGGCCGGCACTTTCCGGGTTGACCCAACCCCTTTTCAAATTGGGTTTCGGATTTCTTCGGGTTTTGATTATTTAATCCAATCTAATAGGCTTTAATTAAGTATCTGATTAAGCCCAAAAGCCTAATTAAACACCTCTTCAACTCCTTTGTCCATATTCACTTATTTTGCTTCAAATATGCAACGAAATCACAACAATTACTGCAAAACTAGCAAACACATCAAAAACTCCAAATGATAACAATGTGAGCTCAAAAACTATATAAAATACACAACTTCATATAATAAATAACATCAATTCATATCCAAAAGTTGTATAAAATACACAGCTGTCAAGACCCATCGCCTCACCCTTGCCAACTTGAAGACATCATGGAATACGACAAACTCTAGTATCAATAAATAAACATTGATCGTCTCTAGCATCATACCAAACCTGTCTTACTGTGATTATCAAAGAAAGTCACATTCACGTTCACTTTCATATATTGCATTGGAGGCTTGTGCCACTTACCACAAGAGAGTGATGATCAACATGTACTGCAATCAAAATTCTAGTCTCTTGCCATTCACAAAGCAATGTCGAAACTTTGCCCATTTCATGGAAAACCAACCCGATTTTACCTTCCTAAAGACAACAAGCCTAAAGGTCATGGTAACCTCATTGATCCTCTCTTACCATTCATCTTCGCTAAGATTAAAAAAAATCTCAGACAGGTAACACCCTACAGAATCCACTTGCTCCGCTCCATGATTAACCATATGCTCTAACCTTAAAAGTCTCCAACACTCTACTGCAAAAGACATAAAACAAAAACATGCCAAGTAGTCACATACCCAGTAATGCAAACATTACAAAAACCTTCAACATCAATACCCCATTGAAGAAGATTCTCATTTGCATGTAGACCCTTGGCCTATCCTCCAAAGAAGGCTTCCTTTGTTGGAATTTTAAGATACCAATTTTTTTGTCAATCACCACCAACAAGATAAGAAAGATGAAAGGTTAAAGAATAAGCTACACGATAAACAGATTTAACAGTATAAACATCATCCTTAGAAAAAGGTCAGATCAAACGATCTATGCAAGTTTGCTGACGTGGAAGAATTGATAAAATGTTCTTCACATCATCTGCATCAAAATACTCCATAAGAAGTTTAGAATCTCATTTATTTTACAAGGGCAAATTTTATATTAATACGATGTGTTTTTTTGAAAAATAAACAAGCCCACTGTGTTTAATAAATAGTCTAAAAACCCCTCTGTTATGTATAATTCATCAAAAAAACCCGTTTTAGAGAAAGTGAATTACACTTTCTAAGAAAGATTGTAGGATTTATTTTTTTTAAAAAATTTTTGTTATAGATAAATATATTTTATATCATTTGAAAATTATAGTATTTGATTATACGACTACTTTTTAGACATTTTAATAATTTCCTATATTTGGTAATTTTTTACATATTAATATATTTTATATTATTTACAAATTATAGTATTTGGTCAAACTACTATTTTAAAAAAATTGATTATATTTAAAAAAATATTACAAAAATTGTAAAAATAAGAATCATGCACTCTTTTTTAGTAAGTGTAATTCACTCTCTCCAAAATGTTTTTTTTTTTTTATGAATTATACATAATATAGGGGAGTTTTACATTATTTATTTAACACATGATTTTTTTTTTAATTTTTAAGAAAATATAAAGGAGTAATATGAAATTTGATAATTTTACGATTATGAAGTAGTAGTAAGTTGAATGAATGAAATCAACAAAAGTGAAACTTAAATACTGCTTTAATTAAGGAGAGTAATCAACTAATTTGCCAGCTTTACACAGACTATAGTCATCCTAGATATCTTTTCTTGTAAAACAAATTGGATCTAACACTTTATTATATTAGTTTTCTATGATGAATACCAATAAAATAATGATATATATCCGTGCGATATATTTATAATTTGATAAAATAAAATACGAGATTGTAAAGAATTCTAAGTTGTATCTAGGAATGATAATAGGTAACAGGTTTTATGGATATCCGTAAATATTACCCATGATAAGTAGGGTAATTACTCAGTTAACGGATATGGATACGGGTACCGATAATTATCCACATTTTTTTTTTGCGGTGACGGGTATCTTAGTCCCAATCCGCCCCATACCCATATGTGCGTATATGTATCCATATACATAATTTTATATATAATTATATATATTTATAGAAATTATTATTACTACAATTATAAATATGTAAATAGTAAGTTAAGTTTGATTTTCTAATTAGTATTTTATTTTTTATATATTAGGTTTTAATTTGTTTCTTACTTTGTACTTTGTATAAGATATTATATACATATATATATATATAATGAAAAGTCGAATACTTTTTTATAATTGAAAATAAAGTAAAATGTATCTATATATAGCCTAATTTGTAGACATTATGCACTCATCACTGTACATTTTACTTATAAGGAAGCTAATTGAAGATGACTTATTTAGTAGTTTATTTTTCATGCAAGTTAGTTTTTTTAATTGCAAGCACATAATACAAGAAAAAAAAAGTAAATTTATTGACTTTTTGTTACTAGTTTATGTGAGTGTCTTTCTTTCTTTTGCTATTCATAGTATATTGTTATGTTCGTATAATTATTTATTTAATATCATTTTTATGAATTTGGAATTGTGTATTAATCAAGGTTTTTAGTTAATTTTTTAAATTAATAATTTTTTTGTAGTTAGTTAAATATTTAATTGTTTTAATTAATTTTTCAACTTTATAATTTTTTATAGTTAATTAAATTGCTGGTAATGACCACAAGTATGAGTAGTTATGTACCTAGAGGGTATGGGAACGGGCATAATAATTGCTACCCACACGGGTACAAGAATGGGTAGGTGTATTTTTTTTTAAACTTAAGTATAGAGACGGGTATCATAGTTCCCTACCCATACCCTACCCATTATCATCTCTAATTGTATTTATCTAGTGTCGATCATCTTTTTCAACCTTTCTTGTGATAGACTCTACAAACTAGTCATCAGGCACGAGACTATATTCTTACAAAAGTGGGGCCAATCTATATATATTGCAAACTGTAGCCCCTTTTATGTAGACATATACTCTATGATAAAGATAGAAATTTATATCAGATTGTTCAACAGGTCACAATTCATTAGACGGATCAAATTCACTCAAATCCGCCGAATAAGCTGGCGTGCGCTGGCCAACAATTTTTTTTCAATTATTCTGTTTTATTATTATTATTATTATTATTATTATTATTATTTTGGAAAACACTTTTTTCATAACAATTATGATTTATATTTAATTCAAAAAATAAATTATCGAGTAGATTAACAAATCAGGCGCGTGCACTATGCAATCCGCCGAATAAAAAATAAATGAATTAATTCACTTTAATTTTAGGATTCACTATTTTTATTTTAGTATGTATATTTATTTCAAAAAAATTATAATTACGAGCACGGTGCATGAACCTGCACATTAGCGCTGGGCAAGTGCACCGTGCGAGTTGCGGGCGATTCTATTTTAGGCCGTACATCTATTTTGAAAAAAATTAATTATGAACACAGTGTACACGAGATGCCGACTATTCAATTTTAGAGTATATATTGTGACACTGCAGGTACTACCCACATGAGCAGTATAGCATTTCCTGTATCAAGAATTTCTATGCTACCCATTCCTCATTTGTACCACTAGAAAGTAATCGGTCTATTACTTATCTTATATGAGTTTATGTAGTTCAAATTGTGATTTTTTCCATTCCAATTAATATTTAGAGTTTAGGAGTTTAGGTTTTCTATGGTTCATGGTTTTTTTAAGGCTTTGTTTTAGTATTTTTTAGATTTTTTAGATGTTTATATTGTGTTTTTTGGGGTTCATATTTTTGTTAGGTATATTAATTTCAATTAGGGGTTATATTTATTTCAAAAAAATTAAATTCATTCATTTTAATTTTATGGTTCACTAATTCCATTTTAGTGTATATATTTATTTTAAAATTAGTTTTTTTTTTATTTTCAATTACCATTTATATTTATTTCGAAAAAATTATATTAATTATCGAGCGCAATGCACGAGCCCATACGTTAGCGTCGAGCGAATGCATTGCGCGAAACGCTGAATTTAAAAAAAAACCATTCGCTTTAATTTTAGGGTATATATTTATATTTATTTCAAAAAAAATAAATTAATTCATTTTAATTTTTGGGTTCACTAATTGTATTTTTAGGGTACATAATTTTGGTGGGGGGGGGGGGGGATCAAAAAATCTAAAAAAAAGGCAAAAAATTTTAAAAAATTGAAAAAATATATATATATATATATATTTACGCATGTAACCCACACGTCGTGCATGAGTCTTCGCGTCAGAAATTGTTGACTTTTTTAACGGTTATTTATTATTGGGTCTGAACCAAAACTGATACATCTAACGCACAAAAGAGCACCTTGTTTAAATTTTATTAATCTTCGCGGACACTGCATATGTTTGGAAAGTGTCATTTGTCAATTTATAAGTGCTGACTGCACATTTTGTTTTTTGTTTTAATTGAATGAGAAAGTGCCCAATATAGTGAAATCATTATTTTCTACACTTGGATCACAATTTAAATTTATCTTAACCTGGAATAGTAATTAATTAAGTATATTTTTTTTTTTGAACCGTAATTAAGTATAATTTCTAAAATCGTATTATGTAAAATAATATTTTAATGAAATAATAGTTATGTACTAAATTCTAAAGGTAAAACAAGAGTAATGATTAACATTTTTTTGGTAATATTTATATTTTAAATGATAAAAATAAATTACACTAGATAGAAGTAATTCTCATAACTTAAAAAAATATACAAAATATTATGTGATATAAGTTAAAATTCATAAGATGAGTTGACCAAGATTGAGGTGCAAACCTATTTGACTATATTCAATGGTATATTTATAATTTGTTTTGTTTAAAAAAGTTATTATAGTCTATAGGTTACCAACATCACTCACCCCATACTACTAGTCAATGAGCACAATGAATTAGGCGCAATATGAAATAGTATAATTTCCAATAAAATTCAAGATTGGTTAAAAAAACTTTCTTTAAATAAAAAACAAAAGAAGGGTGTAAATTTTAAATTAAAATTCTCATTTGAAAATTGCAATATTCTAAAACTGTTTTCGTCGTTTATGGAATCTAGCAAATGGTGATGGAATAGAATATTATTAGCCACGACGCCACTTTATCTTAACACGTTCTCTTTACTGTTTTTATCTTTGTCGTACTTGAACCGAAATAAAAAAGTTATAACATGCTCCACGATCAAAAAGTTTTTTTTTTCTTTTCGCTGTAAAATACGTAAAATCTTCTTGTATTGTATTTAAAGATATTAAAGATATTACAAATAAAGTAGAATTTTTTTTAATAGTTAAAATGTTTTTATTATTAAATAATTAAGTAATCATAATTAATTGATTTTCAATGTACGTAAACAATAATTAATAATATATTTATACAAACATATATTAATTTATTTGCAATATAATTGATTTGATTATCTCAGTATATATTATGTGTAACGTCTGAATATTTATTATACAATTATAGAAATTTGTATAACATCCGGTTATTAGTGATAATAATAGAATCATTATTAATTTATTTGCAGTCTAAACAATAATTAATGATATAATTATACAGACATATATTGATTTATTTGCAATATAATTGATTTGATTATATCAGTATATATTATGTGTAACGTCTGAATATTTAGTGTACAATTATAGAAATTTGTATATCATCCGGTTATTAGTGATAATTATAGAATCATATATAATTAATTGATTTACAGTCTAAACAATAATGATTTAATTGTAGACACCCACATTATTTCATTTGAAATATAAACTGATTTAATTATAGAAATATATTTGAAATCTCAACAATGGTTAATGATTTGATTCTGTCATTATAACATTAATATATATATGAAATTGATGATTTGAAATATAATCAATTTGGTTATAGAAATATGTAATATTCTGTAGAATATATCCATATATAATATTATATTTTCCATTTACGGAAAGCTGAAATGAGAAGGAAAAATCACACTTGTTATATATTTTTGTGGCCTATCTTGTTATTATATACTGTATAGATATATAGATATATGCCGCATCTTATGGAAAACTACACATTACAAGTAGCAATTAATAAATTCGAAATCAATCAAATAATTCCTAAATCCCTTCAATTCATTAGGCTACACGTACAAATTAAATACCAAAACGTGCAAAAAATTATATAAAACCGTGAAAATAAGATGATAAAATAGAAATAGATAAAATCCCTCGCAAACGTGCAAAAAATTCCAAAACCACTCCAAGACAACACTAATTCCATAGAGCCGCCCAAATGCCACGTGTAAAACAAATCACAATCGAAAAAATCAAATCAATGCAATAATAATTTTGTATTTATTTCTTTTGAACTATAAAAACATGGTGGAACAAACACAAGAAATCAAATAGCATCATCTCATTCATCACTCACAAAAAACAAAAATTGGGGTTTGCCAATTCTCATTACCCCTAGTCGTACCAAAATGGCAACATCCCTTTCGCATGCCTACACAGACACCCACATCCAACTCCAACACATTGTCCCTCTCGATTTCGAGTCAGTCCATGACCTGCCCGAGTCCCATATATGGACTCCGGCAGCAGCAGCAGACGGTGACGAGAACCGCGCGTTGTTGTGCGCGGTTCCTCCCGTCATAGACCTACGAGCTCCGAACGTGGTGGAGCTCGTTGGGAATGCATGCCGTAGGTGGGGTACGTTTCAAGTGACCAACCATGAGGTCCCGTTAGGTCTCATCGATGAGGTGGAGGCGCATGCGCGGCGGCTCTTCGCCCTTCCGGCTGATCGGAAGCTTAAGGCACTACGGTCCACCAGCGGCGCCACCGGGTACGGGGTGGCGCGGATTTCGCCGTTTTTCTCGAAATTAATGTGGCATGAAGGGTTCACCATCATGGGGTCTGCCGTCGAGCATGCTAAACAACTTTGGCCCCATCAATATGAAGAGTTTTGGTAAGACCATGCACTATTACAAGTTACAGCACTATATAATATATATGTAACGTTTTGCTTTAATTATATTTATTATGCAGTTTCTGTGTAAACACACACACTTACTCACAAATCTGTGTTTGTATATATATAGATATAAGATAGACTAGCTTTAATTTTTTGCATTTTTGAACACACACACATGGCGCACATATATATGTGAATTAAAAGGTTTTTGGAAAAATTGTTTCAGTGGTTTCAAGAAATGCACGTGCTTAAAATTTAAATTGGAATGTATTTCCTCCATCCCGATTATATAGTCCCTTTTACTATTTTGAGGTGTCCCAATTATATAGTTTCATTACTAAAAATATCATTAATTTTCATAGTAATGTACAAATAAACCCTTGTTGAATCTTGAAAATTAAAAAAATATCAACTTAATGTTGAAAGTCATAAATATTTAATGAGGGTATTATTGGAAATTTAGCTTTAATGTCTTGATTTCATAAATATTTTTAATCTACGTGCGGAGGAGAAATGTGACTATATAATTGGGACGGAGGGAGTATATATTATGTCGCGTAATTGTTTATTAATGGAGTAATATCGTGAAGTCCGTTAGGAAAATAATTGTATTTAATGTAGTAATTAATTATAATTAAGACTAGCTACTTGAATTTCGTGGCATGAACATGTGGGTGCTTCATTAAAATCCAAATTAAGCATAACGAAATTTCATAGATTGGATCGAAATGGAATCTTAATGATTGGGTTAATGATATTAATGTGTAATAATCTCTCGAGATTCGGACTTGAAAAATATTAATGTTTCCCTTCTTCCTGGAGTTATATGCACCCGTTCTCATGTTTAAGAATATACTTAATTTGTAGCATATGTATGTCAGAGAATTTTATGTTTTTTTTCTGATTGAATTTTAAAATGCATATATTCTATACCTTTAATTCTCATAGAATCTTATTTGAATTATTATATATATATATATATTTATTTATTTTTAAAAATTTTATATGGTTTTGAAGAATCATATCGCACTACACATGCATGGAGCCCAACATTTAATAATAAAGTGACAAAAAGATAATTAATGTCCTTACCATTCAGGTCCACATATTATATATGCATCAAACAAGCTAAATGCAGTATGCATGTATGTATGTATGTATGTATGTATGTATATGATTATTGGAATAATAAGAAGTTTAGCTAGTAGCTATAATAAAAATGGATCCACGTATGACGAGTAATGATCCTAGTTAATATAATTAATTCGATGAGTATAATTATTTAAATTAATTATTAGATTTGAATAAAATGATAGTGAGTGATAATGCAGCGAGGCGATGGACAATTACCAGAAGAAGATGAAATCATTAGCCCACAAGATTGTGGTGATAATATTGAATGCATTAGGGTTAGATGAAGAAGATGAAGAGAAAGTTTCATCAGCATTATGTCTGTACGAATCAGATGGTGCATTGCAGCTCAATTCTTACCCTAGCTGCCCGAACCCTAGCCGGGCAGTTGGGCTGCCCCCCCACACAGACTCCCTGCTACTAACAATCCTCCATCAAAATGACACAAATGGCCTCCAAATATTGCAACAAGGCGTTGGATGGATTTCAATCCCTCCCATTTCCGGTGCCCTTGTCGTCAATCTTGGCGACCTCATGCACATTCTCTCCAACGCCTGTTTCCCCACCGTGTGGCATCGTGTTGTCCCCAACCAGACCACGCATAGACTCTCCGTCGCCTACTTCTACGGCCCTCCGCCTCACTCACTGGTGGCGCCGCTGCCTAAGCTCCCGTCGCCCCGCTTTCGGGCTGTCACGGTCAAGGAGTATATTGGTCTCAGGAATAAGCATCTTGACAAAGCCATTTCTTTGGTTGGGATATGATTTCATTTAATTGACTAGCTATATATATAGCCAGGTTACGTTCTTAGAAAATTATGTTTGTTAATAATGTTGTAGTAACGAGAGTACGATCGAGACTATTTGATGTAGAATTAATATATGAATAATTTAGACCGCCCCATTTAATTTTGATGTGGAATACGTACAATATTTATTTTTTCTTGATTTTAGCATTGATTCGATGTATTATTTTTGTTAAATTGCGTATAGAAACTTTTCAGAGAATTGGTCAAACGTAGTGTACGTTCTGGGAAAGGCTATTGGAATTTGAGTGTGCTAATTATTGTTAAGACTGATAATAATACATATAATATATGCTACTTACGAATAAAACAAATCTATAAAAACATCCATAAAAACAAACGTAGTGGCAACCCACGAGCCTTGGTAGTAATGTTTAAACAGAGACAAATTTTTTGGGGATTTAATTAGTTGCGATTACGTACTCAAATTGAATTAATTACTCACGTCTTGTCATCACTAATAGCTCCAAAATTTATCTCCTTTTTTTTAGATATGTCTTCACACTGCCAAACTCTAGAGAGAGAGAGAGAGAGAGAGGGTCGAAATTTTCCATATTATAGGGTGAATCGGATTCTTGTATACCAAAAAAGTAAAAAAGAAAAAAAAAACATGAAATCAATTGAAGCACTACTGGCAATTAAATATTATTTTCAAGAAATAAATTATATTTTCAATCCCCATTTATGTGAGAGAGGGGTTGGCTAGTTCCAATGGATCGTTTGGCTGCATTAGGGTAGTTAAACCATCGTCAATAACAAAATCCACAAAAAAACAAAAAGAAAAAAAAATCTAAATAAACTGATCACGTAATATTAATAACAAAAAAAAAATAAAAAAATCCAAGATATATTTTGATTCTGAAGGGGTGGGTAAATGGCCTGTTTTGATGCATAAATCAGTGTGTGAAAGACAAGAAAACAGAGAGAGAAAAAGATCTATGATAAATAACTATGTAGCATATGTTCCTGCATCTGAGCTCGAAGCCTTTCGTTCCTTGCACATTCTTCCTGGAATGAAAAAGATGTAGCATATGCATGAAGACTTGTCCAGATTGTGTGCGGCAAATTTACATACGATGACGAATCGATGATAACAACATGGAAGCTAGCACAGCTATTGAAATAAGGGAACTAGGCAATATAAGACAAGAGTTGCTGCAGATTTATCAGAGCACATGAGAGTTCAAAGATAGTGATTGATGAAGTGCTACCTTACCTAATCACAAGAATCATCATCCAAATTAAATGCTTTATTATGGCTATATTTATCTGAACATCTGTGTCTGTGATGCCTGTGCCTAGATACTGTTTCTTGAGTCGGTACATTGCACTTAGGACAAAATTATATGCATCTCATGCCAACTTTTCTTGATCGAACCAATCTTGAACTATACAGCTATGTTGTTCTGTTATACATAAGAACCTAGAATGTATAGTATAGGGGACGAATAGATATAACAGGAGCTGAAAACTTGAGCAATGTAGTACCTGGAAAAGCTTCAAGAGAGAAGAGCTCTGTCTTTGCTCTGAAATTGCAGTGGTGTACTTTTCTTTGATAGTATCACAGGACTTTTGTTCTGATTCAAGTGTCAGTTGCACCTTCTCGAGTTTCTGTAACATTAGAGCATAAGGGTATCGTTCAAAAAGCCAATTCTAGAATTTGAAGTTCTGTGAACACCAGTTACCAGGGAACGATGAAAATATAGTGGTGAAAAGGGAAATGGCATCATTTCAACAAATTCTTTAAACATTATTCACAGTAAAAATTCCTGTTACTTGTGTCAAAAGGTTAGCGTTTAGTTAGATTACAGTAGAACTTCAAATTTATAAAAGTTGAGATCACGAACTGAAACAGAGTTGCAGATTGAGATGATAACAGCAGAATGAAACATTAGTGATTCATCAAAAAATCAAGTTGTCTGGCTCTTGAAATGTAAAAGAAGATTCTAGTTTCATATGTTCTGAGTTAAGGACGAGTATCATTTCCATCTAAATGTTATATGTTTTTAAGAGTTCCCACTTCCCATTCGGTTTAATTTCTCGTTCCCTTTTGGATTCATGTTCTAACTTATGTTTTTAATGGCACCAAAATCACATTTTCTGGTTTGATCTTATCGAGAAGATGAGAAACATTTCCAAAAGGCAACTTATTTTTAAGAGTACATCCTAATTTTCAATGACTAAACACATGCTTCCTCAAATGAAATGTCTAATCAAGGTATCAACTCAACTGGTCAAATTTTGCAACTCTCACTTATCCAAATTCATTTCCATAGATTACCCCCAGAAACCTTTTCAAAACATTTTTCTAGAGTGTACTTCACCAAACTAATAGTTGAGTGGATGCAAACACAGTAGGAAGCTTCTTGGGAGATGTTATTAAAAAGAAATGTGGTTAAATTAATTTCAATTTGTCTACAAATAAGGTACGAAACGAGTACCTGTTGAGTCCCATTTAAAATTCCCTCCAAGGAGTTTGTGAGTTTTATCCTCCCATCAGCGCTAGTAATAGCATTTTGGAACTACAAGGATACAAACGTTTTGTATATGTGAGTGGCGTTCACGAGCACAATTTAGTTGCAAACTTTGAGTAGAGAAAAACTACAGAAACATACTTACAGTAAAACTATTTAAAGTCATGTTGTCATGCTATTTCCTATCATCTAAAAGGCTGCGGAGCATTTTGAATATTCATAAAATTTCCTATTCAATCAGGGTTTTAATGCATGAAAACTTGATAGAATACGGTTTAGTATATTCACTATCTTTATTACATTTAATTCTAGGTAAATTCAAATTCGATTGTGAATACAATTTGTGAAAATCGCTTGACATTGACTTCTGTATGACACATGTAGGAACATGCTGAGTAATCCAAAGGGACCTAATATTACGTTCAATTGAACTCACTCTTGGTAAGTAGTAGCAAATTAGTAGGAAAATAGCTGAATGAGACTTTTTTTTTAAATCCAAAATTTCAACACATTATTTAATCAGCTTGAGCAAATATGGCAACTTTTGCGGAGAAAATGTTACTAGAAATGATAACAGATTCAACAAGACAACCAGAACCCAATCGCACTTCAACTAAATCCAGCACATTATTAAGGCCGGCTCACAAAATGATATGCTGGGCAAAAAAAAAAGATGACCTAATTCAATAAGCTTTACCTGCAAACTAATTGAATTTAACAAGGATGTCTCTTTTAGCATCAAATCTTTAATCTCCAATAAAGCATTATATGTATCATAATGTTTGCGTGTTTGTCGGAGCTTTTTCTACAAAAAAGCAAATCTGTGTGCAGTTCAGCCTTATATATGAAGCTAATAATGCAGAGAATATAAATAATTCGCATATTACTAAAATGCAAAATCTTTACCTGAATTTGAGTGTTAAGTTCAGAAAGTCGGAGTTCGTACCTGCATCATTAGTCACAAGTTCAAAGATAATTATGGATACAGAGCAAGTAAGAATTTTCTGGGGTGGGTGAAGGATGAAGATGCTTAGGAGGGTACTGTATTAGTTCAGCCTGAGATGGTACTTCATCAAACTGCCGCTTTAGTGACACAATTGATCTTAACTTTGTGGCAAGTTCCTAACATTGACAAAGTGGGAACAAAATGCCATCAGTATATAGGAATTATCCTTGAGTACCATCTCTTTTCAAATCAAATATATTTCGAAAGTAATAGCAGGACAAGCATTGATTATAGTGCTCACGCCCCAAAGAAATCGGAGATTGACACCAAGAAAGGAAGAATTAGCAGAAAGTGGATTAGAAGCAAAGCGGAGCACATGAGCTTTTAGAGGGGTGAGCACACCAGAAAATCGAACTGTAACTCAGCTTAATCATTTGAGCAACACCTTATTATTTTCAGTTGAAAGCAAGTTCAGCTGAACACTTCGGTAACAAACTGAGGAAAAGAGGAGAGAATCTGACAACTAAATGCTCACTCAGTTCAAAGTAGGTGAAATGAAGATAAAACTAAGAAGTAAGATCGCTCCCTGCTCAAATGACACAAAGCATGCAACAAGACTGTTTAATTAAAGATGTCTCCAACTGAAAGTAGAAAAGAGTAATGCAACAACTCTGATTTTAGGAAATATTAACTCACTACTTTTTGTTAGCTTTGCCTAGGTCCAAAGATGAGAGCAAAATACAAAAAAAGGTGCATATTAATTATGTATTTACTGTTTTTCCTCAAAAAAAAAATGTATGTATTTGCTGGTGGAAGGCCACAGACTATATGTCTAACCTTCTTCGCTGACTCAAGTCTCTCACTAGAGTCTTGAAGAGAACAATGAAACACATCGGAATCTTCATAATTTGCACCACTATTCGACATTTTATCAAGTTCACCAACCTCCTGCTGCAATCTCAAACAATCTGAACTCCGTTGGGACTGGAAATCTATTTCTTGCTTCTCAAGCTCCTAAAGGAAACCGAAGCATCAGCCATAAATAACAATCTGCCACCAATGCAAAAGCAGCACAGAAAAAGTGACTGAAACTTCTACAATAATGTGATAGTTCTATACGTCCTCAATCTATATCTTGCTTATAGAAAGGACTATACGATTGTAAACTCAGGCATATAGACCAAGTTTTCGACCATTAACCAAAAAGAGAAGAAGATCCGTAAGTAGGCAGACATGCAGTCAATTAATGTGCAATGCAAGAACAGGCATAAAGGGATTAAATGACCTTCAGAGACCCCAAAAGTGAAACCACTCTCCTTCCCATTGAATGAGGGCATTCTTTGTCAATTCTTTCGCGTAGAATTCGCACTTCCTCCAAAACATCAGGCTCCTGTTCTTCCCGGAGAATTAGCACAACACGATCAATAATGAATTCTTTTAACGTCATTGTACATAGCAACAAATACAATTCTGAAGCCACACAACAGCAAATAAAAACAAGGGGTTATATCATTCTGATTCCCAAACCCCCATATTTAGTGAACGAAACTATATTTATCCTGTATGCTCAAGTATAGAGCAACGATCACCCTAAACAAGAACAAAAGTAGTCTATTTCTCACCAAAGCAAAGAACTCTCTACCGGAAGTGCAGAAGATGATCAAGAAACTTTTTTCCCCCACTAAATTAACCGGTTCTTCAAAATTGGATCTTTCAATTAGGAGGAAAAATCTTGCAACTACATCTTTGTTCTTCGACTTTATTAAGCGTGAAACTCGATTAAGATTCAATGAAATGGGTCTTCATTTGTAAATTGAGAAAACAATAAATTCATCAAAAGTACCTGGTAATTTGCCATTGTTTTGCAGCTAATGGAATTCCCAGTTGCAAGCATGTATCAAATTGAAACTATTTTCTTTTTAGCAAAAAAAAAAAGAAAAAAAGAAGATATAAAGATGAAGATTTTGTTTGTATTTTTATTTATTTTTTGCTGTTTCTTCTCTCAGCACCAAAATTTCTGTTCACACCACAAACAAATAATAATACAAAATTAATTATTTTAAAAATTAATAAAATATTCTTTTCTTTTTATTTCAATGCACTATACATTTTTCTTTCAACACCATAAAAATTAAATGAAATAAAAAATTAAAAAAAAACAAAAAAAATGATTTCCTTCTTGCATTTCAACCTTCGAAAAGTGATATGCAGGTACGGTTTCTCAAACTTTCAATTTGAATACATTGTGTTTAAATCAACCGTGAAGGGTGGAATGACGATGGAATAAGTAATGTAAGTGATTTTCTACTATTTACACCGAAATTTTTTATTTTTTTCATGAATACCGTCGTATTTAGATATCCAAATCGTCAAAAGACATTAAAAATTACAGTTTGAACATCGTGAATGAGGTTTAAAAACATGTTTAACCCATAATGGTGGGTTAAAAAAAGTTTGTAAACAAACTTCTTTAGGTTCATAAATATGTTTATGAACCCACTGCTTTAGATTCAGAAACATGTTTTTGAACTGTCTTCTTTGCATTGAAAAACTTGTTTCTAAACCTTTGTAGTATTTGAAAATATATCTGTGTTGGGATTTCATTGTTGAAACTATGGTGGTACTCATTATTCTTGCAAATAATATGTCAACATATACGTGGGCAAGTCTCCTGTACATAAGATGTACATCAGACGGTTAACGCGTGTTGACCCAGTCAATGCTTTGACCAAAAAATCCGTCAAAATTAGTATCATTCATAATACTGAAAAGTATCATTTCAAAAGCCCAAAAGTATCATTTGTATCAATAAAAAGTATTGACCAGAAAAAAAATAAAGAAAACAACTGTTAAGATCAGTATCAATCGAAACACTAAAAAGTATCATTCAAAATTAAAAAAAGTATCAGTTGTATCCCTAAAAAATATCACCTGTTTTCACGATTTTTTTTGGTCAACGCTTTGACCGAGTCAACACGCGTTGACCCTCTGACGTTCATCTTATGTACATGAATATTTGCGTATATACGTGGTACTCATTATTATTTTATTTTTTCAATTTCAAGTTTCTCTAACTCCTAGCCATCCATTATTTTCCTCATATTTACTTCAGTGGAGAAACAATCGAAATGATTACGCAATTGGGTGGGAAGATATTATTTCCATGAATGTTGTAATAGACAATAATTAATTGTATTGTAATAAACTATTTGTATTTGGATTGCATTATAATAAACTATTCCTATTTGGTTAAATTGTACTAAAAGCAAGTAAACATATAAAAAAAAATCCAAGAGGAATTGCAAGTTCATAAAAATGTTTCTGAACCACCATATTGTCATTCATAAACATGTTTTAGAACCACCATATCCCATCTATATATTATCTAAAAGTGAGATAGTTGCTTAAAATAGAAATTATATATTTTCCCGCCCAAAGTATATTTCCAAATATATAAATATTTAATATAAAATCAAAATAAGTTATTAATAAATAATTTTTTAATAATATATCTAATAATTTCCATAAATAACATGCAATCAAGTAGGATTAATTATTTCCTAACTTCATAAAAAATCAATTAATTATAGAAACATTATACGTAGCAAAGTTTATGGTTGATTCTATAAAATATACAATAATACATATAATATACATCATTTTATTTTACACGTCTATACACACACATATAGTACTAGATAGAATTTAGTTAATTAATGCAACGTTTCATGCATCAAACAGAACAGTACATCTCTTTTAACTCATATCATCTCTATCATCCTTCAAAAGAACTCATATCCAAGCACTGGAGGATTTGGCCACAGAGCTCGGCTTATGCATGTCATCAATAATGAAACTAGATTCCCGAGTGTTGATGATGGTACACTCTACTGCTGCCTTGTGCTCTTTTACATCAAACAAAAATTGTATTTGCTCATCCTCAAGCCGTAGAGTGAGTATCCCCGTGTCCAGATCAATATTAGCCCATTTAGTGCACAAAAAGGGCCATCTCAGAATGAGAGTGACACTCTTATCTTCCTCCATGTCAAGCACAACAAAATCCACTGGGAAGATGAAATCTTTTACCTTTATCAACACATCCTCCAGTATACCATTGGGATACATGATAAGTCCATTTCTTTCATGTTTTTATGGACATTTTGTTCGTCATAAATGTCCTTTTTAGTCTGTTTTGAGTCGAAAAGAACTAGGTTGCGGTCAAAGGGAATTTCAGAAGTCGAGTCTGGTGAAAGAGGCATTTTATGCCCAATTATTCATGATTATCTCATCGCCATAAACCGCATTCAGACGCACAGGGAACTTCCTCAGCATCCATCCTACATTCGGGAGGCAGAATAGGCATATCAGAAATGGATGGAGCTGACCAGATGATGTCGTGGCCACATTGCTCGTATAGACTCGACAACAGGCCAGAATGGGCATTCGCGAAAAACTCGGGATTCTGTTGGAAGCTAGAGGCGTGAAGAATAGCTACATATCTGAATAAGAGTTGGTGATAAGTTGGACTCCTAAGAGGCGTGTCAACTAAGAGATAAGCATAATCCCTAAAAAATAGGGATTTGATCGAGATAAAGCTTATCCAGACAGATCAAAATGGGGCACGCCAGACCCGAAATCCAGTGCAGACCCCAGTTCGTTTGGGAAACTCAAATTCGGAAATGTAACTATTTAAGCTAGTTTATTTTTTGGAATTAGGAAGCTTTTGGAAGTCAGAAATATTGCTACAATTTTACTTTTCTGCATTTCATTTTCGTACACTGTTTAGGCAGCAAGAACAATCCAATAGGCCTTAAGCCTTTGGAACTTAGGATATGTTTATGTTTCTCATCGTTGGAGTTGAGATTTTAAATTAATTAATTTAGTAAGTTTTCATTTATTTTATGTTTTTAATTTCTGTAATTTTAGTTATATCTAGTCTGCTTGGCTAGATCTTTATTTCTAGTGTTTGAACAATGAAAATGGTTTAAGTACAGATCTGGGTTCGTCTAGAGACACAATGCTTCCTATCATTTACATATCTTAGGGGAACTGGGAGGTAGGTGATAGGTTAGGGATTTAATCGATGAGGAATCACTTTTAAATCTAAAAGAAAGGATGAATGGGGAGATGCATCGAGGAATCCGGTCTTCATAACTGGGTGAGTTATCATGTATTAAAATCGGTGTGCCCATGATCGATTTGTTTTACACTTAAACCAAATTCAAGTTTAAATGCCAGAACCTTTGTTATTTAATACTTCTCTTTAGTTATTTCTACAGATTTAAATTCAGTAAGTTGACAATACAAACTAAACCCCCATTTTTGATTTGTGACCCGAAGGTAAAATCACATCAGCTCTCTATGGGATCGACCTGTACTCACAAGCTAGCTACGCTCGCTGTGGGTACATGGGCATTACAAATTTATTTTGAGCGCGAAACGACCGCGCGTCAAAATTGGCGCCGTTGCCGGAGAGCTGATTTCCAGTGATTTTACTTTCCAAGCTGATGTGCCTGGAATTTGATGTCCAGAAGCTCTTCAGGAGACACTCTATTGTACGATTCGGAGATAGAGAAACTTCGAAGAAAAACAAGACAACAGTGAAGAGAACACGCCGAGTTATGAACAGACCCCGTGAGCCCACACCACTACTAGAAGATCAAGAAGAAGTAGGGCACGAGAAGGAAGAATAATTTGAGAATGGCCACACTGATAATAGAACGGCCGTCGAAAGAAGAACTTTGAGACAGTTAGTCTTTTCGACTAACATGAATCTTCGTCCAATGGGCATTACGATCCCAATAGTGACTTAGAATTGAGATATTCATGCAAATTTCATCCAAATCTTGCTGAAATTCCATGGAATGCCCGGAGAGAATCCACAAAGACACTTGCAAGATTTTGAGATGGCTTGCCAGACTCAACCATCCGACCATGGACGAGAAGAGTATATGCGGTTGGTCTCATTCCTTTTTACTCTTCAGGATGGGGCACGGGACTGGTTGTACACTCTGCCGACTGGTAGCGTAACCACATTGGGGGAACTTCAACAAAAAATTTTGGAGAAGTATTTCCCAGCTTCCAGAGGCAGGAGATGAGAAGAAGGACCAGAAGTCTGAAAATAGGCACGGACGAGAGTTTCTATGATTACTGGGACCGTTTCCAAAATATGCTGGCGAAATGCCCACATCACCAGATAACTGATCATGATCTGATCTAACACCTTTGTTGGAGGTTTGAGGCCATATGAGAGGACGATTGTTAATGCATCTTGTAAAGGGTCTATATTGAACAAGAGACCAACTGAAGCCTTTAGAATTATGACTGAGATGGCTGAAGACAACTGAGATTTTGGTGGAGAGGGCACAAGAAGCGTAAATACATTTGGGAAATCATCCAATGATGAGAGCATGATTGAAAATCTATGTGAATGAATTGAAAAGGCTGTTACAGTAACAATCACAGGAAGAAATCCCAAACCATGTGGGGTGTGTAAAAGTGTGCTTCATTTTACCGCCGAATGCCCAATGCAGGAGGAGATACAAAAAGTTAATGCTATGGAAGAGCACAATAACTATCAGTGGAGATATGATCCTCACTCTGAAACATACAATTCAGATTGGCGAGACCATGATGACTTCAGATGGAGAAGGCCTGAAGATGCTCCACCCATACGACCTCCACCACCAGAAGAAAAAATGAGATCGAGGTTAGAAGATTTAGTCCAAGCCTTGGCAGAAGAAAACATGAAGGCTGGGCAAGAGAATGAAAAATTTAAGCAAGAGACAAGAGCGGGCTTTGCACATATGAGCAAACAAATTACTTAACTAACCCAAACGGTTCACATATTGGAAATAAAAAGTGGTAAACTTCCGTGCCAAGTAGAGAACACTCATGAACAAGTTAATGTTGTGATCTTGAAGAGTGTGAAGGAGTTACTGGAAGTGGTCCGCTCAATTGAAATGAAAAATTATGTGCCCACAACGAGAGAACAATTATCAGAGAATGGGGCTCAAGACGTTAGTCAAGCTTCTCTGGAGCCCATTTGAGAGAAACAGAAAATTGCAAGAAAACCTCCTTTTCCAGGTAGATTGGCACAAAATAGGAAGGAATAAGAGATAAGGGAGATGCTGAAAGTCTTCACTAAGGTGGAAATCAACATTCTACTAATTGAATCCATAAAACAAGTTTCGCAATATGCTCATTTTCTGAAAAAGTTGTGCACCAGAAAGGTACGGTTTAAAGATGATGCTAAGTTTCTTATAGGAGAGAATGTGTCAGCTATAATTCAGAAGAAGATGCCAAAAAAGTGTGTTAATCCAGGCATGTTCACAATACCGTGCATCATTAGAGAAAAAAAGGTCGAAAAGGCCATGCTGGATCTGGGGGCATCAATAAATGTCATGCCCCTGTCAATTTTTGATGAATTGAAGTTGGGACCTCTGCAGCCAACTCGTGTGGTCATTCAGTTAGCGGACAGGTCGAATATGTATCCAGAGGGACTGGTCGAAGATGTACTAGTTAAGGTGGACGAGATAATATTCCCCGTGGATTTCTATGTGCTTGATATGGGCACAACAATGAGATCATCAGTTCTTTTGCTGGGGAGACCTTTCATGAAAACAACTCGCACACAAATTGATGTCGACAAGGGCACACTGATGTGTGAATTTGATAGAGAGAAGGTTACATTCAAGATTTTCGAAGCCATGAAGTACCCACTTGATACAGAAAATGTGAATTTTTTGGATCTCTTTGATGTACCATCCCAGTCCACTCTCAATGATGAGCAATCAAGAGCCTCTGGAATGGGCATTATGGGAAGGACTAGCTGATCGAGATGCGCTTGATGAAAATGATGGCATTCAAGATGCAGTTAAGATGCTGGATTCACTCAAGGAGATGCCACTAGGAGTAGTGGATTACAATGTGCCCACAAAAAGCGATAGTGACAAAATGTTGTCTTCTATTATGCTAACATCGAAGTTGGAACACAAGGCACGATGGGCACTTCAGAAGCTGAACATGGACAAGGATGCAGCCGGGCATTTTAAAAAATTTCAAATTCAAGAGCTGGAAGAGATGAGAATGGAAGTCTATGATAATGTTGTGCTTTACAAGGGAAAAATGAAGAGGCTTCATGATCAAGTGATTAGAAGAAAGAGATTCTTCCTTAAGCAGCAAGTGCTTTTGTACCATTCAAGGTTCAAACTGATGGGAGGAAGTCTAAAGACCAAATGGGTCGGGCCATTTGAAGTGCATGATGAATTTCCTAATGAGGTAATAGAAATGAAAAATCCAAAAATGGGAAGACATTTCAAAGTAAATGGGCACAGACTGAAACCTTACTTAGGGCACATTGACCCTGAAGAAAGAGTAGTATGGCTCGCGGAGCCCATTTATGCCTGAACAAGGATGATATCATGCCCACGACAGTAAATGGGGCGCTACTAGGAGGCAACCTAGGTTTTATTTGCTTTAATTCTTTTTTTATTAATTAAATAAAATTTCCAGTTAAGTAAACTAGTTTAGGAGCAATTTTACGCTTGTTTTAGAAAAAGATGTGATCTGCAGGTTAGGATCGGAGAGAAAAGTAGAGGGGTGGGAGAGCCCCACCTCAGGGAGATCACCCGGTCGCAATGATGATAAGAAAACTGGAGATGGTGGAGAATGCCCAATTTCAGACTAATGAAAAGTTGACCCGCATTGAGGTAACCCTGAAAGCCTATTTTAGACATGTTGGGTTCTCTTACCCAAAGCCCACAACCGACTAATCATGGTTCTTTTTGTCTTTAGATTAGGTTTTTTGTTTTGTTTTTGTTTTGTTGTTTGTGTGTCGCCCCTGTTTCACTCACTTTGCCTAACGTAAAGTGTGTGGGTAGGGGCATTCCAGTTTATTTTTTTGTTGTTCTTTGTTGAGTTCGTTCTGACACTTTGCATTCAAAGTATGTAGGTGGTCAGTTGAGTCAAGCATGCTCATGTGAAGTTCGTGTGGCCATTACATTTGATTTTATACTTAATTGCTTTACCAAAATTCAGCATGCCATAGTAAGATGAGGATGATGAACGAGTTTAGCATGCCCTGGGAAGATTTGAGCCTAATGCTGTATGCTTATTTAACAGCTTTCTTTTCTTTATGTGTGAACAGTCTGTGCTTAGGAGTTCTAGAACTTGCTTTTGTTCTGCTTAAGGATCTTGAAATTTTTGATGCATTTGTAGAGAATGTAGGCCGTCTTTTGCTGAGCCACTTATAAAAAAATTGACCCACCAACAACACAGCCTTGTGGCCCTTTTGAGCCTATGAAATGTCGTGGAAGATTTTTTATTTAGGATGATAATATATAGCCAGGGCATCACAAAGGCCTGAAAAACAGAAAAAAGGGAGAGACATAATTGTTGGGGGATACATGTGAAAAGACCAGAAAAAGATAGGGGGAATAAAAAAAGAGAAAAAGAAGAAAAAAAATATATGATAAAAAGAAAAAAAAAGAGAGAATAAATTCCCTTTAGTCTTAAGTGTTCATAATGCCCAGATAAAGAAATATTTATTATTTGAACAGAGCACAGAAGAGTAATCGATTAAATAAAATATGAGAGGTCTGTATAGAAATAAAACCCCACCTTACATGAAATGACTAATATAGCCTAAAAAGCCCTATTGATACTTATGCATCCATGGTTACTGGAGATTGACAGCAGAACTTTATCAAGCTTGTGGGATGAATAGGTAACATAAATGCATTGAATTGAATGTATACACTGAGCCTAAACACCGAATGAAGAGAGCTTGTGAGGATTACCAAGCTAAACTCATTTTTGATCTATTTTTGGTGTACTTGAACTTTGTAATTTTGTTGGTATAGTAAAGTTGATGTGCCCACACTGCTTAACAGTTTGCATGCTTATGCCTTGAGTCTGTTTCTTTTCTCCTTTCTTTTCTTTTGTTTTTTTAGACGCGTTGCATCTCATGCGCGAGGACAATCATGTCTAAAGTGTGTGGGTGTGATAAGTCCATTTATTTTGTGTTTTTATGGGCATTTTGTTCGTCATAAATGTCCTTTTTAGTCTGTTTTGAGTCGAAAAGAACCAGGTTGCAGTCAAAGGGCATTTCAGAAGTCGAGTCTGGCGAAAGGCGAATTTTATACCCAATTATTCGTGATTATATCATCGCCATAAACCACATTCAGAGGCACATGGAACTTTTTCAGCATCCATCCTACATTCGGGAGGCAAAATGGACATATCAGAAATGGATGGAACTGACCAGATGATGTCGTGCCCACATTGCTTGTACAGACTCGAGAATAGGCCAGAATGGGCAATCACAGGAAACTCAGGATTCAGTTGGAAGCTGGAAGCATGAAGAATAGCTGCATATCCAAATAAGAGTTGGTGATAAGCTGGACTCCTAAGAGGCGTGTCAACTAAGAGATAAGCATAATCCCTAAAAAATAGAGATTTGATCAAGATAAAGCTTATCCAGACAGATTAGGATGGGGCACGCCAGACCCGGAATCCAGTGAAGACCCCAGTTTATTAGGAAAACTCGAAGTCAGAAATGTAACTATTTAAGCTAGTTTATTTTTTGGAATTAGAAAGCTTTTGGAAGTCAGAAACATTGCTACAATTTTACTTTTCTGCATTTCATTTTCGTACGCTGCTTAGATAGCAAGAACAATCCAATAGGCCTTAAGCCTTTGGAACTTAAGATATGTTTATGTTTCTCATCGTTGGAGTTGAGATTTTAAATTAATTAATTCAGTAAGTTTTGATTTATTTTATGTCTTTAATTTCTGTAATTTTAGTTATGTCTAGCTTGCTTGGCTAGATCTTTATTTCTGATATTTGAATAATGAAAATGGTTTAAGTATAGATCTGGGTTCGTCTAGAGGCACAATGCTTCCTATCATTTACATCTCTTAGGGTAACTGAGAGGTGGGTGGTAGGTTAGGAATTTAATCGACGAGGAATCGCTTTTAAATCTAAAACGAAAGGATGAAAGAGAAGATGCAGCGAAGAATACGGTCTCCATAACTGGGTGAGTTATCATGTATTAAAATCGGTGTGCCCATGATCGAGTTGTTTTACACTTAAACTAAATTCAAGTTCAAATGCCAGAACCGTTATTATTTAATACTTCTCTTTAGTTATTTCTGTAGATGTAAATTCAGTAAGATGATGATACAAACCAAACCCCCATTTTTTATTGGTGACCCGAAGGTAGAATCACATCAACTCTCTATGGGATCGACTCGTACTCACAAGCTAGATACGCTCGCTGTGGGCACATGAGCATTACAAATTTATTTTGTGCGTGAAACGACCGCACGTCAGTACACCATCCATCGGTCAGCCATCTGCAAACACATAGTTGTAGGCTCGAGTTGCCCATTATTCAACTTCTTGAAAAATGAAAGCGACATCAAATTGATGTTCGCCCCTAGATCGCACAGCGCTCTGACAACTGTGTATTTTACACAATTTTTTTATATAAATTAATGATCTTTACTATATTAAGTTATGTATTTTATATAGCTTTTGTGCTTTATTTGTTATCATTTGGAGTTTTTGATGCGTTTGCTAATTTTGCAGTAATAGTTGCACTTTTGCTACATAATTAAAGCAAAACAGTTAAATACGGGCATGAAGAGTTGAAGGAGAATTCAATTAGACTCTTAGGCTTAATTAAATAATTAATTAAACCTAATGGACTGGATTAAATGATCAAAGCTTGTGAAAATGTAAAATCCAGTGCGAAATACACTCGGGTCGACTTGGAAAGTGTTGGTTGACCCAAGCCAGTGTAAAATACAAAGGGCTAGGTCGACCCGACCAAAGTCACTTGGGTTGACCATGTGCAGGCCCTCTAAGTTGACTGAAATCTCTAGGTCAACTCATGTGCTTGGGTCATCGGGAATGTGATTTTTCATCTTTAATTCAGAGTTTTAAATCTACATATAAAAACCTGCATTTTGATACACGAAAATTGATACTTGAAAAACCCTAGAGGCACTAGAGAGAACACCCAAGAGAGAAGAGAGTGTTGGGATTGTATACTAAATGCATATCTTTTATGTATATAAATATTTCTCTTTAATTATGAATGAGAATAACATTCACATATTTTGCATTTATTTTAAAAAATAATGCAAATCGTCAGATACTTAGTATTGAAGATAATATGGTGTGTTGAATGCACACAGAAGATCATATTATCGGTTTTTTATAAAGTATGAGAAGAGTTCACAACCTAGATGGAGTTAGACGAACCATCGATATAGTTGTAGTATGATTTAGAATTAGTCTATCTTGGCTATGGAATCATACTAGTGCACTTTTGTAGTGTATTGAACAAGATGGCAGCGATATAATTCTTATGGACTGACAACACATAAGAATATAAATCTCAGATACTCATAATTCTTAATCCTTGTGTTAGGAAAAACTATCAAGGTTTTTCTTACAAGGGGTTTTGATGAGATGTCAAAATATGAGAACAGATTTGCAATATGCACAGCATCATCAGTTTTTCTACATGCAATGAAATGCGCCATTTTAGAAAAACGATCAACAACCACAAAAACAGAATCCTTACCCGATCTAGACCTAGGTAATCCTAAGATAAAATCCATAGACAAATCAATCCAAGGTGAACTAGGAGCAGGCAGGGGCGTGTATAAACCAAACGGATGTGACGTAGACTTAGACCTATGGCAAGTAACACATCTACTACACACATGCTCAACATCTCTTCTCATATGTGGCCAATAAAAATGCTCATGCAGCATGCTTAATGTTTTATTCACACCAAAGTGACCCATTAAACCTCCCGCATGCGATTCTAACACAAGTAGCTCACGCATAGAACAATTAGGAATGCATAACTGCGAACCACGAAATAAAAATCCATCATGCACGAAAAATCCATCAAAAGACTTAGACTTTTTCGAACACTCATCAAAAATCAAAGCAAAGAATGGATCACATGCATACAGACTCTTAATCGACTCAAAACCAAGCATTCTAGCATGCATTAAATTCAGCAACGTGTACCGTCTAGATAGTGCATCGGCTATAACATTATCTTCTCCTTTCTTGTATTTGATGACGTACGGGAAGGATTCGATGAACTCGACCCATCTCGCATGCCTCTTGTTCAGATTTTGCTGCCCTTTCAAATGCTTTAAGCTCTCATGGTCCGTGTGAATCACGAACTCATTTGGCCACAGATAATGCTGCCACGTCTCCAATGATCTCTTCAATGCATACAACTCTTTGTCATAGGTAGAATAACGCAGAGCTGCACCATTCAATTTCTCACTGAACTAGGCAACTGGACGCCGTTCCTGCATCAAAACAGCACCAATACCTATCCCGGAGGCATCACATTCAATCTCAAAAATCTTATCAAAATCAGGTAAACACAAAACAGGTGCATGACATAAAAGATGTTTTAAACGTATAAATGCTTCATGTTGTGCTTTACCCCACTCAAACTTACGATCCTTCTTACTTAGCTCAGTAAGAGACGCGACAATGCTAGAGAAATCACGCACAAAGTGAAGATAAAATCCGGCAAGGCCGTGAAAGGATCGAACCTCCGTGGCTGACTTGGGTGTTGGCCATTCTTTAATCGCTTTGATTTTAGAACGGTCAACCTCAATACCACGTACACTCACAACAAAACCAAGAAATACAACCTCATCTAAACAAAAAGAGCATTTAGACAGATTTCCATACAACTTGGCTGATCTCAGAATATCAAAAACACACCTAAGATGTGCTAGGTGCGCCTGTGCATTGTGACTGTAAATCAGGATATCATCAAAGTACACAACTACAAATTTCCCAATCACATCACGCAAAACATGGTTCATTAATCTCATAAAAGTGCTCGGTGCATTAGTGAGACCAAAAGGCATAACTAACCACTCATATAAACTATGCTTAGTCTTAAAAGCTGTTTTCCACTCATCCCCTTCATGCATTCTAACTTGAAAATAACCAGAACGCAAATCAATTTTGGAAAAGACTTTAGAACCGGATAATTCATCAAGCATATCATCTAATCTAGGGATAGGGAATCGATACTTCACTGTTATTTTGTTGATGGCGCGGCAGTCCATGCACATTCTCCACTCGTTGTTCTTTTTGGGCACTAGAATGACTGGAACTGCGCAAGGGCTCATCGACTCTCGAATCTGCTTCTTCTCAAGCAACTCTTTCACTTGTCTATCGATTTCCTTGGTCTCTTCAGGGGACGTCCGGTATGCTGGTCAATTTGGCAAGACGGCGCCGGGCTGGAAATCGATCTGGTGCTCGATCCCATGAACTGGAGGTAATCCACTTGGAATCTCTTCCGGGAACACATCCGCGAACTTCTCCATAAGTGGCTGCATAACACTAGGCAAGGAAACATCATTAATAGCACTGCTCTTATAAGATAGAAGAACAAAAGGTAAACCTGCTTTTAATGCTTTCTCTACGCCTTTCACTGAAATAAACAGGCTGCGGTTTTGATCTTTCTTTGCAGCTGATCCAAACGAATTCCCATACACAAGGGAATCATTGGAGGATGGTTTAGGGGCTGAAGAAGTAGTAGTGGCGGCCTTCTTGGGGGTCTCAGTCGATTGGGTACCGTTGGCGGCAATCCGGGCTGCGGCGGCGGCCTCTTTTGCTCTCTCAGCTCTAAACCTCTCTTGCATAATTCTCTGATCTTCTGCAACGGCTTTAGGGGACAGCGGCTTGAGTGTAGTAGTCCGTCCATCTCTCTTCACGATGTACGTGTTTGCGAAGCCATCATGAATCGTCTGTCTGTCAAACTGCCATGGTCTTCCTAACAACATGTGTGCTGCATCCATAGGAATAACATCGCAAACAACAGAGTCAGAAAATCAACCAATAGAGAATGAGACACTTACCTGAGCCGTTACTTTGATCTCTCCTCGATCCGTAAGCCACTGCAACTTGTATGGCTTCGGATGCTTGATGGTGGTCAGCGCCAATTTGTCAACTGCATACTGGCTCATGGCGTTGATCACACTCCCACTATCTATTATCATCGAGCAGGTCTGGTCTTTGATAGTAATACGTGTGAAAAAAATATTCTCACGTTGATCCGGCTGCTCTTCTTCACGATTGATGCTCAGACTGCGTATAGACACAAGACTAAGATGAGGAAGCTCGGGTTCCTCTTCATCCGAGTCGACTGGAGACGTCTCTAGCTCCTTCTTGGTGTCAACTACGGGCCGGTCCTCGTCCTCACTAGCTGACTCGATCTCATTCTGTTCGGTAATGAACAGAACACGCCGGTTCGGACACTGATTTTGAAAGTGGCCCCAACCTTGGCACTTATGGCACTGGATGTCTCTAGCTCGATTCTGATTGGCACTAGGTGCTGGGCTGGGTGGATTAGGTCGTGTATAGGCTGGTCTGGACGGTGGTGCTGGTGTAGACTCGGGTCTGCGACTGGACTGCGGTGTAGAACGGTCGAAACGCCGCTCGGGCGGTCCGGACTGACCTCAGGGTCAAGTAGGCTCAGTAGAAGGGGTAGAAGATGATGTGGGATTCGTACCTTTGTTCCATGGGGGTCGAACAGGGGCTGAACTGTGGTGCGATCTCCGTCTTCCCTCTCTGAGCTGTCTCTCCACAATTGATGCGTAGTGCACCATCTCTTCTATACTTGTGAAGTTCTTGAGTTCAACTTCACATGCGATGTCAGGATTCATGCCTTCAATGTACCGAATGATGGTAGCATTTAAGGTCTCTTGTTTCCCAACTCTATTCAGGGCAGTCTCAAGCTCCTTGTGGTATTCTTCAACTGATCGGGTCCCTTGCTTGATCCGAGTGAGCTTCTTCTCGAGCTCTCTCTCATAATGTACAGGAATGAACCTGTCACGCAGCAATCCTTTTATCTCTTCCCAAGTATCGACGGATGGATATCTCTCACGTCGGTGTCGATCCTGCTGCATCTCCCACCATAAGGCTGCGTAGCCTCGAAACTCTAATGATACTAACTTGACCTTCTTCTGCTCAGGGAAGTCATAGCAGTCGAAGATCTTCTCAACCTTACGTTTCCAATCCAAGTACAGATCAGGATCGTGAAGGCCTTCAAACTCTGGGATGCTTGTTTTGATATTGCTCAACAAGCTGTCGGGATCTGCACGTCGGGGTGCTTGTCTGTAGGGCAAACGTGGTCGGTCACGTCTCTGATATGGATCATACTCAGCCTCTAACTCCTCTGCATAGTAACCATAGTCTTCTTCAGCATCACGATCATAATGATCATTAAACTGCACTTGAGGTTGGCACCGCTGAGCTTGTGGTGCTCTAGCATTCGCCCTGGCTGGCTCGGCTACATGAACTTCTGGCTGACGAGCTGCTTCAGGTTGATAAACTACTTCTGGCTGTTGGACAGATTGTCCTTGAACCGGTGGTGGTACAGGAATTCGAGCAGCAATAAGCTCGAGTTGCGCCATCATCTTGGCCAACGAACTATCTAGCTTATGCTCCAGTTCTTGATGGTGGAACTGGGCATCCCATGGTTGTGGCATCGATGAAGCCGCATCTGTATGAGAACTAGGTGAAGCGGGTGCCTTATCACGTGTTTTGTTATACCCGTCTCTGGATTCCGTGCGTACCTGCAAACAATGAACAAACGTGAAAGGGAAACAGGGTATAGGACCTCACAATTCCTCACAATCACTCGTGTTTTCTCTCTGTATATTTACCCCTCGTGTATGCTCTCAAGTATGTAGTGGTGCTCGTGTGATAGGTGTGTATATGGTAGTGTTAATCGACTCTTCCATTGCTTGAAATCAGTTTCTCTCAAACTTCTGGGGGCGATTTCACCTTGAAGATGATGGAATTTGGCCTAAAAATCCCTTATGCCACAGTGAAGTTGTGAGTTTGGTTCGTCTCGTCGAGACGTTTCCGGAATGGTATGGTGGAGAAAAATCGGAGCTCGGAAGCAGAAATAGTAGGGAGAAGATGGAAAACCGGAAAACCGGGTGTGTTAGGGTAAAAGGTAGGAGAGAAATGAAGAAAGAAGGAAAGAAAAGGATTTGGATATGTATCAATCTATGTGACACAATCTAAATACCTTAATTAGCCTAGACTCTAGAAGAAAAGAACCAAAAATAAAATAAGATATCTAAGGTAGTTACCAAAATCAAAACAAACTAAGAAGGAAACTTCCTAAAAGAAAGAGAATCTAAAAGGAAATAACCAACTATGGATTTGTACCTAAAAGGAAGGTACCAAAATAAAATCGAACACAAAAAGAAACAATGGATATACCTCTTTTTTTTTTTGAATTTTCAGTTTTTTTTTTGTTTCCGATTTTTTTTATAATCATTTCTTTTCTCTTTTTTTTTGTACGATCTGATCCTTTTTTTTAAACAATGAACAATACGGAAATTAAATTACAACTTGATAAAACAGAAACAAAATAAACGGGACAAATAAACGAGTATGGAACCACGAACGATATAAACCGACGTGGCTCTTGATACCAATTTATGATGTGACCCAGGACTCAATGACCAACGAGACACAACAGACGCGGAAGTTAGGAAAGAAACTACGTCGATTACGAAAGGATTCTATACTCGAAAAACTAGATGACTAAGACCCAATTAAAATACCTAGACAATGACACACAAAATAACACAAAATCCAAACAATGGTGAGGCTAAATTGGACGAGATTATGGATGGTAAGGATGATGATGATCGATGGATGTGTTTAGGGATTAGAAAGGCTAGAGTAGATAGGGTATGATAGAGTAGAAACGGACTTACGGATTGAACGAGACGAAGACAAACTTGAACACGAACGTGGCTGGACTTGAAACGGACGTGGATGGTGATGTTTGACATTGAAGATGGTGGCTGGGCGATGGAGGTGTTGTGATTTGCAACCCGATTAATCCCCGGCGTATCTTGTACGACGAAAACGAATCTCAAAGTTACTCCTCGGTAGCGAGTTCACCCTAATTCCTCGTGTGAATTAGAACGTTCCCTTGATGTAAGTCTCAAAGTTGCTAGGCTTCAAGAATGAGTATTTTCGACAGAAAACAATCAAAAGCTTTGAACGGTTGAGACACAAATTGAATGCAAAAGCAATTTTAATCAATAATGTCTAAAATATCAACAAAACATAGAACCCCTATTTATAATACTATAGGGAACGAAATTACTAGTCTAAAGGCCCTAAAAATCTGATCCAAATTGATCTCTAACTATACTAGGAAGATACCTAAACTAGAATTCTATTCAAGGTAGAAAATTGCCTTAAATACAATTCTAGTCAAACTTGACCTCAATATGGACGAAAATTACTCCTAAATAATTAAATAAATCTGATCCAACTATAGTCTTAATTAAATAAAATAAATACTATAGTCTAAATAAAATCAACCCCATAATTAATTACTATGTGACCGATTTCTTCACTAAAAACCGCACACACATGCACGACAATTCCATGCACATGCACACATGCTCTTGAACTCTTCATCTTCATCTCTTCAAGATTAATACTCCATGGTGTGTTCTTGATCTTCAATAGTTAATAAATTAACTATCTTGGAATTGCTTCTCTTGACTTCTTCATCTCCAATCTCGAGCTTTCTTCGAATCAACACTTGCAAGTAAGCTTGCAACTTCTTAGCTCTTGATCTTGTGATTGGTCCTCTAAATTGCAACTCCGGTTCTTCATCATCTTTGTGGGCCATGGCTTCATCAAGCTATCAGTGGACTGGGGATCGACCAGTAAGAATGTTGAAGAGAGCTGCAGCAGTTGATGATAGTGATCCAATTTCCAAATTGGCGGCTCAGCTATGCACGTTGAATGCTACCATCAATAGCAGATTCAACGCCATGTCTTAGCAGACTGCAAATCTCCCCATGAATCAAGCAGTGGAAGATGTTAACTACATAAATCAGAGAGGCAGTTATGAGAATAACAATTACCGAGACATAAATCAATTCTATTAAGGTAACCGATCCAACCTTTCATATGGGAATCATAATAATGCACTGCAGCCCCCTCCTGGCTTCTCTGTAACAAACAGAGTGATCAACGAGGAGAAGAAATCGAATATGGATGATCTATTGATGGCGTTCATGGGGAAGACCGATAAATTCATAGGGGAGTCCCAAGCTAGAGTGGAGAAGCTGAAAAATACTGTGGGTGCCATGAGTGTGCAAATAAAGATGTTCAAGAAGTAACTGGGTCAACTGGCTACAGTTATAGGGAATCAACACCAACCGGGATAGTTCCCTAGTAATACTACAGTGAATCTCAAGGAACAGTGCAATGCAATCCATTTGCATACTGAGGTTTCTGCACCTATTGCTGCTGCTGCTGCTGCTGCAGCTGTTCCTCCCAAGATGGCTTCTGACAAACCAAATTCTACCATCAAGAGTCCTTAGATGGGTCCTACAGTTCTTCCCACTGTGACTTTACCGTTCCCGCAGAGGACCCCGGAACAGAAGGTTGATGCACAGTTCTCTTGATTTTTGGAGATTTTCAAGAATGTGCAAATCAACATTCCTTTAGTAGAGGCGCTGCAGCAGATGCCCAAGTATGCAAGATTCCTCAAAGATGCTTTATCCAAAAAGAAGATAGAGGAATTTGAGATGGTGCATATCCCAGAGAACTGTAGCTATATCATCCAAAGGAAGCTCCTGGCCAAGATGAAGGATCCGGGGAGTTTTACACTTCCCATCATTATTGGAGACAAGATAAGTGGCCGAGCACTGTGTGATTTGGGAGGGAGTATCAATTTGATGTTGCTTTCATTTTTCAAAAATCTGAACAGTGGGTAACTCAAGCCCACAACCATGTGTTTGCAGATGGCTGATCGATCTGTGGTGTATCCTGAGGGAATTTCAGAAGATGTGCTGATCAAGGTGCATGATTTTATATTCCCGGTGGATTTTATGGTGCTGGACATGGAGGAAGATAAAAGTGTCCCTCGCATTTTGGGACGACCATTTTTGCGCACTGGATGGGCCAACATCGATTTGGACACTGGGATTCTAACTCTCCGATTTGAAGATGAAAACATCCAGTTCCCATTTGATGTTGAGGAGCACAAGGGCAGCTGTGGAGTGTAATATCATCAACAATCATGGAGTTGGCTGCAGTGCTAAGGATGGAGGCACGGAGATGGATTATCGAGGAAGAGAATGGGGATACCAGTTTCCCCACTTTTGGGAACTTGAATTCCCAAATTCATCTGGCTGTCGACATTAAATGTAGCGCTTGTTGGGAGGCAACCCAATGTGTTTGTATTTGTTTTTCATTTTCTTTTGTTTAGTTTTTCTTATTTTTATTTTTCACTTCTTTTTCTGAGTTGTGCAGGTAAAGAATGGATGGATGCTGTAATATGGGGGATAGCAAATTAACAAACTTGTCTTTTGACAAGTTTGGGGAAGGAAAGTGAACTCGCACGGACATTCATGTGATCGTTGTAAGTGGTCGACGACACCCTCATGCATTCTTACAAACTTATTCCATCCCGTGGATTTGAATAAATTTGGGAGGATGTATGCTTGTAGTGTCTAGACCTTTTTTTTGTTTTGCGTTCTTTACTTGTTTAGTTTTGTTTTCCGGACAGTTTGAAAAATTTTAAATTTTGATCTTGAACTTTACGTGAGATTTAGATGATATATGCTTTATAGTTTATGGTTTAGTGTTTATAATCGAGATTATTTGATTGAGAATGATTTGAGCATGTATAGCATGATTTGAAAGAGCATGTGTTTTGGAGACTTTTGTGCTTTATTTTGGCCAATGTGAGCTGTGAGATTTTGAGCCTATAAGACATGTGTCTTAATTTTTGTTCTTGTGTATTGGTTGTCTGTACACTTGTTTCTCTAGAACTTGCATGTCATCTTGCTTGAGATTGAGTTGTGTGATTGAAGTAGGAGATGATAATAGACCATCTTTTCTTTAGCCATTTATCCCACACATTGTCCTAAATTTATTATATTCCTTTGCGAGCCCTTGTGCCTAAATACCTTTTCTTTGAAAGCTTATTTGGGATTAATTTGTTGATCCTTGTGGAGAAATAGGAGGAATGGTATAGAATTTTAGAGTTGGGGTGGAGGAAGAATATGAAAAGAATGGTGATAATTGGTGGCTTTTATTGGTATACAAAAGACGGTGCTATGTGAGTGAAAAAAAATGAAAAGAGCACAAAAGAAAAAAAGGTGAAAAGTGCCAATGAAAAAAAAAAAAAAGAGACCAAATGTCCATGAGTTGAAAAAAAAATATGGATGACTTAAGAATGTGTAGGAGGAAGTTGGAAAAATTCCAACTAGTGTTGATTGTGAAAAGTAGTTGGGAGTAGAAAGTATAAGTAGTGGATTGTTTTGCAATTGTGTTAAGTCACTTTAGCCAAATATTCTTAACCTTAACCCGAGCCTACATTACAACCTTAACAAAGGTCCTATTTGATCTTACTTTTAAGCACATTGTTAGTGGAGAGTTGAGATTGCATGCAAGCCTATGGTAGATCAAGTGTGTAGTTCAATGTTTCGATGAGTGTTTATCCTTATTTTATCACACTTTAAGTGTTTGAGCAAAACACACACTAATGAGGATCATTGGCTTGAATTTTGCTCATTGAAATCTATCGCACATGTTCAAGATTTGAGTGTTGTGCTTGTTTTTGTCATTCCCGATTAGATTTTCGAGGTTGTAGATGCTAGATTATAAATGGTGGAGTTATGTATTGTTTGAATTCTAAGTTTGGTTTTGTTCTTTGTTTGGGGAAAAACAATGTTTTAAGTTTGGGGGAGTTGATAACCTCACATTTTGCATGTATTTTGAGGTACATTTGAGTGGTATTTGATTGGCATTGCATGCATGAAGTGATAAGTTTTGCATAGTTTCTATGTTTTATGCAATGTCACGTGTTTGTTCATTGTGAAGGGAAATAATGCCATTTTTTGTGTGAACTTCAAATGAGCTTGGGAATACCCTAGAAATATATGAAATCAAGTTAGGAACGCATTGTAAAAAGAATCGGGTCAATCGAATGAGAAACGAGTGAGAACGAAATAAAACAGTGAGAGGCTGCCGGAACCGGAAAATACCTGCGACCGGACTCGCGACCAAGGGGGTCGCGAATCTGGTTGTGAATCACCCTTTTTCCATTTTTCTGCATGGTCACGACAGATGGCGGGTTCTCCTTTGTTTTATTCACGATCCCACTCACGAATTTGCACTGGTCGCGAATTTTATGCCACGTCATGCCACGTAGATTCACGGCCCGAGTCACGGACATCCTGGTTGCAAATGTGGTCGTGTATACAGCGGGCCTGTCTAATTTTTAACCTATTTTTGGGCTTTTCTTAACTTGGTATTTAAGGGTTTCAATGGATGAAAATTCCACCTAACCAAAAATTGCCACCAGAGGTTTGCTGCAGAGAAAAACAGACACGAAAAACAAGACCAAAGGATTCAAGAGCTTTCAAGATTAGAGACAAATTAAACCTTCCGGGTTTTATTTAATTTATTCTTAGAATACAATGTTTATTTGTGGATTGTTTTAGTTATTTATTTTGCCATGGATAGCTAAAACCCTAGTATTCTAGGGTTGGATTATGAGTTATTTATAAAGTTCTTTTAATTCATTTTATTTGGTGTCTATGATTTGATTGTGTTTTGATTATTCCTGCTTTTCTCTGTATTATTTACCTGATCACTAAATGATATAATTTGATGTGTTAATCCATAATTCAAGAGATGAGTTTTAACACAAGATCTGAAATAATTAGCTCGTTAGTCAATATCACTCGAGAGAGTTGCGATTAATTTAGAGAACAATAAATCTTTGGAACCATTAGGAGTTGCATAATGGGTATTGAACGGACACGTTAATATTTGTTGTGTGATCTACAATCTAGGCACTTCGAGAGAAGGTTTAGAATACATGAGTGATTGTTCTAGCATGATTTAAATCCCAACATAGACACTAAATAAATTAATTAAGAGAGTAGATTAAATAATGAGTATCCAATCCTTGAATGCGTCTTTTTCTCCAGTGTTTGATTTATCTGTGTTGATTTCTGCTGTGGTAATTTAGTTTATTTATTAATTTTAGTTTTTATTAGATAATTAAATACCTCATTAATTTCAGATTCGGGCTCTTAGTCTTCATCATCAGAGTCGTGGCAGTGTCTTCAATGTCTTTTGCTCCCTTAAGTCCACAATGTTGACTCTTAGGGGTTGCCACAAGTTGAGTATGTGATAGATCTTGATCTATCCTTTCAGTGGCAGCTATAGCTTGTAGTCATGCCTCTCCTGACTGAATTGAATCAATATCAAAATTCAATCTTTGTCAATGTCGATCGGCTTTATTGTTAACAAACTGATTTGCAGTGGCAACTTCTTGCGATCTCAAGCTGGCTTGAACATCAACTAGCATGGCTTTAGCTGGAATTTGATTATCAAGTCGATGCTTCATAATCCGCTGGACTTGCACAATAGTTGAAGAAAATGGATTTGAAGCCCCAATCCATTTAATGATCCAAATCTCTTCACGTTGCCAAAAGCTCATGTCATGAAAGACAGTTAGCAAGAAATATGACTGGATTGACATAGAATATCTCCAGTTGTACCAGTAGAAATACCGATGTAGTTATTTGAACAACTGATTGTCTTGCTTGGCAACATAGGTGAAGTGAGTGAGAAGGAGATTTGTTATATCCTTCTGTGCACTCTTGACTGCATATTCGCCACTGTAGTAAGTGCGAATATTGTCTTCAGTCAGCTGGAGAGGAGGGCAAGTACTCTTGAAATATTAAGCTCCATAATTTGGATGAGGAATTCCAATAAATGTAATAAGCTCATCTGGATCAGAGCAGGGCTTGAAGTCGACTGATGATCCATTTTTGGAGTGTGGAGAAGGAACTTCATTAGCAGTTGAGCTGTTTGAAGTTGTGTTGCCAGTTTTGGCTTTGGATCTGCTATTCTTCTTGAGCGACTGAAGATGTGCTTTTCCTTTCTTGGGAATCCAGTCAGAGAGGAGGACTGGTAGCGCATCATCATTTGGAAGATTCAACATATTTTCCAGGAGCTTGCTCATTCTTAGAACAAGTCCTACTTTGGACTCAAATTTCCCAGTCTTCTTTGAGTCGGCAGCTTTGATGACTTGATGCTTGAATTGGGAGAATACAAACTCTGCCCAATTTGCTTCTAATCCTTCAACAAGGTATATCATTACCTTGTATATTTCTTTAGTTAATTGACTCAAGCTTCCAGTGGCGCCGAACATCATTTTGTTCGTGATATCGAGTATGACTCCATACTCGGGCTTCAGGTCAGTTTTAGCCGTGGTAAAACTGAATTGCTTGTCGCAAGTTGAAGATTGCCATTCTTTCCAGTATGGTTTAGCTGAATCTTTCAGATCTTGAACCCTGGAACCCTTTTTAGGAAGTTGAAAGATTTATGCAGTCTTTCTTTCAGTGATTTGAAGTTTGTTACCTTGAACCACTGAGGATATAACCTTCCCATCTGTAGATACCTTTTCTTGAAGCAAGAATTCACTCACCAAGTCTTGTCTGAAGAATCTTGGTGGAGTTTCAAGGTAATGCAGAATTTCGGTCTTGTGGAGATTAACCAGAAGAAATGGGCTGTTTAATTCCTTAAGAATCAATTGAAATTTCTGTCTTTCTAGAAATTTGTCTCTCATCATTTGCTCTTTGAAGGAAGTAAGAGCTTTGGATGATTTGGCCATTTTGAAATCTTAGGCTGAATTTGAATTAAAAGCTTTGGATGATTTGGCCATTTTGAAATCTTAGGCTGAATTTGAATTGAAGCTTTTTTAGAGAGAGAGTACTCTTTTTGGAAGATGAGTTTGAAAGAGTATGTATGATTGTGCAAAAGGGGGTTTTTATGAGTGAGGAGAGAAACTCATAAATTGTTAGTTGAAAGAATTAAACACCCCTTGTCAGTTTCTTTTGGCTGTTGATTTTGTACTCTTGGACCAATGGTCAAAAAATTCACAATAAATACTGACAAAAGCATTTAATTTTTCAAAAAGATTTTTATTAAAATATTAAGAAATAAACTAAAATACAAGAAGTTGGCCTAAGGCAATCTAGTCCGCTGACTTCTCAAGCTTTCAGTATTCTTGTGTTCAGTTTTTCTTTTTCTTTGATTTTCTGCAGCTGTCTGGAGTGCTCTCACTTGAACAGTCTTTCTATGAGTCTTCATTTCCAGAGTACACATCCAGTTTCAGGATCGAGTCAGAGAGCAGCTTTACCTGTACCTTCATGCACTTGATCAGTCCTTTGACTTGAGTTGAGGCTTTTCCTGACCGCTACCTTTTAGCTTGTTGAGCTCGTAGTTGAATCTCCTATGCAGTCAACTGATGCTCTCTAGTCTTGTGATCAGTTTTCAGCTGATGCTTTGCAGTTTGATGGTCAGCAGTTGGCTTTTCAACTATTTCAGATTAGATTGGAGACGCATCTCTCTATTCAGTTGGACTCTTCCTTGAATCCTTTCTCCTGTCATCCCATTCTCCTGAGGACTTGTACCTCTGAACAGCAAGGAGGACATCATCAGAGTCATAGTTTGATTGGACTACAGACTCTATCTTCTTGGCTTTCCCTTTCCCCCTTGTTACTAGAGTAGTTGGGTTCAGCTTCTGCCTCAATCGTGGCACCTCTCTGATTGTTAATGGAGGCAGTGCCCATTCTCCCACATTGGGAATGAAATCATCAGGATTAATTGGCTGATGATTTATGTCTTCCGCCATCAGATCAGAAATCAGCTTTTCTAGAATGAAGCTGACTCTATTGATGTAGAACATCTTTTGAGGGAATCACAAGGCGCATTTAGTCTCATCTTCCACAATGTCTACAATTTTCTTCAGTTGTTTGAGGAGAAATAGAGACCAGTCTATCCTCCTCATCTCTCCGATAACATTGTAGATTTATATTTGATCTCTGACATCTCATCATAGTCTTCGCACGATCCTACCATCATCTGTGTGGCCACGACTAATAACACCTGAAATTCCTTTTGGAATTTGGACGTCTGATGATTGATGCGGAAGTTTCCTGCAGCAGGGTTAATTGCCCAACTATTAAAGTAGAAACGGGCGTTTACTTCTGTATCTTCAATTCGGTCTCCTTCTTCTTATAGACCAAATATGTTCTTAAGGACCGAAGGGGTAATCAAAATTTCAGTACCCCTTACTTCAATTATGATCATCCAGAAGTCCTTCTCACTGTAGGAGTTGAGAAAGAACTCTGCCACCGCCTCTAGATATACCTTCGTAGGGGCACTTTCCATGAAGGTCTTCAGTTTTGCTGATTCAATCAGGGCAAGAATCAATTCACCCATTTATAAGTAGTTGGTGAATTGTCTGCAATTGGCTCGACTTACTATCTTGTCGTGACACAGGTCTTTGTAGAAGACTGCCGAGTCTTCACTGGAAAGTTTGAAGTTATGCTTTCTTCAGTGAGGGTTGGCGGAGTATTAGGCCATTGAAGAGAAATTTTGGGGAGTTTTTGTAAGGATGAAGAGAATGGAAATTCTGAATGGAGTTTTTGAGAGAGAGACTGAGTGCTTGATCAACTGTATGGGTGATTTGGGGAAAACAACTAATCTATTTATAGATTCAAGCAGACGATGTATCCAACGGTTTAAAGAATTTGAGTTGAATCAAAATCGAACGGTTCCGATTAATTCATCAATTTAATTTTAGATTTATCCGTTGAGGTTAAATGAGGAGAGAGAGGGTGGGTCCAATGGTAATATTGAGATGACACGTCATTTTACCGTTTAGTAATAAATTCAATTTGAACTTATCTGATTAAAGCTCTCCTTCAGTCTCCACGTGACATTGAGCTGCTGACATCATCAGTTGGCCTTACGAATGATGATTTCCTTGGCCTGGATTGATCAGTTCTAACTGGAGTCCCTTTAGCTTTGACTCTTAGTTTCTCATCAGCTTGAGCTGTTCTCTCAGCTTTGCTCTGCTTAAGCTTTTCAGCTACTTCCTTCAGTTGAAGCTTTTCTCTTCAGTCAGTTTTGGTTTCAACTGCTCTCATCAGTTGAACATGACTGGTTGAGAACTGATGCCTTCTGCGATCAGTTTACTCATCTTCTTCTTCAGCTTTCATTTAGACTTCGCCATTTCTTCAAAACTGATTTGGCCTATTAGTTTAAGCTCCAAAGCTTACCGAACTGATGCCATTTTGACTCGGTTCTCATCTTCAGCTGGAGTGTTTCTCTTTACTCATTCTCTTGGCTAGTCATCATCCTCCTTTGAAGTTTGTTCGAGCAATCCCAATTGGATGCACAACTCCACAAATCTAGCTTCTGGCAATGGCTTGGTGAAGATATCGGCTATCTGCTTCTCCGTGTTGACATATTTGATACATATGTCTTTTTTCTCGATGTGATCTCTGATGAAGTGGTGCCTGATATCAATGTGCTTCGTCCTTGAATGCAATACTGGATTTTATGATATTGCAATAGTACTATTGTTATCGCAGTAGATTGGTACTTCTTCAGTCTCCACGTTGTAATTCTTTAGTTGTTGCTTCATCCATATGATTTGCGTACAACAGCTTCTAGCAGCTACATACTTGGCTTCAGATGTTGACGTGGCAATTGAGTGCTGCTTCTTGCTAAACTAGGATATCAGTTTGTTCCCAAGAAACTGACATGTTCTGCTGGTGCTCTTTCTATCGATCTTGCATCCTCTGAAGTCTGAGTAGCCAGTTAGACTCAAGCTATCATCTCTGGGATACCATAATCCAAGATTTATGGTTCCTTTGAGGTACTTCATGATCCTCTTTGCTGCTTCGAGATGACTTTTCTTCGGGTTGGCTTGGAACCTTGCACACAGTCCGACTGAGTAGGAGATGTCTGGTCGGCTAGCAGTTAGGTAGAGAAGGGATCCAATGATTCTTCTATAGTGTGTATGGCTAATTGATCCTCCTTCTTCATCGAGGGTCAGCTACACTGATGTGTTCATTAGAATCTTGAGAGTTTTTCCCTTATTGGTTCCAAATTTCTTGACAAGCTCTTTGGAATACTTAGCTTGACTGATGAAGATTCCGTCTTCCAGCTGCTTTACTTGAAGTCCTAGAAAGAAAGTCATTTCTCCCATCATGCTCATCTCGAATTCGCTTTGCATCAGTTGAGCGAATCGAGTGCAAAGATCTTTAATCTTTGATCTAAAAATTATGTTATGCACATAAATTTGGACCATTAAGATCTCAGCTAGCCGTTCTATTCAGAATAGAGTATGATCGATGACTCTTTTCTGAAACCCATTCTTCAGCAAGAATATTGTGAGGGTTTCATACCAAGCTCGTGGCGCCTGCTTCAAACCATAAAGAGCTTTCTTCAGCTTGTAGACTTGATCTCCAATTTCAAAGCTTGAAGGTTGCTTGACATAAACATCCTCCCTGAGCATCCCTTGCAAGAATGCGCTTTTCACGTCCATTTGATAAACCGTGAAATTATTGTGAGTTGCATAGGCGAGGAACAATCTAGTGGCCTCCAATCTTGCAACTGGTACGAATGTCTCATCAAAGTCGATTCCTTCACTTTGTGAGTACCCCTTAGCTACCAGTCTGGCCTTGTTCCTTGTGATCATGCCTTGTTCATCCAGTTTGTTGTGAAATACCCACTTAGTCCCAATGACTTTTTGGGTTTTCACCCTGTCGATAAGAAACCAAACATCGTTTCTTGTGAACTGGTTCAGCTCTTCTTGTTTTGCAATAATCCAGTCTGAGTCTTCAAGTGCTCCTTGATATTGGCTGGTTCCATTTACAAGATAAAGCATGTGAAGAGAGCATGCTCAGTTGATCCTCTGGTTTGGACTCTGCTTCTTCGATCACCAACAATTTTGTCGACTAGATGGCTTCGGAGCCATTTGGGTATGGTGGCTTTTGCTGTGCCTTCATCTGATTCTTCAGTTGCTCTTTCAACTAGACCTTCAGCTGCTCCATCGGCTTGTTCTTTAGCTGGTCCATCAATTGTTGCCTTAGCTTCGGTTTGTTCGTCAACTTCACTGATTCTTCCTCCTGTCTCAGTTAAGGGGTTTGAGGTCTCAGCATAATTTGTGTCCTCATTGACCAAGTTGTTTTCAACTGGTCTAGAATCAGTTTCAATGCAATCTTCTAGTGACGCTTCAAATTGCTCTGGAACAATGTGATCAACATAGTCCTGTGAGTTTTCAGATTCACTAGGCAGTGCTTATACTGATGTACAGTTTTTCTCCTTGTTCCTGTACTCATCAGCAAGCTCATCAAATACCACATGACATGTTACTTCCACAAATAGTGTTTGTTTGTTGAATACTCTGTAAGCTTGTGAATGAAGAACATTATAGTCGAGAAAGATCCCCTCATCAGCTTTGGCACTAAAGGCTTTTAGTTGGATTTTGCCATTGTTGTGGATGTAACATTTGTAGCCAAATACCTTAAAGTAAGAGATAGAAGGCTTACGACCCTTGAACAGCTCGTAGGGTGTTTTGTCATAGGTGATGACGATGGCACTTCTATTTTGAGTATGACAAGCTGTGTTGACTGCCTCGGTCCAATAGCTTTCAGCTATGTTGACATCTGCTACCATTGCTCAAGCTGTCTCCTTTAGCGTGTGATTTCTCCTTTCAACTATGCCATTCTGTTGAGGAGTTCTTGCAGCTGAGTGCTCATGAGTGATTCCCAATTCACTTAGAAAATTGATCATTTGCTGATTGACAAACTCAGTTCCATTGTCGGATCTTATCCTTTAAACTGATTTTTCCTTGTCAGTTTGCAATCTTCTGATCAATGTTGATAGCTTGGCAAAAGTCTCATCCTTACTTCTCAGGAACTCCACCCAGATATATCTTGAGTAGTCATCCACTACTACAAGAGTAAACTTCTTGCCTCTGGGGGTTGGTGGCTTCACTGGTCCAAACAGGTCCATGTGTAGCAACTGGAGAATGTTAGTTGTTTCTTTAGGATGGCTTTTGTTCTTGAATGATGACTTTACTTGCTTCCCTTTTTGGCATGGTCCGCAGACTCCAACTTTCTTGTAGATCTCCTTGGGAAGCCCCTCAACCAACTCTTTCTTGGCCAAGTAGTTGATTGTTTTGAAGTTGAGATGATTCAGTCGTCAATGCTATATCCACCTTACTTCAGTTGATCCTTTGGAGAGAAAGCAAGCTTCTGAATAGCCGGTTGACCAGTCAACAACATACATGTTGCCCTTTCTTACTCCAGTCAGGAGTATGGCTCCAGTTGACTTGTCTCTGATGTCACATGAGCTGTTGCTGAAGTCAACTGAGTACCCATTATCACAAAGCTAGCTGATACTTAGCAGCTTGTGTTTTAGTCCTTCAACATGTGACACGCCATTAACGACAACTTTCTCTTTGACTACGAACCCTTCTCCAATGGTTCGGCTCTTTGAGTTGTCTCCAAAAGTGACTAGTGGTCCCTTAACTTCTTTATAACCGTCGAGATCATTCTTGTCTCCGGTCATATGCTTGGAGCACCCGCTATCCAGATACCAAGTGTCTTTAGCCTTTTTCTTGGATAGGTGATCGGTATTTTATTTTACCTAAAATACTACTCGCAAGTGTACGAGGTAATTTATAGCAAAATACTGGTGAGCAAGGTCGTATCCAGCAAAGCAGCTAATTACCCAATTCTATTGTTTCACTTTATCTAAAGAACCAAATTAAGAGTTTGATTTTAATTAACTAAAATGCTGAAAATAAAACAAATAAATCAAACAGAGATAACTGGATAAACAAATAAAAAGATGGATCCTAGGGTGTTTATGCTAAATGAATTTACCAAATTTCAGATAATTTATCAAACCAATTTAATTCTAAATCTTGTAGGAGAATCACTAATTTAATCATAGCCTCTCTCTCGAGTAAGTTATGAAAGTAGATTAGATTCTAATTTTTATCTCTCGATCTCGAATTATTATCTAACTCCGATTAGCACCTCAGATTTATTCTCCTCACGATACCTACCAATCTCTCGATCTAGCAGATTTGTGTTATGACATCCTAATCCGTCAATCTATTAACCTCTCTCGAGTGAATAATAAATTAACTACACAATTGTAAATGCTGATCAATTCATTCATAAAAGACAATGATAATCGAGGATGCATAAACAAGAAATAGAAAGGAACAATATATTACTTCAATTCATCAAATCCATAAAATAGTCACAACCCTAGGATCTATAATAGTTTAGCTACTCATAGCGTATTCAAAATTCATGGAAAATAAATACGAATAAATAGCTGTCATGATAGTCCGGAAAGAATAAAGCATAAAATAAAACTTAGTTTATGATGCGCTTCTTCAATCTCTCTGCTGTCTCTTCTCTGGCTTCTCCAAGCTGTCTCTGCTATATTCTATAGGGTAAAAGTTATGGAATTTTCTTACAAATTAGAGCCTTATATAGTTGAGGAAATACAGAGTCCAAATAAGGAAAGACTCTAAAATTGCGGAAACAGGCGGCACGGGTCATGCCAGGTGCGGCACGGGCCGTGCCGGATAGCAAAACACGCCCGTTGGTGCTCGGCAGATGGCACGGGTCATACCACAGGTGGCACAGGCCGTGCCACTCATCCAGTGGGTTATTTCTTGTGGCGTCACTTGGCACGGGCCGTGCCACATGAAGCACGGGCCGTGCCGTTTGCAGCATCCCGATACACTTCGCCATTTTGCTCCGTTCTCGCTCGTTTCTCATCCGATTGACCTGATTCAAGTTGCAGCGTGCTTCTCACTTGATCCTCTATCTTCCTAGGTACTTTTCAAGATCAGTTGAGTTTCATAAAATAAATAGCATCAAATCCCTTCAGAATGAGCAAATACGTGACCTGCACAAATATGGAAAACTATGTGCAACTTCTCAATAACCGCATGCAATGCACATGAACTCCCATCAAACTAGACCTCAAACTAGAATGAATTATATAAAAAACAAGAGTTTATCAATAGGATGCTCTTTCCCTCTTCATCCTTGTCGGCCATGTGGCAAAGCAGGGCTTCATCATCTGAGCTATATCCGTCTGAGTCGATTCTAGATGAGTAGTCTGAATCATCCAGCATGACATTTTCAGAGTTAGCAATCATTTCTTTCCTCTTGAAGAAGCATCTCCTCACTTTGGCCTTCTTGTCTTCAGGGAGCTCTGGACACTCATATTTGTAGTGCCCTTGCTTATGGCAGTGGAAACATTCTTCTATGTTTCGGTTAGCCATCCTGAATTGTTCAGCTCATCGCTCAGCTGGGTGCTGGTTTCTTTCTCCCTTAGTAGCTTCATTTGCTTGGGGTAGAGCTGATTGTTGATCTCTGACTTTCCTTAGCTTTTCCAGTAATCTTGTCATTGACTAGATTTGCTCGTTTATATCGTCAGTCAGGATCTCCTTCTTATCGGCTGACTCTCTTCTTTGACCAGTCACCGATCCCCCTGGATTCTCTCTGGAAGGTGAGCCTCTTGGTCAAAAGTTATTTCTGCCACGACCTTCTCTGAACCGATTTCTTTCAGCGTAGAGAGAAGCGTCATGAGCTGAAGAAGTGGATGCTTCTTTCTTTCGGTTCAGGCTATATTCATGGGCCTTGATAATGCTATTCAAGTCTCTCAACTCCTTGATGGCAATTACTTTCATATCCCATTCTTCTGTGAGATTGTCGAGAATCTTCAAATTCATCTCACAATTAGGATAACTTCTTCCCAGATTATTCATCTCACTTATTATGCATAGAAATCTTGTTTCAAGGCTTAAAACGTTAACACAGATAAATAGATCTAATTCAATTGATCTGTAAAAATGGTTGATCTTTAGAATCAATCGCTCTGATACCACTTGTTGGTCCCTGTGCGAGTCTATATCAGTTTAAAGGGGAGATAAATAAACTAACTCAAAAACTTAATCTGATTGCGGAATATATAGGGCCCTGACTCGCTTATGACAATTTATCCGTGCACTAAATCAGTTGAGACTGATGGCATGAAGGCTTGACTTGTTAGTGCAGCTTATGTGCTATAGTGTGTAGTTTAAGAACATGCAAAAGCTTAGAGCATAAAGTACAGCACACACAGGACTTATAGAGGTTCGAAGCTTCCTGCTTCTACGTCCTCTCTTCCTTCTGCAGAAGGGCAATCCAACTATGCAAGTGTAAAGTTTCTTTATTACAGTTACACAGTGAAGAAATCTGTGGGACGATGGCACCCTTCAAACCGAGCACGGCCTCCTTTCTAACTGTTGATGTCTCGAAAGAACGGCCCCTCAGTATGCCCTTCCTTAGCTGGTTTCTGGGTCGACAACTCACACTTACCGGTCCCAAATGCTCGCTGAGACTTTAGGTGCTATTACCCATTTTTACAAGATTTTAGATCTCTCTCGATCTTCAAGAAGGTAGTCTTGAATCTATTATCAACCTTGAGTGCTCCTTCAACTTGAGCTGAGTGGTTGATCTTTGAAAAACTGAACTGAGAAGCTTTGCTCTGGCTGGAATTCTGCGTCAGCTAGCTGCTTGGAACTTGAAGCACACCTTCTCAGTTGGGACTTTTCGCATTTAAAAGATTTAAGCTTTGAGCTGTGGGGAGGGGGGAAGAAAGCTCGCCCTGCACATTTTAGATTGGCGTTAGTCTTGGTGAAAAAATTCTTGGCCAAAATGAGATTCACTCTCTTTATATAGATGGGTGATCTTTTGACCGTTGTGATTGGTGATTTTGTTGATTTCACCGGTGGCAGTTTAATACTTGTAGCTGTTTGAAGCTTTGAATGAACTAGCCGTTGAATTTAATGACTTCTGCTCCAAGATCGTTAGGATCTTTCTAAGATTTCCTGTCAGGATCTTCATTGACTACTTTGTCAAAGAGAGCAGGTATTTCGGCTATCAGTTTTAGACTTTCAATTGATGGACTCTCAGCTGTCTCGGTTTTCAGCTCTGAGATTGTCCAGTTGACAGTTCCTCAACTGCTTTAAGCTTCAGTCCTGGGATGGTCCAGGTCAGCTGCCTTGATCTTTGGTTGCTTAGCTCCAAAAGCTTTCAGTTCTGGACTTCCAGTCGGCTTCTTTGTTTGAGCTTTTCTCCCATTGGACTGATCTCTGGTCAGTTCAGTGTTGGCTCGAAGTTATCTGAGCTTTTCTTCCGGCTAACTAATCTTTGATCAGTTTAGAGTTGGCTCTTCTTAACTGATTGATCTTTGATCAGTTCAGTTTTAGCTTTCAAGCCGGCTCTTCTCTCATCAGTCTTTCTTGGCCTTCAGCTAGACTGATGATTACTCATCTGTGGATGCCTTCCATGTTGGTTTTGTATACTAGAAGACTTGTCTTTGTATACTTTTCTGATAATATGATGATATGAAATGAAAGTTATTGCAGTCACTGTTTGCATTTAGATTATGTTCTATAATTGTTCTATGCAATGTTCCATATACTTACATTGTAGATGATATGGTGTAGGGAGTCACACGGTAAGATCATATCATTAGAACCTTGTATTGTATTAAAGAGCTCACGACTTAGATGGTTCTGAACACACCATCAGTACACCGTAGAATAATCTGATAAGTTAGTTTATCTTGACTAACTGATTATTCTAGTACACTCATTGTGTATTGAGGAGGATCACGATAGGATACTATTCTCTGTCTCTGACCCAATTACTGAGAGAATAAAGATCCACAGAGTTCGGGTTCTGAACTCATGTGATATTGGCGAGCATATATGTGCGTTATTTATTACTTTGATTTATCAATGAGTAAGATCTTTTCGTAGATCGAGTTCGATATCTTGGGTAATAACAATGTATACATGATGTCTCGAGCAGTGTACATGAGCACCGTGTCCTGGTGCGCCAGGTTGATGATGTTCTCTTGAGGAAATGCAAGTTCATGTTGAAACCCTGCAGGTGGAATTTATTCCTTACATGGTAAAGCTTGTGTGGTACTACTCAAGGATTTAGATGTTAATTAATTATAGCTGTCAGAGGCTGACATAATTAATTAATGAACATTATATCTTAAACACGGGGAATGGCTGGACTAAAGGAGAAAGCATATTCGCAAATATGTATTAAATTAGTAGGTCAGTTTTACTTCTTTAGTGGAATAAAAGTAAAACTTAATTTATTTAATTATATCCTAATTTTATTGGATATTAGATATTAAATAAATTAGTGGGCTAATTTAATATTTTTCTAGATCCTTGTTGTAGCCCAATATGACTGAAAGTGGACTGGATATAGAACTTGAGATAGAAGCCCAGCCCAGTAGGGCTGGAACATGAAATTTCGCCCCTCCCTATATATAAGAGGAGGGGGGCACGAAATTTTAATGATATTAATCATAAGAAATCAGCCCCTCTTTGTCTGTCAAAGTTATCCACATATTTCACAATTCTATCTAATAGATTTCAGCCCACTCTGAATCTAGATACAGTCCGGGAATACAACAGAAGATCTTAGAGTAGAATTGTGCAGTGGCCGTGTGTGACATAAGTGGTGCCATTATCATTGTTCATTCAACAGCAAGATTAGATCTATAATCTTGTCCACAGACCGTCTGTCGAGTTGTAAGTAGATTCGTTTTCTATATCTTCCGCTTTATTAGAATCGAATCTGTTTTACATGCTATTTGATTAGACTGTGATAAACATGCATGTTATATAAAATTATGATTTGCATGAACATGGATTAATGAACAACCAAATAGATCCTGCGGTGGTTTAATTCGAAAAAACCCCAACATTCCAGTCTTCAAAGTTCTCTTCCCCCTTTAGCTTTTCTTAAGCTTTGATGACATGACTCTGACTGGTCTGATTGAGACATCCTTTTAAGCTGGTTGACCATGCTTCAAAACAGCTGACTCTTGCTTTAGCTAAGCTGAGATTTGAAGTCTTACTTGATCATTACCCCCGACTTCCAGCTTTAAATAACTTGTAGTTTTTCATGAAACTTTCACATATATTTTGACATTTCATCAAAACCATCAGTTGGGCTACTATGATAGTTTTTCTCAACTATTTCCCAACATATCATTCCCTCTTAAAACAACAATCATTGAAGCAAACTTTAAATTTCACAACTCTTCCGCAATTCATGTGAATTAGTTAATCTTTAACATACCTACTATTTATTTGTGCAACACAAATATATTATCTTTTAAAAATAAACAATAGGGATGTCACTTGTCACAATACCACACAAATCATGATTATAAAGTATGTATGATCTTTAATAGTAACATTCTTTTGAAGTGTTAATATAATGTGATAATCTTTCAATGGTCTAAAATGGATAGTTAAAAACAAAATCAGTCTCAAATATGACAATATAGGGATCATACATATAGCCACATTTGAATAGTCTAACAATGTCATAGTGTTGTTTATTTCAATAAATAATATTTATAACTTGAAAATAATGGAGGATATAGTAAATGTTGTGCTAGTGCTTCATTATAGAAAAATACTATATCTTGCTAGCAAGTTATTTATAAATGCAGTATCTGACCAGGTAATCTTGCAAGATAAAATATTATATGGAACTTCTGGTCCTGAAATATCCTCATTATCATCTTTGAGTTTAAAGCAATACCCATTCATTTCAAATGATCTAACAAACATTAGTGTGTTAAATGAATAAACTTATTCATAAATAAAATATCCAAAATCTTTCTCAATTAGATTGATTGGTGTATAAAATCACATCATGGGATACTCGATCTGTAGACCGAGACAATACTTGGTGTTATCCAAGTTTTTTATTTCAAATACTCCATCTTTATGCATGAGTTAACCTTCTTTTTAACAATAGATGTTACGATGTTATATAATAAATTTTAAATCCATTAGGAATTTTCATATAAATATTATCTTCTAATGACCCATACAAATATGCGATCACGATGTTTATTAATTGCATATATATCCAATGCCAAATTTACTGCCAAATATATTATATATGTACCGAAACATATATAATGTTATTATTAATATAAGAATATAATTTATTGAATTTGGGTATCTGCATAAACACATGAGCTACAACCTTGATTTATGTCTCACTACTTATTATGTCATTTATCTATTAAAGAAATGTTAATTTGTGTCCGGGTTGTACTCTACCTCAATTGCAACTTTCCATTCCAAAATATTTCTGGTAGTCTGTTTTCATCTTAGATTTTGGATCCAGATTCTCATTATAAAAGCAATTGTGGAGACAATTGTGTTGTAGAAAACTATGAAATTTATGTTATAAGTTTCTCCCATATTTATAAAATTCACGGTACCTTCAACATTAATATTAACCAGATTATTGCCATTTCTCATAATATTTCGATCTGATTGTTCCGCAATCTCATTATTATGATTATTTGGCGCACATGCAAATATACTTAGATTTTCATCTTTGGGACAATCCTCTTCAGGAGGTTCTAGGATTATTGATATCTTTAATTTTGTTTTCCGTGTATTTTACATTTCAAATACTTTTTCACTTCTAGCGTCAATGAAGTCTCTCGCTTCTGGCATTGAGTAATTTAAATATATGTGGAACTTCCACTGTTTATAATGCAAATATATAATAATAACTCCATTATGATAACTTTTAGCAGTTAATAATACGTTGAACTTTCAATTCATGTAGTGCGTGAAATTAATTATGTAATTCAACAAAAAATTGTTAGCATTATTTCAGTCATATCTTCCCATAATACCGATAAATAATTATAAAATTAGAATACCAAGATCCCAATTATTGACTTTAGATAAGTCAAATATGACAGAGAATACTCTTTGTTTTTCCTTAGAACTAATATAGGTACGTTTTGGTGGTGATAAAAAGAATTCGCAAATGAGAAATATTTCTTTTAGTATTCACGCACTAATATAAAGGGGGGATAACCCGAACACTCATGCCATAATTTAAAAATTTTGGGTCCTTAAAATTTTAATTTATCGCAACATAAATTGTTTGATTAAATAAAATTATAATATAACCTTGATAATTTTTGAAAATTCAACTGGAGTAATATTCAAATTGAGATAGATATAATATTTATTAATTTAAAATGATAATATTATATCATCAAATAATCGAGTTGTGTTCAAGTAATCATTGATATCAACATTTAGTCTTATTTGCTATTGGCAAATTGACATAATTGAGTTATGTTTCATAACTTTGAAGTTGATAAGTAGTATTATAAAATTCAACTTCAACAGATTCTAGGGGAGCTTTATAAGTAATTAGTCTCCCACTCAAAAATATTATGTTTGAGTTATATGATTATTATGAATGATTTAATCAAATGATCCTTCAGGGATTGCATAATTTTTTAATTTTTTTAGAGAAATACTATTTCTCTTCAATTTTGGATTTACATTGTGATGATGAAAGAATAATATTTTGCCCTTTAGATAGTGCTACAATTTAAAATATTTTTAGCAAAAGTAGAGGAAGCAAAGTGAAGTTTAACATAAAAAATGTGAAAGATATATTCACTAAATACAATATATAATATTCACTAAATACAATATATAATATCTCACAATTATGTGAAAGATATATAATTGAATAAAAATGTGCATAACCATCAATTTATATATCATGATAATCATTATACGCAAGTGATGAAGCAGATAAAGTGTATTTAGTCAAATGACACTACAAGAAAAATGCAATTTAGCGACGGATCATATTTGATCGTTAAAATACCGATAAATTAACGATGAATTAAGATTGTTTTTTAATGACGGATTAATGATCCATTGTTACACGTCGTATTTTAATTTTTAAAATTTATTTTTTAACATAACGACGGAATTTTCTGTTGTTAAGTTAGAGACAGAAAAATCCATCATTAAATATTTTTTCATTTAGAATTTTTTTTTTAATTTTAGCGACGGACTAGCTACGAAATAATTCCGTAGCTAAAATTAATTTTTATTTTTTTTATGTTTTTAATTTTTTTTAATTTTTTAATTTTCCAATTGCAACTTAAATACTAATTTGAAATTAATTTCTTTTTATATTTTTATTTTTTTGTTTATTTAATTTATTCTGATTTAATTGTTTATTTGGTTTTTTAATATTTCATATCATTTTTTAATATTTTACATTATTTTATAATAATTTATATTTTTTATTTTTCAATTAGCAATTAATTACGAATTTGAAATTAATCTTGTCAATATTAGTAATTTTTATTTATTTTACATTTTTGATTTTTTTTATTCTCTTTATTTTTTTTAGTTTTTTAATTACTAATTAATTATGAATTTAAAATTATTTTTTTAATATTTTAAATATTTTATTTATTTTGCTTTTTCCGAATTTTTTTAATAGTTCAGATGATTTTTAATATTTTTATCTTTTTTTATTTTTAAATTACTAACTAAATAATTTTTTATTTTAATAATTTTTATCACTTTATTTTTATTTTTATAAAAATTATTAATCATAAATATATAATATTTGAGAAAAATAATTAAAATAATCTAATATTGAATAAAGATATAATATAATATAAAATATTAAAAATTATAATAAATATTTAAGTAAATGAATAATATATAATTATTTAATTTAGAAATAAAAATTCAATCAAAATAGGTTTTCTGTGTGTATATATATATTATTTCTATATTTTAACGTAAATGTCTGCTAGCCTATATGGTTAGAGGTGCAGGGCATAAAGCCTTGCTGTCCCAGAGTTGGTTCGATTCACATTCACGCACAATTCTATGAATTAATCCTGGCTCGACGGCTTGGGCTCGTCCTGGCTCGGCACCCTAAAGGGCTTGGGCGGCTCATATTTTCTTTAACGAGGGAAAAATTTCGTCGCTAACCCGTAGTTAAATGTTATTTTTTTATTTTCCAACCACAGAATCTGGTGATAAGTTAACGACGAATAATTCCGTCGCTAACGTTTTTCTATCGTTAAAATGACTAATGACTAGATAATCCATCGTTAAAATGGTTTAACAATAGATTTTTGATGTTTACAGACAGAAAAATCCGTCGCTAAACACGGATTTTTTTAGTGTGATTTCAGTTTGGTAATCAAACAATTCTCCAAAACATACATTATTATCATTCACCAAATATAATTATACATACTAGCAAATATATAATTCTTTTCACTAGAAAATAAACCATCCATTCAAAATTCATGAATTTCCTACTGTGTTATTCAGAAATTCTAATACATGCATTCTAATCCATCAAATTTACTTGAAACTCAAAATTCAACCATAATAGCTAAAGTTGTAAAGTTTCATGTCGGTCACTCAAAAATAGCTCAAACAGATGAATGTATAAATAATATTCAATATATATATATATATATATATATATATATATTGCCCATCCAGTTATGGGTGTGCTAAAGTCAGATGATATTTAATTATCATTTTGTCAAAAAATTAATTATGCTCAACAATTTACCATGGAATGATGGAAATATAATATTAAGCATTAAAATATATACAATACAATGATATATTAAGAATCCTTTAAAATATTAATCATGGTTGTAAGTTTTTTTATTTTTTTCAGAAACAAACTTAGGGGGGTGTATTGGTTGTGGATTTTGATGGATTTCATTGAACTTTTAAAATCCGGGTGTATTCAATCCAGACTTTTAAAAGTCTAATGAAATTCTGGTGTATTCAATCCAGACTTTTAAAAGTCTAATGAAATCTTGGTGTATTCAATCCAGACTTTTAAAAGTCCTTTAAAATTATGAGGTATTCAATAATCCACAGACTTTAAAAAGTCATTGACTTCGTTGGATTTCGGCTGGATTTCACGTGAAAATTACGAAGGATGAAATCGGACCTCCAGACACGAGATTTCGATGGATTTGGAAAACCTGGGGAGCGTTGTGTCCCAGCGGCAGCTGGGTAGATGAAATTGGCACCCCAACCATCACCCGAAGCCAGCGGCCACTGGCTTCGCTAATGATGACATCCCCGTCGTTCTAATCAAAAGTACTCCAGAAAAGTATCTCTTACTTGCTTTGGAGAAAGCTTGTAGAACAATCAAGGAAATGAACAGAAAATAGGATACAACAAAATTCATTTGACATTCGAAGTTCTGACAGCTAAAGAGATGCCACAACAATATTACTATAGGAAATCTTCAAGTATGCTCACACTCTTGGTGACTTGTTATCAATCAACAAGCTTCATTAGATTGCAATAGGCTGCTTGATGTGACCGTCCACTAATATAGTTTAACATGCCAGTGGAAAATAGTAATAGGGAGAACCTCTATGGATTCAACAAAAAAATCCTCAATTAACTAAGAAGGAAAATGATACATAAGAAACATAATGAAAACACGCATGTACATCAGGATAAAGTACTTATCAGTTATTCAGCAATAGAAATTAACTGGATCAGTGGGTCAGTTAAAAAAACTTCTCTAAGCTTATCCAGTTATCCTTCTGAAAAAAGAACCTATCTCAGAGATTTAAAATCACAGCGAAACCAGCAGTCTGACACTTTTCCTTCATCTCGAACAAACAATGGACTGAAACATAAAATCCTTACTGCACATTAGGTAAAGTAAATTGAACATAAATCCCCACTCATTGACCCATAAAGCCGTACTAAATTTGCAGAAATTCATATGAATGCAACCATGAAAAGAAGAAAGATAGCTTAAATCATACCTAATTGGTCCAGCTCGATAACAAATAGTTCTACATCAAGTCTCTTGAACAAAGATTTCACATCCGAAGAGTACCTAGCACCCAAAAAAAACCAAAAAATAAAAATAAAAATTCAAACCCTAAATCATTAAGAAAAAAAAAAAGCGTAGTAGTTGCATACAAACATGACACATCAACCAAAAAAATTCAAAAGAAACAACATTTTGAAGGATGCACTTACGAGTGCCATGTTTTGGAGTAGACTACCATTGGGTTTTGAGCAATAGTGTTCTTGACAGTGTTTTCCAATTTGTGCATGAGCCCAGATGATTTGGAGTAGACTACCAGCGGTCGCTGGGCCTCTCAACTTGGCTACCAGCGGCCACTCGGTTTGGGTTTTTCGCGTATCCACCGCTCGTTGTGTTCCAACGAGCGTTGAAAAGTAGGATTTCAAATCCATTGAAATCGTTCCAAATCGATCCGAAATCCGTACACGAAATTCATCAGACTCTGTGTGGAGTCTATGGATTTTATAAATCCATAGACTTTTAAAAGTCCAATGAAATCCATCAAAATCCACAACCAATACACCCCCCTTAATGTCAAAAGCTTTCGTATGGAACAAAAGAGAATCAACTATATCATTCATATTGTATATAATGCGAATCACATAATGAGACAAGCCAATTTCAATAGCTTCACATGAATATTAATTATCTTAAATAAATTAAAAAAATGATAATTAATTCATGTCATCTTGCAATCACATAAAAATTTAATTCATATCTTCTTGCAATATCATCAATCACATTATAAAATTTTGATTCAGGTCAAACTTTATTTCATAATTTTGATTTAGAAATTACCTCACAGAAAATACACGATTCTTTTTCCTATGGCATACCTCTGATATTAATTCAAACTCAATTGGCTAGAGATTTGTGTTGATAACGTGTTGTAAATCGAATTCCAGAATCATACTCACAGGACGTAGATATATGAAAATAGAAAAATACAAAATATAGGGAAATATGATTTTATTCATTGGTGTAGTTTCATTGTTATATTGATCTACACAAGATTATAAGAAGTATGTAGGACTAGAAACTAAAACCATAGAGTAGGGAACATGTAATGTCCATATATAATGAATATGTTTATAACAAATTAAAGATTTATTAGTTATAACGGAAATCCCCAATTATCTACAAAATATGTCACTTTTTGTCAATGGTGGGGAATCACTAGTTTGTTATCAGGCTGCTTTTAAAGGCATATACCATAACATAGATATAATGAGCATGCACTTCACTTGGTTGATTCTTCATATATGTCATTACTCCCAATCCAACACACAAAGATTTATTCAACCCTATGCAATGCTTGTTCACTGGGTCAATTCTTCCTAGCACACATAACCTAATTTCTATCTTTCTATCAATTAATCATTCTCCGGTGAGTACATCAAATTAATCGACTAGCATTCATACAAAATATAAATGAACTCGTAGAAATGAAGCCCCGGGAGATAACAGGAAGAAAGTAATTAAATTATATTATAAAATCTATAATATCTAATCCCTAAAACCTAGCTATTAATTTAGCTAGACATAATAAAATAAATAAACAAAACTAGAGTACTGGAATTCATGACAAAATAAACAATAAAACCAAATAACACGGGGGAATCTAGTTGTCTTGTCTCTTCTGCAGCAGCACTCCGTTTCTAACAACCTTGTCACCTCCTCTTGAGTAGATGGAAAGCCCTCGTCTTTCTCTTCTCTTCTCTCTGATGCAACTGGGGATCCTTTGGATGTGTGTTGATTGAGTAAAACATTTTGATTAAAATGATCCACATCCTATTGCATGCTAAAATCAAATCTAAATCTCACGCGCAGCGGAAAATTGAGATTATTGATTACCTTGCAATTGGAGAGACATCATTGAGAAGATATAAATATAAAATCTAAAACTACACCTTCTTCATGTTATCCACTCCATGGTCTTTTGTTGTATGACCAACCTCGATCCAGACGTCGTGTGGACGATGATCCTCTAGACCTTGTAGAAGTTTGGAGACGAAGAACCCTCACAATAGAATTTTCGACAATTACTTTCTTTTGGGGATATGAATTTCAAAATTTTCATCTATGTGGCTAGGGTTTTTCTTCTCCCTTCATAAGGTATATATAGGGCTACAATAGGGATCTAGAAGAAAATTAGGATTGGGCCTCCAACGAGCCTTAAGTTCCCATGTCTAGCCCAGACATAACTTAAGCCCATTAATATTAATTCAACCCACTAAATAATTAATATTGCACTACCACCCTAATTCCATATTTATGGATATGGCTTCTTCAACTCAATTAATTTCTCATGTTTAAGATATTGAATGTCCATTAATTAAATCGAGTATACTGACAACTCAATTAAATTAATTACTTATCCTTGAGTCGTACCACTCAACCTTTATTATCATGTTGGATTAAAAATAATCCACTTGCAAGATTTAACATGATAATCATTTTTTAGCTCCTCAGAAGACATCATCAACTCGGCACACCGAGACACGATTTCCTTCTATAATTACTAATCCATCATATATAGAAATGTCACTACCCAATCTATCAGGTTTTTTGAATCTTTAATTAGAATCTCACCCATTGATAGGTCAAAATAATGTACATTAAAATATACATGTCTACTATTATACAAGGTGTTGGTCCCAGGGCGAGTCAGAATCAGTTTAGAGGGATGGTGAATAAACTGATTACAAAACTGAACTTAGATGCGGAATATTCAGGACCTGTTTTGACTCGCGATATTATCTGTGCTTTGTAGAGATCAGTTGAGAAGATCTGCTAGCTCGGAGTGCTATGTATGCTTGGAGTGTGCAGTTAAAAACATGCAACTGAACTGAAAATTAAAGCAGAGCACACAAGCAATTTATAGAGGTTCGAAACTCAACTTCTACGTCCTCTCTTCCTTCCGCAGAAGGGGAATTCACTATGCAAGTGTAAAGTTCCTTTATTATAGTTACATAGTGAAGACAAATGTTATCCCGGAAGCTGTGATTCAACGCACTCAGCTTCCTCAGCCGGTAGGTCGACAGCTCACACTTGCGATCTCCAACTGCTCGCTGGAGAGATAAGGTGCTATTGCCCGTCTTTACACGATTTTAGATCTCACTCGATCTTCAAGAGTACAGTCTTAAAACTGGTATCAACTGGTGTGCTCTTTTGCGCATCTGCGTCTGAGCTGGGATAGTTGATCACTGAAGCGCTATGACTGAGAGAATAGCTCTGGCTGGAAATCTTCAACAGCTAGCTCGATGAGCGTTAAGGATCCTTCTCATCAGTTGGAACTTTTGATTCTTCTAAGTTTTTTGAGCATGAGGCTTTAGTGCTTTGGCGAACGTCTTCACAGAAAGTCTTAACTAAAGTGCTCTCCAAAATTTTCAAAAGTTCCACTGTCTTCTCTGGGGTAGCTCACCTTTTAAAGATGTGTGAGTAGTGATCGCTGATGATCACTGTGTGATCATAAATGATAAAGGTAGTTGAGAGACTTTCATTTAGTAGAGCCATTGAGTTGCTTTTGCTCTTCTAACGACCTCTTGTTCTAAGATCTCGGTTGCATTAATATCAAGATCTTCTTTGGCTTATCTGAATTTTATTTACGGCTCCTATCTTGATCTTCAGTTCTCAGCTTTGTCTAGCAGTTGGAATCTTCAGTTCCTTTGTCTGTCAGTTCTGCGCGTCCCTTGACAGTTTGGAAAGCTTCAGTTGAGATCATCTTCAGCTGGTATTTTAGGGCTAGGGTTTGATACCTTCTGAGCTCCAGTTGGCTTTGCTTCAGTTGGCAGTTCTGATCTAAGGTTTGATACCTTCTGAGCTCAATTCACAAGAAATGACGTATGGTCTCTTGTCGATAGACCAAAAACCCAGAAGGTCATTGGCACAAAATGGGTTTTTCGCAACAAGCTGGACGAACAAGGTGTGATCATAAGGAACAAGGCAAGACTGGTAGCCAAAGGATACTCACAAAGTGAAGGGATCGACTTTGATGAGACATTCGCGCCAGTTGTAAGATTGGAAGCCATCAAACTATTCCTAGCCTATGCAGCTCACTTCAACTTCACAGTCTACCAAATGGATGTCAAAAGTGCATTTCTTCAAGGAATGCTCAAGGAGGACATGTATGTCGAGCAACCGCTAGGGTTCGAAATTGGTGATCAAGTCTTCAAGCTGAAGAAAGCCCTCTATGGACTGAAGCAAGCTCTTCGAGCGTGGTATGAAACTCTAACGACTTTCTTGCTAAAGAATGGGTTTCAAAAAGGAGTCATTGATCGAACTCTATTCCGGATAGAACGATCAATTGAGATCTTAATGGTTCAAATTTATGTGGATGACATAATTTTTGGATAAAAAAGCAAAGATCTATGCACACGATTCGCTCAACTGATGCAAAGCGAATTCAAGATGAGCATGATGGGAGAAATGACATTCTTCCTAGGACTCCAAGTGAAACAGCTGAAAGATGGGATCTTTATCAGCCAGGCCAAGTACACTAAGGAGCTAGTCAAGAAGTTTAGAGCTAATAAAGGAAAAACTCTCAAGATTCCTATGAACACATCAGTTCAGCTAACTCTTGATGAAGAAGGAGAATCAGTTAGTCAGACATACTACAAAGGAATCATTGGGCCGCTACTTTACCTAATGACTAGCCGACCAGACATCTCCTATTCAGTCGGTCTATGCGCGCAGTTCCAAGCCAACCCGAAGAAAAGTCATTTTGAAGCGGCAAAGAAGATTATACATCAAAGGAACCATAAATCTTGGACTATGGTATCCCAGAGACGACAGTTTGAGTCTAATTGGTTATTCAGACTCAAACTTTGGTGGATGTAAGATTGACAGAAAAAGCACCAGTGGAACATGTCGGTTTCTTGGAAGCAAACTGATATCCTGGTTCAGCAAGAAGCAGCACTCAGTTGCCACGTTAACAACTGAAGCAAAATATATATCTGCAGGAAGCTGCTGTGCTCAGATACTTTGGATGAAGCAACAGTTGAAGGACTACAAAGTTGAAACTGAAGAAGTACCTATATTCTGTGACACCAATAGTGCAATTGCAATATCTCAGAATCCAGTTCTGCGTTCAAGAACTAAGCACATTGACATAAGACATCACTTCATCAAAGATCACATCGAGAAGAAGGAAAAATGTCAACACGGAGAAGCAGATAGCTGACATCTTCACCAAACCATTGCCTGAAGCAAGGTTTATGGAGCTATGCATACAACTGGGACTACTTGAACTAGCATCAAAGGATGAAGATAGTCAACTGGAAGAAAAAGGTTAGAAAACTATTCCAACTAAAGAAAGGAACTGAACCATTTTGGCTTCAACTCATCAGAATGAGTAGTTCACAACTGAGAAAGTTACTGAACTGATCAATTGGACACAAAAGCTATCAGTTCGAACTGAAGCGAGAAGTTGTGCAAAGAAAGTAAACTGAAGCTGATCACCCTACCCCATCAGCTCAACTGAATCATCGGTTCATCTGCTCAAACTGAGGCAAGGAGCAAGGCAGAGTTAGCCAGAAGGTCTCAAATGATGATCCAGTCAGTCAAGCAGAATGTACCAGCTGCAAAATGGTCAAACTGATGAAGAAGCCAAAGGAACTAGAATCAACTCAACAGGAGACATCAGTTCAAGAATCAGCTGAAGGAAATCAGCAAAACTGAAGGAACAATTGAATTAAAATTCCAAGCAGTCGAGACCAGGAAGGAACTGATGAGAAAACATCTCAGTTGGAGCTGATTAACATGGAATCATCAGCTATAGTCGAAGCCAACTGATGGCGTAATCAGTTTCAAGTCAAGAGGAAGCCACAAGAGAAAAACAGATAAGTTCAAAATTTTCAATAGTGGAAACGGTAAAAATACGTGTCACTCTAATATTACCATTGGACTCACTCTCTCTCCTCATTAATCCCCAATGGATAGAATCGAAAGGCCAATCGACGGGTCGATTAAATAATTCTGACCGTTGAAATCTGGGCATACAAAACGTCCCAACCGTTGGATGAACCCCATCTCCTTCTATAAAAAGGATGGCTGAATTCTACTATCACTTTTACCGATCCAAGACTTAGTAAAGATTTGAAGCCTCTCTCTCCCTCAATTTTCTCAACAGTTCTGCAAAATAGTTGCGAGAATCAAGGATTCAGTTTCAAATCCAGCCAAAACCAGATTATATCCTTTTCTCCAAATCATTCTCCAAGCCTCACAAAAACTCCATGGCTGAAAGGAGCACACCAGCTATTTGATGAAAGTTCAATTTCAGAAGAACTGGTGAATCATCTCAAAGATTCCAAGTGAATCTATATAGAGATAAATTCTTAGATCAAGCCGCATATAGAGAAAAGTGCTCAAATTCTCCGCTTTGCAACTCGTTAATCTCGAAGATCGAACAATCAGGATTGAAGAGATTCACTGAAGTCGATCTAACAAAGATCTATCCTGAACCTGTAGTTGAGTTCTATTTGAACTCAAAAGGATATGATAACAGAATCATAACTGAAGTTCGCGGAGTTGAACTGGTAATCACTCCAGAACTGCTCGGAAGGATATTTCAACTTCCCACCTCTAGTATAAGATTACAAAATGTGGAAGTTGACCAAGAACAAGTCTACAATCTCTAGAAGCGAGTAAACTACGAAGATCCCTACAAAAGCAGTACACTCATGTCCTGCTTCCAGGAAGAATATAGAATTCTAGCATCAGTTTCAGCTAGAATGATTGTCGGCACAACAGGAAGTCACTCAGAGATGTTAGAGCACAAATACAAAGCATGTGCGGCAATCACCACAAATGTCCAAGTAAACTGGGCTCAGTACTTCTTTGAACAAATCAAGAAGTATGTAGATGTTGTCGAAAAAAACTGGAAAGAAACTGAGTTCCATCAAAAGATGTGCTATACCTGCAGGATCAGCAGCATACTGGAAAGCACTCTCAACTTCATGGCAGAAGAAACTGAAACACTGATGATTGAGAAGCTGGATTTCATACCATCAACTGCCAGAAGACAACCGGCTTCAAAAACCATTAGAATCAAAAGCATTCAGCGAACTGATGCTCACTCAAAGAAAGCAGAGGAGTCTGCTAAAAGAAAAGACAAAGAGATCGCCACAGAGGTACAACAAGAGGACTCTGACTCTGAAGACAATATCCCAATCAGCCAAATGTTGGGAACCACAATTAGAGCCAAGCCGTTACAGCAAGTTCGATTTGGATCAACAGCTGCCTCACCTGAAGAAGGAACCTCTACCAGACCAGTTCAAACCAAGGAAAGAACTGGCAAAGCAAAGAAAAAGTCAGCAACATCTCAACCGAAAGGGAAGAAGAAGCAATCAGGACCTCCACCCCCTCCAAAACTGCCTTCTTTCAACATCAAAGCATTTGATATGGCAACAGTTCAGGGAAATGACATTGTGCCCCTCATGGGAGTTCCACCACGAGGCACAAGGGCTGACTACTTCAGAACTGCGTGTCTTCCGATGGCAGAAACTGAAGAAAATATAAGAGCTCTCTCAAGAGCTGAGGTCATCAAAAGCTGGGCCAATGAACAAGTAACCAAGTTCATTTCTGAGAATTTCATTGAGGATGTGATTGGCACAGCTGCTCTTTACAAAGCTCTCTCAAGGTACATGTATTGGTATCTGTGGAGACATTGCTTCAATTCTGAAGCCCACTTCCTCCTAACCACCCTTCATGGGATGAGCTTCTAGAGAAGAGAAGAGAGATGGAGCATGCAATGGGCTGGACAAGCAACTCCTGATCAGAATCCAATCATTACTCTGAAAAGAACGCTTGCCATCCGAAGAAATCATCCTCACCCAGATCAACAAACACTATTAGAAATCATGGACGATCTGCTCAATTGGGCCAACATCCAACTGCCACCACTACAAACAGAGGCTGAACAACAACATTGGAGAAATCCCCAAGTACAACAGCATTGGTTGCTTAGGGAACTGCTCATCCTCAGACAACAACAGCACCAGCAGGGACATGACCAATTTCACAGAGAAGCCCAGAGCAGTCAACAAGGAGCTGAAACTGCAGAAGCTTACAACTCAAGGCAAACTGTCTTAGCATCTGTTGCTAGGCAGTTAACTTTTGAAGAATCCCCTCGACCAGATGAAGTCATCATTAATCTCCTTGATGACTCTCCAGAAGTACAAGTAGCTGATGAGCGAACTCCCAGTGATCTGGAGTTCGAAGAACTGCTCAAATCTCCTACTCTACCAGTTTTGCCAAGTGAAGTGCAGTCAGAAGAGTCAGCTGATAAGACTCAACAGTTTGAGGAGTCAGCTGAACCCCAAATCGCTCCTCTCCAAGAGCCAACTGCTGATTAAAAAGCTCCCTCATCCATTCCTCCAACTGCTTCAATAACAGAGCCAGCTGAGTCTGATGAGCCAGCTGATTAGACAGCTCAGATGGATGATCAACCTACCTACCAAGGTACACTAGCGTTAACTGTGTACTATGATCCAGTTCAAAGGGCTCTTCAAGCTGTAACCCAAGCTGCTGCACCGGAGACTCCACCAGAGCCCAGTTATGATGAATCCGTCAGCATGGAGAAGGATGAGCTAACCCACACAGTTCCATGTGAGGAACTGATAGGAACTGAAGAAGGAGAAGAGGTTGACTCAAGAGCAGTTCAGCTCGATACTCAACCAAGCAGCTCATCAGTCCAGCTACCTGCTTACTATGTGGACTTGATCCATAGCCTGCATCAACAGGTGAAACTGCACATGGAGCAAATTCAGAAGCTGCAAGCTCACCCCAGACTCCAGTCAACAGAAACTGAGTCCTCAAGCAGTGATGAGGATGATGAAGGTGACTCCACAGAACCGTTTGCTAACAGGAGGAAAATTGATCACAAGAAGGACTAGTGGTTGATCAAGTTCAACTGATTAGAAAGCCCTAAGTTTACTTCTTGTAATTCCCAGTTTATTATTATTCATTTTGATTTATAAAAAGATTATCTTTTTGTTTTCAAATAAATGTCGAACTTAGCATTTATTTTGAATATTTTGACCGTTGCAAAAGGATGACACGTCTCAAAGTCATTAAATGCCAACGACCAAAATAAAAGAGGCCAGGGCCAGTACCATTCCAACCATTAGATCTATGAGCCTGCCCAATCACTCATAAAAAGCCCTCTCTTATAAGCCTCTTAGAAATACTCCTCCTGCGCTCTCAAAAAATTCTCTCTCTCTCAAAGCTCTTGAAATCCCTCAAAATTTCAGCCAACCCCAAAGATGGTCGAATTACCCAGATCTTTAAATTCTTTCAAAGAGCAACTATTGAGAGACAAATTCCTAGATAGGAAGAAATTTCAATTGATTCTAAACGAATCAAACAACCCAACCCTTCCGTCAAATCTTCACAAGACAGGAATTCTTCACTACCTGGAAACACCACCAAAGTTCTTCAGACAAAATTTGGTGAGTGAGTTTTTGCTTTAAGCAAAATTGTCTGCAGATGGAAAGACAGTGTCATCAGTGATTCAAGGACGGCTACTCCAAATCACTGAAAGAACAATTGCAGAAGTCTTCCAACTTCCACGGAGAGGATCATCTGTTCAAGAACTAAAGGAACCTGCAGAATCATACTAGAGAGAATGGAAAGCTTCCACCTGTAATAAGCAATTCAATTTTACGATAGCTAAAACTGATTTGAAGCCCGAGTATGGCGTTCCACTCGATATAACGAACAAGATGATGTTCGGAGCAATTCGAAGCCTGAGTCAACTCACCCAAGAGAGATACAAGGTTATGATTCATCTTGCTGAAGGACGATAAACAAACTAGGCAGAATTTGTCTTCCAACAATTCAAGCATCAAGTAGTCAAGGCCTCTGACTCAAAGAAATCTAGCAAATTTGAGTCCAAGGTAGGACTTGTTCTAAGGATGAGCAAAATGATTGAAGACCTGCTGAATCTTCCAAGTGATGAAGCACTACCAGTCCTCATCTCTGACTGGATTCCCAAGAAGGAAACGGCCCATCTTCAGTCACTAAGAAAGAAACGAAGAGTCAAGGCAAAGACAAGCAACATCACTTCGAGCAATTCAACTGGCAATGCCGTTCATTCTCCAAAATCAAAGAACGGATCACCAGTTGATTTCCAGGTTTGCTCTGATCCAGATGAGCTTATTCCATTCGTTGGAATCCCTCATTCAAACTATGGAGCAGACTACTTCAAAACCACATGCCCTCCTCTCCAGCTGACTGAAGAAAATATTCGCACTTTCTATAATGGTGAATATGAAGTCAAAAGTGCACAAAAGGAAGTAACCAATCTTCCTCTCACGCACTTCACTTTTGTTGCACAACGTGACTAAGAGTTGTTCAAACAACTCCATCGGTATTTCTATTGGTATAACTGGAGACATTCTATGTCTATCCAGTCTCATTTTCTACTAACTATCTTTCATGGCATGAGCTACTGGCAACGTAAAGAAACTTGGAGTGTTAAATGGATAGGATCGTCAAATCCATTCCCTCCAACCATTGTGCAAGTTCAGCACATCATGAATCACAGGCTGGTCAACAAAATTCCAGCAGCTGTCTTGTTAGCTGAATTCAAAACCAACATCATGCCTCAAGGAGTTGTGGTTGCAAATCAATCAGTCAACTGCCCAACTGGTTCCCTCTGCCGAAAACTGAACTTTGATGATTCATCATGTCAGTCAGCTGAGCCATCACGACGAACTCCAACTGCCACAGAGAGGATAAAACCACATCTATCACATACTGAAGTCGTGGCTCCTCAGAAGAATCCAATACATGATGTTGAAAGAGATAGTGATGATGAGGATACTACCACATCACCAAGTCTCCTATCTAAGAGCTATGTCACTCCCCTACTCACATCCAGCTCAAAAGGCGTACAACTGATTATGAACAATGATCAGTTCAGACCATCGCCAAAGGGAATTTCATAATCCCTTAATCAAAGAATGAAAAACTCATCAGTTGCCATTCAGCAACTTCACCAAGCCAGGAGGACAGCAAAGCCCGAACTGCCAAAGAACAAAACTGGATCTGCATTGACGTCAAAGAGATCAAACTGCTCGAAAGGAAGTAGTGCAGCTAGTCCAGTTTGGCCCTTCAAGAAGAAGAAACTGACTCAAGAAGGCCAAGGAACTGACTAAACAAACTGATCAATTCAGTTCAGTTAGGGCCTCAAAGTTAGCTCATCAGCGGTGACTGGAAACGAGATGAAACTGATCATCCAACCGCTGAATCATCAAACCAATCAGTTGGACTGTATCCCAACTGACTCAGGATAAGTTTTTCTTAATCCTCAAGCTTATCTTAATTAAATTGTTTCCGTTGTGATTATAAAATTTCTTATATTACATCCAACGGCTACAATTTGAAAATGGGGTCCTCTCTCACAAGTTGCCATTATTATCTCTGCATTGATATTAAATCGACTCCACAAAAGAGAAAATGATGATATATTTATCTATGAGATATAAATAGCAAAATCTGTAGAAAATATTTTACTATTTATGGCAACTACCCTATTTTCAAAGTTGCTCTATCTCAGCTACATGATCATAAAGTTGCTTCACAATCGGACGGCTGGGATACATACATCATTTATTCAGCTAATCATCCATCAAATCGGATAGCTGATCAGCTAAGATAAGCAATCGAGTGTCCTCGATCAATGCATGCAGAGCTGAATATATATATACAAGGAGATGGAGGCTCCGATCATCTGCAGAATCTCTCTCACCCTTGCATTGATCATCTGCAAACTCTCTCTCAGTACACTTGTAAATTTAACACAACCATTTCTTTGCAGCAATGAAACCCTCATTTCAAATGGTGAATGTCAAGTTGCTCGTAAGCAAGTTGAAGAAAGATAAGACTCTCAATCTAGAGCTTCTTCACGCACGCCTAGGCCCAGAGAAATTCTAAAAGAACTTTCAGCCATTGGAGAAAACTGGGTTGTTGCCATTCTTGATGATCATGCCAGTCAAGAATCTACCACAATGCAACCGTCTCCAGCAACAACATCATCTCCACCGTTCAGAACAAAGTAATAATGGTGATGAAAAACAATATGATGTCTACACCCCTCCTCTCCGACGAAGGTCAAGACGTGCTGGATCTGGAACTTCCGAGTAAATACGCACTATGGAGCCTTTGGAAACATCCACACGTGCACCATCTTCGGTCTAATTGAGGGCAACAATCCCTCCTTATTCGAGCAATTGAGAAGGTACCTCCAGTATCATATCTGGATATTTCAACTCGATGAGGCCACCATGTTCCACCTCATCCGCACTCATGGATCCCTCTTCTGGATCAACAAAAGACACTGGAGTAGAAATTGGATGAACTATCCACTCGGCTCGCCACCAACGCTCTCGGAAATAATTGATTCAATGATCAAACGAATCCAGTTCAGCGTACCAGCCGACGCTTCTCTTCCCGACAATGAGCCAGCCAACTCCTCCTGCACCCCATTTCTTGAAGATCTACCAATCGCATCAACCGATGAGATCTTCACCAACCTGGCTTCCATGGACTTCAGAGAGCAAGATCTCTCTCTCACCACTGATCGTGGTCAGTTCATGACGACTGGAGAAGCTTATGCATGGTTCTCCTCACCCATGCCAATTCCTTCAGTTCCCTCAGTCTGTGATGATAACTTGGCAACTGCATTCACCTTCTTGTCAAATCTATCAATGCCATCATACGATCCACACCAGTTTACCCTTTTGGATGATGCCAAAAAGGGGGAAGATGGAAGGTATGATGATGAAAATTTAACTTTAACTCTTTGGGAGCAGATCCAAAGAGAAGTACACCTTGAGGGGGAAGCTCAGCTTCAGGGGAAAGCTTGGAGAATACATGGAGTTCAAGAAAAAGGAGAATCAAGCAGAAAAAGAAAAAGCAGCTAAGGAAGTGAAGTAGTAGTTCTATCTACTATCAAGAGCTAATATGATATGCTTCGATTTAATATATGATACATGCTTTAATCCTTCAAATATCATGCTTCAATATCAAATCAAGCCTTGCTCATGCTTATACACATTCCCTGATATCTTGATAATCATGCTCTAATAGCTCAAAATGAAAGCATGTCTAAAATGAAATTATGCTCTGATACTTGAATTTCAGCTCTAACTTGCTCTGATATCAAGCTTTGCCTATAAGTGAACTACATCACGTCTCTCAGATGAACATTTGCAGTTTTTCCATCATCATTGACAAGGTTTTGACATCATCAAAAAGGGGGAAATTGTTAGGAAAAACTATCAAAGAACCCCTAGATAAGGTTTTGATGAGATGTCAAAACTATTTCTGAAAAACTGACCAAGATCCAAGCTGTAGATCTGAGTTGACCAATCTAGAGCCTCAAGAAGGAACTCAACTGAAGCTAGAGTCAACCCAACTGGAAGGATACGCAAACCAGTCAAAACTCAATCCAACTAAGGGTTAAAAGAGTCGAACCAGTCAAAACAAAACTGACAACTAAGTGAGCTGAGCTGAGAGAAAAATCGACAAGACTGAAGAAACTGATAAGAGATCAGTTTAAATTGAAGACTGGAAGTATCCAGCTGATAGCCAAACTTAACTTCAGCCAAACTGAAGTTAACAGACGAATCAATCAAAGGCCAAAACTGAAGTCAACCAGCTTGTAGGAGAAAACAAGCAAACATCTGACAAGGAAGCTTGAGAAAGATCAGTCAAACTGACAAGCTAGCCAACAGCTTGTGATCAGTCAAGCTGACAAGAAAGCTCAAGAAAGAACAGTCAAACTAACAAGCTAGCCAACAGCTTGTGATCAATCAAGCTGACAAGAAAGCTCAAGAAAGAACATTTGAACTGACAAGCCATTCAACAACATGAGATCAGTCGAACTGGAGGAAGAATCTCAGAACTGCCAACTGGAGTAATAGCGAACTAAGCAGACAAGCTCAGAACTGCCAACTGGAACTCAAACTTGCTAAACTGGAGCTCAGAACTGCCAGCCAGAGAGTCCTGGAGTTAATGCTCAAATGAAGATCTTGGAATAAATGCTCCAACGGAGATCCTGGAATTAAATATCCAATAGAGATCGATTGGCAAAACAATGGCTACTGGAATCAAATATCTAACATAGATCGATTGGCAAAACAACGGCTACTTCAGCCAAAAGCTCCAATGATCATAAAGACCATCTGCCATTGATGAACCAACAGAGCCACTGATTAGTGGAACTCAACGGTCACAAAACCACTCCTCTATAAAAGACGAGTGAATCAAAGTGTTCATAGACTTTTCGTAACTTTCATTCTTGAAGCCTTCATTCAAGTTATCACAAACAGAGCTTTCTTTCTCCCTCCCCATAGCTCAAGTTCAGCATTTGCTAAAACTGTGAGAGTCCAACTGAGAAGAAAAATCCACAGAATCAAAGCATTCAGCTAGCTGTTGATAATCCAGCCAGAGCAACCTTCTCAGTTCCAGCAATATACCGATCAACTACCCAGCTCAATTGAAGGAGCACATCAATTGATATCCCATGTTCAAGACTAACCTCTTAAAGATCGAAAGAGATCTAAAACCTTATAAAGACGTCAATAGCACCTACCTTCCTAGCGAGCAGTTAGGGACTGCAAGTGTGAGCTGTCGACCCACTGAGGTAGCGAGCAGTTACCAGATTCAGCCAACTGTCCTTCATTGTATAATTTGTAAAGAAACTCAAGTTATATAGTAGAGTTTCCCTTCTGCGGAAGGAAGAGAGGACGTAGACGTTTGAGACTTCGAACCTCTATAAATCATCTGTGTGCTGTACTGTCTTGCTTATTCTCACATATCTTTGAACTGTACACAAGCTCATACAATCTGCACCCAAGCTGTCCAAAGTACTTAACTGATTTGTGCATAGATAAGTTTCTAAGCGAGTCAAGGGCCCTTATCATTCCGCATTTGAAGTAAAAGTTTTCGTATCAGTTTGTTCACCCCCCCTCTAAACTGACATCGAATCGCCAGGAACGAACAATTATGCTTTGTCAAGGTTTTAATCCATGCTTGGTCTTGAATGATGTTGTTTGAGTGGCCTTCTTACTAGCATCACATGTATGAGTCACTTGCATCTAGTCAATCCCGTGATCATAAGCATGCTTGGATTAAATCTACATCATTTTCTTCTAAGTCGAATGTCAACCTTGTGGAAGGAAATGTGACCCCTTAGAGCCTTTGGTAGGTGCGACCTTGGAATGCGTTAGAGATAGCCATCATTGTCGCATTTGCAATTTAGGAGATATTTGAGAGATGCTCCTTCTATATTCGTGGTCTTCCTATTTATGAACTTAGCATGATTGTGTGTGTGAACCCTTGTTTGATCGATAGGAATATTGTGTATCCATGTCCTAGAGTCTTGCCCTTATTTGTCATTTTCAAATCTCTCTCTCTTGTTGGTTTTGCTATTTGCATCTTATTTAGATTTATTAGTGTTCTTGTTTGGTGTTGAAGCATTTATTTATGTTTTGGTTTCGTGTTATGATAATCACCCCTTTTCTTATCATAGTCTAGATATTCCACTCGTCTATCGTCGTGGTACTTGTACTGTCAAGTTTTAATTCCTTTTTCCTGTGAATCGATCTCGTTTCATCATATCTACAATTATATGCTTGTATAGTTGTGAGCATGACTCGAGTTTATAAATAATAAAACCATTGTGGATAGCAAATCTCGTATCAGAGTGCTACAGATGAATTCTCGCAACCCAACTTGGTTGATTTGGGAGATGATGAAGTTGTACAGAGGAGAATTTGAACACTTTGTTTTAAAGGAAGCTTCATGAAGGAACTTTTCTCTGTAGAGACTCACTTGGAACTTTTGAGATGATTCTCCAGTTTCTCTGAAGTTGAACTTTCGTCGAACAGTTTGGGCGCTTTTCTTGGCTATGGAGATTTTGTGGGGATTTTTGGAGCTTGGTTGCTGATTGGATTTTCTCACAATAGAAATTTTGGGTAATTTGGTTTTTTTTAGATTTGTGAGGGATAGAGTGGATTTCAGCTCTTGGTTCTGCAGGGTAACTTTTGGCGATTCAGCTATCTGTTGTGAATTGACTGTTTGAAATGAATTGATGCTCCGGTTTCAACGGTAGGATAAATCAGTCGCTTGATATGAAAATCTATCCGTTGAGAGTAAATGAAGAGAGATGAAGTGGGTCCAACGGTAACAATGGTGAGACACGTCATTTTACCATTCCACTTAAGCACGGTAAATTCAAACTTATCTGTTTGAAGTTCTCTCTCTGGTGCTTCCGCGTGACCTTGAGCTGCTAGCGTCATCAGATGATTTGGCTACATCTGGCAATCTCCAGTTGGCATGACCGGCTTCAACTGAGATATTTTCAGTTCAACTCTTCTTTTTACTGAGTTGGCTTCCAGCTCTCCTTCCAGTTTAGCTGCTTGCTTTAGCTGATCACGAGATGTTTTCTTCATTGTGAACTGATTGAGCATCTGATCAGTTCTGGCCTTTTGAGTTCTTAGCTTCCATGCCTTTCATCACTTTGCAAACTTTTCAGCTTGCTTTTTGTCTTAACTGATGATTTGAGTAGTTCTGACCTCTTTTGCTGACTGAACTGACGCACCTTTTGGTTTAGTTTCAGCTTTTGCTTTCTTTTTTTGTGTGTTTTTTTTTTATTAGTTGGGGTTGTTCTTTGCATTCTCCAATTATTTTCTTGATCATCTTCATCTTGTGATGCTAGTTCCAATAGCCCCAATTGGATACATAGCTTTACAGATCTTACTTCAAGGGCTTTGTGAAGATGTCAGCTATCTGCCTTTCAGTGGCCAATTCCTTTTATCACCATGAGCTCTGTCGCTTTTGTGATATGGCCAGTTAGCAAACTAGTTATAGTGAGGGTTGATTCTTAGTTCATCCCTTGAGTCCAGGTACTCACTATACTGTGTTACGAGATCCGTTGGAGTAAACTTCTCCAGAAGGATCTGAGAATGTTGACGTACGTGATATAGTATTGTGGGCACTTTTCTCCTTAAGTCAACTTCTCTTCTAGGTTGACTTCCTAGATGTTTTCAAGGATAGGCTGGCTGAGCAGTTCTCTCCTGAACTGATGCCCTATCTCGATGAGACTGCGGTCCAAACTAAGTATTTCTCCTTACTTCAGTTGGTCGGTCAGTTCTGTTCACCATAGGCCGGTTCTGAGGTTTGGGCCTTTAAAAGTCTAGTGATCTTTGTTGAACTGACTGTCTCCGATGAGCTGGAGGTCTTGGTTGAATTAACGACCTCTGTTGATAGGCTGGATGCCTTTGCTGAGCTGGTGGCCTCTGCTGATAGGCGAACTGCCTATTTTGAGCTCGTGGCCTTCTTTGAGATGGCTTCCTCTGCCGAACTGATGACTGGATTGTGTCTTTTAGTTGGGAGGATTGGCTAGACCTTTTAGGCGGATCTGTAGGGATATCTTCAGTTCCCTCGCTTTCGGTCTCTTCAACTGGTTGGGTTGGTGCAGGTCTGATAAAACCAGGAAGGGTTCCTTCTTGACTGGTTTGGATAACTGCATTTCCTTTCTCCGAGGCAGTGTACCTGTTGTATCCTAACCCTGCACTACCAGTTTCAACTCTTTGATGGCTTAGAATATCATTAAGAGTTTGAGATCCCTTTCTGAATTTGAGGGAAACCTTCTCTCTCTCCTGGATCTCCTACCAGAGCCTCTCATTCTCAGCTCTTAGCTAATCAAAATTGAGCTTCAAGTGATTCAGTTCTATCATGATCATTTCTCAGTCTTTTGACCTCATCTCTTAGGTCATCATTTTCTTCTCTCAGTTGTAGATGCATGCTTGATATAGCAGCTAACTGGTCTTCTAGCATTCTTAATTGCTCATTTATTTCATTGCTAATAATGGAAGATTCATGAATGTGATAAAAAGAGGTTAAGGAGTCACTTGTGCTAACCTCTTCTTTGTTGTCAGCCATGAGGCAGAACAATGCCTCTTCTTCAGAGCTGTAGCCATCGGAGTCGATTCCCGATGGATAATCTGAGTCATCCAGGATGGCATTCTCTATATTGGCCATCATAGTTGTAGCGTCCTTTCTTGTGGCAATGGAAGCATTCTCCTATGCTTCTGTTAGCTACCCTGGGTTGTTCAATAGGTGGTTGGTTCCTCTCGCCTCTGGGCTCATCATCAGTTTGAAGCATAACTGATGGTTGATCTCTGATTCGCTTGAGCTTCTCTAACAGCTTGGCAACTGACTGGATTTAATCATTGATATCCTCAGTCAGGCTCTCCTTCTTCTCTACTGCTTCTCTTCTGCGATCAGCTGAGCCACTTGGTTGTTCTCTGACTTGAGAACTTCTAGGCCGGAAGATATTTCTTCCTCGAGTTTCTCTAAACCAATTTTTTTCGCCGTAGAAGGCTGCATCCTAGGCTAATGATGTGAATGCTTCTCTTTTTCGATTTAGGCTATACTCGTAAGCCTTAAGAGAACCAAAGAGTTCTCTTGGGGTGAGGCTGTTCAAGTCTCTTGACTCTTTTGTAGCAATCACTTTCATATCCCATTCCTCAGTGAGGTTGTCCAAAATCTTGGAGTTTATCTCACTATTAAGATATGTTCTTCCCAGATTGTTCATCTCACTGATGATGCCAAGAAATCTTGTTTCAAGACTGGAGATGGTTTCATCTGAGTGCATCTTGAAGGACTCGTATTTATCTACTGCTAGCTGGAGCTTGTTTCCTTTGATGGCTTCAGACTCTTTGCACAGATCTGCAAATAAGTCCCATATCTCCTTGGCAGTTCTACAATTCTTTGTGTCATTCATGCGATCTTCATCTAAAGTTTGGAACAATGCATCTTGGGCCACGAACTCTAGGTTCTTCAACTTCTTCTCTTCACCTATGAAAAGATGAGTTGGCTTCGGGATCCTTGCTGGTTGATTGACATCAGCAACGTGGGCTTCATTGTCCATCATAATTGTGATTGGACCATCCTCGATAACTTCTCACATATTCTCGTGGATTGAGTAGAGATGCGCTCTCATTCTCCTGCTCCAGTTATCGTAGTTTTCAACTGAAAAGATAGGTAACTTATGGTTTCACATAGCTTACAGATTAGCACAGATAACTAGATCTGATTCAGTTGATCTGCAAAAATGACTGATCTTTAGAATCAACCACTCTGATACCACTTGTTGGTCCCAGGACAAGTTAGAATTAGTTTAGAGGGGGGGTGAATAAACTGATTACAAAACTGAACTTAGATGCGGAATATCCAGGGCCCGTTTTGACTCGCGGTATTATCCGTGCTTTGTAGAGATCAGTTGAGAAGATCTGCTAGCTCGGAGTGTTATGTATGCTTGGAGTGTGTAGTTAAAAACATGCAACTGAACTGAAAATTAAAGCAGAGCACACAAACAATTTATAGAGGTTCAAAGCTCAACTTCTACGTCCTTTCTTCCTTCCGCAGAAGGGAAATTCACTATGCAAGTGTAAAGTTCCTTTATTACAGTTACACAGTGAAGACAACTGTTGTCCCAGAAGTTATGATTCAACGTACTTAGCTTCCTCAGCAGATAGGTCGACAGCTCACACTTGCGATCTCCAACTGCTCGCTGGAGAGATAAGGTGTTATTACCCGTCTTTACATGATTTTAGATCTCGCTCGATCTTCAAGAGTACAGTCTTGAAACTGGTATCAATTGGTGTGCTTCTTTGCGCGTCTGCGTCTGAGCTGGGATAGTTGATCACTGAAGCGCTGTGACTGAGAGAATAGTTCTGGCTGGAAATCTTCAATAGCTAGCTCGATGAGCGTTAAGGCTCCTTCTTATCAGTTGTAACTTTTGATTCTTCTTAGTTTTTTGAGCGTGAGGCTTTAGTGCTTTAGCAAATGTCTTCGCAGAAAGTCTTAATTAAAGTGCTCTCCAAAATTCTCAAAAGTCCCACGGTCTTCTCTGGGATAGCTCACCTTTTAAAGATGGGTGAGTGGTGACCGCTGATGATCACTATGTGATCATAAATGATGAAGTCAGTTGAGAGGCTTTCATTTAATAAAGTCATTGAGTTACCTTTGCTCTTCTGATGAGCTTTTGTTCCAAGATCTCGGTTACATTAATTTCAAAATTTTCTTTGGCTTATCTGAATTTCAGTTACGGCTTCTATCTTGATCTTCAGTTCTGAGTTTTGTCTGGCAATTGGAATCTTCAGTTCCTTTGTCTGGTAGTTCTGCGCGTCCCTTGGCAGTTTGGAAAGCTTCAGTTGAGATCATCTTCAGCTGGCATTTCTGGGCTAGGGTTTGATACCTTCTGAGCTCCAGTTGGCTTTGCTTCAGCTGGCAGTTCTGAGCTAAGGTTTGATACCTTCTGAGCTTCAGTTTGGTTTTCTTCAGCAGGCAGTTCTGGGCTAGGGTTTGATACCTTCTGAGCTCCAGTTTGGATTTCTTCAGCTGACAGTTCTGGGCTAGGGTTTGATATTTTCTGAGCTCCAGTTTGCTTTGCTTCAGCTGGTAGTTTGAACCAGTGTTCTTCAGCTAGTATTTTGGACTTGTGTCCCTTCATCTTGAACTTTCATGGACTAGTCTTTAGTTCGGTTGCTGGTGCTTTATCAGTTGGACTTCAAAACTGATGCATCTTCAGCTGGTGTCCTTCAAACTGGTACTTCATCAGCTAGAACTTCATTCTTCAGCTGGTATCCTTTGAGCTGGCATTTTCCTTCAGCTTGTACCTTGGTCTTCTCTTAAGTTGGTATGTTCATTTAACTAAAATATCCTGAGCTGGCATTTCCTTCAGTATGGATCTTGGACTGGTATATTTCTTCAGCTGGTATTTTCTTCAGCTGGAATATCTTGAGCTGGTATTTCCTTCAGCTCGAAACCATCCTCTCTTCGGCTGGCAGTCTTCTTCAATTGATGTCATCGTGTACTGGCATGTTCATCAGTTCAAATTAATGTTCTCTTCAACTGGTATTTCTTCAGTCAGGAATGATCTAGAACTGGCATGTTGTGATACCCCGATCTTTTTACTAAATTATAAATTATAATTTTAGTAAATAATTTTGAATTAATATTGTTTGAATATTAATTATGATGGTTTGTATGTATTATGTTGTTGTTTTATTGCAGGTTGTTCCACTCGAGCCAATACGTCATAGCACAGTGATGTTATATTGAGTGTATAACACAGTTTGAATTTTAATACTAAAGTGTCGAGTTATATGATAATGAATGAATGTGTTTATATTTAATTTTGTTTTTGCCATACCTTGAACACCCTAATGTCATAAATATTAAAAGTGTTTCAAAAATCTAAGTCGTGTTAAATGGAGTTGAAAATGTCCAGAGTCGACTTTAAGCTCGGGGTTTAAATTGAGCAAGGTGCGCGCCCATGGGACGGTGAGCGCCCGCGGGGAGGCCACGCGCCCGCGGGGCGGGCAAGACGCGCGCACCAGCGTAGGGCTACGCGGGCGCAGGGAGCCTGGGCCGAGAGCCCCCTCGCACGGTCGCACGGGCTGGGCCGGATTTCTACCTATAAATACAACACTTATTTATTTTCTTCTCATTTCTTCTCTTCCATTTGGGCGATTTTCTCTCAACTCTCTTTCAAGAAACTCTTCATCTTTTGGAGTAGATTCTTCCATCATCATCCATCAACTAAGGTAACCTCTATACCTCTTCTTCTTAGGGATTAAACACTCATTTCTTGTTGAATCAAACCTAGGGTTTGTTATCCAAAAAAAATTAGGGTTTTCGATTTTATTACTCCTCTTGCCTTGATATCTTGAACATATGGTTTATTTACCTTCTTGAAGCTATATGTGAAGTTATATCGAATTCCTATGGTTCATTGTTCCTAAAGATTGGATTTTTGCCCTAATTTTCCTTGATATGTTGATTGTTGGTTGGAGGTGTCATGAAGGTTGTATGGGGTTGATTTTCATGTATGTTAGAGCCCTAGGATGAAGGTGTTTGTATTTGAAATGTTGGGTTTAAAGGATTTAAATTGAGTCATGAGCATGCGGTTTACATGGGTGCACATAACGTGCTCGATTAAATGTTCCAAAGAGTTTTAATGTGTATTTTGAGTCCAAAATCATATTATGAGTTGGTATATCCATGATTATGTATATGAAAATGTATGAAGACCTTAAAGCAAAAGTATAGCATGAGTTTGGTCTAAATTATGATTTAATTGTATAACTCGACATCTAAAATGAAAAGAGAATTGAAAGGTGCTAGGTGACGTGTTGGGGCTCGAGGTGGACAACTTGTGCACGGCAAAGGAGTATTTCAAGGTTAAAAGGATTCAAAGCGTCTTGTGAGGTGGGGTAACTCTAAACTGTGAACACGTGTAAGGTTATAGTTATTGTTGTGCTTTGATTGTATAGATATGAAGGGTCTTCGAACCAGAGATAACAGAGATCCTTCGGGGTAGAGAAAGAGATCCTTTGGGGTCGATAAAGAGATCCTTCGGGATCGATAATAGACTCGTTAATGTCCTTCCTAGGGGGTAGTATGTCTGCGGGCATCCCTATAAGGACAAAGACGTTCATTAACGGGGGCATCATGATGTTTGGACCCTACGGGATTGAGGCTAGTCTCCACTAAAGAAAAGAATTATCCATATGTTATATTTTCACTTGTGCAATTAGCTATAACTGTTTACAGTGTTCCCCACTGAGTATGTTGTTAAATACTCACCCTATTCATTCAATGAATTTCAGGTTGAGGAGTCGAGGTCTGGGTAGGAGAGTTGTGAACACAAGAGAACCCCACAAGCTTGTGTTTATCTTTTGCATGCTCTTCTTTTGGAAATAATCATATTATTATTATTATTATTACATTGATCACTCCTTTTGCCTTATGATCAATGATTATTGGGGATGGGAATAGCCCGATCTTTTGTAGGACATGATGTATATAACTTGATATTATGCAAAACAATTTAAAGGCGGGTCGTTCGACCTTGGAGCCTATTATGTATAAAGTATGTTGTTGAACCCTGTATTATGTATGTTAAAATTTAGGATGGTAGACGGGCGAGTTGAGTAAGACCTATGAGCCCGATAGGTTAGATGATTGCATGATTTTGTGGATGGGCTTACACAATGCTTCTACTTAACACTATGTTGTGTGACAAAATATATATGATAGTTTGCATGCTTTAATTGTGAAAAATTTGTATTGAGAATTATGATGTCTCACCCTATTATGCTAATATCATGCTTTTGACCTTAACTTCCGCTCATATTTAAATAAGCACACAAAAATATGTAATTAAATTATATGTTAAGTGGCGTGGCCAAACGGAGTGGTTTGGGGCGTTACGCATGTCCTTCAGTTCTACTCTTCCAGCTGGGATCTTCCTTTGACTGGAACATTTCTTCAGCCGGTATTGGACTAGAACTGCCACGTTCTTCAGTTTTCTTCAGCTGGAACATCTCTTCAGCTGGTGGCAGCCTAGAACTGGTATGTTCATCAGTTCCCTTCAGCTGGAACATCTCTTTAGCTAGTGGCGGCCTAGAACTGGTATGTCCATCAGCTTTCTTCAGCTGGAACATCTCTTCAGCTGGTGTTGGCCTAGAACTAGTATGTCCATCAGTTTCCTTCAGCTGGAACATCTCTTCGGCTGATGTTGGCCTAGAACTGGTATGTCCATCAGTTCCCTTCAGCTGGAACATCTCTTCAACTGGTGTTGGCTTAGAACTGGTATGTCCATCAATTTTTCTCTTCAGGTAGAATTTTCTCTTCAGCTGGTGTTGGCCTAGAACCGGTATGTCCATCAGTTCTTCTCTTCAGCCGGAACATCTCTTCAGCTGGTATTGGCCTTGAACTGGTATGTCCATCAATTCATCACTGTAGACTGGTCGCAATCGGTATTTTCTCTTGCTGGTACCTGCATCTTTCAGTTTGCCTTGCTAACTGTTCTAGCAAGCTACAGACTTCTTCTTTTTCTCTCTTTTCTTTTCATATGGATTGATCATTTCTTTTGGCTTTGACAACTTGATTTTGTCTGATCATCCTTAGTTTTCTGCTTGATTTCTGCATGTAGTTAGATTGCATGGTATTCCTAAAACTATTGTTAGTGATAGTGATTCCAAGTTTTTAGCACACTTTTGGCGAGTTTTGTGGGGAAAATTAGGGACTACAAAGATGATGAAGAACCAGAGTTCCAATTTAGAGGACCAATCACAAGATCAAGAGCTAAGAAGTTGCAAGCTTACTTGCAAGTGTTGATTCGAAGAAAGCTCGAGATTGGAGATGAAGAAGTCAAGAGAAGCAATTCCAAGATAGTTAATTTATTAACTATTGAAGATCAAGAACACACCATGGAGTATTAATCTTGAAGAGATGAAGATGAAGAGTTCAAGAGCATGTGTGCATGTGCATGGAATTGTCGTGCATGTGTGTGCGGTTTTTAGTGAAGAAACCGGTCCCATAGTAATTAATTATGGGGTTGATTTTATTTAGACTATAGTATTTATTTTATTTAATTAAGACTATAGTTGGATCAGATTTATTTAATTATTTAGGAGTAATTTTCGTCCATATTGAGGTCAAGTTTGACTAGAATTGTATTTAAGGCAATTTTCTACCTTAAATAGAATTCTAGTTTAGGTATCTTCCTAGTATAGTTAGAGATCAATTTGGATCAGATTTTTAGGGCCTTTAGACTAGTAATTTCGTGCCCTATAGTATTATAAATAGGGGTTCTATGTTTTGTTGATATTTTAGACATTATTGATTAAAATTGCTTTTGCATTCAATTTGTGTCCCAACCGTTCAAAGCTTTTGATTGTTTTCTATCGAAAATACTCATTCTTGAAGCCTAGCAACTTTGAGTCTTACATCAAGGGAATATTCTAATTCACACGAGGAATTAAGGTAAACTCGCTACCGAGGAGTAACTTTGAGATTCATTTTCGTCGTACAAGATACGCCAGGGATTAATCGGGTTGCAAATCACAACACCTCCATCACCCAGCCACCATCTTCAACGTCAAACATCACCATCCACGTCCATTTCAAGTCCAGCCACGTTCGTGTTCAAGTTCGTCTTCGTCTCGTTCAATCCGTAAGTCCGTTTCTACTCTATCATAACCTATCTACTCTAGTCTTTCTAATCCCTAAACACATCCATCGATCATCATCATCATTACCATCCATAATCTCGTCCAATTTAGCCTCACCATTGTTTGGATTTTGTGTTATTTTGTGTGTCATTGTCTAGGTATTTTAATTGGGTCTTAGTCGTCTAGTTTTTCGAGTATAGAATCCTTTTGTAATCGACGTAGTTTCTTTCCTAGCTTCCGCATCTGTTGTTTCTCGTTGGTCATTAAGTCTCGGGTCACATCATAGCTGTTGGTGGCCATGTCTTCAATTATCATCACAACTTGATCGTGGCCTTTGTTCAGCAGTGACCCGCCTGCAGAGGCATCCAAAAGCCTCTTCACCTCCATGTCGCATCTATTGTAGAAAATGCAGACTTGATGATCCACCCCGAATCCATGATTGGGGCACTTCCTTAGCATGTTCCGAAACCGCTCCCAAGGTTCATACAGAGTTTCATCATCATACTGACGAAACTATGTAATTTCGCCCTTCAGCTTGAGAGTCAAACCGGGAGGGAAGAATTTGTGTAGACACTTATGCGCCAAGCACTCCCAACTATCCATAGTACTGAGATCCAAAGAATGATACCAATCCTTGGCAGCATCTCTCAGTGAGAATGAAAATAGGTGAAGCCGAATGGTATCACCAAACATCCCATTCATCTTGATTGTGCTGTAGACCTCCAAGAATTGTTGCAAGTGTGCATTCGGATTCTCAGTCTTGTGCCCTCCATACTGATGTTGCTGCACCATGCCCACCAATCCCAACTTCAGCTCAAAGTTGTTGGTATTAATGCCTAGACCGGGAACCTGTCCATGGTTGAGCACCGTTGTGAACATCTGATTGATCGATACTGGAGCTGCTTCTTTGGCAGTTTCTTGCTCTTGAAATCGCCGATGCATTTCCTCTAACTGTTGTTGCATGCGATGCATCTGTTCAGTGGTAATAGGAGCTTGTTGTTCTGCCACCTCTCTTCTTCTCCTTACATTTTTGTGGCGAATGGTGGCTTCAATCTCAGGATCAAAAGTTTGAAGTGGTTCCCCCTGAGAGCGTGTATGCATACACAACCTAACCACAAGAAAAAGAAGATTATAAAATTTAAATGAAAATAAACTAAAAAATAAATGTCTAGATTAAAACGAGAAATTAAATCTAAATAATAGCAAATAAAAAATTAAATCCCTGGCAACAGCGCCAAAAACTTGTCCGGTATTTTTATTCCACCTAAACTGTAAGTGTACAACGAGGTTTCTAGTATAATGGCGAACAAGGTTGAATCCACAGAGACTTAAATTCCAATTACTAGTTAATCTATTTATCCTAACTCTGCTATCTAGACTACCCAAAATTCAAAGGTTTTAAACAAATAAAATAAAATAATTAAATAAATCAAAATACTAAAATTCAACAGCAGATAAAGATGCAGAGAAAATTATCAGGAAGAAAGGCATTCTATGATTGAACAATCATCAATTAATCCATCTTATTAACTTATCCAATATACATGCCTATGTTGGGATTTTAATCACACTAAAGCAACCACTTTGATATTCATAACATCTTCTTAGAGAAAAAAGAATGTAAATCACACAATAAATAACAATGTCTCCATTTATTATCTAGCATGCGACTCCTAAATGATCTATGGGTTTAATGCTCTCTCCAGTAATTTCAACTCTCTCGAGTGTTGTTAATTACTAAGTTAATTATTATGTTCTAGTGTTGAAACTCCTATCTCGATTTATGAATCAACACAATAAATTACATCAATTAATGGCCAGTCAATTGACATAAATAAATGCAACCCAAGAATAATTAAAGTGCAATAAAAATCATAGACATAAAAATTGAAATTAAATAAAAGATTTCATAAATGAATCATGAGTCAACCCTAGAATACTAGGGTTTAATTGTTCATAATAAAATAAACAAAAGAAATTTTGTTCTGGATATTCATAGATACACAAGAATTGAAATAAATAAAACCCGGAAGATTAAATCTGCCTTGAATCTTGACTTGCTTGAAATCATTGATCTTGTTCTTTGTGATGCTTCTTCTCCACAGCATACCTCTGTTTCAATCTTAGGGTATGGTAACTGGTGTCTGATTTTCGTCCAAAAGGAGTCCTTATATACTAAGTTAAGAAAAAGCCCAAAAATACAGTGGAAGATTCAGAAAAGCCCGCTGCATTTGCGACCAGAGTCACGACCCGGACGCCTGTGAATCCATGTGGCACCACGTGGCATGAAATTCACGACCTCCACCATATTCGTGACCAGGGTCGCGAATTTTCTTCTTCTGCACCCCTCTTCTGTCGTGACATCGCAGTTGTCTCCTCTTAATGACTCATGACCTTGCAGTCGCGATCGGGTCACGGGTGCTCGCTCGTGATTTCCTTCTCAGCTTGTTTCATCCCGTTTTCTCAACCAATTTCTTCATGTACTCTCTCGGGACTCCACATTCACTTCAAACCATTGACGAACAAACCTGCAAAATACATCAAGCAAGACCAACTCCTAAAAACTTGAGAAACTCGAATAAACTGAGATAAAACACACTTAAGACATACAAAATACGGCACAAACGTGTAACAAAAACAGTGTAAAATCTCAGTTTATCACTGGGCATTCTTTATATTGGCGCAGCTTCACATGCATGTGAAGTGTGCTGAGTTCGACCCCACCTTTGGCGCATTCAAAGCTAAGTTAGGGTTTGCTAATCGACTCAGTCACATCATTGAGGAGCAAATTGAAACAACCATTCCTGGTGGATTACACTTCGCCAGAAGAGATCTCCTTCCTATAGTCTACATCCACTGATGTAACCCGGACAATTTGTACAGGATACGAGGACGCACGGAAGACTTATAGAATCGAACACGCCAACTAAGGAAGGATTCAACCCTACTCTAAGACTTAAATAACTCGAAATAATCTGAATTAAATGAAATAACAACTCAAAACAATATTAAAGACGAACTAGACCTAATTACGACCCTTAGACTACGACACAAAAACGATACACAAAATCCAATCAAAAGGGGCTGATATGGGACGAATATTGTGGCTGGAGTTTAGGTGTATTTGGGATGAGAATTAAGGGTTAAGAATGGCTAGGGAAGATAGGATATGAAAAGGAAAAGGATAACTTACGGTTTAGGGTGTAGAACGCGATTACGGCTATCAAATCGATCTCGAACTCTTGTTGGACAGCTCATGATCGGTCTTGGGGTGTTGGAGGATGTCACGAATGTGGATGGAGGTGTAGGACGTCAATGATGAAGGCTGGACGATGAAGGTGTGGAGAATTACAACCCGATTAATCCCCGGCGTATCTTGTACGATAAAAATGAATCTCCAAGTTGTTCTTCGTAGCGAGTTCACCCTAATTCTTCATATGAATTAGAAAGTTCCCTTGGAATTAAGACTCAAAGTTTTCTAGGCTTCAAGAATGATAATTTTCGAGGAAAACAATCAAAAGCTTTCAACGGTTGAGACACAAATTGAATGCAAAAGCAATTTTAATCAATAATGTCCAAAATATCAAAGTAACATGGTTCCCCTATTTATAGGGCATGAGGTGCACGAAAATTAAGTGTAAAAGGCCCTAAAAATCTGATCCAAAAAGGATCTCTAACTATACTATAAAAATACCTAAACTAGAATTTTATTCAAGGTTGGAAATTGCCTTAAATACAATTCTAGTCAAACCTATACTAAGGAACGAAAATTACACTTAAAAATTAATTAAAAACTGATCTAAACTATAGTATAAATTAATTAAATAAATACTATAGTCTAGATAAAAATCAACCCCTTAATTAAATTAAATCAAGGGTGAAAACAGCTCCATGCACAAGTGTACTTCTTCTTGCTCTCTTCTTCAACTCTTCAAGTTATATTCTCCATGGTATGATCTTGATCTTCATTAGTTAATAAATTAACTAAAGTATGGCTGCACTTTGCATCTTCTAATTCCTCGAACTTCTTGCGAATCAACACTTGGAAATAACCTTGTAATTTCTTCGCTCAAAGTCACGTCATTGGACCTTTGAATTGCAGCTCGGGTTCAAGGCCTTCAATGCCTTGCATGGCTTCATCATCCACAGAAAACATCATGGAGTAACTGGTCGCCCTAGGAAGTCGAGACTACAGCTGATGGAAGACCACAACCCAGCTAGAGGAAAAAAGCCGTTCCTTGAAGCTGAACCTCCAGCTGATGCAGATCATTCTATGACTGATAGTAACTCTTTCACTTACATGAGTGATGAGTCCACTGCACCTGCAACCAGTGAGTCTCCCTACTTCGCTGACCCAGACAATCTGGAAGAAAGCTTCACTGCAAGCCTTGACCATCAGCTGAAAAGCTGCTTTGGTCTCATTGGGGATCTCAACCCCTATCTCTTCAAACACCTGTAAAGATATCTCCAGTACTATCTATGGAGATTTCAAGTGGATGGCGCCATCATACTGCACATGGCCAGCAAGCGAGGTGACTCATTTTGGATCGAGGAAGGAAATTGGAGTAGGAGCTGGATGAACTATCCACTCAGCACACCTCCATCTATTTCAGAAATCATGGGTTCTATGATTAAGAGGTTTCAAACCTCGGTGCCTCATGATGCATCCCTTCCCGATCATGAGCCCTTCAATTCATCCGCAACTCCTCTTTAAGAGGCAGTACTCTTCATCGCCATGGACGAACCACTTCCCGAACTTGTATTAGCCTCTTCTATCAGACAAGATCCTTTCTCTCTCCCTGATCTTGCCCAACTAATGTCAACTGAGGAGACTTACTCATGGTTGTCCACTCTCATACCTGCATCCCAAGCTCCCTAAATCACCGACAATCTTCTGGCAACTTCTTTCTCTCTTTTGCCATAATTGTCATTGCCAAATCATGAATTCCATCAGCTTTCCCTTTTGGATGATGCCAAAAAGGGAGAAGAGTATGCTGATGATGGAAAAGAATGGCAAGGTGATCTAACTCTTTGGGATGAGATCCAAAGAGAGGTACAGCTTCAGGGGGAAGCTGCTTGTGATGGAGAACCAATTTGAGCAATGGCAAGCTCAAAACTTGTTTTGGACTTGGGGGAATGCCCAGCTAGAGCAGCAGCAGCAAGAATGGGAAATCCGCAGCATACCGGGCATCTCTCCTTGCAAGTATGAAAAGGGAGAATGCCCAGCTGGAGCAGCAGCAAGAATGGGGTATCCACAGCATACCGGACATCTCTCCTTGCAAGTATGAAAACGGAGAATCGAGTAAAAGAAAACAGAACTGAGTGGTGAACAGTTCCAGTTGAAGAAGAAAGTTTAAAATATCAGTTCTTGATATTTTTTCTCTCTCTATCTTACTTACTTCCTTACAATTATTCATCTTCTTTGTTCATCAGTTCCCAAACATGCTCTTTGTTAATAATACAAATATATTCTGATTATGCTACTATGCTTTTCTGCGTGCTCTGATTAATGAACAAAAGTTACATGATAATCAAGATTGAGTTGTTTAGAATTGAAATAGTTAAAAACTTTTTCAAGCTATGCAAAACGAATGTCAGTATACCTGCAAGATAAAACTCGTTAAGCCCAAATTGTTAAGTGTTAAGCTCTGATACTCATCTAAATATTCATGAATGTCAAACTGATAGATCTTAAAAGCTATAGTACCAAAGATTGGTACATGCTCTGATACCAAAGATTGGTACAAGATCTGATATTCATTCATGAAAAATAACCCCATGCAATTTTCCATCATCAAACTAACTAGTTTTGACATCATCAAAAAGGGGGAAATTATTGGGAAATAGTTGGAAAAAACTACCATAGTAGCCCAACTGATGGTTTTGATGAAATGTCAAAATATATGTGAAAGTTTCATGAAAAACTGCAGGTTATTTAAAGTTGGAAGTCGGGGGTAATGATCAAGTAAGACTTCAAACCTCAGCTTAGCTGAAGTGAGAGTTGTTTTGAAGCATGGTCAACCAGCTTAAAGGGATGTCTCAATGAGACCAGTCAGAGTCATTTCTTCAAAGCTTAAGAAAAAGTTAAAGGGAGAAGAGAACTTTGAAGACTGGAAGGCATCCACAGATGAGTAATCATCAGCCTAGCTGAAGGCCAAGAAAGACTGATGAGAGAAGAGCCAGCTTGAAAGATAAAACTGAACTGATCAAAGATCAGTTAGTTAAGAAGAGCCAACTCTAAACTGATCAAAGATCAGTTAGCTGGAAGAAAAGCTCGGATAACTTCGAGCCAACACTGAACTGACCAGAGATCAGTTCAATGGGAGAAAAGCTCAAACAAAGAAGCCGACTGAAAGTCCAGAACTGAAAGATTTTGAAGCTAACCAGCCAAAGATCAAGGCAGCTGAACTGGACCATCCTAGGACTGAGGCTTAAGGTAGCTAAGGAACTGCCAACTGGACAATCTCAGAGCCGAAAGCTGAGACAGCTGAGAGCCCATCAGCTGAAAGTCCAAAACTGATAGCCGAAATACCTGCTCTCTCTGACAAAACAGTCAATAAAGATCCTGACAGGAAATCTTAGAAAGATCCTGACGATCTTAGAGCAAAAGTCATTAAATTCAATGGCTAGTTTCATTCAAAGCTTCAAACGGCTACAGGCATTAACCTGCCACCGGTGAAATCAACAGAATCACCAATCACAACGGTCAAAAGATCACTCATCTATATAAAGAGAGTGAATCTCATTTTGGCCAAGACTTTTTCGCCAAGACTAACGCCAATCTAAATTGTGCAGAGCAAACTTTCTTCCTCCCTTCCCACAGCTCAAAACTTAAGTCTCTTAAGTGTGAAAAGTCCCAACTGAGAAGGCGTGCTTCAAGTTCCAAGCAGCTAGCTGACGCAGAATTCCAGCCTGAGCAAAGCTTCTCAGTTCAGTTCTTCAAAGATCAACCATTCAACTCAAGTTGAAGGAGCACTCAAGGTTGATAACAGATTCAAGACTGTCTTCTTGAAGATCGAGAGAGATCTAAAATCTTGTAAAGACGGGCAATAGCACCTAAAGTCTCAGCGAGCAGTTGGGACCGATAAGTGTGAGTTGTCGACCCAGTAACCGGCTAAGGAAGGGCATATTGACGGGTCCATTCTTCCGGGACAGCAACAGTTGGAAAAGAGGCCGCACTCGGTTTGAAGGGTGCCGTTTTCAGGTCTAACAGATTTCTTCATTGTGTAACTATAATAAAGAAACTTTACACTTGCATAGTGGATTGCCCTTATGCAGAAGGAAGAGAGGACATAGAAGCAGGAAGCTTCGAACCTCTATAAGTCCTGTGTGTGTTGTACTTTATGCTCTAAGTTTTTCCATGTTCTTAAACTGCACACTATAGCACACAAGCTGCACTAATAAGTCAAGCCTTCAGGCCATCAGTCTCAACTGATTTAGTGCACGGATAAATTGTCATAAGCGAGTCAGGGCCTTATATATTCTGCAATCAGATTAAGTTTTTAAGTCAGTTTATTCATCCCCCTCTAAACTGACATAGACTCGCACCGGGACCAACAGGATATTTAAAAATAATATAGAAGATTATGCCCCAAAGGCCAGACCCTATAGGTCTGTATTATGCGTTGACAAAATGAGGCAACTAAGGTAACACATAAATATATGTATGTCATGTACTATTTTTCTCGACTGATTTTTTCCCACGAGATTTTTTAGTGAGGTTTTTAAACGAGGCATGAACATCACGTTGTAATGTGCAAGGGGATGTTATAAATATATTTACTATATATGAACATTACTTGTTCCATACTCTAGGGTTTTAGTTTCTAGCTCCCGATATATAACTTATAATCTTGCATAGATCAATACAATAATGAATAAAACTATACCGATGAATAAAATCATCTTTACTTATATTTTATGTTCTTCTACTTTAATATATTTACATATTGTGAGCACTATTCTGAAGTTCAATTTAGAACATAATTAACTTTAATATACACGAACCTCGAGTATCATTGCAAATTGTGCAATTAAGATACCAATTTTCAAACTCCCAGAATATTTATGGTTAAGTTGAACATCCCAAATGTGTACGGAGTTCCGGTTTGGGATTTGCCTTTTTTGGTATGCCAAGGTAATTTGGTTACCACACCCAAGAACTAATGAGCCCCTCTACTTGTTCAACATCTCTCTCGTGGATCCCTATAGATCAGAAAGATAAATATAAGGATCCGAATGAATTAGATATTGCATCAATATTCTCAGAATTAGACCAGATCTATTTGTCTGACCCAATAACAAAGATACGTACGATCAACTCCCGTATTCCAGATTTGGCCAGCTTCTTGTCTTGCACAATATTTTCTAAATTATATACATATATATATATATATATATAAATTAACAATAATCACCCGTATATATTCCAGTCAAATCAAATAGCCATTTAATTTTGATCAAATTAATAACTATATAATTAGACGCTCATATTCAGTCAAATCAAACTAAATTCCTCGCATGCACGTACGATTAAATAACGGTATCAAATCTCTATTGCATTTTCACTTCACATAACTATAAAAGGAGATGAATTCCCACAATGAGTCATCGAAGTCACAAACAAACATACAAATAGAGAAAAGCGCAAAAATGGAAACCTTCACTCTTGTTGTGATTATGTTCTTCATCACGTGGATATGTTACCTTTTCCTAAGGCCGGGTTTAAGGTCCCCGAGAAATCTTCCTCCGGGGCCTTATCCCCTCCCATTGGTGGGCAACATGCTCCAACTCGGGGCGAAACCCCACCAAACATTTGCCCAACTCGCCAAGAAACATGGTCCGTTGATGTCCATCCACCTCGGCAGCCTCTACACGGTGATTGTCTCCTCCCCAGCCGTGGCCAAAGAGATACTACAGAAACACGGGCAAGTCTTCTCCGGCCGGACCATCGCGCAGGCGGTGCATGCATGCAACCATGACAAGATCTCCATGGGATTCCTGCCCGTAGAGACCAAATGGCGTGAGATGCGGAAAATCTGCAGAGAGCAGATTTTCTCGCACCACAGCCTAGAAGCCAGCGAGGGGCTTCGGCAGCAAAAGCTGCATCAGCTGCTCGACTACGCACAGAAATGCTGCGACAGCGGTCGAGCAGTTGATATTCGGGAGGCCGCCTTCATCACCACGCTTAACCTCATGTCGGCCACGCTGTTCTCGACTCAGGCGACTGAGTTTGAATCGGAGGTGACTCGGGAGTTCAAGGAGATCATCGAGGGCGTGGCGACGATTGTGGGGGTGGCTAATTTTGCTGACTATTTTCCGATGTTGAAGCCATTTGATCTGCAGGGGATCAAGCGAAGGGCAGATGCTTACTTCGGAAAATTGCTTTGTAAAATAGACGGTTATCTCCATGAACGACTGGAATCAAGAAAGGCGAACCCAGATGCTCCCAAGAAGAAGGATTTTTTGGAAACGCTTGTTAATATCATTGAGGGGAATCAGTATCAATTGACGACCGATCACCTCACGCATCTCTTGCTGGTCAGAACCTCTCTCTCTCTCTCTCTCTCATGGTTTGCAAGATAGTTTATATATTTGTTGTACGTAGTTTTTCCTCTCTTTTGTTTTTTTAATTTGGGATGGGTGAATTGTGTGATTCATACTCTCATTCTTGTAGTCGTTTAAGTTCGTCCAATTTGCTATAAATGGGTTTGCAAATGAGTTAAGGTTAACTCTGGAAGTTCATTAATTAAGCTAGTTTGATAATAATAAATTATTAATTTGATATAACTTATATTTTTTATAGGTTAGTTAGTAATAATTAAGTATACTAGTTATAATCTTATTGATTTGTTATTAAAAAAAGGAGTTGTAGTAAATTTTTAGAATAAAAGAATGCATTTTAAAAAGGAAATAATGAATCTTTACATATTGTAAATCTATATTTAGAATGTTTTAGAGTGAAATAAGCTAATGATCGAGGCTTGAATGTGTATACCAGGATTTGTTCGTGGGAGGATCGGAGACAAACACGACCTCAATCGAGTGGATAATGTCGGAATTAGTACTCAACCCGGATAAAATGGCGAAGGTAAAAGACGAGCTAAAGAGTGTTGTAGGAGACAAGAAACTCGTGGATGAATCACACATGCCAAGACTCCCATATTTGCAAGCAGTCATAAAAGAAGTCCTTCGATACCACCCTCCGGGCCCTCTCCTACTTCCTCGGAAGGCGGAGAGCGACCAGGAGGTGAATGGGTATTTGATCCCAAAGGGAACTCAAATACTCATCAATGTGTGGGCCATGGGCAGAGATCCAAGTATCTGGAAGAGTCCGGACTCTTTTGAGCCCGAACGCTTCCTAGATCAAAACATAGACTTTAAAGGTCAAGATTTCGAGTTGATTCCATTCGGGTCGGGAAGAAGGATTTGCCCGGGTTTGCCGTTGGCCAACCGGATCTTGCATATGACAACAGCGACCTTGGTTCATAACTTTGATTGGAAATTGGAAGAAGACACGGCTGATGCAGATCACAAAGGAGAGTTGTTTGGGTTGGCCGTGCGCCGCGCAGTTCCGCTGAGGATCATTCCACTTAAGCCATATTAATAAATTTACTTAATATATCAAAATAAAAAAAAAATTATTATTTTTACCGTGCGTGTTAAATTTTGATATATGATCATCTTATGTCGTATCAATTTCAATTATACACATTATATATTCAATTTCACAACATGTGATATTTTGTCATCATCAATGAGAAATTATTGATAATTGAAAATTGTGGGAACTGTTTTTGTTGCGGTGTCGATTGCATGTGATGGAAGTTATTTGATTTAGGTAAAGAGACCATGTTTAATTATTGAAAGCATGGATTATTTTATTTTATTTTATTTTTCAATTTTTTTCATTTTATATTTATTGCTTTTAATTATGCCATTAATCATAGTGACACACTCGTACAGTGCATTCCTATTTCCTAGCTATCCGGTGTTATCTTCTAATGTATTTTATATTTTTCAACATTAATTATTACGCTAAATAAACTACATATTAGGTAATCACTTTATATATATATATATATATATATATATATATATATACATGGGAACTCATGAGTCGTTTTGTTGATCATATAATTATTTGGTTTCGATTTTTTTTTCTCTAATTGTTTCAATGGGAATATATTTGCATTTTTAATTTGCTGGCGTATTGTCTTTATTATTATTATTATTATTATTATTATTATTATTATTATTATTATTATTATTATTATTATTATTATTATTATATAGCTTTTAGTATTTATTAATGGCAAAGTCTTACACATCACCCCAAGCCCAATAAAGCCCACACATCCATAAAATGGGTCCAGGTCAACGCGGGTCTATTGATCCGTCAAAAAAAAATGGTAAAAATCTGTATCAATTCTGACATTAAATAGTATCACTTAAAATTCAAAAAGTATCATTTGTATCAATTAAAAAATAACTAGTCTGCTACTTATCTTATATGAGTTTATGTAATTCAAATTGTGATTTTTTTCCATTCCAATTAATGTTTAGAGTTTGGGGGGGGGGGGGGGGGGTTAGGTTTTTTTATGGTTCATAGTTTTTAGAGTTCATAGTTTTTTTTTTGTTTTTTTTTAGTATTTTTTTTAGGAGTTTTTGTTGTGTTTTTTAGGGTTCATTTTTTTTTAGATTTATTGATCTCAATTAGGGGTTATATTTATTTCACAAAATATTAAATTCATTCACTTTTATTTTAGGGTTCACTAATTCTATTTAGGGTATATATTTATTTCAAAATTATGACTTTTTTTTCAATTTTTAGTATTAATGTTTAGCGTCGGGCGAGTGCATTGCGCGAGTCGAAAAAAATCATTCACTTTACTTTAAGGTCCACTAAATCAATTTTAGGATATATATTTATATTTATTTTTAAAAAAATAAATTAATTATTTTCAATTTTTAGGATTCACTAACTGTATTTTAGGGTATACAATTTTTGGGAAAAACAGAAAAATTGAAAAATAAAATTAAAAATCAAAAAAATAATAAAAAATCAGAAAAAAATAAATATATATATATATATATCTGATGCGTGTATCTCACGCGCTACGCGTGGGCGCGTGTGGGGTCCATGCGCCCGAATGGATCAATTTTTTTTTTATGTTGGGCTTTATAGAGCCTACGTTTGGGTCCATCAGCCCATACATTTAATGCACAGTAAACCACCTTTTTATTAAATTTATTAGTTGGACACGCAATTCGAGTGGTTAGGTTTGGTAGTGTTATATATATAGAATTGAGTCATAATAAACATTAATTAGGTGTATTGCTGGTGGATGACTGTCTTGGCCATGAAGGAAAAGTAGTGGGCATTTCTCTTTTATAATTTGTCTCCACATTGTCCCTCCCATCCAAACACTACGTACGGATTTCCCATCTCATGTAAAATGAAAAAATTCCGGGTTCAATTAACACCGTTATGCCCTCCCAAAATAGACAAAATAAAAAGAGAGAAAAATTAAAATACCCACATCCCTTAACTAAAAACCCACTTTGTTACACAAATTCAAGAAATATCCACTATGTTTAATATATCCCTATTTTTTCATTTTCCAATGCATTCAAACATGGGCCCTCTCACTTTTCAGAATTTGTAAGAGAAAGTACTCATTTTTCAGCTCAAATCAGTCTAATAAATATGTAAAGTGATTCCTCACGTGTGTGCTCAATCCTCGAAAAATGCGAGCGGTATCATATTATGCGCGCGGTATCACATTATACCGTCCGGTAATCCAGCGGTATCACATCATACCGGCCGATATTCGAGCGGTATCACATTATACCGGCCGGTATCACCATAAAAATGAATACCGTTCGAATATTATCATTTAATTACGGGCGCTATTAACTCGATATAGGTACAGATCCGGGCTATATTCAAAATATTTCACTACCGTTGAAAAACTACATATGGGCGGTATCAGCTTTAAGTTGAATACCGCTTATGGGCGGTATCCATTTAAATCGTTTTACCGGGCGGTATCCATTTAAAACGTTTTACCGGACGGTATACATATGGGACCCATGTAGGTAGTTATTTCCATAAATTTCAAATTAATATCCCCACCATCTTTAAGCGGGCATCACCAAATACCATCCCATATATCAAAATTAAACAAAATTGTGTATCCCCAAATAGCAAACCCTAAAATCAAACCAAAAATTAAAAATTCTTTGCAGTGTAACTTCGAACATCAATGGCGGCGCACGAGGGTGGTAGTTCTCATCATTCTGATAATGCCCAGGTTAGTCATCTCATTACTCTCGAACAATACATGAATACCGCCGAATGACCAAGTCGGACGGTATAAGTTTTTAATCTTCCCACGGTATTCATCAATTTTTATGAAACTTGTTTGGCTATAGAATGTTTAAGCTTTTCACTGTGGTTATATTTTTGTTCTTGCTTAATTGGAATACGTTCGAGATTAAGTAGGAATATCGTAGATTTACTACCGTTTGATATAGAAAATACCGCTCGTATACCTCCCGATAGAGAGGGACGGTGTTCGACGTTATTTTTACAGAAAATACCGTGATGTGTATCAAATACCGCTCGTAACTGCCCGATAGAAACGGGCGGTATACGAGCGGTATTACCCCTTGTGGGGTTAGTTGGTTAAAATATTGTCTGTCATGGCAAATACCGCGGGGTTTAGCAAATACCGTACTAATACCGCCCGGATCTATAGGGCGGTATTCGAGCGGTATACCGTACTTGGATATATATGGGCGGTATTCATTTTTTTTAAACAAATGAATATCGTCCATCAACAACGGGCGGTATTCAAAATTTTTGAATTGTATTTCTTTGCATTATCTAAATATTCATTGTTTATCTCCTTCTCAGGCGCCTTGGAGTTGGAAGAGAGTAGATATGCAAAATTATTACCAAATTGTGAATCTCTACTACAGGCTCAAGGTATTAACATCGATATAGACAACACTGATGAGAGTTGGTGGGCAAGAACTCGTGGGGAGATTCGAGGAGGGGTGCTTCGGTCACCTCATACGATGGAAAAGCAAGTCGAGCAACGGTAGAGCCTTGCATGTTTTGATCTCTCGTGAGATCACTATTCCCGGTGCTCCGGTTCATGAGATATGGTTCCGTATTAATGAGAGCCATATCAGATTTTCATTCACCAAGTACGCTCTGGTGACCGGGTTTCGATTCGGATCATCGGCTTTTGATCCGAATGCCGAACACGATCATTCCAACGTGGGAGTGTTTAAGAGATTCTGTGGTGGCAAGGATGTCAGCATTCTGGATCTGTGGAATATTTTTGATGGAAAGGATCGCAAACTTTTGAAGAAGGCTACCCCAAATGATTATTTGAAAGTGGCTAACATTTTAGCCCTTTATTTTTTTGCTTGTGGGTACGACACTCCAAGAAAGGTCGATAGTTTTGCGTGGGTGTTGGTCAATGACCTTGAGGCGTGGAACAGATTTTCATGGGGTGCATACACCTATCCTATTTTACTCCATTACATTGCTCGATTGCCGAGGTCGACTCCTAGAAAGTATCATTTCTATGGCCCTGTGTGGGCTCTACAAGTATGCATAATTTGATGAAAAAATATTGAGAATAATACTAGTATTAATTATACTGATTAGGTTGATTTTAATATCACTTTTAAAGATTTGGGCATATGAAGCTATACCGGCCCTTGGAAGAGAGGTTGCGGAGGTTGCGGAACTAGTGGCGTTGCCTCGTTGCTTGAAGTGGTTTTTTACTCCTTCAAATGTGCAAGATTTTCATACACTATTGAATGATGCGGTAATGTATTTTAACGATAAAAATATTAATTTTCTATTTTAATTAACTAAATTTGCAATACCGCCCGGTACCGCCCCAATACCGTTGTGTACCGCCCGGTACCGGCGCAATACCGCGGTGTACCGTCCGGTACCGCCGTGTACCTCACGGTCCGCCTAGTACCGCCGTGTATTGCTCGATACCGCTCAATTTAATAATTAATATTTCATCGATTATTTTGTAGGGTGAGTGTCTAGAAACGCTTCATGCGGGCGCTGATGAAGAAGTACATGACTACTGGATCAGCGTTCTGGTCCCCAATGCACTGGGTGTTGTTTACCGTGCAGCGATAAACCCTGTGAAGGCACAATGCGGTGGCGACGATGTCGTGCAGCGCGTCGTGAGGACTGCAGCACGGGTGCGAAATATATCATGTCGCTCTGCAGCTTTAGTTTCAGCAAGTGCACCGAAATGACAGTCCCGGAAAAAGCAGAAGCAGGCTACTCCGCCAGAATCGGAGCCAGAGACTGAGACTGATGGTGATGTGAGTGAGACAAGGAAGAAGCACACTCCTCCACCAACTTCGGGAAAACAGGCTAGGGAATCGAGCTCGTCTTCTTCAGGGAGTCATGTTTGGGAGATACGTGAACGCGGTCTTATTTCAAAGTTGAAGGAAGCAGTACTGCCAGATTTGAAAGATTACATGAGGTATGAGTTGCTTCCTGATCTGAAGAGTTGGATGCAATCACTTTACCATGGAGACCGTCGATCACGATCAGGGCACAGTCATCATTGGCATCATTCTGCCCAGCCATCCCATCAGGCTCGTCATCCCCATCAATCTCGTCAACCAGAGCCATCCCATCACTCCCATTAGTCCCATCAGTCTCACCACTCTCATCATCCCCAGCAGTCTCACCACTCTCATCATTCAGAGCCGGAGGATCATTCTGCAGATCAGCCCCATTATTCGTATCAGTGGGATCAGTTCGATCAGAACTATCAGTACACTGGTCATCGTGCCTCGTCTTACATGCCAAAGGCAGACCGCACATCTGTAGACGGAGGACTTACTCGGAGATCACTACAGATGCAGATAGACCCCCGTGAGCTAATTGACATGGAATCATTTTGGAGGTCTATGGTGGGGGTACATGCTACTGAGTTGCCTACCGTCTGTGCTTTCCCGGACCAGGATAACCAGGTAAAGTATTGAATTTTTTTAAAAATTATAATTTAATTTGTTTATTATTGTTATTAATTGTTAAATTAGTGTTAACATTAATTTTTATTTTAATTTTTGGTTTAATTTTTATTTGTTTCAGGAAATTCAGATTGATGTTCCCGCTTAAGACGTAGGTGTTGACTCGGATGAGGGTAGTCCACTCCATTTCACTCGTGCGGATAAAGGGAAACAAATTGTAGAAATCGATAATCCTCCACGTCCAGTGAAAAAGCAATCCACCGCGCTTCGTACGCCATACATAAGCATGATGCCAACTCCAATCAAAGCTGCAGCTCGTAATGCTTACATAAATTGGTGAAAGAAAAGACCAACTCCATTTGTCCGTACCTTCGCGACTAATTTTGAGTTGGATCATGCATTTTTTGATCGAGTGGAGAACGTCAGGTCCGCCATGGATGCCACGGTAAATCTTTATATATTTTTTATGTAATTATTATTCCGTGCCAAATATGGGAACTATGTCGAATTGAATTAACTTTTTAATTACACATAACGTTACAGATAATTGATCTCTTCTGCGAAGCTATGCTTGCCAAATTGGAGAGGGGCAAACAACTATTAGATGGAGTAGATGCAGGGAGTACACGCATCGTGGGACCTTCATTCTTTGTGAGTATCCAACTTTTTTTGGTACAGATAATAATACCATCGGTATTAAACGGTATTTCTTAAAAATAAATACCGATTAATAATACCGTTCGATTTTTATTAAAATACCGTTCGATGTTCATTAAAATACCGCTCATATTTTCGAGCGGTATTAAACGGTATTTATGTATACCATTCGATATTATCGAATGGTATGAAACGATTTTTATAATACTGTTCGACATTTATTTAATACCGTTCGATATATTCGAGCGGTATTTATATATACCGTCGGTACAGATAATAATACCGTCGAATACCGCTCGAACATATGGGCGGTATTGAACGGTATTCTGGTATATCGTCTGTCCGTAGTATTATACCGTTCGATAAATTCGAGCGGTATCGTCCAGTGATTTCCCTATATCGTTTGATTTTCAATTTTTTGTTTAATATCTAGTTACCATACTATTAATCTAATTTCCAAGTATTCAACAGTTTCAGTTACAAAAAGAATGGCGGAAGGCTGTCGACCAACCTTACTCTAGGCATTGGAGAGGTGAACATGCAAACGTTTATCGGTGGTGTCCTCTCTCCAGTATGGTTCAAATGGTTCAAGGGCGAGACATTCCGAGGGCTCCACCGTGGTGGGATGCTAAACAGGTAAATACCGCTTGACAATCGAAATACCGCTATATTTTTATATTTTGATATATAATGTATTTTTTTTCAATGTAGATAATCTTCGTGTGCAACGTTGGTTCACATTGGGTCACCGTGTTGCTTGACTTGATCGAATGGAGAGTCGACGTATACGACTCCATGTTTCATAGGTTGGAGCCAGATGACAATAAAATTCGAGGACTTCAACTGAGGCCACTGACAAAGTTGATGAAGCAAGTCTTGCACTATGCTGGTTGGTTTGTGCAGAATGTCCATGAGATTAGGAGACCCCGAACACCTTCCTTGCCCTGCCGGATCATGACCAGCAATTTCAAGCAAAGTGATGATGTCAGTTGCGGGCCTTATGCGTGCATGTATATTGATCGACTAATCACAGGTTCGCCCTCGCTTAAATGGGGGAACAAAATTGCTAACATAAGAGATTATCATTTTCAGATGGCAGTTAGGATATTTGATTTGTGTACTCAGTAGAAACGTACTTTGAGACATTTCTTTTAGAATCAGATTAATTTTCATTCTCGTTCTTCAATTTATTGAATATTATTATATTCCAAATATATGACTAACTATGTATTTCCATAAATATTTATATTAAAATTTTTATTTTCAAATAGCGGTATCTGCTCGGTACCGCTCGTTGCCGGTCAATACCGGTCAGATACCTAGCGGTACCGCTCGGTACAACTGTACCGTTTAAATAATTAATTGAATGGTATTAATAATGACTTTGTATATTGAATAGTATTCATAATGACTTTGAACATTGAATTGTCTCTTCAACATCACAATTCATATAAAGACAACATATAAAGACGTGCAACACTATTTCACTATTGAAATGTCATGTCCAATCACAATTCATATAGTTTGTTTTTTTTATGTGACATGCATAGTGGAATCCGAAATATATGACTATATATTTTCATAAATATTTAAATCAAAATTTTGATTTTCATGTAGCAGGTATCTGCTCGGTACCGCCCGGTACCGGGAAATACCGCTCGGTACCGGTCAATACCGGTCGGATATTGCCCGATACCGGTCGGATACCGGGCGGTACCGCGCGGTAAAGCTCTACTGTTCACAATTAAATATGCAAATCAATATCGGAACATTAAATAAATAAAGTCATTATACATTGAATAGTACTCATAGTGACTTTATACATTGAATTGTCTCTTCAACACCTTGTTTTCTTGTGAGACAACATATAAAGACGTGCAATATAGCGGTTTCACTATTGAAATGTTATGTCCAATCACAATTCATATAGTTTGTTTTTTTATGTGACATAAAGAGTGGAATCTTATGTACCGGAAGATACCGCTCGGTACCGGTCACATAAAGACGTGCAATATCGATCCATACCGCTCGTGTACCGAACGGTATTCATATGTACTTTATAGAATTAATGGAGAATCTACATTGAATTGTCATTTCCAATCATAACTAATATAGTTTTATTTTTTTTATGTGATAAATAGTGTGAAATCTTAAATAGTTTACTATTTGTCCTCATATTTGTTGTCCACATTAGAAAATAATGTAATGACATGTATTTCTTCACAATATAAATAAGAGTCCTAATATCGTAAACCTTATTTCGAGCTTAGTAAATATCTTCACCTATATTCTTAATTCCGAAAGCGGATGAACGTCAAGGTTTATTGATCAAGCTTTCGGTGTTAAGAAATTGGTGAAGAAATTTACGAACTTCGCTTCAAGTGCACAATTTTCTTCACATATAAATAAGAATTGAAAACCTTATTCCGAGTTTGGTAAACATCTTCTTCAATTTTCTTTATCCCGAAAGCTGATGACTGTCAAGGTTTATTGATTGTGTCAAGCTTTCGGGGTAAAGAAATTGGAGAAGAAGTTTTTTGGGGTAGAGAAAATTGGAGAAGAAGTTGGCGAATACCGCCCATATACCGCCCGGATTCCGCCCTGCATACCAAATCTCTCTCTCCGGAAACCTGGCTTGTTGTAACAGTGAGAAGCAACGAGCAGTTTCCGAAGATAAGGGCAATAAGAGACGAGGGAGAAGATCATTTCCCAACCTCGTCATTTTCCCGTCTCCCTTTTATATTTTATTTAAAAAATTAGTGGACTCACGAGTGTACCGCCCGTATACCGCCCGGATTGGTGAAGAAGTTCTTCGGGGTAGAGAAAATTGGAGAAGTTTTTCGGTCTAGGAGAGACCAAGGCATATGGCTAGAGAAACAACGAGCAGTTTCCGAAAGTAGTGGGCTCACGAGTGTATAATTCAAGCTTTCAATTGAAAGATTACATTGTAATTTGACAGTCTTGTAAAACGAATATATTTCGCATAATTATAAAAGCATTTGACTCACGAGTGTACAATTCAAGCTTTCGATCACATTGCCAATGATCACTTGCAATACTACACTAATGTCTCTAGTGTGTATTGCTAATGCCTCGAGTGCATAGTGGCTTGGTCCTCACAAGTGCGAAATCCATAATATGTTGAAATATTACATTGTAATTTGATACTCAAGTCATATATGATGGATAATCGAATCCAACCCGACTCTAATTGGCTTTAGAATTCACAATACCGATGAGGAGGCTCAGTACCGTCCGGATATCGCCGGGCGGTATCCAAGCGTGATTCACCGGCTTATAGCGGTATATAATTGTCCAATCATAGTTTTAGTGTAAATTCAATCCAAGGAACACCTGGAAATGAAGGAGTATGTGATTTACAAAGTAATTAATCATTCTCAACCTCCTTTCGCATAATTATAAAAGCATTTGACTCACGAGTGTACAATTCAAGCTTTCGATCACATTGCCAATGATCACTTGCAATACTACACTAATGTCTCTAGTGTGTATTGCTAATGCCTCGAGTGCATACTGACTTGGTCCTCACAAGTGCGAAATCCATAATATGTTGAAAGATTACAACGTAATTTGATACTCAAGTCATATATGATGAATAATCGAATCCAACCCGGCCCTAATTGGCTTTAGAATTCACAATACCGCTGAGGAGGCTCAGTACCGCCCGGATACCGCCGGGCGGTATCCAAGCGTGATTCACCGGCTTGTAGCGGTATTTATCATAGTCTTTTTTTTATTAGGTCAAAGATTTGACATGTGGGTCCCTTGCAAGAATATTAGGGTCCTTTTCAAAGCCCAAATAAATCACCCTCTCTTCAACTCCCTCCTTCACACCCAAAAAAAACACTTTTTTTCGAATCCCATTCCAAAACAGTAATTGCTTGGACTACCTATTCGATTTTCACCCAGCGGCAATGTCGAGCGGCGAAAGTACAAGTAGTCGAGATGATTCTGTAGAGGTATTTGTGAAATAAAATTCTATTTATTAATTTTTTTACGATTTATCGGATACCGCCGGACGGTTGCGCGCGGTAGTTACCGATACCATTCGGAAACCGCCGGCGGTTGACGACGGTACTAGACGATACCGTTTGAATACCGTTGGGCGGTACCGATGGTATGTTTTATTTCTTCCGATTTTTCTATTTATTTTTCATTTTTCGATTGTCTTTCGCTTGTTTTGTAGCCTTCTTGGACATGGAAGAGATCTGAAACGCAATTAATCGATCCCGTCATTAATCTTTACTGCAAAGGAAAGATTTTGAACAAAATTAGAACACGATTATTAAAAGTTGGTCGTTTGGGCCTACTACCAAGGTTTGAGGAAGGTTGTTTCGGCCATCTCTTGAGATGGAGGGACAGTCAGAGTTGCGGCAAAGTACTACATGCTTTGATTTCGCGGGAAATAAATCTTGGAGATGCTTCGAAGTATGAGGTATGGTTCCATATTAGTGGGAATAATATTAGATTTTCATACCCCGAGTTTGCGCTCGTGTCTGGATTTAGATTTGGGACATCTAATTTTGATCCAAATGCTTACCACGACTGTTCTAATATCGGCGTTTTTATGAGATTTTGTGGTGGGAAGTCGATAAGAGTTCAAGATTTATTGACCAGATTTGAAAGCGATGTGGCTAATGCAACAGAAGATGATTATTTGAAAGTTGCTAATGTGTTGGCCTTATATATGTTTGCTTTGGATATGACCCTCACCGGCAAGTTGAGAGCTTTGTTTGGGTTTTGGTCGACAACCTACGAGAGTGGGACAGATTCCCTTGGGGTGCCTACATATACCCCACTTTACTAAACTATATGTCTCTATTGCCGAACACAACTATCGAGTGTGGCTCGAAGTATCATTTTTATGGACCAGTGTGGGCTCTACAGGTATTTTACAATTATTTAATATTTTTAAATCGCAAAGTAAATAATAACAATATTATTTACAATTTTCTCATATATTTTGTAGATTTGGGCCTGCGAGGCCATTCCAGATCTTGCCGATGAGATTGCACAATGCGTTGACCAGTATGCTTTGCCTAGGTGTTTGAGATGGCTTTTAGTGCAGTCTTCCATTGATGACTTTGATGACTTTTTCAAGGCCGGGGTAAAAACAAGTACCTTTAAAAATTCAATTTTTTTGGTACGTATCATTACTGACTAGTTTTTCCTATCATTACAGTTCGCGCATCCGTGTCAGCAAACATTACAGGTAGAACCCGATGAAGAGCAAATCGACTACTGGATCAGCATTCAGAGCCCAAATGCACTTGGTGTTCGTTTCCAGCCCCCGGTGATTCGATCCAGGAAGATGGCGGCTAGAGTGCATGCACGAGAAAAACAAAAAAAATGATCCTCATTATTTTGCGGAAAATGTCGAAGTTCGACGCAAGAGAAGAAAGGATAATGAAAACTGTCATCAAGAGAAAACATTCTCGTCTTCACACAGATGGGACAAACGCGAGGCTCGTTTCATCTCAAGAGTTAAGAATGAGTTTTTACCCGACTTGAAGGACTTTATAAAGGTTGAGATGAAGGACATGATCAGAGCTATCTGGCCTGGTTCGAGACGATCAAAGTCGCATCGCGGTCATCATACTCACCGCACATCCCCGAGAGCTCGATCACCCCCCTCCGTCCACATCCCCGCTCATGCCTCGTCATATGTTTCTGGCCGCCAATCTCCAAAGCAAGATATCCCTGGGAGGAGTTCTCTACAGATTAAAGTAACGCCGACACCTATGGATATAGATGAGTTTTTGACGGCTGCACAGCCGTTGCAGGCACTATTCTAACACGTGATATTTTATTTTTACGATTGATTAATTTAAGAATCGCTCAATTTCAATTATTTTACATGTTACCAGGTTATATCATTCTGTCCAGACCTCGAGCCACAATACGAGCTTGGTGTTGATACATTCTCTAGAGATATACAAGATCATGGTCATAAGGTATAGATTCTATTTTCATTAATTTAATTATGCAATACCGCTCGGCTATCGCCCATTTAATTAATTCAATTATGCAATTTCTTATTTTAATTTATATCACTGTGTCAGGATGTAGTATTTGGTTCTGTACAGGAAACGGATCATGCGCCTCACACAGTAATTGAGGTGGAGGAACCTCATAAGGTATAATTAGTAATTTAGTTAACTGATACCGTCAATATAATGTAATACCGTTTGAATACCGGACGGTATTATATAATACCACAAGAATACCGGTCGGTATACCATAATACCGCTGGATTTCTACCGGTATCAGGAACGGTATTCCAGCGGTATACCGTAATACCGCTCTCGTAATACCGACTGGTATTAAGTAATACCGTTAAGATACCGGCCGGGTACCGCTCCCCTGTCGCTGGGTACCGCTGCGCTACCGTCCGGGTACCGTTCGAATTTTGCAAATTGTTAATTTAATTTATATCATTGTTTCAGGATATTGAGGTGATTGAGGTTGAGGAAAATATCCCCCCGCCACGATTCACACGTCGGACTAAGGTCAAAAAGGAGGGAGAAAAGGGAAAACAAAAAGTGGTTGAGCCTGCTCCTTTCCATTATGATATCCCGACCATACCTTTCGCTAATGTCGCGCCTCCGATGCTCCCTATCGAACGCCGGATTACATATAATGAGTTCCGTAAACTTGGAGCAAGAGTGTCGATCAATCTTGCATACAGTGGTCACCCACTCAGACAAGTGTTTTTCGCCCGGTTGGAAGACTATAACACCGATATGGAGTTAGATGTAAGTTTTTTTCAAATCTCAAACAAATGTTTTTCTCATCAAATTTTTCTAAAAAAATTTCTATACAAACGGTTGCCATCATGATGGAGGTGATGAAGAAGAAATTGGTAGATGGGGACCATATCTTGCCAAATGTGAATGCCACTAACACAATTATCGTTAGCCCAACATTCTTTGTAAGTCACTGGTATTTTTTTTTTTTGTCTAAATCTCTCTTTGATGAATATGTTTATAACTAGATTTCAAATTCAAATTACAGACCAATTTAGAATCTGAATGGCTACGCAAAGTTAAAGATCCGAGAATCGGAAAATTAAAAATTTCAGAATGGAGTCCGACGGAATCGCTGGTGCAAGTTATCCAAGGATCCGAGTCCGCTACCTCACAACCTTGGTGGGGTGCAACTAATGTAAGGTTTTTCAACATTATATTGAAAATATCCTATGCCGCCCGGTACCGGTCAGGTACCGTAAGGATACCGCCCGGATACCGGCCGGTACCGGTCGGATACCGCTTGGTACCGGTCTCAGTACCTCCCAATTTGGTTTCTTCCATTTGTTCTAATAAATTTTTTATTTTATTTAGGTTATCACCGTATGCCTCATTGGTCGGCATTTTGTAACGGTGCACATTAATTTGAGTGAGTGGCGTGTGGTAGTATATGACTCGCTTGCACATACACTGGAGCAGTCGGCTCTCAAGATAAGGAAAGCTCAGTTGATGCCATTACTTCGATTGCTGGAACGGCTTCTGGAGGTGAGTCTATATTGGGACATCAACCATTGGTCGTTTAAGCGACCTCGGAAAATGTTGGGAATTAAGATGGGAAATGATTCAGAGCAGTTTTGGCAAATCGATGAACATAGTTGTGGCCCCTATTCGTGTATTTACGTTGAGCGCCTACTCAATGGCAGACCAGCTATATCTTGGGGGAATGTGGTCCAAAATCTAACCCTATATCGGCGGTACATTGCACAGTTGAAATTCGAGATGTGTACCGATCGTGTGGATCCATTTTGACTATTTCTTTAGTTATTATATATAACTTGCAATTTATTTTCACTTCCATATTGACTATTTCTTTTGTTATATTTATTTATTTAGAAAATCATTAAATTTTGCTAAATAAAAAAGAAATTTCAATACAAAGCAAACAATAATTAATACTTCTCATACAACTGATTACCAAATTAACTAATAATGTCTACCATTTTTTCAAGAAATAAATACGACATGTGGTTCATCTATCTCTATTAGTGCAATTATTTCTAGTGTGATTTGGATCGCGACATATGCTGCACTTTCTCGGTCCTTGACGTCTGCGATTAGCTGCTTCCGTCCCAGATGGATGGCGACGTCCTGGGGGACGACCAACTTGACGGGTCACTATAAGTGGCGTCACCTTTTGCTGTGCAATATGAGCTGGTACCACCCACTCGTCTTGATGAGGCAAGGACCTTACTGACCCTTCGTATGTTTCACGCCAATTATCCGTCGTGTAGTATGAAGAGACATAGTCAAGAATTGATTCACCATTTTTCCTGCATAGATAATAATAAAAAATTAAACAGCGTTAAAATGTAAATATTCGATGTACCGGTGCATAATATATAATTTGTACATAATAGCAGCAACTGCATGAGAGCATGGCATCAAATCCAGCTGAAACTCGCGACATTTGCATGATTTCTGATGAAGATCAACAATGAATGATTGCCTGCCATCATGAACTTTGAATGTTGAATTTAAGGTTGGGACAACGGTATACGCCAGAGATTTTTCCACTTCCTCACGCAATTTATTTAAGGCTTCTTCAGTCAAAGGATTATCATGTGCATTTGCACGTGCTCGTCTAGAATCGAACCACTGCTCGATCACATGCCTAATGCACTCAATTAATGAGCAGATTGGAAGACGCCTTGCCCATAACAAATGTGCATTCAAAACTTCTGCTGCATTGGACGTAAGAAAACCATAACGGCGTACTGGACATTTTGATCGTGCCCATCGCTCTGGTCCAATGTCCATCAACTTTGTATAAGCTTCATTTGGGCTTAGAGCATGTATAGCCATCATTGCCTTGTCATATGCTGTTCAGCGATAACTGTATGTAGCCTTGTAGAACATGCTTGTAACGTCTTTGCCATACCGCGTGAACTTGTTTAACAGGTGATAGTAGCAAAGTCCGTGGGGTGTGCCGGGAAACACTTCTTGAACGGCATTACTTATACTGATGTGAGCATCAGAGACAATTAATGTCTCGGGATTGCATCCAAATGCTAGTCTCACCCTGTTCAGAAACCAAGTCCATGACTGATCATTTTCGATTGCTCCAATACCAATTGCTAATGGAAAGCACTGCTCATTTCCGTCTTTCGTTACTGCAAGAAATAAAATGCCCTTGTTCTTTCCCTTCAAATGTGTTCCATCCACAACTATCACCGGTCTTAGAAACATGGCATATGCAGTACGACAAACATTAAGAGCAACAAACACGTGTTGGAATTGGTTATCAGGCCCAACTTCTAAGTCAGTAAACGTACCAGGATTGGCTTGTTCCAACATGTATAGGTAGCTAGGGAGCATCTTAAAAGAATCTTCATGCCCACCATAAATCATCTTGATCGCAGCATTTCTGGCACGAAGTGCAACGCTGTAACTGGTTCAGATACCAAACTCTTCCAACATCTTCGCCCTGATGTCTTTTTGTTTCATTATCTGGCCCTCACCGCGCATTTTTTCGGCAAAATACGCTGCAATCACTCTTGCATGGACGTGTCTCGGAGCAACACGACTCAAGTCATTCATGCATGTATGTTCTTCCGTGAACTTATATACAATCCAAAATGTTTCTCTCAATGTGGCGCGCACCTCAAAAGGACAACGATCTTCATGTTTGCATACGATAATCAGACGCTTTGAATCTGAATGAGCCACTTTATATTCAACACGATGATGAATATTCCATAATCCCACCGCGATTGACAAAGCATCTTTGGTCCAAAAGGTGTACCCTTTACAGAGTTGGTCGTCTGGTACCCCCTCCAAATCAGATATCATAAGTCAATCTAAAACATCAATGGGAATCATCGGTATTAACCAATTTTCATTTAGCTCTTCAGTTGGGTTTGACTCTTCAGGTATTGGTGAAGGGTTGCTAATCCCTAACATAGACAACAGTTTGTTTATGCCACCCTCTCTGCGAATCCATGCAGCAAACTCTACAAATGTAGACTGTGTAAACCTATTGGCAAAATCAGCTTCTTCATCTTCCTCATCATCTTTCTCATCATCCTCATCATCATCCTCATATTCATCATAATCTTCATCTGCATCATCATCATCATCATCATCATCATCTTCCGGTCGCTCAGCCTCAGCCTCATATTCTTCTTTATCTTCATCATCATCGTCCTCACCATTGCCTCTCCCGTCACCATGTATATTCTGTGAGGGGTTGCCTCCAGCGTCATCTTCCTCACCATTGCCTCCAAAATCACCCGCGTACTCATGTGAGCCTATTGGTTCATGATTTGATGTGGTAGTTGGCATACTGCGGCTAACACTACAATGCGGGTCACTAAACCAATCAAATTGTGAATATTGTGTGCCACAATTATCAAACTGTGAATATTGTGTGCCACAATTATCAAACTATGAATATTGTGTGCCATAATTATCAAACAAAGGACTTGAGTAATCCACTGATGGTACATATGGATCTTGTTGATGGCTTGTCGTGATGTCATTTTGTATATTGTGAACAACGTACACTGTCGGTTCACCTTCTCGAATGCACAACCCCTGCAGATCTTGATCAGCACTCAAGAGAGACCTCAATAATCTACCATTTCGAGTACGCGATAAATAATAGAGAAGATAATCTGCACCCAGTGAATTGGATCGCATGATGTAATTGATGCGCTGGATTAACTCGCCCAAAGATATAGGTTGAGCAGGAATGTGTACAAGTTGCTCATCACCGCCTTCGTAGTTGAAATTTTGCCATCGCCCACCATATTGTACAATGATACTTTGTCAATGATCCATCTGTAGACCCAACAAAATATAATGTCAATGAAAACATTACTCACTTAAGATACCACTCGTTACCGCTATTACAATGACGATACCGCTCGGTGGCGCTATTACCGCTCGAATACCTTTTAGATAGGGTTCTGAACGGTATTCGAGCGGTATATATTCTGCATAAAAGATTCAAAATATACCTGATGAATTTGTGTTAGACTGCACGAGGATTATTTTTCTTTTTGCTAGATATTGTTGTGTTGTGTTGTGTTTTGTGTTTGTTTGAAATTGATGTGTGTAGTATATCCTGTATATTAATGCGTGAATATGAAATCATCCTACGAAAAAGAATCTCACCGTTCTCTTACATCCAGCATGTGTGTAAAAGTATAAGGCAATATGATATGTCATTTTCAATGTACAAACTATTCAGTCTACCATGTGATACCGGTCGAATACCGCTGGATTTTATTGATATCCTATGGTGTAAATATGACATGTCTTCAATCTCACCTACCCATTTTACATCCATGTACTTCTTCAATTGTTTTGTTATAAATCAAAGTACATTCGTGTAAGAAAACAGAGTACTTTGTTATGAATCAAAGTACAATCAAAGTTCTGAACAAGACATGTGAACAAGATAATCTTCAAAAGTGAGGAAAATCGAATACCGTACGAATACCACTCACATACCGCCGGGCTACATTGATACCTTCGCGTATTATGTAATACCGACCGGTATTATGTAATACCGCTTGAATACCGGCCGGTATTATGTAGTACCACTAGAATACAGGCCAGTATTGATCCTGTAATCCAGCGGTATCAAATATACCGCTCGCATACCGGTCGGTATTATGTAATACCGGCCGTTATTATATAATACCGCATGAATACCGGCCGGTATTATGTAATACCGCTTGAATACCGGTCGGTATTGATCCTGTAATCCAGCAGTATCAAATATACCGCTCGCATACCGGCCGGTATTATGTAATACCGCTTGAATATCGGCCGGTATTATGTAATACCGCTTGAATACTGGTCGGTATTATGTAATACCACTGGAATACCGGCCGGTATTGATCCTGTAGTCCAGCGGTATCAAATATACCGGTCGGTATCTCCAATATCGCCCGTATACTGGCGGTATGATGTTATACCGCTGGAATACCGACAAGAATTTTTCATTCGGGATCTGTGCAATGATTTTTCAGCCAATGAGAAGTCTTCATTGTCACATGTCTTTGTAACATTTCTAAGTAGATTTGCCTTGGTTTTTAGCACAATCAAGTACACTTGTGTAAGAGATGTGTAAGTAACACCTTTTTGAGGGTATTTTAGGGACTTTATACTAAAGTTGAGTAATTATTGAATGTGGGTAAGGAAGTAGATAAAGGGGTTTTTAATTAAGAAATATGAGTAACTTCATATATTTCCACAAAAAAAAATGCACATAAATGTAGTTCATGATTACCTCTTCTTGGAACAATTAATATTATTGTTTTATCAGTAGTTCAAATATTCAATACATCCATATATATAGTAGCTTAATTTCCAAATACAAAATGACAACATCAATACATACTATATTATTATAACTAAATAATTAATTTGTTACGCATGTATCGAAAATTAAGAAAATAACATGAAACTACCGTTTGAAATAGAATATGCCCACCGATGTACGGACAACTCTTCGATCAAAGGAAGAGGGACGGGTCAACCATGTTTTACATTATTAATTAATAATAATCTGACTAGTCATATTATATATATATATAATATTATTGATTAATAATATCCACAACTTGGACAAAAAGCAATCACCTTTATGTAACGCCCACGCACGTACTCTTGTTTCTTATGCTCTCTCTCTCTCTCTCTCTCTCTCTCTTCTACATCATGTATATTTGACGATGTATATATAAATAGATGTATATATTTTGAGCAAGACTACTAGCTTCTCTCTTGTCTTTTCCATTTGATATATGCACCTTAAAATTCTTCTTCTCTATCTTAATTTTGAATAATATTTTCTTTCTTCTCTTTGCTTTTAATTTCCAATGATAAGTTTTAAATAATATTTTCTTTCTTCTCTTTGCTTTTAATTTCCAATGATAAGTTTCAAACTCTCGAAATCTTTGATTATCAGTCAAATTTTGGGGACGATGAAGATAGTAATCACTTGGTTCGCTCGTCGTTCATAACTTGGCTTCGTTGCCTTGATGACAAATTGTGTCCGAGTCCCCATTGGTTTTATGTGTGAGAGAGAGAGAGAGAGAGAGAGAGATTTATATTTTTTTTATATATGTATGTGTGTATGTGTGTGTCAGTGTGTGGACAAACTAACGTGATTTGATTTGAACGGGGTGCTCCATTGTGAGTTGGAGTAAAATTTTAAATTTTAACAGATTCCATATATACCAATCTATACATATACATATACATATATACGTGTAGATGATTTCTTACAAACTATGATTTGTCTATTATATTCATAATTTATACTTAATTTAAGGGCAAAAAATAATATAATATATTACAATTTTTCTTATAAATATATTATATTATATTATATTATATTATATTTCTTACATAATATGATACGTGTATTATATTCATAACATGCGCTTAATTTAAGGGTAAAATAGGAATATACTATATTATTTAATTAATTATTCTCATATAATATATTACGTGTATTTCAATAATATTATAGTATTCCAATTCTCCATCCACAACATATTAATTTCTCACCAATTATTTCTCTATCATATCAACCATAGAAAAAAAGAAAAAATAATCCCACATCAATATATAATATATTATATAACTGATTTGACACATAATATGTTATATTTAATTTTATAATTTAATTATTAATTCAATAGAATTATACTATTATAGTTCTTCATTCATCCACATGAATTAATTCTCCATCAATTACATCGTCTATATAAATTACATATGAATGAAGAGATTGAAAAATAAAAGTTTGAATTTATAAAAAGATTATAAACTAACCTAATGATACTTAAGATGTTCTCTATCAAAAATCAAGAATTTCTTCTCCATCAATTATTATATAATTAATTATTCACGTATAATATATTATATATATTTCAATAGTATTGTACTATTTCAATTCTCCATTCACATCATATAATTCAAATATTATTTCAATAGTATTGTACTATTACAAAGATTATACAAATTACATCCCAATGAATAGATTGAAAAATAAAAACTGAAATTTATGAAAATATTATGAACTAACATCGTTGTTCTTAACAGGTTATCTGTCAATAATCAAGAATTAAATTTTCATCAATCATTAATGAGGGAAAAAAAGATAAAAGGAATGACATTCACTAAATGATTTGATTCATTTAATATAAGTTATTTAAATAGTTCTTAATAGAAAATATGTATTTTAGTTAACATGAATGACATTCAATGAATGATTTGATTCATTTAACAAAAGTTATTTAAGTAGTTCTTAATAGAAAAAATGTAATTTAGTTGTGGTAACTACAATATGTGTGTGTACGTTTTGAATGTGTTTTATGGTATGAAAGAAACTTAAAAAAATAAGTTGGTTTCATAATATATAACCAAAATGTCAAGTTTTAATTTATTCATTGAAATTGATGTGTTTCATTCTCATTCATATGACTAAGAGTAGTCTCAATTAAATATATTGAAACTAAATTTCAACTTCTTTATGTATGGTTGGGCTCGAATAATGTTGACTGTGTTGGTTTTGTATACTAGAAGATCTGTCTTTTGTATACTTTATTGATGATAGTTTTATGATGATATAGAATGAATACAATTGCAGTCACTGTTTGCATTTAAATTGTTATATTTACATGGATGTTCACTATACTTACATTGTAGATGATATGGTTTGGGTAAACACATGGTTAGATCATATCATCGGTTCCTTGTAATTTATTAAAAGGCTCACGGTCTAGATGGCACTGAACCTGCTATCGGTACGCCGTAGAATAATCTAATAGTTAGTTTGTCTTGACTAACTGATTATTCTAATACACAGACGAGTGTATTGAGGAGGATCTACTTAGGATTCTATTCTCTATTCTGACCTTAAATGGGAAAATAAGAATCCACAGAGTTCGGGTTCTTAACCACTATATGTTGGCGGACATATACGTGTAGTGTTTGCAGCTTTGATTTATCAAAGGGTGAGATTCTTTCATAGGATCAATAATCTCGATATCTTGGGTTGTGACATTTACACTTATGATGGGTCGTGCAATATGTAGGGGCACCGTGTCCTGGTGCGCCAGGTTGATGGTGTCCCCTTAAGAAAATGCAAGTTCATGCTGAAACCCTGCAGGTGGAATTTATTCCGTGCATGAGTAAAGCTTGTGTGGTACTACTCAAGGAAAAGATATTAATTAATTATAGTTGTCATAAGCTTACATAATTAATTAATGGGCATTATATCTTAAACATGGGGAATGGCTGAACTAAAGGAGAAAGCATATTCAGAAATATGTATTAAATTGGTAGGTCAGTATTATTTCTTTAGTGGAATAAAAATAATACTTAATTTATTTAATTATATCCTAAATTTATTGGATGTTGGATATTAAATAAATTAATGGGTCAATTTAATATTCTTCTAGAACCCTGTTGTAGCCCAAAAAGAGACTGAATTAGATTGGAGATAGAACAAGAGATAGAGATAGAATTCCAGTTCAACTGGGACACTAATTTCGTCCACCCCTTATAAATAAGAGGGTGGAGGGCACGAAATTAATGTCATAATATATCAGCCCTCTCGTGTTCTCTCGACCTCCACAGATTCCATACCGATCTAGTAGATTTCAGCTCACCCTGAAACTAGGTTCAGTCTGGGAATACAACAGAAGATTAAGGAGTGGAATAGCATCAAGTGGCGTCTATTATCATTCATACAACAGCAAGATTAGACCTTTAATCTTGTCCTCAACCCGTCGTTTAATTTGTAAGTCGTTTTTCGGTATTCTATGTTTCCGCTTTAGTAGAATCGAAAACCGGATTTGCATGTTAATTAAACTCGGTTAATTAAAATATATGTGCTACATAAAATTATGATCTACATGACATTAGGATTAATGAATATCCAATTAGATCCTGCGGTGGTTCAATTCGAAAAAACCCCAACAGACTGCACCAAGAAGACATATAAGATGATATATGTTGAACTATATATATATATATATTTAAAGTGAATGAATACACCTAAAAAGTCAATGATCAAGATAATTAAATGATTAATATATGAATTTTTGGGAGCTCTATTGTCAAAGTTGCTAGAGAATGTTTTAAAAATATGATTAGTCGTAAAAAAATTAAAAACTTTAAATAAATTTACAATTTAGACATGACTTTTAAAATATTAATACAATAATAAATGGTTGATTGGGGAAATAAATTTTAAATTATGGTTCAAATCTTAGATTATTCTAGCTTATTAATTTATAATTTGAGAAATTTAGAATATTGGTTGGTTTGATAATTATATATAAAATATTTTATGTTAGATTATTCAGTTAATTTATAATATTTAATTAAATTCATGGGGGGTGGAATGAATATTGCACAATTTTTTGGAATATGAATTAGATTGACTACTCATGATCATATGGCTGAGAATGAACATAGTCTAATTATCTATAAAAGAGTTGAAATGGAAGAATTGAATATTTTCCCTTTAAATTAATTTACTAATTATATAAATTTAATATAGAACAATAATATAATACATAATTATAATATATTATGATTTTTTTATAGAATAATATATATTATGCATTTTGGTTGAATGAGAATGGCAAAACTCCTCGGGTTGAAAGGAATACACATTCCACATTTTTAAAACATATCAATTATGAGAATATTGAGAATGGACATTAGCTGTTAGTTGAGGGAATAATTGAAATTGAGGAATTGAATATTTTTCCCTTGGATTATACAACTGATTAAATTAGTTAGCCACTGAATCAATAATTACACTTGATAACAAAATTATATTTTTCTTAAAAAAATTGTAAAGAATGTATAAAATGTTGAAAAATATATTGAAGATGAAACCTTCAACGTAATTTACCACAACAAACTATTAACTTAACTTTGATATTTTATTATTTCTTTCTCATAGAGCAACACATGTTGCCATAATAATAAAGTTTTTTATCTTTAAACACATGATATTTATACATTCAACATCCTTTTAATTTAATTAAGTTATTTTTAGTTTTATTTGTTCAAGGTAGTCATTTAGCTTACAATAACAAAGTATAATATTAAATATATGTTTGAATAAAATACATAAAAAATAAAATAATTAGTTAATATTTCACAACATGTGTAATAACTAAAATAGTCCAATCAATTCAACATATCGTGATATCATACGTAAATTAATTGATAGCATAGAGTGGTTAAAAATATAATATACATGTGGAATAAACCATATCAATTGATGTGTGATATGATAAGGTGTTTTGTCATTATAATAAAAAATCATATAGTTAACAATATTTTGAACTCATTAACTATCTAAATTATTTTAGTAAGTTTAATTAACTTTACATTGAATCTTTCTGAAATGGATGATGCAAGATTTTGTGAATTTATATTAATTAAACATTAGTGTTTTTATTAGACAGTAAAATCAAAATCAAAATTTTAAAATAAAAGATTTAAAGTGGGTGTTAATACATATATACATCATCAATCAAAGAAGGTTGAGAATTGTTCTAAAAGAAGAAGCTTGAGAAAAGATACATGCATCTCTCTCGCTCTCTATCTATCTATCTATCTATATATCTACCTATATGTGTATATATAAATTAAAATGACAAAAATATAAAAAAATTAAAGGGCTATAAATTACAAGTTCTTGTTCGAATTGTTAAAATTTAATTATACTTTATGCTTTCTATCATTTTTCTAATTATTGATTAATCTAGAATTTTCAAATATTATTATATTTATAAAGTGATATATATATATAGTAAAATTATTCAAACTAGATTATTTAATTTAATAAAATTAGTTAAATTGCGTGCAATGCACGTTTTCTCTACTAGTCTTTTTAAAATTTATGAGTTTTGTTTTGTAACAATTAAATTTATAATTTTATTTACTTTCTCAACCCTACACTTCTATATTTTGAACCATCTAATTCTTCTATGTAAATTTAATATATTTAGATATTTTTATTTTTTCTAAAAAAGTTGAAACATTTTTTGAATATTTTACTCTTTTGAAAATTTAAAATTTCATTTTAATTATAATTATGAGGTAAAAGATTTATTATATATGTCATAAATTTGCCAAAAATCTTTGATAAAAGTTTCATTTATTCATCTTTCTAACCAAAGTAATAAATTTTAGGAATGGATAGCAACTTGCCTTTGTTATTTGGTTTTTCTTCCTCTCCCACATCGAAAGTTTAATGAAGCTTGGAGTTGCTTGTATTAGCTATTCTCTTTGAGTGGGTCAATTGAGTCGCAAGTGCTTTTGTGATAGGCCTGTCAAGGAGAAGCCCTCGCGCGCGTCGTCCATCCGCACAGCCTCGTCTGGTCTGGTCATCCTCGTGCGTGTGGGGGAAGCAGGCTAGCTGTGGATTGAGCCTTCATTTTTATCCAGATTTTTATTTTTTCCTCTAGCCTTAATTTGTAACGCCCCAATCCCGGGAGAAGGGCAGGGGACCGGTGCGCTACTTGGGAGAAAGGGGGAAGGGGTTGTTGAACAGAAGCAATCAAAGAAATATGGTTAGTGCCCCAAAAATTTGGGCAGCATAACCTCTATAAATGGATCAATCCACGCTTTTAAAGCGTATGAAATGACTCAAACCAGATACCATGACTCTTAGGATGAACCCAAGAAAGAATAACCAAGGCAAACTTCAATGTGAATAATAACAGTTCAAAGGTTAACTGTTAATAGGTTAGGCATGAAAAAGGCCAGACTGATGTCTGTCCAAATACTTGAAGTAAAGAGATGACAGGCTCCCGCCTGTCGTGAAAGCAATATAAAGCCAGACTTTGACCTTGACATGGAAAGTAATGTAAAGTCAGGCTTGTGCCTGTCTGAATAAGGAAAGTCAATAAATGCCAGGGTTTTGCCTGTCAGGAACGGAAAGTAAACGGGATTCGGAGAACCGAACACTCCGTAACAATAAAGAAAATGGGATTCGGAGAACCGAACACTCCGTACCAATAATCAGAGTAAGCGGAAAAGAACGTAGTGTATTTATTCAGACTCAAAAGGAAGCATGTTCTCATTTAGACTCCATAGCAGAAAAGGAAACATATACATCAAACGATAGCCCTTCAACCTTAGCACAGCCGTCCACCATCCCGCAACTCATCCTAAAAATATTTGAAAAGATTTTGGGCGTGAGTAATAATGCACTCAGTGGGTACTTTTGAGAAAAACCTTCACAATCATTTTATTAAACAGAATATCCAATCATATTTTAAGCATATCATGGAAAGCTTTTAAAACAAAAAATTTGTGAATTCCATGTATACGAAAATCATTTAAGTTCCATCATTGCGCGCTACTCTCCCCTAGAACGCTTACGGTGAGTCAGTTCGTGTACACAACCCGGCTGCTTAAGGTTGGACACTGCCCTGTTTGCTTGGGGCTCGATATCGTGAACCACTATAGTTTCGTCACCAAAAACAGTAGTAAGACTTACATGAGTCAGGAAAGCACATCAAATACAGTCATGAGTTAGATATTCAATCACATTCATTTTATAAATATTAGGGCTTAATAACCCGAAATACATTTTTATATAATAAAAACCCACCTGGAAATCAGATCTGGAACAACTAGATCTAGGTTCTGGTTCTGGTCTCAACTAGAAGTCTCCTTCTTCTGAACCTACAAGATTATCCGGAAACTTAGTTTCGATGAACGACTACCATTAGGTCAAAATTTAACATTTCTTAGCTATGAAGTAAATATTATAATATCTACTATCTTAATACGCAACACCCGGGTCATCAAAATATTTTGACTCTTAAAGGAACTTTACTCAGGGCATTTTTATAAAGAAAAATCCTTTTGGAAATTTTGGCATACGGGGTGGTCAAATTCATATCCTAAAATTAACTCGATACAGATAAATTCATAGCGCAAGATCCACCCATTGGAAAAATATGAAACTTTAAACAAAAATACTATATTTTGGGACGGAACAACTTTTGAGACTAAAAATACGATAGGGCTATCCATGAAGGATATATCTGAAAAAGACTACAATTTAATATTCGAATACCCAAAATTAAAGAGTGATGACATGGAAAATATATACAGATATACATAGAACATAAAACCCTAAAGACACTTTTTGATCCGGCGACCCGAAAGAGTCACCGATTTGAGAGGTGGTGCCGACTTTTGGCGGTGGTCACGACGGTTTTCCATCGTGATCATCCGTCGTGTCATCATTTCAATCACATATTCGTGATCTACGCGTTAACACCTTCAAAATGACAATTTCAGAATTGAAATAGGAAACTAGAGACGTACCTTCTCTAGAAGCTGCTCGGCGTTTCGATTTTGAAAATGAATGAAAATGAAACCTTAACCTCCTATTTATAGAGAAAAAATAAATAGGATAATAACGAATAAAACGAATAGGATAGTGATGGAAAAAGAATAGGATAATTACGAATAGGATAATATTTCGAAAAAAGAAATTGGATAATGACAGATGTGTCATTTTTATTTAAGTTGTGCCCAGAGTTCATTTGAACTCAAAATTGAAAAATTCAAAGTTTGGCATGATCCTTGGAACGTTTTCTATCAACCCAAGAAAAATATCAGAACATATTTTTAAAGCAATTTTTGACCAAATTAGATTCAAAAGATTTCTCTGGCTGCGATTTTCCTTTATTTGAGTCCTTTAAGGACCCAACTTATTTTCTAACTTACCAGAGGGTAACATAAGTCAAATAAAACCTTCTAAAATATTTCGGGGTATTACATAATTAATTCTTTGACTATATCTTCTAGCCGTTTAGAACAGAGTGGCGCACGTTCTAATTAGTGTTTTACAGGGCTCTTCATTTTTCTGCTCTATATATTTTATGCATTCTACTTCAGAAAATACACAGAGAAAACAGATGACTCCTCTCTCTTTCATTGCTAATATATTCCTCTCTGACCAAGTGTTCATGTGAACTCCAATTCGAGTTTTGAAAGTGTACTCGATCCTCGAATATTGTGTTAACCTTGGGAGCGATTTCATGTGAAGGTTGTATACCATGGGCTGTCGGAAATTCATTTTTAAGGCGGTGATATTCATCTCCATGTCGCAGCAATTTATTTTCATCTCAATTACAAGATTTCAGTTTTTCGACATCAAATTGAAAATGAATTATGGCTTTCTCTTCACGGATTCTATCAAATATGTTGAAACTGGAACACTAGATGGTTCAAATTACAAAAAGTGGTCACATAAACTTTTAATTTTCTTTGAACAATTGGACATCGACTACGTGCTCTTCTCCGACCCGCCTAAGGAATCTGACTCTATCATTATCGCTCTTGATAATGGTGATGCCGCTACTGCCAAAGAAAAGATCGATATCGCCGCTGCTTCCAAGAAAAGAACAGACACTGCTGCCACTGCCAAGGAAAGGGTCGACGCCTCAACAGCAAGGGAGGTGGTTGCAGATTCTTCTGCGCTCGTTAAAAAATATGAGAAAGATAATAGACTGTTCGGGGTCACTTGCTTAACCACATGACTAACAGTCTCTTCGATCTTCTTGTGAATACTCGCTCTGCCAAACTGATCCGGGAGATGCTAGAAAAGAAGTATGAGGACGATGACGCCAGAAAAAGAAAGTATGTGGTTGGAAAGTGGTTGCAATTCCGGATGGTTGATTATAAACCTATAATGGAGCAACTACATGAATATGAAAATCTGATAGCCATTATTCTAAATGAAGGAATGAAGATGTGTGAAATCCTATAGACAAATGTTCTTCTCGAAAAATTCCCCCCTTCTTGGAGTGATTACCGAAACATGTTGAAACACAAGAATTGTCATCTCACGTTGCAAGAGCTAATCAGTCACATGCATACAAAGGAGGTAAATGTAATGCAAGATAAATCCCTATCTATGTCATCTAACTCTATTAAAGTTAATCTTGTCGAATCTGTTGCCGGTAAAGGAAAAGGCCATTTTGTCCTGAAGAAGGACAATTGGAAGAAAAAGAACCTCTCTGGTGACAAGAAGATAGCGAAGAAGTCTACATCCAAACTCTCTTGTTGGGTGTGTGGAAACCCCAGCCACAAAGCTTACTAGTGCCCCAAACGCCAAGGACAATCCCAGAGGCCTAATCAAGCTCATCTGAAACTGATGATATTGTTGTTGTTGTTGTTATTATTGAGGCAAACTTGGTGGAGAACAAAATGGACTAGGTGTTGGACACAGGAGCCTCAAGATATTTTGCAGCAACAAAGTTCTATTTCACAAGTTCGAGAAAATTGGAGAAGACGAATGCGTCTACATGGGCAACTCCAGTGTCGCTGGAGTCCTGGGTAAAGGAGAAATTCTCCTTAAATTGATATCTGTGAAAACTTTGAGTTTAAGCAATGATTTGTATATTCCTTCCGTGCGTAGGAATTTGGTATTTGGTGCTTTGTTGAATAAGGTTGGTCTAAAAATTATGTTAGAGGCTAATAGAGTTGTGTGGACTAAAAATGGAGAATTTGTAAGAAAAGGTTATCTGAATGAGGGTCTTTTGTACTGAATGTTGATTATGTCATTATTAATGAGAATGATTCTTCTTCTACTTACTTGGTTGAGTCCTATGATGTATGGCATACAAGACTTGGACACGTTAATGCAGCTTCAATTAAACAACTAAGAAAATTGGAGTTAATCCTAGCTCTGAACATGCATAATTTGTCTAAATGTCAAATATGTGTTGAAGATAAATATGCTAAGAAATTGTTTAAATCAGTTGAACATAGAAATTCTGAACTCTTAGAACTAATTCACGTGGATTTAGTAGACTTTAGAAGTATTGTGAATAAAGAAGGGAAAATGTACTACATTTCATTTGTTAATGATTATTCTAGATACACTAGAATTTACCTCCTCAGAACTAAAGATGAAGCTGCCGACATTTTTATGAAATATAATTAAGTTGGAAGTAGAAAATCAGCTTAACAAAATAATAAAAAATTGAGGTCTAATAGAGGCGGTGAATATAGCCTGTTGTTTCTTAAGGATTTTTGTGAACAGAATGGCATAATACATGAATTTATTGCTCCTTATTCCCCTCAACAAAATGGAATAGATAAAAGGAAAAATACAACCCTAAAAGACATGATGAGTGATGTGTTGATTAGTTATGGGTCATCTAACAATATGTGGGGGTTGTTGTACTTTATGCATACTATATTATGAACCGAGTACCTCATAAGAAGCTATAGAAGACTCATTATGAACTATGGAAAGGTTTTGCTCTAAATTTAAATTATCTAAAAGTGTGAGAGGTCTAGCTAAAGTGTGTTTGCCTGAACCTAAGAGGTCGAACATTGGGTGCAAGACATATGATGTTGTGTTTATTGTGTAGTGCCTCGAAAAAAATATATATTTATTTAATTGCGTTATTTCTAATTATTAATTGGAGCATGCTATTAATTGTTAAGTCCTATAAGTCGCCTATAGTAAAAAGTAACGTATGTGGAACATGTTCGTAAATGTGTTTCATTTTTGTTTATTATTTTATTTATTATTTTATTTCAGATTTTTTTTTTGAAAAGCCCACAACCTTTAAGTGTTAAGCCCAATTCCATATTTTTTCTAGACCAAATCTTAAGCCCATAAGAAATTAGGGCACTGTTCGTTTCCTTCTTCACTTCAAATGAAAGTTTTGACCTGAATCTTTTGCCAAAATACTACTTGTTAATTCCAGCAAAAACCTCAAAATTATTGGAAAAAAAAATCGTCCTTGATATTTTTCCGTCCATGGATGCATTGAAAAACCTAAATTTCAATAGTATAAATAGGTGTCTTCCCACCATTCTTCCACACACACTCACAAAGCAGAAAATAGTAGGAAAGAAAGCTTCATCTACTTCAAGCCACTATCTGTTCTTTTGTTCCCGAAAGGTACGAGAGTTCCGCCTAAATTCTTGTGAAATGAAATTATGAGATTTTCTCATCCAGCGTTTTCATGGTGTTTTCTGAGAAGAAAAATAAAATGGAGTTCTAAAGCTATACATTTAAAGTTAACCTATAAGTGAGTCTACAGCCTATATTTATATATATATATATGTGTGTGTGTGTGTGTGTTGTACGTGATTAAATGGTGGACTTGATTTGAAACCTCTCTGCAAAATTTCAACTTGTGGGCCAGCAAATGATTTTGATAGTTCCAATGTGCATCTCTCTTTCTTTATACATATATATATATATATATAGATAACTATTTCTAATACACTCTCACACACCCATGTGTATATATATATATATATATATATTTAAACTTGCACACCACCCACTCACACATTTAATATGTTATATATATAGATATAGTCATGTGTATATATATATGCGTATATTATGAAAAACACACACACACATCACGTTAATATATATGTATGATATGTATATAAATATGTGATAGATATTTTGTTCAATCATACCCATGTTTTAATCCCGATATATATATATATATATATATATGCTTGTAAACCTACACATTTATTTGGTAAATAAAAGCATATGTATGTGAATGAATTTTTAAAATATTTTATGTATCATTAATTGACTATTATTTATATTAGGCGGCGCGTGTGGACATAATTAATTTGACAAGTCAAAGTTAAGGTAGGGTTTGTGTTCAAAATTATGATGTTATCCTCTCTATATATTTGTAGATGTATTATGTGAAATACAAAGTCCTCCGAACTATAAAGTACCGAGTCTTCGAGACTATAAAGTACGGAGTCCTTGGGACTATAAAGTACCGAGCCTAAGGGCTAAATCAGATATGCAGATCACAGATTTTGGTTTACGAACCAAAGACTTTTATCGCTTCACATATTTACTTTTAAATTTATAGTCTGGATAACGGTCATTTCCCCATTGAGTTTAAAAGAACTCACCCCAATCTTTTACCTTTTCAGGAAACGGTTCGGGCGATGTGTGACGGGTATGATGCGGTGGCGGTGGTCACTTAGTCTTTTAAATAATAAATTCGGGAATAAATTTTGAGACATTACTACCCTTTTTATTTACGTTTCCGATTTTATGATTAAAACTATGTTGCTTTATTTATTTCGATGACTTTATTGGGATCCCGATTTTTATGGGAATAATTAATAAAGTTTAGTAACGTTTTCTTTAAATTATGAGTATAATTTTTGGGGCATTACAGTTGGTATCAGAGACAGGTTCCTGTATATATATAAAAAAAAATTACACATAAGAAATAAGATTTTGACCATCATCGCATCCACCACATCGTCCCGAGAAGAGGTAAAAAGTAAAGTTATTATTGATGCATGATTAAAGTTATTGTTGATGCATGATTATGTGAGTTGTTTGTTGTATTATTTTATAGCTACAAGTTTTATTATAGATGGTGAGACTAAAGAAAACTGCAAGGATGAGCACAGGGGGGCAAGCCCCAAGGCGTATATTAGCTAGTAGGGAGGAAGATCTCAAGGACCACTTGATCGGCAAGTTTTTCCGTCTGACTTGGGATGACACGGCCCCAGAGATGCAATTGCTAAAGATACAACATCTTTGGAGAAAGATGGAGCAAGCTGGGTGCGCTGTGAATCCAGCTGAGGCGGTCAAGAAAGTTCATAGAATGATCACCTCTCCCGTCATTGAGTTCTTCGCCTCGGAGGCCAGAGATGATCTTACCATGGTGATTCAGACATGACGAGCAGTACACCACATCATAGATTTTGATGCATTCATTGACCGAACCCTGCAATACTGAAAGAGTGAGGTCTATGGTCGCATACCGAAAGGGATCAGAGTGGGCCGTCAAGAACCTTATGAGAGGGCAAACTTTGCGAAGAGGATGAAAAGAGCTAGTAGTGTTTGAGTGATTTTAGTAGTTGATTAATTGTTTAGTTTGTTTTTGGCTTGGACCGACATTTGTTTTCTGCAGTACTTTGAGTATCGTACTTTATCTTTCCATTTCGTATTTGAATGATTCTTAAGTAATAAGATAGTTGTTTTGTTTTATTTCTTTTACAATAATTAATGTTATCGCTATCATTAATAGGAAGATGCCTCCAAAAAGAAATGCGAGAGTGGCTTCAAGTGAGGAGACCGAGTCAAACAACTATGGACCTAACAATGGAAATGGAAATGGTGGCAACATGGATGGGTTCGCACAAAGCCTTGTAGATGCACTTAGGAATGTTTTGCCTCGGCAGAACAATGGAGACCCCCAACCCCAAGGAGGCAGTATCCTAACTCAATTCCGACAGTTGGGACCTCCGAAGCTGACAGGAACTGGAGGACCCTTAGCTGCCGAGGAATGGATACGAGAGCTCGAAAGGATCTTCAACTACTTGGGTTGCCCTGATGCACAGAAAGTCACTTGTGCCGCTTTCCAGTTCACGGAAGATGCCAGCCATTGGTGGGAAGCTGTAACAATTAGCATGAACGAAGAACAATAGAGGACCCTGACCTGGGCTGCTTTCAAGAAGTTGGTGTTGGGAAATTATTTCCCGAAAGCTTTCCTCAAGCAAAAGGAGAAAGAATTGATGAACCTGGAGCAAGGCGACATGACCATCCTGGAGTAGGAGCAAAAATTCAACCAATTGGCTCAATATGCTCCACATCTGGTGGACACTAATGAAAAGAAAGCATGGTGTTTTGAAGACGGGCTGCGTCCGGAGATTGGAGCTCATATATCTGCCCTGAATCTCACCACCTACTCTGAGATTGTGCAGCGAGCTCGGACAGTGTCGACCCGATTGAATCTTGACAAAGTTGCTCCAAGACCTCCCAGCAATGGAGGAAAGAGGCGTTGGGATGATCAAGGCAACCAGAATAGGGGTAAGAGTTTCCAACCAGAGAAGAGGCTTAAAAATGACAGGCCTGGTGCCATGGTTGAAAAACCATTATGCACAACCTGCCAGAGACGACATTTTGGGAAGTGTAGGCTTGGAGAAGAAGGGTGCTACCGCTGTCATCAAGTGAGGCATAAGGCAGTGAATTGTCCTCAGAATCGAAACTTCAACAATAACAATAATAACCGAAGAGGCAATGCTCGTGCCTTTGCGATGAACCAAGATGAAACCAAGGAAGGACCACAGACGATGTCAGGTATAATATCCATACTCCACCAGACTGCCTTAGTACTTTTTGATTCGGGTGCATCACATTCTTTTGTGGCAAAGAGATTTTATGAAAAAGCTAATATAAAGTGTGACGAGGAGGTTGAGCCTCTAAGGATTAACATCCCATCGGGGAAATCGATGAAGACAAACCGAGCAGCTAAAGGAGTCAAAATAGTAATTGAAAACAGACTTTGGAAGCTGATTTGTTCATCCTGGAGATGAATGACTTCGACGTGATCCTAGGGATGGATTGGCTGAGCCAGAATTATGCAGTGATCAAATGTCGAGATCGAGAGGTGACCTTCCAGCAGCCAGGAGAGAAGCAGTTCTCTTTCAAAGGATCAAAGATGAACAAATCGCCCAACATAATTTCGGCGATGAAGGCGGTCAAGTTAATGAGAAGAAAGAATTGTCAAGCTTTTCTGGTAAGCGTGACAAGCACATCAGACCAAGAGAGGAATTTGGAGGATATTCCCATAGTGAAGGGATATCCTGATGTTTTTCCAGAAGACATTGTTGAACTGCCACCAGACCGTCAGGTGGAATTCTCGATCGAAATAGTTCCAGGTGCAGCGCCTATTTCCAAGGCACCTTATCGGATGGCGCCGAAGGAATTAGAAGAATTGAAGGTCCAAATTCAGGAGTTGCTAGATAAAGGATATATTCGTCCTAGCGTGTCACCATGGGGTGCACCAGTATTGTTCGTGAAAAAGAAGGATGGAAGCATGAAGATGTGTATCGACTACCGTGAGTTGAACAAGCTCACCATCAAGAATAAGTACCCATTGTCGAGGATCGAGGACCTTTTCGATCAATTGAAAGGTGTGGGAGTGTTCTCAAAGATCGATTTGAGATCAGGATATCACCAGATAAAGGTCAAGGAAGGAGACATACCAAAGACGGCATTCCGAACCAGATACGGACATTACGAATTCACCGTAATGCCCTTCGGACTCACCAACGCACCGGCAGTGTTCATGGACCTCATGAATAGGGTTTTTCATCAGTACCTGGACCAGTTTGTCATCGTATTCATTGATGACATCCTGGTGTACTCCAAAGACAAGAAGCAGCATGAGGAGCATCTGAGAATTATTCTGGAAACCTTGCGGAGAGAGAAGCTTTACGCCAAATTTAGCAAAAGTGAGTTTTGGCTTGATCGTGTGGTGTTTCTGGGCCATGTGGTGACAGCGCAAGGAATAGAAGTGGATCCAGCAAAAGTGGAAGCCGTGACAAATTGGGACACACCAAAGAATGCTGGTGACATAAGAAGCTTTTTGGGTCTTACAGGATATTACCGCCGTTTCATCGGAGGTTTCTCAAAGATAGCCGGCCCGTTAACCCGATTAACAAGGAAGGGGGTCAAGTTCGAGTGGAGTGAAAAGTGTGAAGAAAGTTTCCAAACGTTAAAGCGGAAACTTACAACAGCACCAGTGTTAATTATCCCAGAAGGCAGTGAAGGATTTGTGATTTATTGCGATGCTTCCAAGCAGGGACTCGGGTGTGTTTTGATGCAGCACAGAAAGGTAGTAGCCTATGCTTCAAGACAATTGAAGATTCATGAGCTCAACTACCCTACTCACGATCTGGAGTTAGCAGCGGTAGTTCATGCCTTGAAGATCTGGCGACATTACCTGTATGGAGGAAAATGTGAGATATATTCGGACCACAAGAGTTTGAAATACCTTTTCACACAGAAGGAGTTGAACATGAGGCAGAGAAGATGGCTCGAGTTGGTCAAGGATTACGACTGCACCATCCACTATCATCCGGGGAAAGCCAATGTCGTAGCAGATGCCCTGAGCAGGAAGGGAGTACCCACGGCTCAACTTATTCGAGAATTTTCAAACTTGAATATTGATGTAGTTTCACCAACAGAAAGCACGGAAGCAATCTTGGCAACCATGACACTACAACCATTGCTAAGAGACCAAATCAAGGAGGCTCAAGGGAATGACAAGTTTCTGTGCAAGATCAAGGAAAGAGTTCTCAAAGGCAACATCCAAAATTTTGCGATTTCAGACGACAAGGCGTTGGTCTACGAAGGAAGAATTTGTGTACCAAAGGATATTCGGATAAGGGAAGAGATACTGAAGGAGGCACACAATACGCCTTATTCTATCCATCCTGGGGGAACAAAGATGTACCAGGACCTGAAGCGACACTTTTGGTGGAGAAACATGAAGAGATCCATTGGTGACTATGTGGAAAGATGTATGACCTGTCAACAAGTGAAAGCTGAACACCAGAGACCAACCAGACTGCTTCAACCCCTTGAGATTCCGGAATGGAAGTGGGAGAACATCTCTATGGATTTTATGGTGGGACTACCAAAGACGATCAAAGGGAATCATGCCATTTGGATAATCGTGGATAGACTTACAAAATCTGCTCATTTCCTTCCAATTAAGATGACGTTCAGCATGGACCGATTATCTCAACTTTATGTGGATGAAATTGTAAGGCTACATGGAGTACCGGTGACCATCGTGTCTGATCGAGACACAAGATTCACATCAAACTTTTGGAGGAGCTTGCAAGAAGCCATGGGAACAAAGCTGAGCTTTAGCACCGCCTATCATCCTCAAACGGACGGTCAATCGGAGAGAACCATTCAAATCCTAGAGGACATGCTTCGAGCATGTGTCATGGATTTTGGCGAAAACTGGGAGAAACATCTACCATTGGTGGAATTCACATACAACAACAGCTATCAAGCAACCATCGGGATGGCTCCTTACGAAGCATTGTACGGAAGGAAGTGCAGATCACCTTTGCACTGGGATGAAGTTGGCGAAAGGAGAATTTTAGGCCCAGAAATAGTTGAGAAGACGGTGGCGGCTATCAACAAGATACGAGAACGTATCAAAATAGCTCAAGACCGGCAAAAATCCTATGCCGATCTCAAGAGGAGAGATTTCCACTTTGAAGTTAGAGACAAAGTGTTCCTGAAGCTGTCGCCAATGAAAGGTGTGGTTCGCATCGGGAAAAGAGAAAAATTGAGGCCAAGGTATGTCGGGCCGTTAGAGATTCTAGAAAGAGTTGGGAAGCTTGCATACAGACTGGCGTTACCTCCAAGTTTAACGTCGATCCACGATGTCTTTCACGTTTCTTCCCTCAGAAGGTATGTTCACGACCCAGCCAACATTGTGAATCACAGTGGGCTAGGACTTAGCAAGGATCTGTCCTACGAGGAGTATCCAATAGCTATTTTGGATAAGAAGGTGCACGTGTTAAGAAATAAGGAAATCTCGCTAGTGAAAATCCAGTGGAGTCGACACGATAAGAACGAGGCTACGTGGGAAAAAGAAGAGGATTTTAGGTCTAGATATCCGAGCTTCATGGACACAGGTAAGTAATTTCGAGGACGAAATTTTATTAAGTAGGGGAGGATGTAGTGCCTCGAAAAAAAAAATATTTATTTAATTGCGTTATTTCTAATTATTAATTGGAGCATGCTATTAATTGTTAAGTCCTATAAGTCGCCTATAGTAAAAAGTAACGTGTGTGGAACATGTTCGTAAATGTGTTTCATTTTTGTTTATTATTTTATTTATTATTTTATTTCAGATTTTTTTTGAAAAGCCCACAACCTTTAAGTGTTAAGCCCAATTCCATATTTTTTCTAGACCAAATCTTAAGCCCATAAGAAATTAGGGCACTGTTCGTTTCCTTCTTCGCTTCAAAGGAAAGTTTTGACCTGAATCTTTTGACAAAATACTACTTGTTAATTCCAGCAAAAACCTCAAAATTATTGGAAAAAAAATCGTCCTTGATATTTTTCCGTCCATGGATGCATTGAAAAACCCAAATTTCAATAGTATAAATAGGTGTCTTCCCACCATTCTTCCACACACACTCACAAAGCAGAAAATAGTAGGAAAGAAAGCTTCATCTCCTTCAAGCCACTATCTGTTCTTTTGTTCCCGAAAGGTACGAGAGTTCCGCCTAAATTCTTGTGAAATGAAATTATGAGATTTTCTCGTCCAGCGTTTTCATGGTGTTTTCTGAGAAGAAAAATAAAATGGAGTTCTAAAGCTATACATTTAAAGTTAACCTATAAGTGAGTCTACAGCCTATATTTATATATATATATATATATATATATATATATGTTGTACGTGATTAAATGGTGGACTTGATTTGAAACCTCTCTGCAAAATTTCAACTTGTGGGCCAGCAAATGATTTTGATAGTTCCAATGTGCATCTCTCTTTCTTTATACATATATATATATAGATAACTATTTCTAATACACTCTCACACACCCACGTGTGTGTATATATATATATATATATATATTTAAACTTGCACACCACCCACTCACACATTTAATATATTATATATATAGATATAGTCATGTGTATATATATGCGTATATTATGAAAAACACACACACACACACATCACGTTAATATATATGTATGATATGTATATAAATATGTGATAGATATTTTGTTCAATCATACCCATGTTTTAATCCCGATATATATATATATATATATGCTTGTAAACCTACACATTTATTTGGTAAATAAAAGCATATGTATGTGAATGAATTTTTAAAATATTTTATGTATCATTAATTGACTATTATTTATATTAAGCGGCGCGCGTGGACATAATTAATTTGACAAGTCAAAGTTAAGGTGGGGTTTATGTTCAAAATTATGATGTTATCCTCTCTATATATTTGTAGATGTATTATGTGAAATACAAAGTCCTCCGGACTATAAAGTACCGAGTCTTCGAGACTATAAAGTACGAAGTCCTTGGGACTATAAAGTACCGAGCCTAAGGGCTAAATCAGATATGCAGATCACAGATTTTGGTTTACGAACCAAAGACTTTTATCGCTTCACATATTTACTTTTAAGTTTATAGTCTGGATAACGGTCATTTCCCCACTGAGTTTAAAAGAACTCACCCCAATCTTTTACCTTTTCAGGAAACGGTTCGGGCGATGTGTGACGGGCAAGATGCGGTGGCGGTGGTCACTTAGTCTTTTAAATAATAAATTCGGGATTTGAGACATTACTACCCTTTTATTTACGTTTCCGCTTTTATGATTAAAACTATGTTGCTTTATTTATTTCGATGACTTTATTGGGATCCCGATTTTTATGGGAATAATTAATAAAGTTTAGTAACGTTTTCTTTAAATTATGAGTATAATTTTTGGGGCATTACATATTGGCTATTCAATTAATTCAGCTACTTATAGATTTATGTCTTTGAGTAGTAATTTTATTTCTGGGTCACGTGATGTGGAGTTTTTTGAGCATGTATTTCCTCTCAAATCTCATGATGATGTGAATATTAATTTCTGATTCTTCTATTAATGATCATGTTGATGTGCATAGTTTGTCTGTGACTGTGTCTGATGATCTAGTTGAACCTAGAAGAAGTAAAGGATAGAGAACTGAAAGCTCTTTTGGTCCTAATTTTTTTGCATTCCTAGTAAATAATCCTAATATTATTGATGATTATGCTGTTTCTGCATTTTTTATAAATGAAGATCCTACCACATATTTTGAAGCTATGACTAGTATACATGACATTTTTTAGAAAGAAGCTATTCATAGTACACTGGAATCAATAATTGATAATCATACTTGGGAGTTGGTTGATTTACCTGAAAAATGTAAACCTATTAGAACTAAATGGATTTTGAGGAAGAAATTAAAACCTGATAGTTCCATTGATAGATTTAAAGCTAGATTGGTGGTGATGGGTTATTCATAAAGAAAGGTATTGATATCTTTGACACTTCTTATTGTTAGAATTTCCACCATATGTGCACTAGTTACTCTAGTTGCGATTCATAACTTGGCAATTCATCAGATGGATATTAAAACAGCTTTCTTAAATGATGATCTTAATGAAGAAATTTATATTGAACAACCTAAAGGTTGTGTGGTAGCTGGTTTAGATAGCAAAGTATGTAAGTTGAGAAAATCTTTGTATGGACTTAAACAAGCTCCAATTCAGTGGTGTAACAAGTTTGTTTCACAATACTATTATTGCAAAAAATTTTAGGTTAATGGTTTTTGTTAGTGCAACTATTATGCACTAAGTGTTCGTGTTGTTTTGTTGGTGAGATATGTTCGACAATATGTGCTTGGGTATGTCCTTGAAGCCATTCATTTCGCTGTGCAAGAAAAGAAGAACAGTTGGTGAACTGTTCTCTTTGATGTCCCAGACATACCCAGAGACACTTTTATATAGCAGTTTCCATAAATACAAGATCTTGCACGGATCCATTCGTGGAAGGCAAGATATGTTCGATTGACTGTCTTGTGGAGTAGATACCGAGCTGTAAATAACCCTCATATCCAAGGAAAGTATCTACGTACATTTGGGAAGATCACAAACCATAATCCACTTACCATATTGCCGACGGTAAAGATCAACGTCAATTGAGAAGTGAAGAATATAAGAAAGCCGATTATGTTCAGCAATCAGTAGCCACTTACACTTGTTTAGATTCTCTTAAAAGATTATTTAAGAGTCATTTCGTTTGTGGTCTCTATTTAGCTAGTTACTATCCCACAGTATGTTCTAGCAGTTGAGTGTTTTGAGTGAAATACGTGAGGGGATTTTTAATCCATTTTCGTACGCAATCTCGGGAGAGATTGTAAGTTGAAGTTGTGGGTAGCTAGAGGGAGTCTAGTGTCATGGTTGTAAGAGGATCTTACAACTTTCGGCTAGCGAAAGAGTTCGTGGAGAAGAACGGGCGACATAAGGAGGGAGTCATGTATGTGTAAGATCCCAAATACACTTCATGAAAGAGTAACAGTCAAATCTTCAAGTTTAGAAGCAATCCCCTCAGAGTAGGTTGATTAACCAAACTGGGTTACCAATCTCGTGCGTATTTTACTGCTTTTTAATTTATGTTCTTACATATGTCCCACACATATCGTAGAACAACTGATAGCAGTATTAATTAACCATTTGTGAACACGGATTATAGTTTTTCAGTTTTTATTCTTGTTTATATTCTAAGATGTATGAGTCTGGTTGTGTGATAATATACTTATATGTTGATGATATGCTTTTTTTTGTACCAATCTTGATGTGATTTTGAAAACCAAGTCACATTTGTCTTCTGCATTTGATATGAAAGATCTGGGAGAGGCTAATCTTATACTTGGTATCAAATTGGAAAAAACTAAGCATGACTTTATGATGAGTCAATCTCATTATGTGGAAAAGGTGTTAACACGCTTTGACGGTTATTCTTTGACTGTTGTTAAAACACCTTATGATAGTGGCATGCATCTAAAGAAGAATGTGAATGAAACTGTGTCTCAAATTAAATATGCTAAGATTATAGGTAGTGTGATGTACCTTATGAACTGCACTAGACATGATATTGCATATGATGCGAGTCGTTTGAGTCCGTATACACATAACCCTAATAATGAGCATTGGACCGCACTTTATCGTTTATTAAAATATCTGAAAGGCACTTCTAATTGGTGTTTGCATTTTGAAAAAATTCATGATGTGTTGGAAGGTTATTGTGAGGCAATTGGGTGTCTGATAATGATGAAGTGAATTCCACCAGTAGTTTTGTGCTTACTCTGGGTGGTGGTGCTATTTCGTGGAAATCTGTTAAGCAGTCATGTATTGATAACTCTACTATTGAATCTGAATTTATTACTCTTGAACTAGCAAGTCGTGAATCTGACTGGTTGAGGAGTTTGCTAGCTGATATACTTCTTGTAAGGAATTCAGCTGCTCTTATTTCTTTACATTGTGATTCGCACGCTGCTATTGGAGTTGCTAAGAATAGCGTCTATAATGGAAAGAGAAGACACATCCGGCTAAGACATGTTGGTGTGAAGTAGTTGCTGAAAAGTGGAGCTATTTTTTGGGATTTCATAAGATTCGAAAGAAATCTAGTTGATCCTCTTGTCAAAGGTCTCAATGGAAACAAGTGTTGGATTCTTCCAATAGAATGGGCGTAAGGCCTCATCAGTGAGGTAACTTTTAGTGGATACCTTTCTAAGGTCAAATGAAGTTGTAAAGTTTATCTTATTTGATTTGATGTTTACATGTGAGACTTTGGTGGATATCTATGAAATGTTTCTTTCCATAGCCCTCTTTTGGCAGTGGTCCTATTGAGAGAAACTTGATGGATTTATGTTTGTTGATGTTGAGCCATAGCCCCTTTGTGTGTGGTCCTAAGTAGTGGACTTGATGGTTTTGTACTGATGTACATGATGATTGATTGTTTGAGGTTGATCTATTGGCTCTTAATGATTCAATACTTTTGTACTATTTAGACGCACTATTGTTGTATATTTTGTGCTTTTGAGACGCACAATTTGGAATCACCTAAGTGAGTGTGGCGAATTGGTCGTCTCTTATGTAAGACTTTGTCTTGCTACAGCACTCATGAGAATCCAAGGTTGTCATAGCCATTGTTTGATATCTTGGAGTTTATTCGATTTAAGGATTGGTGTGATGATCTAAGGGACTTCACTTGAATCTTTTAAAGTTCAAGTGTTCGACACACTTTTTTGGATTCATGTGTCATCCTTCATATCAAATAAGTATCAATTCAAAATCTAAAGATTATTATTACTAATGCATGTATCCTTCATTTGCTCAGAGCTCTTCTTTTATCCCTTTGCTTGCCATTTGTGGGGGATTGTTGGAAATGGATAGCAACTTGCCTTTGTTCTTTGATTTTTCTCCCTCTCCCATATCACAAGTTTAATGAAGCTTGGAGTTGATTTTATTAGCTCTTCTTTTTTAGTGGATCAATTGAGTAGCAAGTGCGCTTTTGTAATGGACCTATGACGGTGAAGCCCCCGCGCGCACCGTCCATCCACCCGATCCGGTCTGGTCTGATCGTCATCGTGCACGTGTGGGGGAAAGCGGGCTAGTTGTGGGTTGAGCCTTCCTTTTTGTCCATATTTATTTTTTTCTCTGGCCCTAATTAATTCTTTGGCTATTTCTTCTAGCCGTTTAGAAGATAGTGGCACACATTCTAATTAGTGTGTGAGAGAGCTCTTTATTTTTTCGCTCTATATATTTTTTGCATTCTGCTTCAGAAAATACACACAGAAAACAGATGACTCATTTCTCTTTCATCGTTGATATATTCCTCTCTGAGCAAGTGTTCATGTGAACTCCAATTCGAGTTTTGAGAGTGTACTCGATCCTTGAATGATGTGTTAACCTTGGGAGTGATTCCGCGTGAAGGTTGTACACCACAGGCTGTTGGAAATTCATTTTTAAGACAGTGGTATTCATCTCCACGTCGCAGCAATTTATTTTCATCTCATTTGCAGGATTCCAGTTTTTCGACATGAATATACTCATTAATTTCAGTTGTAATAAGTATTGTTTAAATTATCTTCACAAAAAATTATTAATAAATCTTTCAGTTATGGCATAAAATACATAATGGTGATTTGAAAATTACATTTTCATTAAGATAAAATAAATAAATTTGAAAGTAAATAAATATATCACGACTGTATTCCGCGTAAATACTAGAAGTGCATATATTCAAATTTTATCAAAACTAATTTTCAAATATTATTAGTTACAATTTCTAGTCCTTCCTCTTTAATTATTCTCCTCAAGATCAATATTTAGTTGAATCTTAGGATTTTGTAGAAAAATACGTCATTTGATCTTCTCTTGACATGTGTAGTGACCCATAAATTTCTATATTTTTTGTGATAATTTTCAGAAAATTTGATAGAAGGGGTGAAGCTAGAAGAATTGGGAGAGGAAATTTGAGAGAAGAGAGAAGAGGGAAGAGAGAACAGGAACAGAAGAATGAAAGAGTGAGGAATTTGATATTTTTCTTCTTTTCAGTCCTCAAACTTTGGTATTTAAACTTACCATCTTAATAAAGATATAGCCCTAATATAAAATTGGACCAAAGTTCTTAATTTAATTAAAACAAAGGGAAAATCCAACAAGGTAATGGGCCGAAACTAGTTGTCTTTAATCCAGTGCCACTAGATTAATTTCTTCAACCCATACCGACCCTAATCGTATCATATTCACAACAACATGACTCTAAATCAAATTATTTATTTTTTTATTGAATGTCTAGAATCTTAGTTCAGTTGGACCACCAAATATTTGATATGATATCTAAAAATTTGAAAGCAATATTTTTCCCATCAAACAAACCATATCTTTACAGATTTGAACATATAGAGAAAATGATTGGATTGGAAATAATAATTGCGGCAAAATAACACAACTTTTAAAACATTATATTAACATTAGCTTTCGATTTTTAACAATTATAACCACCTCACGAAAAAAAAAAAAAAAAAAAAAGCAATAAAACTAATTCATTTTAATGGTACAGGTCCGACAAACCTTGCTTTAAAAAAATTGAAAATATTGTTATTGCAATGGTTTAAAAATAGCATGAAATAGAAATTCTGAGAATAAAAAAAAATGTTATTTGCTACAATTAACTCTTATTGCAATGGTTTAAAAATAGCATGAAATGGAAATTCTGAGAATAAAAAAATTGTTATTTGCTACAATTAACTCTTAAAATAAAATAGCTGGAACATTAACTAATATAATAAACAACAAAATTCAGGCATAATCTTAATTAAGGAAGTGATCCATAAGATGAGAGTAGCAAAAGCAAGAAAAGAGAGTTAGTAGTTCCTAAATCAAACCTATAAACCCAAAAATTACAGGGAAATGCAGATCACAACACAAAATACATCGGTCGACGACAAAGTCAGTTAAAAACTAGGTATTTGGGGCGGGACACGACACGACATCTAATCATTTCCACAGCTTCACGATCTTGTCGTGGCTGGCAGAAGCCACCACGCCAGCCACGGTGGACACAGCCAATGATGCAATCAACCCTTCGTGTGCAGAAAGGGTCATAGTCTTGTTCTCGGTCATGTTCCAAAGCTCCAGTGACTGCAGTTGCACAACTCGGTCAATCTTATGATTTACACAACACAACAATTTTAAGAGTTGGAAGAGAGATTGGCTTACCTGATAACAGCCAATGACGAGCAATGAAGAGTATGTAGGGTGGAATACACAAGAGTGGAATTTGTTGCCGTTACAACTAAGCTCGTGCAAACAATCCCCTTCACTTCCGGCCCTCAACGTCCACACCCTCACTGAATCCTCACTCACAGATGCCAGGAGCTCTCCAGAAGGGTCCCAGCAAACCGAATGAATAGGTTTCGTGTGACCCTGAGCCAGACCAGAATATATAAAGGTGAAATGGATGCCAGACACCAATACACTGAACAACTTTCAACTACAACTAGTTGGAAGAAAATGTACCTTTAATGAATGCCGACATGCCTGTGTCTCTGTGTCTAGTATTGACACAACATTTTCAGCAGCTGCTGCAAGATATCTTCCAAGACGGGGTTGGAATCTCACTTGAGCAGTGCCACCCTGATCCAACCAGAAAAAGGGAAGTCAATAAATTTTGTTAGCTTCATAAAAACATTCGGTGAAAAGGAAAAGAACTACCACAACTGTGTTCATGGGAAGAAAAGGGGATGATGGACAAGAAAGAAAACAGAAGTCGGATGTTTCATTTATTTATCTTGCTTTCTACCTTGAAAACTCTCGCACAGCTTCCATTATTTATACTCCAGTATCTTATTTCACCATCACCGTCACAGGAACAGATGAGATCATCTTTGTTCGGATGGAAGTCCAACGACATTACACCAGAAGAATGTCCAGTAAATGTCCGAAGAGAATATGAAGGCTGAAATACAAGCAATTACTAGGATAAGTTAGCCATCCCAAATAGACAAGCAAATCTTCTAAGAACACAAAAATATATCCATGGCAGCACCCTGATAGAATTCAAATGAAAGGAGAATCTCTGGACACATTAGGCAGAACCGGAGAAAATCCTTGTAAATCATCTACAAAGATTTCAATAAATGCAGTGGCAAAAATTATTATACAAGGAATCATGATATCCATCTGTTCCCACCTTTATCGTAATAAGTCAAAGGGAAACAAAATCATTCAACAAGTAACTTATTGTTAAAATGAGGGAAAACAACACAAGTACAGCAGAAGAGTTTCAGAGAAGAAACCTCTGGACAATCAAGCTATAAAATACAATCACCAACAGGCAATAAATGAGATCATTATAGGATGTCAGCGTAGAAAGATTTTGAAAATCAAGTACGATAATCAAGCCTGGAATTTCAAAAGAAGATACTCTAGGTAAGAAAGAGGGGTCTTAAAAAGAGAAGCACTTCCAATTACGTAAAGAGTATAGCAACTAACATTTTCCACATCCCAGACTCTGACAGTCTTGTCAAAAGAAGATGTGGCAAGGCGAGCCATGCTAGGACTGAAACGAACATCGGTAATAAGTGATGTGTGTTCCTCAAGTGTAGTTTTTGGCTTCAAAGTGTCTGTGAACCACAAAACAGCCTGCACCAATTTAATATAAATTTGTTATCACTATGATCAAGCAAACCAACAATAGCAACATCCATGAACTGCACTAGATGCTGCATAATACTTGTTCTCTTAATTGTGAATAGCCATTCCCAGTTGTCACACACCTTTTTGTCATGACCGCCACTGGCAAGTAACTTCCCATCGGATGAAAAGTGGCAACACACAACTTTACTTGAACTAGCGCGTGTAGAGTTGACCTCAGCAAATGTAAACCCTGAAAAGCCCATACAAGACAAAAAATATCAGTATCAGTATATGAGAGGAGAACTTCCAAGCCCTGCTCAAGGGATTCTACAAAGTGCTTGTTGTGTTCTGTTAAATTCAAAGCAAACTAGTTTGCGGACACCATATGAATGAGAGTTAAACAATTGATTCTTTAGGAGAAGATAATTGAAAGGAATATATTCTTCAATGTGTTGCGAATTGAAAAAATCTAGCCATAGACAAAAATTCATCTATAATGACAATAAATTTGATTGGAGTTGAGGTACTAGTTAAGTAGAAAATTTTCTCATCAGATCAAAATCCAAACATTTGGGCACGAGAACAGGACGAATATCTCCATATGCTTGAAGCATAAATTGCAAGAAATACAGAATATAGCCTAAGGAAAACTGAAGTAGAAACCTTTAACTTACCTTTGCTAACATCCATACAACGGCCAACTGCATCTCGGGGGTCAGCATCATCATGCGATAAAAAAGACTCTACATTGTCTTCAACATCATCCACAAAACGATCCATATCAGCTTGCACGAGATCTTTATCGTCCCACTGGCAAAGCAGATGCAAATGGGAAGTTTCAGAATTGAACAAAAATTATGTTTACGAAAATTAGGATATGGTTACTGTTCTTACCAATTGATTAGACGGTGATGTAAGGGTACCAGTGTTGTCAGATCCAAACATCATTATAGGCTTTGAAGAACTACCACTGGGTGGCATATTAGGCATTGACATCACATCACCAGGTGTGTGCGTTGACGGCGTTGAGGGAGCTGAACTCGGAGAGGGACCAGCCGTGTTTGCAGTTCCTGAGCTATTAGCAGCACCAGATGATACAGCAGGTTGTTTTCTCTTTCTTCCGGTCTGGTTTTTTGAAGCCTTGAAATATGTTAAAGACCACGTGAGGAATCAACTTAGACTTTAAATTTCAGATCAATAAACTTACATGGCACTCAAAATATGCAAGAATTATTTATTAAGCTCTACATTCAGGTTTTCATAGTTCTTGAATAGAACCTTATTAATAAACGGGTAGCATCTAAATCTGTAAGGTTTGGTCACGTGGATGCTTGTAAGTGACCACATTAGAAATATTATAGATCCATTTGATCAAGACAGGAATTTGATGGTGCAATTTATTATACTAAATAGGCTAGAGTGGAGGCAGAAATGGCAACAGGGGCTATCCAAGACTTTTAAAGCAAAGATATAAAGATATTTATGTAGAAGGAACTACTAATATCTGTTTTTCAGACGACTAGACATATTCAAAGAAAGTAAATAAACTGCTCCATGGAATATATTCTAAAAGGAAATTGCTAATAATATGGAAATTATAGACCTGATCGTTTCCTCTGAAAGAATTTGACATGCTACCATCACCACCAGTAACACTGCCAGCACCCATAATTTTATCTTGCTGGAGATTGTGATTAGAACTCTGAGGCTGCTGACCAGAGAGAGTATGATGTGGAAGCTGTTGCTGCTGCTGTAGTGTTTGGTTATTGTTCTGCTGTTGTTGTTGCTGATGCTGCTGCTGCATTTGTGCAATCTTCAACTATACAATACATGAAACCAAAATGCCATAATTAGTAATTAAAAAGAAATGGCTGCAAGACTTTTCCTTTATGGTAAATTCAAAAATGACCCAAGAAACAACTGGGTGTAAAACCAAGCCACTGATCAAGGAGTAAAAGATACCTTCATCAACATCTCTGGGTCTGCACGAGGCAATACCGCGCAACCAGCTTGCAATGGGGATCCTATATTAGGAACTACATCCCCGACTGAATTAGAGAGCCCATCTTTTCCCATAGACAAACTTCGGTTATTCAGAAGCATCCTCAGCCTTCTGCTTTCTACATCATTGGCAGATGGGGAAGTCAAACTCTGCTGTGCCAGCATAAGCTGCTGCTGGTGTTGAGGTGTTAGCATCTGTAGTTGATGAAAGGGCTGAGGACCCTGCATAAATGACTTTGGCTGCTGGAGAAGACCAGAACGTAGCTGATCAAGACCCTGTCAAGAAATGCATTGAAGATATGAACAAGAAGGGTATATAAGGATCCATAGTCAGCAAACATAAATTGTTTAACACAGATGACTCATTTCAAATTGCGGCCTTGGAAAAAGGAATTTTAAGGAAGTGTCTGGGTTCTTCTTCTCACAGAAGTTCAGAAAGTATTCTTTTTCCTTTGTCTGGTGCATTTAGCAAGTAACTATGTTATAAAATGTGGTGTATATGTGGCTTCTCCTCGCAAGAAGAAACTGGAGTTTTTGTTTTGGCAAAACAGAACAATTCATATCCTAAGTGTGTGCCAATGTCACAGGCAACAAAAGAAATAACAAAGGTAACCGTGGAACTAAAAGCCTAACTCGATACATGGGATTTTGAGATGCATTTCGTTGCATAAAAGTTAAGAATGCATTTACATGTAGAGCCATGTAAAGGTTGTGCCCCTACAATTTTTGCAAGCAATGGAAGCTGTGGACTTTGTAAATGCCTAAAATTAAAATATCTGCATGAAAATCAGTTTAAAATTAAAACAATGTGCAACTATGATTCTATTGAAAAAAAAAATGTGCTTCGACACAATTACCTATCTGTTCTTACAGATACCAGAGAACTGAAAAGCAGAAACTTTTTGAAGTTCAAGACATGAACTACTAGTAGCCAAACATTCACCACAACACTAATTTATATGAAAGATATTCCATGGTTATTTGAATATCATAAAGGCAAATCAAGTACAAATGCTACTTTCCAATCGCATATTAAAGTATAACCCACAAAACAGCATAGGATTCAGACACTATCCATAAAACAGGGGAATGTTTAAAGACATGTCAAAACCATAATGTACTTACAGTTAGAGGCCATCCCTTCAATGTCAAATTGTTACCACCTTGATTTGAACCTAAAACATACAGAATGCTATTAACTACAATATAAAGAAGAACATCAATCAAAGACACAAATGGTACCACCACATTCTAACTCTGCCTGTGCAACAAGATTTCGCCTTTTAGCATGTCGTCAAATGGATTTACTAATAAGAACTCCCAAGAGTTGCATCACTACAGTGACGAGTGTAACAATATGCTTAATTAACTAATATTACTTGGAAGCAGGACAAATAATAGGAGCATACCAGGGATTCCAATCAGAGATCCTTCAGGGCCAGCAGCTCTTGGATTGATTATAGGGTTCATTTCAGTTTTGATATCCTGGTGATGCATATATACGAAAAAGACGTAAATAAGTCCAAAAAACAACTAGAAAAATTATTTCTAACCAAATATATAAAGAATATACTGACTGGTGAAGACCCTGGAAATTGCTGGCTTCTTGCTTGAACTTGGGGGGATACTCCACCAGCAGAACTGTGCAACATTTGCCTGAAACATAAATTGTCACAACCAGTCACACGTATCCATAAGATCAATACCAGAACACACTAGCAGATGTATCTGACACACATATTCCTACATTAAAGGAAACTGCCCAAAACGAGATGAATAATAGCAACATTTCTAAAACAAAAAATAGAAAAGAAAAGGCAAGATATCAACAAATATCATATTTATTATACCCAGATGGCTGACCAGCTCCCACAGCTGACTTCAAGATTGAAGCATGGCTAGGATCCAAAAGCTGGCCTACATTATCCCCAAATCTTTGCTGAAAGTAATATCACACTGTTAGGAAGTGAAATAGGAAATGCAGTTCCTTCATAAGCCCAATATATTCTTGTACCTTTAAGGCTGCATCGTCCAAGGAATCCCTCTGAACGGGGAGCTTTAGTTTCTCTTCATACATCTTTGTAGCCAATGCATTGGCAGTACCAGGATTTTGTCTCATAAGTGGATCATTTCCAACAATTCCATTAGCTGTACCATTAAGGAGGTGACCACCCTCACGCCGTTGCTGTTGCTGCTGCTGCTGCTGCTGATGTGCTTGTTGCTGTTGCTGCTGCTGCTGCTGTTGCTGTTGTTGCTGCTGCTGTTGTTGTTGCTGCTGCTGCTGCTGTTGCTGCTGCTGCTGCTGCTGATGTTGCTGCTGCTGCTGCTGTTGCTGTTGTTGCTGCTGAGCCTGCCTCTGCAATAAAAGCTGTTGCATCTGCAGTTGCTGCTGTTGCTGCTGTTGGTGTTGTGACTGTGGTGGTTGCTGCTGTTGTTGTTGCTGCTCCCTTGCCTTCATTAACTGAGTCTGCTTTACTCCAAGAAAAAAAGAAGTTAAAACTGATAAGATATCAACCACAAGAGAATCATTTGGCAGGACACAATTATCGAACTAAGTAATAATGGTGCATTCGCATATATCATGCACCTACTTTATCAAGGAGACAGTTTCTGGAAAAATAAACAGATGCAGGAATTGTACAAGAATATTATGAATAGACCAAAAGACTCGAATAGTAACATTACATTATTCTGGAGCTACTCCTATAAAACTTCTGAATGACATCTCAAGGGAGGTAAGGTGCCTTGTGACAGTAGCTCAGTTGAATAAAACTTAATGAAGCAAGTAGATGGAAATTGATAGGTCTTTAGATTTGTAGCTAACCTCAATATAAGATGCTGCAACTTCAGAATGCTTCTCATTTGTCCTGGCAATAAAAATATCCCAAAACACAGACCACCATTCAAAGAGAAATCCACCCGGAGCATCGATAGCTGAAGCACACATAAAAAAATAATTAGAACTTCAATGTATAAGAGAACTTGCTAAATTGGGAATGTTGTCATCTTCATGTGTAGGATTCAGTATACACACCAACAGGGTCAGATGATACTTTTCCTTCAGCTTGGAAAGCTTGAGCAGTAGCCTTCAAATCTCTCTTCACTAAATAATCGTGAATATAGACATCCAACCTGAAAATAGCCAAGTTGAGATATAACTTCAAAGCATATATTAAATTTAGAAAAAGGAAGGATATGCATTAAAACAAAGGTTCAACAATGGAATCATAATGATACTCCAAAGCACCATCAAGAAAGAAGAAGGTAGGTCAGAAACAATGGAACCCAAAGAATTCAAACGGGTGAGTCAGAGGAATGCATATTTATCCAACAAAAGGAAAAAGCACAGAAACAATATCCAAGAACAGAACACCAAAAAAAATTCTTCAGCCTATATAGTATAAACTACAACTATTATTCTTCTCAAAAGTAACACAAACCAAAACTCCTATTCTTCTCATAACCAAGAATTCCGAAAATGGTGGAATCCAAATTGACGCCGCCCCCACCCCAAAACGAGAGCAGACATATTTTGAAAGACTAAACTTCTACCGACCTAGTAAACAACCGAAAAAATCAGAAATCTAACAAGAAACAACAAAAACAATACCATGAAGTAGGAATCTAAGCCAAATACCAATACAACAAAAAAAAAGAGAGAAACAAGAACTTTCAGGCAAGAGAAGGGTAATGGAAAATGAGTAGAAAACTTACATTTTGTCGGCTTCCCAGTTGGTTTGAGACATTTTTTTGCAGTCCAGTAGAGCTGGACACAAATGTCAGATCCCCAAGATACAATCTTTCCTTTTATTTCTCCCCCTGAAACACATTTATCACATCAAATCCACAATTCAAAACAACCCCCCCCCCAAAAAAAAATAGTTTCTCGAGTTATTTCACGACATATACAACAACAAACTACTATTAACACATAACTCTAATGCCGAGAGTTGATACACCTAACCAACTGAGTTCAGCACACAATAACTGAGAAGTCTCGTAAAGAAGAAAAGAAACCTAAGGAACCCAAATTAGAAACACAATACACACATACGCCATGAATAATATCCCTTAATAAGAAGATAAACACGGATTACCTATAACCCCATAACACAATAACGAAAAAGAAGAACCCTTTCCCCCCCAAGGGCTCCCTTGCTTCTTCTTTTTTTCTTTATTAATTAATCTCTCTTCTTTGGGGAAAAAAAAATCCAGGAAGCAGAAACAGCTGCTTGTTTTGCAGAAAACTACAATGAAATTCTCTTTTTATTTCTGATTTAGCTTTGTTGGTGGTGGGATTGAAGGGGCTGTTGCAGATATCATAATGGCTCTCGGAAAGGAAATTTACTCTCGAGTCCCTTTCAGTTGGTCAAATTTCGTGTTAAGGCCATTGTTGGAGGGGGCGATGCGTGAAATACTGAAAACAGCCCCACACAGCTCTGAGACTCCTCGAGGGTGTGGGGGTGGGAATGTCATTTGACTGAGTCTTTTGCTTTTGGAACAGGCTTTCAACTCTGGGGCTTATATTTTAGTGTATTTATTATCCAGCCCTTCGAGTTTGGCGATTTTGCACTAGTTCTATCAGTTTCCAGATTATCTTAATTGCCTCCGTAGCCTTGAAGCTGATCAGTCTAGGTAGGAGGTGGGTGTGAGATTACGTATTTGCCCTTGGGGTTGTGAGGTCAAACTTGGGACTACAGTCTACATATGTTTGCCTTTTGTCTGTCTCGTGTGGTTTTTTTATAGAGTAATTGCCTAAAATACATTAATTTTGACGTGTTTTTGGTTTTTCACACGTTTTAAAAAATATAATTTTAATAACATAAACTTAACACCGGATCAGATTCTCTGTTGCAATTCTTATTCCATTTGGTGTTGCATAACTAAAATTTATTTTTAATTTTTTTTCAAAAAAATATTAATATACCCTAATTGGGGGTGGATGAACCCTAAAGGAAAAATTTTAATTAAATAAAATCATAATAAATTAAAAATTAAAAAAATAATTTTTTTTTAATGAAGGCTTGGAACAGGAAATGTAACAGGTGATCTGGTGTGACTTAACACTTGTTTGATTTTTCACATCATTTTCAACTTTCAATCAATGGAAATGACTTGATTGTTGGAAATTTCCATGTATACATCTCTATGGGCACCAAATTATCTTAAAATGTATGAATTTTTGATTGATTTTGATCGGATTAGAGTGTCCGAATTTGAAAATTATGTGAAAAACCAAATAAATGTTAAGTTCGTGTTATTAAAATTACTTTTTTAAAACGTGTGAAAAACCAAAAACATCCCAAAGCTTGTGTATTTTAAGACAATTAACCCTTTTTAAATACAACACCTAATAATATGTTAATAACAATATAATAGAATTTCTAATTAAATTCTTAAAATACCCCCACAACTAAATTCTAAACTCTAACTTCACCCACGCCGCCGTTGCCCCGCGCTTCATTTGCCGCCTCTCTCTCTCTCTCTCTCTCTCTCTCTATATATATATATATATATGCATGTATTTGCTTGAGCCTGCTCCTCGCCTCCCGCCGCCCACCGAGGACAGAGCACGAAGCGAGAAATGGAGAATGGGGGATGAACAATTGTTAATTAAATAGTAATATTGTAGGATTTATTTGTGAGATAATTTTATCATCTTAATGTCTGAAAAAAAATATCATCTTATAAAAATATTGAAGTTGGACTTTATTAATAAATAATGGAACTGCAAAATAAAATTCCATCTTCCTAGTTTCATTGAGGAGTTTGAACTGACTTAACCAAATTTTGTAAAATAATTGTTTTTATTTATAGAAAAGATGTTGAATTTAAATCGGAGTTAGAAGTTGTCTTCACCTCTAAAATATCAAGTCCATGTATACGTTGTTATTGAATTAATTTTTGGACGTAGGATGTAAGTTCTTGAATTAGATTTAATGATACATTATATGACGATATAAATATTTCATTTTTAAGTGCATATATGTGTCATTATTTATGCTGATAGTACGTACATCTATTGATAATAGCTTGTGTAATTGCTAAATCCGATGACATAACTACCTTATTGTCAGAGGCTCTTTTAGTTTTTGGTAACTTTAGTATGATTACAGTAATTCAAAATTTTCATAAAATATTTACATGTAATTTTTTTATACTTCTTAAAATGGTCAGTTGCAAATAAAATCACGAACTTTGATTATGGACGTTGTAAATTAAATATAAAGTTCTAACCTCACCAATTTAACCTTTGTTGCAGATGAGATGTCATGTACAGTTGTCAAGAGAAAATATTATGATGTTCTTATTGTATTTTTCATTAATTGGATGCAACATTTTGTGGAATTGATAAAAGGAAAAGTTCAAGTTCGAGAAGATGATGAATATATGATTATCGATTCATTGATGATTGGACGCTGAAAAAAAAATAAAAAAATGGGACGTTTAATTTACAAGAAAGGCTAAAGTGATGGGATTTAAAATTTATATTTAGTTTATAACTACAGTCAAAATTCATAATCTTGTTCGCAATTATTGTTTTCCTTTTAGGTTAACACGTGCATATGGCTGTTGAGTTAATATAATGATATATTTGTAGTTTTCTTCAAACAAACACATCTTTTATATGAAGTTTTGCATTTACTCAAAGTTATTGGTGCCCTTATATTCCCAAGGTTGGTTTACAAAGTTTATTATTACTTCATTATTCACTATATTATAACCTAATTTCCGACAACTTAAACACCCCAATTTGTAAAATAGTCATCTTTAAGTGATTATGAAAAATGGAGACATCAATTTGCAATTCTTTTTCTTCTTCAAGGAAGTGACATTACATATTTGTTGTCGGAAATTAGATCTTGGTGATAGTTAATGAAAATGTTGAGATAAAATTGAAACATTGTTAATAGCTAGTTCAAAATTGAATAATCTGACAATTTGATAAGTTAACTTAAATCTGAATGGACTGGCCGATTGATATTAGTCATTACTATCCACAGGGCCGCTCCTTGCATGAGGCAAGTGAGTCGGTCGCCTCAGGCCCTGAAAAATACGAGGAAATTAGGGGCCCCAATTTTTTTTTTATAATACTATATATATAAGAGTAGTAGTAAATATGTGTTAGAAATGAATTTGGCGTGGTGGTAACGCTCCACGGAATATATGGTGAGGGTGAGTGGTTCGAACCTTGAAACTTTAAAATTTTGCAACTTTTTTTTGCCCTTCTCTCAATTAAATTATAACCGCGGCTTTTCTCTTTGCCACACAGCTTGACAGCCGCAAGCCATTTTTTCTTTTTCGTATAAAGAGCTGCAATCTACACTCTTAAAATCAAACCCCAAATTTTCATTAATATTTAATTTTTTTATTATTTAAACTCAAAACTTACTAAAGCCAAGCCAACCAAAAGTGAATATCGCAAGACTTTGGAGGTTGTCCCCAATAATAGGTAATTTATTTCAGTATTTGGATATTGTTTTGTTTACTATTTTGTGATGGAAAATTTTAATTTTATTTGTTTGATTTGATTAATAATCTCATATATTTCATATATATTTTTTTAGAATTATGAATCGCAAGCATAAGTCTTCATTTGATTCACACTTTTCCTTTTAAAACTGTTAGGCGAGTTGTATTTAAATCATAATATACATATTTTGTATATAGTGTATTTTGTTCAATTTATTTATCTAATTATAAAAAGCTAAATAAGGACCCATTTTTCATCTCGACTCAGGCCACCAAATTACTAGGATCGGCCCTGACTATCCATATTTATAAATGACTCGATGAGGAAAATAATGGAAATTAAATTGATGGATGTACAACTAAACACAATTTATTCTCAATAAAGTTAACTTTCGCTATCTAAGGACTAGGATGGTACATGTACACATAAACAACCACCTACACATGTATTTTCGTAAATTTGCTGTAATAGATTAGTGTGGTATATTTCCCTATTTGGTGTAGATTATGCTTTTTTCTCCTTATTTTTGTCTGATTTTCCTGTAATTATTACTACTAATTTTCTATCCACATTCCTTCGAGGAAAAGGCATATTTTCAAACATCAATAATTATTAGATAGGACACGCTTCTGTGAAATCGTCGAATGGATATTTTATATTAGGGGATACTATTTGACCTATTAATATGTTTCCTCTCTTTTTTCCTTTTTTTTATATTTATTTTTTAGTGATCCCCTTTCACTCTTTCCTTTTATTTTCAGTATTTTTTCAATTTTTAATTTTTTTTAAATATATATTTAATTTTTAAATTAAATTTTTTATCAAGCGTTTCGCACAGTACATTCGTCCGATACTAATACGCGGATTCGTGCACTACACTAGATAATTAATATTTTTTGAAATAAATATATACTTTAAAATGGAATTATTGAATCCCAAAATTAAATTGAATTATTTTAAAATTTTGAATTAAATTAATTTTTTTATCCGGTGTCTCACATAGTGAACTCACTCGAAGCTAACATGTGGGCTTGTGCTGAGTTGTGCACTGCCCTCAATAATTAATTTTTTTAAAATAAATATATACTCTAAAATGGAATTAATGAACCATAGAATTAAATTGAATTTTTTTTGGCATCTCGCGCAGTTCACTAGCCCGAACGCTAATGTGTGGGCCCGTGCACTGCGTAATTAATTTTTTTGAGTATATACCCTTAAATAAAATCAAGTGAACTCTAAAATTGAATTGAATTAATTTATTTTTTTGTCCGGCATCTCGCGCAGTACACTCGTCCGATGCTAATGTGTGGGCTCATGTACTACGCTCGATAATTAATTGGGGTGAAATAAATAATTTTTGAAAAAAAAAAGCAAAACTGAAAAAAAAAATCTGAAACGTAAATAAAAATTGCAAGAAAAGATGGGGTAGCATGGTCTGGGCTGATTGGGGATGGACTTGAGAGGGGGGGGGTTGGGTTATTTTGGATGGGTTAGATATTATTTGACCCGTTTAAGGTAAGAAACTTGTTAAATGGTCTCATACGAGTTTTTGTCTTATTTAATTAAGTAGATCACATTCCAAAAACAAAGTGATGTTAGTTTTTTTACACATATATACAATTTATTTTTTCATCAAAATTTAAATACACAATAGTAATTGATAATCTGTACGTAATGACGTATAATAAGGATGCCCCTGATATTTGAAGTAACTTGTTTGAATATTAAAAATGATGCCAATACTTGTTATAACCTTACTGCATAATAAAAGTAGCGCGCACGATCATATTGGCTAAATTTACAATATATATTATAATTAAAAAAGCATCACAAAATTATCTTTAATATTCAAAATTATGAAATATATTTGATATGTTCAAATTCTTGAAAATTTCAAAATCATCCAACTCATGAGTTCACTATCATATAATCAGACATTTCTAAACGTATAATAAGGATGCCCCTGATATTTGAAGTAACTTGTTTGAATATTAAAAATGATGCCAATACTTGTTATAACCTTACTGCATAATAAAAGTAGCGCGCACGATCATATTGGCTAAATTTACAATATATATTATAATTAAAAAAGCATCACAAAATTATCTTTAATATTCAAAATTATGAAATATATTTGATATGTTCAAATTCTTGAAAATTTCAAAATCATCCAACTCATGAGTTCACTATCATATAATCAGACATTTCTAAACTAAAAGAAACAAATTTACTTTAAACAATATCGTTTAAATATACTTCTAATATTTTTTGAAGCAAACTCGTTTATAAATTTTTCATAATCAATATTTTCTAGCAAATCGTGTTCAATGAATATCAAAGTGAGTCCATTCAATCTTTCTTGTGAAATGATTGAATAGAAATATGATTTCAATATCTTCAGTTTTGAATAACTTCCTTTTACAAATGCAATGTAACATGTATGGTTGATAATATTTTTAAAGCAATATATCATATTTATAGTTAGAGTTGTCAGAACGGACCAGTGGGATGGTGCGGGCGGCAGGCTCGGAAAGCCCGCCTTTTGGCAGGGCGGGGAAGCCCGCCAGAGGGGTGGGCCCGAAAAAACAGGGCCCTACCTGCCCCCGCCTACGCCCACGGGTTGGCGGGCCGGCCCGCGAGCTTTCCTTTTTTTGTATTAAAATTCCAATTTTAAATTTCAATTATTAGAATTAATGGTTTGAACTAATTAAAATTGTTAGTTTTTATTTGGAAAGATGTTTAAAAAATTATATGTTAAAATTCAAGAGGCCGATCACATAATTATAGAAAAATGAATTTACATTGTCATGATCACAAATTAATGTAGATATAATAATTAGCAGCTCTTAATTAAAATGTGTCCAATTGAATTTTTATATATATATATATATATATATATATATATAGGGGTGGGTTCAAATAGGAACCAATCCCCCCGTGAGAACCTAGGAACCAATCTAACATAAGAGATTTATATTGCTAACATCAAGAGATCATTTAGCTAACTTGACGAGATCATAATATTAGCAACATATTGCTAATATGTTAGTGATTATACACACTGCTAATATGTGACTAATAATTTGTTAATATGTTTGGTTCCTAGGTTCTCACGGGGGAATTTGGTTCCTATTTGATCATTTCCCTATATATATATATATATATATATATATATAGCTTGAGAACATATTGGAACATGTAAAAGTTTAAGTTTCTATAAAACATCATAATTTTAAAATGCACACAAAAATTTACACCTTATAATTTCAAATAAGGGTGAAAAATTATAGTCAAATTCAAGATAGCAAATGCTTTTTTAGCCAAGATTGATAAGTCATACTATTCTATTCAAAAAGTGGTGTAAAAGTCCTACATGCCCTTTTTGTCTTATTTGAAGAATTCTCATTTCTTTTCTCATTTACTAAATGACAAATTTGTGGCATTTTTTTAAAAAATGAAAAATAAGGATTTATGATTTGGGTAGGTGAATTGTAATTGCATGCATTTAATGTAAGAACCAACAAAGCTTTACCAACAAAAAATACACGCCATTTTTCATTCCACCATTCCAAATTTTACACAATATTTTGGAGAAGCAACAACACATATCCAAGAAATTTGAGGTGGGTTTTTAATTTTTGTAACCGTGAATTTGAGCGAATTGGTCGGGTTTGAAGTCTTTTCAAAATTTCATGCAATTTAGCCGTAAGTTATGTTAATTTCATAATAGATATGTTTAATAGGTATTTAAGTTATAAGATGTTTGTTTTGTAAAATTTAGTGATCGTATGTGCATACATTGTTGGTAAATTAGGATATTTTGTGGTAGATTAACGTGAAATTAAAGATTTGGACGTTTTGTAAAGATTAGTAGCATCGAATTTTTTTTCGGCTATACAGTGTTCTCGTGAGCATTATTGTCACGGTTCAGAGATTTCGTGACAATATAATCACGAAATCTATGAACTGTGACAATAATACTCACGAGAAGAACACATCTCGTGGCTAAAAAATTATTGTCACGAAATGAATAGATTTCGTGACAATTATTGTCACGAAATCTATTCATTTCGTGACAATAATTTTTTTTTAAAAAAAATTTCAAATGTCTTCATTTCGTGACAATATTGTCACGAGATCATAGAATTTGTGACAATATTGTCACGAGATCACCTGAACCGTGACAATACTGTCACGAATTCTATGCTTCCGTGATAATATTCTCACGAGATCTTTTTTTTAAATTACCTTAATTACTGTTTATTGTTAATTTGCAGATGGCTTGGCAGCGTATTGTTGTCCGACATAGCGGTAGATGGGAGAGATCTGAGTATGCGGATGGTGAAGATCAGCTAGTGGACCTCTCATTTGACAATTTATCTCGTGATAAATTGGTTGAAGAAATTCATGATTTTATGGAGACATCCCCAATAAGTGTTAGTTATACACTGAGTTATTTGACGAGGTCATTGACAGGGAAGACACTAAAAGGACTGTTGAAGACGGATGTTGATTTAGCTCGTTTGGTCCAGGAGCAAGATGAGCCGGTTGTGTACGTTACTAAGAACTCAATTCTGCAAACTCCAAGTGGAATGCCGTCAAATGATGCTAACGATGAACCAATTGGAGATGATAGTGTTGATGATCTGTCTTGGGATGATGATGATGATGACGATGATGACGACGAGAATTATGAGAGTGAAGTTCGGCGTAAGCAAATTGCTGAATTTTGTGAATGGATTCGCGAGCCAGAGCGTCTCGATGAGTTTGTCAATATTCTACAGCATGGTGGACCTCACAACTTCTCATCTGAGGATGTTGCTCCTGATGTTGAAGCTCCGAATGTAGACTTTCCTCCCTTGGGACATTGGTCTATTCATGTGGCCCATGTTGACGATGCACTAGTAGTGGTACAGGACGACCCATCCCCTACAGATATTGATACGATAGACGTGGTGGGAAAGACTTTCTTGGAGAAGAAAGATTTGGTAATTGCTGTTGGAAAGTGGCATATGCAGCGTCAAGTGGAATATTCGGTCTCCCAATCCAGCAAAAGTCGACTAACAATTATTTGCAAAGAAAATGAGACCCGCCCGTTTAAATTAGTAGCAAGTTCTAAGGGTGGCTTGTGGATGGTGACTAAATTAGAGGATAATCATACATGTCGGTTGGACCTAACATGTAATGCGCCACGAAAGTTATCCTCTCGAATAATTGCTGATTTATTTAAGAAGAGAATCCTAGATGAGGGTTCTATCCTGATGTTGCGAGATGATTGATATTGAGATATGATTGTTACAGGGTTGATTCCAAATTAAAATATAATGCAGCATTGTTCCTGGAGGATCTTCTACTCGTGACAATAATTGTCACGAGATCTTCCACTCGTGAGAATCATTGTCACAAGATCCTCCATATTGTCACGAAATCTTCTACTTGTGACAATAATTCTCACGAGAGCTTCTAAATCAACAATAATATTAATTAATTCCAAGTACTGAATCAACATCAACATTAGTCCAAGTATTAAATCAACATTAAATCAAGTCGAAATATTAAAACACCACATAAGTCAATGTCCTACTCATGCTATCCTCTTACAATTACCGAATATTCTAACAGCTAAGAGCTTCCTATACTTGTCCAAGTCAGTCAGAGTAGGATCCATCCTGAATGTCTTCGACGAAATCAATCGATCGGCTTGCATGGCAGCAAAACCCCCACAACTCACACCATTTTGTCTATCTAAACTGATACATGAGTGGCGTTCTGTAGTACTCCATTGGTCTGTAGATCTCAGTACGTCTGGCTCTCTCTCAATATCTGCAATGCTGCAGCAGTCCTAGAAACAAATGCATCAATGGCCAGAGCTGGTGCTCACGCATCGAATATGTGGGCTCATCCGTCGGATCCATCATGTTGTGCAACAACGAATCGTACAACTCAACTCGCCAGCAGTCTAGACAAATCCAAACGGTCACGAAATGTCCATCAACATGGCAAACAGTGATGATCTGCAAACACAAAAATATACAAAACAGTCATAAAAGAAACATGTATCATAATTGGAATTTAACGATGTTCACTTACATTCTTCGCCTGCCACCAAGGACCTGTCAATAACTGCTCCTCCCTGACAATCTGGACCAGTTCATCATCCCAACCCCACCATGCGTATTCATAATTGGGGAATGTCTACGTGAATTCTGTATCTTCTGGATGAATGAGGGTATACTCATGCACCAACTTATACTGTAACAAACAAATATTAACATAATTATAAAATCAATTGACTTGTTAGATCAAAATAACTAGTGAAGACTTACGAAGAATGATGTCTGCAAGATGACTGTGCTCTGTGAATTCATCCATGACTTCAATCCACGACCCTCGGCCAGCCTAATTTGAAAGCAATACAAGATCAGATCCATAGATAGTGTGGACATATCTCTGTTGTTGTCGAGCAATTCATCAAAGAAGGCCTGATTCAGATCCAGCTCGACCAAATTCACTCTAAGACGCGCGTCTGGCCCGCAGCATCAAAAATCAACAAATTCCTTCATCGAGCTCGACACACCATCTGAGCTCGGCCTAGCCGAGCTACGTCTAACTGGACTGGAATGTGATCCAACATCTCAATCGTCACCTGTGGGCCCTGCAACCTCAACACGTACATCCTCAAGATGTGGGCCCTCAACCTGTACTGAAATTAGTTAGTATATTTAAAAATATATATAAGACAAAATCATACAAAACACTACTTACATCATAATCATGTACCATACGAGGTGCCGATCGCTGAGGACTCTCTTCCTGTGCATGTTCTTGACATCTACCCTGAGAGCGACTCCTACTACGGGACCGGGACCGGGATCTGGGGACAAACTTCTTGAACATGTCCTTAACGAAGTCCCTCAGTCTATGAAACATGTCATCGTACTCCTGCCTGTGTGCCCTTTCACGCTCCACCTCGTACTCTCTGCGTGCACTATCACGCTCCTGCATAATACGGAGCATCTCCTCGCCTATTTGACGCGCCACTTCTCGCATCCGCTCAGCATGCTTGCAACACTGGTGATCCTCACTAGTGCTAGACGTGGGAGTGGCCAGTCTAGGACGCTTCTCTGTAGGGCGACTCTGTCATCTTCTGGATGACTCAACTGCACCCGTATCTGAACACGTGTGAGGAATGCAACTCCCAGATCGCCTGGAGTGAGAGGAAGCTCTGGGAGGAGAAGGAGCTCTGGGGGAGAGGGAGCTCTATGCTGATGCGCTCTAGCCAGCTCTCGGTAAGTGGGCTTCATCCTCTTATTGCGCTGCGCCTCATACGTCACGCCCATACAATCACCGAGTAAGACACTTTTGTAATATGAAGTGGCCATCTCATGCTCACTCGGCTGTAGATATATGAAGCATAATTGCTGCAAATGGTAAAGAATTGATTAGAAACACTTCAAATAATAAAAAAACACACATTCTTTAAAATAAATACTTACATCATCAGAAAACAATGTGCCCAGACGCGCAGTCTTCATCTTAAAGGCCCACTTCAAACACCTGGGCAATGCGTCTGGTGCTGGAATCTATGCACAATGTGTACCAAGTCTCGGTAAGGCCTCATATGCCCACACCTGTCGAATAAGACATTGATCAAATTATCTTCAATAAAATAAGATTAGAGTCATAATCGTGACAAAATTGAGATTCATACCAGTAGAGCCCACACCGGTCCATAGAAATGATAAGACAATCTAGCTTTTTCCTCCATCTTCTTGAATTTTCTCCTTAGTTCCACCTCAGTAGATTGTACCAAACTCATATAATGCGTCAAGAGACTGAATGCATAAGCTCCTCATGGAAATGAGTTCCATCGATCCCGATCCTCGGCTAAGACCCATACCCAGTCATCTATCATGTGTGTCTGATCATATCCAAAGATCATGGTGTGCAAGAACAGGACATTGGCGACCATGACGTAATCCATGAGGTCATCTCCTAGTGAATAGGTCCTAAACCTCTCAAGTAAGTCCTTCACTCTCAGAGGTGTCTTATTCAACTCGCGGAAATAAAAAGATCTCCTAGAAATCTGATGTGATGCAGACGGATCAAAATCGGATCCTCCGAACTGCAGTCCAATCACCAGAGCAAACTCACTCAGAGAAAATCTAATATTGGTTTCTCCAACCCGAAACCAAATATCGTGCTCCTCTGCACCGTCAATAATCACCTCCCTACTCAACAATGCGTGTAGAGCATTGTTACAACTGTTTTCCCCCACGAAATCTATCAGATGCCCAAAACACGACTCTCTCCTAAACTGCTCGAATAGTTCGGGCCCACAACTAATCACATGTAATACTTCCCTCATTACACTCATATTGTCCTTCCAGTATAAATTGATCCCGCACGTGATGTTCTGTAAAGCCTCTCTTCTCCACACCCAATCACACTATTTTTTAAATAATATATAAAAATTAGCACTAAAACACAAATAGAATTAAATTAAAACATATCAATTATGCTTAAGATACGTACATACTGAAAATTCCTCAAAGATTAAATATAACATAAACAACTGAAAGCAGAATAAAAAAAATCGTGAGCATAATTTTTGTGTGTAAATATACTCACGAAAATAGCTTATCGTGACAATATATAGTCACAGTTTCTCTTATCGTGACAATAATAATCTCGACATAGCATTTCGTGACAAAAATACTCACGGTTTAAAATTTCATGTCAAAATAATCGGGTTTAAATTTTTAGACACGAAAACAAATTCGTGAGAATATTTAGTCACGATAACAACATTTTCGTGATAATATTTAGCCACGAGATTGTTTTCATGTGTATATATTCTCACGATAACTTGTTTTTTCAGGACAATATGTAGCAACAAAATTGCTATGAAATTCAACACATTTCACCAAAATCGACAGATTTAATCCATGAATCTAAATTCAACAAATTCGACATATGTTCAAAACAATATATATTTTCATGAAATCATCTAAAATATTCATGAAATCCACAATATAAATGCATAAATTGATTGACATATATTTTCATGAAATCATCTAAAATATTCAAAACAACAAAAAAAATGGAATTTAGTGTTCTAACCTGTTCAAAATCGAGATTTTCCATGGCTATATCTTCGTCCTTGTGATGAAAGGCTTCAAGGTCGATGAGATTTTTTTAGATGGAGGCTTCGTGAGAATTATAGTTTTCGTGGAAATAAATTGGAAGGGATCGGGGCTGTTTTTGTGAAAATAATTTGAATGTGTATCGACTTTGTTGCTCGTGAGAAAAAATTGGTTTCTTGCTCGTGAGAATAATTCCAGCGGCTGCTCGTGAGAAAAACCTTGAAAGGCCGATCTCCTTTGTCCTCGTGAGAAAACGGGCAATTTTTTTGGCTTTTTAGATCTAGACAAATTTGAAATAAAGGAGTCAAAGGTTCTTGTTTGACTGGGCCCATCATTTACTAAGGGTATTTAAGAGATTGTCAAATTGTTTGAATAAAAAAGCATGAGTTATTAATGTTGGCTAAAAAAGCATTTGCTATTTGATTTTTGAATACGTGTATCTATTTACACTTCAAATAAAATAGTACGTAAGTGCCCTTGTTTTTTAAAGCTTCATCCTAATTAGGGATTTAGGGTAAAGTCATTTTTTATTATTCATTTTTTAAATAGGAATTTATGAATTATAATAATTAAAAAGTCATAAAAAATATATATGTTTGCGGGCTGGCGGGCTACCCGCCCCTCTGCAGGCTTTATCCGCTAAAGCCCGCCCTGCCGCGGGCTTATCTGCCTGGGCCCGCCAGAAAAACGGGCCTCAAAACTAAAGTCCTACCAGCCTCAGAAATTGGTGGGCACAGGCCGACCCGGCTTGACAACTCTATTTCTAGTCAATCATGTCACGAGAAAAATTGTACATATCAATATATTTATACTTGTATTTTTTTCAGTAAAAGATAGTGCAATGGCTGTAACTCTTCGAACAAATCTTGACTATTAAGATTCAAGTTCAATAAACTCTCTATGCTTTAAAATATTCTCAAGATTTCACAACTTGTTATTAAAGTAACACCATACAGTCATGAATTTAATATATCAGTAGAAAATAAAAATCCAAAGTTAATTTCATTTGAAGTTCTTTTTTTTTTAACTAAATTTGGGCCATGTGCGGTGCATCTCAAGCATACCCTTAGAGTTGCCCGTCTATATAAACATATTATGTATATGTCGCATATAGTAACACACAAATTCCTTGAAATTAAATTAGATACAAGAAAAAATAGGTATTCTCATTAATTAATACCCCATCCCTTTAAAAATATATGTTGTTTAGAGTTTTTAATTTGTGTCAAAATGTTTGTAATCTAACATATTGTCACACACACACACACACACACACTCTTTCTCAATTTTAACTTTGTATTTAATAGGAAGAAAGAAAAATATGTATTTATTAAGGAAATATATTAATACGTAAGGGGCTCGTTTTGCTAGACTGTATGTTTTAAGATTGGATATTTTTGACATGACATGTGTTTTACCGTATAAGATATTAATATTATGTTTATTTTGGTATATTAAAGATATAGTGTTTGTTTAGATGTATTAGATTCTTTATAAAATTTCAATTACTAAAATATTCTTTAATTAGTTACCATATATTGTGTGAATATTTTATGATAAGATTTTTAATTAATATCAGTAAAGTTATTTTAGTCTGTAATTTTTAATAATTATGTATGGTATTACATATCCCACGATGTGATATGTTACACTTGCCCCATATAAATGGTTACACATGTTGATCATTGCATAATCATAGACTTTAATATTACCATCAAACATAGTATTAGAGTGTTAGGGCAGCTCTAAGGAGAGCTACATTTCACCATTTTGCTGCCAAATTGGTCTCCAAGGGCGGTGCTATCTTGATCGGCATTTTGCTGCAATGGAGAGAGGGACGGTCGACGACATTTGTTTCATTTTTTTTTATATTTTCTTTATTGTTTTATTTTATATTTTGTGTATGTTATTTATATTGTATTTTAAACAATCTGTTATAATTAATATTAAAATTTGTTATATATGATAAATTTAATTAAATACAATATTGATACATAAAATTAAATTAAATAAAAATTATGCCAACAATAAAAAATACTAAAATAAATAAAATTACACCAACAATAAAACTACATAAAAATACGAAAAATAGATAAAAGTACATGAAATAAAAATATTAAAATACGTATAAAATAAAATAAAAAGATACAAATATTTTCCTAATAATACATAAAAATAATAAAATAGATAAAAGTACATTAAAATAAAAACATAAAAATACGCATAAAATAAAATACAAAGATACAAATATTTTCCTAATAATCTGAAAGGCCACTTCCGCTCCCTTCAAGATCAGGAAAATTCCCAAACATAGTAAAGTTGCTAGAGTTAGCTTGTTCCGCTTCTTTCTGTTTCTGTAAAATTTGTTGTTGTTGCGAGCACATTTCAAAATTTTCGTGCTCGGTTTAGAAAAATTCATGATGTAGAAGCACATTTCTCACTTCGAAATGCATTAATTGATCATTGTTGGGAGAAATATTCTAATTCGGAGAATTAGAATATATTATCATGTAACTTTATGTATGTTTTTGTAATATTTTGATGAATCGTATTTTAATTTTATATTAATTCAAATATATTTGTTAAAAAAATATTTTCATAATTATTATGAAAATTTGAATTTAAATATAGATATTCATTAAATGAAATTTTATAAATCATTATATGTTATCAATTAGAAAATAATAGTTGTAAATGAAATAAAAGGAATATTCTGAAATATTCTCTTTTGGTGTAGCATTATAATGCACTCTGTTGGAGATGAAATTGAGAATCTGCTGTATTTTAGTGATAATAATGTTATATTATAGTGCAGACTATTGGAGATGGTCTTATAGGTATATAATACTTTATATTACCTAACAAATAAGTCCAAGAGGTGAAAGATACTGCCTAACAAACAAAAAGAGAGGGGATATAGTTGTAAAAAACAAAATTACTATATTATACCTTAATTGTGTGAATTTTTTTAAAACGACTTATATTTTGAGACGTGTGAAGTTACAGGTCTAGGCTTGACGTGTGAATTACGTTAACATTGCGAGTAAATTACTGATGATTTGGATTTGGAGGAAATAGCAACTGATCAAAACTCAATTCATAATTGAGTTTGTTTCTAAAGACTGCACAACACCCACGTGGTTAGTCGTCGTTTATACGACCTTAACAAACAATTAAACATTTGTCTAAAAAAAAAATTAAACATGGCAATTTATCGGTTAAAATATTTACCTCGTAAATCATGTGCACCAAAAGTATTATCGCCAACTAATAGTGTTATTTGTATTAATTTCCACCAAAAGTAATATTTAAACAGGATTATCGGCACCTAAGCAGTATTCAATAACACTTTAAATACAATTAAATCAATTTGATCTTTTGCGTTAAAATCAAATATCATATTACTCAAAATAAATCATTTTTTTTCCGAAAATATTATTTCTTATTGATCTCAAGCTTGATATCAACTTTAGATCTCACGAATGGCAAAACCGCAAAACCATATTTAAGCTTATTGTAATAAATGAAATCTGACAAAATGACTCGATTTTTAGGCGCTTTGATTTAAATTTCAGCAGTTAATATACCAATTAAGCGCTCAAGTACAATTAGAGTTACCTTACTGACAATTCTCTCTCTTTTTTGTTTTTAGATTTAGTGACAAATCTATTGAGAAAATAAATTTTGGGTTGCCGTAAGGAGTTTATAACAATTGATTTGAAAATTATGGGTAAATGTATTTTATATCCTATTATCGTTTGGACGTTTCATACATATATGTCTCATCATTTGATCAATTACAAAATGCTACACATCCTTTTTTTAATCAAATCTAACATATTTTCGACAAATCATTAATAATAATAATAATAATAATAATAATAATAATAATAATAATAATAATAATAATAATAAAATGTAACAACAGGCCCGTGCACATGGGATGCTATCCAGCCCAGTTATATTGGGCCGTATTAGATGGACCATTTATTCATTTTAGCCCATTATTTAAAAATATATATGTCACAAAAACAAGGTGAAAAAGGCATACGAAATATATATGAAGTACATGGAAAATCTCAGCGCTACAGTTTTTTAGTAATTTTTAGCGACACCTTACATGTTCATGTCAGGAAATTTAAAATCCCCACAAAGATTTTCTGATATAAAAGTTACATCTCGTATTGCAAAATCAATCTCAACCTGCCATATTATATACTCCTTTGGTTTTCATAATGTTTATTATTTTAAAATTTTAATTTAAAATTAATAATTAATATTTTAGATTAATATATCCTTTCCTTCTATATAAAATAAAATCTTATTCCCTTATATTTTCCTAAAAAATTAGCAAAATTTTCTCTATCCATATAATTTGTAGGGTTAAGCTTGGAAAAAAAAAGGAGTGAAAATATCTAAAACAACAAACATTTTAACACAAAAATAAAACTCTATAACAACAAACATTATGAAACGGAAGGAGTATTGAATCATGAATAGCATCAATTAAATCTTAAATTTATTAACAAATTATAATTAACACGAAATGCAACACAACATTAACTTGATGTGCCTTGATATAAACTAATCACAATTAATCCATATATAAAAACAAAGTTGTTGCCCCATTCAAATTTTGCGCCAAATTTTATCTAGTTTGTAATTTTAATATTAAACAGTTTCTGCTGGATTCAAATATTTCTTCCAACATCGTGCGCATGAATAACTACCCTCAAAAAATAATTTAATAACTTAAATTAAAAATAGCAGCTTCCGATCAATTTATTTTTGTCGCTCATAAACAGTTTTCGAGCGGTTACTTTTCCAAAAAATTATTCAAACATTTGTAGGTTAACTATTTGATAGTAAACGTCAACTGATTAAAAAAATAAATAGGACATTTTTCATTAAGCATTAAACATGCATATAAAATATCAAATCTCGAGAGGATGGGTTGTAGACAAAGAGATTACAGATTTTTTCATATCCGGCCAGTACTTCGAAAAACTTGAAGGTACAAGCAAAGATGGTTGATTGTTCATCTTTTGCCTTTTCAATTCCATGTAACCTTTGGTATCCCATTGACTCCAATTGGGTTTAGTTTTAATTAATCTGGGCTCTGTTCCATGTTCAAAGTGACATATTTGTATCAATTATTATTTTCATAATTGTTGCTATGTTTAATTTATGAAAATAATATTTTTATTTTCAGTTAAATTTTCAATACATCTGCGTGTTGGATTTCTTTCATAGCACTCTCCCTACCCATATATAGTTGCTCAAATATTGCAATTGGATTATGTAAATTAATTGTGTTAGATATGTCAAATTGGATGAGCAGCCCGTCGATGATGGGTGCATGTGAGATGTTCTTCACTCGGTCTCTTTTTGCTCTTCATTGATTCTTTTAGGCATTGCTTATTTTCGTTGTTGGTTTTTTTCAATTCAGATGCACATTTTATTTTACTTATCTGCAAGTATAGGATTAGAAAGAAGTGGGATATAAATATAATATGAAGTGATTTTGTGTGATTTTTGTTGTCTATGCTTTGCCGCAACACTAACATGTGCTGATACAACAATGAATTCTTTCCCTGCTAGATCTTATAGTAATCCTAATTTAGTTACTCACTTTTTATTTTTATTTTTATCAATTCGAAAAAAGCTACAAAGGAATCGTCGAAGTAGCCATTACAGCCAAATAAGGACAAATAAAAGATTAAGGATAAAAGTGTAGATTTGCAGGATTTATTGGTAGCTGCTTAGCATGGCTCAACTTCGAATAAGTGAGCTTCACAAGAAAAGGGAGAAAGGAAGTTCCAACTGTGGTCAATGCTATTTCAAAAGTATGGTAGTGAATTAAAATTTTTAATTTCTATAGTATTGATATTACATGCACCACTACAAAATATTGTACATAGAAAAGAAGAAATTGTTAATATTCTACAGTTTTTTTAGTTCATTTATTCCTTTTTTAATATAAATATAGTACATCTCTAATTATTTTAATTAAGTTCGACTATTACCATGCATCGCACAGGTGCAAAACTAGTTAGTGTTAAAGTGGCGTGGCACAACAACCTAAGTTCCCAATCGCATGAGATCTCTTGTTTCCACAATGTGACACTTCGTGTTTTACTTTCAAATTACAAGTTTTTCTTATATTTTTTACTTCAATTATTTTTTTTATTTAAATTTATTTACCGGCATGTTTTTTAGGATCCATTCCACCCAATTAGGATTTATAATTATTTTTTAGTATTTAACTTCCAATTTTTAATTAATAATTCATCATTATTGTTGATTATTTCAAAATTATATTATATAATTTTTTAATTTATTTTTTTTGTTGATAAATGTTGATTAATTTTTATTTATAATAAATATTATTAAAATCATAAATTTGATTGTGAAACACGGGATGAAACACAAAGAAATGCAACATGAAATTTGAACCTGTTTCCTATACGCTCCAAATTGAAATAACATCTAGCGGGCATATAAGATGAATGCCGACTACTAGTTGCACGGTACGCTGCATGTATCAATTTATATAACTATAGTGTCTCTACGTCTAAACAAACTGTCACATATTTAATTAAGTACAAAATATGTAATAATAAGAAAAGAGATATTGTTTGAAAAGGAGGTGACCATCCTAGGAGTTGTCTCTCTGTGAAAAGGCAGAGGTACTATATTAGGTACATATATATGTGTGTGCATGTATACGTATATACAAAACAAACACACATCCCTTCCTTTGTGAGGCAGTCAATAATTTGCAGTTGGTAAAGCTACATGCCACTGAACTAAACACAGATGAAAATGTGGACCCAAACTCACACTCACGTATAAAACAAAGGAATTTCAATTCCTCACCCACCTAGCTGGAGTTTTCTTGTGGACCCTACCCAACACACGCACGCTCCTACGTCTAGACCGACGTCTCACGTGAAGTGGTATAATGGTAAAATGCGCAATTAGTGGCATATTGTATCACGGTCGAGCCATCGAGAACATTAATTATAAACATGTTAGGGCTGGTGAATGTCGCTAGTTAATTAATTTGTTCGTAAATGCTAGCTAAGCCCCGGTTCGATTGAAGATGACGAACTGAGACGTTCCGGTCTCGAGAGGCGCGCCATTAGAAGAAGGAGAAGAAGAAGCAGCCTAAATGATGAAGAATTAAAAAAAAGGAGGGAGAGAGAGGAGAATGACACTAAGGAATTGACAAGAAATAGATACAATAAGGATTTGTCGTCTGCGAAATGCATGCATGGCAAAATGGCATGCATGCCACTACCCAACTACTGTATTCTTGATCACTACCACACACCCACTTGCAAAAACCCAACCTATATATTTTCCTATACGTTCATCGCTTATGCACACCAAGGAATATCTATTTCTATGTAACAATAATATGTGGTTAGTTTTGTGGGGGCTTTTTTTAAAATAAAAATAAAAGTAAAATATATATGGATTTATAAGAGAATGAATTAAATAAATCAGATCGAGTTGCATCATGAGTTATTTTCGAATTAAATATATTGGTGTTTTTTTTTTAATTTCACTAGAGTCGAACTTAGAGCTAGTGTATGCATGCTAAAAGGCAAATATGCTCCTATCTTCTTTTTAGTCAATTAATTTCAAATTTGATAGTTTATAGCTTTAATTTAATTTTCAGCGCTCTAACCGGTGAGAGTGGATGACGTCTTTGAAGGCGGATGAGACCCTATATTCCGTATTTGGTGTTCCACGATCGAATTTACGATTTTGTTATAGATATTTTTAAAATAAAAATTAATTATAACATAATCGACTTAGCTAGTCACATTTATCAATAAAAGATTGAAAATTTTAAAAATTATAAATCACATTTTTAAAATAATCAACCATATAATCATTTTTTTAAAAATTAAATACTAAAAAATAAATAATATAAGTCCTTATTTGGCAAAATCAACCATAATTATTAAGTGTAAAATTAAACTAAAACATAATAAATTAAAATTGACGAAAAATGAGAGAAAAATTCATAAATTCGATAGTGGAACACTAAGGAGGTGATTGGTATGATAGAATTGAATTATGTATGAATAGAATGAACTTAGAAATGGAATGAATGACTGAATGGAATGATTATTCTTATGATTGGTATGCCTACGGAATGAAGAACGGAATGAAATATCATTTTTTTAATCTTATATAATGAATATTTTATGTGCTTTAAAATTTTCTTATAAATTAATAAAGTGTGCGTAATAGCTAATCAACACATGGCTTAATTTATCTTTTATATTTCTAAATGTCATTTTTCTTTTTTAATATATGATTTTTTCTAATTTTTTTAGCAAATTATAATTTATTTATTTTATTGAAAAAGTTTATTCTAAAATATTTAATTAATCAATATATAATAATTTGTATAAGTTAATAAACATATTTTTTACTTCATAGAAAAATACTTTAACATTTCAATTTTTCATTTGAATATATTAAATTATATCAAATATATAAATATGTTATATTGTATTATAACATATTTTTATGGTATATTTATTTCGACATCACTTTCATTTTTCTTCAATAAAGTTATAAAAGCTATCAAAATTTGATTTTAACATATTTTTAAATTATATTTTGAAAATAAATAAATAATATAAAAATAATTAAAAAATAATAAGTTATGTAATTTAATTTTTGATTTATTTTTCTAAATATAATAAAATAATATTATAAAACATGATTGTGCATAAATATATCATATATTAATTTTTTTGGTCATTGGGAATAGCTAAACCCATGGGGGTGGGTGTAATGGCTATTCCCCTTCCTTTGGGAATAGCGATTCCATCGGGAATGGTGATTCCCGATTTTAAGCCATACCAATCGGCGGAATGGGAATGGACATAGGAATGACCATTCTATTTCATTCCATTCCACCATACCAATCATGTCCTAAGGGAATGGTTGGTATGTTGGAATGGAATCAAGTGAGAATGGAATGAACTTAGTAATGGAATGATGATGAGAATGTAATGGAATAACTATTGTCATTCATTTGGCTAGGATGACAAGTAATAAGATAGGAATGAAATTTATATTTTTGAATTGATTTTATTATATCAATATCTAATTAATAAATAAAATACACGAATTGGCTTATTAGTTCTAAACAAATTACTCTTCTTTCAAAAATATTATTATATTTTAATAATATATTGTTGAATATTATGCGATTTTTTTTACTTTATTAACATTTGTGAAAAAATTGAGTATACTTTTAATAAGTATTTCACTAATGATTAACGGGTTTGTATATTTTATGTAATCCTATAATATCATTAGTACTTTTGTGAAATATTACAAAATTTTATGAATCATTAATAAATTATTAATGAGTTTATTAAAAAAATTCATAAATTCGTTTTTTAATAAAATATTTTATAAAAATATGAGATTTCATTTATCAATACAAAAAAAATAAAGTATAATTTTGCAAATAAAAAATAAAATTTATTTTGATAATCGGGAATACATAATACCATGGGAGTGGGAGTAACGGCTAATCCTATATTAATGGTAATGTGATTCCTTCGCGAATGACCATTCCCAATTGAAAAAATCATACCAGCCATAGGAATGAGAATGAATGTGGGAAATTTATATATTTCATAATTTTATGCTTTAATTCAGTTTGGTATTTTAATTAGCGTGACAAAAATAAGTGGGTTCAAATTTTATGTTACACTGTTATGTATTTCACTATAAAATTTATAATTTTAATAATATTTATTATGAAGTAAAAATTAATTATAAGATAAATAATCATAGTTAACATTTATAAAAAAAAGAATTAAAAACGTGAGAAAATTTTAATTTTGAATTAATCATCTATAATAATGAATTATCAAGTGAAAATTAAAAATTAAATATTAAAAAATAATTATAAATCCTAATTGGGTGGGGTGAATCCTAAAAAAATCTTAAAATTAAACTAAATCATAAAAAATATAATTAATGCAAAAAATATATAACAAAATATATAATTTAAAAGTATAACACAGGACGTAACACAAAAAGTGTAATAGCTAGGAAATCTCAAGTTAACAAAAAAAAAGGGGGGCACTGGGGGTGGTAATCTCTCTTTCTCTCACACACGCACACAATATAACTAAAATAGGATTCTTATTGTAATTTTTAATTTAATTGTTCTAAAGGTATATAAATCTATCTTCCTACGTATGCAGCTAAATCTCAGTTCATGAAAGCGTCACTTCCACTAAAGATTATTGAAAATAAGGCATTAGTGCTTCATCTTTTTCTTTAAATACAAGGGCAAGTCTCTTGCACATAAGATGTATATGAGACGGTCAACGCGTTGATCGGGTCAACACGTGTTGTCCGATCAATGCTTTGACCAAAAAATCCGTCAAAATTAGTACCATTCATAATACTGAAAAGTATCATTTCAAAGGCTAAAAAGTATCATTTGTATCAATAAAAAGTATTGGGCATAATAAAAAAATAAAGAAAAAAACTGTTAAGATCAGTATCAATTGACACACTAAAAAGTATTATTCGAAATTTAAAAAAGTATCAATTGTATCCCTAAAAAGTATCACCAATTTTCACAATTTTTTTGGTCAACGCTTTGACCGAGTCAACACGCATTGACCCGGTCAACGCGTTGACCGTCTCATATACATCTTATGCACATGAGTTTTTGCGTAAATACAATAACATGATTCCCATGCCACTGAAGAATTCGAACTAATTAATAAGTACTATAAATATCAATATATATATATATATATATATAGATCTCACTGTGAAGTAAGGTCAAATTATTCAATTATTAAATATTTGAAATATACTCTATGTAACAATTTAGATGATGGACTTCAAGTATCTTCGTATTCATGAACATCGAAATTGTGTGTGTGTGTGTGGGGAAATGATCAAATGAGAACCCTTCCTTCAGGTAGGAATTAGGAATTAATCTTAGCCCTTATTTGATTTAATCTGGACGGCCCAGATTAAATCAGATTTAAGTGGATGGGCGGTGGTATTCATAGCGATTGGGCATAGTTTAATATCATGTTTTACCATGCTTGTGAATTGTTTTCAACACATTCATTTTTAAGAATATATATGATTTTTAATAAAAGTGTTTATGACATTTTCTTTGCGGTAATTATATTACTAATAAGTTTTATTAACCATAATTACATTTTAGAATATAATGCTAAAATAACAGAAGCATGAGGTTATATACGTTGTCAGATTCCCATTGCATATTTTGTTTATCAGAACATGCTAAAATGAGAAATGAATGAAGCTAAAATGAGCAAAGTAGGAGGCTAAATTTGATGTGATATTTTTCACTAGAGTTCACCGTTCCCAATTAAGGTTTATTACATTCCAATTAGTAATTATCAGATTCCCATTAGGGTTCACTGTCCCCAAATAGGGTGTATTGCATTTCATTCCAATGAAATTACCGTTCAATATTTGTTTATCAGAACATGCTAAAATGAGAAATGAATGGGGCTAAAATGAGCGAAGTAGGAGACTAAATTTGATGTGACATTTTCCACTAGGATTCACCATTCCCAATTAGAGTTTATTATGTTCCAATTAGGGCTCATCTGATCCCAATTAGTAATTATGAGATTCTCATTAGGGTTCACTATCCCCAAATTAGGTGTATTGTGTTTCATTCCAACAAAATCACCGTTCCATATTTTGTTTATCAACACAAGCTAAAATGAGCGAAGTAGGAGGCTAAATTTGTATGTTACTGTCTGTACTTAGAATTGCAGCACATATTTTACTCTCATAAACTTTATCTCGTTTCGGAAAATATTTACGCATTTTCTTTCTTAGATGTCAGTCATCTCCTTCGTTGCTTCACTTTCTCAATCTTTTTTTTTTTTATCATCAACTCGTATTTTTCATTTTGTAGTATCTATATAGGTGTAGGTGTTTATATAAAACTGTTAGAAATATATTCATAATATCACACACTAAAATATATTACACAATATGCTAAAATATTATATAGGTCATGCTAAAATATTGTATACAACATGCTAATATAAATCTGGGTTACTCTATGCGAAAATTATGCCTAAAAATGATTTTTTGCATTTTTCATCTATTTTTTTCAAATAAACATATGCAATATGGATCTTAAATGAAAGAGTGTGAAAAGAACTTTAATTTGATATAAGATTTGCGTAAATCCGATTAAAAACGAATAAATTATGAGCATTTAAAGTTTTTAAGAATTTTTTCAAAACATGATGATGTCACTTTTTTTAAAAGTCAATTGTTCCAATTTTACCCTTGATGAAAAGCGTGAATTTAAAGTTTTCATTGTAATTACGAGATTACCACCGAAAATCTGCTTTGATCTGGAGCGTTTATATTTCAGAATGGACAGATGAGATCAGTTCCCGGTTCCCACCTGGTGACCGGTTCTCACTATATATATATATGTGTGGTTGGGTTCCAGAAGGAACCACACCCTAGGTGAGAACTGAGAACCAATCTAAGCCATAGATCCGGTATATTTGGACGGCCTAGATCTGTTCCAGATTTTAAAAAACGCGGTGGCAATCTCGTAATAACGTCCAACTTCACTGCCCATGAATCTTAGTAAGGGTAAAATTGGAAAATATATGGATACTCAGAATTTACGTGTATATTTTTCAATTTCGGGTTTTAGCACTGTCATTTCTTATTTTAGCACTGTCATGACCTTTTTTAGCACTGTTATTTTCTATTTTAGTACTGTCATTTCTATTTTATATACACACACATAAAAGTGTAACACAATAATTTAAACATCCAACACATTCTTTTTTCAAATTTGATTTCTGAGGTGAAAACTAAATATATAATATTTAGGAAATGGATTGGCTACCATAAGTCATAGAAGAAAAAAAAAGGTGTTGTATTCTAAAGAATCAATTATTTAAGACGATTTCTTGTTCAAATTAACATGGGCATCCAAATTTGCATCTAAAAATCAACAATAACCAAATAATACAAAGAATTATTTCAATGACTAACAGCACAAGCTGTGATTTCAATGAGCATAAAATATATTTATGTAACTATATCACACACAAAACGATATCGTTACATTTTTCACAATGGGGAAAAAATTCTATAAATAATCAGTGAATTAATATGTACTTGCGGCATAGAATATGCTAGTTTATTAATATATGAAGTTACGAACATATACACACTGACCCATAATTTTCATAATTAAATTGATTTCTTGTATACTATTTTTTGTTTATTGTGTTTTCAGCACGAGAAATGAAACTAACTTGAATTTAACAATTTCATTGAACTAGCTATAAGCAGCATTTCTAATTAAACTGCATGTCTACATTTATTGGTCTATAGACATCAGGATAAATAGTTGATATTTTATTTTTATTTTTGTAATTTCATATTAATAAATCAAGAACTTTTCACTATATATATATATATATAATGATTTTTTCCTTTTTTTTTTGTGAATTTCAATACAACATAATGCCTGCGTGATATGTAAAATTCATAGTTGCTAAAGTGGCAGACGATTTTGATCTAGGTCATTTCCTATTTTAGCACCGTCATGACCTTTTTTTAGCATTATCATAACTTATTTTAGCATGATTCTTTTTTAGCATTAGCATAAAAAATATCATCGACATTGTAAAAAAACCACGAACAAACACTGTTACATGTTGAATTATCAATATATGAATACTCAGAATTTATGTGTATATATATTTTTCAATTTTTGGTTTTAGCATTGCCATTTCCTATTTTAGCACCGTCATGACTTATTTTAGCACTAACATGACCCTTGTTTAGCATTACAATAAAAAAATATCATCGACATCTTTTTATGCTTCATGATCTTCCGTTTTTAGCACTGTAGTTTAGAATTTAGCATTATATATATGATTTTAAAATTAACAAAAAAGTACCAACTTTTTCTTCAATCAGAATATCAAGCACTAGAAGCCCTCAAGCAAGAATTATAATAATATTTTATTTTACACACACACACACACGTGTGTGAGTGTGAAACTAATGTATAACAATATTTAAATAGACATACAAACTAAACTAAATTAACCATCATTCAGTTGTTCACGGTGCTACCATTAACCCTCTTTTTCATTATGCAATTCAATTCCAAGTGTTAAAACCTAAAATAACATTGTCTCATTAATTGAGTAAGTTATCTATCTCCAACAAGTGAGTATTGGCCAACGATGGCCAGATATGACAAATATGTATTGTAGGAATTCTAACAAGAATGCAAACTGCATAAACCAACAAAATAATTAGACCCTTCTTGAATATAGCTATACATGCTACCTTGTTTCTAAACAAAAGAGGATACTTTAATTTTTTCACATCGGTGGGCAAATAAAATCAACATTAACATGGCAAGTTACCTTGTTCATTCATCATATTCCACAGCTCAACTTGCACAAGACGGTCCTTCTCTCTGCCCGAATCATGATATTTAAGTACTGTCATGACTTATTTTAGCACTAACATGACCCTTGTTTAACATGAAAATTATTTAGCATTACACTAAAAAAATATCATCGGCATCTTTTTGTGCTTCATGATCTTTCGTTTTTAGCACTGTAGTTTAGAGTTTAACATTTTATATGTGATTTACGTGTATATTTTTCAATTTAGAGTTTTAGCATTATCATTCCCTATTTTAGCATTGTCATTTCCTATTTTAGCACCGTCATGACTTATTTTAGCACTAACATGACCCTTATTTAGCATGACAATTGTTTAGCATTACAATAAAAAAATATCATCGACATATTAGGGTCAAGCCCTACTTCATTGCTCTAAGCAAGGTTTCCGTTCCAAATTAAGCATGTGCTGTTGAAGTGAAATCACAAGAGATCTTTACCTTAAATGGATGAACTCAATTGAAGCCTAATTTTTGTTGCCTAGCCAACTTTAACCTTTTCTTTAGATTGCTTCTGATCGAGTAGTTCTGTTTTATATGTCTTCCAGCAATAATCAAACGGAGTAGAATTAACTATTAAGCAAAAATAATTGTCATTTCACAGCTGCAGATTAAAGAAAAAATGTTTCACACACACACATATATGCTTCACAGATATGATCCTCTTTTTGTACAATGAATAGTATCAGCCTCAATGAATTATTGTGTCTGAAAAAAAAACCATATTTGCTATCTATCGTGCTTGGGAACTAGATGTACTGCTGGCGAAAAAGTGAAGTTTGATGAATGCCTGGGTCCTATTTTGACTTCCATCAAATCAGAAACAAGGCCAGGGCGGGATATCTCAACATCTTGTGTATCAATCTCATCGTTCAACATCTTCAATAGCTCAGTTTGCAGTCTTTGATCCTCGTCAAGATGTTGATGTTCCTTAAAAAACCTTCATCCATTCAAATAAAATCCCACAAACATTAATACAACTCATCAACATACAAAATAAATCCAAAAATAATCCCATCTCATAAATCAGTAAAACAAACTCCAAAATGGAGCCAACACAATTTGCACATTAAGAAATATAGAACTAATCACGTTAATGCTAAAAAAATATTCTTCAATCATGCTAAAAATGATCACAATAGTGCTAAAATTAATCTACAACAATGCTAAAACCTGTAATAGTAGTGCTAATACAGCGTTCCTTGTGCAAATACTCTCGTTAATCTCGTGCTAATCAGATTGAAAAAAACTCTTAACTCTATAACTAAGTTATCTCCCATGAACTCAAAATCTCAAGTATTCTTTCTACAAATTAAACCCAAAAAAATTATGAGTCTCTCTCTCAGTTCCTCTCTACTGAAGTTTAGCCATCTCTGCAGGACTATAATTGAATCACAGATCCAACGCATCGTCTAACTCATCGTCTTGTTGTTCGCCTCATCTCCACATCATCATTTTTACTGCAACAATACACTCTTATATTTACCGGTGTTTTCATCCAAGAACATCGAACAAAAAAAAACTCACAGAAAGAAGAGAAAGAGAGGGAGAGAGAACTTACAAGAAGCAGAAAGAAGAGAAGAGGGAGAGAGCTTACAAGAAAGAGAGGAAAACCAGAGAGAAAACTTACGGGAAGGAGAAAGAGAAGAAATTCACATGTTCTAATTAGAATTATCAAATTACATAAATAACCTCACAACCCTAAAATTTATCAAAAATTACAAGATTGCCACCGAAAATTTGAAGCAATCCAGACCACTCAAATCAACTAGATTTATGGCTAAGATTAGTTCTTTGTTCTCACATGAGACTTTGGTTCTCACTTGATCCCATCTCTCTCTCTTTCTCTCTCTCTCTATATATATATATATATATATATATATATAGGGTTGGGTTCCAGAAGGAACCATATCCCATGTGAGAACCGAGAACCAATCTCAGTCACAGATCTTGCTTATTTGAACGGCCAAGATTTGTTCCAAAATTAAAAAAAATATGGTGACATAATTGTAATAACGTCTAACTTCGCTGCCCCTGAATCTTAGTAAGGGTAAAATTGGAAAGTTTAATGTATATGTGATTCACGCGTATATTTTTTAATTTATGATTTTAGCATTGTCATTCCCTATTTTAGCACTGTCATGACTTATTTTAGCATTGTCATAACTTATTTTAGCACTAACATGACCCTTGTTTAGCATGACAATTGTTTAGAATCCTCTCGAAATGACTGGATTTCTTTCATAATCTCGCCCTGATTTTCAAGGATTAATCTCATCACGCTCGACATCCCCATCTGCATATAGTTTCAAACATTGAAAACCACCCGTAGAAGGACAAGATGAGCATGCTATCGCGTATATGTTATTGTTACCTCCTGCATGTGGAATTGCCTTAGGATTTCTAAGTGAAGATTTTGCATGTCTCCATGAATAGATTCCTGAAATGAGCTAGAGTTTCTTCAAGATTATGTTGGAAGAGCTAAAGAGTCGAAGAATTTCCATGCTGCAAATCAGACTGCAATGAAGTTCTTTGCAACTAATGAGCCACCAAATTGTAAGAAATCAAATGAAGGTAGAATTTGTGATGAAATGCAGATATGATCAACCATCTAAATTTTACCATACATTTGAAAGGGTGGGAATGGTTGGTATTAGTGTTGCAGATTGAGTGTTTGACAACAAGTTATTGAGAATGTCTTCCCTAATTTCTGTAGCGCCCCGGTCCCGAAAGACCGTGGAAATGGACGCCACGGGGGTGGGAATTAAGAAGCGGGAAAGAAATGGGGTAATTAAATTAATGACGGGGTGTTAATCCAAAAGGATTAATGTTTGGAATAAAATTTAACAATCGAGTATGCCAAAGATAGGTTATGGCTTCCGAAAAATTAGGCAGCATAACCTCTGTAACTAGAGCGAATCCCCGTTTATAACGGCTTATAAGAGAAGAATGGAAGCTGTAACAATTCAATAAGCCCTTTCATAGGCCAAACGGAAACAAATAACCAGATACCAACAATTAATAGACTCATTCATAGGTCGACAAAGAAACAGACACCAATATGCTGAACAAATGAAGCCCTTCCATAGGCCAAAATGAATGATCAAATAGACATAACGAAAGACGGACTTCCTCCCCTTGGAATAATTATGTAGCTAAGCATATGATACATGTTAACTAGGAAGTCAACAAATGTTCAGAATCAGAGAAGCAGAATCATATCAACAAAATACCAAGATCAAAGTTCTTAGCATTTAGCAAAAGAATACCATAAGTGCGAAAGCTCAATTCTTAACAGAATACTAACAAAAAGGGACAACGGAAAAATATGTAAATCATAATAGCCCATATCTCAGCCTCGTCACCTCCACGCTCCAGCCTACTTACCTGAAAATATTTGAAAAGATTTGGGCTGAGTACTAATGCACTCAGTGGGCAAGTTTTATAATTCAAGTTATGCAAATCATTTTATTAAAGTAATCTATCTGTGTTCATGCAGATAGTGAAACTTAGGAGGTTTAAAAGTTGGAAGCAACCTAAGTTCACCAAAACATTTTATCGTGAAGCGCTTAAGAGTATAACCCGTCACTGCCCGCAACCTGAACTACATCACCAGCGCATAACGTTGAGTATGGCCATAGTATACCTAAAGAGTATAATCAATACGTGTTTCATTTTAGTCTCACCGACAAGGAGTAGGGCAGGACAAACAATGCATGCATACTGTAGCTACTCACATTGACACAGCGCTGGTATATGAGACTCCGACAACATACAGTAGCACGTAAATATTTAACACAGATAGTCACATATGCAATTTTAACAAAGTAGAGCTTAATAACTCGAAAGATACAATTTGCAAATATATAGTAGCCCACCTTTCTCAGGATTCTGAAAAGCTAACTCCTGAAGAATCAACCCTGATACTCTTTCTCTAGCTCAGCTGGTACTACAGAAGGTAAACTTCAACTCAGGATAATCGCTATATTTTCGGGAATTAATCTACTATAAACAGAACTATTATTAATTCTATTCTATTCTAAAATAGATTGCGCAACTCTAGAGATCTCAAATAATTTCGACGAAGAAGGAAATAAATTCTAAAACGTTATTCTTGCTTTACTGGGATCAACTGATTTGACAGAGGTCTCTTTCCAAAACTTGTCATTTTAATCGATTTTTATCAGATTTGTGCCACGACACTTTCTAACCGTTCAAAAATTATGAAAATATTCAAGGACCATCCTATATATGCCAAGACTATAGTTTGAGAGTTTTAGAATTTTTCGATAACACATGACTCCAGTATAAAAATAACTGCTTATATTAAATAATCGATATTATTCAAAACTCATCCGAAAATTACGAAATTCGACGGGAGCATAGGAAATATTATTTCGAGCAACTTTTGAGAAGAAACTTTTTCGATTTGACGACCCAAAATGGGTGAAACGGGACAAAAACTCACAGATTTTAGCTGAAATGTATCGGTCTCGATTGAGATCGATACTCGTTGGATTTTCGCTCAAAAGTACAATTTTTGATAGTGCAGAAAATAAGGAATTTAATGGTGTAATCAGATCAAAGATCAGACGGCTAGATCATAAATTCGAAACTGACATATTTATAATATAATATTCGGATTCGGATTTCAAACGACGAGAAATCAAAAATCTATTCCGGTTAACTACAAGATCCAAATGATCAAAGGCTATTTATAAAAAGAAGATTTCTAATACGACTATCCAGGAAGAGTAGATCTGAGATTTATATAAAATGAAAACGGGAAAAAATACCGAAAACTCACAACATCAAAAATCGGAATCGGTAGAATTAAAGATAATCGAAATATAAGCATATTTAGAACTTGAAATTTCTAAATTCATCGGTCCGAATGACCAGAATCGGAGAAAGTACCTTCTCCGAGGAATTGGCAGCGATCACGATGATTTTCCATCGTGATCATCCTTCGTGTCATCATTTCAATCATGTATTCGTGATCTACGCGTTGACACCTTCAAAATGACTATTTCAGAATTGAAATAGGAAACTAGAGTTGTATATTCTCTGGAAGCTGCTCGGCGTTTCGATTTTGAAAATGAATGAAAAATGAAACCTTAAGCTCCTATTTATAGAGGAAAAATAAATAGGATAATAACGAATAAAAGAAAGAGGATAATGATGGAAAAAGAATAGGATAATTAAGAATAAGATAATCTTTAGAAAAAGAAATTGGATAATGACGGATGTGCCTTTTTATATTAAATTTATTATTTTCCAACTTAAAGTTGTGCCAGGAGTTCATTTGAACTCGAAATTTAAAATTTCAAAGGTTGGCACGATTCTTGAAATATTTCCTATCAACCCGAGAAAAATATCATAACATATTTTTAAGGTAATTTTTTACCAAATTAGATTTAACAGATTTCCCTGGCTGCGATTTTCCTTTATTTGAGTCATTTAAGGACCCAACTTATTTTCTAACTTACCAGAGGGTAACATAAGTTGATTAAAATCTTCTAAAATATTTTGGGGTATTACAATTTCTGATCCCGTTTTCTTGGATTTAGGTGAGCCCATTGAAATAAATGGTGCAACGCCTAGTCTCTCTGCATAATTCAAGAATCTTCGGGAAGATCACATAGATGCACAAGTCCTAAAATGTAACGCTCAAGATCCACAAACACATTCATCAAGCAATCAATAGATCGAATCATCAAAATTTTCAGTGGAGACACACATCAATTAAACTAATTCGACAACAGTCAAGAATGTGATATATATATATATACAATAAAAAATATCATCGGCATCTTTTTATGCTTCATGATCTTTCATTTTTAGCACTGTAGTTTAGAGTTTAGCATTGTATATGTGATTCACGCGTATATTTTTCAATTTAGGGTTTTAGCATTGTCATTCCCTATTTTAGCACTGTCATGACTTATTTTAGCACTAACATGACCCTTGTTTAGCATTACAATAAAAAAATATCATAGGCATCTTTTATGCTTCATGATCTTCCATTTTTAGCACTGTAGCTTAGAATTTAGTATTGTATATGTGATTCACGCGTATATTTTTCAATTTAGGGTTTTAGCACTGTCATTCCCTATTTTAACACTGTCATGACTTATTTTAGCACTATCATGACTTATTTTAGCACTAACATGACTCTTGTTTAGCATTACAATAAAAAAATATCATCGACATTATTTTATGCTTCATGATCTTCCGTTTTTAGCATTGTAGTTTAGAGTTTAGTATTGTATATGTGATTTACGTATATATTTTTCAATTTATGGTTTTAGTACTGTCATGACTTATTTTAGCACATACATGACCCTTGTTTAGCATGACATCAATGTACTGTATTTCTTCTACTTGATTGGTTTTTATTTGGCTGTTGTAACCAGTGTTTGCAAAGAAACAAATGCAAAAGTCATAGATGAATTTTTATCTGAATGTATTTGTCACATTTATAAATTATATAACATAATACTTATCACTTATTAGTTCACAATTCCAAGGCTGTCAGCGAAGTTAGAAGATTCATGGATGGAACTTTAGACTTGAAATACTGTGTGCATTATTTCATTCGCACAAGTCCGCAATCACCCCAAAAAATGTGTAGAAGAACAAAATAAAATCGATTAACCAAACTAAAAAAAAGAGTTAATTTGGTACAGTTACTTAAGCTCTATATGATTCGGTTCTTTAATTTTTTTTTCGATTTATTGGATTCAATTGTAAAATAGCCAAAATCTAGCCGAATAGGCCGGTTGCTTATAAGGGTATTATTGTGCATTCTCTTTTAAAATGACTACTAACATTACCTTTTTAAAAATTAATTATTTACATAATTTACTAAGTATAAATATTTAATAATTAATACAGGAAAACAACCACTTTCACTTAGTAAATCATGTAAGTAGCCATTTTCTTGAAAAGTAATGTTCTTTCGATTTGTAGTCGAAAGAATCATTCATCTAGAATAACGAAGAATCATACAACTCGACTGTTCCTATCATTTTCCCTCTATTGTGCAATGCTCTCGCCATCAATGTATCAACTTCCTTCTTGTAGCCATGTCGAGATTCAGCTCCACCAACAACAGTCAAATCGTTAATCAATGCGTGCTCCTTCTCTTGCACAATTTTCTCTTCAATTCATTTGATTTCTATTCAAGTCCAGCAGTGCTAAAACAGTTCACAGTAGTGCTAAACTAGGTTACAACAGTGCGAAAATAGTTCACAGCAGTGCTAAAGTACCGATAGTAAAAAATTCAAAATAACAGCTTAATCATCTTCGCCAACCTAAGTGCTAAAATAGATCACAGTAGTGCTAAAATACATGACAGTGCTAAAATAGTTCACAGTAGTCCTAAAATAGGTTACAACAGTGCTAAAATAGATCAAAATAGTACTAAAATAGGTTATATATCGATTTCGTTGTCGTTACTCCTCGAAACCATTGTATCCAACTTGTCCATCATGCTCGAACAACTCAAATAAATAAATATAACAAAAGCAGCAAATGAACAACAAAAAATCACGACAACTACATTCAACCTAGTTCAGCAACTCCATAACTTCTCTTCTACTCCAACACAACACAACACTTGCAAAAAAAAATAATGAACACAACGTCATAGTTACTTTAGATCATTGGAATTGTTGAGCGAAGCGGAAGACGACACCTGGACGCTAGGATCGATCGACGACATCTTGAGAACCGTTCGATCGTTGTCGTGCGCGAACACTGGCCGGTACTGGAGCCTACCTAAACCCCTCCCCGTTGTAAAATCATTGTCGTCCGCCACATCTATCTCAATGCCATTGTTGCCATTCGCCATTGCATTGATACAATTCAGCGGATCTAAGAATCTTCAGCTATACGCAAAAAAAATCACGTTACGCGCAAAATGAGAAGGGTTAAGGAAGCAATTCAGATCTACGAAAATGGAGCAGGAACAAAAAAAACTGAATTCAACATATTCAGCATGATCAGGAATTGTTTATTAAATCTGACGCACGCGTGTCACACGATCATCATGAGATCTAACGTAACGTTGAGAAAAATGGAGAGATGTTGAGGAAGAAGATGAATTGCAAATGGAAGGAGATTCATTCCAAATATAACAGAATTCATAAATTACAAAAATACCATCGGTTTATTAAAAACTCGCTAATATTACAAACATGGCACCGCGTTTTTTTCAATATTGGGACAGATCTTGGCCATCAAAATAAAAGCAATCCGTGGCTGAGATTGGTTCTCGGTTCTCACAAGAGGGTGTAGTTCTCACATGATCTCATCTATATATATATATATATATATATCCTCACCTATATATATAGGAATTAAGAACTCATCTCAACCACTCAATACATTAATCTAGATGTAATTGAGATTAAAAGGCAAGGTGCGGTGGCAAAATTGTAAAAAGAAGCCAAAATTAAACCCCTTCCAATTCATTAGAGCAGCTCCAATGCTAACACCAAATCACCAATTTGGTGCTGAAACCCACTCCAATGCTACACCAAATCCTACACTAAATTGGTGCAGCACCAAATCCTACCCTAAATTTGGGACAGAATTTGGTGCTGCACTAAATTGGTGCTGATAGGTCCCACAGCATTTAATGCATTATTTTATTATTTAAAATCATTATTAAATAGATTATGTAATAAATTTAATTTAATTTATAAATTATATATTCACTTAAATAGATTATTTAATATTCATTATTAAATATATTATTTAATAAATTTAATTTATAAATTATATATTCATTTAATTTAAATTATATTTTCATAAGTGTTTTAGTCTTGTAATATTTTCACTAATTGTAAGCGTTTAATGATCATTTAAAGTACTTTTATTATTCCAAGCACATTATATGTTATAATTTTTTTAATAGTACATAATTTTTTAATAACATATTTTTTTTGAAAGTATATAATTAAAAGTTATTAGTTTTAGACAATCAATCATTTAAAAAAAATAATAAATCATTAAGCATATTCATATTTCAATTATAAAATAAAATAGAATCTTTAAGAGAATATTCTTATTTGGTGTAAAATTTGGTGCTGAGTATTGGAGCTGCAATTTTTTTTTACTACAAATAAGAATATTCTCTTAAAGATTTCATTTTATTTTATAAGTGAAATATGAATATGTTTAATGATTTATTTTTTTGAATTTTTAAAATAATGATTATCCAAAACTAATAACTTTTAATTATATACTTTCAAAAAAAAATATATGCTATTAAAAAATTATGTACTATTACAAAAATTATAACATATAATGTGCTTGGAATAATAAAAGTACTTTAAATGGTCATGAAACGCTTACAATTAGTGAAAATATTATAAGACTACAACACTTATGAAAATACATATATTTTGGCCTCAATACTCAAAATTAGTATATTTTTTCCACATATGTTCCACTAATGCATTTCGAAATGCAATATGAGCATCTTTGTTTTTTATTTCTCTATATCAAGCCAAAAATTCATTGAACCGAATATTATTATTTGCTGGCTCTTCAACAATTGGAGTCAATATTTCATATCGTTCCTCAAATGTAGCAGTTATATCACGCTCATCTTCAATGATCATGTTGTGCATAATAATGCACGCTGACATTATATCACGTAATTTGTCTTTATGCCAAAACCGTGAAGGTCTAGCAACAATTGCAAATCGTGATTTGAGCACTCCAAATGCTCGTCCAACACTCTTTCTACATGCTTCTTGTCTCGTTGCAAAATATTTCTTTTTTGGACCACATGGATCATGAATAGTTTGAATAGTAATTTGTAATATGTGAGACTTCATTCTATCCATTATGTTTAATTAATTGTGTTTTTATTGAAATTATTTATTTACTTAGATGATTTATAATTTAAATTAAATGAATATATAATTTATAAATTAAATTAAATTTATTAAATAACCTATTTAATAATGATTTTAAATAATAAAATACTTCATTAAATATTGTGGGACTCACCACCACCAATTTGGTGCAACACCAAATTCTGCCCCAAATTTGGGGCAGGATTTGGTGCTGCATCAATTTGGGGCAGGATTTGGGACAACATTAGAGTGGATTTCTGCACCAAATTAGTATTTTGATCCGGCATTGGAGTTGGCCTTAGCATTGGAGTTTCTCTTAAGGGTAAAATCGGAAGGAATACAAAAAATCAATTGAAGGATTGTCTTGCTTTCCGAAGAGGGAGGAACTGATTTTTTAATAAGTGACATCATCAGATTTTAAAAAAATTTAAAAAAATTTAAACAATCATAACTTGTTCGTTTTTAATTTGATTTACGCGTATAATATATCAATTAATACTCTTTTCATATTCTTTCATTTAATATCCATATTGCATATGTTCTAAACTAAAATAGATGAAAAATACAAAATTATATTTTTCATACATATTTGTTGATACAAAGCAGACCCAAATTCATATTTAGCATGGTGTATGTAACAATTTAGAACGCCCTATAGCACACAATACTGTGTTTATGATGTTTTAGCATGAAAATACTCATATATTAGCATGATATATATGTCGTTTTAGCATAACCTGTAACTTATATCAGCATTACGTTTATGGAATTTTAACATTAAACTATGTACTCTCATATTAGCATGGTGTATATGTCATTCGAGAAAGTCTTTTGTGCATCCCTCTCATATTAGAAGTGATATTTTTCAGTATTAAAAGTTACTTTTTGTTCAATGAAATTCTAAAAATTTTAATTGGGGTGGAATGAACTCTAATTGAGATGAAATTAACTCTAATTGGAATAAAATAAATCATAAATGGATATTTTATATTTTTCATCCATATTCTTTCAGATAAACAAACACAAGTGAGATCTCATAGGAAATAGTATGAAAAAAGTTTTAATTTGATATATTATATGAAAAAAGTATTGCATTTATGACATTTTAGCATAAAACTACTACTATATTAGCATGGTGTGTATGACATTTTAGCATGGGGTGTAGCTCATATCAACATTGCGCTGATGACGTTTTAGCATAGAACTATTCATATATTAGCATGGTATATGTGACATTTGAGGAGATCATGTAGGCAGTACTCGTCTCATAGTAAAAAAGTGTTACTTTTTCATATTGAAAGTGATGTTCGTTTTCATTGAAAATCCACAAACCTTAATTGGGATGGAATAAATCATAAAAATGAATATTTTATATTTTTAATCCATGTTTCTTCTATTAAACAGAGGCATACAAGAATTTATATGAAATAGCATGAAAAAAAAATCTCAATTTGATATATTATATGAAAAAACATTGTGATTAGGACGTTTTAACATAGTTATGCTTATATTAGCATCATATTGCTTTTATTTTATCATAACGAAATTACATAAGAATAAGAAAGTACAAAAATTATTGAATTACCATAATAACTCATTGGGATGACATTAAACTCTAATTGGATATAATAAACCTTACTTTTGGAATGTAATAAAACTTGATTGGATGAAATAAACCATAATTGAGTGAATTAAACTCTAATTGGATAAAATATACCCTAATTGGAATGGGATAAACCCTAATTAAGATGGAATAAATCTTAAAAATAAATATTTTGTATTTTCATCAATTTGTTTGGATAAATAGAGATATACGATATCTTAAATGAAAGAAAAGAGAAAAAAATTAATTTGATATATTGTATTGATTTCATTTTAGCAATGCAAGATTGAATGAAAAAAACATGTAAATTTACTCATAATAACATTTAGGTTATTCATTTATTTTAGCATAGTTATATATTCACAATAGTATGAATATATGTTGATATTAGTATTATATTGTTTTCATTTTAGTATGATGAAATTGCATGAGAATAATATGTAAATTTAGTCTTAATAACATGTGGTCTTTATTCATTTTAGCATGGTAATATGTTCATATTAGCATCACATTATTTTCATTTAGCATGACAAAATTAATGAGAATAAGAAAACACAAAAATTATTGAATTACTCCCTCCGTCCCAATAGCAAGGTCCACCTTTTTATTATTTACTCTCTCTATTTTAACAAAAAGTGGACCTTGCAAACGGGACGAAGGGAGTATCATATATAATATATAATTGAGATGAAATTAAATTTCAATTGGGGCGGAATAAACCATAATTGGATGAAATAAATACTAATTGAATGGAATAAACACTAAATGAAATAAATAAAGCTTAAAAATTAATGTTTTGTATTTTTCATTCATATTTCTTCAGATAAACAGTTGTATTATATTCGAGACTTGAGTGAAAGAAAATGAAAAAAACTTTAGTTTGATATATTATATTCATTTCATTTTAGCATGAAAAAATTGCATAAGAATAACATGTAAATTTACTCACAATATTAATTATATGTATTGTTCGGTAATTTTAGCATTGTTATATGTTCATTTTAGCATTATATTGTTTTCATTTTATCATGACGAAATTGCTTAAGAGTAACATGTAAATATACTTGTGATAATATTTGTGTTGTCTTCATTAATAAACTCTAATTTGGTTGTAATAAAACATAATTCGAAGAACATAAAATCATATACATACATTGCTAATATAATTTTGCAAAAAATAATGTGCTAAAATCAATGTATCATTATGCTAAAGGTGTATAACATATGATGCTTGAATGAATACAACATTATGCTAAAAAAAAAAATCAATTCTTATAACTCCTAGCATCATGGCATGTCATCTTTTTGTGAGTGGTTACTTGTTCTTTCTTATGGTGATTTCCTTCCTAGATTTCAAGCGACTGTCATTACATTTTATTTTAACCGGAAGAGATAGGTTTGCAACAACTTCAAAAAGGGCATGTGAAATGTAGAATTTCTCAAACACCATCCTCTTACTATGAGAGGTAGAAGCTTGATCATCATCACATTGAAACAACACTTTCAAATTACACAGACCATTAAAAATGCATTCATCTTCCTTAAATCACTCTCAACAAAGCCCAAACAAGAATAAAACTCTGAAAACATTTCATTCATCAAACTCCTAGAGATTCTACACTTCTTTGTGTTGAACTACGCTTCTTGCATCACTAATCTTAATGATTGTGTTCTTATCACCCTCCCAGTTGCAGTAGACATGCTTCTATAAGATAGTTCTATCTTTACACTTTTTCTCTCTTGAATGACGAATCTCAAAATCATATAATTATGCATAGATGGCAGCTGTGTATTTTACACAACTTTTGGATATGAATTGATGTGCTTTATTATGTGAAGTTGTGTACTCTATATAGCTTTTGTGCTCATTTTACTATCATTTGGAGTTTTTGATGTGTTTGCTAGTTTTGCAGTAATCGTTGTGATTTCATTGCATATATGAAGCAAAATTAGTGAATATAGACAAGAGAGTTGAAGGGATGTTTAATTAAGATTTTTGGCTTAATTAAATACTTAATGAAAACCTAACGAATTGGATTAAGTTATCAAAACCTAAAGAATTCCGAAGCCAAACTCGAAGCAGGGGTGGGTCGACCCGGGAGAGCTCGGTCAACCCGACCCAACGTAAAATGTGAAGAAGTGGTTCGACCTAGCTCATCTGGCCTGGCTCAACCCTGTGTAAAAATAGGGTTTTGGGTCGACCCGGATGGCTTGGTCGACCCGGGTGTGACGGATTTACTGGAACTTAATTTTCTCACTCCAATTCAGGGTTTCTAACCTACATATAAAAGCCTCCATTTTGATACACGAAAATAACAAGTGATACACACGCCCAAGACAGTCACATGCACATTGGAAGAGAAGAGAAAGAAGAAGAAGTTGCCGTCTACTCAAGATGAGGCATCAAGGGTTGTTAGAGATGAAGTACCATTGCAGAGAAGACGGAGCTGCCGGATTACATCTTGTTATTCAGTTTTCTTTATATTTTCTGTCATGAATACTGAAACTCTAGTATTGTTTATTTACTTTATCATTCTAGCTAAATTTGTAGTTATGTTTTAGGTATTGGAACCTATGAATTTTTAAATATGTTTTGATTACCTTTTCTTTCTGCTATCTCTCGGGATTTGATTTTTTTGATTTATTTTATATCTTGTATGGATGCATGATCACTATTTATGCATGCTAGTCGTTAATTTGAAGCACTGACCAGAGAAGGATTAATGATAGAAAGATAGAAATCAGATTATGTGTTCTTGGAAGGACTGACCAAGTGAACAAGTATTACATGAGGTTGAATAGATCTTCGAGAACTTGATTAGGAGTAATGACATGTGCGAAGAACCGACCGTAGTGAAGTGCATGCTCATTATATCTATGTTATGGTATATGCCTTAAACAGCAGCCTAATAACAGTCCAGTAATCCCTCACCATTAATAGATTAAAGACAAGAATAATTAGTCGGGTTGAGAGAATAAATGAATATAGTAGAATGATGTAGTAAATCCATGTTCCCTAAAACCTAATATTTTCGCCTATTTGTTTTTTTTTTAGTATTTATTTTTTTTGTGTCTTTTATTTTATGCTTGTGTTATATTTATTCCTCTTTATTTGAGTATTTTGAGTCTAGATATTAATTGAGTGCTTGTGAATAAGAACGAGTAAATACAGTCTCTATGAGATACGATACTCTTGCTCACCTACGTATTATAATAGCACCGTGCACTTGCGGTATGTGTTATTTGTTAATAAATATATAACGTGTCAATAGATCTTATAAAATTTTATATCATCATCCAGAATTTTAAAACTTTGTTCAACAATCGACTTCAATTCAGTATTTGGTAAGTAGTACTTGGTCATATCACTACAATCACTCAACAAAGAAAACAGTTGCCTTATTAAACAAAACAAAAGGTATATAACAGAGACATATATAACAACCTAATGAAAAATTATAACATGATAATATGGTCATATAGTCATACTAAAAGATGTTATCATGATATTTATAAACACTAATTAATATAAACTACAAAATCAAAACATTTGTATGTTGTGATGCTAAGATGAATATTTGAATATGCTAAAATTAAAAATTGTACATGTTAAAAATGGTAATATCTCTGCGCACAATTCCTAATATGACGATACATGCATTCTAACAACGAAAAACAATGTCTATGACATGTTACTCAAACAAACAAATCAAAATAATCATACAAAAAAATAAATATACAACAACAATGAATTTTGATCACCGTCAATATTCATTAAATATACAACCAACTGCAAAAACTAAACAATACATCAAATTGTAACAATTAATCGAACAACATAAAATAACTAACATATATATATGGAGTCTCCATAAAAAACAACGTAAATAAATTTTTTGATTGCAACGTCGAATCTTTGCAACAAAAAGATGAAATCAAAAACTAAATAAGATGAGAAATAAAAAATCACAAGAAGAAAAAATAAATAAATCAACACACCAAATTACAAAAATTAATCAAAAAATATAAAATAAATAACATACATGGAGTCTCCATACAAAGACATCACCGATAAACCCTACAAATAGCAAAGTCGATCATCAACACAAAAAAGATATAAGCAGAATCTGAAAGATGATAAGAAATAAAAAAAGGCGAAAGAGAAGAAGAAGGAAATCAGAGAGAGAGAGAGAGAAAGAGAACGAGAATGATAAATACGGGAACAAGAATTGAAGAAGGATATTTGAATTATTAAATTACTATATTACCCTCATTCCACTTAAATTTATCAAAAATAACAAAAATGACACCGTCCCATGCCTCGAATCTCCACCGTTCAGATTGAGTCATTAAGTGGATGAGATGAGTTCCTTGTTCCCACATGGGGACTCATTTGAACCATTTCCTATGTGTGTATATATATATATATATATATGATAAAAGTGTTTCGCGTGTAAATGTTGGGATTGTATACTAAAAGCATGTCTTTCATGTATATAATTATTTCTCTTGAATTATGAATGAGAATAATGTTCACATATTTTGCATTTATTTTATATAATAAATAATATAAATCATCATATACTTAATATTGAAGATAATATGGTGTGTGGAATGCACACAGAAGATCATATTATCGGTTCCTTATAGAGTATGAGAAGTGTTCACAACCTAGATGGAGTTAGACGAACCATTGGTATAGTTGTAGTATGATTTGGGATTAGTCTATCTTGGCTATGGAATCATACCAGTGCACTTTTGTAGTGTATTGAACTGGATCATAGTGAGATAATTCTTATAGACTGACAGCACTTAAGAATATAAATCTCAGATACTCATAATTCTTAATCCTGATATAATAGTAGACATGTATATTTTAATGTATATTCTAATTAAAGAATCAATAAGCCCGATAGATTGGGTAGTGACATTTCTATATATGATGGGTTACTAATTATAAAAACAAATCGTGTCTCGGTGTGCCGAGTTGATGATGTCCCCTGAGGAGCTCAAAAATAATTATCATGTTAAATCTTACAAGTGGATTATTTTAATCCAACATGATAATAGAGGTTGAGTGGTACGACTCAATGAAATAATTAATTAAATTGGATTGTCAGTATACTCGATTTAATTAATGGACATTCGATATCTTAAATATGAGGAATTAATTGAGTTGAAGAAGCCATATCCATAAATATGGAATTAGGGTTGTAGTGCAATATTAATTCTTTAGTGGATTGAATTAATATTAATGGGCTTAAATTATGTCTGGACTAGACATGGGAACTTAAGGCCCGTTGGAGGCCCAACCCTAATTTTTTTCTAGATCCCTGTTGTAGCCCTATATATACCTTATGAAGGGAGAAGAAAAACCCTAGCCACCAAGATATAAAATTTCGAAATTCCTCTTCCCAAAGAAATAAATTTTTGAAAATTTTACTGTGAGGGTTCTTCGTCTCCAAGGCTTCTACAAGGTCTAGAAGATCGTCGCCCACACCACGTCTGGATCGAGGTTGGTTCATACAACATAAGATCATGGAGTGGATAACATGAAGAATGGAAGAGTTATAGATTTTATATCTATATCTTTTCAACGGTGTCTCTTCGATTGCAAAGTAATCGATAATCTCTTTTTTCCGCTGCGCATGAGATTTAGATTCAGTTTTAGAATGTAATGAGATGTTGGATCATTTGATCAAAATGTTTTGCTCAATCAACACATATCCAAATGATTCTCAGTTCCATCAGTAAGTGTATAAATAACTAATTTATTTTAATTTTAGCACTTTTATTATTATATTTTGGTGCTAAAAAAATTAACACTAAAATACACTAAGAACAACATTGAAAAATATTTTTTAAAATTAAAATCAAAATATAATAAGAAAAATACTAAAAATTTTCGCATTTACATGCACGGGAATCACTAATTCTTCTTTGAATCAAATCACACACGTATGTATATGTATGTATGTGTATGTGTGTGTGTGTGTGTGTCTATATATATATATATATATATGTGGATGGTTCTGGTGTAAACCACCCCTGATGTGTAAATTGTAAACCAATCTCCAACCACACATCCATCAAAATACAATGGTCAAGATTTGGTCAAAGGGGCGGTGACATTTTTTTAAATAAAAGGAACTTCAAAAAACGTGGTGGTAACTTGGTAATTTTCGCTTCAAGGTCAAAATTTAGAAAATATACGCACTTCCAGGATGCATGCTAACGAAGACACAATTATATGCTAAAGAACACATAATCATATGCTAATGAAGCAGTATCACTTCATGCACAATACGTAACTTTAAATGCAAAACTGATTTCGTTATGAAATAATTAAATGAAGAATTTAGTATGGTTGAAAAGCTAGTCAAACCTACTTCTCAACAAAAAAATCATTTCAAAAAAATATTAATCATGGACAAAGTTATGCTTGTTTGATTGAATGTTATTAGTTGTATAATTTGACTCCATTAATCTACTACATTATTATTTCATTAGCATTATGAAATATATTCCTTCAGCATTATATAATGCTTCTATTAGCATATGACAATGCTAATAAAAGTAAATGATAAAATGTAATAAAATTAAATTATAGAATCCTGAAATTGATATGATAAACATTTATAACAATATATAATGTTTTTGTTAGCATATGTCAATGCTAACATTATTATGTTGTTGTCATATGCTTTACATAATTCTACTGCTAGCATTATCATATGTTAACATTGGCATATGACAATGCTAATAATAACATTAACATTTATTTATGAAAATAAATATTTTAATATTCACTATTATTAATATTCGTTTATATTACCATCACATATGGTATGAAAAATACATAATTAAGTTAGCATTATTATAATATTTTCATTAGCATATGACAATACTAACATTAGCAGTGCATTTTCACTCTCATACAAAAAAATGTCAATATATTATTTTTCTTTAGCAATATGTTATTATTTCATTAACATTATATTAATAAAATATTAGTATAAGAAAGCAAATATTTTAGTATTTATTATTATTAATATTCATTTATATTTTCATCACACATAGTATGAAAAACACATGATTCTGTTACCATTATTATAATGTTTTCATTAGCATATGATAATGCTAACCTTAGCAATACATTTTCATTCTCATACAAAAAATATCTTAATGTATTAATGTATTGATTATTGTCAATATATTATTTTTCATTAGCAATATATTATTATTTCGTTAACATTATATTAATGAGATATTAGTATTGGATATCCAATGTTAAAACGTCTTAATACGTTAATGTATATTGTTTCTATCAATATGTTGTTCTTCGTTAGTAATATGTTATTACTTCATTAGGATTATAATAAATCAATATTAACATTGAATAATTGTGTCAAACGAATACAACACAAAATATATTTTTAACGTAACTCGGATATATGTTAACGAAAAATAATATTGGTTCATTCTACATTAAGGGCACAAACACCTGGAAAAAAAAATTATTACAACAAAAAACTAACACTACAAGTCAATTCAGCTTATTTCAAATTCAGATTTCATCATCTAAAAAAAAGGCACATAAATGACTCATAAAATTGAGTTGGAACCTACATCATAATATTATAAGGTCAGCATTTAAAAAAATCTTACTTAGCATACATAGAAATGCTTGTTAGCACAAACATTTCCTCGAACAAATTCTTAACATATGCAACAAAAATATAATGTTAACGACAAATCATAATGATATTAACAAATAAACCATATCATGTTAACATCATACTGCGTGAACAAAAATATAAAAAATATATACTGATTATTCAATCAACAATTAATCAACGTCAAGTCTCAAAACATAAACCATAAACAAACATCATTTCTAAAAAGAAAACATATTCAATAAAAGTAAAAATTCAAACAAACATGATGACAAATATCTAAATTTTATTTTTACAGAAGTTACAAAATCATTAGTAAATCCATCACATATTCGTTAGCCTAAATATTCATAGACGTAACACAAACATGATGCTAACGCAAAATATATAATGATGCTAACAGATAAATTGTATCTTGCTAATATCATACTAAGCGAACAAAAATATCAAAAATATATATTCTTCAATCAGTAACTAATCAACGTTAAATTTGAAAACATAAACCATTAATAAAAACACAATCTCTAAAAAAAGAATATATAAACTAATAGATGTGACAAAATATATAGCTAAAAAATTCCAAATGGCTTCTAAATTGAATAAAAAATATATGTTGAATCCATCAAATCTACAAAAGACGAAACAATAAATAATGATGATATATGCAAAGATGAATCAGAAAAAATAATCGAATCGATCGTAATTTGTGTGAGAGGATCTAAAAAATGTCTTGATGCATTAATGTAGTGTTCGTTATCCATATAATTGAAACTAATGAATCATTTATTATATGTTAATAAAGTAAATCATAATTGGGATGAAATAAACCGTTATACCAATATAATTTACACTAACGAAACATATTCTAATTGGAATGAGATAAACCCTCATAGCAATATAATTGTTGCTAATGAAACATACCTAATTCTGATTCAATAAACGTTTACAACAATATAACTGATGTTAACGAAACATTTGTTATATGCTAATGAAACAATTGTTATATGCTGACAAAGTATTTTGAGTTTGAATATACATGAAAAATTGACTATTTTGTGTTTTTCGTCCATATTTTTTCAAATGAACATATACTTCATTAACCTTGAATTAAAGAGGATTAAAAGACCTTTAATTTGATATATTATTTGTGTTAATCCGATAAAAATGAACAAATTATGATCGTTTAAAGTTTCTTAGAAAGTTTAAAATACCGAGTCAGCATGACATCAGCTTTTTAATAAGAAGACGAAAGTAACCCTCAAACCATGAAAAGGTGGTGAAAATTGCATAAAAGCCACTGAATTTGGGATTCGATCTCAACCGTATATTTTTATAAATTGATGGTAGAAGATTGGTTACCGTTTACACACTAGAAAATGGTTTACATTCGATCCCTTCCTTATATATACATACATAGACACACACACACACACATATATATATATATATATATATATATATATATATATAAAAGAAAGGCTTCAATAATTTATTTGAGCATTTAACTCAAAAGTTTTAGTTTGACATTCAACCTGAAAGACTGCATTAATTAGTAAGATTTGAGATTTGAACAAAATCAGAATAACTACTCGTGTGTCGTTTCAATTAATTGTGCAGGCCAAATCGTATTATTAGACTGACAGATTCTTTTTTTACTAATTCCAAATTAATTGCAAACTCGTAGGCCGATTGAAGGAGTTGCATTTAATCAAGATTACTCTCATCCAACAACAAAATCAAATCAGAAGAAAAAGAAATTAAGGAACACACATTTATATATAGGCTGACTAAAATTATAACCATATTGCATCGATCTGGTCTCTCTCTCTCTCTCTATATATATATATATATATATATATATGAGAAGTGAGAATATATATAAAGTAGTAAAATAAAGAGATCGAAAACGTTGCATATGCATGTTGGTCTACGATATCTGTTAAGAGAAAAGAAATGGATTAAAAAAGAGAGAAGAAAATATATGGAAAAAGTTGGTAGGAGTCGTAGTGGAAGCTAAGTAGAGAAAAAAAGATGTCAGTGAAAGGCAAAAGGAGGGGCATGACATCAACCTAGAGTAGAGCGAGAAATACAATACAATACACAGGACGACGACGTCAGATCAGGTGCTATACATATATGCATTAACTGAACAATATATCATCGTAATTAATTAATTATAGTTATTTATTAATGTAATATTCGATCATGCCGTATATTGCTAGCCAGTAATCAAGTAATTAAATCATATACTATAGAGTAGAGGAACATGAAAAAATCACGAGAACGAATGAAATGAAAAGAGGGGGGGGGGGGGTTAATTGTATTTATATTATTACGCATACGTGTTAGACGAAGGAAAGGGGCCGGCCGGGAAAGAAAGAAAGGAAGAAAGAAAGAAATCTATATCTATATTAATAATAATGTAGGTAATTTTGTTGTGGATGAATACTATAGTATAGTATACTATATATACTTTCTCTCTCATGATGGAATGGATGGATAGATGTGCGTCCCTCGTGCAATGATCTGGTGTAAGAAGAGGACAGTAGAAGAAATGGCGGTCAGTAGCAGTGTCAGTGTCAGAGTCAGAGTCAGACACAAGTAAGTAATGTAATGTAATGTAATAGGAAGAGTGACGTATGTTTCCCCGTTAGGCGTGCTTTGGAAGCGTGTCCTCTCAGCAATATATCATTTCATTTTTTCCACATTCAATTCCCTCTTTTATTTCTTTCCATCCTTTTTTTTCTTTTTCTTTTTTCCGAATTAATGACGATATATATATATATATATATATATATATATATATATATATATTGTCTAATTAATTTGTTACTAGTATCGGTGGATTAATGGGGCTAGTTACGTAAGTTGATAATTGGAGGCAATTATATATGTAATCGTACTAACTAAGAAAAAGCTCAAAATCGAAATTAATTAAAAGCGAGAAGATGACGATACACTAAAAGGGTTAAGGTACGAACGCCCTTTCATATATCGTCACGTAGTGAAATCACAAATTTTAGGAAAAACACATACACAAAAACACATACATATGTATACGTGTGTAAATCTCTCTCTCTCTCTCTGTATATATATATATATTATATATAGTGGACAAATGTTATATTTATTCGTCAAATTAGGTATTAGCAAACACAATCTACTGCTCATACTATGAATTAATGCTTAAAAACAAATATTATATATATAGGGATGGTTATAGTGCATGTAAATCAATTCTAGTGTGAGAACACTATACGATTAATGAAAAGTAAATGTCCTGATTTGCTTAAAAGGGAATGTAGTCGTTCTGTAATATTTGATAAGTTTCATAGACAAAGATATTAACATAATTCAATATTGCTTATAGAAAAGACGCCGAGTAGTTGATAACATGATCGTAATGCTAACGAAGTATTACTGTCACACTAACAAAGCATTTTCGTAAAGTTAATAAAACTTTTCTCATATTATATATTAGCAAAAAATTAAATCGAAAAAATAATTATAAACCCCTAATAATTGGACATAATAAGTAGTAATTCAGATGTAATAAATTCCAATGATCTAAAAAATGGAATTAGATTCTAAAAAATAATTATAAACCACAATTGGATGCAATAAGCCATAATAACAATATAAATATTCAACGTTAGCATTATGTTATTGTTTTATCAACACTACAGATAAATTATGTTAGCATTGTTGGGGGGTTTTTCCGAATTAACTCACCACAAGATTTATTTGGATGTCATTAATTCTAAACTCATGTAAATCATAATTTTATGTGTGATGTTAATTATCCTATGTTGAATTAACATATAAGTTCAATTTTGAATTCTACAAAATGCGGAACATAGAAAACAATCAAAATTAATTGATACTCACATAGATTGTCGGGATGATCATGTGATTAAGGTCTAATCCCGAACACATGAATGACGACTTTCCTCTCCATGGTGTTCGAATCTTTACAACTCTAATTAATATTCTAGTTCTCGATCTTCTACTGTATTATCGGACCTCATCTAGATGCAGAGGGGGTTATAGACTATTAAACGGTTGCGGAAACCCTAGGGATCCAGAGAACACAAGGAGGGACTGTATTTTCTTGTGTATTTTCGTGGTCCGCTCTTAATTAATAAGGATGGGCCCGTAAATTAGGGTTTCAAACCCTAATTAGTTTGGGACTCTAACTCTTATTCTATCCCTAGTCCACTTAGGTCGTATTGTGCTACAACAGAGATTTAGAAAAATATTAAATTGACCTACTAATTTATTTAATTTCTAATATCCATAACTAGGATATAAATAAATAAATTAAGTATTATTTTTATTCAACTAAAGAAATAATTCTGATTTACCGATTTAATACATATTTACGAATATGCTTTCTCCTTTAATTCAGTCATTCCCCATGTTTAAGATATAATGTTCATTAATTAATTGTTATACTTGCGACAACTATAATTAATTAATATCTTATTCCCAGAGTAGTACCACACGATTTTCTTATCATGTAATAATAAATTAATATTCTGCCTGCAGGGCTTTCCATGATCTTTATGCTTTCTTAAAGGAACATCATTAACTTGGCGCACTAGGACGCGGTTGCCACATATAATGCACGATCCATCATAAATGTAAACGTCACTGTCCAAAATAACGAAATTGTTGATTCTATCGAAGAATCACATCTATTGATAAATCAAAGCAGTCGACGTAATATATATATGCTCGTCAATAATATATGTGTTAAGAACCCGAATTATGTGGATCTTTGTTCTCTCATTTAAGGTCAGAATAGAGAATAATATTTTATTGAATCCTCCTTAATAGACACGTCCATGTGCTAAAATAATCTGCTAGTTAAGATAAACTAAGAATCATATTATTCTACAGTGTACTGATTGTTGGTTCAAGACCATCTAAGCCATGAACTTTTTAGTACAATGCAAGAAAATAATGATATGATATTTACCGTGTGTTCACCCATACCATATCATTTACAATGCAAGTATATGGAATGTGTAGATAAAAATAACAATAATTAAATGCACACAGTGGTTGCAATAATTATGCAATCCATATCATCTTAATATTATTTAATGTATACAAAGACAAGCTTTCAAGTATACAAAACCAACAGGCATATGACAATGTTTCGTTAGCATAAGGTATAAACCCTAATTGAAGGGAATAAACCATAATTAATAAATTATAATTGGATGAAATAAACAATAATCAATTAATAACTAAGAAATAAAAATTAAATTAAATCATAATAAATAATTATAAACCTTAATTGAAATGTAATAAATCATAATAAAAATATAAATACATGTACTACGCTAACATTATGATAATACTTCGTTAGCACATTGAATATAATATGTCAATATATGACAAATGTTTCGTTAGCGTATATATGTTATCATAATGACAAAGCATTATTAAAGAGCATGGACAGAGTGTTAATTTAGTATATTATTTGCATTAATTCAATTAGAATCGAGCAAGTTATGATTGTTTAAAGTATTAAAGATTTTTTTAAAAAGTGATCACATCATTATTTTTATATGAGTTGGACAATTATACCCTCACCTCCTTCATTTTTGCATTGACTTTAACTTTAAATCTCAGTCATTAGATCATTTAGTTGAATGATATAAGATGGGTTACTAGTTCTCACACTAGGAAAATGTGTATTTTTCACCCATTCTCTATGCAAATGAGCAAAAAATCTAAAATATACACACATTTTATCAAGATAAAACCTAATTTACCCAACTTAAGAAAATCATTCAAAAACACCTTTTTTTTTAGTGATATTCTCAATGACCGATGTGATTTTCAGTACTTCTCAATATTTTAAGATGTGTCGAAACTTTTTCAGAGTGCGTTAAGAGATTGATCGAGATTCATGATTGTGATCGGAATTTTGATTGGATACAATTTTCAGCATGATAAATTCTTTGTGATGCATATGTTTGGTTGATTTCAAGTATAAAAAATCTGAATATAAATTTTGTATTGTTTAAAATTTAAAAATTGAATACACTTTTGTTTGAAATTAGATGCACTAAGTACAACATCTATAAGAAAATCTATCAATCCACCCATCAAGTAACTTTCAAGGGATTTTTTTGGATAAATGTAGTAAAATCGAGTATTTTTTTAATGTTTTTATTACGTTGGATAAAAGAGATTTTTATTTTAGAAAAGTGAATAATTTTATACATTAAGTCCATATATTTCCATATCCAATTCGTGTTTTTTCGAAATTTTTAATATCCAAAAGAGAATTGGTGTGGCATCCACAAAAACAGGTGTTCACGTCAAGATAAAACCATCTATTATACATTTGATTTTTTTTTTAGATTTTTTTTCATTTTTTGTTCGATTTTAATTTCTTGCGCTTTAGTTTAATTTAAATTTATTATTTAATATTCATCCATCTAAATTAAGGTGCATTATATTTTTTTAGTATTTAATTTATATTTTTAGTTATTAATTGATTATTTAAAAAAATATAAACTAAAAAATTATGCTAAACCATAATTGGGCGATTTCACATATGTTATTTAGTGTTCATCCAAGCCAAGTAAGGTGCATTATATTTTTTTAGTATTTATAGTTTTTAATTATTAATTGGTTATTTGAAAAATTAAATTCTAAAAAATTCTAATTGGGTATGGTCAACTCTAAATAATAAGTGTATAATTAAACTAAATTATAAGAAATTGAAATCGAAGAAAATGAAAAAAAACTAAAAAAATCGAGTACGTAATAGGGAATGCAATACATAAGGTGCAATAAACAATTTCGTGTGGTTGATAAAATAAAATTTCTATATATGTGCATATTGTTTTGTTAACATTTTATTTACTTAGCTAGGCTATAAGATTAACATCTGTAAAACTGTGCGGGGACTGCAGGATGAGCCAAAAAAGTCATTATCAGTCTTGAAATTTACAAGATATGTTTGAACAATAAAAATAGGGTGAAATGTTTATTTGGACAAAAGTAAATAACAAATGGGAAAAAACAACAACATTTAAAAAGCAGGAGTTTTGTAGGCAATCTTTGTTACTTTCAAGACTGGGGCCCTCAGAATCTGAAATTACAGAGAAATTTGTACTTTGTTTCTGCCAAAAGTAACTGCAAAAAAATAGAATATTAATGGAGTATTCTTTTGAATTAAAACCGCCCAACCGCCCACTCCCTCAATAAAATCGATTAGTTTTAAAAAAAAACTTATTACATTAATATTTAATGTTAAAAAAATTAATAGATGAATATTTAAATAATCAATGCTTCCTTTTAATCTATAATAAGTAATCGATTAATTTAAACAAATCTAATCTATTAATTTAAGACTAATCGATTAATATTTAATGTAGATTGATTGATTCTAAAAAAAAATTAATCGATTAATTTTAAAAAAAATGAATCAATTAATATTTAAAAACAACTAATCGATTAATCGAGGAAAACATCGATTAATTAAAAAAAAAATTAATCCACTCATTTTAAAAAAATTAATATTTCAAACTATTAATCGATGACAATTCATAAATAATCGAGGCCAATTCATAATTAATCGACGCTAGCCTCGATTAACTTTACATTCACCTCTAATTATTTATAAGCATCGATTAATAATCGAGGCTAGCCTCTTCAAATTAAACTCAATTAAAAAAGCATCGATTAATAATTAAAAAGTTCGATTGTATCGATTAAACTCAAATTTAAAAGCATCGATTAGTATAAAAAATTAGTCACGATTAATAATTAAAAAAGTATCGATTAATATAAAAAATTAGCCACGATTAATAATTCAACTTAGCCTCGACTAATTTTTAAGGCCTCAATTATCTCCAACTTATCCTCGACTAATTTAAAAGGCCTCGATTAAGTGAAGGAAGTCACGATTAATATTTCCACTATCTACTACTATTTCTAAAACATGCCTCAATTATTATTGAAAGAGCATCGATTATTTTCAAACAAGCCTCTATTGTTTTCAAATTACCCTCGATTAAAAATCAACCCCTAATAAAAATATTCAACCGTGTGCATGGCCCCACCAAATCTGAAAAAATTTGTACTTTCTGAACTAAAGTAACTGCCATAGGAATATTTATGATTTGGGTTTGAATTAATTTTTCCCAACCACCCCCAACACACTCTCTCTCCCCCTCGATTCATTTAGGGTTTGAATTCATTTTTTCCAACCACCCCAACACACTCTCTCTCCCCCTCGATTCATTCTGCTGGAATAACCTTGAAGAACAGAAAAAGAAGTCGGTCTCCTCCTCGATTGAAACTGTGTCGGCGCCGGTTGTTCTCGATTTTTTGCAAAAAGGTTGCCTCTCTCTCTCTCTCTCTCTCTCTCTTTCTCTCTCTCTCTGTAACTAATGGACCGATTGCTCATAGTGAATCATCAACCGACAATGGAGCAAGGACGGGAATCATCGCCGACGACGTCTTCAGCATCAAATGTATGTCTCCGATTTGTATTTAAAATTTGTTTTTAGTTGGTTGATTAATGTTGGAATTTGAAAATAATAGTCGATTTTGAAATAGATCGTGGATTTTGAAAATAATCATGGATTTTGCAACTTGATGGTGGATAATTTAACTTAATGTTTTTTTCGGAATTAGGATGTTTATTTTGATATTAATCAAGGCTAGGTAGATTAACTATTGATTGATTATTTGATATGCATTTGGGTTATTCGTTGTTAGTTGTGAATTATTTGTTGTTAATCTTGATTAGTCGATAATTATCTAATTAAACTAATCGAGGAGCTTAAAATTAATCGAGGAGCATAAACAACTAATCGAGGCCTTCCTCGGTTATTTTAATAATAATCGAGGCCTTCCTCGATTAAATTAGAAAAACAAAAACTATTCTTTGCCTTCCTCGATTAATTTGAAAAATAAAAACTAATCGATTAGTTAAAAAAAATGAATCGAGTCACTAATTGATTAATTTTAGAATCAAAAACTAAATCGAGTCACTAATCGATTAATTAAAAATAATTAATCGAGACACTAATTTATTAATTAAGAAAAATTAATCAAGGCACTAATCGATTAATAAAAGAATTCTTGGTGGCATTAATCGATTAAGTAAAAAAAAACCAATTGAGGACTTAATCGATTAATAGTTTAATTAAAAAAAACTAATCGATTAATAATTTAAAAAAACTAATCGATTAGTACTCTAATTAAAAACAAACTAATCGAGTAATATTTTTTAAAAAAACTAATCGATTAGTACTTTAATTAAAAACAAACTAATCGATTAATTTATTTAATAAAAAACCTAATCGATTAAGAGTTTAATTAAAACTAATCTATTAATAATTAAAAAAATAATCGATTAATAATTTAAAAAAAAAACTAATCGATTAGTAGTTTAATTAAAAAAACTAATCAATTAATACCTTTTAAAAAAAACTAATCGATTAATAGTTTAATTAAAACTAATTGATTAATAGTTTAATTAAAACTAATCGATTAATAATTAAAAAATAATAATCGATTAATAATTTAAAAAAAACTAATCGATTAGTTTGTTTTAAAAAGTCACTAATCGATTAATAGTTTTAAAAAAAAACTAATTAATTAGTACTTTAATTAAAATAAACTAATCGATTAATAGTTTTTAAAAAAAACTAATCAATTAGTACTTTAATTAAAACAAACTAATCGATTAGTAATTTAAAAAAAACTAATCGATTAGTACTTTAATTAAGAACAAACTAATCGATTAATAGTTTAAAAAAAACTAATCGATTAGTACTTTAATAAAAAACAAACTAATCGATTAATAGTTTTTAAAAAACAAATCGATTAGTACTTAAATTAAAAAACAAACTAATAGATTAATAATTTAAAAAATAAATAATCGATTAATAGTTTAATTAAAACTAATAGATTAATAATTTTTAAAAAAATTAATCGATTAATAATTTTAAAAAAGAAACTAAAAAAGCCTAAAATTAAATTTTAAGAAATTCGAATTTATATGAAATATTAAAAGAATTTACTTTATTAGTTTTAATTTTGAAAATGTTGTTAGATTGACTGGGTTAGACTCCCGTTACGGAGCCGGACGCCCTCGGTCGTCGTGTACGCCATCCCCGGTGTTATTGACACGATTAGAGACACACTACTCGCGATTGGTGGTGACGCCATGCGACTGTTCAGATCGGGGTGTTTCGGTTATTTTCTGGACTACAGAGGTGGTGACGTCCAGAAGAGGGTCATGCACGCGCTGATGACGTTTGAGGTGCACGCGCCGGATCGTGCACGTGTGGGGCTGGAGGCATGGTTTCATATTCATCGTTCCCAGCTGCGGTTCAGTGCGAGTGAGTACGCCTTGGTGTCGGGTTTACGCTTCGGCAGCTCGACATTCGATCCTCATGGCGCTCATATTGTTCCGAGGAGATCGGTTCGTGCAGACGGACCAGACGAGCTGTGGAGTATTTGCCTGCATGTACGTGGATCGGCTTTTGGGTGCAGGATTTCCGTCCGGATTGTCGGAGGAGGGAGTACATGCGTATCGGAGGATTATAGGGGCTCGGATATATTCATTGACTTACATTAAGAGACCTAGCTTGTAGATGCTGACATTTAAATATTGACTTATGTGTTGTTTTTGTACTTGAACTTGATCAATGTAAATATTCTCCTTCATTAATGTTTTTCGTGACAAAATGTGTTGTCCCGTCTACAAAATGGTTCAGAAAACAACTTAATGTAATCGACTAATGCTCATCCGCTGACAATCGAATAGGACATCTAGGACGTGTATGCTCCGTACTACCGCAAATGCCACACTTCTTCGGCCCCCTTCTCCGCGGAACATCTTCGGGCGGTGAATTCAGATCAACACCGCCAATGGGTAAATGGGATGTGCATACACGCCTGTTGTGCCCCTGTCCATGGCATCTAGTGCAAAACTGTCTCCGTGCACTGGATGAGGCCTCAAACGGGGCTCGAGCTCTGGATGTAGATGGACGCCCAGCACGTCGTCTGATCTCTGGCGCCAAAACCACTCGTGATCCAAACGCATCGGGCATAATCCATTGTTCTAGATGAGGCAGACCCCTGATGATCGAGTTATACATGCCGACCAAGCTCTCGACCTTGTAACACCTGTCCACATAATCATATATAGCCGCCCCGGTACAACTGCGAAATGAAAAATAAACACACTCAATTAGGTACATGTACAAAAAATAAGAACAAATATAGATTTAAATGTCGTACCAGATGACCGCTGCCGCGTGAGAGCAGGGGATCAAGTCCAGCTCGAACTCACGACAGTCACAGGTCCGGTTCTGAAGATCGACCATGTAGACCTCCCTCCCAACCTCGACTTTCCATAAAGTTGCTAATGTAGTAGGACGCACGGCATAGCAACGTCCCTTATCGACGTTACCCGAAAGCTTAAGCGCGATGCCATCAGTCAACATATGATTCGAACCCACTGCTGCCGCACGTCGCTCGACGAACCACTGCTCAACAATCGATCTAAACATCTCGAACAATGAGCAAACAGGTAACCTCCTTGCCCACAACAGACGAGCATTGAGACTCTCCGCCGCATTAGATGTCATGAACCCGTAGCGCCGTACGGGGCAGTGTGAACGAGCCCAATGCACTGGGCCAATATTACACAGCTTCTGATATGCATTTGGACAGACCTGCTCCAAAGTCGACATACTCTCCTGGAATGTCTCTCTCCGATATGCGTAGGCAGCCTCCTGAAACAGCGTCGTCACGTGTTTCCCTCTCTTCGTCATCTTATTCTTCAAATGGTAGTAGCACAGTCCGTGCGTCGCACTTGGGAAAACGACCTCCACAGCATTTTTAATGCTCTGATGCTGATCCGAAACGATTAGAAGATCATCTATATCACCCAGAGCCATGTGCACGTGGGCCAGAAACCATATCCAAGATTCATCGTTCTCTATCGGTCCGAGCCCAACTGCAACAGGTAAGACCTGTTCGTTGCCGTCCTTCGTCACAGCAACAAAGAGAACCCCCTTGTTCTTTCCCTTCAGGTGGGTCCCATCGATCACAAGCACTGGACGAGCATACTGGAGAAATGCATTGACACACGCACCGAGAGCAAGGAATGAATGCTTGAACCGACCATCACTCGTGATCTCCATGTCTACTACAGTTCCCGGATTCATCAATTGCAGAGTGTGAAGGAAAGCGGGCAACTGTGCGTAGGACTTGTCATAGTCTCCATATACCATCTGAATGGCAATGTTCCTCGTGCGCAGAGCGAAGCTGTAGTCGATGTGGATGCCAAACTCACGCACAAGCTCCGCCATCATCTCCTTCGGCTTCAGGACAACCTGCTCGTCCACCAATCTACGAGCAAAGTATTTTCCGAGCACTCGTGCAGGTACCTGTCGCGGAGCAATTCGACCCATATCAAGATGGCATGTATGAGAGCCGTTGAACTTGTATATTCTCCACATATGCCCATCAGCAACCGCAAAGCACTTGAACGGGCAATCACCACCATGCTTGCAAACATAGCCCAATCGTGACCTGTTCAAGCGATACACGGCATACTCCACTCGATTTTGCATGTGATAGATACCGACCGCCAGGGCGAGATCATCCTTCGTCCGAAAAATAGCTCCCTGGTGCAGTGTATCTGTTTCTGGTGCTGGTCCCTCATCCCAAGATAGTGGGCCCGCAATGTCCCAGTCAGCAAGGGGAACCACCCAATTGCTCGAAGGCCCGTCAGATCTAAACGGAACACCGGTGGTAGATGGTGGGACGACTCCCGTCAAACATAGCAATCTGTCTGTACAATCAGCAGAAGAACGAAGCCAGCCACTAAATTCTGTCAACAGTGACTCCACCAACCTCGTTCTATCATTCACCTCTTCTTGTTCTTGTTCTTCTTCTTCTTCTTCTTCTTCTTCTTCTTCCTCTTCTTCTCCTTCAGCCTCTTCTTCTCCATCTCCCTCTTCTTCTGCAGTAGGACCATGCGTCTCTTCATGTGAAAAGTAGGGAACATAGTCATCCCCCATAGATGGTCCGGCTCCAGAACCTTCCAACTGTCTTGAAATCACGTACACGACGAGTTCAGTAGTCTGCTCGTGAAGCAAATCAAGCAAATCTCCATCATCTTGCAAAGATGCTCTGATCCGTCTGCCAGTATTGGTGCTGGTAAGGTAAAATAATTCATACTCGATCCTGTTCGGGTCAGTCCGCAACAACTTGTGAACCTCTCTCACCAGTGAGCTAAAGCACAACTTATCGGATGACATCGTCATGAGTTGTTCGTCCCCATCTACATATTCTGATCTCTCCCATCGTCCACTGTGACGTACAATAATGCGGCGTCTAACCATCTGGACAATTTTTAAACAATGCTACATGAGATCACCCTTTAACCCTAAACCCTCTTAAACCCTAAACCCTATAAAACACTAAACCCTAAACGTAAACCCTAAAACCCTATAAACCCCAAGCCTCTATTAATCGATTAGTTTTTTTTCAAATTATTAATCGATTAGTTTGTTTTTAATTAAAGTACTAATCGATTAGTTTTTATTAAAAAAATTAATCGATTTGTTTGTTTTAATTAAAGGACTACTCGATTAGTTTTTTTTAAGCTATTAATCGATTAGTTTGTTTTTTTAGTAAACTACTAATCGATTATTTTTTTTAATCGATTAGTTTGTTTTTTATTAAAGGACTACTCGGTTAGTTTTTTTTAAACTATTATTCGATTAGTTTGTTTTTTAAAAAAAAACTACTAATCGATTCGTTTTAATTAAACTACCCTTCGATTAGTTTTTTTTTTCAAATTATTAATCCATAAGTTTGTTTTAAATTAAAGTAGTAATCGATTAGTTTTTATTAAAATTATTAATCGATTCGTTTGTTTTTAATTAAAGGACTACACGATTAGTTTTTTTTAAACTATTAATCCATTAGTTTGTTTTTTTATTAAACTACTAATTGATTATTTTTTTTAATCGATTTGTTTGTTTTTAATTAAAGGACTACTCGGTTAGTTTTTTTTAAACTATTATTCGATTAGTTTGTTTTTTTAAAAAAACTAATAATCGATTCGTTTGTTTTTAATTCAAGGACTACTCGATTAGCTTTTTTTAAACTTTTAATCAATTAGTTTTTTTTATTAAACTACTAATCGATTAATTTTTTTAATTAATCGATTAGTGAGTCGATTTACTTTTTGTTTCTAAAATTAATCGATTAGTAACTAGATTAATTTTTTTAACTAATCCATTTGTTTTTACTTTTCAAATTAATCGAGGAAGGCCTCGACTCGTTTTTGATTATATAATTTAATCGAGTAAGGCCTCGATTCGTTTTTTTTTATGTAATTTAATCGAGTAAGGCCTCGATTATTAAAATAATTATCGAGGAAGGCCTCGATTGTTTTCTATGCTCCTCGATTATGTTGTAAGCTCCTCGATTATGTTTTATATTTAGGTAAACATTATACAACCCTCAAAATCACATAAACATCGACTAAATTCAAAACCAACAACAATTAACCTAAATAAAACATTACCAAACAATTAAAAAAAAGGCCGTATCAATCTATTTTCAAAGTAAATCTAACAACACATGCAATACATAATCAAAATAATAAACATAAATATTTGCAAAATAAGTTCAAAAAGATGGAGTACAAAACGTACCTTTGAAAATTGGTGAAAATTTCCGAACACTATTTTTTTCTCCAGAACATTTTTTCCTTTCGCACCTTGCTCGAAAAAAATTCTCCAACTTTTCCTACTCTTCGTCGATTTGTAGTAGTGTGAATAAAAACTTGTGTGATTTTTGTGAATGAGATTTGTATTGTACTGTGAATTAGCTCCGGATTCTACATCTATTTATTCAGAAAATTCACCTACCTCGTTATAAAACATTAGAATGTATTTAATTCGGTAAAACATCCTCTTCTTTTCATTAATTCGGTCCTACCTTCCCCTTCTTTTCATTTAATGAAGCCAACAACCTTTTCTTTTTATTTATTGAAACTAGTACCTACCTTAGATAAGAAATAAATGCATTCACTAAAAAAAATGATTAATTGTAGGGAAGATTGTCTCGATAAAATTGCATGATCACGGTTAATAACATTAATCAATAATGGTTAGATATTAATCGTTCATAGATAATCGAGTAAGCAAATGTTAAAAAAGAAATCGAGGAGTTTTTTTAAATCTATGCATATTAAATATTAATCGATGAAGCATAGGAGTTTTTTCTTAATCTATGCATATTTTTAATTAATCGATGATGCTATCGATGAAGCATGATTAATACATATTCTATCGATGCATCATCGATAGAATATGTATTAATATGCTTCATCGATTAATTAAAAATATGCATATATTAAGAGCATCGATTTAAGAAAAATCTCATAAATCACCATAATCGAGGCTACCAATTAATCGATGCTACTAAATATAAAATCGAGGCTGTTAGGGTTTCATTTTTACAATTAAGGTTTGGGTTGTTAGGTGCATTTAATGCCTGCCAAAAGTACAATGTGTCAATCATTGGGTGTGGGACCAAGTGTAAGATAGTACAAATTGCCTAACAAACTACCTAACAAATTGCCTAATCGATGCCTCTTGCAAGATAATCGAGGCTCCTTGAATATAATCGATGCCCCTCTTGCAATAGAAGAAATAATAATCGATGCTTCTAAGAAGCATCGATTACTTCTACGTCAATTATCGAGGCATGGTTGTATTTGCTTTCTCTCACTCCTCAATCGATGCATTTTTTTAAAAAATAATCTAGGCTCAACATATATATCAACGGAGGCTTGTCATTTCTATCGAGGTAATTTTCCAACTCTAATCAAGGCTCCAAAATTAATCGAGGCTTTCTAAAATATTATTGAGGAATTCTCAATTAGGGTTTCGGTTTTAGGCTGTATTCTCTGAAAATGATCTGACACAAGTACATAACACTAATGATTGACAGTGGGGACCTAGTCTATTATAGTACAAATTGTCGACAAAACTATTATGTTTTAAAAGTTGTTGTATTTTCCCAATAACTATTTACTTTTGTCTACTTTTATACATTTTGACATAAAAATATTATGTTATTTGTTAACATATATATTGTTCGCATACTCGCACATCAATATTTACTGATTAAATTGATGTAGATTAAAAATAATATTTTTTGAACAATAAATATATATTAGCAGAAAAAAAAAATTCAAGATTGTAATTAAGCATAATCTGAGCAAAAAAGAAAGAAAATAAAAAATAGAAAAGGGAAGAGAACTGAGAAAAGGTTTTCTGGGGTGGAATCCAGGTGATGTAATCGTGTTGCAATCATTAACTCAGAAAAAGCAATTTCCTTAGATTCTCTTTTTTGCGTGTAAAAACGTAGCTATCTGTCAAATTGCGCGCATTGTAAAATTGTTCACTTTGGCAAAATTTAATGATCGTAACAACGCACCATTTTGGAGAAATATATATACATACACACACACACACGCATATATATATATATATATCGACTTCTTAAATTTTATGTTTTTTATTTCATTTAAATAATATTATATATAACATGTTTTGGACATATATGATCGTAAAAAGAATGAAGTAATGAATTGAAAAAAAAATATCGATTCGAAAATTATTTTAAAAAATACAATATTAAAATTTAAAATATACATATTCTAAAATTAAACATTTATAGTGCGAAAAATAACATGTATGATAAAAAAAAATATACGTGATGTTATTTTAACCTAACATTATAAAATAACGGTGACATTATTGTAATATTTATAATTTTATTATTTTAAAAAATGCAATGCTAAAATTAACATAATAATATTAAAATTCAACACATTCATGTATTATACATTGTAACTAGGGGTGTAAATGAGTCGAGCCGAGCCTGAACATACGTGTGTTCAAACTTGTTTGAAATGATATCGAGCTTTAGAATTTATGTTTGAACTTATTTGATTATCTATCGAATCGAGCTCAAACGAGCTTTAATCGAGCCGAACACGAGTCGAGCTTGAGTAGTTTGATATTTTTACACATGTTTGCTCATTTTTTACTTATCGAGTTCGAGTTCAAGGTGAGCTTTAAATTTTATTGAACATAAAATTATGTTCAAACTTGTTTGATATGCTTATCGAATTGAGCTCGAACGAGCTTTTAACGAACGAACACGAGCCGAGTATAGAACTATTTGGTTTGATTTTCAGCCCTAATTGTAACTATTTTACCAATGATCTTTATATAAATATATGTATACACACACACACACACACACATATATATATATATATATATTTACATTTAAAAATTGTTTAATTGAGTTTCGAATATATCCAATAATTTTCGCAATCGCAAAATTTGATTTTGAAATATCCCGCCATTTGACTTAGACCTTAACATTTTGTTGAATATATGTCAGAATATTATAATAGTATATAAGCATATGACGACTCATCGTAATGAAATTCTCATCATGAATATGGACCCAAAATCGTTAAGGTATACGTTATTTTATTTTTTTGTCCATTGCATTAAATGATGTGCAAAGTTCTTTCTTAACTATCTGAAGACGACCATTCATTTTGTCCTTGAAAGTAGCAAATGTATTAAGATAATGAAATTCGCATTTCATCTGGACCCACTTTATAAAATTTCGCTGTATATTATACTTGCGTTTCATCATTTTGCATGGATAGTCATAGTACTAATAAACTTGGAAATTAAATAATAAATAAAGACATATTGGTCTAAACCTTATGTTACACATAGCTCAGAAAAACATACAACCTAAGATGGATATTGTTACACTTCCCCCCCCCCCCCTCCCCCCTTCCCCCCAAAAAAACAAAAAAACTAATTGATGATTTACAACTAAAAAAAGAAAATTGAACAAAAACTGAAAAAACAAACAAACAAACAAAAAAACTAGCTTGATATCCATGGTTGAGATCGGGTTTTTCTAATTTTTCCAGAGTTTGCTAATTATTTCAGTATCTAATTTTCTTTCTTTTGCCGGGAATCTCTTGTTAATCACCCTCCATTGATCAGCAATGTCTTTAGCAATTTTAACGGCATCTGATGATGTTCCAAGAAGACCCCTTCTCGTGAATCCTACCGCATACAATCCATTCTCCCCCTTCCAACTATTAGGGAAAGTTCCCTTAGGCATTCCATCTTTCGTGAAGAAATCCGCACCCTATATATATAATTTCCCCAAAAAGGAAACAAAATAAATTAATAAATAAATTTTTTTATGATCATAAGAAGCATACTTAAGAAGAGATGTAAAATCTTTACTGCAATGGTCAAAGAGATTGGTTATTATACCAAGAAATTTAAGGTTTTAACACAAATTCATTTAATACAGGTTTAATTGGATCTCAGTCTACAGTCTAGAGATAGTATGTAGCCATTTAAGGTAGTAGTTGAACTTTAAATTTCTAATGTTCAGTTAATTTTAGAATTAATCAACGTACAAATCTAAGTGGATAAAAAAATAAAAGAAAACAAGTACGTACTAGAAATAATTACGACATTTAAGTTTTTCAGATCCTGGTTCTTGAAGACAGCAGAAAATTGAACAGTTTGTAGGTGAGGGCTATACGCAAAAATTACAGAGTCTCTAAATAAATAAACAAATAATTAAATGAGAATATTTAGTGATAGTAACGCATCAAGAAAATGCGAACAAAAAAAATATTTAGCGAAAATTGGTAGTAGGATGATCCAAACAAATGGCATCAGATTTTCTCTTTTCTGAAACTGTGTAAGAAAACGTTTTGTAGCCCACTGCATGTGTAAGGTCGAAAGCGATATGTGATTGCAAATAAACATAATAATTAAAAAAAAAAGAAAAAGAAATAATACCTTGAGCCAACTGGGAACGTTGCTCTTATATCCCGTTGCGAGAATTATAGAGTCGAATTCGCGTTCTTGGCCGTCAATGAATTTCGCTCCGTTTTGGGTTATCTCCTTCACTCCTTCCACTACCTGCACCATTACAAATTTTTACATACATATACAAAATATCTATATCAGCTACATATATATATATATATAGAGAGAGAGAGAGAAGCTAGTGTTTAAACTTTAAAGTACCTCAATTTTTCCGGCTTTGATAAGAGAGAGAGCCCCGACGTCGAGCACTGGTGTTTTTCCGGTGGCGTTCTTGAGCTCGAGCGGCCCGGTTTTGGGGCGGCGGAGGCCTACTCTGGCAGTGTTGCCTAAGCTGAAGTGGGCAACCAGGAGAAGAAACTTATCTACTAATTTTAGCGGCAGCCATTTCAGGAGCAACATTCCCACAGAAAATGTCGAAACACCCCACATTTCTCTGGGCAGAATATGAACCTAAAATAAAATAAAAAAATAAAATAATAATGAGATGAAAAAATGAAAGTAATTGAAGTGAAGTTGAAATTTGTTGGTTACTCACAGAATTTCGGACGACGATGTAAGGACATGCGTCATGTCTACAGAGGTCTAAGCTAACTTCCATGCCGGAATTACCGCACCCGATTACCAATACCTTCTTCTTCAAAAACTCCGAGCCCGACCTATAAGCGCTAGTATGCAAAACGGGCCCCCGAAACTTGTCAATCCCTTGAATTTCGGGAATAACGGGCTCGGCATTTTCACCGGTGGCGACTATGAGCCAGCGAGAAACGTAGAGAAAATCCGGTGTCTGAACCCTCCAAAGCCCGGTCAATGGGTCGAAACGGGCTTCGAGAACAGTCTGCTTGAATTTGGGGTGGATTGAGAAATGGCGGGCGTAGGACTCCATGTAGGAGATGAACTGATCTTTTGTGGGATATTTAGGAAAATAATCTGGGAAATTTAGCAAGGGGAGTTGGCAGAACTGTCGGGGAAGATGGAGTTTGAGGCGATCGTAGGTTCTTTGCTGCCATAACGATGCGATGCAATCGCTGCGTTCGAGCACGAGGGAGGAGACGCCGCTTTGGCGGAGGCATGCGGCGGCGGCGAGGCCCGAGGGGCCTGCGCCTACGATTATAGGGCCGTGATAAAAGAGGCAGTTTACTTGGTTTCTAGGACTAGTAGCTTCTTCTTGTTTGAGAGAAGCCATTTAGGAAAATGGGCCGAGAAAGAAATAAAAAAATAAAAATGAAACTTGTTTTAATTTGGGGTCTGAAAAAACTCTGTTGCTTTACCTGAGAAAACGTGGAGCTCTGAATATAAAGGATATATATATAGAGTGAAAACAGAGTGGCGGAGGCGTGAAGATTAAGAAAAAGGATTTCGTTTTCTGTTTCTCAAGGTTTTTTCTTCTCACCCTTTGCAGAATTGAGGAGGTGTAATTGCCAATTCACAATGGGAGCGGGGAGAGAGAGAATTAAGAGAGCTAGAGAGAGAGAGAGACAACAATATATAAGACTATTTATAATGTGCTTTCGCTTTGTTGAGAGAGAGAGAGAGAGATGGAATACCCTTATATTGTCCCTCTCTCTATCTCTCGATCAGCAATTTATAGGCGCATAAATATTGTTGGGATGGCGAGATGGAATTAAACTGTACGGTACGCGCTTTTGCTATTTGCCAAGAGAGATTTGGGAAATTATCTTTTTTTGAATATTTTGGCCGAGGATGACTGTATGAGTAGTTACGAGATTTCATGTTCAACTCCCATTTTTCTCCGTGTTTTATAATTATTTATTAAGATTTATATGAAGAATTATAATTTATAAATATTTGTTAATTAATATTTAAAATTTGATAATTCATTATTATATTTGATTGATTCATACTTATAATTTTAATTCATTTTTTTAATAAATGTTGATATATATATACATATATATTGTAACATGCATGGCCAAGGAGTTTTGTTAGTCCACACAATTTATATGGACACTTCTTGTGAGCACCACTAATTTGGTGACCACCTCATCGATTTTCTTTCTTATTTTAATTTATTTTTATAATTATTAATTAGGATTTATTTCACGAAATATAATTATTTTCAAATTTAATTTTCATAATTGATTTCTATAGTTGATTATTCCATAATTAATATATGCATTTTTAAAAATAATTCAAATCTTATACATAAATGTTAATTAGGATAGGTTATGTTAAAATGCCTTTTATTTTTATAATAAAATTGGTGAGGTATCTACCACATAGGCAGTGTCCATATAATTAAGTCGTGTAGGCTAACAAGATACCCTGGATAATTTCATAAAACACTTGCTTCAATTATTACATCATGAGATAGTTAAAAAAAATCTTGAATATTACAGTTACATATTGTAGTAGCAATGAAATGTAATATGGATTGCAATATATAGGGGGCATAAGTAATTTGCTGTAAACAATAAAATATTTTATAAATGCGCATGCAATATTGATATCGTATGCCATATGTACATTGATGAAAGTTCATTCAAACAATCATTTAGACTTTAGATGATTAAATTTATTTATTTTCAGCTAAGACAGAAATATTGAATTTATTTTAGAGCTCCAGATTTTTTAAGCCATAAATGACTATTCTAAAATACAAGACTTTTATATTTCACGTGTAGTTTACAAGCTATTGCATATAAAATGATATAAATGAGTAGTTCCCACGCACCACTCATCTTGCCACGGTGCTTCGATAAGTTATTAGAATTTCAAATTGGTTGAAATGTTAAAAGATAGATGGAGAACTAATTATGTGTTCGATCGACCCTTATTGCATCTAGCATAAGGGGTTTTTCAACCATAACTGGCCTAACATAAATTGAGATGTTCGACCACTTAATTTTTCAGTAAGGATTACATTTCATTGTACATTAAGATATTTTTATTCACTATCCTTTTTGAGTGAATTTTGTAATTCACTGTTTCTTAAAGTGTGTATTCGAGTATTGTTATTGCAATTAAATATTTATGTGTAGTCGCGCCCAAATAATATATATTTGTTTATGTCATATTGGTAAGGTTGATCTTGCATACGTAATAAATGCACATTCTGAAAAAAATCAAATGTGAACAACTTCTTTAAGATTTGCAGTCAGTAAATTTCTGAGTTGCTATGTACACTTAAAATAACAAAAGTTAATTTAAGTAGCGGTTGCAAGATTTATTCGTTATCCAAATAATGAAAGTACACAAGAATTGAACTTGTCAAACTAACAGTGATAGATCATAATATGAATTTTTAACATAATTAAGAAAAAAAAGGTCATGATAATGCCAATATCTATGAATCCAGTGTCCTTTTTTTTTTTGACGATGTTAAATTTTACTCAAATATTATTATTGCACTTGATCGATTATGTGATAAAAAAAAGGGTTACAGATTAACACTATTTAACCACACTTTATGCCTTTGCAACAATTGGATTCCACTTATAGACATTTAATTAACATTGTTGCTTGACAGAAAACAACCTTACGATTACTGGACACAAAGATTGTATATTCACGTGTTTAAGTGTATAGAAATTAAGCAAGAGGCTCCGACTATATATTATCCACATATTAATATTCAAAAATATTTTATTTCTTTCTCTCTCATACAGTTATAAAGCACGTACGAACATTATTAATTCACAACATATGGCTGAAGTACATATTTATCCAAAATGCACGCACTATCAAATAAGGATTGCGATTTTTGTCCTTGAGAAAATAATTAACTCTCTTGTAAATGACGAAATAACAATTCTGATAGCAATGATATAAGTTTTTGGAGAGATTACAACGTCAACAACCTAATCAAAACAAATAATGTACTTAGATATGATGCAAGAATGTAAGAAGATTGGGTTGACCTAATGAAGAGAATATATGCACGCATAGGGGTATTAGGATTTGGGACTACTAATTTATAATATTTGAGCTACTACCCTAGTTGGCTCCCACTTCACTACTAGTTAGTATTTTCCATAACATCTACATCTATCATATCACAATTTAATTTTTCCCTTCTTTTTATGTACTAGTCATTAATTAATTGATTTCTACTGAGCTGCAGTTTTCAAAAATCTTGTAGCCAATTACTTATGCGATTTGGTTGGTTTAGATTATTTTGAGTGACTCGGAAACAGCGAAATTTAAGACTTCATTCATTCAGTATCAAGCGGTTGCTTTTGGATGTGGAACACTCTTCTCTCTTTATTTTGTGTATCAATTCGACTTCCATGCACATAAACCTATAATTCTTTTAAATCTATATTGATTAATGTATTATAAATTTTATTTCGTATTTAATTATATGTCTCCCTCTCTTTGAATACAGTATTCATGTAATGTGTACTGACATAGATAATGATATTTGGAAAAGACGATTTAAATAATTTATCATTTTAGGCCGATAGAAGAAAATTGGGTGTCAAGAAAGTATTGTATGAAATTTTAATTATCGCATAATGTTATGAGTTCAAATATCATTAATAAAAACCTATATTAAAGTTGAGTTTTGTTGTAAGAAGATTGTCGATCGACTGTTGAGTTGTTTTGGAACTATTGCATAAAGCAGAATCTATTTAAAATAGAGTTGGGATTTGGTAATAGCTAAAGCAGAATTCGATCATCCCATTAATTAAAAAAACATATTGAAAATTGTTGCCTTCGTAATTAATTTTTTAATAATTTGAAAAATAATGAAAAACAAATCATATGCAATAAACATTTTTTGCTTGAAACATTATGAAGTTAACATAAGAGAGTCCGATCATTATCCCGGCCTGAAGATGACCTAATGGTGAGTGGTGCAATATTAAGTACAAATGTTTCAAATTTGAATTCTACCAACACGCTAGGTGTGAGGTTGTCACATGACTCACATTTGACTTTTTAAGTTTTCTGTATGATTTGCAAGCTATTACATATAAGAGAAATTCAGCCTAGTGCGCACTTCGATAGCTGTTGCATAGAAAGAAAATTAGAAGTGAAGTTCAGTAACGGTTGTGGAAAAAGAAAATTAAAATCATGATTTACTCAATGCACACTTTGGTAGCGATTGTGATAAAAAAAAAGATAAATCGGCTAGTTACCTCAGCTTAAAAAAAAAAGGTTCAAATGATTTATTTACTTGAAAACTTAGTCGAAATAGTATTTAAGTAAAAAAAATGGAATAAATAAAAAAATGGAAAGGATGCGCAAAGATAATTGCAGAATGATGGGAAGTAATCATTGGTTAGTAGTTGATATGTAATCATGAAAAAATTATATAAATTAGTGTGGCAAAAAGGTAAAAAAATGGAAAATCTACATTTGTAAATTGAAAAGGATAAAAAGAAAAGAAAAGAGTTTTTAACCAGAGTGTAAAATGGGGGAAAAGATGCGTGGGCTATAATGGTACGGATAAGCATAGTGAAGTAAGCGTCAGTTTGGGCGCTGGCGCACACCAACTTGTTCTTAAGTTGGAATTTTGATGTCACGTGACCTCATTCCCACGTCACCACCAATCCATGCCTGCCACTCACGTGTCACCATTATTTTCTTTTATTATTTACATTTTCCATATCGCTAAGTCTGTGTATCCGGAATTTGGATATACAAAATAGGGTATTATGGTTATTTCTTATTAAATTTCAAAAGTAAATTATAGTAATTATCCAAAATACCACTCCCTTAAATTTCGACTAATTTTCCAATTTAAATTCAAATTTCAGATTTTTCTCTCTCCTATTTTTATTTTAATAATAATTGTTATTTCCAAGATAGTGGAGTATTGATATCATCAACCTCATTAATTACTTCATCTCCATCTACCCTAACAAAACAGATTTATCATTCAACTCCATTCTCAAAATTTCTTATCTCAAAAACCTTTGAAATAGGCAAAATTTTATCATTTGCAAGGCTTTTATATTATCATTATCCTCATTACCAAATCAATTCAAGATAAGTATCCAGAGTAAGGCTTCAAAATATTACGTTGTTTTCAACGGTGTTCGTTCCGAAATTTACAATAACTGGTTTGAGTGTGCGCCAAATGTTATTAGCTTTAAAGGGGGAATGTATCAGGCTTATTCAACGGAGGAGGAAGCTATCGATGCATATAAGTTGTATTTGCAATGGATTAGGCGAAGCGACGACTCAAACTCTATTTCTGAGACTTATTTTGAGTCTTCTAGTACCTGGAATGAGAAAAGCTCAAATGGTGAGACAAGCTCAAGACAATGTGATGTCTGCGGTTGTGAAGATGGCTTGAAGAAATTGTTGGGGTGGATTTAGGTAAATATGTTTTTTTTAGTAGCTTTCCTGGATTACTTGGTGGATTGATTGTTCGTTTGTTGAAGTGAAATTAAAAAATCTTTCTCCAGTTGTTCCAAATCCAATCGTAACATTCATCTCCTCTGTATTTGAAATGTAATGCGTTTATTGCATTTGAAATCAATTTATATATATTCCAGATCTAATTGCATTGTCCTTTTCACCTGTTGCTAAAGAATTCTGGAATAAATATGTTTAATCTTTATGTTCAAATCTAATGAATTTGATTATTATTATGACCAATATTTATTAACGAGGGTTCGAATAAATTAAGTGAGAAAATTTATTTTGATTGCAAAATAAGGTTAAGGTACCAATAAAAAATGAAATAAAATTTGATTAAAATGTTGAATATGAAAAACCTAAGTAAAATAAAGGTGCCAACAAAAACAGAAATAAAAGGTGATTAAAATGTTGAATCTGAAAAGCCAAACATTGCATTAAAGATGGTGACAATAACAAGATCATGCTCATAATAAGTCGACTATTATAAAATGAACCAAGAGAGAGTCGACTTAAATTAAATGATACCCAAAAAAGACACAAAAAAGGTATCATTGAGCAACAAAAACTCAGGCCATAAGCTTCTAAAGCTGGCTTGAGTTTGAATCTGAAATCACTACTAGAGAAACCTCCACTTCCTTCGCAGCTTCAAGGAAGAAGTCGTAAACCGTAATGAGCGGACCACCCTCGAGTACGACGTTGTTCACAACATTGCAGCCAACTTCATTAACAAGCCGCCTCATGAGCTCCTTACCTTCATCCTTGAGTTCATCGTTATGCTTCCGCATATTGCGGTATAGCACGTCAAGCGCCTTAGGGGTCGGACTTTCGTTCCACTCCTTGCTGGAGTTGATCGTGACTTTGTTGGGAGTGCTTGGCGCCATTTAGTGGGGTTAATGGGTTATTAGTGGGAGGTTTTGAATGTATAAGAATTGTGAGATGAGTGAGTGATTGTGTTAACAAAGAGTGTTTATATAAGAGTAAGAATGACTATTGAACTTCCACTCCACCGCCCTATATGTCCAATTAGAAATTAATTGACTCTCAATTTTAATTAATTAATATATAAAATACAGAAAAATAAATAGTGATTATATAATTTGTCGCATATATATGTTGGACAAATCTAGCTTAATTGGATATATAGTGTGGTGGAGGGGAATTTTAATTCCTAATTTTACAATGATGACTGTTGAATTAGGAATTAACTAACTCTCAATTTTACTAATATATAAAAATCAGAATTTGAACCTTTTGTTTTATTTTTCCGTAATAATATTAGTTGCATTTGATTATCTTCCTAATACCAAGTACCAACGCCCAATATATCAAATATTTTTTCCCAAAAATTGTTGTGTATATATATATAAAGATTCTAAAAAAAGATTTGTATTTATAAGGTAAATGAACCCTTAAAGCAATTTTCTAAACCAAATATGATTAATTCAAATTTTTTCATGATAAAATTTAAGACCGATTCATGAAAAAATTTAAGACCGATTTATGCTAAAATTATATTGAGCACACATATTCATCATGATAATAAAGTTCTAATTAAAACCATTGCCCTTCCACATTTTTCCAACACAGACTCATCACATATTCAACATGATAACAATAAGCCAATAAAACAAGCATAACAAAAGTGACACCATATCTAGATAGATAAGAATACTGAAATTAGAAATAGTTAAGCATATGCATCAATTTTACAAACCTAATATAATAATTATAATTAACAAGCATATATGAAAATATGCTTGTTAATATATTGTTCAAAAACTAAACATATATATATATAGATATATATATATATACATTAATAATAAAAATTTCATAATATAATATAACATTAAAAAGCCACGACGGCCTTCAAAATACTCTAGAAATCTGCAAGCTTCATCACCAGTCATGGGCTAGGGTTAGGAAACCATCTCTTGTCTGCACCACCGAGATCCAAGCAAATTCAGTCCCAATCAATAGACTGCATGCCAAACTGCTCGAATATCTCCCTCAGAATGGTGAAACGGGGCATGCCATGGAGCCTGAAGTGCACATGCTTCTCAGATTTCTGTAAAAAATATTGATAAATTAAAATATTCAAGTAAAAAATTTGTAAAATTAATCAAATGTAATATATTACCCTCCCTCCAATCTGCAGAAAATACTCGTTGGTGGTGATTACCCAGTTGTTAGCCTTGAAGTAGTAAACGCCAGGCTTGGCCGCGAACCAGATGAAGCTCGCATAGTCTTCAAAAATCTCCTTCATCTTCTTAGCCAGCATAACACCATTGACGACCGGCGCGCAGGTCATGGACATGATTGTAGCAACATCAGATATTAGGGCCGACGCGTTCCTTGTCTTTGAGACGTCTGTGCGAAGTGCCATGCCTCTGACGAGGGCGATGAGGAGATTTTCTTCCATCTCAGTCATGAGGGCCATGTGTGGAGAATGAAAGGAATGAAGGGAGAAAGAACCAGAGAAAATGAAATGCAGAGAAGGGAATGAGATGAAAGGGGTGAAATGAATTAAAGGAGGGTTTATAGTCTAAATTCCAAGAAATATTTGATTCACAATACCCAACCAAACAAATCAGAGTAATAAAGATGTGAATTAAATAAGAATGTGATATGACAAGATTTGCATGCAAATATGCAATGATTTCAATTGAAAATCGTGTAATCACATTAAATTGGAAAAATAAACAAAGCAATCTAATGTTTAGATAAGCACGACTTAATGTATAAGAACGATTTATAAGGACGGTTGGATTATTTAAAGAATTAAATAGAATCAATCTTATCTATTTATAAGGACGATTTAGTTGAGATTGTTAACATTATAAAATAAATGTAGATAAATATAATTACTAAAAGCAGTCTAAATTGCAACCATTGCCCTCCCCTATTCATTAGATTAATTAAATACTATCAATCTTATCTATTTATAAGGATGATTCAATTGAGATTGTTAACATTATAAAATAAATGTTGATAAATACAATCATTAAAATCAGTCTACATTTTAAGACTACATATTTCAATCATACAACCCAACTGTCCATACATTAGCAATAAATTTGGATGTGATATGACATTCATGCAATGATTTCATTTGAAAAATCGTGTACTCACAATAAATTGATAAATTAAGTACAACAATCTAAATGAGAGATACAATTCACATTAATATAAGTTATCATATATAGTTAAGAATAATTTAATAAAAGGACAGTTTGTATTTATTACATGTAAGATGAATATAAGCCAATTGATCATATTTATATAAGGTAACGTTTTAAATCCATATTTATATAAGGTAACAATTGATATGGTAACATGCATTGATTTGCAATTGAACCATATAGTTAGAAAGACATATGCAAAATTAAAGCCATTTCGATCATAAATATACATTGATTTGCAATTGAACTATGTAGCTATTAAATCCATATTTATATAAGGTAACAATTGATAAGGTAACATACATTGATTTGCAATTGAACCATATGGTATAATTGATGCATATTTATATAAGGTAACAATTGATAAGGTAACGTTTTAGAATGTGAGACTTTGAAACGTGAGACTTTGAAATTTAAATTTCATATCTAGGTAGATATGTCAATTTTGTATCCATCTAATTAGATATGGTATAATTGATAAGAATCATATAGTATAATTGATGCCATCTAATTAGATATGGCAATTTTGAAATGTGAGACTTTGAAATTTAAATTTTATATCTACTCTAGATAAGAATCATATGGTATAATTGAAACCCTCTAATTAGATATGACAATTTTGTAATGTGAGACTTTGAAAGATTTAGATTAAATTATATTTACTCTAGATAATTAAGAATCATATTATTGTATGATCTAATTTAGATCTTGCCCTTCCAATCGTAAGATATATATATATATATATATATATATATATATAGTTGCAAATTAAAGGTAAGATACATTGATTTATATAATGTAACAATTGATAAGGTAAGATACATTGATTTGCAATTGAACCATATAGTTAGAAAGACATATCCAAAATTAAAGCTATTAAATCCATATTTATATAAGGTATCAATTGATAAGGTAACATACATTGATTTGCAATTGAACCATATGGTATAATTGATCCATATTTATATAAGGTAACAATTGATAAGGGAACGTTTTAGACTGTGAGATTTTGAAACGTGAGACTTTGAAATTTAAATTTCATATCTAGGTAGATATGTCAATTTTGTATCCATCAAACTAGACATGGTATACTTGATAAGAATCATATGGTATAATTGATGTCATCTAATTAGATATGGCAATTTTGAAACGTGAGACTTTGAAATTTAAATGTTATATCTACTCTAGGTAAGAATCATATGGTATAATTGAAACCCTCTAATTAGATATGACGATTTTGTAATGTGAGACTTTGAAAGATTTAGATTAAATTATATCTACTCTAGATAATTAAGAATCATATTATTGTATGATCTAATTTAGATCTTGCCCTTCCAATCATATAATATATATATAGTATAATTGAAAATGAATCATGTGGTATAATTGAATCCATCTAGATAATAAAGAATCTAAGTTGAAATATTAAATGTGAGACTCTAGATAATGACTATATAGTTATTAAATCCACCGATTTTGTCATGTCAAATGTGTAATATTAAATCCACCGATAATTAAGAACCATATTTGAAATATTAAATGTGAAATATTAAATCCACCGATTTTGTAATGTGACCATATAGTTATTAAAACTCTAAACCCTTGCCCTTCCAAATCCATGTCCTTCAAAATCCTTAACCCTTGCCCTTTCAAACCCCTACCCTACGATCCTTCATAGCCTAAAACACGTTTTATTAACTCGTATTGATTGACAAATGAATCGACACACGCAACACGTTTGAATCATCTTAATTGTCTCTGTCATTTATACCTTCCCAATACTCAAAGATATCTCCACAAAATCGTCAATTAATTAGCCAGATTCTACATCTCTGTAGTCATTACTCTCCCACACACTATTCATCTCCATTTATGCATCTCAATCAAAGCAAAATGGCCGGCGACTCAGCATACAAGTTGAAACCTAGCGGGGTTAGGGCGCCTATGTCTCACCGAAGAATGAGGAGGGATTTTCAACATGAAGTCTACTACATCACGGTCACTACGAAGACGGCGGAGTTTGCAAACCGCCTGGTAAGACAGATATATATATATGTATCTTGTGTCTTTTTCCAAGATCTATGTTGAATGGGTGTTTTTTAATTTTGTGACTAGAATATGCCTTCATATGCTTTTTAATTTTCCCTAGATTTAACTCATTTTTTTCATTTTTTGACTAGAATATGCCTTCATATGCTTTATTGAAAATAATATTTTAAGTGTTAATATTTTTTTATTGTAAATGTTAATTTTAAGTGTTGTTAAATTATATCTAAAATTAGTAGTGGAATATTAGCTATACAAATTTCTTGAATCTCTTTATATAATTAAATAACCAGGAGAAAACTATTAACGATGATTTTTTTTAAATCAACACTCTAATAGGTGGGGGATTGAGGCGAATCCCAGACTTGTGTATATCATCAAAAGCATAAAACTTGTATGGTGTTAACCTGTAGCAGAGAATCTATACACAACACCATATCTATGCTAACAACTCCAAAGACAAGACCTAAGGAGGAAAGTATAGGAGAATCTCAAAAACAAAACACAAATACACACATGAACATGAACATGATAAAATGTCAACGCCGAAACCTAAATTTAGGATAACTAAGCTAGTCCATCCTAACCAAGGAAGCAAGAGGTCTGGGGACCGTCACTGCATCAAAAATATGAAGTGTATCCACCTCATGCCTGAGTTTGGCAAGAAAGTCTGCAGGGCGATTGCCCTCTCTGTGTATGTGTGTGATCGAACATGAAGGTCTTGAAGGATGAGTCATAATCTAGAGAAGAGTTCCCTAAGCTGACCCAAGCCTCAAGCATCAGAAGAGATGACTGTGACCACAACCGCTGTACCAAGCTCGATCCAGATATGGGAAGCCGTCTGAGGTAGGAGGAGGAGCCCCTGAAGGAGGGACTGGAACTCTGCCTCAAAACTGAAACTGGCCTGTAACGGGAGATAGTAGGAGGTGATCAGCTCATCCCCGATGATCTCTAAGAAGCCCGCCACCCGCTATAGTCTGCTGTGCACGATTGAAGGAACTATCTGTGTTCAACTTCACCAACGGCTCAAAAGGAGGCTGCCAAGTGACTGTCCGGGACCTGAGGGATCGTTTGACGATCTCAACAGCTGGCATGAAATGGACCTGGGAGAAGTAACCAGCCCACTGGGCAGGCAGGAGCTTTCCACTGAGCATGAGCTGGTGAAGATACCGAGTGACCTGAAAAATAATATGAGATGACCGAAAGGGACAACCCTTATGCTTGTGGTCGTTTCTCTCAGTCCAAGTAAACCACATGATCAGGTAAGATATCAAAAAATAGATGTGTTTGTGTGTGGCACGTGGTATGAGGTGCCTCCAGAAACTAAGTGCATGTGATATATCTATGAAGTGTGGTGGTGTGATGTGAAACCATGAAGCAAAGTGCATCTAAACCACATGTACAGATTCCTCCTGGAGAAAAAGGTGAGAAACAAACTCAGTATGGGGGACCGAACAACAAGGACATCAGGAAACTAGAGGGATCTCTCTAGCAAGCAACTTGGTGTCGACAGGGATGTGGTCAAAGGAAAGACACCAGAGGGGTCAGATAGTCGCTTTAAAAATCCTCCAAGAGGGTATGCCTCGGAGCCCGATGCCTGATACACCCCCAAGCAGAGGTCAAAGAGAACTTACCGTGAGAGGTCAAATTCCATCTCAGGGCATCCCGCTCATCCCACAGGATCGGCGCAGACCTCAGAGAATCCTCAAACTCAGTAGGCAACTCATAATATGCACACAATGAATGCAATCTATCTACATGCCATGTATCATAATGAAATAGAGACTCATGGGTGCATAATCACCGTGAGAGATCAAATTCCATCTCAGGGCATCCCGCTCATCCCACAGGATCGGCGCAGACCTCAGAGAATCCTCAAACTCAGTAGGCAACTCATAATATGCACACAATGAATGCAATCCATCTACATGCCATGTATCATAATGAAATAGAGACTCATGGGTGCATAATCAAAACATGTAACAGAAGGGCACACTAAATACAAGAGAGTAGCACCAAACCACACGAATACCTTCAGTCTGAAGGGGGTGCCAAATGCTACTGTCGTGTGGAGAAATGGCCACATAACTAGAGAAAAGACCACCACAATATTTCATGGATATGAATCTAGCCGATAGGGAGTTCTAGGAACGGAACCTCCATCAAATCTTGAAGTTGAATGCATCATAGATGTCCACAAGACGTCGAATGCCCAATCCACACTCAGTAGTCGAAAGACAAATCTGCTTCCAACTAATCCAATGGGCTTTTCGAGCCTCATCATTCGACCTCCAGAAAAATGAGCCATGAGCTGCTTTAACTGATGAAGAATGCACTTGGGGGGTCTCATGACCTGAAGATAATGGAGTGGAATGGCGGTAAGAGTGCTCTTGATGAGAGCGAGGTGGCCGCCAAAAGTGAGATGACGGTGCGACCACCCATGGATGATCACGCAGATTTTTTGTCAAAGTTCAAATAAGAGCTCTTTCTTAGAGCACTCCTTGTAGAGGGAGATGTCAAGATAGAAGATGGGGAGAGAGGCAGGGGTGAAACCCGTGACCTCCTCAATCGAGGACTGCCAGACTGCAGCATGCTTCGAGTGGATGATAAAACTACTATTTCTAGCATTGATTTACTGTTCTGACACAGCAGAGTAGTGGGTGAGAAAATCCATGAGGCGGGATAGAGCTTCCGAATTGGCCTGTGTAAAGATAAGAATATCATCTGCATAAGCTAAGTGGGAGACAGGAAAACCATGCCTGGAGATGCGGTAAATCATATCAGGGTGGGACTGGATAAGCTTATCGACACCTCTAGACATGTCAGACCATGAGATGGGTGGAAGAAACCAATAGGAGATCCATTGATGAGCACATAAAACCAACAGTTCTCAACGTATCTTTGGATAAAACCAATCCGTCTATCAGGGAAGCCCATCCGATGAAGAACGGCAAAGAGGAAAGGCCACTGCACCCTATCATAGGCCTTAGCTATGTCAAGCTTGAGAGCAAGATTCGGAGTGGGGTGTGCCTTGGGAAGATCATGAATCAGCTCCTAAGCTAACAAGATATTATAATTGATGAGCCGACCCTAAACAAACCCACTCTAGTATCTAATTGTTTCTCCAAATATTTTAGCACAGCGGCGATGACTTTCTTTCTCATCTTCGTGATGTTCTCGTCAGCTTTTAAATAAGCTTTATGCCACGATCGCGCAGCTATGTCGCTCAGCTCTTAGTGAGTTGCGGCGGCAACCAGGGCCGGCCCTAAGGGGTGGTCAGGTGGGTCACCGCCTCAGGATCCCTAGTTTGTTGGGGCTCCCAAATTTATTTTTTATTTTCATACTATATTTAAAAAAATAAATTTTTTACATATTTAATATAAGACCTAATAAAAAAAAAATTCATATAATCACTCTATCTATTTTTGAGACGTTATTATCCAAATTTAACAACTTTCATGCTTCGAATATCATTAGCAAAATATAAACCGATAATAATAGAATATTATGTATTATATTTAAAATAATAAAGTCTATTTATATGCTATATTTTCATCTCATATTTTATAGTATAAGTGAAATTTTAATTAAAAAAAAGAACTAAATCAAAGTATTTTTGGTTCCTTTTTTAATAAAATAAACTAACCAACATATCATTTTTTCATTATTCTTATTATTTTCCCCCAAAAATTAGATATTGGGAAAAAAATAATTTTGATGAACTTATTGATAATTTTACTTCTCAAAAAGCTCAAGGATCTAAATGATTTTGATAATTATTCGATACTTGTATATTTTTGTAAGTATTGATTATATTTTTTCAAAATTTAAGATGAAAACAATACTGAAAAAATTTCAAAATTATCATAAAATACATAAATTTAAGGGACCCTATTTTTTTTAGTTCGCCATGAGTCCCCAAAATGTTAGGGCCGGCACTGGTGGTGACCCTTACATTTCCTTCACGCATGAAGAAATACTGGTGGTTCAATGTATTCAATGGTGGGTGGGTGCAGGTGCCATGGTTTACTAATTTAATCGATAATGGCGAATAGGGATATGGCCGTACGTGTCTCTCTCTCTCCTCTTGGTGAAGCTCGGTGGCGTTCGAGGTTTCTGCCACGACTGCGCCACCACCTGGATTTTGGAAATGGCAATGCATGCTTCTGCCTTCGTCTGTTTGCAGCTGCTACGAGCAAAATAATATATATATATATATATATATATATATATATATATATATATATATATATATATATATGCATTCATTAGTGTTCTGTTTTTCTGTTGGAGATATTTTCGGTTTGCTTAAGTCTTGGAAGTGATGGTAAATTCCTGTTCGTTTCTAAAATTTAATGAAATATATATATCGCGTTATAATTATACCTATATCTATATAATAATGGAGTTCTTCGACACTTTTTTTTCCCATCCATTTATAAGGGAATTTTAGTCAATTAATTAATAATATAATAATTTAATGAATTATTTAATTTAATTTTGTTATGTAAATTTATATAATAATGTTTCTATAGTTTCATTTCCACATTAATTATTTCTTGTGTAAATAAGATGTTTTGATCAATCAAACAATTAATGAAACTAATTATTGTTAAATTAATTATGTTTACATGTCAATAAATCACGGCTAATTAATTTTATAAATTTGGTGCGATAATTTAGATTGTTTTAATTATATAACTTTCATACTTATCCCTGAATCCTAATTATTATTTAATTTCACCATAATAATTTCACCAAAATAACTCGCAAAGAAGTTTTCTCCTAATTTCCATCACTTAATTTCCGGGGATAAATATTATTAACTCCTCCATATCATAATAATTGATATTGTAGGTTTTACAATAAAAAATTAAAAATAAACAAAAAAATAAAAGGGCACACTTGTGTGAGATCGTCTAACGGATCTCTTACGTTAGACGGATTTCCAACCGACCCGGATCAATATAAAATATAAAACCTTAAATTAAAAATAAAAATAGCCCAATCCTCTGCTCTTTCCCAGTCAATGTCCTTTCTCTCTCACACATGCTCTTCTCTTCCATGAGATTTTCCGTCGATCCACCACTCTCACTCTCTTCGATCCACCGCCTTTCGGAGGATTCTTCCATGGATCTTCCAATTCCGTTTGAACATAGATGAGTTTCTTGGAAACGTTATTCTGTCTGATAAGAAAATCGCAATTAGCGCATTGAGAAAGTTGGGGAAAGAAGAAATCTTGTTGGAGACTTTGAAGATCAAAGAAATTGATAAGATCTGTCTATGTGAGTCGAATATGATGTTGGCGACTTTGGCGAGCTGAATTTGATGCAGAAAGAATTCGAGTTTGGGCATTAGGGTTTCGTTAATGCGGGATTGAAGAACAAAAGGCCATTTCGAAACGAGATTGGAGATATGGGCATTTGTGAATCCATAATGGGTGAGGAGCTGTCTCGAGATTCGATGCAACGACGTTATTCTTTTCCGACAGCCCGCTTGAGTTGATCATGTAAGAAACAGTAAAAGATCTATCTGGATTTTTTGCCGCAATCATCTTCAGTAAAAGATTTGTGTTGTTTTGAGTAATTCGTAGATCTATTTTGGGTTTTGAGTTTGTAGCATATCTGTTGTCATAGTGCGTTGAGGATGCCATTGTTGGTCTTGTAAGGTGAATATCGAGACTGTGTTAAAGATTTTTAGTGATACTTTTATTTGTAATTAGTGTTACTTTCTTTTATAATTAGTGATACTTTATTTTGTAATCAATAATATTTTTCTCTATGATAATGAAATAAATTTTTTTACTCAAGAATGAGTTTTTATTGTGTTCATAGACCCGATTCTCAATTTGAGATTATATTTTAAACTGACACTTTTCTTTTGTAATTAGTGATACTTTTTTCCATAGTAATGAGATTTCACTCCATAGGTGATGATACTTCTCCCCATAAGTAATAATAGTCACATGTGAGTTAATGATACTTCACCCATAAATAATGATACTCGAGTTAATGATACTCCACTCATAGTTAATGACATTTATCTATTCTGGATTTGATAATTAATGTTTAATAATCAATAATATCATATTATACTCCACTTCCGAGATAATGATATTTCATCTTATAATTAATGATACTTCACAGACAGTTAATGATACTCACCAGATATATATCTAATGATATTTCACCAAATTTATATCTAATGATACTTCGCTTCATAGTTAATGATACTTCACTTCACAGTTAGTGATACTTTATGCATAGTGATACTTTACTTTATACCTAGTGGTACTTTATTTTATACATAGTGATACTCCAGTGACTGCGCGTGGGAAAGCGTTACACGCGCCTGTGCGCGAAAATAAATTTTGGGACGGGTTTTAGGCGGGTTTGGATTTTATTTGACCCGTCTAACGTGCGTTAGACGATCTCATACAAGTTTTTATCAAAGATAAATATGCTTTCTTCTCTCTCCACCTCTATCAAACTTTATGGAAGAAATTTCATCTATAAAAAAAGAAGTTAACATATAGGAGATTTTATAGTGTTTTGATATGTAGAGGGTGAAAATGGGAGTAATAGTATTAAAATGTTTAAAACATCAAATAATTTGAAATAAAATTGAAGGACTAAAACATCAATTATTGTGAAACTGAAGAGCATCTACCACACATACAAAAAAATATGTATAAATACATGAGCCATAAATTTGAAACAACTCTACTCTTCGTCACCAACTCACCATCATTAAGTTTGTGTTGATACATACTATAATTAGTGTTTTTTCCTTATTTAATGACAATGAGGTACTCATGTGTAGATACTATAATTTGATGTATTTTTCTTTTCGCACATTTTTTAGCTTTTAAACATTGTTATTTAAAAAAAAATTAATCCACAATATAATCAGTAATCCTTGAAATCAAGCTTGAAGAACAAGAATTTCAGTTGAAGAATCATCATCTTGACACCACAATTAATGTGTGCCATCAAAATAAAGAATCTCATAGTTAGATCTAATTAGGATGAAATTAAGGTGGGTGTATTCGTTTGGGATTTTGATGGACTTTGATAGACTTTTAAATGTCTATGGATTTATAAAATCCATAGACTCCACATGGAGTCTCCCAACTCCACGCAGAGTCTGGCGGATTTTGTGCATGGATTTCAGACCGATTTTGAATGATTTCAATGGATTTCAAATTCTTTTTGCCAGCGCTCGATGGAACACAACGATCGGTGGACCCGGAAAAAAAAAACCCCCGCGACCGCTGGGAAGTCGATTCGAGAAAACCCAGCGACCGCTGAGCTGAACGGTCGCTGGGAAACGAGTCGAATGAACCCAACGACCGCTGACACCCAGCGGTTGTTGGGAATTAAAAGTTTAAAAGGGCAGAAAGCCCCAAATCGGGCAGAACAGGCCCTAATTTCCCATTCACAACAGAAACGTGAAAAAAATTTCACTCCTCAACCCCATCTGCGCTCGCCTCCAGCCATCGCTCCACCGACCGTTCGAAGCCCATGACCGCTGCCACTCTCAATCATGTCTGCTCGCATAAAGAATCCCAACATCGGGGCACACGAAGAAGTCAAATAGGAGGACCTCACGACGAGGTATGAATGTCCATTTCATCTAAAAATTGAATGAGAGGGACAACTCTATAGAAAATTTAAACAATCTATGGTTACCATGCCTCGTTATTTTGACTGTGATTTGTTAAAAGATTTAAAAATTGTAGCAAAAGTGACGAAGTATTTAAAGGTTTTGGGGTTACAACATTTTGCTAAGCATGTTGATTATTCTGGTTATGAAGACTTGTGTTATGAATTTTTGTCTACTATGTATGTGATTGATAACCACAAGAAGCTTGGGGTTAGGATGAACGGGAGAGACTACCAAATTAGTTTGCCTAGAATGAAAACTGTGTTTAGATTTCCTGCTGGTGGGGAACGGGTGAGACCCAATTCGTTTAGTGTGGAAACGGGTTGGCGTGAGTTGTCGGGGTTTGACAATTGGAGTAATTCGGATAAGTCGAATGGGTATATCCAAGCCCGACACTGGCAATTGTGCATAAATTCATTACTTATAATGTGTCTGGGAAAGAGCAGGTGAATAAAGTGAACGTGAATGAGGTGTTTGTTGCATTGTGCGTTGAGGGGCACAAAAGTTTGCATTTCAAACTTCATTTGGTCGGGCTATGAGGCAGATGCAGACTCGTGCAGGCACGCATCCTTCATTTGCTCCTATTGTGATGAGATTGGCACATAATTTCGGAATTCTCAGTGCCACGATGGGGTATCAGGAGGGGCATGATGAAATCAGGCCGTATTCGATCGATTTCGGTGAGCTAAAAGGAGCTCAGACTATTAAAGATCGATTCACGTTATTACCCCCTGCGAAGAGGCCATGTGTGAGCAAGCACACAAATGAAGAGTGCGTCAAGATGCAAGGCGATTCTGGTGCTGGCCCGTCCACTGGTGGTGATGAAGGTGGTAACGAAGATGAGGAGATGGAGGAAGAGGAGGAGGAAGAGGAAGAGCAACTTGAACAACCACCTCATACAATGTCCGGAGATTACTATGGGCAATTCCAGAATGACATGATGTCATTTCGGGAGCATATCGACGCATCCTTTAGATCACTGAGACAGCATATCGACGATAGGTATGACGTGCATACCCAACAAATGAACGCCCGGTTTGATGCGCATACCCAGCAGATGAACTCCCGGTTTGACGCGCATGATGCACAAATTGCATCCTTACAGGCTCAGTAGGATGCTTGGATTGCCTTCTATCCGCCACCATAGCCACCACCTCAAAATTAATGGTTTTTTTTTTGTATTTAATGGATTATATTTTGATTGTTTGAATAAATGGTTTATGTTAATGTCATGTTTGATGTTTAATGATTTTTCTTGAATTTGTAGTGTTTGGAGTTGGTGTTGAATATGTTTAATGTTATTTGGATTTTTGGATAATCTTCATTGGAGTTTTTGGAATTGAGTATGTGTAATGATTGGTTTGTTGTAGTTATGTGTTATGTTGAATTGTTTGCATTATGTTGATTTTTGGTTGATTTTGGGTGTTTGTGAATCGTGTAGGTGTGCTTGCTTGAGAAAGCCGAACGCCGGAGGTAGAGGACCCCAGTCGCCATTATTTGGGTGTTGTTTTTTTTAATTAATTCTGTCGTTGAACTCAAATGTTTTTTACTTTATTGAATAATATGTTTTCTATTTTGTTGAATAATATGTTTGTTAACAATGTTTATTTCGATTATGTTTATTTCTCATTTCATTTTACTTGCTTAGTACGATGATTGAATGATGCATAAAGTGTTAAAGAAAAATACAAAAAACATTTATTCAAAAAAAAAAAATAGAACACAAATATCAATGTAGTAGACATAAACATCATACAAAAAAATTTCCTCGATAAAGTAAAACACATGTATTAGTAACGTGTTCTTAGCGAAAAAAAGCCTAATGCATGCCCAGCAGCCGCTGGGAGTCAGCCGCCACTGGGAATGTTTCTGCCCAAAATTCCCAGCGCGCGCTGGCTCCCAGCGGCCGCTGGCCCTTTTTTTTATGAACAAATAATTTTTGTGTTCTATTTTTTTGAACATATAGTTTTTCAACGATTTTTATGTCTACTATGTTGATGGTGTTGATTTTTCATCACGTATTACTTGTTTAGAATGATGTTTCATTGGATACACAAGTTGTGAAAGAAAAATACAACAATTATTAAAAAAAAACTGTTATCCAAATTCTTTATAAAAATTTGACACAATAAGTACAAATTGTTTATAAAATACCAATTATAGTCAATAATTCATAGTCAATTAAAAATAAAACATTACTCAGCATTCCCATATTCCGTCTCATCATCTTCATTTCCATCACCACCGTTCTATATTGGCCTCAATTCCCGCATAGCATTAGCAATACTCATTCTCCATGCATTAGCTTCCGTTCTTTGTTGTAGTTGGCTTTGAAATAGACATTCCACATTTTCTTCTTCCATATCGAGAGGTGGTACATCTTGATCTCCTTCATATTCCACTGAAAATTCATCAGAGCGGCACTCTTTCCGGAGAAAATTGTGTAAACCAGCACAAGCCAAAACTAATTCTGCTTGTGTTTGAAATGGGAACGGAGGTGCCGTTTTAAAAATTGTGAATCTGGATTTGAAGACACCAAAAGTCCTCTCAATCACATTTCTTAACGATGCATGACAGAGATTGAATAATTCACTTGCATTTCTGGGGTGACGACCTTGACCACCAAAATCTTTTAAATGATATTGAACAATATGTAATGGAGCTAAGCACTGGCGTCTATTAGCAAATCCACAATCCACCAGAAAATACTTACCTATAATAACACAATTAAAATATTTGTGTTAACTAGTGACCTTTTCACCAATAAAAAAACAAGTGTAAAATACGGGGTACATACCTTGGGGCACCTGAAGGCCATTTGTTCTTGATAATGCATCACTTAAAAGTTTTGAGTCATGTTCCGAACCTTCCCACCCACTTAGCACATATATGAACTGCAAATCAAAGTTGCAAGCTACTAAAACATTCTGCGAATGCATACCATGACGGTTACAAAAACTGCTTACTTCTCGGCATGTTACCGTTGCCGGGATATGAGTTCCATCTATAGCCCCGATGCAATCCTAAAATAAAGTGAATATGTGAGATAAGAAAACTACAACATTTTAGATTCGTTACATAATAAAAGATACATACCTTAAAGAAAGGCATAAATCTTGTGCTTTCCTTAATTTTAGCAGGGATCCCTATAAACGTCTTAACCATCATGTCTGGTGCTATGGTATTCAATGCCTTTAGGATTTTGTTGAAATTTTGACTAGTTGCGAAATGGGAACGATGGAATCTCTGACGTACATTACAATATCTATCGTTGTGCCCAACAATGATCAAGAATGTCGCCACCATTTCTTCAACACATATGTATCTTGTATCTTCTAGATGCGTTTTCTCTCTAATGATAGAGCATAACTTCATAAAAGCGTCAGGATACATCCTATACAACTGTCGAAAGCTTTGTGGATCTCCTTTAATCATATTATTAACAAAGTGATATCCAGTTCTACTAATGGGTCGTCTCTGCAAAGAACGTTCAATACGCCGATGCATCATAGCAATTTTTCCTAATAAGATTATCACTGCCTTAATTGTCAAGAGCAAGAGCTTCACATTTTCGTAAAGTTCTATCTCCTCTTCCTCATCAATGTCTTCTTCCATTTCTTCTGCTTCTATTTCTTCTTCTAATATTTCATGATTTTTCATGCTGCATTTTAAAAATATGAACGGAGTCTTAATTAACGACAATACTACAAATATGTAAAATAAGAAATACATTCAAATTCATACAACTAAAAAATCAACAAATAAATAAAATAATAATAAAAAAATATAATTCATAAATTCAAATAAATGTTCATTAGAAACAAAATAATAATAAAAAAACATAATTCATAAGTTCAAATAAATAAAATAATAATCAAAAAACATAATTCATAATTTCTAATGATCCTTAATCCCTAATTTTGTAAGCTATCCAATTAGCTCGTTCATCAACATTCATCTGCAAAAAAACCATCTTTTTTTGACTTGGTGTCAAGCAAGTCAAATGCCTTGAGCCGAGTGTCTTCATTTAATTGCATCCCAAGTCGTATAAGATCTTTTTTTTTCTCTTTTCTCCAGTATACTATCTCTTTTCAGTAAGAGATTATGAACTCCCTCACAAGTGTTGGATAGTATTTTAATCTCTTCCATGATATTATCAGTAGAGCCCGAAGTTGCTTCATATTGAGTTCTACTTCTTTTGGGTAGATTTCTTCTTTGAGTGGAGCGCCCTCAGACACTTCAGGCAGCTCAGAAGGAGGTGTGGAACCAGATATTGGTAGCTTGTCTTGGGATAGTGCGACAAACGCCTCATTTTCAGCATCAAAAGTCAAATCTTCTATGCGCGCATCTCTGTTTTCAGCATCTCCTAATGTGTTTGCATCAATAGCACTACCCAACCCAATTGAGTTTTTTTTCTACGGAAACACCATTGCCCACAACAATTAACAAGTCCTCATAATCAGGACATTCCCCATAGCGCAAGTTTGCATCTTTTGAGTAGGCCTATAATCAAATAAATAATAAACTTATTAAATCACTTTATTAGTTAAATAAAAATAATCAATAATATTATTGCAATATGATAGTACCTTACAGTACGTATCCCATACTTCATCTGAAGCGGTAAATTTTTTCGTAATGTGGTCATATTCAAAACCAGAGCTAAATCTCAAAAGGTTTGAATAAGAAGTCCAACGATTTTTAAACCATTTCAGTCGGCTTTGGTAATTGCTATAGGTCTTATTACGACGAAGTCTCTCATTAAGCATATGAAGTATTCTTTCTTCCACAATGGTTTTGCTAAAGATACCACTATTATCACGCCATCCCCGACGCGCAACATCAACCATAAGTTCTAACAGAACGTCGGTCTGTTTCTTAGTCCATGGTTCATAGGATGTCTTCCTTTTCGAATCTTGTTGTGAGTCTCCCATAATAATACTAATATATTATTGTTTACAAATAATTAATCATCGTAATATAAAAAAACGTATATATTTATTGTTGGTGTTTCATTTAAAAAATTCAAAAATATACCCAAATCGCATCAATTATATGTAAAAGTGTAATAAAAACAACGGCAAACAGTAATTCAAGAAAAACGTATAAAATTTTATTTCTTCATGTAATAAACTTAAAAAATTCAAAGCCAAATCCAATCAATAATGAGTACACGTGTAAAAAAATCAAAAATGGAGTGTAGAGAGTACCTTTGTCAGAAGAATATACTGGACTTCAGTTGAGCACCCTTCAGCAAATTGCAGGCGCGAATTTGATGAATTATGATAAAAAAATCGATGCCTAGGGTATTTAAAGTGGTCAGACCGACTAAGCCCAACGGTCGCTGGGCCTCAGCGACCGCTGGAAGTAAACCGACTTACTTCCAGCGACTGCTGGAATCCGAACTGGGCTACTCCAACGGTCGCTGGGGTGCCCGAGTTCGGATTCCAGCAGCCGCTATCCTGCACCGGCCGCGGGGTTTTTCAAATCCATCAAACTCTCGTGTCTAAGGGTCAAATTTCATCCTTCGCATTTTTAACGTGAAATCGAGTTGAAATCCAACGAAGTCTAAAGTCCATAGATTTTTTAATACCTCCAGATTTTAAAAGACTTTTAAAAGTTTGGATTGAATACCTCCGGATTTTAAAGAACTTTTAAAAGTCTGGATTGAATACCTCCAGATTTTAAAAGACTTTTAAAAGTATAAATTGAATACACCCGAATTTTAAAAGTCTATTAAAATCCATCAAAATCCCAAACGAATACACCTCCATAAGATTACGATTTCCACCAACAAAAAAATGATGTTGGGGACAACTTACAAAGTGAAGTGCAAGATTGATCCGACCAAAGAATTTGTGACTTTTCATCATATATGTAACTTTCTAATTTTTTTTTGAATGAATGATAAAATATATGCCCGTACGTGCTAGGGATAATATGATAATTTAGGTGCATAATATAATTTAAAAATACAATTGAATTACTTTTTAATAAATTATTCTCGTACATCACTCGGGAGACAAATACTTGTATATAAATTATATATGTGCGCGCATGCGTAAGATTGAAACTAAAGTTTATGGCGGATAAATGGATAGTTTTTCAAATATTTATCGGACAAGGTCTCTCAAATTAAGTGGTTTATCACCAAGTTAGATGGCTAATTTCTATGTCTATTCACTGCTTTATTATACTCCATCCATCCTAAATACATAGAATAATTGGAATTCTCATTAGAATTAAAAAAAATGATTGGAAAAAATTATTAAACAAGTAAACTTTCTCATATGCCCATATTTATTTATTTTTAAGGTCATTGAATGATGAGGTGATCTTCTATATATGTGGTGTATGAGTCTGAGCCCATCAGACTGGCACAAACCCATTAACAATTAACAGTAAAAAAAGAGATCCCATGTTAGGGGCGTGTACCACAGGTGTGCGGGCCATGCGTAGCCCGTGGGGTACACACGCCAAATATATATATATATATATATATATATATTATTTTTTAATTTTTTTTTATTTTCTTTTTTTTTTAAGTGTTTTCCTCCAAAATTATATAATTTAAATGCAATTAGTGAACCCTAAAATTAAAATAAATTGAATTAATTTATTTGAAATAAAATAATATATATATATATATATATATAACCTAAAATGAAATTATTGAACCCTAAAATTAAAGTGAATGAATTTAATTTTTTTGAAATCCGGCGACTCGCGCGAAGCACTTGCCCGCCGCCAACAAGTGGGCTTGTGCATATTAATTTTTTTAAAAAAATTGTAATTCAAATTTAAAAATCTAATTTTGAAATAAATATATACATAAAATGTAATTAGTAATCCCTAAAATTAAAGTGAATTAATTTTTTTTGAAGTAAATATATACCCTAAAATGAAATTATTGAACCCTAAAATTAAAATGAATTAATTTTTTTTGAAATAAATATAACCTCTAATTGAGATTACCCTAAAAAAATACAAAATAGACCCTTAAAAAATAAAATAAAAAACTCTAAAAATACTAAAAATAACCCTACACTCCTAAACTCTAAACATTACTTGGAATGGAAAAAAATCACAATTTGAACTAAATAAACTCGTATAAGATAAGTGACAGATTCGTTACTTTTTAAGGATACAAGTCATATTTTTTGAATTTTGAGTAATACTTTTTAGTGCTATTATTGATACTGATTTTTGACATTTTTTTTACGGGTCAACATGAGTTAACCCACATTGATCCCGACTCGTCTAATGGATGTATGTGTTTTATTGGGCCTTGAGTGATGTATATGAGAATTAGTGATGAATTAATGTTTAATGTACCACACTACCACTCCATTAGTTTAGTAATTATTAAATGAATAGGGATATATAATATATTAGTAAATGAATTAAATAAATATAGAAATGAACCTAGGACATTTAAAAAAGAAAAACAAATCGACGTGAATAAAAAGATGGAATATGTTATTTTTACGTTTTATTCGGACATCTTTATGAACATGGAGCACTATCTATCTTACCTAGCACGGATCAACAATTTGAAAAACTGTTTTGTGCTCGATGAACAAAAAAAAAAAATACTTTACTCGCGACATCAACGCAAAAAAGAAAACAGTGTATATATATAGTATTTTTAATCAAGAAATCGAATTATTTATAAAATTAGACGTAACTCTTGGACTACACGAGTGTCCTCGTAGTTTCCTGCGTATATAACGTTGGGTTTAACCAGAAACTGCATCCATGCAATAAAAAGTGACAACTGAAACTGAAGTGAAACTGGTGATTGATTATCTAATTTTGAGTTGACGGTAGCTTGCGTGTTCCGTCAAACTAAACGGACACGTGTCGAAACCCCTTTTGCCCAATCAGTTGCCATTTTAGATGGTTTTCTTTTTTTCTTGCGTGTCTAAAATTGGTGAAGAGACTCAGGGTGGTGTCCGGCGATTCTGGGCCGTCGGTGTGTTCGCAATCGCATCCGACGTTGATCAAACGGCTGCGCACTGTGCGTTGCAGTGCCAGTGCTCACACTTTTCTTGACAATTGTTGATTGCTGTTTTGATTGTATTTTGCTTCTCTTCCTGCGACTGTCTTATATATAAAGCTGTTAAAGTTCAGATTTTTATTTTTGTAAAGATATATATAGTAAACATTTTGTAATTTCATTGGGTTGGGTAATGAGAAGATGTATATTTGAAATGAAAAAAAAAATATTGGATTGGAAGTTTTTTTGTTTTTTGTTTTAATAAAGAATATGTTGATTAGAATCTCAACCTTTAGCTGATGGTTATTACTTATTATGATGATTATATTATGTCGCGGTATGTATATATATGGAACATAAATTAAAATCAATAGCATGTTATTGAATATTATTGTAAAACGTTTTTTATATATAATAAACTATTATATATCATACGTACCTTGGGCATCGGCCTATGTGGAATACATCATTAGTTTTTATTTTTATTTTGATTTAATTTAATTATATAATTATTAATTATGGTTCATTCCACACAATCAGAGTTTATGATTATTTTTTAGAATTTAATTTTCACAATTTAGTTAATAATTAATTTTTAGGATTAATTATAACACAATTAGTGTATATAATTTTTAAAAATTTCAATTCTTAGCAATAAATGTTAAATTATGATTAATTATGTTATGATAAACTTTATTTCTATGATAAAAAGTTGTGAGGTGGCCACCACATAGATGGTGCTGATAAGTGTGTAGGCTAACAAGACTCTTTGGCCCCATTTAATTGGCACAGAATCTAACTTGGTAAAAATAATTTAATTCCTTATTTTAACATTACTGTATTTGGTTCATTTTTTATGTAATATAGAAAGCAATCAAATTCATCATAACAAGAAAAATTGTGCAACTTTCATGGTATGTGAATACCTACTCCAATTAGGTATTCTTATTCATTGTTTCTGTGAATCTGGTGTTAGATGGTTTCATTTTCCGAACTCTTCATTTATTATTATTTAATTTTTTTTATGAATTATTATTAAAGTTTGCATTCATATTTTTTTTAACTCAAAAATAAAAAAATGTTTTTTTTAAAATTGAGAAAATAAGATTTATTATTATCTTTCTTTATAAACACTAATAGAAAAAATTGAAAAATTTACAAATGGAAAAAAAATTCAAAAAATGTGATACTTTTTTTATTGACGAAATTCCGACCAAAATTCGAGTATTCTATCAATCATTTTTTATCATTTCTATTAAAAATTTCAATAATATCATTTTTTAGGCAACTTTTTGGATTAAACGTCGACCATACTATTGTGAATGTATTTAATTTTGACTTTCAATTCAATAAAAAAATATTTATATGGATAGTTTTGACTTTAAATTCAATAAAAAAAATATTTGGATCAATCATACAATATTTACCTTAATTGATCATAAAGATATTAACCCAAAATTATGAAATAATTTTCTTGATTATTTTTTTAGTCATATAATTTTATTTAAATTTAAATAATATTACATTCTATATATATATATATATATATATATATATATATGTAGGGAAATGATCAAATGAGAACTTTTCCCCCAGGTAGGAACTAGGAACCAATCCTAGTCCTTGTTTGACTCAATCTGGACTGCCCAGATTAAATCAGATTTAAGTGGATGGGCGGTGGCATTCCTATAATTTTCGGCAACTTTGTTGGAGGGGAGGGTAATATAGTAATTCAGTAATTAAACTTTCCTTCTTCAGATTTTTTTCCCGTATTTATCATTCCCCTTATCTTATCTTCTCTTCTCTTCTCTCTCTCTCTCTCTCTCTCTCTCTCTCTCTCTCTAATTTACTTCGTCTTCTGCGTCTTCATCGTTCCTAATCTACGTTTGGATCGCGTTTTTTATTTCTCGACATCCTTTTATTTCTGTAATTATCTATTTGTTGTGAAGTTTCTACATCTGTGATTCGATGGAGACTCCATGTATGGTTTTTATTTTGCATTGTTTGATTCAGTTTTGAAATTTTAATGTTGATTAATTTCATAATTCGTTGTATCCGCATTGATTTTACAGTTCGTTCTATTAGAGTTCATTACGATTTTGTATTTACGTTTTTATGTTTGATTGATTTGATCTGTTTTTTTCAGTTTTGTGCTGTATCAGTTATTTTCTAATTGTTAGGTATCCTAGGGTTTAGTACGAACATATACAGAATATGCATTAATTTGATCTGTTTATTTATTTTAGCATGTTAATGTATTCATTTTAGCCTGTTGTCACATATATTTTAGCATGTTAATGCATTCGTTTTAGCCCGTCATCACATATGTTTTAGCATCATAACATGCTGGTTTAATATTATTTCTACTGCACTCTGTGAAACATGTCATACAAATCATGCTTTGCTTTTTTTTTTGTTTTTTTCTTTTGTGTGTGTGTGTTTTTGTGACTCGGCTACACAATGTTACAGACACCATGTAAACATTAGAATACTTTGGTGCTAAAATGTATGTTACATGATGCTAAAATGGTATATACCTAATGCTAAAAATCAATTTGTGTGTCTGAACATCTCTTGATGTGATTGTATTATTATTTTTTACCTTGTTCAGTTTATAATTTTTTGATTTTAATGTGCCAGCTTCTTCTGTTTCAAGTGACCGTATTAAGATTACTCGCATGGTGATATGGAGGGTTCTACTTCACATAGTAAGACAATGATGTTTGAGCAATTCTATGGTTTACGTGCCCCTTCTGAAGTTGTTGGTCATCCACGTATTCCAGTTAAAATAAAAGGTAGCGACCGTCGTTTGATATCTAAGAAGGAGGCAAGGAAGAGAAATGAGAATAAACCACTCAGAATGTGCAGCAATTTCCACAAGTTGTTAGATCATGATGCTAGGAACTATTCAGCTTGATATTATTATAGCGATTGGGCATAGTTTAATATCATGTTTTACTATGCTTGTGAATTGTTTTCAACACATTCATTTTTAAGAATATATATGATTTTTAATAAAAGTGTTTATGACATTTTCTTTGTGGTAATTATATTACTATTAAGTTTTATTAACCATAATTACCGTTTAGAATATAATGCTAAAATAACGGAAGTATGAGGTTATATACGTTGTCAGATTCCCATTGCATATTTTGTTTATCAGAACATGCTAAAATGAGAAATGAATGAGGCTAAAATAAGTAGGAGGCTAAATTTGATGTGACATTTTCCACTAGGGTTCACCGTTCCCAATTAGGGTTTATTACGTTCCAATTAGTAATTATCAGATTCCCATTATGGTTCACTGTCCCCAAATAGGGTGTATTGCGTTTCATTCCAATGAAATCATCGTTCAATATTTGTTTGTCAGAACATGCTAAAATGAGAAATGAATAAGGCTAAAATGAGCGAAGTAGGAGGCTAAATTTGATGTGACATTTTCCACTAGGGTTCACCGTTCCTAATTAGGGTTTATTACGTTCCAATTAGTGCTCATCTGATCCCAATTAGTAATTATCAGATTTCCATTAGGGTTCACTGTCCCCAAATAGGGTGTATTGCGTTTCATTCCAATGAAATCACCGTTCCATATTTTGTTTATCAGAACATGCTAAAATGAGAAATGAATGAGGCTAAAATGAGCGAAGTAGGAGACTAAATTTGATGTGATATTTTCCACTAGGGTTCACCGTTCCCAATTAGGGTTTATTGCGTTTCAATTAGGGCTCATCTGATCCCAATTAGTAATTATGAGATTCTCATTAGGGTTCACTGTCTCCAAATTGGGTGTATTGTGTTTCATTTCAACGAAATCATCGTTTCATATTTTATTTATCAACACCAGCTAAAATGAAAAATGAATGAGGCTAAAATGAGCGAAATATGAAGCTAAATTTGTATGTTACTGTCTGCACTTAGAATTGCAGTACATATTTTGCTCTCATAAACTTTATCTCATTTCGGGAAATATTTATGTATTTTCTTTCTTAGTTATCGGTCATCTCCTTTGTTGCTTCACTTCCTCATTCTTTTTTCTTTTTTATCATCAACTCGTATTTTTCATATTGTAGTATCTATATAGGTGTAGGTGTTTATATAAAACTGTTAGAAATATATTCATAATATCACCCACTAAAATGTATTACACAATATGCTAAAATGTTATATATGTCATGCTAAAATGTTGTATACAACATGCTAATATAAATTTGGGGTTACTCTGTGAAAATTATGCCTAAAAATGATTTTTTATATGTTCATCTATTTTTTTCAAATAAACATATGCAATATGGATCTTAAATGAAAGAGTATGAAAATAGTTTTAATTTGATATAAGATTTGCGTAAATCAGATTTAAAATGAATAAATTATGATCATTTAAAGTTTTTAAGAATTTTTTCAAAACATGATGATGTCACTTTTTTTAAAAATCAATTTTCCAATTTTACCCTTAATGAAACACGTGAATTTAAAGTTTTCACTGTAATTACGAGATTGCCACCGAAAATCTGCTTTGATCTAGAGCGTTGATATTTCAGAATGAACGGATGTGATCGGTTCTCGGTTCCCACCTGGTGACCGGTTCTCACCAGATCCCATCCCTATATATGTATATAGTACTGTTTCAAATTGAACAATTATACATTATATTGTTAGTAATTTAAAATTATAAACTATTGGTAGTGTGTGTGTGTGTGAGTGTATTAGATATTTAATTCTCTACTTATTTAAATTTAATCTAATAATAAAACGAGAATTCTGACAATTTCCTTGTTATGTTCCAAACAAAGAATAAAGATTATATTAGTAATCATTTTCCTCAAATCACATTCCCAATTTTTTTTTACTTTCCTACTAATCAAACGAGCCCTATATATATATATATAAACGTAAAATAAAAGCATTACCAAACAACAATTTAGTATTTTGAAATATAAAAAATGGAGTAAATAAAATAATTATAAAAGGGAAATTAAAATAAAATTAATTTACTCACTTTGGGCAGGAAAAGTCAAGTATACCCTTATTACAATATTTTTTGAAAAACAATATAATGTTATATTATCTAAAAATGATTAATTCTCACCATTTCTCTCAAATTAGTATGACTAAAATCTCTCTATACTCTTTCACGATAATTCAAAAAGAAAATATACACCCAAAATAACTTCAAGATTAACATATTTGGTAAATGTATTGTTTATCTTCTCTTATTTTCAAATGTTTGCATTTATAAATGAAATATATGTCATTGAAGTTAAGATTTTAGGCGAGTATAGAGTTTAGTGGACTTTGGTGGTGAATTATGGAGTTTTGAACTCATTATTTGTCAATGCTCGAGTACTCAATGTGCTCAACTATTCGACTGCTCGACTCGAACACTTCGAGCCCTAGACAACCGTCTTGTTGTGTCAGTCACACTCCATCACTCAAATACGAGATGCTGAGGGTTAAATGGCTCAAAGTGCTCGACTACATGAGTAATCGAGCACTTCAAGCAGTTTAGTAGTTTGAGCACTTGGCAGCCATTGGCTTGTGTTTGAGTGTTCACGTGCTCGAATAGTTGAGTGTCAAACAGTTCTCGTGTTCGAGTGGTTTAGAACCCAGATTTTCGAGTGAAACTAAATAGTACTAAAATTAACAAGAAATACATGTTCATTGCCTTCGTGGGGTGGACGATTAGGACAAGTACAAACCTCTTCAACGAAATCATCCTCACTAGCCATTTACACCCAATTCAAAATTCTTTTACTTTTGTTAATGTGAAGCACCCACCAACTTTAAAGTTTTTAGAACAATTTATCCACCCAAATGTAAATCCGATCAATGGTGATTTGGGGAGGTATGCAGATCATTGGTGACGACGACGATGGTGATGGGTTCCAGGTGGACGTAGGTTTTGAGATGTTATGGGTAGACCCGTCAAAACAGATTGGGCCCGCTCGCTGGCCCATCCTCGCCAATTTTTTTAGGCGAGTAGGGCTTTTATTTTGAGGTCCATTTTTTCTAGTAAGCCCAAGTGGGTTAGCTCACAGCGGGGTAGGGTTTGGTGGGTAAAGCCTGCGGTGGGGCGGGTATCCCACCAGGCTCGCACATATTTATTTTTTATGACTCATAATTTATAAATTATAATACCCAAATCCTACTTAAAAATGGATAACAAAATTTGACTTTCTTTACCTTAATTAAACTCAGTGCCACTCCACTCTTCTCAGTCTTCTGCGCCAATTCATCTCGTCTCTCACTGCTCGTCATCTCATCTTTTGCTCTAATTATCTCGCCTCTTGCCGCTTGTCATTTCCTCTTCTGCTCCCTCTATCTTCTTACTCTTCTACTCCAATACAACTCATCTCATAACAAGGAGACATCAACATCAATTATTCATGCAGCAACAAGTGCTCTCACCGCAACAACTCTTTCTCGCAGTAACAAATCTTTCTTGTTACAGCTCTTCTCTCGCAGCAACAACTCTTTTCACAATAGGTTATAAGTAACTAAATGTGAATTCTAAATTAACATTTCATTTGTATTTTGTCTAAATAATTTTTCCCTCAGCAACCAATTCTTCTCGCAGTAACAGTAGCTTTTCTCACAGCCGGTTAGTAACTAAATGCATATTGAAATCTGAATGTGAAATTATAGACGTTGTGTAGTTAAGGTGTTCTTTACTGGTATTCAATTAGGTATACTTAACATGTTGTTAAGTATCGAAGAAATGACAAAGCAAGTAAAGAACACATGATGTGCGAACCTAGTTCGGTGAACACCTACTTTGGGGGACTTAGTCCAGTGAGAAATAATCCACTAATCCAACACAAAGATGTACTTAGATTTTACACGACTGAACTCTCTTCACTTGTCACCCTTTTCTTAATTTATACCATCTTTGTTGAATTGAAATATGAGACCCCCTCACACTCTAGAATCTCTCTAGTTCTCACAAGTTAACTCTCTCGGGCCTACTTCTACCCAAAAGATTGAAACCTAAGTGTTAGATAAAGAATCTAAACACTAGGACGCTAGACTTCACGTTAAACACCTGAGTGAACAACTCTAGCTACGACAAACCTAACAGTTCAAAACACGTAGAGCTCTAAAAGAATTTAAACTCTGGAAATTTTACACTTGTTTATCGGTACATAAATCTGATCTGTTCCCCCTTCTTTTATAGACGAGATAAACCAACTCTTATCCACAAAAGGAAAGTCAATTTTCTTTCTGGTCACGGATAAAAAAGGTAAGGCTTTGCTTGTTGAGTGCCATCTTCTAGAATCATTTCTTGTTGATCTTCGATTCACTTCATTCCATGCATGAACATGTAATCTTCTAGACTGCAACATAAGAAAAGTTTTTTCAGCAACCTGCAACACATCTTCATCCATCACAAAATTTCTTCTCAATTGATCTGTGCTCTGGTTGCTGTTGCTCGTAGATGTATACTAAGTTGGACACTGTTCTGTACACCAACTAAAGTCTCATATCTTCGTCTAATATACTGACACTAGTGTGAACACCAAGGTTTGAAGTCCCCCGTCTTCAATCTTATTGCTTTCACAGTGGAGTTGAACTCTAACTAGTATATCATATCGAACACCTAGCCACAAATGAAAGATATGTCATTTACTTAATGACAATCTCTAAGACATGAGTACCTGCACTAACAAAATGCAAATTTGGCAAATCTAAATGCCTAGTTGCATTAGTCGTAGTTTAAATTAGATTTTTGGTAATATTTTCCAAATTTGTTTTTTTTGTTTCACTAAAGACTAAAGAGTTGAGTTTTTTCATCCATGTCTTGTTTGTGTTTTGTTGTTGAATTAATTCATATTAATTATTTACTATCTCGAGGTTGATATTTATTGAATGATTTTCTTCATTGCACCAAAAAGTTAATTCAGATGTAGAAACATAGAATGTTGAGGTTCTTAGAGATGGTCAAACTCAAGTTTCTACATCAGGTACATAGACTGATAATAAGAAAGGGTCAAATAATATGAATAAAAAAGCTTCTAATGTTTGACCTTTTTTTTATAAAGAAAGAAATGGGTAATGATGACATTCACAGTATGGGACATCTAGTTTGAGGCGTCATCTTAGCAGTTGCAAAATAATAAAGTTTTCATATTTAGGTCATATGCTTATTGATGCTGAAGGAAAGTTCAAGTCTAGAAAAATTGATCTAAAAGCTGCTTGTGAGTTGCTAGCTATTGTAGCTATTAAACACGATTTATGATTTTTCTTTATCGAGTATCATGGAATAAGAGTTTTTATGAAATATTTGAATCCTGATGTTGCTTTTATATCTAGAAACACTCTTGTTTCTGATATCAAAATAATGTATCAATTTGAGAAAGAGAAATTTAAACAAATCTTGACCGGTACTCGAGGTAGAATTTGTTTAACTTCAGATGCATGGACTGTATGCATGAGTGAAGGTTAGATTAGTTTGACTGCTCATTTTGTTTATAATTGGAAGCTTCATAGCAAAATATTTAATTTTACTCATATGCTCCCTCCCATTCAGGAGTTGAATTGGCTGCTAAGTTGTATGAACTTTTGAATGAATGGGGAGTTGAGAAAAAAAATTCTCATTGACATTGGATAATGCAACTAGTAATAATAATATGCAAGATATTTTGAAAGCACAACTTTCTTTGCATGATAGCTTGTTGTGTGATGGTGAATTATTTCACATTCGTTGTTCGAATCAGATATTGAATCTAATTGCCCAAGAAAGGTATAAAAGTTGCTCATGATGCTTTGAGTAAAATTAGAGAATCTCTCAAGTATGTGAAAGTTTCAGAAACTAGGATGAAAAAATTTGATGAATGCGTGAATGAGGTTGGTGATATTGACAAAAGTATTGGTTTGAGATTGGACGTGTCTACCATACTTGATGTTGTCTAGTGGTATCAAATACAAGAAGGTCTTAGATTCTCTTCAATTGACTGCCAAACACTACACATATTATCCTTCAATTATCGAGTGGGCTAAAGCCGAGAAAATATGTGACTTTCTTGAACCATTTTATGATATTATCAATTTAATGTCTGGTTCTTCCTATCCTACATTCAATTTATATTTTACTCAAGTGTGGAAAATAGAGTGTTTGTTGCTAGAGAACAAGACGAATAAGGATGTTATGATAAATTATATGTGTTGTAGAATGTTGGGGACGTTCGATAAATATTGGAGTGAATACAACTTAGTACTTACATTTGGGGTTGTTCTTAATCTAAAGAATAGACTTTCAATGTTGGATTATTTTTACTCCACGGTCGAGCCGAATAAGACTATAGTTGTTGAGAAGTTAGCAAATGTGAAGGCAAATTTCTATATGCTTTTTTGAGCATTATGATGTTGGAAATGTTTCAAGTTCTTCACAACCATCTTCTAGCAAACCTGGTGGATTAGCTGGAAAATGTCGGGTGACAGATTCTTTAATGTAAGTATTAAATTAAATAGTTCTTTTGTTAATTTTTTTTTAATTTATATACATTTATTTTATAGCATTCATCAATTAATGTTTTAAATTTGAATGCAGGGTATTGCAACTTATGAGAGTCGAACCATTATAAATGCCGAAAAGTCTGAATTGGACATCTATTTGGAAGGGGCAAAAATAGAATGGAAATTTCACCATGATTTAGATGTTTTGGTGTTTTGGCAGAATAATAAACATCGTTTTCCATCCCTTCCATTGCTGGTTTTTGATTTATTGTCTATTCCTATTACTTCTGTTGCATCAGAGTCGTCATTTTTTAATTGGTGCACATTTTTTAACCCAATATAGGAGTTGCACCTTCCAGAAAAAATCCAAGCTCTTATTTGTACTCGCAACTGGTTACGTGGTTTTTCTACTGGTAAGTTAGTTTAAATATATTTTTTTACGTCTTTACTTGTTCTTTTTTATATACATGTTCTTTTAATATTTATTTTTATTTCATTTTTAGATATTGATGATGGTGGTGAAATCAAGAAATTAAATATTTTTTTATCGGAAGAGTAGTCAAATAGTATGAATATTGATTAAGATTAAGATGAAGATGAAGGAGACGATCTAGAAGATAAAGATCCTACAATGTTGAAAATTTAATTAATGAATCTTAATTTATAAAATAATTTAAAATTTATATTAACTTTAGACAATTTATATATTTTGTTGGTGAATGTCTGAACATGGTTGGAGACTTTATAATTAAGCCTTTGGATTAATTTATATATTTTGTTGTTTGTTTGCTTGAGAAGTTTACAGATCTTATGTCACGATGACCCCCTCTAGTTAGCAACTTAGCATGTTCTATTGCATTTTGTTGAGAAGTAAGCTAAGTATTCTTAAATAACTTGATTTGAAATGTTGAATGAGAGGAAGTAAGCTATTTATTTTCTAAACTCTATTTTTTTTAACGATTAATTCAATAAAACTCAACTTAATAATCAATGACTTGTTCTTTTAACTTTCTTTACTTTCGACAATTTTATAGCGGTCATAACATCGCGATTAGACATAGTTGAAGTTTAAATTTTTAATTATATTACAAGTTCACAATTAAAAGTAAAAATAAAATGGAAAGCCATCGGGCCGGCCCACCATTCCCCCACCCGTCGCTCGCCCTGCTCCGCCGACCCATTTTGACATATCTTATTGTGGGTGACAATTTTGTTCTAGGGTTGAAGAAGATGATTCCAAAGTCAACATAGGAGGTCAAGCAATTATTAAAGATATTTGTCACATTTCAGGTTCAAAGTGGATAAAATAATTTTTTTAAAAAAAATTTATAGGTAAAATAAATTTCTTACAAAGCAGAGTGTATAAAATTTATGTTTGTGAGAATATTTTGAATAAGAAATATGCTCATAAAGAAAGTCTTATTTCTAGAAAATGATAAACATGGTTGTGAAATTGAAATCAACTAATTAACCCCAAACGTGACATATGTGATGATGCTAAAGCAAGTGGCGACGACAATTTTACCAGAAAATGACTAATTCAGCACTGAAAAAAGAAAAGAAATTATCAAATTAGTATTCTCGACAACGATAATGAAATAACAAGATGAATGAAATTGAAAACAGACATTAATTTGTCGAATCAGCAACTAGACGATGTCCAATTAAAACATTCAATATATTCGAAGAATCTTGCCCTCGATCGTTATATTATATATATGCACGATAGATCGATGATTTGAATCTACCTTACTAAATATTTGATATATATGGGAGAATCTAGCAAATCAAATCCTAAGAAAACCACTTATTACCTACGACTTTCATGAATAAAGCCAAAAAAAATAGAAGGAAAGCTAAAAAAAAAAAAGTGGTACAATCTTGTCTTAGATCAGCCCCATTCAATATAATAGTCAAATCTTGAACAATTCTTTCGTACTAATTAAAACGCCATGAATATACTATAGCTGACATTCCGAAGATGTTAGAGGTAAATTATATAATTAGTTTTTCTAAGATTTCATTTTAAGAGTCAAGAGTTTCCACTTAACTAAAATATTTTTTTTGACGAAATTTATACTCCATTAATTAATTAGTCCATGCACGTGTTGTTGTCCTTCAAAAGAGCTCCATCAATATTATTATATGATTGTGATTTTTTTTGGGGGCTCTAATCCGTATTATAATGAAACTTTTTTTTTGGTGGGGGGGGGGACTGTGAGTCTCAAACTCTCCTATAGCAAATGAAATTCTCCAGAACATTTTTTCTGTCTCACTTGCTCCCCTATTTATATTTTTTATTAGATTTTTATGCATTTTTTAGTTTAAATTTGTGATTATTATTTAGAGCTTATTCCACCCGATTAGGATTTAAATTTATGTTTTAGTAATTAATTTTTATTTTTAGTTTAAATAATGGATTAATAGAGTTGCTTATTCCATTATTAGGGTATACTTTTTAAAAATTTCAATTTTTAGGAATGAATATTTATTATGACTCGTTATACTATATAAATTTTATTTTTGTAATAACTATTTTAAAAATATTCTAGTGAAACACAAAAGTGAGATAGGAAATGTGGGTTAGAGCATCTTCAATGCTGGACTAAAACACTAATTTGGTGCAGAAATTCACTCCAATATTGTCCCAAATCCTATCCCAAATTGGTGCAGCACCAGATCCTGTCCCAAATTTGGGGTAGAATTTGGTATTGTACCAAATTGGTGTTGATAGGTCCCACATCATTTAATAAAAAATTTTATTATTTAAAATCATTAATAAATAGATTATCTAATAAATTTAATTTAATTTATAAATTATGTATTCACTTAATTTAAATTATAAATCATCTCAATAAATACATTCAATAAAAGTACAATTAATTAAACATAATGGATATAATGAAGCCGCACAGATTACAAATTACTAAAAATTAACTTAAAAACACACTACAAATAACTAAAAATATTTGAAAAAATACATTGATTACAAATCATCTCTAGATCCTCTAAGATAATTATAATATTGACCGAAATCATATCGTTTGAAGAATCCTCAAACCCATGTCCTTCACCTACGGATTGATTGAAAAAATTGTGAAAATTCTCCTTGATGAGAAAATGATTGAGATTCACGAGCTTGATTTCTTTTTTGTATATATCTAATTTGTTCACCACAAATGTATTCACGTGTAGTGGGATCATATCGGAGATAGAATCTAAATTTTTGAATAAAATCCTATTTTCTTCTCTCAAGTTCGCAACAACATTTCCTTCCCTCAATATTGCGACCAATTCGTCATTCAACCAAATAAGTTTCGACATTTGCTCACATTGTGCATCGAAATGCATTAGTAGAACAATTGTAAGTGTCATTCAACCAAAAATATATGTATTTTTATAAGTGTTGTAGTCTTGTAATATTTTCACTAATTGTAAGTGTTTGATGATTATTTAAAATAATTTTATTATTTCAAGCACATTATATGTTATAATTTTTTAATAGTATATTTTTTTGAAAGTATATAATTAAAAATTATTAGTTTTGGATAATTATAATTTTTAGAAATAAACTAAACATTAAGCATATTCATATTTCATTTATAAAACAAAATGAAACCTTTAAGATATAATATTTTTATTTGGTGTAGAACGTTAGAGCTGTAAAAAAATTTAATGGTAAAATTACATCTATTTAGTCTAGAATCTGCACCAAATAGGTGCTTAGCATTAGAGATGCTCTTAGAGGATTTCATCTCTAAACCTAGAGGTCTCTCTTTTATTGAAAGTGTTTGTTTCTCGGGCATATTTTGATATTAAAATGTGGGCAACTTACGAAATAATTTTGTAGCACAATAAGAGCCAGCCAATGATCCACAAATTTAATGATATATATATAAAAAATATCAAGAAATTAAGATGGTAATTGCACAAACACAGAATAATCTAAAGTAGAGGGAGCTAGCAAAGTCTTTTAATTTGTTCATAGCAAAAATCATGCAAATGTTGGAAACAACAGCTACAAAACAAGACAACTGGGTAGGTTGGTAGGGTTGTAATAACTGATTAAAACGCTTTCCACCACCGCAATGATGAAGGCGTGATTGCGATGTGCGATCCTCAAACAATGAGTCCCCACCTTCAGATTGTGAGAATATCTCTTTTACTGTCAAGTGTCAATACACACACACACACACACATATATATATATATATACTCATATATTTGAGAATGCATGTGTGTATTAATTTGTACATGGAATATGTGGAAATATGGTAATCAAAGTAGAATCTGATCGATGATTTTTGTCCTGCAGGCTGCAGCAATAGTTTTCTCCATTACGATCGAAGAAGCTGCTGATACACAAATAAAAATGAAGATGAGTGTTTCTGCCATTCTTTCTTTAATCATTTGAAACAGATAGAGCTTTCTCCTTGGAGTAGCTACCTAGCTAGATGCTTAGCTACGTATCTAGATAATATAGAGGGAGAGGGACTATGATGCACGCAGGCATATTCGAATTACAAACTCAGTGATTCTCAGAGAATACCAAAGAATGCATGTAAAACTCGATCACAATTTTATTCAACTTCCAAAACGCCATAAACTAAACATTTGAGGACAAATAAACACTACAAATTCTAAACCCTAAAGTAAACTCCTTATAAATTAACCAACCAGGACTCAGCTGCAACAAATATTAAACTTCCTAACAAAAGCATAGGTTTTAATTATGTAATTTCAAAGTGTAACATGGAGTGTGTAATAGCAAATCTCAAGTGCACTTCTATGTGTTTCACTATTAAATTTATGATTTTAATTATATTTCTTATAAAATAAAAATCAATTCTAATATAAATAATCATAGTCAATGTACATTTTATCAACAAAAAAATGAATTAAAAAAATATATAAAATTTAATTTTGAATTAATCAACCATAATAATGAATTATTAATTGAACATTGAAAATTAAATACTAAATCACAAAAAATAAATCTCAAGTGATACTAAAAATCCTAATTAAAGCATAATTTAAACATGAAAATAATTATTAAGAGCATAACGAAAAAAACATAGATATCCCCTAAAATTAGAAATATCTTTTTTTTGGGCATATATATTGCAATTCAGTTCCTAACTTTTGTACAAAATGTCGATATGACATCTTAAGTCTTAACCCAAATAAAAGAAGGAGAAATATTTATTTGGGAAAAAATATAATAAAATTAGGGCTTAGGATTAATTTGAAAATTAATCGTATCATTAGAATGTATGTTAGAAATTATTTATCGTAGATTTAACAATTGTTTTCAATATTAGTCGTATCATTATTATGTGTTTTAGAAATTATTAGAATACTAATCGTAGCCCATAAATATTAATCGTAGCTATTTAATCTTAATCGTAACTACTTAAATATTAATCATAGTACATTTTAAATTAATCTTAGCACTTAATGAATTAATCGTAGAATTTTAAAAAATAATCTTATCACCTTTTAATTTAATTGTAGCTACTTAAATATTAATCGTAGCACTTTTTAATTTAATCATAGCACTTAATGAATTAATCGTAGTACATAAAGAATTAATCGTAGAACTTCAAAAATTAATCGTATCACTTTTTAATTTAATCGTAACTACCTAAATATTAATCATAGCACTTAATGAATTAATCGTAGCACTTAAATAATTAATCGTAGAACTTCAAAAATTAATCGTATCACTTTTAAATTTTATCGTAGCATTTAATGAATTAATTGTAGCACTTAAAGAACTAATCGTTGAACTTTAAAAAATAATCATAGCAATTTATAAGATTAATCTTAGCAATTTAAGAAATTAATCGTAACTATTTAAATTAGTAGTAGCAACTTATAAAACTAATCGTAGCGGTGTAAATATTAATTGTAGCGATTTTTATATTAATCATATCAATTTATAAGATTAATTGTAGCATCAATAAATATTTCTACGATTAAATATTTCTACAATTAATTTAAATTTGTCACGATTAATTTAAATCTTTCTATGATTAATTTAAATTTTTTACGATTAATTTAAATCTTTCTACGATTAATTTTAATGACTAGACTACGATTAATGACCTGTAATTAATATTTAATATTAATTGTTGGCCATTTCAAGAGAAACGCACGACCCTCCACGAGATGGAGGATATGTTCACAGAGATGAGAATGGCCAGAGACGCTCTGAATTATGTAAATGTTGTGAATATATTGTTCGTATACCGGTTGATTTTCTGCCTGGATCTAAATCGGTTGATAGATCCATGGGTGTGGGCTAGCTCTCGTGGAGGATGTGGACATGTGGAATTCGTTCTCATGGGGGCATATTCTTACCAGATGCTGATGCACTTTATCAGCCTTCTCCCCATGACGCGACAGGCTATGGGCGGGAGAGACCATGGGACGTATCGTTTCTATGGGCTGATCTGGGCACTCTAGGTAATTAGTTTTAATTTTATTGTTATAAATTAGTAATGCATAGTTAAATCAAGTCAAAATGTAACTGATTTATTAATTTATTTTACAGATATGGGCTTGTGAGGTGATACCTGAGTTGGCCCGTGAGATTTGTGTGCTTAGTGGACATCTTACTATGCCTCAATATTTGAGGTGGACATTCACGCGCCCCACCGCTGACGTATCTACCTTTTTGCAAGGATCGGTACGTTTTTAGGTTTCTTTCTCTATTTAGAATATCAAATCTATATTTGTTAATTAATTAACATTAATTAACAAATCACGACAATCACAGTTTCAATATAGAAGATTCACCATATAACTGACCCTCTCAATCTCAACCTTCCATAAATATAATAATGATGTGGCCCAAACAGCAAAGCATCGCCCCGTCTCGACATTCTTCGATAGCTTACTCACAGCTTTATCAGTCAACACATGATTGAAACCTTGTGCAGCCGTTCATCACTCGACAAACCATTGCTTGACAGCTAATTTGAACACCTCAAGCAGTGAGCAAACAGATAATCTCCTAGCCCACAACATATGAGCATTGAGACTCTCCGCTGCATTAGACATCATGAAACTGTAGCGCTGTACGGGACACTGTGAACGGGACCAATGGTCTAGGTCGATATTACACAGGTTCTGGTATGCGCTTGGATAGACTAACTCCAATGCTGACATACTCACCTGATATGTGGTTGTCCAATAGTTGTAGGGAGCATCCTACACAAATGTCTCGCAACCACATACACGACCATATCAACGGTTTGTTCGTAAAGTAGATTGAGCAAATCTGCATCATGCGAAGAAGCCCTGATCAGTCTACCAGTGCTGGTGCTCATCATGTAAAATAACTGATACTCTATTGTGTTCGGATCAATTTGTAATAACTTGTGCACCTCTCTGACCAGTGAGCTAAAACACAGTTTATCGGTTGACATCACCACAAGTTCCTCGTCACCATCTACATATTTTGATCTCACCCATCGGCCACTGTGTCGTACAATAATGTGACGTCTAACCATATGCGTTTTAAAGCTATGATTAATTTAAAAAAACTGCTACGATTAATTTAAAAAAATGTTATGATTAATTAAAAACTGCTAAGATTAATTTTAAAAATTGCTACGATTAATTAAAAAAAGCTACAATTAATTGAAAAAAATTTGCTATGATTAACTAAAAAAATGCTTCGATTATGAATGCTACGATTACTTAATAAATGGTACGATTATGAAAGAAATTGCTACGATTAATTAGAAAAATGTTACGATTAATTAAAAAAATTGTTATGATTAATTAAACAAAATTGCTACGATTAACTATTATGAGCTATGATTAATATAATAAATGCTACGTTTATTAAAAAAATTGCTACAATTATTTTTAAAAATGCTATGATTATATTTTATATTGCTACGATTAATTTAAAAGAAAACTACGATTAAGTAAAACATTGCTATGATTAACAATTATGAGTTACGGATAGTACAATAAAGGCTACATTAATTAAAACAAGGTTATGATTAACATAAATAATGCTACGATTAATTATGAACAATATAATGCTATGATTAATTAACTAAATCCACGATTAATTAATAAAACCTACAATTATCAAAAATAAGATTACGATTAATTAGTATGCTACGATTATTGATGCTACGATTGTAACTTTTTCACCCACAATTAATATCACCAATGCTACGATTATTTAACTATGGTTACGATTAATTCTTAACTTAATCTTAATTTAATTAAATAAGGCTACGATTAATATAGAAAATGCCGGCATGCAAATCTCTCCCTCTCACCTATTTTTCAATCATAACTCAACATAAAATATGTAATATAATTTAAACGAGAATTATTTACGCAATAATTTCAATAAAAAAAGGACATTACAAAATATACCTTTCAAAAATTGAAAATTCTTTGCACTAATTTCTTCTTGATTAATAATCTTGCGCACTTCTTGCACACGTCTTGCTCAAAATTTTCTTCTTGAAATTTTTCTCTAAGTTTTTTGCTCAAATTATTGTAGTGTAGTGTGTATAATGTCTGATGTTCATGTCTATTTATTCAAAAAATTTACCCACCCTTCTTACACCACAATAAAAACATGAATTAAATTCGATCAACCAATTTCTATCTCAATACCTTCTTGTTTTTATTTATTTAATGAAGCTCAGTAACTACCTCACTTACACAAGAACTAAATACATGTAATCGTATGTATTCAAGTAATGTTACAAAAATTACTGTTTCTTTTCGATCAATATTTACTTTTGCCCATTTATATCTATTTCCACATAAAAGAATATGACCAATTTTTGTGTTCGAGAATTTGAAAGTTAGTTAAAACCTCAATTTATACATGAAACCATATTCACTTAAGCAATTCATAAAAACTAAAGTAGATCATTTAAAAAACATTTGAATTGCTACAAATACAATTAACCTTGTGGTTCAAAAGATTCCAAAAGAAAGGGAAAGGATAAAAGACATGTATGCAAGTTGACTTTTAGTCAAAATTGTTGAAAATACAAAATTGTGGTAATGTGACACCTCCACGTGTTTTTAAATGTGAGCAGATGATTGAACAAGTCAATTAATTTGGTTATTGATTTGACCAGTTGAATTATTTTGAAAAAAATTGAATGACTCATTATTTGAAATATATATACATATATAATTAAAATATAATAAACAACATTATTATAAATTAATATAATGATACACAATAATTAAGTTTAACAATGCATTAATTTGTTCTATAATGCAAATTAAATAAAAATAATTATTGATATTTGTCCCACGCATTGAGCACATCAAAGAAAATATTCATGAAAAATATAATTTAAGGTGTTGCTATATACATCACTAAATTTCTAAAGACACCACCAATTTAAAAAAATATTTATTATTATTTTTCTTCATACACCACTCTTTTTTCAATATTACCCATCAATTAATAAAGCAATTTAAAATTAATTTGAAAAAAAAAAAAACAGAGGTCTCTCTCTCTCTCTCTCTCTCTCTCTCTCTCTCTCTCTCTCTCTCTCTCTCTCTCTCTCTCTCTCTCTCTCTCTCTCTCTCTCTCTCATGGAATAAGCCATAGCCAAGAAAATGGAGCACAGAGATATGTTTCTAACATAAAAATTTCCAAGAATCCATTCTGTTAGACATCCCCTAAACCCCACAAATTCTTGCTTATCACTTCGACCCTTTGTTAAATATCCAAACTAAGGACCCTAACTCCATCATAAAAGCTAGTTCAAGGGTGGAGGGTTGACTCCTAACTTAAATATCAATCCCCACCCACATGAGGATTCGATGTGGGATCGTAACAATTTCCCCCGCTTGATAGACCGGATGTCCGTAGACGGTTCACACTCTGGGCGGCTGTCATCCGGACCCACACGGGGCACCAGGTAGCCCTTTCTGTGACGAACGGTCCCAACTCTGATACCATTGTTAGATACCCAAGCTAAGGCCATCTCCAACCATTTTTCCACTTCTACCTCTATTCTAAAGGAAAATGTACAGTTGGAGCAAAAGCATCTCCAACCATCAACTCTACAATTCACTCTACAATGGAATATTCTACTTTTATGCTTTTAAAATTAATTTTTTTATCAAATTATTGTGTAGCATATGTTTCTTCAAATATATTTACGTTTAATATTCAATATTATTTAATAATAAAAAATAATATAATTTAAATTAAAAAAATAAAACTATATTTTATTTGAACATAAAACCAACATTTACTGATATAAAAGGACAATTACATTATAAACATGAACAAATATTAACAAAAGCATAAATTACATTTTAATAACAATAACAATTAAACATTTTTTTATTATATTAAGTGAAATTAGACATAGCATTAGACCAAAAAATAACATAATTTACATTATTAGATTAATAAAAAGTAAAGAATAAAATTCATATAAAAATTAAAAAAGAATAAAATAATAATAAAAAGGTAGAAGGGATGAATAGTACTCCTAAAAAATATGGCATTTTAGAGGGACAGTTTGGATGCATTTTTTAACAAATGTAGCGTTGGACTTGCAGGAAGCAAGCCCTTGGAGTTGCACTAAGGGCCCTAACTCCACCACAAAAGTTAGCTCAATGGTGGAGGGTTGACTCTTAATTTAAGTATCAATCCTCAACCATATGAAAATCCGATGTGGGATCGTAACACCCTCTTATCTAAATCCAAAACCGCCATTCCTCCACCTTTACCCCTTTCCCACTTCTCCACCCTCACCCCCACCCCCACCCACTCCCACCACCACCACCACCACCACCAGGGCACCACCCCACCTCAACGACAAGAAAGCTTTCAACTTTCTCTCGAAACCCTCTTCTTCCCGCTGAAAACAGACGCCTCGTCGCTTAAGGACACATTCTTGAGCGCAAGAATATTGAAGGGCTCCACATCATGTTCAGCAAATTTGTCGGCGTCGTGAAGTTTGTCAAGAGCAGCATCAAAACGGATCGGAGGAGTGTTTTTAGAAATTAATTTTGAACTAATGAAACATTTTTATAATTGAAAAGGATATTTAAGTAAATTAGTAATTATTTATTTTTAAATTAAATTTAACAGTGGTGTATTTAAAAAATTTAATGGTGTATATAGAATCACCCAACAATTTATTACTTATGGGGTTTACTAACTATTAAATATATAGGGTATGGCTGGTATGTAGGAATGGAATCAAGTGGAAATGGAATGAACTTAGTAATGGAAAGGTGATGGGAATCGAATGGATGACTATTGACATTCCTTTGGCTGGTATCATAAGTAATAAGATATGAATGAAACTTACATTTTTGAATTGATTTTATTATAACATATCTAATTAATAAATAAAATACATGAATTGGCTTACTTAGTTCTAAATAAAAAATTACTCTTCTTTCAAAGATACTATTATATTTTAATAGCATATTGTTGAATATTATGTGATTTTTTTTTACTTTATCAACATTTGTGAAAAAAATTGAGTATACTTTAAATAAGTATTTCCCTAATGATTAACGGGTTTGTATATTTTACGTAATCCTATAATATCATTAGTACTTTTCTGAAATTTTACAAAATTTTATAAATCATTAATAAATTATTAATAATTTTTTAAGAAAAATTCATAAATTTATTTTTTTAATAAATTATTTTATAAGAATATGAGATTTCATTTGTCAATATAAAAAACAAAGTATAGTTTTGTAAAATAAAAGATAAAATTTATTTTGATAATCAGGAATGCATAATACTATGAGAGTGGGGAGTAATGACTAATCATATGTTCATAATAATGTGATTCCTTTAGGAATGATCATTCCCAATTAGAAAAATCATACCAGCCATAGGAACGGGAATGGACGTGGGAATGTGATTCAATTCCCATTCCATTCCATCATACCAACCATGCCCATAGTATTCTACGAAAAGAAATCTAATTTTATAGATTTTTTTTTTCAATATTAAATTATTTATTATTTTGAAGTGGTCAAGCCAATTCACTGGTTCAACAGATCGACTTGATCGATTCGAACAAGATCATAAGAAATATGATAAAATTGTACAATTCGTGAACCAAATCGGACTAATGGCCGATTACATGGTTAAATCAATTGAGCCGGCTGGTGCAGTTTTGAAAACCATGCTCCACAATGGCCCCTCTTGCCCACGTCGTCTTGCCATGACACTTTCCCTCACCCAAAATATTGAAGATCTATAGTCTGTTTTATTTTGTTTGATTTTTTTATTTTGTTTTTTAGGTGCATGGGAGATCAATAATATATTTGGAAATTTACACATCTTTCCTAATTATTCACACATGCATTACACCAAATTCTATATGGTATTATCAAAATCTAGAATTCTAATTTCTTTTAGAAAATGTTAAATATAAAATAATTATTGCTTGATAAAGTTATATGCGTGCTAAAATACTTAAATATTTTTTCACCAACTATATATAATACATACGAATTAACTTAATTTCATAACGAAGATAATTCATGAGAGTATATATTTTCTCTATATATTGTCTTAAGATAGGAAAGTAATACGATGCTTCAGAATATTACACTTGGTAAGATAAAAGTTGACATGCAAAAAATATTATATTTGCAAAAAATATGAAAAAGTCGTCAATTCAGAAATTGATTGTGTGTGTACTAGGAAGAGTTTGAGATATCAATATTATGATTAATTAGGGTTCCAACACAAATTATGATTTATTAAGATTACAAATAATTCAGTTAAAGCCAAAGCTGTTTGGGATTTTGCCCTAAAAGCAATTGTGAATTGTTTTCATCTTATTTATAAAAGCGACATTTATTTTCGAACTAATTTGCTTCTTGTATGCATTTATTTTACATCACAAAAAATCCCTAGTTTATTTAATGTTACAATAATCTTAGTATATAAGTGTTATAAACAAGAGGATTAAGATTATGGAAAATAAACTAAAAATGAAGTCCGTGACGAATTTAATTAAAGTATGAGATCTTTAATTAAAATGTCACTAATGCAGTCCGATGACATTATGAATGTGACCGTTTTATCCAAACCGTTGATGTGGAGACATCCAGTTGGAAACATTTATATATGATATGATCATATAAGACTTGGACCGATTTAACTCAATTATTTCTTCAAATTCCGTTAAAGAAAATGAATATTAAATTAAATCACAAGATGATCATATATTAATAATCTTAATCCTAAGTGATTATAGACTCCTATTTATTTTTATGTGATTCTTGATTTACTCGTTAAAGTTTGTTTGCCGACATTCTCTAAACTTGCATTTTAGATTCACATTTGAATTAAATAGCTGGGAATGTAATTTATAGATATGGAATCCATTCCTTCTTTTGAGAAGCAGAAATATAATTATCTCATCTGTTAATTCTGGAACTGAGTGATTTGAGATCTCTAATTTATAAATCTTTTATAAATTAATCGCTCACTGGTGAATTAATGGTAAATGAGGAAAAGAAATAATTGAAGAGGTTAACGGATATTACCTGTCTTCAATTATGAATTATCTATGGAGGATTAATTCATATGAAATAAATAAATTAATGGACTGCTTAAATTCGTAGAGTATATATGTTCTATAATTAAAGAGAGTGCAATTCTGAATTTTTAGTGGAATAATATCAGAATTAATAAGTTGAATAAATTAATTAAAAAGTTTAATTATTTATTCAATTTATTGGAGTTCTTGATTATAGGTCCATGGACCCCAATTCGTCTTCCTATATTATTGACGGGTTGATAATAATATTTAAGATCGTAAAGTGTTATGAAAAATAAGTTTTCATAAAGTTTAGGCTTATATGTAAATATTAGTTAATTTCAGGAATATATGATATTCCACAGTTTGATTGGGCCTAGGAATTAAATAAATCTAAGATATTTATATTATTTACATATTAGTAATAATTAATAATTATTTGAGATAATTATTAATTTTTTTCCTTATCTACGTAATTCTGAATCTGTTTAAGATAAGAAACTGATATGCATTGAGATTCACGTGACACGCAAACTTTAATTTGAAATCAAAATCCAAATTAATTGGTTGTTGAGAATGAGTTCACGGCAATTGTGAACTCATAAAATCAAAAAGTTTGATTTTATTTCTTCTTATCTCAAGCATATGTTTTAATTCAGTTTATATATCATCCCAATACTACTGATTAGGTTGTTATTTCGTATATATTTTGGGTCCTTTTGGGTATGTTTCTGTAGTGTTACTCACCCCATGGTCAAGTTTTGTGGGAGAATTTGTGTCTTGTGGTTAATTTCAGGTGGTTGATATGGAAGTGGAGATAATGACATTGTTTTGAAGGGTTTTGACGCAATTGGATTGAAGAAAAGCTGGAGAATATGGAACCAGTCGGTATGGGCATACCGACTGATGGATTATGCGAGTATTTGGGCTGGAGATAGTGGATATGCACCAGCTGTGGGCCATGGGCGAAAATTACATCTTTTTTTTATTACTTTTGGACTTTATTTTTATTATTTTCCTAGTTGGATTAGGATTTGGATGCTTTTTAATTAATTAATTAAGGATTTGGATAAAAAGACTTCTAGATAGAGTAGGACTCTATCCATTGCAGTATAGATTAATTCCAGACACTGAGACGCTAGAAACGGATTTTTCTCTGCAGATTTCAGAATTCAATTTCATTCTTTATTCCTTTCTTCATCGTTCTCTCTATCAATTATTTTCTGAGGTGCCAATCCAATTATGAATTCAAGCTAAGCGCATTCTATTCCGGTGAAGATTAACGAATCACTGGCATATTTATTCTGTGAGATCTAATTTGTTCTTATACTTTAATTATATGAATGCATCTGTGATTCTATGTGTTTAAAGTTGTTAATTGTTTCGACTCTGCTAGGTAGGTGCACATATTTAGTAGATCGGAATTAATTAGTAGCCAATTAAATTGGTCATCCGTAATTGTGGTTTAGGTTGAATTAGTGGTACAACGATTTTTCAGAATCGAGGGAAGATCAGTCTTAATTCGATAGTCCTGTGTCAGAGTCTGTTGGTTTTGAATCGGGTTTCTCTAGTGCATAAAGCTGTCGGTTCATTAAATCTATAGAGTGTCTCTTACGGTTGTCAATCGATTAGGGAAATAATTAGTGAAGTGTCTTCCTAATTATCGAGAAGCTAAGGAAAAATTAGGGGTGGCTATAACTGGTTTGCATTCATTAGTTGAAGTTATTATTGCGTCAATGATCGAAATAATTAAGCTAGGGTGGAGTTAATTGGAAGCTGAAATACCTTTTTAATCTGTGAAGAAATCTACTCTCTGTTTAATTTCTTTTATTTTCATATTTTACATTATAACAAAGAAATTCGTTCGTAAGGTTTGGTTACTTGCGGACTAAAGTGTTGGATAATTCTCACCGGTCCTTTGGGAGACGATCTTGCTTGCCACTATTCTGGGTAGTGTGGGCATACCGACTGCGTGTCGGATTATTTTTGGTGAAAAACGACGCACCAAATTTTGGTGCCATTGCCGGGGATCAGTTTTTAAGAAGTGATTATTCTAATATTTTCATTTTGCCATTTCTTTTTATTTTGTTTTATTTTTCCAGTGCATGACTCGGTCCTCACAGAAAGGAAGTCTAGAATTTAATCCAGAACCGGAGAGAACTTACCATAAGTTGAGGAAAGCTGCCCGGGAGTCTAAGGAGGCTTCCACATTTGATTCGGGAACATTTGATCTTGATCAATTGTTCGAGGAAAACATGTCCAATAATGGAAATCAAGCTCTGGCAAATGTTGTTGGACCTGACCCGCCAATCAGAGAGTTGGGTCGCCACAGAAATAATCGACCCATTTATATCGTGCTACCTCCGATTGCAAATAATTCTGAAATAAGGTTTGGTTTTATTCAAGTTTTACCCAAGTTCGGCGATCTACCTGGAGAGAGTGCACACAAACACCTTGCCGAATTTGATTTAGTTTGCTCTACTCTACGCCCTCAAGGCTTCTCTACTGATAATTTGAGATTACTGACTTTTTCCCATACTTTGCAGGGCAATGCTAGAGATTGGCTGTTTGATCTCCCATCGAGCTCTATTTCCACTTGGAATGAGTTGGAGGAACAATTCCTACGCAATTTCTTTCCTGAATCAAGAGCTGCAAACTTAAGGATGGCGATCAGCAGCATTAAGCAGAAGCAGAATGAGAGCTTGGTCGATTACTGGGAGAGATTCCAATAGTTGTGCCGCAAATGTCCAGACCACGGTTTCTCTGAATATCAATTGCTCACTAACTACTTTTACCGTGGTATGTCAACCTTTGATAGGAAGATTGTTGATGCTGCTAGCGGAGGATCTCTGACCAACAAGACTCTAGCAGAGGCGAAGCAGCTCATTATTGACATGGTTTCTAGAGGTCAGCAGTATGAAGATGAGGATGATGACAGATGCTGGCCTGTAAAAGGAGTTGAGCGAGCAGACAGCTCCGGTGTCAATGAGAAGATCGATGCTTTGACTTCTCTAGTTCAAGGTCTAGCTTTAGCGCAGACGCAGAACATCCGTTGTGGAGTGTGCTCGGAAAATGGCCACTTTACTGATGCTTGCCCTATTTGCAAGTGTTTCCAAACGAGCAAGCATGCTATGGGTCCGGTGATGCGCAACAAGATGCTCTGAGATAGGAGAATTATGATCCGTACCCGAACACATATAACCCAGGTTGGAGGGATCATTCTAATTTTAGCTGGAGGCAGCCAGATCAGAAGATATCGGGAGTTTTACCTTCGAGACAGCCGCATGGTGGGCAGTATGCCCATACCGATCGTGCTGCACCGAGCATGAGTGAAATTATGAAATGTCTAGAGCAGAGCAGTGCACTCGTGAATAGTTTGGCACAGAGCTAGAAAGCCTTCCAGCAAGAGACGCAAGCCGCTCTGGGGAGTATGGGCACACAGATCACCCAACTTGCCACTCAAATCTACCAGATGCAAGTGAATCAGGGCAAACTCTCATCTTAAACTGAAATGAATCCAAGATAGCATGTTTGCGTTGTAACTTTAAGAAGTGAGAATAAGTTAGTCAAATTTGAGACTAAGAAGAAAGAAACAGAGACGGAAGAGCATGTTGAAGTGCAAAAGAAGGAATCCATTGCAGAGGCAAAACAACATGACAAATCCCTTCCACCTAAGGTATGTATGGATCCCAAAGTTTTTAATTCTCAACCTCTTATTTCAACACTTTTTTCTTCCAGGTTGGCTCGAAATAAGAAAGAAGATGATGAAAAGGAGATCCTCGAGCTGTTCAAGAAGGTACCTTTTGGTGGGCTGACTGAAACCGCTGCAATAACAGAAGAAGATGGGGATATTCGAGATATCATAATGCAGCTGTATACCACCAGTGAATTTCCAATTCGGAATCTGACGGGCCGTATGCCCTTACCGACCAACTCAGAACCGATTTTACCATCTCATGTGAAGGCTCACGTGCTGAAGCTGAAAGTACTTCTGGAGCATCTAAAATATGCTTTTCTTGGAGAGCAAGGCACGTTGCCCTTAATCATCAATAATGATCTTTGCAAAAGGCAAGAAGCAAGGTTGGTCGAGCTTTTGAAGAAGCATAAATGTGCGGGGATGGAAATGATTCCTTTCGATAGGGGTAGATCTGCTACCCCTGAAATTGTCTCTTGATCGTGCCTTTCATATATCGAGCCTCGGACATTAAATAAGGGCGCTTCTCAGGAGGCAACCCGAGTATTTATTTGCTTTCTGTTTTTTTTTATTATTATTGTTCAAAAAAAAAATTCTAGTGCAGCCTTCTAGTACAGGTTCTTTTTTTCCAACACTGCTCCTACCCTTACCGAGCTTACAGAGTTTTTTTTATCAACATACGCTGAGCTAGGCGAGCCGAATTGAGCAGGCTGTCATCCACGTCTCCCGCTCTCCATAATTGTCACAGTTTACTCATTTTACCCTCTCTACTTAGTTTATTTTCCTTTATGATTTCCTATTTTGATTTGTGTCACTCCCGTTTTCTGCACAGTGAGGACACTGTGTTGTTTAAGTGTGGGGGGGGGGGGGGGGAGTTATTGTTTTCCTGGTTTTTGCAAGTAAAAAAAAATTCTTATGTTCGTGTGTTTGTTGGTTTTTGTCAAGTCATTGGCTACTTGAGACTGGATTACATGAGAATGAGGGGGTTATAACATGGATTGGCTTGGTTTGTTTGATTGATTCTCTTGTGATTGAATTATGCTATTGCTCGTATGTATTTTTGGATGACGAAATGTGCAACTTGATCAAAAAAAAAACTTGATGAGCCCCTAAACGTGAGAATTGAGCCTGTTGAGCATGTCATTTACATATAGAAAGCTCAATTCATTTTGTTGAGTGTGTCGGACTTGAATGCTGAATTTTTTATTTGCCTTGTTGCCATGATCATACTGCTTGTGAGTTTTCTTTTGCATTAAGATGATTAAGGCATGTAGGATTAACTTTTGCTTTGGCCTGAAGAAATTTCCCACTCCCAAACATTGCCCCTAGTGAGCCAATTTGTGCCTAATGCCTATTTTCATTGTTAACAACTACTAAATAATTCAGCCTTCGCCTTTTTTGGCCTGCTCTTTTCCCATGGAAATATGTAAATGATATGGTATTTTTGTTGAGCTATGTTCGGACTCTACTTAAAGGTAGTTGGTATTTGAAGACTAAAGAAAAAGATATATATGCTTCTGTCCTATTCCATAAAAAAAAGAGTACTCAATGAGAAAGAAAGAAAAAAAAACAAAAAAAAAAGAGAAAAGGAAAAAAATAGTCTGTATGCCCATATTGGAACAGGAAAGACGTGGAGGAAAGAGGGCCTGTACCTGATTGATGTTATTTTTTGTTGCCCTGTATTGTTTTTGAAGACCAGCACTCAACTTGGAATTCATTGAGCTATTTGAGAAGTTGCAGTCGAACTTGATAAATGCCTTCTGATATGCTTACATGTTTTCACTTATTTGAGCCATTTCATCCTTTTTTATCCTACCTGTGCACCCTAGCCTCATTACAACCTGTTTCAAAGACCTTTTGATTTATGCATTGTTCTTACTTGCTTGGTAATGGTTTTGACATATGGGTAAATCTATGTTTGAAGGCATCAAGTCACGACCTGTGTGAATTAAAATCTATCCTTACCTTCTTTTGAGAGAAATTAAGTGAATCTTGGTGAGGCAGGATTGAGTTTGCATGTTTTTGACTTGAATGAAGGGCATGAGTACATTTCATGAAACAAGAGAAAGATTAGTGAATTGTGGATGATTGTGCTGTAGTCTTGACTTTGAGTGTTTTCCGGTTAAGGTGGCCAATGCTTGACTTGTCTATTTCCGAGTTTTATTTTGAGTCTGTTTTCTGTTTAAATATGCTTGAGGACGAGCATTGTCTAAGTGTGAGGGGGTTTGATTAGGTTGTTATTTCGTATATATTTTGGATCATTTTTGGTATGTTTCTGCAGTGTTACTCACCCTATGGTCAAGTTTTGTGGGAGAATTTGTGTCTTGTGGTTAATTTCAGGTGGTTGACATGGAAGTGGAGATAATGGCATTGTTTTGAAGGGTTTTGATGCAATTGGATCAAAGAAAAGCTGGAGAGTATGGAACCAATCGGTATGAGCATATCAACTGATGGATTATGCGAGTATTTGGGCTGGAGATAGTGGATATGCACCAGTTGTGGGCCATGGACGAAAATTACATCTTTTTTTTATTACTTTTGGACTTTATTTTTATTATTTTCCTAGTTGGATTAGGATTTGGATAAAAAGACTTCTAGATAGAGTATGACTCTATCCATTACAGTATAGATTAATTCTAGACACTGAGAGACGCTAGAAACAGATTTTTCTCTGCAGATTTCAGAATTCAATTTCATTCTTTATTTCTTTCTTCATCGTTCTCTCTATCAATTAATTTCTGAGGTGCCAATCCAATTATGAATTCAAGCTAAGTGTGTTCTATTTCGGTGAAGATTAATGAATCCTTGGCGTATTTATTCTGTGAGATCTAATTTGTTCTTATACTTTAATTATATTAATGCATCTGTGATTCTATGTGTTTAAAGTTGTTAATTGTTTCGACTCTGCTAGGTAGGTGCACATATTTAGTAGATCGGAATTAATTAGTAGCCAATTAAATTGGCCATCTGTAATTGTGGTTTAGGTTTAATTAGTGGTACAACGATTCTTCAGAATCGATGGAAGATCAGTCTTAATTCGATAGTCCTGTGTCAGAGTCTGTTGGTTTTGAATCGGGTTTCTCTAGTGCATAAAGCTATCGGCTCATTAAATCTATAGAGTGTCTCTTACGGTTGTTAGTCGATTAGGGAAATAATTAGTGAAGTGTCTTCCTAATTATCGAGAAGCTAAGGAGAAATTAGGCCGCGTCAGACGTGTCTTCGGTGGCTATAACTGGTTTGCATTCATTAGTTGAAGTTATTATTGCGTCAATGATCGGAATAATTAAGCTAGGGTGGAGTTAATTGGAAGCCGGAATACCTTTTTAATCTGTGAAGAAATCTACTCTCTGTTTTATTGCTTTTATTTTCATGTTTTACATTATAACAAAGAAATTCGTTCGTAAGGTTTGGTTACTTGCAGACTAAAGTGTTGGATAATTCTCGCCGGTCCTTTGGGAGACGATCTTGTTTGCCACTATTCTGGGTAGTGTGCACATACCGACTGCGTGTCGGATTATTTTTGGTGAAAAACGACGCACCAACTACAGTCCAATTCTACGATTTCATGTGTTAAAATAATCGTAGAAAAGTTAAGTTTGGAATTTAATAGATTTATTTCGGTGCTCACTCACTATCGTTCAAAGGGGGATCGAATCGGAAGATCGTGGTGTTTACGAACTTCAAGATTCAAAGGTTGAACAAAGAAGACGGATGAGATTTAAGAAAAAATTAAAGGTATTTTCTTTATTCTCTTCTTTAGTATTAAATAAATTTAATTTGCATGAATATTATATTTTTATATCACGATCTATTTTCTAATTTATACCGCTCCTGTTCAATTTGATCAAAAAAAATGAATTTTATTCGACCCGAAATTATTTCAGATCGGTTTGATTTCCAACAAAAGCCCTACGTAATGGATGTAACGAATATTTATGCATGCATTTGGTTACTAAATCTACATTATTTGAGTTTATAATAACAAGAAAACAGCTTTTAAATATAAATAAAATAAGGTCAGTTAGGTTTGTCCGGATCCTAAGAATGGGCCCGATTTACTTATGGGCTTTCATTGGCCCACGAATTTCTTGTACTGCATGTACTGCAAGTACTACTAATACCAAAGCATTTTTTTAAAACAAAATCCCAATCAAATTCCATCTAATTTAATGTATTGTTAAATATATTCAAAAGATGTTCTAAATTTTGCTTATCTATAACTAATAATATCAAACCGTAAATACTTTATTAGTTAAGAGAACTATTACTCTAATAAGTAGTATTTCATAGTCATTGTTTTAGTTTGGGGATAGTTTTTATTTTGGAAAATAATAATACCAGCTATTTTAAGAGACTGTACGATGCCATGCCAGTTTAAATCAAAATATCAAAACAATTTTTTGTTTTAAATATATATAAAGATGGTTTATGAAATTATTATCATCTTAAATCAAATATCTTATGAAATATTATGAAGTAGCGTCCAACTAAATTGAATCACAATTTAAACAAGTAATTTCTTATATAAATTGGTAAATAGTATTTTTTATTTTGAACTTCGGTTATTTACAGTATTGCCACATTTTACATAATTATATTACAGACTGAAACAGCCCTTAGCGCCGGATTTCACCACAACCTTAACGGGCGGCGCCGTCTCAGAGAAGCCAGTGGCCCCCCATCGCCGCCGCGCCGAAGGCCGCGGGAGGTTTTCCGGCACGATGGTTTCAAGGGAGTTGATCCGCCACGGCAGGCAAGCCCTTTTGTCGCTCCATCTCGGTGCCCTGATGATCACAGCCGTCGATCCTAATCCCATATCCATCGCCATAGCTCTTTCTTGATCACCCACCACCGCAAATTCTCCGCCGCCTTCGAGCCCGATTATGGCGCAGGTTAATCCCAGTAAACACCGATTCCTCCATGATCGTTCATTCACAGTTGGAGGGCTGCGCGGGATTGCAATTCGATCAGTAAATGGTTAATCGACAATTAAACAGATCGTAATTCATAATCCAGTGGTGTTACTCACCATGAAACTTGTGGAGTTGTTGGAATCGGTGAAGAAGATGAGGTTGTTGGAGGAGCGAGAAAATTGAGGGAGCAGTAGCTTGAAATCGCCATTGTTCCTCTTCCTCTGTTTCCGGTCGATATTTTACTTGTAGAAAGTGTCTGTATATGTAGAGTGAAAATGAACAACTGTTTGATGAAATCGTGTCTTACTCTTATAGACCTTATATATATATATATATATATATATAGAGAGAGAGAGAGAGAGAGAGAGAGAGGGTTTTTTTTTTTGGATGTTGATGGTCAGATTAGAATCGCTGGAAGAAGAGGATCTTTCTTTTGCTTGCCGTCTAACAACACTTTTTCCCCCCCTTGCAAAATTAGATATTTTATTATCATAAAAAAAGGCATCGAATTTATGCGGAGTTGTACTAGTGCATGTGTAGTACACGTTCCAATTTTCTTTGCACGTGTCGTCTATTGTCCTTTTACAAACTTGGCGCGCCAAAAATACAATAATTATATAAAAAAAATAAGTATTGTCATTTTGTATAATTGATCTCGTTTTTGAGATTTTATTTACCTTTTGTAGAATGTGTTCTAGGCGTAGATAATAAGACTAAATAAGCTAACTAGTTACCCTATTGTTTTTATTTAATCAAGCGAGTTGGAAGAACTCCACACAACTTTTTGTTTAGATGCTCAAGCTATTCAAAAACATTTTTAAAAGACCAATTCTTTTATAAATAAATTCCACCTTTACACCTTAACGATTAGGCCGCCCAATTTTTATTTTTTGTCTAATTCTCCATTTTTAAAAGTTTTGTTTATTTTTTCAAAGTGTACAAGTAGTTGTTTGCGTGCAAAACGCAGCAATAGTGATGGGCTTTATTTGACTGCTAAAATATCATTTTTCTCCTTTTATTGCTATTCTTTTTTCGCACATTTTTTCCTTTTCTTCTTCCTCCCACCTAACACCTCTATTCTTCCAGTGATATGGGAGGGAGGTTCAACTACCTTTTCCTTTTCTGTTATTCCACGGATTTTTATATAGTTTTTAATCAATGAAATCATTAATTATAAAATGATTAAAAGAACTTAATTTTTGCCCTAAAATCAGAAAATTATTCTTCTGCTTTTTTTTTTTGGGAACAACTAAAACCAGAAACTTATATTAGAAGCACTGATTACATACAAAAAAAAAAAAAAACGGATGAAATCATATGCTACACTTTGTGCAACACTTGGTGCTACACAATTCAATTTATTAATTTTTCTTCAATTTTTTTAATTCAATTTCAATTTATTGTGTTTTATTTTAATTTTACACTTATTATTTAGGGTTCATCCTACCCAATTAGGGTATATAATTAATTTTTCAATATTAAATTTTATTTTCTAATTAATAATTGATTATTTCATAAAAAACTAATTATATAGCCTAATTGGGTAGGATGAACCCTAATTAATAAGTGAAAAATTAAATTAAAGCACAATAAATTGAAATTGAATTAAAAATCCGAAGAAAAATTAATAAATTGAATTGTGTAGCACCAAGTGTTGCACCAAGTGTAGCAGATGATTTCATCCGTAAAAAATACTCTGCGTATTAATTAGTGTAACTTACACTTCAAATCTTCAATCACACCCCTTTCACTTTGCCAATATCATATATGATATACCACACCAAATCGTCTATTGCACATTAGATGTTGCATTCCCTATTATACACTCGATTTTTTTTAATATTTTATTGCATTTTTTTTTTCATTTTCGATTTCTTATTCTTTAGTTTAATTTTACAATTGTTATTTAGAGTTCATCCCCACACACAAATGCATTAAATAGTAGGCTCTATTGCACTTTAGTATTTTATGATGATTTGTATTGTGTATATTTTACTTTTATGTACTAATTTTTTTGTATATGATATTTTTGTTAAGAGAATAATTAAAATTATAGTTATAAAAATTAAAGTGACATAGAAAATAAATTTATAAACATAAACACATAAATTAAAAATCATAACAATGACATTAAAATAAATATTTAGTTTAATATTTTTTTGGTTATAGCGCTTCAAAATTAAGATATCTAGCAATAATTTATTTTGTAAGAAATTATTGATTAATAATTATTTATATTAGACGTTCTGTGAGTATAAAAAAAATTAAGAGGTTCTATTTGTAAATTTGATAAATATGTGGGTGTTATTGAAAAAAAAAAGGGATAAGGTCCAATTTGGTCCTATAATTATACCCGAAATCTCAGTCTGGTCTCGAAATAAAATTTTAGCCCAAATCGATCCCTCAACTTTTTAAAATGTATTATGTTAATCCCTAAACTAATTTATGTTAACGCCCGACACTAACGACGTTAATTTAAGGAAAAAGGTTAAAGTTGGTGTTACAACTATACTCGAAATCTCAATTTAATTAATCTCGGAATAAAATTTTGGCGAAAATTGGACCCAAATTTTTTTATTTTTTCTTAAACCCTAATTAGATTAATTTGGGGCCAATACCAAACCACATGTACAATTTATGGATCCGGAAGTTTTGGGCGTCTTTTTCAATAGTCCCGGTCAGAATTTAATAGTTTTAGAAACCAATACTAAGTTGTTGAACTATCTAATCAACATAATGGAATTCTAATGATATATAATTATGAGTCAAGGCAAAAAAATCTAATATTATTATTTCATGATTATTACAAAAAAAAAACTAGTCAGTTTACATCGTTTTGATCATATATAAATTCCAGATAAATTTATTGATAAATATTAAACTATTCATTATAATATTATTAATTACATTGACATTGAAGAGAAACATATACATTTACTAATTAAATCATATACAATCATTTGAATATCATGAGAACTTCTTGAAATTAATCATAAACTTTATTAATTAATAAAAAATAAAAAAGAATAGTCAGATAATAAACTTATTAATAAAGTGAAAATGAGATTTAAATATTCCACATAGAACAATTACAATTTTTGGGTTAAAAATTTATTTCGGGATCAGACTGAGATTTCGAGTATAGTTGTAAGAACAACTTAGACCTTTTTTCTTAAATTAACGCCGTTAGTGATGGACATTAACGAAAATTAGTTTAGGGACTAGTAGAGGGATTAACGTGATAACTTTTAAAAAGTTGAGAGATCGATTTTGGCCAAAATTTTATTTTGGGACCAAACTGAGATTTCAGGTATAATTGTAGGACCAAATTGGACCTAATCCCAAATAAAAAAATGATACGAGAAAGAATATTGGGAGAATATTCTTTTGAGTTGGTGAATGAGTTTATTGATTGGAGATGAATTACTGTTTGATGGGACATTTATTGTAAAATGAGTTTGAGTTTGAGTTGCTCGGTTGGAGATGGTCTAACTATTTTTTTTTTTATGTCGAGATTAACTCACAACCGCCACTAAGGTATGTATTGGGTAAACTCCGTCTCTGTGTAATAGGCTACAAATTGTACAAGAAAGATAAATCACACTTGAAAAACCAAATATAATAACCTCACATCTAGTGATGCTGGTGGTGAAATTCGAATTCGAAACTTTTAACTTCAAAATATCATCACTCCATGATTAGGTCATATCTATTGGGAACATTAGGCTGTAACTGTTTATTCATGAAATGACAGTGGGAGATAATTTATAAATTGACAAATTAGGATGCCAAATTGACGAAGTAAATAGTCGCTTTAATTTTGCAACTCCAAGGGAGGTGGGCAGATGGGTCTGGAATCGAGACGTATACAAAATTACAAATTAGCTGATTTATTGGGTTAAACATATGTAGTTGGGCTGAAATGTCTAGGCTAAACGTATACAGTTGGGCTGATTTTTGTACCCAATTAATCTTAGATATCGATCTTCACGGCTTCACCCAATTAATCGGTCAACGGAAGGCATTGATGTGATTTTGAAAACAGCTACCTGTTACAAAAAATAGTCTCGACCTTTTTTTTTAATATAATTTAGCATTTCTCCGATACGATGTATAAATTTATTTCTTTTTTCGATTTGTGTGATGTTCGGGATTAAAACGTGAAGTGATCATCGATGCATAGGTACGGATAAAGAGCGACTCTGATCCTATATGATTTCTAAACGAAGGGCACATGAATGAACCAAATCCATCCGAAAGAGAAGTTGTAACACAAATTTTTATATTTAATTTAATAAAACACAAAACAGTGTACAAATAAATTGATTTCGGATCAAATTTGTATTTTTGGATCCAATCTTTATTTCTCTCTGATTAATCACTCTATGAATGATCTTCAAGTGGTCTTCAAAGTTTTCGGGGAATATTTATTTCCTCAATCTTCCTTGACTTGGTCTTTGATTTTTGAAAACGTTAATTCGGAGGGCCGACGCCTTGTTTCCGGATCAAACGTTGATTTTAGGTTGAACTTGACGAAGAACGCTTTTAACTGCCTTGCTTGTGGATCAAACGCCGCCTTCGTGATGACTTTGATGAAGAACGCCTTTGAATGTTGATTTTAGGTTGAACTTGACGAAGAACGCTTTTAACTGCCTTGCTTGTGGATCAAACGCCGCCTTCGTGATGACTTTGATGAAAAACGCCTTTGAATGTTGATTTTAGGTTGAACTTGACGAAGAACGCTTTTAACTGCCTTGCTTGTGGATCAAACGCCGCCTTCGTGATGACTTTGATGAAGAACGCCTTTGAATGTCATAAGAACGCCTTGAATATCTTAGATAATTTCACTTATGGAAGTTCTCAAATTCTTGAACTCTTCAAATGACTTCTGGTGTGATTTTCATTCTCCATATGGCCTCTATTTATAGGTGTAAGGAGAGAAATTCGGAGATTTAGGGCTGAGGTGGCACGATTTGATTGGCTCCTCAATATTTTGGACTTATTTTTATCAAATACTTGATTTCTGCACAGATTTGACACGTGTCGACTCCTGATTGGTCGAGATTATCCACATATTTAAATATCAACATTTATTTGTTTAATTTAGGAATTAATTCATGTAAATCCCTAAAATATAAATAAATGATATATTTTGATATTTAAATCTTTATCTCCAAATATTAAATATCAATATCTTTTTATTTAATTTAGGAATTAATTTAATTAAATTCCTAAAATATAAATAAATGATATAAATTGATATTTAATTATTTATATGACATAATTTAATTTAGCCATTAAAATTTATCCGTCTACAAATGGCCCCTTGAGACTTGTTCATGGACAATTTGCCTTGGAGATGAATTAGTCTCAAGATTTGAGATTTATTAGATAGTTTTAACTCATATCAAGGAGCCTTCATTTTTAACTTGCTAGATAGTTTCGACTCGTATCAAGGAGCCTTCATTTTTAATTTGCTAGATAGTTTCAACTCGTATCAAGGAGTCTTCAATTTGGGACTTGAATTTATAGACCTTTTATACTCGTGTGAATGAGTTCTTGAGTTTGGGATTTAATATCACAATTTTTTTAAAATCGTGAAAAGATTTGGATTCACGAGGCTCGAACATTATTCGAAATCCATAAAATATTTAGGCAAGTTATATATTGAATCTGGCCCAATTCACGTAATCCTTAATTAGTACAATTAGCTAATTAATGGAGTAAAGGCCCATTCCAAATAAATAACAAATTTTGAAATTGTTCGCCTATCTTCAATAGCAAATAAACCGGACTTCCCCTTTGCTATTATTTAATTTATTGGGCTCACACCAAATCATGAATTTCCAACATCCATCTTCTCGACAAATTCGATTCCAAATTGGTTTCTCATCCGTTTTCACCGCTCACTCTGTAATTCTTCGCAAATGTGAGAAGCAAGACATTCACCCGTAATTAACTTCTTAAACTTTAGCAAATTATCTCCTTATAATTATGGATAATTCTTCTCTGCCAACGGATTAACACTAAGAAGACGTCTTTGTTATCCAACAGCTAATCGGGTAGCGCCGCCAAAAAAAGGGAAATCTGCATGACTTTGAATTCTTATGTACCAGGGATTCCTTCTCATTCAGGTTCCTTTGTCAACCCAAACACTGGACGAAGATCTATAAATACCTCCTTTACTCGATACACATTTACAAAGAAATCAGATAGGAGAGCCGCTTAAAACTTTCCCTTGGAGTCAGAAAACAATCATTGTTGTCAACGTGAATCGCCATTGTTCACACCGTCATCTCTCATCCTTTTTCAGAGGTAATTTTTCTTCTAGCATCCCATGTATCTTGTTATTACATGCACATTTCTCATATTTGAAGTTTATGGCATACTTTGTGAGATACATTATACTCTCTCCTCATTATTGTGCGTGTGCCCGTCATATGTTCAGTAAAATGTCTCAACAAAGATTTATGAATTTTGGTTGCTATTATACCCATTTCTTGCAACAAATATGGTTTTGACTCTTTTAGGAATTCTGCTACATGTTCATCTCGACCCTTCTCCTTCTCTTTTCTTTTGCAGAAATTGCCATCACTTTGTTTTAGATGAACTTGACGTGAGTTTGTCAACCTAAGATTTCCAGATCAAAGTTCTCAAGGTAAGTGGCTGCCACATGTTTGATAAAGTATCTGAATTTTTTTTACTTCATCAAAGCTCATAAACTCCTTTTCCGTATTCTGCTTTTGTTCCTTTTTACAAATATTTTAATTCTGTTTTTTTTTGCAGAATTCTTCAGAATCAAATTTTGACCGGGGTGCCTCGATTCCAGCTTGCGGCAACGATACTCAAGGACGCTCATGGCTCAAGGGATTTTCGCCTTGAGTCCTTAAGACTTAAGGGATTTTCACCTTAAGTTCTTAAGTCTCGGAGTTCCAGCGGCGACGTTCACGGCTCAAGCGATTTTCGCCTTGAGTCCTTAAGACTTAAGGGATTTTCACCTTAAGTTCTTAAGTTCCAGAGTTCCAGCAGCAACTTTCACGGCTCAAGGAATTTTCGCCTTGAGTCCTTAAGACTTAAGGGATTTTCGCCTTAAGTTCTTAAGTCTCGAAGTTCCAGCAGCAGTCCACGGCTCAAGGGATTTTCGCCTTGAGTCCTTAAGACTTAAGGGATTTTCACCTTAAGTTCTTAAGTTCCGCCATGGTTTACTTCAAAGATGTTACTGATTCTGGGAACACCTACTTGACAATTATGGATTACGAGCGGCAGCCTGTAGAGAAAGTGACACGATTAAGAGTGCATAGATCTCTTATTGGCTCATTTGCTCGTAACTGGCCCCAGTTCACGAATCACTTGCGCAGGACAACTTAGAATCAAGAGGTTCCTTTTGCCAAAGCATCTTCAACGTGGGTTTTGGAATCATCACATCATTGCCAAACTAGTCAACCTAGTTTATTGTAGACACTGGGACGTAGAATTGTTGAAGAGGGGGCCACATGGGGAGACAATGTGAATTTTGTTGGAGAATTTCACTACTTCTATGGATATTGGGAATGGACTGAAGATATCCTTAGTCGATGTGAAAGTGAACTTCGCCAAGCGGGTATCTTTGATTCTGTGTATGCTTCTCTTTTCACCTATGATCGGAGTACAGAGATCATGAAAGCTTTTTGTGAGGCTTGGTGTCCTTCGACAAATACCTTGTTGACTTCATCTGGTGAACTATCGATTTCTTTGTGGGACTTGCACTTTTTATCCGGGCTTCCGGTATACGGAGCATTTTATGATGAGGTAGTGCCTTGCACAGAAGAACTTAAGGGTACAAATCGAGAAGGTGACTTACATATTCCCGCCTCCTGTAGTTCTTTGATTCATGCATACCACATTGTTCATGCTGAAGCTGGTTCAGTTATCATTGAGAACTGGATCAAATTTTGGTCTAAAAATCAACCAGTGTATCAAAGGCCTCCCCCACGTAAGGAAAGCAAGACGACACCTTAGTCAACTCATAATCCAACTGGTGATTTGAAAGCTTACAAACCTTGGACCGGCATAGAAACGGCCCCTTTTGTGCGTCTTGGTATTAAAGAGAAACGATGGAAAGAAGCATATTTGGCCGCCCACATTGCTTGTTGGCTCTGCTGCTTTGTTCTTCCTGATGGTGATGGGAACTTGATTCGGCCAGATACTTTTAAGATGGCAAGTATGATGGCGGTTGGGAAAAGTGTGTCTCTTACTATCCCAGTTTTGACTAGCATCTATAGAGGTTTGAATAATATATCAAATTCTTTAGATCTTTCAACAGCATTCCCAGTTCACTTTGTCTATAGTTGGGTGGCACATTATTTCAAAACACATTTTCTCTTTGAGAGAAAGACGCACACCTCTAGAATGATTCAGTATTCAGGTGAAGGAGACGAGAGGCGATATGACTTTTCCAAGGCCCGCAAGCGAATCTTCCAAGGAGATATTTCTTGGAATTGCACAATGTTTACTGGGGAAGATTATGTCAAATCTTTTGTTGATGATGATGCTGTGAGTGAATCTGAATAGTGTTTCTTCATGGCCATTCATTCTAACTATCTCATCAGAAGGCTGAGTAAACGCTTTGTTGTTGAGCCATATAGTCCACATCGCTTTAGTCGTCAGTTCGGGTTTTATCAAATCATACCCGGTGTTCTTGTCCAAGATATTCGTGAAGCTCCTTTAGATGACGGGTTCAAATACTGGCGTATATGCATGAGACGCCATTCTAAATTGAAGGTCTATTTTCCCAACTTGATTGCAAGTGCAAAGAGATTCTTATCACCTGGGTATAAGAGTTGGTGGGATCAAACATATAGAAGCTTCTTGGAAGAGAAAATTATGACTTTGATTCTTCACAAGACCGATGAGGCACCCAAGAGTAAAAAGAAAAATATCAGTCCTCCCAAGAACAACACCCCTGAAGGCAAGAAAAAGCTGAAGCAGTGAATCCTCCTAAGGACAACACCTCTAAAGGCAAGAAGAAAGTTGAAGAAGTGAATCCTTCCAAGGACAAGCGGAAGATGGCTTTGTGTCTTTTAGACGATTCTTCCAGCAGCAATGGCGAACAACATTTTAAGAGACAAAGGAAACATGTGGCATCTGCTGAAGATCATGCCGAGAGCAGTCATCATCATACATCCACACTTGAGGTTTTTTTTTAATTAATCTTTTACCTTTCTTTTTTTTTTCGTTCCATTTCTTCATTTGAATCATTTTCTTTCCTCTTTTTTGTTTTAGCTGTAGAGAGAGATATTTGGGGATGATTTAGAAGACTTGCAGAATAATCATGAGACAGTGGATTTTGATAGGTTGCTTGAACCTCAATCTGATGAACTAATCAAGGCCAAGCCAGTTCCTCCTCTTGAAGCCATTTCTGAATTCAATGTCAAAGCTCTTTTTGACAAGCATAGCAAGTCGTACCTTCAAAATTGCTGGAGTGAACTTCGTAATAAAGTATTGAGGACTCTACTTGAATTTATGTTATCCATTCAAGAAGAAATACTTGGTGGATTCTCACAAATGAAGGCTTTCTTTGGAGACTTTGACATGTCCTTTCTAGAGAAGAGTTTGGGCGAGCTTTTCACCACAGCTACTGCTTATGATAAAGTGAGGTCGTCATCTTTTGAGTCTGAAGGGCTTTGTACCCGACGTCTTGAGGAGATTAAATGTTGCATTCGTAATGCCGAGACTAGAAGCAATGAAGAGATTGGTCAGATACAGTCCATTGAGGAAGAACTTGCTGATTTGGAAGAGCGGCATACAGACTTGTGCATATCTTTGAAAGAACATCAAATCTCTCATGATGCTACTCAAAAGGAGATCAAAGGATTTGAAGAAGAACTTGCCAAGCTGAAGAATGTCTCCGAGAAACAGGCAACCGAGAAGGTAGAAGACACAAAATCTCTTTTGGAGTCAGCCCAGAAAGCTTTGGAAGATCAAGATCCTTTTGCTTAGATCTTTATTTAGCTTGCTGTTTTTTTTTTCTCTCTTTTTTTTTTGGAACATTTGGGCAATGCCCATAGTTGATATGAATTCTTTTGTGGTTTCATTAAATCAAATGCATTGATTATTTTCCACTTTGAGCCTTCAAATTCTTCAACTATGATCATTCAACTAAAATGGTAAAACACAAATCATGACTGAACTTAGAAATATCTAAGCTGCCTACGTACCCTTTTTGAAAGGGATCAAGTCAAAACGTAGTTCAAATGGTCGATTTGTATTTTGTTTTGGGGGGGGTGCCGTACACAGTTTATACTCATGCGGGCCAGGAGTGAATATTCTTTAACCACTATAGACAAAGTGAGTGTTTTATATTTTAACCACATAGAACACATTTGGTGGGATAAATAACAGTTTAACCATATAAATTTAAATTTTGGTGGGAACGCTAGCAGTTTAACCACATGCACATTCTTTGGTGGTTACCGTACGCAGTTTATACTCATGCGGGCCAGGAGTTAGCTTCTCATGTTCTCCCTTTAAGGATAATAACGCTTCAAGAATTTCCATTTATCGGGCCAATTCTTACGTTATCTTCAGAGATCAATTTGTAGGCACCATTTGTGTAGACTTCTTTAACAACATATGGACCATTCCATCTTGACACAAATTTATTTCCGACATGATGAGTGGTGATAATTGGTCTTCTCACAGCAAGGACCAGATCTCCAACTTGGAAAGAACGTGATCGTACTTTTTTATTGAAAGCTTTTGATAGCCGAGCTTGATAGCATTCCAACCTTTGTTGTGCCTCCAATCACTTTTTATCCAAAGATTCCAACTCTTGAAGACGTAAGTGTGCATTTTCTTCTTCAGTTAATCCTTCTTGGATAGCAATTCTGAGAGATGGAATTTGTTGCTCAAACGGGATGACGGCTTCCACTCCATACACCAGTGAATAGGGAGTTGCTTGTGTGGGTGTTCTGTGAGTTGTTCTGTACGCCCATAATGCTTCACCAATTCGCTCATGCCAATCACGCTTTGATTTTGCAACTACCTTCTTTAACAAGTTGCACAACGTCTTGTTAAAAGCTTCAGCTAGTCCATTGGCAGCTGCATTATACATGCATGATTTTCTTTGCTTGAAGTTGAATTTCTCGCAAAGTTTATCTATCAATGCATTACTAAAGGGCTTCCCATTATCAGTGATGATGTATCGAGGAACCCCATAGCGATAGATAATATTGGACTTGATGAAGTCGGCCATGTTCTCCTTCTTCACTTTTTTTAAAGGCACTGCTTCAGCCCACTTTGAGAAATAATCTGTTGCAGCTAAGATGTATAAGTGCCCTCTAGAAGATTTTGTCATGGGTCCCACAACATCCATGCCCCAAGCATCAAAAGGCCAAGAAGCAACTGTTGGATGCAATGGCTCGGGTGGTTGATGGATAAGGTTTGCATGGAATTGACAAGGTTGACATCTCTGCGCATAATCTAAGCAATCTTTCACCATGGTCGGCCAGTAGTAGCCCATTCTCTTAATTCGGAAGTGCAGTTTTGGGCCAGATTGGTGAGCACCACAAACGCCAGAATGTGCTTCTTCCATAGCTTTTGCGGCTTCTTCATCACTTAAACATCTAAAAAAGATACCATCAAAAGACCGTCTATACAGTGTGCCTTTGAAGTATATAAAGCGAGCAGCACGACGGCGAACATCAATTCTTCAACGTGGATCATTTGGTAACCTTTCATACTTCAAGTAATCAACAAACACTTGTCTCCAGTCTTCTTGTTCAATTTCAAACACTTCCACGACATCATTCTCATCTTCTTCACAATCTTCGTCTTCGAAGATAGGTGGTATAACCCAACTCTTACAAATGGGTATGTGAATTTTACTGTCAGGCATGGCTATCGTAGATGCAAGCTTAGCCAATGCGTCTGCTTGTCTATTTTCTTTTCTTGGCACATGTTCTATTTCCACATTCCCAAGCCATCCAATCATTCGTTGGGCATACTTGACGTATGGTAGTAACTCGGGCTTCTTTACTTCATATTCTCCGTTGATTTGATTGATCACCAACTTAGAATCTCCATACACTTTCATGTGGAACCTTTTCGTATCTACTGCCATTTCCAATCCGAGGATGAGTGCTTGATACTCAGCTACATTATTGGAGCAATTCTTTGTCAAGGTGAAGGAATAAGGCAATACTTCTCTATCAGGTGTTACGAACACAACTCCGGCACCAGCTCCTTCTCTATGGGATGCACCATCAAAATACATAAGCCAAGGAGGAGAGATTTCAACTGCAAGTGCATCTTCATCTGGGAGATCGTCGGTGAGTTCCCACTCGGCGGGGATTGGATGATCAGTTAGAAAATCCGCCAGAACTTGTCCATTCACAGCCTTTTGGGGAACGTATATGATCTCAAACTGTTGCAGTTGGAGATACCACCGTGCAAGCCTATCTGACAGAATGGGTCTCGACATTACATACTTCAAGGGATTTACTTTAGAGATGAGGCGGACAGTATGAGCTTGGAAGTAATGTTTCAATTTCTGGATGGAGAATATCAAAGCTAAACATAACTTCTCAATTGGAGAGTACTTCAATTCATTTGGCGTCATCATTCTACTGAGATAGTATATAGCACTCTCTTTGCCGTTCTCATTTTTTTGGGCTAGTAATGCCCCCATGGATCTCTCTTGAGCAGCGATGTATAAAATCAATGGGCGACCTGTCACTGGTGCCACCAACACAGGAGATCTCATAAGATAGTCTTTAATGCTTTTGAAAGCATTACTGCACGACTCATCTCATTCGAAAGACACACCCTTTTTCATGATCCGGCTGAATGGTTGACACCGACCAGCTAGATTTGAGATAAATCTTCGAAGATATGCTAACTTTCCTTGTAGACTCTTTAACTCGTGAAGGTTACGAGGCTCAGACATCTTCATTATTGCATCGATCTTGGCTTGTTCAATTTCTATTCCTTGGTGGCGAACAATAAATCCAAGGAATTTTCCAGACTTCACTCCAAATGCGCACTTCAGAGGATTCATCTTTAGTTGATATTTTCTGAGTCGCTCAAAGATCATCCTCAAGTCTTCTAAATAGTCAATTCACCGTTTTGACTTCACTACCACATCATCCACATAACATTCGATGTTTTTGTGAAGTATATCATCAAAAATCTTCTGCATAGCCCTTTGATAAGTAGCACCAGCATTCTTCAATCCAAATGGCATGACTATGTAGCAGTATATCCCTTTAGGGGTACGAAATGTTGTGAGCTCTTCATCTTCTGGAGACATACGAATTTGGTTATAACCAGAAGATCCATCCATGAAAGACAGTGCTTCATGTCCAGTGGTAGCATCGATCATTAGTTCGGCGATCGGCAATGGAAAGTCATCTTTTGGGCATGCTTCATTTAAATCTCTGAAATCAACACAAACTCGAATTTGCCCATTTTTCTTTCTCACAGGGACGATGCTGGATATCCAAGTCGGATATTTAACTTCTCTGATAAATCCAACTTCAATGAGTTTGTTTACTTCAGCTTCAATAAGTGGGATCAAGTCTGGACAAAACCGTCGTTGGGCTTGCTTGACAGGTCGTATCTCCTTCTTCACTGCTAGATGATGTACAACTATCTTTGGATTTAATCCAGGCATCTCTTTGTATGACCAAGCGAATACATCTTTGAACTCTTTTAGCAGTTCAATATATGAGCGTTCTTCATCGGCAGTCAAAAGTGCACTTATGTAGGTGGGCCTTGGGTCATTTTCATCGCCCAAATTGATTTCTTTCAATTTATCGATAGTGGACTTGACACCTTCTTCGAACTGAGGAGGGGCTATCTCTGCATCTTCCTCTTCGACAGTCACTTCTTCACTTGAGGTAATGTGATGTGATGAGGCAATCTCTTCATTCATTTCTTCGGGACTTTTGAACTCTATGCATTTTCTCATTGTTCCATCCCTTCGTCTCACCCAAATTATGTGTGCCACATTATTTGTCTTGATCACACCTCTTCTAACCAGGCGGGAGATGTCTCGATGCAACTGGTTTTGAACATCACGAGGAATCGTATTTTGAACACCACTTGCAGCATAGTAAGATGAAGCTACACTTTCTCTGTCGGCTTCATCTTCAATGTGTTGCGTAAAGATGACCGTCTTCATCTTGGGTTTTAGCTCTCTTCCACATGACATAGTCAATGTAGTGTATCTCTTCATACGGGAAGGGATCAAACTCCTCACCTTTTGAGTTACTCGAGGTTTATCAAATCTATTTGAACTTTCAACTTTTGTGATCTTGCCATCATGTTTTCTACCAAGCCTCTTAAAGACAGACACCCTCGGAGACTTACCAAGTCTCTTGAAAATAGATGTTCTTGGAGTTTTCTTTTTGTATTTGCCAACTGCATCTTCTGTTGATGAAGATTCTCCTTCAAAGACATGGTTTGTTGTAGCCCTTTTGATGGTGATGCGAACGGGATTTTGTGGGACGAATCCCAAACCTGCCTTAGTACTTGGAACAGCATGGCCGTTCTTCTTCAGCATTCTTTGTGTGGCATTAAGTCCATAGTTCTGTTGATCTACAACTTTTGAATGGGACTCCGTTACAGAGCTTTCTTGTGCACTATATCCAGCTTTAACAAGAAGTTTAAATGCTTTTGGGCCGAAATGCTGAGTGGCATCACCATTAATACTTTCTCCATGTTCAATAGCACTGCCTTGTGTTGGTCGAACGAATCCTTTGAGTGGTGGTGGGATAGGCATCTTTGCATCAATTTTGGTGAGAGGCATGGTAAGTCCTTCCAGCGATTCTGTTCTAGATGCTTCTTTCTTAATCTTTTGGCCACTTACAAGTTCTTTTTGATGAACTTCTACCCCTTTTGTTGCCTTTGTGTTAGATAAATAGTACTTTGAGTCAGCAAAGTATGATTCAGCTTCCGTAAAAGGCTTGTGGTCGCCAACTACTGTCTTTACAACTCCATCCCGACAATACTTGAAGCATTGATGCCATGTTGAGGGGATAACTCCATTCTCATGTAGCCATGGTCGTCCAAGAAGCATGTTATATGAAGTTTTGGCATCAATCACATGGAACATTGCAGTTGATTTCATATCATCCATTAGTAAATCCAACCTTATGGCACCAAGAGCTCTTTGTCCTTCATGGTTGAATCCTTGAATCATCAACCGGCTACCTGAAAGATCCTCCGTAGGAATTTCCAATTCTTTCAATGTTATCAAAGGCAAGATATTTACTGCAGATCCTCCATCAATAAGTATTCTATTGACTCGTTTTTCACATGCATAGCCATTCATGAACAAAGGCCTATTGTGAGGATCAGATGCAAGCTGCAAATCTTCATCGGTGAATGTTATTGCAGATATGCAGTCATTATCAGCCACGTGAGTCTCTTGCTTATCATCTTCTTCATCATTCACAACATTACTAGACTCAGTGATGATAATATTTACAGTGGCATCATCTTCTTCAAGTGATATTTTTCCTTGACGAGCTAGTTGCATAATCTTATCTTTAAATATGAAGTAGTCATGAATGGCATGTCCAACCAATCGATGATATTTGTAGTATTTCGGGTCATCAGTTCTCCCTGCTTCGTTGGGATGCTTCATTTCTGGCAATTCAATGAGTCCTTCTTTGAGTAAGTCATCGAAAATCCCCGAGACATCTGAATCCATAAATGGATATTGTTTTTGTTGCATCTCTTTCAGAGTCATCCTCTTTTCTTGCTGAACATTCTGCTTTGTATCTTTGTCAGCATCCTTTCTGATGAACTTGATGGATGTCGCTTTTGTTGCCATAGACTTTTTCTTTGGTGCTTTGTCAAAGGACTTGGCACTCCTCTTGAAATCTTGCCTTTCTTTGAACTTGCGAGGTTCTTGGATTGGTGGCCCATCAATCCCGCTTGCTGCCATACTTAGCTCCATGTCATGAGCTCTGGTAGCTAGTTCTTAAAAAGTTCTTGGTTGAATTCCTCACAGGATGTATTGAAGGCCCCAATGCATTACTTGAATACACATTTCTATGGCAGGTGCTTCAGACAAATGATCTTTGCAGTTGAGACAAAGATTTCTCCACCGATTGATATAATCAATCATAGGCTCTTCTTTCCATTGGCGAGAACTTGTGAGTTCCACCATACTGACTGTCCTTCTGGTACTATAAAAGCGATTGAGAAACTCATGCTCGAGCTACTCCCAATTGTCAATTGAGTTAGGCTCCAAGTCCGTATACCAGTCGAATGCATTTTCTTTCAGAGAGCGAACAAACTGCTTGACCAAATAATCTCCATAGGTTCCAGCATTATTGCACGTTTCAACAAAATAGGCTACATGCTGTCTTGGATTGCCCTTTCCATCGAACTGTTGAAACTTTGGGGGTTGATAACCTACAGGCATCTTCAAGTTATCGATCCTTCGAGTGTAAGACTTAGAATAGACCGCCATTGACTTAGAACTTTCACCGAACCTATCTTTTATGGTTCCTTCAATGAACCCCTTGAGTTGGTTGATTGGAATAGAACCATCAGTTGAAACATTCAACTCTTTAGCAGATGATTTTGCATTATCATTCATTTTCGGCTTCTCAGGTGTTTCGTCGCCATTATTTTCACCATTTTCTTCATGATTCTCTTGACTTACGACTTCTTTCCCTTTCAAGAGCCTCGCAATTTGGTCGTCTTGCCTTCTTATATGGGCATGCATTTGCTCTATCATCTTTGTCAAATTTGCAATTTATTCATCAGTAGTCGATCCATCTGCCATCATAACAGACTCCTCAAGTGGGTAACTTGCAGATGAATGAGTGTTTGATGGTGCAGCACCAGTCTCTGCTTCATCACTTTTTTTTGTTCTTGTCAACAAGATGTAGTTCCTTTTCTGCAGGATTAATTGATTGAGAAGTCTCTCTTGCTTGTTTAGCCATTCTTCATGTAATGACACCGACACTCTTTAAAGAGCTATCTGGAACAGCCGTGGATGAAATTTTTGTTTTCATCGCACTCTTTTCAGTAGTTGAGGTTTTTGAAGTAGGTGCAGTTGAAGATTTTGTTTTCATTGCACTACTTTGAGCAGACATCATTCACGAATTTGGTAGAGTGAAAAGATGAGAGGTAGAGATTGTCCCACCGGGCGTGCCAAAATTTGTAACACAAATTTTGTATTTAATTTAACAAAACACAAAACAGTGTACAAATAAATTGATTTCGGATCAAATTTATATTTTTGGATCCAATCTCTATTTCTCCTCTGATTAATCACTCTATGAACGATCTTCAAGTGGTCTTCGAAGTTTTCAGGGAATATTTATTTCCTCAATCTTCCTTGACTTGGTCTTTGGTTTTTGAAAATGTTAATTCGGAGGGCCGACGCCTTGTTTCCGGATCAAACGTTGATTTTAGGTTGAACTTGACGAAGAACGCTTTTAACTGCCTTGCTTGTGGATCAAACGCCGCCTTCGTGATGACTTTGATGAAGAACTCCTTTGAATGTCATAAGAACGCCTTGAATATCTTAGAGAATTTCACTTATGGAAGTTCTCAAATTCTTGAACTCTTCAAATGACTTCTGGTGTGATTTTCATTCTCCATATGGCCTCTATTTATAGGTGTAAGGAGAGAGAAATTCGGAGATTTAGGGCTGAGGTGGCACGATTTGATTGGCTCCTCAATATTTTGGACTTATCTTTATCAAATACTTGATTTCTGCACAGATTTGACACGTGTCGACTCCTGATTGGTCGAGATTGTCCACATATTTAAATATCAACATTTATTTGTTTAATTTAGGAATTAATTCATGTAAATCCCCAAAATATAAATAAATGATATATTTTGATATTTAAATCTTTATCTCCAAATATTAAATATCAATATCTTTTTATTTAATTTAGGAATTAATTTAATTAAATTCCTAAAATATAAATAAATGATATAATTTGATATTTAATTATTTATATGGCATAATTTAATTTAGCCATTAAAATTTATCCGTCTACAGACGTATTCGGAGGTTATACATGAATGAGATTGTATATTCGAGGAGAGCTTAAATGATTGATTGGTGATACTTATACCACAATGTGCATCTTCTTTCCTGACGACCTTTCCACTAAAACTCCAAAGTTAAGTGTGTTTGACATATGATAATGATAGAAAGGATGACCTCATGCGAAGTTTCGCTAACCTAAACTATTGTGAAATGTAAAAAAACTAGAAATGATATATTGACAATTATTAGTGCCACCATTATTTATTAATTGGATATTGTTGTCTATTGCACAAAAACTATTGTTTAAAATGTAATCATTAAATAGTGAGATAGACAACGATTTATGCCAGAGTCATTGTCTATCTCACGATTCACTACAAGAAAAATTTAATTTAACGACGGATTATATTCCATCGCTAAAGTATTGATAAATTAATGATGGATTTTTCTGTCGCTAACTTAATGACGGAAAAATTCGTTGTTACACGTTAAATTTTAATTTTTAAATTTTTTTTTTACAATAACGATGATTTTTTCCGTCATTTCCATCGTTAAGTTAGTGACCAAAAAATATGTTGTCAAACATTTTTTTTATTTTACGGACTTATAATATTTTATAATTTTTGTTTAAAATATAATTATATTAAATTATTTATTTAATAATTTATTGTTTTTATAATTATATTCACTTTAATTTTATTTTTATAAGTATTACTTATTACAAATATATCATATTTGAGAAAATTAATTAAAATAATCTAATATTAAGTAAATGATTTAATATATTTATTATTTTAATTACAACATTACAATTTATAATAGCTATTTAAATAAATGAAACATAACATTTTTTGTATGTTTACATATGTGTATATATATATAATATATTTGAATATTAAAATAAATATACATTAGTCTATATGCTTCAAATCTAAATGATAGAGTTCTGCATTTCTGGAAGATCACGAGTTCGAATTCAACTAGTAGCAAATATTAGAATTATATACGGTGATGGAATTTTTATGTCATTAATTTTTTTATTATTTTTCTATTTTCTAGCGACTGAATTTGACACTGATTTAGCGACGGAATAAATCCAGTGTTAAATTTTTTCCATTGTTAATTCTGTTATTAAAATGGCTAGCGTTAATTTTTTTTTTCCATTTTTAACGGCGAATTTCATGAGGTTTAGGGACGGAAAATTATGTCGCTAAAACATGAATTTTTGTATTGATTTTGGCTTAATATAAGTGATGATAGATATATATTTCATTATAGAAATTTTAATTAAGCTTTAAATTTTCGCAGATTAAATGTTCATAATGTTAAATAGCTGCTCGTACAGTTCTTGTTAGTTTGGCTAATTTCTTGCTACAATTATGAAAATATAATAGAATGAAATGATGTTTTGAAAAGTATGCATGATACATTTTGCCCCTTCAATTGAAGGGCTGAAATTGGTTAATTATAGGCCTAAAGTACCAATTACAATGTCACACTACTTAATTAATTCTGAAGGGCCGGGGATTTCTTTATTAACAAATTAATTACTTCGCATCTCATTTAGTTAATTTGAAAAATAAGGCATTAATTGCTATTATAGTGAGGATACACATATCATCGGATGAGATCCCTATTACACATTTTGTGTTGCTTTTCTTATTGCACATACAATTTTTATTTTCGATTTTAATTAATTTCTTGCATTTAAAAATAATTTTACATTTGTTATTTAGGGTTCATCGTACTCAGTTAAGATATATTATATTTTTGTGTTTAATTTTTAGTTTTTAATTATTAATTGATTAATTATTTAAAAAAATAAGTACGAAAAAATTATAAAATTTTTAATTGGGTAGGATGAACCTTAAATTACAGTGTAAAATTAATCTAAAGTAAAAAAAAAAAAATCCAAGAAAAAAGAGGTAAAAAGATCAAATATGCAATATAAAATGCAACATAAAAGGTGCAATTGGGTAGGACTGTAAATGAGTCGAGTCGAGCCGAATACCTTCAAGCTCGAGTTCGGCTCGTTTAAGATATACTCAACTCGAGCTCGAGCTTCGAGTTTGAGTTCGAGTTTGACTCGACTAAGAAAATTCATGATCGAGTTCGATTTGATAAGGATATGTTCAAATTCGATTAAAAAACTCGATAAAAAGCTCGATAATAATAAAATTCGTGATCGAGTCTTTTATTTTCTTTTCCAGATTTTCTTTAATTATGCTTATTTTTATTTTATTTTCTTTATATTAATTATTTAATTATGTAACTGTAGTAATGCTTATTACTCATTTTATTGCTTTTCATTATTAACATAGGATATTCAAATTTTAATATATAATTTGAATTAAAATTTCAAAATATTTTCTAATATAATTTATAAATCATAATTTACTCATATCTCATTTTCTTTATATTTTATCGATCATTCATTTTCACTTTTTATTTAAAATTTTTATTTATTAGTTAATTAGTAATTTATCTCACTATCCATGATAGCTTATTATTTTTCTTTCAAACTTCAACATATAAATATTTTACAATCATCTTAATTCAAATTCAAATTTCAAAGTGTTTTTTTTATTATGTAATTTATAAATCATAATTCAAATATATCTCATTTCTTACTATTTTATCGATTATTCGTTTTCATTTTCATATAAATTGTAATCATATTAGTTGATTGATGATATTGTTCATTATTCTTGTTAGTTTATTATTTTTTACTATATATTCACACATGTTCCAATTAATAAGTAAATATTTACAATAATCTTAATTCGAATACAAATTTTAAAGTTTTTTATAATATGATTTATAAATCATGATTTATTTTTATTGTTATATCTCAATTTTCTTTTATTTTATTGGTATATAAATAAAATATTTCAATGAGGCACACTAAAGTATACATAATATTTGTATATTATTTAATAATTGAGTAAATTTATGTGTGTGTGTGTGTGTGTATTGTCGAATCCAATGAACTAAGTAATTATCAGACACTATTAATTGTTTGATATTGATGTTGATGAATAATTGTGGTTTAATTCATTGTAATGATGTTTGTTTGATATCATAGGTTCAATCAAATTTATTTGTGTTTGTTTCATTATCAAATCTCAATTCTTAATTGTAACTATAAACTATAATTTTATTTACCTCATAATTAGATAGTTTTTTTTTATTAGACTACTTCAAAATTCAAATATACTATTTTATATTAATATTATAACTAAATAAATTGTACATGTATATCTTAAAGTTGGATAATCAATTTTTTATTACATTAGTTTTTATCATATAAATCTATTTACATATTTCTATTTTTTGTTTAACTAGATATACCCACGCGCGTTGCGCGATTGAATATGAGATGATGTTATTTGGACATATTTTATTTCCCGTGTGATCTAATAGGTAATTAATAACTTATTGTGAGTAGGTTCATACTCCTTTAGATGTTTATGCTAATACATTATTTTGAACTAATAATTATCCAAAATTTAAAACTATTAAATCACTTACTTCAATTAGTTGTTAATTATCCAAAATTTAAAATTATTAAATCACTTACTTCAATTAGTTGTTTCAAAATAAGATACGAAAAAGAACTTAATTATATTGAAGAAAATATAATTATCTATAAATACATACACACTATATATAGAAAAATATAGACTACATATAAATATTTGAAAATATCTATTTTTTATATATACAAAAAAGATCTAAGAAAAATAGTATGTATATTTTTATACAGATAAAATTAGGAATTTTGATTTTAGTATGTTTAAATAGATTTTTAAAGGGTTCACATCCTGACTTGTATAGTTAAATAGCTTAGACGTACACCTACATAAAAATATTTATTTAATATATAATAGGTTACAAACAGAATTTGTTCTTTTATTTATATTGGAATATATATATATATATTCCAATATAAAATACATTAAATAAAATTATTTCGTACGATTAACTTATTTCATAAAAATCTGCTAAAAAAAACCACACGAGAATGAATATGAGAAGTTAAAGTAATCATGGCTCCTATATATTCGTTAATATTATAATACATATATAATATATAATATATAATCCATATAAATATAGAATAGATTATAGATTTTGGGCGGGATAAGAGCATTTTGGGTGGGAATTTTCCATGCAAAAGATTTTGCTTTAATATAGTATAGATAAAATAAGCTCAACTTAATGTTTGTAAATATCATTAATTGATTCCCTTTTTTTGATAATATTAAGTCTTAATTTTCGTATAGTTCATATAGTCTACTATTATTAGTTGAATATATATAAATTGATAATATGATATTATATATGTTTATATAAATATAATATCAGAATATAATATATAAATATTTGCAAAGCTCGATTAAAAGCTCAATTACAAGCTCGCGAACTACTCGATAAAAGCTCATTTATAGTTGAACTCGAGCTACTCATGAAAAGCTCACGAGTAACTCGAGTTCGGCTCGAGAAAATTATCGAGCTTGAAAAAAAGCTCGAATTCGGCTCGTTTAATAAACAATCGAGTTTCGATCGAACTTTTTTCGAGTCGATACCCGAGTAGCTTGATAAACATGGCTTTTACATGCATTTGAGTAGTCTTATGGATCATATTTGAAGATAAATGCATGCATTGGTTGAGTTTTTATACTAGTTTCGAGTTTCCATGTGCACGTTGATGTTTTTCTATTTCTTGTAGAAGTTTAAGCTGAAATAGGGAATTATTTGAGATCGAATTCAATAAGTTTTGCTAGAAAGATAGAGGATCAAGAGAGGGTCGCAACGCAACTTGAATCGGGTCAATCAGACAAGAAACGAGCGAGAACGGAGCGAAACGGTGGAGGCGCGCAAGAACCCACCGACCCATCCGCCGGTCGGCGGCCGAAGTGCAATGGCTCGGTGGATTTGGGCAGCGAAATCCGCTGACCTAGCCGCCGGTCGACGGGTTCTAGCCGTCGGTCGGCGGGAACTCACTTACGGGTCGGCAGCGTCGACGGGGTTTTGCCCCCGGACTTGTTTTGGGCCCACGAACTCATTTTTCGGCCCGGATTTTCGATACCTAGTATATATAGGTTTGTTTTGGACGAAAATTGGAGACTTTTCAATATTTTAGAGTTCCAAATTTTATTTTACATTCGAGGTTCGCCTGCAATATTCATCATTGAAGAATTCAAGTTTTAATCAACGAATCGTCTTTCCGGTTTTCTAATCTATCGCACATTTATATTATGTTTATGATTATTCTTATTTTCATTATTTCTATGATTTTAATTATAAGTGAGTAGTCCTTTTATTAATTCTAGGGTTTGCAAAGCGTGTTGAAGCTATATATTTAATTTAATCTTGTTATTTTTCCCTTTCGATTATTGTGTTTAAATGTTCGAGTGCTTTTGATTTCATGCTTGATTACTGATCATAATTGATGCATGATAGCTAGTTAATTTGAGTCCTGGCGGAGATCATTAATTAGTGGGATTAATTGAACACTTTGACACACGTTCCATGAAATCTGTAGATGATTTAATTTGTTGATCAATCAGGAGTTAGTAAATTATCCTAGAGACGTAAGTAATAGGTAATTTATTAATCTACATTTACCTTGAGACCTGGCGGAGATAGGTAAATATATTTCTGATTCCCTACCAATAATTGGATTAAAATTGGGAATTATTAGGATTGAATTAAAACATAGACGATACATGTTTACTGCATTCCCTAAGGGAGTATTTCATTAATTGATTGAGTTTGATTATTTGTTTAGTTTATTTCCTTGCGTTTATTTAGTTCTCGTTATTTTCTATTATTTCATTTAAATTCGTGCCTAGTTTTAATAAACCCATAAATTGGTAGCCTGGATAATAGAGAGTTGTTAGCTTAGTACTCAGTATTATCAAATATTCAGTCGTTGTGGATACGATATTCGATTCGCTTGTTATATTGCATTGTCCTGTGTTAGTTGCAGTTTAGTGCGTAATAAATAGTGCATCAACTTTTTGGCGCCGTTGGCGGGGACTGATTTTGATTTTTATTTAATTTTTATACTAATATTATTACTGACAAGGATTTATTACTTCAGGTAGTGTATGAAAATAAGGTCTACACAGCCACACGTAGACCCTGTTTCTAATCCCCCTGATCGAGCTCATAGACAGAGGAATAAGAAGCGCAGATTATAAGAGAAAGAGATGGCAGCCAACAACGAGACTGAGATGGAAGCGTTGGCTAGACGACTACGAGAGATAGAACAGAGGTTTGCTCAATATGCGGAGCCCGAACCGGAAGCAACATCTCTAAATCAGCTGTATCGGGCTCCGACAGACAGATATTTGGGCATCGGATTGGGTGGCGGCATGGCTACGAATAACTTTGAACTCCGTTCTGCTCTGATCAACATTGTAGCTACACAATAGTTCGGCGGACGGGCTACCGAGAATCCAAATGCTCATCTGGATGCATTTTTGGATATCTGTGACACCATCAAGATGAATGGTGTCAATGACGACATCATTCGAATGAGGATGTTCGTTTTTTCACTGAAGGATCGAGCTAAGGAATGGTTTAGGAGCTTGGACAAAGCGTCCATCACTACTTGGGACCAGATGTGCCAAGCATTCATCGCCAAGTACTTTCCTCCATTGAAGGCGCAAAAGATTATTGCGGATATTTCTCTCAGATGGGGGAGGAGTCCATTTATGAAGTCTGGGAGAGGTACAGAGACTTGCTGCGGTCTTATCCACAACATGGATTTAATGCTAACCAACAAATCACTCACTTCTACAGTGGTTTGACTAACAATACAAAGAGATTGGTGGATGCCTCAGCTGAAGGATGTCTGGTCAATCGGACTGCATCTGAAGCACTGCGCATTATTGAGGAGATGGTGGCCACCAGTTATCAATGGCCGCTGGAGAGACGAGAAATAAGGCCAGCAGCTACAGTAGACGAGTCTAAAGTGGATGAACTGAGGGATGAAATCGAATTATTGAGAAAACAAGTTCTCGAGGAGCAGCGTGCGACCATGGAGGTGAATGCGGTGCAACAGCAAGGTTCTGAAGCCTCTGCACGTGAAGGTGTTAATTTTATTAATCAGAAAAGCTACAACAGCAGAAGTTACAACAAAGGGCCGCAAGGATTTCAAAACAACAACATGGTATATCATTCGAACAATAGGAATCACCCAAACTTTTCCTATGCTAATCCCAACAACGCCTTGCAACCTCCGGGTTATGTTGCTCCTGTTGCAGGTCCTTCTGAGCCGAAGAAGCCATCACTTGAAGACATGGTGACTCAGCTAATTGCTAATCAAAACACTTTCATCGGGGCCATTGGCACAAATATTGCACAGATTGAACGGACACTGAGCGCCTTGTCTAAGCAAGTCAACATGATGGAGGTTTAAGTAAGTCAATTAGCAAACCAAGTGGCAACTCAGCACAAGTCGGGACAGTTCCCAAGCCACACTGAAGTCAACCCGAATGCGCACTGCAATGCCATTCAAGTGGTGTATGGTGAGACCAAGAGCAATCCTGCGGTGGAAACGTCTGTAGCCGCACCCTCTACAGCAAGAAAATCGGCACCCCCTGCGCCCCTTGCTCCTCCAAATGTTGTTGCTTCCACTACTCCTTCAGGCAAAAGGCAAGAAGATAAGAAGACTGATCAATTGTTTGATATCTTCAAGAAAGTACATATCAATATCCCTCTTCTCGATACTTTACGATGTTTGTCGGGTGGAGCTAGAATTTTAAGAGAGGCCATCTCAAGAAACAAGAAGATGGAGGATGTGGAGATGGTCCAGTTGGTGGAAGAGTGCAGTGATTGGTTGTAGAAGAAGCTACCGTTGAAGATGGCAAATCCGGGCAGCTTCACCATTCCGGTGAACATTGGGAGGTCCTATTTTGAGAGAGTGCTATGCGATTCTGGAGCTAGCATAAATTTGATGCCCTTCACTATCTACAAAGAGACTTAAATTGGGAATGTTGAAGGAGATTGAGATGGAAATCCAGCTTGCAGATAGATCTTGTGCCAAGCCACGAGGAATCATCGAAGATGTGCTTGTCAAAGTGGCGAACTTGATGTTTCCTGCATATTTTGTAGTGATGGACATGTCTGAAGACCCCAAGATGCCTCTAATCTTGGGGAGACCATTTCTTGCTACTTGTGAGACGGAGTTGGACATGAAGAGAGGCGTGATGACTTTGGGGATTGATAGAGAAATAGTCATTTTTCGAAATCCTCCACCAAAGGAAATCCTGCAGTGTGATGAGGTAAGCTTAGCCCACAGCTTCATGGACGATGTGAATGATAAGCCGGAAGAGAAGCCGGTGATGAAGACATCTCCAACGCGTGTTCCGAAAGCTCCAAAAGCACAGCTATCTGAGATATGTATGGTTTTGCAAGATGATGGGGGATTTTCTGCAGCTCCAGCACCCAAGAAGATGAGAGTTAAATTTCAAGTCTTTCAAAAGAAGAATGTGATATGAGCTATGCTTGTTGCAGTGGCACCGGAGAAGCCAACAGTGGCAGTGGATAGCAGTCCTCAAAAGGGACGATCCTTCTGTTGGTTGGAGTGTTGTTTTCGACCTCATTGACTGCTAAGGTATCGTCTAGCTAAAGACATTAAATAAAGCACTGGATGGGAGGTAACCCATCATTTTACTTGCTTTGTTTTTCTTTATTTTCTTTTGTTTTGTGTTTTGTTTTCGTATTCTAACATGTAGGAAGGCATTTTGGAGCCCAAAGATAAAGAAATTATCCATGCCGGTTTCAAGGTTCTTTTCTCCATGTTTGTATGCAGTGAGTTCGTTCCAAACACATCTTTTATTTGGTTCCCTCCAAACTTATTTTCTTTGTAGTTGAATAAGTTTGGGGAAGGGGGATGAATATGACATGTTTGGCACGTGCTTTTATTTATTTCTTAACGTCTGTTTGTTTTTGTGTGTTTTTATTGTTGAGAGTCATGTCTTGGTGAACTCGTGAAATGATAATGATGAAATGAGCATTATTGTGAAAAAGATTGCATGAATTTGATTGATATTGACTTATTTGAATTAATGTACTTGGAATTGAAGTAAATGGAGCATGAACAGTCCTGTGAGCTTTTGAGCCTTAACTGTATATCATTGCACAATTGTTTTTCTTTCATTAGTGTTTGTCATGCATGCTTTGGTGTGTCTAGAACTTGCCATGGTTTCTATGCGAATAAGCTCGATTATGTGTAGAATTTAGAAGTGATTTGAGGCCATCTTTCATAGCCACTTCAATTCATAAACACTAACCGGAAAAATTGATCCTTGCTAGTCAATTTTGAGCCATAATTACCTTTTGTTCATGAACTTGGATGATAGGAGGTTCGGAAGGTGAATAAGGGTATCTTATTGTGGGGAGAGTGTGGAGATGTGGAAATTGGGGTGAAAAAGATTCTCACATGCTCGCTTTGGAAAAGAAAAGAAAAAAAAGAGAGAAAAAGAAAAAATTAAAAAAAAGAATAAGAGAAAAAAGATTGTGTGGAAAAGAAACAAAAGAGTCAAATGTTAAAAGGTAGCAATTGAGAATTTTTGCTATGGGTTGACTTATTTGAGTACTTATTGAGATGAGCATAAGAGAATAATAATTTGTGCATGAAGAATAATTTGAAGTGCGAGGGAGTTGGAAAGAGTTGGAAGATAGATTATATATTCATACGTGGTTTGGAGTAGAAAGACGGTTGATTGTGGTTTGAATTTTTTTAGTCACTTAGCCAAAATGCCTAACCTTAACCAATGTCTCGACATTACATCCCAAATCAAAGACCTCTTTGATCTTTATTCTTCTATGATTGAGTATGAGTGTATTAGACGATCGGCAAGCCTATGGGTAACACTTTTGCATTGCATTTGATTCGATGAGCGTTATTTGATACACTTGTGAGATAAGCGATACACATGCCAGTGAGGTTCATGCTTTATTTATGGATATTATTTGTGCTGAAATTTGGATGAGTTAATGGAAGTTGAATTGACGCAATTAAAATTATTTGGAGCTTGTTCGTGAAGCATTTATGATCGAGTTTATTTTTCTTCCCCATGTTTATAATTTCTTAGTGTTCTTCTCATTGCTCGAGGACGAACAATGGTTCAAGTTTGGGGCTTACTAAACATGGCTTTTACATGCATTTGAGTAATCTTATGGATCATATTTGAAGATGAATGCATGCATTGGTTGAGTTTTTATACTAGTTTCGAGTTTTCATGTGCACGTTGATGTTTTGCTGTTTCTTGTAGAAGTTTGAGCTGAAATAGGGAATTATTTGAGATCCAATTCAATGAGGAGTGTTTCTAGAAAGATAGAGGATCAAGAGAGGGTCGCAACACAACTTGAATCGGGTCAATCGGACAAGAAACGAGCGAGAACGGAGTGAAACAGTGTTGAAGCTATATATTTAATTTAATCTTGTTATTTTTCCCTTTCGATTATTGTGTTTAAATGTTCGAGTGCTTTTGATTTCATGCTTGATTACTGATCATAATTGATGCATGATAGCTAGTTAATTTGAGTCCTGGCGGAGATCATTAATTAGTGGGATTAATTGAACACTTTGATACACGTTTCATGAAATCTGTAGATGATTTAATTTGTTGATCAATCAGGAGTTAGTAAATTATCCTAGAGACGTAAGTAATAGGTAATTTATTAATCTACATTTACCTTGAGACCTGGCGGAGATAGGTAAATATATTTCTGATTCCTCACCAATAATCGGATTAAAATTGGGAATTATTAGGATTGAATTAAAACATAGACGATACATGTTTACTGCATTCCCTAGGATTATTATTTCATTAATTGATTGAGTTTGATTATTTGCTTAGTTTATTTCCTTGTGTTTATTTAGTTCTCATTATTTTCTATTATTTCATTTAAATCCATGCCTAGTTTTAGTAAACCCATAAATTAGTAGCCTGGATAATAGAGAGTTGTTAGCTTAGTACTCAGTATTATCAAATATTCAGTCCCTGTGGATACGATACTCGATTCGCTTGCTATATTGCATTGTCCTGTGTTAATTGCAGTTTAGTGCATAATAAATAGTGCATCATAGCTCAGGAACAGTTTGGTTCAATTACAACCCTACTTGTGCGCCTCCCCCAATCACAACAGATTTAATTCACCATAGTTGGTATAAATGTAAAATAAAATGCACTCTCTCCGTTACAATAAGTGATATTCTTGCACTTTAATTTTATTTCTCAAAAAGTGTCATTCTACACAATCGAGGTAAAAATTTCATATATTTTCCCTCATATTATGTTAATATATATACATAATTCGATTATCTTAGTATAGTTAATTAATTAATTAATTAATTAAATATCTAATTAAAAGATATATTAATTAGTTAATGGAATGGAAGAGTTAAATGGGAAATGCATCTATCCCACATCGGAAAAATAGAGTTGGTGGAATCTAAATATAAAGGATTTCCTAAATAAGACCACTTCACCACCGTTTGGAGCTAATTGGTGCACCACTTCACCACAACTCTTCACCTACTATAAATAAGACCACCAGAAAAATCCTTCTCTTCTACCTTAGTAATCGATTAATAGTCTCGATTATTGTTTTGTTCGTTGTAACATAGTTTTGTAAAAGTGCAACAAAACCTTGTTGAAAGTCGTTTTATCTTGGAGACGATTGCTATAGTCTGTTTGCATTTAATATACGGTGCAATTTCGTCTTGCGGAGAAAGAGTATAACTCTTGACTCAACTTTAATTATCCTACCCGTTACTCTGCTAAAATTACTTCAAAGTTTAATCCATTTATTTTCCAAAAATCGCAAGATGAAATCTTTGTTGCGATTACTCTTTCAAGATGGCTACTGTTGTTGCTCATGTTCAAGGTGAAAGGCCGGTAAAATTCACCGGCGAAGATTTCAAAAGATGGCAGCAAAAGATGTTGTTCTACTTAACCACCCTTGGTCTCATTCGCTTCCTTAAAGAAGATGCTCCTATTATTGCAGAAACCGATGACGACACTCAACGACAAACTGCTCTTGATGCTTAGCACCACAGTGAGTTTTTGTGTCGTAATTATATTCTTAATGCTTTGGATGACTCTCTCTACTCCGTCTATTTTGAATGTACAAGTGCTAAGGCACTGTGGGAATCTCTTGATAAAAAATACAAGACCGAAGATGCCGGAATGAAAAAGTTCACTGTCGGTCGGTTCTTGGATTTCATGCTAAATGAATGTCTGTCAGTGAATCATTCCAAGTGGCAGTTATCATTGAGAAATTGCCACCATAGTGGAGAGATTTCAAAAACTATCTCAAGCATAAACACAAGGAGATGGGACTTGAAGATCTCATTGTGAGACTTCGCATCGAGGAAGACAATCAAAAATCAGAGGGGAAAATCGATAAGCCAACTTTTGTGGCAAAAGCAAATCTGGCCGAGACTCGTCCTAACAAGAAAATGAAGTTTGTGAGCAAAAAGGCGGATGCTAGGATTGTAAAGAAAGTCAAAAATTTTAAGGGAAACTGCTTCAATTGCGACAAACTAGGTCACATGGCAGAAGAATGCAAAGCTCCAAAAAAAGCCAAGAAATCCGAGGCAAACTTGACCGAGAACCGATTTGTTCCATTAGACATGTCAGAGTTGAATCTATCTGTAGTTGTGTTTGAAGCAAATCTAGTTGACAATCCAAAGAAATGGTGGATTGACACAGGAGCCACTCGCCACATATGCTCCGACAAAGAGATGTTCTCATCTTATACACCTTTGAATGGTCGTAAACTATTCATGGGTAATTCTGCTACCTTCGACATCGTTGGAGTGAGGAAGATTGTATTGAAAATGACATCTGAAAAGGAGCTAACCCTTGTAGATGTGTTGCATGTCCCAGACATCCGCAAGAACCTGATTTCTCTCTCTACTAAGTAAAGCTGGATTTAAACTAGTCTTTGAAGCAGACAAATTTATATTGACCAAATTTGGTCTATTTATTGGGAAGGGTTACCTAAATGAGGGACTCTTCAAGCTAAATGTAGTGACTATCCACCAAGACGTCAAACCAATCAATAAAGTTGCAGTTCTTCTTACTTGGTTGAGTGTTCTAACTTATGGCATGCTAGATTAGGACACGTAAATTTAAATTCATTACGAAGATTGGTTAATTTAAATTTACTTACTCAAATGGAATTTAATTCACAAGAAAAATGTGAAATTTGTGTTGAAGCAAAAATGACAAAAGCTCATTTTCATTCAGTGGAAAGAAGTTCAACACCTCTAGAACTTATACATACCGATCTATGTGATCTTAAGTTTGTGCAAACTAGAGGTGGTAAAAATTATTTCATCACATTTATAGATGATTGGACAAGGTATTGCTATGTATATCTTTTGAAAAGCAAAGATGAGGTAATAGAAGCTTTTAAAAGATATAAAATAGAAGTTGAAAATCAACTCGATATAAAAATAAAAGCAATACGAAGTGATAGAGGAGGAGAATATGTAGCACCATTTGAAAAAATATGCTTAGAAAATGGCATAATTCATCAAACCACTGCTCCTTATTCACCTCAATCAAATGGAGTTGCAGAACGAAAGAACCGAACTCTTAAAGAGATGATGAATGCCATGTTGATAAGTTCTGGCTTACCTCAGAATTTGTGGGGGGAAGCCATCTTATCAGCTAATCATATCTTAAATAAATTGCCTCATAAGAAACTAGATAAAACCCCATATGAGTTATGGAAAGGTAGAAAACCTTCTTAGAAATACACTAAAGTGTGGGGGTGTCTAGCAAAGGTAGAAGTACCTAAACCTAAGCAAATAAAGTTAGGTCCGAAAACTATAGATTGCATTTTCATAGGATATGCAAACAATAGTAGTGCATTTCATTTTCTTATGCACAAATAAAAAATTTCTGATATAAATCAAGGAATGATTATAGAATCAAGAAATGCAATTTTCTTTGAATCTATCTTTCCCAAGAAGGTTAGAATTGAAACAATGTCAAGCAAAAGAAACCATGAATCTACGAATAATTCTCCCTTAGTTGAGGAAGAACCAAGATGTAGTAAAACGGCTAGGATAACAAAATCTTTTGGTCCAGATTTTCTAATCTATGCATTAGAAGATGATGAACCAAGGACTATCAAAGAAGCATTATCTAGTCCTGAAGCTCCATTATGGAAAGAAGCCATCAATGCAGAAATTGAATCAATCATGCAGAACCACACTTGGGAAATTGTTGATCTTCCTGTAAGCCTTTAGGATGCAAGTGGATTTTAAAAAAGAAATATAAAGTTGATTGTTCAATTGATAAATATAAAGCTCGTTTGGTTGCCAAAGGGTACAAACAACAAGAGGGCTATGATTATTTTGATACTTATTCTCCAATCACAAGGATTACTTCAATTAGAGTACTCATTACTATTGCTGCATTGCATAACCTTGAGATACATCAAATGGATGTAAAAACTGCATTCCTAAATGGCGAATTAGAAGACGAAGTTTATATAGATCAACCAGAAGGTTTCATCTCTAAAGGTCAAGAAAACAAGGTCTGCAGGCTTGTAAAATCTTTGTATGGACTTAAACAAGCGCCATTACAATGGCATGAGAAATTTGATAAAACAATGTTATCAAATGGTTTCAAAATAAATGAGGGTGATAAATGTGTCTACATTAAAAATACCCCCCATGAATATGTAATTGTCTGTCTTTATGTAGACGACATGTTGATCATGGAAAATAATAAGAACGTGATCACGAATAAAAAGAACATGTTAAAAAGAAATTTTAACATGAAAGATATGGGTCTAGCTAACGTTATCCTAGGGATAAAAATCAACAAATAAAGGAATTATCTTATCACAATCTCATTATATAGAAAATGTGCTTAGGAAATTCGAAGCTTTTAATCTGCCTCCAGCTGCAACTCCTATTGATATGAGTTTGCATTTAGCTAAAAATAGAGGAGAACCCATATCACAACTCAAATGTGGAAGGATCATTGGAAGTAAAATGTATCTTACAAATTGTACTCGCCCTGATATTGCATATTCAGTGAGTAAGCTAAGTAGATTTACGAGCAATTCAGGAAAAGACCATTGGACTGCACTAACAAGAGTGCTAAAGTATTTTAAACAAACTATACACCACGGTTTAACATATACAAGATATCTAGCTGTTATTGAAGGATACAGTGATGCAAATTGGATATCTGATATGCAAGACTCAAAATCTACTAGTGGTTTTGTCTTCACCATTGGAGGTAGAGCAGTAGCATAGAAATCTTCTAAACAAACGTGCATAGCTAGATCTAAAATGGAATCAGAATTCATTGCATTAGACAAAGCTTGTGAAGAAGCCGAATGACTTAGAACATTCTTAGAAGATATTCCTTGTTGGGAAAAACCAGTGCCTCCTATAATGATACATTGCGACAGTATGTCTGCAATTGGAAGAGCACAAAGTAACATGTATTGTCACGGCCCAGTTTTCATAAAATAAATAATAATAATAAATAACAAAATAAAACATTACTTTATTAAATAACACTAAAATGTTTATCAGAGTTTTGCAGCGAAAATATTAAAAGATAAATAATTATTTTCTTGACGACCATCATCTCGTCACACGCAACCATCGCCCGGTATCAACCTGAAATAAATAATAGTTTTGGGGTGAGTACTATTAACTCAGTGGTGACAGTATTTATCCAAATTATACAAATATAGCAATTTAAACTGTAGGTAGCCCCAGGCTAAATTCGGGACATATGCAGCTCGTCAGCTAATAATAATATTTGTAACCCGTAGGTTAACAACTGTGAACCTGCATAAAAGTATAATAAGGATAAATACAAAAATGTGCGTCACATTAGATCCCCCACCTTGACTTGAATTTTGACTTGGAAAAATAGTACGGGTTAGTTAATCCACGCGCCGCCTATTATAAATAACAAATAATAAATAATTCATAAATAAATAAATAAATCATAAATAATAAATAAATAAATCATAAATAATAAATAATGTATGCAACACTCTTGGCCCATTTAACCACCCTAGCCCAATTCCAATTAAAACCCCAATTAGCCCACTAAGATAGAAAAAGACAAACAAACAATAATCTCTCTCTCCCAATCCTTACAACTCACGGCCATCAACATAAAAAGAAAATAATTTCATCTCTCTCTCTCTTGCTTATCCCAATTCACGCCTAACACTCCAAAAAAACAGAACCAGTATTCATTCTTCCCAATTCTCTCGGCCACCATCAGAAATACACAAATAACATTCTCTCTCTAACTCTCTATCCTCGCACGACTGGAAACGACAACGGAAGCCACCGCTACCGCCTCAACCCCCTCAATGAAATGCAAAAATGTAAGAAAACAATTTATATATATATATATATATGTGTGTGTGTGTGTGTGTGTGTGTGTATACCTCAGAAGGAACTCTATTGCTATGATTTAGAACACAATGTTTGAGTTTGATGATTCAAATTGAGGCATGGGTTCTCCTTTTTATAGTGTTAGAAATGTCAATGAAAGGTCTGGGATTTTATGATTTGAATTAAATTACGGGTTAATGGCAGGAAATGGAGAGGCTCCATGACCCCAAAAGATTACCGTTTCAAAATCGAGAATCTTCGAAAATCTGAAATTCTCGGCTTGAGGAAGAAGACAGACGCTTGGAATTTTCTTTGGGCTAAACAGAATAGGATTACTTTTTGGGCTCCAAAGCCAGCATTGGGCTAAAGAATAAATACTCATTTGGGCTCAAACTAATAATAGACAATTGGGATGAAATCTAAAATAATTATTGGTTACACAAAGACAATATAGAATTTAAGCTATTTATGAAAATGAATCAACCAAAAGAATAAAATAAAATAAAGTAAAATAAATAATAATATTTATAAAATAATATTAATAATAATGACAAAATAACAACATTAATGATGACGATTATAATCTTAATAATAATATAGTTCAAAATGATATAGGCGCGACTTATAGGACGTAACTCAAATAATCATGCATTATAAAAATTTATCTTTTTATTTTTGTAAAATATGTAGCAATTTTATAAAAAGTTTCGGGTCGCTACATGTATAATGGTAAATCTCGTCATATACGAAGACGACATAATACCATTAGACAAATGATTTCAAATGGAATCGTTTGTATTGACTATGTAAAGTCAAAAGATAATATAGCAGATCCGTTTACTAAAGGTATTAATAGAGATCTACTATATAGTGTCGTAAAGGGAATGGGCTTGAAAAGCCACATAAACAAAAAGTTCATAGCGGTAACTCAACCACACCAATTGGAGATCCCAAGAAGATGGTTCAATGAGACAACTAAGTGATGAAAGTTTACACTACGATACTTGGAGTATTTTCACTAAGAAAATCATTCTAGGCACTACACCAAGTATGACCGCTAGGATGTGGTCAGGATAAACCTTAGAGGTTTTTAATGATTTCTATACCGAGTAAAAGGTGGGGTAATGGCAGTTTACTCTTAAATAGGAGATCACCTATATAAGTGAGAAGTGGGACCGCTTCAAAAAGAATCACTTATGAAACAAGATACGGTCCCAGGCCAAAATGAACAAAACGTGAGAACAAAACATTAATAGAATTGTTATTGTGTTAGTATTATTGTTTGATTCACATTTAAAGTTAACCAGTTCAAGACATCGGGTTCACTGAGCAACGAGTAAATCCGATAATACTATACTAAAGGAAGGTTCAAAGCCGGAAGCTACCTATCCCTAAGCAATAATAATTTGCCGAGATTCTTATACTTTGAATTTTCAAATATTTCTTTTGTGGGGGATTGTTAATATAGTTAATTAATTAATTAATTAATTATCTAATTAAAAGAGATATTAATTAGTTAATGGAATGGAAGAGTTAAATGGGAAGTGCATCTATCCCACATCGGAAAAATAGAGTTGGTGAATCTAAATATAAGGGATTTCCTAAATTAGTGAGTTCAACTAATTGGGCTCTCTAATGGGCCAACTATGTGGTGTCTTTAATTAGTCTTTTATAGATTAATTAAATTGGCTACGAGGATGGTGCGAAGCACCATCTGAGTCCGAGCCGAGTCGTGCCACACATCGCGCATGTCGCAAGGGGCGCTTGAGGGCGCACTTTGCACTTCGCACGTTCGCGAGGAGCTTTGAGGAGCCTAAATCTTTTAAGATTTGAAACCACAGCTCAGCACGTCGCACAGCTCGTGGCACACGGCAATTCGATCAAGCGCCATAGACGAAAGGGTGCGTGAGGATTTGGCGAAAGGTTGCAACCATTCGGCCAATCAGCTCGACGTAACTGCTCGGAACGAATTGGTGCGAAAGCTCTAGGCCGATCGGACACAATGGTTCACCAGTTGCGACTCTTGGCTCGAACCGAGCCAATCGTTCAGCCTTGGGACCGAACCATTGCACTGTTTGGAGCCAATTGGTGCACCACTTCACCACAACTCTTCACCTACTATAAATAAGACCCCTAGACCTTCATTTCGACCACCAGAAAAATCATTCTCTTCTACCTTAGTAATCGATTAATAATCTCGATTATTGTTTGTTCGTTGTAATATAGTTTTGTAAAAGTGCAACAAAACCTTGTTGAAAGTCATTTTATCTTGGAGACGATTGCTATAATCCGTTTGCATTTAATATACGGTGCAATTTCGTCTTGCGGAGAAAGAGTATAACTCTTGACTCGACTTTAATTATCCTACCCGTTACTCTGCCCAAATTACTTCAAAGTTTAATCCACTTATTTTCCAACTGATTATTGATTGAATAACATTATAAAATAAAACATGTTACGTACGTAATATGAAGAGTGAAAAAGACACACCGATAAGCAAAACTTAAAAAATAAAGCAGTAAATGAGGAAAAGATAATCAGTTTGGAAAAGGGAATAATTATTAGTGAATTAAGATCTCTCTGCATCGGCGCCGCAAGTAATGGTTAAGCATCCGACGAGCGTGATAACGAAAAAAGCAGTGACGCAGAGCATGCAGCCAGCGACATAGAGGAGCCTCCAGTTGCTGGCACATTTGACCGCAAGCGGCGGTGCACCATCAGCAGCAGTCCCCGACGTGGCGACGTTATCGATATGATCGAGGGTGGTCTTGTAGGTGCATGCAATGGCTAGAAGCGAGCAGAGATTGATAAAGCCGGCCAAAAACGAGAGGGTGAAGGGAATCCAACGGTACACGCACTTGAGGTGAGACTGTGTGCTGTAGAATGCCGTGAATATGACGCCTTGGAAGACGAAGTAGTAGTTAGCCAGCTGGAATGCTTCCTTCTGGAGGTGACGGATCTTTTCCCGCCTCTCCGTCTTGCTTTCTCCGATCTCTACGTCTCCGTGGGTGAGGCTGCCATTAGACATAATTGATTAATTAATTAATTCCCTCTTAGCTATATATATATATATGTATGTATGTATGTATCTGCTGTCTGCACAGTACGTACGAAGAGTGATGTTTTAAATAAAAAGGAATATTGTTGATAAAGAAGAAGTGGATTTATATATAATTGCTATAATTATGTAGACTGTAGTACTTATATATATATGTATGTGGGTACGTATTTAATATTTATGGTGTTACCAACATTGTCTCGAAAGACTCTGAGGCTACGCGTCGTTGAAGAGTGGAAGTTAGAAAGAATCTGCAGGTGATGTATATTTTTATTTATTTATTTTAATTAGAATCGGATGATTGGGCGCATGACTTTTCAAAAATGCAAATAAAATATATTTTCAACGACCAAAATATTTCTACTTTGCTACTGATATATCATCGTTATTAAGAAATTTGTGAAACGCGGTGGGTTTGGTAGTTCCACTCGCGTTATATAAGTATACATATATGCTTCTTTTACCATTTCTAAGTCTTTCTTCTTTTATTATGTATTGCCATCTCAACTTGCTAATTAATCTCCATAACCTAATAATTATTTTAAATAAATTCTAATTATTAATGTCCATATATGCTGCATTAATTTGTTTTCAGTTATCTTTCCGTCACACCAGAATCCAGATCCCTACCATAATATCTGTAACGTCTCCCGTATTAAATTTATATTTTTTATTTATTATGATTTAATTTAATTTATAATTTTATTTAAGGTTAATCATTCGCCAATTAAGATATATTAAAAATGACTGAAAACAAAGTTATAACATTAAGACTCTAACATGGAATGGCACGTGGAATGTAAATCCTTTATTTGTGCTCTAAGAATAACTTCTCCATAATGGGGAATAAACCACACGTGGCAAGCCAGGTGTGACAGGCTTATACCTAGTGGTGTTGGTGATGGGTCGAACTTCAGACCTTTGGCTTCAAGAAACACCACTTCACCACTAGGTCATCCCCAAGAGAACAACTTCTCCATAATTGACTATATGTATGTGTGTATAATAATAATAATAATAATAATAATAATAATAATAATAATAATAATAATAATAATAATTATTATTATTATTATTATTATTATTATAATAATGTTTTTTTTATGATGGGGATAATCCACACGCATCATCATGTTTTTATGCGTAATAGCCTACAACTCACTGGGTGAATCATGTTTTTATGTAATATAGCCTACAAACCACACGGAAGAGATGAAACACCACATTTGGAAAATCAGGTGTGATAGGTTCACACCTAAATGATATTGGTGATTCAAACTCGAGATTCAGTTTTAAACTTACACCATTCCACTACTAAACTCTATAATATTAGGTTGGTTATGTTTGAGTGAGACATATTTTACCATATAAGATATCAATATGTTTATTTTGATGTATTAAAATATATGTGTATTGATAATATACTCTCTCTCCATTTCTGAATAAGTCTCATTCTAGTATTTTAATTTTGTTTCAAAAAAAAGTGTTATTCTACAAATTCGAGACAGAAAATTCACATTTTTCACATATTTACCTTCATTCAATTATTTAAACATCTACATTATCATTTATTATATGTACATAAGTGTGTATTGGGTAATTTAAGCAGGTGTTTATATATAATAGAATAAATAAAAATAAATTTGTAAAAAAAAATAAAAATCTCTACAAAAAAGACAGCGCGTATTACACGTTGTCTATAATATAATAGACACCACATATTACATGTCGTCTTTAAAAAAATACAAGTTGTCTTTAACTAAATAGACAACGCATATAGTGTGTTGTCTTTAACTGTACGACGAGCGTTGTCTATTACACGATAGACGATGCATTTTACGCTTTGTCTCTAGCCATTCGAGCGCTATCTATTCCAAGATAGACGACGCGTTCTACGCGTTGTCTTTAGCCGCCCCCTAATAGACTACAATGCTATAGACAATGCTCGATTTTGTAATAGATGATGCGGAATACGTGTCTGCCTATAACCTTTTTTCTTGTAGTGTCTTTTTCTTTTTCACTTGGAGATTCCTCAAAAGGTTTGCCCCCATCATTTATTTCTTGCTCTTCCAGAGTTGTAGATATCTTGATGCTTGAGAAACTTTATGTAGAGAAGAGATGAGATGTAAAGATGGTCCCACTAGGTGTACCAAAATTTGAATTTTTGATAATATTAACTGGAGCCGACGACCTTGATTCCGGAATGAATGTTGGATTTGAGGTGATTCTGATGAAGAACGACTTGAATGTTGCTGGAACACCTTGGATATTGGGACTTTTTAACGTCGCCCGGAGGGTGTAAGAACCTTGATTCCGAATCAGACACTGAATTTCAGATGACTCCGGTGAAGAACGACTTGAATGTTGGAGATAACTTCGTAGAGAATTTTTTCTCCAACTTCTTGAGCTCTTCAATTTGACTTCCGGTGTAATTTTCAATTGGTAAGGAGGCTTTATTTATATTTGTAGGAAAAGAGATCTATAGCTGACGTGTCGCTATCTCATTGGCTCTTGAATATTGATATATATCTCTTTAAAGATATTTACTTATTGGCAAAGACACTTGATGCTTATCATATAATAATATCGTTATTATTTAAATATTTTATCTAATTTTGGAATTTATGAGATTCCAAAACTAAATAAATATAGTAAAATCAATAAAAATATTATTTATAATATTGTTAATTTCGCCACCTACAGGCCCTGCGGGATTAAAAAATAAAAATAAATAAAAAATGTGGAGATAGACAACGGCCCAGTGAATAGCCGTTGTCTATGTCTACAAAGAGAACGGTTTTCAGAAAACCCGTTGTCTATATACTGTTGTCTATCAGTAATTTTCTTGTAGTGAAATTTCAATTCCTAAAATATACTTTAATTATTGTGTGAATATTATATAACGATGTTTTAATTAATATATGTAAGGTTATTTTAATATGAAATTTTTGATAATTATATATGGTATCACATATCACACTCTAGAAGTGTGATATGTAATACTATATAAATGATTAACGTGTATGTCGAACCTTAATTTGCATAATTATGGATTTTGATTTTACAAGCAAAAGTGTCATATGTTATCCATCACCCCCCCCCCCCCCCCCCTACACTATTTAACAAAAAAGTCCTATTGTAATTTACCTCGTTGCATAAAAAGAAAAAAGAAGCATGCAGAAGTAAAATTTAATTGTCATACAAGGTCTATAACTATATAAATTTAAGTCCATTACATGAGATTACCAATATATTACAATGGCAATAATTTAAGTTCAAATTTAATTTACATATGTAGCCCTAACACACGATCGAACTACGACCAGATCATCGACCTCTTCCGTAAATTAAAATACAAACCGTACAAAATAGATATAGCCTTGAAAAAGCTGCACACATGCAACCAAAGTAAACGCTATGGCAAAGAGGAGAAAGCGATTATTATTATACATATCCCTTCTCCGAAGAGAAAAGAGTCGGTAATGCCTCTTTCGACTCTCGCCCGCCACATTCCAGTTTTCGCCGGAGTTTATATCATGTTCATCAGTGGTTCTTCCACCACCACCACCACCACTCCTCAGCCGTCCGATTCTCCTTTTTTTAGCCGGAAATGCGCGGATGACGACTCTTTTTCTCCCGCCGGCTGAAGGTGGTGCAGCTTTCCTAATACATAATTTACGTACAAAGATAAGGAATTAAATTCATCAACAACCAATAATCCAATATATATAGTAGATCTGTAGATGCGAGTTACGTTAAAATTTGATGAGCTAGTTATAATACATTAATGAAATAAATATTTTTGGTATGGCGGTTGTAATAGATAATGGCACAGGTGACACCACAATTGGACTCTCTTGTTCTTAATTGTGTTTCATCTTTTATTTTACCAGCGTGAATTATAACAAAAAATTAAGATTTTATTTTACACACAAAGACACATTAATACTATAAAATAAAATCTTCTAGTCCAAATTGTCTGTTGTCACAATATTAAAACTACCTAGTTTAATTAATGTTTATATTTTTTTATAACAAATCCTAATAAATATTTATTATTCAAAATTAAAATTTTAAAAAATTATACCCCAACTTTAATATAATCAACCCTAATAATCAATTATGTTTACTGAAAAATAAAAATTAAATACTAAAAATAATTTTTAGCACTAAATAAGATAAATTAAAATTGAATAAAAAAGTAAAAAATAAAAATAATTTTAATGTTAAAACACTCCTGATAAGCTGTTAGTAACTTTACCTCAATTCAAGGTTATTCCCATCTATTGCCAATGGCCCCACTATGTTGGGATCTGGAAAGCTCCTGTTACCAAAATTTAATTCATTTGACAACAACAACAATAAAACCAGATACAGACATAATAATAATAATAATAATAATAATAATAATAATAATAATAATAATAATAATAATAATAATAATAATAATAATAATAATAATAATAATAATAATAATAAAATAGATATATACCTCTACCAGATAAGAATTATATTAATTAGAGCCAAAAATTAATATGATCCCACTACGGTAGTTATATTACATATATACCTAATATTTATCGGCCATGCTGAGTCGGCCTCTGCTATTTCAGTATAGGTTCTCTTCCCCCAGCTGCTACCAATCACAACACAATTAATAACTATACGTCAGTAAGACTTCACATGAAAAGAAAAAATAACATAAATCCGTAACAGCTAGCAATTATATATACTATCAACAATCAGAATACCAATATTATATAATGGATTCATTTCTTCACAAATTAATTAATATAGCGGATAATTAAGAACAAATTTATAATTGCTTTTGCTTTCACCAAGAAAGAAAAAAAAACTCGATATTATTGCATACGAAAATATATAGAGTGCATGAGTTAATATATATCGTTCGAAGAACTAAATAAACAAATTTTGCAAGGTTACAGAGGTTTTCGACGACTTAATTAATTAAACCGATTACAACTATATATACATATATGTTACTTTTGGTATGAATAAATAAATCAAAACCAAATATGTTCGTATTCTTTATTTCTTTAATGAAAAAAATAATAATTAAAAATGAAATAATTAAGAGGAAAGTCTAGCTAGTTAACGACTTGATGCAGCAACCGAAGACGCGGTCGTAAAAATTCTCCACAACTCCTTCGACCCGTCCGCTCTCCATTTGTATCTGAGCACGATTCGGGTCATCTTCAAGATATGATGACGTGGATGCAACCACATACCACAAAAATGCTTGTTAATCAGAACGCGGATCAGCCAATTAGCCGACCCGCGCTCCTTACAACACTTGAGTACGAGGGAGAGTGGTACACTTTGAGATCCGCCCTCAGGCAGACCTCGAAGTGGACAAATCCAATTGTCTTCGACATCGAAATCGATATTCAGACCGGTTTTGTTAACGACCTCAGTCGTTAGACCCCGCCGAATATTAATCCACATGTACGACCAACCAAAGAGAAGCAAAAAGTAGTGTTTTTTTGGGGAAAAAAAGGGTGTTCCATCACAACTTGGACAGCTAAAACTAAGAGTTTAGTAACTCATAATTTATATATTATGTCTTGATTTTGAATATGAATATATATACTTAGAACATCAATAATATCGATCATATGAAAATTTCAGAATTAAACTGATCGATCTTGATGAAAATGTGCTGAAATGCAATGAGATTTTATACTCATCATATTTCTGCTGCAGCATTAATTTTGGATAGGATTTTGTACGTGCTGGGTCTGATTCATGAGGACGTGGCTGCCAACTGTTATAATTTGACTTTAGGTTTAAACCTAGCTGATTCAAAAATATTTGTCCATGATCAGATTAGTTGTGGCCTATTTTCAATTTGAAAGACCAATTCATTTGGCGAGAGTAAGTTTAGAAAATCACTTTATTACATCTCTAATTAGTCTTATCCAATTAGTTTGATGCAATATAAGCTAGTGAATGATCATTGAAATAAATTAGTTAACATAGAGTTGAATATAACAACCTACAATTCAAACCCCTGCAAATAAAAAATTCAAGTCAAGTTAGCTAGCTAGAAGCAATTTCATGCACCCATGAGGTCACTGCAAAAAAAATTTAAGCGAAAAAACTGGCTAGCTAGAAATTAATTTGTAACTTATTAAATTCATAGCACATATATATATGCACCTATTCATTCATTTCTATTTCATCATTGAAGAAAAACGCTAGTCACGACCTCCTTTCTCAGTGTGTAATTAAAAGATGAAATTAAATTAAGAGTTCAAATATTGTCACCACCACGACCCTTTTTCCAGTTACTTATAAAAGATTTGAATGAATTATTGCATACCGATCTCATCGAAAATTGCATTTCACTTTGCCACGCTGCTTGGCTGCATCTTCACCAATATCCATCATGCAAAAACTGTGCAACTGATGCTGTCTCAAAACGTCTAAAATGTAGTCTTTATATACCAATCATATTCCAATTCTTTAATTTCTTACGCGTCTAGCTTTGGACAATTTGATTTATTCAAAACTCAATATATATAGTTTGGTGACCCAACCAAATGAAGAGGATAAAATTAAACTTGTGTGGGACAATTTTATGAGTTAAAATTTATAAGACGGGTCAAGATTATGATTAAAATTCTTATTTTTAATAGTGCATTTGTAATTTTATTAATCGTTATTTGATTGTATTTGAATCCAAATCTTGACCCGTAAGATGTTTCTACACAAGAAGAAACTTAAATTGCACAGAAATCAATTTAAATGTCTTTTTATCTTTTGGTGTTAATATGAGAAAATAACGTTATTAGTTATTACTTAATAAATAATATAAAGAGCCATTTTTAAAAAAATAATATTTCTAGCCTTTTTAGGATGAGAATATACATCAATACCCTTAGTACTAATATAAATAATTTTTAACTTTAACTATTTCCTAAAATAAAAACATACTAATATATTAACAAAAAAATTATGGACGATGATTAAGGGTGAGCAAAAAATCGAAAAATTATTTAGGCTATTATTTCCACAGTTAGTCAAACTATTCAAAAAAGAAAAAAAAAAGAAAAATTAGATCGGACCGAACCGAACAAATTTAGTTCGGTCCTCCCCTTAATTCGGTTCGGTTCGGTCCTAAATATTTCCCAATTCGGTCTATTCGATTTTATAATTTTTGAACCGAATAGACCGACTGCTCACCCCTACGATGATTTCAAAATCTATCTTTTGCCGACGTTCTATGTCAAAGTCTAAGTCACAACTGCCCGATTTTTGTTGCCGTCTTATGTTACTGTTGATGCAGTCTTCTATCACTGCTGTTGTCGTAGATGAAAATTACAAGATTCAACCGTCGTCTCTGTCAAAGTTCAAACGCCCTCATCGCTGAGCAATCATGGACGATGATTTCGAACAACTTCATCCCCACAATGAATTCACGAGTACACGCGTGCAACGACATAAGTAGTCCAAATCGTGCATGTACTCGTGCATTAGTTCAATAATGATTTAATACACAAGTACACAATTGGTTCAATATGGCGATTCTCAAATAACTCATACATGAAAATATGATTAGGGTCGTTCGTGTACATGTGTAGCAGTTGATCATTAAATGAATACATGACTGCATGAGTGTGCCTATTCATTTACTCGTGCACTAGTTAAAAAATACATAGATACAAGAGTACATGAGTTTACTAATTTGTGCCCTCGTGCAACAATTAAAAATGAGATATTGCACGATTTCACAAATAAATTATTGCACGAATCAACTCCAATATTCGTGTACCGAAAGATATTGATTCATGCACCAAATAACATTCAATTTTTTTTTCTACCTATTCCAAAGAAAAATTCAAAAAACTTAAATATCTAGATCGATAAAAAGAGTACAGATTCGTAAAATCATATACCTTATTTATGCAAAAAGCAACGCGCGTGATGTCTACAAAACTTCAAAAAAAATCCTTAATTCGCAAAGAATCTCTAATTTTTGATATTGCAACAAATAATTTATTGTTGAAACAGGGATTATTGACATGAATAATCAATCGTGATAATCTTCAAAAATCATAGTTTGATGATCTTCACTAATTGTAGTTTTGTTTCAATTGATATAATAGAAATTGAAAAATGAGAGAGACGAGAGAACAACGTTTGCAAAGGGATGAGAGAGAAAATCAGATCTTTTTTTCCTAATAAGATTGATATATGAATATATAGATATACATAAATAATAATTCTTAATAAAAAATACAGAACTAAGCGTATTGTAGTACTTTTTTATGATAAATACTAAAAACAATATTTTCTTAAAAAATTACTATTATATTATTTGCTAAATAATAATGACTATTTAAAAATTTCCCCCTTTTATTTATTTGTCATATAATTAATTGAAAAGGTCATGCTGATTTTGAGAATGGACGGTCGAGTAATTATTATTAAATATCTTTGACAAATTAATTCTTTGCTCCAATAAAGCTACTAGTATATTTTTATAAAGTTACATTTTTTTCTCAACGTCTCATCGATGGGGGTATGGGATATATATGAAGACTTGGCTTAAAATATATACAATTAACACATTTTTTTTTTAATACAGGAAATTTCCGGATTAGTAACCTGTCGTTGTGGTGTGCCGTGTGTGGACCCATTTGTAATAATTAATCCAGACGCGTAAAAGGAAATAAAATTATTGTCGTCATTGATAAACCCCTCCAATGGCGAGATGAAAAATATGATCGAGGAATACCATAAACTAAAAGATCGGCGAGATGAAAAATAAGATTTTTCACATTAATTAGTTCGGTTATCAAACTCCGTTTGACTAATTAGCTAGATTTTGAGTCCTATTATTAGTTGAGTTCTTAAAATTTTCATGGTATTTATTTGGATTCCCTCATCTATAATTGAGATTAATAACCCTTAAAAAATTCTTAAAAAACTCTAAAAATCCTAAAAAAATCCTAAAAATCATTAAACCCTAAAAATTCATAAACCCTTAATTAAACTCTAAACATTAATTGAGATGGAATAAATTCTAATTTAAATGAAATAAACGCACATAAATCAAATAGCAGAGTTGAATTTTTTTTTTGTAATACTTTTAGTATTACGGGTGATACCTTTTTGGACGTTTTTTAGTAGGCGGGCCAGATTGACTTGCGGCCTGCCCAATTGACTGTCTAACCCTACTTAACAAAGTCTGATGCTATAATTAGCAGTTGCATTCCCGCTTCAGGAAGAAGTATACATATGCTAGCTAGCTAATGGATTGGGAAATTCTAATGTCATCTGTAATTAATTAAGTTTCTACGTACTTTAACATTGTTCACGTTCTAACGTGTCTTTCCCATTAGATTACACCAACAGCCAAAGAGATGAGCTAAACGATAAACCCCTGTGGATTTCCATTTCCCTCTACCAGTATATATGAAATTTATATAAGTTGCTTCCAAGTTCTAACAGATCCGTCTACATATGTAAGATAAAATTGTATTTTCAGTTTCATGCATAGGACATTGGCCCTCTTCGATTTTGGTCCCATACGAACTATAATTTGGTCTAACTCGATCAGAACATACAAAAATGATCCTAACGTTATGTTTTCTGTTAAATTGAGATACAATTTTCGTCCCACACTAAAATGCAATTTTAGTCCCATAAGAAACATAATTCATTGGACCGAATTTATTGCTTTCTGGAGGGAAAATTGAAGCTTGGGAGGGAAAAATACTCACTTTTTGAAGGAAATAAATGCCATAAACCTCCCAGCATTCATACACATTGTTGTCTCTAGCAGTATGTATGCCAATGAGCTCTGGTTTCCCTAGCAGCTACAACATCAATTTCAATACAATCTTAGAGCTCCAAAAAATCAAGAAATATGATTTCCTATTCAGAGCAAATCAGAGATAAAAACAGCAACACAACCAACATCATTTAGATATAAAAAAGACAAGAAAATCATAAACCAAACCATAAAATTCATTATCAGAGCTTCTGCAGTTTTACATAATCAGATGCCAAAACATGAGTAGTAGACACTTAATAGTTTAATTGTTCCAAATCAGCAAAAACACCAACAACTCTGATGCAAAAATAACAAAAAAAACAACAAAATAAGGTTGACATCTTATCTCTTCCCTGATGCATCTCTCAAGCTTGACATTGTGATAAACTTTTTACCACCTCTGCTGAATACTCTCATAGAATTTGCTTATTTTCCTTGCTTTGCACCAATCGAAGGACCCCCTATGAATTGTTGTGGATGAAAACTCATAGCAAGAAGAGCCCTTATGTTTACACCCATCAGTCTTGGTTGCAAGGCAGGAGCTTGCATTGCTGGAGCTTGACCTGTATTGATTAAGCTGGAAATAGTATAAGGTGTTGACTTCTCCCCTTGACTCACACAGTCCTTTGGATCCTTTTTAGCAACCCTAGCTCTTTTCCTTGCCTAAGAAGTAGATAGTCAATATAGTAAATTGATTAGAATGAAACCTGAATAGAAACCTTAATACATTAGCTTACAAGCATCTGTGTTCCTTGCATGGTAGTTGGTTTGTTGTTGGAACATGCTTTTTCAGAAATCACCTATATAATCAATCATATATTAATAAAGGATAAGATCAATTAATAGCAATAATCATCATATATAAAAAGCTATAACTTACAGTAGGATCTTTTTGGGTTAAATTAGGATAGTCATGCTCTGAAATTTCTTCAAACTGAGTGGATCTTGCTTCAACATCCACCTGTATAGCTTGAGGCATCTCTTCGCCATGAGTAGCCTCAGTTTCTTTTTCAACTTCAGAACTTAAATTCTCCTAATGAAAATCAATCATATATGAATATATGAAAGATTAGTTTTACAGTCATTAAGTTAACATCCAAGAGTTAAACTAAATGATAAAAGTCACATTTCTCAATTTCTATCCAAGCTGGTTGTGCCCTTGCTCTCCACAAACTTGCAAGTTATCTTAAAGTTTTGTTTTTCCATTCTCTGAAGAGTACCAGCTCTTTTTTTATGTGGATCTTCATTAAGCGCAAATCTTCTTTCTTTGTGAGGTCTACCATTGTTCTTCTTTGCAAGAGTAGGTGGAAGTGGTGGAATGTAGCTTGTTTTCTCACACAACTCATTTCCATTCATTGGACTTATAGTAATTGTGCACATACTCTTTCGGATGTTTTCGTTCAGTAGAAATTACACTTATTGCATGCTTACAAGGTAGTCCGCTCAATTCCCATCTTCTGCAAGCACATGTATGATCCTCCAAATTGATTGCATATTTTGAGCCATCAAAACTTGATACCTCATATCTAGTTTCACTAGACTTAATAAGAATGCAGTCTGAAGAAGCTTCCATATATTTATCAAGCAGTTTCCTTATTCTCCTACAAATCAATCTCTCTTCCCACATTCTTTCAGCCCTATCTCTATTTTTCTGGAGCATTGTCATTATATATTCTCTAATCCATTCCAACATTGTTAATATTGTCTTCTCTCTAGCATCTACCAAACATGTATTGAATTGTTCACACATGTTGTTCACCAAAGTATCACATTTTCCTAATGTTAAGAAATGTGATTTTGACCATTCTTTAGCTGATTTCCCCTTTTGCAGCCACTCCAGACAATTCTTGTCCACCTTCTCAATCTCAAGCATCATCTTACGAAAAAACAGCAACGGTGATGGCATTTGAAGTTTTTCATAACAAGGTTTTGAAGTTTTGGCCTTTGAAGCCAGCCCTCTTCATATTTCCATGCATGTATTTCACACAAAACCTATTTTCCACACTTAGCAGTACTTTATCAAATGCCCAAATTAATCATTTATGTCTGTCTGACATGAAAATGTAAGCATCTTCTCTCTCAGTTAACAAATTCTCTTTTAATAATTTCAAGAACCACTTTCATGAACATTTATTCTCAACACCAACAACTGCATATGTCAAGGGGTATGGATCATTAATGGGATTAATACACACCGCAGTCAACAACACACCTGGTCCGCCTCTCAAATGGCATCCATCAACCCTTATCCATGGCCTACAACTTGATATAAATCCTTTTTTAAAGCTTGTAGACAAACATAAAATCTCTTGAAAGTGTTGTAGTAGATGTAGTCTCAACTTGTAGAATCACAGTCGATCCTGGATTCTTATCCCTCAAAGTCTTTGCATAGTCCCACAACTTCGAGTATTGTTCAGTTGTGTCTCCTTAAATGTTTTTAGTGTCTTCTCCCTTGCTCTGAAAGCTTGGTGAGGTGATATGTAAACACCAAGCTCTGTAATTGTAAGGTTCTTAAAACCATTTACACTTGTCTTTGGATCACACCTAAAGGATTTCTCAAATCTTTGTGCCAACCAACCTGTCTTTGCATTATCCACACGGTATTGCAGACTCCCCAACATGTTTCACAACCTGCTCTTCAACAGGTGTCACCATTGCAAACTCACAAACACTTTTCATATCATTCTCTACAGTTGTAAAGCTTTTAATTGTTTATTCATAACCTTCCACATTATCCATATACACTATCTCCCCTACAACCTCCTCTATATTCAGACGAATTACTTTTTTTTAGCATCCAAATACAACAAGAACTCTCCGGTTTTCTCAGTCTCTATTATCAACTGCCAAGTATCATACTCACAAACAACCGACTTGAACTTACCATTTTCATCATTCGCATAGAACTTCTTAGCCCTCAGGTACCCTATTTGTTCACATAAACCTTCTAAGTATTTAAAAGACCATTTACGAGTGTCAACAACATGAAATGCAGACAATGTGCACTCTAAGAATTCACCACAATCCTTAATCAACATACCACCATGCTTCAGCTTCATCGTGTACCAATAACTTACCTCACTTAAGTTGCAAGGCAAACACGTATCCAAAATCATTACCAAAATTTCCAAAATCACATACAAAATGTGAGAAATCACTAACAAATTTAGTGAGGAGACTTACGATAATCTGGGTGTGGTAGAGGTACGTAAAGCTTTCTCTGTATCATCACTATTTAGGTTTTACTTCAATTAGGTTAAATCTTTCTTAGCGACGTGGATACCAAACGAAAGAGGTTAGCGGAACGACAATCGTCAGAGGCAGAGTGGACGAGGGTTGGGGTCAGTGGCGACGGAGGCAGTTGACGGTAGTGCTACGATGAAGTGAGCTATGGTGGAGATTGTATTCTATTTTTTGGGGAGATGATACGATATTTATATTTGGGGATTTTTTTCTCAATTAGGTAAGTGAAATCATGAAATTGATAATACATTTGGGAAATATTGTCTTGGTTTGGGGATTTTTTCAATTAGGGTTAATAAAAATCACGTGGGCCTCACGTGTTAACGTTCCCGTCAAATGTTGACAAGCTCGTCAAAATGCATGGGACTATGTTTGCATATCATAGTTTTTAAATTGAAAAATGACAAAATTAGTTCGTATGGGACCAAAATCGGAGAGGGTCATGTCCTATGAGACTGAAAATGCAATTTTCTCGCATATGTAACTAAGGAGCCAGTTAGTATTCTCGGTTACAAATTGTGACAAATTAAAAGGTTGGCTAGGAATCTCATTCAAGATCCTCAGCTCAAATGTATTTAGTACTAAGCTAGTTGTACATGTGAAAAAGATTAATTTGGAAGTTGGAAATTATAAACAGATGGAATTAAGCGCTGAAAAGTTACAATTAATTCTAGCTACCGGGTAATTAATTAATACACCCCAAGAGACTATGTAATAACACAATTTTATTGGTTGGTTCAAGTATCATTCATGTTATTCTATGAATTAACTATCAACGTAATTTGTCACTTGAGATAGGAAAAAACACTATTTGTTCAAGAAGAGAAATGCACAAGTTGTAAAATATAATATTCGTAATTGGAAAATCAGCACAACTCTTCATATTGTAAATTATAATTTGTAAATTTGTAAATTGTAATTTCATATTTTCATAGTTTGATTAATTTACAATTTGTATTTTGTAACTTGTTATTTGTAATTTGTAAATTTATAAATTGTAATTTCCTATTTTCCTAGTTTGATTAATTTACAATTTGTATTTTGTAACTTGTAATTTGATAAATTAAATTGTATTCTCAATATTCTTGTAACTTGTAAGTTATAACTTGTAAATTGTAAGATATAAATTATATAATAATATCAAAATTCAAATAAACTTGTGTTTTGTCATACTTCTTAGTTTTTAACTTGTAAATTAGTAATTTTATCGATTTAGTACTTAGTAGTAGTTCGTCCAATCGTCAATTCGAGTTCGGAGAGAGAGAAAAAAAAAACCGAAAAACCGACAGTTAACCGAATAACCGCCGGTAACCGGTAAAAACCGGCCGTGCTCAAAACCGACGGCCGTCAACTGTCGGAGCACGGTGCGGTTCCGATTCCAAAACCGCCTAACCGACGGTTTCTAATCAGAACCGGCCGGAACCGGAACTGTGGCATCACTAGATCTATGCGATAACATAGGATTTCTCAAAATTAAGATAGTGCCCGTTCTCTGATTAGTGAATTGATGATCGACTTTTAAAATGTTTTTAACATTTTGTAAATGGAGAAAAATTGAATAATTTGTTCGCTGAAAAGTGAAAACCAATAAATGCCCAAATCGATTGCGTGGAGTGGAAAAAGAAAAATCGGCATGCAAACGGTTCCTTGCACACACGTCCATCAACAAAGGTGACACGACACCGTTTGATTCTACACAGTACACATCACCCCCCAATTTCCCACACATGTATATATTACTCGCGTTTCGCAGCGGCAGTATTCCTCAAAACTGACTCCCTACGCCAATTTCAACGCCTTTCTCTCTCCTCTCTCTCTCTCTCTCTCTCTCTCTCTCTCTCTCTCTCTCAGATCTCTTCTTTCTATATAGTATATACCCACACAAAACCTGTATTTAACTATTCTTTTCCTTGCAAAACCCTAGCCCCGCAATTCGAAACCCCTTTGAGATTCACCGAAAGGCGCCGAATTTCCCGCACCATTGGTGTAGAATTGTATTCTTTTACACGAGAAAGCTCGAAACTTCGTTTGGAGGAGTAATGGTTGATATTTGTAATGGAGGGCAGTAGGGTAATTATCAACAATGCCGATGGTGCCAGAGAAAACTGCAGCTCCGGAGACGGACTGCCACCGATTCCCAACTCTTTAGGCGCTCGAGTCGCCTACCGACACTTCCTCGAATCTGGCGGCACGCCGCCTTTAAGCACTAAGTCTCTCATTCGGCATCCCTCTTTGGTAATTGCAGTTGAAATTCCCTTTCTTTTTTGTTTTTTTTTGCTTCTTTTTTGTTTAATTCAACTTAACTTTTTAACGATCATAAAATTGCTCGCTGGTTTTCTGTAATACTGCTAGGGTGAATTGCTTTTTTTTTTGTTTGGGGGGGTGGGGTTTTGGGGTGCAGAACAGGGGAGGGCCAAATGGGGAAATTATTAGGGTTTTTAATTACTCATTGGAATGGGAATGTGCTTTTCATAAATTCTGAATCTTGTTGGTTAGATTTTTCTATGGAATCTAAATGCATGTGGAGGATAGTAAGTTTTTCGTGTGGTTGTGTGCATAAATTCGTGATTCTAGTGATGTGTAAGGAGGCGTCGGTTATAGAGCGAGTTCTATCAGCAAATGTGTCCAGAAAAACAATTATATGTGATAGTTCTGTTATATTTTTGCTTGCTACCATTTTTTTAGCTTTATTGCCTAAAAATTATTAATGCTCCAATGGAACATGGATTCTATTTGGTCTCAATTTCGGTAGGCAATGCAACTCAGTAATTGGCTGCTTGAACTAGATTTACAAACCTGACATTACTATTTTCTTGGTCTAGTTTTAGTCTATATAGTGAACTGTCTGTTGGTTTACCGTTTCCTGCAATTCTTCTGCAATTGTTTCAGTTTGCATACCTACATTTATTTTCTCAAATTTGTAATTTTTTTATTCCATATGAGCATTGGATTTTGACTCTTAGCTTGAGCAGGTCAAGGTGAGGGCATCAGATATTTCGAGTGAACCAAGATTGAGTGGAGATGATAGTGATGCTGAATATATGCCCCTTCTTCGGTCAGGTGCTTGGGCGGACATTGGTTCTCGCTCAAGCATGGAAGATGTACATGTTTGTGCAGACAATATGATGAATGACTATGGGTTAAATATTTCCAGTGAAATGCCTAGTGCTTTCTATGGGGTAGCTCTTCTTTTACACACCATCCTAACATTTTATTTCTAACTTTCGAGTATGAAATCTTGGTTAGATTGCAACTAATACTTTTTTTTTGGTTATCCTGGCCAGGTTTTTGATGGACATGGAGGGAAACACGCTGCTGACTTTGCATGCTATAATTTGCCAAGGTTCATTGTTGAGGATGACGATTTTCCGGGGGACATTGATAGAGTGCTGTCATCAGCATTTTTACAGACTGATGCTGCTTTTGCGAAAGCTTGCTCCATGGATGCTGATCTTGCTTCGGGTACCACTGCTTTGACAGCTCTGGTACTTGGAAGGTCAGTGTCTTAGTTGTTACTTGTTACAGATTATCTTGTGTAGAAAAGTAAGAAATAAATATGTAATCTTATTATATCAATGCAGCTCCTTGGTGGTGGCGAATGTTGGAGACTGCAGAGCAGTGCTTTGTCGACGGGGTAAAGCAATTGAGATGTCAAGGGATCATAAACCTGTTTGCTTGAGAGAGAGAAGGCGTATAGAAGCCTCAGGAGGTTATATATACGACGGTTATCTCAATGGACAACTCAACGTTGCTCGTGCATTAGGCAACTGGCATATGGAGGGACTGAAAGGTCAGGAGGGCGGACCACTTACTGCAGAGCCGGAACTCATGAGCACCAGCCTAACAGAAGAAGATGAGTTTCTAATCATAGGGTGCGACGGCCTGTGGGATGTGTTCTTGAGCCAAAATGCAGTGGATTTTGCTCGTAGAAGGCTTCAGGAGCACAATGATCCATTGATGTGCAGCAAGGATTTGGTGAACGAGGCGTTGAAGCGGAAGAGCGGAGATAACTTGTCAGTGGTTGTGGTGTGTTTCCAGGCGCAGCCACCTCCCAACTTGGTGGTTCCTCGCGGGAGAGTGCATCGGAGCATTTCTGCTGAAGGTTTGAAGGAGTTGAAGAGCTTCTTAGATGACTTAGATATTTGAGATGGTTGTTTGTGGCATCTTCCTCAGTTTAGACTTGGTTTTTTTCTTTTATTATTATAATTATAATTATTATTCTTGCTTGAAGTTGAGAGAGGATGTAATTTCAACTGTAACATATGCGGCAACTGACATCAACTTTCTTTTTCCACTTTCCTTTGCTTCCTATTGATTACTTCTGAGGCCGGGTTTCCCTTGGACATTGTGAACTAATGTTACATTTGTGTTGAATAAAATGAGCATGAAAGAAAGCCTTTTGAGACCTTGGTAAATACATCATCATTCATGATTCATCAGTCACAGCAAGTTTCTACCATTTACAATGTGCTTGCTATGAGTAGTAAGCTATTTCTTTTGGAAATTAAAGGCCCTGATTGAGAAGGCAAAAATGAAGGCGAACAGCACAGATATTCCAACAATAATAATGGCAACGTAGCCCACAAAATCATGTCTGAAATCGAAATAATTTGTGACGAATTCTTGGACTGTTTCATTGGTGTCGAGCTGAGCTTGTACGTCTCCAAACTGCGAAGCAACCAAACCGTAGAGCGTCCAAGAAATGGGACAGACGTAGTAGTACCATCTCCACCACACTGGCATTCTCTGCAACCATACAATTAAGATTAAAACACAATGAATGAATATTGATATGCTTTTGTATCATCGTCTCTTACCGTTTTAGGAATGATGAATCCGGAGAAAAGGTTCCAGAGAGCGTAGAAGGCAGAGGAAACAATGGCGGCTATGTTGTGGTTTGGTGTGACGGCTACTGTCATCATGCCGTAGAGTGTGAAGTAGAGCAAGGTGAAATACATGAAGAAAAGGTACCAAAAGAATTTAACAAGCGTCCATTGGAAACCGATCATTGCATAAACTATGACACCGTATATGAGGGTTTGGACAAGAAGGCTAGGGAGCTCAACCACAGCCTGTCCGAAGGCGTATGGTAAAGCAGAATACATCCCTGCTGCTTTCTCTCTGTAGAAGACTGTTCTCTCAATGGCAACAACTGGCTGCACTGATGTAGCGTTTTGTACCCCCAGGAATAGAACAGCCGCGTACATGGACCCCATTGCGTTGAAGATATCTTGCTTCCTTTTCCTGCAATCAACAATCACATTTACATTTTCATTTGCATACGTGTTGTGTGTTTGGTTGAAGATTTTCAGTTACGTACCTTCTAGAGCCGAGATCCCAGAAGATAGTTCCAAACATGACTGCAATGAACATGGTGAATAACAGCCTCACTGCAGTGTAGGGTGGATTTCTCCAGTAGGACCAGTGTTGTTTCCATAGGCAAGCCTTGCATTGAGTCCAGAATGATTGAGAGTATCGTTTCGGGAAGTATAGATTTCTTGAACCTGGGGCAGGATCACTCAGTTCCTTGATCAATGCTTTGTTTCTCCTGAATATTTACACGTACACCACACACAGATATATGTTAATCATGCACATCTACTTTTTGCATGAAATTCAAGATGTCTATGTCTAATTAATGTTGTTACCTGTAGAGTTGAGAATTCTTGTATAATTGAGCAAAATCAACACCAAGAGCTGCTTCTTGTGCTGTTGCAGTTACATCCAGCATCCATGTAGCTGGATTATAACCATCTTTTATTTTGCTGATTCCTTCAATCCCCTGTTTGCAGTCCAAAGTTTAGACATTTTCGCATTACTACTATTTTAGCAGTGTTGGGAGTGGTGATTCTCACCTCGAAGTATTTGATTAAGTGAGAAGAATGCCGGCCTAGAGGGCCTACGTAGATTTCTTCACCGCCTCGTTTGAGCAGCAACAGCTGCAGTTATTTGCAGAAGTTGGGTTCATTTGATGCAGAAGGCAGACTGAAAGAATGTGTTGAAGTTATATGTTGCATACCTCATCAAAGGCATCAAAGATGTCGATGCTTGGTTGATGGATGGTGCAGACCACTGTTCGACCTGTATCTACCGTGTTCCTCACTGTTCTCATCACGATGGCAGCTGCTCTAGCATCGAGCCCTGATGTTGGCTCATCCATGAATATGATGGACGGATTGGCCACAAGCTCCACAGCAATGGTTAGCCTCTTCCTCTGCTCGGTTGAGAGGCCGTTGACACCAGGCAAGCCTACAAGCGACTCTCTCAATGGAGTAAGTTCAACTAGTTCCATAACCTCCTCTATGAACATCTGCAGCCATTCATTTGTTTGGAGTCAGTGAGCTTCTTCTCTTTCCTTTTTTTGTTTGGAAATGTTAGTTCAAGAAACATAGTTAGTCAGATGAGAGAAACCTTTCGTGTTGCAGCATCAACTTCAGGAGGCAAACGGAGCCACGCAGAAAACTGCAAGGACTCATAAACTGTAACATGAGGTGAGTGAATGTCTGTTTGCTCACAATATCCTGCTATACGAGCAAACGTTTCCTGCTTCTTTGGATATCCAGATATCTTGATTGTTCCTTCGATATACCCTCCTGTTTTTCTACCTGCCAATACATCCATCAACGTTGTTTTTCCTGCACCACTGACCCCCATCAGTGCTGTCAAAACTCCTGGCCTAAAAGCACCACTCACACCTTTCAGAAGCTCAAGCCGGTCCTCTTCAATGCCGTGCACTTTCATTTCCTGCAGACACGAGAGTGCATCAGATACCCGCAGCCTAATTAGTATATATAACAAGAGTGGGAAACAGATGAAGCTACCTGTGGCATATCCACTGCATAATGGATATCATCAAATGTGATTGAAAGAGGTTGGAAGGGTAGGATCATTCCTCTCTTCCTATTTGGATCACTGTTGCTGAAGCTGCCAACTCTTGCTGACATAGTTCTTGATGGAACTAAAACACCCCTTTGAACCTCGTTTTCTCTTGATGAAAGTTCGATTGCTTCGCCTCTTTTTCTACCATTCCTCTCCGCTAATATCTCTTCTGATATAACAGCTTGTGGTTTTCCAAATGCTGCACATCAAACATACTGATTTTTTTCAGTTTGAAGTGAAGAGACAACTGAATTGTGTCAAGATGTTTCAAGAATGCTTACGGTTGAGATAAGTTAGAGCTATGATCACAAGGTAATTGAAAAGGAATACATATCCAGTAAGTGCTCCTACACCTATCCAGTACCAACTCTCTTCTGGGAAGATCCCTCTTGACTTCAAAACTGACACTCCAACAGATTCTGTTGAGTTTGATGGAATCTGCACTCGGTGTTAATTCTACGTAGATCATCTTCATAAGCCCAAAAAAATACACAAAGTTACTTACATGGCTCCAGCTCTTTCCAAGAAATTCATTCACCGCTATGGCATTCTGTCCATACATCAAAGGCGACATCCAGTAGCCCCATATCCACCATTTCCTAATATCATCTGATAGAAAAAGTAGCTACGTGTTATCATGGGGCGATGCAAGTCTTAGCAGACTATGCACATATTTCTCTACAAGTATTGTCTCATTACCTCGTGATAAAATGAATCCACCTAGGACAAGAACAGTGAGCAACGCGCATGATCCAAATGTGTTTGCAACTATGATGTTTCTTCCTATTGCTCCCATCAAACGAAACAGTGCAGAAGCCGTTTGATTCACACATATAAGCAGAAGCATTTGCTTGAAAAACCTGCAGTTTTAAGAACTGAAGATTAAGGATCTTCATACTCATATATATGCATATTAGTATTACCACAAAAATGATAACTACCTTCCCACATCAGAATCATATCCAGTAGTGTAATAAGTCATGCCAACCCATATAACAACTTCGAGTAGTGTGATTGGAATTTTGAGGATCCATCCTGGCAAAGAATACGCCCATGAAGGAAAAAACAGAAGGTCCCTTTGCTTGAAGAAGACTGGAAGTTTCATTATACTCATAGCAAGCTCTGAGAATCCATTGAACATGATCATTAGAAGAGCATAAAAGAGAGCTCCCATGTAGATTCCACCATCTGATTCTGTATTCTTAGGCATCTCCGTTCGTAAAAATAGTGTCATAGATATGCTAGCCATGAGAATAAGCTACAATGCCAACAAATAAACACTTAGAAATGCTAAAGAATTCAGAGTTAAGATAGTTGTAATAGAGGCTAAATATCTCCATATGCAATCTTACTTGTGTCAACTTGAATATGTAGACAAAAGAATTCCTCTTCATGAGCAAGAACTCTCTGTCTACACAGGCTTTCAGAAGCATCTTCTTGCTGACTCCATACCTATCAGTGGTGAGAGCAGTAGGGTGACTCTTTTCCTTGATGAAAGGAACAGCAAGCTCATCACCAAGTTTTCGCCCGACGTGGAATGACTGAAATGCTTCAGAAAACTCCTTTACAGATACATAATTGTATGGCTCATCTTTGTTCGTCCAGTACTGCACTTGATCTTTCTTCGATGTCACCTGTCATTTTTGATAGCAAAGAAGGTTGAGTTTGCAATTTGTTGAAGTAAAAGTCAGATGATATAAGGCACAAAAAGGTTTACTTCTTGCAGAAAATCTGCTACTCCTTTCCTCTCAGGACATCTGAATCCCATGTACTCGAAGAATTCTAGCACATTTTCGCGTGGACCTTGATAAACAATCTGACCATCTGATAAAAGAATTATGTCATCAAATAAGTCATATGTTTCTGGTGCAGGCTGCAGAAGTGAGATCAGAGCAGTCCCTTGTAGAATGTGGATGGACTGCCTGATCGAGTTCACTATCTGGAATGTTGTTGAGCTATCCAAACCAGTCGATATCTCATCCATAAATAATGCTCTTGCTGGTCCAACTAGCATTTCCCCTGAATCACATTTGCATTAGATAAATAAAATGCTGCAGTAAAACTCAGAAGTTTCTTTTCCTAATAAAGATTACCTGTTGTTAGTCTCTTTCGTTGTCCTCCAGAAATCCCTCGAACCATTTCATCACCAACTAAAGTATCAGCACAGACCTCAAGCCCCAAAATCTGTGATTGAATATATCAAGTCACTCTCATTTACATCTTTGATACTAGTAGAGAAAATAGTTTGAAATTTTGGAGTTGTTACCTTGATTATGTAATCTGTCACCACACTTTCTTCCTGCCCTGCAATTGATGATGCCTGTAGAATGAAAAATCCAAATTCATTAATCATTTTATTCTTGATAGAAACAAATATATATCACAACATTCATTTTAAAATCCCATTATACCTTCATGAATATATCAAGATCAGGATCTGGCTTGATGTTTGCTTCCTTCTCTCTCCTTGACAGTTCAGCCAGCATCTCTGAGAATTTCAGACAAACAAATTGTTGTATAGAAATCAATCAATCGTTATGATTATGGAATTTTTTTGTCAAATGAAATGGAAATTCTTGCTCACCAAGACGAGCTCCAACTCCTTGACATCTCGCAGAGAAAGCCAATGTTTCTCTAACTGTCAATTCTCCTATATGCAGATCATGCTGGCTTATGTATGCTGATGTCCTTTGTGGTACAAACTCCTTCATCTCGTGACCGTTGTATGTCACTCTTCCAGATACCTATCAAACAGTGAAGATCAATACAATTGAAGCATGTTCTTCACTGCTTAAAAATAAGCAGCACTTGTGATTGGCGGTATGTTGGCTTACTTTCAACCCCGGATCCAGTTTTCCAGCCAAAGCCAGCAGCAACGTGGTTTTTCCAGAGCTCGGTGGCCCTAAAAGAAGCGTCATTCTGCAAAACCAGAGCATTCAACTCAAGCAAAATACGCACTGCAGTTTGAACTTTGAACCAAGAAAAAAATGACAGAAAAAGGAAGGTAGGCCTTGAAAAAATTATGATCAGTTTTCACTACTCTATGCTCAGTGCTCACCTTCCTGGTTTGATGATTCCACTGACATCATGAAGAATTGGTAACGGCTTCTTTCGACTTGGAAGAATACGAAAAGAACTCAAGAATTCCTACACATGATCAAGAAATAGAAATGGAAAAAAAAATCTATCAGATATTCACACAAATACTATGTTTTGTTACTATCTATGAGCTGATCTCACCTCTAATATATTAACAATGAAGTTGAACACTGTAGGCAGAGCTCTACCACCTACATAAGCCTCTGCATCAATGCATAAGTGCTCGTATCGAACTTCAATAGTTGGAAGATCAAGACCAACCCTGGATCAATTACAAGTTCAAACCAATTCCATTCATCAAATTTAAGTCCAAAAACTAATGCATTTTGCATTGACAAGATAAAAACACAGCAGCAACATTATTTCAATTTCAAGAATATATATATATATATATATACACCTCTGAATACGTTCCTTTAGCTTCATCAAGAACTTCTCATTTCCTTCCTCTGCAATCTGCAACAGCCTCTCCACAAGATTCTTCCTTTCTACTAGTCCAAGATCCTTTATATCGACTTCCCTCGATTTGCCCTCATCTTCTGTAAGTATTCCTCTCCTTATACGAAGATTGGTTGGAAGCTTCTCCAACGCAGCCCATTTCAATGCTTCTTCATCATCTGCTTCAACAGAAGACCTGGAAAAAACTTCCATGCCTGTGTTCCTCCATATGTTTGAACTGCTTAACCGAGCACTGCTAACTCTAAATATGTCACTGCCTTCCATCACTGCTGCATGAAGCAGACGAAGAGCGCGTAGAATAGAAGAATCGGCGCCTCAGAGACCACTCAAGACAGCTTCCATGCAAGAGATGAACCTAAAACAGGCTTATTCTAGTATGTTTCTCTCTTGGACTCATTTTTATAGATGAATAGGATAATATGCTGTTTTGGCTTATCTGTCTCACTGTGAGATTAGTTTTTGGAGGGATTTGATTATTGAAAACAGAATTTAATTTAATATGATGTAACAAAATGCATCATATGAAATTATGAATGAATGCCAACAAGCTAGAGATTTAAGTATTCTAGTGGCTGATGTAAGGTTTGATGTCATGCAAAATGAAGTGAGGAAAAATAATAATAATATTACTAGTTGGCTTACTATTTGAATCAAATTTTCTCATGATTCCAAATGTTTTTACCTTTTTATATTTTTGGGGGACAACTTTGTTATTCCCTTTTAAATCATGCACATATCACTGCTTTCTTTATAGGCTTCCATTTCACCTAACTTTTTTTGTTTGTTCCCCTCCTTTCCATGCTTGGAGATATTTGATAGGATATTCTTCCACATTACAAATTTCACCTTCATCATTAACTTTTGAAATTTACTTCTGCACATTTTGCTGGCAGCAGAAAAATAGTGAGCTAGGACCTAAATTTAATAGAAATTACTGATGATTTAATTTATTTTTTTTAGAATTATATGTTTCGAATTATTTATAATTTGAGTTGTTTCCCAATAATTTTGAGACAATGCAGCATCTCGAATTAGTAGGGATATGTTCTGTACAAGATCAGAAAATCAATCTCAGTTCTCAGCATGATTTCAAGGCCAACTGGACCTATATACAATAAAATAATATTTGTCACATGGTTACCTTATTTAATGCACTATATTATGACTTTGATTGCTTTGTCTACAAAAAAAAAAAAAAAACCATTGTTATTGAGGGGTGCCTTTTCCTTTTTGCACTATTGACGAGAAATACCTTGTACGACTGGCTCGACCTAAAAAATGATTATTTAAGTTTTGACGATCATGCTGATAACTAATCTCGATTGTCAATTTGTCACTTCAATTTAACCGGTGTAATGGAAATTAATTGAAGTACAAATTTGAGTCTCCTTCACCTGCTAGGCTACTACTTAATCAGCCAACCTCCTAAATTATGAGCATTTCCACATCTTAATTCTCCTTAGTTGTGGAGAATCTTCTCTTTGGGAGAGGAAATTTATCCTCTATAGGAAAACAACATACAAGTAACAACAAACAAAAAAAGTAAAATAAAATAAATATATAGATTATAAAAATTTATGTCAAAAGTATATATTCGACGTGCTACCCTTTCTAAGTCTACTATTTTTTTTATTGCTTTTAAAGTAAAGGCAGTGAGGTAATAAGTCAAACTAGAATTTGATAAATTGTGAATGGAGTATTGTCAAAGCTCATTAGTAAAATACATTTAATGGTGGAGTTGTACCTCGAGATTTTTATGAAATTTTCTGTCTCCTTCAGGGAAGATGCTTCTAAAATAATTAGATGGTGGGTTTAAAATACTATTGATAAGATTCCCTTAATCTTATTTACTTTATTTAAGAGAATTAATCGTTTGTGTTGTTACATCTTTCTATCTAGAGTCCTATACATATATTAAGGTAAAATCGTATAAAATACAACGGTTCTGGTCTATCACACAATTTAACAATTGCTCACTCCATTTCCGATTAAATGTCATTTTAGACAAATTCACACAGATTAATAAATTAATTGAGTTACTTAATACACCCTTGTGTGAATACATTAAATGAGTTAAATATAGATGTATTAATGCATTAAATGAGGGTAAATGTGTGAAAAAAAATGAATTTTCTGTCTTGAATTTGTAGAATAACATTTTTTTAAACAAAATTTAAATGATAGAATGACACTTATTCAGAAACGGAGGGAGTATATTTTAGACAATAGATTTTTCACAAAAGACAACAGTGGTGATATTTACTGTTGTACAATTTAGGTTACAACCGTTGTCTTTTAACAATTTTTTGCAATTTTAGGTATTATTTTTTTACTTGGAAATTTGAGGTTTGTAATATTTTTTACTTTATCTTTTAAATATATAGATTTGTAGTACTTTACATTTGTCACCTAAAAATAGTTTTCATTTGTATAATAATAATAATAATAATAATAATAATAATAATAATAACATAATTTGCAATAATCTATTATTTTTCTATTACAATTTCATCATTTAAAATAATTAAATAATTATATTTTTTATGTATGTCATATATTTATAGAAATCAAATGTTTTTTAATCGTGGACAAATATTACTATTTATAAAATCGTGTCGTTTGGTTTTCATTTAGTTCCTAAAATTTAATTTTCATTTTGTTTGTCGTAACTATACAAAACTCGTCTTCTTATCTAATTAATTAATGTATGTGCATATTAGTTTATTAATTTTTAAAAATTGAACACAACATATAGAATTCAAAAATAATCATACACAATATATAGATTGAAAAAATAATCATAATATTACAAATCTAAAAAACTGATAATTATTTGTGCACAGGAGAAATACTAGTACTAGTATAATTCATTTTCTTATTATTTGATAGATCAAAACTTATTTAACTTTTAAAAGTTATTGAAAACCGAATATCGAAACTTTGATACCATGTCTAACTAATCCTAACGTAGATTTGGTTCAAATGAGGACTAGTGCTTCGTGTACGGACGTGAGGACGGTGCTTGTTTACTGTAATGTTAGTGCTTTTCTTACTGTATTTTGATGTTTTTTTTATTTTTTATGTTTTTTGCAATGTTTTTCTTATTATATTTTAGTGCTAAATATTTTAGCATAAAAATACAATAAAAAAAACTCAAATTACAGTAAATAAACACCGTTCTCATATTCTCACACCAAATCTAGTCTCTTTTATAACCAACCCCTCCTAACGTAATAGTTTATATATAATGGTGAAAGATGCAAGCCGGCCGGCTTTTAGAAGGTACGGTGAATGGTATTTTTCATAATTTCTAGATTCTGCAAATTCCCATTATTTATTAACAAAATCTTGAATTTTAAGGGTCTCGTCTCTACAATCTCGGAAATTTAAATTAATGTATTTAACTGATTTAAAGTTTAATGGAATCAAAGACAAATCGAAATTCACCTGCAAGACAATTACACAAAAAAATAGGTTACTTGGAATCGTATCGATTAATTAATATTCAATTCTATGACTATTAAATTATTTTGACACCTTACGTAGTTATGTAAATTTGGGTTAGAATGCCCCTAACTATAATCTAACGTGTACAAATCGATTAATTTCACATCTCAAATTCTATTTTCTTTAGACATTTGTAGTCGTTACCTCATGTTACGTACATATGAAATGGATGTAAAGCTAAACAAATCGCTTATGTCCCAAAGACTGAAGACTGCGTTGGTTGTACGGAGTGTGAATTTGCTTGTTCAACATATATTTTGTGTGTTGGGGTTTATCTATGGCATGAAACAACTCACAATATAAGTCTAGCCTGTTTTTTTGATAAATTCCATAAAACTAATGAATCTTTTTTTTTTAATCTACAAAATCCGTGCTGGAAATCAAATTAAATTGAACACTTATTTTTCTGGTCCAAGAGATATCTTGTCTTCACAAGGAATTATTTTTCTCGGTTGAGATTGACTAATCAATATATACTTAACAACGAATTATTGGACAATTGAAGTGGAAAATCAATCAAACTTTATGATTATAAGATTGAAAGAATAATGCAATTGCGAGTTGTCAAGGACTCATGAAATTATGGGTAATCGCAAATACAATTAACCAAAGAACTAATGATGCTAATTAATTCGAACCCTTAATGTGGTACTAAAAATCCCATTGAATCCTAAGAAGATTTGTCGGTCCAAAGTCAACTAAATTATCATAAATTATTGAGCTCTGAAATTACACGCCTCCTACTACTTAATGTGTGTCCATGTGCATTTATACACAGCTGTTACGGAGATTTTAGATAAATTAATTTTTTTTATACAAATAAAATGTGAATTATGATCACTCAGTAATAAAATAGTTGTCACTGGGATTTCTATAAGTTTCTGTAAATACATTAAATTGCATCCTCTGTCGTGCCAATATATTGTCTGAATGCTTGATACGAGAGTTCTGGTTTCTAGAAATTATCAATTTTTTTTTGTTATAATTTATTTTGTAATAATGATTCAGCTGATATTTTAGAAATATTTTATTTGTTAGAAGATATATATATATATATATATATATATATATAGGGGTTGGTTATATTGAAGACAATGGTTGGTGTGAAAATTAGGGACAAATCTGAACCCTACACATATATAAAATGGATGGATCAGATTACACAGTTTTTTTATGGTAATTTCAGTTTTTTTAATTAATATTTAAACAACTAGGGGTATTACTGTCAAATCCCATATTAATTTCATATCGTAGCATGCACTAAAAATGGCGCTAGATTCGGAACATGATATATGGCATCTACGTGAAAGGTAAATCCCTGAAAATCTACAAACTCAACTTCCACATAGAAGGAACGATTACTTCCAGAAATCAAAATTCCATCCTCTGAAATCATAAACCCTAGGAGAACGCAATTCTCAGCGGCGACATTCTTGAGAACCGACGAGTATTTCGACATATCTCAGCGGTTTTCTCGTGCCTGGCCGCTTGAACCGTGAACAAGACGGCGGTTTTTGACCCTCCGACATCGATGCTTTCGAACGAGAAGCCAAAAATAAACATGGGTCGGACGAAATCGGGTAAGATTCAGTGCTTTCAATAGAATTTAACAATGATTTTGGGGAAAAATTTCGTACTAATTAAATTCTGATGCTTTTGATTGATTGAAAAAATATACTTAGAAACTAGGTTTTTTTTTTGGCGAATAGCATAAGAATAGCTATTATGTGTATTGTGGGTATTGTGGTTATACGAAATTGAACAAAATTTGGGATTCCAGAATTGTGGTTTTACAAATTCTGTTATTTTGTTAATGTTGATGCTATGTATGCATATCTGTTTGGTGTTGGTGAACTATTTTTGGAATGCTATTTATGGCCATTTGTGATGCTATGTATGAATATCTCTGATTTATTTCTTTTTAATATTATTGTAGATGCTACTTGTACATGGCTGTGTTCCTTTCTGTAACTTTAATGTGATGCTACGGCTGCATATATGTTATACTACTTGTGCATATTAGTTATGCTAGTTATGCATATCATCCATGCTACTTATGCATATATGTTGGGTGTTGGATACATTATATTTTGAATGATATTTATATCCATTTGTGATGCTACTTATGAATATCTTTGATGCTACTTTTGAATATTGTGCCATTTCTGTCAGTTGGTGCTTTTTAATATTGTTGTTGATGCAACTTGTGCATGGTTATATTCCTTTTGATATTACTTATCTTTGATTCTACCGTTGCATGTATGTGATGCTATTTGTGCATGATAGTTATGCTAGTTATCCATATCATCCATGCTACTTATGCATATTTGTTGTTCTATAGCAAATTATATAATAGCACTTAATATTTGATTTTTTGGTAATTACCCAATTTGTAGCGATACGCACTTGGAGCTCCTGGCTGGTATAATTCATGGGCCAATCTAGCAAAGCTTGGCATTGCGATCTAGAGAAAAGAAATGTCTCAAAAATGAACGTGCTGCGCATGAAGTATTCTGCATCTATTCTGTCATCAGATTTGAATGAACGTGCTACCTCCGTTAAAATAAACGCAAAGTCTATTTTTGCAGCCAACTCTAAGAAGAAACAACAAACAGTGAATGATATTTTGAGTGGAGATGTTTGACTTTTGCTTTCCAACTAACTGTTACATTATTTTTTATGAATGTTGGTAGATATTTAGCTATGACACTATCATCTTTTGAATGTACTTATATTTTGTTGGTATTATTAATGCTGATACAGTGGGATAGGGTTTGATTTTTTGACTTGGAATGGTTTGTGTTAGTTATTGCCTCAAATACATATATTTAACTACATATTGTTCTAATTTTTAATGCTTCATACGTTTAATTATAATGCTTAATTATAATCTCGTTTATTTTCAAGTAAAATATATATTTATTTAGTGCTTCTTATATTACCGATTAGTATTTCATATGGTTTAATGTAAGTGTAATAACTAACACCTATATGAGAAAGTGAATTTGTAATGACCAACCGAATGAGCAGTTATATATTTAAAAACTTAGCAATGAACGCCATATCTTTTTTCCTCTTAAGGGCTACCATTTTGATGTCAATTAATGCTAGTAATTAGTTATGTGTATGTATAATTATAATGAAATGAAGACAATACTTCCTACATTTCATATTAATGTTTCATAAACAAGATTAAGCCTTTTCAGTTTGCATTGTAGTACGAGTTAATGCTATGTATTAACATGTTAAATGCTACAAAATAACAACCCTATCTAATAAAGAAATTATAAACTAGCACGCAAAATGTAAGCAAAAATAACTAAAATACCAGTGAAAACATCACGCAAATGTTTACCTTAAATAAATCATATCTAAGTAAAAAAATGAAACAATGGACAAAAAAAAAATTCTAAATCAATTTTTCTCTGGACAATTTCTAGCATCATGGTGGCTTTTCTCACCACAAGCACTGCATTTCCTCAATGGCTTCTTCATCTTTTCCACATTCTTCTCTTTGTCAGACTTTATGCAAGAGCATACTTTTTGTAAAACTCTACTCCATCATTAATATTACGGAATTTCTGCTTGACAAATGACTTCATGGAAGGATCGCACTGGGGAATATATACCTTTGTCATTCCACCAGGTGACACTTCAAGAACACCTTGACTGGAGTGAATCAGACCTGATCGGGAAAAAATCGCCACTTATTCAATGCTATGTAAATGTATTTTCAATGCATCCTATAACAAAAATACTTGCTACACTAACCATATCATAAAAACCTTCGACACGCAATATTGTAAACACATAAATGTGATGTCTCATAAAGAACATATATATACTAAATAACAACAATAACAACTACATACACTCTATACGTAAAAGGAACTAACATTGAACATTATATCCATCAATTTGCATCATATAAAATAATCAGTTCATCCATATTGCATACAAAATCGAATGAGAAAAAAAAAGAAAATGAGCATAAACCTGAATCTTCCATTGTCTCTACACCAACTAAAATTAAGAAAAAAAACCCGTCAAATTCGTCTTCCCCTATAGAATTAGCGTCTTTTTTATGAAAAAAATCATCTGAATCTTCACGCCTGAACCAATAAATTGTTAAAAGAAAACTTAATCTACACTTGTATGAAAAAAAACTGTCCATATTTAAAAACCGTTTTTTAAGGACGGTTATGATTTTGAAAGATATGAAATATACAGGTTATTTAATAAATTACATCATTAGCCTTACCATTAATTTTAAATTAAAAAACGTGTAAAAAAAAAGAAAATCTACCTAAATCTAACCGTCCATCTCATCGGATCCAACAGTTGTAAATTGTCCCTAGTTTTCACACCAAGGATTAGTCCCTATTTGATCTATATCCTATATATATATAGATCATTTACCGTAACGCGTTTTTTACATATAATCATAGACAAGAATACCATTTCATATCTGATAAAACTATCACGATTTTATTAGTACACATGTATTACTTTTATACCGTACATGCAATGTGCATGTAAGGGTGGGGAAATATATCGAAATATCAAAATACCGCACTTATCGTATCGAAAAAATACAGAAAATACCAAATTTTCGATATATTGAGATTTTTGGTACGGTATAATACCATACCGTGAATTTTCGGTACGGTAACGATATGAATTTTTAAAAATTACAGTACACCGCGGTATACTGAGATTTCGGTATACCGTGGAATTTCGGTATATACCGGCATATCGGTATACCGAGTATATACTGATATGTCGGTATACCGGTATGCAGACGGTATATTGATATCTCGGTACGATACGGTATATCAATATATCGATACATACTGTCTTTTTCAAAAAAAAAAGCATCTATAATTCAATGTTGTAATTATAATATTGCAATATATATTTAAAATTTAGATTTATAAATATGAGAGAGAGAAAAAAATACAATGCAATAAAATAATATTTAATAAGGTTTTTTTTTTATAAAAGTTTAGCAAAAATACAATATTTGAAAATTAATAAATGTATATGAGATATACATAAATTATGAGATACAAGAAAAACACTTTGCTATCTATATATTGATTTTTGAATATGGCTCATATTGAAAAATAATAAACTAATATCAATGAACTACTTAACAAATGTGGATTACAATTATGAGTAAAATAATTAATAAGGAAAATAAAATAAAATTAAATAAAAGAAAATAAGAAATATTTAATCATACAATTATCTTTGAATTCATTTGATTCTACAATATTGTAATATTTATTTAAAATTTGGATTCATAATTATAACTCAAATATTTAATCAAATATATCAAAAATTCAAAATGAGAAAGAATAATACAATGCAATAATATAACATTAACAATTTTATCATACAAAAAAAAACTTTAATATTTATATATTGACTTTTGAACATGACTAATGAAAACTAATAAACTAATATGAGGAATTATATAATTATCTAACAAGATTACAATTATGAGTATAATTAAAAATAAAATGAATAAATAGAAAATGAATATACAAATATGAACATGACTAATGTATGTATATATTAATGATAAATAATATATATATATATATATATATATATATATATGTTTGTGATGATGATGAAAATACAAAAACTCAAGTATTTAATCAAATATATATAAATTAGAAATTGAAATACAGTGCAATAATATAAGATGTTCCATTGAAAAGTTGAATCAAAACTTATTAATCTAAAATTAAGCTAAGCTTAGATAAATGACACTTTCCGTTGAAAAGTTAAATGTTAATCTTGATTATATTTGATTCTTCTATACTATAATATACAAATATTAAGTATAACTAAAAATTACCGAGATCTATGTATATGAATGATGAAATAAAACTTCAAATGTCCATAAATTAGTCATTCACTCTATTGCATAAAATATAATAAACTATATAAAATCTATATAATACTCCCTCCGTCTCAATAGCAAGGTCCACCTTGCCTTATTTGGTTGTCCCAATAGCAAGGTCCACTTCCAAATATGGAAATAATTAATATCAACATCAAAGTGGACCTCACTTGCTTTATATTACTTTTTATTATAATATTCCTTAAAGAAATGGACCTCACCTACTTTATCCACTATTTAACCAACTAATCCATTTCTCCTTAATCTTCGTGCCCAATAGCAAGTTGACTTTGCTATTGGGACGGAGAGTATATAATAACGACTCCGCGTCCCGAAATAGAAAAATATTATTTTCCCGCCCTTTTGCACCTTCCTAAAAACAAAATATCTTATTTACATCAAAAATATTTATTTTATGTATAAATGATTAAGTATTAATATGTGTGTGTAGTATATATATGTATCATACATATCCGAATAAATCATAATATTGTTGCATTAAATAGATTCAATTAATTATGGAAACCCAAAAGGCAAATAAAATCTATTATTCTTTTTTATGTAGATTATATATGATATAGACAATACCACTTATATCATCTAAATATTATAATTCAATTTTATGTTTTCGTAATATTTAATAATTATATTATATAGATAGAGTCACGTTAATGGTTAGATAGAATTAATGATCAACATCTAACTTAAATTTACCTAATTTTTATTAGAAGACTAGATATATTTTTAAGTAGAGATATTTTCATTTTATGATTTAATAAAATAGTTTATTTTTTTCCATAATTAAAAATTTTCTTTCTAACATTAGCTTATTATATCTATATATTATTATATAGATGTGAGCATAAATCACAACATATTTTGCTATGGGCCTTGAAATGATATGTTTCGTGTTTTTACTACCAATATTCAAAACTATTCTGTTTTCTTTTCTTCTCATGACTCCCATTTATAGTCCAATGTAAGTCATTTTTTTACCAAACTGTTTTCATGGATACCATTTTTTGTATGATTTTTTAAAAATTTTGTGATTTAATTTTGATCAAAATTTTGTGGTACGAGTTCTTTATCAATGAGGTTAGTATTTACTATGAGATATTTTCATATTATTTATTTATATAATTCTTATGTTTTCTTATGTGATTTTTTTTTTGTTTATCTCTGTAAAGACTACAAACCAGATTTGCTATCTCTCTTGTAGCAAAAGTTTTGATTTTGTTGATGAAAGGCATGGTTCGTCGGTGTGTTCGATTTCTACCCTCAAACTCAACCATTATTTATAGAATTTGAATTCGAGTTTGGTAAAATGGCTCATGTATGTATTCACCTTCGTATTATTGAAATTTCCTATTATTTTAGATGATTTCTTATAATATAATATAATGTTATCTTTCGTGAAACTTATATTTTTGCATTCATTGCTTGAGGATAACCCATATTATATTTTCTTTGTGGTTTTTGTTTTCATTTACAATTTAATCTAAATGGCGAACATTGATGGTTAAACATGAAGCATGCATGTATGATATATTACATATTTAAATGTATCTCTTAATTAGAATAATTCCAAAGAATTAACATTTGCTTTGAAGCTGTGAGGTGGAATTTCATTTGGACAGGGGAAATACGCAAACAAGGGTTTACTTCAAATGCATGGGCACATGGCTCTTCAACAAAAGAAGGGGGATTAGGACTCCGTTCAATTTCAATAGCAAATAAGGCTACGACTTTGCCGCTTAATTTTTTTTTATAAAAATATCATAATTAATAGTTATTCAAATTAATCGAAATTCAATTTTGAATCCTTTTATTTGCAAAGAACTGAATGAGAGGAAACTCTCACATTCATATTTATAGTAGAGACGATGGAATTCTGGAACAACCATCAACTATAACCTATAAAATAATAACTAGATTTATAATAAGTTAATAGATTAATTTATATCTTAAAAAATATATATATACAAAAGTATAGTATAACAACCGCCCAAAGATTTTAATTCAAAAATGCTATTTAATTTATATTCAGTTCCTTATAATTTTGTATAAATTCATATTAGCTATTTAATATCATAGTCAAAATGACATCGCCATTCCTTGGAGTTGTCTCATTGCAAGATAAAAATATCAATACCATTTATCTTTTTTCAAATTTAAAAATCTATTTTATTCAAATACTTCCTCCGTCTCATAAGTGTAGATTCCTTCAATTTTTGAAATAGTTATGTTTAATTCATATGTGTGTAAAAAATATGTGCTAGCGTGTGAGAAAATTAAATGTATGTTTTAACGGGTGTTATTAACTTCATGCCTTAATAAGAAATTAGGAGAGCAAAATTGACCATTTTCATTGATAGAAATATGGTGAGGGACCGACAAAGAACATCCAAGTAGCATGGATTATTTAATTTGATAAAATATTATTATTATTATTATTATTATTATTATTATAAATTCATATATAGTATAAACATGAATTATTTTTATAATTTCATCTATTTATATTTCTTTAATTATATTTTGTTTCTAATTTACATTAATGATTTTAATTGCGGAAGTCTTGTGTGATCGTTATAGGTCAAAATATGTAAGACAGTCGAGATCCGAATCCAAACATGATCAAACACCAACAAAATTACAAATGCGTCATTGAATGTGTATTTGAATCCAAAATTTCACCAATCTTATAGATTTTGACCCATAAGATGATCATAAGACGTCTAACACAAGGATTTTATTTTTTTAAATTTATATACCTTCTCTACCTCATAATTATTTAGTTAGATTACTGAGATTTAATTTTGTGAGTGAATATCATGTGTTTCACACTTTTCTAATATTTGATTTGATGATTAACTCCTTTGATTTTAAGTATGATATTATAATAATAAAATAATAATCACATGTATCTCAATCGTGCATCACACGATGGGTTATTCTAGTTATATTTATATCTATATCTAAAAAATTAATCATCATGTAATACTAATAATTAAATCTTTAGTAAATAAATTTAATACAAATTAGTGAATATTTAATTTAATAAATCATAATCAAGAATTGCTTATATAAAAAATCTCATTATATAAGTTTCATCTAAAGTGAATAACTATTAAACTTGTTTGATGTTGGTATTTTGATTGTTGAGACGTGAATTTTTATGTTGTTATTTATAGAATTCGGATCGGTACGGCATGTACCGAATTTTTCGGTATACCTTAAAATTTCAGTATTTTCGATATACTGTGAAAGTTCGGTATGTTCGGTATACCGTATAATATCGGTACGGTACGGTATACCGAAAATATCGGTATGATATCAATATCTGTTACGGTGTATATCAAAATTTCGGTATACCGAAAGTTTCAGTATGAGAACGGTATGAAATTTTTCAATATCGAAATTTCGATATGGTATATGGTAAGACGTGAAATTTTCGATATACCGTACCGACCCACCCCTATGTGCATGTGTGTATTGTTGTGTAATTGTGTTTGATTTTTTTTAAAGGAAAAAGATATTGATAATCGTTTTTTTTAAATAAAATAAAATAAATATACGATGCATCATTTCAACTTGATTGTAATTAAGGCAATTCTTGATATGCACCAATCTACAAAACAAACCTTCCTTCATTAAAAAAAAAAAAGTATTTTTATTTTTATTCTTTTACTCACGCACCCAATCTGGTGGTGTTGAGGAGATTCGAACTCATGACATTTGGTCTTCAATCAATTTCACTCACTCCACCACTAGGCCATTCCCACCGTGACAAAGTATTTTATTTGAGAGAGTTAGAATTAGACCTTTAATTTGATTAAATTTTAATTTATTTCAATCTTAATTCGTATATGTTATGCTGTAATAATAATAATAATAATCATAATAATAATAATAATAATAATAATATCTTATTATTATTATTATTATTATTATTATTATTATTATTATTATTATTATTCCTTTCATTTCAATGATAATTTGCAATGATGCATGATTTATGCATAATCATGGTAGATTGTCGTGGTTGAGCAATAAAAAATAAAAATTCAAGTCCCAACTATAACAAGTGAATTTAACTATTCAGGTAAATGAAATTATAAAAAAGAGTAAACAAACAACTCATACAAAAACAGGAAAAAAAAAAAGAAGATGCAAGAAAGAAAAGGGTATCTACACACGCATTGATTGGACTAGCTATAATATCACCCACATGACTCGATATAAAGATATTCCAAAAAAAAAAAAATGGTCTTCAGAGACAATATTATTAGAGACGACAAATGTTGTCACTAATAATAAACTTAAGTAACGATATATCATCCATAATTACCACATGTCATCTCTAATGATAATTTTGTGACGATTTTATCGTTTCTTAAAAATATTTTTTGTAACAATATCATGTCGTCTCAAATAGATCGTCCTTAAAAGTTCGTCTCAAATAAATTAAACATCATTTTAAGTGACAACATTGTCGTCACAAAAATATCATTAAAGATGACATATGATAATTAAAGACGACATGCCATTACTTAAATTTATTATTAATATTGTTCCTAAAGATCATTTTTATTGTAGTGGAGAACAAACTAGTAAAAAATCATATATAAAAAATAGGGATTTCGAATTGAAAATAGAAAATAAAATAATTTAAACCAATCGTGCGTAACGCATATACCTTACCACTCGAACAAGATGTTAGGCTGTTCTTAATTATAATTAATACGCCAATAAAACATGGCATGGAACCTTAAAATATGGTAATAATGAACTATGGATTAACCATTTGCTTTAAGTTATTGAGGTTTAATTAGTTTGAGACCATGACCATTGGCAAACACTTCCATGCAGCTGTTGCAAATAGCACTATATAAGACGGGTCGGGTCAAACCCGCGTTTTGACCCGATCAACATGGTCAAATCCGTGCTTTGATCCGAGTCAACGCAGGTCAACCTGTGTTGACCGGGTCAACCGCAAAATAGTAGAAAAAACGGTAAAATCAGTATCAACGGTCTCACTAAAAAGTATCACTAAAAATTCGAAAAGTATCATCTGTATCATTAAAAAGTAAATGGTCTGCTAGTTATTTTATACTAGTTTATTTAGTTCAAATTGTGATTTTTTCCATTCGAATTAATGTTTAGACCTTAGTAGTTTAGAGTTTTTTTTTTTTGGTTCATAGTTTTTTAAAGGGTTCATGTTTTTTAGGGGGTTTTTTTAGGGTCCATGGTTTTTTTTAGAGTATATTTTTTGTTTTTTAGAGTTTGGGGCAGGGGGTTGCTTTTAAGGGTTTATTTTGTATTTTTTAGGATTTTTTGGGAGGTGTTTTTAGGGGCTTATTTTATATTTTTTAGGGTTTTTTGGGAGTGTTTTTAGGGGTTTATTTTGTGTTTTTTTGGGATGTTTTTAGGGGTTTATTTTGTATTTTTTAGAGTTTATTAATTCTATTTCATACTCATTTCAAACAAATTAAATCAATTTATTTTAATTTTAGGATTTACTAATGTTATTTTAGGGTATATATTTTTGGGGGAACAAAGAAAATTGAAAACAAAAGATAAAAACGTAAGAAAAATGCCAGAAAAAATGAAAAAAACTGCCGGGAAAAAAAAAAAGACGGGCGCGTGGCCCCATGCACCGCGCGTGTGTGCCCGTCGCAAATAGTCACAAATAAGGGAATTGGAAGGGGCGTTGCACGGAAGTCCTACTCATAACCATAAGATTCTAAAGGCATGCTCTTACGAAGTTGTGGGCCGTTTCTAACGCACTATTTTGAGGCTATGCTCCAATATAGTATCATGAATTTATTATTCCACAATCATTTACTGTAACGCCTCAATTTCACTCTTAGAGCATCCACTATGATGAGGCATTTTAGGTACCAATGAAAGGGTATATATATTAAAAATTAAGGTATGCCATAGTGGAGAGTAAAAAAAGGGGCACAAATTGGATAAATGCATGGTACAACTGCATGTACCAAGTATTTTTGAGGAAAAAAGGTGTGATGTGGGCCCACTTCTTTTTTTATTCTCTTTCCTCCTTCTCTCTCCACTTTTCCCTTTCTCTTTCTCCCCCTTTCTCTCTCTACCCGCCGACTCTAACTTTTTCTCTCTTTTTTCTATTTCTCTCTTCTTCTTTATCTTTTTCTTTCTTTTCAAAATTATTAAATTTTACCTTATATTAAAATTTTGATTTCATAGATATAATTAATTTTCTGATTTCATGCATGCACTTGTCAATATTTCTGGTTTCATGCATGCACTTGTCAATATTTTACTCAACCCAACTGCGTACAATTTAATAATTTATCAACAACTACCCCAAACACTCAATCATAACATTATATATATATATATATATATATATTATTAATAAATATAATATAATTAATTAGAATTAAAACAAACTATTATTATTACTGAAAATTGTAATAACACAAAATAACAAACTTATATAAAATAGAAAATACAATAAAATACAAATTAATAATATAATTAGACGGAACAATAGTATATGAGTGCAATTCGATAGTATAATTTGACAGAAAAATAGTACATGAGTGCAATTCGATAGTATAATTTGATAGAACAATAGTATATGAGTATAATTAGATAGTATAATTTGACAGAACAATAGTATATGAGTGCAATTTGATAGTATAATTTCATATAACAATAGTATATGAGTGCAATTCGATAGTATAATTTGTGAGGCGTGCAAAAATATAACAAAATTAATATCTATTTATAGATAATGAAAAAAATACGAACTTTGGTACTCATACAGATAATAATTCTATAAATTTTACCTTATAATAAAATTTTGATTTCATAGATATAATTAATTTTCTGGTTTCATGCATGCACTTGTCAATTCAACTTTGTAGTCATGTAGACATTTGTCAGCTTTTGCTAATGCATGCATTTATCAATTATATCTATCTCAATTATTTTCTTGTAGAAAATAATTCTATAAGTAGAATCATTTTGCTTATCAATTATATCTATTTTACAAATTCTCCAAATTTCAAAATTGATAAAAATTATTGGACAAATTTCTTCAATTCTTCTAATCCAGAAGAAAATATCAACTCTCCTTCCCAAAATCTCAACGTTCCCCCACCAAATTCCAACATTCCTCCACAAAATTTCAACTTTCGTTCCCAAATTTTTTATTTTAACTCAAACTCTCAAATGAATCCAATGAGTGCTCTAGAGCTACTCTGTATGTGATGTATCCATCGGACTGTTATCAATACCCCCATTTAGGCCCCCTCATGGATTTTCTTACGGAAGTCCACCAGAAGTGCCTTCAAAATCGACAATAATGGTTAGTAAAGATGGAGGGAGCACTCCCAGTTCTGGACATGATTCATCTCCTCTAGGCCTCGATAACATAAATGTTCAAGCAGATTTTGAAGCTGAAGGTGAAACAAATGTTGTGTAGCAAAGAAGGATAAAATGGACACCAAAAGAGAATGACTTTCTTACACGTTGTTGGGTGAGTACCAGAGAAGATTCAGTGGTCGGAACTGACCAAAAACTAGATCAATTCTGGGTAAGGGTGGCAACCGAGTACAATAACAACCATCCAGCTAACACTTCGGTGAGACCTTGGGAAGCATTGAAGACACATTACTATATGGCTCAAAGAAGTATCACTGCTTTTAATGCAGGATACATTTCCATGAAGCAAGGTTAGGGAAGCGGTTACAATGATGCCGACATACTCATGGAGGCACTTAAAAAGTGGGAGCATAATCACAATGGACAATCCTTCAAACTTTTAGGCATGTGGCAAATTCTGAAGGATTGTCCGAAGTGGAACAACCTAAATGAACATGATCACCATGGTAAGAAGAAGATGAAAACTCCCATGTCAGAGGTGTACACATCATCTTCCAACAATGATGATGTTGAAGAACATGTCCGTCTCATGGTTTAAAAGGCGGCGAAGAAGAAAGAGAGAGGGAAAGGCAAGGCAAAAATCGATGGAGTTCCTTCTTTGTAAGATGTTCAAGCTTTGATCTCAGAATAAATGGAAAGGTATGAATGAATTCAAGAGGAAGAAATTGATCAACTTAAATACCAGAATAAAGCGACTGAGTATTGTAGAGGTCAAAAAATCTCTACAATTAATCGTTCTTTGAGTTCGGGCTTCGGCGATCTAGAAGACAAAGAAAACACGTGAAGCCGAAAGACCGTCAGGGGGTTGACGATCAAACGGACTCCGGCGCTCAAGTCAGATTGAATAAATCAAGGATAAAACGAATAAATTGTGGAATTTTAAGAGCTATTTAGTAAAAGAGGGGGGGTCGAGCTTCGCTGTTATGGAGCCTTGTGTGTGGCTAGCTTGCAGAGCTGTGCGATATATGTCCATGGTTTAATTGAAGTTGCGAGTGTTGCCAGTGTATTGCGTGTATGATTAATTGTCCCCCGTCTATGATGAAATGTAGATATATATACTCACCAACTTTTAACTGAATTCCAGATTTTAAGGGATCCTCTCTATCCCTTTTAGGGTTTTTGACGGGGTCATGGCTATCCTCAACGGTCATTTTGACTCAGTCTTCTCCAGGAGTCTACTCGGTCATGGACTCTCATTTCAATCCTCAGGACTTCGAGGGATAAGGTGTCGACCTCGAGGTATGGACCTCGAGAGAGGGGCTTCGAGGTGCGGACCTCGAGATATTTGATCACGAGACGCCAATCTTATTTAGCTCTTTAAACCTTCAAATGGGCGTAGGCCTAGTTTTTGGGCCTATGCAGAAATATGGCCTCTACAGTTAGCTCCTCATTACTTGATTCTTGTATTTCAAGGATCAGGTAATGAATTTCGGAGTTAATCGTTATTTCGATTTAACTCTACGTTCTGGATTTTGAATTCTCATTTGGTTTCAAACCGATGCCCGAAGATGAGTCCTTAGAGGAATCCTAGGCTTTGAAAAATCCCATTCTATGAGCCCTGGTCCTTAAGGTAAGTCCGAGAAAGCTCATGAATTTATTAGAGCAGACCTTGTGGAGCTCCAGACCTGAAAGTGGGTCCTAGGAGAGCTTAAGAAGTCGTGAGAGCAGACCTCGTGGAGCTCCAGACCTGAAGGCAGGTCCTGAGGGAGCTTAAGAGGTCGTGAGAGCAGGGTAGTCCTGGGGGAGTTTAAGAGGTCGTGAGAGCAGGGCAGACCTCGTGGAGCTCCAGACCTAAGGACAGGTCTTGGAGGAGCTTAAGAGGTCGTGGAAGCAGACCTTGTGGATCTCCAGACCTGAGGACAGGTCCTGGGGGAGCTTAAGAGGTCGTGAGAGCAGACTTCGTAGAGCTCCAGACCTTGGGTACGGATTTCACTTTTCCCATTCCCTAGGTTAACCCTAGTCATTAGATGGGGACATGCGTGTCCAGATATGCCATCTCTATTTTGCAATTCAAATATCGAGGGAACTACTATTCCCTCCCCAATCATTCTACAGAATTTCAAGGGTCTCCTTCCTCAACCGAAACTCTTTGTAGAAAATCTTTTCTCCTGAAAGAATCTTAAGAGATTTCTACTTCTCTTTTTTCACCACCAACTTCGTGCTTATCACGTTGCTTGAGAGTCTTTGTTGCGGTTGTTACCTACTTTCTAGATTCCTGTTGCCGCACGGTTTCTAGGTTAACTTCTCGCTCTTTTTCCATTTTTATCATTTTGTGCGACGAGTGCACAGTTGTAGGTTTATTTCATAGGTTTTAAGTAATCTTTTTGAGGATATTAGATAGTGTTTCTTTAGCATCTCTTGGAATGTTTGGCGATTTCTGGGGTTTTTGGAGAATTTGTGGTGTTTTCTAGGTTTTTCTGGGAATCTAGGTTTCTGGAAATATCGGGTGACATTGTTTATTTTCGGGCAAGTTTATTTGACTAATTTTGGACTTTGTGGCTTTCTCGGTGGGTGACGGTTTTTTCTAAGATTCATCATTCTTAGTCGGGTGTAGGTTTTTCTTCGGTCAATTCTTGGGTTTGCTTAGGTTGGCGAACATTCCTGTGTTGACAATGAGCGTGAGCGGGGACTCGAACGCCGATGAGACAAAGAGCTATGGTGGGGAAGACTTAGGACAGAACTCTGGGTTGGAACATTTGGAGAGCTCTGACTCTCCTGTGATCGTTAAGGTCACGGGGAAGTCAAGGAAGAGGAGGCCGTTGGTGATTATTCCTCATTCAGTCGATCGTGCAGTTGTCAGCAAGCGCGGGGGGGCGGTGGTAAGGGGGAACTACTGATAGGATGTAATGTAGTGAATAGATATATTTTTTGGTATTTTAATTATGGATATGATGTAATATAGCTGATTTGGGATTTTTGGTTGTATCTTTGGTTATTGCTTGTAAACTTGATAAAAAGAAATGGAGGAGAGTTTAGAGAGAAAATGAGGGAGAATAGAGAAATTGAGGAGAAAAATAGATCTCTTTCATTACTTGCCGATTACATATCATAACTTGGTATTTATAGTACCATAAAGTGGAAAAGAAACCCTAAAGCATATGCTAAAGCTGAAATATGAAATAAAGTTAACTGGGCCAATCATTTGGGCCGTTTGATTTAATTAAATAAATTACCAAACTACACCCGGCCCACTACTCCTGATCCATCTTCTGACCCGATCCGGCAGCCCTATTACTTGTGATTTCAGCAACATCGATAGCCAAATCCCTCAATTCAAGACTCAACCTTTCTCCGCCACCATGAGCCCTAATCCCCTTTTTATTAAAATCATCCAATTTGACCTGGTTCGTGACATTACTCCCTCCATTCGAAGATCCTTGTCTGTAAGGATCAATCTTTCCAAAGGCTCGATCCAAAAATTTTGAATCTTCCCAAGTAATTATGTCGGCCGCTGAGTCTTCCCAAAGAATTGATTTTTGTGCGATCCCTACTAATCTCCTGGTGATTTTTCTCTCTGCAAGGACTGTTCCAAGTTGGATGAGGAAGATCCTATCATCATCGTGAACGGGAAGGGTTGCAGAAGGCTGAGCGGATTTTTCCAGCACTTTCTTCAGCAAGGACACATGGAAGACCGGGTGGATCTTCGCCCCTTCAGGTAAATTCAGGCGATAGGCCACTTTTTCGATCCTTTATGTGATTAGATAGGGCTCATAGTACTTAGCCGAGAGTTTCAGGTTCTTTCAAAGAACTACAGAGCTCTGCCTATAGGGCTGTAGTTTTAGAAAGATATAGTCTCCCACATCGAATTCCCTCTCAGTGCGCTTCAGATCCGCGTAAACCTTTATCGTATTTTGAGTAGCATGTAGGTTGGATCTGAGTTCAAATAAGAACTTCTGACGTTTCTCCAATACCTCCTTGACCTCTGCATTAGTTGTATGGAAATAAGGTTGTAGAGAGTGCTGGGGAGGGGGGTAGCCATAAAGTGCCTCAAAAGGGGTAGATTTCAAGCTAGAGTGGTAGTTGGTGTTGTACCAAAATTCAGCTAATGGCAGCCACCTAGACCATTGCTTAGGGTGTAGATGAACCGTACACCTTAGGTAGGTCTCAAGGCATTGATTTACCCTTTCAGTTTGGCCATCAGACTGAGGGTAGTAAGAAGATGTCATATCTAGACTAGTGCCCATAAGCTTGAACAACTCCTTCAAGAAAGAGCTTGTAAAAACCTTGTCTCTATCTGTTACCATGCTTAATGGTTGCCCAAGTAATCTATAGACAGAGTCTAGGAAGACCTTTGCAACAGATTGTGCAGTATAGGGGTGTGATATAGAAATGAAGTGCCATACTTTGTGACTCTATCAACCACCACTAGAATTACATCTTTCTTGTAGGACATAGGTAACCCTTCTATGAAATCCATAGAAATGTGTGTCCATGTCTGGGTAGGGATCTGCAGTGGTTATAGTAAGCCAGGGTAGAGCCCTCCTGTAGGTTTGCTGACAGCACAGGTGGAACACTGGTTCACCCATTGGGTTACATCCCCTTTTAAGTGTGGCCAGTAAAAGAGCCTCTTTAGCCTCATATATGTCCCATAAATACCAAAGTGTCCTCCACAGAGAGAATTGTGCATCTCTTGTAGAAGTTGTTGCTTGATGTCAGTGTCATTGCCAACTACAACCCTGCCTCTGTATTTAAGTAATTCCCCTTGCAGCTCATAGTCTGGATAGGTGTCCTTATCTTGCACCTTTGAAGTTATCACCTTGGAGTATAGAGTGTCATCCTTGTAGCTTTCAGTGATCTGCTGTATCCAAGCAGGTACTGTAGTAGTGATAGTGCTACACTCCTTTGCAGGGTAGGGCCTCCTGGAAAGGGCATCAGCAGCCTTGTTTTCAATGTCCTTTTTATACTTAATTTCATAATTCAGTCCCAAAAGTTTGGGTATCCATTTTTGCTGTATTGGGGTCATTATCTTCTGATCTAGGAGGTGTTTGAGAGCCTGCTGATCAGTCTTTATGATAAATTTATGCTCCTGTAGGTAGTGTCTCCATTTCTGGATTGCCATTAGGACAGCCAGGAATTTCTTCTCATAGTTTGAGAGTGACTGGTTCTTAGAGTTTAAGGCTCTACTTATATAGGATAATGGCCTTCATCTCTGCATGAGCACTATCCCTAGCCCTCTACCACTTGCATCTGCCTCTAAAATGAAGGGTAGTGTGAAGTCTGGTAAAGCCAAGACAGGGATAGATACCATAGCTGCCTTGAGGGCTTCAAAAGCTATAGTAGCTTCCTCAGTCCACTTAAAGGCCCCCTTCTTTAACAGGGAGGTCAAGGGTCTGCTTAGTATCCCATAATTCTTCACAAATTTCCTGTAATACCCTGTAAATCCAAGAAAACCCCTGAGCTATTTAAGAGTGGTAGGGGTTGGCCAGCTTGTCATACCTTCTATCTTGGAGGGGTCAGTAGTGACTCCTTCAGCAGTAATTATGTGCCCTAGATATTCAATCTTTTCTTGTCCAAAATGGCACTTGCTTTCTTTGGCATAGAGCTAGTGTTGTCTCAGAATAGATAAGACTTCCCTTAAGTGGTTCACATGGTCCTCCCAAGTGGGGCTATACACCAGTATATCATCAAAAAACACCAGGACTGTCTTCCTGAGCTGATGTCTAAATATTCTATTCATCAGAGACTGAAAAGTTGCTGGTGCATTACTGAGTCCAAATGGCATCACTAGGAATTTATAGTAGACATTGTGAGTACTGAAGGCAGTGAGATACTTGTGTTCAGGCTTCATGAGGATCTGGAAGTAGCCTGATCTGAGATCAATCTTTGAGAAGAACCTAGCTCCATGCAGCTTATCCAAGAGCTCATCAATGATGGGTATTGGATAGTCATGCTTAATAGTTAGATTATTAAGATACTTATAATCCACACACACCCTCCAAGTCCCATCATTTTTCTTTACCAATAATATAGGTGAGACAAAAGGACTCCTGTTGTCTTGTATTAGGCCACTCCCAAGTAATTCCCCCACAATTCTTTCTATCTCAGCTTTTTGGTCATGGAATACTTTGTAAGGATACATGTGTTTGGGTATGCTCCCAGGTTTGAGCACTATTTGATGTTCAACATCCCCGCTTGGTGGCAATTCTTTGGGTTCCTCAAACACATCCCTGTAGCTATTCAGTAACTCAGCCAATTCCTTGTGGTGATCATAGTGGTCAGCCTTAACCCTGATCATATACATTTCATCAAATGGTTCTGGTTGGTGACACATCTTGAATAAAGAATGGCTTGAGATTAGATGGCACTCCCCCAGTTGTGTTAGAGCTTGGATCTTGATCCTTTTTCCCAACCAACTCACTGTGAATGTCATCTTATCATAGTCAAGTTCTATAGGTGTGCAGGCCTTAAGCCAATCACCCTCTAGAATCAGGTCACACCCTTCTGTAGCCAATGTCCTAGGTGAGTAGGTGAACTGGTGACCCTAGATAGCCCATTGGAACCCATTGACCCTAGTGGAGCTGACCATTCTATTTCCATTTGCCACCTTAACAAGCAGGGGTCTGGTAGGTTCCAACTGATACCCCAAGTCCCTTGTTGTAGCTTCTCTGATGAAGCTAAATGTACTACCAGAGTCTATTAGAATATGTAATTTGTGAGTACCAACCTGCCCATATACTCTCATAGTAGTGAATCCCCCTTCACCTGAAATAATGTTCAAAGCCATTTGCACCTCTTCCATGTCTGCTTCTGGGCCTGTGTGGTTTGGAGCATCCTCACTAGTAGTTATAGACTGTAGGTAGTTCTCCTCTTATTCTTCACTCATGATCATATAAGAAATCCTAGCTTTACACCTGTGTCCCACTGAAAATGCTTCATCACAGTTATAACATAGCCCCTTTTCACTTCTAACAACCATCTTTGCTGCAGTGAGTAATTTGAAAGGTGGTTTGACTGTAGTAGCTAGTGTCCTCTGATTGTAGGTATTTGTAGGCATTTCCCTCCTCACTCCCACAGGATTAGGTCTAGAGTTGACCTTAAACTTCTTTGCCATAGCCTCCAGATTTAATATCTACTGCTGCCCAAATTCAATAGCATGCTTAAGTGTTATAGGCTTGAACATATGGATCAGAGGCTGAATTTCTTCACCTAATCCACTGATGAAACTTGCTATAAAGTAGTCATCGGAGAACTGCCCTTTGTTCAACATTAGCATACAAGCCCTAAGCTCTTCAAACTTGTCCATATATTCATTATAGGAGCCCACATGTTTGAGTTTGTTGAACTCAGCAATGATTTTAGAATCACTAATCTCCTCAAATCTGGCTGAGACCACATCTAAAAACTGTTCCCATGAGATATCAGTGTCAATAAGATACAGGTTTTCAAACCATTAGGAAGCTCTTCCATCAAAATGCATAGTGGCAAGGGTTACCTTCTGGTCATCAGACACATTAGGGACCATTCTCAAATAACTCTGATATTTTAAAATCCATGCACTCGGTTGATCCCCATCAAATCTGGGAAAATCTAACTTGGAAAAGTGGGAAGAGGAGTGTTTATCTGAGTCAGCCCAATCTCGGCTAGCAACAACCTGTTGAGGTTTAGGCTGGCCAGTGTCAATCTGGGTACTTGAATAATGGCTGCCAAAGATAGAGTTTCCAGTAGCTGTGCTTTTACCCTTGTCCAGATTCGATAGTTGTAGTTGAATAGATCCCAAGGTGTTAGCTAAATTATCAAATTTGCTATTTACCCCTTGCACAAACCCTTTCAGCTCTTCATTAGACTTTGAAATATGATCATGTATCTTTAGTTATACCGAGTCCCTCTTTAATGCTTCAGCCTTTAAAACTCGATCTAACTCTTTTTGGTGTTCTTGCAGCTCACGCAGTCTTCTGGTTCCATCAGCCATAGCAAGATCGTGGCTCTGAGATACCAAATGTAGTGAATAGATATATTTTTTGGTATTTTAATTATGGATATGATGTAATACAACTGATTTGGGATTTTTGGTTGTATCTTTGGTTATTGCTTGTAAACTTGATAAAAAGAAATGGAGGAGAGTTTAGAGAGAAGATGAGGGAGAATAGAGAAATTGAAGAGGAATATAGATCTCTTTCATTACTTGCCGATTACATATCATAACTTGGTATTTATAGTACCATAAAGTGGAAAAGAAACCCTAAAGCATATGCTAAAGTTGAAATATGAAATAAAGTTAACTGGGCCAATCATTTGGGCCGTTTGATTTAATTAAATAAATTGCCAAGCTGCACCCGGCCCACTACTTCTGATCAATCTTCTGACCCGATCCGGCAGCCCTATTATCTGTGATTTCAGCAACATCGATAGCCAAATCCCCCGATTCAAGACTCAACCTTTCTCCGCCACCATGAGCCATAATCCCTTTTTTATTAAAATCATCCAATTCGACCAGGTTCGTGACATGCAAGTCGCAGATTCGGAAAGTAAAGACTGGGGATGAGAGGTTTAAAGCCTCCAAGATCGCCCCAAAGATGGATAACGAACTCGTGAAAAGGCTCACCTCACCGCCGATATCCGATGATGGGGTCGAGGTTCAAACTCCTGCTCGTGCCAATCGAGCTCATCGACCCCCACCTGGTTTTACAGCTTTCTATACTTTGGTGACAGAGAAGGGGGTCGGACTCCCCATTCATCCCTTCTTTGCAAAGATCGCCTATTTTTATGGCATCGCTCCTTTGCAAATTACTGCAGTCGGATGGTTTCGCATGTTGGGAATGTACTATCTGTGGAAAGAGCTAGGATTTCCTGAACCTAGCATCAGGGAATGACATGCGGCTTATTGTCTGGTAGCTAATGCTGGACAACCTGGATTTTATTATTTTACAAAATGGGTGGGGGATCGACCTCCCTTGATAATGAAACTACCTTCTTCGTCTGGAGATTGGAAGTCGAGGTTCGTTTATGTATCTGTCGGACTTCAGCTGACGCGATTGTCTCTGCTGAGTTTATTGTTGCCCGTAGGTTTCCGAGCCGAACTCCAATACTTTTATTCTTTATTTGAGACTTAAAAATCTTCTTATTTTGTACAGGCTTTTCTACACGCTGCGACCCCGTCAGCATTGAAGTTGCTCGTATTGATGAGGCCTTTCTTCTCCCAAATGAACTTCGCGAGTTCGAAAGGGTTCGTAGCGGTCGAATTCTATTTGACAAGATGTCGAAATTGAAGATCAAGCCCTCAAATGCTAAGGTCAAGGCTTTGGCGGCTGCTAAGAGGGACGAGCCTTGGCCTTTGGGCGTAAAAAGGTCTTCAGAGAAAAAGCTCCAAAGTCTGCCCCTTCTAAGAAGTCGAAGATCCGTTCCTCTGCTCTCACTATGGTGCCTCAGCACTCTGCCTCCCATGACATCGTCGATGTGGAACCCATCCGCCTTTCTTGCTAGACCTCTGCAGGTTCAAGCTTCAAATGGGTCCCTCTCCGGCCCTTCCTCATGGAAGTTCAAAAGTCCATCACTGGCCAAGACACACCCAAAGACTATGAGAAGGAGAGCCTCGAGCAACAAGCTTATCTGTCCTTTGACCAACTGTCACGGGTATCCACTACGAGCACTTGCTAAATATTATCTCTTCTTTTCTCCTTTTTTTGAAAACATACTTGGCTTTCAATTTCAGGTCCTTTATAGCCAATTCCTGCTATGGGAGTATCTCACTATCCATGAAGAGGGCCTTGAAAAGAGGGTTATTGAGATGTCTGAAGAGCTCGAAAAGATCGCCGAGGAGAGGCCAGACATGGCGGCTCGAGAATCTTCCCTGCGGGTTGAGAGGGACAAGGCGCGGGCGATGGCGGCGGAGGCCTAGGTACAACTAGAGAAGAGACTCGACCTTCAAGTGAGGACCGAGCAGGAACTGGCAGTCTCTGAGACGAAGGTGAAGGAACTCGAGGCATTGTTCAGGGCTAGGAGAATGATTGATGAAACCTCTGGCTTTGACAGATGGGTCGATTCTGTGGAATTCGAACCCTACAAGGAGGCCTTCTACCAGGAGGGTGGAGCGGCGGTGGTCGAGGCCATTAAAGCCAAGATGCCAGATCTCAACCTATCTTTCCTCAAAGCAGAGGAGAAGGTCAAGGTACTAGAGGGCGATCGCGCTGTCGAGGCCAACGTTGGGGTCAGAAAAGAAGCGGAGGTTCGAGAAGAGAGCAGAGTTGCAAAGGATACTGATGGTGCCAAGGCCGGTAATGAGGCCTAGATTTGATCTTTTTATTAACTAACTCCTTTTATCATGCTTTCTCAAACAAACAATCATATGTAAATATATATATGTTTTTTGAATTGCCTCTTGTGAGGGCAATTCTATAACTTGGCATTTTGCCGATCTTAATTCGGAGACTCTGATCTTTTTTGCCTTTATGCATGCTCGTTTAACTATTTCGCTTTTAACTTGATATCTTTGAGAGGATATCATTGGCACGCATGTATATAATAGGAGTTAGATAGAATAATACAATGAACTTGAGCGTATCTTTCGGGGTCGTAGTTAAATTTCAAGATTCAATCTTACACTTTGAATTTATGGGTTTAAATATAGGGGGGGTCTCCAGTTTAGCTTCAAAGGTTGAATTTATTCTCGACGCTGAGTTCAAGGTCTTCATGGTTAGGGCCTTATCGACCCTAAGGGGATGAGATCTCTGTGCTTGGGGTTCTGTTAGTTACTCCGACGCTCAAGTCAGTAAACAAATCTTTAAATAAATAATAAGAACTCGAAAAGAAAATAACGAGCAAATACATTACTCTTCGTTTGTGAGGCTGACTTCGGAGTCGAAACCCTGTCATCTCCTTGAGGGTCGGGACCCCCTGTGCTTAGGGTTCTGTTAGTCACTCCGATGCTCAAGTCAGTAAACAAATCTTTAAATGAATAATCATAAAATGAAAAAATGAAATTGAAAGTTCTAGAAATGATACTATTTTAAATGCAACGTATTCCAGTTGTTGCGTCCATTAGCTCATTGATGTGAGGCAAGGAGAATGAATCTTTTGGGCAGGCCCGATTGAGGTCGGTGAAGTCTATGCAGAGCTTGTTTTTGCCATTCTTTTTCTTTACTATCACGACGTTGACTAGCCACTTAGGATATTGTTCTTCTCTAATGTGTCCATGTTTGAGTAGCTTATTGACCTCTTCATCCATAATTTTATTTCGTTCGGCGGTGAACTTTCGTCTTTTTTTTCCATTGGGGTCTTGTCGGGATCGATTCCTGCAACGAGCCTCGATCCGGTTTGCATTTTGGGATCGGAAAAGTCGGGATGTATTTGGATTTCATCGAGGTCTTTTGTTTCGGGTTCTTTATAGTTGTGATTTTCGGTGTTAGCAGAAGATAATCCGACCTCAATTTGATTGATATCCATAACTCATTTGTGTTTGAAAGTGGAGATGTAACATTCTCGAGCTATTATCTATTCGTCTCGGACTTCGTGAACTCCCAGGGCATATGGAATTTCATGAGCTGGTGATAGCTTGACGGCACCACTTGGAGTTCATGAATCCTGGGTCTTCCCATTATGACATTATAGGCTGAGGGAGCATCGATTACTTGGAATTTGGTGAAGATGTTCATTCCCTCGATATAGGTGGGAAGTGTGATTTCACCCATTATGGCTTTATGTTTCCCACTGAAACCGATTAGGGTGGTTGACCTTTTAATGATTTTGGTTTCTTTTACCTGCATGCCTTTCAATGTACTAAAAAAGATCACGTTAGAAGAACACTCATTGTCTATAAGAACACGCTTAATTAAACAATTAGAAATTAATAAGAAAATGACTAGTGCATCGTGGTGAGGGTGTGAGAGATCGGAAGCTTCTCTGTTGGTGAAATCGAGGGTGATGAGGTCGTCTAATTTAGCATGTCTGGGGAAGTTTCCGTTATATTTTATCAAACGATGATGTCTCTTTGTCGAGGACTGTGAAATTCCGCTCACTTCTGAACCTCCTGTTATACAATTCAAAGTGCGATCGACCTTTGGGGGTTCGGGCAGCTGCGTTTCTTTTTTATTTTCCCTTTGTGACCAGGTTTCTTTTCCTTTCGGAGTCAGGAGATCGGTAAGATATCCTCGCTTTAGGAGTTCCGCGACTTTGAACCTTAGGGCGATGCATTCATCTGTCTTATATCCATGGTCGTTGTGGAACTCATAAAATTTGCTCATGTCACGTTCGTTGTCTGAGGCTTTCATCTTCGCAGGCCATTTCACATTCTGACCGAGTTCCTTGAGGGCTAAGACTGCTTCCGAAGGCGATATGCAGAGGCTATATTCTGGAAGTCTTCTATCGACCTGGGGTTCTTGACCTCACCTGTTTCGCGAATCGAATCGTAGGTTTCGTGGATAAGGATCCATCATGAATCTGTCTGTCCTTTTGCTTCTTAGCTCTTTTCTTAGATGCTCACTCCTGGTACGAGATCTAGATAAGTTTACTTCGTCTTCTTCCCATTTGATTTGGGCCCAGGCTTTAGCAAGCACATCCTCCATTATTTTACAAGGGTATTTAGTTAACTCTTTGTAGAGGTTGGAGTCTCTCTTGAGGCCTTTTCTAAAAGCTGAAATCACGGTATCGATGTTGCAGTTGGGGATCGAAACTTTTTCTCTGTTAAATCTTCCGACGAAGCTTTGCAGGGGCTCTTCCGTCCTTTGTACGACCGTGTAGAGGTCGTCAGTGTGTTTTTTAATCTTGCGGCTACTGGCAAACTGTTCGATGAAGAGGTCATTAAGTTGGGTGAATGACAAGATCATTCTGTTGGGTAGGTTGATGAACTATTGGAGTGCTGGGCCGACGAGGCTGGATCCGAAGCCTTTACACATGCTGGCTTCTCAGGCATGTCGGGGTATCATGGTGGTGAACATTCTTTGTTTATATTGCGTGACATGATCGTCGGGGTCGGATGTGCCATCAAACAGCTTCATGCTTGGAAATGTGAACTTTGGGGGCATCTCTACGAGGCTGATCTCATCGGTGAATGGGGAATCTGCAAAGCTTGTTGGTGTAGTCTTTCTAATAGGAGCAGAGACTCCTGGAATTCGGGTTAATATGTCTTCCAATCACTGGATCTTCTTCTCGGCCTCAGATTCCGATCCAGGTTCATAATTTTCGAATCTAGGAGGGGGTCCTGTGGGGAAGTCTTCTTTTCCCTTGCCCTTTAGTACGGGTTCTTTGCTCGTACCTGCATTGAGATGGTTAGTTAATTCATGTGTCAAGTTCAGAAGCACCTGCTCTCGGAGTTCATTTGACACACGAGTTCGTGAGAGCGGGGACAGTTGAGCTCCTGTAGATCCATTCAGGAAAAGGTTTGGTAGCGAAATAGCTTCGACTCTAGCCTTTAAGGCTGAGTTCTCGGTTCGGATCGCTGCGAGTTTGACTGTGGTGGTATCTAATTGACGCTGGATCGAACGCATAAGCCGTGAGACATTGCCATCGCTTTCAAGCGAAGGGGTCATAGTTGCTCCATCTTTTCGGGCTTCTTGAGGAACGATCATTGCATCCTTTCGGCTGTTGTTCGTCATCTTGAAGTGATCGATCGGAGCTCAATGGTGGGCGCCAAACTGTAGAGGTTAAAAAATCTCTACAATTAATCATTTTTCGAGTTCGGGCTCCGGCGATCTACAAGATAAAGAAAACACGTGAAGCCAAAGGGCCGTCAGAGAGTTGATGATCGAACGGACTCCGACGCTCAAGTTAGAATCGAATAAATCAAGGATAAAACGAATAAATTGAGGAATTCTAAGAGCTATTTAGTAAAAGAGGGGGGTCGAGCTTCGCTGTTATAGAGCTTTGTGTATGGCTAGCTTGCGGAGCTGTGCGATGTATGTCTATGGTTTAATTGAAATTGCGAGTGTTGCCAGTGTATTGCGTGTATGATTAATTGTCCCCCGTCTATGATGAAATGTAGATATATATATATATATATATATATATATATATATATACTCACCAACTTTTAACTGAATTCCGAATTTTAAGGGATCCTCTCTATCCCTTTTAGGGTTTTTGACGGGGTCATGGCTATCCTCAACGGTTATTTTGACTCAGTGTTCTCCAGGAGTCTACTCGGTCGTGGACTCTCGCTTCAATCCTCAGGACTTCGAGGGATAAGTTGTCAGTCTCGAGGTATGGACCTCGAGAGGGGGGCTTCGAGGTGCGGACCTCGAGACATTTGATCACGAGGCGCCAATCTTATTTGGCTCTTTAAACCTTCAAATGGGCGTGGGCCTAGTTTTTGGGCCTATGCAGAAATATGGCCTTTACAAGTATTTTATACTCACTAAAAATACATCTGGAATGAACTCCAGTGCCCTTGAAGAACACAACATCATGGTTGCAGAAATTAAGAAGAAATGCGGGATGCAGTAATTGTCTCTTTTACCAGTTTACGTTTATTTAGTTATTCCGTATTTTCATTATGTACTGTAATTTCATTATAATTATGTATTATATTTTCATTATGTACTGTACTTTCATTATAATTATGTGTTGTATTTTCATTATAATTATGTACTGCATTTTCATTATAATTATATAGTGTTTTTAAAGTAGTGTGTGACAACTAAGATAAAGTATTATGTGACAAGTATCTGACAAAAAAATTATACAAATTGCAGTGCGAGCCAGCTATAAGATAAAGTAATTGTAACAAGTATCTGGCAAAATAAATTATATAAATTGTAGTGTGTGCCAGATATAAGATAAAGTAATTGTTACTAGTATCTGACAAAAAAATTATATAAATTACAGTGTGTGTCAGCTATAAGATAAAGTAATTGTAATGCGTGCCAACTATCATACAAATATCACCATCTGCACAATATTTATATATATATATATATGTGTGTGTGTGTGTGTGTGGTTCATTATTCATATTTCTCACAACTAAATATTTCTCTTCAATTACTCGTTTCTTTTCTCAGTTATATTGTTTCTCCAATTCACATCTCTCTTTGCTTCTACAATGTCTTCCGAACCAAACCTTAATACTCATTTAGAATTTCTTAGCCGATGATGCAGATGATGATGAAAAATTGTTTTTGGATATACTCAAACAACACCACAAGCTTCTTGAAAGCGCAGCAAGTTCTTCCACCATACCAAAAAACAGAAGAGTTATTAATCGAGGTCATGAAGCAGTTAATGCTCCACCTTAACTTTGACCTTGAGTAATGAATTAATTAGATCCATGCACGCCGCTTCAGGAAGAGCTCAAAGACGAGAAGAGAACTTGAAAATGCTTAGAGGGGAGCTTTGAATATCTGGTGTGATTTTCATGAATGATGGCTCCTCTATTTATACTAGAAGTTAGGGATTAATTATGGCAAGGAAAAATATTTAATTGATTTCTTTCCAAAACATGAGTTAATTGAATATGAAAATTTAGGTTTAGGGTTTATATAATGGGCTTCAAAAATTAATTGGACTTTGAATAAAATACATTGGACCAAAAATAATAGAGATTGGGCTTAAATTAATATAAAAAAAATAAAATATAACATTCACTTAATATAACTGGATCATGCATATTAAAATATATATTAATTATTTTGAGTGACTTATAGGATTTAAAAATGCAATATTTAGGAATCAATTAAAAGTAGTAAAATATTATAAAATTTGCAGGTGTAACGGAAATTTTAATTTTAAAATTAATTGGATAATGCATTTGATTCAATATGGAATTAATATACTGGTGGTTGAATAAGACGAAAATGGAACAATTACGTTCTTTTTTAGGGTAATATGAATACTCACTTAACTTAATTACTCATAAAAATTATTAGTATAAATTTCTACATCCTTGTGATGTTCATATGCATCTCCCTAAATTATTTATAGGGTGTGTTACAAAGAATAATTTAATAACTCAGAATATTTATAATATGTAAGCTAAATAAATATTATCTTTTGACGATATTAATAATAATTGAATTTTAGTATCCAACAAAGCGTTTGTAGTCCAACGGTTAGGATAATTGCCTTCCAAGCAATAGACCCGGGTTCGACTCCCGGCAAACGCATATTTAATATAGATATATTACAATTTATTTTTATTTTCATAATAAACATTATTATTAAAACTAGTTAATTTTTCCGATGGAATATTGGGACACGGATGAGATCTGTGATTACGTTTTGATTCCATATTCCAATGTTCTTAATTAATTGAATCTCTAATTAATCTGGAGACAGAAACTTAGCATGCATCCAACCTTCTAAGTTCTAAGACACCTTTTTGTTGAATCCCATAATAACAGTTGGAGCAAACTGTTGAATCAATGCATCTTCCAGAAGCTTCTGAGCTTCATCTTCTGCTAGTGTGACAGCCACCACTCTGCCGCCCCCGCCCCCGCCCCCGCCTGCCGGAAGAACCACCAGCTGCCCCGCTCCACCAGCTGGCTCAATGTAGTACGACGCGCGTAGTGGCATTGCATTCTCTTCAAAAACTACAGAATACGATCCCACGCTCTCTAAATTAACACAAACTAGATTAGCACCATTCATCAATGGAGGATTTTGGCACTTCTCTCTCTCCAACCACTCGATCAACTCCATAACCTCATCTCTCTCCATTCTCGAAACTGCTTCCTGAATCAAAGCTGCAGCTTCAGCTACTCGATTTAGGCCAGATTCATCTCCCTGCAGTTGCACCACCTTCTTGCACATCATGCAGTTGCCAAAGAAGCTCCTGTCCAAGCCTAACACTTGGCGTGTGTCCAAACATATACACATGTCTGCTAAACCGGTTTGGACCCCCTTGATGCTGCTGATGCGCGTCCAGAAAAGCGCGGTCAGGGCCTCAAAGGGCGTGAGGCCAGCTCCTGCTATTGCAATGCAGTTCCTCACCATTTCTTCATTGAAATGGAGGCTGATGGTGGCTTGTTTCGTTTCCGAAATCAGAGCTGATGAGCCTTGTGTAGCTGTTTTGTAGTGGTTGATCCAGTTGAGGTTAGGTTTGTTATTCCCTTGTGTTGGAGATGGCAGGGGAAGGAACAGAGGCGGAGAGGTGATCTCGCCTCTCAACGTCGTGTCTGCCCACGCCTTGATCAACATTGTGGCGCAGATTGGATCGGAGAGCATGTGTGTGCAGCTCAAGCCAATTGCTAGCCCACCACATTCGAATTCAGTGATCTGCAGAGTTGTAAAAAAGGCATTATAATCAAGAATTCGTGTAGTATTTATACTAATAAGAGCTAGGCATTTATTTTAGGATGGTTGTTGTGTACCTGAACATAAAAGGTAGACCAGAAATATGGTTTGTGTGACATTTCTTCCCAGTAGACTAGCTTCAGCTCCCTTTCTCTATCAACATTCTGCAACCATTCTTCAACAGTTCCGTTCACCTTTGCTTCCACCATTCTTACACCAGCATCGTTGCATTTGATCGACCAGTGCCCCTCTGGAGTTCTCAGTAGTCTTCCTACAACTACTGGGAATGCAGATAGCATCTCAGATATCGATTCTCTAAGCTTCTTGGTCAGTTCTCCGGGCCTTCGCCTCGTGGGGAGATTGTAGTAGAAGACTAAACGGAGATGGTTATGTTCCATGATTCGATCAAGAACTGATAGAGGGCTGAATTTTCCTGGTTCCACAGGTTTAGTGTTGATCACAGTTCGTTTGCAGATGAAGGAAACTTCAGCCATCTTTTGTGATTAGGCTTTGTGTGAGTGCTTCGCAGAATGGTGGGGTGGATCGTTATATTGTGTGGGAAAGGAAAGAAACACCCCCTTAATTTCTGGGAAATGAATTTGTCATGGTTCATATCAGTTCAGCATTGAAGCAGAAATTTTGGTCGCAGCAATTGTTTTTCAACTGATTTTAGTTTTTCCGCCCAAAATCATGAGTTTGTTTACCTGCCAAAGCATCTGCGTTTTGCCTCATGATCTTTTCATTTTCTCACTTCATCTAAAGGTGTTACATTCTGTGTTGTAGTAGTGGTTATTTAGTAAATGTTTATATTTATCGTGCTCGTATGATTATCTTATCGACATGCTAGAAGTATGAATATTTTAACTTGGCCCATCTCCGTGTCAATTTGTTAAACAGTCTATTAAAGATCTATTAATATATTAGTGGCACATAAACTTGTTAGAATTTTCACCTTTAACTTATTCAATCATGAATTTTTTGTTATTTGTTCAAGATATATCTCATGTTCTTACATGTTTGGATATTTCATGCTCATTCAAATACAAATAGAGGGACTGACTAAAATACAAGGCTAAAGCTGCAATGAACCATTATGATCTGTTACATAAATGGAAGGAATATGATTGAAATAAGGTATGTTCCTCAGGTGCAGCACTTTGCTTTCTTCTTGACTTGCTGTCATATGATCAAAGAGCTCGCGATCAGGGAGAGGTAGGCGTTGTTTTATACGCCCCATTCTTCGTGAAAACAGAACTTGCTCTGAGGCCACATGCAGCCTAATAGACTGATATTCCTCAAGGGCTGAGCTCAGATTCCCCGCGCCCCATTTCTCAAGGCACTTCCCCAAGACTACAGCATCCAAAATCGACATATTTGTGCTCCTCCCGCCATGAGGACTTATGGGGTGAGCTGCATCTCCAATCAAAACCACATTGTCCCAATAGAATTGATCAAGTGGCTCACTGTCATATATGGCATTCAGAAATGGCTCTTCGGTTTCTTGCATTACTTTCACCAACTCTGGAATCCACACCTTCTCTGCTGCTTCATACATGTCCTCAATCATATCTCTGCTAACCTTTGTTGTCACTGAGTTTCCCTGAAGTTGATCATCAGATTTTACTTTATAGGTGCAGAAATTTCTAGATTTTACAGTGAAGTAGAGCTTTATAATCTTCCATTAATCAGGTTTAAAACTCTAGCATGTGGTTTTAAATTGAGAAACTATAGATTAGACTATATATGTACCCACCTTAAACTCTGGCTCTGGTTGATTATGATACCAAATCCAATTGATTCTTCGGTTGATTAGCTCGTAGAGAATAGCATGGCCTTCTGAACCTATGTCGAAATAGTTACAGTTGCCAAGATCTGGATACGCCTTCTTGAGTGCCTGCACGGTTTCTGAATTCTCATTATTTGAAAAATCGAGGACCCCTCTCCAGGCACAGTAGCCCGAATATCTGTCAAACAGTGTATCATTTTGAGTTTTTGTAGAAAACGAAGAAGCTGGAAAATGAAAAACATGAGAGCAACTGTTAAGTTTGCTCACAAACCTCAGTTTGTGGTCTGGAAGAAAAGCTTTTCGTATTGAAGAGAGGCAGCCATCAGCGGCAACTAGCAAATCACAAACTATCTCCACTGTTTGATTAGTTTCGATCACTTTAGCTTGAACGTTGACTGAAGTTTTATCATCAGAAATGCAGAAGGACGAGAACAAATGACCCCAGAGAACGACATCTTGTGGTAAGGATTTGTAGAGAAGACTATGCAGATCAGCCCAGTGCACTGCTCTAAAATTGAAATGCTCATCTCTTGATAGTGTCCAGGTAATTTTCTTGTCACCATCTGTTGCTCGTTCCTGTAGTTAAGCAATGAGTCATGAGGCAGAAAGCTCGTTGATTTCATTTTCTTAATTAAATTGAGCTTTATTACAAGACAGCAAAAAAAATTAGAATTTTTTTTATACATAAACAAGGATGATGCTATACATGATTCTTACAATTTGTTGATCTATAGACCTCACTTTCTCTTGAAAATTGAAGCTTTGGAACTAAACAGTAATTCATATAAGTAAGAATCATATTCTCAATCAGACAGAGAACCATTACTTCCAATCAGCTTCAAGAACTGTGACTTTCCCTACCACAAATCGAAGAACTAGGAATTCATAAATCTAGGATAACAATTAGTTTAACAACTAACAATTAACAGAAGTTTTGATTTCTCAGATTCAGAATTTCTTTTGTCCTACTTCCAGAAAAAGAGACCATTATCAAAGATCCAATGTCCATTTAACATAGTTTCTGCGGGTTTGAGTGGAGAAATATCACTTACATGCTCAATAGTCATAGGCAAGCTGAGAAGCTGGATAAGTTGAGGTTGTTGAATCCATTGTTCGATGAGTTTCACAGACACCGTGTCGAGTCCTACTCCAGCACCAGTAGCACAACTATTTGGAGGAGAGGTGGTCTTCTCCAGCACCACCACATCCCACCCCGCTGCAATCAGGGCGTGTGCACAAGATATCCCAGCTATGCTGCCTCCCACAACAACTGCTTTTGCTGTTCTCCTTGCTTCCTGCATCTCCATCTACCTGCATGTACACGCGCGCGCGCGTGTGTGTGTTTGACCCTTAAAGAAAGCTTTAAAGCTAGAAAACAGAAAGAAAAAGTTAATGGACATGTTACATACCAGAAAGAAACTATCATGTTGTATTCTCATATTTTATCAGATACCGGACAAACCATGTCCATTTCCCCTTGACTCATTTGAATTAATTATTGGACTATCTGTGATGTCTCCTAGTGTATGTGACAGCGACGTTCTATATAATAGAATTTGCTTCAAATAAGTTGGACCAAATACTATTTCTCAAATTAAGGAAGATTATGTTATACAACAACAGATTCGTAATTAAATTTCTAGATATTTCAATAGAGTACATAAACCTAAACTAAGAAACAATTAAGATGGAATGGTTTAGAAATAGGAAGAATAGCATGTCAATTCTCCAACTGAGTGATCATATCACTCAGAATAGGAGGTATATCCGAGAGGAAAGGCATCTCCTTTTGCTGCAGCTCCTCACAATCTTCTTGTCTTGCTGTAATTGGATCGAAGGAGTGGTCAGGAAGTTCTAGACCTTGCTTGATACGCCCGAGTCTTCGTGAAAACAGAACCTGCTTCATTGTGACTGGCAGGCGAGTGGATTGATATTCTTCAAGTGCGGAAGTTAGATTCTGGACTCCCCACTTCTCAAGACACTTCCCCAGGACTGCAGCATCCAATACCGACATATTTGTGCTTCTCAAGCCATGAGGAGTAGTTGGATGAGCTGCATCTCCAATCAAAGCCACGTTCTGCCAAACAATTTGGCCTAGCGGTTCACAGTCGTATATCACATTCAAGAAAGGATCTTTTGTTTCTTGTATAACTTTCACCAGTTCAGGTAGCCAAACCTTCTCCGCTGCTTCATGCATTTTGGCAATCATATCACTGCTAACTTTCATAGTTACTGAGTTTCCCTGATTCAATCACCAACAATTACATCAGTTTCTTTTTTAACCCTTTTTCAATCAAAATCACACACTTCACCCTCAAACAAGAAAACGAACAGCATACCACCTTTCACTACCATTATCAACATCATTGCATCAACAGAGAGAGAGAGAGAGAGAGAGTACCTTAAGCTGAGGCTCTGGTTGATTGACATACCAAATCCAATTGATTCTTTTGTTCAACAGCTCATAAATCACAGAGTGAGTTCCTGATCCTAAGTCGAAATATAAGCATTTCCCGAGATCAGGGAAAGCCTTCTTGAGCCCAACAATGGTGTCTGAATTCTCATTGTCTGAAAAATTAAGGACCCCTCTCCATGCACAATAACCTGAATATCTGTCTAACCGAATCTCTGATTTAGTCAAAGAAACAAAACATCCCAAGTTGATTATTAACAACCTATGTACAAACCTCAATTTATGATCAGGGAAGAAACTCTGCCTTATTGAAGACAGACAACCATCAGCTGCCACAAGCAGATCACCTACAAGCTCAATCATATCTCCGGATTGAGAAGTCTTAGTCTTTACTCTCACACGATTTTCGTCGTTCGAAATGCAAAAGGAAACAAACGTGTGTCCCCAGCGGACGACTTCTGGAGGCAATGCGTTGTACAGAAGGGTGTGCAGATCAGACCAATATGCAGCTCTAAAATTGAGGCTCTCATCCCTTGTTAGCATCCTGTTGATTTTCTTCTCCCCATCCGTTGCTTCATTCTATATTGAATTTTGATTAATTTCACATATATTTCTTATTCCTTTTCAGTAAATCAGTGATTTGTTTTAGAAAGAAACAGAAAACACTATTCTATTCACTTGCCCAATAATTTGATAATCAAGATTCTTGAAAAATTGTTTGGCTTACTTGATCAATGGCGAGTGGGATTGTGGTGAGGTGAAAGAGGTGGGGTTGTTGGAGCCATGAGTAGATGAGTTTCTGCGCCAAAGGGTCGAGTCCGAGTCCAGCACCAGTGGCGCAACCCGTCGCCGGAGAGCTTGTTTTCTCCAGCACCACCACTTCCCAGCCGGCGGCGATCAGCGCGTGGGCGCACGACAATCCTGCTATGCTGCCGCCAACCACCACTACCTTCCCCTTCATCTTCAACCTTTTTCTGTCTCCTCTGATTCTTGATTTCCTTAACAACAATCCAAAACGTTCTCTTGTGGTCTATTTTTTTTTTTTTTTTTTCTGAAAGAAAGAAAGTAGTCGGTTTCAGGTTTTGTCAGTTTTTCCCAGAAACAGGTGTCGACGGTTAAAACTTCCAAAATTTCAGTTAATATCTTAATTATTTAGACATTTTGGTTAGTTTATTATTAGCTCAGCTAAAGAATCGAATTGAATTTTTTCTTACTTAGAACAACTAGGTCTCTTCGTTTAAGGATTTTCAAAAAAAATCTCTGTACTTTTTTTTTGTATTTTGATTACGATTTTTGCACCAAAGCGACCGTACGTACAAGTAATTCTCAAACTCTTAGCCAAGTGTCCCATTACCATGTGATTTGCTTCTTTTAAATTACTCGATAATCAACAAACTTATCAAGTTTCCTCAGAAACACCTAAATCACTTTCCAAGCAAAAAAAAGAAAAGAAAAAGAAAACAAACTTATATTTATCAGGTAATGTTTGTTCACTTGATTCAATAAAAATGATAAACAAATTCGAACATATACTTATTTTATAATCATCTTCACTGGATAACAATACTAACAGCTTACCACAAACTACATCTAACACCATTAGAAACCAAGGTTCTATTCCAGTACTTAAGTAACCACACACATCTTTACAAATAGATCAGCTTTCTAACTCTGACTGCTATATTCACATGGTTACAAAATACACTACAATTTATGTTTCAACAGCAAATGTGAGTAATATTAATTAATATACCCACAAGGCCACAAGCTATATTTACATGCGGTCAGCCATCTTCAGGGCTGCCTTAATATGCTACACCACCGGAAAAGCTATCTCCGTCGTGAAGTACAGATTCGGTCAGCCAATAACCATCCCAGGAACCACCAACTCTCTGAAACACAGGAAAGTTTTCAGTGACAATGCTTTGACAAAGCTTACCATGCTTCAGTTTAGAGAGTAGAGAAACAGAAAGAGAGAATACAACTGAAAGGGAAAAGAATATAAGATAACTTCATCAAGAACTAGAAAAAGCATTTGATAAAACAGTATTGAGAAAGAAAAAGAAGCCATGCAAGAACACAACCAACGGCCAAGACACCTTTGAGTCTTTGACCTAAGACAAATTTTCTATCTCTATCACAGAACAGAATTCTAAAAAATGAAATAATTTATTAACTTCCAAATGAGGATCTGCTAGGCCATCTGATGTCGCATTATACCTTCTGTATGCAGGAAGAAAATATAGTAAACATGCAATATGATGTGTTAACATCTTTCATTTTGGTACCTCAGTTAAAAAAACAAATTCCGCTGCTGCGCTAAAATAATTGATCATAGTTAACTACAGAGTCCTCATTGTTTCGACCACCTATGGTGTGCTGAAGTGTACTCAACACTCTGGTTCACAAGCTGAAATTGTGATGCAATATAAACAGCTACTACTTAGATTTCCTTCGCCAAAACAATTACTGTAAACCCCCAAATAATTTTTCCTAGAACCTCAAAATTCTTAGACACGGCTCTCAATATGAGTGAAGTTTGTACAAATTGAACATAATGATCACATGATAATTTCAGCTTCTATTGATGCGGCGTCATTAGCAGAAAGAATGGTATAAGCGATAGCATTTAGTAGCATATAGGAACAAAGCAAACCTGAACCATAGTAAATTGGAATATTTCTTCTTCTTCAGGTCGAGCTCCTCGTACCCACACTCTTTCCTTAAAGCAATTCTGATCCACATATAACGGTCAGTAGAGAAAAATAAGTATATACTATGTTTCTAAAGTGGATATGCGGAACTGACTAACCTCATTAACATTTAAACTACTCAAGGTCTTTCTTTCTCGGTGGCCAAGTAGAACTCGGTAGCTTGAATGGTGAAATATCCTCCTAAATCTTTCGAACTGCCACATAATGAGTTAGCAATTAGAAACAATAGTGACTAAGGGTGTTAGTTGCATTTCAAATAACCTTGTTGGATATATTTGCACTAATTTCATAATATTGAATATTGTTGAGGTCATTATGATTGGAAATTAATATTTACTGGATGTTTAGGAGTTATTCACGTTTGCTTTATATGTTCATTTATTTATCAAACCGACCAAATAGATCGACCCAAACCAAATCCAAAATAGTCTTGGTTTGCATATTTTTTGTATTTCTTAGTTTGATTCATAGTTGAAATATTTAAAAACAAACTTTATTGGTTTGGTTAAAAATAATCAGTCAAATCAGACCAAATCAAACCATAACCAAAATTTTTGCAGAAGAATTCTTCAGGTTCTCCTCAACAACTAATCAGTCTTGCCTTTTGTTGTACCAAAAATCTAAAAAAAAAAAGCAGAGTTAACTGACCTGACCTAAGTCAAAGAAGGGCCCGAAATACGTAGATCTTTCGAAGGGATCAAATCCTGCAAACTGTTTTCACACGTCATTATATGATGATACCACCCAAGCTGAAAAGCATCAAAATAAAATCAAACGATAAACACTGAACGGAAGATTTCAAATTACCCTATACATGACTTCGATGCCATAATCAGGCCGAGGTTGGTCATTGAACATCAATGCATCTAGTTGGTATCTAACAGCTTCGTCTGCACTAAACTACAATAAAAAGAAAAACAGCTTCATCAGCACACTGCAAAATAAACATTTCAGTAAATATTAGTTAATCAAGTTTTCAAATTTGGAAGTTACACCCAATCTCGGACCAAAAGGTCTTTTCCTACGAGACTCAAGCCTGCAAAACGAACATCAAAATGCATTTTAACAACCATGGCGGGTCAGAGAGAAACTAACTACTTGAAACACAAGTAGAGTTGTAGGCGAAGTTAATTAACTTTCTATACAGATTCAAAAGAAAGGAAGAACATAGCTAGCTAAGAGCACGATAACACCCTTTTTAATATTATATATATGTGTGTATATATATTGTGTTTAAACCTGGAGCTAAGGCCTAAGGGGCAGAAGAAAGTGGAAAAGAGATGAAGCAGGGCCATATTTTCCAATACATGTCGATGTTCAATAAACTGGTGCAACCAGAAAACAGCATGGATTTAATATGCTTCAACTATTGGAAATGATAATCAAGAGTAAAATGGAATGCTTAATATAGTTATCTAGATAAAATTCCAAATTCAATGCATGTGTAGATTAGCGGTTGATCCTTATACATATACGGAAAATTAATCACTAATACTGAATAATAACTGAAATTACTAAAACAATTGGCAATACAAACGAATGCATTTTGGCTTCTTAACAGTAATCACCTTCTACAACTAATGTAACATCAACAATTCCAGAACATAAATTTAGAAAAACGAAAATTTATCAATATGTATAAAAAAAATTTACAGGCTTGTAGCTGATGAAAATCAATCAAACTTCTATATTCGGTTAGTCGTATGAATAATTTATTCCCGCAAACATAATCGGCAGTTCTATGAAATAAATTTCTCAAAAGGATTACTCATCAAGTAGCAACCTGCTTCGAATATCATAAACCATCAATAAAAAAGTTAGAAATACCAGTCGGCGGAGAAGAAATCCGGTACGTCGGCAGCGCAAGCACGAAAGCGTAGGCTTAGAGGCTTGGAAGCATGAAACTGCAGAGACAGCGGAGATGAACAAAACGACATCGTTTCTGCCGACCCCAAAATGAACGACTTCGATCAGACGAAATATGGCGGGGAAGAACCAGAAAAGTAGTGGTGCTGTCTGTTTGTAGTAGTTGCAATTATGTGCAGATTCTTCACTAAATAATTTTTCCCTAATTATTGCATCTCTTTACTATTTACTATTTTTTAGTTTTTACTAATTACTCGATACCGATATACAGATTTAATTGATGATAGGATTTACTACGAATTTATTTCAGAAGTTTTATATTAGATGTTACCATATTTAATTATTTTTTTATTATATAAGTTGTATTTTTAGGGTTTGTAAAATCAAAGAGGATTACTAATTTACTAATTTATTTGTTAAAGCTGTTCAAGTTTTTTCTTTTTTACTGTGTTAATGTTAAAGTGATTAAATTATGATTTTATTACCACCATGTCAATAATTGAGTGAAGTTACGCAGAAGCATTTGCTGAGATTTGAAATTGTATGATTTCAAACGCTACTTGATCTAATCAATGAACCGCCGCCCGTTTTCCTACCGTTCCCTCGCCGCCGTTGCCACTGCAGACTCTGCCACCAACGCCGCTGCCGCCATGTCCTATCATCCACGCGTAAGCGCTTCACTCACGCACATGCGCAGAGCGATAAATTTTTTTTATAAGCAATCAAATCAATCATAAACACCGAGCTGAATCTGAGCATTTTTGTTATTCTTCGCCTTTCTTGTATACAGTATTTTAGATTGAATCTTGTAAATTACAATCGGAAACAATTATAATGAGTTCGAATTTCAATGATAATTATTTGAATATAGTTCAACGCCACTTGTTATACAGTTCAGAGGAGGTCGTCCCCAATTCGGGAGAGGCTACTGCGATAGGCCAGTGGGTCCCGCAACCGGAAACCAGCCGGAGTTTGTATCCAGTGATTCCCACTTCAGTGCAGTCCGAAATGCCAACCCTGGCTTCCGCCAGAGTTATAATGCTGTCCCTCCGCCACCTCAATACATTCCGGCTCAGCAGTTTTATGGACCTGGGCCGCAGTTTCAGCGACCCAGGCCACCTTTTGTGCAGGTGGAGCCGCGCCCTGGGCCTCGGCCGGGGCATCGCCCACCGCAGGGAGGGTCACCTTCTGGTAATTATCAGCAGTTTAGACCACAGCAAATGCCGCAGCAGTTCAGGCCAAGGGCCACAAAGCCTCCAGATTATCGAGAGTGGGAGTACAGGAAACTGGAGCTACCTCCTCATTGTGGTAATTCTTGATGTTCGGTTCACTTTTCCTGTAATTATTTTTAGTTGAAATTTCTTAATATTGTAGTCTGTAGAAGCTTAATGAGAAATTATATGAAAAATGGTGTAATGCCTATTACCCTTCTTAAATATGTATCATGATCTGAGTGATCAAGTTATAGACAAACTCCTTTTAACCACACACCAAGTTCTAGTTAAACATCAAATTGTTTGATCTTGTAATCAAGTAGTTTTTATGCTTGTATGTCAAAGGGGGAAAACTTTAAGGGTTCTTCAATGTTGAAAGTATGAGCAATTGTTGCCTTACATGTCATTCCCTTAATCTTGCTAAAAATCATGTTTGTTCTAACTGAAGGTGACGTGTGGATTTAAGACAAATTGATTATGCTTTGGCAGAGCTGAGATGTCTTGTATAAAAACAAGTAAAAGAGCCATGAGTGATTGAGCATATTTCTTTTTTAAATGACTGTTCAGTTAAAGATTATTTCTTGTAGATTTGATTGTCAGAAAAAGGAAAAAGCTTCAGGGGCCAAAGTGATTGGAATTAGAACTTCATAAAATATCATCCATTTCTTCTCTTGTTAAGAAGTCCAGCTGTGTTTTTAACCAACAGTATTGTGATTTATGTTTTTGGTTTTTGTGAAACTAATGGACTTGGCTTTTACCTTCGTATAGTTGAGAGCATGAGAGGTTTTGTTTAGATATGCTGATTTAAGTTCACATTATGCTTTTAAAACTAGTAGTGTATCAAGGCAGTTTTTATTTTCTTCCTTATGCTGCGTCATGTTTTCTGTTCACCTTGAGTCTCTTGCTATCCCGGTGCAGAGCGTTTCACTGTTCTCTCTTACAACATACTGGGTGACTACTTGGCCACCGAGCACTGGCACAAACTTTACTTTCATATTCCTCCCTATATCATGGACTGGAACTGGCGCAAGAAAAATATCATTTTTGAGCTTGGATTATGGTCAGCTGACATTTTGTGTTTTCAGGTTATCATCTTGAAGCTATTTGTAGATCATTTCTTTCAACATTTTTAATGGCTGACATTTTCTCTACATTAGCATTGGAAGATGGCTCAAAAAGTGTTTATAATAGAATTGTCACGCTTTTGGGACATCCAGGAAAGAGCATAAGAGCAATAACTTCATAAAACTTGAGTAATTTGGGTTCTAATTTGAGAACTCATGTTTTGTGCATATCTTATTTCCACAGTATGCCTCATAAAAATTAAAAGAATATAAACTTATGAAATCTGTGAGGATGTTTCCCAGGATATTTGATGTTCTAGAAACTGTCTATTAGATCGAAATTGAACTAAAACAGTACCATGGTCAGCTATCAATTCTGTTGCATAACTAAGGTTTTCCAAGAAAATGTTTTTCTTTGTCAAAGAAATCTGCCATCTCTTAATTCTGGTATATCCAAGCCTTGTGAAAAGTCGATAGTTCATCAATAAAACTACAATCTTAATAAAATTTACTCTGGATTAGTTTTGTTGAGTAATCAAACTTCTGCAAGCCAAGCTACAACTGTTAGTACTTGAAAGGTGCTATTTTTTCGCAATATGGATAGTTGGAGGAGGCAATAAAAACATGCTGGATTGTCTATGTTATTGTTTATTATTATGTTCCTGTTATTGTTCCCAAACTCTCATAACAGAAATTATGTCTCTTGCATGATCTAAGTGGCTAATCTTATAGTCTCATTAATATGTTCAATTCTACTATCTACTCGTGTACTCCGTTTTCTCTCAGATCACATCTTTTTGCTTCAGTCTCCTGTGAGTTAGATACGCAACTAATTATCCCTTCGCTTGATTTGCATTTTCATCTGTAAAACCAGGAGGTTGATAGATTCCAAGACATAGAAGCAGAATTGAAGCCCCGTGGATACAGTGGCATTTGGAAGGTTACTTGGAAAAATCTTATTTGCATTCATATTATTGTATAACGCATTGAGTGTTAGTTATTGGATACTTGCACTCAATTGTACAGCATTTTGTTTTCCTTCCTGGTAGAAATTAGATTTCAGTAGATTTCTGGTTGACTAAAAACTAAAGTTGGTCAATGTCAATTGTTTATAGTACGCTTAAAAAGCTGCGAGGTAAAAAAAATTCACAGTTGACAAATTATTGTATACTGGTCCATTGGTTTTTGGCGAGAATCAAACTACATAGTTTGTATATTAGTTATTAAAACAAAGATGTAATGGGTTACTAGGTTTTCAAGAAGTAAAACATGAGAAGGATAATAAGTTTGGATCAGAAGTGTTAAGGGCTAAAGCATCATTATAGAAATTTAGCTGACCAATAATAACCCCATCCTTTTTAGTTCTATATGGGATGTTTTATATTCCATTTTCCCTGTGATCATAGGCTAGTGCTGAAAATTCAGACTAATGCCAATTTTTTGAGAATTTCTGAACATATTTTTCTTAAGGTTTCTGTTTCGTTGTTTGTTGACCTCTGAATTGATCTTTTATATGTGATCTACTATTATCGACTAGGAGAGAGGATTATTTATTTTGAGAGGGCTGTATAGTGGCTGTTCAGTTAAGTAAAGGAAACTCGATTGAATTCCTAACTTCAACTTTTTTCCCCTTTTCTTTTTATTATCTGACTAATCAGGAGCTAAGACCATGCCAGTGCTTTCTTTTGCCATGTTTCAATGGAGATAAGCATGAAAATGCTTCTATAAATACAGATACATCCAATAAATCAAAACTCATTGCCACGGATAAAGAAAAACTGTTCCATTAAGGCAATAAGAGAAGCTTTCTTTCTCTATGGTTCCATTCATTCCGTTATATGCTTCCTTGTCCAGAATTTGGTTGGGGGCTATGAAAGTTTTGTAACTTCAACTCCAGAGTTGAAATTAATTCTTATATTAGAGAATGTTTTAAGAGTCTGATATGTCTAAACCATGCTAGATAATCACTTCTTTTATTTACTTTTAGATGCGAACTGGTCAGCCTGTTGATGGTTGTGCTATATTTTGGCGTTCTTCAAGGTATGAACTCCCAGTTTATTGCATACATTTGAAATTGAAGTATCAGGAAACACTTATTTTAGCACTTAATTTCAATTTTATAAGCTTCTTAGTTATTTACTTGTTTTTATTTGGGTTAGGTAGGGTTATATACTTTTTGTTTAAGGGATATATTTGAGGTACTGATTGCTCATTTACATTCTTTCCCCTATTGGACTCAATATGTAACCCCCATAACTGTGATAAATTGACGCAATATATTTAGGTTTAATTTTCTTGACCTTTTTGTCAGGCAAAAGAATTAATTTGCATATTGACCGTATTCTCATAGCTTGTTTATCTGTGTGGTTGTGAGGATTTATCTTGTAATGTACTAATTTTAATATAATTTAACTTGATTGCTTATATCATTCTGTGAATTGCATATTGACATCAACTTATATTATATCTTAGTCTGCATGACATTCATCCACTGAATTATTGCAAACCTTATACGTACTTATATCAGCATGTTACAAATTTTGGAATATAAAAAACACTGCCATTACTGAATTATCAACATGTAAAAGTTACTGATGAATAATAAAATCACTTTTTTTTCCTTTAAAACATGTGGACATTTTTGTTGTTTTTATTTACATTTTGAAACTATAACTAAAGGGGTTGTGTAACTTTGCCATCAAAAAAACTAATTTTGGTACTATATATCTTCTGCTAATTTGTTTGATGATGCTATTTTGGCATTTCTATTTGTAGATCATTTTCTCCATTGCAAGTTATTCCTGAAAGATCTAAACATGTTCAAGATGAAATAGACCTTGAATTGGAATTTATTAAGTGTATTTGTATTTTAGATTCAAGTTGGTTCATGAAGAATCTATTGAATACAATAAGCTTGGCCTTCGGGACAATGTTGCTCAGATATGTGTGTTTGAGGTACATTAGTTTTCACTTTACCTCTAACTACATGTCAACTGAGTCTGAGTACCTATGTTGCCCATGGCTCTGTAATGTTTGAATTCCTTCATTTACTGTGATTTTTTCTGTTGAACAGTCTCTGAATGGGCAGAAAAACAGCAGTGGGGCATCTACCCTGTCAACAAGGCAAGTTGCATTTATTATTACTATTATTTATTTTTATTTTATTTTTATTTTTTTTTGCAATATTGGCTTCCCAAACTATGCTTCATAAGCATATATGTTTCACCATTTTCTGCTTGTGAACATGTTTACTATTCAAAGGTTTATTACTGAATTTTCGACCGAGAGTATAATCAAAGACATTGAAACTTTTTTCTGAAAGCTCAGCTATAGATTTGTTGTGTTAATATGAGAATTCTGATCTCCGCCCTTTTATGTGTTTGTTTTCTTATTCATTATTACTAATACATTGAACCAGTGAGAATATGTATTAAAGACGTGTGACCATTTCTGAACTAGGATCTGTGAATCAAGTCAGATATGGCTGCTAGAAACATGAAGCATTGATATATTTATTATCTTTGTTTAGTGAATCACCTGAAACACCTGTTGGTTTGAACCGAAAAAAGATGATTATAAGAAGACTGAAGGATTGATTAGTTTCATGGAAGATGAACCATATAACAATTGTTCTGAATTCTGATTGTTGGTGAATTTCATATTCTTTTTTGTTTTAATAAAAAATATTACGTGTGCTGAAACTGCTCAAGATCTTTCTGTTGCAGCCCAGCAAGCTCTAACAGAGTTGTTGTTTGCAACATTCACGTGCTTTTCAATCCTAAAAGGGGAGAAATTAAGCTTGGACAGGTATAATTGTTATATCTAAGTGGTTCTGATTGATCTCTGATATGACACGAACTGCACAACTCTCTGGCCCACCTGTTGTTGGACGTTCGTTTGCCATTTGATAATAATCCATATGTAACTTCAATTTCTGCTATAATGAAGATCGTATATAAGTTAAGGATAGTTGTCGAATTATTTCCAACCAAGCCCTCCTCACCCCCTTTTCCCCTCCTTTGTTGGCCATCTATCTGACAATGCATGAGATGTGGGGGCAAAAAAAACTCCTTATCATGAGTAGTAACTGGGGAAGAGCAAGAAAAGAGACGTAAGGTTTCATATTGTTTTCTTCTTCCTCTTGGCTCTCACTGATGTTCTGCAGCCTTTCTGCTAAATTTGTAATTTTGGAACAATTTGCTCAGGCTGTTTATTTTTTGCTTTACTGGGTCTCCTTCAAATCCTGTTTTCTACTCTTCTCCTTTGTTTTATTTCCTCCTTATATTTATGTTTAACTGAAGACTTTCTCCAGTTTCATATTTAATGGGTGAGCCTGCACAATGTCTCCCCCACCAGTTCGGTAGATTTTCCATGTTGTGTGTAAATATATTGTCTTTGTCTTCCTTCTGTGACTGCAGCAGTCAAATATACATATACATTTTTTAAATTGGGTCTTGTCCAATTTTTCTCCTGTTCTCAAGACTTATTCAGTATATAGTTTATGATGTGAGAATTCAGCTTTGTATTGATCTGTATACTAGCTGCATACTTTCTTCGTTATCAAAAAGTAAACTTATAGAACTTATCTGCACCTCAAATTAAAATTGGTTTTAATTTCATTATATCCTTCATTATTGACATGGGTTACAGTGTATGTTATGAAATGTTCAAGCCATCTTGAAAGGCCTGCTTCTCATGTACATAATGTCATGGATTTTATTTTTGTGGTCAGATCAGGATCCTCCTTGAAAGGGCAAATACTGTTTCTAAGCTTTGGGATGATGCTCCTATAGTTCTCTGTGGAGACTTCAACTGCACTCCCAAGGTTGTTTGCTTGATTATTATGTTATCTTAATATCTTTTGCTTTATGTGTTCTTTAGAATTTTGGATATAAGTTAACCTTTATTGGTCTATCTCTGAATTTGGATGAACTTCACAACACCTTATTGTTCGACCAGAGTCCCATGTACAACTTTATCAAAGAAAAAGAGGTAGTGGCTTTAAATTTATTCATCCTTTTTCATCCTTATCTTGTTTGCCTTCTTTCTTCAGATCAATACTAGGACAGCTTTACTCTGAGATTTTTTCAATATCTTACTGCAGCTACGTCTGTCAGATTTGTCCCGTGATAAGGTCTCTGGGCAAGCCTCTGCTGAAATAGGTCCACCAAGGCCTTTTTATCCTGGTTTTAGGTATATGTGTGTGTGCTGATTAAATTATTTGTCTTATGCGGCCTTGGAGTCTGTATTGGCAGTTCTAATCATTTACATCCATACACCTATTTCTTGATGCAGGGGGCAAGGTGCTGATAATTTTACCCAAGCTTCATCAGTCAACTCTGAAAAAGTAGAACAAGGAGATTTACCTTCAGATGCTCAGAAGTTGGCCCGTCCTCACCTTTCCACAAATGCTCAGCCTGGATCTTCAATTCTGGTTGAGACCTCTGAGTCATGCTTTAGTGAAGAGCATAGAAGTAGGCTAGTTAATGACTTGCCTAACCATGATGCGGTAGACAGTTGTGCAATCGAGGGCATGTCAACACCATGTGTCCCTTCCGGTGTCTTTAATCAAAGTGTTAGTAGTGCTCAAGGTGACATTCGGTCTCCTATTTTGCCTGATAGGGGCACAGATGAAATTTCTGTGTTGGAATCTTCTAGTGAAGATAACCACTTTGAGGCAACTGGAGGAGGAAAAGATGTAGAATCTGGTTTACAAACATTATCTGAGACCCCAGATAACCAGATTAAACATCAGTGCTTGTCTGACAATCATTCTGATGACCATTCTAAAACTTCAGCCTATAACCCTGGATCATCTCAACTTGAGGGACCTTCCAAAAATTCCGGCGATGCCACTTTGTCCAAGCATGTAGCTATTGAAATACCTGTTTCATCTTCAACTCGGAATAATACGACATCCAATGTGTCTGCTTCCTGCAAATCCACAAGTTCTGATATCATACTGGATCAGAAATTTGAGGCCTTGACACTTGATCAAATTGATGATGCTACGCGTGAAACCATTGAAGATCGTGAGTCTTTTTTATCTGAACTGCATTGTGCTGGTGAAAATCCCTTTTCAACTGATAGGGATTCTAGTTCCCCCATCCAAAAGCTGCATAATCAAGGAGATGAGATTCTAAATCAAAACCTCAAGCAGCAGAGAATCTTTGATAAGGAACTTTATTCATATGATCCATCGGCCTGGACGCCAGCAGAAATAGAGATTGCAACTGGTAGTCCAGACTGTACAGTCATGGAGCACCCTTTGAAGTTGACAAGTGCATATACAGAAGTTGAGGTATCCTTGCAAACTATGGCTTGTATTTTTCCTTAGGATACATGATGTTTTTGAAAGTGGTTGATCTCCATTCATGTATGGGTGCTACCTTTTGGTCTTGCAGAGTCCTTCAGGATTAAGAGATTCCAGTGGGGAACCATTTGTGACCAGCTACCACAGACGTTTCTCAGGCACAGTTGATTACATATGGTGAGTCATGGGGCATCTTCCAATATCCCTCTCTGTTGGATGTATATTGTTGGTGCATCTTCCTATATACCGGTGGGTGTTTTTTGGGGGAGGGAACTAATTAATTGTGCTGTTATTGTTTATCCCATGAATCTCAGGCATTCTCAAGGTCTAGAAACTGCGAAGGTTCTTGCTCCAATTGCCAAGCATGTTATGCATCAAACTCGGGGATTTCCCACAAAGGTATAATTTCTAAAAGAATTCATGCAAGTGGTTAAATACCAATGTGTCATCATGATGAGGGAGTTGGCAACTCATTCACAAGTAGCCTTTTGCAACATCAATTATTTTGTTAAAAGTGAAAACTATGCTAGATTGGTTCATTTTTCTTTATCATTTCTCGTTTCTAGCAGACATCAGATGAGCACATAGCAATGGTCTATAAAAGCTTTTCTCCAAGTTGAATAATAAAGAATTTCAGTATATTGGTGTTTGTGAACTGCAGAAAATAGACGTTGAATGGTTTTTCCGTGTACAACAATAAGGCATAAGCAATAATCTGCAAATGAGAATTCACGACTAGTGTGAAGACTTTACTTTCCAAGGTGTTATGAGAATCCTAGTGACATTAACCATTCTTGGTTTTATTTTTTTCTCAATAGTTTTCTTCTTACATTTAGGCGATTCTGGTCGAATAAGCAATCCTTACATATCTCCTGGAGATGTCCTAAGACCTTTTATGTGCCTAAATTGATCTTTTTTATTAATGCTCAAGTTTTAATGGTTTGTGTTGGTCTACGTTTCCAGAAATGGGGAAGTGATCACATTGCATTGGTTTCTGAATTTGTTTTCACTAAAGATATGACGCCCAAACAATGATACTTCTACAAAGTGTAGTTCACTTCACCAGAATCTGCGCTTGTAAGAGAAGACGCCATTTTTTATCCTCGGCTTCAGATAAGAGTCGGTTGTAGACGCAGCGCGTTCAACAGCTAACTGTACATATATATAAGTTGATCTTGAATCCAAGACAGAATGGTGTTTGATGTTGCCACTGCAGAGGAAGGTAAGCCATCCTCTCCCAACATTATATTTTGCTTCATTGAATCGCCTCTCGATTTTCTTTAGCTGTACAAACTGGAGAGTTCTTGGATGAATTTGTCCAAGATTTAAGCTTGAATTATATATGTTTATTTATTAATTTTTTCAAATTGTTTTATCTAGTTAAAATATGCAGCATTGCAATTGCAATCACTCGGAAGCAAACCACCAAACCCACATGTGATCACGTTATGAGAAAATGTTAAATACGAGTGGGGAATAATTTCAAGTGTTGATATGGAATTTGTGTGAGGAGAGGAGACCACGTGACCCCCCAAACGTTGTCGTTTAGGTGTGTTGGGTCGCTTACAGCTGTGCTGTGTCTGTCTTGTTTCGGCTTTCAACTACTTTCCAAATTATGCTGGGGCTATATATTTTACTTATTATTAATTCACAATTTTGTGTGATTATTCTTTCCCTTTCAATCTTATTCCATCTTTTAGGAAAAGTATATTTGAATTTTGAAATTTCAAATCTTGAATACTTTCTGTATTTGATCGAGTTCTATTACACGTGATTATCGAGAACATGGCTAGAAAATTTGATATATTGATGATTGGTCGAACTATCTGGTGATTTCATAGGTTTGCAGAAATTACAATTAAATCCCTTGGATCAACCAAAAGATCTAGTTGGTTGCTAAATCTATGAAAAGATCAACACGTTTTTATGAATTTATAAATTCTTTAGGGTATTTTTGGTTTGAGCATTTGAGGAAAAAATGTCACTATAATTTAGACAAGTCTATTTCTTTTGATGGTACATTGAAATGTTACACGAAATTTCTTTGTGCCTCTATAATTGCACAAAATTCTTTTGTATTTTAAAAAAGTATGATGCACAACTTTTCTTTTCTTTTTTTTGAACCATAGTATCTTTATTTACTTAGACATTTCAGTTTTGCTTGAAAAAAAAAGTATTTTGGGTAAAATTAAAGAAACCTGTGCATAATTTTTTAAAACACGTCGGCGATTTTGTGCTATTTAAAAAATTATTTCTGAATTTTAATTTGCAGATTCTTTCCACCATTTTCCTATGATATTTCCAGTAATAAATTTATTTTCCTGTAACGCACTTTCTAGATTTTTATTAGAAAATATTGTACACGGAAATTCAAAATATCCGAATGTGTATCAACTTAAATTAAACGTTGAGATTATTTAAAATATTTAAAAACCAAAAAAATGATTAAAAGTTTATAAGTTTGTGCACGTATTGGTGAATGGGGATATTGAGAGTTTGAATAGACAGCAGAATCCGATATGAACCATGTTTGACCGCGTCTCCACCTAAGCCGCCCTTGACTTTTCTATGCCATCATTACTCCCAACGGCTATTTGTTTTATTACCCATAATAATAATATATAAAAATATTACTTAATTATGAAATTATTCCCTTTCTTGTTCCCTTTTAGTTGTGGATTAACAACTATATATTTGTTCAATTGATTTTTTTTAGTAGTATTTTGAGGACTTATAACAATTGCGCCAAATTAAAATATCAAGATAATTTGATTTCGATAAAAAAAAAATATCTAGATAATTTTTTATTTGCAAAATCGGTGTGGTGTGTAGCTTATATACTGATTTAGTGATTTCAAAAGTTATCTTGATTTGTAACGTGTTAGTTATGACTTATAAGTTTTGTGTGTTCCGAAAAAAGATATGAATTAATTTTTCATATGACATGCAGATTAGTATATTTTGAATAATCAAACAAGTTTTATGCCTTTTGCATTGATTGTTAGTGTGAATAGAATATTGATTATATAAAATGCAAAAACAAATCATGATTGGAATTTTAAAATTATTGCCCCATTTATTTGGAACAAAAACTTTTCGATAAATGGGGGGGAGGGGGTTATCATATTCCTTATCCCATTTATTCACATCCTTTATCCTTTATGATTTCTAGAATCATATTCCAATATTCCTATTGTGTACGTAAATGAATATGTATAGAAGAATAATATATGTATCTTATATAATATTTAGACGTATTTATAGCAACAAAACTGTTGTGTTATCATAAGTTTCTTTGTTGAAGACGTAAACAAACTATTATTATTATTATTATTATTATTATTATTATTATTATTATTATTATTAATGGTCGGAAAAATATTAGTTTCGATCCTAGTTGTAAATTAAGTTCGACACAAATTTTAAGTCAAGCCCTAATTTCATAACATAAGTTGGAAGAACACATAATTCAATACTTGGGCTTCAATTCGACTTCATATCGAGAAATTCAAGATATCTTAACAAGCTCACATCATACTTGAAACTTTTGAACCGTAATTGTCGTGAAATTGAAATCACCAAATAGCAGAATTGACCACATATGACGTCAGTTGTAGGTACACAAACAACGGTAAATAAGAAAAAAGAAAAAAAGCAAATGTCACCAATTGATATGTTTTTAAAATCAAATCAGGCTTCTAAATTATAGCAAAAACATGCCAACATGTCCAACTAAATCTTAGATTTCTATTGACAAGAAATACCATTGTTTTCCACTAAAAACAGAAAAAATGTTTTAGAGTAAACCAGAGCACCCATGGTCACAATTCACAAAATGGCGCTGCTCCTCAAATTGGAAAAGAAATAAAACACTAAATGAGATCCCAAATTAGTATTAAATTAAAGAAAATCAATTAGGGTTGAAATTGGATGAAATGACGTCGTTTGACGTCGCAAAACACACCAGATAGAGATTTTCGAGCAATCGATACATGAATTGTACCAAAAACAAAATTAAATTAAATTGGTGTCTCTTGTCAAAGATGAAAAAAAAATGATCGAAATTATCGAAATACCTAAAAGTGGGTTTTCTAGCAATCATCCCGAATAAAAATTAGTATAATTAAATAAAAAATAAAAGTCGATATCAATGGTAACTAATGACATACAATAATAGTAAAATAATTAAAAGTAAAATTATTAGTAAAAATGATGCAAGATACAATAATATATTTCTAGAAGAAATGTACATACATACGATAATACAACTCATTGCATACACAACATGCATTCAAATTTAACACATGTTGTCGCCACTCGCCACACGCAGCTTTTGGTGAGTTATTATTTGACCCAAACTCCCTCTATTCTTTCCAAATCTCTCTCTCTCTCTCTCTCTCTCTCTCTACACACACGCTCATACAATCGGTTTCTCCAAGAAATTTGAAGGAGAAAAAGGTTAGCTTTTCTGTGATGCCCTATCTTTTAGCCTTGTCTTGCGATTACCTGAATACTGGTTTTCTGTTTTTACCCCTTTTTGGATTTATTTTGCATGAATGTTGATGCAAAGCCAAATTCTGATGTCAAAACTGGAATCTTTGCAACATTTCATCTGATTGTTTATTTTGTGACGATGTGCTCTTGTTTTGTAGGTATTTTCTGTGTTTTTAGCTGCATTACGATTGTGTTTGCAGAGTGTGTGTAGAAAGGTTAAATCTTTCTAGAGATTTTGATTTTGATCGAGTATTTAAATAAATCTGAAATTATTTGAGAAATCTGTTGTTGTAGGACTATTTAGATCCAGATTCTCATTATTAGAACTTTATCATAGTGGAAAAAACTTCATGATGCAAGTTTTTTATGGTGTTTCTATGATTAAATTAAAGATCTTTAGTATTTCATTCATGCTGATCTCAATTAATCTTGTATGCTGCCAGAGAGTTGAAGATTAAATAGTGAAAATGAGTGAATCAAAAGCTAGCACACCATTAATTCCGCCCTCGTCTTCTTCACATAAGCTCCCCGATTTCAAACAATCTGTAAAATTGAAGTATGTGAAGCTTGGATATCATTACCTTATAACTCATGGAATGTACCTATTCTTGTCTCCTCTGTTGGTGATTGTTGCTGCCCAACTGTCAACATTTTCTCTCCAAGACCTTTATGTTCTTTGGGACCACCTCCGCTTCAATCTCATATCGGTGATTGTTTGCTCTGCCCTCTTGGTCTTTTTGACAACCGTGTATTTCCTCACCCGCCCACGCCCTGTGTATCTTGTGAATTTCTCGTGTTATAAGCCAGATGACGAAAGGAAATGCACTAGGCAGATCTTCATGGAGAGGTCAAAGTTGACTGGTACTTTTACTGATCAAAATCTTGATTTCCAAAGGAAAATTCTTGAGAGGTCGGGTCTTGGAGAGGATACCTACCTCCCCGAGGCTGTTCTGAGGGTTCCACCAAATCCCTGTATGGCAGAAGCAAGGAAAGAAGCTGAGACAGTGATGTTTGGTGCAATTGACGAGTTGCTTGCAAAGACCTCTCTGAAGCCCAAGGATATTGGGATTTTAATTGTTAATTGCAGCCTTTTCAATCCCACTCCTTCTTTGTCTGCAATGGTTATCAACCATTACAAGCTCAGGGGGAACATCATTAGTTATAATCTAGGCGGGATGGGTTGTAGCGCTGGTTTAATATCAATAGATCTTGCTAAAGATCTGCTGCAGGTGCACCCCAACACTTATGCTCTGGTTATCAGCATGGAGAACATAACCCTGAATTGGTATTTCGGGAATGAGAGATCCATGCTCGTTTCTAACTGCCTCTTCCGTATGGGAGGCGCTGCCATTTTGCTGTCAAACAAAAGATCTGACTACTGGAGAGCCAAGTACCGATTGGTCCATACTGTCAGAACTCACAAAGGTTCAGATGATAAATGTTTCTCCTGTGTCACACAGATGGAGGATCCTAATGGGAAGGTAGGAGTTTCTTTGTCCAAGGATTTGATGGCTGTGGCTGGTGATGCCTTAAAGACCAATATCACGACGTTGGGTCCTCTCGTGCTTCCAATGTCTGAACAGTTGCTTTTCTTTGCTACATTGGTGGGGAAAAAGTTGCTGAAGATGAAGCTTAAGCCTTACATCCCGGATTTCAAATTGGCCTTTGAACATTTCTGCATTCATGCTGGTGGAAGGGCTGTGCTCGATGAACTGGAAAAGAATCTCCAGCTGTCCGATTGGCACATGGAGCCTTCAAGAATGACTCTCTTTCGATTTGGAAACACTTCCAGCAGCTCTCTCTGGTATGAATTGGCATACTCAGAAGCCAAAGGAAGGATTAAGAGGGGAGACAGGACATGGCAGATAGCATTCGGATCTGGTTTCAAATGTAACAGTGCTGTCTGGAAAGCTCTTAGGACTATAAATCCAGCGAAGGAGAAGAGCCCATGGATTGATGAAATTCACGAATTTCCCGTGGAGGTGCCTAAGGTTGCAGCTATCTAATGCTCAATTATTCTTCATATCTTGTAGTGTGCAGCTTGGAGACGAGAGTAGTACCTAAACTGCGTATTTGCAGTTTACCTTGTTTTTTCTTCGTTCTATTTCTTTCGTGCCTGGCCTATTGCTGGACTATGCTTCTCCGCAAATGCAAGTTTGTCAGGAATTTGTTGTTCGTAGGTGCTAAGAATTGGAAGTCTAATTTGTACTTTACCTCCCATTAGATTGATCTGAGCTAGCAAGTTTTTGGCATTCTTGGAGAGATAAGAGGGAATGTATTTTGACCATGGAGTGGAGTCGAGCCTCCTTAACAAAATTCTTTATATGAGTTTCTAATTTTTATTCAGCTTCAATTCAAATTGTTGAAGAGCTGAGCAACTCTTTTATGCGTCTTTCCCCTTCTATTCACTTTTGCGATTGGTTTTGCATTCATATACTATTTTTGTCTAATTCATACTTAACGATGTAAATATTAATTTTTTACTAAGTATGCCATCCTTCAATCAAATACATCTTTCAATCATGTCTCACAACATCAATATTCATTTTAAGAACATGAAACTCAAAGCTTCAAGCAAGCCCCCATCCAGTTATAAAATCACAGGAACGATCAATAATATACGAAAATGTACCGGCAACATTAACCTTACCTATCTACAATCGTCGCTCGATCAAACATATGCAAGTAATTGCAATCGAGACAATGTAACAGAATTCACATGAATTAAACACTACGTCCGTGTTGCAAGCGCTTTTATGGAATACATTTGTAATGAAGTCTGCGCCCAAAATAGAACTTCTAAAAATGTGGACAACCTAATCCTAGAGAACCTTAAAATAACCCCACAGCATCTGCGCTAATTGTCATCTTATTCCTTGGAAGACTTGTTGATGAGCGACTTGTGTATATGCGGGATCACACCACCACCAGCGATCGTTCCTTTTATGAGGGTATCAAGTTCCTCATCACCACGAATAGCCAGCTGCAGATGTCGGGGGGTGATACGCTTTACTTTCAAATCCTTACTAGCATTTCCAGCCAACTCCAACACTTCAGCAGTTAGGTACTCTAAAATGGCTGCAGAATACACAGCAGCAGTGGCACCTACTCTTCCATGAGCAGTAACTCGCTCCTTCAGGAGCCTGTGGATACGACCAACTGGGAACTGCAGTAAAAAACAGATGTTACGTATTTACATTATAAAACTATAAAAATATGATCTTATTCATTTTTCAGAAAGGTAATTTTGAGAGAAAAAAGATGCACGAAATGCAGCAAAGAATCTAGATCTATCAACAGGTTCTACAACAAGGTAGCCGAAAAGGCCTTGATCTTTTTACACTTCAATGTAATCAAGCAAAAGTTGTTAAAATAAATATTGTTATCTTGCAACACGAAATCATCTATTTATGATAAATTCAAGTGAACATGCACCAAATTATGTAGATTCTGTAGCTGATATTAAGAGAAACAGTCAGCACTGATGTACGAGCTTAATTTTCAGAGATACAAGATCTACAACCACAGTTGAAATGGGCTAAAAAAACCCCACGTCCATATAATGTCATGGGATGTTCTCCGCATCCCTACTCCCTAGTTCATCCTTACAATTACGGTAAGCATTTATTCTATATTTATTTTGCACTCAGATTTTCTCATGTACAAGGCAAACCATGGAAGTATAAAGTTAAAATCATGTAGATATTTTGGCTGATAAAAAGGTTTTACATTGAACAAATAAACTTGAACTAGCACTGGTTGAGTCACAAAGCTCATAAATGGCTTAAAATAGGTCAAACCATGTGTAGGGAAAGGGAAGTGAGAACATCTGCCCTGGGAATCAAGCAAGCTAAAATAGCCCAATAAGTTATTCACGCTTCACCAAAGAACTCCTCAACTGGATCTCAAGATTAAGATTGTTTCAGGCATAACATTTTGAGAAACCAATCCAATGTCCAATTTCACTCGCATTAGTTCTTTCAATATCGATTAGTTTTTGGATGGGAGTTCAAAGATATGAAACAATTTAAGACTTTGAGACCACACGAAGCTCATTTAGCTCAATGGGAAAAACATTCTACCTCATCTCATCTCCTTCAGAGCACCGTTTCACACTTGCCAATTGTTCAAGACATAAGAAATTGAAATAGAGTCCACATGCACCATTATTTCATTAGATAAAACTTGTTGAACTCAACCTTCATGTTTGTATAAGAACTCATTCTTACTTCAGAAGTGAAAAGAAAAAACAAAACTAATAGTTTCTTCAATCCACTATACAGTATCAGTATTCGGTTTTTCCGATAAATTTATCAACAAATTTCTTTCCAGGTTCAAGAAACAATCAAGTTAGCCAAAAGGCAAAACCCACTTCAGAAGAATAATAATGCACATCTATCTGTGCAGAAAATCTACCGCGCATTCACTATGCTGCATTCGTAAAGGGAAGCAACCAATCAAGTTCCCTAGAATCACATCCAAAAAGCTTTCTGCACGCCTTTCATATTGATTCATGCAAGCTCGTTCTGAGATCACGTAGGCTACCTAGCACAACTATTCCACATCCTACTTCCATTTAGAAATTACGAAAGGCCCAACCCAATTACATGGGCTTCTTGCCTTCTTCTCTTCTAGTTTAACGACCCATTAGGCTACACTCTGTTCATCTACAATTCCAAATTCACAAACAGAAATCTACCCAAAAACTTAATCAAAAACGAAATCCAAACCACAAAATCACTAACTATCGATGATAATGAGCCTTCGTGTAACACAAACATCATTTTATAAGACAGTTTTATTCATGCTACACCCGACCCACAACAACAGGCGCTGTATCAATATTAAAACCAAACAATTAAACACATAACAACATGTAGACGTGCAAATCAACGATAGATAGAGCATACAGTGTAGTTCACAACAAGGTGTGACGTGAATAAATACACATAATTTTTTTGTTAAAAAAAACATAATTATAAAGTCAAAACAAATTCACGCAAAAATAACACGAATTACATGAAAATAGAGGGAGAACTCGAAAAAAAAAAGGGAAAAACCTGAAGTCCAGCTCTAGAAGAGCGAGAGATGGGTTTCTTCTTGTCCTTATCTTTGTCTTTGGAAGCCGGAGTTTTCCCCGTCAACAATCCCTTCGCTCCTTTCCCCGACATTCTCTACTCCTTCACGCAGATCTGCGAATCACACAGAAATTACAAAGGAAAATTCGGCGTTTCTCACTCTACACAAGATTATCGCGACTCGACAATTTCTCTCTCTACGAAAGAACTGTTTGGATTGGGTGTTGCGGATTTTAGATATATTTTAATAGGTGGGTAGGGCCCCAGATTCTTCTTTATATATCCAAACTCGCGGATCGGATTGGATTTGGGTAAATATATCTAATTGGGCCTCTTTGACCTACACTATTTAATAATGGAATCTTATGGCTGCCCCTTGACGTGGATTGGGTTATTCAGAATGTGAGGCCCATTTCTATGATTCAATTTGGCCCAACTGGCCCAATATAGAATAAAGCTAATGAGATTAGGGACTAATTAGATAATTCACATAATCTTTTTTTTCGTTTGTTTTTTTATATAGTGGTCATTTTCTGATTGGCCCAACAAACACGAATAGGACCAGCCCATTGTAGAGTTGGCCCTAAGAAAATGAAATGCAACGGCTAGGTCAATGACTCAACGGCAAGGCCTGTGACTGCAGTTGGGGGGACCCGATTGGTCACATCTCGTGTCACTCCCAAGATTTAGGGGGTCAACACAATTAGAGTGGAACCATCGGGAAATTTTATGTGTGTCATCTGCCACAATAGACTTAGTGTGACACTTCCATGTGATAAAATTAAGTGGATTTATTTTTCGTCCCATACTACCTCACTATTATATACATCACGGTTTGCGATAGTTGTATTTTTCCATCTAGCGACTTATTTCATATCATGGTTCGAGCGTTAAAAATAGGCGAGGTTTCCCCTTCCTTATTAGTAAAATGAAAGGAATGGCATTTTCTTGTTCCTGAGTGGGTCTCTTTCATCTTTTTAGGTTTATGCTCTACTCCGGATAAAGATCCGCCTGATTTTGATTTGCTCATATTCCCCAAAAAGTGGATTCCGCATAGAATTTCTTTCTTCGTCTTTACAAAAACAAAAAGGAATTAAGTTGTGATACGTTCATTAAAAAAAATCCTTTTGTAGCTCTACTCCTTACTCAAGTTCCCAGTGAAGACCAAGCAAAATTTCATCGATTCCGTCTTATCCATACAATTTTACACTTCTCTACAAATATAATCTATTTTGTTATTCTAAGTGGCACACATGGAAGTGTCACACTAGGTCTATTGTGACAGAGGACACACCATGTCCTCATGCATCCCGAAATGTCCCTTGAGGAAGGAGTTGATGAGACAACCAACAGGTTAAACCCCCTATAATTATGTAGGCTTGAGAGGAAATCGAGGACGAGGCGAGAATTCTTGAGCGCACATACTTTGTATATTGTCATCCTAGGTGGAACCCAATCAAAACTAAGAAAATAACATTCTCGTGGAATCTCATCAAAGAGTCATCGAATTACTGAACTAATTGCTTTTTGTATCAAGTTTCTTATGTTTTGTTTTACATTTATGTATTTGGATCTCAAATATTATACTAACTTGATTTTCGGAGTCTGATCGATCATCAATCTATTAACGGTCCTTCATTTCATGATTGTTTGATATTGTTTTATAGTTCATCGATGCCCAAGATCCGAACCAATTTAATTGTAAATTTAGCATCTACATTTTATGTGAGAGATGGATTGTATTTAGTATTGATTAGAATGTTGTTTTATCTTATTGGTTAAAATGTAATGTGTGGATTAGTAAAAATGAGATTTTCTTATTTTATTTTTCAATTTGGTACTCCAAAATATTTTTCCCATCTTTGTATTGCAATAGGGATTGTGAACTTTAATGCATAATATTAATTACGCAACAATCTTATGGATCCCCTTTTACCATTATTATTTTATAATTAATAAACCAACATACTTATTGATTCTATGCAATTAAAGTTCGCAGATAATTCAAGAAGAGCTAGATTGAAAAACCATAACAATAGACGAAAAGATAAAATAAGAAGAAATTATTACAATAGATTACATAACAAAAGGACCAACTTAATCTACATAGAAAATGAAAAAACAAAAATTAGACATTGATGAAAAATACTAGAGCTGAAAAACATTAGAATTAAATATCCTTAAAGACAAGTCAGGGATGATTATGAGAAAAATAGGCTTGGAAGTTCCTTCCACATCGCTAGTTGACTTCTTAATCTCGAGATATGATTATACAACTTGGTGATAGGGAAATTTTCCAGAAATAGATCCCTCAAGCACTCATCATCCAAGCTTAATAATAGACAACCTAATAATTGAATAATCTCCACCTTCATCGTATTGTGTTCTTCATAGATATTCTGGTAAAGTATTTCGAGACACTAGGGGAGAAGGAGGAACTGTCCATTCCAAGGACTAAAGACGCTTGATGGGTGTCAATTTCTTGGTTGAAGTGAATTTTTTTATGGGAGTTCTCTCTTCCATGACTAGGTGGAAGGTGAAGAGAAAGATTATTTGTTGAATGGATAGTATAACTCGTCTATTTATAAAGATGAAAGGTTAATGACCGTTTAGGGTTTAGGGTGAAAATATTTCATAAATTAGTGAACATAAGGAAAAAATATTGAATAAGCTTGACCGTGTTGTCGAGGCACGCAAAATTAAAGTATCCCAACTCTCTTCTACTAACTAGTAGCAGCAATGAGTAAGGGTGGTCGACCCCATAGGGTATGTAAATTTTATGTGCTTTCAAGACTAAAATAAAATGCAGGACATAAGGGATGTTGGATTTGATTGAACTAAAAAGTAAATGTTCTTATGATGAGAATAAAGTACATAAAATAAACATACAAAGGTTGATTTCTAATAAATATAAAGTTGTAGTTCTAAGTTCAATAATCACCATTCCCTGATCTTTTTGAGATCAATGCAACCCCTCTTTTATTTAGCCTTGGAATTTTTATCCATCAGTAAACAACAAGTTCTATTAATTGAATTGTCTCATGAGATTAGTTAATTAAAACAAGTTCTTTAATTAACCATATTCAATTAGATAACCTAGAATAGGCTCTCTAGATTTAATCTATCAAATGCATTAACAAAACAAGATAATGGACAAACAAGAAATCGAATATTGTAACGACCCGACTACCGGACTGACGGCTGTCCCCACAAACCATTAGATAACCTAGAATAGGCTCTCTAGATTTAATCTATCAAACGCATTAACAAAACAAGATAATGGACAAACAAAAAATCGAATACCGTAACGACCCGGCTACCGGACTGACGGCTGTCCCCACAAACCAACACAAGTCTTTACAGCGTGCTTTGTCCTGACTCACACGCTCCCTGAGAAACTTTCCAGGGGGTCACCCATCCCACCATTGCTCCAGGTCAAGCACGCTTAACTTTGGAGTTCTGGTGGAATGAGCGCCAGAAAAGAAGATGCACCTTGTTAGTATGAGTAGCACCAATCAAATCCTTTAAGCTCTCATCAACTATACAGTCCCATTCTTGTATAGCCTCAGAATCCCTCTCTTTTGGGTAGATTCGGTTCATTCATGTGCTCTTTCATTTGGAAGTCTTATATGAGCCGCTCTTTGTCTGTGTCTTGCACCGGCGATCACTCCATACTTCGGCCCCGGGCGTCACAAATACACAAGCTCGATTTGATTATTCTAGATTTGTGTCATCTGAAGTTGCTATTTATGGATATAAATTCACGATAATTATGGATTATGAACTATATCTTAGCAATAGATGTATATAAATACTCAAAAAATGTAGACAAAGTAAAATAGATAACACAAATAATTCCAAAGACTATAATCAAGAACCCATTAGTATACTAATCTCAAAATTATCAAGGTTTGGGATCAATCATCCCTTTGAACTAGATACATAAACTTTAGTCACACACCATTGTAGCAAATTCTACCGAAGAAACAACAAGCTAAATATGTACAGACTATTTATACTAAAATTACACAATCCTTATGAAGTATCTGTTCTACAAACATTCACACGAAAGTACTTGAAAGCTATAAAATAAAGTTCACAATAATGTGCAAGAATGTTATTATGAACTTAATGTAAATTACAAAAGTAAAGCACACAGTAAGTTGGTAACCTTGTTCAATCAATTGGTCTACATTAGAAGAACTTGTCAGGTCGTAGAAAATAATTCACTACTCCGATGCAACTTTTACTTAGGATATTATAAACAAGCTAACCTCCCATCACTCGATACCCATTATACTAGTACACCCTCTTTTGATGAATTGAATCATGAGATCCCCTCACAACATAGACCATCTCTATTTAGTTCCTACAAGTATTATATCTTGAGAAACCTTTTAACTATGTATGGAAAGGGTTTTAATATACGATGACTAGAACACTATTCTCTAGTCTAACCTAGATGACCGAAACTAATATGGCTCTTAAACAATATAGAGCTCTTGTAGAATCTCTTTAATTCAAATCTATAGGTCTATTTCGGTATGTTCTAACAAGTCTGATTCTAGGCTATTTATAGAACATAAACATATCCTTAACATAGAAATCATGTTCCACTTGTGTAGTCTTAACAAGTCTGAACTTTTGTAGGAACATCTTTGTTCTGATCATGCTCCACTTTTGCTTTGACAAACTATATTATTCCAGAGCTTTGTCCGGAGTATCCAAGACCATGTCATACCTTAACAGTCTGTCTTAAATTAAGAATCTCATCCAGATTCTTCGTACTATTGTTGAGCATTCTAATGTTTCTCATAAACACCTGTAAGTCTTCATTGACTTGCTCAATCTCATTCTTCTGATCACAGATGATCTTTTGTAGAGTAGCTACACTTTCCATCAGTTGAATCTTTTCTTAGCTAATTTTCTGGTTTTTCAGGATAAGATCTTTCTTGATTTCTACAACTTCCAGCCATTTGTTGAATATCTCTTGATATGTGTTTTCAAGATCGATGTTGACGCTGTCGTTTCGCGCTCAAAAATATATTTATAAACCCCTGTGCCCACAGCGAGCGTAGCTAGCCAATGAGTACGGGTCGATCCCACAGAGAGTTGTTGCGATTCTATCTTCAAGTAACCAATCACAAAGGGGGTTTTGGTGTTGTCACTATACTGAAATTAAATCTGCAAAAGAAACTAAAGAAAACTATCAAATAACAAAAGATTCTGGCATTTGAATTAGATCTTGGTTAAACATAAAACAACTCGATCATGGGCACACCGATTTTCATACATGATAGGTCATCTAGTTATGGTGACCAGATTCCTCTCATGCGTCTCCTCATCCATCCTTTCATTCTAGGTTTAAAAGTGATTCCTCTTCGATTAAACCCCTAACCAGTTACCCACCTCCCGATTCCTCTAAGAGATGTAAGCAAGCAAGCAGTAGTGTGTCCTAGACGGACCCAGATCTGTTGTGTTCAACTGATTCCTCTTGTGCCCACAACACCCCATTAATTCCCTTATTACTCTATGAACCGACACACAGTCACGATTCGCCAATTTAATTAATAGTGGTGTGCCCTCTTTACCTAACGAGTGATCAGCCACATTGGGCACTTCAGACACACACTCACGTGGAACAAGGAACAAGAATTAACGGAAACTCATCATGCATTACTATGCCCATTTTGGCCTCACGAGTCCAGATTTATGCTTAATCCAATTTCATCATTCAAACGCCAGAATTAAAGATCTAGTCGAGAAGGCTAGACATAATTAAACTTGTAGAATTTAAAGACATAAAAATAAATAAGAACTTACGGATTTAATTAATCAAAAAACTCGACTCCAACGTCGATAAACATAAACATAACCTAAGTCCCGAAGGTTTAAGACCTTTCGGATTGTTTGGCTGCCTAAGCAGCGTACGGAAAATAAATTGCAAAAATGTAAAGTGTTTCAGAGTGTCTAAAGTTTGTTTTTCCAGAAAGTAAACTTGTTTAAATAGTTACATTTCCGAGTAGAGTCTCCCCCACAGACGGGGGTCTTCTGCTGAAAATCCGGAACGGCGTGCCCTCACTGACTCTGACTGGATAAGCTTCATCTTCAACAAATCCCTATTTTTTAGGGATTGCTCTTATCTCCTTAGATTGAGCTTATCTTCTCGCCTGAGCTTATCCTTTTGTTGCAGCACCTTCCAGGAGTCCAGCTTAGTTCCAACTCTCCCGCGGATAATGTAGCTATCTTCCCACCAGCTGTCCTTCAACTAAATCCCGAATTTCACTAGAATGCCCATTCTGCCCTGTGGTCGAGTCTGTGCGAGTACTGTGGGCACGGCATCATCTGTTAGTTCCATCCGTATCTGATATGCCCACTTCACCGACCGAATGTGGGATGGATACTGAGGACGTCCCCCGTGCCACTGATGAACATATGTGCGAGATAATCGTGAATATTTGGGCATAAAATGCCCCTTCCGCCAGACTCGACTCTTGGAATGCCCTTTGACCTCAACCTGATTCTTTTCGACTCAAAACACACTAAAAAGGACATTTATACACGATAAAATGCCCCTAAAAACACGAAATAAATGGACTTATCACACCCACACACTTTAAGCATGATTGTCCTCAAGCATGGGGTGCAATGCATCCAGAAAAACAAAAGAAAATAAAAGAGAAAAGAAACAGACTCAAGACACAAGCATGCAAACTGTTACTCCATGTGGGCACATCAGAAATAATCCAACAAAAATTGCAAAGTTTCAGCATACCTAAAATAGGTCAAAAATGAATTTTAGCTAGGTGTTCCTCACAGACTCTCTTCACTCAGTGTATACTCTCATTTTGGCTGTAATTCTATGCAAATTCATCCCATAAGTTTGCCAAAGTTCTGCTGTTCATTCTCTAGAAACCATGATGCATTAGTATCAATAGGGCTTTTCAGGCTACAGTTGGGCATTTTAAGTTGGAGGGGTTTTTATTGTTTGTACAGACCCCTCCCTAGCTCCTTTCTATTCTCTACCCTCCTGTGCCCTATTCAGACACTGAATCCTTCTTATTTGGGCATTCTAAACACTTAGAACTCGGGGGAATTTTATTCAAACTATTTTTTCTTTTTCTTTTTCTTCTTTTTTTTTCTTTTTCTAATCACTTTTTTTTTCTTTTTTCTTTTTTCTTTTTTCTTTTTTTTTTCTTCCCCCTATCTTTCTTGGCCCTTCATATATATGCCTTCCCAGAAAACATTTTTCCTCACCCATTTTTCTTTTCAGGTTTTATAATGCCCCGACTAGTATAAACCATCCCAGAACAAAATCGGCCAGGGCATTTCATAGGCTCAAAAGGGGGCGCAAGGGCTGTGTCATTGGTGGGATTTATTTATTTCAGTGGCTCAGCAAAACATGGCCTATCTCATCTACATATGCATCAATAATTCCCAGAATTAAACACAGAATATAGGCAAATTCTAGAACATCATAAGCACAGAATTATTCACACTCATGAATGAAAGAAAACTGTAAAATTGAAGCATATAGCATATAGGCTCAAGTCTCACAGGGCATGCTAAAACTCGTTCGTCATCCCTATCTTAATGAGGCATGCTGATTTTTCTGTAAAGCAATTAAAGCTGAATCATCACGTGAAATGCCCACACAGACTCACAGAATAGCATGCTTTAACTCAACGACCCACCCACACACTTTGCAACTTGCAAAGTGTGGACACAGACTCAAACAACAAGACAACAAAGAAAACAGAAAAAATAAGAAATAAAAATAAAACCTAATCTAAAGGACAGAAAGAACCAGGTTATTTGGTTGCAGGCGTTGGGTAGGAGAACCCAACATGCTTGAAATAGGCTTTCAGGGCTGCTTCTATTTGGGTCAGTTTTTCATTGGTCTGAAATTGGGCATTCTCTATCAACTCAAGTCTCCGTGTGATCACTGCGACTGGGTGCTCCCTATGTGGTGCCTTCCCTGCTGGTGGTTTCTTCAATGTACCTGCAATAGCTAGAAGCATGCTCGAGGGGTCTGCCCCCGGCACAAAGAAAACAGGCTTCCCATCCTCATCGTCAACCACATCTTGCATTCTCCTCAGGCAGTTAAGATCAAAATATTCACGGGGAAGGGGGGTCAATTCAGTATCATGCAGATCAAGGAGCTTATGCCTAATAGCAAGTTGGGTGATTAACTGGGCACAAGAAATACGATGCATAGGGTGTGTTTTAATTTCTCAAAAATGTGCAATGGCCACAGAACCGAAATTGATTCTGATTTTGTGAACCATGCACCACAAAATGAATAGCTCCTGATTTGTGATTGAATTTGAGCTATCTTTACGGTCGAAAAAGTTGTAGGCCAACACCCTATGGCAAAATCTCAAAGCATTGTTGTTTAAACAGTATCCCTTTGTGGATCCGCTTTGAAAAACGGATCCATCCCTAATATCGACCCATTTTGCATCGACTCCCTCCGCAGAGTCGGGCACTACAGTCACGGCATCGACATACTCCTCCTCCTGGAGGCCCAAGTATGTCACGATGCCCAGTAACATATTCAAATCATCAGCAGAAAGAGAATAACTTCTACCCATCATTTTAAAAGACAAAACCCTAGTGGACATGGCAGGCTTGTTCACAGCTTTGATTTTCAAGTTTTGGACAAAATCACGAGACAACGACGGAAAAATAACACACTCCATATCTAAAAAGCATTCCCAACCAATTGCAGAAAATAAATCCCTTACCTCCTACTCTATACCAAGAGCTGCAAGCGTCTCACGGTGGACTCCTTTGGAGTTGATGATGCCCCTGACTGGTGGCGGGCCACTGCTGGGTTTACTCGGTGTGGGGCTCCCCACCCCTCTGCCTCTCTTAGGCACAGGGGCTGAAGTGCCCTCTTCAGCTTTCCTCTTCCGTGAAGAGGCCTCTCCAGCCAGCTTGGCTCCGGCTTTCATTCCAATAGATTTCCCCACCCTTCGCCTGGGTGAGGAGTCCTCCGAGGGCTCTTCAGAGCCTGCTTGCGTTTGGGAGGGCGCACTGGGCTCCTCCTGCTCCTTCTCTTCTTCAGTGTCCCCTTGCTGGGACACTTCTTCAGCAGTCGCCTCAGCATCTTGCTGCTCCATTTGAGTTGGAGTAGCGGAGCTTTCTTCCGTCGCCTCGACTTCAGGCGTAGGCTCCTGTTCCGATGGGGTCTCCTTGGGTGGCTTGCTTGAAGCGGCTGTTTCAGCTGCAGCCTTTCCCTTAGGTTTCGCAGAGGGTTTCTTCACGACCTTCGTTGGAGAGGGCTCTTCAGAGACAGCTGGGGTCTCGAAGTCCAGGCGTGCCTTAGGTCCAGCCTTTGGGACGATCTTCTTGCCTCTTGTCTTTGCCATTGTTGGATGATTGAAGATTTTCAGAAATTAGGCTTGCAGAAGAAAAATCGAGAGAGAAGGTTCTGATTTTTACAAAAGCGAGTGAAAGTGATAGTGGAGATTTTGTGGGGTAAGGCTTTTATATTAAGGGGATTACTATTCATGATTTGACTTGTGACTCTCCAAATTCCTTAGGAATCTCCTGGATCAGTATGCCCTGTGCTAATGGATAAGCCTTATCCCTGAAAAATCGGAACAAACTTTATCTCTCCAGCGTGCCTCACTTCAGAATCCCTATTTCTAAGGGATTTATTTTATCTTCATCTTTCTCTCTCATTATCTAAACCTGCAAACACCATGCTTATCCAAAACAAGCGTAAAATTACTTCCTAAACTAGTTTAAATAACTGGAACATTTATTAAAAATAAATAAAAATGAATTAAGACAAGAAAACACCTGGGTTGCCTCCCAGTAGCGCCCCAGTTATTGTCGTGGGCACGACATCACCCCAGATCAGATGTAAGTGGGCTCCGCGAGCCAGATCATTGTGACATCTTCATCAGAATGCCCCAGGTAAGCTTTCACACGGTGGCCATTCACTTTGAAGTGCCCTCCAGTATCGGGGTTTATCAGCTCAATTGCCCCATTCAGGCATTCTGCATACACTTCAAATGGACCAACCCACTTGGTCCTCAGTCCTCCTCCCATAATCTTGAACCTTGAATGGTACAAAAGTACTTTCTGTCCTGGGCTAAATCTCTTCCTTCGAATCACTTGATCATGGAGCCTTTTCATTTTTTCCTTGTACAGCACCGAATTATCATAGGCCTCCATTCTCATTTCTTCCAACTCTTGAATTTGAAATTTCCTGAAATGCCCAGCGGCGTCATGGTCCATATTCAGCTTCTGAAGTGCCCATCGTGTCTTGTGTTCTAACTCGACTGGCAGATGACAACACTTCCCAAATAAAATCCTGTATGGGGACATCCCAATTGGAGTCTTGAATGCAGTTCGGTATGCCCACAGAGCATCTTCCAGATGAATACTCCAATCTTTTCGGTTTGGACCTACAACCTTTCCAAAAATTGCTTTAATTTCTCGATTTGATACTTTAGCTTGGCCATTTCCTTGGGGATGGTAAGGTGTGGTGACACTATGGTGAACCCCATACTTCTTCAACAATCTTTCCAGCGTTTGGTTGCAAAAATGGGTCCCTTGATCACTGATGATGGTCCTGGGCACACCAAACCGGCTGAAAATGTGGGATTTCAGAAATGCGGCTACTGCTCTTGCAACATTGGTAGGAGTAGCCTTTGCTTCTACCCATTTTGACACGTAATCAACTGCCAGGATAATGTATTGGTTCCCCCTCGAATTTGAAAAGGGTCCCATGAAATCCATTCCCCAAATGTCAAAAATCTCCACTGGCATGATTGGTGTAATGGGCATTTTATTTTGCCTTGTGATGTTCCCTACCCTCTAGCATTGGTCACACCTTCTGCAGACGTTGTGGGCATCCTTGAATATTGTGGGCCAAAAGAACCCACAATCTAAAATTCTTCTCGCCGTCCGGTTTGGTCCGAAATGCCCTCCGCAAGCATAATTGTGACAATGCTTTAGAATTTCATCTATCTCCTCATCAGGGACACATCTTCTAATGATTTGATCAACGCATCTCCTCCATAGAATAGGGCAATCCCATGCATAGAACCTGCTCACATACCTTAGTTTATTTTTCTGGTACCTTGAGTATCCAATAGGCATCTCCCCAGACTTAAGGTAGTTCACTATATCCGCATACCAGGGTGCTGGAATGCCCCTTGCTGAATACAAATGCTCATCAGGAAAATGATCGACAATGGGCATTTCGTCGTCTTTCTTATTCAGCACCCGGCTTAGATGGTCAGCTACCAGGTTCTGTGCCCCACTTTTATCTTTAATCTCGACATCGAACTCTTGTAAAAGTAAGATCCACCTAATCAGTCTTGGCTTCGTCTCCTTCTTGGTCATCAAATGCCTCAGGGCACCATGATCCGTATAGATAATGCTCTTCGCTCCCAAGAGATAAGATCGAAACTTCTCAAATGCAAACACTACTGCCAATAGCTCCTTTTCAGTAGTGGTGTAATTACATTGTGCCCCATTCAGAGTCTTGGAGGCATAGTAAATTACATGGCTTTCTTTTCCTCTTTTCTGACCCAGTACAGCGCCCACAGCGTAGCCACTGGCGTCACACATAATCTCAAAGGGCATTCCCCAATCTGGTGGTTGAATGACTGGTGCCGTGACCAGTTGCTTCTTCAAACATTGAATATCTTCTTAGCAAACACTACTGCCAATAGCTCCTTTTCAGTAGTGGTGTAATTACACTATGCCCCATTCAGAGTCTTGGAGGCATAGTAAATTACATGGCTTTCTTTTCCTCTTTTCTGACCCAGTACAGCGCCCACAGCGTAGCCACTGGCGTCACACATAATCTCAAAAGGCATTCCCCAATCTGGTGGTTGAATGACTGGTGCCGTGACCAGTTGCTTCTTCAAACATTGAATGCCTTCTTACACTCTTCATCAAATTCAAATGGAACATCTTGCTGCAATAAGTGAGTAATAGGCTGGGCAATTTTTACAAAATCCTTTATGAACCTTATGTAGAATCCAGCGTGCCTCAGGAATCCTCTCACTTGCTTCACTGACGTGGGGTATGGCAATTTCTCGATTATATCCACCTTGGCTTTGTCGACCTCAATGCCCCTCTCGGAAATCACATGTCCCAGTACAATGCCCTCTCTGACCATGAAATGACATTTTTCATAGTTCAGCACTAGGCATTTGTCCACACAACGCTGCAACACCGTCTCCAGATTATCTAAACACCGATCAAAATAGCTCTCATATACTGTGAAGTCATCCATGAATACTTCAATGCAGTTCTCGAGCAAATCAGAGAATATGCTCATCATACACCGCTGAAATGTGCCAGGAGCATTGCAGAGGCCAAAGGGCATTCTGCGATAGGCAAACGTGCTGAATGGGCACGTGAATGTTGTTTTCTCCTGGTCCTCTTGACTTACTGCAATCTGCATGTATTCTGAATATCCATCCAAGAAACAAAAGAACTTGTTTCCTGCTAGTCTTTCCAACATCTGGTCAATGAATGGAAGTGGGAAATGATCCTTCCGCGTGACCGTGTTCAGCTTCCGATAGTCGATGCAAACTCTCCAGCCAGTTTGCAGTCGTGTGGGCACAAGCTCTCCTTTCTCATTTTTCACAACTTGAATGCCCGACTTCTTGGGCACCACATGGATTGGACTGACCCACTTGCTATCTGAAATTGGGTATATAATGCCCTGGTCCAGAAGCTTAATTATCTCTTTTAGCACCACATCCTTCATCACTGGATTGAGCTTCCTTTGTGGGTCACGAACAGATTTTGCATCATCTTCCAACAAAATTTTGTGCATGCAAACCGCTGGGCTAATGCCCTTTATATCTGCCAATGTCCATCTGAGTGCCTCCTTGTACAGTCTCAACAATCTCAAAAGACGGTCCTCATCAGCTTGATTCAACCCCGCACTTATGATTACAGGGAGAGTCTCATTATTCCCTAAATAGGCATATTTCAGATGCCTTGGTAATGCCTTCAACTCCAGCTTGGGCGCTTTGATAATAGAAGGCATCAGCTTATCATCATTTCTCCGAATGGGCACACCGTAGTCCACACATCCGCGTGGCATCTCTTCCAATGAATACAACATCATAATTCCATCCCTTATATCCTCATCCTCGTCCAGGGCATCATGGTCATTCAATCCATCCCACAATGCCCATTTCAGCGGTTCTCTGTTGCTCATCATGGATAAAGTAGAACGGCTTGGGTAATGAAATGTGTTCACAAAATTATAATTTTCTGTATCCGGGGGATGTTTCATGGCTTCAAAGATGTTGAACGTCACCTTCTCCCCATCAAACTCACACATCAGTGTGCCCTTGTCCACATCAATCTTGGTCCGAGCTGTCTTCATGAAAGGCCTTCCCAGCAACAAAACTAAAGATTTTGAAGTCGCTGTGTCCATGTCAAGCACATGTGGAAGATAAGCTCGTCCACTTTGACCAATACATCTTCAATGAGGCCTTCTGGATATACATTGGACCTGTCAGCAAGCTGAATGACCACACGGGTCTCCTTCAAAGGTCCAATCTTCAATTCTTTGAACACCGACAGGGGCATTACATTGATCGACGCCCCAAAATCCAGCATGGCCTTTTCAAATTTTCTGTCTCCAATAATGCAAGGGATCATGAACATCCCTGGATCATCACACTTCTTGGGTAACTTCCTTTGTATCACAGCCGATACATTCTCTCCAACTAAGAACCTTGCATCGTCATTAAATCGTACCTTTCTGGTACAAAGTTCCTTTAGAAACCGGGCATACCGTGGCACTTGTATGATTGCCTCGATCAGTGGAATGTTGATTTCCACTTTACTGAATACTTTTAGCATCTCCCTGGTTTCTTCTTCTTTTCTATTCTGTGTCAATCTCCCTAGAAATGGAGGTTTCCGTCTTTCTGGAGTGGGCATCTTGGTAGATTGCTTCACTTCCGGGATGGGCACAACATCAGTCTGCTCAGTCTCTTGTGCCTTATCCTCTGTGGGAATTTTTTCCACTTCTTCCGCCAAGGGCACTTCGTCCTTCTCTTCTCTCGGCCTGACCATCTCCGGAAGCTCTTTTACACTCCTCAATGCTACTGCATTCACTTGTTCTCTTGGATTTTCGACCTGGGAAGGCATCTTCCCATTTTTCTCCTCCATCTTGTGCATGGCTTGAGCCAATTGATTGATCTGCTTGCTCATGTGCGAGAGACCAGCTCGAGTCTCTTGTTTAAACTTCTCATTCTCCTCAGCCATAGCAAACACAAGATCTTCCAGCCTACTTGGCTTCCTTTTCTCTTCGGGTGGTGGCAATGGGCGTCCAGGATGCCCATCCTCCGGTCTTCTCCATCTAAAATTTTCATGGTCTCTCCAGCCCAGATTATAAGTCTGGGAATGAGGATCATATCTTCTGGAATGCCCATTCTGGCCACCTATAGCATTCACTTCTTCCATTTTGTCTTGTAGAGTAGGGCATTCATCCGTGAAGTGAGATATGCTTTTGCATACCCCACAAGGTCTGGGCTTCCTCGCCATACTTGCACCGGATAAGATTTTCTCGATCTTGTCACACAATCTATCAATTCTGCTATCCTGGTCCAGTGCCCTCTCTGTTTCACTTACAACCCGAATGCCCTCTCCACCAAAGTCTCGGTTGTCTTCAGCCATTTCCGTGAGGATTCTGAATGCTTCAATAGGCTGTTTGTTCAAAATGGATCCTCCACACGAGGCATTCACAATCGTTCTCTCATGTGGTCTCAATCCTCCGACGAAATACTGAATCAAGTCATGTTCAGTAATCTGGTGCTGTGGGCATTTCGCCAACATCGCCTGGAATCTTCCCCAGTAGTCATAGAAACTTTCGTTAGTTCCCATCTTCAGGCTCCCTATTCTTCTTCTCATTTCTTGCACTCTGGATGCTGGGAAATATTTCTCCAAAAACTTCTGTTGGAGTTGTCTCCATGTGGTCACAGCGCCAGTGGGTAGTGTGTACAGCCAGTCACGTGCCCCATCTTGAAGAGTGAAAGGGAACGAAACCAACCGCACATACTCTTCTCGTCCATGGTTGGATGGTTGAGTCTGGCAAACCATCTCAAAATCTTGCAAATGCCTTTGTGGATCCTCTCCAGGCATTCCGTGAAACTTCGGCAAGATCTGGATAAAGTTTGCGTGAATATCCCAGTTCTGAGTCACAGCTGGGAGTGTAATGCCCATTGGGCGCAAATTCATATTGGTCGGGAAGACCAACTGTCTTAAAGTCCTGTTATCATCCGCATTGCCATTCGCGGCATTTCTATTTGCGGCCATGTTGATGTTGTGGCCGTTTTCGAACTGTCTTTCCTCCTCGTGCCCTTCGTCTCCTTGATCTTCTGGTGGTGGTGTGGGCTCACGAGGTCTATTTGCTGCTTAGCGTGCCCTCTTCACTGCTGCCCTGTTTTTCCTCGAAGTCTTCTCTATCTCCGGATCGTACAATAGAGTCTCCTCTGAAGAGCCCCTGGGCATCAACTTCCAGGCTCACCAATTGTGGAAGATAAAATCACTAGAACCCAGCTCTTCGGCAACGGCGCCAATTTTGATGCGCTGTCGTTTCGCGCTCAAAAATATATTTATAAACTCATGTGCCCACAGCGAGCGTAGCTAGCCAATGAGTACGGGTCGATCCCACAGAGAGCTGTTGCGATTCTATCTTCAAGTAACCAATCACAAAGGGGGTTTTGGTGTTGTCACTATACTGAAATTAAATCTGCAAAAGAAACTAAAGAAAACTATCAAATAACAAAAGATTCTGGCATTTGAATTAGATCTTGGTTAAACATAAAACAACTCGATCATGGGCACATCGATTTTCATACATGATAGGTTATCTAGTTATGGTGACCGGATTTCTCTCATGCGTCTCCTCATCCATCCTTTCATTCTAGGTTTAAAAGTGATTCATCTTCGATTAAACCCCTAACCAGTTACCCACCTCCCGATTCCTCTAAGAGATGTAAGCAAGCAAGCAGTAGTGTGTCCTAGACGGACCCAGATCTGTTGTGTTCAACTGATTCCTCTTGTGCCCACAACACCCCATTAATTCCCTTATTACTCTATGAACCGACACACAGTCACGATTCGCCAATTTAATTAATAGTGGTGTGCCCTCTTTACCTAACGAGTGATCAGCCACATTGGGCACTTCAGACACACACTCACGTGGAACAAGGCACAAGAATTAACGGAAACTCATCATGCATTACTATGCCCATTTTGGCCTCACGAGTCCAGATTTATGCTTAATCTAATTTCATCATTCAAACGCCAGAATTAAAGATCTAGTCGAGAAGGCTAGACATAATTAAACTTGCAGAATTTAAAGACATAAAAATAAATAAGAACTTACGGATTTAATTAATCAAAAAACTCGACTCCAACGTCGATAAACATAAACATAACCTAAGTCCCGAAGGTTTAAGACCTTTCGGATTGTTTGGCTGCCTAAGCAGCGTACGGAAAATAAATTGCAGAAATGTAAAGTGTTTCAGAGTGTCTAAAGTTTGTTTTTCCAGAAAGTAAACTTGTTTAAATAGTTACATTTCCGAGTAGAGTCTCCCCCACAGGCGGGGGTCTTCTGCTGAAAATCCGGAACGGCGTGCCCTCGCTGACTCTGACTGGATAAGCTTCATCTTCAACAAATCCCTATTTTTTAGGGATTGCTCTTATCTCCTTAGATTGAGCTTATCTTCTCGCCTGAGCTTATCCTTTTGTTGCAGCACCTTCCAGGAGTCCAGCTTAGTTCCAACTCTCCCGCGGATAATGTAGCTATCTTCCCACCAGCTGTCCTTCAACTAAATCCCGAATTTCACTGGAATGCCCATTCTGCCCTGTGGTCGAGTCTGTGCGAGTACTGTGGGCACGGCATCATCTGTCAGTTCCATCCGTATCTGATATGCCCACTTCACCGACCGAATGTGGGATGGATACTGAGGACGTCCCCTGTGCCACTGATGAACATATGTGCGAGATAATCGTGAATATTTGGGCATAAAATGCCCCTTCCGCCAGACTCGACTCTTGGAATGCCCTTTGACCTCAACCTGGTTCTTTTCGACTCAAAACACACTAAAAATGACATTTATACACGATAAAATGCCCCTAAAAACACGAAATAAATGGACTTATCAATGTCATTGGTTTCTTCATCATCTGATTCATGTTTGATGGCAAATAGATTAGAATGTGGTTCATCTTTCTCCATGGCTGTGAAGACAATAGGATCATCTTCTGAATCTGATCCACTAGAACTTATTTCTTCTTCACTCATTGAGGCATTGCAACTCTTCAGCTCATCCAATCTCATATTTCTTATATCATTTGTTTCTTTAATGACAGTAACCTTGTAAGCAAATCACTTCGTTAGAGATCTCAAAACTTTCCTTACCAAATTCTCATCTATCATTACTTCACCTAATGAAAAACTTTCATCAGATATACTCATTAGGTGGGCATTGAACTCTCTAATGGTTTCAGAATCAATCATCCTCAAATTTTCAAATTTGGAGGCAATATTCTGAAGTATTGAGAGTCTTACAGTGATGGTTTCTTCAAAGGTTGTCTCAAGTATATCCCATGCAGCCTTGGCAGTCTTACAAGTTGAGATCAGGTTGAACGACCCCATGTCCACAGTGGAAAATATGGCGTTGAAAGCTTTGGAGTTTGCATTGAACCACTTCTTTTGCAGCTCGGTCCATTTCTTCTCTGGAATGAGAGTATACTTGTCATCCTTAGCAAGAGTTAGCTGTGTCCATCCTTCAGTGACACTCTTCTATGCCTGATCATAAATAGATCTGAGAAAAGCACACATCCTTACCTTCCAATATAGGTAGTTGTTACCTTCTAGAAGTGGCGACCTGACTATGGATTCTTTTTCTTTGATGGAACTCATGGATTAAAAACCAAATACTTCACGCAGAGATGTACTTCCAGTAATCTTTTCGTTTAAATACAAAATGACCTACTCTGGTGCCAATTGAAATTACACATTCCTTATGAAGTATCTATTCTGCAAATGTTCATATGAAAATACTTGAACATTGAAAGATAAAGTTCACAATAATGTGCAAGAATGTTATTATGAACTTAATGTAAATTAGAGAAAATAAAGCACACTGTGAGTTCGTAACCCTGTTCGATCAATAGATCTACATCAGGGGACTTGTCAGGTCCGTGAAAAATAATTCACTACTTCGATGCAATGTTTACTTAGGATATTACATACAGATGACCTCTCATCACTCGCTACCCGTTCTACGTGTACACTCTCTTTTGATGAATTGAATTGTGAGATCCCCTCATAACCTAGACTCTCTCTATCTAGTTCCCACAGGTATTCTCCTGCGAGAAACCTTTCGATAGTGTATGAAAAGTGTTTCAATACACGATAACTAGAACACTATTCTCCAGTCTAACCTAGACAACCAAAACTAATGTGGTTCTTAAACAAAATAGAGCTCTTGTAGAATCTCTCTAATTCGGATCTTTAGGCCTGTTTTGATGTATCTAACAAGTTATAATCCCAGGTTATTTATAAGATAAGAATATAGCTTTAACATAGTAATCAGAAGTCATAATCCTATCACATATCTAATAAGAAAATTTCCTTAAATAGACAACCCTTGATCCGTAGACAACCTTGTTAGAACTCTTTCATCTTTAGAATTCTGCCTTGACTTCAATCACGTACTCTCCAAGCTGATTAAGGCATCTTCTAAAACGATCTTAAATCTCTTCTTAGTTGGCAAACTTCGAATAGCTTCAATGATCTTGGAAGAATAATCTGGACAACAGATATTCATGCAAACATTCACGAACTTTATAATAAACATTTTTGATCTTGAACCTTCACATCAGGTAGCACAATGAAATGTCTTGTATGTTCACAAACTGACTTCTGGCTATCACTCAAGCTAGCTGGCAGTACTCAGTGTGTTGAACAATCTCAGTTATGTCTCGATGCACAATAGTTTTTATCTTCAGCTCAATCATATCTTCATGTTTGAGTTGTCTTCATGAAGTTCATATAACGTTCTTGTACATCCTTGAGAACGTTATCCAAAACAATGTGTGTACTTGGAAAAATTAAATACTTAGTGATGATTTTATGTCATAAAGATCAATGACAATCAATCACTATTGTAAGTGCAAATTATAGCACTTGATTAATATGCTTAGTGCAAAGCATAGCACTAACATAACCATTGTAATTGAGTCTGAATATTAACACCAACTATTCTTCTAAATTGTTTTCCATATAAAAAAAAATCCAACAGTGTGTAGTAGAGTATTGATAAAAGAATTATATTTGTGTTTATGATTCGTGGTCGATTATTGTAATGAACATTGCAGATATATTTTAGGAAATGTCATAACAATAATTATATTCGATTTTTTAGGGAAGAACATTAAAATAATGATTGGCAATTTCATTGGCCGAGAATAGATTCAAATCTTTTGCTGCAATCATCTCTTCATGGAGCCAGAAATTTGATGCAGATAAAAGCGTTAATACTCTGTTAATTCTATGAATACTTGGAATAATACAAGAACAATATCGTTGATTCTGCAAAAATATCAAACTGCACGTAAATAACATACTTTTTAATAAACTTCAACTCCCCTAATAATAATCTAGATCTATGTATTTATAATATAGAATAAACTTGAAAGACAAGAAATATAAAATTTAATTTAGATAAAATTTCTAATTGTAATAGATAATAAAATATAATCAAATTTAAAATATAATTTAAACATAATTTAGATAATAGTGTATATTATGTATAATAAAATTCAAAGTTAAAATCAGGCTATGTACCAGATGCGGAGGGAGGGGTGCTGGAGCGCCCCAACTAGAAAATTACCCCATTTTCAATATGGATAGTCGAATTTCTTTTCATAGCCCCCAAACAGCGTCAGACAATCGGAGATAAGGAAAAAGGAAAAGAAAATAGAGAAGATTGATGTCTTCGTTGTCTTTTAAAAACCTCTACTCACGCTCAGTCTTCACGCTGCCATGAAAGAAAGTTAAAAGAAGAAGAAGATACATATATTGTATCTATCTATTGTTAAAGTGTAATAATATAATAATATTTGTAAACTTTTGAAGTTAAAAAGTTAAAATTATTTTCAGATAAAAACGCTTTTTTAAAGGAAATAAAAACAACACAACTTTTGATATTTCCAACGAGAGGCGTACTTAATTGGTAAAAACTAAATTTAAAAAATAAAAAGTAAAAGACTTATTGAAGTAAAAAAAAAAAGATACACATTTCATTCTCAATTCACTGCTCACCTGTTCAGTCACTGTCTCGCAGTCTCTCTCTCGTCGGGGCTTCTATTTGAAGTTTCAAATTTCTCAAAGGTACTTTTATTTTCTTCAATAATATTATTTTCTTTTTACACTATAATATTAATAATTTTGTTACTTTTCATTTTTTTTTTTGTAGATGTTAAAATTTTAAAGGATCAATATTTGTGGATTGTGGTGCCCATTGCATTCAATCGAGGTTAGTTTGCTATTTTGTTGTATAGAATTTGTTGGATATATTATATTATTAAATTATTTTAGTTGTTTGAGTTTAATCTATATTATTTACATATGAGCTAAATTTAGGGTTTAAGTTTATATTTTGAATTGGGGATTTTGTAATTTGTAGAATATAATTATAATCGAAAAATTAAAAGTTTTGATATTGTTGCCAAAATTATTAATTTATATTAAATTTCATATTGTGTAGATTATGAAGCGATATTATAAAAAACTTTGTAATGGTGTCTCTTCATCGCCTTCTTCATCGAATGAACCTAATGATATTGCTAGTGATTCGGGTTTGAGAAAAACCAATAGAGGAATTTGATATTGCTATTCGAGATCAAATACGGAGAGAATATTTGACAAGAGGGCATTGTCAGATAAATGATCGTACCTATCTAAAAACATTTCAAGTTGATCAAGATAGAAGTTTTAGATATTTTTGGTATAAGGAGTTCATATGGCTATAGTATAGTATATCAAAAGATCCAGCCTTTTATTTTTTGTGCTATCTTTTTTAACCATCAGATAAAAGAGGTCAATGTGGAGATGAAGTATTTACGAAAATAGGATTTAAAAATTGGAAAAAAGCAAAAGAGAAATTCAATGCTCATGTTGGTGTTGTGAATAGTTGTCACAACTATACTAGAATACAATTTGAGGCTTTTCAAGATCAAAGACATAGTGTGACAAATATGTTTCGAACAAATTATCGTGAGATGAAAATTGCTTATCGAGCCCGATTAATGGTGGTGTTTGATGTCACTAGTTTTCTTTTAAAGCAATGATTACCTTTTCGTGGACATGATGAGTTAACTACTTCTATGAATAAAGGTAATTTTCTAGAATTATTTGATTGGTACAGTCAACGAAACAAACACATTTCCAAAGTTTTGGGTAAAATAATCCTAGAAATAATCAAATGATTTCTCCAAAATTTTAAAAAGAATTAACACGTGCATGTGCTTCGAAGATCACACTTGCTATTGTTAATGATATTGGAGATAGTGTTTCACTCTTTTGGTTGATGAGGCTCGTGATATTTCAATGAAAGAGTAGATGGGAGTTGTTTTAAGGTTGTGTAATTGAAAGATTTCTTGCAATTATACATGTGGCTGAGACTAGTTCTCAATCATTGAAAAATGTTATTGATGCTTTATTTGTACAACATGGTTTGTCATTAGCCAAAGTCAGAGGTCAAGGGTATGATGGAGCATCAAACATGCAAGGTGAGTTCAATGGGTTGGAATCCTTAATATTGCAAGAAATTCATAGGCTATGTGTGTGCATTATTTCTCTTATCAACTCCAGTTTATTATTATTGTTGTTGCTAAAAGAAATACAGTAGTGATAGATTTTTTTTAACCATGCCAGCAAGATTATGAACACGACTGCAACATCTTGTAAAAGAAGAGATCGACTTATAGAGTTAGAGAATGAGAGGCTAATTAGTGAACTTAATGGTGGAGAAAGGGAGAATGGAAGTAGTCAAAATCATGAAACCAATTTGGTAAGACTTGGGGATACTTGTTGGGGTACACATTACTTGACTTTGCTTCGTTTGAGCTTTATGTGGCCTTCAGTTGAGCAAGTGTTGCAAAATGTAGATGATGATGCTACTTCTTTTGAAAGTAGAAGTAATATAGAAGGTCTGATTCAAAAAATGGATAGTTATGAGTTTGTATTTATGTTGCAATTGATGAAATATTTACTGGGAATCACAAATGAATTGTCTCTTGCTTTACAATAAAATGATCAAAATATTGTTGAAGCTATGTCATTGATAAAAAAATGTGAAATGTCAATTACAAGAGTTGAGGGAGAGTGGATGGGAAATAATCTGTAGTCAAGTAAACAGATTTTATGAGTTGAACAATATCCCATTAATTGATATGGAAGACAACATAATAAGACGTGGTCATAAAAGGCATAGAGCACAACTCAATCACTAGTTTTCATTATTATCGTGTGGAGAATTTTTATCAGGTATTATTTTTAAATTATAAATATTTTATTTCATTTGTATGTTTAATTCTTTATTAATTTTACAATTGTTTAAATGACAGGTTGTTGATTTGGCTATACAAGAGATGAATAACCGTTTTTCAGAAGTTAGCACTGGATTTCTTAGTTGCATATCATGTCTTGATCCGAGAGATTCTCTCTCAATTCAATGTGGATCAACTCATGCATCTTGCTACTTTATATCATGAAGACTTCTCAACAACTGATTGCTTATATCTTCTGCAACATCTTAGCAATTTCATTGTTAATGTGCGATGCAATCCTCGATTTTCTGCGATTACTAATTTGGGAAATCTTGCTAGGAAAATGGTTAACACTAGTCAGCATTCCGTTTTTCAATTTGGTTTATCGTCTGATTGAGTTGTCATTGGTTTTACCAGTTGCCACGTCTTCAGTGGAGATGGCATTTTCTGCAATGAAGACTGTCAAAGCTGATTTGTGCAACAAAATGGGAGATGAGTGGTTGAATGACAGTTTAGTTGTATACATTGAGAATGAGATTTTTTTCAATAATTGATAATGAGCAGATCTTGCAGCGTTTTCAATCGATTGATACTCGCAGATATCCGCTGCCACCAGTCCTCATTAGGCACAACGACGAGTCATCAAAGTTACAATTTTTAGAATTTTTTTATCAATTTAAATGATTAATTTTATTTAAATATATGGATGTTTCATACTCTTTTATCACTAGTATGCTTTTGATTTTGGATATCATTTTATGTTGTTGATATTATATATAAATATATGTCTCAGTGAAGAAAAAAATAGATTATAAAAATAGTACAAGTTGTACAACCTCTGTTATTTTTTTTTCTGATTCCACCGTCACTGTATCATACTTTCTAGATGATACAAATGGAACATCAATAAACACCTCATATATATTGACTTATAATGGCTCTACAACGCGCATCTATACATATATCATTATCAATGTATTTTTTATTTACGGAATCACGAAAAGGTAAATTCCTTCTTCTTCTTTTTTCCTTTTATTTGTTTAATTATTTAATTTATTTTATTTTTTGAGAAAGAAAGATCATTGCTTTAATTTTACTGCTTCCGAAGGTAAAATTGACTCGTATGTTTCTGTTAAAGTGATGACATGATAAATTGGAAAACCAGGTTTTAATTTGTTTTAAAAAAATGGTGATACTAGCTTACTTCGATCGAGTCTAGAAGCTTAGACTCTTCCCCGAGATAAAATCAAATTAAAATAAGTTTATGAAAACAACGTACATTGTGTACGCAATGCAGGAAACTTGAAACAGATTTCAGGGTTGAAATTTTGATGACCAAACTAGTTGCTACAATCAAATTTAGTTTATAACATTAATACATAAAGGAGTTTTAATTAAACCTTTTTATATTATTACTACTCCAGTAACTAGCTAGTTTGAGTTTGAATCAAATTTTGTTGCTTACTGAATTAATATTTATATTCCTCAATAAAACTATGTGTAAAGTGGTGTATGACATTGAGTTCAATGTTGAACATAATGTCATACATAATTCCTATGATATTGTCTGTGACATTTAACATGTCTAATCTTATGATTTCCTAGTTTTTAGGATTTATAATTTTTAATAAATTATCTTTAATGTGTATATCTTAAATCATATATATCCACGAAATTTATATTTCAAATATATATGATTGATAAATTAATATTTAAATAAAGTTTGATTTAGTCAAACTTTATCTTCTATTTTTTAAGTCTCTTGTTATCTTTTATTTAACCACTTTCTTTTCAGAAAATTAATTTCCTGGAAGTATAGGAAAATGGTGGGGGACGTGGGTTGTGCTTCTAGTCACACCAAGAAGACGGTTTTCTTCTAAATAGTGGAGTAGTGACGGTTTTTTACAACACACGTTTAAGAAGATGACATGGACTTCAAGCCGATTCAAATGAAGATGTTTAAAGAAGTTGATTCTCATTTGAAGAGGCCATTCGATCAGAGAATATATCACCTTGAGAGTGAGAAGATCAAAAGCTCGAGTCACCCTTTATGCAATTAGATTTCTAGGATTCTATCTTCTTCTTTACATGCTTTTTCCTTCGTTCAATTCTTATGATTAGATTGTTCGAATTAATTTAGATAGAAGATATCAAGACTAGGAATTGTTGGTGCATTGTAAACAAATTAACTGGTGGGTTGATTTGTTATTTTTGAATTTAATTTAGTCGAAAACTAGATTTAGATTCATGTAAACAAATTAACTGGTAGGTTGATTCATTGGTTGATTTGTTATTTTTGAATTTAATTTAGTCGAAAACTAGATTTAGATTCATGTATATTTGTTGATGTGTTTGGAACATTTGTTCAACATAATCAACTATATTGTTTATACTTGTGAAAGCCTAATTTCGCCATATGGCAATCACATACATGTTGTGTGTGATTTAAAATTTATTCTCGTGCAATATTATTTATAATTCGTTGTTATTTTATTAAGGTAGTAAACATTACTATCTTTAATATTAAGTCTCACATTACAAACTGTATTCTATTTTCAGTAATTTGGGCAACAAATTCTAACACTATACATTGTTTTTCGGATGACCACCAAAATATGTATCCGTCGATATTGCCTTTAACATAAAGCCAAGCTCACTCTATATAATTATATGATATTACGCGTGAATTGAATGTGATTTATCTATAACACACTCATCAACCAAGGATAGGATCGGTGTACATTAATCCGCTTGGAATTTCACTTTTTGATTAAGAGTATAGTATTGCTAAAAAAAAACACATATTTATATATTATTTTTGCTAATTAAGTGTGGGAATTGAACTTGCATGCAGACTGCAGTGTCAAAAGTTAATTTGTACTATATATTAATTCATACGTTACTTTTTAATTTCTAAATGTTTACGTCATATGTATTAAGTCAATTTAGTCGATGTCATTGTATACGTATTTCTGCTACACGTACGCTAGCTAGCTACGTTTCTAGAAATTCACGTTTTAAAAGAAATTGACTACAAAATCACAGTATAAATCCAGTTTCTAGAGCCGTTGATGACAGTTGATCTAATTAAATAACTAATTTTTTGAAATTTCTCCAAGGTCAATAGGAAAAAATCACTTTCAATTAAGTTTCAATATATAGCAATGTTAATTTCAAATTTCTCTTTCTATAATACAAAAACTTTATATGTTCATATATAGATAATTATAATCTCAAATTATGAACGAATTTTGATATTATATAGTGAAAAGAAAATTAATCATTCTATCCTTGAGTTTAAAATAAATACATAGCTAAAATATTTATTATCTTTTTTGTCACCATTTTAAGATTGGACAATTATCTATAAAAAATATATCATAATCATCCACAATAATATCTCATAATTATCTTCTTGGTCAGGTCAGATAAGTAGTTGGAGCAGAAATGACATCGGACTATTACGTTACTACGTAGAAGATTTTAATTATATCAAACACATTACACATGCACTGATGCACCTACATATATCTATATCTATATCTATATCAATTTAAATAAATTAAGCTAAGCAATTTTGTCGCCGCTCCGTTTGTGAATAAGTTCCCCAGTGGATAAGCATTCAATACACCATTTGACTTCTGAAAAATTAATGATTAGTATATCACCAAATTAATATACTATTTTACATTTTTGCCCTTGGTGGTTCAATAACCATCACTATTTTTAAAAAATAAATTGAAGTATTTATGATATTATTTAATGTATAGTTTAAGGAGGTTTCAATTAATTTTTCCTTTTCTTATTTTAAGACCCCATTCATCCCATTCATACAAATTGATTGAATTTTTCACAATCATATATATATATCGCAAGAAATGCACTGAATTATTAGGTCAAATTTTAGTCAAATCTACGGGTCAACCCGCACCCGCCCCATTTTTTTTAAAAAAAAGTATCACTTGTAACACTAAAAAGTATCACTCAAACATCAAAAAGTATCACTTGTAGTGTTAAAAGTTTCAGGTCTGTTACTTGTCTTTAATGAGTTTATTTAATTCAAATTATAGTTTATTCCACTATTATTAATGTTAATTTAGAGTTTAGGGGTTTATGGTTTAAAATTGTTTGGGGGGTTTAGATTTTTTTGGGGGGAGGGGGGTGTGTTTTTTAGGTTTTTTTTTAATTCTTTTTTGTTGGGGGGGTGTTTTTAAGTTTTTTTTTATAGTATTTTTAGAGTTTATTAATTTCAATCATGGTTTATATTTAATTATTTTAAAATAAATTAATTATCAAGTGCGGTGCACGATCCCATACATTAGCATCGAGTGAGTGTACCGCGTGAGTCATCAAATTAAAATATTTAAATTTATTTAATTATAATTATTTTTGATAGAAAAAAAACAAAAAACAAAACAGAAAATAAAATAAAAAAAAATAAAAACTGACAGATGCGTGGACGCATGTGACTGGGTGGGTGGTGCACCGAAAATCAGCCATATATATATATATATATATATATATATATATATATATATATATATGTTCGAATAGTGTATTAATTGCCCTCGGTTTCAAAAGAAATCGTTGACAATAGTATGAAAACACAGATTTGAATCATTTGATACTTCGCCAATTTATTTAATTTTGTTTTTAAATGTTAAATCCATTGAATCATATATACGTCCACATGGTTTAATTTTCAACTTTCTGCTACCTTTTAAATTTTTGACTAGTCCTAACTCCTAATGTCCTGTATATATTTAAATATAATGGTATATCAATATATATAATTCAACTAAACTCAAAGATCTTAGTCTTCTCATCACATATATATAATTGAAAAAAAAAAGCAAAAGAAGAAGAAGATAGTCAATCACAATATCTTAAATACACGCCTCACGATGAAGACATGCATAGCCACAATCGATGTGTTATCAGGTGTATAAATAACATTACTAATACATATTTGATACGAGGTTTTTGTGAAATATTAACAATGTGTGAAGTAGAACTTAATTAGGATCTTGTGTCATTCTCTGTTATATTTTTTGCGCCATAATTATTTTATTTTCAATTTTTTATTTTAAATTATTGTGATTTAGTTTAATTTTAATTTTTTATTAAGAGTTCATGCTTCCCAATTGTGATATTTAAAAAAATTAAAAAATAATTATGGCACAGGAGATATAACATTGAATGACATAGAGGATCCGACTTGGTGAAGTAGCTGGAGAAACCCGAAAAAAAATTCTCTTCTATGCACTACTTTTTTTCTTTTGTGTTTTTCTCCTACCTTTGAATGTAAGTTGGATGCCAAACATTGTGTGTTCACATGGTTTGGCGGGACAAGTAGGTAGGGTTAGGACTTAGGAAGATGTTGACAATTAAAAATAACTCTAATCATTGATATGTTTACGAGACATGTCAAGATCTCCAATTAAAATTCGTATTCAATAAATTAAGATTGTAATTTTCTAAGTGTTTAACTGTGTTCAGATCTGTAACACAATATAATTGATCTCCCTATATACTCAATTTTGCAATATGTGGGTACATAAATTAAAAAGTAGGTGGTAATGTCATGATTATTTGGATAACTAGATTAACAAAATTGATAGGAAAATCAATCATTAATCAAAGAAATTATTCCAGTCCGTTCTAATCATAGAAGAGGCGGATTTGAAATTTTATCTCATTGACTTGGCCATTTAACTTGGCTTGTGTGATGTATTATTATGTATAGTACGGTGCGGTGCAATTTCCTTCAATCATCGCCGCCAATATGCATGGCTTCAACTTGGTGTATTTTCATTAGCTTCTCAAACCGTGTTATTTACTCAATTTATTTGTTAGTCGTTCAATTCTAATTTAATTTTGTAGTTGTTAATTAAGGTTGATCCTACCTAATTAAGATTTGTGATTATTTTAGTTTTCGGTGGTCATTTCAATTTTTTGAAAAGGAGAAAAAAAAACGATCTAGACTAGGCAGGGGAAGCCGCTAGATTGTGATTATTTTAGTTTTCGGTGGTCATTTTAATTTTTTAAAAAGGAGAAAAAAGCGATCTAGATTAGGCAGGGGAAGCCGCTAGAGTGAAATATCTTTTTCTTTTCTTACACTACGTCTTCGTCGATAAGCAATATTGAGGGCACTGGCGGACACACGTACTAACTAGGGGTACACTTGTACTCCCATTTTTTTTAATTAGTATATACTATATATGCATAATATATGTACGTATATAATTAAAATTTTGAGTTTGTGTACATGGTTTGAATTTTACAATAATAAAATTTATTTGATTTTGAATCGGGGTTTGAACTTAGAGATTTAAAACTAAGAATACGATAATTTGAATTAGAGATTTTAAACTTTGAAGTTTATTTATTTATATTATTTTGTAATTATACATCGTACTCTCAATTTCAAAATTCTGGATCCGCCCCTGATTGCGGGGTCGAAATGCAAAGATAAAGACACCCCTGAATCATTTAAATATTCTTTCTGGATACACCATTATTATAAATTCTCTCTCCATCCCACAAATGTAGTCTCGTTGCTCTTTTCACACATATTAAGAAAATATATTTAATGTTATTGAAAAATAAAGTTACATAAAAGTTTTCTACTATACTATTATATATGCATTCAAAATAAAATGATTGTTAGATTCAGAACATGTCAAATAAGGGTATATTAAGAATAAAAAATTAATTAATTCATCTCTTTTAAGAAAAGCGGTTATAAATTTATAATCTTAAAAAAACGCTGGCTTTACAAAAATTGAATTGAAGCGAGCAAAATCATGATTGTCTGGAGAAATTAAATTTACGCAGATAATAGTTGTATAAGAATCTTCATAAATATTTTATAGATTGAAATGCGTGAATTAATTGGGAAAACAGAATAGTTGGAAGCTTTCAAGAAATTAAATGACGACTCGGATCACTTTGTCGATGAAATTTAAAACTCTTGTAAATGAAAACAGAGCACCGCGGAAGAAAATTGTGAAATTCAAGAGGATGAATGCGGCACTTTTAAACTTTGTATATAATTTGCAATTCTACCCAAAGTTAATGATTTTGATACAATTAACCCTATTAAATAATAAAATTGGTAAGCTCATCACTTTTTATTTCTCCCTCAAAGGATACAAATGGGGTTGTAAATAGTCAAGTTGAATCCGAATTAAATATACATATGTTTAAACTTGTTTGAAATGATATCAAACTTTAAAATTTATGTTTGAGCTTATTTAATTACCCATCAAACCGACCTTAGATGGGCTTTAATTAAATCGAACTCGAGTAGTATGATATTTTTATACATGTTTACTCTCTTTTAATTAATCGCGCTCGGGTTCGAGTTGAATTTTAAATAATATCAAACACAAAAATTTGTTCAAGTGTGTTAGATATGCTTATCGAATGAAACTCAAACGAATTTTTAACGAACGAACACGAGTTAAGTATCGAGGTATTTGGTTTAATTTTCGGCCTTACCAATAAATAGTAAGCCTATATTAATGTTAAACTACATTTAAAGAGAAAATTCAAAGTTAAATATAATTGTGAGGTAGATAGATACTATTATTGGAGTAGCGTGTGCGTCTAGATAAACTGCCACATACAAAATCGTTGGTTTAACTTGAATACTTCACAAATAAAATGAATTATCTTATGCACTTTATAAATTATAAATAAACATACTCAAATGACATCAGTGACCGGATTGATCTCATCATCATTACAAGAAAAATATATTTTATCCACGTTCGTTGAAGATTCCTCCATGGTTTATATTTATTTTTTTAAAGTTAGATAATTATATATATATATGTATGTATATGTGTACGCACGCGCGCTTCAACATTTTTCTATCTATTTAATACTATAAAACGGAGTTATCTTCCCTGATAAGTTGCCGCCATTGGGTATCTTCTTTCACAAGTGATAATTGATCATGTAATTTAATAATAAAAAATAATTTCATTTTAGGAGCCTTTTCGACTACCTATTGAAATTTGGAGCCCAAATCAATTTTAAATTTTGAAATTCTAATCCCATTTCCAGTTTGCAATAAGGAGTTTGGACACTTTTATAGCATTTATCTTTTTAATAGATTTAATTTATCTTCTTATATTTTGACAAAATAAATTCATTATCGATAGTGCAATTTATATACTATATTATAAATATAATTACAATATCTGTGTATATTCAAGCAATTTGTTTTAATCCATTGTTAATTTTAATATTTTCAAATTCAAAATAATAATTATTTGATATAATAAAAAGAATCTAACAAATAAAATACAGTACTAACTTAATAATTAAAATATTATCGTGAAAATATAACACTTACATTTAATAACATAATAATTGGGTTTGCGATCGTAAATAACTAGATGTGATCCGTGCATCGCACCGGAGTATGTCTAGTTACATATTAAAAGTCAGACAAGCTTTTTTAATTTTTCTTCTCATTATTTTCAGAAAACATTAATCAATTTCAGAACTAATATATATTCCTAGCCAGCCATTTGAAATAAAAAAAAAAACAGCTTTAAAGCAAGAGGAAAATAGTCATACTATCAACTGTAAACTTTAATTCTCTGCATGAATTATAATTAAAATCAAATCAAATGTGAGCCAATTTTTTGTACAGTAGACTGCTTCCTCTGCAACAACTTCCAAATGGAGTTCAAAGCCTGCACATATAATGATCAAATTAAGCCACACGCACGATATTTAATTCTAGATCAATTATTATAAGTAGCACGTAAAGTAAAACACCACGGCCAATGGCAATTTGCAAATAAATGTAACCTAGATAATCTTTGTAATGGAAGACAAGGGGTATTTCTGTCATATCATGCTATGAGAGAATAAAATTCGATAGGGAACTTTCACAAATGCACGAAAATGAATGTCATTTTCTCCCATTTAATTAGTTGGTTACACGTTATTTAGAAGACTAGTTCAACGAATAGTAAACAAGAAAATTCCATGCCGAGAATCTCACTTTCCGTGTATAATATTTAATAATAATAATTCCTAAGTCCATCTGCACCCCCCTAAACATAATGTCATACATGCTACACTTGATAAATTAAAGTACTTGCACGTTAATAATAACTTGTAGTTCACTAAATATAACATGTGGACACTTAGGCCTTGTTTACTTTAATGGATAAGAGTGAATTAATAAGTTATCCTATGTTTACTTTGCATGATATTAAAAATATGGATAACCCAACGTCCGTGATAAATGAGCTTTGGGTGCCTATTTGTGGGATATGTATCCCACCTAAAGAGGTGGGATATGATTTATCAATTCTCTCATTCTCTATTCACTCAATTATAAATACTTAAAGTAAACAAGTCCTTACTGTTTGTACTCGATGTTCAAGTAATCGACCGCCGGATCGGCAATAGTCTGGAAAGCAGTAGCAGACAAGACAATGCTAGAGCCGTCGCGGGAGGGGCGAGAAGCGGAGGTGAGGGCCCGATCCACGATCTTGATTTGGATAGTCTGGCCCGGTACGCACGACCGCGGCACCGGAGCGCTGATGCATCGCACCAGATACTGCCTCCCGCAGGCAGCGCCATTGTCCCATATCCCCTCCCCCGCCGCGGCGAACAGGTTGCTCGTCGGAAACTGAGAGTAATCATTGCCGTAACACGCCGTCGCTATATATACACACACACACACATACAATTAACAAAAAATATATCGATCGGCCAATGAATAATTAATTAATATGTATCTCCATTATTACTGGTGTCGATCAATTAATTCTGTTGATCAAAAATTGGACTTACGTGTATATGGAGGAGAATAACTGCTGGCGGTGCCAATGTCGGCCCGGGATAATCGGAGTTGCGGGCCGAGAAGGAAGAGGAAGAGCCATATGAGTCGGAGTTCGGGCTTCAGCTGCATCCTGAATTAAAATCAAGGAAATTGTATCTACAATTTACATCTACGCATTTACAATATAGCTAGCGATGAGGAATCATGTGTACTTAATATGCTTTATATATACATTCAAGTCAACGAACCAGCGTGGCATATATTATATATATAAAAATAAATAGATTGAATACATACATACATTAAGTTGTTTTAATTTGATTTTGGGTGATATATAACTAGTCAAACACTTTTGATGATAAGAATAATCATAAATACTACACGGAAAATAGTATATATGCGCGCTATTTTATTAGCAAATTAAACCAAATTAAGTTGACTACGCATATCAGCTCAAATCTATACTTCCAATTTGAAGTACTTGGTTGACGAGATAATCATATTGAAATTAAAAAGTAGTAAATCTTTTATTTTTCTTCAGCACACATACAAAATGTTCGGTCTGGATTGAGTGGTTTGTGATTCAAGAAATAAAATCTCACTATGTTTTAAGATTTCATGATAATTTATGAGGTAACATTAGAATCTTTGTGCATTAAAGGTACATAATGAGTCGGACTCCATCATCTAACTTAAAACTAGGACTCAGCAATTCGACAGTTCGGATAGGAACCATCTGAAATTCAGCAAACTGATTACACTAATCAGTTAAGGAGTGGTCAACCGACCACTCACCGATGATCGTCGGCAACGAAGCCAACCACCAGCTGTCGATGGCGGATGCAGAATTTTAAAATTGGGGATATCGATACAATATATAATTATAAAAATGTATAAATAAATATTCTTCAATATTTAAAATCTCTATTTCTAATTAATTCTTAATTTTGAATTTCTAAATCCGAACCCAACCTCAATTCAAAACCAAATCCCTCTTAAGCTTCTAAAATTCTAACAATGTACATAAACTCAAATTCTTAATTCAAACACAAATCTCTAATTTAATTAATATTTTAATTAGGCATACAAAATAAATATGTAAACATCACTAAACATAAATAATAAATTTAATTAATAATATACAAAAATTCAAGAATGAAAAAAAAAAAAAAAAACCCTTGACCGAGAGTGGTGTTATTTGTACACTATTCAATTTAAAATCTTGATTTATTTTTGAAATTGTTATGAGTTGTATTTTGAAGACTTGAATAATTTTATATTTATTATGCATGGGCTTTAAAGAAGAGTAAGATAGGAAAACACAAATTAATGGTTGATTGGTTATTTAATATTATTCAGTGTGATTCACCACCTCTTTTTTGCCCTAAAATTATTCTCAAATGTCAACTAAAGTACTTAACCACCAATTTATTATCTTTTCATCCTTATTACCTTAAGAATTCTTCAATAACAAAATAAATAATTGTAGTATTGGGGGTACAATTGTACGCCCTTGCTCCTATGTGTGTCCGCCACTGGTTGGTGGTCGGCTCGGTTTGGCCGGCCGCGCGAAGAAAAAAAAAAAAAAAAAAGTTGGGCAATTAGCATTTTTAGTTTCTTATCCTTGAATTCGTGCAATAATAATAATAATGATAATAATAATTTAGGCAGTGCAAAATATAGCAAAAGCGCCTATGAATCTTGTACCGAAATTGTTATGAGCGCGCCAACAAGGAGAGAGGAGAAAGTCGGAGTGACAGAGTGAGGTTGGTGTTGCTACCTTCTTCGTGCCAATGACTAAGGCTACTCTAGCTAGCAACCTCATGGATACTATCTCCTGGAGCTGAGGGACATTATATTGGAGACTCCGAGCCTAGTTCAGAAATTATTCGGCATGCATACACTGATATGCCCCATTTTATGAACAAAATGTTTTATTTTTCATCCGCTACATTAAATTAAACTATTCTATTCTTAACAATTATAATTTATAATAGCATTCACTTATATTTTCAATTCTATCTCCACCGATAGAATCACAAAAGTTTCTCTCATTTTTTTTCCGAATTCATTATTTTCAAAACATGTCTTTAAATTTGCATATAATGTTCCTTAATGCTTCATATAAACTAATTTATAATGAGATATATATGTGCGTGCCTAAAAGTGAAATTAATTTGTTAAAAGAATGCTTGATTACTTGAGAAAGAAAATGATCAAACAAATATAACGATTTGGCATTTTTATACAAACAAATTCAACTCGCACGGATCGATTCAGTGGAATTACTTATTATTATTATGCAAAGTGTTGATTAAAGTATTCGTATGCAGATCTTACCATGTAAATACAATCCAAACAAATTAACAAAATAATAATAATAATAATCAATTTATTGTGTAATTAAACTGTCTAAATTTGAGTATAGTATATATTTAATACGGCCGACTTAGGCCTGACATTATTGGAACCATCGATCCATCGGCTGCCGACTTTTGACGCGCTAAGATCGTAATTTAATCAGTGCAATTAACGAATTAATTAGGCTGAGTTTGGCCTATTGATTCACAGTACGTAGTCTTCTTCTGTTATTTCTTGAGATGATGTAAATTATTTGTTTATTTATGTAACTCAATTTAATTGCGTTATTGTGTATAGGTTGATGTAAATTTAATTTGTTAATGTATGGCCCAAATCATATGAGTACGAGAAGAACTCTAAGTTTTTTAGACAAAAATTTGTACATGGCTTTATGGATCAAAATTCAGATTCAAGCTCATACTTAATGTTCTATTTTTTATTTTCTCGATTTTTCATCAACCATTTGCCACACCCTACCCCAAGGTATAAGGACAATAGGGTACATGCCATCACTAAATGTTTTCATTTTTTTTGAAGTACGTACGTTATCGACTATATTATTTTTCCTTAGGTTCCTCAAAATTGCTTCTTCTATTTAGATAATTTGGCGTAATCGGGAGTAATTAGATATATAAAAGGGATGCCCTCATGCCACTAATTACTCTTATGTTTAATTAGCAATCACTACATCAAGAATTCAAGGTGGAATTCAGTTTAAGATCAAATAGCAACACACACAATCAAAATTTACAAGATTAATAAACTTCTAGATTGTGTTATTCATGCCGTAAACCTAATTACTATAAGAAGTTTCCTTGTATTTCCCCAATTAATGGAGTAGTTTGCGGCTGTAGCAATGTGAAGTAGCCTAAAATATAATTTTGATTCTAGTATCTAGAATTCTAGGACCACAAAGTTAATTATCTGTACCCAGTAGGATTAAAATTAAAGGAGAAAAGGCCAATGGGAACCTAAAATAAAGTCAAGAGTGGGGCAAGTGTTTTTTCTAAAAGGTCTTCAAGAAATTAATACTGGAATATAGAAAATGGGAGAGTGCTACTAGAAACTCAATCTTTAATTATACTTGTCACACAACCACCAATATGCTCTATTTTAGAAAGTTTGTGTACGGGCCTTTATTTTTATTAATCCAATATTATTTATGTAGGGTATTATATAAAAAGTAGCCACTTTAAATTACAAAATATTTTTTTAATCACATTTGTAGACTTCACTTGTCCTTTTTATGATATCTAAAAAATTAAAAAATAATAAATTAATTTTTATGAGCGGACCGAAAGCCCACATCTCCTTAATAAAAATACCTCACTTCTCCTTTTCATGAGCGGACCGAAAGCCTTGTTTTTTTTTGCTATAGGTTTTTGCTCATCGGTCGGTTTTGGATCGAAATATATGTCTTTCTATAGAAAATGCAGTGAAATTTCCCAAATATTTATATTTGGATGAGTGAGTTGATGAGAGGCTCGATAGCAGCGGTGAGGGTAGGGGCGGGATATAGAGCCGAAGGGGAACAATCTATTACCAATATAATGATAATAAATTAACCCACCTCATTCCCCTTCATCCCAAATGGCCCAAACCCTAGCTACCTCTTCAGCCCACATCGAAACATAAAAAAAAAATAAACGAAAAAAAACTATAAAACATAGATTTAAGAAGTGACACAGTTCCGGATCGAGCATACAATTCTCAAAATAAAATAAAAAACAATTAAAAAAAAGAAAGAAAAAAGAAATTCAAGAGTATACATACCTCATGAAATTGATCTCTGGTATGAACGGAAAACGCAACCTGAGAAAATAAGACACTATATCCCTTTGATTAGTAAGGACAATATATAGATGTGTCTTATTGAGGAGAGAGAAATAAACAAATTAATAAAGGGTTGATTCGAGAAACTGAAACCCAGATTGCATATGAAATATTGGGTCACTCTAATTCGGAGTTGTAAGCAATATATATATGGCGTTACAGACATGTGATTACGCATTACATTAAATGCATTGCTTTCAAGGAAATATAATCATTAATCTTCCATCCTAATACATGGTGTGCAAAATTGGAATACATATTTGAATTAATAATGTCTGGAAATTACTTCCCTTTGAAGAATACTGCATACAATTTCTTGGATTGAACGCGATACTTTAGCACATTTTTTGGGCCAAAACTCAACAACAAATTATTGGTAAAGGGCTAATTAGTGGAGCAGATTTCGGGCCCAAATGCTGCAATACAATTATCTTGTTTATAGTCCATATAACTATACTCATCACTCGTCAAGAAACTTTCAGCAATACGTAGCAAGATCGAGCTTATCTAATGTCTATGTCTATTGATTTATATTTTTATCTCGTCTTCATTTAACTAAATTCTGTATAAGATCTTGTGTTTCTTTCATCATTTCCGCAGTGCTAAGTGCTAACTATTAGGAGCCGGCCCGTAAGAAAAATTATGTTACATATCGTGTTTCATTATTATTTATGTTCGCTCTATGTATTTTATAATATAATGATGAATAAGTGCATGATGTGTATATCCAATTTTTGGAAGAGAGAGTGAGAAATATTTATTTGTTAAAATTATAAAACTTAATTAAAAAAATAGAGAATATTTTTTTAGTGTATAGATAGATCACATTACTTTAGTGCAAAAACTATACAAGAGTAGTATCGATCGTTCGAGATTGACCTTAGAACTTAGAAGAGAAAGAATACCATAAAGCTATATATTTATAGTGGTGATAATATATAAACGTGTGGTGATTAATTAGTAACTACCATGTGATGTGCTTCTTGATGCATCTCACGTGCACACTTGATTTCTGCCTACACACAAATTATGATATGAGTTATTGCCATTATTATCTCGACCTATTCACTTTTTTTTTTAGACACAAACTTTTAATTTTGATAATTTATAACAAAAAATGACTTTTATTTTTTTATAATGAAAATATACAGACAAAAACTGACGTAATTAAAACCGATGTGGTAGTAATTTTTTGTCTGAATGACATGATAAATATTACGTAATTGATAAAATTAGAAGCGCACATGAGTTGAACTATGGGTTTCAAAAAGATTAATGTTTTAGATTTTACAATAAAAATTAAAAATTAAAAAATGTGGCATATACATTATCTTCTTATTAAGTTGTATTTTTCTTATATATTTTAATTTCTCTTGTATTGTAATATATATAAGGGTAAATTTGGGAGGAAGAGTGTTAAAAAGTGTAAAACACCAAACAATTTATAATAAAATTAAGTGTAAAAATGAATTATTCTGAAACGAGTATATTATTGTCCATTTAAAATGCATATTTTAGTCCCCAGCTGGAAAAGTCCGAGATCCATGAGAATTTTTGTCTGTTCATATACATACATATTAGTGTATGTATAGCAGAAGAAAAGACGACGAAGGCTGCCGGTGGCGCCGAGTGAGGCGGAGCTGTCAATTATCAGTTCATCACTTATCAATACCGCCAAAACACTTTAGCTCAAAAAAAAAAAAAATTCGCCAAAACACCAAACGCGGTGTCTCCCAATTCTCAAATTAACATGCATTTGTAATTCCACGTCTAGGACCCACCGAATTCAAGAGTGCAGGTTGGAATATTTTTGGGGTTTCGTCTCGTCATCCCAGTAATTATTATGCTTTGGAAAATGGTTCAAATAAAACTTTAAACTATTTTGTTAGTTCAATCAAAGCGGACACTAGGATTATTAGGGTTATTGTTGGGTACAAATAAATTTTTAATTTTTTTTTTGTCATGTTCAATTGAATCCTTAATTTTTCATTTGTCAACTTTTACTAGACTTTTAAACTTTCATAATTATCTCAACCGGCCGAAAAGTCACATTAACCTCAATTTCAAATAGTTAAATCATGAATTTCAAAAATTCTAAATCACTTTTGAAATTGAACGTTTAATCAATAACGAAATCTCAACTCAAATATCATTAAAATTCGTGTAGAGTATGAGTATCTTTGGTTTACATGAAACTTTCTAACTATCTCCAACTAGAAATCCATGACATGAGTCGATTTTAAAAGTTCGATAGTCCAATTAGATCTAATAATAATTACCACCTGAGATTGAGATCAATTAGCGAAAAAGTTTAGAGTCATGTTTGAACAATTTCCTTGGAGACTATTTTTAAAGACAATATTTTGCAGAAATTAATTATGAGAAAAAAGAGGTGAATAATTAAACATGTTCTCATATTTGATTTAAGACAAAAATTTGTGGTAGAGCGTCTAACAAATCTCTTATGTTAGACGGGTCAAATAAATTCCAAACTCATCTAAAAATCCACCCGAAACTTGTCCACCCGTCCATTCCCGCATCAGGCGAGTGAGATTCACACGCCCACACGCGGCGCGTAGCTTTTTTTAAAAAAATTGCTTCGGCGGCTGCTTTCCGCATTTCCCCTTCTTTTTATCTTTATGTTTTCACTTTATTTTTCTTTCTTTCGTTTTTTTATTCTTTTAAAATAAATATTTTGTATCAAGTGCAATGAACGAGCCCACGCCTTAGCGTCGGGTGAGTGCATTGAGTGAAACGTTGAATAAAAATAAATAAGTAAATTCAATCTAATTTTTGGGTTCACCCAATTCCATTGTAGTGTATATATATTTATTTCAATAAAATTAATTATCGAGCGCAGTGTAAGAGTTCACGCATTAGCATCGGGCAACTGCACTACGTGAAATGTCGGATAAAAAATTAATTTAATTCAAATTATTAAATTAATTTAATTTTAGGGTTTACTAATTCTATTTTAGGGTATATATTTATTTTAAAAAATTAATTATCGAGCACAGTGCACGAGCCCACACATTAGCATCGGGCGAGTCCACTGCGCTAGACAACAAATAAAAAAATTAATTTAATTCAAAAAATTAAATTAATTCAATTTAATTTAGGGTTCACTAATTCCATTTTAAGGATATATTTATTTCAAAAAATTAATTATCGAGTGCGGTGCACGAGCCCATGAATCAATGTCAGGCGAGTGCATTGCGCGAGATGCCAGATAAAAAAATTAATTTAAAAAATTAAATACAAATTTTTAAAAAACAAAAAAGAAGAAATTAAAAATTGGGAAAAAATGAAAAGAAGAGGAAAGATGGTGGAGGACCGCTAAAAAGGAAAAATCAAAAAGAAAAGAAAAAAGGGATGGATCACTTTGTTGGGTCAAATAATATTCGTCTAGCGTAAGAGATCCATTAGACGGTCTCACAGAAGTGTGTCTTAAATTTGGGTGGCAGTCGTTGTCATATTAGATATCTCTTCTTTCATGGGAGTTTCAATTCATATGCATGTAGTGTAAGTATGTATGTAAATATTTTCGGGAAAATTTTAAAATACTCTTTTGACTTAACTAAAAGCCTATATTACTCCATTTGTTATGCACATGCAATATCACACTTTACAATGATAATCTCAAATCTTAATAACGCATGTGATTTTAACCACTTTTTAGTATTTTCATAAATGTTTCATAATTTTTTTAGAAATTTATCAACTCCGGCAGGATCATGGGTGAGATCCTAACCTCGAGTGTGATCCCAAGTAGATCCATTTCACAGAAATATATATAGTTTCCGGTATGATGAACATGACAGATTGAATTTGACGAGCATTTTCGATTGATTTCAAAGATAAAAAATGTGAATACAACTTATACAGTGTTAAGTTACAAACATCGAGTATATTTTTGCTTGAAAATGGGTCAATTAAGTACAACGTGTATAAGAAATTCAATCAAATCCTTATCAAGTCACTTTCGGATGATTTTTTAGATAACTATACAAAAGTTGGGTAATTCTTGAATGTTGACAAGGAAGTTAGTAGTATGTGTTATTATTGAAGGACAATGGGTATTTTCAACTATTGAGACTATATTTTTAGTGCCAGAAATCACTTTCACCTTATCTAGTAGTAACATTTAGTGCATGGCATGGGTCATTAACTTGACTACACTATGAATATCGACAAATGAAATTGTTTATTATATTTCTGTGTTGCATTCTGTTAGTGCCATGCTGTGCACTAAGCATTTTTATCAAGTGCTCTACTTTACACTTGCTATAGTGATTGATTATCATTCTTTATATAACATAGAATCATCACTAAGTATCATGGTGGTTCATTTTACCCGTGGGTAATTTTACCCGCAGAGTAAACGGGTAAAAGAGCAGGGAAGTACCCGAATTTTCGAGTAAAGGGTAGGGTACTACCCGTACCCGTTAAAATTTATAAGGGTAATGGTAGGGTATGGGATTAACATATTACCCTATTACCCTACCCTGTTACCCTATATATTTAAATATATATTAATAGTATATATTATATATTAAATATATTAAAAAATATAAATCCATCAACAATTAAACTAATATTAATTTTTTAAAGTAAAAATATATACTAACAATCTAAACCCTAATGACCTACTTCCAAAAACAGTCTAATTTAAATTAGTTTTCTAATTTTTATGAAATTATATTTTATAGGGTAGTGTAAAAAAAGATAAATTTTAATTTATTAAAGGGTAACCCGTTTACCCGCGGGTAACCCGTTTACCCGTAGGGTAATACCCTTATCCTACCTGTTTTGAAAAATAGGGTAATAGGGTAGGGTATGGGTATGATAAAATTCCATAGGGTAGGGTATGGAAAAGACATACCTGTACCCTACCCTACCCATGAACCACCTTACTAAGTAATTAGTTTTTTCAAGTACAAGTTTGTTGTTCTGGACAACGTTTATGAAGATGTACGTGAATGTGATCTGAACTTCCTAAAGACAGCTCAAGCAAGGAGTTTAAATTGAGCTGAAGATGAAGACGGTTGTGCATCGTGCCATAACCGAGATTGTTCAACATGTTGAGTACTGCCAGCTAGCTTGAGTGATAGCCAGAAGTCAGTTTGTGAACATACAAGATATTCCGTTGTACTACGTGATGAGAAGGTTCAGAGATCAACAATGTTCATTGCAACGTTCGTAAACATTTGCATGGACATCCTTTGTCCAAATTATTCTTCCAAGATCATTGAAGCTGTTCGAAGTTGACAACTAATAAGAGATTCAAGATCAATATAAAATATGTCTTATTCAGTATAGAGAGTACAAGATTGAAGATAAGGCATGACCTCATGAGTATAAATATGGAAGAATTCTAACAAGGCAGGTTATCGGTTTCTTGGAAGCTATATTAGGAAAATTTATGTATTATGTTTCTGATAGGATTATGACTTCTGATTTCCTTGTTAAGGCTATATCTTTGTCTTATAAATAGTCTGGAATAAAAACTTGTTAGGAACTTTCACCGAAAGATTGAATGCACTGAAAATATAAATATGCACAAGAGCTCTAAATTGTTGAAGAGCCACATAGATTTCGGTTGTCATTGTTAGGCTAGAGATTAATAATTCTAGTATGTGTGTATTGAAACTCTTTTCATACACTGTCAAAGGTTCTCGGGAGAGAATACCTATGGGAACTAGATAGGTAAAATTATAGGCTGTGAGGGAAGCTCATAGTTCAATCCAACGAAAAAGGGCGTTCGAGTAGAACGGATATTGAGTGACGTGAGGTCAGCTGCATGTAAGATCCCTAGTAAATGATATATTGGAGTAGTGGATTAATTTTCACGGACTTGACAAGTCCCCCTAACGTAGATCAATTGATCAGCACATGGTTACCAATCTCTTGTGTGCTTTTAGGGCTGTGCATTCGGTGCAAACCGAATAGAAGCTTTAAAACTGAACTCGCACCGAACCGAAAATTCTCTCACCAAAACCGAACTGAAGGGTGGTACCAGCCGAACCGAAAATTTCGGTTCACTTTTGGTCGGTTTGGTCAAATCGAAACTTGTGATTGTTTGGCATATTCCCTTATTTTGGCAGATTTAACCACCATATTTTTCACCTTATTTTGGCAGATTTAAAATTACCTTCAAGTAGGAGAAAACAAAATAACAGCTTGTTAACATTATGTCATATATTCTATAGCTTAGTATCCAGAGAAAAATTTCCACAAATCATCAAAACAAGTAGATTAATATTAATTTCTATCTATTTTCGGATTATCTATTTTTTTCCTAATAATTCTTGGCTGCTTGCATATAGATTTGTGGGATTCAATTTCACATGTGTATTTTCAATTTAATACACAGATAGATTTGTCAAATTAGGAAATTAAGCTACTAATAATGTAGAGAATCCATTTATTAACTATCTTTGGGCTTTGGCGGCTGCTCGAAAGTCGGAAGAACGAGACTGCTCTGCTGCTACGATGGAGATCGGAACTCGAAAGGAAGAGAGTGTGGCTAGGTTGCTGCTGCTGTTGCTAATGTCTGTTGCGACGGAGAGATGAGGAGGGGAGTTTGTTGTTATTGCGCCTGCGAGAGATGAGGAGGGGAATTTGCTTGTTGCAAGAGATGAGGAGGCCACCGTTGTTGCTGCTGCTTGCTGTGACGGCGTGAGAGAGTTTTCGATGGAGGCTCGTTAAAGGAGGTCGACATCGGCACTTGCTCAAGCCATGGCAGTCGAGAGGTGATTGGGCGATGACAGAGGGTGAGAGATACGAGATTGAATTGTGTTTTTTAGAAGTAGGTTTACAAAATTGGACTAATTCAAGCTTTTTTTTTCTTTGCTAAGAGCCTGAGACAAATAACAAATTGTTCAACCTCTGCTTTGCTGATATAATCTAAGAAACATGTTGGGCTAAAATGAGGAATGGATTGGATTGGATCAATTAATTCAATTTATGTGAATATGTAATGGATTGGGTCGGGTTTAAACAATACACGACATAATTTTTACATTATTTAAATTTAATCGGTTCGGTTTGCTTATTTTCAGTTTTTGAACTTCCAAACCGAAACCGAACCGAACTAGAATCGGTTCTTCGGGACAGAAACTGAAACCGAACTGAAGGTACAAACCATCAAACTGAACCGAACTGAACTCAAAAATTCGATTCAGTTTTTCGGCTGCGGTTCTGTTTTGCTCACCCGTATATGCTTTACTTTCTGCAATTTACATTAAGTTCATTATAACGTTTGTAAACATTATAGTAAATATTATCTAACAACTAACTAGAACATCTGTGAGAACGTTTGCAGAACAGATACTTTGTACGAAGTGTGCATTTTCACATTCCCTCTTTTATAATTATTTTTTTTAGTTTTTCTTTATTTTTTTCAATTTCAATTTATTTTATTTTAGTTTAATTTTTACACTTGTTATTTAGGGACTCATCCTACCCAATTAAGGGGTTATTGTAATAGACCATAGTTGGGTAGAATAAACCCTAAAAATAAGTGTAAAACTAAACTAATGTCCATGAAATTAAAATCGAAGAAAAAATTAAAAAAAATATTTTTTGTCTTCGATTTGGATGATAGTAAATAAATGAAAACTATATGTGTTTGTTTCTTGGATTTGGATGATATTAACAAAAAGTTAAGGGTGTTTCTATATACACCACTAAATTTTTAATATACACCATCAATACATTCAATTCAAAAATAAATAATTATTAATTTACTCACATACCCTTCCCAAGAAGCAAAAACAAAATCCTACTAGATACATTTACGAAATCTTGCTTTCTTTAGTGGTTCGACGGAATAGCATTAGAATATGAAAATTAATAAATTTATTTTCACTACAAAAAAATTATGTTTTAGCGATAGATATAAAAAATTAGCGATGGATCCGTCGTTGAGAATCCCATTATTAGCCATGTTAACAATAGAAAAAAGTTAGCGACGGAATTAGCGACAGAATCTTCCGTCACTAACTTATCCTCAAATTTTATTGTAAGAAAATAAAAAAATAATAAATTTAGCGACGGACTAGCAATGCAATTTTTTGCCATTAAAAAAAATAATTTTAGCTACAGAATTATTACGTAGCTAATATGTCGCTAAATTTTTTTAAAAAATAAAAATAATAATGTTTAATGATGGATTTTTCGTCTATAACTTAACGACGGAAAAATTAGTCTTTATTCCGTCGATGATATAAAAAACTAAAATTTTAAAATTAAAATACTGCGTGTAACGATTTATTTTTCATCTCTAGGAAAAAATTATCGTTAAACATCTTAATCTTAATCCGTCGTTAATTTGTCAGTATTTTAACGAGGGAATAAAATCCATCGCTAAATCGTGTTTTTTTTTAGTGTTTGAAAATCTACAAGCAAGTTAGATGAATAGAATAAAAGAAAATAAAAAAACTCAAACTCGCCACAAAATCCAAAGTTAAGTGAACATTGTATTAAAAAAAATGAAAAACAACAGATTAAATGAACAACTCTAACTCGCCAAAAAATCCAGAAAAAATATATTGAAAACAGAAGTTGTCGGAGAGAAGCTCGTTCTTGATTTGCCCGTTCAAAGATCTCATTATGAAGCCCATCATATAGACTCGAAAATATTTGTTCGAACATACTACATTTGTATGAACAATATTTTTGAAGCTTCATAGATGTCAAAAACATTATTTTTCAAACCGAACTTCATGCTTGGGAAAAAAATCAAATTTGACTTTGTGCTTAAAAAAAAAAAATTCGAAATCAACAGGTGCCATCGAAAATTTCAATTTGAACGCTAATTCGGACTGGTCAGAACATGCTTTGAAATAAAATGTTATTTTTTACTCTTAATTTTTGCATCTTAAGAATTGGTTGTGGTTTTCTGTGAATCCTAAATTATTGAATTGGTATCCTCTATTTTTTTTTTTCGGAGTATTGTCATAATTTGAGTTAATTTATTTCTTTTGTATATGGCGGAAGAAATCTTACTGCAATTAGTAGATGAATAAATTACGGTGTATTTTTGAAGGTGGAGTGGAGGTGAAGGTGGAGATATGGAAGAGAAGCCATGGGTGCTGAAGTCTAGATCGATTTTCTTCATTCTTTTTTCCTTTTTTATTAATTTAAATTAATTATAAAGTAAAGAGTTAAAATGGGATAAATTGGGGGAGCCAACATTTTTTAGGCCACTTAGAAAAAAACAATTTAGCCACTAACGTTTAAACATTATTATTTTAGCCATTTTGGATAAAAATACTCCCGCACATACACGTGCGTGCGCGCGTTGGCTGCCCCGTACCTGAGCGCTCGCGCGCTGGCCCTTGTGCGCAGGACGATCGAGCGCATGGGCGTGCAGACGGGCGCCGGCGCGCAGGGTTGCGCGCGCTGGGCGGGGACGGGAGCGCAAAGACGTGAGCGCGCGGGGCGGGGATGGGAGCGCAGGGGCGTGTGCATGGGGACGGGTGCGCAGGGGACGGCGCGCAGGGGCAAGGGACGGGCGTGCGCGCTGGGTGGGGACGGGAGCGTAGGGACATGCGGGCGCGCGCTCTGGACTCAGTGCGCAGGTGCACACGCAAGGGTATTATGGTAAAGTTGGATAAAATAATAATATTGTTAAAAAAGTGGCTAAAAAAGTTTTTTTTTCTAAGTGGCTAATTTGCCATATTTATTAGGTATATTGTAGATATTAAAACTCAATTCTTGAGAGGAAAAGGACGTGTTCTCATTTGATGAATAATACAAGTAGTTATACAAGGTGAAGGAATAATCTAGAAGAATAATCTAAATATTTACTAAAGAATACAAAATAGATATGAGATGCTAAATATCCTTAATTCCGGATTTATCGTGATCTTGAATATATTGTTGAGATATTCCCTTAATACGCCTCCGCAAAATTGACGTGCCATCGGCCACGAATATTTTGGAGCGTAAGGATTCATATCGGGGTCGAGGGAGAGGTTTCGTGAGTAAGTCCGCGAGCTGATCAGCGGTGCTGACATATGAAATCGAAAGAAGACCCTTGGAGGCAAGATCACGAACAAAATGAATATCAATAGCAATATGCTTCATGTGTGAATGCTGGATCGGGTGAAGAGCCAGTCGAGTTGCACTTATGTTGTCACAAAGAAGACGTGGTGTGACAGACAGAGGGATGTGAAGCTCACGAAAAAGGTGAGTGAGCCAACCTACATCGGAAGCGGCAGAAGCAAGCGACCGATATTCAGCCTCAGTCGAAGAGCGAGCTATACCAGTTTGCTTCCTTGATCGCCAGGAAATGGGATTAGGACCGAGGAAGACAATATAGGCAGAGGTTGATTTGCAGTCACGCGAGTCGCCGGCGAAGTCAGAATCTGAGTAGGCTGTGAGATGTAGAGAAGACGGTCACCGTAAAAGGAGACCGTGGTGGAGAGTGCCCTTCATGTAACGAAATAGTTGTTTAACTTCACACCAATCAGCCCCAGATGGTGAAGACATACGCTGCGCCAAACGATTCACGGTAAAAGAAATGTCTGGTCGAGTGAAAGCGAGGTATTGGAGGCCCCCAATTGCACTTCGATATTGAGTAGGATCAACATGAGCGAGAGGAGACGAGGAAGAGGGGTTGCTCGGTGTGCGTAGGGGCTTTGCTCCGTCCATCTTGTGGCGACGTAGTAGATCGACCATGTATTTATGTTGCGAGAGAAATAGACCCTCCTGGCAGCGAGCAACCTCAATGCCCAGAAAGTAAGACAAAGTTCCAAGATCTTTTACACTAAAGCGAGACTGCAGATGGGCTAGCAAACGCTGAACAAGCACCTCATTAGAGCCTGTGACAACCAAATCGTCCACATATACCAAGATCAAAAGACGAACACCGTCACGGTCAAAGATAAAAAGAGATGTATCAGACTTGGATTGTTGAAAACCGAAGTCTGTAAGACAAGAACCAAGAGCAAGGAACCACTCACGAGAGGCTTGCCGAAGGCCATATAGAGACTTGCGAAGGAGGCAAACATGTGAGGGGCGAGCAGAGTCAACAAATCCTTGAGGTTGTTTCATGTAGACAGGCGTAGAGAGTGTGCCATGAAAGAAAGCGTTGCTAACATCAAGTTGCCGGAGCGGCCAATTTGAAAAGAGGGCTAGTGACAAAACAGTCTGAATAGTTGCTGGTTTGACAACGGGGCTGAAAGTCTCTTGAAAGTCGATGCCATGTCGTTGGTGAAAACCTTTGGCGACCAAACGTGCTTTGTAACGTTCAACAGTGCCATCCGGATTGCGTTTAATCCGAAATACCCATTTGCAGCCGACTATATTTGCATTAGGTGGCGGTGGAACAAGATCCCAAGTGCTGAATTTCTGGAGGGCAGTGAATTCCTCAGCCATAGTTGCACGCCACATTGTGGATGAGAGAGCTTGAGAAACCGTACTAGGTTCGGTGTCAGAAGGTAGTGGATGTTTAGAAGCGACAAACAACTTCCGAGGTCGATATATATTATTCTGAGACCGGGTACGCATCACATGTGTCCGAGTTGGTGGAGGTGGCAACGGCGGAGATTGAAGGGTTGTGGTTGGGGGAGTAGCGTCGCTGAAAGAAGACGATGAAGGTGGTGAGGTCTCCGATAATGTTGATGGTGAAGAAGATGAAGAAGAGGCCTGTCTTGGTGGCGAATGATTAGGCACGACAACTGGTGGAGTGTCGACAGACGGATCGAGTAAGTGTAAGAATTTGTCACCAGTAGAGTTCGAGGCAGATGATGCAGCAAAGTTCCAAAACGTGAACTCAAAAAATTTGACATGGCAAGAGACAAATATGCGGCCTGAAGTTGGATCATAACATCTGTAGGCACTTTGACTGGTGGAATATCCTATAAAAATGCATGGCGTCGATGGGAATTCCAATTTTCCTACATTGTATGGATGGAGCCAAGGAAAACAAATGCCTCTAAATGTTCTCAGCTTGAGATAGTTTGGTGCATGATGGAATAATGTCTCAAACGGACTGGTGGAGCCAGTGGTCAGAGAAGGAGTTCAGTTAATTAAATAAGCTGCAGTTTGAACTGCAAAAGCCCAGAATTCCGGAGGTAAACGTGCATAATGTAAGAGAGCATGAGATATTTCCAATAAATGTCGATTATGACGTTCACATATGCCGTTTTGTTGTGGTGTGTGCGGAGCAGTAGTCAACCAGTTAATGCCATTAGTGTTGAGGTATGACCGCAAAGCCAAAAATTCACCCCCATTATCACTATAAAAATTATGTATTGGAGTTTTAAACTGTTTTTCTACCAACACACAGAACTGATGAAATATGCCTGCAACTTGAGATTTAGCATGGATAGTGTAAACCCAACAATAATGGCTGTAAAGATCAACAAATAATAGAAAGAAACGGCATCCATCAACAGCAGATATTGTGATACCCTGTCTCTTTTTCTAAATTATGAATTATAATTTTGGAAAATGAATTTGAATTAATATTGTTTGAATATTGATCATGTGAGTATGTTTGTATATTATGCCGTTGTTTTAATGCAGGTTGTTCCACTCGAGCTGATACGTCATAGCACGGTTACACTATGCTGATTGCATAATGGAATTTGAAATTTAACATTTAAATTGTCGAGTTATATGATAATGATTAATGAATGAGTGTGTTTATATTTAATTTTGATTTGACATACCTCAATTTTATGTAATTTTGGTATGTGCATTAAATAAGTAGTGATTATGTTTTAAAAATTTAAATTGTGTATTGTATGTGTTTTCGAAAATAGTATAAATCGAGGGTCTCACTGAGTTTTGGTAGGGTTTCGTCCGGAAGTCATAACTTTTGACTCGGTTGGAACCACGAGGCCTATAAGTACTCAAATCAAAGCTCTTTCAAAAATCTACAGTCTGAGCACAATCGGAAAGCGCGACCCCATTCGAGTCGCGTTCTAAGGGGTCTACAGCGCGACCATGAAACGCGACCCCCTCGGTCGCGTGTCACCAACTTCAGAGAGCCATTTTTCTTCGGCTCAAACGTGACCTGTAAACGCGACCACCCTAGGTCGCGCCCTGTTTCGGAATTTTCACTCTTTAAATACCCCACTTAACCATTTCACCCTCATTTATCTCTTTTCTTGGACGATTTCTTCCTAAATTCTCTCAAGAAGTTCTTCAACTTTTGGGAGTGGATTCTTCCATCATCATCCATCAACTAAGGTAACCCCTATATCTCTTCTACTTGGGGATTAAACACCCATTTCTTGTTGAATCAAACCTAGGGTTTGTTTCCAAAAATTAGGGTTTTTCAATTCTATTGATCTCCATGCTTTGATATCTCAAACATATGGTTTATTTACTCCATTGAAGCTATATGTGTTGTTAAATTGAAATCTCCATGGTTTATTGTTACTAGGGTTTGGATTTTTGCCATAATTTCCCTCTTGTTTGTTGATGTTTGATTGGAGGAGTTGTGATGTCTTTATGAAGTTGATTTTCATGTATGTTAGAGCCCTAGGATGAAGGTGTTTGTATTTGAAATATTGAGTTTAAAGGATTTAAATTGAGTCTTGATCATGTGGTTTAAATGCGTGCACATAATGTGTTCGATTAAATGTCTCAAAGAGTTTTAATGTGTATTTTAAGTCCAAAATCATAGTATGAGCTTGTATATCCATGATTGTGTATATGGATATGTTTGAAGACCTTAAAACAAAGTATATCATGAGTTTGGTCTAAACTATGATTTAATTGTATAACTCGACATCTAAAATGAAAAAGGGATTTAAAGGTGCTAGGCGACGTATTGGGGCTCGAGGAGGACAACTTGTGCACGGCCAAGGAGTATTTCAAAGGTTGAGAAATTGTGAAAGCGTCTCATAAGGTGGGGTAACTCTAAACTGTGAACACGTTTAAGGTTATAGTTATTGTTGTGCTTTGATTGTATACGTATGAAAGGTCTTTGGACCAGAGATAAAAGAGACCCTTCGGGGCATAACAGAGATCCTTCGGGGTCGACAAAGAGACCCTTCGGGGCAGAGATCCTTTGGGATCGAATATAGACCTGTTAATATCCTTCCTGGGGGGGTAGTATGTCTGCGGGCATCCCTACAGGGCGAAAGATGTTCATTAACGGGGGCATCATGATGTTTGGACCCTATGAGGTTGAGACTAGTCTCCACAAAGTAAAGAAAAGTCCATATGTTATATTTTCACTTGTGCAATTGGCTATAACTGTTTGCAGTGTTCCCCACTGAGTATATTGTTAAATACTCACCCCATTCATTCAATGAATTTCAGGTTGAGGAGTCGGAGCCCGAGTAGGAGCGTTGTGAACACAAGAGAACCCCCACAAGATTGTGTTTACTTTTCATGCCTTTGAATACGCATATTATGATAATTTTATTGATCGGCCTATTTATCTTATGATCAATGATTATTGGGGATGGGAATAGCCCGATCTTTTGTGGTATTGCTATGTTTAACTCGATATATTATGTTAATATTTTAAAGGCGGGTCGATTGACCTAGGAGCCTATGTTGTGTAAATATAGGTCATTGAATTCCTATGCTATGTTTGTTAATTTAGGGTGCTAGACGGGCGGGTTGTCTAAGACCTATGAGCCCGATAGGTTAGATGATTTTATGAATGATGTGGATGGGTTTATTCTATACTTCCGTTAAATACGATGTTGTGTGACATGGTAGATTTTGATAGGTTGCATGTTATAATTGTGCAAGAAAAATTTATATTTGGAATTATGATGTTATACCTCATCATGCTATTTGACCTTAGCTTCCGTTCAATTTATTATGAGAACGCAAACACATGTAAATGAATTATATGTTTAGTGACGTGGCCAAACAGAGTAGTTTGGGGCGTTACAAGTATGTTAAGTGACGTGGCCAAACGGAGTAGTTTGGGGCGTTACAGATATAAAAGAGGGTCCCCAAACATCAGCGTATAAAAAATCCAACGGACAAGTGGCAACAAACGTAGAATCTCCAAAAGGGAGTCGATGAGACTTGCTCACATTGTAAGAAACACAATCAACAGTCACATTGCTATGCTTATTAGAAACTGGTAAATGAAATTTAGAAACTATAACAGAACTGGTCCGTCTTGAAGGATGCCCGAGACGTGCATGCCAGTGTTGAGGAGACGTTCGGACACCAAGTGCAGCTGATTTGGGCAAAGAGCTAGTGATTGGCAGCGCAGACAAAACGTAGGAGCCATCAAGGAACCGACCTTTGATCATAGGCGCCCCCGTAAGGTGATCCTTAATAAGAAAATAATAAGGAAAGAATTCCAGTGACACATTATTAGCCTTAGTAAATTGATGGACAGATATAAGATTTCGGACAGCAGTGGGAACTCGAAGAGTATCAGATAAAACAAAAGTTCGTGCAGGAGTCTTAAAATATGAAGTTCCAGAATGAGTTATAGGCATACCCGTTCCATTTGCTATTTGAATTTCATCAGTCCCGCCATACTCAGAGTGGATAGACAAATTATTCAGATCATTGGTGATGTTATGGGAAGCTCCAGTGTTAACAAGCCAATTATTTTGCGGTGAATAGGAATTACCGGAGGAGGAAGGGCCTGGAGAGTGAGCAAAATTGGCAGACGGAGGAGGGCGCCGACAAGTGAGTGCGGTGTGGCCTTGATAACCGCATAGTTAGCAAATGACAGAGGGCTGACGGTTGTGGTTGTTGTGATAATTGTTGGAATGTCCACCACGACCATTGTCGCGACCACGATTCTGGTTTCCGCCACATCCGTGATGGCGGGGCAGTCCACGGCCGCCACTGGATTGATATGTATTCTGCCGCTGCTGAGACGAAGATAAAGAGGACTGGGCGACATTGGCGGTCACAACAAGGTGAGAAGACTCGGTCTCTGCTTGTTTCAAATATGACTCGTGTTCAATCAATCTGTCACGAAGCTCCTCAAAGTGAAATGGTGTCTCACGAGTACGCACAACACTTATCAAATCACGGTATGCCGGGCCGAGACCATTGATGATATAAAGCGTGAGATCGTCGCTTTTAACAGGAGAATCAATAAGCCCTAGTTCATCAGTGAGGGCCTTGATGTAGTTGACATACTCTGACACAGATCGAGAACCAATTGAGGCTTTGGTCAGCGAGGTCTTGAGTTGCATGACGTGGGCACGGGACGTGCTGGCGAAGGCGCGGGTGAGTGTTCCTCACGCGTCAGCGGCAGTTTGAGCGGATGATAGAAGCGGGAGGATCTCCGCAGAGACGGCGCCGATAATGGCTACGAGGAGAAGTTGATCTTGGCGAAACCAATTGGCGTTGCCGACTGGGTCTGTAGCGGCGGACGGACAAGGAGTATCGCCGGTTATATAGCCAGTGAGATTGAGGCCGTTGAGTACAGCCATGAGATGTGTACGCCAGATGGGAAAGTTGGTTGTAGTGAGAGAAATAGGCAGATGGTGATGAATGATGATTTGTACGATGGGCGGAGGAGTGGTGGGGTCTGGCGGGGTGGTAGTCGTTTTTGCGTCGTCCCCCGATATGAGAGATGTATGAGCGGCAAATAAGGTTTAGGCTGCTGTGGGAGAAAAAGAGAGAACCGCAGCTGTGGAGCGCAGAGGGGAAGGAGCGGATCGCTATGTTCTTTAGAAAAAAACTCGTGATACCATATTAGGTATATTGTAGATATTAAAACTCAATTCTTGAGAGGAAAATGACGTGTTCTCATTTGATGAATAATACAAGTAGTTATACAAGGTGAAGGAATAATCTAGAAGAATAATCTAAATATTTACTAAAGAATACAAAATAGATATGAGATGCTAAAATATCCTTAATTCCGGATTTATCGTGATCTTGAATATATTGTTGAGATATTCCCTTAATAATATTGTCACTAAATTGGGGTGTGTAAAATATATATATATATATATATATATATATATATATATATATATATATAGGGGTAGGTTCAAATAGGAACCAATCCCCCCGTGAGAACCTAGGAACCAATCAAATTCAAGGATTTTGATGACATGGTGGATAAAAAGGCGGTGGCATAGTTGTAAATATGTAAATTCGAAATATAAGGACTAATTTCAGATTTTTTTTATAAAGTGATGTCATCATCTTTGAAAAAATTCTTAAAAACTTTAAATAATCATAACTTACTCGTTTTTTATCCAATTTATGCACAAAAAAAATATCAAATTAAAGATTTTTTCATGTTCTTTCATTTAAGATCCATAGTGCATATGTTTATTTGAGCAAAAATTGATGAAAAATACAAAAAACTTTTTTTCATGTATATTGAACTCATAACTGTCAGACATTTGCTAATATGTTATCACAATATTGCTCATATCTTGTGTTTATGTTGCTAACATGAAATTTTTATGCTCGACTTTTTCATGAGAAAATAGTCAAAGTATGAGCTATATATAGTTAATTTCATAAACAATTATAATTTTATCAATGCTTAATATTATTTTGAAAACTTGTAATATTTGAGAATTTAAGTCATATTGGCATATCATTATTCACATATTAGCAATATGTTATTAACATATTAGCAAATTATTAGTCACATATTAGCAGTGTGTATATTCTCTAACATATTTGCAATATGTTGTATGTATGAATGATGTTACACACGTTACACAATATTATTTTAAATGTGGTCCAATGTTATATGTGTGCTGTTTAATACGTGTCAATTTAATATTATGATCTCGACAAGTTAGCAATATGAGTCTACCTCATGTTAGCAACAAAATCTGTTGATGTTAGCAAAATAAATCTTTTATGTTAGCATATTAATACAACACCAGAAAAGACAACATTTTTAAAGCGTTGTCTATTTAATTCTGAGAATTGGGCCCAAAATCCGAAAAACATAACCGAATTTCTAAATTATGAAAATAACCCCGTCTTCATTAAGTTCTCAAATATTACAAGTTTGCCACCTTACTTTGACTAAATTATGGTCATTAGATCTAATCAAATCTAAGATTAGGATTGATTCTCAAGTTCTCACAGTGAGATTTGGTTCCTATTTAATCATTTCCCTATATATATATATATATATATATATATATATATATATTTTAAGTGTTGGTCTACAGTGAAAATTTGGTGATGCAATTAGCAACACCCCAAATTAATTTGGATGCTTATCTTGTATGATAGTAAATAAATAAAAACCATTTAAAATAATATATACTGCAATTGGGTAAATGTCATCTCTCAGAAAACGCGTGAGTGCTTATTAAAGGAAGGATCATTATCTCTTGGATTTTAAGAAAGTTAAGTGAATCTAATCTACCACATTGCTGCTACATGCATTAATCTAATCAATGATTTAACCAATTGAGCTACAATTTAACATGCACTGATGGTCACGGTTACTAGCTACTAATTATTGCTTTAAATAATTGATCAAGGACATCTAGTTCCATCATAAGTATATTAATAGTGTTTGTTACTACATGTGTCTATGTATTGATTGGCATATAATATTAATAATGTTGAATTATGGTTTCATTTCAAAGTTCAAGGAGATACTAATTAGGTTTTTCTTGATTTTACTGTAATATATAAGTAGATAATATGTGGTGTGTTTTAGTTAAATTTTATTCACAAAATTCATTATGAGCGTAATATCTAACAAAATCATTACTTATCAGTTATCACACCAAATAATTATGAGAAATGAGATACATTTCCTATGAGAATATGATTATGTGAACTGAGATAATTTTGTTTTATTAATAAATTACACATAATCAGAGAATGATTATCATCAATCCATTCACTAATTATTAATTCACAATGAGAGAGAGAGAGAGAGAATGAAACGACGTCGTTTGGCGACTCTGCTACTATAACCGCGATGTGGAAATCAATCTGAGGTGGGACAGTCAACAGTGAATCGGTGATTGGCGGGGAAAGAGGCATTTGGATTTGACATGATATATTGTATTATAGTTATATTCCAAATGAGTCCTCCATCGAAGTTAAAATTACAATAAAAATTACACGATGGCCTCGGAAGGAGCTGCCTAAAGAGAACAGGGATAATCGTGTAATTTTACAATAACGAGGTGTGGAAATCCAATGTCCCAGATAAATAAATATTGACCGAGTAAATTGACAGCAAATATTTTTCATAATTCATTACAGGCTATAGCAGATACAGTGGGCCCCGCACATTGCATCGCTATGTTATGTCCGATATTTTATATTTCGAATTGAACACCCCAACTCCAAAACATTCGCTCCTCGATATCCTCCCTCACTCCCCCCCCCCTTTCTCTCTCCTCTTTTTCTCTTGAGAGTTGAGACTGCATTATCGTGAACACAAGAGAGGAAATAGGAAGCGAAACAAGAATTATCTCGTACAAGCAACGCGAATAAGAGAGATAGAGGTAGGTAGTTTCCGCTCTTTTGCATTTTCAAAGCGCGCTCTTTCTTCTCCAGCAGCGTCTCGCCTGCCTGAAAAACTATCCATGTTTCTTTTTTTATCAACAACCTTTTTCGTATCTTTTATTCGATAATTTTTGTTTCAAAGGTTTAAGAATAGCAACCCACATTGGCATTTTATAGTATCAGATTAGCCCATTGTCAGATTAGGTTAGCTTATTACCGTAGATGCACTTTCTTGGTTATGATGATTTTGTATATTCGAGAACGTGTGTCATTTTTTTAAAATAACTTTTACGGGTTATGTAGTTGCTGGCATTTTGTGGTTGATGAAGGTTGGATGGCTTTTAGGAGTGAGAGACTAAATAAATTTTCAACTGTTTCTTACTTGTTCTGGATTTGGATATGAACTTACCTATGCACACAGTCACAGCGTGTATATATCACACAAACTTAAAATAAATATGATGCCTTGTCTGTGTAGTTCATTACGTTCACTAGCGGGAGTTGATACTTGAAATCTTCTATTTGAGAGGAGGTTTTAGGTTCCAATCTAAAGCACTCTTTTACATTTTCTTTTAATTATAGAAAAAGCAGTTCTATTGATCTGTTTATCCTGGAAAATTCATTATTCATTTATATGATTCGTCGCATGAATGTTATTGCAAATGGAAATGAAAAAGATCAGTTTTTGAGATCATATATGTACCCTGAATTAGTGCAAGTGTTTCTACTTTTTATCTTAATTTGTTTAAATTTCTGAAATAGATTCTTTTACGAGAACCCCAGGGTTTTATGTTCCAACCCTGTGATTTCATTTGTTGTATCCTTTTATCGGGAATACAATGAGTATCTGTTTCTTTCGTGGTCATGCTGTCCTGTTTTCTAGTTCCTTCTAGCTGTATGCTGTTTTCATAGCACATAAGATAATTATATACATTTCTTGATTATAGCAAACAGCCAAACCCCATGGATAACCTAAAGACTCCATTCAAGGGAGTCAAGAATGATGTTAAAGGAAGGTTGGCTTGCTACAAGAAGGACTGGTTTGATTCATGTGGTTCGGGTGCAAGGTCCGCTTTTTTTGCCTTTTCATTGAGAGGGAATTAAGTGTCGGAAATTCTATTTCAACCAAGCATGTAAATTTGATCTCCGTTGTCATTCATCATTGCAGGATTCTTGCTCCAACAGCCTACATATTCTTTGCTTCTGCTCTCCCTGTAATTGCCTTTGGAGAGCAATTAAGTCGAGAAACAGGTCAGTTTCAACGTTCGAGGACACTAGAGGATCTTTTTTATTTGTTTGAACAATTATTGCATAAGAAATGAAAATTGAGTATGATTATTCTACTAATTGAAGTAATTGTTGGCTAAGAAGCTTTGTACTAATGACCAAGCTTTCCTCTTCTGATAAGTTTTTGGCCTTTATAACAGATGGAAGCTTGAGCACCCCTGAGACTCTTGCCTCTACAGCTATCTGTGGGTTCATTCATGCAATTTTGGGGGGCCAGCCATTGTTGATCTTAGGGGTTGCAGAACCAACCATCATTATGTACTCCTATCTGTACAATTTTGCTAAAAAATCTGTGGGAACGGAACTGTATCTAGCCTGGGCTGGCTGGTATGTATAATTAGCCTCCATATTTTCTTTCAGTTTAATTTTTGCTTGCATTTTGGCCAAAAGATAGCATGTTGTGTAACCTTTGCATTTGATTTTCTTTTCAGGGTTTGTGTCTGGACTGCCTTGATACTGTTTCTGCTTGCTATATTCAATGCTTGCACAATCATCACTCGATTTACAAGAATAGCAGGGGAACTTTTTGGCATGTTAATCACGGTTCTGTTCCTTCAAGAGGCCATCAAGGTACATCTATATTTCCTCTCTTGTAGCTGGTCTGGAAATGTTAGGATAATTTCGTCTGTAACTTCTATTGCTTGAACAACAGGGTGTGGTGAGTGAATTCAACATTCCAAAGGGTGAAAATGCCTCCGAAGAGAAATTCCAATTCCAGTGGCTTTACGCTAATGGGTTACTTGGAGTTATATTCTCTGCCGGTGTTCTTATCACTGCCCTGAAGAGTACACAAGCTAGGTCATGGCGTTATGGTTCAGGTATGGCGAGTTTTTCAAAATGATAAAATAATCGCGTTCTAGAATTAACTACATCACATGATTCATATTCTCTGGCCTATTTGGACAGGCATGTTTAGGAGTTTTATTGCAGACTATGGGGTTCCCCTGGCAGTTGTAGTGTGGACTGCGCTGTCCTATAGTATACCAAGCAAAGTCCCTTCAGGAGTTCCAAGGAGGCTTTTCTGCCCAGATCCGTTGGATTCTGTGTCATTGTACCATTGGACGGTGATTAAGGTAATCAAATCACAATTAACCTTTTTATAGCTGTATACCTTATGTATTGCTTCCATAATATACTGTTTGACATAATTGTTAATTTTTGTCGAGCACAGACCTAATGCTTTGTTTAATGGAATTTCAGGACATGGGAAAGGTGCCAGTTGGGTACATTTTTGCTGCAATAATACCAGCTTTAATGATCGCTGGGCTTTACTTCTTTGATCACAGCGTAGCTTCACAGTTGGCACAACAAAAGGAATTTAATCTGAAAAAGCCATCTGCTTACCATTATGATATCCTGTTGCTGGGAGTGATGGTATGTAATTTAAGCTGTTATCATCGACTAAATTTTCTGTTTTCTCAACTGACCTCCGGACCACCTCAGGGCACAGAGCAAGGGATTAAGTAGAAGGGTATGGGGTAGTTAAGGACTGCTCTCCAAACAGGAAAAAAATGTTCTGATTTTTTTTTTCTGCTCTGCTAAGAGATTTACCTTTTCATTGTTTCAGACTTTGATTTGTGGATTACTTGGACTTCCACCTTCAAATGGCGTTCTTCCTCAGTCCCCTATGCATACTCGGAGCCTTGCTGTCCTTAAGAAGCAGGTAGGAGGCATGATTCTGCAGAAATTCTCGTAAAGTATTAACATCTTAATCTTATGAGTAGAACAATGTTTTAAGGATCCAGTACTGATCTGCAGTTGATACGGAGAAAAATGGTGAAGTCTGCGAAGGAGGGCATGAAATTGCAAGCAAGCAACTCAGAGATTTATGGACGAATGCATGCGGTGTTTGTTGAGATGGAGGGGGCTCCTTCAGTATGCGCTTGTTTCTGTCCTGTTCTATCTGAATATGACAATAGTATAGCTCTTCAGTTAACCTAATTTTTATTTTGCTGCAGCAAGCTGCGGACAAGGACCTGGCAAATTTGAAGGAAGCTGTCTTGAGCCATGATGATACAGATTCAGATAGCGCATTCGATCCTGAAAAGTGTATTGATCTCTACTTGCCCGTTCGAGTGAATGAGCAACGAGTCAGCAACTTGTTACAGTCGTTACTTGTAGGACTTGCTATATGTGTTACGCCCATACTCAAGATGATACCTACCTCAGTCTTGTGGGGATACTTTGCCTACATGGCCATTGATAGCCTCCCAGGCAATCAGTTTTGGGAGAGAATTCTACTGCTGTTTGTTCCACCAGGCCGTCGCTTTAAGTAAGCCTTACATGTCTGTTGTTTCATGGCTACATCTTACGTCTCATAAAGCAAATATCAGTACTATTTATTAACTTATTCGGGATTATTCCTTGGGCAGAGTCATGGAAGGATTCCACGCTTCATATGTGGAGTCAGTGCCGTTCAAATACATCTTCATGTTTACCCTGTTTCAGCTTTCCTATCTTCTGCTGTGCTTTGGAATCACTTGGATACCAATTGCTGGAATATTGTTTCCGCTACCTTTCTTCCTTCTGATAAGCATACGAGAGCACATTCTTCCCAAGTTGTTTCGACCAATCCACCTTCAGGAACTAGACGCGGCTGAGTATGAAGAAATTATTGGCCGTTCGTTCAGGAGCCGGAGTCTATCTATATCTATAAAGGTGTATATGCAAACCCTTTCCTCCTATAATATTATGCAAAATCCAAATTCTTGCACCATTCATTTCTTAAAACACGTTGAGCTCTGATCCTCAGTTTTGTGGAAAGCAGGATAGGGAAATGCCAGACACTGATACTGATGGAAGTTCACCCGATGTATCATCTGCGGAAATATTAGATGAGATGACGACACGCAGAGGTGAACTAAAGCACCGGTCAGTAAGCTTCAATGACAGGCAGCAGCTTCAGGTTCGTATCACTCTTCCACAACAGCCTTTTAACTGATCATTGCTTCATAGTGCAAAATGTAGTCCTAAATGGATTGTGTTTTCTGCAGACTGTACCAGAAGGTTCGGGTGGAGTGTAAGGAAGTCGAAGCAAGATTGTTATCATCGTGTATCGACTGAATGACTACAGCATAACAAGTATTATAAGAGCAATGTGTTGTGGCGTTGTGCAAGGAAGTGGAAGACAGTGATGGGAAAAACACATTTACAGGAAAACGGAATAGGATTGTTGACACACTGGAAATGCCCTTAATTGTTTCTTGCATTTTCAAATCAGCTAAGAAAAAAACCAAGGATTTCGAGGAGGAGGAGGAATGGTGGCGAAGACGGTGAGGCGAGAATCACTATCTATCTATCTATCTATCTATATTTGATTTATTTTTTGGGTCTTGGGCTCGTATACTTTCTAATATTTGGTCGAAAAATGCGTCAACTTGGGTTAGGAAATTTGGAGAAAAGTATGGATCGATATTGTTCTTTGTTACTTCAATTAATTTGCAGAATTAATTAGTTGGTTACTCATATGGTGAGGCATTGTATCAAGTACATAATTAAGCAGTGAGTATTGATATATTATTTGCAGAAGTTGGTGTGTTGATTTCAATTTAGTTTTCTATTACCTATACTATATTCATAATAAGCAAATGCAAGCGATTTACATGGATCTACAAGAAAACAAGTGGGATTTATTTGGTAAGAATATTTGATCATCATTGCAGCCTTAATTGTAATTCAGTAATTTGTAAGAAACAAAGAAAAATGATTGATTACAAGCTACAAGAAACATACATGAATTCCTGGGTAATTAAAGGGTGATGGTAGACATTTCAGAAGCGAGAAGAAGGTGATCACCATCTCGTACCACCCCCAAGTCTTCAATCAAATAACCATCTTTTGTGAGAATCCTGTCTGCTCGAAAACCAAATTTTTTATATCCCATATCAACCAGCTCTGCAATGGAACCAGGCAAAAGCACCACCTTCCCAGCTGTGTCGCCTTTCTCCGGACAACTCAGTGTCACTCTCGACTTCCAGTTCCAGTTCCCCCCTGCACATATGTATATATTCTCATCATTTATTTTAATTTGTAAGTAATTATTTCATTTCATTTCAATTTTCAACTCACATTCATTCTGTCTTTTCCCAGCTGCAACTGAGACTGAGCCCCGCCTCCTCGGCTGAGGTGCAGGTGTAGTGCTCTTGTCTCCTCCTCTTTGTTTCTTCAACTTGGGGGGCTTAGTTTGCAGTAATGCTTTGATCTCTTCATGGCCCTGATGATCAGCTAAGCCTCGCGGCGTCCACCCGTTCTCATCCGGCTTATCTGCATCACCTCCATTTTCTATCAAGAACCTGCACATTTCCACATTTTCTTGGACTACTGCTTTGTGCAGAGCGGTGTTTCCGTTGCTGTCGGGCAGTGTTACATCCCCGTTGAACTTGATGATTTCTTGAAGCAATTCCATGCTGTTCTGCTCAGCTGCAAAGCAAGCAAACTGGCCAACATTGCCAGAACACAACGTCGCCCCATTCTCACTAAGCACCTTCATAATAGCTTCATGCTTTCCCAGTATAGCATCCCACAGTGGAACATTCCCTTCAGAATCTGCATGACAAGGAGTGTACTTACTAGTTCATGACATGAACATGCATGATTAATTAGTAATTACTAATTAATTACCTTTCCTGTTGGTGTTCCCCCCATAATCAACAAGGAGAGTAACACAGTCTAGAAATCCCTTAGATGCTGCAATATGCTGCGCGTACACGTATGAAATTAAGCGCATCAAACACAACGCGTAACTAAATAATACTACTATAGTGTAGTGGTCTAATACATGATCATTACTCAAAACAAATATATATATATATATATATAAATGTATATTACTATTACCAAAGCAGTGCGGCCGTTGCTGTCCAATTCATTTGGATCCATACCTCGTGTGAGCAGGTGATTCAACAGCAGATCATCACCTCTGTCTGCAGCAAAGCATAAGCTGAGAGGCATGTCCAACCTTCCTTGAGCCAGCATCTGCTCCGTGTGTCTCAAGATTTCTTGCATCACCGGATCATTGTGCCTTTTCAGATGCTGCAGCATCCACAAATTAATTAAGAAGTTCATCCAATGATTAACAAATTAATCAAGATTGATATATTACCTCAAGGAGATTGTTCATGATTGTGGTGGCGTCTCCAACATTAGTCTGAAGAATATTCATGAATGCAGTTCGATTGAGGCGCAGCAGCTGGCTCAATCTCTTTGTTCTAACAGTAAAAACTTGTGGCCTGTAGCAAAGAACACCAACTTCACCACAAACATCCCCCGTCTTCAATCCTCCCACAACCTAAGATCAATATCATCATTAATTAATTACACATGCACATTTAATTTTAGGACCATATATTCACAGTAAATTAAGCAGAAAATCATGTTTATGAATAATTAGCTTTTAATTACCCGTTCCATTGAGTTTCTGCGTGAAATAAGATCCTGCATGTCACCAAGAAAAATGTAGCATATATATATAGTTACGTTCATGAAGGCTGAAGCTGTGCATGTGAATGTGATATATATTATATATAGAGAGTAGAGGAATGAATTGGACAACACAAGAGAGAGAGAGAGAGGGGTACGTATTAAACTATTAATTAATGAATTAATGAATTACTTACGAGTGTCCCATGAACGAGAATATACATATCTGTAGGTGCTTCATTTTGTAAAATGATATCTTCTCCATGGGGGAAGTATTCAGGTTTCATCTCGGAGACGAGCTGAAAGAGTAGGTCATTGGAGACCCCTTGGAACAAGTAGACTCTATCAACAAGGGAGTAGAAGAGAAAATGGGAGATGCTGGAACGAATGGCCTTTGGAAGTGAATCCACAGTCTCTTGCTGCTGCACCCCTTCAGAGTCTATTCTGTACTTGAGGCTCAAGTGAGCTATCATCTGATCTTTCAATTGTGCAGGAAGTTGGTTCCTTTTTCCGAAGCTCGAAGCAGCATTTATAGTCTCTCTCTACATTAATCAAGAATTAATTAATGGAAAATTAAGAACATATATATACACACATACTAGCTACTTACATATTTCCTAGTTCTGTTAGTAGCTTCAACAATCAAGTTGGTAAAGTTTCCTATGATGTAGCAGGTGAGACCGAGGATGTAGAGCATGTAGAAAATGCCGAATATCATCTCCCCCGTGTTCACGGGATGATAATCGCCATAGCCTACTGATGACACAGTGACGATGGACCAATAAATGGATATAACATACTTGTCCCACAGGGGAAGTTGATGAAAATTTTCGTCTGTAAGCGCCAACCACGTTTCCTTTGGATCCTTATGCCTATCAGCAAGCAGATAGAAGCAGCAACCAGCCACATGAACAGAAAAAAGAGTCCCCTACGACATTATACACACACATACACATGCATATATATAATTAAATTAAATAATCAGTAGTCGATATATATGATCAGAATATATACTCAGTACTCACACACGTAAGCTTTGTGGTTCGAACCATGACGTAGTTGAAGTTCTTGTCTTTCTCCATTCTCTCAAACATCGCACTGACTCTTGTGATACGCCAGAGACGAAGCATGGTGAAGTAGCCGTATGCATGGACATTATGGGGGAAGAGTTGGCGTATGAATTCATAAGGGATGGATGAGATAAGATCAAAGATGAAGCCTGTTCTTGCATATCTGAGGGCAATCTGTTTGGGGTCATCCACAAGAAGATAGGTGGATTTATCGAGATAAGCAACGAAGAAGGATAGCAGAATGTCGATGACGAAAAACCCGTTCACAACGTTGTCCGTGATGTTCAGAACCCCCTTAGGCCCCATCAGGAAACCGAACTCGAAAGGAGACACCCATGCTGTGTAGAACACTAGTACGACAAGGAACGCTTGCCAACCTCTGCACACATATGAATATATATAATAACGTACGTAACATGTAACATATGCATGCATGCATGCATTCATTATATATATATATATATATATATATATATATATATATATGATCACCTTCACCTGTAACGGGGATCAAATGGAGATACAATGAAGGAACGGAGCTTGGGATTGGGAACGCCGCCGTGGGCGCCAAGGGGTGGAAGAATGCCGTAGGAAAGGCTACTCAAGCTCTGCCCCCCTTTCGATTGTGACCGTGATATTTCAATGTCGATTGGTTTGATCTTACTCATTCTTTTATTTCATCCAATTAATTAAACCTACCTACCTACCCTTCAACACTTCAACACATTAATCTTCGTCCTGCACCACTTGGATTCATAATTTCATATTCTTCTTCATCCATTTCACTTTGCGCCTACGCCTACCTACCTTTTCTCCGCCTATTTTTCCTCTCATCACCCGCTAAATAAGGAGGTACGGAGGGTATATTCGCCTTTTCCCACCTAATTCATGACTGTACAACGCGAACAACCTGGGCTTGTTGCCCTACCCTTGCAAACATTAATTTATATTTAGTATATATATTTTGCTAATTAAATGTCAAGTCTTCAAAAATTTTGCATTCTTATACCGTCAATATCTGTTCTTATTGTCTCCGAGGAACGACCTAGTGTTGTAGTGGTGTTATCTTGAGACAAAAAAATAATGCACATTTCGGTAGCGATTGTGGATTACCCCGATATAAATATATATATATATATATATATATGTGTGTGTGTGTGTTATTATTTTTTATATATACAAACTATATATAGTTAATACTTGTACCGATTATTTTTAACGATTTGGCCGGCAAAATACAGAGAAGTTTAGTCGGATGAAATTTTCTATTACATTTTGTGTAGCACCAAGTATTAAACAAAATGTGTAGTGGAGGATTTCATGCAGAGTTTAGTGAAATTAGAATTAAAACTTTAGGAACTTAGCTATACGAAATCAAAATTGTGAAAGTTTTAGTGAAAGAGAATAAAATATATTTGAAAGTTAAGGGAAGAAAAACTGGTTTTCCTTTTTACAGTTCCTTTTTCAAACAAAAGAATGAATAATTAATAGCTTGGCCATTCTTTTGAAAAGCGTAGTATATAGTGTAATAAAGAGCAAACGTTCAATTTTATCCTATAACTATTTGTATATGAGCATTTTGGTCCAGAGAGAAACGACGTTAACAATACGCGTTAAAACACACACTAATACACACTTTTCTCATATATTTAGATCATTTCACATATTAACACACACTTTTTATACACGTGGATTGAACACGAAATTTCCTCAACTTCATATGTTTAATCCACAAAAGAGACTCATTTACCAATCCTGCCTTCCCATACACATCCACAAGCATTCCATACGCGCTATTCATGGCCGCAACTCCCTTTTTCGCCATCTCAATCCAACAAAGCCTCAACTCATCCCATTTATGACATTTGGAATATAATCATTTTACTACTTAAACCACTCAAATACCATAACAATCTTATCCCACCTACCATGTTCTTTAAGAATCACTGTATGTTTTTTGGGATTAACCATAGTAAGATTCAAGAATGCCCTCAACATCTATCCTGCCCTCCAACGCCCGCAAAATCTGCAGCAAAACACTGTCGTATTTCTTCCTTTTTCCCTTATTCACAATCTTATTAGGTAAAGCTACGTTCCTGAAATAACACTGAAACTTAAACCCTAACAAAACCCCATCTTTACCGTGAATTTTCTTCTGTGTGTGTTGGAACTTTTGGGTTTTCGAGAAAATCATTAAGATTAAGGAGATTTTGTGTGAATGGATGAAAATTCGTGTTCAATCCATATGTGTGTAAAAAGTGTGGGTTAATGTGTGAAATAATCTAAGTATGTAAGAAAAGTGTGTGTTAGTATGTGTTTTAACGGGTATTGTTAGCGTTGTTTTTCTCCGTCTCCATCACCGTTAGTTGGAGGATCAAAAACAGGGACCAAATTGAACCTTTAAAATAGTTATGTGATCACTTTAAACTAAAAAGATAAACAAAAACTAAAATACTCCTATGCAAATAGTCATGAGAACAAATATTTCTTACTGTTCATATATTAAACATACCACACCAATTCGTTAAGTAGAACTTTCTTCTCAAAAATAAAATAAAAAATAAGTAGAACTTTAAAACTTTAGTTCAAAACTTCAAGTATTAGAATAAGTGGAGAATTTATTTTGATTTTCGTTGATGTAATTTATTTGCCCCAGAATCAGCCACGTTGCTTCGTGATACTATCCAGAGGTGAATATTCAGTTCAAACCGAACCAAATCAATGTTCTCAATCCGAAGTGAACCAAAATTAATTGAAAATATATAAACTGAAACCGAATCGAATTAAGGTAAGCACCAAACCGAATCGAAACTGAAATAGTCAGTTCGGTTCGGTCGATTCACACAAAAATCGAAATTTTATTAATTTTATGTATATATTAAATCTGGAAATAATTTTTTTCAAAAACAACTTGTGGTCTAGTTGATTAGACATGCAAGATTTTATTTAATAGGTGCCAACTTCAAATCCTTAAACATGCATTTCATTTTTCTATATGTTTTTGAATTAATAATATTATATTTATGTACATAATATAATATAAAAATAATATAAATATTAATAATGAATTAAAAACATATATGTTTTTGAATTAATAATATTATATGTACATAAATATAATATAAAAAAAATATAAATATTAATAATGAATTAAAAACATATAATCGGTCGGTTCAGTTTAAATCAGTTTTCGATATGTTCAAATCGAAATCGAACCGAACTAATATCGATCCTCATTGCTCGAACTGAAATCGAACCGAACTCATAATTGTTCGGACTGAACCGAAATCGACGATTCGATTCAATTTTTTAGTTTTTTTCTATATGTTTTTGAATTAATAATATTATATTTATATACATAATATAATATAAAAATGACATAAAAATTAATAATAAATTAAAAACGTGTAATCGGTTGGTTTGGTTTAAATCGATTTTCGACATGTTCAAATCGAAAGCGAACCGAACTAATATCGATCCTATTGCTCGGATCGAAATCGAACCGAACCGAAATTGACGATTCGATTCAATTTTTCAGTTTTTTTCTATATGATTTTGAATTAATAATATTATATTTATATGCCTAATATAATATAAAAATAATATAAAAATTATAATAAATTAAAAAAACATATAAGCGGTCAGTTCGGTTTAAATCAATTTTCGACATGTTCAAATCGAAATTAAACCGAACTAATATCGATCCTCATTGCTCGGATCAAAATCGAACCGAACTCATGATTGCTCGGACCGAACCGAAATCAACAATTCGATTCAATTTTTCAGTTTTTTTCTATATGTTTTTTAATTAATAATATTATATTTATATACATAATATAATATAAAAATTAATAATAAATTAAAACATATATAATCCATCGGTTAGATTTAAGTCCATTTTTGACATGTTGAAATCAAAATTGAACCGAACTAATATCGATCCACATTAACGATTCAATTCAATTTTTCAGTTTTGCGGTGCGATTTTGCTCACCCTTACGGCCTTACCTATGGTGCAGTCTCTTGTCAAATCGTGTGGAAATATATTTATCATTTCCCCCGGTTCCAAGTTTTAACCAGTTACTACCGGAACACGCTATTTACACAGTCGAACATCGATAGAGAGAAAGTTCTAGAGCGAGAAAGTTCAGAGAGCGAACCAATGGCGTGGGGTCTATTCAAATGGCTGGTCGACCCAACGCGTAACCCCCTCGCCGCCATCCACATGAAATCGGTGTCCAATCGCCTCCGGAGATACGGTAATTATTTGATTAAACTTTGTGGTTTTTCGGAGTTGTATGGATTTGCGAGTTTTAGTTTTCTCTAATTCCTTAATTGAAAATTTAGGTCTTCGATATGATGATTTATACGACCCGATGTACGAACTGGATGTGAAGGAAGCGCTGAATCGTCTCCCTAGAGAGATTGTGGATGCCAGGAATCAGCGGCTGAAGCGCGCGCTGGACCTCTCTATGAAGCACGAATACCTTCCCGAAGACCTCCAGGTATTATTCATTTACTATGATATTTGAATACATTTATTCAATTCTGTGTTTTTAGTTATTCGATTTTTCACAGGGTACGATAACTTAGCTGAATCTGTCTGCTGTGCGAGTGCTTGTATGTGCGTGTGTGCCTGTGGGTTTTGCTTTCATGTGTCGTTGAGCTTTGAATTTTTTATTTTTATAATTTTGGTGACTTCGTCTGTTTTCGTGTCTGTCTTGGTGGCTGAGAGTTTGTGCAATTGAAGAAAATGTTACTATGCTATGGATAAATTTATTTAATTTTCTTTGATAACGTGTGTAAATTTCCTTGTTTGCTTATGTAGAGCTGCTTGGGCTGGGGGAATCTAATATTTTATATGAATCCCATCCTGCTATGCATATAATCTGTTGTTTCACATTCCTACAGAAATTGATCCTGCATGCTACGTGCTTCATCTAATAGTGTTATAGGACATAGACGTCAATCACGGAGCATCATTTATTAGTGTTGTAGGAGATAGACTGGTGTAGATTTTGCCTTTTATGAGACAGCGGTTGCTATTACTCCATGTCTTGACAATTGACACACTGTGAAAACGAAACAGACAACGTTTTTGCTTCTTGTATTGTATTTTATGGCATTTTCTTTTTTCGGTTCAGTTCATGTATTAGAGAGGGGTTATTACTGTGTGGCTAACATTCTGTGCTAATAGACAAACTAATCTTTCAAACTAACATGGCCATATTCATCTGTACTGGATAACTTGTAAATACATCATAAATCTTATCCTTTCCCTCTTGGGTGGTGATTCTTATGATGTTGGCCTATAATTTGTGGTAGCTGGTTCAAGCCTCAAGGTCTTAAAAGGTGGAGGCTCTCCTCGACGTGTTTTCGCATAGCCGCGCGAGGCGTAAGCCTCAACAATAAGAAGAAAATATTAAAAAATAATTAATAATACTCATAAATTCATAACAAAAAATACATAATTCCATAACAAATCACAAGATTCAAGTCTTCAACAATTCCATAACAAACACAAATAGCTTTTAAGTCTTGAAATCATAGACTCAAATTAGAGATGAGCAAGATTTTTTTTTTCTCTATGCGCGTCGCACGAATTGCAGATTGAGAGAAGAGAGGAGCAGATTGAGAGAATAAAAGTAGAGATGGGCTATAGGTTTTATTAATCTAGGGTGTTCATATTTAAATTTACAAAAAGCCCAATATAAAGAATCTCCAAAAAATTAGAAACGCCAGGCAGAATGAGGCAACTCAGATGGAACTAGGCTCACGCCTCACCCGGCAGCAGCAAGGCAGCGCCCTAGAGACTTTTTTCGACCGCCTCGCCTCAGGGTGAAACTCACGGCGCGCCTCAAAGTTGTCTTTCTAAAGCATGAACTGGTTCTGATATGCCAACATTGTAAAATGCTGATTGAGATCACATGCTGCTTGCAATTGCACATTTTGAGTTGTTGCACTTGTCTGAGTGTGGTATCCCAGATTTGTTGCAACATTTATATTTTGTCTGACCTTTTGTGCAAAGCATGTGAAGTAGATGGCCATTCCCTGAAAACAAATGAGAACTGCTTATTTAGTAACTATTGAAAGCCATGAAGTGGATACTCATCTAACTGTATTTGTTCTTAAAATTTAATGTTTATCAGCTCTTAGCATCATGTGCTGGCATGGTTGTAATCAGTTTTAAGTTGCTATTTGTTTTGATTCTGGTGCAGTTGATTGACAATTTGTGTTCTATTGACATTTACTATTACTTGTTATTTCTCTTTCTTTAATGTTTAACATAATTTTATTGATGCTCATTGAATATCCCTTGTATAGATGTTGTGACTTCCATATAGTTATGAATTATCTTATGCCCTTCATAAACTATTATGCCAAAATCCAACTATATTTTCATTTTTGATTGCTACGCTTTCTTATGAATTTGACTGCCATTTCATCCTCCTACATGTGATGGGAGTGATTGTACTGGATATGCTGTAGGAAAATCCCAGAGTAGAAAGACTAACACCAATGATATGTTCAGTTTCATAGTGTGCTTGGGAGTTTAGATCTTATTCCATAATCATAGGCGGTGCTTGGTTTATGGAGGGTATAGTAATGGGAAGTGGTGGGATAATAGGGGGAATCACTTTCATTACCCTGAAAATGAGAAGTATGGAGGATTCCTTTTAAAAGGGGAAAGCAAAATACCATTCAAGGTCTGATTCCCTCTATCAAGCATCCATGTATTGATCCCATTCCCTCACCACGAAACCAAGCACCCCCATGGTATTTGAGTGCATAGCTAGGAAATTACTTGTGATACTAGTAGCAGACTAGCAGTAGGTTGCCAGCATTATAATTAATATATTTCCTTTTATTTTCTTTCACAGGCTATGCAAACACCATTTCGGAGCTATCTTCAAGAGATGCTAGCTTTTGTAAGTGTCTATATTCTGTATCTCCACATTATATTTCTTAGGGTTTGGCATATTTACAAAGACCGTTCTGATGCATTTTATGTGCTAATCTTCTCTGAAGCATAAAAATTGAAAATCTTCGTTGTAGTCATTGAACTGTGAAATGTGCTTCATGCATACATATAACTAACAAGATAGCTTTTACACCAATTAGATTGCCAAGACCACCTTTCATTTTTTTACCGTTTTTCTGAAAGTGAATGATGGGGCCTAATGATTAAATAGTTGGAAACATAATATGGATTTGCTATTGTGGACTTACAAGTGTCTCATCTGCCTCCCAATTCTTGCCGCTGCATGGTCCTGCTTTTTTGCAACCAGTCTTGTATGCCTTGTTACCTTCTGAACCCTTACGAATTGTTATAATATTAGGTTAAGAGAGAGCAAGCTGAACGTGAAGCACTTGGAGCTTTGCCTCTTTATCAGCGGTCCATTCCCTGAGAGGATATCCATCTCTAAGGGGTGCCCTTGTAATTGAATAAGGGCAAAATTCATCCTGGTCTTGTCCCTTTATGAGAATAGAGTGTAATGTAATGTCTGAGTTTAGTTCTCTGTTGATTTCTAATAAGAGACTCGTATTGTGTGGTTACTGATTCAAGTTATCAACATACACTGTTATGTTACTTTCTATTTATTGCATCAGCATAAATTTATATGATGGTTATATTTCTAAAAAAGTTACATGGGATATGTATCCCACCTAAAGAGGTGGAAGTGGGATGTGATTTATCCATCATTTCATCCTTTAATCTGTCTATCCACCCAATAGTAAATCCTTGAAGTAAACAAGTCTAATTGTTATGCTTTATAGCCTTGGTATCATGCCATAGTTGCACTTCAGTTTTCCCTTTGCTTCTATAATTAATTTGAAAAAATAATAATGGAATCAACAGCAAAGTTACGTGAAAAAGAGAAGAAATTAGAGAAAGGTCTACGGTCGGTGGAACTAACATTTTGTTAGACATTCCATGTGATTACCAAGAGGGTTGGCCATGCTTCAATTTATGCACCGCTTCTTGTAATCATAGGTCATCTCCCACTCTGTCTCTTCATTTTTATTATAATTATAGTTACACAGTTTTATTAGATCCTCAACCCAAATGGAGATTGGACATTGGAGTTCCAATTGTAGATATCATGATATGTTTGAACCATCTATTGCACTATTATTATGCTGAAGCATCAAACCGTGTGACATACATATATGAATGAATGCCAGTTCTAGTCTCCACATTTTTAATTTTGGGTCCAAAATGTGATTGATGTGTAGCCAACTAACTGTGGAAAAAAAATATCTGAAATTTCATACAAACCATGCTACAATTGAAAATTACTGCTCCAAAATTGATGTGTCAATTAACACGAAATAAACTAATGATCTCAAACAGGCGTACAAATGTCTAAAGCAAGGATCTACACTATTTTTAAATTATTGGTTGTTAGGATGTCCCCTCAAATAACAGAAGATTGCTGTAATTTCACAAATTTCATCTTTACTATGCGGGATCGTGGGAGTTAATAGCTCTCCTATATGTTACAAATTTAACCTAGTTAGAGCTTCTCCAACAAATCATCTCCGCCTCGGTAAACGGCAATTGTGGCGTGAAATTTGACATTTTCCATTCTCTAATAGTTGATGCCCGGCCCGTTAAATGTAGAGGATGTGAACAGTACATCGATTAAATAACCGAGGTACTGTTTCTCTCGGCAAGTCTTTTTTTTTTCTTTTTCCTTTCAATTATCTAGTAATATATTTGGTTGATTTTTATATTTTGTATTAAATTTCTTTTAATTATTTTAAAATACATAATTAATAAAAATAGAATTAATAAACATTTAACAATACAAAATCACAAATATATTATAATAAACAATATAAAGCCACAAATATATTACAATAAACAATACAAATACATAATAATAAAAATACAAACATAATACAATAAGAGTAAAATATTAACAATACAATATAATTATTTTAGCTAATAATCATGCGAGAGAAGTGCTAATTCCAGATGTTGAAATGTCGAACGAAAGAATAGATGAATTTCAAGCGTTTTTGGGCCGATTTAAAAAAAAAAATCAAAGACACAGATACTCACTTGGCACTTCGTAATGCTTTGATTAATCATTTGTGTGAGGAGTTTTCAAATTCAGAGATGTAATTATTATGACATGTAATTTATGTTTTTATTAAATGATCTATTATGAAATGTTGAATTTTATTTGAATAAGTTGATTATTTTTACAAGAACCTTTTAATTTTTGTAAAATAAAAATAAAATTAAATCAATAATAAATAGTATAAAAAAGGAATATTGTATTGTAGAGTGAAATGTAGAGTGAAATGTAGAGTGATGCTGTTGGAGATGAAAATTGAAAATCTGTAATTTTAACTATACAATAGTGTAGAGTTAAACTGTTGAAGATGGCCTTAGGATTGCATGAGCAACACATGAAATATTTATATACACAAATAAATACATGATATAAAAATACAATTGACTATGTTTGGATTTAAAGCACATCCATGTCTATATCAAGGTAACATATTATTGTGTTACGAAATCTCGTTACATTTTTATTTTGCATCTTTATTTAAATTATCATCGATGTATGCTATATATATTGCAAGACATCATAAATATATACAGGACCGTTTCTTGCTTGAGGTAAGATAAAATAATATATATACATCGTAAGAATGTTTCAAAAGTGAAGCTAGCCTATTGGAAAGAGCTTCTGAAATGAACAAAGAGGGCAAGAGATTGAATCAACCTACCTGTAATTAGGGATGTCAATTTAGCTCGAACTCGGTGTGTTGGTCTGAATAGACCGAAAAAAATATAGGGTTAGGGTCGAAAAATTTTAGCCCGAAAAAAAAAATTAACCGAACGGGCAAGATCGATCAGGATGGCGGGCTAAACGGGCTGGCCCGGTCGGGTCGCGGGCTGGCCTGGCAGCCTCCGTTGTTTTGGTCATAACTTTTTCTAAAAAAATCCGATTCACGAACGGTCGGAAGCGTTGGAAAGCTAACTCAATTATCTTTACAACTATATGCATTTATAGATTTCAAGTATGCTAAAAGTTATGAATTTTTAAAATTACAACTAACAGTAAATGAGTCTTATTCAATGATGCAATTTTTCATTAAATGTTATATTTTCATTTATGACATACATTATTGTATTTATCAATGTTATAAGGACTATAAGTAATTAGTATGATGTATAAAACATGTTGTTTATTCGTTTGTTGCATCATGAATGTCAAGACATTTCACTTTAATTTCTTTTATTAATTTTTTTTTTTTGTTGAGAAAATTATCTTTCACTCGTTATCCATCTATTATTATATAATATTGATGTTTTAAAGTATTAAAATTATATTATTTATCATGTTTTCAATAATTTAATTTTATATACATTCTAACGTCATCGTTTGTTTAATGTATGAAAAAGAATACAAAGATTAGAACTGTCAAACAGGTCGGGCCGGGCCGAGCCCACGGGCCAACCTTTTTTTCGGGACGGGCCGGCCCGGCCCGAAACCATTTCGGGCCTAGAAAAATGAGGCCCAGCCTGGCCCAAATTTCGGGCCGGGTCGGGCCGCCCGTGGGCCTAAAGGTAAATTTCTGCTTTTTTCACTGGGCCGGCCCGGCCCACTCGGGCTAATTTTTTTCAGGTCGGGCCGGCCCGGCCCGAAACCATTTCGGGCCTATAAAAACGCGGCCCAGCCCGGCCCAAAATCGGGCCGGCCCATCGGGTCGGGCCAATTTTGACAGCTTTAACAAAGATATACATAATTTGAAGCACCAAATGTCTTTGAAGTAGAAAAATAATGTAATTCCAATATTTATATCGATGATTGAGTATAGTTAATGTGATGTAATTTGAAATTATTATTTTTGAAAAAATAAACTAAGGTTGAACATTATTATCATGAAATGTACATAATTTTGGTTTTTTCTTTATTACTCGGATGTTATTAGTGTGTGATGATAATTATATTAGTTTTACCCTTTTTATTTTCTCATATCTTTTTTTACTAGCTAGCTATTATTTATCATGTTTTAAATTATTTAATTGTATAATATTGTAATGTTGTTATTTTTTAATAAATAATGAAGACTTTAAAAATGAAATATGAACATGAAGTTGAAAGATCTTCAAATATTATTGTTGAAGTAGAAGAAGATTTTACTTCAAATTAGATTGGAGATCTCTATAATTAGATTTATGGTTTAGTTTGAAATTATTATATTTGAAAGAACAAATTATCATTGAAGATTAATGTAATTTATCATTTCATGTACCGTTGATTTCATTATTTAATGAAATTTTATATTCGTCATATTTTTTTCATTTTATGTTATTTTTCGTGTATTTATTTATTTCAAAAATAAGAGATGGTGATCATTTTTTAGAATTATTGAGATATAATTTATACATGTGAAAAAAATTCGTTAACATGCCGGCCCGACAGGCTAGCCCAAAAACCAAAGGGTTAGAGTTAGAGCTAAAGATTTCCAGCCCGAAAAGAATTTTAACCGAATAGGCCCGAATCGAATAAACTCAAAACCGAGTTGGGTTGGCTCGATTGACATCCCTACCTGTAATACTTGATTTTTACAAGATTTTTTTTCTTACTATTATTCAATCCTAAATCTAAATCTATGTCAAAAGAGGCCCAATTTTTTAAAAAAATTATAAGACGAAAAATTGGGTCTCATTTTTCACCTTGACTCAAGCCACCAAATTATTAGGATTGACCCTGAATGTATACATAATATGCATGCATTGATAAAGTAAAATATGAGATGAAATACAAAATTAAAGTAGATGATCTCATCGGATTTTTACCTCGGTAGGACTCTATATCTTATAAGATATTTTTAGGGGTTGGTCTTTTGTGCATAAGACTAATGGGTCTGGCCCATCATACCAATTAGCACTTAAGAGCCAGCCAACTCATCAGATCACCAAACCCTATATAAAAAAAAAGGAAAAGAAAAATAAGAAATCCACAGCACGTGACGACGCTGCTGCCCAACGTGAACAAATCACTACCATCCTCAGCGAAAAATGGTGAAGAGATCGCCACCATCGTGGACATCGCATTTTCACCGTGATGATGAAGACGAGGTCAAAATCCATGACTCAAACTCTTTTGTTGTAGCTCTTGATTTTTTGAAGGTAATGTCCTAAAATTCTAATTAAATATGTGATACTTTAGAATATAATTCTGATTGGTAATATCTTAAAATCATGAGTTCGCCAATCAATAAGTTGCCTAAGGCTTGAATCAATGCTATTAGTCTTGTTTTTGCATTCTCGATCATAGTAAAATTATTTTTTCAGAATATAATTGTGTTGTATTGAGAAAATGGAGCTATACAAATGCGTCATTCATAATATTCCAGTGTTTATGATATAGTTTGTAGTCGAAGTCCATGTGGTCTTTAGGGTTCATGATGCATGAAGGTTGTCTATTGGGTTGATACCTATCTGCATCATACGTGATACTTTTATGCTTAATACACGATACTTTTTTTTTATCTAATACATATATTCTTAGAATCATTTTTTAATATATTTTTTGATAATTTAAGAGTTGTATTGGAACAAGATGAAGAGACTGCCACCACCGTTGACAGCGAATCTTTGCGGCGACAATGAACATGACACTACAAGAATATCACGAAATAGCGGGGGAACAAATTCCATCAACACAGGCGACAGAACAGCGACGGACGTGGTCGTCGCCACGTTGGGTGATGGAATTACCGTCGCCAGGTGGGGCGACGGACCAATTCCGTCGCCTTATATTTTTTAATTTAGTTTATTATTATTTTTAATTCCGGAATAATAAGGCGACGGAATAATTCCGTCGCCTTATTTTATTTTTTATTTTTTAAAATTAATTTTTATAAGGCGACGGACATATTCCGTCGCCTTATTTTTTTTTTTATTTTTTAAAATAATTTTAATATCGGGCGACGGAACGGGCTGTCGCCATTTCCATCACCCGGTCTGTTAATAATCGGGATTCATCTTCTTCCCCTTATTTTTCCCCAAATCCCTAAATTAAAACCCTAATCGCCGCGACGCCCCCCTTAGAGACGCCGACCGCCGGGACGCCGCCCCCTCCCCCCACCCCTCTCTCTCTCTCACTATGTCTGTGAAGAAACCGTTTGCCCGTGCTCGCTCACCTGCCGCCATGCCCGCCGCCGCCGATGAGCGCCAGTCGCTGCTCGCCTCCGTTCGTCCGTCGCCGCCACTTGCTACCGCCAGTAAGTGCCACATTTTCCCCTTTTTTTAATTTGTTATTAGTTTGGTTAATTGTATAATGTTTTGCTATTAATTTAATTAATTGTATGTTGTTTGATATTAATTTGAGGAATTTGATTAATTTGATGAATTTGATGAATTTGTTATTAATTTGATTAAGTTTTGATTAATTTGTGATTAAATCGATTAACTTGTTATTAATTTGATTAAGTTTCTGTTTTTTTATTTTATTTTTTAGTAATCTTGATTAATAAACCAAGAATATAAATCTTTATAATGACAATGATATATATATTTTACTAAAATTTAGTTAATAATATATAGATAGTTAAATTATGAAAAATAAATCTAAGGTAAAAAAAACAATTTAACAACTTAATTTATACCTAAATAATTTAAAATTATCAAAATAAGACTAATTATTGGGAATCGATTCATTTGGTTTAAAATAGAAAGAATCCCATTTCTTCAATATTATACATGATCCCAGAATTGTCACCAACCTTCCTCACCTTGTCACACGAGACTCCCGTCTCATTATCTTAAAGTTCAATTTATCTATGTATCAACCTTAGAATTCATAACACTTACACTTGTTGAATTTATTTATATCGAGTTAATTTGTTGAATTTATTTAAGCATGTGAATTTGTTGAATTTATTAAAGCATGTATATTAGTTGAATTTATGAAAGTAAGTTAATTAGTTGAATTTATGAAAGCATGTTAGTTCAATTTATTAAAGCGTGTTAATTAGTTGAATTTATGAAAACATGTTAGTTGAATTTTTTTAAAGCATGTTAGTTAAATGGGACGAGAGCCCATGTATCCCCCTATATTAGTTGTGTAGTTAGAAAATGGGACGAGGGCCCCTGGATCCCTCTGGTGTTTGGTTTGGGATGAGGGCCCCTGGATCCCTCTGGTGTTTGGTGTTTGGTATCTGCTAGTTAACTTCAGAACCTAGTTAAGTTACATCAATGACTTGGTCAAAATATAGGTTTCACGTCGTTATGTTGTCGAATTTTTTTCCTAATTAATTTTATAATTTAGGCAAGTATGAATGGAGCCCCTAGCTAGTCGATTTGGACAAACAGGTAAACAATATTCCTCTTGGCCTGTGATAGTCACACCATAAAATTTGCCACCTTGGTTGTGTATGAAAGAACATGACACGTTTCTTACGATTCTTGTTCCCGGGCCAAGGAATCCGAAGAAGAAGATTGATGTGTTCTTACAACCACTGATCGATGAACTGATACAACTCTGGGACGAGGGTATGCCAACATATGATATCTCATTTAAGTAGAACTTGCAGATGCGTGCAGCTTTGCTATGGACTATTAGTGATTTCCCTACTTATTCAATGTTATCTGGTTGGAGTACAGCAGGAAAGTTGGCTTGTCCACACTGTATGGATGAGACAGATGTCTTCACACTTGCTTGTTCTGGTAAACAATCATGGTTTGACAACCATCGAAAGTTCATGCCTGGTGATCACCAATTCCGCACAAAGAAAACCACATTCATGAAGAACAAGACGTGTTGAAGAGAGCCTCCACAAGGGAAGTCCATAGTTGAAATATTGAGGAAAATAGATAGACTGGGGTTGAAGAAGGTGACTGAGTCGAATGACAATGTTGCAATATGTAAATCTACAGGGTGTGGCTGGAAGGAAAAAAGCATATTCTGGGATTTGCTATACTGGAGTTCATTATTGATTCATAACAATTTAGATGTCATGCACGTAGAAAAGAATGTATTTGACAATAACCTCAACATCGTGTTGAATGTCAAGGGAAAAGTCCAGACAAGAATTGAACTTGTACTGTAACAGATCTGCTCTGAAGCTTGATCAGCGCACAGGAAAGTACCCGAAAGCGAGTTACACTCTGGACAAGAAGGGGATAAATGTTCTGTTTGAATGGGTGAAAGAACTAAAATTCCCGGATGGCTATGTATCGAACATGAGCTGATGTGTGGATATGAATAAACTGAAGATGATTGGGATGAAGAGTCATGATTGTCACGTCTTCATGCAACGAATTCTGCCTATTGCTTTTCAAGAACTTCTCCCGCCTAATGTTTGGAAGGCCATCACAAAACTGAGCCTATTTTTCAAAGATTTGTGCTCCAGAAATATTAAGATGGATGATATGTATTGTTTGCACGAGAACATTCCCATCATATTGTATAAGCTTGAATGCATATTTTTTTCCAAATTTTTTCGACTAGATGGAGCATTTGCCAGTCCATTTGGCTGACGAAGCTCGAATTGCTGGACCAGTACAGTATCGATGGATGTATCCATGTGAACGGTACTTAAGGAAGTTAAAGAACAACGTGAGGAATAAAACAAGAATTGAAGGATCAATTTCCAATGCTTATTTAGTTTCAGAAGCATCATCATTCTCCTCGTACTATTTTGAGGATCATGTTATGACGAGGCAGAGGAGAGTGCCTCGAAATTATGATGGTGGAGGCGATAATATCAATGATTTTGAAGATAATCTGTCAATCTTCGCACTTCCAGGCCGAGTTTTTAGCAAAGTGTCAAGAAGGTGGTTGACAGATGGTGAATATAAGGCTATACGAATCTACGTATTGCTTAACTGTCAAGAAGTGACTGATCAATATGTTCCATAAGTTATAATCACTCAATCTCCATAAAGTTCTTTCGTGTACTATATAATTAATTCTAATATTCATCTATTTTCTCTTGTTGAAAGCTGTTTGTTTCAGAATTGACGGCTCGTAATCCGAATATCTCAACATCTGACATCGATGAGGAAATAGATCAAGCGTTTTCAGATTGGTTTGCCAATTTTGTAAGTTTTTCTATGTTCTATAATCTTTTAGACTTGAAATGAAATATTAATTTGTCCTACTTTGCGTGTTTTCATAGGCTCAGGATCATTCAAACAACGTTTCTCAATTGTTGGTAGATCTCTTAATTGGTCCGTCACATAGGATTAGTACTTGTCATGGCTACTTCGTGAATGAGTATAAGTTTCACATGGTGTCACATGGGTCCCGAAGAGCCACAATCAATAGTGGAGTGTGTGTTAAAGACACTAATTACACCTTTGATGAGAGTGATTACTACAGGAGATTGTTGGAGGTTGTGGAGGTTGAATATTCTGGTCTTCCAATTAATAAGACGACATTGTTCAAGTGTGAATTGTTCGATACATCAACACGGGGGGACAATGGTCCATCCTGCTTATAAAATGATATCCGTTCACCAAGGACGTAGATATGCAGGAGAGGATGCATTTGTGCTTGCTACCCAGGCAACCCAAGTGTTCTATTGCTCATACCCGAGTTTGAATCAGTCGAAGAGTGATTGGTTGACAGTTTGTAAGATAAATGCCAGATTGAACGTAGATGACGCACCACCATCAAGTATATCTTCACCATTTCAAGATGATGAACATTTGGAGTTACAAGCTCCCGTTATAGACGTTGATGACGATCCATTACCCATTCACCCAGCGAGCGGGTTGGTAGATATTGAAGAAACCAATCTTGATGAATCTGTGTCTGATGATGAAGAGATCAGTTTATCTGATGAAGAACTTAGTGATGAAGAGCTAGATGATGATATTTGATAGTGTTAGTTATGTTTGCTGTACAAAACAATTATTTTTAATATTGAAGAATTGATCATCTTGAATGTCTTCATGGCTTTGTCTTTTTTGAATTTTATGTTTTTTGTTTTTAGTATTTTGTCTTTGTCTTCATGACTTTGTCTTTATGAGTTTTTTTTGTCAGATGACTAGAGATGTTGGAGCAAGCGACTGTGCAGCAGGTGCTGGAGAAGTAGGCCATGATGGAGTCCCTTATGTATTATCTATATGTATTATACATTTGTATTAAATTATGTACAATTATATTTATATATATATATATATTAGTTTTATGATCTTTTATTATATTTGGGTACAATTAAATATTTAAAAAGAAAAATGAATTAAAAAAACTGAATAAAAAAAACCGAATTAATGAAAAAAATAAAAAAATCGAATTAATGAAAAAATAAAAAAAATAGCGACGGAAATGTTCACCCGATTTTTTATTTTATAAATTAAATTATTTTTTAATTTGGCGACAGAACATTTCGTCGCTTTGGCCGTCGTCAATAAAGGCGACGGAACACGTCTGTCACCTTATTGGTCGCCCTAATTTCACGATAATTCACGACGATACTTTAAGGCGACGGAATATTCTGTCGCTAAGGCCGTTGCCATATTTGGTGACGAAATATTCTGTCGCCTTCTTTTTTTTAGCAATTAAATTTAAGAGACAGACACTTTCCGTCGTCATTCCGTCGTTCGTTAAATTAGCGATGGAAATTGGGTATGGGGCGACGGAAAATTCCGCCGCTATTCCGTGATTTTCTTGTAGTGTGAGGTCAATCCATGATTCAAGCTCTCTTGTTGCAGCTCTCGAATTTTTAAAGGCAAGCTCCTAAAATTTAAGCTCAACATTTTCAGCATGTATATTTGAGTTCTAAAATTACTTTTGTGTATTCCAACAATTCAATATTAAAATTGTGGGGGATTTTTGTGCAAATTTCAGAAATTTTAATCAGATGATTGTAGAAGTTTGATCTAAGTCCATATTTGAAGGTGTTGAGGCAGAAAGAAGAAGGCCAGTAATGCAGCGAACTCAACTCACTTGAGTAAGTTAGGCTCCAAAACTCCCAATCTTTAATTATGTTAGATGAATATGAGTTGATACATATATCATCCGTGATACTTTTATGCTTAATACATGATATTTTTCTTATCTAACACATTTTTAATTTCCTTTTGGGATGAAGATTCTTCATTTTTCAATATATTTTGGGATATTTTTAGAGTTGTATTGGAATAAGACATTGATGGAGATTTATTATGTTGTGAATTTATTATTTTGGAATATTATCACGTAATTTCATTTAATAGATATTCATTTATGAAAAATTATTTTCTTTAATTTTTTATTATGTAAATAAACACTTACTAATATCCTCAGATATAGAACTCATCGGTAGGAAGATAACACTTCAATAAAATTAAAGTGAAAAAATGTAAATTTATTTTTCATATGATGCTTTTTTGCATCTCATGTGATACTTTTAGACTGTATACTGTATACATGATACTGTTGTTACGGAAATCAGTCAATGAGACACTCGACTAAGTGAAGGCCACTTGATTCAATTAGCTGAATCAAATAACTTTATTTGAGTCAATTCATGACACTAAACTAAAATTAAAGAAGTAGTAGACTACTAATTTCAAGATACGGGTGATACTTTTCTATTTCTTAAGTGATACTTTTAGCCAATATATCTAATACTAACATTGTATCCAAATCCAAATCTGATTTTATTTTAATGGAGCTTATGGATGATGTTGAATAAACTAATTGCACCTATTTCTAAAGCAATAACTTTTGTTTAGCTACGAACACAAACAATGATTTTTTTTTCTAAATTTATTATTATAGTCAAATCAGATTAAAAATGATATATTTTTTTAACATTTAATGGTACTTTATGTATATAGTTGGTATTGTTCTAATAAGAAAAAAAACACTTTAGAATAACCACAATCATTTCTAAATCAGTAAAACATAAACATATAATATAAGAAAATTACAAAAATTATAACATAGTACATATTAACACCAACATCTATCAATTCATCATTACAAAAAAACACATAAAAACCATAGAGAACTCTCCCATATAAGAATTTACATAACAAGATGCATTTTTTATTTGAAAATAAGACAAGAAAATCAACATTGTTCCAAATACATCAAAACAAAAATACCAAGATTTATATCACTCTAGCCATCATCTAACAACATTCCAATATTAAAATTTAACTCAACACCCAAACCATCTATTTCTTTTGTTCATAAATGCAATAATAAACTTTTACACATCAAATATCAAGTCATTCATGCATGCAAGAACAATAGGAGCACATTATAGTGCTCATAGCTTCTTTTGATCTTAAGACTGCAATAACAAAAAAATTATAAATCAATTACAACAAGAAAGAAACACGTAGATGCATGGATAGAGAAAAATAATGAATCAACTATCATGATATCATTCAACGAACTCATCTGTTGCAACTGTAATTCCAACAACCTCTCAAAATTCTCCTTCTTAATTCAAAAGCCTTCAATTTTTTCCCAACAATCTCAGACTTCTTGCCTTCCAACTCATGTTTTAGTTTCAACACATCATGACCAAGGTAAAGCTGATGTGAAAAAAAAAATGAAAGAGCACATAACAACAAATCAATCATATGCAAATACCACATAAATATTATCTAAAGCGAAACAATTAATATTTGATACTTACAGATATATGAATTGGTACTAATGAGCATGTCAAGTGATATTCAACACACAAACAAATCAAAATAGACACACACACACCGCATAAAACTTTATCTGAAACAAGACACCTAATACATAATACTTACAAACATATCAACTGATGCTAATTACCATGTGAAGTGATACAAAAAATACACACAAGCCAATACACACGCATGCACACATAAAAACCACATGCAAAATACCTAATATCTTATACTTACAAACATATCAACTGTCAGCATGCCAACTGATACAAAAAATACACACACACCACATAAAACCTTATTTGAAGCAAAACAACTAATATCTTATACGTACAAGCATATCAACTGGTATTCGTCAGTATGCCAAGTGATACCATAATATAAATTCCAATCAAACAATTGAATGACAAACATGAACACGTAATAAGCAAAAAAACTAAAAAAATACATACGGACAACAAACGTCGATAATAGATTTCTAATCAAAATTTGACAAGATCTAAACATATATAATAATTATCCTGAAAACTTTCAAATAAATCATAAATCAAAAGTTATACATAAATACATACATACGATGAACATGTTTACAACGAAAAATGAAGAAGATGCAGCGTACCAATTTTAGATGAGTCGAGCGACTGAAGAATTCAAATTTGTGGCTTCAATGATGTCGTATTCACAGAAACGAATCGAGCACAACGGCGAGCTTCAAGCAGCGGCAGCGAATAGATGAATCACTGATGATGGATCAGAGCAAATCGTAACACAGAGAGAGAGAGAGAGAGAGGCTTAGTGATGAAGATCAGAAAAAATGAAAAAAGAGCAGAGCGAATAGATGAATCACTGATGATGGATCAGAGCAAATCGTAACACACACAGAGAGAGAGAGAGAGGCTTAGTGATGAAGATCAGAAAAAATGAAAAAAGAGCAAAAAAATCTATGAAAATATTATTTTATACTCCGGGTCATGGGCGCAGGTCGTATCGGGCGTCTGATGGGTTTGAATTCACACACCTTGTGCATGAGAGAATTTACGTATTTTCAGAGCTGATATTATTCCAAATAAAATTAAAGTTTTTGGATAACAAATCCTTGAGATGTTAGTAATTAATAGTAAACTAGTAATTGGAATAGTTATCACCAAATAAGTTTTGAGAAATTGTTTTTCTTTCCCATAAACAATTGGAATCCCCTATTATATTTTTTTTAGAAAAAACATCTTATACCAAGAAGTAGATTTAGATTTAAGAAAATTAGAAATGACAAACATAAGTTGAAAAGAAAAACTCAAACATTGAAAAATAAAAGTTGAATCACTCACCCCCTCTTCTCTTGTGCATATGTTGAATTGCATTAATTTGGTCACAGTAAGAAGTCAATGCAAGATTGTAATTTGATAAAAAGAAAATAAATATATAAATCAACAAATTCAGCCTCTGTTGGATTTAAAAAAACAGTTACAGTATGAAGCATGAGTTCATTTATAACCACATTTAATTTGAGAATTTCCCTTGGTCAAATAAATATACAACAATCTGGGCATATATTTACTCATTATTGCAACACATTCGGTACTTCAGGAGTTCATAAAGTTCATTAATACTTGATGGGGTAATCACAAAAAATGGAGTATTTTTTTATTTTGGTTACGTATTTATCTTTATTTAGAAATTAGAATTGATCTTTGGACATTTACCTTTGAAATTGGTCATCCCAAAATAAAATATAAAGGTTCCTATTTTTGAAGAAGGTAAAACTGAACAAAATGTAAAAAAAAAAATAAAAAAAAATCTAGCGATTAAAATGAATATAAGACAAAAGGTTAAATGGACAAAATGAAAATAATTGCCAAGGTATATGACCATAATGAATAATATATTAGGACAACTAAAAAATTATTTTGGTAAGTGAAATTTGTGGAAAACTAAATTTAAATTATAATAAATGGCAAAATGATAAAAGAAGTTAATTAATATCAAAAAAAATTTAATTTGATGTGAAAAGGCGAACATGCAGTTGTATCTATGTAAATATCCCAGTAACTTCACTAATTCACTTAGTTTGTACTTGAATTCACGTCACAACGTATTGATAGCTTCTACTATATATTTACACTCGCAGATTCAAATCTTCCAACTTATTTAATGAATGTTTTATTTCATATTTTATTTTATTAATAATTCAATCACCATACAAAAGATTAGGTGCACGATCAATCACTTCATATGTGTGTATGTGTGTGTGTATTTAGGAGCAAAATAAAAAAGCATGAATATGAAAAGGATTTGAGTGAATATATGATTGAAGACAAGAGCAATTAAAGAGATCCACGTGAGAAGTAAATAAAATTGAGAGCATGGAATGTGAAGAAACTGAGAATTTTGCCAGATTTCTGGATCTGCAGGGCTCCCACTTCCCGCTCAATCAATGCTTTCATTTCTATGTGCAATCGTCGGCTGCTCTGTCCTTTTCGATCGCCACTATATATATACACATCTCTCTCTCTCCCCATTGGACCGCCATGCCAATGACTGTCCATGTCGACGTGGTACCATTCCCGCGCTCCGATATGATAATGTGACGTATGGGTTATGTATATACGTACAGATCATAAAATGAAATATAAGATTAAATATTGATACTAAAAATACCAGGGGATACCTTTTAATTGGGTTCAAAGTTCCTGTTACACTCCTATTCTATGTGTTTCATTCCGTCTTTCACCATAAAATTTATAATTTTAATAATAATTATTATAAAATAAAAATCAATTCTAACATAAATATTCATAGTCAACATTTATCAACAAAAAAATGAATTAAAAAAGATATAAAATGTAATATTGAATTAATCAACCATAATAATGAATTATTAATTAAAAATTAAAAATTAAATTCTAAAAAATAATTATAAACCCTAATTGGGTGGGGTGAATCATAAAAAATAATCTTAAAATTAAACCAAATCACAAAAAAAAAAATGAAGAAAAAATATATAAAAAACACATAATTTAAAAATGTAACACCAAGTGTAAGAGAAAATTTCGATATTCGTCCCATAGGACATGGCCTAGTCCGATTTTGGTCCCAAACCTGTCACATTTGGTCCTATTTCAGAAATTATTATTAAATCTGGTCCCATAGGACTTGGATTATCAATTTTGGTCCCACAATTTAGACGGAAAAAATAAATAGGGTAACGGCCGCTAGTTTTGGGACCAAAATCGATAATATGGGACCAAAAGTAAAATTTTCAGCGAAATAGAAATCCTAAAATGTAATCAGCTATGAACGATTTTTGAGCCGAAAAATTGATCAAATGTTAGATTTGTAAATAGGGGGTACTTTTTTTATTATTTTTTTAATTGAGTTATTTAAAAAAATACTACAATAAAAACGCGATTTAACAACAGATTATAATTCATTTTAAAATACAGACACATTAACAACGGATTAAGATTAAGATATTTAATGACGGATTTTTTTGTCTCAAACTTAACAGAGAACACACGACGTATTTTAATTTTATTTTTTTATTTTTTTATGTTAACGACACTATAACGACATATTTTTTATAATATTTATTATTATTATTATTATTATTATTATTATTATTATTATATTTTTTTTATTTTGCAATTACTAATTAATTAATAATATAAATTTTTTTAACTTTTTTGTTTATTTTACATGATAATTTTTAATTTTTTTTAATGTTATTAATTTTTTAATCACTATATAATTACGAATTTGAAATTAATCTTTTTAATATTATTGATTTTTTATTTATTTTACATTTTACAATTTATTTCATTTTTAATGTTTTAATAATATATATATTATTTATTAATATTATATATTTTTCAATTACTAATTAATTATGAATATAAATTTTTTAATATTTTTTATTTATTTTACTTTATGATTTTTAAATTTTTTAATATTATTAATTTTTTAATTACTAATTAATTATGAATTTGAAATTAACTTGTTTAATATTATTAATGTTTTATTTATTTTACATTTTTAATATTATATATATTTTTTATTTTTCAATTACTAATTAATTATGAGTATAAATTTTTATTATATTTTTATTAGTTTTACTTTACGATTTTTAAAATTTTATATTTTTTTATATATATATTTATTATTTTATATTATTTTTAATATTTTGGGCTTGGCTTGGCGCGCTTCCATCGCTAAAATGTGAATATTTTGTAGTGAAAGTTCAAAATGTAGGTATGAAAGTATAATTTTTTCCTGGATTTTTTACTTTACATTTTACAAGAATTTAATTATGAAATAATCAACCATAATAATGAATTATTAATTGAAAATTAAAATTAAATATTAAAAATAATTATAAATACTAATTAGATGTGGTGAACACTCATAAACAATATTGTAAAATTAAACTAAATAAAAAAATTACTTGCCTTTAGGGGTGCAAACGAGCCGAGTATCTTCTTGATCGAACTCGAGCTCGACAGAAAATTAAACTAAATAAAAAAAATGGCTTTCTTTTGATTTAGTAGTTGTAATTTGATGGTTTGGTGAGTAGATATATATATATATATAGATGCATGTTTGTGGGAAATTTGGAACTAAATTAGGTTAAATTTCTACCAAATCAGTTTAATTTTGCCTCCAATTGAATTGCAAAGAAAAATATTTCTAGCATTTTTTTGTTTGGGACCAAAATCGATATCAAAATGGGACCAAAATCGATAATTTTTTTAACGGAAAACTTGGGACCAAAATCGATATCAAAATGGGACCAAAATCGATAATTTTTTAAACGGAAAACGTTACGGCGGGACTAAAATTGATAATTCAATCGATTTGGGACTAAAAGTGATAGGGATGAGACCAAAATCGGACTAACCCATGTCCTATGGGACTAAAATCGAAATTTTCTCCCAAGTATAACATAAAGAGTGTAATAGGAAATCTCAAGTAGTTTTGAACAGGATATGTTATTTGTTATGGGGGGATTTCCTTGTGACAAATTTTGTTACATTTTTTTTTATTATTATTATTATTATTATACTTTGATTTTAATTTTATATTTGTTAATTAGGTTCATTCTACCCAATTAGAATTTATTATATTTTTTTACTATTTAATTTTTTAAATAATTAATTAACAATTAAAAAGTAATTAAATTAAATAGTGAAAAAAGTTATAACAAATATTAATTGGGTAGAATTAATGAACTCTAATTAATAAATATAAAGTTAAACTAAAGTACAATAAATTAAAATTGAAAAAAAAATAGAGACGAAGACTAAAAAAAAAAGAGAGTGGAACTGCAAATTAAGTAACATCTTCTGTCACGGGGATCTCATCAGCTATCATTCATATATCAAATTATTTATGTTTCTTTTTATATTTAACACAAAATAACATTTTTCTTCATAAAATATCTAAATTGTTAAAAAATTAAACTGATGCATTTTATGACTGGAAAATATATTATACTTCTGTTGAATATTTGGAGCTTTTTTCGTAATTCAAGTTCTTATGTTGTGGCCAAATCGATCAGTTCCAAGAGATCTTTACTCATTTTCTTCATCGTTTTCAGACTCGATTTCAATATTAAATTTTATAAGTTTTTAAATAATTTAGGTTTTAAATGAGAAAAGTGTTAATTTGAGATAAATTTAAAAAATACAAATAACCTCGGATATAAATGATAGTTTACCTTTTAAATTGCTATAAATTATGGTTAATTAAGTGTTATACATAGCACATTCTATACATTATTTTGCAATTACAATATAACCTTTAAAATTTTGCAATCAACACTCATAAATTTTCCCGACAAAATTTATCATACATCTCTGCTATTATTTCCACGTGTAAGAGCAACTCCAATGCTGAATTAAAACATTAATTTAGGACAGAAATTCACTCCAATGCTATTCCAAATCTTGCCGTAAATTAGTGCAGTATTAAATCCTGCCCCAAATTTGAGGCAGAATTTGATGCTGCACCAAATTGGTGTTGATGGGTCCCACAACATTTAATGTACTTACTATTTTATTATTTAAAATAATTATTAAATGGATTATATAATTAATTTAATTTTATTTATAAATTATACATATATTCACTTAATTTAATTTATAAATCATCTAAATAAATAATTTTAATAAAAGCACAATTAATTTACTCTTCGGTACAACGAATTTCTTACTTGATATAGAGAAATCGAGAAGAAAGATGCTCACACTACATTTCGAAATGCATTCGTGGAACATATCTGGCAAAAATATACTAATTCTGAGCATTGAGGCCAAAATATATGCATGTATTTTCTTAAGTGTTATAGTCTTGCAATATTTTTCACTAATTGTAGGAATTTGGTGATTGTTTAAAGTAGTTTTATTATTACAAGCACATTATATATATGTTATAATTTTTAATAGTATGTAATTTTTAATATTATATATTTTTTGAAAGTATACAATTAATATTTATTAACTTTGAATAATTATCATTTTAAAAAATAATAAATCATTAAGCATGTTTATATTTCAATTATAATATAAAATGAAATCATTAAGAGAATATTTTTATTTGGTATAATATTTAGTGCTAAAATTACACCTACTTAATGTAAAATCTGCATTAAATAGTTGTTTGGCATTGGAGTTGCTCTAAGAACAACAAATCAAATTCAACAACAAATTTGGATGCATTGTTCGAAAATTAGAGCAACTTGAGTATGAATGAGATACGCCCGATTCTAGTGGCATGTAGGGGGGGAATCTCGCGGGAAAAAAAATTAAAGTTCTAATTGTAATTGTAAAATGGTGTATAAATTGTATTGTTTAAAACAATTAATTCTAGAAATTATAAGGATAAGTGCGTGGGTTGGTAATGAATAGTTGAGAATAGTTGCGCAGGTCACGATTTATTTCTCATTTAGATAAAGAGACATCAACATGTGCAAATTTATGAATTATGCCCAAAATGTGGATATATTTTGTTTCGCGAAATTATGAAATTTATTTCGATTTGTTCGGCTGGTATGTAGCCTTATTGATGTGTACTTTTCATGTGCACAATGCACAGGACCACCACCACCACGAGAGAGAGAGAGAGAGAGAGAGAGAGAGAGAGAGAGAGAGAGAGAGAGAGAGAGAGAGAGAGAGAGAGAGAGAGAGAGAGAGAGAGAGAGAGCTCTATTCATATAATAGGGAAAAAAAAACACTTTATTTAACTTCAGAATAAATTAAGAATTGGCTAAACTGTGAATTTTGGTATTCAATAAAAGTCCAAAAAATTATTATTTGAACTTAGAAGTACATATAGTGTTAAAAATAAAATGCACAGAAATTTGTTGAAATAAGAGATGCTTTTTTCGAGGGACATCAAGAATCTTGGGTGTCAAGATGGTAAAAGACATGACTTAAAAGTTTTTGGCTTTTTTCGGTCACAATCCATTTCAATCATGGTGCCAATTTGTCAGTTTCATATTTGCTCACTTATTTATCTCTTCAAATTTGAAATCATATTATCATAACGAATCAATTACAGATTCTTACACTGCTTAAATGTCTAATATTATTTCGCTAATAAACATACATTGCATTGTACGAAAATAACTACAATTATAAAATATAAATGATTAATATAGATCAAAAACTTTTAACGATGTTTCAATTATGTCTTAACCTTTAAAAAATTCTAATTTATATCCTAATCTTTTCTTTTCCTTTTTCATTTCTATTACAGAATCTAATTCTAACAACAAATATGTGCTGTAACTCGCCGAAAGTTTATGGTTTTTCAAGTCACACGTAGAAATGGAACATTTCCACGCAATATTCTTTTATTTACAAAAATAACACACAAGCTTCCGGCGAGACACATCACATATATACATGTTGTCGGAATTAGATTAGGGGATAGAATTGAAAATAAAAGACAAGGTTGTGATAGAAATTATAATTTCTTGAAGGTTGGGATAAAATTGAAATATTGTTAAAAGTTTAAGATATAAATTATGGTACTAAGTATTAACCCAAATATAAAATAGGATTAATTATTGGTTAGGTAACAAATTCGTATGTAAAAAATAATGCAAATTTCGGACAAAACGTACAATATTTGATATTTGGTTGTTCAATAATACTTTGTTTGATAACCAAATTTACATTAGCAAGAAGCGTTTCAAAAAGTCTGAAAGTAATATTGCATGATGTCTAGCTCTAAGTCTAAAACAAATGATATGGTACTGATGTGTCCAGTGACAAATGTGAGGTTATTCTCTACCTTAATAGGGGTTACATTATCGAGATTGAAGTCATGCTATTAACATTTTGGATTTAATTTCTTGCCGTCGACATAATACACAAACAAGTTTTTGACACACATTTATTGAGATATGCCGCAATTTACTTTGCTCCAAAAAATAATATTGTATTTATGTTTAGATTGAAAGATCTCCATCTATAACGAACTGACTACTAAGATTTAGATCTAATTTTTCCAGTCCAGGACAAAGAGAAAACTGGTATTTATTATAATATATTTAGAAAAAGATGAGGGTGAGATAGTTTGTCGGCCCACGTCATAATTGAAGGTAGGCCTACACGATTTCCAAGTTATAACCCGTCGAGAAAAGCCCAATAAACAAGTCACGATGGTGGTTTTGGATTAGGTTTTTTTTTTTAGTATGTACTACATATCTGCTATCCACGTGGGCCCTGCTAGTCTCGTGGCATGTCTCTCTTCTCTCTCTACTCTCTCTCTACCAACTAAGTTATAGGAAAAGGTTAATTTTGTCCTTTTATCTCTCTCCCTCTCCTGTTTCATCTATCCGAGCCGAGGGGTCACGATCTTCATCATGCTGCATATTCAAATAATTCAATACACTGGCATAGTGGTTAGTGCTACAACCTACAATATAATTAAGGTAAGATCTTTTAAGAATCGTGAGTTTATATTTTTGTATAAATCCAAAAATCAATATTTAGGTGAATATAGGGAACAAGGTTGTTCGTATAAGGCCATCTCCAACAGTCTGCACTATAATACAGTATCACTATCACTAAAATGCAGCAAATTTTCAATTTCATCTCCAACAGCTTGCACTATAATTCTACACCAAAAAAGAATATTCCAGAATATTCCTTTTATTTCATTTACAATTATTATTTTATAATTGATAACATATAATGATTTATGAAATTTCATTTAATGAATATATATATATTTAAATTCAAATTTTCATAATAATTATGAAAATATTTTTTTAACAAATATATTTGGATTAATATAAAATAAAAATACGATTCATTAGAATATTACAAAATAAACATAAACTTACATGATAATATATTAATCTAATTCTCCGAATTAGAATATTCCTCCCACAAATGATCAATTAATGCATTTCAAAGCGAGAAATGTTTTTATTTTAATGTATTTTTATCTATTTTAGTATTTTTATGTATTATTAGGAAAATATTTGTATCTTTTTATTTTATTTTATGCGTATTTTAATATTTTTATTTCATGTACTTTTATCTATTTTCCATATTTTTATGTAGTTTTATTGTTGGTGTAATTTTATTTATTTTAGTATTTTTTATTGTTGGCCTAATTTTTATTTAATTTAATTTTATGTATCAATATTTGTATTTAATTAAATTTATCATATATAACAAATTTTAATATTAATTATAACACATTATTTAAAATACAATACAAATAACATACACAAAATATAAAACAAAACAATAAACAATAAACAAAAAAAAAAGAAGCAAATGCCGTTGAGGAGAGAGGGGCGGTATATATACCGTCCCTCTCTCCATTGCAGCAAAATGCAGATCAATATAGCGCCACCCTTGGAGATAATTTTAGCTGTAAAATAGTGAAATAGCTACCCCCTTGGAGATGCCCTAAGACAATGTATACATGGAGGTGGTAAATTAATTAACACATAATATTACTATGATATCGAGTACGAATAAATTATGTCTAAAAATTAAAGTACGATTAGAAGATTGCGATTGAACTTGTGTGTAGTCCAAGTCATAAACTAAATTTGTTTGGAAATTCAGCCGGATAAACAAATAACGGATATTGGAAACCAAATTGGTACGTAATAGACAACCCAAACACTTGCATGTACAAGGTGTATATAAATTTTATTTTAGACGGACGGGTCAAATTTACGGGTAAATTTGAAAAAAAAATCCCGGCAAAATCAGTATCAACAGTAACACTAAAAAGTATCACTCAAAATTCGAAACGTATACATGTATCATTAAAAAGTAAGACGTCTACTAGTTATTTTATACTAGTTTATTTAGTTCAAATTGTGAACTTTTCAATCCAATTAATGTTTAAAGTTTAGGAGTTTATGATTTTTTTAGGGTGTTTGGTTTTTTAGGATTCATGATTTTTAGGGGGTTTTCCGAATTTTTTAGGGGTTTATTTTGTGTTTTTTTAGGGTTTATTTTTTTCTAGGTTTTATTAATTTAAATTATGGGTTATATTTAAGTTGGAAAAATTAATTATTGGGCGCAATGCACAAGTCGTCGAACTTAAAAAAATAAAAATTAATTCACTTTTATTTTAGGATTTATTAATTCCATTTTAGGGTATAAATTTATAAACAAATTAAATCAATTCACTTTAATTTTAGGGTTCACTAATTTTATTTTAGGTATAAATTTTGGGGAAAAAATAGAAAATAAAAAAAATAAAAAAAATGAAAATTCACCCACAAAAAAAGCGGGCTCGTGGCTCATGCGCGCCCGTCTGATTTAGCCGACTAATTTTATTTTAGGTATAAATTTTTGGGGAAAAATAGAAAAAAAAAATAAAAATGAAAATCAGACGCGCGCCCGTCTGATTTAGCCGGAAATAAGAGTTGGTGCACATAAATGCATCTCAATACACTATAGTAGTACAATGAGCTTAGCCTAGTGATGCGTGGTCGTTTCGCGGTCAGAATAAATATCAAGAGAGATTTATCATTATGCCCACTGCAGGCGTAACCCGCAAACATGAGTAAGGATCGATCTCACAAAGAGTTGTGAACTCTATCTTCCAATGTCACCAATTCCAAAATTAGGATTGTTGTGGTCTCCGTACTTTGTATGTAAATACTTTAAAGTAAAATAAACAAAACAAAACAAAAGAAAATATCAAATAGTAAAGTATTCCGGATTTGAACTTTGATTCAAACATAACAAACATTAGACCGATCATGAGCATGCTGATTATTTATGTGAATCTAATTATTTAGTTAAAGGCACCTAATCTCTCTCTGTGTACCCAATCTATCCTTTCAGTATAAACTGGAGGTGATCTCTCGTCCCCTAGCCCCTAACCTGTTATCCAGCCCCGATCTCTCTGTTGATTGTAAACAACAAGACAACTTTATGCCCTAGATAGACCCAAATTTACTGCGACACTGATCTCTCGAGTTGCTCACAATACCCGTGTTGTAGCCCATACTTTATGACCAACACACAACTACGATTCATAAATCATGTATAGAGGTAGTGAACGCAATTATAATTAACGAGAGATCAACTACGATTAACTAGCTTAGCCCACTTTAATGTAATAGAGAAAATGATTACACGACTGAACCAAATTCACACAGTTTATACCCATAAGTCTCATGGTTCTTACATGTTCATTAAGCTCTCATCTTTGTTCAATTCAGAATAATGAGTCTAGCCGCTCATGCTAGACTTAGAACAACAATAAATAAAAGAATATATAATTAGACAGAAAACTTACTTAGATTAATACATAAAATGATCCAACACTAACGTTGAATTTAAGAACATAAACTGAAATCCTAGCAACATGCGGGCATAAGGCCCGAGATTGTGTCAACATAAAAGTAAATGCAGAAAATTAAAGTAGAATGTATCAAGTGTTATGTGTGTTCGGTCTCTGCCATGATACTAGCTTATATAGGAGTACAAAACACAAGTTAACTTTCCCCATAAGTCGGGGGATCTTCAGCTCGATCCGCAAATCGTCGTGCCCACGACTTTTCATATATGATAGATTCTTTCTTTATTTAGAAGATCCGATTCGCATAATCTATACTTACCGTGTCCTAAATCGTCTAAATCTAAACTTCCTTAGATTGTCGATCCACCTCCTAGAATCCGGGGATGCGGTCAGACTTGTCATGTATAGTTCTTTCATTCATTCAGCGACTAGGGTGCACTGATTCTGCCTCAGCTAGTATTGTTGATCTTGTGCCCAATTTCCTCTCCTTCTTCTGTAAGCAGGGGTTTAGTGTGGGCATGATCACGAACTGTTAGAAAATAGGATTTATTAAATTGAGTTTTGACTCACTTATCCGATTTTTCGTGATCTGGATATTTAATTTTGTAGGAATTAAATATCGTACGATTGTTCTATGTTGTGAGTAGATAATCGTAGTATTTTTATTTGCTCAAATCCGATTTTTGGTGAGTGAGAAATAAATGGTTGAAGTTGGTCACACGATTCGGCATTTATGGTGTGTAGGATAATGTGTTTAAGACACATTAAATAATCTCACATTGATTTCTTAATCAAGTTAAGGAGTGTATTAACACTTAAGTGAAGTAATTAAGTGCACAAGGATGTGGGCCATGAGCCTACTCGCGCACACACACGCGCGCCCGCCCGTGCCCGAGCCTTGTACTCGGCTCGTCTCGTCCTCGTCCTCGGATTTGGATCTTGAAAATTGGACTTTGGGCATACGTGGGCTTCTGGGGCTTAGCCGTATCAGTTTTACGGTACAGAAACGGTCGGGTCGTGGAGCGGGTCGACGGATCGGTTGTCCGGGTCGTGCGGGTTGTGGGTGCACTTAGTGGTGCATGTCCAACCTTGAAGTTTGTAACTCCTAGCTGAGTTAAGTGGCTTCAATGTATTCAAATGTGGTAACTCCCACCTGGAGCTGGTGGATTTAGTGGGCTGGAATGTAATTCCTATCGGAAGTCAAAGTCTGCAGCTAGACGGACACGTGTTGGGATCCGAACCGACATGGGACACTTGTTAGGATCTGCACCTGCAGCTGCTTTGGACACGTGTTGGGATCCGAGCCGACATGGGACACCCGTCAGGATCTGCAGAAGGTAACTCCTGGAGGGCTTAATGGAGAGCTATAACTCCTGGGGGTTACAACACCTGGTTTGAATGCACTCAAACCTAGCTGATGTCCCCTGCAGTGGAGATGTGCCTATAAATAGGACATCCTGCATGGCTTCCAATGCTACATTCTGCATAAATCATCTTGCTGCATACAAGTTTCCTTCGAGTCCTCAGCCTCTCAGTTCTCGACTTTGTCTAGTTCGCCGGAGCCTTGCCGGACTTGTAGTGCTACTGCCGGAAGGACGGAGCCGTTTCATCTTTGAAAGACAACCGCCAAACCGTGAGCACTATCCGGGGAGTATTTGTCTTGCGGAGAGAGGTCCCCTCGACTCGGCTTGCCGGAATCTGCATATCGGTTCCAGTTTCTAATTCTTTGTTTACTTTCAGCTTATTGTAATTGTTCTACTTCTACCTCTTCTATCTTGTACTTCAGTTGTAACGTTTCCAGTCAAAGTGTAATACAACACAATACGAACTTCTCCTTCAGCACTGCTAGCTAGAATGATGGGTATTTCTGCCAGGCTCGAAAGAGAGCTTTCCACTGAGAAGTCATTGTCCATTTTGGCATCATTTGACATCCAAATGTCCTCCAGAAGTGATTCTGCTACCTTCTGCTTCCCTTATACTCAAACTGGCTCTTTCCAACTAAAAGAAAAAAGAAAAAAAAGAACAAAATAAAACGAGGAAAAAGACACAAAAATACGAGAGCAATTAGACTTATCACCTAGTATTGTTCATTTAATTGCGAATTTATGAGGTCTCACCAACAATCACAACATTGTTTTTATTGGGCAAACTTTAATTTGTTTGTTACCAGTTGTCTTTCAACGTAATATATATACACAATTTACATGGCAGAACTGATTAAATTTATTGGCATTATATTGCAACTCTAGTATTGAATTTTATTTGATGTAGTGCCAAAAGAGGGTCATCCTCATCCACATTATTTTCGTGTTTTGTAGAGCAATTTAAGGGTAGGCGTCCGACTAAATCCGACTTTTTTTCAATCAAGCACATGGATTCGCTATCGGACAACTTCTTTAGTTTTTGGTTTATGTAAAGGTGAAATTCTAAATTTAGATATGCAAAAAACAAATATATAATTCAAATAGCATAAATAATTACCCATTTTCGCCTTCTTCTTTATTCATTTCATTTTTGTTTAATTGTAGGCGTTATAAATGTTCGTGGATTAAAACCCTGAGCAATTAAATGCAGCATCTTGCTTACGATGCCTTTTGGTCAACGTCGGTCTTTTATGTTTCTGGGTGATCTACATACAATTTAATGGGAGGACCTAAGCAAAATAAAAATCATGGGGCTACTAACTAAATCAATAATTAATCAGTAAAATATTCACACAGATTATTATTTTTTCATCAAGTGATCATGACGAGCCGTGCCCTTCCAAATGGCGTGGGATTTTTTTTTTTAATATTTACACATTCACAGCACAAAACTTTTCTTATTTAATTGAGAGAATACGTACGTAAATTAATATCAAGGGTTAAGGATTTCTCGGCTATTCTATAAGGTGTATATTGTTCCTTTTTTGACATTTGGTCTATTTAGGTCCCTCGACTTTTTAAAACAGTTCAAATTGTCCATTTTACAGATAGAAAAGTTAACACTATTAACAAACACACACTAACACACATTTTTCTCTTACATTAAGATTTTTTCACATACTTTTATACAGTTTTACAATAAATCAAAATTGCAACAAATTAATAAATTATGGTTAATTAATAAACTAATAAATACCCACAAAATTAATAATAATAATAATAATAATAATAATATGAAAAATTCAATATTTATAATACATATATATATATAGAGAAAGAGATTATTTACAAAATTATTTTGAATTTAGAAATTAGATGATTCAATGATGATTTAATGTTTTGGATAGGGATCAAGATTTGTGAACTTCATATTTGCTTCAATTCTTCTCTTCAAGAATCATTATATAGTGATATTAAATTATTCATTGATTTGTGGGTTCATTTTAATTGTAAATTTGAAATACGCGATGATAGTTTATAGATTAAAATAATTTTATAAATGATCTTAATATATATATATATATATATTATAAATATTGAGTTTTTCATATTATTATTATTATTATTATTATTATTATTATGTGTCAATTAATTTATTAATACATTTTTGGGTATTATTATTTTATTAATTATTAATCATAATTTATTAATTTATTGCAATTTTGGTTAATTTTGGTAAAATTGTGTCTAAAGGAATGTAAAAAAATTTTAGTGTGTGAGAAAAATGTATGTTAGGTATAGAAGAGACAATGTGAGTCATTTTAAAAAGTGAAAAGGAGAACCAAACAATTAAAGAGGGACTATGTGAGCCTTGAAGAATAGTCTGGGACAATTTGACTCTTAACCCTAATATTAAATACAACATAATGTCATGATTCATAAACTTAAGGTTGATACAAAATGAAATTAGAATAATTAATTACCCTGAGCCATTGATACCCTGCACTGCACAGTCTCGGGGAAGTGAACCTAATTCATGCGGCTACAAATTAAACAGCTTTATATGTCATCGCCCCTGCGTTGCATTTTTCCCTAAATAGAACATTAATATATTCATATTATAAAATAAAACTCACAGACCCATCATGCAAATATGCAATGCTCCAAAAAACCTAATAATCCCCATCCTAGCTTGGCTTGCTATATTATATATAAGCGAGCCCCGTTTCGTTCAAATTTTATAAATATATTTTGGTCGAGTTTTTCACAATCATGATTTGTTTTTCTCTATAATTAGGGTTCATTAAACAAAAATAATATTTATATAAAATATTAATACGCGAATAAAGCCTACCGATTTTTCCTCGTTAAAAGAAGAAAAAGCTAAGCCATACCTCACCCCTAAGTCCTAACCCCACCATCGACATAAGATTTGGGCAACAAACGTTATTACAAGAAAAGTGGAGGCTAGTTTGGAACGATGGCATGCATAAAAAGGGTGTCTCAGAATTGAATTTGAAATCAGACAGCAAAACTCAATAATACTATTTCTTCTCTTTAGTTCTTCTCTGTACGAAGCGTATGTACAGTATTCACTCAAGAATGGGGAGCTTCACTGTTCTGTCGGTGCTGTTGTTCGTAGCTACTTGCCACCTTGCTTTTGCCTTCAGAGATGGTAAGCCAATAATTCAACTCTCTGTTTGTCTGCCTCTTTCCTTTTTAAAAAAAAAACAACTACTATTTTTCTATGATTATGCTCTGTTTGAGTTTCATTTTGCCGTATGCTGTTGTTGTACCAGCTGCCATTACTAGAGCATTATCTTCTTTTTCCTTGTATAATTTTAAAAATTGGATGAAAACTGCTCGGATTTCGGCATTTTGCTGCAAAGACTGGATTTAAAGCTTTTTAAACTTCGTATTTGATGTCGGAGAGAGGGAAGAGCAGTAGTCGCCGAGCTGCTGAACACTGCTTCTTTGCCGGCTGCTAATGGTCTGTAGAAATATAAAATTGGGGAGGGGAAGGCGGCGGACTGATTGGAGAAGAATAACTTAAAAGAATTCCAGTTTAAAAAAGTCTTTTAAGAAAAATAAAATTAAACACACGCTTTTGGGGAATTATTAATGTAAACTCTCTAGCTCCTTGCGTTCCTCAACAGTAAATGAAACAGAATTTATCCGCTCCTTTTTTTCAGTTCAAATAAATATTGCATCTTTCTTTGATTTATTATTAGTTTGAATTTTTTTTGCTTAGATTTTATAAAATATAATGTATGTTTGTATATAATATTATTAACTCAATTTCGGGTGTTTGGGTTCAATTAATTACATTTGATTAATTTGAACTTAAAGTAGGGTTATAGCTTAATGATTGAATTATGGATCTTATGGATTATTGAAACTTAACGATATTTTAGCACGAACTTATTATTATTTGTTAATTGTTTACTATAATTAATTTATTTTATTGATGTATATAAAATATTTTGTTAAACTTATTTTATTCGCACATTTTATTTTAATTTTTAAATTTATTTTCCACTGATGCATTTATTATCCAAAAAAAAATATTTTGATTAAAATTGTCTTTATTAAAATTATCAATAGTTTGAAAGAATAAATTCGCCATAATGATAAAACTCCATGCTTTACCAAAGTAGTTTAATGATATGTTAAATGCAATAGAAACATTTAAGTTTCATAGCACACCAAAATTTATAAGCTTATCTTCTAAAAAATTCTAAAATAAAATAAAAGTTATGAGTGGTGTTGAAATGCAAAACCTGGACCTTATTCAGATTTGGGGAAAATAAATAATTTTGATGATCCTTGAGAATGACACAGAGGCATCCTGGGTTTAGTATAAGATTCTTGGAGTTGCGGAAAGTATAAATACTCTTGTAATTTAGCAATAAACAATGTCAGTACATGTGCTACATCTTGATACTTCAGTATGACAAATATTCTGCACTGTAAAGTTTATTGATAATGGACGGGTTTCTGGCAATTGATCTTTAGTTTTTGGATGATTATTCAATGAAATAATTGAAATTAATCCGATTTAGAGTCACATGGGATTGCACATGCACATACACATACTCATACACAAATAGAGAACTGAGGCTGGTCCTGTTATTTGATGTATGCATCTGTCCCCATTAGCATGTTACTTCACATTCTAATTTTTTTGTCAAGAATCATAAAGTTGGATCGTATAGTTGTTTGATGAACGTGATGGCATATTCTTTTTTTTTTTCTTTTTTTTTTCTTTCTCATATTTAAGTCATAAACTTTTGAAGCTGAATTGGTGCTTGTTAATTAAAATTAATATATGCAGGGCTGTTGGACAATGGCAACTTTGAGTTGGCTCCGAGTGCCTCGGACCTCAATGGTACCATTGTGCTTAAACCTCATGCCATACCGAAGTGGCAAACATCCGGGTTTGTTGAGTACATCAAAGCGGGGCAGAAGCAAGGCGACATGTTGCTAGTGGTTCCGGAGGGATATGCTGCTGTTAGGCTGGGAAACGAGGCCTCAATTAAGCAACTCTTAAATGTGACGAAAGGAATGTACTATTCACTAACGTTTAGTGCTGCCCGGACTTGTGCTCAGGATGAGAGTGTGAATGTGTCTGTGGCACCAGACTTTGGAGTTATGCCAATCCAAACATTGTATAGTAGTAATGGCTGGGATTCGTATGCGTGGGCATTCAAAGCAATTTATAGTGTGGCTGAAATCCTCATTCACAATCCAGGCGTTGAGGAAGATCCTGCCTGCGGACCTCTCATTGATTCAATAGCCATTCGGGCTTTATATCCCCCTAGACCAACAAACCGTAAGTTCACTTCCACCAATACTATCGCCCTCTTTTTATAGGTTTGAATGTCGATGCTTAACTACCTGCGGACTGCAGTAGTTTGAATTTTTGAATTATATGCTTCACACATGAGTTAGGAATGTCAGGTACAAGATGCCTAACTTATTTAACTGTAAGATAGATAGCTCAACTTATTAGTTTAGTTGGCCTGCCAATTACTACTTCAAGTTTTATAAAACAGGTTGCCTGTACGTGATCATTTTGAACAAGTTTAGGAAATGCACGTCGTTGACTAATTTAACAAGTTGCGTTTGCTCATTAAATCTTGTAGCACTGGCACCAGTTAAAATGTTGCGGCCCCACTTGTTATTGCATATAGGAGACAGGATGAGGGTTTGCTCCTTTTTGAGTCGATGAATTTACTTTAACTCTGTATTGGTCCTTGTATAAAAATATTGGCCAAGTCTAACACACTTCATTGATGAATATGATATTGTCCATTGATTACAAACTTACTGCATAAAGCAGAGCTGCACTTATACCGTCTTTACTGCAAGATCATGTTCTAACAAATTTACCTTTTACTGTGCAGAAAACCTGCTGAAAAACGGTGACTTTGAAGAAGGTGCTTACATATTACCAAACACAAGTTGGGGAGTCCTCATCCCACCAAACATCGAGGATGATAACTCTCCCCTCCCCGCCTGGATGGTCGAATCCCTGAAGGCCGTAAAATACATTGATGCAGCTCATTTCTCAGTGCCACACGGCCAGAGAGCGATAGAGCTGGTGGGGGGGAAAGAGAGTGCCATTGCACAAGTAGCCAGAACTACTGTTGGTAAGACTTACCAGCTCACGTTTGCGGTGGGGGATGCTAGCAACTCTTGTGAGGGGTCGATGATTGTTGAGGCATTTGCTGGCAGAGACACCGTCAAGGTTCCTTATGAGTCCAAGGGCAAAGGGGGCTACAAGCGTGCTGTCCTCAAGTTCGTGGCAACTACTACTCGAACTCGGATCATGTTCCTCAGCACGTACTACCACATGAGGAGTGATGACTATGCTTCCCTCTGTGGCCCTGTTGTCGACGACGTCAAGCTGCTCAGTGTCCGGAACCCGAGGCGGCTCGCCTGAAGGAGCTAACCAAGGCTGGAAGTGTTGGGTTTATACTAAGAATATTTCGGCTGCTGAGTTTTTCTTCATATTTACTTGCTGCTGCTATATTTACTCTGCCAAATCGAGTTTTAAGTTGTAACAGTATATATAGAGAGGAGTGTGATTTGATTGCCAGATGTAATATTTAAAAGCCCAATAAATGGGAAAAGAATTTGGGTGCAAAAGAGTGATGTTTCTTGTTTTTGTCATAGGCTTAGAATGGCAGAGATTGATCCACATACAATATTCCATCTATTGTACTCTGAATAATTAAACGATGAGCCAAATAACGTAAATAATAGCCTGTAATATTTGATATTTCGAATTTGGGAACTCTCACAACTAGCCAAATTGTTAATTTCATTTGTAAAAATAGGCAAGTTGTAAATAAGTTTGCACCCCATGAATAAACAAGGTTTGATATTTTGAACAAATATACCATTAAAAACTATCACATACATATATTGGAAATTGTGCTTGATATTGACAGTGACACGGCGAGAGACAAGACAATACAATTGACACGACACTACTTGGGGTAGCATAGTATTTCTCTGAGCAACAAAGACAGACAGGCATGAAATTAGGGAGGAAATTGAAAATAACCAAATTTAGAATACCAAATTCTTTTCTAACCAAGGTTTCTGAGATCTTCATTTCTAACCAAACACAAGATCAAATGACTATCATGCCCTCAAATGATTATCTTTATATTTATTCCTAGGATGCCACTTTTAGGATCAAACGGAAATAGTCCATTACGACCATATCAGACCCATCATGCTTCCGTAAATCAAATACATAATACTATAAACCAGATTCATACCTTTTTGACCGGAATGCTGCCGGGTATTTTCGTCGGGATTTTACGGCCTCGCCAACCACACGATCGCAGCATATGGTTTCGAGCGACGAACCCCTTCAGCAACACACAACGCAACCCACGTTCGTTTCCTACACGGGATGTAGAGCAATTTTCTGGTATATAGTATGTATGTATGTATATATATATATATATATATATATATATGATGAACACAAGGGATGAGCGAAAGTCTGGATTTTATTTAGGAATAATAATACATTTATTATAAATAAGTAAATCTCATTTAGGGAGGAGACAAACTTGTTTAGCTACACATGGTAGCTAAAATCCTCACCACACTCATAAACTAAGAACACTTAAAATATTATAACTATTACAATTTTGAAGAAAGATAGGAAAATGTTTGATGCCCTATGCTTCCTTCAGTTTCTCGTTTTATAGAAGGGGAATCCTTCTATTTCACCAACTCCATTATTTAGCTCTGCAATTCACGTGAGTGGCCCTTTCTGCCGACACTTTCTTTTGAATTAGTGGTCGGGCCCGGTTCCCTTTATCCTCAAGTGAAAGTGGTTGTGGGTGGAGGTACCCACAAATAATGGCACCATGCGCCTCTTGTGTTGGACCACTCAGCCTTTGTCCTTTGGTGCTAGTGACCTCTTCTTTTTGGGTCACATGTCTCCACCTTTCCTTGTCGGGAAACTACTTTTTTGGTGGGGCTCTTGGCATCCTTGCTTTCGACATTGGATGCTTATCCTCCTCAGCTCGCTTTCGTTCCATCCTTGGACGGAACCCTTTTCCGAACTCTGGCTCCTTCTGGTTCTGGCAATCCGAGCATACTCGATTTTCCCATTGCCCAAACTGAGCCATGTTGCAGTACTTGCGATGGGTTTCTTTACCCATAGCAAGCTTGTTCTCCCATATCAAGAACCTTTTCTTCTCGAACAGATCCTCAGCAAATCTCGTTGTTCTCCCTGTCATGGTATTTAACAGGAATGACCCATTTGCAGAATTGTAGAAAAACTTGAATGGGAACTTGACTTTATCCATCTCAGTGAGACAGACCCATAATCCCCATGCTCGCCTAGTCGATATTTGATCTTCTGTAATGGAGGCGATTAGTGGGATTTCTTCAGATGAGGTTCTGATATCACCCCATTTTCTGGAATCTGGCCTTTGAAGCCTTATGTAGTGAAAGGCCTCATGATTCCCGTTTCCTGTTGGTTCCGGAGCAGCACTGATGAAGTATAGCTAAAGATCATCTCCTCGGCTAAGCAAATCATTGTTAGCCCAGGACTCTTGTACAGCTTCATGTATCCACTTTGGTAGACACTTGATTTCTGGGAAGCCTGGTGACATGGTCTGAATTGAAGCTAATGCCCCAAAATCATACCATTGCTTGACCTCGTGTGGATTGGTTCCTGGTAACATCCACACCCTTGGGTACTTTCCAGAAATATCCACCTTTGTTTTAGACGGATTGATTCCCTGTCTAGTATAGAGCTTCTCCCAGTTAGCTTGATAAACCTGTCATGATGAAGCTTCAGACTTGTTAGTATTAATCTTAGAGGTACCCGTCATGGGTCTAAGATTAATCTCTCCCTCTTTAACCCCAAAGGTGCTAGGTTGACTTGATGGTTCAGAGTGTGATCCCTGACCCTCAATTTCTCTTGAGCCTCTGTTTCTTTAGAAATCACCGGCTTAGAGCTCGTGTTAGGGGTATTTGAATCCCCTGCTTCCGTTTTACAGGTCGGTACTACTAACTCTCATTTCATCAATGGCAAGTTGATGGCCCGGAGGAGGGGTTCATGCATAGCTGACCAAAGTTGCCCCTGAGTCTTTACACATGCCCGTATTCTCTCGTTGATCTTGTTCTGGTCTGCTTGTTGCATTCTTCCTGCTTGTTCAGCATGAAGAACCAGCTCGTTCCATTCACGCTGAAGCAACTCCATGTTTTCAGTGAAGTGCCTTTGCGCAATCATGATGGCATAGACCTCAATCGCTTTCATCTCTTGTTAGGAAATCTGCAAGAATATTTTCATGATATTTTATCACAATAATGTCAAATAAATAATATTGACATTCAACTTGCCATCTTATTAGTCTAGCTTTCTCAGGTTTAGATTCAATTTTATTTTTCAAGAAAGCTTTAACTTGTGTGTTATCAACTTTTAGAGTAAACTTCTTTGCTAAGAGAAACAGAGGCCATTTTTTAAATGCCTTCCGAACTGCAAAGAACTCATTTTCATTGATATGCCATCGAATGGCCTCGTTATCTGAAAAGAGACCACTGCAATATCTACAGGGCTCCTCTCCGTTGTGTGTGATCTTTGTAAGCACGGCTGTCCACCAATGATCACTTGCATCTGTATAGAGGATCAATTCATCCTCATCTTGTGGTATAGCCAGTTTTGGGAGATTTTCGCATATCTCCTTTAGCTTCCTGATTCCTTGTTGATGTTTGTTTGTTCATACAAACGGGCTATCCTTCTTTAGAAGGTTACTGAACACCTTCCTGTGTTTTGCAAGATTTTTTATAAAGATTCCTGCAAAATTGGCAACTCCCAGAAAACTCTGCAGTTGCTTCTTTTCTTTAAGGACATCAGGAAACTTCTGCACCTTTTCTACAATATGATTTTGCAGAATGATTCCTGATTCATCCACCTCGATTCCCAGAAATTCTATCTTCCGGGTAGCTATTACTGCTTTCTTTTCTGACAGCACAAGGCCCTCTTTATGACAAACATCTGCAAAGATCTCCAAATGTTTGAGATGTTCTTCTATACTCTTTGATGCGATTAGAATGTCATCAATATAGACAAACATAAAATAGAAATAATATTTAAAAAGATTGTCCATATTCCTCTGAAATATTTAAGGTGCGTTGGCTAACCCCATCGACATTGCATTCCAAACATAATGCCCTTGTGGTGTTGAAAAGGCCGTAAACCTTTTACTTTCTTCTTCCATGTGAATCTGGTAGAAACCTGACTTGCAATCAAACTTAGAGAATATCCTAGCATTCCGTATGCAATTAATAAGATGTTCTCTACTTGGGATAAAATATCCATCAAACTCAAGAATGTCATTAATCCCTTTGTAATTAATGACTAGCCTTGGTTTACCTCTTTTAATCTCACCATGATTCCTTACTAAGAATCCGGAGCTGCTGTATGGCGAATTACCTGGTTCAATCAGCTTGAGATCAAGGTGTTATTTGATGATTGCTCGCATATCCTTTTGATCTTTGATGTTCATCAGGATAGACTTGTATCTAACGAACTCAAACTCTTTTCTAGCCTTAACCTTCAAGGTTGCTTTGAGTTGGTTCTTTCCCCACCAAGCCAGCGGATTTTCATTATAGTTTCTAGCTATTTTCCGCCTGACATCTTCGAGGGATATCTTTGCTTCTTCCTTAATATCTTGATGTGATATTAAAGAAGCCTTGAGGATTTGGATCTCTTGTTCTTCAAGATCCTTTTCCCTACGGAAACTCTGAACTACTTCTCCGAATTTTCTTTTGTCCTGCATTTTTGGGTGTCGAAGATGTCCTTCATCACCACGCTTGCTGCGAAATTGTAGTGCCATTTGTCGATTGAATGCCCCTTTTAGCCGCTGGACAATGATCTTATGAATTATTATGTTCTTTTTTTACTACACATATTGAATCATTTATTTTATTATCTTCGTATTGAGATGATTGTATTGAACTAATGGAGCTTTTACAAGTTTTTCAATATGCAACAAAAGATTTATCCGGTGTGTATTACCCTACTGTTTGTAAATTTATGTATCATTGTTGTTTAATTGCTGCAAAATTTAATTCTTGTAGTCATAAATCCGATTTGCAAGAGATGATTCTAGCCATGGTAAAAAAATGGCTTAAATATTTTGATCATGTGCCTAATATTTTTTTTATTGCAAAAATATTGGATCCTACTTTTAAACTCAGTGGTACTAACGAGATGATTGATATGTGTTATAGATTTTTATCTACTATGAGTTTTACAGGATCCGATCCCGACGGCGGAGGTATGAATATATATGTACCACCTGCTGAAGAAATTAAAACAGATATTTATGAGTCTATACATTCACTTTATAGAGAATATGAGATAAAATATGGTGATAGTATAACTCGTCAAACAAGTCGTTCTTCAAGTTCTAGTAGTACTTTTTCGTTAGGATTAAATACTTCATCTTTACGTAGTAGTGCTTTACAAGAATTCTAATTTTTTTTCCAAAGTAGAGGAAGTATTAGACGTAGTAAAAATGAATTAGATATGTATTTGCAAGACCCTATTGTGCCCCCGATGATGAAAATGCAGGTTCCAATAATTTTGATGTTCTCAAGTGGTGGTCCTGAAATCAAGAGTAGTATCCTTGACTTGCAATTATGGCAAAGGAGATTTTTGGAGTCCTGGCATCAATGGTTGCGGTTGAGTAAGCTTTCAGTGAATCCGGTTACATGTTGGAGGAACGGAGATCAAATTTGACACCGGATCACCTCGTAGCTCAAATGATATTGAAGGATGAGTCCAAAGCTGACCTAAGAGAGCAAGAGAACCGTTGGGACAACTTGATGGATGACCCGCTTATTGAAGTTGGCTCGGAGAGTGAAGCCGAAGGAGGGAGCCAAATCGGGGATGATTGGGACGACGACTTCAAATTCTAGACTCACCAAAGAAAAAAAGATAAAATGAACTACGGGAGCTTTGATTCCAAGGTAAGGGATACGTAGGCAGCTTCATATGAATTGTAAGCCCAAATTTTAATTATTTCTTTTTCCCCCCTAAATTAGTCAAATTGTTAAATGTTAATTCTAATTTGTAAATTGTAATTTAGTGTTAAATTGTAACTTGTAAATTGTAATTTCATATTTTCATAGTTTGATTAATTTACAATTTGTAATTTGATAAATTAAATTGTATTCTCATTTCTCAATATTCTTGTAAGTTGTAAAGTTGTAACTTGTAAATTGTAAGATTTAAATTATAAAGTTATATAATAATATTAAAATTCAAATAAACTTGTGTTTTTGTCATACTTCTTAGTTTTTAACTTGTAATTAGTAATTTTGTCGATCTAGTATTTAGTAGTTTGTCTAATCGTCTGTTCGAGTTCGAATAAAAAAAAAACAAAAAAAAAAACCAGAAACTGGCGGTTAACCGGCGCTAACCGCCGGTGCTCCAAACCGGCGGTTCCGGTTACAAAACTGTAACCGGTAACCGCCAGAGCACGGTGCGGTTTCGGTTCCGGCCATCCGGAATCGTGTAACCGGTGGTTACAAACCGAAATCGGAACCGGAATCGTGTAACCGGTGGTTACAAACCGAAATCGGAACCGGAATCGTGGGCGCCTCTACATGCATATCAATTGGAGAATTTTTGGCACTAGATTTATTTTGTACCACTTTTTTCTAATATTTTTTTTATTTACAATTTTACCCATGTGATTCTGCTTAATATATGTATAGATATTAACTTAGTATACATATTTTTTTTATTGAAAATTAGTGATACTATATATATAAATTTTGGTGTCCCTAAAATTCGAAGGGCCCTGCGCGGCGAATCTCGAGCACGCTCTTAGGGCCGCCTTTGGCTCCAACTTCCGTTAATTTAGCATTCTCGTAGTTTTTATGTTTCTTTTTTTGTATATTTTTACACAACAATTTTGACAGAATGCAATTCATAACATCAAATTCAACAATAAAACATAATAAAACTATCTATCAGATCAAGATTAATGAATTGATATTCATATTTAGATCCAAACACCGACAAAACAAATATTAATTATGGAAAAAAATAAAATAAAAAAGTTATCCAAGGCCGCCTATAGACTTCTCTAGGTTAGGGACTAACATTAACAAATAACAACTGCATCTAAATTGTTGGTATTGGATGCGTTTTGCAATGCCTATAGTAAATAGTAATAGGCTTAGCCCTCCCATAACCTTATATTATTTTTACATCAGATCCCAGTGCACAATCCCCAAGCAGAGGAGATGCCAAATGCAGCTCATCATCATATGTTCCAATAATTTATAATAGAATGGACCAAACCAAGTTTTAGGGATTCATATACATGGGTACAAAGTAACTTTCTAAACCTCAAAATATTTATAATTCAAATTCAAAATATCAAAACGAATACTTATATAATTATAAAGAATTCTCGAAACAAATGGTGATATATTATCTCATATTAATTGAAACACGAAAAGTGTGGAGAATTTTTTCGTTTGAGTTGGGGACGAGAGATTAGTAAGTGTGGAGAATCTCAGAGTTCACTAGGTAGAGAAGTTCATTGTTATGAAGGTATGTATATTATTTGGGTGTGCAATTGATTGGTTCGGTACAAAATCGTGCTAAACTAATAAAATCAAATAAAAAAATTCAAATTGAACCAACCAAAATAATATATATAACTGAATCAAACCAAACCATAATTCTTTGGTTAGTTTGGTTTGGTTTTCGGTTTAACCGAATTTTCATTGATTATTTTTATTTTTGCGAAACAATTATATCTAAAAAAAACATGCATTCAATAGATAACAAATGATATACTGTATTAAATATGTAAATATTTTAAAAATTCTAGATCTAGAAAATTGAAATTAAATATTCGAATTACTAATATTATTTAGGCATATAATACCTTTTAAATTTATTAATTTAGGTATAATTAATATTAGAATTACAAATCATAAATTATAAATATATTATATATATTTTTTGGTTAATCAAATTTTAACCAAAAGATTTTTTACTTAAAATCGAAATCGAACCAAATTAATTTTTTGTTTTAATATTCAAAATCAAACCAAAATTAGAGAAAAAATGATCAAACCAACCGAACCAATTAACTCAATTTGGTTTGGTTTTGGTTCAATTTTACACACCCCTATATATTATGGGGCGTTCTCTTCTACATGTAGTGTATGGAATTGGGCCCATGAGACTGGCTTAGGTCCAATAACAGCTAACAGTAAAAAGAAAAGTCAACAATTATCGGCACGTGGGGTACACGTGTCATAATTAATTATTTTTATTTATTTTTTTGTGATTTTTCTTTTTTTCCCCCTCAAAATTGTATACCCTAAAATACAATTAGTGAACTCTGAAATTAAAATGAATTAATTTTTTTTAAATAAATATAAATATATACCCTAAAATTGATTTAATGAATCCTAAAATTATATTGAATGAATTTATTATTTTGAGATTCGACTACTCGCCCGATGCTAACGTACGAGCTTGTGCATTGTGCTCAATAATTAATTTTTTTTTGAAATAAATATAAATGATAATTGAAAAAAAACTAATTTCAAAATAAATATATAAACCCTAAAATGAAATTAGTGAACCATAAAATAAAAGTGAATGAATTTAATTTTTTGAATAAATATAACCCCTAATTGAGATTAATAAATCTTAAAAAACATGAAACCCAAAATACACAACATAAGCCCCTAAAAAATCTAAAAAATACTAAAAAAAACCTAAACAAATCATGAACCCTAAAAAAAATCTAAACTCCTAAACTCTAAACAATAATTAGAATGGAAAAATCATAAGTTGAACTAAATAAACTCATATAAGATTAAGTAGTAGACCGGTTACTTTTTAATGATACAAGTGATACTTTATGAATTTTGAGTGATACTTTTTAATGTATTGATACTAATTTTTAACTTCTTTTTTTTTTTTTTGCGAGAACCCTGACCTGTTTGATGAATATATTAGTTTTATTTGGTCTGCAGTGATGTATATGAGACTCAGCGATATATTATATTTATAATTAAGTGTTGGGTAATTCTATTCACAACCCATATTTTCTCTTCACAACCCCTAACTTAATTTAAATATAAAAAAATTATTGTACTTTTTTGCCGTTATATTTCCACATTTAAATTCCTAACAAATAAAAATTAAACCGCATGTACAAAAAAAAATCAAAAACAAAATTTGCAGAAACAGAAAAAGGAAAGCAAAATTTTGAAAAAAAAGAAAAAGAAAATTTTGTTTTGCTTTTTTGTCCTTATTATTCTTCATCTTCTCTTGATAGCAATAAAAAAAAAGAAAAAAAATGAAAACAAAAGTTTGGAAAAGCAACATGCATCATTTCTTCCTCTATGTTAATTAAAATTTGCAGAATGTTTTTCCGAAGTACTTTTTTTAAAAATTATTAAATTCATAACTTCTTCAAGTGATTATTTTTTTCTCTCTCTCTCTTTTTTTTTTTTTTGCTTTGATAACTATAACTGAAGAAAAATAGTAATTTATAAAAGAAAAGCATAAAATTGCAAGGAGACCAAATCTACAAGATATGAAAATTGAAGCAAATGTCCAAATTCGTAAGAATTAGAATTCATTCTAATGCTGATTTTTGAGGGTTTTTTTTCTCGAGGGGGTATAAGTTAGAGTCCTTGGATTTTATCTCTCTCTTGTCGAAATTAAATTAAAATAGATGTTTAATTTTCTTTCAAAAGAACAATGATGCAATCACTTAGGTTGGTTAGAGAGAAAAAGAAAAGAAAAATGTAAATAAAATTTCCACCAACATGAGTTTCTTCGAAATAATTTTTTTTCTTTATTTTCAGTTTTTTATCACCATTTTTGTTAGAAAGAAGAGAGTGGGGATTATATATTAGAGGGTTTTATTTTTATTTTTTAGGATTTAAGTGTGGGTTAGTGAGGGTAAATACATTTAATAAAATAATATTTATAATTTAATTTAATAAGGGGTTGTGAAGAGAAAAAATTGGGTGACTCACCTTTTAAGTGTTTCTAAAGTAGAATTTGAGCCCAAAAAAAATCCAGCCTTCAACAGCGTTGGGTAAAAGCCCAAAGTAGAGGCCCAATTTAGATAATTCTAGAACAATGGTTCTTCCATTCACACACGTTAGAAATTCAACAAACACAAGTCTCCTCCACGAAACACGTGGCGAACACGTGACGCAGGTTCAGCTTTTGATCCGACGGCTGAGATAATCGCGTCAGCTTAAAGCTACTCCGGTTGCACACTTTCAAAAAGTCCTTCGCAAAACCTACGCTACATTTTTAGGGCTCCAGAATATATATATATACACGCGCATACACAAACGCAACGCGTATATCAGAACATCTCCCTCTCCCGTTTCTGTTTTTCTCTCTCTAAACTACTGCAGCGATCAAATGGTAAGCGGCAATATTTTTTCCCCGGTTTTACGGTTCGATTTATTTTTATGATGTACTTTGGATTATGCGTTTCTTCTCGTATGGCGTGATTTAGCTGTTTTGTGACTGTGTTTCCGTTGTTTTTGTTTTTTGTGTGACTTCAGGCGTTGCCAAATCAGCAGACTGTCGATTATCCAAGTTTCAAGCTTGTTATTGTTGGGGATGGTGGAACAGGTATTCAATTTAGTTTAAATATCATATCTGAGATTTTGCACTGTTCAAGTTCGAACGTTTTGCTTCGACATCGGCGATTGGTGGTTTGTTTGGGAGGAAAAACTTTTAAGAGAACTTGTGTTCTCTATGTCTTGTGTTAATATCAATTAACTTCATTGAAATTTTGGTAATTGTTATTATTTCTAATGTATTCTTTATTGGTAATTCTTCCATTATATAGTTTTTAGCACATTTTACAATTTTGTTGGTTTTCATTTAGGATTATAGTTTAAGTCAGTGTTGTGAGTTAGTGTTCAGGTTTCATGTATTTTCTTTATTTATCAATTCACTTGACGATTGCTCATTTAAATTGTAATGTGATTTGAAATTAGTGTTTTTAGAATAAAGTTGCTTTACTCATACATGGGGATTCAAATGTAGGCTCGTCGTATGTCGCGTGTCTAGTCTAGTAGGAATTGGAATACAATAAAGAGCTCATCTCAATTATATTGGTATCTCTCTGTAATTTCATGACAGGGAAAACTACATTTGTGAAGAGGCATCTGACTGGTGAATTCGAGAAGAAATATGAACGTAAGAAACTTAACATTGTTGTTTCTCTAAATGTTATATATATTTTATCCAATTTTTAATAAAAGAAACTTTTTTTTTAATTATGTAACAGCTACAATTGGTGTGGAAGTCCATCCCTTGGATTTTTTCACCAATTGCGGGAAGATTCGATTTTATTGCTGGGACACTGCTGGTCAGGAGAAATTTGGTGGCCTTAGGGATGGATACTAGTGAGTAAATTGTATAATCATCTATCAAGTCCTATTGTCGAATGTAGTATCTATACGGGAAAGTGAAGTCAATTGTATACTTCTAAATAAAATTGATTTCTCGATCATAATAACTTCTGAACTGCTGCAGCATCCATGGACAATGTGCCATCATTATGTTTGATGTAACTGCTCGTTTGACATACAAGAATGTTCCAACATGGCATCGTGATCTTTGCCGGTATGTGCTGCTTATTAGATTATTGCAATGCTAATATGCTATTGTCGTTTTTGTTTGTTTGCATCATATTACAACATTTTGTGCTGTATAATTGCAGTGTCTGTGAAAACATCCCAATTGTGCTGTGCGGAAACAAGGTTGATGTTAAAAACAGGCAGGTGAAGGCGAAGCAGGTTACTTTCCACAGGAAAAAGAACCTGCAGTATTATGAAATATCAGCTAAGAGCAATTACAACTTCGAGAAGCCCTTCCTATATCTTGCTAGGAAACTTGCTGGGTAAATACCTATTTATATAAGTCTTTCAATAATTCTTCACTATTCAACCTCATAGTGGGGATGCAAATGGGGTAGTTTTAACATCTTTTTGTGGTTGCAGTGATCCTAACTTGCACTTTGTTGAGTCACCTGCTCTAGCCCCACCAGAAGTTCAAATTGATTTGGTTGCACAGCAACAGTAAATCTCTCTCTCTCTCTCCCTCCTTTGGCACAACAAACACTTGCACACTAAGCAAAGTTCTGCACATGTATCATACAAGGTATTGAACCTAAAATTATTTATTTTGCAGACATGAAGCAGAGCTTGCACAAGCGATTAACCAGCCCCTTCCCGATGATGACGATGAGGCATTTGATTAAATGGCTGAAATCTATAATGGTCCATTCCCCGTGTATCATGTGATGGTTTCCTTGCGGATTTTGTTTGGGATCTCCTGGTCTTGGGAGTATACGAGGGCTAAATGATATATGTAGGGCTTTGAACTGTGATTTGATTTGGTTGTGGGAAGATGATTTTATCTTCTGATAGGATTTGATTTGCATGTAGTCCACATTTTCAATTGAGATCTTTCTGTGGTTTAATGTTGCTGTGTTACTTCCCACTTTTTGGGCTGATTTTATCTTTAAAGCTCTCACCTTGTCGTAAGTGCTTGTCTTATAATGTCGATACTCTTGATTCAAACTGGAATATGTTAGGATAGATAGTATGGCAGAATCATATTAACGAATTTTCATATTAAATTTGACCGTTTATCAAAGCAGCTGCACTCAACAATTTATTAGCTTTTGTAATTCGGCTTTTAAATTGCCTACTGTGTTTCAGAAGGTTTTTAAGCTAATTATCGGTAGGTGAGAAACTAAGAATGGAATTCTTATTCTTAAAAGGTGTAAATTAGTCATCATTTACATAATGATGAATTTACGTAGAAAAATTCTAAAGTTCATCAATCTTTTGTAGAAATATATGAATTATTAAGGAACTTGACAATTCATAATATTTTTTAAATTTCTTTTAAAGAACTAATGAATTAACTTCAGTTTTTTGAAGGAAGAATACATGATTTATAAAAGGGTTAATTGACTCAAAATGCATAAATTTTGATGTGTTTTTAGTTTTTCACACGTTTTAAAAAATATAGTTTTAATAACATGATTTTTTTTTAAACGTAATATAACATGAAATTAATACTTATTTGATTTTTCACATGATTTTCAAATTTCTACGTTTTTAAAAACATTTGAAAAATAAAAAAAACACTCCAAAGTTTATGCATTTTAGAACAATTAACCCTTTATAAAATTCTATAATAAGTTTTTAAAAAGATATTGTTAATGTGACGATACCTGTATTAAAAATATGAAACTAACTTCCTGGTTAAATTTTTACTGGTAGTGGTTTGCTATTTTTGAATTCTTAGACATGTTAAAATTCGTCTGATATCGAATGATGATATTTTTAAAATATAAGCTAGTTATCTTGAAGTGTAGTTTGGCTATTTAAAATAATTTTCACTCGGATTTTTCATTTTATTTAATTACCAATCAAGATAATGGAATAAATTAAGAGAACAATTTATTCACAATGGACACCAAAATATAAAACTTTATTTATTCATTTCATTTCTCATAAATCATTCTATTTTTAAGTTCGTCACATTTTATTAAAACCATCTAAAAAAAAATTGAACAATTAACAGTAAACGCAGCACATTTTGAAAATAAGAAATGATTGAAATACAACAATAGTTAAAAGTGAAACTAAAAAATGAAAAGGAAAAAAAACATATATCTAAATTGACAAATTGCTAATTAGTGTTGAAACGTGCTAAACCAAGTGGGTTCGATGTTAATATTTTTCCCAATCACATAAATTCAGAACCTCCCCGGGATAATCTTGAAATGCTCTTACAGAATCTTTGAAGATTATTATTGTTGGTCGACTCGCAAAGGATGTCGACCAGCTGCAGTCTACGCCTGACTCGCTGCCTGTCAAATTTCGCCATGGAAGCACTTGCTTTCTCCCCTTCCTTCCTCAACTCCTTCCACTTCCACTTTTTCTTCCACATCACTATCTTTCTACCCTACTTTCTACCACTAAAGATGCTCTTAATCGTTAAACAAAGACATTCTGAATATGTTTGAAATAAATAAATTATTTATTATTAATCGCTGAACAGAGACATTCTGAATCAAACAGAGGTTTATTGCTCCAGTTACTAAATATCATAAAATATTCACTTTCGGAATTGAGTATTTCAGCTATTGTTTTTCTTCCTTTATTTTTCTTTTTCTTTCTATACTATGATGAAACTCCAAGAGCTACTTCCAGAGACAATCAAGATTTCAGATATTGAAAAGTAACCATGTATATTTGTTGGTTGCTCAATCAACAAAATGCAAAAACAAACAGGGAAAAAAGCAGGTAGAGAAAGGGGCAAATCGAAAAAAACTATCCAAAAAGTTCTGAAATAATCTTCATTTGATGCAACAGCTGCAGCATCTCTCTTACTAATTTTACCTGGCTAAGCATCCATGTAGATTTGAAATTGGATCAGATAAATCTGCACAAGGATTGTATACGTCGACTGAACATCAATTCTCAAAACCAATTTTAACAGGATCACCAACCAAGGAGAAAAAAAGAGCTATGAGCCAGCAAATTAGGATGTGGAGCACAACACAAAACTATAAGCTACCTAATTTAACATGCAACATTTACTAACCTCTATGAATTTAGGTAAAATAATAAAATAGACTAATTGCTCTGTACCAGAGAGAACAACTGTTGCATCAGTTTGAAAGTAGACGACTGTATCGTCCAAAAAGATTGTGCCAAGTGAAAGGCTGCAAACTGTGTCATCACCTTTAAGCTTGGAAGCAAATGAAGAATGCCTCCAACTTGGCCCTGGAAATGCAGGGGATTTGAAGATTGATCAATAACCATCTTCAAACTGCCAGTATTTCAGTTAATAGCAGAAGCAGCACAAATAAGCAGTATGACAGCCAAGTTCAATACGATAACATATGTCATAGAACTCCATTACTCTGTAAGCAGAAAGGAAGCAGCAGACAGTTTCAATTACTTCATATCGTCAAGCAGTCCCAAATTCAGTAGCCAAATTGAAGGAGTCAATGTCCTTGTATGAATTCAGCATGCCCTATTAGAATTCGAAACATGCATATAGTACATGCTGATGTTCAGGTAGCCATACTGGAGACCATGACAGATGATTGACATATAAACAATCTGTCTTCAGAAAACATGTTCAAGTAGTAGCAAGGTCAGCTGTTTGATGTTGTATAAGATGCGGAACCAAGATAAATAACTAATGAATCCAAAATAAATGGGACAAAAATATTTTATTTATAAGAAGCATCTAAGCTAGTTGACAAATGAAATATAGATACATCTCTAGTAACAAACTACCAACTCCTAAACAGAATTTAGCGTGATTCCCAAAAATGAACTTACAGTTGCTAATATAGAGCTTCTTACATTGTTGAAACATAAATGCAAGTTCCAGATGCAACTATAATGTAGTGATTAAAAATATATATATATATATATTCTACCATTATCTGACACTTACATCAGTTTTAGCAGAAATTAGGTTCTTCAGCTCCGTCAAATGTTCATCATTTGAAATATGGAGCATGATACGAAGATTTGTCAGCATTGACTCCTGTTCCCAACTTAAGGGACCACAAGCATACAAAGCTTCTAGAGTTCTGCGATAAGCGTGCAATTCTAACCTACGGATACTGATTTCTACTACCTCTTCTGGAGGAAGATAACTACTTTTCCTCTCAAAGCCCGAACCATGACCGGACTCAGCATCACTACAAACGGTGTCTGTTTCTCGAGAAAGCAGGTGTACAGAAGGAATATCAAGGTTGTTTGGACTCCAATCAGTAACACTACAACTACCAACAGAGCAGGCATCACTGTCTGAACTATTTAATCGAGAGTTTCTGATCTCAGGAACATCATTAGTTTTTGCCCTCACCATTTGATTGTATCCAGTTGGAATAAATTTGAGGGAAGCACGCATGTTTTTTCCACCCAAAATCTCTTTACGGTAAGAAACAGATTCTACCTTTTCAAATACTGGGGCAGCAGTCAGTCTTTGTTTCATACCATCTTTCTCAATTAATCTTAACTTCTGGGTACGCCCGTTATGTGCTTCATTGATAGAGGATCCATAAGGGGATGCCCTCTTTAGAGACCTTGAATCATGGTGAGATTCCATAAATCGAGCTTCATCCAAAACATTGTTGCAATTCTTTTGAGGTGTCTTCATAGCCCTTGCATTTGATAGAGTGAACTTGAAGTTCACATTCTGATGACAAACTGAAGTTGATGGCTTGCTAGCTGTAACACCCTCAGGTCCTCGAGAACTCTGCAAATCATAGAAACTAGGAGATAAGAGGTGGTAAAATTGGGACTGTTTGAATATATTGTATGCTTGAAAAAAGAGAAAATATTAGAGAACAGTAAGTTCTGTAGATTAGACATTCGTGTTTAATGTCAGCAATAGATAATTCTTTCATGCAGAGAGAACCAGAAACTTGGTGCACAATAGAAGTAAAATTCCGAAATTGATAAACTCAACATTAAGGTGACGCAAAAATCAAGGTCATTAAATTTCATGAAATGCAATGATCTGCTCATTTCCCTATGCAAACAGGAAGGATTCAAAAGGAAGCATGTGAAGAACAATAAATAAACAGATCTAATGAAACATCAGATCTATAGAAAAAGAGAAACTACCTCTTCAAACAGAATCCATTTGTCATCATGCCATGTCTGCTTTGTCCTAATGTTTGATCCATCAACAATTAATTCCACAGAGCACCCAAGCAGTCTTACCAAATACTGTTTCTGGACTGCAGCTGCTTGGAGAAAAATCTTCTTGCTTTTTTTAGTTTCTCTTTTGCCTTGCAATACCTTTAAGATAGCAGCAGTCTTCCAGGCATATTCGTAAAATACCTCCACAATGTCTCCAGCAACGTAATCCTCTACAACTTGCACCAAAGGCTGGCATGGTCTCACAGACATCCTTGAAACTGTCTCCACTTTGTGTTCACTAGCCATACCAGGACCAGAATCATATTTTAGACGATATGTATGGCCATTACCAGACAAAATCTCAGCAACACGCCACGAAACTGGAACCTCTATTTTGTTCATAACCTCCACCTTGTCCCCTTTTCCCAATTTCATTATTAAAAATCCAATTCAGCAAATAGCAAATCCTGGGATAACAAGAAAATAAAAGAATACCATTAAACGCATATAAAATTGGATAACCAAAAAAAAAAAAAACGACAACATAATGTAAATGTCATGTCGACAGGCAATTAACACTAAACTTTGATATAGCGATGCTCAAAATTCATATATATCCAGAAGAACAAAAATCCAAACAGAAAGCATGTACAAGCAGAGATTTTAATAGAACATTCTGCTAGCAAATATTGAATCACAAAGTCTTATCTCACATAAAAAAACATGAGAACTAATTCATTGCTAGATTTCTTTTTAATTATAGTTTTTTTTCCACACCTATTATCAAGGAAAAGTGCAACATCAGATTTTCCAGGAAAACATATGAAAAATACCTCACGATTTCCGTTTCTGCTAAAAAATCATGAGCTGATCGGCAAGGATTCGTTAGTAAAATGAAAATGATTTGTGATTTTAATTTTCAAAATAAAAACAGTAAATAATTACAACTTTAAACACTTTATCGTCAAACTTATCGAGAATTCGATATTTAAAACTGACATTAAATACATAAAAGTTGGAAAAATATAGAAACTTGTTAGACTGCCCACAATATCAATATAGAAGGAAAATTCAATGAAATAATCAAGAATATAGATCCAAAACGTAATAAAAACTCAAAATTCGTAAAAACCCCCAACAAATTACAGCTAACATTGATCAATTTAGCATTTCAAAGCAAAGAACATGAAGCCCTAAAACTGAAAAATCACTGACCTTTTCGCAAAATTAAAGAGAATCCTCGAGGTGAGAAGTTGTGATTAGGTGAAATTGATCTATGAATTTCTCTTTTTCTCCCAAACAAAACTTTGATTTTCACTAGGGTTTTCTTCTTTCTTTCTTTGTATTATATTTTTCTTTTCTCTTTTGCTTGGTGAAAAATTAATTTGAGCTAAAATAATAATAATATATTAAAATTGGGTATATATCCGACAAAGAGGAATTCGAATTAATGAAAATATTGATTTAAAAACTTAATCCAAACCATTAAAAATAAATAAAAAGGTCAGGGTGCGTAATGCACGCCCTTTGGTTGTACGAAATCACCTAATTTGTGTGGGAGATGGAAAAAATAATATTGTGCTCACGCGCCACTTTCAGCCGTGTCGTACACGCGATAAGTCAAAATATACTACTATTGAGTATTGATACATAAAATTTTTAAACTTATTTAATTATCACCATTGAGTTTGTTTCGGAATGTCCTATACAATTATTTCATATGGGAAAAGGTCAAAAAATAAATAAATTAACTTTTATTCTAATCAACGAATTCTCTTTTAATATTTTTAAAATAAATATCACCCTAACATTTACGAGAGTAGGTGTAAATCTCTCATTTTCTTCCAATAAATTGATTTTTTGTTGGAAAAATGCCATTTTATTAACCTTTTTTTATTTTTTCAAAATATAAAATAAAAAAAAGTTTCAATTAAAATCTCTCCTACAGAAGAGAGAGAAAAAAAAACTTGTTTTAAGATATAGAGAGAACAATGGACCCCGCTTCCTGCAGATGAGAACCATTTGTGTGTGTTGGAATAGGCCCATTTATTTTATATTGGGCTAAAGAATTCTAATCCAAACCCTGTAGTTATCTGACCCAAGGAACTTGGTGCACCATCTCTCTTAGGGTTTGTTATTCGCGTTGCGCTATATATATTACTTGTTATTATTTGTGCGGGTATCTACTCATTTTAGTGTGTGTGAGCTGTGTGTGTCTCTCTCACTGTTCCAGAAAACCCTAGAGTTCTCAGATCTTGTTCTTCATGCTATTTCAGATCTGTGTGTCTTCTTTCTTCTTTTCTTACAATCTTTGAGTGTGGAATTCACTACCTGTGATCTGTGGGTTGTGTGTGAGTGCCAATGAGGATAAGGGGTTCTAAGGTTTGGGTGAAACATTTTCGGTGATTATTCTCCATCTCTGGTGGTCTGTGGTGGTCTCTCGACTGCAGGTGATAGAGCTTTGGTCGAGAAAGGTTCCTGAGCCGTCACCTCTTGTTCTCACCTGTGGAAGATCTCAGATCGGAGTCGAATACCGGCGGAGTAAGATGTTAGGCGGCAGGGTTGACACCTTACAGTGGTATCAGTAGTCGATACCCTAATCACCGCATCCTCCGACGGCGACTTGCGTCGTCGCGTTTGTATATGCGTCAGGTAAAATGGTGTTCCCCTCTCCTAGGGCACCGCACAGGTTAAATAGTTGTAACCTCTCGGTTTTTTCAATTCTTAGTGGCATGAAGGCCGGTAGGCTTGGTTCTGGTAATTGATTTTGTGATTTTTACTTTGATCCTTGCTTCTTTGGGCATAGATTCGCTGTGTGGTCGCAGATAGGATTTCTTCTTGGTTCCTGGTTCTGTTTTCCGCTTGTTCTTTCTCTGTTTGTTGTTCATTATTCTGTGACTGCTCGTTTCTTACTCCGGATCTGGTAGATCCAGTGTTCAAACTCGTCTGCGCTTAAAGGAAATTTGTGATTTCCTTGAAAATTATTTCTCGCTAACCAAAGGAGCGAGAGTGACCCCTTGTGCGATCGATCAATCGATTTTGTGAACTAGGAAATCCTCTTTTCCGTTATTTGGTTTTTTTCTTCATGTTTTATTTCCGACTTTTGTGGTGCTCTGTTCTGCTCTATTGTGTGCTTTGTGCTTTGCTCGAAATTTGTGAGAATTATACTTTTTGGATATTTTCTGCGATTGTTTTTGCATCTTGTGGGAAATTGATATTTTCTGGGCATATTTCAGTTCTTTATCAGTATTTTCCTGTGCCAAAATGGCTACCAATGTGTATGGTTTTGCCCCCTTTAATGGAAAAAATGATTTTAGCATTTAGAAGCAAAAGATAAAATGTGTTTTGATCCAACAACGTGTTTCCAAGGCTTTAGATATGAATCTTATGATGAATCTGATACTCCAGCTAAAAGATTTGAAATGAATGAACTAGCCCACTCTACCCTCATATTGATTTATCTTACTCTGTGATCAGAAAAGTGGGTTCCATTGATTCTGCTAAAACTTTGTGGGCAAAATTGAATGAACTGTATATTGAAATTTCTTTTACCAGCAGCATGTATTTGTTGAAAAGATTGTTTAAGTATAAGCTTGATTTGTCAAAGGATATTGATGAAAATATGGATGGTTTCACTAGACTTGTTCAGACTCGGCCTATTTATTTTATATCGGGCTGAAGAATTCTAACCTAAACTCTGTTGTTACCCGGCCTAAGGAACTTGGTGCACCATCTCCCTTAGGGTTTGTTATTTGCGCCACGCTATATATATTACTTGTTACTGTTTGTGCGGCTATCTACTCATTTTGTGTGTGTGAGTTGTGTGTGTTTCTCTCACTATTCCAGAAAACCCTAGAGTTCTCAGATCTGTTCTTCTTGCTATTTCAGATCTGTGTATCTTCCTTCTTCTTCTCTTACAATCCTTGAGTGTGGAATTCACTACCTTAGTGTATTCCTGTGATCTGTGGGTTGTGTGTGAGTACCAATGAGGGTAAGGGGTTCTAGAGTTTGGGTGAAACATTTCCGGTGGTTATTCTCCATCTCTGGTGGTCTGTGGTGGTCTCTCGGCTGCAGGTGATAGAGCTTTGGTCGAGAAAGGTTCTTGAGCTGTCACCTCTTGTTCTCACATGTGGAAGATCTCAGATCGTAGTCGAATACCGGCGAAGTAAGATGTTAGGCGGCAAGGTTGACACCTTACAGTGTACAAGACTCTCTCCAATTAAACACAATCGAAATATCTACTTATCTTGCTTGTTATATTTTGGATTTTGAATTTCTATTTAGTTTTGCAAATACATAATTATAGAATGATACTCTATCCGTTTCCAATTAAGTGTCATTCTGGATGAATGCACATTGATTAATAAATTAATTGAGTTACCTAACCCTTGTACAAATATATTAAATGAGTTAAATATAGATGTATGAATGCATTAAATGATGAGAAATGTGTGAAAAATGTGAATTTTCTGCCTCGAATTTGTAGAATGATACTTTTGAAACGAAATTTAAATGCTAAAATGACACTTATTCAGAAACAGGTGGAGTATTGATTAATTTCTAGTTGATTTGAGCCCTAAAATTTTATTTATAAGTAACCCCTAAAAATTTATTTATCATAAAGATAAATGCAATTTTTTTTAATCTTAGCGATCAATTATCATATCTTTTTTATCGTTTTGATCCCTAAAATTTTATTTATTTTTATATAATTTCCATATTATTATAGACAATATGTACATGAATAAAATTAATATTATTTTATCATAATTGAACTTGTACTTTTATCACGTTTTTGTAGTTATACACACAATTTTTCATGTGTTTTTTTTTGCTTTATAGCAAGGAGTTTGTTAATAGAGACCGCACAAAATTTATTCCAAGATGTAAAATTAATTAAGCAATAAGCACAACCACGAAAACACAGAAGCAACAATTGCTTTCGTTAATAAAAAAAATTCAAATTTTCTATAGACTTTATAAAAAAATCTAAATTTTCTCGTCAACTAATGAAATTGAGTGAAATGGAATTTAGATATGACAAATTCATAATTGTCTTATGACAAGAAAGTAAAAGAAATTCAAGAAAATTGTGTGCAGAATAAAAGCGGACAACGAGAGAGGAGGAAACGGACGAAACAAAAATTAGAGACGTGATAGAAGAAAGAAGAGAGTTGCTGCTGTTAATGATTAGGTTTAAAAATTTATGTTTTTAGTTAAGTTTCCAACTAGAATATTACATGGAATTTAATTTAATTGAATAAAAATTGGATGACACGTCATTTAAATAACGAAAAAGTTAATAGTTCTGTTAAATGAGAATTTGATGATATTGGATTGAGAAGTAGAAACGCCTATTAAAACTAAAAAAAAAAAATTGAATTACCAAAACAAAAAATCAAAGTGAACGTGTTTTACCAAAATACTTCTTTAATTATCACCATTGAATTTGGATCATTTGCAAATATAAGTTGGATTCAAATCATTTGATTTGGCATGTATTAAGCAAGATTTTATTATTAAATTAAGAAAATATATTGAGACAATTTTATATTTAATTTGATCATCTTAATTCGACTGCAAGTAATTTATTTAAATTCTTATGTTATTTAAATTCGATAAAAATATATTCCTATTTTCCTTCACCAGGAACTGTCGTTGAAAAGAATTATTATGCGCACAAATTATGGCATGAAATTTCAAGATCTCAAGTTTCTTCTCATTCTCTATTTTCATGCTGAATATTTATTTGTCTTTTTTTTTTTGTCAATGGAAGTTATATATAGCTGTCCTTTTATTAAAAATTGAAATAGTACTGATCATCTAACTCACGCCAACTTTACTATGTAACTAACGTAATGTTGCGATTTTGCTCATTAATTATGATACAGCAAGGTTGGAAATATCGTTATCACACCAAATATTACAATTTTAATTTTACAGATATATCGTAGGATGTATCGATATCGCAGAAAATTAAAAAAAATAACAGAAATTATATTAAAATCTTAAAAATTTAACAAGAAATTTTAGGAATTATTATAACATATTATTATACACATATGCTACTTAAAATTTTGATAGAATTATATTTTAAAAGCAAACATATGAATAATAGATTATATAAATAATGTCCAAGATAATACATTTAGCAATATAATACATAATACAATATAAAATAATTAAATAAACATTATAAAGTACAATTAATACTAAAATGAGGGTCTAGTTATGAGGTTCAAATATAGTATATAGAATGTCATCTTCTCCCAAACAATATTGGTACCAACTCATCACATTAGAGTATTTCTGAATATAATTATGCACATGCGCTTGATATGATTCTTGATTTTTTCAACTATTTCACCATGGATTGGATAATGTCCACTGACCCAATTATTTTGTTGATGCACATTTTGACCTCTCCATATACATTTTGAGTAGTTCAATAAAATTGTGAACTCACATATGTGTAATTAATCTAGAGAAGGACAAAGAACAAAGAAAGAAATAGCAAGTTCTCCAACAGTATTTTACATTCGAATGAATGATTGCTACCAAACACTAATTAATTAGTAAAAATATTAGGATTATTATATGCTATTATATTTCTTATTTTCGTCCTTTTAGGATTTTAATTTATTTTTGAATAAATATAGACGGTAATAATTATCCTATACTTTGTATTATTATTATTATTTCAAGTCCAACCATGAATATCATTAATCAAATTAATTAAAAATTATTTGAAAAATATAATGAATTTGTAACTAAATTACAAGTTTACAACTACAAGTAAAATATTTCATAAGATATAATTACACAATAACTCATACAACATACATATCAATTTATAAATAAAAGAAAATTACAAATTTACATACCCAATATATTATAAAATATAAATAAATATCGCTATATACTGCAATATATTGTGATATATGGCGGTATTTCGCGATATTTCACCGATAGCCGGGAAAAAAACACATTTTCCCACATATCCTTATCGCAATGTCAAAATTTACGATATATCCGCGATATACCGCGATATTTTCATCTTTGGATACAACTATAATGATTGCTTAGTCATATATACTTAATTCCACAAGAACAAAAAAACATAGTTGTAATATATACTCCCCCATTTCAGAAAGATTGATATTTTAAGTTTTACAATAAAAATTAAAAATTTAAAAAAATGTGTCAAATTAAGTTATATTTTTCTAATATATCTTAATTTATCTTTCATTGTAATATGTATGCTTCTATATCTCTTATTAATTTTCTTAGCATATTTAATGTATTAGGAGATTTTACCAGAGTAAAATTGGAATGCAAATCGTTAAAAGTGTAAAATATCAAATAATTTGCTATATAAATTAAGAGGCTAAAACATCCATTATCTTTCTTAAACTTGTGGAATACATATATAATGAGATTTGGGGTTTCTCATAGTTGATCTTCTACCCGAGAAATGCCTTTGTAATTAACTGTGGTTTAAATTAATCTTCTAATTGATTTAATTTGAGTTTCATATTATGCTATTATTAATTGGGTAGTATACAGTGGCGGATGGAGCCCCCCTAACCCATAAATTACCTCGACTTTGTAGGAGCTTGCTGAAATATTTTGTGTTTCAGCCCTTGTTGTCATCGTCGGCATCAGAGGAAATAAAGAAGGGTACTTGCTAATACGAAGGAAGAAGGGAAGGCGCTATATTTCTTAATTAGTGCCCAGAGATGGAGTGAGATGGGCGCTCCATCTCTTAATTTGAGCTGCCACATCGGCTACTTGCAGGAAAATAAATGTAAATGGGCGGTGGGGAAGATGAACTTCTAAAGGTATTATAGCAAATTCGAAGTTGAGTACAAAAATAAGTAAACGAAATTTTAAAAATACTATAAAATTAATTTTGTTAGTCAAACGTGTATCAAAACAACATTTTTTAAGTTTAGTACTATCCATCTCACACCAAAAAAAGGGAACAAAAGAAGCTTAACGTGTAGTTTGTATTTTATTTCTTTATTTCAAAATACTTGTTCTTTAATTTATTTTTATCTTTCTTTCTTTCCTTTTCGGTCATCTCTTTTCTTTAGAACTTGAAATTGTTATATTTGTGTTGTTTACTATATTTAATTTATTTCGAGTAAATTTAAAGTTTTGTTATTTATATTTTATTAAATATATGTATATTTATATTTATAAATCATTAAATCAATTTTTGGCGTTTGAGTGTAAATTTAAAGTTTTATTATATAAATTTCAACTTATATTATGGTTTTCAATATTAAAATTTTAAAGTTTACATTAGTTTCTTTATTGATTGAAAAATATGAATTTTAAATTTAATTACGATTGTGAATTGATTTTGATTTAAACGATCTATATTAGCTAGTTATGAAACAATATCACTTTTGATATTGTTTCACTAAAGAAAAAAAACACATTAGTGAACGACGTTGTTTCATTAACATGATTACAAAAAAAAACAAGAAAGGTTGGTGATCGTCCATCATTTTCCTATTCTCGTTGAACCACGGAAGTAAAGAGAAGCACACAGCGACTTTGTTATACATGCAGTTCAGTCACCCCAAAGAAATATTTTCTAGATCCGTCTCTAATAGTATGTACTTTTTTTCGTTGAACCACGGAAGTAAAGAGAAGCAATACATGCAGTTCAGTCACCCCAAAGAAATATTTTTTTAAATTCGTCACTGATAGTATGTACTTTTTTTTTTGGATGTTAGAAATATTGTTTAGATCCGTCACTGATAGTATGTACTTTTTTTTTTTGGATGTTGCAGGTCAGGTGTAACAGGCTCACACCTAATGGTGTTGGTGGTGGGTCGAACTTGAGACCTTTGACCTCAAGAAACATCATTCCACCACTAGGTCATCCACAAGGGACACTGATAGTATATACTTATATATAATAACATTAATGTATAATTTTTACACATTATGAAATTGAACATTTACCAAATAAAACGAGAAACTTATATCTAATTAGCTCGTCATATTACTCGTCAAGAATAATAATTGTGAAATTTTACTTTGAGATTGCGGATTTGGTTCTCGTATTTTTTTATTTTTTTATTTTTTGAGCAAAGGTTCTCGTATTTTCATTAAGGGGTGACATTAGACAAATAAGCTTTTAAGACTACATATAACAACCTTTCACCCAAATGTCGACCGCCACACAAGCGGAAGTATTTTCAAAAAAGAAAAAGAAAATGTTCCAATAATTGACTTGGGTGGTCGACCATTGTTATAATTAGGGTTATAAATGAGTCAAATCTACTTGTGAGATATTTGAGTATCGGTTCGAAAAAAGCTCACTCGAGACTGACTCGTTTGTTAATGAGCCGAGCTCGAGCCTACTAAACGAGCTCGCCATTTTCTCGAGCTGGGCTCGTCGAGCTCACGAGCTAACTCGGCTTGTGAGGTTCTTGAGTTTTTTAACGAGTTGTCTCTTAAGTTGATTCGATAGTAGTTAAATGAGTCGAGCTTGAGCCAGGCTCGCGAGCTATTCGATTTAGAACTCGAAACACATACTATTTTTGTAATTTTTAAATATTATTTCTCTATATTTTAATTTTTGTCAAATTAATACTTCTCAATAAACATAAAATGAAATTAACGGTATTAACTATTAAACTAACATTATTAAAGTTAATAAATCAATGGTCAAGATTCTAGAGTAACGATTATATACACAAATAGATAAACTAGTGAACTATATATACATATTATATACAATATAATTATCTTATTTATAATTTTACACATTAGTATAATAAATAATAATATGAAATATAAAATGATATTAAATTAATATGTTAGTGCCATTTCGTAACACTAAGTTTATTTTGGCGATTTATGTTCGACGAAGTGTTCAGGGACATGTTTCTGATATGATGTGCTGATTCCGCTGTGCAAAGTAAAGAACAGGTGGTGAACTATTCTCTCTGATGTTCCAGGAGCGTCTCCCCGGCAGATTAATTATGGTAGTTTCCTTGCGGAAGAAGATCCAGTTTGAATTAGTTTGGGAAGCAATAAGCGATTATTTTAATTGTCTTATGGAGAGTTGATTTAGACCTTCAAATACATGGAATACATCTATACCAACATGAAAAGAATCACAAACCCTAATTCACCTTTTAAGTTGATGAAGATTGGAGATCAAGTCAACAAGAAGTGTCAAAGTACAAGAACGATTTTCCTCACATTCGGTGGTTCACCCACTCCCATTATTGATTCTCTGAGTTTACTAGTGTTTGAGAATCGTTGGTTTGTGATACTTGTAATAGCTAGAAGTTGTTCCTTAAACTGTTCAACGTGGTAGCCTAGCATTGAGTGTTCTTGAGTAAAACATGTGATGATTTTTTTAGGTACAAATGTTAACAAGTTTATTAGAAACTAGTATTTATCCTCTGCGATGCACAAATAATTATCATTTTTTAGATTTGTAATATTGTGATTATTTTTTAATTCTATATAGTGTGTATGATTATTCTTGAATGCTATATGTTGTGTTCAATTTTTAAAAATTTATAACACGATATGCACATACATTAATTCATTAGATAAGAAGATCAATTTTGTCTAGTTTACAAATATTCTCTCCGTTTCATAATATTTTTTGTTTTATTATTTTAATCTAGAATGAATAATTAATTTTTTATACTAAAATATCACTTCCTTTTATATAAATAAAATCTTATTCCCCTATATTTTCCTAAAAAGTTGGCAAAATTTTATCTCTCCATATATTTGTAGGGTTAAACTTGGGAGAAGGAGTGGAAAATATCTAAAGCAACAAATATTTTGACACAAAATAAAACTCCTAAAACAACAATCAAAACGAAACGGAGGGAGTAAAAATAAAATTAAATTTTAGGAACTAAATGAAAATCCATAGTAAAAAAACCGAATTGAAATATTTCGAATGATACGATTTTATAAATAGGAATTTATAATTGTCCACGATCAAATAACATTTGATTTCTTTGAGTATATGATACATATAAAAAATATAATTATTTAATTATGTTAAATGAAGAAATTGAAATAGAAAAATAATAAATTATTGCAAATCATGTTGTTGTTGTTATTATTATTATTATTATTATTATTATTATTATTATTATTATTATTATTATTATTATTATTATTATGACCACCACCACCACCACTACTACTACTACAAATGAAAACTATTTTATTAGATGACAAATGTAGAGTACTACAAATATGTGCATAAGAAAAATAAAATAAAAAATGTTACAAATCTCAAATTTACATGTAAAAAAAAGTAATGGTTAAGATTTCAAAAATTTGTTAAAAGACAACAGTTGTAATCTAAACTAACGTGAAAAAAGCAAAAAAGAAGAAGAAAAATTACAACAGTAAATGTCACGATAGTTGTCTATTAACTCAAAATTATTATCTATTATACAAAATTTATTACCTAAGATATAATCATTAAATCGTGTGATGGACAATAGTTTATATTAGAATCATTGTCTATCACACAATTTTACCTTAATATATGTATAGATAGAGTCATAGAGATAAAAGCTCTTTCAGACAACCAAAACATGGATAGGTTGCAATCTATTTTGTTTGTTATGGGGATAGATGTGAGAGTATATCCAAATTTGAGGGTACAAAGTTTCGAAATTTATTTGGAATGATAATATAGTTTACATTCTTTTAAAATGAGAGCTTGTTACATGAGAATAATCACCATAATATTGAATTGACAAACTATATATCACTCAAATGAGTGATGGATCGCTTCAATCAAGTGAACCAAACAACATAATTGAAACGAGTAATTTTATCTATCAACTCTATAATCTAGCTAGTTAGGGAAACCAAAGCCTATATAATGATGATTAATATCAATTAAAGCTCACCATAAAAGAATGGATTACTGAAAGATTGAAACAAATTTTTAATGGGCATTTGTGAGAATTTTGAAATAAACATGACAATAATTAATGGTTGTAGTTGTAAGACTCTCTTTATCAATGACACCCCACAACCCAACTCTTCAATAAAAAATCATTTCTATCTCATTCACATACACAACCTACACTACTAGCCATTTCCATAACTTTACTCTTTATCATGACACCACCTCAACCTAAAATAATTTTTTCATCATTATTTATTAATTTCATACTATCTACAATCATTTTTTCTTATATTTATATATTTATTAACTTTTTGATGAATATATAAAAATAAAAAATTATTAAAAAAAGGTACAATATAAGGTACATGCCAACACTCTGCCTGTACATAACAATCTCATGCATGTCAATACTCTGCCCATAACGTACTAAAATCAACGAAAACACCAAATTTATCAACAAAAATTATCATGCATGCCAACACTCTGCTTGTAACAATCACTACTAGAAATTTGGCTTTTGATGACACTCAATAATGTCACGGAAGAGCGGGTTTTGCCACATTTATGCTGTTACCACACCTACTAGAAATGTCATCTCTTCTAATGTAATGATAGGTCAAATGCCATGAAATGTGTTCTCTTGGTGCATTAACAAATGTGGTATCACACATTAAAATTTTGTGAAAATACCTTTAAAAGGCAATCAAAGATGTCACGATAATTATATATTTCTTTTGAGAATATTTTTCGCTTATTTATTTATTTATTTCCTTTTTCGTCATTTTATTTATATTCTATTTTTCATTTGTTTATTATTATTATTATTATTATTATTATTATTATTATTATTATTATTATTATTATTATTATTATTATTCATTTATTTATATTATAATTTTATTAGCATTTGTTAGTAATAATTTATGTATGATCTATCACCCTTTTTTAACCATATAATAAAAAAAATTCATATAAAAGCCTAAAAAATAAAACATTGTAAACAAAATCTGTACTATAAATGTGAATATACAAATCATTCATTTTCAAAAGCATTCTATTAAGATATGCAATCATACAAAGTGCATAACACACTCCATCCAACTCTAACTCGTTTATAACTATAATTAAAAATTTGCTAGCTGCCATTAACATCAGGTATCATTCTACGAGTTCTATTTTCCATTTTTCTGAGATCGGCAACGACGACAAATGATGCCCATTTGTTTTACTCTCAGCTTCGCCTACACTATCCCTTATCATCTCAATATCATTGCTATCTACATTATGTTCATTGTCGTCACCGTTGTGATTCTGCAAGCTGTTTACACGGCTATTGTTGGATCACAATTGCGATCCAACTCTTTTCTTTCTGATGTACTTTCGTGCATAGGGACAGTTGTCCTTGTTGTTGGTCCCTGAATTTAAGTAAACAAAAATATAAAGTAATTCAAGGATTTACCTTCTCAACTTTCACAAATTTGTTCTAGTGCTTCATTTGGTACCGATGAAATTCCTAGGATAAATTGATCGATGTCCTGAAAAGAGATGAGCTTGTTTAATACAAGAAAACTTCCAACAGTCGGTCAAGTAACTCAGAGACTTTGTGTATTAAATCATTTGATTGGAAAAATGGCTAATGCTTACAAAGTTGCCAAATTCTTTTGTTTGCCGAGTGTCCTGGGCACTATTAATCCTACAAAATCTAAAACACTACAAGAAAAAATGCCTATTACAACACTCTTTTGGAGGCATCAAATATTACATGTTGTTATAAAGTATTTGTAGGGACATTGAATTTTTTAATAAGACGCAGAAGGATATTACAACACCCCTTTAGGGACACAAAATATTCAATGTCGTAATATATAAATTATTTATTGAGGCATCAAAATTTACTGTGACACAAAACATTTATTTATATTTTTAATATTAAACTTATTATGAGGTGACTACCATCGCAACAACATAATTAATGCAAAAAATAAAAATAAAATTTCCCTAAATAAAATTGAGACTCCAATATCTCACGCCTCTCCTCAATCTGCCATATTTATTTGTATTAAATTCAAATTAAATTTTAAACCCAACAGCTTTTTGAAAAAGATAAACAATCTATTTCTCAATCCATGGAATAGACTTTTTCGATTTTCTTCAATTTGCATTTCAAAATCAAATTAAAAAAATAAAAATGATATACTATTATTCATGGATTATAGAATGTTAAAAGGATGGGCTTTTAATAATAAAATTCACTGATAATCAGTAAAGCCTCTCATAAATTTTTACTTTTTTTAGTTTTAATTAAAAATATTAAAGAAAATACCATTACAAAAAATGAAAGGAAGAGAGCAATCAATATCTCTTAATTTCTACCACTGATCTAATGAAGTAAAAAAGAAACAAAATTGCACCGCTTCTTCCCAGCTCCTTCAATTTACGGCTGAAATCTGCTCCAATTTTCACGGATAATCTGATTAGATTTTCTCCCAATTTCCTCCCGTACCAGTTGGCAAGAATATGCAAATCTGCAATCTCTGATTTTCCCCAAACCTTACGACCAAAACAAGAAAAGAAGTTCGTCTAGCAAAATCGAAAAGCCCCAATAATTGATTACAGGTTTAGTTCCATCTACTTTTTTCTAACTATGGATTATTTTATATTGATTTTGTACTGACGGGGATGTATTGGGTATTCTCTTGCCTATTTGGTTGCATTGAGTCATAGCCAGCTTATTTTTTCAATTCTGGATATTAGCTTTAGTTTTGAGTTTCTAGGATTTTATATTTTGATCGTTCTCTTGAGCTAAAGCAACGCATTGCTTCTAGTCTGAAGGCTTGAGGTAAGTAAGATAAACCAGTTTCGCTATATCAATATTAACTCAATTTATCTCTGTTTCAGTCCAAGTCTGAAAATTGTAACATACTGTATTAATATGATGTTTTGAAGTTTTTCTTGTAATTATGATCAGAACATTTTGATGAGGATTATTATTTCCTTTTGTTTTTGCTAATAGAGGTTAGAGAGTTACATTTGTTAATGAATGATGTGAATAATTTGTTGTAGCTTACACTTGAAGACTGTAAATTTGAGAGTTGGATAATTCATTTTGATATTGTTAACTAGAGAGAATTAGTGAGAGAATTTTAAAAAAAACATAAAATAAGATTTAAGCCTAAGACAAGTATTTTGTGTGTGACAGAAACAATGTCTTTCCTTCTTCCGTTGATTTGGATGAAAATCTTTTAATTACTATTCTTCCTAATACCCCAACGCCCGCTCTTATATATAATGCCAAAAAAAAGTACAATTTGCAAGCTATTTATTGTCCATCTTCCTTGTCAATGAACACTTTCTACAACCTCCATCTGAAAATTTAAAGTGAAAAATAGATTTGAATTTTTTTCATGGCATTAACACATTGTATTAGTATGTTATTAGCAATAGGAAAAGTAACAAGAAATTAGCTACAATTATTTAATAAGCTCCGCCAATAAATTTCTTTCAGATGTCGAAAATGCAGAGATATTTAAGAAGCTTTAATAAGCTCTGCCAAATTTTTTTTGTCTTGAAGGCTAGTTATATTAAACTATGGATGAACTATTCTGGGTGAATTGCCAAAAACATGGGGTGTTTTCAAGGTGAAAGGTCTTCGGGACCGTTATTGGGAATTATTTGATTGTCTTCATTTGCTAAAAGAGGAAGTAATTAGATAACATTGTAAAGACGTTTCGTACAGTAAAGCTTTATTTATTTGATTATAAAATCTATCATTAGTATAAATTTTGATTTTCCATTTTTGTCTATTCATATATGTGTTTTGCCTTTGTGAATTGAATTCTCAATGTGAAAGTAGTCCATTATGAAGCAGTGATCAATATCCTATTTTTTCTTTAGTTTTTCAATTCAATACATTGATTGCAGGTATCGTTTATCTATTTGGAAGTTTATCTATTTCAAAAGAAGTAGCATTGTGAAGTTTCAGAGGTGAGTTACATCACGAATTGGAATTTAGTTATAGATTAATGTTTATTTCGATGCTTTTTAGCGTGGTTTCTATGCATTAACTCTATTTTGATGTATGATTGATCTCTTGCAAAATTAGTGCACATTCTTGGCTATGTTTTGTGTTATACACCCTTAAATATTAAGTACTTGTTAGTTTTGAATTTAAAATAGAAGAAAAATTCTCTAATTTTTTTACATGGAGAGAGATGGAATACTTGAAGAAAAGTATATACAAATCCAGGAGGAACTCAACAATTGCAGTATTGATGAAACAAAAGCAATAATTAGAACTGTTAGTCATGATCTCATTTAAATAATTTCTTTTTTCCTTAAAAAAAGTGAGAAAAAATATCTCATGTAAGCTTCTAATATTTCTACGTAACACAATTGAACAAGGATGAGAAAAAATTTCCTAAATGGACACTATTTTTTTTTTCATTCTTCATGTTAGTTAGTTGCCATCCTTTTATTAAATAATGTTTGCAGCTGTTCATATATAAATTATATGATTGCAATCACACCACTCATTCACCAGGTTTGCAACTGTTTATATATATATATGTGTGTGTGTGTGTGTGATGTGTTCAATATAAATCTGCCATTATATTGAAATTCTAAAGAATCTAGAACATATTTTAATTGTCTATTTGATCTGCGTATTTTTTAAATAAATTTTTTCCTGTATCAATGTTTTATTCTATTAATATTTATTTTGATATTTATATATATATATATTCTAATTTACCTTTTCTTTTGCCTTTTATTTTCACATGAAGTGCCAAGTATCCCAAATCATTTTTACTGTGTTGAAATATGGATAAGAGTTGGATGGATGAACCAAGGAACACTCAATCATACTTGTGTGGAGTTGAGATGTTTCTAGACTTTGCATTTTCTAATCAATCAAGAAGTGGAATGATTTTATGTCCATGCACAGAATGTAAACTTGGTAAATGTGTGAGAAGAAGTGATGCACGAGAACATTTGATAGTTAAGGGATTTATTAAAGGGTACAATGATTGGGTAGCACATGGAGGAGTTTTCATCAAATAATCCATCCAGTTCATCATCTCCAATTGATAATAGAACTTCAATGGAAACTGATGACATGCATGGTTTAGTGCATGATGCTTTTGGGATTCCACAATATAGTCCAATAGGATCTCCTAGGGATGAAGAATTTGCCACTGGAGTTGCAGAAAAGTTTTATAAGTTGATTGATGGTTCCCAGAAAAAGCTATACAATGGATGTGAGAATTTCACAAAAATTTCATTCATCATACGTTTGTTGCACATTAAATGTCTTGGTAAATGGAGTAACAAACATTTTGATATGCTGATACAATTATTACGTGAATCATTTCCCGAGGCAATGACCGATTTACCTAAGTCATATTACGAATCTGAAAAATTAATGAAGGATTTAGGGCTTGGTTATGAGAAGATAGATGTTTGTCCTAATGATTGCACATTATATTGGGGAGTGAATGACAATCAAAAGTCATGTGTGACATGTAATGAGTTAAGATGGTGTGCTTCAGAAAATGATCCAACGGGTGAGAAAAGAAAGATCGCACACAAGGTTTTATGGTACTTTCCGATTAAACCTAGGTTGCAACGCTTGTTCATGTCATCAAAAATTTCATGTCACATGCAATGGCATGCTAAAGCTCGTGTAAATGATGGGTATATGAGACACCCAGCTGATTCCCCTACATGGCAAACATTTGATAGCAAATATCCAGAGTTTGCCTGTGATCCACGCAACATAAGATTGGGGTTGGCTTCAGATGGATTTAATCCATTTAGTAACATGAGCGTGAAACACAGTACATGGCCGGTTATCTTGATACCATATAATCTTCCACCATGGATGTGTATGAAACAATCAGACTTTTTGTTATCATTATTAATTCCTGGTCCATCAGCTCCGGGAAATAATATTGATATTTATTTGCAACCCTTTATTTCTGATTTGAAAGATTTATGGGAAGTGGGAACGAGACGTATGATGCATCAGTAAAACAAACTTTTCAATTGTGTGCAAGTTTATTGTGGACAATTAGTGATTTTCCAGGATATGCGAATCTATCAAGATGGAGTACAAAAGGTAAACTTGCATGTCCAGTCTGTCATGAGTTCACAGATTCATGTTGATTAAATAATGGTGGAAAATTTTGTTATATGGGTCATCACAGATTTTTGGATAGAGATCATCAGTTTCGAAAGAATGCACGTCTTTTTAATGGTTCAGAAGATTATAGAAGACCTCTATCTCGACTCTCAGATGATAAGGTATTAGATGATTTGAAAGACATACCTTTCACTTTTGGAAAGAATGTAAAAGATAATCCAAAATTGCCATTTAGTTGGAAGAAAAAAAGTATTTTCTTTGAGTTACCCTATTGGAAAGACAATGTGGTTCATCATAATCTTGACTTTGTGCATGTTGAGAAGAATGTTTGCGAGAGCATTTGTTCTACTTTGCTACAGATGGATGGAAAAACGAAAGATAATCATAAATCAAGGCTTGACTTACAAGAAATGAAGATTAGAACTGAGCTTCATCCCAGTTCTAAAAATGGCAAAGTTTACTTGCCTGCAGCTTTGTTTACAATGAGTAGGCAGGAGAAGAGCATGTTTTGTAATGTTTTGAAAAGAGTAAAAGTACCTGATGGTTATGCCTCCAATATATCGCGATGTGTTCAATTAAAACCACCTAAGCTTATTGGCCTAAAAAGTCATGACTATCACATTTTGATGCAGCAATTATTACCTATAGCTTTGAGGAAAACTTTACCAAAATCGGTACGCGTTCCTTTGATCTAGTTGAGTCGATACTTTAGAGAATTATGCTCTAAGGTTATTTATCCTCCTGATGTGATTCGCTTGGAAAAGGATATTGCAGTAACCCTTTGTCAGCTGGAGAAGATTTTTCCACCTTCTTTTTTTTGATGTGATGGTTCATTTGACTATTCATTTGGCTACTGAAGTGAAGCTTGCTGGGCCTGTACAGTATCGTTGGATGTATCCTATAGAAAGATAATTAAAAACTTACTATAATATTTATATCAACATCTTTCTATATGTATAAAATATTTGTTAACTTTCTTTCGTTCAATATGAAATGAAGGTACTTAGGCAAATTGAAGTCCTATGTTCGGAATAGAAATAAGCCAGAAGGTTCAATTGCTCAAGGATATGTGGCCGGAGAATGCTTAACATTCTGCTCTTTGTACCTAGCAGATTACATGGAGTCAAAATATAATAGAACATCTAGAAATGAAGATGTAATTGTATCTACTACTGATATGACACTTGGGTTAGATGTATTTATAATGAGAGGTTATGCTATTGGGAAAGGAACAGCTAAAAGACTTGATGATGACACACTTTAAAAGGCACATCAATACATATTGTTTAATTGTGAAGCCGTGAAACCATACATTGAGTAAGTGCTTTGGTTTTGTAAAATTTAATCTCAGTAGTACATTTCTTTATCAAACCATGTAATCTTTTAAAGTTAAACTTGCAGGCAACATCGTGGAATAGTAGAAGAAAGCCATCCCCGTGCTACAACGCACCAAGTTGCACGTATTCATAGTGAACAATTTGCTAAGTGGTTTTCGAATCATGTAAGCTTATCTTAGAATGTTGAATATCAAAATTTTGTTTTATTTTAATTGTCTAGAAGTGATATTCTTGTATGTTTTGCAGGTTAAATATTTGCAGTTGCCTGAAGAAGATCCAGTATGCAAAGATCTAAAATTGCTTGCCGATGGACCAAATATCATAGGTGTTATGTATGAAAGATATGTTAAAAATGGTTTTAGGTTTCACACTAGAGAGTTAGAGCGTGAAAGAAAAACTTAAAATAGTGGAGTGACTGTTAATGCAGCAACACCAAGTTTTTCTAGCATACGGGATGAAAATCCTATTTTAAGTGAGCTAGATTATTATGGAGTTCTAACAGATATAATTGAGCTAAGTTATTTAGATCGTAGGGTTGTTGTGTTTGGATGTGATTGGGTTTCAAAAGGAAAACGATTAAAATGCGATCCTGATGGGTTCACACTGGCTAACTTCACAAATGTTCAACGTCATGAAGAGCCTTTCATTCTATCATCCCAAGCTACACAAGTTTTCTATGTAGCGGATCCGATTGAGACCGATTGGCATGTTGTTATCTCTACCTCTGCTAGAGATGCTTACAATATGCAACCATTGGTAGATGTTGAGACCTATCTACAAAGCCATTTATGTAATCCCGTGGTTGAGAATGAGACGGAAGAAGTCAATTGGGTTCGTGAAGGTGTTGAAATTGACATTAATTCCTAAAGCTCTATGAGTGCAGGTATTCTTATTTAACATTCACGTTCTTGTTGTAAAACCATTTGTTTTGCATCATTTAATATTTGTTAAAAATGACAGGGTGCTAATTGATGAAATTCTACACTTTCTAGTAGATTGTTGTTGCTGGAGATGTGGAGCAATATAAGAAGTTGTCATACAATGAATATATGAATACTTTGGCCCAGATTATACTCTTGGATACAGTACGAGATTTGGCAAAAATTGGGTGAAATTTTGCACTGGTTTGCTCATGAGTACATGCTTGAGAATATTCTTCTATTTATATCTACAGTGTAGACACTTGAATGTTGTCGTGATGAATCATTTATGTTGGTGCAGGGTTTAAGCATATTGAAAGAGTCTCTTATATCCACTCCTGCTCTTAATGATGGTCTGTTGAATAGAATATGAAACAAAGCCACAACTACTGATTAACTCGATTTTTTTTGCCACCTTGCTGCTGTTAGTATAGCTATGGTGCAATGCTTGTTTGGTTTTGCAGTACTTTCGACTTTTTGTCTTTATGTAAACCATTGTTCACTATATGAACTGAAAATATTTTATGGAGAAGAGTGTTTCATTTATTTATCTGGTTTTCTAGTTTAATGAAGATGGATGGTGCTTATTTCTGTTATATTTATTGTGTGAATATATTTCTTCAGATTGTGGAGCACATTATATATTCTTCTCGCAAATATACACAGTTTTGTGTGTGTGTAATGGATAGTGGATGATTTATTTTTGTATTTTACCATGAATTGAATGCATTACTACTGAAGTAGCCAATAATATTCTATCAGATGGTAATTACATTTTCTACAACAAGTAGGGGTGTCAGATCGAACTGAACTGAGTCGAGTATTGTAAAGTTCAAGCTTGACTCGTTTATTTTCGAGCTGATTTTTTTAGCTTTATTTATCAAATACTTCAAGGCTCACGAGTTTATTTGAGTTTAATTGAGGCTAAACGAGCTTTCAAAATTTATATTTAAATTTAAAAATTCATTATTTTCTTTCAAAAATAAATTATTTTATTCACAACGAATACTATATTTATTGAATTTCATTCATTTCTCATAATAAATAAATTTAATTAGACAATTAATGTACTTTCTTCTCATTAACAGATAAACTTTACTCACTTGGTTAATGAGTTTTACAAATAAGCTCGAACGAGCTTTTATTGAGTCGAGATGTGATTAGCCCACAAATAGTTTGACTCATTTACGGCTCAAGTATGAACTAAAATACTTTGTGGTCATGAAAAAAATCCTCGAGTAGCTATGGATTTTGTGATGGCCTAGTTTCCAATCTTTTTTACCTTTGTCTATGAGCAAATCATTGTTCATTAATGAATATTGACATGTTTTTTTCGAATTGATACTTGAGTAGCTCAACTCGATTACAAATTAGATAATAAATGAGGCATCTTAAAGTTAATTTGGACACATATTTTTAATTCAATCACAGAAGGTGTTAAGTCATGAGTCGACTAACTAGTGAGCAACTTGGGATCAAAGCAAAATTCAAAATTGACTTGAGATTGATCAAGCAGAAGCTCATTAATGTCGGGCTCAATAGGACCGTGCGCCTAATCGAGCTTCAATATATTTATAATTTTACCCTTAATAATTTAATTATTTACACAAATATCATAAATAATTTTTTTTAATATGGAAAATAAGTAATATGATTTATATATTTTATATTAATCAGCAATCGAGTAGAGATCGAGCTTGTTCAGATTGCTACTAAGTCGAGCTCAAGCTGGAAAAATTAAGGCTCTTGACCGAGCTCGAGTTTTGAGTTTTTTTTATCGAGCTTGAGTTCAAAAGTGCTACTACTCGACCCGGCTCGATTTCACCTATACTATCAACTTAAAGTTAACTCAATTAAAGTTGCATCTATTAAAAAGTAAATAGGCTACATATAAGTCTATAATGTGGAAGTTTATTAATCAGTTATTCACAAAATCAGTAATTGAGCATTATTATTGATCAAATAATGTGTAAACTCATACTTATCTTTAATTGGCCTAACAACTCAACATGTTGAGAGACTAATTTATCTAAGTGTTGGACCTTATACTAGAAAAAAAAGATTAATTTATCTTAAAATTGGTCCATTTTAGATGTGTTAATATATTTGGCTAATTATTTATTAGTTGTTTATTCAAATAAATAAAAGAATTTAATTGAACATTATTTCAATATAAAAATTTATATATTGTACTAAAATAAATATATAAAAAATGATATATTATATTATCACCAATACAATAATTTAGAGTACCTATTTTTTAAGGTAAATATTTTAGAATAACTTTGGATTACACTGTAAACATGGAAAACCAAAATAGCGCTAAAATTATTAATCTCCTGCTCAAAACCCTGGTGGTAATTTTTTTTCTTTTATGGACGGTTACCACTACTATTACCAGATATTCCAATCAGAACAACAAAAATCGGAAAGCTATCACCATTCATGGTAAACGTGAAGGTACTCGTCTGATTTCCCATACTCCCATTGCTTTCACCATTAACCATTTTCCATCATATTTTGTTCTCTCTTTCAATTTCTGCGTATTGAGAGACTCAACGAAGAAGATGAATAGTTGTGGTAACATGAAATGAGAGGGTGTTATTCTTATTAAATGTTGTCTCCTTTTGAATTCATTGCTAATATAATTTCTATGATCAGGAACACATGAATTGGGCTTGAATTGAAGCTAGCTGGAGGTTATGATATGAGGTTCTTGTATTTATGTACTTTGAGAATTGTTGCGATGCATAATGTTTTAGATTCGTGTGCAACAGTATTAAGAAGAAATTTAGTCTGCAATTGTTGTTGGATATTGAGTGAATGGTTTTCAGTTTTGGGATAATCAATTGACAAGTATCCCCCTTTATTTTTGCTTTCATCTCTGTTTACTAGGATGCCAATTAATTTGTATGTCAGATAGGTTAATTTCATGGGTCTGTGTTCTGTAAGTGGATCTATGATATTTTCTACACGTTCTTCTTATTATTTATCTCGATCTATCTTTCCAATCATGTAGAATATTGTAAGGTATTCATTTTGTGTTTCTCTGTACTGCAATATTCTACCACCAAAAGAAACACTACGAAATTAAAGACAAACCCTGCAATAACTAAAATGGTTTTAGAAGATTGTCTGTCAGTACAAATCTTCTGTTTGTAGAAATTTTCTGATTTAGATTGGAATTGTCTGTTAGTAAAAAATTTATGTTAGAAGATTGGTTGCTTGATTTAGATAGTAATTATCTGTTAAGATTGGTTGTTAATTTGATTTAAATAGTAATTATCTGTTGGTACAAATTTTCTGATTTGGCTTGGTGTATATACCGACTTTACTTTTTAGTTGGTGTTACAAGTGTAAAAATAGGCATACTAGTTTTTTTTGTAATGAGTAATGGCATTTCTTCTTGATATATATAGTTGCAGGGTATGGCTCATAAAACTCGAAAGCGTCAACAGAGTAATTTTGGCTCTTCGGATGAGCTATTCCAACAACCAACCAGTAAGATTATACATTACTTCAATATATGCTCTATTTTATGTTACTTGTCTCTCACTCAATATTTTTATCTTTTTTATCTTTTTTATCTTTAAGGTATGTCAACCAGAACTCATGTGGGTAAACGAGTATACAATGAAGGTGTACAGCAAAGGAAAAATCCCTACCAAACACACAGTCAAAATAACTTACCACTCAATGAAGATATAGGTATGAATGTATGATTTCAGATTCAATTAAGATACATGTATGATTTCCATTAAGTTGATGAAATGCATTAAGCGTAAGAGAGTACTGAATAATAAATTTACAGGTTTCGAACATAACCATTTAGTGGATTGTGATGCTCTAAGTTCACAGCTTGAAGAGACAATACAACAAAATACATGTGAGCATATAGACGGAACCAATGAGGTACAAAATGGATGTGGTAATGTTCAAGAAAATGGTAATTAATGTTCTCTTGCTTTAGATATTATATCAAACTTGTATTTTGTAATGTTATTTTACAATTTTTGCCAACTATCAATAATAATTTTTAAATGTAGAAAAGAAAACTAGAGGTGCGACACATATGTTGGAGATCTGGGGCAGACCATTAACTCTACCTCGTATTCAACTTGATTTTGATCAATTTGGAAGACCTATAGGACCAAATCGGAGCAAATTTTGTGAATTCTTGGGCACTATAGCGAGGAATGGTATGTATTGCCCACTTGATGCAGAAGATTGGCATAAAATGCCGAATGAATACAAAAGGAAGATGCTAAATATTGTCAAGGTAATTAAAGTATAATAGTTTATACATATTTTCTTAAATTGTTAATTGGTTAATGTTGTAAATATTTTATGCAGTCACGGTATAATATATCTCTTGGCGATGAAGGTTGGATTTTGATATCCATTAATAAAAAATGGAGAAATTGGAAGAGTACTATGAAAACACGATATTTCCTTACTGGTATAGACGTGAGTCATTTAATAAATGACAGGGATGAGAGAGTATTAGAGGATCAGTGGGCGAATCTACTTACTTATTGGAACAAAGAGGAAGTAAAGGTGTATTATGTATTTTATTAAATTTGCACTTAACATTAATTACTTTTGTGAGAAGTATATTTTCATCCATTATTTTCTACAATTAGGTGAGATCTGAAAAAAATCAAGATGCTAGATCAAAGAGAACCATGCATCATTTAACTGGAAAATGGCCATTTGCGCAAATCATTGATAAATTGGTGAGTTTGATATTTTCTTTTAGATATTATATTATTGATTTTCATGCATGACTTACTAATGAAAAGTCCTACTGTTAGGAAAAAGAAAAGGGCCGTCCACCATCTCGTGTTGAATTGCTCGACGCATGCTATACTAGCAGCACTAATACTCCATTTATTGTGTCTAAGTATTTGGTATGTTTATTCATTATCGCTTATAAGTTTACATTAAAACTATGCGTTTATTTTGCAGAAATAGCATAAATTAGAATTTAAGTACCTTTCTTCCCTCTCACTTTATGGCGTATATTTCTCTTTTTAAACATATTCTTAAATTTTTCTAACTTAAAACATACAAGCTGAAATTGAAAAACTTAGACAAGAACTTCCAGAAGGCTCGGAAGATCCTGTTGGACCAAATGATCTATATGCCCAAGTTACTGGCCAAGATAAACCTGGTCGTGTGAGGATGTTCGGAGAAGGAGTTTCCTCTTCAGATGTATGGGGTGAAGTTTCTAATAGAAACAGGTGCAAACGTATAATGTTGGAGCAACGTTCAGAAATATTGAAAATGAAAAATGAAATTGCGGAGTTACAATCACAACGTTTCACACTGCAAATGTCTGCTCCTCAAAATGCTCAAAGTTTGGCATCATTGTCAAATAATTTCATCAGACCAGTTTCAACTAAGCAACATCTTCAGGTAAACTTCTTTTTTCATCAACATTCATATATAATCATTTCTCACATGTGCAATGTGTGACTTGCTTGTTAGAACTTACTTGCCCTGCTTTAGTTGCTGTTTCTGTACCTAAAGACTTAACAAATAATTATCAATTATGTGGATATAACTTCATCTTCTGCTCGTTTTAATCTTTAGGTAGTTGCGTCTTAGTAATTCTATGGTGATGGTATTTATCAAAGAAAATTGTAGATATATTTTTTGAGCTAGCATTTTATTCTGTCATATTTTATTAACTTATCAACATTTAATATTCTAATTATGTTTTGCAAATTAAAACTTATTTTCAGGTCGGAGATTATGTCGTTCTTAAGAGTATATTTGATCCAACTAAAGTAGTGGCCAAAGGATACCTTCATAGTACCGATCCAAATGCAGAAGTAGGGAAACAAGCTTTGGGAGAGAATTGGTATCAAGTGAATGTGAAAGTAGTTTGTGATTCGACAGAGCAATTAATTAGACCTTATGATCATTATCAAACACTTCAAGATGCTTATGGTGCAATGGTTGCTTGGCCATGTAATTTGGTAAGTAATTTTATGTTATTTCATTTCCATTTACATTACAAAAATCTTTTCAAAATTGAACTCATGTATACTTTGCATCTAGGTGACACCTACTGGATGTCAGTGAAGCGTCAAGTTCTTCCATGGAGGATGTTTCAATACCTACGCATTTGAAGACATTTTTTAATGTTAATTAGTATATCTTGTGCTTAGTAAATTTTCATTTAATTATGTTGACGTGCTCATATAACAATAGAATTGGTTTCTACCCTTTCTTGGATCCATTGTTAGACACTTTGACTTTTAAGTTTAAATCATTTATAGAATACTTTTATTTACTTTTACATGTTTCTATTATTTTTAATTTCCAAAATTAATTTATAATAATCAATAATGCAAATTTAATTTCTGGAATGTGCCATTTTAAAATGTTCCACCTCCTATTAAAGACAATAAAAAGTGTCGGTAGAAATATTAATCTATATTTATCACTACACCAGAAATTCATGTAAAACGACATTTTACAATGTCATAATCAAATAGTTTCGAGTGTCACAACAATGTATTTATCTTGACAATAAAAAATGTTGTATTAGGTTTCTTTTCCCAACATAGGTGAATGTAGTATTATATAAATAATTTCCGATTTTTTAATATCTATTTAGACACCTTCCAATGTTGTGATAGCTAAATAAATCTTTCCCAACACTTGAATACACGGCATTGAAAATTGATGTGGAGAAAGGTGGGATGTTGCAATATGCTATTTATCCAGACATCTTTAAACGCCTCCAAATCCATTTTTTCTTGTAGTGAAAGTGAGGTTTTAGTATTCAAAATTAACTTGAACATAAAGGCATTTCGGCTCACATTTAATAATTTATACGTATGAATCAAGAAGTTTATTTAATGCTAATTAATCACATACTTCTGAATAATATAAGTTTATAGAATACCCCTAAGAAAGTCTGGTCCCAAATAACTACTCGACAATATTGAGAATACCATGCTATTCACTTAAAATCACTGTATAAAAGATTCACTTAACTAATCAACCAAAATAGTATATGATATTCCTTTAAGTTACCTCTTTTATAAGTTTCCTTATGCTCATAACCCACCACTGTTTTTCCTAATCTCTCCTCAAAATTCATTCAAACAGCTTGTCCCTCTATAGCAGAATATTCAGTTAAAAGAAAAGACAGACATTAGCATATCAAGAATCTATGTAATGAAGTTATACCTATACAAACTGATAGATATCACGATTTGACTTGTTTTCAGCCCATCAAGCTTCAGGCAAAAGCCAAGGTCGACTGAAAGAAGGGAATGCAAGTTAGTATAATAAATTGATAGGTTCAAGAACGCCGAAGTGTGAGTGTGAGCATCTAACTACATACAAGTTCTAATAAATAAAATCAAAGCTGAACTCAAAATAATCATAACAAGCAAATAAACAATAGATTTATAAATAGAAGAAATACCACAAGTCCATAGTGGCTAGACAAATCAGAAAACAATAAGTCGTATTGAAATTTGGAAGAACTCATCTATATGTGGTAGACAGTGGATGTACAAATACAATTTGGAGAGAAACCTGTATTTTTGGTTTCAACCATAATAATTTAACCGAAGAATACCCAATTTGCGAACATGGAACCATTTCTTTCTCACACTTCTGTTTCTAAAATCTCATAACTAAAAAAAAATAGTATATCTTACACCGAAATTCTAAAATTAAATGATAGGGAATCCGTAATTGTACCAGAGCCATGTCAGTATCGAGATAGTGCTCCCTAGAAAATTCAACTACACGGTAAATAGAAATAAAAAGACCGATTTTATAATTTCATATGCAAAAAAATCGCTGCAGAATTAAAGTACAGTAAATTTACCTGTAAAAATAGAATGGGTGACCAGAGATAAAAACTACCCTGGATGATTGATTAGAGATGAAATTTGGATTTGGCAAGTGTTGGGGGTTGAGGAGAAGCGTATAGATGAGAGACGAAGTATGACATCATGGGCGGTTCTTTATATTTCAACATTTGATTTCGCGGTTTTTTTTTTGCTTACCGCCTTTCTTTGCGTTTTAATTTTTTCTCTGTGTTTTCTATCTTTTTCTTTTTTTTTCTTTTTTATAATAGAAGTTTATTAAGGGCCGAGTTATTTTTAATGTAGCTGTGTGATGACATTTATATTTCAATGTAGCATTAGTGTGTCAATACCAGCGTAGCAACAAGTCTTTGTAAGGAAAGAGCATTTATGATGACATCTGCTATAAAGTGTCGTAAATTTAATGTAGTGAAAGGCTGTTTTTCTAGTAGTGAATCTCATACTTGCACATAGACAAGTGATAAGAGAGATAAATGCTTGTAATAAGAATAGATAAGTGCATGCAAAGAAATGTACGTGTGAAATAAATAAGGTGCATGTGACACTTACAATCAATTACGCCAACATTTTGCCCATAAAACTATCATGCATGCCAATACTCTCTCCAAAAAAATAAAATAAAAAAAAATTCAAACCATAGCCGCCTAACCAGCTTTTCTTTTTTTATCATCACAAATTGACAATTATAGTCTAGAAGACTTGTGGAAAGGTTTGGTCTTTCCAAAAATAGTACAATTAAAGTCAGACTAGTAGTGAAGCCCGACAAAATGTGGGCCCGCCAAAAGAATTGAAAGATATAAGATGACCTCAACATTGTCAAATACTGTACTATATAATAAGTTTCAAAAATATTTTCTTTAAATTATCTAAATTCTAACATTAGGGCATTTTTTACCAAGTATATTTTCGATGCTTGAAAAAAAGAATTTTTATGTTTTTGGCCTTTTCCAAATGCGTACTCGAATTTAAATATACTTAGTAGATGATCACATGAGATTTTCTATTGTACTCTTTGTGTTACACTTTTAATAATTTTTTTTTTCAATTTTTATTTTTTTTAGATTTAGCTTAATTTTACAATTGTTTATTAGGCTTTACCCCAGGTCCCCACCCGATAAGAGTTTATAGTTTTTATTATTTATATTTCAGTTTTCAATTAATAATTTATTATTATGGTTGATTATTTTAAAATTAAATTTTATAATTTTTTAATTCAATTTTTTATTGATAAATATTAATTATGATTATTTATGTTATAATTAATTTTTATTTTATAATAAATATTATTAAAATCATAAATTTAATTGTGAAAAGACAAGGAGTACAATGAGAAATTTGAACCGCTTAATGCCAAACTATTGGGTTTATAATAAATTTTATTAATTTTACATTCATTATTTTCTTCAATTTTAATATTTTTGGTGTAGTTTTATTTTACACTTATCATTTATGAAATATTTCACTTAATTAGGATTTATAATTTTTTTTATATAATTTTGATTTTTAGTTAATGCAATTGATATTAGGGTTGGTTAATTATTGTATAATTAAGGTGTGTATTTTTTTAACTTTTAATTATGAATAATAAATGTTAATTAAGTTGGATATATTATAATTTTTATTTTTATTATTAAATATTAAATTTGATAATGAAAAGGAGGAGGGAGATAGAAAATTTTGGTAAGAGGATCTCTGATCAGATAAGTATTGGGGATGAATCAATGTATACGGATTGACTCCTATGAATTCAGTGTATTTCCACTTTCCAGGTTCCACCAAGCAAAATAACAAGCAACATAAATCAAGAGACAATTCCACCGATCAGAATACCACTCCTCTCTCTCTCTCTCTCTCTCTCTCAACATGGATTTCCAGCCGCCCTTCAACTTCACCACTCTCCTCCTTTTGACATCTTCCATTCTCCTCCTCATCAAGGTATGGAGAAAATCAGCATCCCCCAGCAAACACGAAAACCTGCCTCCGAGCCCACCAAGGCTGCCTGTGATCGGCCACCTCCACCACCTGGTGGGAGGGCTGCCGCACCAAGCACTCACTAGATTACGTCAAAAATACGGCCCCGTGCTGCATCTCCGGCTCGGCGAAGTCTCTGCGGTGGTGATCTCATCGCGGGAGGCGGCGAGAGAGGTTTTGAAAGCTCAGGACCCAGTCTGCGCCGACAGGCCCGACAGCATCGGCACTAAGATCATGTGGTACGGCTACGCCGGCCTCGCCTTCACTCCCTACGGCGAGCACTGGCGGCAGATGCGCAAGATATGCATTCTCGAACTGCTCAGCGCAAGGAACGTCAAGTCATTCGGCTTCATCAGGCAGGTGGAAGTCTCCCGCCTCGTCGAGTCCCTTCGATCATCGTCCGGCCAGGTCGTGAATCTGACGGCGAAGGTGTTCGCCCTGACGAGCTCCACCACGTGCAGGGCGGCGTTCGGGAAGGTGATGAGGGACCGCGACGCGCTGATAGAGATGGTGAGGGAGGCGGTGACCATGGCGGGGGGGTTCGAGGTGGCCGACTTGTTTCCGTCGTCAAAACTGCTCAGCGTGCTCTGCTGGAACAGATACAAGCTGCTGAGGATGCGGCGGAGGTTGGATCGCATTCTTGATGAGATCGTGGAGGAACATCGGTTCAAGCAGAGCGGCGAGTTCGGAGGCGAGGACATCGTCGACGTTCTGCTCAGGATGCAGAGGGACAGTGAACTCCAATTCCCCATCACCAATCAAAGCATCAAAGCCATAATCTTCGTAAGTCACTCATACAAAGCAATCGATTAATTAAAAAAAAAACAAAACAAAGCTTGAGTTTACATACAAGTTACAGGACATGTTCTCTGCTGGAACGGAAACTACGTCGTCGGCCATTGATTGGGCAATGGCGGAGCTGATGAGAAACCCGGTAGAGATGGAGAAGGTGCAGGCAGAGATCAGACATACGGTAAAGGGAAAGAGGAGAGTGGAAGAGAGTGACGTGGCGGAGCTCAAGTACTTGAAGCTGGTGATGAAAGAGACGCTGAGGCTGCACCCGCCAATCCCATTAATACCGAGAGCGTGCAAAGCCGCAGCTGAATGCAAAGTGGAGGGATATTCAATCCCACCCAAATCAAAAGTGATGATCAACGCCTGGGCCATGGGCAGAGACCCTCAATATTGGACCCAGCCGGAGATGTTCCGACCGGAGAGATTCGAGGGAAGTTCCATGGACTTCGCGGCCACTAACTTGGAATACATTCCGTTTGGGGCAGGGAGAAGATCCTGCCCGGGTATAAACTTCGGATTGGCCACGGTGGAGATGACGCTGGCGCAACTGCTCTATCACTTTGACTGGAAAATGCCGCCTCCCCACACCGTCGACATGGAGGAGGAGGAAGGGATCGCCGTCGCTAGGAAAAATGGTCTTCTTCTGGTCCCCACCCCATATCATTCTAATATCTCTTCTTGACCTGCACCTGCCTCCTTCCTCTCACCACGAATCCTCTACTGTAGTTTCTTTGTTTGAATACTAAAATATTATAATAAATGTTAATTGGGAAGGCGCCTACAATTAAATTCAAATTAAAAAAAAATTCGAATAGAAAATATCACACCAAATATATAATAGAGAATTTTATCCTCCTTTTGACAGTTGAAATTTATTGTTGCCTTTTTTCGTGTTTCATAGTCAACATTTATTAATAAAAAATTAAACTACAAAAATTATAAAACATAATTTTAAAAAATATCAAAAATAATAATGAATTATTAATTGAAAATATTGAAAATTAAGTATTAAAAATAATTATAAACCTTGATTGGGAGAACCTTAGAAAACAATCACAAAATTAAATTAAATCACAAAAAAAATTGAAGAAAAAAAAAAAACAAGAAAAACTCATAATTTCAATATGTAATATGGAGTGTAACACAAAGAGAGTAACATGAAATTTCATGTGCCCTTCGCCTCATATGAGATTTCATTTCTCACTCTTCGTGTTGCACTTTCAAATTTTGAGTTTTTATTGCATTCGTTTTATAAATATTTTTTAGTATTTAATTTTCAGTTTTCAATTAATAATTCATTATTATGGTTGATTATTTTAAAATTAAATTTTATGATTTTTTAATAACTTTTTTTATAAATATTATTAAAATCATAAATTTACTAATAAAATATGGAGTGAAATACGAAGAAGTGCAAATGTCTTGTTTGTTTTTATTTCTAACATCAATTTCCAATTTTCAGTATTTCCACTTCAATTTACCAGATGTATTGATTTTTGAAAAAATGTAAATTTTTCTAGTTTTTGTCGGGGACACACTTGGGTTGGGCTTTCTTATATCCACTATTGAATGGAGCAGTCGGCGCGATTTAGTTATAAATTTAAAGACGCAACAAAATCGATGAAATACAACCCAACCCAATTTTGTGAAATAATCAGTTGGTTTTGGCTGGGCCGGATTATAAACTCTCACTACGATTGCCCAACAAAATAGTTCTTTCTTTCTTTCTTTCTTTCTTTTTTTTTTTTTTTTTTTTGAGTACTTCTTTCTTTCTTTCTGTTTTTTTTGGTCTTTTTTTCTTTTGAGAAGAACAAAATAGTATTGAAGGCAAAGTTGGAGATCTTAAAGACTTAAAACAAGCAAATTATGAACTTTAGATAATCGATCGAAATATTTACTTAAAAAATATTTTTCAGTTCAATATTTGATATTTCATCGTCAAGGTTCTATTAAATAGGTTCACCTACTATAACCAAAATAGCTAGAAGCAAACAATATTCCGAACCTATATACGCAAATTGTTCCAAATAATCAACGGATCAGAAAATTAAAATAGTCAAATATGCCGGAATGTGCCTTCTGTTATTTAGGCCAAGTACCTTATAATATGGGTGATTAATACTAACGAGAAATTATATAACGTGTGTGAGTTAGTGGGTGCAGTACATCCACCCACTAATTCTTTAACATTATACAACTCATGGACAAATACATAAAAAAAAATTAATTTGAGAAACAACCGTATTACAAATATTAATTACTTTCGTATATGTATTTCATTTTAGTTTGTATTTCGTTGTTTTAATTTGTTGGCATTGTATCATTGCTTTAGCTAGCTAGGGACCAAAACGACTCTCGCTAGATAGCCGCCCCTCTCTTTATACTTGATTATTTTATGGGCAAAATACATTTTAATACTTATAAAGCATGTTATTTTTTTAAATTAATAAAATAGTACCAAAAAAATTTCAAAAATTTTACAAATTTAACATTTGATCATTTTTATGACCCAAAAATCGTATGTAATTGATTGTATTTTAAGATTTTTGATTGAATGATTTTTTCACTACAAGAATTTCGCTTATTAGCGACGAACTTACCGACGAATCATTTTCGGGTCGTACTTAGCGACGGACTAGCCGTCACTAATATTTTCTGGCTTTTTAAATGGCAGGAACGATTCGCGCCTAAGTTTAACGACGGATTACCGAATGATTTGTTGTCGTTACCCTTATCGACGGATTCTGTCCGTCGTTAGCATTGAAAATAATATAAAATTAAAAATAAAAATATCTAACGACGGACTTGTTCCATCGTTAAACATAAATATTTTTAATTAATTCAATCGGATTAATTCAACGACGCACTGGTCCGTCGTTAAGTTTTTAATTTAAATTAATTAAGTAATCTAGAATATTAACTACGGACCGTATCCGTCGTTAGTTATTTTATTTTTTTAATTTTTATTTTATTTTTAACAACTAACGACGAACGTGTGCCGTCGTTACATGTTTCATTTAATTATTTAAATAATCCAAAATTCTAACGATGGATATGATCTGTCGTTTGTGATTAATCTGTGATTTTTTTTATTTTTAAATGTTAACGACAGAGTTGCCGACGGTAATTTCGTTGGTAAAAGCTGATATACAGACTACTCTTCCCCTTTCTCATTTCATTTCTGCCCTAACCCGATTTCCCCCCCGCCGTTTCCACCCCCATCGGTTCTCCCCGCCGATTCCCCCCCTTCTCTCTCTCCCCCTCTTTCTCTCTGCCCTATCTCCATCTCTTCCTCTCTTCCGCTGCGGCATCCGTCGTCTCCACCTCCGCCAACGCAGCCGCTGCCTCCGCCTCCCCCACTACAGCCACCGCTTCTGCCATCGACGCCACCAGTGAGGTAAGTCCCCCTCTCTCCCTCTCTTTGCTCGACGCCACCACCACTGCATTCCATTGCTCATCTTTTCCTGTCGTGTATATATTTGTTCTTACAAATTAATTAATTCATGCTGTGAATTACCCTATATAGTTGTAATTCAGGCTGTGAATAACCGTCTTTCCCTCTCTTTCGATTCGATTTTTTTTCTTCAAAATTTAGTATTTTTTTTATGATCATGAGGTTAGAGATTCAGGGCTTTTGAATCATAGTAATACGACAATCCTCCTTGAATACTTAGAATAAATGACAAAATCTTAAATGCAAAACTTAAATGGAACTTCAACGATAATAATGAGACTATCAACGAAGGATAATGACGAGAATATAAACGAGCAATATAACGGAAAAGCTATTAACTTGGAATTTCAACAAAAATCGAAATACTAAACTTTACACGAAAATAAATGAATAATAACGAAGAACATGAAGAACGCGAAGAACGGAAAATAAATGCGGAATTTAAAGGACATGAAAGGAATGGATTCGAGACCGACGAACAAGAATGGACTGAGTTAGGTGCATCGAAGGAAGGTGGCTAGCTCGACGTCTCATCGAGTCGTAACGGTGGTAGAGCCGCCTGCTACGACCCAACGGCACCCCTAGCACCTTCCCTCACTGCATCCCTTCCATGCCACTCCGCTCATCGTCTCGGAGGAACACTCACGAAGAATGTCCCTCATTTCGACAGAACTTCGACTTTCTCGACTCAGAGCTTTCCCACTCTCTAGAAATGAATAAGTGAAGAGTGAATGGTGTGAAAATGAGTGAGGGATGGAGTCCTATTTATAGGAAAATCTTTGGCTTCCAAGGGAAGCCACTTTAGTGCAAGAATACTGCAAAAGTTACTCCGGGTTCGGTTAAAAGCTGCTTTATTCGATGTCGAGGTCCAAATGACCTCATACATGAAATCTGAAAATACTGGAAGACTCGTTAGCTTGAATACTAATGAACCAACTTAACTTGGGATGAAGACGGGGTCGTTAGAAGAAAAACGAGCCAAGATTCTTTTTTTAGAATTACTTTTTACTATTCACTCAGACTGACAGATTTTTCTCCCGAGCGTACGATTTACCTCAGAATAGAAATCCGTGAATGCGAACGGATTCCTTGAGTCATTTACCATAAGAGGGGCATGACAGAATGAGACTCGGATCAATGAGGAGGATTTTGTAAATTTCTCAAAACACAAACACACGCAAAAGTTACTATTCATTCATCCTTTAAATACGTTTTTCATCACCGGGAACTCAAATGACTTCAGATTTAGAATCCAAAAATACCAGCATACTCCTTGAGTTAAAACCTTTCTAAAAAGACCAAAATCGGCTATAACTGAGTTAAGATCAAATTTTCAAAAAAAGATGACTTTACGAAAAATGACCCATAAAATCGTGACTGATATCTGACCTCACTTAAACTTTATTTAAATTTCTTCCTTAACTAATTAATTACCATTAAGAATCCTTTAAACCTTATCTGAAAATCTAGGGTGTTACAGATAGTGATCTGAGGTGTCATCGAAGAATCATCTTAGTGAGCCCGATGGTCCTGGCACTGGGATTGTGAAGCATCGTGGAGGCTCTCGGAGTGCAGTTGCACATGCTGCAGCTTTGGTATGCACATTGAATAACTTATTTATTTATTTTTAATATGTGTGTACTAACACATCTATGTAATAGGCTAAGGATAAGGGTGTCGAGCCCAATGACGTGGCGTGGAAGACATTCAAGAGACTCCACGACACTGCTGATGGATCCTATTCAGATGAGAAGTCACATCGTATCGCTGTAAGTTAATTTATAAATATGTATAAATTTATAAACACCATACAAAATATATTTAATCATTCTTATTTGATTTTGTAAATAGGCTGACGTATTGGCTCGAGTTGAGGAGTTGAGCTAGTCGACTCCTGGCACAGATGAGGCGCCACAGGTGGACATGAGCATGGTATATGTCGACATTGCCCGCCAGCACTCGAAGAAGAACCGAATTTTTGGGTCGGGCAGTCGATCACGGAGCCTTTTAGCTCCTAGCGTCTCTTCTGCAGCTCCTCCAGAACCCGACACTCATGCTGCCATCAGGGAGTTACAAGATAGGATGGACGCACAGGCATCACTTCTCCAGGCCCAGCAGGAGCAGATACGTCAGCAACAGGAGATTACGTCAGCAACAGGAGATTATTGAGCTGATGAGGGCACAGTTTGGAGGTGTAAACATAATTAAATTGCACGGATCTTAGAACTTCATGATTTTCACATTCAATGAATAAATCAGAGTACTAATCTTGATAAGCCATAACTTATTTTGATGATGAAGAAATTGGTTTCTCTCCCTTCACCGTTTTTCTTAAGCACAGAACACCTTTAGATGATAGAGAAAATATAATTCTGTGTATTCTTTTATCGGTAGGTGAGAGGATCAGTTTCAGATGCAGTTAGATATATATATATATATATACACATTCGATCAACGTGATAAATATCGTGAAACCACTTTTAGATAAATATGACCAATTTATCAGATAAACATCAAATTATTTAAACCATATAATTAAGATACTTAAATTAATATAAATATCTTAATCACTTAATTATTAATGACACATGGCCATTAATAAATCTTACATGAGGCCCTCCTCCATCTTCATCATCATGACTTGTATTTGATATACTCCGTACTGATATTTTAGGGGATTTTATGTATTTTATGAGAGATTTATATATATATATATATATATATATTATTTTACGTGTTTATTTATGTTCTTCGATAATTTACAAATAAAAATCAAATATTACAAAAAAAAATATGAAAAAATGCAAAAAAAAAAAAATATGAAAATCAAATATTACAATAAATATTACATATTTCGATAGTCAACTTTGACTTTACTAACGACAGACGGTCCGTCGTTAAGTCGTCCGCCGTTATTTTTCAAGGTCACTAATGACGTCAGCAATATTAATGACGGACACGTCCGTCGTTAGGCCTGAAGACGACTACTGACGACAGGAAATGTTAGCGACGAACTTGGTTGTTGTTATGTCCGTCGTTAATACTTCCGACCGTCAATATCCATCGTTAGTTGTGTTTTCCGACCAAAGCTTTAACGACGGACACAATCCGTCATTAGTCCGTCGCTAGACTTAACTAGCGACGGAAAAATGGAATTTACCGATGGATACGTCCGTCGCTAAACAATGATTTTTTTGTAGTATTTTAAGTGGATGGAGAAATAGAAATATTAAAATACAATCAATTGCATATGATTTTCGAACTGTAAAATTAATCAAATGTTAGATTTATAATTTTTTTTAAAATTTGGTATTAATTTGTTAATTTTTAATAAGAACAAAAAATGCAGATATTAAGTATAATTTACCTTATTAATCCACTTAAGATTCTAAAACAAACTTATTGGTGCATTAGGGAAGACGGTCGATGGGGAGTTCATGAAATTTCCTGTTACATTCTCTGTGTTACATCAAGTGTTACATTTTCAAATTTTGAGTTTTTCTTGTACTTTTTTTTCTTCAATTTTATTTTTATGCGATTTAGTTTATTTTTGTGATTATTTGTAGGGTTTACCCCACTCAATTAGGGTTTATAATTATTTTTTAATATTTAATTTTCAATTTTCAATTAATAATTCATTATTATGGTTGATTTTTTTAAAATTATGTTTTATAATTTTTTTAATTCATTTTTTTTGTTGATAAATGTTGATTATGGTTATTTATGTTATAATTAATTTTTATTTTATAATAAATATTATTAAAATCATAAATTTAATGATGAAACACGGAGTGAAACACGTAATAGTTTACAGAAAATTTCAACTCGACGGGGAGATGCAACCAGAATTTTTTTTTTGAAACATGAAGTTCGTAGTTTCTCACATTGACATTTGGTTATATTATATTCTATCTGTCACAAGAAAATAAGTTGATTGAGATTTTCACAATGATTTTTAAGAAAAAAGATTGGAAAAGACAATTAATTAAATTTTTTATTTCAATATGCCCGATTTATTTATCTGATAATGTAAGAAAATTTAATATAATTATATTAAATATGGGTATATATTAATAAAATATGCTAAATATATATATAGAAACTAGTCGATGTATATATTGAGATTCAAGGACAAGAAATTTATAGCGTTATCACATTTTTTGTGTCCGAGAATTATGATTGCACGCAAATGTAGTGGAATCAATATATACCACAAATTCTCGGCTGCTCATTCAGAATTCAACAATCGTATTTTACATGTGAAATAATAGTTTCTTGACCGTATTAAGTGATGAATTACGTTCCAACTATAGAGTGTATATATAAATAGCTGCGCTAGATACACTGTAGATTACGCAACCATATATTGAGCAGTTAATTAATAAAATAATAAGCATTCAATGGAGCTGGAGCTTCCCTCCATTAATATTCTCCTAGGCCTCCTCTTTTCATCATACTGCATCATCTTACTGCTAATCAAACAATGGAAGACCACAGAAAACCGCGGGAAATTGCTTCCGAGTCCCCCGAAGCTGCCGGTGATCGGCCACCTCCACCTCATGGTGGGAAGACTCCCACAGCACGTACTCACCCGAGCTGCCCAAAAATACGGCCCCGTGATGCATCTGCAGCTCGGAGAAATCTTCTCCGTTGTTGTTTCGTCGCGGGAGGCGACCAAACAGGTGATGAAAGGGCTGGACCCGGCCTGCGCCGACAGAGCCGACAGCATCGGCACTAAGATCCTGTGGTACGACAACAAGGATCTCATCTTCAGCCCCTACAACGCCCACTGGCGCCAAATGCGCAAGATTTGCGTTTCCGAGCTGCTCAACACCAGAAACGAAAAGTCTTTCGGGTTCATCAGGGAAGATGAGATGTCCCGTCTCGTCCGATTCCTCCGATCGTCGGCCGGCGAGGCCGTCAATATGACGGAGAAGATAACTGCGACGACGTGCTCCATCATTTGCAGAGCGGCGTTCGGCAGCGTTGTGAGGGATGACGAGGTGCTGATAGGATTGGTGAAGACGGCGTCGGGCATGGCCAACGGATTTGAGTTGGCCGACCTGTTTCCGTCGTCGAAATTGCTGAATGTTCTGTGTTTGAACAAATACAGGTTGTGGAAGATGCGCCGTGAGTTGGACGCCATTCTTGAGGGCGTGGTGGAGGAACATAAACTGAAGCAGAGCGGCGAGTTCGGAGGTGAAGATATCGTCGACGTTCTGCTCCGAATGCAGAAGAATAGTCAGCTACAATTTCCCATTACTACCGATACCATCAAGGGTTTCATCTTTGTAAGTTATATATATAATTATATATATATATATATATATGAATCATGAATATATTTGGACCGACATATATATATATATATATACACTGCAGGACACGTTCGCTGCCGGAACTGAAACGTCGTCGACCACCACCGTTTGGGCGATGGCGGAGCTGATGAAAAATCCACGGGTGATGGCGAAGGTACAGGCAGAAGTGAGAGAGGGGTTGAAGGGGAAGAAGAGCGTGGATGCAAGCGACGTGCAGCAGCTGAAATACCTGAAATCGGTGGTGAAAGAGACTCTGAGATTGCACCCTCCATTCCCATTAATCCCAAGAAAATGCAGGGAAGATATCGAGGTGGAGGGATATTCAATTCCATCAAACTCAAGAATCGTTATCAACGTTTGGTCTCTGGGAAGGGATCCCTTGTATTGGGAGGAACCAGAGATTTTTTGGCCTGAAAGATTCGACCACATTTCAATAGATTTAGTGGGAAATAATTTTGAGTTCATCCCGTTTGGAGGGGGGAGGAGAATTTGCCCGGGTTTGAATTTGGGAGTGGCAAACGTTGAGGTTCCATTGGCTCAACTGCTGTATCACTTTGATTGGAAATTGGGACAACCTGGAATGAGTCCTGTTCATATGGACATGACTGTGGCAAAAGGCCTTTCTGGACCAAGAAAGACTCCTCTTGTCTTGGTTCCCTCCATCTACATTCCCACTCAACCTTAATTAATTAATTAATTAATTAATAGATACCCTGTACCCCACAACGTCGTAACTCCTCATATATACTACAGTACTATATTATACTCATCCACATGAAATAAAGAAAATTTAAACAATCTCCTCTACCTCAATTAAAGTTGACAAACACTTCCATGCACCTGTTGTAAATAGTGCTATTTAAGATGAGTTGGGTCAACCCGCACTTTGACCCGGTCAACGCGGTCAAATCTTTCATTTGACCAAGTTTTTTTAGGGTATTTTTGGTATTTTTTAGAAGTTTTTTTAGGGGTTTATTTTGTGTTTTTTAGGGTTATTTTGGGGTGAAATTGGATAAAAAAATGAAAAAAAAAGTAAAAAAATTGCCAGAAAAAAAAAACTAGACGGGCGAGTGGGCGCACGTGGCCCCACGCGCCGTCTGAAATAGTGTTATTTGCGACAATGCTGCATGGAATACGAACTCATTAAAGTTGGATATATATATATATATATATAGGGAAAGGATCAAATAGGAACTAAATCCCCCCGTGAGAACCTAGGAACCAATCCTAGCCTTAGATTTGATTAAATCTAATGACCATAATTTAGTCAAAGTTTTAGTCAAAGTAAGGTGGCAAACTTTTAATATTTGAGAACTTAATGAAGGTGGGGTTATTTTCGTAATTTAGAAATTAGGTTATGTTTTTTCGGATTTTGGGCCCAATTTCCGGAATTAAATAGACAACATATTAAAATCGTTGTCTTTTATGGCATTGTATTAATATCCTAATATGAGAGATTTATATTGCTAACATCAAGAGATTATGTTGCTAACATGAGGTGGACTCATATTGCTAACTTGACGAGATCATAATATTAAATTGACATGTATTAAACACCACACATATAAAATTGGACCATATTTAAAATAATACTGTGTAATATGATCATTCATACATACAACATATTGCTAATATGTTAGAGATTATACACACTGCTAATATGTGACTAATAATTTGCTAATATATTAGTAACATGTTGCTAATACGTGAATAATGATATACTAGTATGATTTAAATTCTCAAATATTATAAGTTTTCAAAATAATATTAAGCATTGATAAAGTTATAATTGTTTATGAACTTAACTATATATAGCTCATACTTTAACTATTTTATCATGAAAGCAACTTAAAATTCAAAGTCGTGTATAAAAAATTTCATGTTAGCAACATAAACACAAGATATGAGCAATATTGTGATATCATATTGGCAAATATCTGACAGTTACGAGTTGAATATACGTGAAAAAAAAAAGTTTTTTATATTTTTCATCAATTTTTTGCTCAAATAAACATATGCATTATGAATTTTAAATGAAAGAGCATGAAAAAATCTTTAATTTGATATATTTTTTGCGTAAATTGGATAAAAAATGAGTAAGTTATGATTATTTAAAGTTTTTAGAAATTTTTTAAAGGATGATGTCATCACTTTATAAAAAAAATCTGGAATTACCCCTTATATTTCGAATTTTACATATGTACAACTATGTCACCACCTTTTAATCCGCCATGTCATCAAAATCCTTAAATTTGATTGGTTCCTAGGTTCTCACGGGGGGATTGGTTCCTATTTGAACCCACCCATATATATATATGGGATGATTACCATGCATATAGGGGCCTAGTATATAATTTATGGATTAATCCTAGCCATTAATCTCTAAAATGGACGGATTGTATTGATTATGGCAGGAAACACATTGCTTTTTTTAAACCCTTAAGTGCACTTAAGGGTATTTGTGTAAATTGTTGTTCTTTTTTTTATAGAAATAACGTGTTATTAGGGATATTAAATGGGAAGAATAAATACTCACCCAAACAAAAAAATACAAATTAAAAAAATAATCTTATGAAAGAACGGTACATCAAAGAATCAGGGCTTCATTATCAAGTATCAAATGAGGATGACCTTGTGAATATCGACAAACTTCTGTTGAACAATTGAAAGTTTTGGAAGTCTAGTTAATTTTTTGGTATTAGGCATATGAAAATTGGATTGGATGAATAACGTTAATATTGGTCGTCAAACATTGTTTGCCTTATTTAGTTGGTGGATATTGTGTTAATCCTTGAATAATTTAATATATATTTATTTCTTAGTCTTGGATGAAGTAATAATGAAGATTATTTTATGAGTATTATATTTTGTAATGACCACTTATTTTATTAGAGTGTTTAAATTGTTGTTTTAGATATTTTTTTAATAATTTAATGTGTTACTTTTTTTTTGTTCTAATTAATTGTTATTGGTATATTCCAGCAAACATGATTATTCAAAAAAATAGTTTGAATATATTTTTATTTTATATGAATTAGAGTGCTTAAATTGTTGTTTAGATGCTTTTTTTTTTTAAAATGTAATCGATTAGTTGTTTTTTATTTTTAGTTAACTGTTAATGTTATGTGAGTTCGTTGTGTAACGAATCCTTTGTGATTGCGGTTTTCATTATTTATATTTTAGCAACCATGGAGTATGTAGAAGAATAATTTGAGTATATTTTTAATTTTTGTGTATTAGAGTGCTTAAATTGTTATTTTAGGTGCTTTTTTAAAAAATTTAATATGTTAATTTTTTATTGATTAAATGTTAATGGTATGTGAGTTTAGCCTGTAACAAATCTTTTGTGAGTGAGGTTTTTAATTCTTAAATTATAGCAGATATGGATTCTGTAAAAGAATAATTTGAGTTTTTTTTTTTTTTTTTTGTATATTAGAGTGCTTAAATTGCCGTTTTAGGTGCATCGTTAAAAACACATAGTGAGATTCTAATACTAAAAAAAAGCTTTTTAAAAACACAAAATAAGAATTTTATACTCTAAAAACAACATGACACTCTAAATAAAAAATCTGCTATTCTTGGTTTAATGAATATCATAAGGTGTGTACGATGGTGGATTTTTAGAATTTTCATTTTTACCCCTTTGGCATTTTGTTGATGTTTTAAATTGGGCTGTGTTACATTAATTTATGACAATGTTTTTTTATATATTTTGTGATGTTGTTATTGATTTTTTGTTTTGGTTAACTATTAATGGTGTGTGAGATAGGGATTCTGCAAAAATAATAATTTAAGTGGGTTTTTTTTTTTTTTTTGTATTAGACTGCTTAAATTGTTGTTTTAGATATTTTTTTAATAATTTAATGGGTTACTGTTTATTTTGTTCTAGTTAACTGTTATTGGTATATTCCAGCAAACAGGGATTATTCAAAAAAATAATTTGAGTATATTTTATTTTATGTGAATTAGAGTGCTTAAATTGTTGTTGTAGATGCTTTTTTTTTTTAAATGTAATCGATTAGTTGTTTTTTTTAGTTAACTGTTAATGGTATGTGAGTTCGTTGTGTAACGAATCCTTTGTGAGTGCGATTTTTCATTATTTATATTTTAGCAAGCATGGAGTATGTAACACATCCCAATTTAAAACATCAACAAAATGCCAAAGGGGTAAAAATGAAAATTCTAAAAATCCACCACCGTACACACCTTATGATATTCATTAAATCAAGAATAGCAGATTTTTTATTTAGAGTGTCATGTTGTTTTTAGAGTATAAAATTCTTATTTTGTGTTTTTAAAAAGCTTTTTTTTTTAGTATTAGAATCCCACTATGTGTTTTTAACGATGCACCTAACACGGCAATTTAAGCACTCTAATATATATAAAAAAAAACTCAAATTATTCTTTTACAGAATCCATATATGCTATAATTTAAGAATTAAAAACCTCATTCACAAAGGATTTGTTACAGGCTAAACTCACATACTATTAACATTTAATCAATAAAAAATTAACATATTAAATTTTTAAAAAAAGCACCTAAAACAACAATTTAAACACTCTAATACAAAAAAATTTGAGTATGTTTTTAATTTTTGTGTATTAGAGTGCTTAAATTATTTTTTTAGGTGCTTTTAAAAATTTAATATGTTAATTTTTTATTGGTTAAATGTTAATGGTATGTGAGTTTGGCCTGTAACAAATCCTTTGTGAGTGAGGTTTTTAATTCTTAAATTATAGCATGTATGGATTCCGTAAAAGAATAATTTGAGTTTTTTTTTTTTTTTTTTTTTTGTATATTAGAGTGCTTAAATTGCCGTTTTAGATGCATCGTTAAAAATACACAGTGGGATTCTAATACTAATTTTTATTTTAAAAAACACAAAATAAGCATTTTATACTCTAAAAACAACATGACACTCTAAATAAAAAACCTGATATTCCTTATTTAATAAATATCATAAGGTGTGTATGATGGTGGATTTCTAGAATTTTCATTTTTACCCCTTGAGCATTTTGTTGATGTTTTAAATTGGGATGTGTTACATTAATTTATGACAATGTTTTTTTTTATATATATTTTATGGTGCTATTATTGAATTTTTATTTTGGTTAACTATTAATGGTGTGTGAGATAAGGATTCTGCAAAAATAATAATTAAGTGGGTTTTTTTTTTTTTTTGTTTAGAGTGCTTAAATTGTTGTTTTAGATATTTTTTAAATAATTTAACGTGTTACTGTTTTTTTTTGTTCTAATTAACTGTTATTGGTATATTCCAGCAAACAGGGATTATACAAAAAAATAATTTGAGTATATTTTTATTTTATGTGAATTAGAGTGCTTAAATTGTTGTTGTAGATGCTTTTTTTAAAATGTAATCGATTAGTTGTTGTTTTTTTAGTTAACTGTTAATGATATGTGAGTTCATTGTGTAATGAATCCTTTGTGAGTGCGGTTTTCATTATTTATATTTTAGCAAGCATGGAGTATGTAGAAGAATACTTTGTGTATATTTTTATTTTTTGTGTATTAGAGTGCTTAAATTATTTTTTTAGGTGCTTTTAAAAATTTAATATGTTAATTTTTTTGGTTAATATAATGTTAATGGTATGTGAGTTTGGTCTGTCACAAATCCTTTGTGAGTGAGGTTTTTAATCCTTAAATTATAGCAGACATGGATTCTGTAAAAGAATAATTTGACCTTTTGTTTTGTATATTAGAGTGCTTAAATTGCCGTTTTAGATGCATCGTTAAAAACACATAGTGAGATTCTAATACTAAAAAAGAACTTTTTAAAAACACAAAATAAGCATTTTATACTCTAAAAAGAACATGACACTATAAAAAAAAAATTGTTTTAGGTGTTTTTTTAAAAAATTTAATATGATATTTTTTTTGGTTAAATGTTAATGGTATGTGAGTTTGGTCTATAACAAATCCTTTGTGAGTGAGGTTTTTATTTCTTATATTATAGCAGACATGGATTCTGTGAAAGAATAATTTGAGTTTTTTTTTTTCTATTTTTGTAAATTAGAATGCTTAAATTGCCGTTTTAGATGAGTCGTTAAAAACACATAGTGGGATTCTAATACTAAAAAAAAAGTTTTTAAAAACACAAACTAAGCATTTTACATTCTAAAAATAAAATGACACTCTAAATAAAAACCCCGCTACATTACAACGGCCTAGCATAAAAGGGAAAAAAAACACACATCACATAAGATACTAACACCGAAATAATAATTTATAGAACTACAAAATGACAGAAGGAAATATTATAATTTCTAAAGAACATAATCTGAATTTGAATTCAACACTTGATTATATTTTCCATGGATAATTATATGAAAAATAATAGAATTCGATCAACAGTATATTTATAATATTAATTATAATTAATAATTGGTGAATATGTATTAGAATAAGCAACTTACGTGAGAGGGATAAAAAATACCGGGATCCATTTTTAAACAAAATTAAAAACACATTTTATTAATGACATAAAATAAGTAGAAAATGTACTAATTAGTTCAAATGTATGAAATAAAAAGTGTTATCCATAACATGTTTTGTGTAACTGTGCATATTATTATGGAAAAAACGGTATTCTAAGTATTAAATGAGGCCAGTTAATACAAAATGACAATAATAACCTTTAATAAATACAATTAATATAAAACTGAATTAATATGAAAAAAATCTAGACCATCCATCCAATAAAATCAATGGATAGGATGAATCCCTAATTTATACATTAAGGGCCTATTTATAAATGAACCATCCTCTATACATATATATATATATATAGATATATATATATATATATATATATATATATATATATATAGATAGATAGATAGATAGATGCATGTGCATCTTGTCTTCAAAGTTATAAGCACAATTAATTTTAGATACTGCTGATCCAGACGTGGTCTGCTCGTAATTCAGGAGGGTTGAAAACTATTGTAGATGCTATTAATTAATTAAATGCAGTGAATGTTTCTTCAATATATATTACTCCCTCCGTCCCAATTATACAATCTCATTTCTCCTCACACGTAAATTAAAAATATTTATGAAAATAAAATATTAAAGCTAAACTTCGAATAACACCCTCATTGAATATTTATGACTTTCAACTTTTAAGTTGTTATTTTTTTAATTTCCAAGATTCAATAAGAGTGTATTTGTACATTACAATGAAAATTAATAATATTTATAGTAATGAGACTATATAATTAGGACACCTCAAAATAATAAAAGAGACTATATAATCGGAACGGAGGGAGTATATATATACAAATATATTATCAATCAGTCACCATCCTTTTCGAATTTTCATGCCTTAATTTAATTTAATTTTCTTTAACCTTATGTTCTACTTTTCTTTAGTACAAGACATTAAATACTCTCCCCACCTCAAAATTAATATATATATATATATGTATGTATGTATGTATGAAATATGTATACATATAAATATTGTGTATTAGCTAGTGAAATCCCACTTAGAATTGATTTTTTTTAGATTTGTGATTGTGGAGATATGTTTAAAGAGTGTATGAATTTGAACTCTTGACGTGATGCTAGATATCATATATGTCCCGTTTCAAACACTTGAAGCAACTTTTGACAAAGCATTGCACTATTTTTTTATGTGCATAATATAATATAATTGTTTCGTAATTGGAACGTGACAAGTGTAATACATGTATTTTTTAAGGGTATTTAGGTATTTGATCTTAATTACATGATGTATTTAGGTATTTGATCCTAATTATTTACTCTATTTCTGAATATGTGTCATTCTAGATAAATGCATATATATTAATAAAGTAATAAAATAATTACCTTCCATGTGAATATGTTAAATGAGTCTAATAGAGATATTCAAATGCATTAATTGAAGACAAATGTAAGAAAAATGTAAAATTTTCATCCCGATTTTGTAGAATGATACATTTGTGAAACAAAACTAAAAGCGATAGAATGACATTTATTCATAAATGGAGGAAGTAATATATATGTATATAGGATATGGTTCAAATGGTGTGAAAAATAGGGACTATTTTTAGCCATTAGATCTATCAAATCCTACAGTTTAGATTTAATCCATGTGGCATTTAATTAGATTTTGAATTATATTAATAAGGGTATACTAGACATTTTGTAAATTAAATCCCACAAATCACGTTTCTTCCATATCAAAACAAATCTTCTTCTATATTATTCAATCGATTTTTTTTAACGTCAGTTTATTCTTCTTCTTCTTCTTCGAACTCATAGATTGACGATGGCGACAAAGCGGCACTCACACGATTTGTACAGACGGTTTCTTCTTCTTCTCCTCCTTCTTCTTCCAACTAATAGATCGATGATGACGACGATGCGGTACTCACACGGTGATTCTAGCGATGACGGTGGTTGTTGTGCGACACTCACATGGCGACTCTGGGCGACATTCACGGCGACATTCATGCTGATATTCATGGCGACATTCACGGCGGTTGTGAATTTTTATTTGATGGATTTTTTGTGTTTCCGGTTTAGTGACAATGGAAGATTTTGGTTTTTGATCGTTTGTCATTTTTTATTGTTCGTTATGTATGCAATCTGGATGAATATTATATTTTATTTTATACGTTTCAAATTGTTGGTTAGAATGTTCATGATTATGTACTTTTACGTATACAGTTTATGTTGTTGTTGTTATTTAGCATATATATGTTCTTTATGAAGCATCACAAGTTTTTGCTTTAAAATATTGTATGTTGAATGATTCAATGTTATTGTTTGTGTAGCATGTTTGTCTATTGTAGGAAGCATTAACAGTACATTTACATAGCATTGATTATTTGGCCTTTTTTTTTCCAGAGCTGATTCAATTCAGTCAAGGCGTTTTTTTCTATTGTTCCATTTTTTGCTTAGTTTTGTTTTTAGTTTACTTATATCCGTGATGTTTTGTATGGTACAGTTGGGGTATCTTAATTTTTTTCGTCACATTATTTATGTTATAGTAGAAATTTTTTACAAGGTAGGATTCGTAGTATGAAGCATTTAATTTATGAATATATAGCATTAACTGAAGCATTCACATAATACAATGCAAATGAGTATGCTTACGAAGCACCAACCATCAAATATGAAACTCTTAATTTAATTTATGAAGCATTCAAAGGTAATGTTTGAAGCACTGTCTTTATATCATTCTTATTTTAACATAGACATTAAACCATATAAATCATTATCATAAAAGTAAAAAAAAAAACTTGCATCCGAGCAATTCAAAATATGATACTATCCAAAATCGATCGGATCCAAAATAAAAAACTACCAACATTAATCATAAATAAACTGCAATCCGTACTTACATAATAAGACCTAAACATTGTCCTTCAAAACATCACTAAAAAAGACCTAAACATTTTTCTTGAAGCGGGGGGTTCTCCCAAAGATGCTTTGGAGCCCTCTCAATGAGAAGAATAAGTTGCATCATTGTGTCTGCCATTAGCTTTGAGTTTGCTAAGAATTGTGTAGCAAACTGTTGCCTTTCATCCGCTTCAACGTCATTGCTTGAAGTCTGTCCTCTTCTACCTTCATCATGGGAGAACGGTGCATTCTCCTCACCAGTCTTTTGGAATTGTGGACACAACCGTCCACCTCCAAACCCACTTGCTGCCATTTCTTGCTTCTCACGTTTTCGAATTAAGTGGAAGGTCCAACCTTTCACTGTTGGGAACGACCTGTCAACAAGTCTCTTACCGTGCGATATCACTCGATCTACATACATTGCTTGTGCATGGATTTTTGGAATAAAAAAGTTTAACACGTCAATAAGGATCCAACCATTGCCCTATAAAGCACCAAATTTATACATGAGTAGCATCAAAATGAGGCAGATAGGATACGAGTAGCAAACAATCTTGACAATGCAAAGTACCAAACACAACTTTCAGAAGCATCAACTTTTCAACGCAATTTGTAACTAGACTATGCAGTAATTCATATGCAATGGAATTCAACATTTATTGTATCAATCTGAACCATATTCAGCATATTCATCAACTTTACCAAATAACGCATGGATAGTTTAAACGTTTATCAATAGCATCAACCTACACCTAATATCGCATAAATTCAATGTAAACATTATTCTTCTTTGATGGAACCAGTGACTCGTCTTCCACATGCGATTCAACTGTAATAAATTCAATGTAAACATTAAATGTTAATAATAATATGCTACTTATAACTTACTGCAATGCTTCTTATAACTTACTGAAAAGCTACTTATTTTATGATAAATAGCTTCCGTACCTTTTTTTTTTGTAGTGATGAAATATTTGGTGAGTAGCACTGACTGCAATTCTTCTTATGACTTACTGTAATACTACTTAAAACTTAATGCAATGCTACTTATATTAAGACAGGTAGCATCAACATCTTATATGCTACTTATAACTTAATTAAATGATTCTTATAACTTACTGCAATGCTACTTAATTTATGATAGATAGCATCTATACCTCTTCTTTTGTCGGGTTTAAAATCGATTTAACCCAAATAGTAGATAATTAATCAGCAGCATCAATCGACCGATTCAAACCACAATCCCCAAATTCTTTAAATTGATTTACTTAAAAAGGAGATACCATTCATACTTTCTGTCATTTTTCAAAAATTTCCACCAAATTCATTATAAAATTCAATTTCACCCAAATAATACGTACCCAATTTCTTTCGCCCCATTTTGCTTCCGCCTACTCTGACGTCCACGCCGTCGCTGGAGCATGCAATTTCAGCCAGAATCGTCGACTGTATTGAGGATTTTCACCGTCTCTGGCTTTATTCTCTTGCGGTGGTTTCAAACTGAACCAAATACTCGGACGTCCGCGCTGTCTCTGGAGCTTGCAATTTCCGCCGAAATCGTCGCCGGAATCGTCAACTCTATTGAGGATTTTCACCTTCTCATCTCTGGAATTACTCTCGTGCGGCGGTTTTCATAATCTGGGGTTTGTTCCCGATTTTATGGGATTTTGAGATCACGATACCATATGAAATTATAGGTTCATTTTACATAAATACCCTTCATGTTTAGTTAATAATTAAAAAAATCCTTAATATCAATTAAAATCCCCCACATCTCAGCCGTTGATCTATTAAAATTGTAGGGACTAGATTTGTCCCTAATTTTCACACCACCACTTATCCCTTAAAATAACCAACCCCTATATATATATATATTTATGTAAAGGACCTAATACACATTTTTTTAGAATGAAATTTACACATGAGATTTCTTGTTAGACTATATGTTTCATTTTGTATTTGACTTCCAAATAATGTGTTTTTTTTTTCGTATTTTTTTAATTTTATTTTTGTGTGCTTTATTTTATAATTATTAATTAGGGCCGATCTCATCCAACTAGCATTTATAATTTTTTTTAATTTTTTTTTGCTCATAATTATTGACTACGATTATTTATGTTATAATTAATTTTTATTTTTATACTAAATATTATTAAAATTATAAATTTGATAGTGAAACACGAAGAAGTGCAACTGGAACTGACCACCGATTCAGCGACGACGGAATTGATGAGAAATTCAATGAGAGGGGTGATTCAAATTAAGGTGCGTAATCAGCGACCGTCTGATCAGAGCAAGATCAGGTAAGGGTGGCAACATGGCGGAAGAAGATTCCTTAATTACCTTCGACTAATTAATTCTATTTAAAACTTAGTTAATGTATCTATATCTAGCTAGATTTATAGAGTAGCACTATATATTAGACTGTAAAGTGATAGATATAATTAAAAACTAATTTGTAAATAAGTTTTCCAATTACTTTCATTGAATACAATTAATGAAAACGTTTTACACAAATAACTTATATATATATATATATATATATATATATAGGTGGAGTTATATAAAAACAATCCCTTGTGTGAGAAATGAGAACACATTTCATACCACATATCCATAAAAAACCAAAGGTCCAGATTTGCTAAAAAAGGCGGTGGTAATATCTGAAATTTTTTTCGCGCGGGGTATTAACGTAATTTAGTAATTCTTATAAAAATCGCGGAGGATTTGATAACAGATCGTTATGCTAACGAAGTATTATCATCATGCTAACAAAGCATTATAGTTATGCTACTTAAAGTTTTCAAATATTATTAGCGAAAAAATATTCTAAATATTAATTATAAATCTAATTTGATTTAATAAACCCTAATTAAATGGAAAAAATCATAATTGGATGAAATAAACCTAATTAGATGAAATAAACATTGATTGGATGTGGTAAACCCTAAATGAGTTGGAACAAATCATAATAATAATATATTTGTACTATGTTAGCATTATGGTTTTGCTTCGTCAGCATTGCGAATACACTATGTTAGCATATGACAATACTCTATCAACATACTTTATAAACCATAATTGGATGGGATAAACCATAATAATCGATTAAGAACTATAAACAAAAAATTAAATTTTAAAAAAATAATGATAATTAGATGGAATAAACCATAATCGAGATTAAATAAACCATAATTGAGATTTAAAAAACCATAATAAATTTATACTACGCTAGCATTATGATAATTATTTGTTAGCACAATGAATACATTATGTTAGCATATGATAAATGCTTCGTTAGCATACGTTATCATATGTTATCATAATATTGACGAAGAATTATTATATGCTAACAAAAGCATTATTTACAACTTGGGCACGTGTAAAAAATTTTATTTTTTATTTTTCGTTCATATTTTTTCATCTAAATATAGTCTTTCGACATCTTAAATGAAAGAGCATGAAGAGAGCTTTAATTTGATATATTTTTTGTGTACATTGGATTAAAAACGAGCAAGTTATGGTCGGTTAAAGTTTTTAAGATTTTTTTTAATTGCTGACATCATCATTTTTATTGGGTTCGGACGAAAATAGCCCCCCTTCTGATAAACTGAGATTTTACACTAATTTTGGTACACTTTTGTGTTGAATTTGAATTGTTTAGGGTGTGTTTTCTCTCAGTTTATTTGTGTTTTCATGCATTTGGGAGTTTGGTATTACTTGTTGGAATTTTGCAGGAATTGTACTTGAAAAGATGGTGTTTGAACGAAGTACGGAAGTCCCGGAAAATACATGCAAAATGACCGAGAACCGCGGCTGACGTGGCAGCTCGCGAGTGAAGATCCCAACCGTTAACTATTAGATCGCGACAGAGGCTGGGGTGCACAGAAGAAAAATCGCGACCAGCTCGCGACTCGCGAGCGAGATCGCGAATCACCAAGAGGCCGTTGACTGTTTGATCGCGACAGAGAGAGGGGTCGGCTTTGCAATATTCGCGACCTGGTCGCGAATACCCGAAGGACCAACTAATTTTGTGCCAGCTGGAGGCCATGTGGAGTCGTGACTCGAGTCGCGACCGACCTGCTCGGGAGCGAGCTCGCGAATTTTTGAGGCGGTGCAGCTTGTGGTTTCCTACTTTGGATCAAATTCTTACTTGGTATTTAAGGGTTGAAATACACGAAAATCAGACATGAAAAACCCTAACATAAGCTTTGGAGCAGAGAAAAAAGAACGTAGAGAAGCCATCGCGAAAAACGAGCTCTAGGAATTCAAGTTGTACAAGATTAGAGGCAGATTTAACCTTCCGAGTTTTGTTTATTTTTATTCTTGTTTGGCTATGGATTTTTGGATTGGATATTTATTTGTTAGTTTGATTATGGACAACTAAACCCTAGTATTCTAGGGTTGATTATGATTCAATTATGAAGCCATTTAATTAATACAATTTTCTTGTCTATGATTTTTCTCACGCTTTAATTATTCTTGTTTTAGATGTGGTGTTGATTAACTGGCCATTAATTGATGCAATTTGATGTGTTGATTCATAATTCGAAAGATGAGTTTTAACACGAGGTCTAGAATAATTAACTTGATAATTGATAACACTCGAGAGAGTTGAGATTATCTAAGATAGCATTTGACCTTATGATTATTTAGGAGTTTCATGTTAGATAATTAATGGAGACATTATTATTTAATCTGTAATGAACATCTGCATTACTCTGAGAAGGGATTGTAGATAATTGTGTGGTTGCTCTAGTGTGATTCGAATCTGAATATAGGCATGGAATTTGTGAATTAGATCGGTGGAATAGTTGATGAGTAACCAATCCTAGAATGCGCTCTTTCTTCTGATAATTTTATTTGTTATTTTCATTTGTTTTATGCTTGTGGTAATTTATTTATTTTATTTGGTTAGCTCAGTTAATTTCACACTCATAATTTTGTTAGTTTAAATAACAGCCGTAGAGTAAATAGAATAATTAGCGATTAGATATTGAGTCTCTGTGGATTCGACCTTGTTCACTGCTTTGCTATTAGCCTCGTTGTACACTTGCAGTTTAGGTGAAAATAAATACCGAACAAGTTTTTGGCGCCGTTGCCGGGGACTCAAATTATTTTATTGCTATTATTCAATTTTATTTTATATTATTACTCTAGACATTGTTTTTGTTTTTATTAATTTTTCTCTTTTTCTCTGCGAATTCGTAGGTGGTGTATGAGCACACGTTCAAAAGGGGAACTACTTCAACCTTTTGATCCTGAGATTGAAGCCACTGCTCATCACCAGAACGCAAGGAAAAGAAGAGGAAAAATGGCGGATCAGAACGCAACACCTATCACTGCTGAGCAGATGCGTCAGATGCAATAACAGCTCGCGGAAATGCAACAGAGGTTCCGAGAGCAAGACGAAGCTAGAGAAGCTGCCAGGGCAGCTGCCCCGGTGCCTATTAATCAGTTATTTATGCCGGTGCTGAATCATGGTCAAGTTCCGAGCCCCGGGATCAATGCAAACAATTTTGAATTGAAGTCGGGCTTGATAGGAATGGTCCAACAGCACCAGTATGGGGGGGCACAAGACGGAGAATCCGAATGCGCACCTTCAACAATTCCTGGAAATTTGCAGCACCATAAAAATGAATGGGGTGTCGGGTGTCGGATGACTCTATCTGGCTTTGCCTGTTCTCATTCTCGCTGAGGGATGCCGTCAAGGATTGGTACCACTCACTAGATCTTAGTACAGTTGACACCTGGGAGGCTTTGGCACACAAATTTCTTCATAAGTTCTTCCCTCCCGGTTTGAGTTTGAAACTGAAAGGCGAGATCACCCAGTTTCGCCAATATGATGATGAGAATCTGTATGAAGCCTGGGAGAGGTTTCGAGAACTGCTTAGGAAATGTCCTAACCATGGATTCGGGGTAGACCATCAGGTGTGCATCTTCTACAATGGATGTGACACGGAAGTGAAGAGGCTTCTGGATGCCTCAGCAGGTGGGTCCTTACTTAACAAGGGACATGATCAGGCCGTCTCTATCATAGAAGACATGGCCACAAACAGTTATTAGTGGACCAATGATCGACAGGTGAAGATCATGAAGAAAGCTGCTGCAGTAGAGGATACTGATCCTATTTCCAAGCTGGCTGCCCAGCTATCGACGTTGAATGCTACCATCAACAGTCGATTTGATGCCATGACACGTACATGTGTACAGAATCCCATAGGAAATGCAATAGAGGATGTGACTACGTTAATCAACGTGGTTATGGGAACAACAATCACAATTACCGAGGTGGAAATCAATTTTACCAAGGTAATCGCTTAAACCTTTCTTAAGGAAATCCCAATGCCGTACTGCAGCCCCCACCTGGATTCTTAGTGACTAATGGTGTGATTGACGAAGAAAATAAGCCGAAGATGGATGAGCTTCTTATGGCTTTTATTAGCAAGACATAAAAATATATGGACGAGTCTCAGACTCGAGTTATGGGAACAACAATCACAATTACCGAGGTGGAAATCAATTTTACCAAGGTAATCGCTCAAACATTTCTTAAAGAAATCCCAATGCCGTACTGCAGCCCCCATCTGGATTCTCAGTGACTAATGGTGTGATTGACGAAGAAAAGAAGCTGAAGATGGATGAGCTTCTTATGGCTTTTATTAGCAAGACAAAAATATATGGGCGAGTCTCAGACTCGAGTTGAGAAGCTAGAGAATGCCATTGGAGCCATGGGTACTCAAATGAAGATGTTCGAGAAGCAGTTGGGACAATTGGCTACAGTTGTGGGAAATCAGCATCAGCCGAGCCAGTTCCCCAGTAATACAACTGTTAATCCCAAGGAGCAGTGCAAGGCCATACGATTGCGAAGCGGGACTTCTTATGAAGGCTCGAAGAACCCCGGGCGTGCATCCACTCCTGATGATGAGAATGAAAAGATCGAGGATGATTTGGAACACCCAGATTCTAGCGCTGATGGACCTACACCGCCGCCGCTGTCGTCCCCTCCACGAGCCCCTGCTCCTGCATCATCTACTGCTCTCATTCTTTATCCACAGAGGTTTCAAAAGAAGAAGGTTGATGAACAATTCTCCAAATTTTTGGACATTTTTCGAAAGGTGCAAATAAATATCCCTCTGGTGGAGGCTTTACACCAGATGCCGAGTTATGTTAAGTTTCTCAAAGATGTCATCTCGAAGAAGAGAAAGTTGGGGGATTATGCCACCGTAAATCTCTCTGAGAACTGCAGTGCTCTCATTCAAAAGAAGCTTCCAGCTAAGCTTAAGGATCCAGGGAGTTTCACTATTTCTATTACCATTGGAGGAGACCATACTGGAAAGGCTCTATGGGACTTGGGGGCCAGCATCAACCTCATGCCCCTGTCATTCTTTCAGAAGCTGAACATCGGGAAGATAAAGCCCACTACCATTTATCTTCAGACGGCAGATAGATCCGTGACTCATTCGCGGGGGATAGTTGAAGATGTCTTGGTGAAGGTCAACGAGTTCATTTTTCCCGTTGACTTCGTAGATATGGAGACGGACTCTGAGGTCCCACTCATTTTGGGGCGCCCGTTTCTCAATACGGGCAAGGCGTTGATAGACGTGGCAAAGAGGGAACTAACGCTTCGTGTTAATGACGAAAGTGTCACTTTCTCTCTCTTCAAAGCCATGCAGTTCCATGACAAGGAAGATGCCCAACAAATCGAGGAGTGCAAAGTGCTTCAAGTGGTGGATTCTTGCATTGACATGAATGATTTCAGGGCACCGAGGGAGTCTTTGGAGCAAGCATTGCTCCAATCTTATTTTGAAAAAAATGAATTCACATTTACTGATTTGGATTTATCTGATATAATTACTGAATTGAATTCATTGCAGGAAATCCCAAGGCGAGGATCCAAATTTCTCCCACTAAGGGACGAGGGTGAAAAGGCTAAGGATGGAGAGCCGACCGTGCCCAAAAAGCTGAAATTAAAGCCGTTGCCTGCCCATCTCAAGTATGCCTTTCTAGGTGAAAATGACACCAAGCCGGTAATCATTTCTGCTTACCTTTCTGAGTCCCAGTTGGATAGCCTTTTGCGTGTTTTGAGGAAGTATCAAAGTGCTATAGGTTGTTCTATTTCTGATTTAAAAGGGATTAGCCCGTCTATATGTATGCATAGGATTTTACTTGAGGATGATTACAAGCTCCGTGTGCAAAATCAACGTAGATTAAATCCGATAATGCAAGAGGTAGTTCGAAAAGAGGTGTTGAAATTGCTTGATGCTGGGATTATTTTTGCTATTTCTGATAGTGAGTGGGTTAGTCCCGCTCAAGTTGTGGCTAAGAAGGGGGGCATGACTGTGGTAGAGAGTGAATGGAAAGAAATGATTGCTACTCGAGTTGTTACTGGTTGGCGTGTGTGTATTGATTATCGCATGTTGAATGCTGCCACTAGAAAGGATCATTTTTCCCTTCCCTTTATTGATCAGATGTTAGACAGATTAGCTGGGTATGAGTATTATTGTTTTCTAGATGGCTATTCTAGTTATAATCAAATTATGATTGCTCCTGAGGATCAAGAAAAAACTGCATTTACATGTCCATATGGTATTTTTGCTTATCGCAATATGTCTTTTGGTCTATGTAATGCACCTGCTACTTTTCAGAGATGTATGATGGCTATTTTTCATGGGTTGATTAAAAATATCATGGAAGTCTTTATGGATGATTTCCCTGTCTATGGAAATTCATGTGATAATTGTTTAGCCAATTTAACTCAAGTTTTGCAGAGATGTGAGGATACCAAACTCGTTCTTAATTGGGAGAAGTGTCATTTTATGGTACGGGATGGTATAGTGTTGGGACACAAAGTGTCTTCTGCAGGTTTGGAGGTTGATCGTGCCAAGATCGTAGCCATCGAGAAATTACCACCTCCAACCAATGAGAAGTTCGTGAGAAGTTTTCTTGGCCATGCCGGATTCTATAGGCAATTTATTCGGGATTTTTCCAAGATAGCTAAGCCTCTCAGTCATTTATTAGAAAAAACCAGTTGCATTTGACTTCTCTGATGAGTGCTTGCAGGCCTTTGAGACGTTGAAGAAGGCTTTGGTGAGTGCACCCATTTTGATCACTCCTGATTGGTCGCAGCCGTTCGAAATCATGTGCGATGCCAGTGACGTTGCTGTGGGCGCAGCCTTGGGATAAAAACGAGACAAGTTGTTTCGTGTGATTTACTATGCCAGTCGTATATTATACTCGGCACAAGTAAATTACACGACCATCGAGAAGGAGCTATTAACCGTTGTTTATTCTTTTGATAAATTTCGTGCTTATCTTATTGGTGCTAAAACAATTGTTTATACTGATCATGCTGCGTTGCGATATTTGTTTGATAAGAAAGATGCTAAGCCTCGTTTAATCCGTTGGATTTTATTGCTGCAGGAATTTGATCTCGAGATTCGAGATCGGAAAGAGTGCGAGAATGTGGTTGCGGACCACTTGTCTCGCCTAGAGCACCCTGTAGATGGCGAAGAAGCTCATGTGCCCATCAACGAGAAGTTTCCTGATGAGAAACTCTTCGCGGTACAATCTCAAGCCCCGTGGTTTGCTGACTTTGTAAATTTCCTTGCTGTAGGTGTGCCGCCACCGGACTTGTCCTCATATCAGAAAAAGAATTTTTTCCATGATGTGAAGTTCTACATGTGGGATGATCTGTACCTTTTCCGGCGTTGCTCGGACACTGTCATCTGCCGTTGTGTGCCTCAGGAAGAATGGAGGCCGATCTATTTACAGTGCCATGCTTCGCCGAGTGGTGGCCATTTCTCTGCCAATCGCACAACTTTCAAGATCCTGCAAAGTGGTTTTTACTGGCCATCTCTGTTTAAGGATTGCCATGAGTTCACCCGGGAGTGTGACAAATGCCAAAGAATGGGGGGGCTCTCCAAGAGGAATGAAATGCCACTCACGAACATCGTTGACGTCGAGTTATTCGATGTGTGGGGCATCGACTTCATGGGCCCATTCCCAGTGTCTTCAAGCGGCTCTCAGTACATTCTACTAGCCGTGGATTATGTCTCGAGGTGGGTTAAAGCCATTCCGACAGTCACCAATGACTCTCGGGTCGTCATCAGCTTTCTGAAGAAGCTGTTCTCTCGTTTTGGAACACCAAGAGCGTTACTAAGTGATGGGGGAACACACTTTTGCAACAAGCCCTTGGAGTCATTGTTGGCCAAGTATGAGATCAAGCACAAGGTCACTACTCCGTATCACCCACAAGCAAATGGGCAAGCCGAGCTGGCTAATCAGGAGATAAGGTAAATTTTGGACAAGACGGTGAACACCAATAGGAAGGATTGGGCCGTGTTGCTAGATGATGCACTTTGGGCGTACCAGACTGCATACAAGATACCGTTAGGAATGTCTCCATATCAGCTGCTCTTTGGGAAGTCCTGCCATTTGCCGGTAGAGTTGGAGCATAAATCCTATTGGGCGGTGAAGCAGCTAAACCTCGATTTCAAGACAGCGGGGACGAAGAGGGTGCTCCAGCTCAATGCGCTCGATGAATTCCGCACGGAGGCCTTTAAAAACTCGTTGCTTTACAAACTGCGCACCAAGGCGTTCCACGATCGGATGATAGTTCAAAGGGAGTTATTACCAGGTGATAATGTTTTATTATTTAACTCTCGGTTGAAATTGTTTCTAGGAAAGTTGAGGTCCAAGTGGTCGGGGCCTTTTGTGATAAAAAAGGTGCTACCCGGTGGCGCGGTCGAACTCTTGTCACATACGGGGGATCTGTTCACTGTCAATGGCCATAGAGTCAAGAAATACTACAGCCCGGAGCAGCGACATGAGGTGTCTCACATTAAGTTGATGGAGCCTTGAGTTGCAAGATTGTCTGGCTATCGACGTTAAATGCAGTGCTTATTGGGAGGCAACCCAATGGTTTTTATTATTTTTTTTAGAGTCTTTTTGGTTTTTCTTTGTTTTGTTTTCTATGTTGATGTCTTTTTGCTAAGTTATGCAGGTAATTGCTGTGGAATAGATCGAATGACGATAAACGTGTTCCAAGTAACCTTCAATATGTGTTTTCCACGTATTGGGCATACGCAAAGAAAGTTGTGATTGGGGTCGGTTGCACCTTTACTTGGGACCTTTTCTCGTACATTCGATCACATCCAATATCAATTTTCGAGGAATAGCAACAGATCGGAGGCTGAAAATTTTGTCGGGCTGCACAGCGTGGTTCTCGCGACCCGATTCGCGAGTCCGGACTCGCGAATGAGGTCGCGAATGAAGGATGTTTCGATTTCTGTCAAATCGTGACAGAGGAGGGGGTCGACAAGGTAAAAGTCGCGACTGGGTCGCGAATCTGAACCCCGGTCGCGAATCCACGTGGACGCCAGGTGCTGACTGGGTCGCCAATTTTCCACGGTGGACAGAAGGAAATTCGCGACCTCAGTAGCGGTCGCGAGCGAGGTCGCAAATTTTGTGCTGACGTGGCGACGCAGAAATTGGTTTTTAACTCTATTTTCTCTCATTTTTCACTCACCTCTCACTCTCACTTCACTCACACACGCACACACACAAAATTCTTCTCCAAATTCGGCATTCAAGGTATGTTTTCTACCCATCAAACCTATATTTTTCAATTACCCATCCCGTGAAGGCTTGAATTTCATGGGTTCTATGCAAGATTTATGGATGAATTGGAAAACCCATGTTCTAGGTTTTGAAGGTTCCAATTTGGGGATTTTTTTTGTGTTTTTATGCTAAATCTTGCAATTGATGGCACCATTTACCCCTACATTGTTGCCCAAACCTGTCTACATGAAGTTTAGACTACATTTGATTCTTATTGATGAGATCGGAATTAGCACTAAGGAATTCAGCCCGGAGTTGTATGTTGGAGTGCACTATATAATTAAATCAGCTTGATTTAATTATTTATCTATTAGTATAGTTGGTTTTAATTTAATTTAATTAGAATCCCAATTTTCACAACTTGTTTAGGTGTTATTGGGCCAATGGATTTATTTATTTTATTTTTAAGTATTTGTTCAAAATTACAAGCCCAAAGACTTGTGAATTTCGTGCCCTAGGATAGTATTAAAGGTATTTTCATTCATTGTGAAGATTAGACTGGATTTGAATGAAAAACAGCTTTACGCTTTTCTCCCGTCTCACAAACAAACATCGGTTCTTTGGTAGAGTTTGGTTCTGGCGATTCCAAGCTTGAAATCTAATGTCTCGTTCATGATATCTCGTAGTATCCGGGTTAGACAGCTATTAAAGATTGCTCCATAGGCGCGTTCCGAGTTCTCGTCGATTCGGGATTCGTTTCGGATAAGATTCATCTTTTATCTTTTGATTCCATCACCACCACGTCAATCACCACCTCCACAGCCTCCACTCACGTCCATAACATCCCAATATCATCACCTTCATCCCTAAAGTCCTCCCACATCAGTTCGTAGCGTTACCTAACCGTTTTAGGCTTAAAAACTTTAAATTGGACCCTGAAATTCCCACCGTTTGATCTCCCAACCTACATGTTCGTTTGAGCTGAGTTTTGGATATGTTTTGCATCTCTATATATTGTACTTTGTGTTAAAATTTGAGCTTAATCCGTGGTCATTTGTATAGGTTTCTGTTCGAGTCTTTATTTAGGGGTTTTCGGGTTATTTGAGTCATTTTTGTGTTAATTCTTGTTAAATTCGAGTCTTATTGGTTTTATACAGATTATTGGGGTTCTTAATTCAGTATTGTTCAGTTTATTGTTGGGTTGAATCACATACATAGTTGGCGTTGTTCGATTCTTAGCTTCCATATTGATTGGCCAACTATGATGCGATTCAACCCAACAATAAACATTATGATGCAGCCAATCAATATGGAAGCTAAGAATCGAACAATGCCAACTATGTATGTGATTCAACCCAACAATAAACTGAACAATACTGAATTAAGAACACAAATAATCTGTATAAAACCAATAAGACTCGAATTTAACAAGAATTAACACAAAAATGACTCAAATAACCCGAAAACCCCTAAATAAAGACTCGAACAGAAACCTATACAAACGACCACGGATTAAGCTCAAATTTTAACACAAAGTACAATCTGTAGAGATGCAAAACATATCCAAAACTCAGCTCAAACGAACATGTAGGTTGGGAGATCGAATGGTGGGAATTTCAGGGTCCGATTTAGGGTTTTTAGGCCTAAAACGGTTAGCTAACGCTACGAACTGATGTGGGAGGACTTTAGGGATGAAGGTGATGATATTGGGATGTTATGGACGTGAGTGGAGGCTGTGGAGATGGTGATTGACGTGGTGGTGATGGAATCAAAAGATAGAAGATGAATCTTACCCGAAACGAACCCCGAATCGACGAGAACTTGGAACGCGCCTATGGAGCAATCTTCAATAGCTGTCTAACCCAGATACTATGAGATATCACGAACAAGAAAATAGATTTCAAGCTTGGAATCGCCAGAACCAAACTCTACCAAAGAACCGATGTTTGTTTGTGAGTCGGGAGAAAAACGTAAAGCTGTTTTTCATTCAAATCCAGTCTAATCTTCACAATGAATGAAAATACCTTTAATACTATCCTAGGGCATGAAATTCACAAGTCTTTGGGCTTGTAATTTCGAACAAATACTTAAAAATAAAATAAATAAATCCATTGGCCCAATAACACCTAAACAAGTTGTGAAAATTGGGATTCTAATTAAATTAAATTAAAACCAACTATACTAATGGATAAATAATTAAATCAAGCTGATTTAATTATATAGTGCACTCCAACATACAACTCCGGGCTGAATTCCTTAGTGCTAATTCCGGTCTCATCACTTATTCTTAGTATGTGTTTGTGGCATGTTTAGAATGTGGAGATATTTTGGGATAATTCCTTGTTTTGCTTTGTTCTTAATGCGCCAATTGTTTTGGTGGTGATGGTCTTTGTTCATACTCGGAATGTCATTGAAAAATTGGTGCCTATTGTGCTTCATTGTTTGAATTTCGTGGTTTTGTGTGTTGATTGAAGAATGGTGGTTGATTTTCCGTACTTGTTTGGATAGATGAAAATGGGGGATGATTTTGTTGACAACTTGCTTTTAAGCAAGTTTGGGGGAGCCATGTTCATCTTGTGGTGTTCGTTTGCATAGTTTGGTTTTGATTTAAACATCTTGTGTAGAAATCACAATGGGTCACGAATGTCGCCACCGGGTCATCATGCCGTCCAGTTTGGCTAGTTCTTCTTCATCCTCTGAGGACGAAGGACGTGATTATGAAGAGAATCCGGAGGACAAAGAGTACCATTCAGGAGAGGAGGAGTCTGATGCAGGGTCCCAGTCTGAGAAGGACGGCCAGTCGGACGAGCAGGAGGACGACTACAACAGCGCTAAGGATGAGGACTATGAACCAGAGTCTGAAGAAGACGATGTTGTTGAGGAATTGGAGCCCGAGTTAGCTGAGGAGGATGAAGCAGAGATGGAGCCCCTATACCATCCACACCGGTATGGGATTCACCTACAAACAGAGGAGCAGCAGCGCGCTTGGGCCCGCCTAGCCGTGATGAATATCTACCCCACCAGATGTCCTTGTGCTGAGACGATTATGGCCCTGGGGATTTATGATGACGTTTGGGGCCTCATTAATAGAATCGGGTGGAATCACGCCTTGGCCTGTGGATGGTCGACATATCCCGTCCTTGTGTACGAGTTCTTGAATACCTTGGAGGTACAGGCGTCCACAATGTGAGGCCCACACACGATGACATTTCAGTTGGGAGGGGTCTCGCGTATCCTCACAGCTGCAGAGGTCAACACCATCTTCTATGTGCCATCAGGAGGCATTTTCAATGGTTTTCCGGTTACAGCTGAGACGTTTTGGCGACAGCTTCAGACGGAGATGACTCGCTTTGATCACAAGAGAGTGAAAGTGTCTATGATGCCGAACCCAGTCTTCAGATATCTTCAGAAGATCTTCGCATCGACAGTCTTGGCCCGCTATGAGACATCCGACATACGCTCACCCGAAGTCCTTTTTCTCTACGGCATGTTGAGTGCCCACAACCTCAACTTTGCCGCTTTCTTGATGCAGCAGCTCAAGCGGCAGTCTACTCAGGCCACAGATGCAATTGAGATAAGTGGGATGATTACGCCCATTGCTGCACATTTTGGCATCCCGCTGAACCGCTACGGCCCTCTACCTGAGACTCAACTCATTGATCTGACCACTTTGAGAAATTCACGGATGCTGGCTACTCGTACGGATCGGTACCTGTTGCACCTGCGTGGTTCTCACTGTTTTCCTCTGCCAAATAGGCCGCTTACTACAGTGTCGGATCTCACTGACACTCAAAACTGGTTGATGGACACACCGGCCCATCGTCAAGCAATTTCTGGAGTCGTAAATGAGGGCCGAACCAACTTTGAAGTCTTTGAAGCTCAAGGGCACGTTCAGTTGGGATAGTCGTCTGCTCAGGCCAAGCGTCGAGGCCACACACGGACTAGGAATGAGAGGAGTGAAGATCAATGGGACTCTATCACCCAAATGATGACCAATATGAACACGGCCATTGGCTCGATGAACACCGCCGTCGGCACCTTGACCACAAACTACGGTGCCATGAATGATGCGTTCCAAACTCTGCAGACGGATGTGCACACTATGAGAGGGAAGGTGCACGAGATTAGAGACGTGCTTAGAGGATTGCAGTCGGCACCCGGCTACTACTCTAACCCATTTTACGGTGCCGGACCATCTGGTCCATACCAGCCTCAAGAGCCCACATCTTCAGGCCGCTCCTAGTCCCGGTCTCAGCAGAAGCAGATGCCGCCACACATGTATCCGTACATGCCATACGGATACCCTCTATATTGGCCGCCCCCGTCCTCTTGATCAGCTGTAAGTGGTTGAGACACCGTTTCATCTTTCTTCAAACTTATTCTTCCTCATTGTGTTGAATAAGTTTGGGGGGATGTGCGCTTATGATGTCTCGACCGAGTTTATTTCTCTTACCTGCTTTCTTAGTTAGTTTTTTTTATTTTAGAGTAAAAAAACCTGGATTTTTTTTTTGAATTTTGTCTGCTATTAATCTTGTGTTTTGAGGAACTTGATCGACTTATGCATTGAATTCATGCTTTGGTGATGATGATTGATGGAAGTGGGGATATGTATGTCTTGAAGTTTGTGAGTTCTGATTTGATCACATGTGTACATTTGAGCTTAATAAGCATGATTAAGACCAATGTTTAACCGTGAGCTTTCGTGCCTGAGGGTGATAAACCCGTATTTTTCTTGATGTGTGTTGGTCGGCATGTGTTGATGTCACTAGAACTTGTATGATTTCTCACTTGTGATTTTGACTATGCTTGGAATTAAAGAAATGATTTTAGGCCGTCTTTCTTATAGCCATTTGCCTAAACACGGTCCCTAAATACACATAATTCCTTTGTGAACCCCGTTGAGCTTAATTACCATTTTTCTGAGAATCCCGTTGCGCAATGAATGGTGACAAGTGTGAACAATAGAATTGGAGGGAAGAGAAATGATTGTGATTTGGAATGATAGAACATTGTTATGGTGTTGATGGTTGTGAGTTGTGATGAGTGTTGTTGGCATTTCTCAATTATATAAGTGAAAAAAAAGGAAAAAATAATAATGAAAATCTGAAAAAAATGTGAAAGGATGCCAACGACATAGATGAAGAGGAAAAATAATAGACTCAAAGAGTCCGAGAAACGTGGTTGTGTAGGAGAGAGGAGTTAGACAAAGTCTAACTTGTGTCTTTGTTGAAAACAAAAGGGGGTACTTAGATTGATTGGTAGAGTTGAGTTGAGGAGGCTGTGAACTTCGGTGATTTTTGCAGGGTTTTCGAGTCACTTTAGCCATATGATTCCAACCCTAACCCAAAGCCTACATTACACCCCAGTTAAAGACCTATTTGATCTTTAAATCCGGCATGATTTCATTTGGAGAGTTGGGGAAGAAGTGCAAGCCTATGGTTGATGTTTTCATATGTTTGATGTCCGATGAGTGGCTACCTTAATATATATATGTTGTGAGAGTTTAGTGATACACACACTTGAGAAGAAACATTGGTTTGATGTATTTTTGTTGAGTTTCAAATGTGTGAGTGGGTGATTTGAAGGGCTTACGGATTTTGAGCTTGCATGTTTTTTTACTTCTTGATTTCGTCATTGCTAGATTGTGAGTTGTATGCATAATTTGTATTGATCCTTGAGTTGAGTCTTGTTCTTTTTTTTTGACGACAAACAAATTTCTAAGTTTGGGGGAGTTGATAAACTAAGATTTGACACTAATTTTGGTACACTTTTGTGTTGAGTTTGAATTGTTTAGGGTGTGTTTTCTCTCAGTTTATTTGTGTTTTCATGCATTTGGGAGTTTAGTATTACTTGTTGGAATTTTGCAGGAATTGTACTTGAAAAGATGGTGTTTGAACGAAGTATGGAAGTCCCGGGAAATACATGCAAAATGGCCGAGAACCGCGGCTGACGTGGCAGCTCGTGAGTGAAGATCCTAGCTGTTAACTGTTAGATCGCGACAGAGGCTGGGGTGCATAGAAGAAAAATCGCGACCAGCTCGCGACTCGCGAGCGAGATCACGAATCACCAAGAGGCCGTTGACTGTTTGATCGCGACAGAGAGGGGGGTCGGCTTTGCAATATTCGCGACCCGATCGCGAATACCCGAAGGACCAACTAATTTTGTGACAGCTGGAGGCCATGTGGAGTCGCGACTCGAGTCGCGACCGACCTGCTCGGGAGCGAGCTCGCGAATTTTTGAGGCGGTGCAGCTTGTGGTTTCCTACTTTGGATCAAATTCTTACTTGGTATTTAAGGGTTGAAATACACGAAAATCAGACATGAAAAACCCTACCATAAGCTTTGGAGCAGAGAAAAAAGAACGGAGAGAAGCCATCGCGAAGAACGAGCTCTAGGAATTCAAGTTGTACAAGATTAGAGGTAGGTTTAACCTTCCGGGTTTTGTTTATTTTTATTCTTGTTTGGCTATGGATTTTTGGATTAGATATTTATTTGTTAGTTTGATTATGGACAACTAAACCCTAGTATTCTAGGGTTGATTATGATTCAATTATGAAGCCATTTAATTAATACAATTTTCTTGTCTATGTTTTTTCTTATGCTTTAATTATTCTTATGTTAGATGTTGTGTTGATTAACTGGCCATTAATTGATGCAATTTGATGTGTTGATTCATAATTCGAAAGATGAGTTTTAACACAAGGTCTGGAATAATTAACTTGATAATTGATAACACTCGAGAGAGTTGAGATTATCTAAGAGAGAATTTGACCTTATGATTATTTAGGAGTTGCATGTTAGATAATTAATGGAGACATTATTATTTAATCTGTAATCAACATTTGCATTTCATCTGAGAAGGGATTGTAGATAATTGTGTGGTTGCTCTAGTGTGATTTGAATCTGAATATAGGCATGGAATTATGTTAATTAGATCGGTGGAATAGTTGATGATTAACCAATCCTAGAATGCGCTCTTTCTTCTGATAAATTTATTTGTTATTTTCATTTGTTTTATGCTTGTGGTAATTTATTTATTTTATTTGGTTAGCTCAGTTAATTTCACACTCATAATTTTGTTAGTTTAGATAACAGCCGTAGAGTAAATAGAATAACTAGCGATTAGATATTGAGTCTCTGTGGATTCGACCTTGTTCACTGCTTTGCTATTAGCCTCGCTGTACACTTACAGTTTAGGTGAAAATAAATACCGAACACCTTCCTTTATTTTTTGCCCTATTATTTACGAAATTGCCACCTTAAATCTGAATCATTGGATCATTAAATTGGATGGTGTAAGATGAGTTCTCATTTCTCACACCAACAAAGTGTTCTCATGTGATCGATATCCTATATATATATATATATAAGCGGTTAGGTGAAAATCAATTCTAGTGTGAGAACTGGAACCACATCTCACACCACATAGTCCTAAAAAATCAAAGGCCTAGATTTGATGGAAGGGCACGGAACCTTTCTAGAATGCAAGCAAGCTAGCTTGCTTACTCTCCTTGTAGTGTACGTTGGCGGCAAAAACAAACTAGACTATACTAAACTAAAGTAACCAGGCATTTAACTATTTCCCAGGGAATGTTCGGAATGTGTGTAAGCACCTAAAGCTTCACTATCTCTGAAAATAGAAAGAGACGGAAATCCCTTTAGATCTACTTTATTCGATCATTGATTTACATCTAGGTTGCCTTAATTTACCTATTCCCACTCATCAATAGAATAGGAATACCAAAGCCGGAACACAGAGGTAATCTTAGAAGTAGCGCTTTTGGGCAACCTTCTCCATAAAGAGAACCCCTTACCGAGAACCTCTTTGTACTTTTCCATGTTGATGAGATCAAATAATTGAGAGGAAGACTATCAATTTGTCATCTTCAATCGGCCTTACTAAGGGCGGTTTTCGCTATCAGAAAAATTTAGAGAAGGAGGTGAGGGGTTTAATTGCAATTGAGTTATTTGTATCATGATCCCTCTATCATTAATTTTAAGAATTCAGAAAAAGGCCCAGAAAGTTTATAAACTTTGGAATATATTTATTTAAAAATATATTGGATCCCATAAACTTTTCAGAAATTAATATCTAGCCCAAAACTTCATAAATTGATTAAATAAACCCATATATTTCTTATTTTCAGATTTCTTAAATTTATAGTTGGCCCAAATAATTAATTTATTTGAAATTATTTTGAAACTAGGTGTGGCGCAATTAGGACTCTCATCCACTTTGTGATTCTCTGCTCAATTTTATGTGCTCATTATTTTTAGGTGGATGAAATTATTACCTTGAAAATAAAAGTATATGACATATGCTTTCGATACATAAATATTTTTAATCCAACTTGAATTATCGTGGATGGAATGTGGATAGCGTTTCGTACGCACAGAATAGCGTTTTATACGCACTTGTACGTATCAGAATATGTCATGTGCACAGTTCAAGATGTATTCTAGAATCAGAAGAAGGGTACCCTAAATCCATTATTCCTGCGATTTATTTCAGTTGGATAAATAGAAAGAAATGTCCAGGATCCCCCACCACTGAGTACGTTTTAAGAGTGCTCACCCCACATCTTTTTTTAAATATTTTAGGTCAATGATTTTGGAGCGGCGTGAAGGAAATGGGGGTGGACCTTCTCTAAACGTTTTGGTTACTTGATCAGAACTTTTGCACTTGTTGCTTGAAGTAAACTATTTTGAACTTTGTGCACGTTTAGTGATTTTTGGACTAACTTAATATAGTGGTTGAATATTATGGTTTTATCAATGTTTCAAGTATGCATTTTATATTTTAAAACTTACGAGTTACTTTTCGAAATGAGCTAGGGTTATTTTGGAGTTTATAAAATATAGGCATTTTGATCTAAGAATATATATTTATGAAAATATAAATATTGTGGTCTATTTTCCTACTTGGGATTTCTAGCATAATTATATATAAAAAAATTATTCGAACTGGTATTATTGTTAATAATTTTTCGCTTTACAGAATAGAAAGAGTAACATTTTAAATTATAGAATTTAGAGTGTTACAGGTTCACTAATTATATTTTAGGGTATACAATTTGTGGAGAGTGAGGGCACAAAAAAACCGCAAAAAAATAAAAAATAGTAAAAAATAATAAAAAAATTAATTCTACCTTGTGTACCCCACGCGCCGTGCATGAGTGAGCATGGCCCACACGTGTAGGGTTCACGTGCCGGATATGGGCAAATTTTTTTTTTACCATTGGGCCTTATTGAGCCCAAACTCATACACCACATATATAGGGGACCACCTCCTTGTCAAAAAATAAGATGCCATGCAAGATTGAGTTCCTCTATCTGAAATTGTAATTTTGCTCCGAGTGATACGACCAACAATAAGCGGAAGTAAAGATCGAAACACACGCCAACTTTAACTATGATTCAACCCAAAAATTCCTACTGAAATAACACCTAAATATGATCAAATAAACTATCCTAGACTCACAAATTAATTAGAAAACGAATTGAACAAGAACTAACACAAAAACAGCACAAATTATCCCGAAAACCCCTAATAGTGACGATACTGAAAACCTAAGCAAACGAAGTCGGATTAAGCTCAAATTTTAACAGAAGGCACAATCTGTAGAGATGTAAAACATATCCAAAAATCAGCTCAAACTCACGTTTAGGTTGGAGGATCGAATGGTGGGAATTTCAAGACCCAATTTAGGATTTTTAGACCTAAAAACGGTTAGTTAAGACTACGAACGGATGTGGGACAACTTTAGGGATGAAGGTGATGATATTGGGATGTTATGGACATGAGTGGAGGCTGTGGAGGTGGTGATTGACGTGGTGGTGATGGAATCGAAAGATAGAAGATGAATCTTACCCGAAACGAACCCCGAATCGACGAGAACTCGGAACGCGCCTATGGAGCAATCTTCAATGGCTGTCTAACTCAGATACTACGAGATATCACGAACGAGACAAAATATTTCAAGTCTGGAATCGCCAGAACCAAACTCTACCAGAAGAACCGATGTTGTGTGAGACAAGAGAATAGCGTAAAAGCTCTGTTTTTCATTCAATCAAATCTGAGAAACATCAAGAATGAAAATCCCCTAAATAATTAACCTAGGGAATGAAAATTAAAGTGTCTTGGGCCTAGAATTAGAACTGGGCTAATTAAAACTATTACTGGGTCCAATATCACTTAAACAGATTATGATAATTGAGTCTGCTAAATAAATAAAACCACAACTGAAATAATAGTCTGGAAATAAAATAAAATAACCAATTAAATCAGCAAGGAATGACTTTGCCATGACTTCAACCGAGCTCCTCAATGCTTAATAAAGTCACCAACTTGGACTGCTTGAAATCAGTTCCATCATCTTCCAACTTCTTTCCAACATAGCACTGGAAGTAACCTTGCAGGTTCTTGGCTCTTAATCTCGTCACTGGACCTCTCAGCTGCAACTCCGGATTCAAATCATCAGTGCTTGTCTCAATCTCATCACCGAGGTTCCCCTCTTTCAATCTTGAAATATTTAATTTCAAATAACTTAGATATTTATTAGATATTTATCACCATGAAAATATTTGTGTTATCTTTTGTAATCATATAATATGATTAAGCTTTTGTTCATCTTCATCAAACATTTAATTTTTGTTGAAATTTTATTATTGTGATGCCATTTCTTTCTAAATTTATATTTTTTCAATCCTATACCATTGGATTTAATTTTTATAATTTTGGTGTCCTCATTTCATTTTTCATTCCATGTTTGAAAACTTTTGTAATATAATGGAAATAAATAATATTTTAAAAATGAATAATTAATACAAAATTTTCAAAACATAAAATAAGACACGAGTGAGACACCAATTTTCAATAAAAAATTATCTCATATTTGACCACGCAACACGTAGAGGTAAATTAAACTATTATGATTTGAAAGGAGTAATTAATTACAAAATCATGCTGTTCATCACTATAGAGATCACATAATAAAATCAATCCATTAAGTTAAATAGTATGTTTGGGATAGTTACAAATCGTAATATTGTGACATTTAATTAGTTGTCTTTGTCAGTTTGTCTATGCGAAACATAATTAATTTAAATGTGAGCAAAACGTATTTCGCGCGTGAAAGAATTTAATAAAATCGTAATATTGTGACATTTAATTAGTTGTCTTTGTCTATGCAAAACACAATTAATTTAAATGTGAACAAAACGTATTTGGCACGTGAAGAAAATGTAAATATGGACTTGCTTGTTGAAGAGGTGTCTTACAAGAAACCGGATACATATATGTGTGACTGTCAAAATTTTGGACTTTTAGCAGTCTAATGTTGGACGTTTTATGTTTGAACTCTTTTTTTTTCTTTTTTTTCTTTTTTCTTTTCTTATTTTTCTTTTCTTATTTTCTTCATTTTTGACGCTCTGGTTGGCTTCCAACACCACATGAGATGATATCCTCTAGTGTAAAGTGTCTATCTCATCCGGACCAACTTTAAAATTATTAATTTTTTTCTTTTTTCTTGAATTCTAATTTCTTTTGGTTGAATTAAATTTTACATAGGATTTATTACTCAATTAGTATTCATAATTATTTTTTAGTATTAATTTTTTATTTTTTAGTTAATATGATTGATTATTGATTATTATTTAATTAGGGTTTAATGCCCAGTTAGTGTTTATAATTGATTAGGGTGTATAAGTTTTTAAAATTTTAATTCTTAGTAATAAATAGAAATTATGATTCGTTATAACCTAATAAATTTTATGTTTCTAATAGTTATTATTAAAATTACGTAATGTTATTAATGTTGGGACATGACTGATGAGACCCGCACTTAGCTTTGTACTGATCTCATCGCGGTGAAACACAAGCAAACCTAAATTTGTCTACAGTTAAGCTTTCTATCAATACAACAAATTAATCCAATATATCTAGAATCGTTAAATTATTTAATATTTTAATTTAGATTTGCAGGGAGTTGAAATGTTCTAATGTCGTGGTCAACATTAGACCAGCATAATATTCCTAGGTTGGTATTGTTGGAATTTCATTTTATTTTTGCAACGATCTAGATAATTGAATAAAATGAAATTTGAAACGGAGATGTAGAATTGATTAATAACTCCTGAAATTTGAAACAGAAATTTAAAGGAAGCATCACTGATCATTAATGAACAGTGAACACACGTCATTTGGAAAACTAATTAATGGGAAATTTTCTTCCAACAGGACCCAAAATAGCATGTGTGCCGAGTCTCCAAAATCGTATTTAATGACTATATATACAAAAAAAAAACTTCCATAAAATCCATTTATATATGTATCATTATATATATATATTCGACGTCGCATAAACACGACATCCATCCATTATACAAATATAAATGCAATATTACTGAATTAAAAAATAATTAAAAGATTCGAAATAGTATTTATATATTTAATCGTTTAATAAACGAAACTCGTGCCTTGGACAAAAATTCTTGCAAGTAGAAAATGGAAGAGCAATTAATTCCAGTCAAACAGCGTATGTGAGGCTGCACGAAAATTCTCCATGCTTACCACTATAAAATAAGACCGATATATCGTTTATTCTGGCAATTTAAATGCATTGCAGCTGCAGCGAGAGATATACCGTACCACTCCAATCAATCTAGCCAGTTCTCCTAAATTCTCTTGATTATTTTGTTGAAGCTAAGACTTACGTAGAAATTAATCTAAGATCAATGGCCTCTGCAGCTAGTGTTGAGAAGTTGGTATCAAATCCACCAGACGACAGAGACCTCGTTCGCCCGTCGCCCAACTTCTCCCCAAGTCTATGGGGCGATATCTTCACTTCATCTGCTTCACTCAATGATAATAATCAGCTTCAGGTGCGTATATATATGCATGCATGTGATTAATTAATTTCTCAGACATGCGTGCATGCATCGCCGTTTTAATTATTTTATTTAATAATGCTATAGCTAGCTAGCTACCTCTTGATTAATTAATATTATTGACTAATAATATACATACATATATATATTGGTGGACGTGGCAGTTCTACTGCGAAGAAATTGAAGCATTGAAGGAGGAAGTTAGAAGGATGATCGTTGCTACGGAGCCAACCATGGCAGAAAAGTTGAACTTGATAGACAGCATCGAACGCCTTGGGATTTCATATCATTTCGATAAGGAAATTGATGAGCAACTTCACAATTTTTGCAATGCCTTTGTTCAAATTATGGAAAATCATCATCATCATCTGCACACTGTTGCTCTCTATTTTAGGTTGCTAAGACAGCATGGCTGCAACATTTCCACAGGTAATTAACTACCAACAAATTAATTAATGAACACCACATGCATGCATAAATATATGTCTTAACATTGACATTTATATGATTATATATATAGGTATCTTCCAAAGATTCATAGGAGATGATGGGAAATTTAAGAATGATGTGAAGGATGATCATGAGGGAATGTTGAGCCTATACGAAGCGGCGCATTTAAGAACACATGGTGAAGACGTTCTAGACGAGGCTCTGCTTTTCACATCTGCTCATCTCAACTCCATTGCTCCACATTTGAGCTCTCCTTTCAAGGAACAAGTTGAACATGCCTTGGACCAATGCCTGCAACGTGGTGTTCCGAGGGTCGAGGCTCGACGTTACATAGCTCTATACCAGGACCACCAATCCAAGATTAATGACTCCTTGTTGAGGCTGGCTAAATTTGACTTCAATTTGCTCCAAATGTTGCACAGACAAGAACTTACTGAATTGTCGAGGTACGTATATGGTATATGTGGTTATATATATCTTGATTCAATTCAATTAATGATGGTAATTTAATTAATTTGGTACGTGGGTGCAGGTGGTGGAAAGAGTTAGACCTTGTTTCGAAACTTCCTTATGCAAGAGATAGAATTGTGGAATGCTATTTTTGGACAGTGGGAGTTTATTTTGAGCCCCAATATTCTCGAGCACGAATCATGTTAGCTAAAACTATCGCCATTATTTCAGTCATAGATGATACATATGATTCATATGGCACGGTTGATGAGCTTCAAATTTTCACAGATGCTGTACAAAGGTACAGAGTTAATTAATTGAATTCTACATAATATGCATGTATATGACCATGATTAATTAATTATTTGATTCTCGAATTGAATTTGTTTTTTTGTTCATTCGATCGTGGAATTAATCAGATGGGATATGAAAGAAATAAACAGACTACCAGACTACATGAAGATAAGCTATAGAGCTCTTCTAGAGCTGTACGATCAATACGATGAAGAACTAAGGCTACAAGGAAGATCATTTGCTGTGAATTATGCAAAAGCCACAGTATGATTAATATATATTTTTAAGATAATTAATTAATGATGACAAATTAAGGGTTTAATTAACGTATGAATTGGAACGTATATATCATACAGATGCAAGAGATTGTAAGAAGCTACGACAAGGAGGCGAAGTGGTTCATCGAAGGATACATGCCTCCATTTTGTGATTACATGGCCAACGGCTTCATCACAAGCACCTACTACTTGCTTGGTGCCACATCTTTCCTCGGCATGACCTCTGCAACCAACCACACTTTCCATTGGCTCATCAACAAACCTAAGATCCAACTAGCTAATGTTACAATATGTCGAGTTATTGATGACGTCGCAACTTATGAGGTACTAATTAATTACTAATCCATCAATTTTATTTTGTTTTTCACAATATATATAATTAGTTGTGACAACACTTTAATTATTTTTTAATTTAATTTCTTTGTATCTTGCTTTAGATTGAGAAGAAAAGAGGGCAAATCGCGACGGGCATCGAGTGCTACATGAAAGATCACGGAGTGGGTGAGAAAGAAGCAATGCAGGAGTTTAAGAAGATTGCTGAGAATGCGTGGAAGGATATTAATGGGGAGATTTTGAAGGAGAAATCAGTTTCAATGGAGATTTTGAAGAGAATTGTGAATCTTTCTCGATTGATCGATGTCGTTTACAAGCATAATCAAGATGGTTACACTAATCCGGAGAAAGTGTTGAAACCCCTCATTACTGCACTGCTCCTCGACTCATTCCAATCTTAATTATATATTTCATAGCTAATTCAATTTTTTTTATCCACTTCATGTAATTATGGAAATTATAAGTTATTCTGTTTGTAACATATGTATGCTTGAGCTTTTTTTTTTTTCGTTTTTTTCATTTGTAAGTTCAATGTGCAGTATATGTGCACTTTGTATTCATGTCATGCAGATCAATAAATGTATCATACAAATTTAAGGTCTACAGTAATTAAATGAAGATGTAACGCCCCAGTCCCAATAGGACCAAAACGTCACCAAAAATATACATATATGCTTACGTGATAAATACATTTTAAAAATAAGATTTAACTTTATAAATAATTTGTAAATGGGCATCACCTCAACTTAAAAATGTTCAAACCACGCACTCAGGCGTTCTCAAAGTCAATTTTCAACAAGGATTTTAAGATCACTAACACACACAACCAAATTATGACCTGGCAATATACATAGCCAATCAGGTCACATGTTTAAAATTTCAACGGTCAACCCTTCTATACATTCAAATATTTGTATATACAATTAAAAACTGACCACTGAGGTCAATAACTTTCAAACTTAAAAGTTTTGTAGAGTATTAGCAGAAGCATTTAATATTTAAATACTGACAAGAGTTTAAAGATGGTTTTAGCAAATGCCACATAAAGGTCAACCGTCTAACCTAGTTCTACAGCTCGTCATCAACCAGCTTGATCTCCAGGACCTGAAAATATTTGAAAATATGGTTTTAGCAAATGCCACATAAAGGTCAACCGTCTAACCTAGTCCTACAGCTCGTCATCAACCAGCTTGATCTCCAGGACCTGAAAATATTTGAAAATATTTGGGTTGAGTGCCAGAAAACACTCAGTGGACATTAATATTCGTCCAAGTCATTCTTTCATGCATAGATCATGGAAAATAACCATGAAGATACTTTATAACAAAGTTTACTCTTCTTCATTGGATGAGAGACCCTATGTGATCACATGGTACTTTACGATTACTTATCTAGATATTTAGTCACAAAGTAAACTGTCTATGCTTGTAAGTCGGAATTCCTCTGTGCATGAAGTCTCATAACATCCAATCATTGCGTAAACAATGCTATTAAAATATTTAACTTACTTTCATGGACGAATTTAAAAATATAGTTGTGAGTTAAAGAAAAACCCACCTGGATGATCTCAACAAATAGTGCAATTTATGCGTGAGATGCTACTATGCTTTCAACTCGTCTCGACCTATAAAATTGAAATTCTAACTTAGAATCCTAATATAGGCCGATAAAATAATAACTTAGGTCATAAATAGCTTAAATAATAATTTCCTATGACTTGGGATCATTTGGAATTGAAATGGAATCAAACGAGGGAATAATGCGTATTTGACAAAACGAATCAATTTAGATTGAGAATTTATCGGACTTCGTGAACAAAATTGAATGAATAAATATGAATTAAACTAAATTCAATCACTAAGAAGCTTGGTTTAACATTTATAAGTGAATTATAACCTTTAGAATGTCTTTTGAGGCAAAATATAAAATTTAGAAATTATAAGGACTTAATTGCAATTTCTAGAAATTCCAATTTAATTCTAATATTAAAGAAAATAAAAATTTGGAAATTGGGCTTACTTAAAAGGTTGTGGGCCAATTTATTAAAATCATCCTTAGCACATAAAACTCACAATAATTTAAATTTTCCCTACACCTAAAATGATAATCAACTTATCACCATCACCCTCTCGTCGTCTTACCCTCAATTTACCGGCGACCCCTTGTCACCGATAGCGACACTCTCACACATATACAACTCACAACTGATCACACAACACACATGTAAAGTACTCACATACACTACAGCAGCCCAGGAGCAAGCGAATGAAAGAAAGGAAGAAAACCAGTTTTGAGATTTTTCTGACAGATTTTTTGATGAACTTTCGACCAAAATATGAGGGTCCAAATGATGTTTGATCGAAGATCCGAGACTAGATATTGAAAGCCTGATAAAAGAGGTTCGAAATGGTGTATTATACATCAAAATCCAATGGTCAGATCATCAGGAAAAGACCAAACAAGTTGTTGCGTCGCACAGCAACGGCAGCAGCGTTTCTTAGCTTTATTCCCGATTTTCAGGATTATAATTTGAGGAAATCTCTACATGGCTCTGTTCCAGACGTCATGGCTAACATTTGGTTAAAATTTCAGGAATTTAGGACATCATTTGATACGTAAAAATAACGTAAAGAGATGATAGATCATAATAACACAATATGATTCTAGGATTGTAGAATGGAAACATTGAGTTGAACGAGTGGTTTACTACGACATACTGATTGTAGAATTTGAAACATTGAGTTGAACAAAAATCAGCCCAAAAGAAAACTTTGGTGGCTAGAATAAAGAACACGATGGCGGAAAGCTTACCTTTGCTAAACCTCTTCCTTCTCTCTCTCCATTAATTATCTTCTTTCTCAAGCAACCTTCCCAAATATATATAGTATGCTTCTATACACACATACTTACACATGTACTTAGGTACACTAATCCATTTCCATTTTTTTTCAAATAGCCAAATTTAATTGGAGAATGGACATCACTATCCAAATGAATATTGCCTTAATTTTGAACAGATGAGCCGAAAGATTGGCCTTTAAATGAATATAATTATTGGGTTTGTAGAAATAAATTGAGTTTAAATTATTACATTGAATTAATTTCATTGGAAGCTAAATTGAAGTCCAAATTGGACGATTTTGGTACCAAAATGATCCAATTAATATCTATTTTTATAATATGGATTCCAATATAAAATGGAAAACTAAACTAAGGTCGATACTTTTCTTGGTCTTATAGTGCCTTCTAAGTCCAAAATAATTTGAGTTCTAATTTCATAAAATTTCTTACTATATAATAAAATTAATTACTATATTTTTTTCGGAGTGTTACAGAAGATATGTGCGAATTTAATTAATACTCAATATAAATTGATAGTTAATTAATTTTGATTGTAAACAGAGTCAAAGTAAGACCGTGAGATTTTGAAAATCGAGGTGGTGAAGATTTGACAATTATATACTTAATAGCATGTGTAATCAATCCTCTTTAATTTTGATATACTCCCTCCATCCCATTTATATATTCTCTATTACTATTTTAAGGTCTCATAATTATAAATAGTATTAATTATCATGGTAATATACAAATATGTCCTTGGTATATATTGGAAATTAAAACTCAACTACTTAAATTTTTTAGAATCATTAATTTAAAGTAAGAGTAATAATGGAAGTTAAGCTTTAATATCTTGTTTTCATAAATATTTTTAATCTATGATACTAAAGTGGACTATATAAATAGGACGGAGGAAGTATGAAATTGGTTAGGTCAATTCTAATTCCTTAATAAAAGTTAACGACATATATATGTCAAAGTCTTGCTCATGCATGCGTTTGATTTACATTAACAGGTCAACAAACACAACTTTACGCAAACGGTACTTTTGGAGTATTTGTTAACTAAAATAATTGAAATTTTAAAATTATAAATCTTAATTATCAGGAATAATCAACCTTAATAATTCATTTTTAACTAAAAAAATATAATTCTGCATGGTCCTAATGGTAATGGGATATAATCATTCTTAATTAACAATTTATTAATTAAATTGCTTTAAAACACAAAATAAATGAAATTGAAGAAAATATATGAAAGAAAAACTAAAGATCCAAAAGCCGTATGATGGATTGAAATTTCATATTACACTTTTTCGTATTTTACTTCGTATTTCATTATCAAATTTATGATTTTAATATTATTTATTATAAAATTAAAATTAATTATAACATAAATAACCATAGTCAATATTTATAAAAAAAAAAATTAAAAAAATTATAAATCATAATTTTAAAAAAATCAACCATAATAATGAATTATTAATTGGAAATGAAAAATTAAATATTAAGGGCGATCGACACGAATTGAATAGTCCAGTTATTTGTTGTTATGGATCCCGAGGAACTTCAGATTTCGAATGAAGCGGGGGAAGTGGCTGTGAATATTGCGTCAACTTTACAAAAATCTAAGACAAGTGAGTTGAGGCGGTTTTTGGTGGGTAAGATTTTTTTCTTTATGGGTGGTTAACCGTGATACTCTGTGCGCTCAACTCTCCAGGATTCTACAATTACGAAGTTCAGTAGATATTGAGATTGTTGGTGATAATCTTTTTGTCATTGTTTTCACGTCGAATGAGGATCGGCGACATGCATTGGCTGAGGGTCCTTAGCATTTTTTTAATAATCTTTTGGTTTTTCAGGCCCCTACGGGCTTGCAGAACCCAAGAGATGTTCGCTTTGATGATTTTTCAATTTGGATTCAATTGCACAATCTCCCTTTCATGTGCATGAACCCAGATTCTGTTCGGAAAATCGGGAAGAAGATCGGTTCGATTGAAGAGATTGATGTTGGCGAGGGGGGTCGGTGTATTGGTCAGTTTGCAAGGGTAAGGGTGGGGAGGCCCGTTAATAAACCTCTACAGCACTGTATTAAAGTGGTGGATGAGGGGTCTGGAGATAGTTGTTTAATCTTGGTCCTTTATGAGCGCCTACCTGATTTTTGTCATGCGTGTGGCAGGGTTGGGCATGTGCTTCGTCATTGCCCCGATGAGGAGTGTAATAAGGATATTTTAGCTTCTGGTTTATGGATGAGAGCAAGTAGGGTGGTGGAAACTAGGCGATCTCGTGGGGGTTCCTCCCAGGGCTTACATGGTAGAGGTCGATTCACTAGACCAGAGTTGAGAGGCTGGTTGAATGAGGGGAATGAGGATGAGGCGGATCCATTTATGAATAGGCATGTGGGGGTAGGGTCTATCGTTGCTACTGATGGGGAGAGGAGTGGGCTGAGGGAGGTTCCAGATGAGGTTGACATTGTTGTTGAGAATAGCGAAGGGAAAAAGGTAGTTTTTAAGGGGTCTGCGGAGGGAGAGAGCGGAAAGAGTTTGAGTGATAACTCGGGGGAGGAGGCAGTGGGGATTGTGGAAGTTGGAGAAATGGAGATCTTGGCTGATATTCCCCCTCTTGTCCATGTAGAGGTTTTTTCTGTGCAGAATCCTCAGGGACAGAAGGAGAAGGGCAGATCTTGGCTACGACGAGCAAGAGAGAAAGGGGAAGAAAGTAAAAAGAAAACCGATACCTCTGGCACAAACACGGGAAGAAAAAGGAATGTACTGGATACAAAAGTGTCTTCAGGAAGAAAAGGAAAAAAGACTAAGGTTGATGATTTGATGATGAATGAAATGATGGCAATAACGGCAGAGGCTGTGTCACAGCCTCGCTGAGCCCAATGAATGTCCTAGTCTGGAATGCTCGAGGACTTGGGAGTAGATGAGCATTCCATGAATTACGGCGACTTTTGGCTGATAATACTCCAAATTTAGTTTTTATTTGTGAGACAAAAATTCGCGGCTCTAGATGTGAACGGTGGAAATCTATGTTTCAGTTTGAAGGATTGATGGTGGTGGATGCTGTTGGGAGTAGGGGAGGTTTGATTATTATGTGGAAGGACCCAATCGACATCACTGTGAGATCGTATTCCCAAGGGCATATGGACTGCTGGGTTAAGTGGCATGAGTTCTTGTGGCGATTTACGGGATTCTATGGCAATCCTGAGGTGGCCCTTCGAAAGTTTTCGTGGGAATTACTGAAGAAACTTGCTCTGGATGGTCAGATGCAAGGAATTCCTTGGATTTTAGGGGGTGACTTTAATGAAATCCTCCTAAATTCCGAGAAAATTAGGGGCAAAGCTAGGCCCAATTCGCAAATGGAAGAGTTTAGGAAAGTGGTGAAGGATGCTGACCTTGGTGAAATTACGGGTCAGGGGTTTGATATGACCTGGTATAACAACTGAAGTGGTCAAAAGGCAGTGTCGGAGCAATTAGACAGGTTCTTGGTTAATGGAGATTGGCAGAAATTAAATCTTGAGGTCCAGGTGCAGGTTTTGGATTTTTACTGGTCAGATCACTGACTAGTTTTGTTGAGGGTGTCTGGAGATAGCAGAAGGAGAGAGAGAGAGAGAGAGAGAGAGAGAGAGAGAGAGAGAGAGAGGAAGGAAGAGGTTCCATTTCAAAGACAAATGGTTTTTAGAACCATCTTTTGTGCCAAATTTCTTATTTGAGTGGGAAAAACATTGTGATCTACTGTCTCTTCCTACTAGGCTAAAGAGGTGCCAGGAATTCTTTAAACAATGGGCTGGATCAATGTTCGATGGTTTAGGGAAAAGGGTGAATAAACTTCGGGCTGAGTGCTTGCAACTTCTTCGTTCCTACCCTCAAAAAGATGGTGGGGCTCGACTTCAGTCTCTTAATTTGGAATTGGAACATCTGTTAAATTTAGAAGAATTTCACTGGAAACAAAGGGCACGGGAATTGGTTGACGAAGGGGGATAGAAATACTTCTTCTTTTCATGCTTATGCTTCTGCAAAGAGACGGGGGAATAAGATTTTAGGTCTTAGTGGGGAGGATGGCGTTCAGATGAGTGGGGATAAGGAGATGGCATGGGTGGTGACAGACTTTTTTGAAAAGTTGTTTACTACTTCAAACCCTAGTATGATTGATTTCAATCGTGTTTTAGATTATGTGCGGGAAAAACTCAGTAATCGAAGTAGGCTATTTGTGGAGACCCCATATTCAGTTAAGGAAGTTTGTAAGGCTTTGGCTTATATTCATCCCTCAAAGTCTCCTGGACCGGATGGAATATCAAGAAGTTTTTACAAAAAGTTTTGGCCAGTCATTGGGGATACAGTTACTAAAGATGTGCTTGGAGTGCTTAATAAAGGAGAATATATGGCTGACTGGATTAGAACACTTGTGGTTTTAATTCCTAAAATTGAGATTCCAACCATAGTGAAGGATTTTCAACCTATAAGTTTGTGTTATACCTCTTACAAGATTATTTCGAAGGTCATTGTTAATCGATTGAGGAAATTGCTACATGAAGTTATCAACTTAAATCAGAGCGGATTTATACCCGGAAGACAGATCTCTGATAATATTATTATCGGGTTTGGATGTATGCATTGGTTACAGAATAGAGGGCAACAAACGGGTTTTGCGGCTCTCAAGCTGTATATGAGTAAGGCTTATGATAGAGTGGAATGGGGTTTTTTGGAAGCTATGCTGAATCGATTGAAGTTTCCTCCTTCATTCGTGCGACTGCTTATTAGATGTATATCCTCTATGTCATATTCATTTGTTATTAATGGAAATGTGTATGGGGAGATTAAGCCATCAAGAGGGTTGCGACAGGGAGATTCGCTATCCCCGCTTTTTTTGTTATTTCTGCCCAGGGTTTCTCGTCTATTTTGCATGGTCTTAGTTGGGTTGGTAATTCCGATTCAATTTGATGCGCAGGGGCCGAGGGTGTCGCATTTGTTATTTGCAGATGATAGTTTGCTATTTTTTAAGGCAGATGAAAGAGCTTGTAGAGTTCTAAAAAATTGGCTTTTACGTTATGAGAGTGCATCAGGGCAATTGATAAATTTTGAGAAATCCTCTATTACTTTCAGCAAGGATTCGAAGATGTGCATGATTGAGCGAGCCAAGGAAATTCTTGGTATACGGGTTGGGGAGAGGCATTCTTTATATTTGGGACTTCCAACGGTGTCGATTAGAAATAAAAGAGTGCAGTTTGAGTATATTCAGGATAGAGTGGCTGGCCAAATTGCAAGTTGGCAGAATAAGTTACTGTCGGCAGGTGGTAAGGAAGTTTTGCTAAAATCTGTTGTATAAGCTATCTTGACTTACGCAATGTCGATTTTTCGCATTCCTAAATCTCTTTGCCCATATATTGATCGATTGTGCATGCGATTTTGGTGGGGTGATACGGTGGAGAAGAGCAGGTTGCATTGGATTCAATGGAGTGGGTTGTGTAGACCGAAAGATAGAGCAGGGCTCGGATTTAGATAGCTAGAGAGTTTTAATAAAGCGCTATTGGCAAAACAGGTGTGGCGGCTGCTCAAAAATCCTGATTCTTTAGTTGCACAAGTGGTGTGTTCTAAATATTATCGAAATCAATCAATTTTGGAAGCCCGGGGGGGTTAAATGCTTCATTCATTTGGCGTTCCCTTTGCTGGAGTCGTTTGTTCTTATCTAAGGGCTTGCGATGGAGGATTGGGTCTGAAAATCAGGTGAGGATATTTCAAGATGGGTTTGTGAGTGAGTTGGTAAGTGGGATTCCACAACCTTGTGTTCCTCACCCATGAGATTTATAATCAGTAAAGGTTGCCAGATTCATGGCAGCTGGAAGGGTGTGGAATAAGGAGGAGCTGAGGAAGGTTTTTTGGCCTCATATTATAGATATTGTTGCTCTACTCCAATTCTTTCTGAGGGTGATGATAGATGTGTTTGGAAATTTGATCAGCATGTTAAGTATGCTGTAAAAACTGGGCATCTTGCTGAAATTGGGTACTATGATCAGGCAGAGTCGATATCGGGATCTTATATGAAGGAGTGAAACAAGTTGATCTGGATGTTGGAGGTACCACCAAAAGTGAAGGTTTTTCTTTGGCGGGCTTTAAATAATTTTATTGTGATGCCTGCTAATTTAAAGGCACACCATGTGCTGATTTTGGGAATCTATGAATTTTACCGCAAAGAGTGGAGAACAACGATGCATGGGTTATTTTTCTGTCCGAAAATAAGAAGTATTTGGAAAGATAGTCAATTCTGGTGGATTATTAAGAAATATAGGGCCTCCTCTTTGTTTGATGTCTGTAAAGAGGTTAGGAAGATGTGTGGGAAAGAAGAATATGAATTATAGGTTGTTTTGTTGTATCACATTTGGGGCAGACTTTGTAAGAAGAAATATGGGCTTGATGAGGTGGGACCAATGAGTGAGGTTGGAAGTGCAAAGGTCTGGTTGGAGACTTATATATCAGCATGTAGAGATTCTAAGATTGATATGTCATTAGGTGTGCGAGAAGGGGTGAGAATTTGGAGGCCTCCGGAGAAGAGTGTTTTTCGGTTAGATGTGGATGCGACAATGAATGAGAATATAGGGGCCTATGGGGTGGGGGCGGTTGTTTGCGATTGGGATAGAAAGATTCGAGCTGGGTTAGCTATGCCAACACAACAACCGAGATCTATTCTTGAGGCTGAGATTAATGCAATTTTATATGGTGTTGGTCTATGCTTGCAAGAGGGCCTTACTCCGTTTATTATTTTTTCGGATTCTTTGTTAGCTGTGGGACTTATTACTTGTGATTTTGAAGGGGAATCATACTTAGAAACAGAATTGTCACCGTTAGCAGAGGTGGTACATGCTGGATTCGTGAAAGATTTTCGTCATATGTATAGGGAAGCAAATATTGTGGCTCACTCCCTTGCTCAGTTTGGAGCAAGGTGTGACTCTCTTTGTACTTGGAATCATGATTTTCCTCACTGGTTGAGGTCGTTGATTAATTAATGAAATTCCATTTGATTTAAAAAAAAATTATTTCCCAAAACATTTAGTGCCTATATACTATTTTTTTTTCCCATAAGTCACTATAGTTTTATATTTTAGCACAAGTGGTCTCTTATTAACAAATTGTACTTAAAAGCCGTTGACATTTCCGTGAAAATTTGAAGTATTAAAACAAAAATTAGAAGTATGAGAACTTAATGAAACAAATATTATAGAGCTGCATTTGTATGCGACCATTGCACCTATATCCTTACATGAGACGGGTCATGTTAACCCACAAAAAAAGAGACAACATTGATGTCGTTATCGAAACTATCCAAAACTTTAAACGATCATAACCTTATCTTTTTTAATTCGGTTTATGCAAATAATATATCAAATTAAAGATTCTTTTTCTCAAATTCTTTCATTTTAAGTGTAGAAAGGTCGTGTTTAGATGAAGAAATATGAATGAAATTGCCAAACATTCATCTTTCATGCATATACAAGCTCTAAATGAATTGAAATTCTAAAAAAATAATTATAAACTCTAATTGGGATGTAATAATTAAACCTTATGCACGAATCGATTATTAACTAAAAAGGTCAAAACTGTTATAAATAATATAATATATGGACATTACTAATTAGATGACTCTTCACATTTTAATCTTTGATATTCCATTGTAATAATTATATATTGTAATCATGGAGTAATATGATGGATGATGAATGAGAATAGATTTCTGACTCTCAACTTTTGCATCTTGTTTATCTTATCTTTATACAATTACCAAATATTGATCAAAGTGTGATGGAATGCATATTTTACAACAAAAACTATATTCTAAAAACCTAATTGGGATTGAAGAGACCATAAATGAGATGCAATAAATCTTAAAAATTTATATTTTGAATTTTTCTTTCATATTTCTTTGTCCAAACATGGGCATGCGAGATCTTAAAGAAAAGGGTATGACAAGATCTTTAATTTGATATCTTAATTATGTAAATCAGATTAAAAATGAAAAATTTATGGTGATTATTTATTTATTTTTTTGTAATTTTGAAAACCACATGTTGATGTCATTCTTTTTTTTGTCATTTTGTGCGTCTAATAGAATGTCATCTACACAAAACATATAACTCCTTATATCCTTAATTATATGGATATATGCGATGCACACAAGTATTTGTGACTGTTAATTAAACTGGTTCTATATTTTGATTCATTAACTCCAAACATATTGATCACATGAATCACATGAGTAATTTGAGGACACCCTTTGTTCAAAGGTTGTGTGCTCCAACATAAATTCACCTATATATGTTTTGGTACACACACACACACACACAAGGAATAGTTCAAATAGGAATCCAATCCCCCATGAGAACCTAGGAATCAATTCTAATCTTAGATTTGATTAGATCTAATGACCATAATTTAGTCAAACTTTTAGTCAAAGTAAGGTGGTAAACTTATAATATTTGAGAACTTAATAAAGGCGGGGTTATTTTCATAATTTAGAAATTAGGTTATGTTTTTTCGGATTTTAGGCCCAATTCTCGGAATTAAATAGACAACACTTTAAAATCGTTGTCTTTTCTAGCGTTGTATTAATATGCTAACATGAGATATTTATATTGCTAATATCAAGAGATTTTGTTGCTAATATTAGGTAGACTCATATTGCTAACTTGACAAGATCATAATACTAAATTGACAAGTATTAAACACCACACGTATAACATTGGGCCACATTTAAAATAATATTGTGTAACATGCGTAACATCATTCATACATATAACATATTGCTAATATGTTAGAAATATACATATTCCTAATATGTGACTAATAATTTACTATTATGTTAGTAACATGTTGCTAATATGTGAATAATGATATGCTAGTATGACTTAAATTCTCAAATATTACAAGTTTTCAAAATAATATTAAGCATTAATAAAGTTATAATTGTTTATGAACTTAACTATATATAGCTCATACTTTAACTATTTTCTCATGAAAGCAACTTAAGATTCAAAGTGACGAATAAAAAATTTCATGTTAGCAACATAAACACAAGATATAAGCAATATTGTGATATCATATTGGCAATATCTGACAGTTACGAGTTGAATATACGTGAAAAAAAAGTTTTTTGTATTTCTCATCAATTTTTGCTCAAATAAACATATGCACTATGATCTTAAATAAAAGAGTATGAAAAAAAATCTTTATTTTGATATATTTTTTGTTTAAATTGGATAAAAAACGAGTAAGTTATCATTATTTAAAGTTTTTAAGAATTTTTTAAAAGATGATGACATCACTTTATAAAAAATCTGGAATTACCCCTTATATTTCGAATTTTACATATTTACAACTACGCCACCGCCTTTTTATCCGCCATATCATCAAAATCCTTGAATTTGATTGGTTCCTAGGTTCTCACGGGGGAATTGGTTCCTATTTGAACCCACCCCTATATCCATTCCAAAATCTGAACGGACCAGATCAAACTAGATTTTCGGTGGCAATTTTTTAATTAAAATGAAAATCTTCAATTCGCGTGTCTCATTAAGGGCAAAATTGGAAAAGATATTTATATGAACTATAACATCATTTTCGTGAAGAACTGAACTCAAAAACTGCCTAAATTCAATTTTCTTGCTACAAAACTGAAATCACCAACGAAAAAACGTGATTCAAACTCAAGAAATCGAAATCTAGACGACGCTTTGCATCAAAATCGAACCAAGCAAAGTAATAATGGCAGAAAATAAAACTGATTCAAGTTCAAAACTTTTAAAAGGTAAAAAAAAAACCCTACCTTTTTTGATTTCATTACTCTTTAATCGCAAAGTAAGAAAAAGTTGTAAAAATAGATTTTCGCATGACTCATTCATTGATTTCCAAAAAATACAAGATATAGGATGAATATGTGTAGTAGTTAAATTCAATGAAGTGATTTCGATGCATTTATGTTGTTTTAACTGTATAAGAAACGTTGATTTTAACATATAAAGAACAAGAATTTTTCTGTATTTGATTTCGAGGCGTGTTTCCAAAATTCTCATTTTAGCATTTTGTGTAATACATTTTAGCATTCAGTGTAATACATTTTAGCATTGTTTAAATTAAGTGGGATTGCTTCTTCAGCATTGTTTTGATGAATCTATTGCTAAAATGTTATTTTAGCATTCCCTATAATACATTTTACCGTTCTGTGTAATACGTTTTAGCAAACTGCGTAATACATTTTAGCGTTGTTTAAATTGAGTGGGATGGTCTTGAGCAATGTTTTGAGGAATCTGTTGCTAAAATTGTATTTTAGCATTCCCTGTCATAAATTTTAGCATTTTCTGTGCAATACTTTTTAGCATGTCATATTATGCAGATACAAGAAAATGAAAAGCGCGAGTTGATGATTTTCTTCACAGGCTGTCACTTGAAGATGGTCTGATCAGTGTTGAAGATTTTCTTCTCTTCGAATGATTTGTAATCTTAATCAAATTTTTGCAAATACTACCACCCCGAAGACAGATTTATCATGAATATTATTTTTATAAATATTAGATTAAGCTGATCATTGTTACTTTAGGTTCATGAATATTAATATCAGATGTTTCCTGATGGATATTTGGAAATGTTACTGTTAGTATGTATACATGTTTGTACCAACATGGTATTGTTCTTATGATTTTAGCATCATACAATTTCTCATCAAATTTAGTCTTCTACTTCGCTCATTTTAGCCTTATGCATTTCTCATTTTAGCATGTGTTGATAAACAAAATATGGAATAGTGATTTCATTGGAATGAAATGCAATACACTCTATTTGGGACAGTGAACCCTAATGGGAATCTCATAATTACTAGTTAGGATCAGATGAGCCCTAATTGGAATGTAATAAACCCTAATTGGGAACGGTGAACTCTAGTGGAAAATGTCACATCAAATTTAGCCTCTTACTTCGATCATTTTAGCCTCATCCATTTCTCATTTTAGCATTTGTTGATAAACAAAATATGGAACGGTGATTTCATTAGAATTAAACGCAATATACCCTATTTGGGGACAGTGAACCCTAATGAGAATCTCATAATTACTAGTTGGGATCATATAAGACCTAATTGAAACGTAATAAACCTTAATTCGGAACGGTGAACCCTAGTGGAAAATGTCACATCAAATTTAGCCTTACTTCGATCATTTTAGCCTCATGCATTTCTCATTTTAGCATGTGTTGATAAACAAAATATGCAATGGAAATCTGATAACGTATTTAACCTCATGCTTCCGTTATTTTAGCATCATATTCTAAACAGTAATTATGGTTAATAAAACTTAATAGTAATATAATTACCGCAAAGGAAATGTTATAAACACTTTTATTAAAAATCATATATTCTTAAAAATGATGAACGTGCTGAAAACAATTCACAAGCATGGTAAAACATGATATTAAACTATGCTCAATCACTATAATAACATCAAGCTGGACAGTTCCTAACATCATGATCTAATAACTTGTGGCAATTGTCACACATTCTGAGTGGTTTCTTCTCCTTTCTCTTCCTTACCACCTTCTTAGATATCAAATGATCGCTGCTACCTTTTGTTTTAACTGGAATATGTGGATGAATAACAACTTCAGAAGAGGTACGTAAACCGTAGTATTTCTCAAACATCATCATCTTGCTATGTGAAGTAGAACCCTCCATATCACCACATTGAAATAATACTTTCAACTTCTGCAGGCCAGCTAAAAATGAATTCATCTCCTAAAGATCACGCTCAACATAGCCCAAACAAGAATAAAACTCTAAAAACAACTGATTTAACAAACTCCTATTATTATCTGACACAAGAGATTTACCAAATAACTCAGCACCACCACCATGAATATGCTTAACTAATGCAGTTCTTGTCCAGCAGGAAGCAATATATTTAGGTGGTATTGAAACTATGATGCTTTAACAAAAGGAAAACATGAGAACACAATATGCCATCCCTAATGAATTTCTAACAGCTACATACAACAGTATCATCTCTTTTGTTGTACGTCACCGTGTGAGTAATCTTACTGCCATCATCAACATCATACATCAGCCCAGAATTGAAGTTGTTCTACAAGCCCACTCATTGGCAGTTCCCAAAAATAGGCAGAAATCTAATATTGTCGAATGTTGAAAATAGAATTGAACCAACTATCATTAGTCAAACAATAGTCCACCATAATATTATTATTCCATTTCAAATCAAAATTTGAAGGTTCATTGTAATCTGACCACACAACATCACTCAATCTCTTCATGAAAGAATCATCTTTCCTCAGCGTACGAGAAGCCTTTTCAGGAACCTTCATCATAATATGCCACATACAAAGCCTATGCCTAGAATCAGGAAATAATTGTTCTACTACAACCTCCAATGCAGGGTCTTGATCAGTGATTATCATACCAGGATAATTCCCCATACATTTCAGAAAACTCAAATACCCAAAAATACGACTCATTATCTTCACCTGACAGCAAACTAGCACCAAAACATACACATTTACCATGGTTGTCCTTCCTAGTAAAAGGAGCAAATATCATGTTATACCTATCATTAAAACAAAATAGAAAACACTAAGTACTACTGGAAGAAATAAAATACAAATAAAATACATCATGGAATCAATGGTAATATATATAGAATAGAATGCTAAAATGTTATATCCATAATGTTAAAACTTTATACCCAAGATGCTAAAACTATGTTATACCTCAAATTATACAGATAATGTTAAAATTAGAAAACATCACATACCTGTTCAAACTATATGTTGAATCGAACGAAACAACATCACCAAAAGTAGCATAATTTCTCCTTGATAGAGCATCGGCCCAAAAAATGTGTGTCAGTCTTTCCTCTTTGCCAACATAATACTCAAAAAAGAACCCAGCATATGACTGTTGCCTTAAATGAAACTTATCCAATACCATTTGAGCATCAGCCCCATGAATGTATGCTCTCAAGTCACAAGCATAATTCTTGAAATCAGTTCCAGTGCAACCTACATCAGAATAGCTCCCAACAGTTTCCTTAAAAAGCCTATAACATCTCATTGGACCTATGTTTGCTCTAGCACAATTCAAAACAAAATTCTTGTGCACATCATCTAAATTCCTGTTCACCTTGAGAAATCTTTTGAAATCATCAGTAACTAACGGGTGAGAATGACGTTCTTCAAATAATTTGACAATGTATCATTTCTCAGAACAAAACTTGAACACAATATGAGCCCTACAATTATTTCTCTTAGAGACTCTACGCTTCTTTGTTTTAACTACATTGCTCGAATCACTAACCTCAACTACTGCATTCTTCTCACCCTCTCGACTACAGTAAATATATTTCCATATAATTATACCATCTTTAGATTTCTTCTCTGATCAAAGACGAATGTCAAAACCAGATGATTCTCTATAGATCCTATAAAATTTCACACCCTCATTCAGAGTTTTAAAACTTTGTTCAAGAGTTAGCTTCACTTCACAATTAAGTATATAGTATTATGTCATGCCAGGAGATATCTCTACAGTGATATTACTACGATCACTTGAAACAGAAGAATCTGACACATTAAAATCAAAAAATTATAAACTGAACAAGGTAAAATCATAATATAATCACATCAAGAGATGTTCAGACACAAAATCAACACATAAATTGATTTTTAGCATGACATATATCTCATTCTAGCATCATGCAACACACATTTTAGCACCACACAATTCTAATATTTGCATGGCGTGTAACATTGTGTAGCTGAGTCACAAAGACACACACACATAAAAAGAAAAAAAAGAAAAAAGCAAAGCATGATTTGTAGGACATGTTTCAGAGAGTGCATTATAAATAAGATAAAACCAGCATGTTATCATGTTAAGACGTATGTCACTCGATGCTAAAACGAATACATTCACAGGTTAAAACATCTTATATGACATGATACTTCAAATAAACAGATCAAATTAATACATATTCTGTATATTATCGTACTAAACCCTAGAATTACTAACAATTAGAAAACAACTAATACAACATAGAAATGAAAGAAACAGATCAAATCAATCACACCAACATAACCGTAATGAACTCCAACAGAACAAACTGTAAAATCAATGCAGATACAACGAATTATAAAATTAATCGACATTAAAATTACAAAACTGAATCAAACATTGCAAAATAAACACCATACCCGGAGTCTCCATGAAATCACAGATGTAGAAATTTCACGACAAATAGATAAATACAGAAATAAAAGGATGTTGAGAAATCACAAACCCGATCTAAAAGAAAATTATGAACGATGAAGATCAAACACGATCGAAGATGAGATTTAAGGAAAGATTTAGCGAGCGACAGAAGCAGAAAGATGAAGATGGAAACAAAAAATGAACAAAAGAAAGAATTATTAAATTACTATATTAACCCCCCATCATCAAAGTTGCTGAAAATTACAATAAATGCCACCACCCATCCACTTAAATTTAATTTAATCTGGACTGTCCAAATTGAATCAAAGAAGGGCTAGGATTGGTTCCTAGTTCCCACATGGGGGAAGGGTTAGGGTTCTCATTTGAACCCTTCCATATATATATATATATATATATATATATATATATATATGGGATCTGGTGAGAACCGGTCACCAGGTGGGAACCGGGAACCAATCTCATCCGTCTATTCTGAAATATCAATGCTCCAGATCAAAGCAGATTTTCGGTGGCAATCTCATAATTACAATGAAAACTTTAAATTCACGCGTTTCATTAAGGCTAAAATTGGAATAATTGATTTTAAAAAAAGTGACATCATCATGTTTTGAAAAAATTCTTAAAAACTTTAAATGATCATAATTTATTCATTTTTAATTGGATTTACGCAAATCTTATATCAAATTAAAGCTGTTTTCATACTCTTTCATTTAAGATCCATATTGCATATGTTTATTTGAAAAAAAAAGATGAAAAATAAAAAAAAATCATTTTTAGGCATAATTTTCGCATAGAGTAACCCCAGATTTATATTAGCATGTTGTATACAACATTTTTGCAAAACCTATATAACATTTTAGCATATTGTGCAATATATTTTAATGGGTGATATTATGAATATATTTCTAACAGTTTTATATAAACACATATACCTATATAGATACTACAAAATGAAAAATACGAGTTGATGATAAAAAAGAAAAAAGAATGAGAAAGTGAACCAACGAGGAGATGACTGAAAACTAAGAAAGAAAATGTGTAAATATTTCCCGAAATGAGATAAAGTTTATGAGAGCAAAATATGTGCTACGATTCTAAGTGCAGACAGTAACATACAAATTTAGCCTCCCACTTCGCTCATTTTAGCCTCATTCATTTCTCATTTTAGCATGTGTTGATAAACAAAATATGGAACGGTGATTTCATTGGAATGAAACACAATACACCCAATTTGGGGACAGTGAACCCTAATGAGAATCTCATAATTACTAATTGGGATCAGATGAGCCCTAATTGGAACGTAATAAACCCTAATTGGGAACGGTGAACCCTAGTGGAAAATGTCATATCAAATTTTACCTCCTACTTCGCTCATTTAGCCTCATTCATTTCTCATTTTAACATGTTTTGATAAACAAAACATGGAACGGTGATTTTATTGGAATAAAACACAATACACCATATTTGGGGACAGTGAACCCTAATGGGAATCTGATAGTTACTAATTGGGATCAGATGAGCCCTAATTGGAACATAATAAACCCTAATTAGGAACGGTGAATCCTAGTGGAAAATGTTATATCAAATTTAGCCTCCTACTTCGCTCAGTTTAGCCTCATTCATTTCTCATTTTAGCATGTTCTAATAAACAAATATTGAACGGTGATTTCATTGGAATGAAACGCAATACACCCTATTTGGGGACAGTGAATCCTAATGGGAATCTGATAATTACTAATTGGAACGTAATAAACCCTAATTGAGAACGGTGAACCCTAGTGCAAAATGTCACATTAAAGTTAGCCTCCTACTTCGCTCATTTTAGCCTCATTCATTTCTCATTTTAGCATGTTCTGATAAACAAAATATGTAATGGGAATCTGACAACGTATATAACCTCATGCTTCCGTTATTTTAGGATTATATTCTAAACGGTAATTATGGTTAATAAAATTTAATAGTAATATAATTACCGCAAAGGAAATGTCATAAACACTTTTATTAAAAATTATATTTATTCTAAAAAATGAATGTGTTGAAAATAATTCACAAGCATGGTAAAACATGATATTAAACTATGCCCAATCGCTATAATAACATCAAGCTGTACAGTTCCTAGCATCATGATATGACAAGTTATGGCAATTGCTGCACATTCTGAGTGGTTTGTTCTCCTTTCTCTTCCTTACCTCCTTCTTAGATATCAAACGATTTTCGTTACCTTTTATTTTAACTGGAATAGATGGATGAACAACAATTTCAGATGGGACATGTAAACTGTAGAATTGCTCTAACATCATTGTCTTGCTATGTGAAGTAGAACCCTCCATATCACCATGTGAGTAATCTTACTACGGTCACTTGAAACAGAAGAAGCTGACACATTAAAATTAAAAAATTATAAACTGAACAAGGTAAAAAATAATAATACAATCACATCAAGAGATGTTCAGACACACAAATTGATTTTTAGCATTAGGTATGTACCATTCTAGCATCATGCAACATACATTTTAGCACCAAAATATTTTAATGTTTACATGGTGTCTGTAACATTGTGTAGCCGAGTCACAAAAACACACACACACACACAAAAGAAAAAAACAAAAAAAGCAAAGCATGGTTTGTATGACATGTTTCACAGAGTGCAGTAGAAATAACATTAAACCAGCATGTTATAATGCTAAAACATATGTGACGACGTGCTAAAATGAATACATTAACATGCTAAAACATATGTGATGACAGGCTAAAACGAATACATTAACATGCTAAAATAAATAAACTGATCAAATTAATGCATATTCTGTATATTCTCGTACTAAACCCTAGGATTCCTAACAATTAGAAAATAACTGATACAACACGAAGCTGAACGAAATAGATCAAATCAGTCAAACATAAAAATGTAAATACAAAACCGTAATGATCTAATAGAACGGACTGTAAAATCAATGCAAATACAACAAATTGCGAAATTAATCAACATTAAAATTTCAAAACTGAATCAGACAATGCAAAATAAAAACCATACCTGGAGTCTCCATCGAATCACAGATGTAGAAACTTCACGATAAATAGATAATTATAGAAATAAAAGGATGTCGAGAAATCAAAAACGCGATCTAAACGCAGATTAGGAACGATGAAGACGCATAAGACGAAGTAAATTAGAGAGAGGGAGAAGAGAAGGGGAATGATAATTAAATACGGAAAAAATATAAAGAAGGAAAGTTTAATTAGTAAATTACTATATTATCTTCCCCTCCAACAAAGTTGCCAAAAATTACAGGAATGCCACTGTCCATCCACTTAAATCTGATTTAATCTGGGCCGTCCAGATTGAGTCAAACAAGGGCTATGATTGGTTTCTAGTTCCTACATGGGGGAAGGGTTCTCATTTGATCCTTTCCCTATATATATATATGTCACCAAAATTTATCGTGGTATCCTTGTCAAACCTATTTGATGTTAATGTTTCGCATGAAAATCATCCAAGCTAAGAGACGAGTTAAATTAGATTCCCATATTGAACTCGTGGAGAGAGGGAGAGCTTTTCTAGAATTTTCAGAGGGCACAGAATGAAAGCTCAAAATATAACGACATATATTGGAGTTATTTTTATCGTGTGACTACTAATTGAGTTCGTTATGATGGACTATTATAGGATTAAACTAGCATCTCTGTCGTGCAATGTACATAAACTATTTTATGTATTTTTTATTTAAATAATATTTAAATTATATATATAATTAATACAAATTAAACATGCAATTCCAAAAATTATGAATTTGGTTAATAGTTAAATTAATTTATTCACTATTCAAAGTTAGAACCGGTTATTTTTTCTGTTAATACAACTTTCTCTTTAATCATGTATTTAAAATAGTAAAAATCATTTCTATAATAATTATGATATTTTTTTTACCACAAAAATATCGCTCTAAAACAAAATTGAGTGTGTATGTGTAGCAATATATATATATATATATATATATATATATATATATAGTACTTGTGGTAGCATCGGTGATGGATCCAGAAGGAAATCTTTGAGGAAGGGTCTCATTACTCTATATGTATATATAAACAAATCACTGTCATCGGTAAGGGGGCCGAAACCCACATGATTTTGTTCAACACAACTTCTTTTTCGATATTTTGTTCAAAGCTTTGAATGGAGGTACGTTCACACAGAGCCACATGATGATTCAGCTACTCGTTGTCCTCCATTATATTAATTAATTGTCTATTGATAGGTTGAATATGTAACATGAGTAAACACAATCTACAACACAATCAGAAAAAAAAGAAACGGAAAACAAAATGATATGTTGGGGAATAAACGATTAATCCAACGTAATTAATATCTAGAACAACAACAAAAATTAAAAATTTAAGATATACAAATGTTTGCTGGTTAATCTTCTACAGAAACTGCACAAATTCATTTTGCTCTGGCTGCCCTCAATTAATCTAAACAACTAAAACAAAAATATATATTTTTATCTCCTTTATAAAATCAAATCCAAATTCAAAAGAAAAGCAAACTGAAAACATTAAATCGATCAACTTGATGTCTATTGGACGGTATATAATCGATTAGTCGTGACATGTACGTAGCTAGGAAGATATAAAGTAAAAACCATTATGGCTACAAAACATTTACACCTAGAATCTACATTGAGTTTACAACATTTATAAACCGTATAAATATGTAGAAAGATTTCTAAGAGTATTAGCAAGAGAGAAGGTGGATTTACTCCTGAGAGATAGACAATATACATAGAAGAATATGAGATTTGGGTGTTAAATATGTCTTCATAATTGGCGATTAATTTAAAATCACACATAAGTTCCCATAATTGATGCCATAATTCATTATTGTACATAAAATTATGGATAATGGATTAATGGTTACGGGCATTAGTGTGAAATGGCAAAATAAAACTTGGAACAATTGTAATAATTACATCATTAAATAATTTATTAAATAATTGTATTGCAAACTCACTAAAATACCTCTACTAATGGGCGAGAAAAAGTGTGGTGCACAACTATATACATACATACATACATACATACATACATATATATATATATATATAAATGAAGTGATGTCCGAATTTTTATAATTCGAAAAAATGATTTATGTTAGTTTGCGAAAATTTTATTGTGATTTTCCTTTATCGTGTGTTTTCATTAGCACCCTGGGCCTCTGTGTTCGGGGCACTACATCATCGATTTACACAAATTCAAGAGAAAAAATCCAAATTTCTCCACCAACCTAAATATCGTCGACATCCACAAATTCAAGAGAATAAATAAAAAATTCTGCCCCAATCTGTCAAATTGAAGAGAAGAAATCCAAAGTTCTCCCGATTTGCTTTCGAATCTGATTATTAACATTGTTAGATTAATGGGTGTTATTTGGTTTTTAAAGTTTGATTTGGAGGAAAAATTAGAGCAAGTGTAGCAGAAGTTTCTAGGCATAATAGACATACTTTGACATTAGAGGTATTTAAAAATCATCTCTAATGTAGTTTATTTATGAAAATTTGGGAAAAAAAAGGTATTTCTACAACTTCCAAAAAATTTGAAAAAATGAAGTTCTTAACTTTGCGCACTGGAACATGCACGCAGTTACCAGTGCAAGTTGTATTGTGCGATCGTTGTGCGTGCACCAATGTATACCGATGTGTTTGCCAATTTATGTGCACATGCCTTGTGCACGCATTCAATGCCAAATTATCAGCTCATGTTTCTGCTAATGTTTGATATTGTGCGAGAAGCCATCTATGCGCACGCATATCCGATGCCAAAGTGTTAGTCAATGCTCTGACGATATCTTATGTTGATATTTGATGTTGCGTGCGGAGCCATCTACACGCGCGCACATGCCTCGTGCGCTCATCTGATGCCAAGTTGTCAGCCAATGTTTTGACGATGTCTTATACGCGCACGCACATGCCTTATGTGCGCATCCGATGCCAAATCCGATGTTTGTGTCGATATTCTAATGATGTCTTATGTCAGTGTTTGTCGTTGCATGTGCGCACATGCCTTGTAGGCGCATTCAATGCCAAATTGCCGTGCCGATATTCTGCTGATGTACTTGCATGTACCTTCTGCCGCGCTGGATCTTGATCGCAGTTGAACACAAAATCGCATTTTTTTGTAAAGTATATTCAAATGTGAATGAGTTGAAAACATTATATTTACAAATTAAAGCTCCAAATCTTGAAGTTAGATTTAACCATCTTGATATAAGTGGGTAAAAAAAAAGTTGGCCCAAATAATTATTAACTGAAAGGTATTTTAGTAATAGTGGGTAAAATAATTTTGAAATATTGTGGGTAAAATAATTTTAAATATTGAAATATGTATCTTTCTTTATTGACTCTTAAATTAAATGTCGAAAATTTGAATTGTTAGAGCATCTACTACGGGGAAAAATTTTAGGTACAAATGAGATGATATGTACTAAAAATTAAGGTATACTATAGTATAGGAAAAAAAATTACAAATTTACCAAATGGTATAACTGCATGTACCAAGTATTTTGTGTGAAAAAAGTGTGATGTGGGGTCCACCTCTCTTTTTTTTCTCTCTCCCTCTTTCTCTCTTTACTTTCCCCATTTTCTTTCTTCCCATCTTCTCTATCCACTTGGTTATTCTTTCTTTTTCTCTCTCTCGTTTTCATTTCTCTCTCCTCCTTATATTTCATTTTATGTATCATTTGTGTTTTATTTTCTAACATTGTACTCATTTTTCTAATATCAATAAAATTATTATTTTTTTAATGATTTGATAAGAATGCGATTTATTTTTAATTTAAAATTTTTTTAAAAGAAGCTTTGATATTTTTATATCTAAAAATAATATTCAAATAAAAATTAATTAAATTAATGCACATAATATATATATATTAAATAGGTTGTATAATAAGGTAGGACCTCAAAAAATTATGTATGTATCATATGTTATAGTGGGTCATTTGAAGGGGATGAATATTTAAAGAAGTAGGTATATAATTGAGGAAAAATTTTAAATAGTCATTATTAATTAGTAAATAATGTAAATAACTAGCTACTTTTTTAAAAAATAATCTTTCTAGTCATTATCATAAAAAAGGTAATATAATACCCTTAATTCTATATTTATTATTAAGCATTCTTATTTATGTATATCTATATATTCTTTGGACTGGCAAAACAGGCCGCCCACCCCAAGCACGCCGGGCTAAGTGAAAAATTCGGGCCCGACCCGACCCGAAATCTCACGGGCCTAAAACTCCAAGGCCTGGCCCGCGGGCCACAGTGTATTTTTCCTATTTTGGGGCTATATGGCCCGATCCGTTCGGGCCACCCATTTCTTCGGGCAGGGTCGGGTCAGCCCGAAATTATTTCGGACCGAATCTTTTTGGCCCAGCCCGGCTCGGAATGCGGGTCAGGCCTATTTTGTCACCCCTGATATTCATATATCAATACTATTAAGAAAAATATCTGATTTTCTGTCTCTTCTCTATGCAAACGTTGTTCTATCGTCTCTCTCATTTTTCAATCTCTATTTTATTAATTAAAATAAAACTACCATTGGTGAAGATTATCAAGCTATGATTTTTGAAGATTATCATGATTCTTCCTCTCTCTAATTCCCGTTTCAACAATAAATTATATGTAGTAATATCAAAAATTAGAGATTATTTGCGAATTTGGGATTTTTTTTTAAATTTTGTTGACATCGTGCGTGTTGTTTTTTTTGGCAATGAGGTATATGATATTTACGAATCTGCACTCTTTTTATCGATCTAAATATTTAATTTTTTTGAATCTTTCTTTGGAATGGGTGGAAAAAAATTGAACGTTCTTTGGAGCACGAATCAATTGCTTCGGGTACAAGAGTATTGCAATTTATTCGTGCAATAATTTATTTGTGAACTCGTTCAAAATCTCATTTTTAATTATTGAATGAGGGCACGAATTAGCAAATTCATGCACTCGTGTATCTATGCATTTTTTAACTAGGCACGAGTAAATGAATAGGCATACTCATGCAGTCATGTATCAGTTTAATGATCAACTGTTGCAGATTTACACGAACGATCCTAATCGTATTTTCATGTATGAGTTATTTTTGAACTGTCATATTGAACTAATCGTGTATTCTTATATTAAATAATTATTGAACTAATGCACGAGAACATGATTTGGACTACTCGTGTTGTTGTACTAATGTATTCATTATGAGGATGAAATTGTTCGAAATTATCATCTATAATTGTTCAGTGATGAGGGTGTTTGAACCTTGGCAGAGACGGTGGTTAAATCTTGTAATTCACTACAAGAATATAGCATTATAGCGATGAAAATGGTGACGACATCGATTTCGTTAACACAGATGATGAAAAGGCGACGGATGTAGCGGTCACCACGTGTGGCGACGGCATTAGCGACGAACTTACCATCGCCACATAAGGCGACGGACTTATTATGTCGCCTTATGTTATTTATTTTATTATTATTTTTTTAATACCGAATAATAAGACGACAGAACTATTCCGTCGCCTTATTTATTTTTAATTTAATAAGAATGGGGGCTCGAGCTCAAGATCGTGTGCAGGGAGAGGTATGTTGATCTATATATCAATATATTTAATTAATTTACTTTATGTACATTATAATTGAATCTAATTTGCATTTTCTGAGTTATGAAGCCCTCGAATGCCTGTTCGAGGGCTATTACAGCTATCTTCAACAGGTATATGCATCATATGGGCTTCGGTTGGAAGAAGGTGCCCGTGGATAGGAGGATGTTGTACTGAGACTGAGTTCAAGATAAAAAAATTTGATATATATGTATTTTGTGTTGTTTAATATTATTACTAACGTCGTCGGTTATTGATGTGTTAATACAGAAGGAGTTTAGGTTGTCATTCCCTGATGAGGAGGTGCTTCCACTCTTCTGGAAGAAGTGTCAGGACCGGTACAGGGACATGGTGTGCCACATGAAGAAGGATGACTACCAGGCGGGTAAGAAGCCCGATTTTGTGTGCCTGAAGGACTGACCTGCCTGGATAGCATACTGGCAGGCGGAGGAGACTCAGAAGAAGGCTCGCCTGGCCAAGAAGAACCGCAACACCGAGTCCGATGGACCAAGATCATCCAGCTAGACTCACAACGGAGGCGCCAGATGTGCCGTGGATCATATGCGCGATCTAGTACGTATGCGTTATAATAATTATTTAAGTTTATAGTATAATAAATTAACACTTTCTAATAGATTTCATTTTATCTTGTTTAATTAGGCTAGAGAGCAACATCTGTCTGACTAGGAGGTGTGCTACCAGACCTACTTCAAGCTTCACTGCCCGGACGACCTTTGGACCACAGCCAAGGCGAGGGAGAATAAGATAAATTTTTACAAATATTTTAATATATATATATACACACATATATATAAATAATTTATATTGAAAAATGAATTACATTTATCCTGATAAATACAGGATAAATGTGACACCTTGGCCGCGGAGTGGAGAACAGAGGGCAGGGAGCCCGATATGGGCGAGATTTTCCATCAGGTGATGACGCCTAACAGGAAGGGACGCGCTATCGGGTTGGGGAACATGTCCCCTGCCATTCATCACCCTTCTACTGCACCTGGAGGATCATCCTTGTCATCGAGCCTGGGCTCCGAGTCACTGTACACCCAGGCTGAGCACGATGCGAGACTGGGTGAGATGCATGCTCAAATGCAGGCACAGATGGATGCCCAGCGTGAGTCTGTGCAGCATGTGCTGGAGAAGCAGGCCAGGATGGAGTCCCTGCTTGAGCGCCTTCTCAGTCAGCAGCCGAGTGGTGCTGGTGACGGATCCGGAGGGTTTGGTAACGGTTCCGGAAGGCCAGATGGTGAGGAGGGCTCGTACTTGTACTATATTTGTATTTATGCTATAATTTTGATATTTATTTATATGTATTATACATTTTGTATTAACTTATGTATATATATATATATATATATAGAGAGAGAGAGAGAGAGAAAGAGAGAGATGAGATCATGTGAGAACCACACACCCATGTGAGAACTGAGAATCAATCTCAGCCACAGATCGCTCTTATATTGACGGCTAAGATCTGTCCCAAGATTGAAAAAAATACGGTGGCATATTTGTAATATTACCGACTTTTAATGAACTAAGAGTATTTTTGAAATTTAGGAATTCTGCTAAAATAAGTCATGACAATGCTAAAAAAGGCTATGACAGTGCTAAAAAAGGTCATGATAGTGCTAAAATAGGAAATGACAGTGCTAAAATACTAAATTGAAAAATATACACGTAAATTCTGAGTATTCATATATTGATAATTCAACATGTAACAGTGTTTGTTCGTGATTTTTTTACAATGTCGATGACATTTTTTTATGCTAATGCTAAAAAAAAGTCATGCTAAAATAAGTCATGACAATGCTAAAAAAAGTCATGACTGTGCTAAAATAAGAAATGACCGTGCTAAAATAGGAAATGACAATGCTAAAACTCTAAATTGAAAAATATACACGTAAATTCTGAGTATTCATATATTGATAATTCAACATGTAACAGTGTTTGTTCGTGGTTTTTTACAATGTCGATGATATTTTTTTATGCTAATGCTAAAATAAGTCATGACAATGCTAAAAAAAGGCAATGATAGTGCTAAAAAGGCCATAACAATGCTAAAACTCTAAATTGAAAAATATACACGTAAATTTTGAGTATTCATATATTTTCCGATTTTACCCTTACTAAGATTCAGGGACAGCGAAGTTAGACGTTATTACCAGATTGCCACCGCGTTTTTTAAAATCTGGAGCAAATCTAGGCCCTCCAAATATACCGGATCTATGGCCGAGATTGGTTCTCGATTCTCACCTAGGGTGTGGTTCCTTCTGGAACCCAACCCTATATATATATATATATATATATATATATATATATATATATATATATATATATAGGATATGGATCATATGAGAACACTTTGTTGGTGTGAGAAATGAGAACCCATCTTACACTATCTAATTTAATGATCCAATGGTTGTTGAGATTTAAGGTGACAATTTCGTCAATAACAGGGCAAAAAATAAAGGAAGGAGGGCCATTTTCGTCCAAACCCATTAAAAATGATGATGTCAGCAATTAAAAAAAATCTTAAAAACTTTAATCGACCATAACTTGCTCATTTTTAATCCAATGCACACAAAAAATATATCAAATTAAAGCTCTCTTCATGCTATTTCATTTAAGATGTCGAAAGGCTATGTTTAGGTGAAAAAATATGAATGAAAAATAAAAAATAAAATTTTTTACGCGTGCCAAGGTTGTAAATGCTTTCGTTAGCATATAATAATTCTTCGTCAACATTATGATAACTTATGATAACGTATGCTAACGAAGCATTTGTTATATGCTAACATAATGTGTTCGTTGTACTAACAAAGAATTATCATAATGCTAGAGTAGTATAAATTTATTAGGGTTTATTAAATCTCAATTATGATTTATTTAATCTCGATTATGGTTTATTCTACCTAATTATCATTATTTTTTTAAAATTTAATTTTTTGTTTACAGTTCTTAATTAATTATTATGGCTTAACAGAATATATTGTCATATGCTAACATAGTGTATTCGCAATGCTGACGAATCAAAACCATAATGCTAACATAGTACAAATATATTATTATTATGATTTGTTCCAACTCATTTAGGGTTTACCACATCCAATCAATGTTTATTTCATCTAATTAGGTTTATTTCATCCAATTATTATTTTTTCCATTTAATTAGGGTTTATTAAATCAAATTAGGTTTATAGTTAATTTTTAGAAGATTTTTTTCGTTAACAATATTTGAAAACTTTAATTAGCATACCTATAATGTTTCGTTAGCATAATGATAATACTTCATTAGCATAACGATCTGTTATCAAATACTCCGCGATTTTTATAAGAATTATCAAATTACGTTAATACCCCCGCGCGAAAAACTTTTCAGATATTACAGAATTGCCACCGCCTTTTTCATCAAATCTAGACCTTTGATTTTTGATGGATATGTAGTGTGAGATGTGTTCTCATTTCTCACACAAGGGGTTGTTTTTATATAACCCCATCCCTATATATATATATATGTATATATTGTTGATTATGAGCAAAGTATATAGTTTATGATTCAATAACACTTCATTATCAAGAGTTTAAGAGATCAACGGTTGATGATCAAGGTTGCATGCAAGGTTCATGCAGCTGCATGGCATTGGAAAGCTGCTCAAAGTCTGTTAACTATCTTGTAAGCAAAGTGAATCAGCAAAGGGTTGTTATCAGCGGTTACACCTTGATGTGTGACGCGCTGTCGTTTCACGCGCAAAAATATATTTATAAACTCCTGTGCCCACAGCGAGCATAGCTAGCCAATGAGTACGGGTCGATCCCACAGAGAGCTGTTGCAATTCTATCTTCAAGTAACCAATCACAAAGGGGGGTTTTGGTGTTGTCACTAAACTGAATGTAAATCTGCAAAGAAACTAAAGAAAACTATCAAATAACAAAAGATTCTGGCATTTGAATTAGATCTTGGTTAAACATAAAACAACTCGATCATGGGCACACCGATTTTCATATATGATAGGTCATCTAGTTATGGTGACCGGATTCCTCTCATGTGTCTCCTCATCCATCCTTTCATTTTAGGTTTAAAGGTGATTCCTCTTCGATTAAACCCCTAACCAGTTACCCACCTCCCGATTCCTCTAAGAGATGTAAGCAAACAAGCAGCAGTGTGCCCTAGACGGACCCAGATCTATTGTGTTCAACTGATTACTCTTGTGTCCACAACACCCCATTAATTCTCTTATTACTATATGAACCGACACACAGTCACGATTCGCCAATTCAATTAATAGTGGTGTGCCCTCTTTACCTAACGAGTGATCAGCCACATTGGGCACTTCAGACACACACTCACGTGGAACAAGGCACAAGAATTAACAGGGCATAAGTCTCACAGGGCATGCTAACACTCGTTCGTCATCCCTATCTTAATTGGGCATGCTGATTTTTCTGTAAAGCAATTAAAATTGGATCATCACGTGAAATGCCCACACAGACTCACAAAATAACATGCTTCGACTTAACTACCCATCCACAAACTTTGCAACTTGCAAAGTGTGGACACAGACTCAAACAACAAAACAACAACGAAAACAGAAAAAACAAAAACAAAAACAAAAATAAAACCTAATCTAAAGGACAGAAAGAACCAGGTCATTCGGTTGTAGGCGTTGGGTAAGAGAACCCAACATGTTTGAAATAGGCCTTCAGAGCTGCTTCTATTCGGGTTAGCTTTTCATTTGTCTGGAACTGGGCATTCTCTATCAACTCAAGACGCCTTGTGATCACTGCGACTGGGTGCTCCCTCTGTGGTGCCTTCCCTGCTGGTGGTTTCTTCGATGTGCCTGCAATAGCTAAAAGCATGCTCGAGGGGTCTGCCCCCGGCACAAAGAAAACAGGCTTCCCATCCTCATCGTCAACCACATCTTGCATTCTCCTCAGACAATTAAGATCAAAATATTCACGGGGAAGGGGGGTCAAATCAGTTTCATCCAAATCAAGGAGCCTATGCCTAACAGCAAGTTGGGTGATCAACTAGGCACAAGAGATACGATGCCTAGGGTGTGTTTTGATTTCTCGAAAATGTGCAATGGCCACAGAACCGAAATTGATTCTGATTTTGTGCACCATGCACCATAAAATGAATAGCTCCTGATTTGTGATTGAATGTGAGCTATCCTTACGGCCAAAAAAGTTATAGGCCAACACCCTATGGCAGAATCTTAAAGCATCGTTATTTAAACAGTATCCCTTAGTGGATCCGCTTTGAAAAACAGATCCATCCCCAATGTCAACCCATTTTGCATCGACTCCCTCTGCAGAGTCGGGCACTACAGTCACGGCATCGACATACTCCTCCTCCTAGAGGCCCAAGTATGTCACGATGCCCAGTAACATGTTCAGATCATCAGCAGATAAAGAATAACTCCTACCCATCATTTTAAAAGACAGCACCCTGGTAGAAGTAGCAGGCTTGTTCACAGCTTTGATTTTCAAATTTTGGACAAAATCACGAGATAACGACGGAAAAATCACACACTCCATATCTAAAAAGCATTCACAACCAATTGCAGAAAATAAATCCCGTACCTTCTGCTCTATACCAAGAGCTGCAAGCGTCTCACGGTGGACTCCCTTAGAGTTGATGATGCCCCTGATTGGTGGCGGGCCACTGCTGGGCTTACTCAGTGTGGGGCTCCCCACCCCTCTGCCTCTCTTAGGCACAGGGGCTGAAGTGCCCTCTTCAGCTTTCCTCTTCCGTGAAGAGGCCTCTCCAGCCAGCTTAGCTCCAGCTTTCATTCCAACGGATTTCCCCACCCTTCGCCTGGGTGAGGAGTCCTCCGAGGGCTCTTCAGAGCCTGCTTGCGTTTGGGAGGGCGCACTGGGCTCCTCCTGCTCCTTCTCTTCTTCAGAGTCCCCTTGCTGGGACATCTCTGGCTCGGTTGGCTCTGGAATGGGCTCTCCAACCTTTCTTTTGCCCTTCACTTTCTCCAGTGCCCGCTTCTTGATGTCAGCGGGCGCCTCTTCTTCTTCGAACAGGGGTACCTTCTCTGGTTGGGGCTCAACCTCAATATCTTCGATTTCAGTTAGGTATTTGTCCAAGTCGGTATCTCTGTCTCTTTTATCTTCAGCCTCTTCTCCCCCTTCAACTTCCTCTCCTTCTTCTTCGTCTTCCAGGTCCTCGATCTCCACCGACGGCACAGGAGTCGGAGCCTTAACGGGCTTCTTGGATTTTTTCTTCTCAGCTACTTTCTTTGGCTTGGGCTCAGGCTCTTCAGTAGCCTCTTCTTCTTGCGTGCCCTCAGCAGTTGCCTCAGCATCTTGCTGCTCCATTTGAGTTGGAGTAGCGGAGCTCTCTTCCGTCGCCTCAATTTCAGGCGTAGGCTCCTGTTCCGGTGGGGTCTCCTTGGGTAGCTTGCTCGAAGCGGCTGCTTCAGCTGCAGCCTTCCCCTTAGGTTTCGCAGAGGGTTTCTTCACCACCTTCGTTGGAGAGGGCTCTTCAGAGACAGCGGGGGTCTCGAAGTCCAGGCGTGCCTTAGGTCCAGTCTTTAGAGCGACCTTCTTGCCTCTCATTTTCGCCATTGTTGGAGTTGAAGGTTTTCTAGGGTTGCAGAAGAAAATCGAGAGAGAAGGTTCTGATTTTTTGCAAAAGCGAGTGAAAGTGATAGTGGAGATTTTGTGGGGTAAGGTTTTTATATTAAGGGGATCACTATTCATGATTTGACTTGTGACTCTCCAAATTCCTTAGGAGTCTCCTGGATCAGTATGCCCTATATTAATGGATAAGCCTTATCCCTGAAAAATCGGAACAAACTTTATCTCTCCAGCGTGCCTCACTTCAGAATCCCTATTTCTAGGGGATTTATTTTTTCTTCATCCTTATCTCTCATTATCCAAACCTGCAAACACCATGCTTATCCAAAACAAGCGTAAAATTGCTCCCTAAACTAGTTTAATAACATGGAAAATTTATTAAAAATAAATAAAAATGAATTAAGGCAATAAAACACCTGGGTTGCCTCCCAGTAGCGCCCCAGTTATTGTCGTGGGCACGACATCACCCCAGATCAAGCGTAAGTGGGCTCCGCGAGCCAGATCACTGTGACCTCTTCATCAGAATGCCCCAGGTAAGCTTTCACACGGTGGCCATTCACTTTGAAGCGCCCTCCAGTATCGGGGTTTATCAACTCAATTGCCCCATTCGGGCATTCTTCATTCACTTCAAATGGACCAACCCACTTGGTCCTCAGTTCTCCTCCCATAATCTTGAACCTTGAATGGTACAATAGGACTTTTTGTCCTGAGCTAAATCTCTTCCTTCGAATCACCTGATCATGGAGCCTTTTCATTTTTTCCTTGTATAGCACCGAATTATCATAGGCCTCCATTCTCATTTCTTCCAGCTCTTGAATTTGAAATTTCCTGAAATGCCCAGCGGTGTCATGGTCCATATTCAGCTTCTGAAGTGCCCATCGTGCCTTGCGTTCTAACTCGACTGGCAGATGACAACACTTCTCAAATAACATTCTGTATGGGGACATCCCAATTGGAGTCTTGAATGCAGTTCGGTATGCCCACAGGGCATCTTCCAGATGAATACTCCAATCTTTTCGGTTCGGGGCCACAACCTTCCCAAGAATGGCTTTAATTTCTCGATTTGAGACTTCAGCTTGGCTATTTCCTTGAGGATGGTAGGGTGTGGTGACCCTATGATGAACCCCATACTTTTTCAACAATCTCTCCAGTGTTTGGTTGCAAAAATGGGTCCCTTGATCACTGATGATGGACCTGGGCACACCAAACCGGCTGAAAATGTGGGATTTCAGAAATGCGGCTACTACTCTTGCATCATTGGTAGGAGTAGCCTTTGCTTCTACCCATTTTGACACGTAATCAACTGCCAGGATAATGTATTGGTTTCCCCTCGAATTTGGAAAGGGTCCCATAAAATCCATTCCCCAAATGTCAAAAATCTCCACTGGCATGATTGGCGTCATAGGCATTTCATTTCGTCTTGTGATGTTCCCTATCCTCTGGCATTGGTCACACCTTCTGCAGACGTTGTGGGCATCCTTGAATATTGTGGGCCAAAAGAACCCACAATCTAAAATTCTTCTCGCCGTTCGGTTTGGTCTGAAATGCCCTCTGCAAGCATAATTGTGACAATGCTTTAGAATTTCATCTATCTCCTCATCGGGGACACATCTTCTAATTATCTGATCAGCGCACCTCCTCCATAGAACCGGGCAATCCCATGCATAGAACCTGCTCTCATACCTTAGTTTATTTTTCTGGTACCTTGAGTACCCAATAGGCATCTCCCCGGACTCAAGAAAGTTCACTATATCCGCATACCAGGGTGCTGGAATGCCCCTTGCTGAATACAAATGCTCATCAGGAAAATGATCGGCAATGGGCATTTCGTCTCCTTTCTCATTCAGCACCCAGCTCAAATGGTCAGCTACCAGGTTCTGTGCCCCACTCTTATCTTTAATCTCGACATCGAACTCTTGTAAGAGTAAGATCCACCTAATCAGTCTTGGTTTCGTCTCCTTCTTGGTCATCAAATGCCTCAAGGCACCATGATCTGTATAGACAATGCTCTTTGCTCCCAAGAGATAAGATCGAAACTTCTCAAATGCAAACACTACTGCCAATAGCTTCTTTTCAGTAGTGGTGTAATTACACTGTGCCCCATTCAGAGTCTTGGAAGCATGGTAAATTACATGACTTTCCTTTCCTCTTTTCTGACCCAGTACAGCGCCCACAGCGTAGCCACTGGCGTCACACATAATCTCAAAGGGCATTCCCCAATCTGGTGGTTGAATAACCGGTGCCGTGACCAGTTGCTTCTTCAAAACATTGAATCCCTTCTTACACTCTTAATCAAATTCAAATGGAACATCTTGCTGCAATAAGTGAGTAATAGGTTGGGCAATTTTTGCAAAATCCTTTATGAACCTCCTGTAGAATCCAGCGTGCCCCAGGAATCCTCTCACTTGCTTCACTGACGTGGGGTATGGTAATTTCTCGATTATATCCACCTTGGCTTTGTCGACCTCAATGCCCCTCTCGAAAATCACATGTCCCAGTATAATGCCCTCTCTGACCATGAAATGACATTTTTCATAGTTCAGCACTAGGCATTTGTCCACACAACGCTGCAACACTTTCTCCAAATTGTCTAAACATCGATCAAAGCAGCTCCCGTACACTGTGAAGTCATCCATGAATACTTCAATGCAGTTTTCGAGCAAATCAGAGAATATGCTCATCATACACCGCTGAAATGTGCCAAGAGCATTGCAGAGGCCAAAGGGCATTCTGCGATAGGCAAACGTCCCGAATGGGCACGTGAATGTTATTTTCTCCTGGTCCTCTTGGCTTACTGCAATCTGCATGTATCCTGAATATCCATCCAAGAAATAAAAGAACTTGTTTCCTGCGAGTCTTTCCAACATCTGGTCAATGAACGGAAGTGGAAAATGATCCTTCCGCGTGACCGTGTTCAGCTTCCGGTAATCGATGCAAACTCTCCATCCAGTTTGCAGTCGTGTGGGCACAAGCTCTCCTTTTTCATTCTGCACAACTTGAATGCCCGACTTCTTGGGCACAACATGGATTGGACTGGCCCACTTGCTATCTGAAATAGGGTATATAATGCCCTGGTCTAGAAGCTTAATTATTTCTTTTAGCACCACATCCTTCATCACTGGATTGAGCTTTCTTTGTTGATCACGAACGGGTTTTGCATCATCCTCCAACAAAATTTTGTGCATGCAAACCATTGGGCTAATGCCCTTTATATCTGCCAACGTCCATCCGAGTGCCTCCTTGTACAGTCTCAACAATCTCAAAAGTCAGACCTCATCAGCTTGATTCAATCCCGCACTTATGATTATAGGGAGAGTCTCATTATTCCCTAAATAGGCATATTTCAGATGCCTTGGTAATGCCTTCAACTCCAGCTTGGGCGCTTTGACAATAGAAGGCATCAGCTTATCATCGTTTCTCCGAATGGGCACACCGTAGTCCACACATCCGTGTGGCATCTCCTCCAATGAATACAGCATCATGATTCCATCCCTTATATCCTCATCCTCGTCCAGGGCATCCTGGTCAAGTAGTCCATCCCACAATGCCCATTCCAGCGGTTCTCTGTTGCTCATCATGGATAAAGTAGAACGGTTTGGGTAATGAAATGTGTTCATAAAATTACAATTTTCTGTATCCGGGGGATGTTTCATGGCTTCAAAGATGTTGAACGTCACCTTCTCCCCATCAAACTCACACGTCAGTGTGCCCATGTCCACATCAATTTTGGTTCGAGCTGTCTTCATGAAAGGTCTTCCCAGCAACAAAACTGAAGATTTTGAAGTCACTGTGCCCATGTCAAGCACATAAAAATCTGCTGGGAAGATAAGCTCGTCCACTTTGACCAATACATCTTCAATGAGGCCTTCTGGATATACATTGGACCTGTCAGCTAGTTGAATGACCACACGGGTCTCCTTCAAAGGTCCAATCTTCAATTCTTTGAACACCGACAGGGGCATTACATTGATTGATGCCCCCAAATCCAACATGGCCTTTTCAACTTTTCTGTCTCCAATAATGCAAGGGATCATGAACATCCCTGGATCATCACACTTCTTGGGTAACTTCCTTTGTATCACAGCCGATACATTCTCCCCAACTAGGAACCTTGCGTCGTCATTGAATCGCACCTTTCTGGTACAAAGTTCCTTTAGAAACCGGGCATACCGTGGCACTTGTTTGATTGCCTCGATTAGTGGAATGTTGATTTCCACTTTGCTGAATACTTTTAGCATCTCCCTAGTTTCTTCTTCTTTTCTATTCTGTGCCAATCTCCCTGGAAAGGGAGGTTTCCGTCTTTCTGGAGTGGGCATCTTGGCAGATTGCTTCACTTCCAGAATGGGCACAGCCTCATCCTCTGTGGGAATTTTTTCCACTTCTTCTGCCAAGGGCACTTCGTCCTTCTCTTCTCTCGGCCTGACCATCTCCGGAAGCTCTTTTCCACTCCTCAATGCTACTGCATTCACTTGTTCTCTTGGATTTTCGACCTGGGAAGGCAGCTTCTCATTTTTCTCCTCCATCTTGTGCATGGCTTGAGCCAATTGATTGATCTGCTTGCTCATGTGTGAGAGACCAGCTCGAGTCTCTTGCTTAAACTTCTCGTTCTCCTCAGCCATAGCAAACACATGATCTTCCAGCCTACTTGGCTTCCTTTTCTCTTCGGGTGGTGGCAATGGGCGTCCAGAATGCCCATCCTCCGGTCTTCTCCATCTAAAATTTTCATGGTCTCTCCAGCCCGGATTATAAGTCTGGGAATGGGGATCATATCTTCTGGAATGTCCATTCTGGCCACCTATAGCATCCACTTCTTCCATTTCGTCTTGTAGAGTAGAGCATTCATCCGTGAAGTGAGATATACTTTTGCATACCCCACGAGGTTTGGGCTTCCTCACCATGCTTGCACCGGACAAGATTTTTTCGATTTTATCACACAATCTATCAATTCTGCTATCCTGGTCCGGTGCCCTCTCTGTTTCACTTACAACCCGAATGCCCTCTCCACTGAAGTCTCGGTTGTCTTCAGCCATCTCCGTGAGAATTCTGAATGCTTCAACAGGCTGTTTGTTCAAAATAGATCCTCCACATGAGGCATTCACGATCGTCCTCTCATGTGGTCTTAATCCTCCGATGAAATACTGAATCAAGTCATGTTCAGTAATCTGGTGCTGTGGGCATTTCGCCAGCATCGCCTGGAATCTTCCCCAATAGTCATAGAAACTTTCGTTAGTTCCCATCTTCAGGCTCCCTATCCTTCTTCTCATTTCTTGCACTCAGGATGCTGGGAAATATTTCTCCAAAAACTTCTGTTGGAGTTGTCTCCATGTGGTCACAGCGCCAGTGGGTAATGTGTACAGCCAGTCCCGTGCCCCATCTTGAAGAGTGAAAGGGAACGAAACCAACCGCACATACTCTTCTCGTCCATGGTCGGATGGTTGAGTCTGGCAAACCATCTCAAAATCTTACAAATGCCTTTGTGGATCCTCTCCAGGCATTCCGTGGAACTTCGGCAAGATCTGGATAAAGTTTGCGTGAATATCCCAGTTCTGAGTCACAGCTGGGAGTGTAATGCCCATTGGGCGCAGATTCATGTTGGTCGGGAAGACCAACTGCCTTAAAGTCCTGTTATCATCCGCATTTCCATTCGCGGCATTTCCATTTGCGGCCATGTTGATGTTGAGGCCGTTCTCGAACTGTCCTTCCTCCTCGTGCCCTTCGTCTCCTTGATCTTCTGGTGGTGGTGTGGGCTCACGAGGTCTGTTTGCTGCTTGGCGTGCCCTCTTCACTGCTGCCCTGTTTTTTCTCGAAGTCTTTTCTATCTCCAGATCGTACAATAGAGTCTCTTCCAAAGAGCCTCTGGGCATCAACTTCCAGACTCACCAATTGTGGAAGATAAAATCACTAGAAACCAGCTCCCCGGTAACGGCGCCAATTTTGACGCGCTGTCGTTTCACGCGCAAAAATATATTTATAAACTCCTGTGCCCACAGTAAGCATAGCTAGCCAATGAGTACGGGTCGATCCCACAGAGAGCTGTTGCAATTCTATCTTCAAGTAACCAATCACAAAGGGGGGTTTTGGTGTTGTCACTAAACTGAATGTAAATCTGCAAAGAAACTAAAGAAAACTATCAAATAACAAAAGATTCTGGCATTTGAATTAGATCTTGGTTAAACATAAAACAACTCGATCATGGGCATACCAATTTTGCATACATGATATGTCATCTAGTTATGGTGACCGGATTCCTCTCATGCGTCTCCTCATCCATCCTTTCATTTTAGATTTAAAGGTGTTTCCTCTTCGATTAAACCCCTAACTAGTTACCCACCTCCCGATTCCTCTAAGAGATGTAAGCAAACAAGCAGCAGTGTGCCTTAGATGGACCCAGATCTGTTGTGTTCAACTGATTCCTCTTGTGCCCACAACACCCCATTAATTCCCTTATTACTATATGAACCGACACACAGTCACGATTCGCCAATTCAATTAATAGTGGTGTGCCCTCTTTACCTAACGAGTGATCAGCCACATTGGGCACTTCAGACACACACTCACGTGGAACAAGGCACAAGAATTAACGGAAACTAATCATGCATTACTATGCCCATTTTGGCCTCACGAGTCCAGATTTATGTTTAATCCAATCTCATCATTCAAACGCCAGAATTAAAGATCTAGCCGAGAAGGCTAGACATAATCAAACTTGCAGAATTTAAAGACATAAAAATAAATGAAAACTTACGAATTTAATTAATCAAAAACTCGACTCCAACGTCGATAAACATTAACATAATCTAAGTCCCGAAGGTTTAAGACCTTTCGGATTGTTTTGCTGCCTAAGCAGCGTACGGTAATTAAATGCAGAAAATGTAAAGTGTAGAAATGTTTCAGAGTATCTAAAAAACTCTTTTTTCCAGAAATTAAACTTGTTTAAGTAGTTACATTTCCGAGTAGAGTCTCCCCCACAGGCGGGGGTCTTCTGCTGAAAATCCGGAACGGCGTGCCCTCGCTGGCTTGACTGGATAAGCTTCAGCTCCAACAAATCCCTATTTTTTAGGGATTGTTCTTATCTCCTCAGATTTAGCTTTATCTCCTCGATTGAGCTTATCCTTTTGTTGCAGCACCTTCTAGGAGTCCAGCTTAGCTCCAACTCTCCCGCGGATAATGTAGCTATCTTTCCACCAGCTATTCTTCAACTAACTCCCGAATTCTACTGGAATGCCCACTCTGGCCTGTGGTTGAGTCTGTGCGAGTACTGTGGGCACGACATCGTCTGTCAGCTCCATCCGTATCTGATATGCCCACTTCACTGACCGAATGTGGGATGGATACTGAGGACGTCCCCTGTGCCTCTGATGATCATATGTGCGAGATAATCGTGAATATTTGGGCATAAAATGCCCCTTCCGCCAGACTCGACTCTTGAAATGCCCTTTGACCGCAACCTGGTTCTTTTTGACTCAAAACACACTAAAAAGGACATTTATACACGATAAAATGCCCCTAAAAACACGAAATAAATGGACTTATTAATGTGCCACGTGGAGGAAGTTAGTTAGCAGCAGTTTTCTATTTTTGAAGCTTATATATAAGGTTTGATCTTCAGTTAGAGATTAGAACTCAGAAAAAGAAAGAAGAAAGAATTGAAGCGTGAGAAAAGAGAGAAAATCTAAGAGGGTTTATTCATGTGTTAACTCTTAGATTTGCAGTTAAGTTTTGTATTCTCATTTCAGTTCTTGAGTGAGTTGCATAAAAGCATTGTAATCTTGTATTACGATAAGAAATAAATAAAGAAGCTCTTTCTCATAGTGGACGTAGATCAATTCGATCGAACCACTCTAAATCCTTGTGTTCCTAGCTTAAAATTCTTGTGTTCTTGATTGTTGTTGTGTTGCTGTGAGTTGAATCCAACAATTCACGTCGTCTGTGGGAAAAGAAAGCGGCCAATCAAGAATTGCATCGACGCAGTTTGATGTTGAGAAGCTAACAGACAAGATCGACTTCGGGCTATGGAAGATGAAGGTGAAAGCTCTTCTAATCCAACAAGGATTAGGTGCAGCTTTGAAGAAGAAAGAAATAAGTGACAAAGGCAAAGAAAAGGCTGAGGATCTGGTGCAGATCAAAGAAAAGGCTCACAGCCTGATCATCCTTTGCCTGGGAGATAAAACTCTGAGGGAAGTCTCAAAGGAAAAGACAGCCATAGCAGTTTGGGAGAAGCTTGAGAATCTATACAATCTGAAAACCCTTGCCAACAGATTGTATATGAAGCAGAAACTTTTCTCATTCAAAATGGTAGATGATAAATCTATCTTGAAGCAAGTGGATGAGTTCAACAAACTCCTTGATGATCTGGAGAATGTTGAAATGAAGCTCGAAGAAGAAGATAAAGCACTGTTGTTGCTATCAGCACTACCAAAATCCTTTGAGAATTTCAAAGATACTATATTGTTTGGCAGTAGAGACACAATCACTCTTGAAGAAGTACAGATAGCTCTCAAGTGCAAAGATTTGCAGAAAACAACTGGCAATGGAGGCTCTCAATCAACTGGAGAGGGTTTGCACATAAAGAAAAATAATTCGAAAGGCCAGCACAAGAAACCCTCCTCCAAAGAAAATCAGAAGGCTGAAAAGAAAACAAATGAAGCACCAAGAAATCCAGACCTGAAGTGCTTTCATTGTCAAGAACCAGGCCATTTCAAGAAGCAATGTCCAAAGTGGCAAGAAATGATGGCCAAATATGCAACTGAAGATGCCAAGAAAGTTCAAAGAAATCAAGCTAATCAAGTAAGCAAGGACACTGGTTATGACTCATGTGATGCTCTCTGTGTTACCACTGATAAGATTGGCACAGATTGGGTGTTGGACTCAGGCTGCAGTTTTCACATGACTCCAATAAAAGAATGGTTTTCAAGCTTGAAGCTGATCAATGGAGGCATTGTGCTTCTTGGAAATTATCAGGTATGCAAAGTAATGAGAATTGGATCTGTGAAGATTAGAATGCATGATGGTATAATCAGGTCTATAAGCAATGTCAGTGTAGTGCCCCGGTCCCGAAAGACCGTGGAAATGGACGCCACGGGGGTGGGAATTAAGAAGCGGGAAAGAAATGGAGGTAATTTAATTAACCGATCCTTAACAGAAGACTCCGAATAATCAAACATGCCTTATAATAATATATACCTATTCATAACACCAAGACCAAAGTTCTTAGTGTTTAATAAAAGGATATTACAAGCGTGGAAACTTCATTATTAACAGAATAATTAACAAAAAGAGACATTAGAAAAAATACGTAAATAACAAAAGCCCATCTCTCAGCATCGTCTCATCCACGCGCCAGCCTACTCACCTGAAAAATGTTTGAAAATATTTGGGTTGAGTACTAATGCACTCAGTGGGCAAGTTTTTACAATTCAAGTTATGCAAATCATTTGTTAAAGTAATCTATCTGTGTTCATGCAGGTAGTGAAGCTTAGGAGGTTTTAAAATTGAAAGCAACCTAAGTTCACCAAAACATTTTATCGTGAAGCGCTTAAGAGTATAACCAGTCACTGCCCGCAACCCGAACTACATCACCAGCGCATAAAGTTGAGTATGGCCATAGTATACCCAATGAGTATAACCAATAAGTGTTTCATTTTAATCTCACCGACAAGGAGTAGGGCATAACAAATAATGCATGCACACTGTAGCTACTCACATTGACACAACGCTGATTTATGAGACTCCGACAACATACAGTAGCACATAAATATTTAACACGGATAGTCACATATGCAATCTTAGCAAAGCATAGCTTAATAGCTCGAAAGATACAATTTGCAAAGATATAATATAGCCCACCGGGTAATCAGATCTGTAACAGCTAGATCTAGATTCTGATTACAGTCTCAACTAGAAGTCTCCTTTTTCTGCGCCTACAATAATTAGTCCCAACTTAGTTTTGCTAAAGGATCTATCTTAAAATTCCTAAGCTCCTAAATCAAAATTACTTAACTAACCTAAACATAAGAATTATTCAAGAATACTAATGTTGCTGATTAGTTAAAGTTGTACCATATAAATTCTAATTTCAATTTTAGACCATCTATTAAAGAATTGAAGTGAATTATAACAGCTCAATTGCCGCAAGACATATAATAATTAAGTCTGTTATTTACTTTTTATACTTTAAAAATATATCAATTCTTACATAAGAACAAAATTTAATTATGGAATTAGAATATATATATATATATATATACATGTTACCTAAGCTAGTAAGTAATTTTTAAATATTTAATTGATTCATAGATTAACATGAAATTAAACAAAAATCCATTGATTATTACTATTAGTATGTAATTAAGCTACTAATAAACACATGCACGTATTTATAAATTACCAATGTATACATAACTTCTAAAATATCGATTATTGATTTCATGTATATTTGGATATTCTAAATGAGGAATATCAATCAATTAATATGTAGAATCAAATGAATAAGAAAATTAGGATTAATTTCTAACTATATATATGTGTTCTTGTGTGCAAACCGTACATGCAACAAAGTTATTTGATATATAAGTGTTATACTAATTAAATATATTATCAAATGAAATCTCACCTTAAACAAAAGAATAGACAACCTTCTGATTCATGTACATAGAGATCAAAACTTATTCTCTTTGTATATCTATTTTGAGAGCAAGAAATGGTGCAGAGAATTAACTTTCTAATTTCAATCATTATAAATTTATTTTGATATATTTAACAATTAATATAGAACATGACTCATCATCTCTTAAACAATATTTTGACACGTATGGGATGATAGTATTGATGATAATTCCATATATTTGTGAATACATATGTTTCGAAGCCGAAATCTAAATTACTATTATATTAATATTTTTTTTAATTAACCTATAATAGTATATATCTTCTTGCATTTAATTACTTACTTGCCACACAAGGACCACATCATTCCACCTACACGGTAATATACTTGGTGACAAAGTTTGATACTATCTAATAATAGGATAAATTATGTAATAACATTCAATTTAGATAAATATTCAATTAAATATAATATAATTGGATAAGATTTAATTATAATAATATGTCATAGGATAATTATATTTATTTAGGTGAGTATTAGGGCTTGGATAACACATTTCTTAATACCCGAAGTGATAATAACAATTACCTTTTAAGCTTAGATGAAAATAAATGGCATCGGGATTTGTAATAAAAATACAAGAATGTATCAAAGTATCTCTATCCTACTCATCAAGCTCACCTACCTAAAATTAAAATTAAAATTTTAGGATCTATTTTCTTCTCTACTTACCCTTAAGGTAATCATAAGCTATTATTTTAATACTAAAGAGTTTGGGATATTACATTCTAATTATTAGATATATATATTCCTAATTAAATTTAGATAATAAAATTTTGGGGTATTACACTCCTCTCCCCTTAAAAGAATTTCATCCCGAAATTCACGTACATTCGAATAACTCAAGATATTATTGTCTCATTTTGCTTTATATTTCCCACGTTGCTTCAGTTCGATCATGATGATTCAATTGCACAAGTACCAATGGAATTCGCTTGTTTCTTAGGACTTGAACGTTTCTATCAAGAATCTCATGGGATTTTTCTGCGTATATTATGTTAGAATGTAGAACTAACTCACTTTCTTTGATAACGTGTTCCGGGTCAGATACGTATTTGTTGAGCATTGGCACGTGATACAGATCATGAACTTGTAATAGATTCAACGATAGGGCTAATTGGGTATGAGTCAAATATATTTTAGTATCAATTTTTCCTCTCTGGCTAACTCTCACAACACCCCGTCTTGGAGATACCTTTAAGAAAATATTTTCACCATTTTGAAACTGCGGGCGCATATCTGCATATGCCTTTTGTCTGTCTTGTACTTCTTTCATTCTTGCTCAAATTTGGTCGATTATCATGACAGTGGTTTGCACGATTTATGGACCCAAAATCTTTCTTTCCCTAACTTCATCCCAGTACAGGGGCGATCTGCATTTGCGACCATACAAGGCTTCATATGGTGCCATTTTTATAGTTGATTGGTAGTTGTTGTTATAAGCAAACTCCACCAATGGTAAAACATCTTCCCAACTGATATTTCCATCCAACACAACTCCACGAAGCATATCTTCCAAAATTTATATTGTTCTCTCTGACTGGCCATCTATTTATAAATGGAGAGTGGTAATGAAGCTTAGATTCGTTCTATTTGCTTTCTGGAAACTTCTCTAGAACCTTGATATCAAACAAGTATCACGATCCGACGTGATAGAAATTGGAATTCCATGCAAATGAACAATTTCTTTTACATAAATATGTGCTAATTTGCTTAACTTTTTTTTTTGTTGTTGTTTTGATTGGCACATAGTGTGCTGATTTGGTCAATCGATCTATAATGACCCAAACTGTTGAGTTTTCTTTCATTGATCGCGGTATGCCTATCATAAAATCAATCATTATATGCTTCCATTTCCACTCTGAAATTTCCAACGGCTGCAATAATCCTGAAGGTTGTCGATAAATGACTTTCACTTGATGACATGCTACACAACTCTATACAAACGCTACTATCTCTCTTTCCATATTATTCTACCATAAATATATTTTCAAGTCCTACAAGGATCAATCCTTGATTCAGGATCGATATAACCACTTTCAGAATTAATCTAATATTTACTTTAATTTAATGGGAGCTTAATTCATTTTACTTTGACTAGTAATGCACAATACTCGTGTTTAAAATCCTACATGACTCGATAGTAGGTTCTTAAAATATTTTTCAATTAACTTGAAACAATTCTAACAAAATAAATGGAACAACTTAAAACGGGATAATAACTTCGAAAAATCATAGAAAATTCAAATTAAATCTGATTGAGACACGATCAGCGGACACGTGTTTGCTACAAAAGGACCTAAAATCGGTCAGAAGGAGTCGGAGACAAATTCCGATCACCTTGGCCTGAAATCGGCTAAAAAGACAACTGTAACTGTTCACATGAACAGATTAATCAACAAAAAGTTTGGGTCTTGATCAAACTCGATACTCAACGAATTTTCAATTAAAAGTACAGTTTTTCATAATATGGAAAATATGGGATTTAATGAAACAAATGGGTCAATAATAAAATGGCTACAATGACTGGAAATGAGCAAGGAATACAGCATCTTCAACATAGATAGAATCTGCCAGAAAAGAGTATGGTTTTTGAGAAAAATTACAGGTCAGATACAGAGGATCAAATGATATCTGATTTTAGATCGGACACAAGAGATTGAAAGACTACAAGGAAGAGTTGCTATAGACCAAATATCAAATTCATACATTGGAGGAAATAACGGAAAATAACCTCTGAAGTCGCAACATAAGGATTTTTGTGGTAGATTTTGACGAGTCAATTCGTGATGTGTCTTTGATAGACCAAATGATATCAAATTGATGATTCGAGACTTGTTATGAAAATCTTGAAGTGCTAGGTTTACAATGACGTAAATCGGGAAACAAAATAGATGGATCAATAGGAAAAGATGTCGCAATGGGACTGCGACACAACTTGGCTGGCAACACCACTGAGGTTCTTTGGCCCATTTCCCCAACTTTTTGGGCGCCAGATGGAAACAACATCAAAATGAATTTTGTTCTACAATGACAAAGAAATGTGTATATAAAGTTTAGAATTTTTCTCAACTGGTTTCATTCACAACAGATTGAAAGAAAAATGGCTTCTTGGGGAGGAGAGGGCCGAGATGATAAAGAGAGAAGATAAATGAGTGATGCTTCATTATGTTTGCTCATTATTTTCATGGTTGAGGATGTTCAACTGCCCCCACCCTTAACATGTGTGGTGACATATAGAGCAAGATAAAATTGAGTGGTGGCAATCAACTTGTGATATATTTTAATATATGGTATTGGGTTGAAATAGAGAATGAATAAATTATGTTGGAAGGTCAAGCGAACTTCATTTTTAATGAAATCAGTGACCGCATGATAATGAAAAGATTTGAGACTCCTAGTCAAAGATGAAATCAACTTCAAAATTTAAAATAAAATGGGGGAATTTTTAAGGATGAAAAGATGGTCTTTCAATAATTAGGACACACAAGATTCAATAAACGTCCAAATGACGAATGGAAAAGATTCATGGAAATGTCTCATCACGAGAAACAAGATATGTGATCGAGAAAGATTTAGAAGATGACATGATTTTAAGAGTAGAATTGAGTTTATATCGGGAGTCATTGTCAACTTCTTCTTACACTTTTAAAACTCTATTTACTAGCTTATGTACACTTAAAGACTACGTCTTCCTAAATAGTGTATCATAGGAGAGGCTATATTTGAGAATTCTTCAACAAATCTATGATAGTCTCCTGTAAGGTTGAGAAAACTATATACTTCTAAAGGATTTGTTGGCTCATACCAATTATTAATGGCTTCGAATTTTCTTGGTGTAATGACCTGATCCCGAAAAGTAGGCAATAAACGAGGGATAGGGTGTTAATTAAAAGGAAAAATGAATTCGGGGACATAAATCAATGGAAAGGCATCAAGAATAGTATGATAGAAAGTCTATAGATCCAAGAGTAGGTTATGCCTTTTGAAAAATCAAGCAGCATAAATTTTGTAGCTAGAGCAAATCTCCATCTAATAATGGCTTATAAGAAGGAAATGGAACCTAGAATGAATCAAGATTCTCATTCATAGACAAAGAAAGAAGTAAACTGAGATCAACAAGAAAATGGACCTTTTCATAGGCCAAAAGAAAACCATCTAAGTCCTCTTCATAGGACGGAACAAACAAATAACAACTAGACCTCTTCATAGGTCGATTGAAAGTAAATCAAAATAAACAGATAAACAAATAGGACCCATCCATAGATCGAGACTTAAGGTAATGAGAAATAGCTCAAAAGAAGCAGGGATTCATCCCCTTAACTATCAAAGAAACAAAGCTCAATCAAAATACTCGATCAAATTGTGCAGGGATGCACAGAAGCTTGGTAAACAAGTAAAAATAATACACTTAGAACACCTCTCAGAATGATTTATATCGTGAAAGTATTATGTCAACCCATAACATCAAGACATCATCACACCTTGTTTCCAAGTTCATATGTTGCTTGATCTTGACGGTTCTATCAAGCGAGGCTCCTATAGTCTGTTATATGTACACACAAGATCAACTCGCCGTTCTTGAGCATATGGTCCGGGACAAACACATACTTCATTAAGATCGATACATTTAACACATCATGCATCCTTTATTTTCACTGCGCTTTTCTCATTGTCTATAGATAATTGTAGAACATTTTCTAGCTTGTGTTCTCATCTAAGATGACTCCTTGAAGCCTGTATCTCTTATTTTGTATTTCTCATTCAATTTAGCCATTTGTTTACGTGTGAAGCTCAATTTCATATCCATAGTTTTCTGACTGAATGTTGATGTGAATCAGGTTTCTCGATCCGTCGTGACCGAGATAAGTATTCCACATAGATGCACCATACCTCGTATGTATAGATAAGCTAGCTTGTTTTACTCTATCTCTATCTTGATTTGTATGATATATCAGTCGATAAAAATCTCTTGTTCCACTATAAAAATATTCGAGCATTTCTTGCTTTTTTTCCATTCATAGCACATGCTATCTCCTTAGCTTCCCAGGGTGGAAGATTCCGATCTCTTCTTGCATGTGACATTGGGATAAACATATCAAGAGAAGACAACATTCCACATCTACAAAAGGTGCTAAGTTGATCTAACAACAAATTGCCAGATTTGACCCGATTGCATCGCACAATCATCTATGGCCATCGTACGTTCAGTCATCAAAATGAAAGGTTTCATTAGTCTAACTATGTTCTTAATAATCTCATAAGTGTTTACAATTCCAGCCTAAGTTCAGCAACTAGGCTAATAATCTTACGTTATCAAGCTTTCAAGTTCTCGTTCTCATTCTAGAGTATATATAACAAATGCTTTTCGGCTATCACAGTTCAATAGTATGCATTTTGCACATTCCCAACATCACAAGTATGCACAAGGCATAGATAAACAAGTTCGTACAATTATATAATCAACATAGTTTTTAGATAGAAACCAATATGCTCACGGACATATTTCAAAACGAGTATGCTATCAAAATAGCAATAGAGTACGCAATCCGCGTAGTTAATCAGAGTATGCAATCAGCATAAAAATCAATCTTTTGAGGAATTCCCATCACTATGGTGAATCCTAATCTTAACATTTCAATAAATAATGTAAACTTTTAAAAACTAAAATCCACATAAAAATATGCGTACCTTTTGGCTGTTGCGCGAGTGACGAGCTGAGAGCTTACATAATATCATATGGGAATTTAATAAAAATGAAATAAGTTGACCCAGCAAGTCTGCATAGTTGCAAAACCTGGCTCTGATACCACTCTGTAGCACGCCGGTCCCGAAAGACTGTGGAAATGGACGCCACGGGGGTGGGAATTAAGAAGCGGGAAAGAGATGGGGGTAATTTAATTAACCGATCCTTAACAGAAGACTCAGAATAATCAAACATGCCTTATAATAATATATACCTATTCATAACACCAATACCAAAGTTCTTAGTGTTTAATAAACGGATATTACAAGTGCGGAAACTTCATTATTAACATAATACTTAACAAAAAGAGACATTAGAAAAAATACGTAAATAACAAAAGCCCATCTCTCAGCATCGTCACATCCACGCGCCAGTCTACTCACCTGAAAAATGTTTCAAAATATTTGGGTTGAGTACTAATGCACTAAGTGGGCAAGTTTTTACAATTCAAGTTATGCAAATCATTCTGTTAAAGTAATCTATCTGTGTTCATACAGGCAGTGAAGCTTAGGAGGTTTTAAAATTGAAAGCAACCTAAGTTCACCAAAACATTTTATCGTGAAGCGCTTAAGAGTATAACCAGTCACTGCCCGCAACCCGAACTACATCACCAGCGCATAAAGTTGAGTATGGCCATAGTATACCCAATGAGTATAACCAATAAGTGTTTCATTTTAATCTCACCGACAAGGAGTAGGGCATAACAAATAATGCATGCATACTGTAGCTACTCACATTGACACAGCGCTGGTTTATGAGACTCCGACAACATATAGTAGCGAGTAAATATTTAACACAGATAGTCACATATGCAATTTTAGCAAAGCAGAGCTTAATAGCTCGAAAGATACAATTTGCAAAGATATAATATAGCCCACCTGGTAATTCAGATCTGTAACAGCTAGATCTAGATTCTGATTCCAGTCTCAACTAGAAGTCTCCTTTTTTTCTGCGCCTACAATAATTAGTCCCAACTTAGTTTTGCTAAAGGATCTATCTTAAAATTCCTAAGCTCCTAAATCAAAATTACTTAACTAACTGAAACATAAGAATTATTCAAGAATACTAATGTTGCTGATTAGTTAAAGTTGTACCATATAAATTCTAATTCCAATTTTAGACCATCTATTAAAGAATTGAAGTGAATTATAACAGCTCAATTGCCGCAAGACATATAATAATTAAGTCTGTTATTTACTTTTTATACTTTAAAAATATATCAATTCTTACATAAGAACAAAATTTAATTACGGAATTAGAATATATATATATATATATATTACCTAAGCTAGTAAGCAATTTTTAAACATTTAATTGATTCATAGATTAACATAAAATTAAACAAAAATCCATTGATTATTACTATTAGTATGTAATTAAGCTACTAATAAGCACATACACGTATTTATAAATTACCAATGTATACATAACTTCTAAAATATCGATTATTGATTTCATGTATATTTGGATATTCTAAATGAGGAATATCAATCAATTAATATGTAGAATCAAATGAATAAGAAAATTAGGATTAATTTCTAACTATATATATGTGTTCTTGTGTGCAAACCGTACATGGAACAAAGTTATTTGATATATAAGTGTTATACTAATTAAATATATTATCAAATGAAATCTCACCTTAATAAAAAGAATAGACAATCTCCTGATTCATGTACGTAGAGATCAAAACTTATTCTCTTTGTATATCTATTTTGAGAGCAAGAAATGGTGCAGAGAATTAACTTTATAATTTCAATCATTATAAATTTATTTTGATATATTTAACAATTAATATAGAACATGACTCGTCATCTCTTAAACAATATTTTGACACGTATGGGATGATAGTATTGATAATAATTCCATATATTTGTGAATACATATGTTTCGAAGCCGAAATCTAAATTACTATTATATTAATATTTTTTTTAATTAACCTATAATAGTATATATCTTCTTGCATTTAATTACTTACTTGCCACACAAGGACCACATCATTCCACCTACACGGTAATATACTTGGTTACAAAGTTTGATACTGTCTAATAATAGGATAAATTATGTAATAACATTCAATTTAGATAAATATTCAATTAAATATAATATAATTGGATAAGATTTAATTATAATAATATGTCATAGGATAATTATATTTATTTAGGTGAGTATTAGGGCTTGGATAACACATTTCTTAATACCCGAAATGATAATAACAATTACCTTTTAAGCTTAGATGAAAATAAATGGCATCGGAATTTGTAATAAAATACAAGAATGTATCAAAGTATCTCTATCCTACTCATCAAGCTCATCTACCTAAAATTAAAATTAAAATTTTAGGATCTATTTTCTTCTCTACTTACCCTTAAGGTAATCATATGCTATTATTTTAATACTAAAGAGTTTGGGATATTACATTCTAATTATTAGATATATATATTCCTAGTTAAATTTAGATAATAAAATTTTGGGATATTACAGTCAGATATGTACCAGAGCTGAGAAGAAATCTAATATCTCTTGGTCTATTTGATACTATGGGATACACATTTTCTTCCTCTCAAGGGAGAATGACTATATCAAAGGAAGGAAAGGTTGTAATTGAGGGTAAGAAGAAGAATGAGCTGTATTTCTTGGTTGGCAGCACTATCTCTGCACAGGCTCACCATTCCTCAGCTGGTGATAAAACCTACTTGTGGCTAAGCAAGGATTGTTCATGGGAGATAAGATCAGCAAGTTGCAGGTGTGTGAACACTGCATCTATGGCAAGGCAAGAAGGCAAAAATTCAACACAGCAACTCACAACACTACAGGCATATTGGAGTATGCACATTCAGATCTCTGGGGGCCAGCTAAGGTTCTAACCAAAGGTGGAGGCAAGTATTTCATGTCCATCATAGATGATTACTCCATAAAGGTCTGGATCTATATCTTAAAGTCAAAGGATGAAGCTTTTGGAAGATTCAAAGAATGGGTTGCTACTGCTGAAAACAAGACAGGAGAAAGGCTTAAGGCTTTCAGAATAGACAATGGACTTGATTTTCTCTCTGAGGAATTCATGTCATTTTGTAAAGAAAAAGGAGTAACAAGACACAAGACTGTTCCTGGAACCCCACAACAGAATGAGGTGGCAAAAAGGATGAATTAAACTCTATTGGAAAGGGTGAGATGCATGCTGAGTAGCTCAGGATTATCAAAGGCATTCTGAGGTGAGTTGGTATGCACTGTAGCATACTTGATTAACAGAAGCCCCAGCTCTGCTCTAGCTTTCAAAACACCTTAAGAAATGTGGAGAGATGCTCCTACCTCATACGACTCTCTCAGAACAGTAGGTTGTCTAGCTTATGCTCATGTGAAGCAAGACAAATTGGAGCCTAGGGCATTAAAATGTGTGTTCATTGGTTACCCTACTGGAGTGAAAGGGTATAAGTTGTGGGCAATTGAGGCTCAGAAGTTCATAGTGAGCAGAGATGTAACTTTTGATGAATCTCAAGTCCTTTTGAAGAAAAAGGAAGATCAGCCTAGTACCTCGGTGGAGATCAATCATGATCATCACTCACATGACAATGATGATGGATCTGATGACTTTCAGGAAGAGTCAACAGAACTGGAGGAAGATCGGAATTTAAGTTCCTATCAATTAGCAAGAGATAGGACAAGGAGAACTATAAGGCTTCCTTCCAGATATGGACAAACAGATCTTGTATCTTTTGCCTTATATTCAGCACTTGAGGTGGAGTCTTATGAACCAAATAGCTATTCTGAGGCAATCTCTTACTCAGAAAAGGAGAAATGACTGGTTGCCATGGATGAAGAGTTGCTGTCACTCAACAAGAATCACACCTGGAAGATTGTTGAGAACCCTATGAATCAGAAGCCAGTAGGCTGTAAATGGATATTCAAGAAGAAACCAGGTGCTACAGAAGGAGCTGGAGTAAGGTTTAAAGCAAGGCTTGTAGCTAAAGGTTTTTCTCAAAATGAAGGAGTGGATTATAATGAGATCTTCTCACCTGTGGTCAAGCACTGCTCTATCAGAATCTTGTTGGCATTAGTGGCTCAGTATGATCTGGAGTTACATCAAATGGATGTCACTACAGCCTTTCTCCATGGAAGATTAGTTGAAGATATATACATGCAAATACCTGAGGGTATTCATGTGGAAGAAGCTGATAAGAAGGCCTGCAAGCTGGAAAGATCACTGTATGGATTAAAGCAAAGCCCCAGACAGTGGTACCTGAGGTTTGATGAGTACATGATATCAAACCAATTCTACAGAAGCTTGTTTGATAGTTGTGTTTACTACAAATCTGAAGGAAATTCATATACTTATTTGCTATTATATGTTGATGATATGATGATAGCAAGTAATTCAGTTGCAGGAATCAGAAGCACAAAGAAAACTCTTATGGCTGAGTTTGAAATGAAGATCTTGGTGAGGCTAAAGTGATCCTTAGAATGCAGATTAAAAGAATCAGACATAAAGGAAAGATCATTCTCACTCAAGAATCCTACCTGGAGAAAGTCTTGTGCAGATATAATATGAATCTGAGCAAATCTGTCACAACACCTCTGAAGTAAGTATTGAAGCTGAGTGTTTCTCAAAGCCCTCAGAATGAAGAAGAAAGAAAGAGAATGATACTCATTCCATATGCAAGTGCAATAGGTAGTCTTATGTATTCTATGGTTTGCTGCAGACCTGACTTGGCATTTGTGATGAGTGTTATTAGTAGGTTTATGAGTGATCCTGGAAAAACTCATTGGGAAGCTGTAAAATGGGCAATGAGATACATTAAGGGGTCAAGTATGAAGGGATTGGTGTTTAAGAAAAGCACCAAGGATGAAGAAGCTTTGGTTGGGTATGTATATGCTGATTTTGCTGCATATGTTGACACAAGGAAATCTTTAACCGGCTATGTGTTCACTTTATTTGGAGCTGCAGTTAGCTAGAAAGCATACCATCAATTAGTAGTTGCTCTTTCAACTACAGAAGCTGAGTATGTAGCCCTTACAGAAGCAATCAAGGAGAGTATGTGGCTGAAGGGAATACTCTCTGAGTTTGGCTTGATTCAGGAGAAGGTTACAGTTTTATGTGACAATCAAAGTGCCATTCACTTGGCAAAACACCAGGGATATCATGAGAGAACTAAGCACATAGATGTTAAACTTCATTTTGTGAGGGATCTGGTGGAGAAGAAGAGCATTTCAGTTGGCAAGATAGACACCTTGGTGAATCTAGCAGATTGTCTCACCAAAGCCTTACCTATAGCAAAGTTTAAGCTCAGTCTTGGGCTCATTGGAATGAGTTGATAAGAATAAGAGAAAAGGGAATTCAGCAGCAGGTGGAGCTGCGTTTAAGGAGTTAGTAAGCTGAAGTTCAATTTAGTTCTTGAAGAAGTGAATCAAGAGCTAATGTGGAGAATTGTTAATTATGAGCAAAGTATATAGCTCATGATTCAATAACACTTCATTATCAAGAGTTTAAGAGATCAACGGTTGATGATCAAGGTTGCATGCAGCTGCATGGCATTGGAAAGCTACTCAAAGTCTGTTAACTATCTTGTAAGCAAAGTGAATCAGCTAAGGGTTGTTATCAGCGGTTACAACTTGTTGTGCCACATAGAGGAAGTTAGTTAGCAGCAGTTTTCTATTTCAGAAGCTTATATATAGGGTTTGATCTGCAGTTAGAGATTAGAACTCAGAAAAAGAAAGAAAAAAGAATTGAAGCGTGTGAAAAGAGAGAAAATCTAAGAGGGTTTATTCATGTGTTAACTCTTAGATTTGCAGTTAAGTTTTGTATTCTCATTTCAGTTCTTGAGTGAGTTGTATAAAAGCATTGTAATCTTGTATTACGATAAGAAAGAAATAAAGAAGCTTTTTCTCATAGTGGACGTAGATCAATTCGATCGAACCACTCTAAATCCTTGTGTTCCTAGTTTAAAATTCTTGTGTTCTTGATTGTTGCAGTGTTGCTGCGAGTTGAATCCAACATATATATATATATATATATAGGGAAGGGATCAAATGAGAACCCTTCCCCTAGGTGGGAACTAGGAACTAATCATATCCCTTCATTGGTTCAATCTGGACGGCCCAGATTAAGTGAATGGGACGGTGGCATAATTGTAATATTTGGCAAGTTTGATGAAGGGGAGGGCAATATAGTAATTCAGTTCTTCAACTTTCATTCTTCAGATTTTTTTTCCCTTTTCTCTCCCTCTCTCGCTGATTTACGTTCTTCTTCTTCTTCTTCCCTTTAGATTTCTCATTATTTTTCAGCATCTGCTTTCATCTTTTTATCGCGAAGATTCGACCCTGTGATTCGTAGAGTTCATCGGCGGCGCTGTCTTTGTATGGTGACTCCATGTATGTGTTTTTTTTCAATTTATTTTAGCAGTTTGGTATGTCGATTTATTTCTCGTTTCTTCTCGTGATTTTTTTTCTCATCTTATTTTACTTTATGGCTTCATCATTTTGTTACGAAGATTCGATATTTTTGATTGATTTGATCTTTTTTGTTCAGATCTGGGTTGTATCAGTTTTTTTTTTAGAAAAATATTAGTTATTTTCTAATTGTTAGGAATTCTAGGGTTTACTATGTACGAGAATATACATAATATGCATTAATTTGATCTGTTTATTTGTTTTAGCATGTTAATGTATTCATTTTAGCCTATCGTCACATATGTTTTAGCATGTTAATGTAGTCGTTTTAGCCTGTCGTCACATATGTTTTAGCATGATAAGATGTTGGTTTAATGTTATTTCTACTGCACTCTGTGAAACATTTCATACAAACCATGCTTTGCTTTTTTTTCTTTTGTGTGTGTGTGTGTGTTTTTTTTTGTGACTCGGCTACACAATGTTATAGACACTATGTAAATATTAGAATACTTTGGTGCTAAAATGTATATTGCATGATGCTAGAATGGTACATACCTAATGCTAAAAATCAATTTGTGTCTCTGAACATCTCTTGATGTGATTGTATTATTATTTTACCTTGTTCAGTTTATAACTTTTTGATTTTAATGTGTCAACTTCTTTTGTTTGAAGTGACCATAGTAAGATTACTCACACAGTGATATAGAGGGTTCTACTTCACATAGCAAGACGATGATGTTGAGCAATTCTACGGTTTACATGCCTATTTTGAAGTTGTTGTTCATCCACCTATTCCAGTTAAAACAAAAGGTAGCGACAGTCGTTTGATATCTAAGAAGGAGAAAACGAAGAGAAAGGAGAACAAACCACTCAGAATATGCAGCAATTGCTACAAGTTGTTAGATCATGATGCTAGAAACTGTCTAGCTTGATGTTATTATAGCGATTGGGCATAGTTTAATATCATGTTTTACCATGCTTGTGAATTGTTTTCAACACATTCATTTTTAAGAATATATATGATTTCTAATAAAAGTGTTTATGACATTTTCTTTGCAGTAATTATATTACTATTAAGTTTTATTAACCACGGTTACTATTTAGAATATGATACTAAAATAACGGAAGCATGAGGTTAAATACCTTGTTAGATTCCCACTGCATATTTTGTTTATCAGAAGATGCTAAAATGAGAAACGCATGAGGCTAAAATGATTGAAGTAAGAGGCTAAATTTGATGTGGCATTTTCCACTAGAATTCACCGTTCCCAATTAGGATTTATTACGTTCCAATTAGGGCTCATATGATCCCAACTAGTAATTCTGAGATTTCCAGTAGGGGTTCACTGTCCCCATAAAGGGTGTATTGTGTTTCATTGTAATGAAATCACCGTTCCATATTTTGTTTATCAACCCATGCTAAAATGAGAATCATATGAGGCTAAAATGATCGAAGTAGGAGGCTAAAATTGATGTGACATTTTCTACTAAGATCCACCGTTCCCAATTAGGGTTTATTGCGTTCCGATTAGGGCTTATCTGATCCCAAATAGTAATTATGAAATTCACATTAGGGTATACTATCCCCAAATAAGGTGTATTGCGTTTCATTCTAATGAAATCATCGTTCCATTTTTGTTTATCAACACATGCTAAAATGAGAAATGCATGAGGCTAAAATGAGTGAAGTAGGAGGCTAAAATTGAATCTGGGCAGTTTCTGAGTTCAGTAATTAGGGTTTATTACGTTCCGATTATGGCTCATCTGATCCCAACTAGTAATTATGAGATTCACATTAGGGTTCACTGTCCCCAAATAGGGTGTATTATGTTTCATTCCAATGAAATCACCATTCCATATTTTGTTTATCAGAACATATATACTAAAATAAGAAATGAATTGGGCTAAAATGAGTGAAGTATGAGGCTAAATTTGATGTGATATTTTCCACTAGGGTTCACCGTTCCCAATTAGGGTTTATTGCGTTCCAATTATGGTTCATATGATCTCAATTAGTAATTATCAAATTCCCTTTAGGGTTCACTGTCCCTAAATAGAGTGTACTATATTTCATTCCAATGAAATCACCGTTCCATATTTGTTTATCAGAACATACATGCTAAAATGAGAAATGAATGAGGCTAAAATGAGTGAAGTAGGAAGCTAAATTTGATGTGACATTTTCCACTAGGGTTCACCGTTCCTAATTAAGGTTTATTACATTGCAATTAGGGTTCATCTAATCCCAATTAGTAATTATCAGATTCTCATTAGGGTTCATTGTCCCCAAATATGTGTATTGTGTTTCATTCTAATGAAATCACCGTTCCATATTTTGTTTATCAGAACATGCTATAATGAGAAATGAATGAGGCTAAAATGAGCGAAGTAGGAGGCTAAATTTGATATTTGTTTCGAAAAATATTTACGCATTTTCTTTCTTAGTGGTCAGTCATCTCCTTCGTTGCTTCACTTTCTCATTCTTTTTATATTATTAACTCGTATTTTTTCATTTTATAGTATCTATATAGGTGTAGGTGTTTATATAAAACTGTTAGAAATATATTCATAATATCACCCGTTAAAATATATTACACAATATGCTAAAATGTTATATAGGTCATGCTAAAATGTTGTATACAACATGCTCATATAAATCTGGGGTTACTTTCTGCGAAAATTATGCCTAAAAATGATTTTTTGTATTTTTCATCTATTTTTTTCAAATAAACATATGCAATATGGATCTTAAATGAAAGAGTATGAAAAGAGCTTTAATTTGATATAAGATTTGCGGAAATTCGATTAAAAATGAATAAATTATGATCATTTAAAGTTTTTAAGAATTATTTCAAAACATGATGATGTCACTTTTTTTGTTCCAACTTTACCCTTAATGAAACGCGTGAATTTAAAGTTTTCATTTTAATTACGAGATTGCCACCGCCGCTATTCCACTTTATCTATTTAATCTGGATCGTCCAGATTTTGGAATGGAGGGATGGGATTTGAAAGGATCAAAAGAGAACCCTTCCCCCAGGTGGGAACTGGGAACCAATCCTAGCCCTTGTTTGACTCAATCTGGACGGTCCAGATTAAATCAGATTTAAGTGGATAGACGGTGGCATTCCTGTAATTTTCGACAACTTTATGGACGGAGGGGTAATATAGTAATTTAATAATTCAATAATTCTTCCCTTTTGTTCTGAGGCTAAAATGAGAATCGCGTGAGGCTAAAATAAGAATCACATGATGCTAAAATGATCGAATTAGGAGGCTAAAATTGATGTGACATTTTCCACTAGGGTTCACCGTTCCCAATTAGGGTTTATTACGTTCCGATTAGGGCTCTAATCCCAACTAGTAATTATGAGATTCCCATTAGGGTTCACTGTCCCCAAATAGGGTGTATTGCATTTCATTTCAATGAAATCATCGTTCCATTTTTGTTTGTGAACACATGCTAAAATGAGAAATGAATGAGGCTAAAATGAGCGAAGTCGGAGGCTAAAATTGAATCTAGGCAATTTTTGAGTTCAGTTCCGATTTTGCCCTTAATGAGACGCGCGAATTGAAGACTTTCGTTTTAATTACACAATTGCCACCGAAAAATCTGGATTGATCTGGACCGTTTAGATTGTGGAATGGAGGGATGAGATTGGTTCCTAGTTCCCACCTGGTGACTGGTTCTTACCAGATCTCATCTCTCTCTCTCTCTCTCTCTCTCTCTCTCTCTATATATATATATATATATATATATATATATATATATATATTAGTTTTATGATCTTTTATTATATTTGGGTACAAATAAATATTTAAAAAGAAAAAAGAATTAAATAAAACCGAATTAAAAAAAATAGAATTAAAATAAACGAATTAAAAAAAGAAAAAAAGAAAAATGGCGACGGAAATGTTCCGTTGCCCGATTTTTTTTAATTTTATGAATTAATTTTTTTTATTTGGCGATGGAATGTCCGTCGCCTCAGTTAGGCGACCATTTACGACGACACTTTAAGGCAACAGACGTTTCCGTCGCTTCGTCCGTCGCCAAATTGAGGCGACGAAAAGTCTGTCGCCTTATTTCTTTAGCGACTAAATACACGAGCGGATATTTTACGTCGCCATTCCGTCGCCCGTTAAATTAGTGACGGAAAATGGGCTTGGGGTGACGGAAATGTCCGTCGCTATTGCGTAATTTTCTTGTAGTGATTTTCATTTCCAACAACATCAGTGACAGAAGACAACAATAACAGCAAGACGACAACTACAACAAGAGAAGACGGCAATGAAAACCTTGCATTATGAGTTTTGAGACTTTGACGTAGAATGACAGTGAAAACCTTGAAAACACGTACCGTTCTTGAATAAATGTGGCGGCCGATCAAGTAGAAAAAGATGTCATACTTGATTTGATTTATCTAGCTACAGTATTTTGATTTTTACAGACGAAAACAAGCATGGGGTGGAAAATTAAATGAGCTGTTCGGAATAAAAGATGAAAAGAGGTGCAATTTTGGAAGAAGTATATGAGAAGGCTTTTATGATGCAAGGGCAAACGGCGTGGCGATCAAATTGAGGGCACACTTTCTGGAGGCGGCAAATCCATCAGCCTCAGTCATATCCAAATCAGCCGGCCTGACTCCCGGCGGCAGTTTCCAATCAAAGAAATAGAGTAACTGCGCCAAAACAAACTCAACATTGGCTACTGCAAATGCCATCCCTGGGCATATCCTCTTCCCTGACCCGAACGGAATGAACTCGAAGTTATTCCCCAAGAAATCAATGGGATTCCCCTCGAATCTCTCCGGTTCAAACCTCTCCGGTTCCCGCCAATGACTCGGATCCCTTCCTAGTAACCATGCGTTGACAACAATGGCCGAGTTCTGAGGTATGTGGTATCCATCAATCTCCATTTCCTCACCGCATGATCTCGGGATCAAGGCGTTTGGAGGGTGCAGCCTCATTGATTCCTTCACCACCACCTTCAGATATTTTAGATTCCGAATCTCGGATTCTTCAATCGTTTTCCTTCCACCAAACGCCTGCCTGATTTCAGATTGCACCTTCGCCATCACGCGCGGGTTTCTCACCAGCTCCACCATCGTCCAATCCACCGCCGACGATGCAGATTCTGTTCCGCCTGCAAACATGTCCTACAAAAAACACAACTAAATTATATATCTATTCTATTCTATTTAATTATAAGGAAATTTTCAATTAATTAATGTGACACAAAAAAATATATAGATATACGCAAATAAGAGCTTTGATGGTGTCGTCTGTCATTGAAAACTGGGTTTCTTCCTTGAGGCGGATGAGAACGTCTACGAAATCTTCCGTGCCTAACTCGCCGTAGCCCTTTCCGGTGACGGCCAGATTCTCTCTGTGCCGATCAATTATATCGTCGAGAATCTTGTCCATCTCCGGCTTCATCTGCACGAGCTCATGCGCCTTCCAAGTAAATCGATTGAGCAGCAGTTTGAATGAGGGAAAGAGATCGGCCAGTTCTAAGTTCCCGGCGGCGGCCATTGCTCCCCTGATCAAGGAGATGGTGTGAGCCCTATCCATGGACACATTCCCGAATACAGCTCTACACGTGGTAGAGTTCATGAACCAGAAGATTCTTTCCGTTAGGTTGAAGGGAGCTGGAGAAGCCGAGGTGATGCAGTCGACGAGAATTGAACCTTCGTCCTTCCTGATATACTCGAAGGAGCGGATGTTTTTGGCGCTGAGCAGCTCCACGATGCATATGTTGCGCAGCTGCTTCCAGTAGTCGCCGTAGGGGCTGGTGACCACGTCGCTGTAATCATAGCTTATCACCTGACTCACCATGGTTTTGGGCCTGTAAGCACAGGCAGTGTCGTGAGTTTTGAGCAGCTCTTTCGCGATTTTGGGTGAAGACACAACGATGAGGGGAAGTTCGCCTAGGTTGAAATGCATCAGCGGGCCGTACGTTTTGGCTAGATCTGTGAGGGCGTGGTGAAGCGGTAGTGATCGTATGAAGTAGTGTGATAGAGCTATCAGGTGCAGCGGCGATGGCCCAGGAGGCAATCTCCGTTGCTTCCTACTAATAATAGATTGGAGATTGTCCTTGCTGTTGGTGTCTGAACCCGGCCACGGGCAGCAACAGACAACCTTCATTGTTCGTGTTCGTGTTCCTGCATTGGATTTCAGGGGCAATCCTTGTCCCTGGAGCAGGATCCTTGAATACGACATGCTTTTTTGCTACCTTCACTAATTGATCATCACAGTTCAACTTCCTACTTCAATTTATAGGATGTTGATTTTTGTTTGTTTCATGAATCATGAGTGCCAATATGCTATCACTAGATTGATTGCTGCTGCTGCTGCTGCTAAAATCTTGATGAGATATTATGACATACATATCATTGATTAATAATATTCAGGAAGAAAACATTTTTTTAATTCAAGAATCACATCAGATGGAGATGCGTGTACATCCTTTTCTTTAATGCTTGCCTGCTATAACATATATAATTGGGAAAACAAAAAAAAGGCATAACACTGTTTTAGGCTGTACTTATATATATTTTTTTGGATTGGATCCCTTTATTTTATTTGGTTAAAATAAAATCTTTATATTATCAACTTAGGTAAAATTAGGTCTCTCTATTATTTTCTATTAGAATTTGAGTTAAAGGAAGGATTTGTTTTTAGCAAATTGATAGTACATGATCTCAATTCGGATTTTTTATTTATTTTTTAAATAATAAAAATAATTAATTATAATAAATAAATAAATAAAAATTTATTTAAATAGTAACTGGCTAACTGCTGTTAGATTTTTTTTATTTTAAAAAATTTAGTTTAAAAAATAAATAAAATTAAATAATTTCGTAAATTCTTGTAATTTTATTGTTTTAAATTATATTTTTTTAAAAAATAAACAATAGTTAAATAAATAAAACAAACTAGCCAAATGAAAATCATATTTTAAAACTATTGTTTGACTTTTTAAAATAAATAAATAAAAATAAACAATAAAAGTGCAAAAGTTTTTTTAAAAAAATATATTTACTATTTTACATTTTTAAAATTTAAAAAAATCAAACAATAATTTTTTTTAATAAATTAAAATTTATTTATTTTATTTTTATTTAGTTATTATTTATTTATTTATTATTATTTTTTTTTGTTTTAGAGTTGAAGTCCGCCTACTTCAATTTGGTTAAAATCAAATCATTCATTTAACTCAAATCATAATAGAAAATAATAGAGGGATATGATTTTATCCAAATTAATAGTGCAAGAGCCTTATTTTAATCAAATAAAGTAGAGTGACTCAATCCGAAAAAATTTATAAGTATAGAAATCCAAAATAGTGTTCTGCAAAAAAAAAAAAAAAAAAGAACTATGCGCTTCACAAGTAATTTTTAGAAGAAGTGTAGGTTCCCTATATATTTATGCTTTTGTGCATAATTATTAAATGCAGATGAAGTGTTCGAGCTAACAAAATATATTGATAACTTTGTGAAACATATTTGATGTTGATGATTGACATGGAAATATGTAGTATGAGTTGGAAGTCTCTGTTTACTGAGTAATACCAACCGAACCTTCAATTCTCTTTAAAATCATAATCAACACACAGATTAACCAACGTAAAAAAAAAAAAAAAAAAAAAAAAGTTGGAAGTGAATAAATATTTATTACCACGCAGTTATAGATTTGATCGAAGTGAAACAGATTTAGGATGACTAGATGTGCGGGACTGAAAAACAACACATGGGATCGTATGGTTCAGCAATCACACGAAGGCTACTCTTTCTTGAAACGGCAATGCCGTCGACCTCGCTCATATCTAGATCATCAGGCCCGATTCCTGGAGGAAGTTTCCAATCGAAGTGATAGAGGAGCTGCCCTAAAAGGAATTCCACGTTGGCTACACCAAATGTCATGCCTGGGCAGATCCTCTTCCCCGATCCAAACGGAATATACTCGAAGTGGCTCCCCAAGAAATCAATGGGATTTTTCTCGAACCTTTCTGGCTCGAAACTCTCTGGATCATGCCAATAGTTTGGATCCCTTCCAATCGACCAAACGTTGACAATAACGTTGGCATTGAGAGGTATGTGATACCCCTCAATCTCGAATTCCTCCCTGCATGCCCTCGGGATTATAGAAACCGGAGGGTGCAGCCTTAGCGTCTCGTTTATAACCATCTTCAGATAGTTGAGCGTTCGAATCTCAGACTCTTCGATCATTTTCCTTCCGCTAAATGCCTGCCTTATTTCATCTTGTGCCTTTGCCATCACGCGCGGATTTTTCATAAGTTCTGCCATGGCCCAGTCCACTGTTGTTGATGAAGACTCCGTGCCAGCAGCAAACATATCCTGCAAAACATTACAATGCTCGTTTTATTGCAAAGTGGAACGTGAGATATGTAACTGGCTCTGGCTCTAAGAAAACTTACGAAAATAACAGATTTGATACTGTCGTTGGTTATAGATATGTTGTTTTCGCCACTTTCCTTCAACCGCAGAAGAACATCAACCAAATCTTCAGTACCTAACTCCCCATAACCCTTCTTTGTCGAATCCCGGTTCTTTATGTGCTCGTCAATAACGTCGTCAAGAATCTTGTCCAGTTTCAGCCGCAGCTTCAACAGCTTGAATTTGTTCCATGTAATGACATTAAATAGTTTAATTGAAGGAAAGAGATCAGCCAGGTCAAAGTGTCCCGCCAGGCAAACTGCTTTCTTAATTAATTTAATTGCCGCGGCTCTGTCCATGGATGCATTTCCGAATGAAGCCCTACATGTCATAGAATTCATGAACAAGAAGATTCTCTCAGTCAGGTCAAATGGTGCTCCGGAAATTGACTGAATCGATTCAATGAGAAGTGAAGCCTCATCCTTCCTGATGTACTCGAACGAACGGACATTCTTGGCACTCAACAGCTCCAAAATACATATTTTACGCATCTGCCTCCAGTAGTCGCCGTAAGGGCTAAACACAATATCACTGTAATTGTACCACATTATCTTAGTAGCCACACTTTTTGGCCTATCTGCACATGCAGGATCATGAGTTTTCAGCACCATCTTTGCAGCCTCGGCTGAAGATACGATGATAGCAGAAACTTCACCAAACTTGAGGTGCATCAGTGGCCCGTATGTCCTTGCCAGATTCCTCAGAGGATAGTGATGCGGAACTGATCCTATGATATGGTGCAAGTGTCCAATCACAGGCAGCTTTGGCGGGCCAGGTGGCAATCTCCGCCTGTCGGGAGCTTTCACTTTCTTCCTTCCCTGGATTATCCAGGAAAACAGTCCAAACGAAAGGAGAAAAGTGATGAAATTGAAGGCAAGCTGGATTGCCATTTCAGGCCGAAAAACAGAGAGACAAAATGGTGGACTGTTATCAAAATTATTTCTGCTGCCTGAACTCTGTTTTGAAAGATTAACTTCCAAATTCTCAGATGTGGGATTCACGCACCTCGTGTTTTCTGTTAGCTTCCGCTTCTTTGAGTTCGAACCGGACCATGTGCAGCAACAGACAACCTGTGTTTTCTGTTCTCTGCAAATTCCAGTAACATTAGATGTAAGAAATAAACCTGGTCCCTGGAGCATCAAGATCGTCGAATGCGACATAAAGAGTTATTTTCTCACTTTTAGAACTTATGTTTATGTTTCTGTAGCTTGTTCGCATTTAAAAGGCCATTTGCCGTTTCATGATTGAGATCCTTATAGTTCTTGTCTGCTATATAAATTCTTCTCTTGATAAAGTCAAAAAAACTTTGGAATTTAGGGTTTGGCAGAGCTGCCATAGCATGCCTACTTCAACTTGCTGTCTTGAATGTTTCTGGACATTGATCGATGGAACAGTGCAGCCGACACGCGATACCCTATCTTGCAAGTTATTGGTGGAGTTAGAGAAAACGATACACATAAGTTTTTTTTTTCTTTTTAGAAGTAATAATCCATGAATGATGATGACTACCGCTGAAATATGATAGAGTAGCTTATTAATTAAAAATATAAATAATGCATATAGATGCGGAAGTGTTAAAGCTAGGACTGGAAAAGTGCATAGCATTTATTAAGCACAAATATTATATGTAATAAAAATATAAAAGAATAAACAAGTTACTTAATATTCGATTCATAAACAAATGCAGATAATATAGTCTTTACATTATTAAATTGTTCAAACTGAGAAATTAACTTAATTCAAGCTCAGCGTATTATGGAGTAATAGATGAATTTCACTTTCCACTCATATTATTAAAATCTAGATATATAGGGTGGCCCACTGGCCCTACTCTCCAAATTCAAATATCATCCTAAATTATATTAGGAAAAAATATATATGACAAAATAGTGATTCTAAAATCTAAAAGCATGTTACAGTAGATAACTCTAAAAAATGGTTCACAAAGGGCATTGACAAAATTTAATTCCAAATAAAAGTTTAAGAAGCAGCAAAGTTATGGAGTTGGTCACCTCAAAATGCACCAAGCTTTGAGTGAGTGAATTCGGATCTCCAGTTTATGAAAACCAAGCTGTCACCCCAATAGAGAATCTCGTCTTTTATTCCGTGAGTGTGCTCCACTTTCTCCATTGTACTAGCATGGAGAGAACATCTGCAGCCAACTCATATAGCCCGACCTCTGAAGAACTCATACAGCTAGTTAACCTGAGCTCGCCAGAATTCCCTGGGGAACCATAAAATATCATGAAATCTGTATCTTTGTGAAACACGAAACACATGTCCAATGAGTCAAATAAGCATGAAGTTCATAATTTATGAAAATAAGTCTCCTAGGCTAAAGTCACCAACACCCCTCAAATTGTACATAAAGGTTTTTCTTTAAAGGCAATCCAGGCCTCATGTCAGTATTAAAGACCTCAAATTACGAAGGACTGGTTTAGATATATAATGCATGGCTACAAAGTTTTCACACCCCATAAATAATGGTTTTTGCATACAATCCTGCATATGATCATCATTTTCTAAACTTGATAACTTATGTTCCTCACTGAGAGGCGTTCGGCATTCCAACACAGAATGTGCACCAGCTCTGCATTTTTACCATTTTGCATCCTCAAATCTCCATTTGTGATGTACTTGAAGTAATTCAATTCAATCAACAACACTTCCAAATTTTCACCGCAACTTCTCATAGTCTTCCCAGATGCTCTGATCATGATGCCCAGAGAATAAAAGGGTATCTTAGAAACATGAACAACACAAATGCCCTCTCTAGACCTGCAAAAGCGAGATACTTTATTTACTTGAGACCTTCCACATAGAATTTCTCTAGAAGTTAACCAGTATATTGGATGTACAAAATAAAATAAATTGGTCCTGTGAAGAGGATAGAGACCTGATGGAAAGAAGAAAGTCCCAAACTTTTGTTTGTTTTCTTCATTAAGAGGACATTTGCTCATAGAAAAGATTATGCAGGTAAAAATCCGAATTGAGGATAGCATTTCAAGATACTTTGCATGAGAAGAACAATCACATTCAAATTTATAATATTAGAATAGATAAGCTATTTATATTCTCAATATCCCAAGAAAAAAGGGACCCTTTGCCTTGACGATGTGTGCAAAAGAGACCAACTAAAAAGACGAATAAGTTAAATATGAGGGTCCAACAACTCAAAACATAAAGAGTAAGAGAATGTTTCACTTTAGAGCACAAAAAACATAAAACAACAATAATGATGAAATTACCTTCAACATAATATAAAGAAAGTATACTGAAGTTGCTATGATGAGAACGTGTCCTGTGCAGCATGAGATATCAACTGATGCCAAGTGGGTAATTCATTTACTAAAGCTTTGCGCTCATTAGAATGTCATAAGTGGTATCCTCAGCAATACCACTATCAAGCATTTCATCATGCAACCTAAAAGCCTCATGGAAATCACCCTCTCTGAAATATTGTCCAATAAGTGTATTATAAATGAGTGCATTAGGAGCAATACTCTTATCAAGCATCTCGTCAAGGACCTTGCGAGCGTTTTCCAGCTGTCCTTTATTACAAAGACCATGTATTAAAACAGAGTATGTAATGACATCTGGCATGATGTTCTTTGCAAGCATCTCCTGGTAGAAAACTGTTGCAAGCGCCATATTCCCAACTTTTAACAGCCCATCAATCAAAGTGGTGTAAGTTTTCAAATCACATTGAGTCCCTTCACTCTTCATTCTTTTATACAAGTTAATCGCTGCTTCCATATTATTTTGGTTTCTGAAACCGCCAATCATTGTGTTGTAGACAGCTGTAGTTGGAGATAAACCAACTTCTAGAAGTTCATCAAAAAGTTGAGATGCATTCTTCATGTCATTTCTCTTGCAGAAGGCATCAATAAGAGCATTATATGCAGTTACATCCATTGCAATACCTTTAGCACGCATCTCGCTTCGTATCTTTAATGCGAGATCCATGGCCTGTCTTTTACAAAATCCATCAATCAAAGTGGTATAAGTAACGACATTAGGCACAAGTCCAGATTCACACATCTCATCATAAACAGCTAATGCAGAGCCAATATCACCTTCCTTGATAAAGCCATCAATAAGGCAATTATAAGTCATGCAACCAGGAGTAAAACCCATAGCCACAAACTTCTCCATTTTTTCTTTTGCTAAAGTGGTTTGGCCAGCTTTGCAAAACCCATTGATGACAGTATGGAATGTGACAATAGTTGGGGCAATCCCCAAGTTTACCATATGGTCAAACAGTCCAATGGCCTTTTCAGTTTCACCCTTTCTAAAATGTCCATCAACCAATATGCTATATGTAATTACATTTGGTTTCAAGTTCCTTACAGTCATTTCAGAAAGTAAGTCTAGTGCTACATCCATATTCCTGCTCCTGCAGTTCCCCCGAATCATATTGTTGTAGGAAACAACAGTTGGTTCAACCGCCTGATCTATCATCTTACTCCATACATTGTATGCATCATCTAGTCTACCCTTTTCACAGAACCAGGACAGCAGATCATTGTAAGTGAAAACATTGGCAACACCATCCTCGACAGCGACATCAAATATCTTCATCGCCTCATCCAGCAACTCACTTTGCAAATAACCTCTAATTAAAGAATTCACAGTATATACTGATGGCTGAATACCTGCAGATTTCATATGACCGTATAACTCCTTTGCCTTCTCCATATTCCTATTAGCACAACATCCTTCTATGATGACCGCATAGGTGACCTTGTTTGGAGCAAGTCCATCTTCAACTATCTTATCGAGCAGTGCCAAAGAGCTACGCAGATCACCCTGCTGATAATATCCCTTCATCAAGCTTGTAGCAGCCACCAAATTCATGGAATGTCCACAATTAATCATCTCATCCTTCAGCCTTAATGCCTCCGTCATATTCCTCTGTTTTACACAAGTACAAATTACAAGTGTAAATGTGCCCTCCAATGGAACCCAACCCCTCTCCTTCATCTCACTCAACAAGCCACATGCAACATTGCTTTCCAGCTTCATACAAGCAGCACGCACTGCAGCAGAATAAACAGGAGGTTCGAGCTTAATTCCACTGTTCTTCGCCTCCGAAAAGTACTTCTCCGCCTCTTCCACATTACCCTCTTTCAGACTCGCGCACATCATCATGTATACAGTGGCACAATCATAGCTAATATTCTTCGAAACTAGGTCCTTGAACAAGCCGCGTGCATTGTCAAAGACATTTGCCCTGATCAACGATTTCAAAAAATTATTCAAAATTATCTCAGAAGGCACTGTGCCACGCCAAACCAATGAATAGAAACAATCTTCCGCATCCTTATATCTCCGTGCCCTAACATATCCATTCAAGAAATAATCAAAAAGCCGCGGCTTCAACCGAAAACCAAATCTTTCCGAACAACCAATCAAATTATCGACAACCACAACACACGACGGGGCAGAATCCCAGGACACATAATCATTAATCAAGCTCCGAGTCAAATCATGACATTTCGGGAAAGTTACAAGAATGTGCAATAGCACGAAGAACGAATCCCCAATTTCTCGAACGAAGCCGCGCTGTTTCCCCACCGATTTGAAGTACTCAAGAGCTGTCTGAGGGTCATTCTTGTAAGAAAAAAGGACTTCAGCAACATCTTTATGGCTGAATGCCGCGTTTTCCGTAATGGGTTTAGGAGAAGTTGGGATTTTGCTTGTGTTTTTGGGTTCTGAACTTGGGTCCCGTTCAACATAACCCGAGTTTGGGAGTCGGCTAATGGTAATTTCGTCGATTGATGAGCGGGAAGGCGAGGAAGATAAAGATTTGGAAGTTGTTACTGAAAAGAGTGGCCGTGAAGGAGCTGATGAAGATGGAAAACGAACTAGAAATTTCATAGGCTTTGATAATTCTTCTTCCAACAAGAGAGAGAATTATTACTCCTGATATGAACAAACTCTAGAAAAACTAGCTCCACAAAATACCTGTGGTATATATGGAAAATTCCCTCCGTAAAATCTACAGGAAATCCCTAATTCCGTCGAAGAAGATGGAAGTGGTGTGCAGGCGCTCCAAACAAATGAATTACTTGTCCGGCATAGGCTAACACTGAGTTGAGTTTGCTTGAAGATGAAATAGTTCAAATTTTATCAATAGTAACATATTTGAATATTTTCAATATATAAGTTCGGTGTGTAAGTAAAAAAAATTAAATAAATTATTTTTTGGAGATCAAATACGAGTTCGAATTTTATATACTAACAGATTCAAATATCTTCAATATCACAAGTGAGTGTGTGAGTAAAAAAAAAATACTTTTTTTAGCTAATTAAAAATATGAATTACTTTAATTTGTGTTCAAAAGTAGTATTGCATATAATAAAAAATAATCATTTATGGAAGGATTTCACTAGATGAGATTCTATTTTCCAATTTAATGTTCACCTTAAACCATTGAATTTATGTCATATGTAGTTAATTTTTTTGAGTAGATAATTATTTAATTTTTTAAATATAATAATATAAATTTAATGATTGAAATATAAGATGGAATATTAAGTTATGATAGAAATCTCACTTGAGGTTTCACCAACTAAAGATTAAATATTCAAAAACTACAAACACATCTGTAAAATATGCATTTTCCCGGAATATCAAGAAAAATAGATAGTCTTAATAATAATTTCAATATTCTAAAAAAGAAAAGTACCAATAATATCCAAAAAAAAATTAAGCAAAATTAAGAAGGTCACGCTCATGTGCATATAGTGTATGTCCATTATGCATAACGGTAAAAAAAAAAAAAAAAAAATGGTCCATCTCGTGTGCGTGTACCTGCGAGCCAAGAGCGCCCACATGCGGCGTGTTGGTACACACGCCAAAATTGTTTTTTTTTTCTATTTTTTTTATTTTCCCCCCAAAATTATATACCTTGAAATACAATTAGTGAATCCTAAAATTAAAATGAATTAATTTAATTTTTTAAAATAAATATAAATATATACCCTAAAATTGATTTAATGAACCATAAAATTAAAATGAATTGATTTTTTTTAATTCGGCAACTCACATAATGTACTTGCCCGAACGCGTGTACTCGTGCATTGAGCTCGATGATAAACTGGATTTTTGCACTTATATGGAGTTTGTTTTGGAATGATTTTGAATCGTTTATAGGTGCTTTAATTCATGTTTTATTCGGATTTCACTTGTTTGGAAGAGTTTGATTTTTGGTGTAATTCTACAGGAATATGGACTAAAAACTATTAGAGTTGATGAAATCTCGTTCCTAGCCTTTATGGTTCGAGTTGAGGCTTGATCAAGACAAGAAAGTGTTGAAAACACGCACATCGGGAGTCCAGTGGATTAGTACGGACCGTGCAATGCTTGCACGGCCCGTGCTAAGGAGTGAAATCGAGGCAGAACATACTGGAGGGACTGCACGGATCGTGCAATGCTTGCACGGACTGTGCTATTTTTCGACCTTTTACGCGGATTTTTCTTTTCGACCCAGTTCGTTTCCATCTCGGGCTTGGACTTTTTCCCAACTATTTAAGGGTTGTTTTATACGAAAATTGCATCACTTTTCACCCTATAGAGATAGCAGAGACACCTTGGAGCATCCAGAGAAGAGACCATCGAGAGATTGAAGAAGCACATCATAGACTAAGTTTTATTTTATGTTTCATTCTTTCCGGATTATTATGACAGCTATTTATTCATATTTATTTTCTTCGGATTTTAAATACACTATGAGTAGCTAAAATTTTAGAGATCCTAGGGTTGTTGACTGTTTTATGGATTTATGATTTGAAGTAATTTATTGTTTCTTTCTATTTCTTGTTTATGCATACTAGATTTCTGTTGTCTTTTGTGAATGAATTGATCAGTATTTACAATTGTGGAGTTAATTTATTATTCACTCGAGAGAGGTTAATAGATTAGGATTGCATAACACGAGTCCGCATTAGGATTGCATAACACGAGTCTGCTAGATCGAGAGATTGGTAGGTATCGTGAGGAGAATAAATTTGAGGTATTAATTGGAGTTAGATAATAATTTGAGATCGAGAGATAAGAATTAGAGTCTAATCTACTTTCATAACTTACTCGAGAGAGAGAGAGGCTGTGATTAAATTAGTGATTCTCCTACAAGATTTAGAATTAAACTGGTTTAATAAATTATCTGAAAATCGAGGAATTCATTTAGCATCAACACCCTAGGATCCGTCTTTTCATCTGTTTATCCAATTTTCTCTGTTTGATTTATTTATTTCTTTATAGCATTTTAGTAAATTAAAATCAATCTTAATTTTGGTTCTCTAGATAAAGTGAAACAACATAATTGAGTAATTAGCTGCTTTGCATAGCCAGTCTCTGTGAATACGACCTTGCTCACCATTATTTTGCTATAAATTACCTCGTACACTTACGAGTAGTATTTTATGTGAAATAAAATACCGATCACTCGATAATTAATTTAGTTTTTTTGAAATAAATATAAAAGGTAATTGAAAATTAAAAAAAAAAAATCCTAATTTTGAAATGAATATATACCCTAAAATGTAATTAGAGAACCTTAAAATAAAAATGAATAAATTTAATTTTTTTAAATAAATATGACCCCTATTCGAGATAAATAAACCTAAAAAAACATGAACCCCTAAAAAATACAAAATAAACTCTTAAAAAATCTAAAAAATTCAAAAAATACTAAAAAACAACTAAAAAGCCCATGAACCCTAAAAAATCTTAACTCTAAACTTTAAACATTAATTGGAATAGAAAAAATTATAATTTGAACTAAATAAACTCGTATAAGATAAGTAACAGAGCCATTACTTTTTAAAGATATAAGTAATACTTTTGAATTTTGAGTGATACTTTATAGTATTAAAATTGATACTGCTTTTTTAGGAGGAAATTTTATTTGTGGTCCCACATGATACAGCTGAATCCACAAATGGTTCCAATACTATCTAAAGTGGTCCCAATACTCTCAAAATTGATCCTTCTGTCACGTTTATCGTTAATTTCACTCTCATTTTTGGTCCCACACGTTAAAACTAACATATTTATTGATTTGTCAACTAAAAACAGTTGGATTTTTGACTGGTCAAACAACTTTGAAGGGAAACTTTAGTAATTTTTGGAGGGAAATTGAGTGGAAAAACTGACCTAACATTTGTGTGTGTGTGTGTGTGTGTGTGTGTGTGTGTACTCTCCACAAACAATGAAAACACTACAAACATCCAAAAAAATCTACACAAAAATCATGTCTGCTGCATCTAGTAATAAACATTTTGGTAGAGGATTCATAACTTGTTACTGTGGTAGAGCAATCCTTACATAGGTTTCTAAACAAACTCACAGCAGAGGTAAGGCATTCTACAACTGCTCAGATTCTCAATATGGTAAAGGGCGCGGGTTTTTATGTGGGAGGATGAAGATTATGTTTCGGATGAGAGTAGCTTTGACAGCCACCTAGGAAAATTGAAAATAACTGAAGAAGTGAGAAAGATGGTTAAAGAAGTGAAGAATTTGGGCCAAGAGGTTGGTAAGATGAATAAGATAGGGAAGATTCTATGTGTTCTACAATTGTTGTGTTGGTGGCTATTTTCTTGAAATAGTTTATAGCTCTCTCTCAATGAAATGTAGCTTTGTATTGAAGGTGTATGAACTGAAATATTATGTAATGAAATGAAATGCAACTCTTTTTCAATTAATGAAATGCATATCTATTTTCTAACAGAAATGCACAAATATGACAGTAATAAATTGCATGAGAATACTGGAGTATAAGCATGATAGCTACCATTTAGTTTCAACACAAAAAACATAAACATGTCTTCTCAAAAGCTTCAACAAGTTGTCTCAAAAGTTCCATCACTGCATAATAGCAAACAAGTCTAAAATAGTTTATCTCAAAAGTTTCATTACTGCCTTAGTAAAGCTTACTGTCCACCAGTGGCTTCATCTGGCTTCATCTCTTATCTGAGCCGCTTCATCTCTTGTCTTTCTTTCTTTTTTGGAGCTAGCAACAACAACTCTTTCGCTTGCCTAATAAATAGTAAATTAATTTATTAATGGCTAAAATACATTGACTTACACATGTAATTGAATTGTAACTTTCAAGTAGTTTTCTTTATTTCCTTGTTGTTGGTTTCTTCCTTTCCTTAGGGTTATCGACAGTTTCAATATCATGCTCCTCTTCATCTTCTTGAGTCACATTAGGGAAATCAGGTTGTGTGCATTGTTGCACTTCAGCTTCTTGCAAACAGCAGGTTGCAAGTTAGCACCTTTCTGCTGTTCAATTTCTTCAGCTTCAAATAACTTCATCAGTGCATAATCCTGGACATAGTGTCCAATGTCTAAGCAAAAGTTGCAAACAACATCAACCTTGTTGGTCTTACTGACTGAACCTTCAGCTTCCTATCGACATACAAAGTTAGTTAAGTTATGATAATCTGACTAAACACTAATAATAGCTAATAAATGTTTGCTTACCTTTCTCTTTGCACATCCAAGTCTGTTATGACCAGACTCTCCACAATACTTACATTTCACTGTGAATTTTTGTTTTCCTAAGCACACTCATCATCTTTCTTTTTGCACTTTGCATATATTCTCTTAATGTCATTCTTAACAAAGTTGCAAGGTTTTCCAACCTTGACTGCATAGCTATTCATATCTTCTTTCAATTGAGCTTTAGTTCTGAACTTCCGACCCAACATGAAGTTCCTTTCATGTGAGCTTCTTGTCATCTCCTTATCTGTTGTTGTTTCATCAATGTCAGTGTCTATGCTATAAATCACTATCACTTCTTGCTTCATCTGACATGCCACTGGAATCAGAGTTATTCTCATCACTCATCTGATATGTTTTTGTTCCTGTCCACTCAACTTCTTTGTCAACATTCTCATCAAAAATAATGTCATCCATAATTACATCACAACTATCTTCCTTAAATGTGAAGTCCTCATCTTCATCTGAGTTGTCATCTTCACCAAGGTAAATGTCCTCATCTTTTCTCTGCTCACCATCATTACCTTCCATCTGCTCAATGACAATATCAATATCTTCCAAAGCAGATAGAACTCCAATTGCGTCACCTTCACCAAGGTAACTGTCCTCATCTTTCCTTTGCTCACCATCATTACCTTCCTTCTGCTCAATGACAACATCAATATCTTCTAAAACAACAACTACATTCTTTTCACCAAGGTAATTGTCCTCATCTTTCCTCTACTCACCATCATTACCTTCCTTCTACTCAATAACAACTTCAATATCTTCCAAAGTAGATAAAACTCCAACTACATTCTTTTCACCTTCTAAACATATAGTGAATTCTCTAGATTTAGCTGCTGCCTCTTTAATCAATGAAGCATGTTCATCAGTTTTTAGAGGCAGCAGTTGTGCTTCCATAGCATAAAAGAAATTTTTCCTACCCATATAGCCTAATCCTCACATAAACCCTTTAGATAGCTTATATCCCATTTTTTCCATCAATGAAATCAAAAACACGTGTTGTGCCACCTACATACTCAAATTTACCTGAATCGTGCAGAGTCATACCTCCATGCTTCAGCCTAAGTGTATACCAAAAATCACAATCACCGTAATTTAAGTATGCCTCGGCATACACTGATTTTCTTCTTATCATCATGATATTGAAGAGTTCTACTAAAGTTTTTTTTATTTTCTCTCTACTGGGGGCAATGAGTGTCTCTGTGCGTGAAAAATCAATAGAATTGGAGAAGAAATTTTAAGGAAAAAATCTTGAGAATTAAGGATTTCTCTTATTTTATTTTTGGGGAGATAGCAAAATTAGGGCAATTAGATGAATTAGGGGAACATTTTCGCACCTTACGCATCACGTGCAACTCACATGGAGGGCTCTCTTTTACATTTGATGGATCCATTAAAAAAAGGACTATAATTGAGAATTTTAATTGAACGGGACTACATTTGATGTTAAATTTTTTATAAGGGCCACTTTAGATAGTATTGGGATCATTTGCGGATTCAGCTGTGTCTTGTGGGACCACAAATGAAATTTTCTCACTTTTTTAGCAAAAGAAAAATTGTGGGTCTATGCAGACCCGTCTGATAGATGGATAATTTCACTTTTAGTCCCACTAGAATCAGGTCAAAACATTTTTGGTCCCATATCTTACATTTTTGGTCCCATAACTTATTAGCTCAACACTTTTAGTCCCAAATATTTTTTTTTCGACATTTTCAATCCCAAGTGTAGTATATGTATATATATGTGACAAGTCTAAATTCTCTCGTGTTTTTGTGTCTTTTTCTCGTTCTTTGGTCATTTTTTTTTCTCTTTTTTGAGTCGGAAAGAGCCATTATGGGCATAAAGGGGGAAAGAGGCAGTAGAATCACATCTGGAGGGCATTCAAATGCCAATGATACCAAATATGGGCAACAACTTCTCAATAGAAAGCTCTCTCTTGAGCCTGGCAGAAATGCCCACCATTCCAGCATTGTTGAAGGAGAAGTTCGTGACCGTGCCCATAACCAACCCAAAGTGATTGGCAGGAGAAGAATATGAGACTGGGCATAAGAGTAACAATTACTAGCTAGAGCAGGAGCAGTGCACCCTAGTCACCGAAGGAAGGAAGAGCTTTACAAGGCATGTTTGATTGTATCTTCCAGATTCTAGGAGGTGGATCGGCTAATTAAGAAAGGTTGAATGTTGGCAATCTAGGGCACGGTGAGTACAGAATCTGTTAGATAGATCTTCTAAATAAGAGAAGAATCTGTCAGATATGGAAAGTCTTAGGCGCAATGATTGCAAAATGGGCTGAAGATCCCCCAGCCTGTGGGGGAAGTTACCTTGTGTTTTTGTACTCCTATTTAAGTAGTTTTATGGTAGAGGCCGAAAACACCTGAACATACATAACACAACTTCTACCTACACACATTTTTTGCTTTTAGTTACATTTTTACTTTTCTGCATTTTAATTCACGTTGAACAATCTCGGGCCTTATGTCCGCAAGCTATTAGGATTTTCCAGTTTTATGTACTTAAATCCAACGTTGGTGTTGGATCATTTTTGTAATTAATCAAGTAAGTTTTCATTTTAATTATGTCTTTATTTACTTATTATTATTATTGTTGTTGTTGTTGTTGTTGTTGTTGTTGTTCTAAGTCTAGCATGAGTGGCTAGACTCGTAATTCCGGATTGAACAAAGATAAGAACTTAATGAACATGTAAGAATCGTGAGGCTTATGGGCATAAACTGTGTGAATTTGGTTCCATCGCGTAATCATTTTCTTTATTGCAATAAAATGGGCTAAGCTAGTTAATCATGACTGATCACTCGTTAATTAAAATTGTATTCACTACCTCCATAAATGTTCAATGAATCATAGTTGTGTGTGGGTCATAAAGGGAGGGGATACATCACGAGTACTATGGGTAACTTGAGAGATCAGTGTCATGGTAAATGTGGGTCTATCTAGGGCATAAAGCTGCTTTGTTGTTTATAATCATATGAGAGATCGGGGTTGGGCAATAAGTTAGGGATTAGGGGACGAGAGATCACCTCTAGTCTATACTGAAAGGATAGATTGGGTACGTTGAGAGAGATTCGGTACCTTTAACTAGATAATTAGATTCACATAAGTAATCAGCGTGCCCATAATCGGTCAAGTGTTTATTAAGTTCAAATTGATGTTCTAATCCGGAATATGTTACTATTAATATTTTCTTTTCTTTTTGTTTTGCTTTGTTATTTTACTTTACAATATTTACATAAGTACGGACCAAAAACGTAAGATATGAGACCAAAAGTATTTTGATCATATTGTAGTGGGACTATAAGTGAAATTATCCCATCTAATGGATGTATATATGGGTCTTAGGTGATTTACAGAAAAATTGGTGAATTAAGAAATACAATACCTTTTTTAATTTGTACTTTCTTGAGATTTAGTGAGTATATTGCTACCAATTAAGATTTCCTTTCCAAATTTTGCTAAAAAAAGGGGGGGATTTCCCTTCCAAATAATAAACAGTGATTATGATTAGTGGAATGGCCTAGTGGTGGAGTGAGTTTACTTGGAGACTAAAGGTCACATGTTCGAATCTCCTCAATACCACAAGTCAGGTGTGTGAGTAAAAAAACAGTGATTAAGATTAGTGCATTACTATTTTCACTATATTTACTAAGTACACCACCACTGTAATTAATTTTTCAATATTTTTCTTCACACACTACCTTTTTTTTTCATTTTTACCCATTAGTGTAATACTTAGTTTAAACCAATTTGAAAAATAAAATAAAAAATGAGGACCTGATATTCTCTTATTGTTCTCTTCTTTAGAATTTTTCTGCGTGCACCACCATCTTTCTCTTCATTTTCACTTTTTAACCTTTGTTCTATTTACTTGTGTCATTAATCAATATATTCTGTTAGAATTTGTTGCCTGAAAAGTAGTGAATTTCGGATGTAAACAATAAAGTTGTATGTAATGTCGAAGCTAGTGTTTCTACTATACCTTCAACATGCAGCAGAAGAACAAATAACACTTTGCACAAAAATGTGTTTTAAATCACACTCCTTACGGTGTGTTATTGACTCAGGGCAAAATTCACTAACATAAGTGAAATATAAAAATAATACAAATGTTGTCTCGATTCACTCCCTTGACAACACTGCATACAACATATAAGAGATCTATCATAGCTTCACTCACTCGAATAACCTCTCGAACAAATACTATCTAAACATATAGATAGAAACAACACATCAATCTAAATCCTAAAACTCTCAGATTTGACTATCAAACCTACACACACAACTGAAACTAAACTTCAGTTGATTGGGACGCTAGGTAGATATCGGGGAAGATGTCTTGGATCTTCGATATGACACTAGATGCAAGGTTCAGAACTTCTCACAAACCACGGTGATAATCTGCTTGCACAAATGATTTCAAGGTCTAATGAGACCTTAAAAACTTTCTCCATCTTACTCCAGCAGTTGCTCCACGATCATAAGAGATATGGCCTTGAACCAACTGCATCCACTTCCCATTGCTGTAGTGGACTTGAGATAACTGTCTTCTGCATTGCGATTCACACATTTTTCAACATCGTGTAACGGTGGCAGTTACTTCAGTCACCCACGATCTCTTGTAATGGTTAGTGTTTAAGATAGAATGGGAACATCACGTTCCCTATAAATCCGGAATGAATTTTGACCAATTCAAGATCAAATAATATCCACGATTTATTTTATAAAAGCATATCTATTTATTGTTCAACACGCATGGGACAAAGAACAATGTATTGATGCAGAGATTTAGCATGCTTAGAGTAAAAAACTTTACTAAAAGCAGAAGAGACATTATGAGGGGAACCTAGATGGTAGACTGGATTAGAATCACCTGAGTTAGTATCATCTTTGACTTCAGCCGAGTGAAAAGGTGAGGGAGTCACTATCTGTCTTGTCGTTTCAGAGGAGACCAACTCTGGAGAAGAGTCTGAAGAGGGGGCTTTCTTCTTGGAGCTAAAGGGAGTTCCCGGCTTTCTTTTACCTTTCAATGTTGGACCTCGAAGATCGAATTTGTCAGGAACATTAACCTCAGGCTCAGCAGAGTGAAGCTCTTTCTGATGTTCAAGAGTAGCAATTACCAGTTGGAGCAGGAATAGTGCACCCTAGCCGCCGAAGGAAAGAGGAGCTTATAAAGAAAGTCTGATCACATCTTCCAGATTCTAGAAGGTGGATCGGTTAATTAAGGAAGGTTGAATATCGGCTACCTAGGGCACGACGAGTACAAAATCTATGAGACAGACCTTTTAAATAAGAAAAAAAAACTGCCAAATATGGAAAGTCTTGGGCACAATGACTACGACATACGCTGAAGATCCCGCGGCCTATGGGAAAGTTACCTTGTGTTTTGTACTCCTATATAAGTAGTTTTCATGGTAGAGGCCGAATACCATTGAACACGCCATATACATTTTATTTACTTTTATTCACATTTTAATTTTCATTAAACAATCTCGGGCCTTATGCCCGTAGGCATTAAAGATTTTAGTTTTATGTATTTAAGTCTAATGTTAGTGTTGGATCATTTTGCTATTTAATCAAGTAAGTTTTCCATTTAATTTATGTCTTTATTTACTTATATTTATTGTTGTTTTAAGTCTAGCAAGAGCAGCAAGACTCATTATTCCAGATTGAACAAAGATAAGAATTTAATGAACACGTAAGAACCGTGAGGCTTATGGGCATAAACTATGTGAATTTGGTTCTGTCGTGTAATCATTTTCTTTGTTACATTAAAGCGGGCTAAGCTAGTTAATTATGGCTGATCACTCGTTAATTAGAATTATGTTCGCTACCTCTATAAATAATAGTCAATGAATCATAGCTGTGTGTTGGTCATAAAGGGATGTGATACATCACGGGTACTGAGGGCATCTGAGAGATCAGTGTCTAGGTAGATCTGGGTCTGTTTAGGGCATAAAGCTGCTTTGTTGTTTAAAATCATATGAGAGATCGGGGTTGGGCAACAGGTTAGGGGTTAGGAGACGAGAGATCACCTCTAGTCTATAATGAGAGGATAGATTGGATATTTTGAGAGAGATCTGGTACCTTTAACGAGATAATTATATTTGTATAAGTAATCAGCGTGCCCATGATCGGTCAAGTGTTTGTTAAGTTCGAAATCTAAGTTCTAATCCAGAATACGTTACTACTAATATTTTCTTTTCTTTATTTTGTTTTGTTATTTTATTTTACAGTTTTATATTAAGAAGTACGGAGACCACAACAACCCTTAATTTTGGAAAAGTGACATTAGAAGATAGGATTCACAGCTCCTCGTGGGATCGACCCTTACTCTCGTTACTAGCTATGTTTTGCAGTGGGCATAAGGATAAGTCTCTCTTGATATTTATTCTGACTGTGAAACGACCACACGTTAGTCATCCACGTCTTTCTTCAGTTTGCTAATCTCAGCATCACTTTTGGTGAGACGAACTTCAAGGCTTAAGATCTTCTCTCAGGAATTGATTCTCTTCCATGAGATGTCTCAGTTCTTTTGTTTGAGTAGTCCACTAAATGCACACTTCATTCACAACATTATGTAATTCTTGAAGAGATACAACTTGATTTTTCTCGGGAGGATCCGGATCATCATATTTTATTTCCGATACATGACTGAATTCTTCCAACAAAGTCATCTCATACCAATTTGTTGTGTTGGGATAGATTTCAGCAACTTTCTCTTCAACATCAGGTACCACTTCGTCTTTAAATTCATAGTCTTCAATATCGAACTCATCAAGTTCGTCAAGATCATCCAGAGCATCAATAATCTAATCATCATCTTCTTCTTCGACATTGACGAACAAAACTTTTTGATTTGCACATTTTTCTTCATTGGAATCATCACTCAAGACAGCATTGAAGTTGTTTCTTTGTGTTCTTCATGCAGTAGGACATTCATTCAAATAATGTCCATATCCAGAACATGCTCTGCACTAAACTGAGTTGATGTCTTTTCCAGAGTCAACAACTTCTCTCTTTGAAGTCGATCTTCCTGAACTCAATGGAGATGGGGATGAAGAATGAAATAACCGTCTAGGTTTGATGTTTGTGTTAGGGTTTTTTCAAATTAAACCACCGCAGGATCTATTTGGTTGTTCATTAATCCGTGTTCATGCAAATCATAATTTTATGTCACATGCATGTTTATCACAGTCTAATCAAATAACATGCAAAACATATTCGATTCTAATAAAGCGGAAGACATAGAAAACGAATCTACTTACAAATCGACAGACGGTCTGTGGACAACATTAAAGATCTAATCTTGCTGTTGAATGAACCAAAATAGGCGCCACCTATTTCCTCAAGAATTCGACCACTGTACAATTTTACTCCAAGATCTTCTGTTGTATTCCCGGACTGTATCTAGATTCAGAGTGGGCTGAAATCTACTAGATAGGGTTGTGAATTATGTGGATATCTTGAGAGACAAAGAGGGCCTGATCTTAAAGTGTTCAAAATTCCGTCCCCCTTCCCCTATTTATATAGTGGGGTGGGCGAAATTTACATATCCAAACCCTACTAGGTTTGGGCCTCTATCTCAAGTTCTATATCCAGTCCACTATCAGTCAATTGGGCTACAACAGGGATCTAGAAGAATATTAAATTGGCCCACTAATTTATTTAATATCCAATATCCAATAAACCTAGGATATAATTAAATAAATTAAGTTTTACTTTTATTCCACTAAAGAAGTAAAACTGACCTACCAATTTAATACATATTTGCGAATATGCTTTCTCCTTTAGTTCAGCCATTCCCCGTGTTTAAGATATAATGTTCATTAATTAATTATGTCATCTTCTAACAGCTATAATTAATTAACATCTAAAACCTTAAGTAGTACCACACAAGCTTTATCATGTAAGGAATAAATTTCACCTGCAGGGTTTCAACATGAACTTGTGTTTCCTTAAGAGAACATCATTAACCTGGCGCATCAGGACACGGTGCTCATGCACACTGCTCAAGACATCATGTATACATTGTTATTATCCAAGATATCGAGTTTGATCTACGAAAAGATCTCACTCATTGATAAATTAAAGTAATAAATAACGCACATATATGTTCACCAATATCACATGAGTTCAGAACCCGAACTCTGTGGATCTTTATTCTCTCAGTAACTGGGTCAGAGACAGAGAATAGTATCATATCATGATCCTCCTCAATACACTAACAAGTATACTAGAATAATCAGTTAGTCAAGATAAACTAACTTATCAGATTATTCTACGGTGTACCGATGGTGTGTTCAAGACCATCTAAACTGTGAGCTCTTTAATACATTACAAGGTTCTAATGATATGATCTTACCGTGTGACTCTCCACACCATATCATTTACAATGTAAGTATATGGAACATTGCATAGAACAATATAAAACATAATCTAAATGCAAACAGTGACTATAATAACTTTCATTTCATATCATCATATCATCAGAAAAGTATACAAAGACAAGTATTCTAGTATACAAAACCAACAATCTCCCACTTATACTTGAAGTATGTCTTTCAAGCATAAAAACTAACAGGCTAACTCTCCAATCAAAACTATCAACTCAAACTATGCCCCTAGGTCTGCATCTCACTCCAATTTTCTCCATGTGACCATCAAAGGTTTTAACCGGCAGGCTCTTTGTGAATGGATCAGCCAGGTTGTCCTCCGATGCGATCTTGACCACCACCATGTCTCTTTTCTTAACGATTTCTCATATAAGATGGTACTTTCTCTCTATGTGTTTACTTGCATTGTGAGCTCTGGGTTCCTTCAAGTTTGCCACTGCACCAGAATTATCACAGTATATTGTGATAGTCTTAGGCAAACTAGGAACCATGCCCAAGCCCTCTAGGAACCCGCGGAGCCAGACAGCCTCTTTTGCAGCCTTAGAGGCAGCTACATACTCGGCTTCCATGGTGGAATCCGTAATGCATTTCTGCTTAATGCTCCTCCATGCGATGGCTCCACCTCCTAATGTGAACACATAGCCCGAGGTAGACTTACTCTGATCTTTATCAGTTTGAAAACCTGAGTCCGTATAACCCAAAGGCACTAGACTATCAAAGCGGAAAATCAACATGTAGTCTCGAGTCCTTTTAAGGTACTTGAGAATGTTTTTGACCGTAGTCCAGTGACCTTGTCCAGGGTTAGACTGATATCTGTTTACCATGCCTACGACATAGTATATATCAGGCCTAATGCATAGCATAGCATACATCAAACTTCACACTGTGGTACTTTCTTCATTTTCTCTAGTATATGAAAGCGGAAAATCAACATGTAGTCTCGAGTCCTTTTAAGGTACTTGAGAATATTTTTGACCGTAGTCCAGTGACCTTGTCCAGGGTTAGACTGATATCTGTTTACCATGCCTACGACATAGTATATATCAGGCCTAGTGCATAGCATAGCATACATCAAACTTAGACTGATATCTGTTTACCATGCCTACGACATAGTATATATCAGGCCGAAGTATATGGTACTTTCTTCATTTCCTCTACCTCAGACTGTGTTTGGGGACACATTTCCTTGGATAGATGAATTCCATGCCTGTAAGGTATAAAACCATTCTTGGAATCTTACATGCTAAACCTAGCTAGCACTGTATCGATATAAGTCGTCTGGGACAGACATAATATCCTTTTCTGGCGATCTCAAATGACCTTGATGCCAAGGACATGTCCGGCTTCACCCAGATCTTTTATATCGAACTGCTTGGACAACCACACCCTAATGTTTGACAACTCCTTCTTACTGTTTCCAATAAGCAAGATGTCATCAACATAAAGTACGAGGAATGCCACCACGTTTTCATCACATTTCTTGTACATACAGCTCTTATACAGACTTTGAACGAATCCATATGACTGGATAACCTCGTCAAATCGGATGTTCCAAGATCTCGATGCCTGCTTAAGTCCATAAATGGATCTCTTAAGCTTACACACCAAGTCCTCTTGGCCTTTTAGCAATGAATCCCTCTGGTTGTTTCATGTGAATATTTTCTTCAAGACTTCCATTTAGGAAAGCTGTCTTGACATCTATCTGCCAGATCTCATAATCCAAATGAGCGGCAATTGACAAGAGAATCCGGATTGACTTAAGCATGGCTACCGGTGAAAAGGTTTCCTCATAATTGATCTCTTCTTTCTGAGTATACCCTTTTGCCACCAATCTAGCTTTGAAGGTTTCAACCTTCTCGTCAGCTCCTCTCTTGCGCTTGTAGATCCACTTACACCCACATCCTAACTAGTGGTTCTATGAGCTTCCAAACTTGATTGTGATGCATAGATCCAATCTCAGATTCCATTGCAGTTTTCCAAGAATCCGCATCTTTATCTCGAATTGCCTCGTCATAGGTCCTGGAATCCAATTCATTTAGTCCTTCTGGGAAATCTGAAGCCTCTTCTAGACCAATAAATATATATCAGGTTGACGTATAACCCTCTCACTGCGACGAGGCAGTTCTTGTATTTCTGTGACATGTTGTGCAGTGTTTGGTGGTTCCTCTTCTTGTACAACCGGTGCAGGATTCGATCCTCCCCTTAACTCCTCAAGGATGATTTGACTCCTTGGTTTGTGGTTTATGACATAGTCTTCCTCTAAGAATCGAGCATTGGTGCTAACAATGATCTTCTGATCCTTAGGACTATAAAACAAACCACCTTTCGTTCCTCTAGGATATCCAACGAACAGCCTTATATCAGTCCGAGAAGCCAGCTTATCAGTTTCCTTGTCCAACATGTGTGCTGGGCTACCCCAAATCTGAATATGGTTCAAACTGGGCTTTCATCCAGTCCATAATTCTATGGGCGTAGAAGGAACTGATTTTGACGGAACCAAGTTAAGAATATAGGCTGCCGTTTCTAGGGCATATCCCCAGAATGAAATGGGCAACTCAGAATAACTCATCATCGATCTAATCATCTCTATTAGTGTATGATTCCTTCTTTCCGCCACGCCATTCTGCCGTGGCGTTCCAGACGCAGTCAACTGAGAAGTAATCCCATTCTCTGCCATGTAATCCCTAAATTCGCTAGAGAGGTACTTGCCACCACGATCAGAATGTAGTGACTTGATACTTCTGCCTGTTCATTTCTCCGCTTCCGCCTTGAACTCTTTGAATTTCTCAAAGCATTCAGACTTGCAACGCAATAGGTAGATATAACCATATCTAGAGTAATCATCAATAAGGGTGATGAAATACTCGAACTCTCCTCGAGCTTGAACTGACATAGGGCCGCACAGGTCAGAGTGAATCAAGTCTAATATCCCTTCGGATCTATTTCCTTTTGACCGGAAAGGACGCTTGGTCATTTTACCTTCCAAACAGGACTCACACAAAGAAAATGATTCCAGCACCAAAGAAGACAATGGTCCATCATTTACTAGCCTTTGTATCCTCTTAAGGTTAATATAACCTAGCCTTAGATGCCAAAGATAGGTTTGATTCAATTCTGAAGGTTCTTTTCTCTTGTTAGGGTTTATGATCGATGTATTCAACAGTTGTCTTTGTGTAGTGTTTTCAATTGGTTTAAGAAAGTATAAGTGTCCATCCAATGTGCCAGAACAGATAAAATGTTTACCACTAAAGATAACTACTTTGTTATCAAAAGAAACAGAATATCCATCCATAATCAATTTAGAAACTGAAATCAAGTTTCGCTTAAAACCAGGCACATAAAGACAGTCTTTCAAAACCAAAGTTCTATCACTACTGAAAGGTAAAACAATGTCTCCCACTGCAACAGCCGCCACTCTCGTAGCATTGCCCATATAGACGGTGATCTCATCTTCACTCAGATGTCTTTTTACCAGGAACCCTTGTAAAGACATGCAAACATGATCAGTAGCTCCAGTATCTACTACCCATGATTGGGTAGAACAAGTTGCTAAACATGTTTCTACAACTAGAGTGTGAGATGTACCTCTCTTCTTCTTCTTGTTAGGACACGCCGCCTTCCAGTGACCTGGTTGGCCGCACTTGAAGCACTTAATCTTCGACTTGAACTCCTCAGGAGGAATCTTTGCTTTTGGCTTCTTCACCTTAGGCGCCTCATCTGCAACCTTTTTAGGTGTGTTTCTCTTCTTCTTTTTTCCACCAGAAGAAGACGCCCCTTTTTCAGCTATGTGGTCCTGAGGATCGCTCTTTTAGAGCAATTCAGCCGCCTGAAGATCTATAAGCAGTTCAATCAGGCTGACATCCCTTTTAATCATGTTAAAATTCAGCCTGAACTGCTCAAACTTCGAGGACAAGCTATGAAGAACAATGTCGATTTGAGACCCGATGTCTAGTTCTCCATCTAAGGTCTTGATCTTAGATAAATACCCCATCATCATAAGAACGTGATCCTTAACAGGTGTGGAGTCAGCCATTCTCGGATCCATTAGTTTCTTCATTGGAAAATGACGTGCTGAGCGGTTCTGATGACCGAATAGCTGCCTAAGGTTGTACATGATATCTTAAGCGGTTTTCATAGGCTCATGCTGATGTTGCAACACACTTGACATAGATGCTAGAATGTAACAGCGCGCTATCTCATTAGACCTAACCCACTTATCATATGGAACCTTTTGGGCTTCGTCAGAACCCTCATCTGGCGTCTGAGGACAAACCTCTTCAAGTACAAACTTGTGTCCCTCAGCAACAAGAACTAGGTTAAGGTTACGAATCCAGTCATTGTACTTTTCACCGACAAGTTTGTTTTCTTTGAGGATTAAGGACAGATTGGAGAGTGCCATTGATGATTTGAAATAACTGAAATTAAACATGCAATACAGTCACAAAACTATTTACGATAAACAATATATAATCGAAAACCTCATAAAAAATTATATACTTTCCACCGACACTTTAAAAATAATTTCTATAAGCCACGATCGTGTGGACGTTTATAAATCTCATTTTAAATAGGTTAAACCTTTAATTTGCCTCCAGTTGAGTTTTCTTACAATAAGCAAATTAATAGCCGGATAATAAACACGGTCATGTAATCATCTAACTGATAAGGCACGATCGTGTGGATGTTTATCAATAAATCACATCTAAGTGTACACACCATTATCTTCGCACCAAGATCACTATTTGAATTTAACCGCTCCAAATGGAGGAGTCAGTTAGTTCTAATAGTGTTCTACAACTATCCATTTAGGAGATTTAATTTCTAGAGAAATCTGTGATATGGCACATCCGATATGGAGGAAGACCGATGTCAACGCACATGCCCATCACTTCTCAATTAAACCAATTTTAATGGAGACCGTATGAGATTTCTACATACTTTGGTATGAATCTCTCCCACTTAGTTATTTATGTTTGATGTTTCATTTTATCCCATTATCTAACATGCAAACATCACATAAAATGATAAACATCCATTGCATTCTTCAACATAATAAATAATAATAATAATCCAACTATCATGGCTTATATCTCATATTGATTGATGAGATAAAATTGGAAAGACAGCCCCGAAAACAGACTTAGCCGCCGCCCCCTTTCACCGCGCCTCGCCGAAAACCCTGGCTCCATTTAGGGTTTCGGGATGTGAACCGGTGAACCTTGGTGCTGAACTATTTTTCTTCTTTGAGTTGATCTCCGATCTTTATTCAATACAGACTATCTATTCCAAAAGGAAAAATCTAATATTGCTAGAATAAAAATTACAACTCAAAACTCGGCCTAACAGTTTTCTATCTATTACATTAAAATAATGTAAAATAAAACCTATACCTAATCCATGGATTTTCCCATGGAAAATAATCACGTAGCCAAATCGGCATATGGCCAACATTCATTCAATATAAACATACATCACATAAAATAAAAAGAGCCATGATAGTTGGTAAACCTACAAACAAACACAGTCTACAAATCTAACAATCATTTATTATATGATCCACATAAAATAACATATGATATCTATGCATGAATATTAAATAATATTCGAATTTTACAATTAATTAAATTAATTAATTCAATATTATCCACAAGATAAAAATTGAAAATTAAAATAATTATCCACCAATTTATATCTTGATATTTTTGAAAATATCACTTAAATAAATCTGGAAATTATTTAAAATTATCCACCAAATTTATTTAATATTTTCAAGCCACCCTAATTAAATAATATTTTGATATATTGATATAAATAAAAAATCTAATCCAAATATTATCCATAAGAATCTAAATCTTTAAGGATAAAGTTTGGAGATTTGATCCACTCCAAATTCTTCCAAATCCTATCCAAAATCAAATTCTTATCACAATTGGATTTTGATAATTATTTGTATATATCCAAAAAATACATTATCCAATTTTAAACTATAGAGATTTCAAAAATTACCAAATAATAAATCTGGAATTTTGATCCACTTCAAATTCTTCCAAATTTAAAATTCTATTTTCAAATCTATCTAGATTAAAATTAGGTAAATCAAGATATACATCAAATAATATCAAATTTAAATCCTATGTTCATAATTTTCGAACCTAATCATTAAATAAATCTGGAAATTTAATTTTCATTAAAATTTCCTCCAAATTTAATTTAATAAAATCGAAAATTACATAAAATAACATATTTGGAAATTTTGACATTAATCAAAAAACTATTCCAAATAATAAACATAGATTTCGAAAATTCTAAGAAAAATAAATCTGAAAATTTGATCCACTTCAAATTCTTTCAAATTTAAAATTCTATTTTCAAATCTATCTAAATTAGACTTAGGTAACTTAAGATATACATAAAAGATTACCTAATCTTTTTCTAATCATCACAATTTTCGAAACCTATCTTAATTAATTAAATCTGAAAATTTTGATCTTGATCAAAAATCCATCCAAATTTAATTCATGGTGATCGAAAATTTCAAGACAAAATTAGGGAATTTTTCAACATCAAGTTTCGAAAAATTTGACTCCAAATTTTCAAAAATTATGAGATACAAATCTGGAAATTTGAAGACTTCAAATATCATCCCAAATCTATATCTCATCAAGATCGAAAATTCCAACAACTCAAAACTAGAATTTTCGAATTCAATCCAAAAATTCTTCCAAGTCTTGAATACCATAAAAATCGAAATACATGGCAATTAAATCTGAAAATTTAAACAACATAAATTCATCATCAAATTTAATATGTAATTCGAAATTATGCCCATATTAATTCTAGAACAGTGCCAAAACCTGGCTCTGATACCACTGTTGGGGTTTTTTCGAATTAAACCACTGCATGATCTATTTGGTTGTTCATTAATCTGTGTTCATGCAAATCATAATTTTATATCACATGCATATTTATCACAGTCTAATCAAATAGCATGCAAAACAGATTCGATTCTAATAAAGCGGAAGACATAGAAAATGAATCTACTTACAAATCGACAGACGATCTGTGGACAAGATTAAAGATCTAATCTTGCTGTTGAATGAACCAAAATAGGCGCCACCTGTTTCCTCAAGAATTCGACCACTGCACAATTCTACTCCAAGATCTTCTGTTATATTCTCGGACTATATCTATATTCAGAGTGGGCTGAAATATACTAGATAGGGTTGTGAATTATGTGGATATCTTGAGAGACAAAGAGGGGCTGATCTTAAAGTGTTCAAAATTTCGTCCCCCTTTCCCTATTTATATAGCGGGGTGGGCTAAATTTACATCCACAAAGACACTTGCAAGATTTTGAGATGGTTTGCCAGACTCAACCATTCGACCATGGATGAGAGAAGTATGTGCAGTTGGTCTCGTTTCCTTTCACACTTTAGGATGGGGCACAGGACTGGCTGTACTCGCTGCCAACTGGCACTGTGACCACATGGAGACAACTTCAAAAGAAATTTTCAGAGAAATATTTCTTAGCATCTAGAGTGCAAGAAATGAGAAGAATGATAGGGAGCCTGAAGATGGGAACTAACGAGAGTTTCTATGACTGCTGGGCAAGATTCCAGGCGATGCTGGTGAAATGCCCACAACACCAGATTACTGAACACGACTTGATTCAGTATTTGGTTAGAGGATTAAGAACACATGAGAGGACGATCGTGAATGCCTCATGTGCAGGGTCTATTTTAAACAAACAACCTGTTGAAGCATTCAGAATTCTCACTGAAATGGCTGAAGACAATCGAGACTTTGGGGAAGAGGGCATTCGGGTTGTAAGTGAATCAAAAAGGGCACTGAACCAAGATAGCAGGATTGACATGTTGTGCGACAAAATCAAAAAGATCTTGTCCGGTGTGAGCAATGCAAAGAAGCCCAGACCCTGTGGATTATGCAAGAGTGTGCTTCATTTCACTGATGAATGCCCCACTCTACAAGATGAAGTGGAGGAAGTGAATGATGTAGGTGACCAGAATGGGCATTCCGGAAGATATGACCCCCCATTCCCAGACTTATAACCCTGGCTGGAGAGACCATAAAAATTTCAGATGGAGGAGGCCAGAGGATGGGCATCTTGTACGCCCATTGCTACCGCCAGAAGAGAAGAGAAAGTAGAAGCTGGAGGATCTTGTGTTTACCATAGCTGAGGAGAATGAAAAATTCAAGCAAGAAACCTGAGCTGGTTTCTCACACATAAGTAAGCAAATCGCTCAATTAGCTCAATCCATACACAAGATGGAGGAAAAAAACGGGAAGTTGTCTTCCCAAGTTGAAAACCCAAGAGAGCAGGTAAATATAGTGGCTCTAAGGAGTGGAAAAGAGCTTCTGGAGATGGTCAGACCGGTAGAAGAAAAGAACGATGTGCCCTTGGAAGAAGAAGGAAAAAATTCCCACAGAGGACGAGGTACAAGAAGCTGAACAGGATGATTCTGAGCCCATTTCGGAAGTCAAGCAACCTGCCAGAGTGCCCATTCCAGAGAAATGGAAATCTCCATTTCCAAGGAGATTGGTACAAAATAGAAAAGAGGAAAAAACCGGGGAGATGCTAAAGGTATTCAGTAAAGTGGAAATTAACATTCCACTAATCGAAGCAATCAAGCAAGTGCCACGATATTCTCAGTTTCTAAAGGAATTATACACTAGAAAGGTACGATTCAATAATGATGTGAGGTTCCTAGTTGGGGAGAACGTATCGGCTGTGATACAAAGAAAGTTGCCCAAGAAGTGTGATAATCCAGAGATGTTCATGATTTCTTGCATCATAGGAGACAAGAAAGTGGAGAAGGCCATGCGGGATTTAGGGGTATCAATCAACGTAATGCCCATGTCGGTGTTTAAAAAATTGAAGATTGGACCTCTGAAAGAGACCCGTGTGGTTATTCAGCTAGCTGACTGATCGAATGTATATCTAGAAGGCCTCATTAAAGACGTGTTGGTCAAAGTGGATGAGCTCATCTTGCCATCAGATTTTTATGTGCTTGATATGGGGACAATGACTTCAAAATCTTCAGTGTTATTGCTAGGAAGGCATTTCATGAAGATAACTCAGACCAAGATTGATGTGGACAAGGGCACACTGACGTGTGAGTTTGATGGGGAGAAGGTGACATTCAACATATTTGAAGCATTAAAGCACCCCCAGATACAGAGAATTGCAATTTTGTGAATTACTTCCATCCACCGAGCTGATCTACCCTATCCATGGTAAGCAATAGAGAGCCATTGGAATGGGCATTGTGGGATGGACTTACTGACCAGGATGCCCTGGATGAAGATGATGACATTGGGGAAGGAGTCATGATGTTGTACTCATTGGAAAAGATGCCATACTGATGTGTAGACTATGGAGTGCCCATTCGGAGAAATGATGACAAGATGATGCCTTCCGTTGTCAAAGCGCCTATGATGGAACTAAAGGCATTACCAAGGCATTTGAAGTATGCCTACTTGGGAGATAATGAGACTCTCCCTGTAATCATAAGTGCGGGGTTAAATCAAGCTGATGAAGACCGTCTTTTGAGATTATTAAGACTGTACAAGGAGGCACTTGGATGGACGTTGGCTGATATAAAGGGTAATAGCCTAGCGGTTTGCATGCATAAGATTCTACTGGAAGATGATGCAAAGCCCGTTCGTGATCCACAAAGAAAGCTTAACCCAATAATGAAAGACGTGGTGCTGAAAGAAATAATGAAGCTACTGGACCAGGGCATAATATACCCTATTTCAGATAGCAAGTGGGTCAGTCCAATCCATGTTGTGCCCAAGAAGTCGGGCATTTAAGTTGTGAAAAATAAAAAAGGAGAGCTTGTGCCTACAAGACTGCAAACTGGCTGGAGAGTTTGCATTTATTACCGGAAGCTGAACACGGTCACGTAGAAGGATCATTTTCCACTTCTGTTTATCGACCAGATGCTGGTAAGACTTGCAGGGAACAAGTTCTTTTATTTCTTGGACGGATACTCTGGATACATGTAAATTGCAGTAAACCAAGAGGACCAGAAGAAAACAACATTCACGTGCCCATTCGGCACCTTTGCCTATCGCAGAATGCCCTTTGGCCTCTGTAATGCTCCTGGCACATTTTAGTGATGCATGATGAGCATATTCTTAGATTTGCTCGAGAACTGCATTGAAGTGTTCATGGATGACTTCACGGTGTATGGGAGCTACTTTGATCGATGCTTGGACAATCTAGAGAAGATGTTGCAGCGATATGTGGACAAATGCCTAGTGCTGAACTATGAGAAATGCCATTTCATAATTAGAGGGGGCATTGTACTGGGCCATGTGATTTCTGAGAGGGGCATTGAGGTCGATAAAGATAAAGTGGACATAATCGAGAAACGGCCATATCCCATTTCGGTGAAGTAAGTGAGAGGCTTCCTCGGGCATGCTGGATTCTACAGGAGGTTTATAAAAGATTTTGCAAAAATTGCTCAGCCTATTACTCACTTATTGCAGCAAGATGTTTCCTTTGAATTTGATGAAGATTGTAATAAGACATTCAATATTCTGAAAAAGCAACTGGTCACGGCACCGGTTATCCAACCACCAAATTGAGGAATATCCTTTGAGATTATGTGTGACGCCAGTGGCTACGCTATGGGCGATATATTGGGTTAGAAAAGAGGGAAAGAAAGCCATATAATTTACTATGCTTCTAAAACTCTGAATAGGGGATAGTGTAATTACACCACTACTGAAAATGAGTTATTGGCAGTAGTGTTTGCATTCGAGAAGTTTTGGTCCTATCTCTTAGGAGCTAAAAACATCGTCTATACTAATCATGGTACACTGAGACACTTGATGGCCAAGAAGGAGATGAAGCCGAGACTTATTAGATGGATCCTGCTCTTGCAGGCGTTTGATGTCAAGATAAAGGATAAGAGTGGGACACAGAACTTGGTAGCTGATCATCTGAGTCGGGTGTTGAATGAAAAAGAGGATAAAATGCCCATTACGGATCACTTTTCTGATGAGCATTTATACTCAGCACGGGGCACACGAGAGCCCTGATATGCCGATATAGTAAATTATTTAGAGTCAAGAGAGCTGACGATTGGGTACGCGAGGTACCAAAAGAATAAATTGAGGCACGAGAGCAAGTTCCATGCCTGGGATAACCCTATTCTATGGAGGAGATGTACTGATAAAATCATAAGAAGATGTGTCCCTGACTATGAAATTGAGGAGATTTTGAAGCATTATCACAATTATGCTTGCGGAGGACATTTCGGACCAAACCGAACAACAAGGAGAGTTCTGGACTGTGGGTTCTTTTGACCCATAATTTTTAAGGATGCCCACGATGTCTGCAGAAGGTGTGATCAATACCAAAGAGTTGGAAACATCACAAGGAGAAATGAAATGCCCATGACACCCATCATGCTAGTGGAAATTTTCGATGTTTGGGAAATGGGATTTCATGGGACCCCTAACAAATTCTAAGGGGAACCATTATATCATCCTGTCAGTTGATAATGTGTCCAAATGGGTGGAAGCCAAGGCTACTCCTACCAATGATGCAAGAGTAGTAGCCGCATTTCTGAAATTCCATATTTTCAGCCGGTTTGGTATGCCCAGGTCCATCATCAGTGATCAAAGGACCCATTTTTGCAACCAAATAATGGAAAGACTATTGAAGAAGTATGGGATGAATCATAGAGTCATAACATCCTATCATCCCAAGAAAATGGCCAAGCTAAAGTCTCAAATCGAGAAATTAAAGCCATCCTTGGGAAAGTAGTGAATCTAAGCCGAAAGGATTGGAGTACTCATCTGGATGCTTCTCTGTGGGCATACCGAACTGCATTCAAGACCCCAGTTAGGATGTCCCCATACCGGATGTTATTTGGAAAGTGTTGTCATCTTCCAGTAGAGCTAAAACACAAGGCACGATGGGCACTTCAGAAGCTGAACATGGATAAGGATGCAGCTGGGCATTTTAGGAAATTTTAAATTCAAGAGCTGGAAGAGATGAGAATGGAAGCCTATGATAATGATGTGCTTTACAAGGAAAAAATGAAGAGGCTTCATGATCAAGTGATTAGAAAGAAAAAACTCTTTCCAGGGCAGCAAGTGCTTTTGTACCATTCAAGGTTCAAACTGATGGGAGGAAGCCTGAGGACCAAATGGGTTGGTCCATTTGAAGTTTATGCAAAATGCCCCAATGGGACAGTTAAGCTAAAAAATCCCGAAACTGGAGGGCGTTTCAAAGTTAATGGCCATCGTCTGAAACCTTACATGGGGCATCGTGATCAGGATGCCATAGTGGTTTGGCTCGGGGAGCCCATTTATACCTGAATAAGGATGGTATCGTGCCACGACAGTAAATAGGGTGTTATTGGGAGGCAACCCAAGTTTTACTTGCTTTAATTCATTTTTTTAATTAAATAAAATTTCCAGTTAATTAAACTAGTTTAGAAGCAAGTTTATGCTTGTTTTGGATAAAATGTGATCTGCAGGTTAAGATAAGGAGAGAGAAGCAAGAGATAAAGATAATCCCTATAAAATAGGGATTCTGAAGCAGGGCATTCTGAAGAGATAGAGTTGGATTCTGATTTATTCAGGGATAAGACTTATCCATTACTGTGGGCATACCGATCGCATAAAGCCCTAGAAGTTAAAGAGTCACAATCGCATCAGGAACAGTAACACTTTAATAAAAATCCAACCCCACAAAAACTAAACTCCCACTTTCATCTCTTCAAAGTTTTTTTTAAAGAAAAAAATTCAGAGCTTCCTTCTTCTCCTTTCCCAAACCCTACAGTAATTTTCAAGCTTCAACAATGGTGAACACTCGAGAAAAGAAGGTGGTTCCAAAGGCTGGTACTGAGGCTCGCTTGGAGTTTGACACTCCTGCTGCTGAAGAGCCCGTTCAGGCTAAAAATGTGAAGAAGAAAGTTGTGAAAGCAAAGGCGAAGACCGTGCCAGAGACGGCCACCTCGACCAAACCGGTGACGGAGACTTCACCGGAGAAAGAGCCCATTTCTGAGGCGGCAGAGATGAGGTATGCGACGCCATCACATGAAGAACAAAAGAACAGAAAGCTACTATTGGGGGCACATAAAACGAAGAGGTGGCTACAGAGCCCATGAAGGAGCATGAGAAAGAAGCTTCGAAAAAGGTGAAGAAACCGGCTAGGGTTCCAGCACCCACGCCATCTCAAGAAGGTGTTGCAGAAGAAGAGAATGTGGAAGAAGGAGATGGAGATGAAGCCCTAGATCAGTACCTTAATAAGCTTTGAGGAGAACGAAGAAGAACAACATGTGCAAGAGCAAGCCCATGACGAAGAGCCCGCTGACATTAAGAAGCGGGCACTGGAGAAAGAAAAAGGAAAAAGAAAGGTCGGAGAGCCCATTCTGGAACAACCTGAGCAGTAAGCTGAGTCCCAACAAGACGAGATCGAGGATAAGGCCTCGGAACAGCAGCATCAATATAGTGAGCTATCCCAGGCACACATGTTTGAGGATAAACCATCAGAGGACTCACCATCCAAATAAAGGGTGGGAAAAGCGGTGGCCATGAAGGCCGGAGTCAAAACTGGCTGGAGAGCCCTCCTCAAGAAAAAGAAAAGCTGAAGAGGGCACACCGAACCCTGATCCCAAGAGAGGCAGAGGGATAGGGAGCCCCATACCGAGCAAGCCAGAGAGCGGCTCACAGCCAGTCTGGGGCATTATAAACTCTAAAGGAGTCTACCGTGAGTCTCTTGTCACTCTTCAGATAGAGCAGGAGGTAAGAGATCTTTTCACTGCTATTGGTTGAGAGTTTTTCCTTGATATAGAGTGTGTGATTTTTGTTTCTCTCTCAAGAGAGTTTGTCCAGAACTTGAAAATAAAAGCTGTAAATAAGCCTGCTACGTCTACTAGGGTCATGAGTTTTAGGATTCTGGGAAGGAATTTTTCTATGTCTGCGGATGATTTGAATATGATGCTGGGCATTGTGTCATACTTGGGCCTCTAGGAGGATGAGTATGTCAATGTCGTGATTGTAGTGCCCGACTCCACTGAAGGAGTTGATGCAAAATGGGCTGATATTGGGGATGGCTCCACTTATCAGAGTAGAGCCACAAAGGGATATTGCTTGAATAATGATGCTTTATGATTCTGCCATAGGGTGTTAGCCTACAGTTTCTTTAAGCGTAAGGATAATTCCATATCTATCACTAATCAGGAACTATTCATTCTCCGGTGCATGGTTAAAAAATAAAAATTAATTTTGGCTTTGTGGCCATTCGCACTTTAGAGAGATTAAGACACACCCTAAGCATCGAATCTTATGTGCCCAATTGATTACGCAGATTGCTGAGCCAGGTTGTTTAATTTGAATGCTACTACTATGATCCCCCTCCCCCATGAATATTTTGATTTGAGTTGTTTGAGGAGAATGTAAGATGTGGTTAATGATGAGAATGGAAAGCTTGTGTTCTTTATACTGAGGGCAGACCCCTCGAGCATGTTTCTTGTGACTGCATGTTCATCAAGGAAACCACCAGCAGGGAGGGCACAGCAGGGAGAGCACCCGATCACGGTGATGATGAGGAAACTGGAGATGGTGGAGAATGCCCAGTTTCAGGCTAATGAAAAATTGACCCGCATGGAGGTAGCCCTGAAGGCCTATTTCAAACATGTTGGGTTCTCTTACCCAATGCCCGCAATCGACTAATCCTGGTTCTTTCTATCTTTTAGATTAGGTTTTTATTTTTTGTTTTTGTCTTTATTGTTTGTGTGTCGCCCCTGTTTCACCCACTTTTCCTAGTGCAAAGTGTGTGGGTGGGGGCATTCCAGTTTGTGTTTTTTCTGTTCTTTGTTGAGTCTATTTTGACACTTTGCAAAATACAAAGTGTGTAGGTGGTCAGTTGAGTCAAGCATACTTTTGTGAAGTTCGTGTGGTCATTACATTTGATTTTCAACTTAATTACTTTATCAAAATCAGCATGCCCACAGTAAGATAGGGATGACAAAAGAGTTTAGCATGCTCTGGAAAGATTTGAGCCTATATGTTATATGCCCATTTCACTGCTTTTCTTTCTTCATGTTTGTGAACATTCTGTGCTTAGGAATTCTAGAACTTTCTACTATTCTGCTTAAGGTCTTGGAATTATTGATGCATGTGTAGATGATTTAGGCCATCTTTTGCTGAGCCACCGTGATATAATTCGACCCACCAATAACACAGCCTTTGCAGCCCTTTTAAACCTATGAAATGCCCTGGTAGATCTTTTGTTTGGGATGGTAATATGTAGCTAGGGCATTACAAGAGCCTGAAAACAGAAAAGAGGGGAAGACAGAATTATTAGGGTGGTATTTGTAAAAAAAAAAAGAAAAAAAAAAAGAAAAAAAGAGGGCCAGAAAAAGATAGGGGGAATAAAAAAAAGAGTGACTAGAAAAAGAAAAAAAAAAGAGAATTAGAATAAATTCCCCCAGGTCTTAAGTGTTCAGAATGCTCAAGAAAAGAAATATTTACTGTCTGAACAGGGGCACAAGAGAGCAGTGCTAGAAAAGAAAAAAGGGGGACTGTACAGTGAATAAACCCCACTTTACATAAAATGTCCACTTTAGCCTAAAAAGTCCTATTAATACTTATGGATCCATGGTTTCTGAAACTTGACAAGCAGAACTTTAGCAAGCTTATGGGACGAATAAGTACAGAATTGCATTGAATTGAGTGTATAAACTAAGCCAAACACTGAGTGAAGAGAGTTTGTGAGGAGTACCAAGCTGAACTCATTTTTGACCTATTTTTGGTGTGTTGAAACTTTGCAATTTTGTTGGAATATTAAATGTTAATGTGCACACAGTGATTTACAGTTTGCATGCTTACGTCTTAAGTCCGTTTCTTTTCTCCTTTCTTTTATTTTATTTTCTGGACGTGTTGCATCCCATGCTTGAGAATAATCATGTCTAAAGTATGTGGGTGTGATAAGTCCATTTATTTCGTATTTTTATGGGCATTTTATTTATAATAAATGTCCTTTTTTGTCTGTTTTGAGTTGAAAAGAATCAGGTTCAGGTCAAAGGGCATTTCGAGGGTCGGGTCTAGTGAAATGGGCATTTTATGACCAATTATTCAAGTCTATCTCATCACCATAAACCGCATTCAGAGTCACAGGGAACTTCTTCAGCATTCATCCTATATTCGGAAAGCAAAATGGGCATATCAGAAATGGATGAAGCTGACCAGATGATGTCGTGCCCACATTGCTCGTGCAGACTCGACCACAGGCTAGTATGGGGCACACACGAGAATTTCAGAATTCAGTTGAAGGAAAGAGACGTGAAGAATAGCTGCAAATCCGAAGAAGAGTTGATACTAAGCTGGACTCCTGAGAGGCATTGAAACTAAGAGATAAATTCAATCCCTAAAAAATAGGGATTTGATCAAGATGATGCTTATCCAGATAGATTGAGATGGGAACGCTAGATCCGAAATCCAGCGAAAACCCCCACCTGTTGAGAAAACTCCAAATCAGAAATATAACTATCTAAGCTGTTTTATTTTCTGAAAAACACATTTAGGAAGTTGGAAACTCTGCTACAATATTTATTTTTTGCATTTTACATTTCGTACGCTACTTGGGCAGCAAGAGACAATTCCAATAGGCCTTAAGACTTTGGAACTTAGGATATGTTTATGATCTCAACGTTGGCGTTGAGTATTTTTGCCTATTAATTCAGTAAATTTTTGTTTATATTATGTCTTTCATTTCTGCAAATTTATTTATATCTAGCATGAGTGGCCAGATCTTTTAATTCTGGTATTTGAATAATGAAAATGGCTTAAATATAAATATGGGCTCGTGAGGCTGAAATGGGCATATTAATGCATGATAAGTTTATGTCGATTCTTGAACCTGTTCCACGTAAGTGTGTGTCTGAAATGCCCAATGTGGCTGATCACTCGTTTGATATAGAGAGCACATTACTATTACTTGAATTGGGGAATCGTGACTGTGTGTTGATTCATATAGTAATAAAAGAATCGGTGGGTTGTTGTTGGCACACGAGGAATCGGTAAACATAATAAACTTGGGTTCGTCTATGGCACATTGATGTCTATTCATTTACATCTCTTTGGGGAACCAGGGGTGGGTGATAGGTTAAGGGTTTAATTGACGAGGAATCATTTTTAAACCTATAATGTAAGGATGAATAAAGAGACGCAGAGAGGAATCCGGTCTCCATAACTGGGTGACTTAACATGTATGAAAATCGATGTGCTCATGATCGAGTCATTAATATTTAAACTAAATTCTAGTTCAAATACTGGAACCTTTTTATTTGATATTTTCTTTAGTGTTATTTTGCAGATTTAGTTTCCAGTAAAGTGACAACAAACTAACCCCCTTTTGATTGGTTACTTGAAGGTGAAATCATAATAGCTCTCTGTGGGATCAACCCGTACTCACGAGCTAGCTACGATTGCTGTGGGTAAAAGAGCATATAAATTCATTTTGAGTGCGAAGCGACCACGCGTCAATGGGACATCCCAATACGGTGGATTCGTTAGAGATCTCACACAACCTTTCGGTATAAGAAGAAATAGTTTCTTCTTCAAGCATTCATAGAGTCTCAAACTTCGATGTTAGAAGTATTAATTTAGTCTACCAAACACCAACAGACCCTTCACAATGTTTCTGAAGTATGATCCATGTTGGATGTGCAGTAACACAGTTACACACCATCTTAAAACATGGGACATCAACTGAAACAAAAATAGCATTCAAGGCTTGAGAGTTAAAATTTGAAATAATTCTCTCATCAGCTGTCCATTTTGTTTCTGGTGTTAACACAAAATTACCATCAGGACCTTCCATCCTAGGTGGTATCCATGGTTCAATAATTATCATCCATACTCTTTCATCGATAGACTTGATGTAAATCTTCATTTGAGATTTCCACATGGCATAGTTTCTGCCATTGCTATCTAGGGCAAGAAGATGACATTAATTGATTTGACTATCTATCACGAACTTCGATCAATACCGGATCGAGTACTTAGTGCGTCAAGTACCGGCTCTTGATGCCACTTGTTAGAATTTGTTGCCTGAAAAGTTATGAATTTCAGATGTAAACAATAAAGTTGTATGTAACGTCGAAGCTAGTGTTTCCATTATACCTTCAACATACATTAGAAGAATAAATAAGACTTTGCCCAAAAATGTGTTTAAATCACAATCCTTATAGTGTGTGATTGCCTCAGGGCGAAATTCACTAACATAAGTGAAATATAAAAACAATACAAATGTTGTCTCGGTTCACTCCCTTGACAACACTGCATACAACATACTAGAGATCTATACTAACTTCACTCACTCGAATAACCTCTCGAACAAATACTATCTAAATATATAGATAGAAACAACACGTCAATCTAAATCTTAGACTCTCAGATTTGACTATCTAACCTACACATACAACTGAAACTAAACTTCAGTTGATTGGGACGCTAGGCAGATGTCGGGGAGGATGTCTTAGATCTTCGAGATGGAACTAGATGCAAGGTTCAGAACTTCTCACAAATTACGGTGATAATCTGCTTGCACAAATGATTTCAAGGTCTAAGGAGACCTTAAATACTTCCTCAATCTTACTCCATTAGTTGCTCCACGATTACAAGAGATGTGGCCTTGAATCAATCGCATTCCACTTCTCATTGTTGTAGTGAACTTGAGATAACTGCCTTCTGCATTGCGATTCACATGTTCTTCAACATCGTGTAATGGTGGCAGTTAATCCAGTCACCCATGATCTCCTACAAACAGTTAGTGTTTAAGATAGAGTGGGAACATCACATCCCCTACAAATCTGGAATAGATTTTGATCAATTCAAAATCAAATAATATCCACGATTTATTTCATAATAAAATCAACAATAAATCCCTAAATACATGAAAAATAAAATGTGGCATAAATCACAAAATAATCATATTAATATAAAATAAATTAATCCTAAATAATCGGTAAGGATAAGATTAGCTTTCAGAGAGTTGTACTCAATGTCACAAGAATAACGGAATACATCCGATACAACATTGAATTCGATATTATCAAACGAAGTGATAAGATTATCTGGAACACATCATTCTCAACATGTTCCTCCGATCCCTAAAATTAACAAACTTGATGCTTGGGATTTGACATCTGAAAAACTTATGTGATGAACTGAATCATTTAGACAAATCCACTGATTTTTAAAATATATTATTTGACATTGTCTCTGATTTTCGAAACTAATTTTTCAAACTAGTAGTTCGACAAGATTCTCGACGAGAGACATTCGAAAGATAATTTTTGAATTTTATGAAGTAGTTCGAAAAATTATTTTCTACGGCTTTTCAAAGTTTAAAATATGATTTCCGAATGCTTGTTTGTTGTAATCAGGAATTGCGGGTGAGGAGGTCGTTAATCTAAAAACATTGGTAGACTAGTGGTGTGATTAGAAACAACCTTAAGATTAAAATATTTAATTTATTTTTCACGCATATAACGATGACGAGATCCTCTATTCGGGATAAATCATCTATTGTACATTTGGTGTTGTATTTAGGGTTCATTATACTTATAAATTAAGGTGTATTATATTTTTTAAGTGTTTAGTTTTTAGTTATTAATTGATTATTTGAAAAATTAAATACTAAAAAATTAGAACAAATCCTAATTAGATAGGGTAAACCATAAATAACAAGTGTAATTAATTAAACTAAAGCACAAAACAATAAAAAGAAAAAAGAAAAAAGAACTAAAAACTTAAGTGTTCAATAGGGAATGCAATGCAGAACATGCACAGTGTGCCTCTATTAATCCAACTAGCATTTCTCCCGTGTGATGCACGGATAAGGTATGTGCCATACGTAAAATTATTCGTTATTTATCAAAAGAATTAATCTTCTAGACAAATCTATATTACACTATCAAAAAAATGGTCTTTAGCGACAATATTATTAGCGATGACAAATGTCGTCACTAATAATAGACTTAAGTAACGACATGTCGTCTCTAATAATTATATGTCATTTCTAATGACATTTTTTGTGACGACAATGTTGTCACTTAAAATAATTTTTAATTTATTTGGGACAAACTTATAGAGACGCTCTATTTGCAAAAAATATTTTTAAGCGACAACAATATTATCACAAAAAATTTATTAGAGATGACATTTGATGATTAGAAATGACATAAAAATCTAATATTAGTGATGACATTTGTTGTCGCTAATAATTTTGTCTCTAAAGACCATTTTTTTGTAGTGTTAATTAGTTGATATTAAATTAGATAATTTTTTTTTATTGATTAAATAATTGATAATTGATATTTAATAAGGTATTCAAGTTTGCCCACTATGCTTTGAAGTATTGATAAGTGATAATCATTAATGAAATATTTCAAAAGTAAAGAAATTTGGACATAATTTAATTAATCACATCTCGTTCCCAACCTTAATATATTCATCCTTAATGTTTTATATAAAAATATTAAATTTCATTATTTTTCTTAATATACTCATACATGTCTAGCATTTATCCGGTGCAATGTATGGGTAACATTTTATGAATTTTCTAAATTCCAGATTATATATAAATAAAAAGAAATAGAGAAAGGGGAGTACCATATATGTATTTCGATATAATGAGTTATAAAATATCACAATTTATTTTTATAATCAATATTATAAAACATCAAATGTAAATAATTTAATCGGATTAGGAGACGTTTATTTTAGATGATAGATTAGATTTATTAGTTTGATAATGTATATGATTTTGAGTATTTGAAGGATTCAAGATTTAAAATGGTTCAAGAAATCAAAGTAAGTGGTGGATTAAATTATATTATTTTATCAATCTAATCATCTTGATCTATTTATCAAAATAAACACTCTTAGTTGACAATGATAAAATATTATAATTACAAATAATATCAATTAATAAGACAATATTTGATTAATGTAATTAAGAAGACAACATTAGATTGTATGATATAAGAAGACTATGTGCGTGATGAACTCGATCAATCTCCACCACTTTCCATATGCATGATCTGTAACACAACATAATTTTAAAAAGTAGAAATTACATACCTAGCTACACACTTATGATCACAACAAAATTCAAAATTAAACTTCAAAATTATTTATAAGCTCAAATAATCCAATGGCATAAAAAAATCACAATAGGCAAATAACCTTCAGTCGATAAACATCAAAACAACTCAATTCTTCCAATCAAAACATAATGCATGATAACCAAATATATAAGAAAAACAATAACATATAAAATGTAAAAACAATTAATTAAACTCCACCTACACGGATCATAGCAAATGAATTATATTGCATATGTAAATAAAGAAAAAATGAGGAAAGTCCAACTTTATTGCAATATGTGACCGCGATAAAAGTAGATCTATAGAGAAATAACATCAAAATAAATAATTGGGACATCATTTTAAATATTAATAGAGGCATTTTCTTTTATCTTCGAACTACAATGTGTATCTAATGTACATACATGCTTCATCACAATATATACCGGAAAACACTCTGGAGTTTTGATTTCTAAAACATCATCTTTCGTGTTGCCGTCAATTGGTCAAACTCACAGTTATTCACTTTGACTTTGTCCCATTGGGGATGGTCTAGTGGTGGAGTGGTGATATCTTGAGGCCAAAGGTCTCAAGTTCGATCCTACCAACACCACTAGGTGTGAGCCTGTCACACCTGGCTTGCCAAGTGTGGTTTACCTCCTCTGTGTGGTTTGCAGGCTATTACACAGGGGCGGGGTTTACCCATTGTGCACCTCGGTAGCGGCTGCGGGTTACCTTCGAAAAAAACAAAAAAACATGTAGAGAACCATTTTATATCTACGAACCATATGTCCTAATAAGCTTAATTAATATATTTTCATCAACATCTAATCTAAGTTAATGTCATCATAAAATACTTAATTATTTTACAATTAATATAAATAGCGTTAATTAAGGTAACTTTTTTTTTTCTATAATTAACGTTAATGACATTTGGAATGTTTAAATAATTAATCCGCTAAATTTTGTGAAGTCATTAAAAATGTAACTACTAAATCCTTGGAAGAAAAAGTCGACAAAATAAACTCCCGTAAATTCACTAAACTAATTAACTGATATATCTATTTTTAGAAACTTATAATAATTATGAAACCATTAATCATACATTTAAAATATACACTATACTTGATATTCGAGATTTCCGTTTAATATTCAAGATTTATGAAACTATTGTTTAATTATATAATTGTATATTTAGTGACTATACATTAATTTAAATATGAATGTATTAAATATATGAAATATGTGTGTGTGTGTGTGTGTGTGTGTGTGAATATGTAGATATATATCTATCACAAAGAGTGTGTACATTATTACTTGAATGAACAAAATTTATGGACCAAATGGAAAGCATAATTAAATTCATGTGATAGGCTGAAAACACAATTAAATCATGATTGGATAGTGAATATATTAGTAAAAATATATACACAATTTACTTAAATCATGGGATAGTCATTGGCTCCATTGCATAGTCTATCATAAATCATGGGGACTCTTAAGGTTAACGATATTTTTTCTAATATATATTGTGATAATTAAACTCTCAAAATATAGCCAATTAGCAAATTAATTGATCCCAAATTAATTTCAATGTAGTTAGCGTAATGAAAGGAAGATATTTATTCTAAATATAAATACATATATGTATACTATATAAAAACAAAATACTGGAGTTATTTTAGTAAATTCATACTTAAATTAATTTTCTAAAAAAATAATTCACAATTATGTTTAACCTAATTTTATTATTCAATCGGTGCATAATAAAAACCTCTCCGTGAAACGCCAACAGTTTTCTAAAAAAGTTCAGATTGGACGGATACGATACACAAGCAACCATCCACGAAGAGGTGCCATGAAAAAGATCATTCTAATAATGTCTTCAACAAAATATCTGATTCTTCCCACTGCAGTCGCAAAAATTGAACTCAAATTTGAATTCGTGAATTTCTCCTTCCATCTTCAGAAGAAGTCTCCAGCAACGGAATTTCTTTCAAAACAATTTTGATTCCGTCGCAACAGAGGTAAACTGATTTTCTCCCACTGTTAAGACTAGACGGGGGATTATTTTGTTTTATTGTTGAAATTGACTAATCCTATTTTGCGCTACTAATTATAAATGTAAATGTATGGCTATATGTTTTTACTCTTGGAGTCTGCGGTGCAGCGAAAACGTTATATTCTGATGCAAAAATCATTGTGTGGCGGGATATACGCAATTGTCCGATGTTCGATGCTGATGAATGACTACAGATCAATCATCGGTGGCCAGGAGGATGTTACCAGCCCTCACAAGGGAGAGCTACTGCGGCCACATTACCACCTCATTGCCCTACGACGAATTAATCCTCCTCATCATCGTCAAATGTTCATTCTGCTTCAACTTCGGTATCATAAACTGAGATGCTACGATTTCTGTGAATTATAAACTATGTTCTATTATTGAAATATAACAGTTTGGTTTCTTTGTTTCGGTTTCAATATTGTTGACAATTCCACGCGTTATATAAACCAAGGTTTATTATTAAAAAATAAAGACATGATTTCTTCCATTTCGGTTTCATTATTTCATTGTTGACAGAAAATGTATGCACTGACGCTTGATCTAATGCATGCAAATATATTGCTACATCACCTTTTATGCATTATTTAATGCATGTAAATATATTGCATACTTTTGTTCAGAATAGTTTTCAGGGGTTTTCTTCTAGAATATGGCATGAGCTATTGAAAAGTTAGTACTTGAGAGCAATTACACAATACTGATTCAGAGTGTCGTCTGAAATTGTTAAAACTTCTTTCTTATTACCTTAAGGACCACTGAAAGTATAAAATGAAACAGAAAGAAATGTTTGTTTGTTATCTTAATGATGATTATTCTATTCAAAAACTCTATATCAATATCGTGTCCCCCTCGCCTTTCCCTTCGTGTTCTATCTGTTAAATTTTGTCATGCCTTTCGCACACTAACAAGCAGTCAGTTGGAGTGGTCAGTGTTTCAGTTGGGATTGGAATTCCTGTTTTCTATGAGACCCAACTTTGACAGTGCTGTAGGTTTTCTTTTCTTTTTCAGCCCCTTTTTAGTTTCTACTGCTTTATAATTTAAATTAGCTTCAAGCATTGTTGAATGATATATTAAGAAATTTTAATGTTCATTTGGTTAAATGGGATCTTTAATGGTAGTGTGTTGTTGTTTTTCAGGCTAAGAGAAAAAATACTCAGCCATACTTCCCCTGCAATGGCACCGGCGCTCGAAGGAGTGTCTATGCTCAGTTATTAATTATTATTGATATGGTATAATGTGAAATCTGAAATGGATTTGTATATAAATACAATGACAAAGAGAAACAATAAAAAAAGGAGCGGCTCGATTTGTGTTTTGTCCTCGATGATGAAGTGAACTTTGCTTCGAGTAGATGAGAGATGAGTCATTGTTATACATATCTATGTTTCATTCACATGCACTGATTGCTTGAAAAATATATAATATACACAAAAATATTTATATTTTTTAAGTTGCAAAGTTAATATTTTGTAAAAGTGCGTGTGAGACAAAAATGTGTTATTTTGTGTTTTTTTTTAATTTTTAATAGTGTTAATTTTTTATCCTCATAAGGGACAATTTTAAATAATTTTAAAAGTTGAGTGGAGGGAAATATGAGCCTTATGAAGGGAAATTCTACCCTACATGTTGGGGGTACTGCCCCAACAACTAATACATTTTAATAATATTTAATTGTCTATCACACATACTTTTAATAATTTTTAAATATTGTATTACATGTTGGGGTACTACCCCAACATGTAGGGTAGACTTTCTCCCTTATGAAATAGTCGAGAGAATGTGTGCATAATTATGATAAATGTTGTAATTAAAACATGCACTGTACTTTATATTTATGTATATTTATATTAAAGTTAAAGTATTTGGTTATAATATTTAATTGTAATATAATGAACGTCGTGCATTGCACGGGCGTAATGCACTAGTTTATTCTAAAATGATAATATGATACAATCGTGCATAATTATTTGATAAATTATCATATATTAACTATAATTTTATTTAATTTCATAATAATTGGCAAATATCAAACCTCCCATTTAATTAGTTGCGCAACAATTCAACAAATTGAATAAATTTTGTTATATTAATAATTGATTCTTAATTTCCATTCTAATTAATTATGGTTTCATTTATATCATTAAAGTAGACATAAAGTAGACGTTATTAATTATTTTTTTATTAAAGTACACAATAATGTTAATCTTCAATATTAATAAGTTTCATTATTTTTGCATGTTCAATAGTTTTGGTGGGAAAACAAATTTACTATTTTACCGTAGACTATCATACTTTTATAGATATAAAATATAGTAGGAAGTTTTTCTATTAATTATTTCCTTAAGACAATTAAGTTTGGAGGCCGGCATCTCCATTTTTTTTATTAGTTATAAACTAATTATTGCTTAATCTGGTTGTCCGGCTGAAAATCCGATGTAATTAATTAATTAAAATCAATATATATGGATGCAGCAGGGTTTTCTGTCCCATAATCATCGATCTAATCGAACTCTCATCTCGTCTCATTATTAACCACAATATGATAAAATTAGTAAAATTAACCTGCAGCATACGTACCGCCATAATCACATTAAATTAAAAAAAAATATTAATATATCGATGGATAGATCATCGATGGGAAGTCGAGTTCGTGAAAGCATTGTGGAATGCATCAAAGAAGCTCAACATGATTTCTCCGGTGACGGCGGCGACGACGTTCGATGTGAGGCCCTGCAAACCTTAGCTACGATGACGAAGATCAGCCCTCAAAACCGGAACCTGGTGGCTCAAACCGACGGTGGCGTTGCTTCACTTCTGGCCCTCTCCAAATCGAGCGCCTCCCCTCAAAATGTGCGAACGCTGGCGCTTTCGGTGCTCTTCAACCTATCCCTCAACCCCAACTTGAAGCATTCGCTAGCTCAAAACGACACCGTTTCCCACCTCATTTCTCTGGTTGAATCGCCTCATCACTCCCCCGAATCCGCCAAACTCGCCGCCTCCTTCCTCTGCAGCCTCGCCATGCTCGACAAAAACAAAGCCAAATTCGGCGTCGCTGGCACCCTTCAGGTTTCCATATCGATTCTTCCATTTATATAATTCATTTGCATGCATTTGTACCCGAGATATAGATTATCAATCAATGATGAAAAGTGAAAACTATGCCAATCTAGGGCTCCCTAAAATTATGTATTTCGATTTTTTAAAATAAATTCACATGCTTTTGAGTATTTTTAAGTGAAAAATATTCTAATTAAGTGGCTAGCTAGCTAAAGCCTAAAATAATATTTGGCTTTCTCCTTACTAATTATATATTATGTACGTGTTATTTTTTGTGAAGATAGTATATAATATATATTGGAAGTGGATTGATATTATCGTGGGTAATAAGGATGAGAAAAAGGGGCTGATTCAGGTTCTAGTGAAGGCGGTATCCGGGCCCTGGAGCCCAGCCTCCCACCACCTCCTCAGCACGCTGGCGGAGCTGGTGCAGTTTCACGGCAACTGCACGTTGGCTGTCCGGGCGGGGGCGGTGCCGGCGCTGATAGCCGTGGCGGAGAGCGCCGAGGGAGAGGATCTTGCCGGAACTTCGCTGGCGATTCTTGGACTTCTGGCCCGGTTTGAAGAAGGCCTGAACGAGCTAAAGAGAACGGATCGGGTCGTGGCCCTAATGGTCGGAATCTTGAAGAGTGGGTGCTTTCTTAGTAAAGAAGGGGCGGCTGAGATTCTTCTGAGGCTGTTTGACGACAGCGATAAGTGCTTAAGGGACGCCACGGAACTGCCAGACTTCTTGTCAGCGCTGGCGGAGATTTCCGTGGGAGGTTCGGGCCGGGCCAGGGATAAGGCTAGTTTGCTCATGAAAAAGCTCATGGATGCTAACTTGTACTGATTTTTTATTTTTTTATTTTGCTTTCAATCAGTCATATTTGGCCCAACTCACCAATATTCGTGAATTTCTTTTAGGTACACACCACCGATTCTTTATTATACACCACTTTTAAATTTAAGTCAAAAGTATAAAATTACTAATTTACTTAAATACCATTTTGAAAAAAAAAAAATCCTAAAAAATCACATTCAAATCAAGCTCTACAAAACCGACCAAATTCTTATCCGGTGAGAGTCTCGGTTGAGCAACTTCTCATTCAATGCAGTTTAGCCCAAATTTTTATGGTGGTGCCGCCTTCCCTCGCCGGAAACAGAAGATCTCCAACCACATTATAAAAAAAAAAAAAAACCTCCAAATAGAGTTAGTGATGTATATATGTGTGTTCAAATATTTGTTTGCTAAACAATATCCGATATGATTAAGCAAAAGTCATTATTGGAAAGTTTTTATCGATCATTACCAGTAAGGTGAGGTGCAGGGCCGACCCTTTGGGATGGTCCGGTGAGCCATCACCTATGAGCCCCCATATCCAATTTTTATTTTTATTTTAATATTATATTTTTAAAAAAAATAGTTTTTAAAATATTTAATATAAGGTCTAATAAAAAATACATGTATCATCAATCTATTTATTTTTTGAGACATTACTATGCGAGTGTAACAATTTTCATTCTTCAAATATTATCAGTAAATTATATCTAACACTTTTCATTCTTTGAATATTATCAATAAATTATAGACCGATAACAACAAAACATTTTGTATCATATTTAAAATAATAAGGTCTATTTATAAATGTTGTCTTTTTTATCTCAAAATTTAGGATGTAAACAACACTGATGATTTTTTTTATAATACTCGTAATATATATATATATATATATATATATATATATATATATATATATATTGGGCCCCCGAAATATGAGGACTGGCCCTGGTGATTGGTGAGGTGTAACGTAAAATATATAATTTATAGCATATATATTATTTGTATTTATTATCTTCTTATAAATTCTATTGCAAATTATGTCCTTTCAAATAAAGCTCATGAGTAACGCGGCTAAAATAAATGGGAAGGTCAATGCACGTATACAAGTGTTCTTTTATAGCAAAATAATGATAAATATCGTTTTATATAGAGAATTAATAATGATCATTTTGGGTAATGGACGTATAAATCCCCCTCACATGCATCCCAAGTCATCAGAAAAATCATAAGCCCTTCTTCCACATCATGATCATGCAGCCCCATATAAATCAGGAAAGTTAATTAGAAAAGCAATATTGTAGTATTATCTCTTATACAACTATATATAAGAAGAGTATGGACTATACAGTTGTAAAAATATAATTGGAATTATCTATAACCAACACTACGTACAGTGCCATTAAATATTCTCTTGAGTTGTGTTAACCATGATCGACGTGGAACGTGAGAGGGATATGATCTGTATACCTCCATTATGGGCTGCCATGGATACATCAAAGATTCAATCCTAAAAAACAGCGTCCAATTACCCAAAACAAATGTGTCATTCAATTCATCCTCTAGAAGAAGAGCATCTTCATGCACATGATATATGGCAACATGTGATCAAAATTCAAAGAATTCTTACTTTTGAGTTGTGAAAGCATAATAATTTGACAAAAATGTACCACCTAATGATGACATAAAGGATGATTGATGACATATTTTATAAGGACAACTTGAGAAATGTCAAATTTTTTTTTTAAAAGGAAAACTAAATTGCAGAAAGTAATATAAACTGATGACGAGGAACATAATCATTAGTTTCAATCACCTGAAACAAATAGCAAAATGGAACAGTATTATTTTTTGCATTTTAATTATACATTTATACTCCAAATACTCCCGTACGTTTTTAAGAAAAAAAAGGGGGCCCCCAAAAACAAAAAAGAAAAAGAAAACCAAAAACAAAAACATTTACAACAAATTGCTACGAAATCACTACTAGAAAAATGCTAATAGACAACGGGTATTCCCCGTTGTCTATAGAGAAAACGCCCGTTGTCTATAAAAGTGTTGTCTATTAGCGCACGGCGATAGACAACGGTCAATACCCGTTGTCTTGATAATAATAGACAACGGTTATTTTGACCGTTGTTAACTCCAGACAACACATTAAAAAAAAGACAACGGTTGTCAAGAACACCCGTTGTCTATCATTTCATAGACAACCATTTTTTAGGACAACCGTTGTGTGTTTTATGCAGACAACGGTTTTTATGAAAAACCGTTGTCTGTATTCAAATTGACAACGGGTTGGTATCTGATTGTTGTAAATTTTTTTGCATCAGACAACGTCTTTCTGATCTGCCCGTTGTCGTTTTTTTTTAATTTCCTACTGCTTTTTTTAAATACATACAACCCTGTTTATTCACAAAATTTCCCAAAATAATAAATAGTTAAACCGAACAATAATTCATTACATAATAATCATAATGTATACAAAATAAATAATACAACATGTAAGTTCCCCAAAATAACATGATTAAATCCGAAACAAACTAATATTAAATATTTTGCATTCAACATTGTTATAAGTTCATAAGCTCAAGTAGTAAAAAAAAGTTCGACTTTTCTAGCCTTCTGCTCCTTCCCTTGCCTCACTTATAATAATGGCCACTTCATCATCAACTCAACTAAAAAGCAATTGTCTAATTAAGTATCAATTCCATTAATGTATGTCGTATTAATTTACAAGACGCAAAGTTAAGATTAATTATTCAAACTTACAATGTCAATATGTATAATCTTGGACACACTCAGCACACTCCATACGAACTTCATCAATTTCTCATTGAGAGTAACATCCGTCGGAAAACTAATAAATAACACATATTAGTAGACAGTAATTAATGAACCGAGTATCCAATTCATATAACAAAACCAACATTAGTAAATTTATTAAAAAAAGGAACTTCTTACACGAAATAAAAAATATCTAGCAAAGGTAAAAAAAGAATTGATGCTGCACATTTTGGGTCTCAACTCCAATTTCAAGATGCTTTAATTTATCTATTAGTGTTGTATTAATCTGAACTTGAAACTTTGCAATCTGATATCCAGATGGAACCTAATAGTATATTAAACAAAGTAAGTAAATTTGCCACAAAAGGGAGACCTTTCTGCAGTTTCTTATATCCACACCACAAATCGAGTAATTATAATTACAAGAACAAAAGGCAATTATCTTCAAGTAATTATTCATCAGCATCATATAACTTCAAATAAAATTGCGAAAAGCTTGTAATAAAAGAGTAATAAAATAAGCCTGAAAAAAGAAATACCAGAGAAATCAAGTTTCAGCCCCCAGCAGCAAGTAGTAAGTGCTGTCCAAGAAATTAATCGCAAGAAGAAAGTCAAATATTGAAGATAGAAATAACCAAATATTAATTTACACGGATGCTATTGGTTTCTAATGGATTTTATATTGTATTTATCTCATGTTTAATTTTACGTCAATTCTCTTGTACATTAGGTACATATCAATCATAGAGTCAACGTGTTGATCGGAAACGCGTTGACCAAAAAACGTATAAAATAGGTGATATTTTTTATGATACATGTGATATTGTTTGAATTTTGAGTGATATTTTTTAATGTTACGGTTGATATAAAATTTGGATTTTTTTTTCTTGTTTTTCTGGCTGATATGTTTTGAGGATATATGTGATACTTTTAGACTTTGAGTGATACTATATAATGTTATGATTGATACTGATTTCAATAATTTTTTTTGGTCTACGAGTTGACTATCTTACATGCACTTAGTGCACACAAAATATGCCCTTAATTTTAATAATACACAATACACACTGACACACATATTTATGACGACAACTAATATCATAGAATGATTTTTTTTATTACACATGGTATGTATAGCGATATAATGAATATATGAAATATAAAAATATATAGTCGGTGATATTGATTACTCCATCCGTCTCAATTATATAGTCAAGTTTCTTATCGCACGTAGATTAAAAATATTTATGAAAACAAGATATTAAAGCTCAACTTCCAATATTACCCTTATTAACATTAATGATTTTAAAAAATTGAAGTGGTTGGTTTTTAATTTTTCAAGAACTAACAAAGTATATTTGTACATTATTATGAAAATTAATATCATTGATAGTTATGAGACTATATACTTAGGACACCTCAAAATAGAAGTAAGGACGACTGTATATAATTGGGATGGAGGGAGTATTATTTTTTAAGATAAAAGCGATATTGATTATTAATTGTTTTGGACTAGAAATTCATAGCAAGAGACACGATGATGAGTGCATGTAGAATCGTGATAAATTATTTCATATAACAATATCCTCACTTTTTCTTCTTTCTTTTTCTTTTCCTTTCCAAGTTGGGGCAAACTTATATATAGACAAAAGTAAATAAGAATTGGGAAAAAAGGGCAAGATTTAAAACATAGTAGTTTTATAGGCAATTTGAGTGATAAATGACTAGTATACTCTTAAGTTAGTTTCTTATTCATTCTAATATGCCACTTTCATAATCAAATGGAAATAGTCCATTACGACCATATCAGGCCCATCATGCTTCCGTAAATCAAATATATTGAACTATAAACCAAATTCATACCTTTTTGACCGGAATGTTGCCGGGTAATCCGTCGGATTTTTACAGGCCTTGCCAAACCACACGATCGCAACCTATGGTTTCCAGACACGAATTCCTTCAGTAACAAACAGCACAACCCTCGTTCGTTTCCTACCCGGGGTGTAGAATACTCCTTTAGTTTATAGAAAATATATATGGTAAACACAAGTGATGAGCAAAAGCCTTGATTTTATTTAGGAATAATAAAACATTTATTATAATAAGTAAATCTCCTTTGGGGAGGAGACAAACTTGTTTAGCTACACATGGTAGCTAGAATCCTTACAACGCTCATAAACTAAGAACACTCAAAATATTATAACTATTACAATTTTGAAGAAAGATAGGAAAATGTTCGATGCCCTATGCTTCCTTCAGTTTCTCGTTTTATAGAAGGGGAATCCTTCTATTTCACCAACTCCATTATTTAGCTCCGCAATTCACGTGAGTGGCCCTTTCTGCCGACACTTCCTTTTGAATTAGTGGTCGGGCTCGGTTCCCTTTATCCTCAAGTGAAAGTGGTTGTGGGTGGAGGTACCCACAATTAATGGCACCATGTGCCTCTTGTGTTGGACCACTCAGCCTTTGTCGTTTGGTGCTAGTGGCCTCTTCTTTTGGGTCACATGATCTGTAATCACATGTCTCCACCTTCCCTTATCGGAAAAATACTTTTTTGGTGGGGCTCTTGGCATCTTTGCTTTCGACATTGGATGCTTATCCTCCTCAGCTCGCTTTCGTTCTATCCTTGGACGGAACCCTTTTTCGAACTTTGGCTCCTTCTGGTTCTGGAAATCCGAGCATACTCGATTATCCCATTGCCCAAAATGAGCCATGTTACAGTACTTGCGATGGGTTTCTTTGCCCATAGCAAGCTTGTTCTCCCATATCAAGGACCTTTTCTTCTCGAACAGATCCTCAGCAAATCTCATTGTTCTCCCTGTCATGATATTTAACAGAAATGACCCATTCACATAATTATGGAAAAACTTGAATGGGAACTTGACTTTGTCCATCTCAGTGAGACAGACCCATAATCCCCATGCTCGCCTAGTCGATATTTGATCTTCTGTAATGGAGGTGATTAGTGGAATTTCTTCAGATGAGGTTCTGATATCACCCCATTTCCTGGAATCTGGCCTTTGAAGTCTTATATAGTGAAAGGCCTCATGACTCCCTTTTCCTGTTGGTTCCGGAGCAACACTGATGAAGTATAGCTCAAGAACATCTCCTCGGCTAAGCAAATCATTGTTAGCCCAGGACTCTTGCACAGCTTCCTGTATCCACTTTGGTAGACACTTGATTTCTGGGAAGCCTGGTGACATGGTCTGAATTGAAGCTAATGCCCCAAAATCATACCATTGCTTGACTTCGTGTGGATTGGTTCCTGGTAACATCCACACCCTTGGGTACTTTCCAGAGATATCAACCTTTATTTTAGACGGATTGATTCCCTGTCTAGTATAGAGCTTCTCCCAGTTAGCTTGATAAACCTGCCAAGATGAAGCTTCAGACTTGTTAGTATTAATCTTAGAGGTACCCGTCATGGGTCTAAGATTAATCTCTCCCTCTTTAACCCCAGAGGTGCTGGGTTGATTTGATGGTTCAGAGTGTGATCCATGACCCTCAATTTTCTCTTGGGCCTGTGTTTCTTTAGAAATCACCGGCTTAGAGCTCGTGTTAGGGGTATTTGAATCCCCTACTTCCGTTTTACAGGTCGGTACTGCTAACTCTTCTTTCATCAATGGTAAGTTGATGGCCCGGAGGAGAGGTTCATGCATAGCTGACCATAGTTGCCCCTGAGTCTTTACACATGCTCGTATTCTCTCGTTGACCTTGTTCTGGTCTGCTTGTTGCATTCTTCCTGCTTGTTCAGCATGAAGAACCAGCTCGTTCCATTCACGCTGAAGCAACTCCATATTTTCAGTGAAGTGCCTCTGCGCAATCATGATGGCATCGACCTCAATCGCTTCCATCTCTTGTTAGGAAATCTGCAAGAATATTTTCATGAGATTTTATCACAATAATGTCAAATAAGTAATATTGACATTCAGCTTGCCATCTTATTAGTCTAGCTTTCTCAGGTTTAAATTCAATTTTATTTTTCAAGAAAGCTTTAACTTGTGTGTTATCAACTTTTAGAGTAAACTTCTTTGCTAAGAGAAACAGAGGCCATTTTTTAAATGCCTTCCGAACTGCAAAGAACTCCTTTTCATTGATATGCCATCAAATGGCCTCGCTATCCTAAAAGAGACCACTGCAATATCTACATGGCTCCTCTCCGTTGGGTGTGATCTTTGTAAGCACGGCTGCCCACCAATGATCACTTGCATCTGTATAGAGGATCAATTCATCCTCATCTTGTGGTATAGCCAGTTTTGGGAGATTTTTGCATATCTCCTTTAGCTTCCTGATTCCTTGTTGATGTTCATTTGTCCATACAAACGGGGTATCCTTCTTTAGAAGGTTACTGAACACCTTCTTGTGTTTTGCAAGATTTTGTATAAAGATTCCTGCAAAATTGACAACTCCCAGAAAACTCTGCAGTTGCTTCTTTTCTTTAAGGACATCAGGGAACTTCTACACCTTTTCTAAAATATGATTTTGCATAATGATTCCTGATTCATCCACCTCGATTCCCAGAAATTCCATCTTCCGGGTAGCTATTACTGCCTTCTTTTCTGACAGCACAAGGCCCTCTTTATGACAAACATCTGCAAAGATCTCCAGATGTTTAAGATGTTCTTCTATACTCTTTGATGCGATTAGAATGTCATCAATATAGACAAACATAAAAGAGAAATAATCTTTAAAAAGATTATCCATCTTCCTCTGAAATATTTGGGGTGCGTTAGCTAACCCCATCGGCATTGCATTCCAAACATAATGCCCTTGTGGTGTTGAAAAGGCCGTAAACCTTTTGATTTCTTCTTCCATGCGAATCTGGTAGAAACCTAACTTGCAATCAAACTTAGAGAATATCCTAGCATTCCGTTTGCAGTTAATAAGATGTTCTCTACTTGGGATAAAATATCCATCAAACTCAAGAATGTCATTAATCCCTTTGTAATTAATGACTAACCTTGGTTTACCTCTTTTAATCTCACCACGATTCCTTACTAAGAATCTGGGGCTACTGTATGGCGAATTCCCTGGTTCAATCAGCTTGAGATCAAGGTGTTCTTTGATGATCGCTCGCATATCCTTTTGATCTTTGATGTTCATCAGGATAGGCTTGTATCTAACGAACTCAAACTCTTTTCCAGCCTTAACCTTCAAGGTTGCTTTGAGTTGGTTCTTTCCCCACCAAGCCAGCGGATTTTCATTATAGTTTCTAGCTATTTTCCACTTGACATCTTCGAGGGATATCTTTGCTTCTTCCTTAATATCTTGATGTGATATTAAAGAAGCCTTGAGGATTTGGATCTCCTGTTCTTCAAGATCCTTTTCCCTACGAAAACTCAGAACTACTTCTCTGAATTTTCTTTTGTCCTGCATTTTTGGGTGCCAAAGATGTCCTTCATCACCACGCTTACTGCGAAATTGTAGTGGCATTTGTCAATTGAATGCCCCTTTTAGCTGCTGGACAATGATCTTATGATCACAGATCGTCGTAAAGATCAGTCTCCGGTTGGTATTGTCCTGCGTATACTTTCTGAACATTTGTAGGAAATTATTTCCTAACAAGATGTCTGCCCCTGTATCATGAAAATAGATTGGTGGAGTTTTCACCTTATACCATGGTGTATCTCCTGCTCCTCCAATCAAGATTTCCGACTGCTTCACTCCCTTAGATAGGAGCAAGACTCTTTTTAAGAAATCTCTTCCTGCAATTGGATTTAAATCTTCTTCCAATTCTTCTGGGAAGATTCCTCTTTTTGCAGTACAAATTCCTGCTCCTGAGTTGATATAGGCTGCAAAGTATTCAGCCTTATATTTCTCGTATAACATCCCTACTGAGATGTATATGGAAAATGGGCTGGTCATATAATCACCAGTTGTTTTCCATTAAAGATGATCATCATCCCATCTTCCTTCAGCTCTCATGGCTTGAACCTTTCTAAGAAGTCAAGTCCTAAGATTAGGACTCATGATTCTCTTCCGGCTCTTCCTCGTACTTTCATTGTCATAGCCTCTATATTGAGAGTTCCCTTATAGTGGCCAACTTCTGGTTGCTGTAAACAGTATAGGACGTCGCAAGGAAAATTATTTTCCCATCTTGTACTGTCGAACCTTGTGTCGATCTCTCTCCAACCTTCTGGGCATTTAATTTTTATTTTAACTTGCCTTGGTTGCCTGAGATCTCCTTGGAAGCTTTCTCTTGAGGACTGAGTCCATGGCTCTGTCACAATCCTATCTCCTTGGAATGACAGTCTTTTACCTTCCAACTTGAGACTCTCATTGTATTTCAACAATGGTTTGTCTCCTACTCAAATATTTATCTCTCTTGGTAGCGGCATTTCTGATCTGTCTGGGTGGATTGCCTGTGCCACCTTTGAGAATACATCTGGTATCTCGATGAACTGTTTTCCTAGAAATAAATCTGTGTGGTGTGAATTGGAAAGCGCATAAGACACCTGATATGTTAAAGAAAACGGTCGATTTCCCTCGTAGCTGATATCCTTTCTTTTGAAGTTTTGGTACAGCATCAGGGCTCGACTGAAATCTCTATCTTTCAGATTATAGGATATTTTTGGATAGATTACCCCTATAATCTGCTTGGCACAGAGATTTCCTGATATAGTTCCTAACAAGGAATCTCTGTGATTTTTTATACGCTTATCGCATATTGCAATATCAATAGGCGTATCAACACCTGCGGGTAGTGCGGATTTGAGCACTATCTGGACAGCCCCGATGTGGATCCAGGATATGGTATCCCTGATCTCTGGCCTCATCCTTCCCAACTCTTCTTGAACGTCACTGTATGGAATCAGTTGTAACTCAACTTGATTCCCTGTAAGCTCTATAGGAAGCGACATCTCTCTTCTGGTAATCTTATAGATTACATTGTGCTTCCTACTTTTCAGACTAAAATTGCGGAGCAATTGATCAATCTGTCCGGCTGAAAAGCCTTGATATCTTTGGATATTAAGGCTCTTGTTCATGATTTTGTCAATCATGCTTTGTGAGATAGTGGTTTGACTGGAATATCCAGTTTCGTCCACTTGCTCTTGATGAAAAACCTCAGCTCCAGTTTGATTCAGAGTCTGATCTCCCATTAATACTTTCGTTGCTAAATACTTCTTCTTCTTCGTATATAGTCTCATCTGAGGGTATATCCTCGAATTGGTAGACTTGTACCAAGTCTTGGTAGTAAACCGCTTCCTCGATGTCTGGTGCACCTTCGAAGCTTTTGACTTCTCTCTTTTCTGGACAATCTATTGAAATATGTCCTCTTGCACCACAAGTCCAGCAGTTGCAATCTTTAAAAATTTCATTTTCCCTCGTATGGGCTCTTCTGAAAGTTTTCCTCGTGGGAGTTCGACTTGATGAACTTTGTGATGTCCTGTCTCTAGAAGGACCCCTTCTTTGTCCAGATTTGTAAAATCTGGCCTTTTGCCTCGTCCATCTGCTCCTCGGTTTCTAGCTCCTTTTTCTTGAGAATTCTTCTTTGGCATAAGGATGAATTCGGTGTTTCTTGTTCTTCTGTGGTCTTTGAGATTCTCCTCCAATGATGGTCGTTAGATCATTGGCTGTGCAGTCAAGAGGGGAATATTTATTCATCCTCTTTAATCTCTTGTAATTCTTTTGTAGAATGGCCTGTCCGCACCATTCAGCTAGCTTTTGTTTGACAAAAGACATTCTCCTCCAACATTGTCAGGATCTCCTGGAATGTATTCTTTAATGAACATTTCTTTCCAGGGACTCGGGAACTTTATGAAGAAAATCTCTACACAGAACCTTTCATCCGAATCTGAATTCCATTGTTAGATGTGGTATAACTTGAAGAATTGGTCAATTGACTCCTTCTCCATGTTGTTCAGTCTCAGGTTTAAAATAGCCTGAAAATAATTCTTCCTCTTTTCGGAATCTGCACTTCCGAAATTGTCTGCTCCCAAAAAGGTGAGCTTAAACCAGAAAGCCATTCTATCCACGATCTATGTGTATGAGGCTGGCTACAAGGTTTCTTCTTTGACTGCTGGTGCAACTCTTGACCATAACGTTTTGGCTACACCCAACAAACTCATCTCTAGCAGCTTGATGAATCCCTCCTTTTCTAGATCCAATGTTCTTGCTGCTATTCTCATCGATGATGACCAATCATCAATAATCATATCGATGTCCTTGAAGTCAATATCGTCCATATTGAGCATGAGTCCATACGAATGTATGGGATCAAGGCTTGTTTTCCCGAGAGGCGTATCTCGGAACTTAGGGATCTGTTTCCTTACCCTAGTTCCCGTAAGATTGTTCATATTGGGCCTCTCTCTCCCGTGTTGATCTCCAACATGAAAGTCCTCGCGGGCTCTCATGAGAACGTCTTGTGCTGGGCCTCCTTCATGTTGCTGTTGGGCTGGTGGCACCTGCGGCACCTGTTGTTCCGGGGGTACCTGATGGTATCCACGGGGAATTAAAGCCCCATATCCGGTATTCATCTTCAAATCCACCATCTTCATATTAGCAAATGACTCTACCAATTCTTGTAAATCTTCCAATCTTATCCTTTCGAGGGACGTCATTCTTTGATTTGTCTTAACAATTGGCAAATCCTTTCGTCCTTCGATTTCTTGGGTTCTTCTTTGGCCTTTGGTATGAAATTCACTTTGCCAAAGTTGATGGGTTTCCTTCTACTAGAACATGTCTGATTTAATTATAGTATCTGGATCTTCTTTTGAAGTTCTAACAAGATGGTTAGAATTTCATCTTGTTTTATAGAAATTCGCCTTACTTCTTGTGGTACTCCATACGTGTGATTTCCGTAATTTTGTACCGTCTTCTGGATCTCTCGTAAATCCTCCGAGATTTTAGATGTGTCTGCCACGATCTCTTTAAATCTGGGAGTTATCTCATAGTTTCTTTGTTCCATCAACCGTGGTTTTGGTGTGCCATTTGTTGATGGTTAATTAAGTCGCATTGTAGCAGATTATTCACCATTAACAAGTTCATTTGAGCTTGTCTTTGGGAAATGCACTGCTCTATCTCCTCCAGGCTTGACTCTAATAGGAATTTCTCTTCGTATTGGGCTTTCCAGTAGGATAGCCTCTCCTGATGACTTTCCTCCAGTTCCTTCAAAATTTGAAGGTACCTTCTGAAATAAAAACATCTCGAACAATTGTTCGGATCCATATTTTCTGGGTGTCTCCTCCGTTAGGATATTACTTTTAATAATAAATATAATATTATTCCTAAATAAAATTACCTAGGCTCTGATACCATTTTCATGTAAAGTGGCAAAATAGAATTAAAACAAAGAAATGTCATCCAACCACCAATTAGGACACGTTAACCAGTGCCTTTTTAGCAAAATGGATCAAGGTTGAAAAGTCAATTTTATACAAATTGTCTATTTTTCCCCTATACACTAAAACTTGTCTCTTTTTCCCTTTTTCACAATAGTTTTGTCTATTTTTATATAATAACACTTCCAAGTTTTACTTGATTATTCCTGGAAAAAAAGAATATATATAACATTATACAAATGAGCAGCACTTACGTGCGGCAGGTGCGTGACGCAGGTTTTTTTTTTTTGGAGGGGGAGGGGATTTTCCTTTATTTTTATTTTTTTTTTCAATTTTATTTTTCTTTTTTTTTCGAAAATATTTTATACCATAAAATAAAATTAATGAACCCTAAAATTAAAGTGAATTAATTTAATTTATTTGAAATAAATATAAATTTGTACTCTAAAATGAAATTAATAAACCCTAAAAAAATAAACCTCTAAGAAAATCCTAAAAAATATAAAATAAACCTCTGAGAAAATCATTAAAACCCCTAAAAAACAAAATAAACCACTAAAAAATCCTAAAAAATAAACAAAAAAAACACAAAATAAATCTCTAAAAAACAATAAAAAACCACGAACCCTAAAAAATCATGAACTTTAAAAAAATCCTAAACTTCTAAATTCTAGACATTAATTGGAATGGGAAAAATACAATTTGAAATAAATAAACTAGTATAAGATAGCTAGCAGACGATTTACTTTTTAATGATACAAGTGGTACTTTTCAAATTTTGAGTGATACTTTTTTAGTGTTACTGCTGATACTAATTTTGTTGGGATATTTTTTTTTGCAGGTTCACCGCCCAAGTCAAAATGATTTGACCCATAAATTTGACCTAGAGTTGTCAACTGGGCCCCCGGCCCAGGTGGGCTTTAAGATAAACTAGCCCAACCCAGCCCAGGCCCACTAGTGGAACGGGCTGGGCTAGACTGGGTTTTCTTAAATATATGTGAGCCCAGCCCAACCCATACACCGAGCCTAACGTGGGCTTGGGCTGGGCCGGGCCTAATATGGGTATTGAATTTTTAAATGTTGACATTAAATTATATAACTGTACTTAGTGAATTTATTTATCATTTATATGACAAGATACATTTAATAGTAATATGATTTTATGGTATTAAATTTTGAAATTGTAGCATGTTGAAATATTTTTTATGTATGGTCAAATACATTAAATTAAGATGGGCTTGAGGCGGGCTTGGCCTAGGCTTGAGCAGAGCCTTTGGTGGGCCTGGGCTTGGGCTGGGCTTGGTTTCAAAAAAGGGCCCACATTAGTCCATTTCGTCAAGACAAATCCAGCCCACTTAACCCGTGATTTTCAATATGGGTTAGACTGGATTGGCCCATAACAGGTTTGGATTGAGCTAGGCTAGATTAGCCCGGCCCATTTAACAATTATAATTTAACCCATCAATCTAAAATAAGACTTATATACATTTTACGCATGCAAATGCTTAACTATACAAATATTCATTTATATTGTTATCGAGGCTCAACAGCAATATCCAACATGAGATCAAGTTGCAATGTAATTCTTTATCGACACTCAACTAGATTTCCTCAGAAAAAAAAAATAAAAAAAATGGAGACACTCAACTAGAGAGGTCACGGAAACTTGAAAATCATGAACAATGCAATTCTTTATTGACATTCAAAATTTAAAATCTTTTACCTCATGTCGATTCACATTTAGATTGAATACGTGTTTGTTTATGCAAAAGTGAGAACATTAAAAAAAAAAAAAAAAAAAAAAGTAGTAATGTACAGCATCTCTGTAATAAAATAATAATAATGATATTTACAGTATCATGCAATCAAACAAATTAGTTAAAACTTCAAGAAAAATATCACGGTATCCAATTTTCAGGCATTCCCATCGTCTATCTCATATTATATTTTCATTTAGGGTGATTCTATTTACACAACTAATTTTTCTTTTCACACTATGAAAAAAAATAAATATAAAAGTAATTAATTTTGAGATTACTACAATATCCTTTTCTTATTTCAATATTCCTTTTCTATCCACACCATAAAAATAATCTAATATAATAAATAAATAAATAAACTTCATCTTCTCCGGCAGTAAAAGAGCCTCCCTCGCCCCTCCCCACAAAATTTCAGATTTCCGGCAACCACTCCCCCCATAAAATTTCAGATTTCAATTACAAATCCATGTATTAATCAAATTATACAAAGAAAAATATCGAAATGAATATCTAAACTAATTCAGAAAAATGCCGTTAAAGATGAAAAAATCTCATTACCGAAAATTTCTCATCTTCTTCGAAACATTTATGTCGGAAATTGGGATCGAAAATTTCAGTTCGAATCCCTTCACATGGATTCGAAAATTGTGTTTTCGAATGGACAGTACATGATTCGAAAATTTATTTTCGAATAATGGTTCGAAAACTTGTTTCCAAACGCTCGTCTTTAGCTTCGAAAATCATACTTCGATTCATCAATATGTCATCCGAGAAATGATTTTCGAACTCCATAGTTTCAAACATCAAAGTTGTCGAGGGAAAAATAACAAGATGAAGGGTCGTAGAGGTGGAGAAGGAAAGAAGAGGGTTGTCGGCACTGGGGCGGCGGCACTTATTTTCTTGGAGAAAGGGGGTGGTGGCGCTAATGGAGGAGGATGGAGGAAGGGAGGTGGCGGCACTAGGAGGAAAGAAGAAGAAGAAGAAGAAGAAGAAGTCGCGTCTGTTCACATCTCTGCAGATCCCTCTCATTAATTATTATTATCTTTTTAATTAATTTTATTTTTAAATAAAGTGGTAAATAAATTTTAAGATGAAGGGTAAATAAGTCTTTTAGTGTGGTGTGTAAAGAAAAAATGAAAAAAAAATTAAAAAATTGTATGGTGTGTAAAGTAATTGTGGTGTGAAAAGAAAAATTAGTGGTGTAAATAGAATCACCCTTTCATTTAAATCAACATCTACTAACAAAAAGAAATCTTAAATTTAAAACACCATTAGCAATAAACAGCTATGGTGGGAGGATAAATTCTCATTTTAGAAATCTTTAAAATATTTAGATTTCTGACTTACTAATCCTTCAGAAGACTCGCCTTAATTTCATGATAATAATTCCTTAAGTAAATTCATATGTAACTGCACACTTACACATAATTTGCGTTCTTTTTTCCCTTTAGATAATATGTTGAAACAGTTTGTATAAACTAGTTTTCATATCTCATTTGCCTAGTATATATTCCGTGATTTACCTCGTTTATAAAATTTTAGTAGTAAAGTATTGAGGCAAGATGATTCATTTATTGGAGTGGGAATACTACTTTAGTAGTAAAAGAGAATTCTTTATCTATGGCTGGAGGGGATAGACAAGTTCACATGAAAACAGAATAAATAATAATGAAATAGTATTATAGGCAGACAAAAAGGAATGTAGAACCGGAAAAGCCTACGCACTTTATTGCTGTGTTCAATAGTTACAACTCTAGAACCCCGACTCTAAATTAAAGCTAAAACCCCATTTTATCTTTCAGATTTTCACACCGCTAGGTTCATTTCTATCTTCTATCAGATTTTACCGGCTAATCTTTAGTTGAAGGTACTTTTGAGCTTCTGGGATTTTGATATTTTTGCATTTCCTGCAAGAAAGATTCTATTTTTGATTGGTGTACAAGTGTAAGAATGCAAATGTGCATATATTAGTCTAAACTGAAGAGGGTTAATGTTGAGTTTTTCTTTTTTTCTATGCTTTAATGAAGGTTTTCTTGGATTGAATGGTCGAAAATGGTGACATTTTTCCCATTTTGTTTGCTGGAATTGATTCTGTGAGAGTGGCATTGCAAAACCATTTCTTAGTTGGTTTATGGGTCATTTTAATGGATTGTGTTTTTTCTTGATTTATGGCGGACTCTGTTCTATGTAGTCGTAAAGATTGTTGCTTTTTCTTTATATCTATTGTTTCCTTTTTGTCTTTCTTTTTCTATCATTTTCCCTTATCTTTTTTTATTTATCTTTTAGGAGGCAATTTAGGTAGTATGTTACTGTTGTATGCTAAGTCCTGCCTGTGCACACTTATTCTAGATTCCATTTTCACACTTTGAAATTCAAATATAAATACAAGTGCCAATGTGATTTTCATTCATTGCAGGAGTTCAATTTCAAAAACTCGGACGTATATTCTTGAGCATTTCATATAAAATCAAAGAGAGCTATGAACTTCAATAGCACTGCAGAGGGTGTGTAAACTTTTCACTTCCTTTGGTTGATTACTTTTAAAATGTAATTGTGTCTCAGCTATTATTAGTTAGTTACGAAATTCATTCTTTGTTATCAATTACAGAATGTGCTGTATGTCTTTAACTTTGAAACAATTGTCTCTTGCATATTTAAGGTAGCCAAAACTCTAGAACAACAGTAGAGTTTGGAAGGACTCATGTCGTCAGGCCAAAAGGGAGGCATCAAGCAACGATAGTTTGGCTGCATGGTCTTGGTGATAAAGGCTCGAGGTATTGTGTCCTTTTCAATTATATGAAGAGAACCTGATCTATATATCTGTTGATAGGAGTTTCTAGAGTAGTGGTATGGTATAATCACATTTTGTATTTGTTATTGGATGTGGATGCATGAGATTGATCGATTGCATGGATTCTGTTACTCTTGTCTTTTTCTCAGTACCTTGCATCCAAACAGTAGACTAATTTAATTACACATTATAACATGTAATTTGTGAATACTAAGCAAAGAAGGCCAAATTTTCATCCTTGTTGTGTTGTGGAAGATAATATTTCTGATCAGTCACTGGTGTAAATGATGGGATACCCTGAATGCTGTGTATTACTTGTCTTTTCTTTCATTATCAACATGACGTCAGTGGATGGGGATGTGGCATCAATTCTTTAACCAGCTCTGATACTAATTTATAGAGTGAAAGATGTAGAACAGGGGACCACTAACTCACTAACCATGCTTTTCCCTTTTTAAAGCATTAAGCATTATATGTATCTATCTTCTTATTTGGATCACTGGTTGTAAATTGTTAAAACTGTAACTAAGCATTAGCAGGACTCTGATGACATTACTGATTGTCTTTATGTATATTGTCATACTTAACAACGTCTTATTGAAAAATGTGGTCCCAAAATTATGTAGGGTTGCATGCTTTGGAGGTAGTAATGAGTTCTAAACATAGATACATGAACTTTTTGAGTAAAGTGTCAACTCTTAACTTGCTACTAGTTTTTGCTGTTATGTTGTCAACTTGATTAATAATATTCCAGAGAACAATTGTCGGTAACTTGTTATTTTATTGAACTCTATTCATTCTTGCATCTCGATTGGTGTTGCTTGGTTTATGTGTTAGCCGCATGAATGCTCAAATATCAGCCATAAAATGCTATGTTATGTAGTAAACCTTGAGCTACCACTTCCACATATTAAAACATCTAACTTAGCAAACTTTCTTGAGCCTCATAGATAATTTTCATTGCTGATCCACTGTGAGTCTAATTTCATTCTTGCTTCTGCAGCTGGTCTCAGCTATTGGAAAGCCTTCCTCTTCCAAACGTAAGTTTTTCCAAAAATTAAGCCATTCTGCAGCTCTTTCTGCATCTGTTTGATACAACATATTAAGCTACTTCCTTTCCACTCTGAAAAAAATGTTGAAAAAAAAATTATACGCTATATAATTGATAACTTCATTATCTCGTTTTGAAATGATCGTGCAGGTAAAGTGGATTTGTCCAACTGCTCCCACTCGACCAGTTTCTTTATTTGGGGGATTTCCTTGCACTGCTTGTAAGATATTTCTTTATCCTACAATCTTTTCTAACTTAGCGCATCAGAGTTCCTCAGCTGCCATAAACTGTAAATCACCAATAAATCAATTCTTAACATCTGATGGTTGATTTCCACGCAATCCTGGAATAACTTATTATCTTCTTTTCCGGCTAACTTATCCCCATTATTGCAGGGTTTGATGCACAAGATATTTCAGAGGATGCACCTGACGATTTACAAGGATTAGATGCTTCTGCAGCACATGTTGCTAATCTCCTGTCAACAGAGCCTGCTGATAGTAAGTTTCTTCTTCAAAGCATCATAAACTTTCTTTTGAAGTTTTAACGGAATAGCTGTATGAAAGCTTGGTAAAACGATATTTTCTGGATAGATGGAAGAACAAAAAAATTACAAAGAAAAACAATTTCAAATAATTAGCTAAATTTGTGTATCTTCACAGAACATGCTTGGCTTTCACAAATGTTCATATAGAAGTAGGCCTTAAATTAATTTTGATTTTTCGGACAGTCTATAAATTGTTCACCTTATTTCAATGAAATGAGCTATTTTATTTGATTGAGGTGTCTTGATGAGATCATATTCAACTCATCGGATTATTTCTTCTGATTGGCCAGCAACCTCATCAGAACAGATGCTTTCATCTATTTTTGTAACATGAATAAACGGGATCCCTTGGATAGGAAGACCTCATGACCCTACTTAAATCAACATTTCGTGCAGTGATAAACAATTGTGTACAGAATGCTGATGCATACAATTCTTTCTTATGTATTCACAGTCAAACTTGGCATTGGCGGGTTTAGTATGGGTGCCGCAACTGCTCTTTACTCAGCTACATGCCACATTTTTGGCCAATATGCGAATAGAAACCCATACTTAATTAACTTGAGCTGTGTTATAGGCCTTAGTGGTTGGCTTCCATGTTCCAGGTACAACTCCAGTTTGCTCTTACGCACCACCTAACACATGTAACACAAATAATCAGCATGTTGTTGGTGATCCGTGATCACGTGCTCTTTTGCACTCAACATCTAATTTTTTTTTCTAGGCTGCTAAGGAATCGAACGGAAAGATCAAATGAGATTGTAAGGCGTGCAGCATCATTGCCCATTTTGCTTTGTCACGGATCCGGTATGTATAATTTATGTTTACCTGCGATCTCAAGTTCAACATCCAATTTCACTCTGCTGTGCTTGAGTTCTTGTTAGCTTTCAGCATATGAATTACCTGTAGCTTTCAGCATTATGAAGGTTCTTCAGCATGAAGAATATTGGTTTTCATTAGACTTTAGTTGCATGTACTCATAAAGTTAATAGCATAGCTACGATTTCACCATGTATGATCAGCTCCAAATTCAAAGAATCTTGCATTGCAGGGGATGATGTTGTGGCCTATAAACATGGTGAAAACTCTGCACGTACCTTAAGTTCAGCTGGATTCCAAAACCTAACGTTTAGATCATATGGCGGGTATAGATATGCCCAAATTTATTACACCTGAGTTAGTTAGCTTCTTGTTTTGCCCGAATCATCCTTTTTTTGCATTCATGCAGGCTTGGCCATTACACCATTCCGGAAGAAATGGATGAATTTTGCCGCTGGTTAGCTGCAAGATTGGGGCTTCAGGGATCGTAGATTAAGAAATTTGGGAGGCGGCTTGGGGGTATACATGAGAAGAAATGAAAATAAAACATAATAGCTATCACAGGGTGAAGAAGTAGCTTGAATAGGATATAAATACTGTGTTTGTGTACAATAAGAGTATGCTTTCCTTTGTATTGCTGAAGCTAAATTAAGACTTTTATTTCAGATCAAACCTGTTGCTCATTTTCCCATTCTACTGCCTTCTTTTTTCCTCTTTTTTGGCTCTGTTTTTTATAAACTTGAGTTGCAGTTAATTTCACCTTCTACAGTAAGATTAGCAGTGTAGCACTTGGGTTAATATTACTGTTTGCTCTAATACATAATCGAGACTTGGAAAAAAAAAGAAGGAATTTTTAAAGGTGGAATTCAAGTAAGCTACTGATGTCAATTGTCCTATAAGAATTTGAATATTGAATTTGAATCAAAAAGATATATCATTTGCATCATAACTGCATCAGTTTCTCGTTCCCAACTAGGGCCATTATTAACTAATGAAGGCCTAAGAATTCCCAACAAATAAATTAGTAGAAGGTATCTCAAGCAATTCTCAATGTACTTCAAATTCCTTCATTAGAATGAATCTGGGGCAGAAGCCTTGGTGTTCAGAGAGTTGCAGCATCAGTTGAAGAAAATTGATGAAGTTAACCCTGTTTTCTCTCCTTAAAGTCGAGATTCGGAACATCCTCTACATTTAAATGGAATGAATATTTCACAGCTCTTCAAACGGCTTTCTTCAGTCTTTAATCATGGTATCTAAGATAACTGCAACTTCCATACTTATTAAGATGACCATGATGTTATGAGCTTGTTCTCATACATCTGTATATTAATCTTTACCTTCTCAGATTTGCTCACTTATTACTGGAACAATCTTCCGAAGTGCTATATGTCTCATGAGGTACGACTCTTTTGGAATCAACGCATGGGTTAAGAGGTTGAATTGAGGGTACAGCTTTCAGGATAAACTTGCGCCCGGTTCGTAGGCCACTCAGAGAGCGTAAGCCAAACTCGTGTTGTGAGGCGTGAGGAGGGGAAATGCGTTTCTTGTTTGGGGAGCTTGATTTCACAGCATTGAGGGGTATCGGAGTGTCCTTCAATATGTCCGGTGTATCATCTTGCATGGTGTTAGATAGCTCACCATCAAGGTCAACTACCTTCAGAGGTCTACTCGCACTGGACTGAGCCATGGGAGTGCCTGGTGAACACAGCACACTAAGGGAACCTCTAGGAAAAGATTGAGCCTTTGAGTGATTTGACGGTTCTTCAGGATTCAGCACGACAGGAAAATTTAGGGTCCTCCCAATTTGGTGACGAACTGTTGAGAATTCATCCGGGGTTTCTGCATTCCCACAATACAATTCCTGATGGGAAGATTCTAGATCCAGAACTTCTGCAGCAGCTTCTGAAATCATGGCGTTATTATCTGAGTTTATAGGAGACAGCGGGGTCATGGCATTTGGTGTTGCAAAGGTGACACTAGATTCAGGTGACTGGAAACACTGCCTGGGACGGAGACATCCTTCTGGAACATCCTTCCTGTAGCCGTACCATTGGAATGATAAACGAGGCAAAAAGAGTTGCACAAATATTACTAGAAGAAATCATACTTACTTAAGGAACTGGACTGCTGGTGTACGGGGAGTCAGCTCAGGATGAGATAAACCACCATTTACGGATGACATGCTTTCAGTGAAAGAGCCATCTGCTCTTTCAGTAGTGCCTTCTTTGCACAAGATATCCTTATCCAAGTTATATGCTGAGAGAAACATGGAGATAATGAATGATCTGAGCTAAGTGAAAAAGTCAATCAGCAGATAATGTTGCTCTATACATACCCAACATAAATACTTATTGCTTTCTACTGACAAGGTATACACAAAATGTAGTTTCTTTCAATTAAAGTAAGCTTTAGTCCATTTTTGTATGAAAAATCAAGCACACAAATTTTTAGGCTTAAAAAATTGTACCACTGTTAAACAAATGCTTACAGCATTTGCAAAGTTTTGTGAAGATTGCAACAACATAATCACAAGTAATCGACACATAACTAGTAACCATCTAACATGGTGGACCATCTAAGTATTTTTTTTATATGTTACACCTGTAAGAAAAGGTATGGCCAGAATTCAAAATTTTTAATGTCTTCGAATGACCTGATCAGAAATTACCTTCTTCAGTCACACAACCCAACCAGAACAAATGATGGTAACAGTTATCTAGTCCAGATCATACCTCCTTTGTGGCCGTACACATTTTTACATCCTTCACATCGGCATCCATCTGAGCAACCAACATTTGCCTTCTCCACAAGGAACAAACTCATTCAATAAGAATATATGTAGGATGTAGAGTTATGGAAAAGGAAAAATAGAGACTGAGAAAGAGAAAAAAAAAATACAGGAAAAATACTAGGAGAGAAAAGGTCTAGTATTTAATGCATGAAAGACAACCACATACATGATAGCATTCACAATACTTCTTGAGACACATGGACTTCCTGCAATTGCACCCTCTTTTATGCCTTGCTGGGGACGGGGTGAAGCGGGTTTCATCTTCCTGCAAAAAAAGTTCACATTTCAAATATTATTTTACTGGTATTTCTGTTACAAATCATACTGGCTTAAATATACTCCAGAACTGCTTACAGGTGGCTCAACAATGTGTTGTACAATTTTCGGAGCAAATGCAAGAGGATTCCGTGATTCAATTTGTTGCCGTGACTCAAGAACTTTATCCTCATATTCCGGTTTGTTATAGCACCCTTGGCAAGCACAGGATCCAGCACAATACAAACCAGCAGCAAAGCAATCACAGTATCTGCAGGAATCAAATTACAAATGGGTATACTGGTGGCTGCAAATAACAATGGAAAAAAGTAGCGACCGACTTACAGCTTTAGGCATTTACTCTTCCTACAATGGCAACGTTTGCAACCATTACCATCACTGGAGTCGGAAGATCTCTTTCTGGAACATTAAAACCAATTGGTTCCAACGAAACATAAAATATAAACTAGTAGAATGTGATAACAAGCAAGCTTGCCTTTTCTTTTTGGGGTTTGACTTGAACTCCTCTGAAATGCCATCAGTTTCAATATTAGTGTACACGCTCTTTTCACCATGAGCCGATTGGTCGTCTACTGGATTGTTTGAAGGTTTGTTGATGACAGTAGATAAAGACGTTACAAAATTAACTGCTGCTGAGGCATGGATTTTAGGCTCTCTATCATCTGTACATGCTGAAACATTCTCAGCTGAAGTGAATACTGAAGAAAATTTTGACCTATCAGAGAGATGAGAGTTGATTGTGGGTGTGGACTTCTTTCCCCGTATGCTGAAGTTAAAGCTCTGAGCTGATTTCGTATGTACTGTTGCACTAGATCCAGCTTGCAAAACATTGACAATACTATTCAGGTGCAAGCCAATACCTGAAGGCTTGGGAATATTTACAGTATTATTCATACTTTGAGGATACAAAGGCTGGATTTTCTCGGTCTCTTTCCCCTTGATGGGAGTGCATGGTGTTTCCAAAGGTGATTTTGGTCCCCCACTGTTTGAAGGACTTTGAGTAGGCCGATTTATTACCGTATACGGAGCATCTTCAAATTGGAGACAACGTCTATGCATCCCTTTGTGTTGAAAAGCCTGATCATTTTCATAAATATCTAAGAGAAAATTCCCACAAGAATTTGATACTAATTTACATCGAACAATTTCATATTTATTTGACAGATTTTCTTTCATTTGCATTAGTGTTGAAAAGACTAGAACATCCCATGCTTAGAGTTCAAAAGTAGACAGATTACGGAAACAACTATTGCATCATGAGTATTTTCAGTTGAATACTTGGCAGCATCAAATAAAGGACATTTAAAAAAATTAATTCCAGAACAAGCATTGAGCTTATATTGTCAAAGACGGGAAGGGAGTTGATCCAAGACATACTATTTCTATTATTTGACTGAAATGGGAAGAATACAGAACCAGACAAGTAAGGCGATGATAGTAAGTCAGTTATGCACATAAGACATATTTGAACTATTCAGGAGGAAATTTAACAGGGTGGTGAATAATGAAAGCTAATACTGGAGTGGTGATGAACAATAGCATTTGAAGCAATTCGCACATGACATGTAATGTACCAATTGAAAACACTTCATATGCTTCACTGGAATTTTCCCCAACTTGCATTCAAACAAGAGAAACCATTTTTATTTATTTATTTTTGAGGAAACAAGAGTACCAAGTACCAACCACTCATTAATCAGTTTAGAAGAATTGAAAGTATGGAGGTTCCATAGAGTAAAGAATACACACTTGTGTGCGCATTAGATTGAAATTACTAAAAATAACCAAGCATGCTATATTTGGGTTTGGATATTCAGCAAATCAGCAGTGTCTCTAAAGTAGCCACAGGCACAGCATCTGATGAATCAGTTTGTTGAGTTTTCATACAGCAGCATAATTCAAACCTCATGATTATGTTGAGCTTCCTTCAAAACTGGTTCAGTTAACGCTGCTGCAGTAGCCTCAATATAGTTTTCTTTCTCTTTGTCAATTTGCATTGATCCTAAGAGGGTATAAGAGGGTTGATCCAAGGGAACAGCTTGCCCAGCTTCTAGATTCTGAAATTGCAACTTATTAGGCGGTGAACAAACTACATAAACATGAACTTTTAACATCAGAAAGAATAGGTAAATTTTCTCTGGACTGTCATGGACCTCAGTCATGGAATCCGGGTTCTGATTTTTCAAAGCCTGATATTCATGAAACTCACATTGCTAGATATGCTGTCCCTTTTGTGTACATCAGTTTCTTCTGCAGTGACAATAACCCATCCATCTTCATGTATCTCTTCCATTTCCCTATTTATAGTAGCAGGTGGAAAAGCTACATATTCACCTGCTCTTGTATTATATTCACGCTGACAATTTTCTGTAACCATTGAGCCTGTTGTGGCATCTGATGGTTGATCAATGACTTCAAATGAAAATTTTGGATCAATGGAGTCCATGTTTACAACAACAGCCCTGATCAAGTAACAAACAAATAGCAAAAATGTCAATGCCCATATAGCAAGTTAAAGCAAAGCACCATAATCCTAACTCAAGATCGTTATAATTATTTAAATTCAGAACAAGATAGCATTCTATTTTTACCAACACGACAAACCGAATGCAGAAAGACTTCTAAGCAAAAGAATTCAAATCTAATGGTCGATATCTAAAATACACAATCTCGATATCATCATCTTCATAAGCCCCATCACTGAAACCCAAATAATTGGCCTAAGAGAAAACCATATACAAAATAAACACAAAAACCAGTATTCCAGTTCAAGTTCCCATAAATCAAAGTAACAAAAAAAGAGCAAGAGTTTCCCAAAATTCCCCAAAACAAGAACATATCTCAATTTTACCAAGAACACATTTTTAATGGCTTATCACACATTTTCTTCAAAATCAAACCAACACTGGCGCTCCTCAACAGTAAGTCAATTGATAATTCAGATAATCTCAAGTCAAGCTCATAGACAGAAAGAACAAGCAAAAATTGAAGATAGATGCAAATTAAATTCACAGACACAGATAATCTGAAGAGTGTGTTGATTTGCTTGAGCAGTAACAGTTCCAATCGTGGAGAATGCAGGTTTGGAAGATTTAGGCAAAGCCAATTTTTCTGAAACCCTAATTCCAAACAAAGATAAATGCAGCCTTCGCATTTGCTACTCTGTCTAGACTCTACTCAATTTCCATCTTTGGGCACTATGGAGTCAAATAAGCATGTGATATTATGATGATATTATCAGCATAGGTTCCTTTTCATTTCAAGACCAAAAATAACAATAATTCTTTTAATATTATTGCATTTTTGTGAGGGAAATTAAAATTAAATAAAAAAAAGAAAAAGAAAAAAAGACAAGATGCGAGGTAGGCACTAGACAGCGGTTTTAAATTGAGAGTGAGTTCGGCGGGAAAAGCCGTGTCTTACTGAAGTTAGGGCTCAAACGCCAGTTGGGCCAGGTCCATTAATAGTAAAATGGGCCTCCATATACACAACTAGAACTAGCCTAAAAATATACCATCAATCCAAACTAAACCTTGAAATTAATATACCTTTCTGTCTACTTATTGTTAAACCAAAACAAATATGCATTTAATTAAACCTTGTCTACATTGATTACACATTTTTTTATTTTATTTTAAAATTCATTTACTACACTTTTTACATGTAACCACATCATATCTATCCATAACTAATTTTTTTAAAAAAGACAAAGACTTGTGGTAGACCGTCTAACGGGTCATAAACCATTAGACGTATATTAAGATCCGACCCGGATCCAGGTCACAATGAAGTATCACCAATCATAAACGGAAGTGTCACATACTATGAACTAAAGTGTCACCGGATATGAAGCAGCATAAGTCTTAATAAATTTTAATATTTTTTTAGTAATATCTTTAACTATTATGTGAAGTCCTATCAATTGTAATGTGAAGTATCACTAACATAACAAGCATGTACAACGAACTATCACGTTGAATTATTAAAGCAAATAATAATGAAGTGTCACCGAATATGAAGCTAGGTATCACCAATCATAAACTGAAGTGTCACATATTATGAACTGAAAGTGTCACCAGATATGAAATATTTTTTAGTAATATCTTTAACTATTGTGTGAAGCCCAGTGTCACGAGAGATGAAGCTAAGTATCACCAATCATAAACTGAAGTGTCACATACTATGAACTGAAGTGTCACTAGATATGAAGCTAGGATAACGGGTCGGGTTATGACCCGTCTAACGAAAACGACCCGTTAGACCGTCTCACAGGAGAGCACCCCTTTAAAAAATTGGAATAATGGGGACATTTGTACGGTGGAAGGAGCGTGTTAGCAGTACAAGGAGGACATTTTATTCTTTTGTTGCTCTCAATTTATCTAGATTTTTTTATCAACCCTAATTATTAATGCAATTTGCTCGCATTTCCTCAAAATAAAATTAAGAACTAGCTCGAGTCCATAATTAATTTTATGTGTTAATATCCCTAGATACCTTCGATTTTTTTTATTTTTATTTTTGAAAAGGTGACGACCCCCTTGTTTATTTGGAGCAAACAATTGGCTAGCAAATTCCTGATCATAAGTTCATAACAAAAACAATAGCTAGACTTCTACATTCAAAGTTATTTCATGAACATACATTTTATATATGATTTATTTTTATAAATATAATTTATTTTATCTAATGGCATGACAATTAACAAGGCCACATTTCGATAAACAGGAATAAACCTCTCCATTTCAACTTGACTCCCTCCTCAATGTCCCTAAAATTCACCTCATTCTAGATGGTTTAGGCAATTCTCTCTCTCTCTCTCTCTCTCTCTCTCTCTCTCTCTCTCTCTCGTCATATTGATGCTGACTTATCTGACAGTCAAAATCGTATATATAAATTATTGCCATCTCATATGTGCACTTCTTGAAATTGAAATGCTTCAAATTACAAGTCACAATAAAAAGTCAAGCAACATGCTTGTATTTTACTATTGCTTAGAATGCCTACTGTGTTTAACTAGTCAAATATTTGAACATTTCAAGCAATCATATTTTAAAGCTAGATCATTATCTTATAGAAACAATAAACCATATTCTTTGGGGTGGCTTATTCAAATTCGATAAATGTTGGTTAGCGGTGGTGGAGCGATATAGTTTGTGATCAAATGTCACAAGTTCAAATCTCACTAATATTTTTAGGTCCGACTTATGATTTATATCTCTTGTGCGGTTTGTAAACTATTGCACTTACAAAAATATAATTTACTTAGTGCACCACCGATCAGGTAGGAACTCTGGGTAACCTTTGACAACAACAAAAAAAATTGAAAAAAAATCCTACCCGATTGCACATTGAGGGTGGATTGGAGATTTGGAGTTGAATGACTTGAGGCAAAATGTTTCAAAGTTTGAATTTCACTTATGTTTTATGGGTTTTACTTGTGATCACACATACTTTTCCAATTGTGATTGATCTCATCTGTGAGCGCACCGAGGCATGAGTTCTCTAGTCATAATTAAAAACAAATTAAAGAAAACAAAAATATATATTATAAACCTTGTGGAATAATTAGACAATCAAGAGTGATTATTTTTGTCCTTTTTTTATTAAGGATTTAATGAGTCAGTCTCTCGTGTTTCCTTTCTGAACAACCCTCCCTTTTTTATAAATTATTATGTTGTTCTTGAAATTGAAAGGTAAAAAAATGAAGTCAACCCAAAAAGTGGCTGGCAAATTTATGTTATCTTGTGCAAAATTGTCAATACGGAGAATGTATGGGTTAGGTCAAGGGGCAAATACATATTGATCATTCTAATTATTTGTATTGAAAGTAGTTGCGGTCAGGTTTAAGTCTGAATTGACATATTTATTTGAGATTAATTAATGCTTATGACTTTGATCTTGATGCATTTCTTTCTAATTAATAAGAGAGTGCATTCATACCTATATATCTCATAATCCAACTTCATCTGCATTTCTTGTGGAAGAAAAAAACATCATTAATCCATCTTCATGATTTTGTTGATGTATGTGTTCTTGTTCCTCCTGGCCTCTTCTTCTGTTAGTTTATTTGATGCAGAAGACACGATCAGGCCTAACAAAGTGATGAGAGAGAATGAAACTCTAATCTCTGCAAATGGAGTTTTCGAGCTGGGATTCTTCCAAGATGGTGTTTCTGGATACGTTTTCTTGGGAATTTGGTTCAAAGATATAGCAAACAAGAAGCCCGTTTGGGTGGCGAATCGCGACAATCCTCTCGAGCAATTCTACTCAACTTTAGAGATAAGGGATGATGGCAACTTGATAGTGATGGACAGAAGGCAAGCACCGATGATCATCAACTATGGAACGGTTGCCACGAGCTGGAACACGAGCGCCACGCTTCTTGACACAGGAAACCTTATTCTAAGATAGAGTGGTGAAGTTATTTGGCAGAGTTTCCATTTCCCAACTGATACTTTGCTTCCCGGGATGAGGCTCGGCTGGTTCGGGTTGCAGATGAATGATCTGCAGCTGAAGAGGCGGGTTTTGCTGTCGTGGCTGAGCCCTCGAAATCTATCCCAGGGTGCCTTCACCTTGGGGACAGGCTATAAGGATGCAAAAACACTTGCTGTCTGGAAAGGGGATGCTGTGCACGTGGATATTGGCTATTTGGAGAGAGATGGATTTAGATTCATCTTCAAAAACTCATTTCTCAGTTTCAATCTCAGCTACACCTCTACTTCTAATGAAACTTACCTCACTTTAAATACCAATGGTGGATATGGCATGTCTTGGTTGGTTATAGCCTCATCAGGGCAGCTTGATGAGTACGCGCTAACAGAGGGGAAATCTTGCTGGTTCGACATGATCTGTGTGATGCTGATACATTGAGGTTGAGGGCAGTTAACTCGAGTGTTTGTTTGAGAGATACGTGGTAGAACTGCAAGGATGGGGATGCATTTGTGCCAGTTAATGGAACAATGCCGTCTTTAATATCTTTGAATATTTCCATCATTGGTGATTTTGATGACTGTGAACTCACCTGCCAAGCCAACTGTTCCTGCGCTGCTTTCGCCTTTGGGGAGTCCGGATGCCAGCTTTACTATGGAAGTGGATACGATCTTATTAACCTCAGTGGACGCGGTGTTTTCTATGTTCGGACCAATATTGCAGCAAGTCGGAAGCAGGGTCAGTCTTCTTGCATTTGTTTGTTCTTGTAATTATGACTTATGATGATATATCAATGTCGTAAAATTTGATCTAATTTCTTAGGGGGGAAGAAGAGGAGGGTAGCAATAATCATCGTCCTAAGCTCAATGGCTTCGGTAACTCTAGCAATTATAGTGTTTTGGTGCTTTAAACGACGCCAGAAATACATCTCCAGAGGTTTAATTTTTTCATAAACAGCTAGAAGAAGCAAACTTTGCAGAATATGTATGTTAATTTTTCAGTGTGATTTATTAGAGTTTTTTATTTTGCATATATGAATAATATAATGTTGTCAGTGAACCAACTCGGAGATGGTGAAGACTCCGGCAACAAAGGAGAAGTAAAATTAATTGGCCATGATGCTAAATCAATAAAAAACGACATTGAGTTCATTGGAGAAGGTGAGAACTTGGCATGGTTTTGCATCAACACACTTGAAGAGGCAACGGGCGATTTTAATGCAGAAAACAAGTTTGGTGAAGGAGGTTTTGGACCAGTGTACAAGGTGGCATGCATGATGTTTCATCACTGCAAACTAGTGTGTTTTTGTTGGATTTTCCTACAGCAACTCAGCCTCAGATTGTTGTAATTGTTCAGGGCAAGCTGCCGAGTGGTCAAGAAATCGCGGTGAAAAGGCTTTCAAAACGATCAGCTCAAGGAGTGAAGGAGTTCGGAAATGAAATAATACTAATCTCCAGGCTTCAACACAGAAATCTTGTTAAACTCTTAGGCTGCTGCATTCATGAGGAAGAAGAATACATGTTAGTTTACGAATATCTGATCAATAGAAGTTTGGATTCCTTCATCTTTGGTAGGTATCCAAATCCAACTATGCATATATATATACAAAAAAAAACTCTTTATCATTACCTTTACACATGACACACCTACTTGCAGATGAATCTAAACAGATATTAGTGGATTGGGAGATGAGGGTTCAAATTATCGAAGGAATCGCTCAAGGAATCCTGTATCTGCACAAGTACTCTAGGCTGAGGATCATACATCAAAATCTCAAGGCCAACAACATCCTTCTAGATAGTGATATGAACCCCAAGATATCTGATTTTGGGATGGCTAGAATTTATGGGGAGAATGAAACTCGTGCAAAGACCACTAAAATTACTGGCACCTAGTAAGAAGTTGAACCCTTCGTTTCTTAATTAATCTTATCTGTTGTTATCTCATCTTAATTATAGCCTTAACACTTTTTTCCTGTTTAAGTGGTTACATGTCTCCTGAATATGCCATGGATGGCCATTTTTCGGAGAAATCGGATGTATCCAGCTTTGGAATTTTGGTGTTGGAGATCATCAGTGGCAAGAGGAACATTGGTTTCTTCCAGGCTGATCATTCTCTAAATCTGCTCGGCTATGTAAGCTTCAAAACCTAGCTACTCAATATATATATATATATATATATTCTCTACCAAATTAACTTAATTAGCATTAAACGAAACGAAAAAACTTCATTTTAGGCATGGAAGCTTTGGAAAGAAGGAAGGAGCATCGAGTTCTTGGACACGACGCTGGCTAAGACTAGCCAGTCATGTGAAGCTGCAATGTGTGTTCAGTTAGGCCTCATGTGCGTGCTCGTTCCAACACGCAATCGTCCCGCCATGGCGGAGGTTGCAGCCATGCTGTCGAACCATGTGGATTCTCTTCCTCTGCCTAAGGAACCTGCATTCTTGACTTAACAAATGCTCGTTTCTTCTAATTCTTTAATTTTTCTGAGTTTTTTACAATTGATTGCCAAATTGTAGATGTAGCTAGTCTAACTTGTGAAATTGATTTTAATAATTTATTAACAGTCGTAACCATTTTGAGGTATCTGATTTTGAATTCAAAGTAGAAGAGAAGAGTTGTTTACTTCTCTTGTTTTTCAAAAAATATTCAAACATGCTCCCATCAATAATTGTATTTTAAGTAAGGTAAAGTTCAAAGAAGTTTCTTGAATAATAATGCGCCTAACCTAATAAATAATAAACGTTGTTATTGAGATTATAAAAACAATAAGTTAAAATATAACATGTTTATTTGTTTACATAATCTATATATATACTTATCTAGGGGTTGGTTATATTGAGGACAAGTGTTGGTGTGAAAATTAGGGACAAATCTGAACCCTACACATATATAAGATGGGTGGATCAGATTAAAAGTGTTTTAAATGGTAATTTATAATTTTTTATTATATATTAAAACATGGAGGGGTATTTATGTAAAATCGTATATTAATTTTATATGGTATCAAGCACTAAATACGGGAGGTGATATATGCTATCTACATGAAAAATTTAATCCCTAAAAATCTGTGAGCACGAAATCGAGAAACAAGGAGCAGTTCTATAGAAAAATCGAGAGTTCCACCTTCTAAATCAGAAAACCTAGCCTCGGCACGACCCGACAGCGTCTCCCTACGTGGACTGACGACGCTTTCGGCGGAGCTTTGAAAGGGCGATAGACGGGTTTTGCTTGCCCGGCGGATTGAACAAGAAACTCAGGTGGCGACATTTTTTCCCTCCGGCGGCGGCGCGTTCGAACCAGAGGTAAAAAAAAAAGCATGGGTCGGAAGAAATCAGGTGAGTTTCGAAACATTTAATCGATTTTAACGGTGATTTTTGAACCTATTGTGGCCTAGTTATAATCGAGTGAATGCTTATGAATGATTAAACCTATAAATTTAGACTAAATAATTTGGTAATCTTTATCATTTATAAAAATTTCGATTATATTGTGATTCATGTGTGATTTGTTTAATTTGTGATGTTAAATCATTGGAGATGATATTTTAATTTTCGAACATACCATGTCAATGCTAAGTAACATTTACTAAAGTGCTATGTAGTAAATTGTTTGTGAAATCTTTCAATTTAATTCATGCTTTTCACCTCTGCAATTAATGCTTTTTAAACTGATTTTTATGCTTTTCATACTTTGCTATTACTGTCTATATTATTACAGTGTCAAAAAGAGACCGTCCAAACAAATCCTGATGAAGATGGCATAATAGCTAAGGAGGACGACGAATCAGGCGTGAGCAAGCATCCGAAACTAAAAAGCCAAGTGTTCCCTACATTGCTCTTTCATGCAATCAAAAACTTCTCAAAGGGCCAACGCGAAGCAGTGATAGAGATGAGATTCACGCATATATTCCATATGAAAGTGCATAAGGTCCCAACATAGCTAGCATAATGGGTTGGGATCTTGCATTTTTTGGATTTGTCAAGGGTTTCGGACTACGAAATTTTAGTGAAATGACTTTTAATGTTAGACATGGTTTATGTTGGTGCTACATATCATGTTCATCATTCATACATTGATATTCATAATTACCTCGAATTCGTATATTTAACTTCATATCGTACTTATTTTTAATGCTTAATATTAATCTCCTTTATTTTGAATTAAAATTTATTTGTACATAGTGCTTTTTATGTTACCGATTAATGCTTCATATGATTTCAAGTAATTGTAATAAATTACACTCCTATCTGTTATGCTATATATGTATATCATCGATGCAACTTATGATTGTCTACAATGCTGTAAATGATTAGTTCATGTTACGGTGAGAGAGATGTAAATATAGTGCTTCGTTCACTTCAGAATAATGCTTCGTAAGTAACATAAATATATTCATATTCTGTGGTTGGTGTTTCGTACACATATTCATTTGCATAGCATTATGTGAATGCTACAGTTAGTGCTATGTATTCATCGAATAAATGGTTCGTAATATCAACCAACCTAAATCAAAGAATTGTAATGTATCACAAATAATGTACCCAAACAAAAAATGGAATACCCTAACTGTACCATACAAAACATCACAAGAAAAACTATGTAAAATAGAAACAAAACTAAACACAAAATGAAACATTGATAAAAAACTAGACATAAATCATTTTTTGCATGGACAATTCCTAGCATCATGGTGGCATTTTTTACCGCAAGTATTGAAATAATGTAACGAAAAAATTGAAATACCCCAACTGTACCATACAAAACAGCACGGAAAAATATAAGTAAACTAAAAACAAAACTAAGCTAAAAATGGAACATGAAAAAAAAAACATCTTGACCAGAATAAATCAGCCTTGAAAAAAAACCGCAAAATAATCAATGCTATATAAACGTACTGTTAATGCTTCTTACAATAGACAAACATGCTACACTAATACAAAACACTGCCCAGAATCGCCATAGTCGAGCCGCTGCCCAGAATCATCATGTGAGTGTCGCGCAATAGCCTCCTTCGTCGCTAGAATCGCTGTGTGAGTGACGCATCATCGCCATCATCGATCTATGAGTTGGAGGAAGAAGAAGGAAAAGAAGGAAAAGGAGAAGAAACCGTCTGTACAAATTGTGTGAGTGCCGCGACGTCGTCATCGTTGATCTATGAGTTGGAAAAAGAAGAAGAAGAAGAACAAGAAGAAGAAGAAGAAAACTATGAGGGGAAGTTTGGCGGCGGCGGAGGATTGGGGGCAGGGGGTATAGATATGAGCCCATGTGTTGTTTTGGGGGTTGATGGGGACATCCTTGATGAGGACGAGATTAGATTGATCGGAGCAGGCGGCGGTGGAGGGAATGAATTCGGAAATGCGTGTAAAGGAGCCGTCGGAGTTTTTGATGAGTCCGAAGTTGCCGTAAGTTCAGAAATTGGTTGGGTTTGTGTAGTATAATCGGAGGAAGACATTGTTGTTGCAATTGTCAAATTGGAAGAAGAAGAAGAAGAAGAAGAAGAAGAAGAAGAAGAAGAAGAAGAAGAAGAAGAAACCGTAAACTAAATAATAGAGATATTAACTTGCCACAATTAAAACCGTTTAATTAGGGAAGTTAAGATTTGCACAAATATAGGACTCTACAGGATTTTTATTAATTTACATTATTAACCTTATCACTTAATTTAAATAAAAAAAATGAAAAAAAACTACTTAAAATAAATAATCTTATCCGTCCATTTGATCAGATCCAATGGATGAAAATAGTCCCTACTTTTCACACCAAGTGGTTGTCCCTATTTGATCCATATCCTATTTATCTATACTAATATAAAAAATGGCTTATCTTACAATTTTGAGATTACCTATTATAACTCCATTTTTTATTTTATTTAAGGGTAATAATGTAATTTAAAATTTTTCTATTATCATAACACGTCTTTATTATATTATAATATATTATATTACTTTACAACTCTTACTCTATCCCTAACTTTACCATACGATTCTATTAAAAATAGTTAATAGTTTAAGTTCTACAATTTCTTAAAGTTTGACAGTGTTATTTTGCTTTTTATTTTTCCTTTTAATTTAAATGTTTATGTTTATATAAGTATAGATTAATCTTTCTTTTTATATGTTGTAATTGAATTTATTTTGAATTTTTATTTATTTATCTAGAGTGTGAAGAATTTTACATAGACTATAACTAATTATTAATAAAGATCTTAATTCAACTCAACTTGTTGTTGTCATGCTTAATTTGCAAGGCTGCTTACTAGGCAGAACAATTCACCAAAAATAAGATGGGAGGTTTTTTTATTTATCAAATAAAAAAATAAACAAGATAATTTCAGAAAAATAAAGTATATTAATACACAGGTAATTAAAAATAAGTAATATCATCATATCGATGAAGACATAAAAAATGGTTAATTTTGTATTTTTTTCCGAATCGGGAGTTGTATTATTGTGTGTGACAAAACATTCGACTCTTTCGTGTATTCATATTCATGCATGCTTGTGCAACATAAAGAGAACATTGAGATGTTTCAGACTGTAAAATTGATTAAATGTTAGATTTGTAACATTTTTGAAAAAGTGGGTACTATTTTGTTAATTTTGAAAAAGTACACCATTTCCGAAAAAATGCACAAAATGTAGATATCAAAGTGTAATATACCCTTATATTCCTAACTAATCTATGAGAATAGTATATTATTATAATATTATTACTATTCTAGTTAATTTATATCGAATTTTTAAGATATTTGAAAAATAAGATCGACATAGATAAAAAAATATTGTGCATTATTGCTTATATGCTTAAAACTGTGACAGACTCTTTACATAGTTTTTCAATTCAAATTCAAAGATGACCACTTATACAAATAATAATGAACATAATTGGAAGATCAGTTTTTTTTAACAATTTATTCAAGGGAAACAACGACAACTGTAATCTAATACCGAATTCATAGTTTATAATTTAAATAAAAAAGTTCTTATATAATTTAATAATATATCTCTAGAATGGAACAAATTTCCACGTGCCTATGTCATGAGTCAAAATGACTAATCATAATTAGTAACAATTATAGCTCATGCAGTTATTTAGAACAAACTTGATGAATATTATATACAATAATTTACTTTTTTTCTGATATTGATAGCTAGGAGAATGATTGTAGACTTACAGTACGTAGAACTATATCATTCACAATGGAATACTTAATTAATTTAGGAAAAATGTCCAATATAGTCCTACAACTATACTCGAAATCTCAGTTTGGTCCCGAAATAAAAATTTCGACCCCAAATCGATCCCTCAACTTTTTAAAAGGTATCACATTAATCCTTTCGTTAGTTCCTAAACTATCTTCCGTCCGTCATTAACGACGTTAATTAAGAGAAAATTTCTAATTTGGTCCCGAAATAAGATTTCAGCCCAAATTGGGCCTTTTCCATTAATTTAAAACAACCAATTACAAATCAACCCCCAACTCTTATTTTACGCGAAAAATCTCCAAATTAAAGAATTCTCCAAATTGAAAAAAAAATCACAACTTCGATTTTCAATTCCACCCCACCAATGTTCTTCAATATAGAAGAATCATTAAATGAGGACAAATTTTGACTATTAGAAATTTTCCCCTTCTTTCTCAGATCACAATCGAAATTTGCCCTCATTTGACGATGCTTCCACATTGAAGGACATTTTGGTAGAATGGAATTGAGACATCGAAAGTAGCTTTATAAATATTTATTCGAGTCCACAATTGTTTAACCAAATTATTTATTAAAGTACAATTTGAATTAATTTAATTTTTTGTTTCGCTTAATTACTATATGTCATCTATGTAATTAATGACCTATTTATGCGTAGATGTGAAATTTTTTAAAGAGTTATTTTGCTTATTAATTGTTTCATTTGGTTGAACAAATTCTGCAATAACTTTCTAACATTAAACATCGAATTCATTATGTTATTTCATACTTTTTAGTTAAACTTAAAATCAATGCAATATATAATTATTTTCTATTGCCGTAATACAGGAAAATAATATATATATATATATATATATAATATGAGTACATTTTATAACGTGAATATAGGAATCGTAGATATATAAAATGAATACATCTTTAAACTCTATTATTTTCAGTAATTAACATTAAAAAGAACACATCGTGTCTGCAAAATTTTCAATATATGTATCTCAAGCATGTATACAATAATTTATATTAGAAACTACAAATTTTTTACTTACTATCCCAACTACATATTAGGGAAAAATTTAGTTTAGAATATATTGTGCTAAAGTAATAATAATTTTATAATATCATATACAAAAGGATACAATTACAAAGTAGATTTTAATAATCCAATTTAATTGGACATATAAAAGTTTATTTTTATTCACATTTATTATACTATTTTAAAGATAAATATAAAATAAATTAAGAGTGCTCTAATATTTTTTTCCATTTTTATTTTGCATGCTTATTAATAATCGCATGTAAGTTTTCTAGAGATTCCCCAATAATTTATTGAAAAAACTGACTAATCTACGTAAAATTATGTAGTATGATCACTTTTTTTTTAACTTCACTACTATAGATTGGAAAGAAGACCATTATTGTCCAGATACTGCTTATAAGATAATATATCAACTAGCTTGAATATTTAATAAAGTTAAAACACACACACACACACACTTACATGCATTAAACTGAAATACTGATCTCTAAAATTAAAAAGGAGAATAACTGTAACAGTCCGGTCCCGAGAGGGGAATTAACGAATGGGGACGGGGTGTTAATTAAGGGATTATTACAAAATGGAAGATTAAAAAGAAGGTTTACGAATAAAGATATGCTTTCGAAAGATATGTGATAATGCTCGAGATTACTTGATTAAAAAGGAATCATACTTGGCGAAATAAAAATGCTAACTAATCAGATACCAACAAGCATACATCCATTCATAGGTCAAAGCGGATAAACAAATACCAACATGAACAAGCCTCTTTATAGGTGAAAGGGAAATAACTCAAGAAGCAGGAATAGAACTTAATATGCATCATTATATATAGATAACCATGTCTGGGGAATATTCATAGAATCTCGATAAACATAATAAAACTTTAGGAATTATAAAGAGTGTATCAAAGTGGCAGAAATATAATGGGATTTCAAAAGAAACTTATATTATAACAAAACAATCTTGGTAGCTAACCCACATCCACAACTACCAACATCCTCAGCATCTCGACCTAAAAATATTTGAAAAGAAGAGGGAGCGAGCACTAATGCACTCAGTTTAGCAAAAACACTTTAATAAACCTCAAAGATATCCAATAATTAACTGACTGTATATGGAGAGCAAAACGCAAAAGCCCTCTCCATATTCGTAAAACATTTTTGTTTCTTTTGGGCCAATCCTGGCTCAAATATGATGTCAACTGCACCCTTAGGCATGCCTTAGGACACAAGAGGGGTTACCTCAAATATCCTTACGAGTTTGAGAGGGATAATCCCAGCAGTGACTCACTTAATGATCCAAGATCACAAATCCTCTGAGCTCAATTCCTACTTAAGCAAAATGCTAAATTCCTTCATTCCTTAACCTCGCTAGCAAAACCAAACCTAGAGCAACGTCTAGGGGCTAATCCTTTACTTTTAGCATGATCTCAGCCTATAAGGGATTTATCACTACCCTAGAAGGCAATCCTTAACTATACGAGCCTTAGCAAAATATCAACATTCAAATACAAAGAAATGAACGTATATAAACAAAAATTGCGACTAAGGACAATTATAAATATCTCATGCTAAGCATAAACAACACTTAAACATTTCTAGCATTTCTAAATATGCTCGAGAGCTCAATTAACATATAATATTTTCCTTTCTTTCCTTCCTTGTACAGAGATCAATCAGGCAGAGTAAAACATTTTATTGGATATCTCATTTGCCCTAACATGCTTCTAGAGCTTATTAGCTCAAACTTTAGATGATTATATAATTACCCACCTCGATCACTGAGCAGAAGATGAAGCAACGAACTGATGATCCTTCTCTGGGTTTCTACGGGGCTCACTTCCTCCTACAAAAGTTGAATCATCGACTTAGCGGCCTCCTTTGAAGATTTCTAATATCTAACATGAAATTAAATAATATCTAACTCAACCACCCTTAACTAGGACTTAAACATAGATTGCACAACTTTAGAACTTTTACAAAACACGAGGGTTTGAAAGACTCGAGTTTAGAACAAGATTGTAGATAAAACACAGAAGCCTTGCACGGGCCGTGCAAGCATAGCACGGGTTGGGCTAATTAATGGTGCGAGAATCAAAATGCCCAGATTTCCAACATGGGCCGTGCAAGCATAGCATGGTCTGTGCTATCCTTGCACGATCTGTGCTAGCTTTCCAGACTCATGTCGTGAGCTTTGCGCAGGCCGTGCAACCCTTGCACGGTCCGTGTACCCTCATGAACCTCAAATTCATTCGATCGACGTGTTGTCGAGGCGTTACTCGATCACCTCTTCCTTTCCTCAACATTTTAAACTTAAAATAAGGCTCAAAACTTTGAAAACATAGAGATGAACATGCTTTAATCTTGAAAAACAAATCGACATAATAACGAAATAACACGACAATCCTCCGTGAACATTTAGAAATAACGACGCAATCTAAAATACGGAACTTGAACGGAACTTCAACGAGACTAACAATGAGGAAAACTACAGATGGGCAATGGTGCAGGTTTGCAAATTTTAAATATTGGAAACTCAATTGTGAGACCTAATTCATTTGAATCTAGTCATGCTTTCTTTATAAAAAACTTACTTCATGTGCCAAGCATTAAAAAGAATCTGCTTAGTGTTTCACAATTTGCAAAAGATAATAATGTATATTTTGAGTTTCATCCTCATTTTTGTCTTGTAAAGGATCAAGTAACAGGAGCCATTCTGCCCAGAGGGAAAATTGAAGGAGGCCTCTACAACTTCAACTTGGTCAGTCCTAATCGATCTTCTCCAATCCCTATTTTGTCTCAATCCAGTCAACAACATCATATTTTGTCTCCCTCATCTCATGTTGCTTCATCTCGTAATGATAATACCTTGAAACTTTGGCATTCAAGGCTTGGGCATCCTTCTATTAAGATTGTCAAGAAAGTATTAACTAGTAGTAGGATTCCATTCTCTACTCAAGAAAGAATCTCCCCATGTATCCCCTGTTTAAAAGCTAAATCTCATCAACTGCCCTTTGAGGATAATGATAAATCCTATGATATTTTTGAATTAATTCATACTGATCTTTAGGGGCCTTTATTGACCAGGCATCAAGGTATACATGGCTTTATCTTTTGAAATCCAAGTCTAATACAGCTACAACATTCCTTAATTTCAAGAAATTGGTTGAGAATATGTATAATAAGAGAATTAAGTTTGTGCAGAGTGATGGAGGATCAGAATATAAACCGTTGTCTAGAGTCTTTTTAGAACACGATATTCAACATAAGATATCATGTCCATATACTCCCAACAGAATGGACTTGCTGAGCACAAACATAGACATATTGTGGAGACAGGATTGTCATTGCTTGCTCAATCTCATGTTCCTTATCAGTTTTGGGATGATGCGTTTATATTAGCGGCATATTTGATCAATCACATGCCTACCAAAGTTCTTGGCTTTAAGACTCCATTTGAAGTCTTAACTAAAAGACAACCAGATTTCAAGTTCTTGAAGGTATTTGGGTGCTTGTGCTTTCCCTTTCTCAGGCCGTATAACAAACATAAATTAGAATTTTGGAGTGATGTTGGGGTCTTCTTGGGTTATAGTAATAGTTACAAGGGGTATAAGGTACTGTTTCCGTCCGGAAAAGTTTTGATCTTCCGGTATGTGACCTTCAAGGAAGATCAGTTTCCATTTGCTCAACCAGATTCTTCATTTGCTGCATTTAAGGATTTTGGCAGTGCAAGAGATGATAGTCTTGCTATTTTTCATTCTTCCTGCACTCTTCCTCACCCTATATCACATTCTTTACAGCAAGTTTTTGCGCCGGCATCGCATTTTGAGAATGAACCTTCACCTCTTAGAGATTCAACATCTCCCAACTCTCCTTGTTCAAGTCTTCCAAGGAGAGAGTTTCAACATTAAGAGTCTGCCAGCTCGATACATGTCAATGATGATTCTTCTCAATCAAGCACAGATGGTGCAACTAATTTAGTTTGACAAGTGTCTGATATGAACGTCCATCATATGGTCACTAGAGCTAAAGCAGGCACTTTCAAACCAAAAATATTTTTCACAGCTGTTGTATCAAATCAGACAGAGCCAAAAACATTTCAAGAGGCATTGCATATTCTGGAGTGGCGCATGGCAATGGAAAAGGAGTATGTTGCACTCTTAAAGAATAAAACATGGACATTGTGTTCTTTGCCACCAATCAAAGAAGTGCTTAGTTGCCAATGGGATTTCAAATTAAAAATAAACTCTGACGGCACCATTTCCAGACATAAAGTCAGATTGGTCTCTCAGGGTTTCACACAGACACTTGGGCTAGATTATACAGATACCTTTAGCCCTGTTGTAAAGCCTATCACAATTCGGGCAGTCTTGACCATTACATTTTCAATCTTGGGCGATCAGACAACTAGATGTTGATAATGTAACAACTTCCGGGATTTGAGAAAAAGGATAGTCACAATCTCGTTTGCAAACTTGATAAAGCGATTTATGGTTTGAAGCAAGCTTCCCGGTCCTGGAATCTTCGGCTTGGTGCATCTTTACAAAAGATTGGATTCTTACAATCCAAAGCCGATCATTATCTTTTCTACAGGCGCATAAGTTTTCCTTTTACTTTACTTATTACATACGTTGATGACATCCTCATTACAGGTAATAACGAAACGGAGCTTGCTGGGATAATTCGCAGCCTCAGTCGAGTCTTTTCTCTAAAGGACTTAGGATCAGTTCACCAATTTCTTGGTATCACATTTTCACACACTTTCAATGGGCTCATCTTATCGCATCGGTAATATATCATTGATATTTTAAACAGATTGAATATGGTTGAAGCTAAGGGTGTTTCCAGTCCCATGGTAAGCACACCAAAACTATTCGAATTTGATGGCCATCCAACAGTAGATTCTTCACTTTATCAAAGCATTGTAGGAGCTCTTCAGTATGTTACTGTGACGCGACCTGATGTTTCTTTTAGCGTCAACAAAGTAAGTCAATGTATGCAATCTCCATTGGATTCTCATTGGCATGCTGTGAAGCGTGTGCTTCGCTATCTTGCTGGCACCATCGATCATGGTTTACATCTACATAGGTCGTCCCCTCATCTCAATATCATGGCCTATGCTGATGCAGATTGGGCATCTGATATTGATGATCGTCGTTCCACCTTAGGATATTGTGTATTTCTAGGCAAGAATCTTGTGGCATGGAGTGCTCGTAACAAGTTGACTGTATCTCGATCAAGAATAGAAGCAGAGTTTCGCAGCCTCACCCAAGTCACTTGTGAGGTGCTTTGGCTGCAATCTCTCTTGAATGGACTTGGGATTTTACACACCAAGCCCTCCGTGATTTAGCTTGACAACCTCAGCGCGGTTGTCCTCTCCTCCAACCTAGTTTTTTACTCACGAATTAAACATGCTGAAGTTGATTTTCATTTTGTTCGCGAGCATGTTTTGAACAAGTCAATTCGAGTTCAAAATCTTCCGACGTATGCGCAAGTTGCAGATATATTCACTAAACCTATCACTGGACAATCCTTTGCTCGATGTCGCAATATGCTCCAACTTGGTCCCTTCCCTTCGCTTGGATTGCGAGGGGTGTTAGTTGTACAGTAAAAAATACAAAGTCTACATATTAATATTAGAATAGTTAGAATAGTACTATGTATTTGTATACCTTATATTCAGCCATGTATACCACATTCTAGACTTCTCTCTTGTAAGTATATATATATGTGTATATATTGACGCGCGGTCGTTTCGCGCTCAAAAATATATTTGGAAACTCTTGTGCCCACAGCGAGCGTAGCTAGCCAATGAGTACGGGTCGATCCCACAGAGAGCTGTTGCGATTCTACATTCAAGTACCAATCACAAAGGGGGGTTTTGGTGTTGTCACTACACTGAAATTAAATCTGCGAAAGAAAGTAAAGAAAAGATCAAATATCAAAAGGTTCTGGCATTTGAATTAGAACTTGGTTTAAACATAAAACAATTCGATCATGGGCACACCGATTTTCATACATGATAGGTAATCTAGTTATGGTGACCGGATTCCTCTCATGCGTCTCCTCATCCATCCTTTCATTTTAGGTTTAAAAGTGATTCCTCTTCGATTAAACCCCTAACCAGTTACCCACCTCCCGATTCCTCTAAGAGATGTAAGCAAACAAGCAGCAGTGTGCCCTAGACAGACCCAGATCTGTTGTGTTCAACTGATTCCTCTTGTGCCCACAACACCCCATTAATTTCCTTATTACTATATGAACCAACACACAGTCACGATTCGCCAATTCAATTAATAGTGGTATGCCCTCTTTACCTAATGAGTGATCAGCCACATTGGGCACTTCAGGCACACACTCACGTGGAACAAGGCATAAGAATTAACGGAAACTAATCATGCATTACTATGCCCGTTTTGGCCTCACGAGTCCAGATTTATGCTTAATCAAATTTCATTATTCAAACGCCAGAATTAAAGATCTAGCCGAGAAGGCTAAACATGATTAAAACTGCAGAATATAAAGACATAAAAATAAACAAGAACTTACTGAATTAATTAAGCAAAAACTCGACTCCAACGTCGATAAACACGAACATAACCTAAGTTCCGAAGGTTTAAGACCTTTCGAATTGTTTGGCTGCCTAAGCAGCGTACTGGAAATAAAATGCAGAAATGTAAAGTGTGAAAATGTTTCAGAGCATCTAAAAACTTCTTTTTCCAGAGACTAAACTTGTTTAAATAGTTACATTTTCGAGTAGAGTTTCCCCCACAGGCGGGGGTCTTCTGCTGAAAATCCGGAACGGTGTGCCCTCGCTAACTTTGACTGGATAAGCTTCATCTTCAACAAATCCCTATTTTTTAGGGATTGCTCTTATTTCCTTAGATTGAGCTTATCTCATCGTTTGAGCTTATCTCCTTGTTTGCAGCACCTTCTAGGAGTCCAGCTTAGCTCCAACTCTCATGTGGATATGTAACTATCTTCCACCAGTTCTCTTTCATCTGAATCCCGAGTTTTACTGGAATGCCCATTCTACCCTGTGGTCAAGTCTGTGCGAGTACTGTGGGCGCGGCATCATCTGTCAGCTCCATTCGTATCTGATATGCCCACTTCACCGACCGAATGTGGGATAGATACTGAGGACGTTCCCTGTGCCTCTGATGAACATATGTGCGAGATAATCGTGAATATTTGGGCATAAAATGCCCCTTCCACCAGACTCGACTCTTGGAATGCCCTTTGGCCGCAACCTGGTTCTTTTCGACTCAAAACACACTAAAAAGGACATTTATAAGGGATAAAATGCCCATAAAAACACGAAATAAATGGACTTATCACACCCACACACTTTAAGCATGATTGTCCTCAAGCATGGGGTACAACGCATCCGGAAAAACAAAAGAGAATAAAAGAGAAAAGAAACAGACTCAAGACACAAGCATGCAAACTGTTACTCCGTGTGGGCACATCAGAAATAATCCAACAAAAATTGCAAAGTTTCAGCATACCTAAAATAGGTCAAAAATGAGTTTTAGCTTAGTGTTCCTCACAGACTCTCTTCACTCAGTGTATACTCTCATTTCGGCTGTAATTCTATGCAAATTCGTCCCATAAGTTTGCCAAAGTTCTGTTGTTCATTATCCAGAAACCATGATGCATTAGTATCAATAGGGCTTTTTAGGCTATAGTTGGGCATTTTAAGTGGGAGGGGTTTTTATTGATTGTACAGACCCATCCCCAACTCCTTTCTATTCACTACCCTCATGTGCCCTGTTCAGGCACTGAATTCTTCTTATTTTGGGCATTCTAAACACTTACAACTCGAGGGAATTTTATTCAGACTATTTTTTTTTCTTTTTCTTTTTTTTCTTTTTCTAATCACTTTTTTTTTCTTTTTCTTTTTTTATTTTATTCTTCCCCCTATCTTCTCTGGCCCTTCATACATATATGCCTTTCCAGAAAACACTTTGCCTTACCTATTTTTCTTTTCAGGTTTTATAATGCCCTGGCTAAGTATAACCACCCCAAAACAAAATCGACCAGGGCATTTCATAGGCTCAACAGTGGGTGCAAAGGCTATGTCATTGGTGGGAGTTATTTATTTCAGTGGTTCAGCAAAACATGGTCTATCTCATCTACATATGCATCATTAATTCCCAGAATTAAACACAGAACATAGGCAAATTCTAGAACATCATCAGCACAGAATTATTCACACTCATGAATGAAAGAAAAATTGTAAAATTGAAGCATACAACATATAAGCTCAAGTCTCACAGGGCATGCTAAAACTCGTTCGTCATCCCTATCTTAATTGGGCATGCTGATTTTTCTGTAAAGCAATTAAAGTTGGATCATCACGTGAAATGCCCACATAGACTCACAGAATAGCATGCTTTGACTCAACTACCCACCCACACACTTTGCAACTTGCAAAGTGTGGACACAGACTCAAACAACAAGACAACAAAGAAAACAGAACAACTAAAAAAAAAACAAAAACAAAACAAAACATAATCTAAAGGACAAAAAGAACCAGGTTAATTGGTTGCAGGCGTTGGGTAGGAGAACCCAACATGCTTGAAGTAGGCCTTCAGGGCTACTTCGATTCGGGTCAGTTTTTCATTGGTCTGGAACTGGGCATTCTCTATCAACTCGAGTCTCCTCATGATCACTGCGACCGGGTGCTCCCTCTGCGGTGCCTTCCTTGTTGGTGGTTTCTTCGATGTACCTGCCATAGCTAAAAGCATACTCGAGGGGTCTGCCCCCAGCACAAAGAAAACAGGCCTACCATCCTCATCGTCAACCACATCTTGCATTCTCCTTAGGCAATTAAGATCAAAATACTCACGGGGAAGGGGGGGTCAAATCAGTATCATGCAAATCAAGGAGTCTATGTCTAACAGTAAGCTGGGTGATTAACTGGGCACAAGAGATACGATGCCTAGGGTGTGTTTTGATTTCTCGAAAATGTGCAATGGCCACATAACCGAAATTGATTCTGATTTTGTGCACCATGCACCACAAAATGAACAGCTCCTGATTAGTGATTGAATTCGAGCTATCCTTTCGGCTAAAAAAATTGTAGGCCAACACCCTATGGCAGAATCTCAGAGAATCATTGTTTAAACAATATCCCTTTGTGGATCCGCTTTGAAAAACAGATCCATCCCCAATATCTACCCATTTTGCATTGACTCCTTCTGCAGAGTCGGGCACTACAATCACGGCATCGACATACTCCTCCTCCTGGAGGCCCAAGTATGTCACAATGCCCAGTAACATATTCAAATCATCAGCAGACAAAGAATAACTCTTACCCATCATTTTAAAAGATAAAACCCTGGTGGATGTAGCAGGCTTGTTCACAGCTTTGATTTTCAAATTTTGGACAAAATCACGAAACAACAATGGAAAAATCACACATTCCATATCTAAAAAGCATTCCCAACCAATTGCAGAAAATAGATCCCTTACCTCCTACTCTATACCAAGAGCTGCAAGCGTCTCACGGTGGACTCCTTTAAAGTTGATGATGCCCCTGACTGGTGGCGGGCCACTGCTGGGCTTACTCGATGTGGGGCTCCCCACCCCTCTGCCTCTTTTAGGCACAGGGGCTGAAGTGCCCTCTTCAGTATTCCTCTTCCGTGAAGAGGCCTCTTCAGCCAGCTTGGCTCCGGTTTTCATACCAATAGATTTTCCAACCCTTCGTCTGGGTGAGGAGTCCTCCGAGGGCTCTTCAGAGCCTGCTTGCATTTGGGAGGGCGCACTGGGCTCCTGCTGCTCCTTCTCTTCTTCAGTGTCCCCTTGCTGGGACACCTCTGGTTCGATTGGCTCTGGAATGGGCTCACCAACCTTTCTTTTTCCCTTCACTTTCTCCAGTGCCCGCTTCTTGATGTCAGCGGGTGCCTCTTCCTCCTCTTCAAACAGGGATACCTTCTCTGGTTGGGGCTCAACCTCAATGTCTTCGATTTCAGTCAAGTATTTGTCCAAATCAGTGTCTCTGTCTCCTTCATCTTCAGCTTCTTCTCACCCTTCAACTTCCTCTACTTCCTCTTTGTCTTCCAAGTCCTCGATCTCCACCGACGGCATAGGAATCGGAACCTTAACGGGCTTCTTGGCTTTCTTCTTCTCAGCCCCTTTCTTCGGCTTTGGCTCAGGCTCTTCAGTAGCCTCTTCTTCCTGCATGCCCTCAGCAGTCGTCTCAGCATTTTGCTGCTCCTTTTGGGTTGGAGTAGCAGAGCTTTCTTCCATCGCCTCAACTTCAGACGTAGGCTCCTGTTCCGGTGGGGTCTCCTTGGGAAGCTTACTCGAAGCGGATGCTTCAGACGCAGCCTTTCCCTTATGTTTTACAGAGGGTTTCTTCACGACTTTCGTTGGAGAGGGCTCTTCAGAGACAGCGGGAGTCTCGAAGTCCAGACGTGCCTTAGGTCCAGCTTTAGGTGCGACCTTCTTGCCTCTTGTCTTCGCCATTGTTGGAGTTTTGAAGGTTTTCAGAAATTAGGGTTGCAGGGAAATCGAGAGAAAGAAGGTTCTGATTTTTGTAAATGGCGAGTGAAAGTGATAGTGGAGATTTTGTGGAGTAAGGCTTTTATATTAAGGGGATTACTATTCATGATTTGACTTGTGACTCTCCAAATTCCTTAGGAGTCTCCAGGATTAGTATGCCCTATGTTAATGGATAAGCCTTATCCCTGAAAAATCGGAACAGATCTTATCTCTCCAGAGTGCATCACTTCAGAATCCCTATTTCCAAGGGATTTATTTTATCTTCATCTTTCTCTCTCATTATCTAAACCTGCAAACACCATGCTTATCCAAAACAAGCGTAAAATTACTCCCTAAACTAGTTTAATTAACTGGAAAATTTATTAAAAATGAATTAAAACAAGAAAACACCATGGTTGCCTCCCAGTAGCGCCCTAGTTATTATCGTGGGCACGACATCACCCCAGATCAGGCGTAAGTGGGCTCCGCGAGCCAGATCACTATGACATCTTCATCAGAATGCCCCAGGTAAGCTTTCAAACGGTGGCCATTCACTTTGAAGCGCCCTCCAGTATCGGGGTTTATCAGCTCAATTGCCCCCATTCGGGCATTCTGCATACACTTCAAATGGACCAACCCACTTGGTCCTCAGTCCTCCTTCCATAAGCTTGAACCTTGAGTGGTACAATAGGACTTTCTGTCCTGGGCTAAATCTCTTCCTTCGAATTACTTGATCGTGGAGCCTTTTCATTTTTTCCTTGTACATCACTGAATTATCATAGGCCTCCATTCTCATTTCTTCCAGCTCTTGAATTTGAAATTTCCTGAAATGCCCAGTGGCGTCATGATCCATATTCAGCTTCTGAAGTGCCCATCGTGCCTTATGCTCTAACTCGACTGGCAGATAGCAACACTTTCCAAATAGCATCTTATATGGGGACATCCCAATTGGAGTCTTGAATGCAGTTCGGTATGCCCACAGGGCATCTTCCAAATGAATACTCTAATCTTTTCGGTTCGGACCCACAACATTTCCAAGAATGGCTTTAATTTCTCGATTCGAGACTTCAGCTTGGCCATTTCCTTGGGGATGGTAAGGTGTGGTGACCCTATGGTGAACCCCATACTTCTTCAATAATTTTTCCAACGTTTGGTTGCAAAAATGGGTCCCTTGATCACTGATGATGGACCTGGGCACAACAAACCGACTAAAAATGTGGGATTTCAGAAATGCGGCTACTACTCTTGCATCATTGGAAGGAGTAGCCTTTGCTTCTATCCATTTGGACACATAATCAACTGCCAGGATAATGTATTGGTTCCCCCTCGAATTTGGAAAAGGTCCCATAAAATCCATTCCCCAAATGTCAAAAATCTCCACTGGCATGATTGGCGTCATGGGCATTTCATTTCTTCTTGTGATGTTTCATATCCTTTGGCATTTGTCACACCTTCTGTAGACGTTGTGGGCATCCTTGAATATCGTGGGCCAAAAAAACCCACAATCCAAAATTCTTCTCGCTGTTCGGTTTGGTTCAAAATGCCCTCCGCAAGCATAACTGTGACAATGCTTTAGAATTTCATCAATCTCCTCATCAGGGACACATCTTCTAATGATTTGATCAGCGTATCTCCTCCATAGAATAGGGCAATCCCATGCATAGAACCTGCTCTCATACCTCAATTTATTTTTCTGGTACCTTCAGTACCCAATAGGCATTTCCCCAAATTCAAGGTAGTTCACTATATCCACATACCAGGGTGCCAGAATGCCCCTTGCTGAATATAAATGCTCATCGGAAAAATGATCGGCAATGGGCATTTCGTCACCTTTCTCATTCAGCACCCGGCTCAGATGGTCAGCTACCAAGTTCTGTGCCTCACTCTTATCTTTTATCTCGACATCGAACTCTTGTAAAAGAAAGATCCATCTAATTAGTCTTGGTTTCGTCTCTTTCTTGGCCATCAAGTGCCTCAGGGCACCATGATCCATATAGACAATACTCTTTGCTCCCAAAAGATAAGATCGAAACTTCTCAAATGCAAACACTACTGCCAATAGCTCCTTTTCAGTAGTGGTGTAATTACACTGTGCCCCATTCAGAGTCTTGGAGGCATAGTAAATTACATGGCTTTCCTTTTCTCTCTTCTGACCCAGTACAACGCCCACAGCGTAGCCACTGGCATCACACATAATCTCAAAGGGCATTTTCCAATCTGGTGGTTGAATGACTGGTGCCGTGACCAGTTGCTTCTTCAGAAAATTGAATGCCTTCTTACACTCTTCATCAAATTCAAAGGGAACATCTTGTTGCAATAAGTGCGAAATAGGCTGGGCAATTTTTGCAACATCCTTTATGAACCTCCTGTAGAATCCAGCGTGTCCCAAGAATCCTCTTACTTATTTCACCGAGGTGGGGTATGGCAATTTCTCAATTATATCCACTTTGGCTTTATCGACCTCAATGCCCCTTTCAGAAATCACATGTCCCAGTACAATGCCCTCTCTGACCATGAAATGACATTTTTCATAGTTTAGCACTAGGCATTTGTCCACACAACGCTGCAACACCTTCTCCAGATTGTCTAAGCATCGATCAAAATAGCTCCCGTACATTGTGAAGTCATCCATGAATACTTCAATGCAATTCTCGAGCAAATCAGAGAATATGCTCATCATACATCGCTGAAATGTGCCAGGAGCATTGCAGAGGCCAAAGGGCATTCTGCGATAGGCAAACGTGCTGAATGGGCATGTGAATTTTATTTTTTCCTGGTCCTCTTGACTTACTGCAATTTACATGTATCCTGAATATCCATCCAAGAAACAAAAGAACTTGTTTCCTGCGAGCCTTTCCAATATCTGGTCAATGAACAGAAGTGGAAAATGATCCTTCCGCGTGACCGTGTTCAGCTTCCAATAGTCAATGCAAACTCTCCAGCCAGTTTGCAGTCGTGTGGGCACAAGCTCTCCTTTCTCGTTTTTCACAACTTGAATGCCCGACTTCTTGGGCACAACATGGATTGGACTGACCCACTTGCTATCTGAAATCGGGTATATAATGCCTTGGTCCAGAAGCTTGATTATCTCTTTCAGCACCACATCCTTCATCCCTGGATTGAGCTTTCTTTGTGGGTCACGAACGGGTTTTGCATCATCTTCCAACAAAATTTTGTGCATGCAAACCGCTGGGCTAATGCCCTTTATATCTGCCAATGTCCATCCGAGTGCCTCCTTGTACAGTCTCAACAATCTTATAAGGCAGTCCTCATCAGCTTGATTCAACCCCGCACTTATGATTACAGGGAGAGTCTCATTATTCCCTAAATAGGCATATTTCAGATGCCTTGGTAATGCCTTCAACTCCAGCATGGGCGCTTTAATAATAGAAGGCATCAGCTTATCATTGTTCCTCCGAATGGGCACACCATAGTCCACACATCCGTGTGGCATTTCTTCTAATGAATACAGCATCATAATTCCATCCCTTATATCATCATTCTCGTCCAGGGCATCCTGATCAATCAGTCCATCCCACAATGCCCACTCCAGCGGCTCTCTGTTGCTCACCATGGATAAAGTAGAACGGCTCGGAGGATGAAATGTGTTCACAAAATTACAATTCTCTGTATCCGGGGGGTACTTCATGGCTTCAAAGATGTTGAACGTCATCTTCTCCCCATCAAACTCACACGTCAGTGTGCCCTTGTCCACATCAATTTTGGTTTGAGCTATCTTCATGAAAGGCCTTCCCAGCAACAAAACTGAAGATTTTGAAGTCGCTGTGCCCATGTCAAGCACATAAAAATCTGCTGGGAAAATAAGCTCGTCCACCTTGACCAATACATCTTCAATGAGGCCTTCTGGATATACATTTGACTTGTCAGCTAGTTGAATGACCACACGGGTCTCCTTCAAAGGTCCAATCTTCAATTTTTTGAACACCGACAGAGGCATTACATTGATCGATGCCCCCAAGTCCAGCATGGCCTTTTCAACTTTTCTGTCTCCAATTATGTAAAGGATCATGAACATCCCTGGATCATCACACTTCTTGGGTAACTTCCTTTGTATTACAGCCGATACATTCTCCCCAACTAAGAACCTTGCATCGTCATTGAATCGCACCTTTCTGGTACAAAGTTCCTTTAGAAACCGGGCATACCGCGGCACTTGTTTGATTGCCTCGATCAGTGGAATGTTGATATCCACTTTGCTAAATACTTTTAGCATCTCCCTGGTTTCCTCTTCTCTTCTATTCTGTGCCATCTCCCTGGGAAGGGAGGTTTCCGTCTCTCTGGAGTGGGCATCTTGGCAGATTGCTTCACTTCTGGGATGGGCACAGCATTAGTCTGCTCAGCTTCTTGTGCCTTGTCTTCTATAGGAGTTTTTTCCACTTCTTCCTCCAAGGGCACATCGTCCTTCTCTTCTCTCGGCTTGACCATCTCCGGAAGCTCTTTTCCACTCCTCAATGCTACTGCATTCACTTGTTCTCTTGGATTTTCGACCTGGGAGGGCAACTTCCCATTTTTCTCCTCCATCTTGTGCATGGCTTGAGCCAATTGATTTATTTTCTTGCTCATGTGCGAGAGACCGGCTCGAGTCTCTTGCTTAAACTTCTCATTCTCCTCAGCCATAGCAAACACAAGATCTTCCAGCCTTTGCTTCCTTTTCTCCTCTGGTGGTGGCAATGGATGTCCAGGATGCCCATCCTCCGGCCTTCTCCATCTAAAATTTTCATGGTCTCTCCAGCCAGGATTATAAATCTGGGAATGGAGATCATATCTTCTGGAATGCCCATTCTGGCCACCTATAGCATTCACTTCTTCCATTTCGTCTTGTAGAGTAGGGCATTCATCCGTGAAGTGAGATATGCTTTTGCATACCCCACAAGGTCTGGGCTTCCTCGCCATGCTTGCACTGAACAAGATTTTTTCGATCTTGTCGCACAATCTATCAATTCTGCTATCCTGGTCCGGTGCCCTCTCTGTTTCACTTACAACCCGAATGCCCTCTCCACCGAAGTCTCGGTTGTCTTCAGCCATTTCTGTGAGAATTCTGAATGCTTCAACAGGCTGTTTGTTCAAAATGGATCCTCCACATGAGGCATTCACAATCGTCCTCTCATGTGGTCTCAATCCTCCGAAAAAATACTGAATCAAATCATGTTCAGTAATCTGGTGCTGTGGGCATTTCGCCAGCATCGCCTGGAATCTTCCCCAATAGTCATAGAAACATTCGTTAGTTCCCATCTTCAGGCTCCCTATCCTTCTTCTCATTTCTTGCACTCTGGATGCTGTGAAATATTTCTCCAAAAACTTCTGTTGAAGTTGTCTCCATGTGGTCACAGCGCCAGTGGGTAGTGTGTACAGCCAGTCTCGTGCCCCATCTTGGAGAGTGAAAGGGAACGAGACCAACCGCACATACTCTTCTCGTCCATGGTCGGATGGTTAAGTTTGGCAAACCATCTCAAAATCTTGCAAATGCCTTTGTGGATCCTCTCCAGGCATTCCGTGGAACTTTGGCAAGATCTGGATAAAGTTTGCGTGAATATCCCAGTTCTGAGTCACAGCTGGGAGTGTAATGCCCATTGGGCGCAGATTCATGTTGGTCGGGAAGACCAACTGCCTTAAAGTCCTGTTATCATCCGCATTGCCATTCGCGGCATTTCCATTTGCGGCCATGTTGATGTTGTGGCCGTTCTCAAACTGTCCTTCTTCCTCGTGCCCTTCGTTTCCTTGATCTTCTTGATCCTCTGGTGGTGGTGTGGGCTCACGAGGTCTATTTGCTGCTTGGCATGCCCTCTTCACTACTGCCCTCTTTTTCCTCGAAGTCTTCTCTATCTCCGGATCGTACAATAGAGTCTCCTCTGAAGAGCCCCTGGACATCAACTTCCAGGTTCGCCAATTGTGGAAGATAAAATCACTATAAACCAGCTCCCCGGCAACGGCGCCAATTTTGACGCACGGTCGTTTCGCGCTCAAAAATATATTTGTAAACTCCTGTGCCCACAGCGAGCGTAGCTAGCCAATGAGTACGGATCAATCCCACAGAGAGCTGTTGCGATTCTATCTTCAAGTACCAATCACAAATGGGGGTTTTGGTGTTGTCACTACACTGAAATTAAATCTACGAAAGAAACTAAAGAAAAGATCAAATAACAAAAGGTTCTGGCATTTGAATTAGAACTTGGTTTAAACATAAAACAACTCGATCATGGGCACACCGATTTTCATACATGATAGGTCATCTAGTTATGGTGACCAGATTCCTCTCATGCGTCTCCTCATCCATCCTTTCATTTTAGGTTTAAAAGTGATTCCTCTTCGATTAAACTCCTAACCAATTACCCACCTCCCGATTCCTCTAAGAGATGTAAGCAAACAAGCAGCAGTATGCCCTAGAAGGACCCAGATCTGTTGTGTTCAACTGATTCATCTTGTGCCCACAACACTCCATTAATTCCTTTATTACTATATGAACCAACACACAGTCACGATTAGCCAATTCAATTAATAGTGGTGTGCCCTCTTTACCTAACGAGTGATCAGCCACATTGGGCACTTCAAGCACACACTCACGTGGAACAAGGCATAATAATTAATGGAAACTAATCATGCATTACTATGCCCATTTTGGCCTCACAAGTCCAGATTTATGCTTAATCCAATTTCATTATTCAAACGCCAGAATTAAAGATCTAGCCGAGAAAGCTAAACATGATTAAAACTGCAGAATTTAAAGACATAAAAATAAACAAGAACTTACTGAATTAATTAAGCAAAAACTCGACTCCAACGTCGATAAACACGAACATAACCTAAGTCCCGAAGGTTTAAGACCTTTCGGATTGTTTGGCTGCCTAAGCAGCGTACTGGAAATAAAATGCAGAAATGTAAAGTGTGAAAATGTTTCAGAGCATCTAAAAACTTCTTTTTCCAGAGACTAAACTTGTTTAAATAGTTACATTTCCGAGTAGAGTTTCCCCCACAGGCGGGGGTCTTCTGCTGAAAATCCGGAACGGTGTGCCCTCGCTGACTTTGACTGGATAAGCTTCATCTTCAATAAATCCCTATTTTTTAGGGCTTGCTCTTATCTCCTTAGATTGAGCTTATCTCCTCGTCTGAGCTTATCTCCTTATTTGCAGCACCTTCTAGGAGTCCAGCTTAGCTCCAACTCTCCTGCGGATATGTAACTATCTTCCACCAATTCTCCTTTCATCTGAATCCCGAGTTTTACTGGAATGCCCATTCTGCCCTGTGGTCGAGTCTGTGCGAGTACTGTGGGCACGGCATCATCTGTCAGCTCCATCCGTATCTGATATGCCCACTTCACCGACCGAATGTGGGATGGATACTGAGGACGTCCCTTGTGCCTCTGATGAACATATGTGCGAGATAATCGTGAATATTTGGGCATAAAATGCCCCTTCCGCCAGACTCGACTCTTGGAATGCCCTTTGACCGCAACCTGGTTCTTTTCGACTCAAAACACACTAAAAAGGACATTTATAAGGGATAAAATGCCCATAAAAACACGAAATAAATGGACTTATCAATATGTATTCACTTTACTTTTGAATGAAATCTGAGAAATCTGAGAGAATGAATGCAGTATCTATATCATTATTCTGATCTCTTCATTGTCGAGTTCTTTACCATCATGGCAGATTCAATTTGCTTTCAAATTCTACCAAATTGAGTTTTCATAAACTGCAATTTAGTCCTTAGGATTTCAGAATTGTCATATAACCCCTAAATACTTCTGCAATTTACAATTCAATATGAGGATTCATGGTTCTAATTTTAAACCCCTAAGAATTATGATAATTTTATTTTAAGTCTCTAAAGTCCATCTATAAGTTATCTTTAAACCCATAATGTTTATGCAAAGCCACTTTTACTCCCCAAAAGAATTTATGAATAATTATGTTTGGAGGAACTAAGGGTGGCAAAATGAACACCCAACCCAGCCCACACCAACCCAATGGACTAAACACCACACATTGACCCAACCCAATCCAACCCAAAAATGGGTGGGTTGCTTTTTCCAGCCCAATGGACTGGCAACCCATTTGTAACCCATGCATTAATCATAAATCCTAATATAACCCCATTTTATTTTTAAAAATTGAAAGTTCAAATTTAATATTATAAAACTTCTTATGTATTCAATATACAAATTAAACTAAATTAACCAACTACATAAACATTATACGCAAATACATAAAAAATATCTTTTTAAACAATTAAAATGTCTTTAAATTCAATACACAAATTAAACTAAATCAACCAACTAAATAAACATTATACACAAATACATAAAAACAAATATATTTTTAAACAATTAAAATATCTTTAAATTCAATACACAAATTAAACTAAATCAACCAACTAAATAAACATTATACACAAATACATAAAAAAAAATATTTTTTTAACAATTAAAATGTCTTTAAATTCAATACACAAATATAACTAAATTAACCAACTAAATAAACATCATACCCAACTTTTTTGAAATACTTAAAATGTCTTTAAATTCAATACATAAATTTATAAGTCCTACTAGACATAAATCCAAAATACAAATATAAGCAACTCATCATTCTCCCATGTCTTCATCAGCTCATCACTCATCATTCTTCAAACTTGAGCACATTCGAATCTTTCTCCAACAACTCTATCTCTTCCACTTCCACCTCTCGATCTGTATTTTAAAATTAATGAAATTATAATAAAGAGTAAATAACTATAATCAAATATAAAAATTAGAAGTAATAAAATTAAAATTAATAAATTATCACCTGAATTTTCAGTTTTCTTGAAACCATGTAACCAATTACGATTACAAATGAGAGCTTGTACGGTTTCAGGAAGCAAACAATTCCTATACTTGTTCAAGATACGTCCACCAATGCTAAATGTAGATTCAGAAGCAACAGTTGTGACTGGAATACTTAAAACATCACAAGCCATCTTTGCAAGCTTCTTCTAAGTATGTATTAAGTTTAGATTCATTTGAATTCATTTCAATCAATTTGTGCTCAAATGCCTAGAATTAAACAAACAAAATAATACCAAAAGTTAAATTGGATAAATACACACAAACAAACACAATAAAAGATCTTACTTACATCAAACATATTACGCTTATGTGGTGGATTTGCCATTGTTGAGCTAGAAAATGAGATTGATGCAACCTCAACTCGTTCATATTGACTGAAGAGCTTATCAAAGATTTCTTTAGCTTATGCACCTTCTCTTCATAATCTTGTGGGTAAAGTACCTCATAGTAAAAACTCATCATTTTTAATTTCGACCTTGGGTCAAGAATACATCCAAATGCAAGAATACCACAATATTCATCCCAATACTTGTCAAATTTGACTTTCATTCTTGAGGCCATATCCTTGATCACATCATCCTTAGAATCCATAAGTTCAACCAATTGACCTTCAATAATTGCAATCTGCTTGAAATATAAATTTGAGGTAGGATAGGATGACCCAGATAACAATTTAGTAATCTCATAAAATGGTTCCAAGAAAGCATGCATCTTATCAGCTCTTTCCCACTCTTCATCAGTCGGACAGTGCTTGTAATTTGTATCATAGTAGCTCAAACTAGTGAATGCAAGACGATACTTAATTGCACTTTCGAGCATCAAGTACGTAGAATTCTACCTAGTCGACACATCCAACTTTAAGAAACTCCCTCCAACATCACTTAAGCCCACCTCTTCAATACATTTATGAAATTGCCTCAACCTCCCATCTGATGCCTTCACATACTTAACACTTCCTCTAATTTTTCTCAATGCATCATCAGCCACCTTTAAAACTTCTTGAACAATCAAGTTCAAAATATGTGCACAACACCTAACATGGAAGAACTCGCCTTGGCATAACAAACCATTTTGTAAATTAAGTCTATCTTTTAAAATTATTACCATGTTATCACAAGAAGTGGCATTATCCAATGTGAGTATAAATATTTTTGATTCTATACCCCAATCTTTAAGCACTCCCAACAATTTCCTCGACAATTCATACCCTGAATGTGGACTAGTTAACTCACAAAATGAAAACAATTTACTATTCAACTTCCAATTTTCATCAATATAATGTGCAGTGACAGTCATATAACCTTGAGTAGTCAGAGCAGTCCAACAATCAGATGTCAAACAAATTCTCCCAGGAATAATAGCTAACAAACTCTTCAGTTTTTGTTGTTCAACTAGAAACACTGTCATACAATCACTTTTTGTTGTATTTCTACTAACGGGCTTAGATTCAGGATTCAAAATCGTATTCAAATCATTAACCCCATCATACTCAGCATAGCTAAATGGAAGATCATGTTTAATAATACATCTAGCCAATGTATCTCTACAATCTTCAGTATCAAATTTCCATTTCTTCACATCCTCAGACTTGGGAAATTCAATACACGCTTCAAGATGACGTTTTAAAGAAGTGGTTCCAGACTTAGCTTTGCAAGAATATAATTTGTCACAATACTTGCACTGACATTTCTCTACTCCATCTAGAATGCCGACCCTTATAAAATGTTTCCACACATCAGATCTATCAGCTCTACCCTTTTTAGGATCTCTATCATCAACATCTTCAACTTCATCCCTAGTACTCTTGCTCTTAGATACATTAAATGTAGAACTACCACAATCAATGTTAGCATGAGTACCTTTAGTCCCTTGAGGAGTAGGAAACGATCCCAACATTTGCAAATCATCATTCAATTCATCATTCATATCCTCCATAATCTCCATAACCTTCAAATTTTTCTGTAATAAGATAAAGTGTAAGCTTGTGCTCCCGAAATCCAAAATTCGATTTAAATAATTAGCATAAATCCCATTTCACATGATTTTTGTGCTTAATTAGAGGACAAGGACGACACAAAATCAGAGCTTGAAATTAAAGAAAGCCATTCTTTAGAAACAGATTTGAGATGCCCTTAACAAAACATGATCTCTCTATTTTGTCACTATAGCTATAACATATATGGTTTTCTAATGACAACAAGATCACAAAGCTTGTCGGGCCATCATCAAGATCCAACAAAATCCTGTCCAAAAAGAGAACAATACAACACATATACAGTACACTATTGGACCAAATCAAGCTCTTCAAAAATAATTTGATTACAAACTCCAAGAATCGAGCCATCATGTATACATAATCTAAACATTCAGATTGAGGGAGTTAAGTTAATGTTCCATACAAATCGAGAAAAACAAAGAACCCTTTTTCGAGAAATGGCAAGTATAAGAGACAAACACGAAAATCTACAAAGAGAAATGAAGAAAGAAAAAATGCCTCGGGCGGATAAACCACTGAAGAAAAAGCCGGTGGGAAATCGTGCTATAGAATATTACTGAGCATATTGTCTCCAACATATGTATCTCGTACTTGGACACTAAGAAATGAGGAGCATGATTTAATAGTCAAAATATTCTTGAAGCTCACTGTACATATATGGGTTGTCTGTGAATATCTATTCTATAAAATAAATATATACGCCGTAATAGGATCAGCAAAATCCCACCTCCATTGGATCAACAAATTAACACATAAACAAATCTTGAAAAACGAAAAAGAGTCAAAGAAATGTATAGAAAAATGGGAGGCTTTGGAGAGCAATTGAGTGAATGTAAGTCATGGGAGGAGGCTTCGGTTCTCCAAATCCGCTTCAACTTTTTGCGTTTGTATTTTTGCTGAGTTGCTGAGTTGTTTGAAATAAAATCTTCGATAACAGGAAGTGCAAACTCTACAAATGTTTCCGAAGCAAGATCATGAGAAACAACTAAGGACTCGGTAGTCCAGGGACAAGCCGCTAACCAATGAATGGCCCAATAACCAAATAGCTAGAATTCACACCCATCTTCTACACACACTCAAGCGACACACACACACACACACACACATACAGAGAGAGAGAGAGAGAGAGAGAGAGAGAGAGAGGAACCTGAAAAATGGATCGGCCACTGGGCTCACCAGAAATCCTATTAACGCCCCCTTGATCAAATATCCGCGTCGCTCTCTCAAAGTTCTTCACCAGAAATCCTCTTTAGCCTCTCGGCGGTGGACGGTGGTGGGGCGCGGTGCAGCTGCGGTGGAGCACGGCGCAACTGCAGTATTGTAGATAGAGAATGAAATGGCGATTTTTTTGGGTGTGTTTCCCCTGGAATAGTATTACAAATTTTGGTAGCCCAATCAAGCCCAAAGCCCAATTGGGCTAACCCATTTTAGCCCATTTTTTTGAATCTTTAATTTTTAGCCCAATCAAGCCCAAATATCATGTGGGTTGGGCTAACCATTAGGTTGGGCCAATTTTGACAACCTTAGGAGGAACTGAAAGTATTCTAAAGACTCGTAAGCATGGATGAACAAAAATATTATGATTAAAATGGGGGGATGTTGTGTTAAAATGTTTTATAGATTAAGATTCGAATCTAAATTCACATAATTAAACACTGATAAAAGTACAAATATGCCACTAAGTATAAGTTTGGATTTGAATCGACTCGTTTTACGGATATTAACTCTTAATTAAGACGATCTTTATATTAAAACGTAGGAATATATCATAAAAGCTAATTTGGTGTATATGGGATGTTTTAATGTGTTTTGCTAGGCATAAAGTTGAATGATGTGATTTGATTAAGTCATAATGCTAAATAGGATATGCATATATTGCAACGCAGAATATATATATATATATATATATATATATATATATATATGATTATTTATTTCAATTCAACTAGCCTATTACATGGTTAATTTGCAAAGTACTACTGAGCTTAATACACCCTTACAAATATCTACTTCATATTATAGACAACAACTTTGTCTTATTTACCATGGAAAATTAATCAATTAAATATATGTTTGATTGAAGTAAAATGGTATTCCTTCGATTCGACTTTGACAAAATACCTTGTTTTGATGAATTAGGATTATAAATGATGGGTTTATGTATGGTTTTAGTTTCAATGAAAATTTCATTCTCAAACATTATATGTTTACGTGTTAATTAATAATTAATTAGTACGACTTTGACGTTAACTCTTGCATTTACTAGTTTAACTAACATACCTATACCTATTAATTATTAAATGTACTGCCCTACTCCATAGCTAACTAGCTAGTTACTACTTAATTAGGCACAAAGATTGCCTAATCTACTCTCATTGCCCGCAGGTAAAAGATTCTAGATTTGGGGAGATTGAAAAACGAAATTCGAGTTTGTAAATGTGAATAAGGAAATATTTTCATGTTCACTAAATTTTAATGTAATATACAAATACACCAACATTTGATCAAATACATATTTATATTCATATGTTTTTATTCCCCCACTTTCCCTGGTAGTTCACTTTTCATGTCCCACTATGGTGTTCCACTATAAAATTTATTATTTTAAAAATGTTTATTAAAAAAATAAATTTTATTATAGTATTACAAATTATAATCATCATTTATCGCTATAAATTAAAATTTTTAAAAATCATATACCCTACTTTTGGTAATCAACCATATTAATCAAGTATATTTACTAAAAAATAAGAAATAAATATTAAAAAATAAATATAAACCCTAATTGGATGGAATAAACCCTAAATAATAATCATAAAATTAAACTAAGCCATAAAAAAATGAAATTGAAGAAAAAAATTGATGAAAATCGAATAAAAATCAAAGTGGAACACCAAATGGGATAGAGAAAAGTGGGATAGAGGATTTCATTTGCTTTCTCTGATCCGTGCATGCCTACCTATGCATGCGATTGCGTATATATCTTCTTCAATATTATATTTTATTTTATTTTTTTGAAGAAAATATCCATTGTATTATTACTCAACCGGCCAATATAACCTGACAGAGGAAAATATATTGTTCCAAATGCGCGTACTCGTACCCCGCTCCAAAATGAGCTAGTGCGTGAGCCATGCGAGATGAAAACCCAAAATAATATTAGCATTCATTAATTGAATTAAGATTGACGCTTCTCTCTCCAGATAACTTTCTACAAATAATATTGAATATATATATATATATATATATATATTTATTGAAGCACAAAATAAATATGAAATGCATTATACATCCTTTGAATTGAACGACAACTTTCTTATACCACTTGTTGTTCCACTTTAAATTTACTAGTTCTTCTTCAATTTCAATTTCAATTTTAAGTGGTTTAGTTTAATTTTACAACTATTAATTAAAATTTATTTTACCCAATTAGAGTTTATAATTATTTTTTAAAATGAATAATGCTAGCCAGCCAGATTCTGGCTAGCCAGAATCTAATTTTTTGATGATTAATAAAACTGTATTATTAATAAATTAATTATGTTAATTATTAAATGTTATGTTTTTACTATATTATCCTTCTATCATGAAATTAGTGATTTGTAATTAATTATTAAAATCACTCCAGAAGCGGATCGGAAGAAAGGGGCGCAGCTTCATCTTCTTTCTTTTCTTCACTTCTTTATTTTTTTTTCCATCTTCGATTTCTTCTGAATTGAAGCGCATATAGAGTTTCCCTAATTATTATAGAGGGCATCAATGTAAATTTATTGAATAATTAGTGTTTTATTAATTAAATTAATTAATTATTAAAAATAATAAAAGATTCTGACTAGCCAGAATCTGGCTGAAAATCACTACCCTTTTAAAATATAGTTTTCATTTTTCTAGTTGATAATTGATTACTAGGGTTCATTATTCTATAATTAGGGTATATAAGTTCTTAAAATTTTTATTTTTATGTACAAATGTTAGTTATGATTTCAATTATATAATAATTTTTATTTTTATAACAAATTAACATTATTAAAACAGTAGTGGATTTGATAGTGTGGAATGTAATAATGAAATATAAAAATTGGAGTCGAGAATTTCATTTACTTTAAATTGATGAGTCCCAAGTGAAAACTAATTAAAGTATGGTTTTCACCTCATGAGCGTTACGTACCTTCTAAACTTAATTGGCCAACTTTTTTAAAATGGATACGCGCGTACAATAATTATCCACTTACACTTGGAAAAAATGTGCACTCGGCTTATAATGGATAATTAGTTAAAGTAGAAAGGGAACAGGTTTACGTTAACGTAGTACAAAAAAATATTAATTAATTAATCAAATATACTTAATTAAGATTAAAAGCTAGCTTTAAAGTAATTAAATAAAATGTGTATTAGTTTGTACATTAATATTTGGTGGTGGTGCTCTTGCATGGAAATTAAGAAGCATCTCCCAAAGAGAGGAATCGAATGAGTCCCCCTTTCTTTTTGCTTTTTCACAGTTTGCAACAGCTCTCTTTAACACTCCCCAAGAAAATGGTGGGTGATATACTACTCATGCATATCTTAATTAGGGTTTTCTTTTCTTTCCATTTTCATTATTAACATTTCTTGTTTCTTGGAGATTGGTATATGCCCACTCTTCCTGTTCACACCTTCAGACATATATATATATATATATATATATATATATATATATATATGTTATTATTGATACATTTCATATGTACGTATACCATTACACATTATTTTAAATATAATTAAGTTGGAATCATTTGTGTTTCGTTTCAAAAATGCTTTATCTAGCTATTAAATTATCAATAGATATATGATACGAGAATAAAAAAAAAATGAAATTATTGAAATACACGCACACTATTATATTATAATTTACTGACAGAAAATGAAAATAAAAATAAAAATCGGTTGCTACGGGAATTCACTGCATCTGGCTAGAGATCGAGATTATTCAAACTGAGTGTAAATAATTAAAGATCATTAGGGAAAAAAGAAAATGTGACAGCAAAAAAGCCATTGCAGTGTATAGAGAGGGAAAAAGAAAAGATAATAAAAGAAAAGATGGTCAAATTGGACCTCGAAGACTACTTCAATTCTCTCTTCCATCATCAGCTTCGACTATCTTTATCGAAACTCTACCATTTTCACTTTCTTTCATTTTTGAACACCTCCCAATTAAGTTTCCCCCTTAATTAATTACATACAACTATATCTTTCTATATATATATATATATTAATATATTAAATTATAAATAGTTTTCTTCATTCTTAATTGGTTGAAGAAAGAAATGTTTTTTTTTAGTGAAAACATTGCTGGCCAACATCGTCCTTGGGAGTTCCAGCCATGCAACTTCGGCTTTGATTTTATCTTCAGATAGATTTATTGAAATCTGACACACACGAGTGGACACACTGCACTCTATCATTGCAGCCAAATATTAAATAATACGTACATTAAAATAAACAAATAAATAAATCTTATATATTCTTGTTGGAGTGAGGGACATATACATATATATATATATATATATATATATGGAAAGCATTAAATGAGAACCCTTCCCCAGGTGGGAACTAGGAACCAATTATAGCCCTTGTTTGACTCAATCTAGACGGTCCAGATTAAATCAGCTTTGAGTGGATGGCGGTGGCATTCCTGTAATTTTCGGCAACTTTCTAGACGGAGGGGTAATATAGTAATTTAATAATTCTTTTCTTTTGTTATGAGGCTAAAATGAGAATCACATAATGCTAAAATTATCGAAGTAGGAGGCTAAAATTGATGTGACATTTTTCACTAGGGTTCACCGTTCCTAATTAGGGTTTATTAAGTTCCTGATCCCAACTAGTAATTATGAAATTCCCATTAGGGTTCACTGTCCCTAAATAGGGTGTATTGCATTTCATTCCAATAAAATCATCGTTCCATTTTTGTTTATCAACACATGCTAAAATGAGAAATGCATGAGGCTAAAATGTGCGAAGTCGGATGCTGAAATTGAATCTGAGCAATTTCTGAGTTCAGTTCCGATTTTACCCTTAATGAGACGCGCGAATTGAAGATTTTCGCGATAATTACAAAAATGCCACGAAAATCTGGATGGATCTAGGGCGTCGATTTTACAGGATAGACGGATGGGATCGGTTCCCGATTCTCACCTAGAGACCGGTTCTCACCAGATCTCATCCCTATATATATATATATGAAAGGATCAAATAGGAACCAAATCCCCCCGTGAGAACCTATGAACCACACATATTAGCAAATTATTAGTCACATATTAGCAATGTGTATAATCGTTAACATGTTAGCAATATGTTGCTAATATTATGATCTCGTCAAGTTAGCAAAATGAGTTTACCTCATGTTAGCAACATAATCTCTTGGTGTTAGCAATATAAATCTCGCATGTTAGATTGGTGTCTAGGTTCTCACGGGGGGATTGGTTCCTATTTGAACCCACCCCTATATATATATATATATGTACGTTCCTTTTATATATATTTTTTCCTTCAAAAGATTTAAGTTCACAATTTATATAAACCTAGCTAGCTCAACGTACGGCGGGAGCGGCCGATCGATCGAGCTCCACCGCCGGTATGTTGAAAATATTAATATGATTTTCCGAAAGAAAATAAAAATAAAATGGAATTAATTGCATATATATTGATTGTAATTATACATAAAGCGAAAGAGAGCAAGGATAAAGCAATTTAAGTTCGAGCGGTCTGTTTGTAATGAAATGACAAATTTAGTCCTAAAATTAGTGAGGGTGTAAATTAAAGTGATTAAAGTTGGGGGGTCAAGTAGCACACATTTGACTTACCATAGTACAACTCAAGCTTCAAGTACGAAAACAGGAATATTCAAAAGAAATAAAAGAAAAAGGAATCTCAATTTTTAACCAAAATAGTGACTTGCTGGAGAGTGGGTCTGGATGGGATATTATTGAAGGAGAGACAAAAATTAATTAGATAAGAATAAGGAAATGGGGTCATTGCAAAAGATTTAGAATATTCAATTTGTCTCCCAACAAATAACTATCTCATTTCTTATTTAATTAATTATCCACTTTATGGTTGGCTCATGCAGTATATATATAATTATGTTGCATCTCTATACTATATATAAGATATAACGGTGTTGTTATAATTAGTTATATATATCTAGATATTTAACTTGATATATATATATATATATATATCTAGGTGTAATTTTTCATCCTTCCATTTGGATGCAGGCATGTTGTATTCGATCAAGAATATATAGATATTTTTACACTTGATTCTTTGATATGTTGATATGTTAATTAATGTCATAATTAAGCAAAGCTTAGTAATACGATGTGTTATGTGTAAACGGTATTGATGTACTAAAACAAATTATTGATGTACCAAAGCAAAGCATTCGTCAATATATAATGTAATACGACACCAAATATATATTAAAAAAAAATCCCCCAAAGATATATATTAGTGAAAAAAACGTCGCCCAAGTGGATATTTAATTTAAATTTGTATTGTTTAAATTAAAGAAGGGCATTGTTGGAAAGCAAGCGGAGAATTAGTTGGAGGGTGTTGTTGTTGCAGTTGAAACTCCAAAATCCAATAGCCTTAAAAGCATACGTAGATAAAAGCTTTATCTAATTTTACAATATTTACTATCTTTACAACAGATAGTGAATCCCGCATATTTTCTCATTATACATAATTATTGCAATGCAGCAGCACCATTATTATTTATTCCCCCCCCCCCCCCCCTTTATTTGAATCTCTTTAATTTTAATTACTTGTTTTATGTGATTCCGTTCCATAGTTGAATAAGGTGCCGAGCAAGTGAAGAATATTTGAAAAGGATTTTACCCCCTCGTTTCTCGAGGCCAATTCCCCAGTATATAAACCTTCTCCACTACCATCATTTTTCTCACACATCCGACGTAACACCACACATATATACATCTCTCTCTCTCTCTCTCTCTCTCCAAGTTTCCAGCCCATCATATTAGGCCCCTAGCTAAGTGTATGATTCGTATCTTTGTCAAGATTTGCTCGTACCTGGCCATACATACATACAAATATATATGTATATATATGAATGTGAATGTGACTGAATATATCTGAATGTGAAAATGTGATAAATCTGCAGGGAAAAAGATGAACAGGCCCGGAGACTGGAACTGCAGGTCATGCCAGCACCTCAACTTTCAGCGGAGGGACTCCTGCCAGCGATGCGGCGACCCCAGGCCCGGTGAGAGAGCTGATTACGCCTCCAGTTTTGGCGGCGGCAGAGGCGGCGGTGGTGGTGGCTCGTTCGGCTTCACAGGCCCGGATGTCAGGCCCGGTGACTGGTACTGCGCCGTCGCCAACTGCGGTGCCCACAACTTCGCCAGCCGCTCCAGCTGCTTCAAGTGCGGAGCAGGAAAGGACGACGCCGGCGGCGCAGCCTTCGACACCGAGATGTCACGGGCTCGTGCCTTTGGATTCGGCGGCGGCGGCCGCTCCGGCTGGAAATCCGGTGATTGGATTTGCAACAGGTAATAATGCAGATCATTTCCCCTTTTTCCGTAACAAAGTGATGATTATAACATGATAATGTAACATCAGATTTCATGTGGAATTTTTGTGTTTACTATATATTTCGGCTGCATGTTTGAACAGTGCCAAAACTATCTTTTTTCCCCTTGTTTTATTAATATAAATTGTTCGTGTGTCCTTGCATGTGTAATCGTACACACACACACACACACACATGCACAACACAACACACCACGTGTGTATTCATGTTTGTGTATATATACACATAAATTGACAATTAATAGATATAGCTATAAAATTCAAAAAATGTAGTGCGTATTTATGTGATACTAATAATATACGTGTAATGAAACACAGGTCGGGTTGCAATGAACACAATTTTGCCAGCAGGATGGAGTGCTTCAGGTGCAATGCACCAAGAGAATCCGGAAGCAAATCTTCGTTTTAATCTAATGCACATCAGATTCTCCATTTTTGGGTAAAAAAGAAGAAGAAGAAGAAGAAGAAGAAGAAGAACCTCTAAAATTTTGATCTTTCATTATTACAATGATGACTTTAATAATTACATATATATATATATATTTGTTGAATTTACGTTTTAATTTATCTTTTCAGGTTCAAGAATTGAGTTGATGAAGAGAGAATCAAAATTTGAACACAAAAGACGAGGATGATTAATGTTTTTCTTTTTTGGCCCCTGTCAGTAGCTACTTTGGAATTTCGTTGTTTTCTAATTTTCTCTTTTTCTTTTTTTAATATTTTAGTTTCCTTTTTGAACTTTAGGGAGCATTATTAGGTCATGAATTCATGTTACGAAGAAGAGCTGAATCTTTAATTAGTGGTAATAGTAGTTGTTTGAAATATTAATTATTGCCTTGTACTTTGTTGCTGTGATTTGAGATCTAATTAATAGCCATGTGTGCCGCTCAGCAGTTTTATTAATTATAATCTGTTATCAAATGATTAATTAATTATAGATATATAATTAGATTTAAGAACCAATTTCGATCAAGTCTCTTAACTAAATTTTCAGAAATTATTTCATTAATTTCTAATAAATAAAAACAATTACTGATGGAGTGATATGATTGATGTAATTCCATGTCAAGATATTGAATTGATAAGATTGATTATGACATGACTAAGCAGTTTTTAATTAGCTCTCACACATTTTAATAATGCCTATGCATATATGGTAGAGATATATATATTATATGAAATAAAGTTGAGATAAGATGAAAAGAGATTTAAGTTATTAATTAATTAAAAGAGAGCAAGGGGGGGCTGGGCTCGGTGCCTAACGAATCCTAGTTCACATTGGATTCCCAAGCTTTTAATTAACATTCTTTTGGCTTCTTTTTCATTGACCTCCTCATTGGGCTGCATGCATGAGAGAGAGAGAGAGAGAGAGAGAGAGAGAGAGAGAGAGAGAGAGAGAGGGAGAGAGGTGGTCAAAAAGTAACCACACAAATTGATTAATGTCTGCTACTAGACTCCATTATTTGGCTTTTAAGGAGATTCTTGTCTCCCTTTAAGCAGGCTTTACATTCCCTCATGTGGTTTGTTTATACAAGTCAAGTTCAATTCCTTCCTTGTATTCTTGTCATTTCACTACCTCACCTCCTTCCTTTGTATTTTTATAAATACAAACTGCTTGCTGCAATATTACTCCATCAGCATGCCCGCATAATTAAATATATATATATATATATATATATATATATATAAACTGTAGGTAGATGCATGTAAATAATAATTAGAGCTAGGAACACATGATATATATCATATGTGCATGTAATTAGGTAAAATACAATTTTAATCCCCCAACTCAAATGGCTGGGTTACATATGCATTTTAATTATAGTGATATTTTTTCATGACGAGGGTACGCGCGCCTGATCAGAATCCCCTCATTAATATTCTCAACTCAAAAATATTAAAAATAAAAATATGTAGAATAGGGAAGTGGACAATTCTTTTTTCTACCCGAGAATCCAAAGTTTGGTAATTACATACATGGAGATTACACAAATCCATGATATATATATCGGACTGAGCCCCTCGGGTTAATTAATTAATTACTATTGACATTAATTAATATTATGTCTTAATTGAGCCGAAGAAACCCATTCCAGAATTGTTAATTTTATTTTGTTACTAATTTTTGAAACAAAGAGGCCCATTTTAATTGGAAACTAAATTAGGCACCTATTAAAATTAAAGACATCGAGATTGGAAACAAAAACAAGACAACAATTGTCACATCATCATATGATGAGTTTCATTTCAATTGAAAAGCTCTCAATTTCATGCATTTGCAAATTGACTAAACACTTCATCTCTTTGAAGAAATTTTGAACGCCTTTAATCATGACTTTAAATGCACATATGGCCCCCCAAAAGTTACCATTATGGACTAATGAAAAATGGCTTTGAGTTTTTCTTAAATTAACAACTGTGATAGTCAATGTTTGCCAAAATTGAGATAGATTTTTACCCAACAATTCTAAGTGCCATAAAAAGATTGCTTTTATTCCCTCAAAAAAGAAAAAGATTGCTTTTAATTACTTTCCTTTTTTTTGTGTTACAGAGAGGAGCATAATGCATAATTACTCAGTTAGTGGGCCAGGCTGACTTTGTATGATAAGCTTTTAATTGGGCCCAAAATGCCTTTGTGGTTCAACGGGCCTACTAAAATCGTTTTGGGCCCTCCAATTTATTAACCCTTTTTTCCTGAGAATAATTTAGGGTAATTATCCTTTATATTCCAAACTATTTTCCTTTTTCGAATATATCATAATCTAACACTTTTATTAATTAAATATCTAAATTATTTAAAAATTAATCAAATATAATATCAATTGCATTTTTAGTCCAAAATCAAGTCTAAAAAGGTGGCAAAAATTAGAGTAAAATTTTCATGTCGTCATATATTTGGTTGATTTGGCTACAATACAAGAACCTGTAAATAAGAATGCCCACAAATTCAAAGTGTAAGGTAATTTTACATCAGAAAAAATGCATCCAATGTTAGATTTGATTAGTTTTTAAATAATTTAGGTATTTTATTGACAATATTAATTTGGGATATAAACGTCATTTTACCCAATAATTTATTAACCTACTTCGTTTTGTGTTATTTGAGCAGCAGCAGCAGCAGCAGTAGTAGTAGTAATAATAATAATAATAATAATAAGTGAAGAAAAGTAAAACCATTCTTTTAATAGATAGAGTGATATTTCAATGAAAAATCAAGGCCCATATTGATTTACACATCAGGCCGAAGAGCTTAATTGTAGGCTTCAGGCCCTTAAGATATAATGATCTAAGGTATAATATCATGAAGGCCCAATAATGAAGCTCATGTTTTTTTTCCCTCATATCACTCAAAACCTAGAACGAAATAGAAATTGGAATTTATTTCAACAGATGCATGCAAATTTATTAAGAGTTTAGTGTGATGATTAAGATACTATACACGTGTGGTTGCGCTAAATTCTTAATAGAGTACCTTACATGGTCCCTTCTTTAAGATTCTCACCAAGTCCAAACACGATTTAATATACTATCAAAATCTAGCTAGATCCTCAAAATTAGTATATTTAATCTCCTATATTATTTCAATAGATAATTCATCTCTTCATAGCATGTGTTGTTTTACTAGTAAATTATAGTGAAAGTGTTATTTTTTTTCAAATTGGTGTTAGTATTAAATAAATAGGGAAGTCCTGCGTGAGATCGATTTGTATACATGTCAAAATTCGTAACCAGACGCAATCAATTACAAATGGGCAATTAAATGGTTTGAATCTCAATCTTGACCCATATTATATATTTTGACCCATAAGACAGTCTCACATAATTTTTTGAGTTCCAACCCAAACTTATTATGAATTTTAAGTAATTACATTCTAGCTAGTACCCCAAACTTTGAAAAAATTAATAAATCTAGAATGTGAGTAAAAAAATGACAATCGAAAAATGAAGTGTCTCACCCGTGTCCCATGTGGAAAAAAGAAATTTGTCATTGGAACTGGGTCTCTACTGAATTTGGACACGGAATATGTGAGACACATCATATTTTGATTACCTAATTTGGCACCTGTCCTAAATGTATTACATTATTCTAAGGTCACATACTATAATGTAATTAATCACTTAAGGGTTTAGGACATTTTCATAATTTAACTAAAAGTTTAAGTTAGGAAATATAATTAATCCTAAGTTTTTGCGTAAATTATAAAGACATGGAACAAATTAAGAATCTGGTGCAAATAAATATTTCAAAGACTAACTTGAACCCTAGGGCCTAGACTGAACAACACGTACCCCTCCGCCTCCTCAACCGTAAAGGAAGTTTTCTCCTCTCGCAAAAATGATTTAATTTATTCCAAGTTCTGATTTGATTTTTGAGACATGTCAACTTAATTAGTTTCCTTACATGAACTCAGAAGATATCCTACTTTAATTTGAGATAACTATCCGAACTCGAAACCCAACATAGATCATGCTATGTATCAGCATTTAAAAAAAAAAAAAAAAGCTACCGATGCATGCGGAACATGAACATGCGGTGTTAGGGTACGTAATCATAGGAGGGACAAAACTTTATGAACAAAAAAAAAAAAGAACCAAAATTATTATCATATCACATATATATAGTTCTGCAAACACATAATAATAAAAACACATTAGTTGGTAAGTCTGGTCACAACAACAAACTGGGCTTGAACAAGACAGGCACACACATATATAGGAGTGGTGAGAGTCTAGACAAGCAGCAAATTAAGGTTATAATTAAGTAGAGTTTTCAACAAACATAAACTAATTATAATATAATCCCAAGTTGTAGTGTAGTTATTTGAAATGAAGAGGTAGGAAGAGGTCTAGAAACGCTCCTGCAGATTAGGCTGCATCGGCTGCACACGAAAAGCGAATGGCATCTGGTGTGCTTCATAGTCTGCAACACCCTGATGATCATAAACACCTTGTGTTTCCATCACATTTTCATCCATTGGATCCAGATGCATCTGCCGCTGTTCATACACGAAAAAAAAAAATCAGTATTCTTCTTCTCTTTTCTCTACAATCAAAACTGCATTTTCTCCAATTTCTTTTCTACACACACATATATATACATTATTGGCAAAGGGTAGCAAGCATATCAATATTTGGGCATCATGCATGTTGAATTCAATAGTGCACTAGAGTTAGTTTTATAACTTTCGAGATAATATACCAGAAAATATAGTGAAATATGTAATAATTAAGCTTACCAGTTTGAATAGAAGGTTCTGGTTCTCCTCCTCCATCATTTCATTCTGAAATTATATTTCACAAGCATTAGCAAATAGCAATTGTAGACCATTTGTAAAGGTGTAGGTATACTTCTACTTTCCGTGTGTGTGTGTGTGTGTGTGTGTTCTATGTACATATAGGTATATTCAATTAGCAAAGAAAAAATATATATCCAATATTATTTGCCATAGACATTTGAAAAACATGAAAATTGAGAGAAAGTAGCTAGTATTATGTTTATACATGTTTCCTCATCATCCGCACAAACTCCATCTGTCACCATTAAAAGAAAAAAAAGAAGAAAATTAGATACATACTGGTTCAGAAAATATCGAATATATATTTTTTCCAGAAATTAAAAAATAGGAATCAATATAGACCTGTTTGGCTTTGAGAGTTGTAATCCCATTCTCGAGGGCCTCTTCCAACATCATCAGCTCCTTGTGATTCAAAGTCGATATATCCTCTCCTTTCAGGTGCCTAATAATTTGACGGGCCGGGAAAAAAGGAAAAAGAAAAAAAAAACTCAGAACATCAAGAAAATGGTGGCCGAGATGGTAAAGATGATGGCAAAAGGAACAAGAAAACCTCAAATTGTTCCTACCTCAGCTCAATCTGCATGCTGTCATTCTCTTTCTTGATTCGGTTGATTTCATTGTCCAAATGCTGGTTTTTTTGTCGAAATTAGTGGTAATCGATATATCCAATATAATATGTTAGAACCAAACTCATGAAATTATCAAAATAAATTGAATATGTTATATGCAGATCTATCTGTAGGAGGATTAGCCAAAAATTTATATTCCATCAAAAACCTTAATTAGAACCAACAGACCAAGAAGGAGCTCATCAAGTACAAAATTAAAAGGCATAGGGAGCCCTACAACTGGATCTATTTGAGGGTACATTAATACATAAGTTTTTTTCCTTTTCTTGTGCTAAGAAACTGCAGTAGTATTCTAACATCTTTCATAAATTTTTACAACCCAAGGGAAGAGAGAGAATGGCATTTTTTTACCAGATCTGTCGATAGATGTAACATTTCATGCAGTTTTTTGGTGTTCTTGTCATGGAAAAGTGCTAAAATAGTAGGCAATTATAGGAAAAAAAAAGGGTCAAGGATAGATCTAGAGAGGGACACCTTCAAACTATATAAAGATCTTTCACAAAACTCAATCTTTGAGACATTTTTACATACTTTCAGCAAAAACCTATGTTTTTTTTACCAGTTTATTATTACCTGTTAACACTGTGATGGAAATCTTGGAGGCTAGGGCTGCTATATATATATATATCCGTACAGAAACACACACACACATACACGGAGAGAGAGAGAGAAAGAGAGAACCTCATGTTTTGCATCCCATAGCCTCTTTCCAGACAGTTTGTGGTACTGATCCAACATATCAACCAGCCTTTGATAGTTTGATGTATGAAAAGAAAAAATAAAAATAAAAATTATATAGCAAAATTAAGTTCATAAGAATAAAGAAGGTGAAAAAATCTAGCTAGTTATTGAGGAAGAAAATTAAAGAAGAAGGCATACGTAGTAGAAGGGGTGCAGAATTCGTGCATCTTGCCAGAACTAGCGAAGATGATAACAGAAACTTGAGCATCGCACAAAACGCTGATCTCCTTGGCCTTTTTCATGATCCCATTTCTTCTTTTTGAGTAAGTCACCTGCCTGTTGCTTGAGTTCTCAATCCTCTTGATCTCAATCTTACCTCTACCCATATTGTTCAAGCTAGACCCTCTCTCTCTCTCTCTCTCTCTCTCTCACCAGGAGAAACACTAGCTAGCTTTTAATAATAATAATAATAACAATATTATTATTATTATTATTATTATTATTATTATTATTATTATTATTATTATTATTATTATTATTATGTATTGAGATTTGAGATGAGAAATTAAGAGGGATTGGTAAGAATTGGAGGGGTATGTAATGGTATTTTGATTTCCCATTGTGGGAATGAGGGACAAGGAACTTTCCAAAAACTCAGCAAAAGATGGTTTGTTTATGGAATTACGGTCTGTTCACAAACCCGAGTCTTAGCCAACTGTTAAAATCTGTGATTTTTTAATATTTCAATTTTGATTTTGAACGTTATTCGCTTGCAACCTCAGTTGCACCATGTTATCTTTTGGTCTCTCTATATCCTTGCAGATTCGAGTGATGGAACTCACCATTTTATTCATTTTTGTAGATATAGGGTTAATAGGTTTTCACCAATCTTGAAATTAGGGTTTTCACTGAATTTACAATGGATATCTAAATGGACGTTACTTCTGATTAGCATGTTTCTTCAATTGAAATCCTAACCATCAAATCAAGTTCAAAATCAAAATGTTTACGGTCAGAAAAGAAATGGCTATTGATGGGAATTTGATGGCCTAGCTATACAAGAGATGGGACAGGAAAGTATATATATATTTATTTACAATATTATCGAATTAAATTGTGTATAACGTTAGGCAACATATTAGTCAAAATGTCTAGTCTCTGTTGGCTTGGATATAAAATCATGGCAATTGTGAAGAACGATTAAAATCAATTGATACCTTTTTTACGTAGTTATGTCTGTATGTATTAATGGCAAAATTTTATGTACCTTAGCTTGTGCATATATCAATTGATAGTTTTTTGGAAGAATATGATGGAAAATATATTTCATCGTATTAAAGTAGCACATGAAATCGTCTATATTACACTTTAATTATGTGTTGCATTCTCTATTGCAAACTCACTCAATTTTTTTAGTTTATTTTATCAATTTTTTTCTTTAATTTCAATTTCTCGTACTTTAGCCTAATTTTACACATATTATTTAGGGTTCACCCTACCAAATTAGGATTTATTAATTATAACTTTTTTTAGTATTTGATTTTTTCAAATAATCAATTAATAACTGAAACTACAAATTAAATATTAAAAATATAATACACCTTAATTTGGTAGGATGAACCTTAAATAACAAATTAAATGTAAAATTAAACTAAAACACAATAAATTGAAATCAAAGTAAAAAAAAAAATCGAGTGTGCGATAGGAAATGCAACACCAAATGTGCAATAGAGAATTTTATCCCACGAGGTAGTGATGTATTTATCTTTTATTCATTATTTCCATAGCCTAAATATACCACTTTTTCTAATAAAAATACAAACACACAACTTATATCCAACACGCCAAACTTAAAAGACTGAGCGACATATATATACCACTTATATGTGGAAGATCTCTAGAATAGTATTTAGCCCTCATTTTCACCCAACTCTTGAATATCATCATTTGTAGCACGTATCTATTTCCACAATACTCGTTTTCCCAATTATTAAGTCTAACTAGTTATCAAAGTATAGTCTACTTTTCTTTAGGAGTGTATTAATTTTTATTTGTTTATATTTTTTATTTGTTTTGAAAAGAGAGCTGTATTTTTTTTCGGAGCTTTATCTAACAATTCATCTTTAAAATTAATACAACTTCATTTTGAATGAGTAATAAATAGGGTTATAATATTAAAAATATTTATCAATTGCTTTTTTTCAAGTATATATTAAATGTCCAACTGATTTTAAAAAAAGGTATATTAAACTCAATTCATTAATATTAACAATTCAGGGACTGCTAATTTTATAAATTAACAATTCTTCATTTTGTCTAAGACCTAAAAATTGTTGAAAAATTAGGTTTAATAAAGTGAATCATGTATCATTTTATCTGATTTTTGGAGTCAAGATATTTAATTTTGGAGAAATTAAATAGTATATAATTAATATATGTTTGTAGTAGATAATCGTGATATTTATATTTTCTCAAAATTGATTTTCGGTGAGTGATAAATTAATTGAAAACGTTGATCTCACATTAAAGTTTTAAGTTAATTAAGACTTGTATTAAGTGTTTTTATCACTTAAGTGAAATATCTAATGTGCACAAATATCTAAGCTTTGAGCCATATGCGCACGCCCGAGTTCGTGTCGGTGCCTAGATTTGGGCCCTAGGTATCTCGGATCTTAGACTTTGGTTGTACTATCTAGCCTCAACTTATTCAAACTTGTAACTCTCTAGGGCAACTCTCTACTGATTTAAACTTGTAACTCTCACTTGGATCTACACACCTGAAAGTAATAAACCCTAATGAGAATGAACCTTAATAGTCGTGGAGGTTACTCTCAACTGGTTCTCCAGATCTTGTTGGACATTGTGCGTATATACACTATCCAAGAAAATGAACCATAATACTCTTGGAGGTTACTCTCAGCTGGTTCTCCAGCTCCTGGAGGTTAGATTTGAATGATGGTACTGGAGATTGCGTGCCGTAAATAGGAAACTCTAGCTCTGGCTCTTGGAAGTTACTCAACACATTTCAATACTCTCAAACCCTTTGAAATGGAGATTATGTGTCTATAAATAGGATACTCTCTAGTAACCCAATGAGGTGGATTGTGTGCCTATAAACAGGACAACGAATTGGTTTGGATGCCTTTAAAACTTAATTGAGATAGAGATTATGTGCCTATAAATAGGACACTGATCTCTCTCTCACTTGAAGGAGTTAATATACTCCGCATTGATGTGAAGATGTGCTTATTATAAATATGATACTCTTCAACTCTCACATTATCTAGGTTGCCAGATCGCATTATCTAGTATATAGTACCCTCTCTGTAATGCCCCAATCCCAGGATAACATGAATTAAGGGATCGGTACGTTATAGGAAAAGAGAGAAGAGGTTGTTACTACTAAGCTTGCGGAAATAGGAAACTTTAATTATATAGTTAAGAAAGATAGGTTACACATTCCAGAAATTTAGGCAACATAACCTCTATGAGTGAATCCACGTTTTTAAATATATTATAAGAAGATGATCCGACTCACATACAACAAAGAAGACAAATAGGATCCAGAAAAATAACAAGATCAATACATCTGATTGCAAATAATGTTTATTTCAGATATAGACTACATGGCTTCATCCCTAATAAAAGGTGCGGGAATACTGTTCAAAGCCCAACAAAAATCATAACATGCAACATGCTATGGGGCTAAATATTCAGAGTTAAAACGAAAACATAGTGCATTGTTTGAATATTAAAGCAAAACAATCGTACACGAAGAACAACATCACAAAGATAAAAAGGAAGCTCAACCAACCCACTACAGCCACTTGCACTACCACTACAACATCTTCAACCTGAAAACATTTGAAAAGACTTTGGGATGTGGGTACTAATGCACTCAGCGGGTGAAGAGTTTTATAAAGCGTTTGATAACTCATTTTGGCAAGCATATCCAATCAACTGTAAATAGCACGTAATAGAACGTTTAAAAAAGTAAAATCGATTATGCATGTGCTAAATGTTCTTTTCTTCTGGAGTGTTCTCTCTCTTTATTGAAGTTAGCACTTACCTATAGAGGTAACCAGGTGTTATAACTATACAACTGACTTATAGATCTTCTTGCTAGAGCGTCCAGAGTATATCTGTGTACACGTTCTAGGGCGTACTCTCACACAAAGGAACCAAATTAGAATTAAACTGTAGGGCACTACAATGAGAGTAAAACATTTTCTTGGTATGTATATCACTTTCAATTTGCGTAAACAGATTTTAATAACTCAAATGATACAATTTATAATAATAAAACACCCAACTTGCTCGGGTATCTAGGGAAATGCTACTACAAGACCCAGTCTTGGTTCTCTCTCTCTAGCTTAACATGTCATACACAACATAAGTTTCGACTTAGGACTGCTAAATGGTTTTTCTAAGTCAAACTAAATATAATACAAATATTCTAATCTAATAAAATGGCTTCATTAGGATTTCATTCTCAACTCAACACTTTAGGAAATTAAATTCAGCGAATATTTTTAAGCAAAACCAACAAAAATATTTGAAAATGTGGAGGTGAACCATTTGCCATTTTACCCAATTCCAACTAAAATAATTCTACATGCAGTTTCGATTTTTAGAAAATTATCAAATTTAATTGACAGTATGCTTCACATAAAACAATGCAAGTGTGAAAGTTTTATAATTTTCGGACGACACATGAACACGATACAAATTTAAATACACGATATAAATAATTGGGTAAACTCAAAACCAGCCTACAAAAAAACGAGATCGGTAGTTAAGTAAAGAATCCACCATAGGAAAATAATGCAGAAGAAACATTTTGTTTTCGGGCCACCATTCACGGCGCTGGTTAGCCGGCCTCCTGGCCAGAATCTGACTATTGGTTTTAATCGAGCCCTTCAGGAATTAGGTTCTATGTAATTACATCTATAACATACTCAAAATTGAAAGAAATTGGAAAATATTTCTTCGAGAGAGTCGGTGGGTGGCGGTTTGACGGCCATCCGGCCTCGACTGCTGCGGCTCCTCTCCCTCTCACCCCGACTCAGCTCGACTCTCACTTGCTCGGTTTTTTCATTTTGAAAGTACGATGAAAATGATATTCTGAAGCCCTATTCATAGTTTTTCAAATCTTGAGGCGAGTATAAAATATCGGGCATTTTTATCTACGAAATACTTTTGACCCCCGATTAAACATTTTTAAAGTGCACCTTTCAATCCATTGGATTCATTAAACTCCAACACGAAATCTGAAAATATTGGGATAATCGTTGAGAGACATTTGCAAATCAATTTACTGACTGAACGATACCCTTAAAAGATGTTGACATGCAAAAAGGATTTATATGCACAAATTGATCGATTAAAATTGTGTCTTACATTCATTTTAATTTCTATGAAGCTAGCTCTAGTCTCTCAATTAAACTCCTAATGACAAATAAGCTCTAAATAAAATACTCCAAAGATACGGCACGTTACACTCTCACCTGGAGAAGTTAGTGTGCTCTACAGACCTAGATTATCTATTCCATAGCACTTTCTCACCTAGAGGAGTTAGTGTGCTCCGCGGATCTAGTTTAAACTTGCCTCTTTCATCTAGAAGCAATGTTGCAGTAGTGGAGGTTATAACTCATCTTGACTGTAACTCCTTGCCTTCAAACCCTAATTGAGGTTAAGGATACTCTCCAACTCTCACATTATCTAGTTCGCCAGAGCTTTGCTGGAGGTTACACGGTTAGTTTGAATACTCTTAAACCATAAATGAGGTGGAGATTGTGCCCATAAATAGGACATTCTCTAGTTCTCACATTATCAGCTAGTTCATCGAAGCCTTACTGGAAGGACACTCTCCAGCTCTCGTATTATCTAGTTTGTTAAAGTCATGGTAGAATTTTGGTGTTACTGTCGGAAGGGTAGGGGTTACTTTGTGGGTTTGAATGCCTTCAAACACTAATTGAGATTGTGTGTCTATAAATATGACACCTCCAACTTTCGCATTATCTAGTTCATCGGAGTCTTGCTAGAATTGTAGTGCTACTACCGGATGGGTGCAGGTTACTCAATTGGTTTGAATACCCTCAAATCCTAATAGTGCTACTACCGGATGGGTGGAGGTTACTAAATGAAGTCATTTCATTTTTGAAAGATATTATGTCAAAGCCATAACACTAGCTGAGACGTAGTCTTGCGGAAAGAGGTCTGCTCAACTTGGTTTAACATCAAAGACGAAACCAGAATCACTCAAGAACAAACCCAATTTTATGGAAAAGACCGAGTCTCGAGCCTAAAAATCTAATTTTACACACAGGTCTCCTAGACTTAGGGATGTCAATCGGGCTAACTCGTTCAATTTCGAGTCAGCCATATTCTATTAAAAAAAATGAGCTCAAAATTCTTGACCCTAACCCAAACCCTTCGATTTTCAGCCAATTTCAGGCTAGCTCGTCGGACCGATATGTTTAAATTATATCTTGATAATTCTCCTAAATAATCATCATCTCTTATTCTTGAAATAAATAAATACACAAAAATAACATAAAACGAAAAGAATATGACTGTAGGAGGCGAAAATTAACAATATTATATATAATATTTTTATTATTTTTTATATATTTATTTAGTTTTGGAATTTTATGAAATCCAAAATTAGATAAAATATTTAAATAATAAAGATATTATTATATGATAAACATCAAGAGTCTTTGGCAATAAGTAAATATCTTTGAAGAGATATTTATCAATATTCAAGAGTCAATGAGATCGCATCACGTCAGCCCTAGATACTCATACCTACAACTATAAATAAGGGTCTCCATATCAGTTGAAAATCACACCGGAAGTCAAAATTGAAGAGCTCAAGAAGTTGGAGAAAATTTTTTTACGAAGTTCTCTCCAACATTCAAGTCATTCTTCGTCCGAGTCATCTCAAATACAGCGTTTGATCTGGAATTAAGATTCTGAAACCCTCCAGACGACGTTATAAAGTCCCAATATCCAAGGTGTTCTAGCAAGATTCAAATTGTTTTTATCAAAATCACCTCAAATTCAATGTTCAATCCGGAATCAAGTTCATCAGTCCCCGGTTAACGTTATTAAGTCCTAATACCAAGTCAAATAAGATCGAGAATACAAATCATCCCCGAAAACTTTGAAGATCAAATTCAAATACCAAGTCAAAGAAGATCCAGGATATAAATCTTCCCCGAAAGCTTCGAAGACCATTTGAAGATCAAGTTTTGAAGAGATGAATCAGAGAATAAATAGAGATTGGATCCATATAAATATATTTTGATCCGAAAATCATTTAAATTGTACACCATTTTGTGTTTTAACAAATTAAATACAAAAATTTGTGTTACAAATTTTGACACGCCCAGTGGGACCATCTCTACCTCTCATCTCTTCTCTTCATCAAATTCCTCAAGCATCAAGATGTCTGCAATTTTGGAAGAGTAAGAAAAACAAATGATGGGGCCAAACCATTAAAGGAATCTTGAAGTGAAAAAGAAGAAGGGGCTGCAAATCTCATTGTGTGCCCATTCAAATCCTCCAATAGAAAATGCAATCCCTGAACACTAAGTACAAATGCTCCTTGACAAGAGCCTAAACTATCTTCCAATGCTCCTTGATAAGAGTCAAAACTATCTAAAGTTTTCAAAATGCAAATGCTCCTTGACAAAAGCCTAAACTATCTTCCAATGCTCATTGACAAGAGCCAAAACGTATTATCTAAAGTTTTCAAAATGTAAATGCTCCTTGATAAGAGCCTAAACTATCTAAATTTTTTAAGAAATGCTCAAATGCTCCTTGATAAGAGCCTAAACTATCTTCCAAAGCTCCTTGATAAGAGCCAAAACTATCTAAAAGTTTTCAAACATGCAAATGCTCCTTGATAAGAGCCTAAACTATCTTCCAAAGCTCTTTGATAAGAGCCAAAACTATTTAAAGTTTTCAAAATGCAAATGTTCATTGATAAGAGCCAAAACTATCTAAAGTCTTCAAAATGCAAATGCTCCTTGATAAGAGCCTAAACTATCTTCCAAAGCTCCTTGATAAGAGTCAAAACTATCTAAATTTGCTCAAATGCTCCTTGATAAGATCCTAAACTATCTTCTAAAGCTCCTTGATAAGAGCCAAAACTATCTAAACTCTTCAAGAAATACTAAGACTCCTTGACACGAGTATAAAATGTCTAAATAGTCAAATTCAAATCTAAAACTCCTTGACACGAGTATAAAATGTCTACAAAGTCAAATTCAAATCCAAGACTGATTGACATGAGTATAAAAGATCTACAAATTCAAATTCAAGACTCCTTGACATGAGTATAAAATGTCTACAAATTCAAATCTAAGACTCCTTGACACGAGTATAAAATGTCTACAAATCCAAATTCAAATCCAAGTACTCACGGACACGAGTATAAAAGGTCTACAAAGTCCAAATTCAAGTTGAAGGCTTCTCAATATGAGCATAAACTATCCAAGTTCAAGAAAAAACTCCCTGATATGAGCATAAACTATCCAAGTTCAAGAAAACTCCCTGATACGAGCATAAACTATATAAATTCAAATCCAAATTGAAGGCTCCTTGATATGAGTATAAACTATCTAATAAATTCAAATTGAAGAACTTTTGAATATGAGTATAAACTATTCGCAAGTTGAAATTCAAGAACTCCTTGATACAAGTATAAACTATCTACTAAATTTAAGTTCAAGACTCCTTAATACGAGTTTAAACTATCTAATTAATTTTTGAGACTCATTCATTTCAAACGACAAGTTGTCAATGAACAACAGGCGAAAATTAAAAATATCATATATAATATTTTTATTATTTTTTATATATTTAATTAGTTTTGGAATCTTATGAAATCTAAAATTAGATAAAATATTTAAATAATAAAGATATTATTATATGATAAACATCAAGAGTCTTTGGCAACAAGTAAATATCTTTGAAGAGATATATATCAATATTCAAGAGCCAATGAGATCGCGTCACGTCAGTCCTAGATACTCATACCTACAACTATAAATAATGGCCTCCATATCAGTTAAAAATCACACCGGAAATCAAAATTGAAGAGCTCAAGAAGTTGGAGAAAAATTCTTTACGAAGTTCTCTCCAACATTCAAGCCATTCTTCACCGAATTTATCTCAAATCCAGCGTTTGATCCAGAATCAAGGTTCTGAAACCCTCCAGACAACGTTATAAAGTCCCAATATCCAAGGTGTTCTAGCAAGATTCAAATTATTTTTCATCAGAATCACCTCAAATTCAACGTTCAATCCGGAATCAAGGTCGTCCGCCCTCGGTTAACGTTATTAAGTCCTAATACCAAGTCAATAAGATCGAGGATACAAATCTTCCCCGAAAACTTCGAAGATCAAATTCAAATACCAAGTCAAAGAAGATCGAGGATACAAATCTTTCCCGAAAGCTTCGAAGATCGTTTGAAGATCAAGTTTTGAAGAGACGAATCAGAGGATAAATAGAGATTGGATCCATATAAATATATTTTGATCAGAAAATCATTTAAATTGTACACCATTTTATATTTTACCAAATTAAATACAAAAATTTGTGTTACAATGACAAATACAAAATTTGATTAAGATCAAAGTGTATCAAATGAAAGAATTCAACATTAAATGGCATGATAATGTTCAATCATAGTTTGCTCTTCCAAAAATAATAATTTCAAGCTACACCATAAATCTAAGACAAAAACTTGTATGAGACGGTCTCATACATGAGACGGATCAATACATGTGAGTTAATGATATTTCACCCATAAATAATGATACTTCACCCATGAATAATGATACTTCACCCATAAATAATGATACATGTGAGTTAATGATACTTCACCCATAAATAATGATACTCACATGCAGGTATAAATAATGATACTCACATGTGAGTTAATGATACTTCACCCATAAATAATGATCTCTGCATGTGAATATTGACCCGTCTCATCTATGAGACGGTCTCACCCAAGTCTGCCCCTAAATCTAATTATACCTTAATCTTCAATCTAATTTGAAGTACAATTTTCTTCTACTTCAAAAATATTTGGAGCTCTTTCAATTTCATGTTTGATTTCATCTTCAAAGTTTTCATCATTTATTAAAAGCAATAACAACATATTATAATATTGTACAATTAAATAATTTAAAACATGATAAATAACAATCAACTAGTCCAAAGATATATGAGAAAATAGAATAAAAGGTAAAAAAATAATATAATATAATGACAATAATGTTCAATATTAGTTTGTTCTTTTAAAAATAATATATAATTTCAAACTACATCACAATAACTATGCTCAATCTTCGATATAAATATTTGAATTACATTAATTTTTAAACTTTAACGACGTTTGATGCTTGAATTCCACTACACAAATACTGATATCTTCATATTCTTTCCCGGAATGCAATCCTCTGCTGTGTTGATATCACAGCACAATTTACGGTGCTTCAAAACGACGACGTCAATAAAAAGTGACTCAACTAATTAATGCCCCAAAAAAACGTAAATATAATTCCCCTAATTTGAACCACGACTTCTTCAATTTTAGTTTTCCATTCGTTGATAAAAACGTGTAAAATTAGTAGAGTTGAAAAACAGCCAAGTTCACTAATTTTCCTCCGTTTCCAAACCTGAACAATGACAGCCGCCTTTTTTTTTGTTTTCCCTCCAAATCCCAGAAAATCAATTTTGAGATTTTGCTAAAAAAATTGAGATGAGGAAGAATAATGTTTTGCAAGAACTCAGGATTGGAATTGACGTACGAACTATTGAAAATTGGACATTACTCTCTCTAACCAACTGAAAAGGTTATTTCATAACTTTTGATTGATTCATTTTTTATACTAATTAAAAATTATTGTTGAGGAATTCAAGATATGTTTGTTATTAAGTCTGCATATATTCATTACTAACTATTTTTCATGAATCAAAAATTATATTTTTACTGATATAATATGAGTTTAATTATGTTTGTTTCTTAATTCGTAGTTTTTGACATGTAACAGGTGAATTTATTATGATTTTGTTATTGATGGATTCTAGTTTAGATTTTGAGTTCAATCCTATGATTGGTATGGAATTTGATAGTTTAGATGAGGTGTGGAAATATTGGATTGAATATGGAGGGAAATTTGGATTTGGAGTTAGGAAGCATTATTGTAACAAGAACAAGAAAACGGGCATTATAACGTCATATAAATATGTTTGTTGCAAGGAGGGTGTTCGCAAAATAGACAAAAGGGATTCTCTAACGCTTGATCCTCGACTTGAGACTCGAACAAATTGTAAAGTACGGTTAGGAGTCAATTATGTGGATGGTAAATATAAAGTTAATGAATTTATTGATGCACATAATCATCATTTCCACCTTCCAAAGACAATCCACATGTTGCCTTCCCAACGTAAAATTACAGAAGTTCAAGCATATGAGATTGATTTGGCGGAGGATGCTGGTCTTAGATAGAAATTAACTTATAATTTAATGACTAGACAAGCATGGGGTAGAGATGGCTTTGGTTACACCATGTTAGATGCTAGAAATTATCTTCGGTCCAAGAGACAAAGAAGTATGGTGTATGGGGAAGTCGGGTGTCTTATGCGGTACTTTCAACAGCAGTTATCTAAGAATCCGTCCTTTTATCATGCTAATCAAATGGATATGGAAGAACAAATAACTAATGTTTTTTGGGCTGATGCAAAAATGTTAATTGACTATGAGAACTTTGGTGATGTTGTATCACTAGATACAACATATTGTACAAATCGTGCTCAGAGACCACTTGCTATCTTCTTTGGTTTCAATCATCATAGAGTAGCAGTGATTTTTGGTGTAGCACTTAGGTATGATGAGACTGCAGCTTCATTCAAATGGTTATTTGAAACCTTTTTAGAGGCTCACAAACAAAAAATGCCTCTCACCGTGTTCACTAAGCAAGAACAAGCTATGATAAAAGCTCTACACGAAGTGATGCCAGATACATTCCATGGATTGTGCACATGGCATTTAATGCAAAATGGCATTAAGCACTTGGGAAACTTGATGAAGGAAGGATCATATTTTTTGACTGACTTTAAGAAGTGTATGTATGGGTTTGAAGATGAGACACAATTTGAGGAGGCATGGAGTGTCTTATTGACACAGTACAATATTCGGGAAAATGCATGGTTGAAGCATATTTATAATTTAAAGGAGAAATGGGCAATTTGTTACATGAAGAATGCGTTCACGCTTGGCATGAGAAGCACACAACTCAGTGAGAGTATAAATTCTGATATCAAGAATTGTATGAAGCTCGACTTAGATATCACACAACTTTTTAAGCATTCTGAGCGGGTTTTGGTGGAGAAACGATACAATGAGCTGAAGCGTGAATTTGAAGCACGCCAAAAATTGCCGAGATTGAGGCTAGAGAGCTCTCCTATGTTACGACAACTTTCTGAGATTTATACCCCAACCGTCTTTGATCTCTTTCAAAAGGAGTTTGTTTTGTTTGCAGCCGCATACATAAAGTATAAAAATGAAACTCAATCTTTATATGAATATGTCGTTGGCCTAGTCGATGAAGATAGAGAATGCAGGGTGGCATTTGATCCTATTACTAAAAAGATTTCATGTACTTGTCGAAGATTTGAGATGATTGAATTATTATGTTGTCATGCTGTGAAAGTGTATGATGTGATGGATGTTAAAAAAACTTCCAGAGCATTATATTTTGAAGAGGTGGACAAGAGAAGCAAAGCACGGTATGGTGGTACAAGATGGCATGGACAATGAAGTTGAGGAAGATCCTAAACTACAAAGTACTGAACGTTATAGGAAATTATGCCCGATGCTCATAAGACTAGCAACTGAAGCGTCAATTCACTCATCAACATTCTCTTCGGTGCATAAAGTAGTGCATGATCTAAGCAAACAGATGATGGCAATACATTTAACAGTGGCTTCCATGACACAATCAAAAGGATTCAAGAAAAAAATTGGTGTGAAAAGGACGAGACGACTGAAGAGTTGGGTAGAACTTCAATCAAAAAGAAGAAAAACAAATTCTAAAGTCAAGGTAATGTGGAATTTTTTTTATAATGATGACGTTTTTGGAAAACAAATAAATTGTGTTTTTTATATGGTTGAGCTTAATTCATTTTACAATTATTTCAGGATTTTGGAGCACACAATGAACTACTTGGTTCTTGTTCAACACCTCATACTTGTCTCCAAATAATTGGAAATCCATTCAATTTTACAGAATTCTTGATGGTTTGAATTTTTATAAAATTATTTCTTTTGTGCGTGAGTGTTTATTAATTAGTTCTAATCCATGTTCTTGTTTAATGTAGGCACCACTTGATCATCCTTTATATTCTCTTGAAGGAATGAATTTTGATGGAGATGCATCTAACGTCAAGAATCAAAATCGTAGAAGTAGTTTGAGTTGAGTTATTGAAATATGTAAATACTAGAAATTTTCATCATGCAGTGTACATAGATAAAAGCATTTTATTCCGGTGAAATTTATAACAGACATATTTGATTAAAGTTTTATTAATTTGCATCATGGAAGTTTGCTAGTGTGCCACTCCAACAAATTATGCTTAATTAGTAGAGAAAAGACATGCACTCATATATGCTATTATTAATCTTACATATTTTATCAGCATATAGAAAGCAAAGAAACGGGGATAAAAAAATGGGGGTGGTCATTGTTCAGTTTTTTTTTTAAGCAAAAGTCGTGATTCATATTAAGTAATTAGATTGTGTTGTGGTATCACCTAGCTAGGGCTTGCACCGCTTGCTTCCCTACCTCTAGCGGTTCCTAACACAAGCTACTCAAGTAGAAGAAACGAAAAAATAAGAGTTTACAAGAAGAATCAACTGAAAAAGCTAATCTAGGGTTTCTTCAAGCAGCAGCAGCGACAGCCTCAGAGAGAAAGGTCAAGCGAACCTTCAAGGTTCTTCACAGGCTCTAAACCCTTCAGATCTGCAAAGAAGACAAGGAGACAAGTGAGATAACACAGTAGATAAGTTAATGAAAGTGACAAGAAAACACAGAGAGCAATTGGGTGTGGGAAAAGGTGCCCAAGGCACGGCGGCTCAGATTTTCCCACTGGGATCGGCAATAGCCCTCTCCGGTGACCGGAGAACAGTCCAGGGAAGGGGGAAAAGGAAGCGGGAGGCTAGGGTTTGAAAGAGGCGGAGGGTTTCCTCCTTTCTCTCTCACAGCACACTTCTCCCAAACACTCAACGGCCAAACAAGAGCCGATGGGCAGAACTCCGGCCAGAGAAACTGTGGGAGCGAGGTGAGAAGATCCAGAAGAGAGAGAGAGAGAATTTGAGATAAGATTGTGAGATCAGTTATATCGAGAGTGAGAGAGATTAGTGATATTATAGATGCTTCTAGAGCATAGGGAAGTGACAACAGCCTTAATGCTGGTTAATGAAGAAGTTGGATCGACACTTAGGGTTAAGGGTTTGGGACTGGGCTGGGTAGATAGGATTTTTGTATTGGGCCAGAAATAGGACAAATGGGCCAATCCCAATAGATTGTTTAGATTTTTTAGATTGGCGTTTTTTAGGACATTAATTAATTGAGTCCCTTTCCATTGACGTCGTCGTTTTGAAGCACAGTAAATTGTGCTGTGATATCAGCACAGCAGAGGATTGCATCTCTTCTTTCCCATCTATTAAGCAAATGATAATATTAAAATATAATACGTACAATTATATAATTAAAAAAATGATAAATAAACTTTTAATATTTTATAATTTCAATAATTTCTAAAATATAGGAATAATGAGATGCAAGATAATTTTCTCAATAAAAAAATTAAATAATAAAATAAGTTAAAGCGAAGGATCTCGACATTCAAGTAGGAACAAACGAATAAACAACTATTATCATCAAACTCCAATACAATAAATTATCAAATATTATAATATATATTTTATACATCATACTAATCACTTATAGATTTATAGTACTTATGACATTGATAAATTCATGAATGTATGTCATAATTGAAAATATAACATTTAAAAAAAATTACATCCTTGAATGTGACTTATTTATTTTTGGTCGCAAATTTAAAAATTCATAACTCTTAGAATACTTGAAATCTATGAATGCATATCTATGGATGGAAGTATAATTCAGTTAGTTTTCCAATGTCACTGACCGTTCGTGAATCAAATTTTTCTAGAAAAAGTTGTGAACAAAATAGTGGAGGCTGCCAGTTCCAGCCCGTTTAGTCCTTTTTTTGGGGCTGAAAATTTTCGACTCTAACTCTGTTATTTTGTCGGTTTATTCCGGCCAATTCATTAATTTCGGACTAAATTAACATCTCTACCTACACTTGGGTATCCCTGAGAAGACATATACATATTTTTATATTTAAGTAAATTTTTTATCCTAAACTGTTCATTTTCCTCTAAAAAGTTTTTCTCTTTTGTTAGTTTAGATTAGTTTCTTGTATCTTTCCTGTCTACGAGTAGTTTTATTCTCTCCCTCGATGGAAGTTTCTTCTTCCTTTCTCTTGTACGTACGAGTTTTCCCTCGATGGATCATTGACCTTCATGAACTTGTTCAAACCTAGCTAAAAGTACCAGGGTAAGTCACCAACTTGAGGCCCCAACTGCCTCAGAGATAAGGATGGGTCTTATAACCACAGAATCAACTGTGAGAGCCCATCTCAGATCCCATAAATATTAACCTAAGTCCATGTTGAGGGACTTCATGCAAGATTCCAGCTTTGCAACTGGTAGGCACTTAGTGCCCATATCTGCGGGGTTAAATTCAGAGGGAATCTTATCCAGCAACACCTCTCCTTTCTCTACTATGTCTCTTATGAAATGATATCTTACATCAATATGCTTTGTTCTATCATGAAAGACTGGGTTCTTACAAAGTTGGATGGCTGATTGGCTGTCAGAATAAAGTAGGGGTTTATCATCAATGAAATTAATTTCAGTTAACACACCATTCAACCATACAGCTTCTGTAGCTGCAATGTATTCTGCCTCAGTGGAGGACAAGGCAACTATACTTTGTAATTGGGATTTCCAACTTATACAAGAACCACATAGAGTGAACACATATGATGTTGTAGATTTTTTGTGATCCCTATCATTTGCATAATTAGAGTCCACATAGCCTACACATTTAACTCCATTAGGAGATTTTGAGAAAGTTAAACCACAAGAGGCAGTGGATTCCAAGTATCTTAGCAACCACTTCAATGCTTCCCAATGGGGCATGCCAGGATTAGCCATATATCTGCTTAGGCAAGATACATCATAAGCTATATCTGGTCTAGTGCTTATCATCAGATACATGACAGATCCAATAGCATTAGCATAGGGAATATCTACCATTTCTTTTAATTCAAAATCACTTTTGGGGCATTGATCTTTACTCAACTGAAAGTGAGATGCAAGAGGAACAGAAACAGGCTTGCATGCATGCATATCAAATTCTTTCAAGATTTGATCCACATAAGAGGATTGATGCAGCAGTAAAGAATGCTTATTTCTATCCCTATCAATGTTCATACCTAAGATCTTTCTTGCATCTCCCAAATCCTTCATATTGAAGTTGGCACAGAGTTTAGATTGGACATTCTTTACAGTCATCAAGCAGGGACTTATCAGCAACATGTCATCTACATATAGGAGCAGAAAAATAGGCACAGGGGATAGCATATAGTAAAGGCAGTGATCAAACTTGCTTCTACAGAAGCCCATGCTTTTCATACAGTTATCAAATTTAATGTTCCACTGCCTAGGTGACTGTTTCAAGCCATACAAAGATTTTTTCAATAAGCATACATGATCAGGATGGTTATTATCAATAAAACCTTCAGGCTGTTGCATATAGATGTTGTTTTCAAGTTCTCCATGCAAAAAGGCAGTTGTTACATCCATTTGTTTAAGTTCCCAATCAAAATGAGCAGTTAATGCAAGCATGATTCTCACAGTGGTGAACTTAACAACAGGAGCAAAAATTTCATTATAGTCAACACCTTCTTTTTGAGTGAATTCTTTTGCAACCAGTCTAGCTTTATATCTAACATTGTTAATTTCCTGTTTTATCTTGAATAGCCACTTACATTCCACAACAGAGCAGTCATCAGGTTTCTTAACTAAAATCCAAGTTTCATTATCATGTAATGATTTCATCTCACATTTCATCCCCATTTTTCAGAATCAGGACAAGTAACAGCAGCTTTGTAAGTTTTAGGTTCAGCTGATTCAAGGTTATTAAACACATTGAAAGCATAAAATGATAAATTACATCCATTATACCTGGAAGGGGCTTTAATTACCCTTCTAACTCTATCTCTTGAAAGCACATAATCATTCAAATTTATTTGTTCAGAGTTATGCTTAGAATTATGATCAGAATTATGTTCATGAAGAGACTCAGATGATTCAGAAACATTCATGTGATCAGAAGCATTTGAAGCAGAATCATCAGCATTGATATCATCTTGATTATTCATATTATCATGCAAATCATGCTCAATGAGAAGAGGTTCTACCTTAGACAGATCAGGGATAAAGGTAACATCAGATAGTTTCTCCACCTCACAAGGAGCAACAGAAGGTGAGGATTTCATCAAGCATGGAAAGTCATTCTCATTGAAAGTAACATCTCTACTAATGCATGTTTTAAAACCAGGTAGAGATTTATCCCATAGTCTATAGCCTTTTACCCCTTCAGGGTAGCCAAGAAAGATGCATTTTCTAGCCCTTGGTCCAATCTTACTTAATCTTTGATGTACATAGGCACAACAACCAAAAACTTTCAAGTTATCAATGCAAATAGGCTTATTAAGAAACACAGACTCAGGTTGCTTTCCTAGCAATGGGACAGAGGGGGATCTATTTATCAGATAACATGCAGTCATTAGAGCTTCCCCCCAGAATGGCTTTTCAAGCCCAGAGCCTGCAAGTAGGCTTCTAACTCTCTTCAGGAGAGTTCTATTCATTTTTTCTGCAACCCCATTCTGCTGGGGGTTGTAGGGAACATATTTGTGTCTTTTAATTCCCATTTCACTGCATAGGTTATCCATGGCATGATTTCTAAAATTCCAAACCATTGTCAGTTCTTAAGCATTTAATTCTCATATTGGTTTGATTTTGTATTTCAGTAGCCCATTTTGAAAATTTCATGAAAACATCAGATTTATTTTTCATTAGGAAAACCCATATTTTTCTTGAAAAATCATCAATGATAGATAAGAAGAACATGTTACCACCATGGGTTGGAACCTTTGAAGGTCCCCAAACATCTGCATGCAAGTATTCTAGAATTTGAGAGCTCAATTTCATTTTTGGATATGCAGCAGACAAAGGGAAGGGGGACTTGTGTTGTTTTCCCAACAAACAAGGCTCACAGAAAGGCATGGAAGATACTTTGTCATTTTTAAAAGCCCCAGCCTTATTCAATATGTCTAAACCCTTGTTACTCATGTGACCTAATCTTGCATGCCATAGATGAGTTTTATCATATTGGACCAAGTTTGCAGACAAGATAGGCATAGGTTTAGCAAGCACAGAGTACAGATCTCCCTTTCTAGGAGCATCAAAATAGTGCACAGAATTCATTTCAAAACTGAAACATTTTTAGTTCACAGAGCCATAAAGCAATTGATCAGCCAATTTTGAGACAGATAAGAGATTAAACTTCAATTTTGGCACATATCTCACATTCTGCAGATTGATCATTCTATCATTCTCAAATTTCAGGCATATATCACCTTTTCCTTCAATATCACACTGTTGGCCATCAGCCAATGCAACAGAACCACACTTAGACAGATTAAGATTTGAGAAAATGTGCTTGTGTGGAGTGACATGAAAGGTGCACCCAGAATCAATTAACCATTCAGATTCAAGCATGGAATTTGACTCAGCATTAGACAGATTTATGAATTGAAAATCAGATGTAGTGTGAACCATATACATTTCTCCCCTTTCATAATCAGGCTCATTGTTGTCACACCCAAAACACTCAGGGTTATACTGCATGGTGAGATTAGCATGATTATTCCTAAAACCTCTCCCCTTCTTAGGCTGTTTACACCTATTTGAGAAATTACCAGATTTCCCACAGTTCCAACAAGTTTTCTTAGGCTTTTGGTCTTGGGATTGGAAGTTTTGGGGTGAGGATCTGAAAGGTTGGTTTCTGGGAGGATATTGGTTTTGCCTTTGAGGATTTTGTGGGATAAATCTGTTACAAGAGGGCTGGAAAAAATTGTTGGATTTATCAATTCTGCATTCCCTCCTATGTCTTTCCTCAAGTTCAGATTCTCTTTTATGCTATTCTGCATTTAACACACTGGGGTTTTCTGGGTTGAAATCAATATATGGCCTATTTTTGAAGTTTTTATTCACATACATGATTTCATTTTGCAGAGGCTTAGAACTTAATTTCTTAATTTCATTTTCTTTTGCCTTTAACCCAGACATAATCATATCACAAGTGAGTTTACATCCACCATACTTTAATGCAGATTTAACTTCAGCATATATTTCAGGAATAGCACCAAGCAAGATTTGAGGAGCATAAGCTTCAATTTTATCATCTCCAGCAAGTTTTACATCCTTTAAAAGCTTAGTGAATTCATGCATATTTGAGTCAACATCTTTAGAGAGATCCATTTGAAAAGACATAATTTGGCTTTGCAAAGAATACATGCGCTCTTCAGATTTTGCAACAAACAGATCAGTTAAGGCATCCCATAAATCCTTAGCACATCTATGATGAGAAACTTGCCTCACAATAGCACTACTTAGATTTAACAGAATTGTAGCCCTAGCACCAGCATTTAATTTAGCAAGATTTTTATCAGCTTCATGCTCATTAATTTTATCAGATATAGCATCCCACAAATTTTCTTTTGTTAAAATGCATTCAACCCTAGTCTGCCAATCACCAAAATCATCACTCCCATTAAATGGGACAGCACTCAGATTATTCATGCTTAACACAGAAATTTCACTTAAAACTCAGGATTTTCACAGAATTACCCAAGATTCACAGAATAATCACCAAAACACAGATTAAGACGCATGAATGCACCAACAACCAGAAAGCAGAAGCTTCCACAGGCCAAAAAAGGAACACCTGAGGAATCTAGAGCTGAGGTTATCCCAGTTCGCAACACAGATTTATCTGTGGCGCAGGGGGTCACTCAGGTCAATCCATAACACCTTTTCAGCCACAAAACACCTCCACAGACTTATTGCTAAGTCAACAGAAACCCAACTCAGAGGTTTCACAATAATAACAGGATATGAAACAATCAAACAAAGAATACAGGCAGCAGAAGATACAACAATCAAACCCAAAACCCACTGAAATGCCCTTGCTAATCTTTGCTATCGGGGCAACCCGCTTTGAGGAGACCCATAGGGGAATCCAGACGGTCCCGACCGTAAGCAACAGATAAGAGGTTGGCTTTGAATGCCAAGGAACAGATCAGAGACAAAATAAACGGAAGTAATTAAGGTAAAGGATCGACAAGATACCACCGAGGAGTTTTAGGTTTTCAAGAAGATACTAGAGCCGACTTTCCGAGGTAGGGGAAAGCCGGACTTACCCTTAGATCGGAGCCCGAGGGGGGCGAAGTATGCTCGGCCCTTACCGGCGGCGGGGTGCTAGGAATGGAGGCAGGAGGGTGCCCCTGGCTAGGCCTAAACCAGGCTCTGATACCACTGTTGTGGTATCGCCTTGCTAGGGCTTGCACCGCTTGCTTCCCTACCTCTAGCGGTTCCTAACACAAGCTACTCAAGTAGCAAGAAACGAAAAAACAAGATTTTACAAGAAGAATCAACTGAAAAAGCTAATCTAGGGTTTCTTCAAGCAGCAGCAGCGACAGCCTCAGAGAGGAAGGTCAAGCGAACCTTCAAGGTTCTTCACATGCTCTAAACCCTTCAGATCTGCAGAGAAGACAAGGAGACAAGTGAGATAACACAGCAGATAAGTTAATGAAAGTGACAAGAAAAGACAGAGAGCAATTGGGTGTGGGAAAAGGTGCCCAAGGCACGGCGGCTCAGATTTTCCCACTGGGATCGGCAATAGCCCTCTCCGGTGACCGGAGAACAGTCCAGGGAAGGGGGAAGAGGAAGCGGGAGGCTAGGGTTTGAAGGAGGCGGAGGGTTTCCTCCTTTCTCTCTCACAGCACACTCCTCCCAAACACTCAGCGGCCAAACACGAGCCGATGGGCAGAACTCCGGCCAGAGAAACTGTGGGAGCGAGGTGAGAAGATCCAGAAAGAGAGAGAGAGAATTTGAGATAAGATTGTGAGATCAGTTATATCGAGAGTGAGAGAGATGAGTGATATTATAGATGCTTCTAGAGCATAGGGAAGTGACAACAGTCTTAATGCTGGTTAATGAAGAAGTTGGATCGACACTTAGGGTTAAAGGTTTGGGGCTGGGTCGGGTAGATAGGATTTTTGTATTAGGCCAGAAATAGGACAAATGGACCAATCCCAACAGATTTTTTAGATTTTTTAGATTGACGTTTTTTTAGGACATTAATTAATTGAGTCCCTTTCCATTGACGTCGTCGTTTTGAAGCACGGTAAATTGTTTTGTGATATCAGCACAGCAGAGGATTGCATCCCTTCTTTCCCATCTATTAAGCAAATGATAATATTAAAATATAATACGTACAATTATATAATTAAAAAAATGATAAATAAACTTTTAATATTTTATAATTTCAATAATTTCTAAAATATAGGAATAATGAGATGCAAGATAATTTTCTCAATATAAAAATGAAATAATAAAATAAGTTAAAGCGAAGGATCTCGACATTCAAGTAGGAACAAACGAATAAACAACTATTATCATCAAACTCCAATACAATAAATTATCAAATATTATAATATATATTTTATACATCATACTAATCACTTATAGAGTTATAGTACTTATGACATTGATAAATTCATGAATGTATGTCATAATTGAAAATATAACATTTAAAAAAAATTACATCCTTGAATGTGACTTATTTATTTTTGGTCGCAAATTTAAAAATTCATAACTCTTAGAATACTTGAAATCTATGAATGTATATCTATGGATGGAAGTATAATTCAGTTAGTTTTCCAATGTCACTGACCGTTCGTGAATCGAATTTTTCTAGAAAAAGTTGTGAACAAAACAGTGGAGGCTGCCAGTTCCAGCTCGTTTAGTCCTTTTTTTGGGGCTGAAAATTTTCGACTCTAACTCTGTTATTTTGTCAGTTTATTCCGGCCAATTCATTAATTTCGGGCTAAATTAACATCTCTACCTACACTTGGGTGTCCCTAGAAGACATATACATATTTTTATATTTAAGTAAATTTTTTATCCTAAACTGTTCATTTTCCTCTAAAAAGTTTTTCTCTTTTGTTAGTTTAGATTAGTTTCTTGTATCTTTCTTGTCTACGAGTAGTTTTATTCTCTCCCTCGATGGAAGTTTCTTCTTCCTTTCTCTCGTACGTACGAGTTTTCATTTTTACTAGATCTTGGGTCATTCATTTCTTTTTTAGAAATACAGTACAAGCACTCGACATTTGATTTAGATACAGATACAGATTTTATTTTGTGTTAACAAGCTCATATTAATTACAAAAATTCCTCATCGTTCCTTGTTTATTGTTTTGAAAAAGATTATATTGTTAATATTCACTAGAATAAAATCCTCCATTGTACTTTTTGTATTGCATTTTATACAGAACATTCAACTTTTTTAGTTTCTTCTTTTTTCGATTTCAGTCTTCTGTGCTTTGATTTAGTTTTGCATTTGTTATTTAAGGTTCAACCTAGCTACCAAGTTAAAGTGCGTTATTATTTGGATAAGATAAGATGAACCCTAAATAATAAATATAAAATTAAATTAAATCAAAATAAATTGAAATCAAATAAAAAATTAAAAAATAGAAAATACAACAAAAAAGGTGCCATAGATGATTTCATGTGATTACCATCAAAATGGTCTGACAATATGTATGTATGTCTAGAAACACAAATCAAAATCTTAAAAACTTACAAAAACGAAACCAAAACCAAAACAGGCAAATTCCAAGGGTATATTGATTATAGCAAACTATATATACATATCATTTGACAATGCAAAACACAACAGAGCTGGCAGCTTTGTATCTACTATATCATATGAACAACTGGCATTCCTAGTTTGGATTCAGAAGATTTTTTAGCAGAAACTGATGTGATCTTCCCACACAGGCTGGCTGTTGTATGCCAACGAGCCCCGAAGACCCAACGGGGAACTCATGCTCTCATCAATAATTCGTAGAGGTTACTGTTATTATCGCCTGGAACACGTTTCAACATTTCAAAACTCTTTCGACTGCCTAGAAAATCGATTCGTTTGAATTCTATATGACCGTGATCTGCTGTTTCCTTGCTGGAGTAGATGGACCTAAGCCGGTCTGCGTGCCTTGAGTCCGTGTTGATAGCAAGTTCTATTTCCTCACTAGACATATTCTCCTAAAAATCAAGTGATATAGCAAGATTATTACATTAATAAATCATATGATAGGTATCTGCTTCAGATCTCTCAGATAAAAGAGAAAATCACATACCTGGTAAAATGCGTAGATATAATCCAACACCTGCAAACAAGTAAAGCCTTTGTTGCTGAAGAATGTCCTCGAACAAGGGCCCATCTCAGAAAACCGGTCAACAGGGAACATGATCGTGAGGAAAGGGCCTTTGAATATTAACTCAGACTTCTCGCTGCAATTTATAATGCCGAGCATGTAAAACAGCTATCAGATACAACAGAGGTCTTCCTTAATAAGACCAAATGTTATAATACGAGTTAAGTTACGTAGTAGACATAAAGGTGCAAATCTAGGAAGGCTGATAGAAACCTCTTATTCGTTGTATATTACAGGATCAGAGAAGAATGTTATTGTTAGCTAACCTTTCTGTAAGAGGTCGAGATAAGTTCACAAATGAAGCCTCAGATTCTTTCCCATCTTCTTTTGCATCAAAGAAGATGGATGCCTGGTCTTCAACGGCATTCTCAACACTTGAGGATTCTGTATAAATGGAAGCAGTCGAGGTTGACTCAGATATTGACCAGCAAATGGAATCCAAAAGACTGCCTGGCGCTATTGGTCGTATTGGAGTTTGACATGTCTGCAATCATAATACAGTAAATTACAGTGTCTATCATATTTCAGTCAGATAATAACGGATAAGTAACAAACAAGTTATTCTTTTTATAGCCCATAGACAACTAGTGGAAGGCAAAGTGTAAAGAACAAAAAAGTCAATTCTAAATTTGCCATGAAATACATATTTCTAGTGTCTGGATAGACAAGAACACGAGCAAATCCAAATGCACTGAGAACAGCCTATTCTGAAGTTCCGAAATTTTATTGTCTCCAGTGCAACTCCTTATCCTCTTCTATTATGTCAATAAGAATTCAAGGAACAAAGCTCAACCTGCATTTGGCGGTTCCGACGCTTTCTGACACCATCTTTGGCTAGGTTCATCTTTATTTGCCTTTCTTCATGACTGGTTTTAACAACATAACTAGTTACCCTCTTGGCTCCCTGAAAAGATTCCAAGTGAAGGCTCACGAAAAAGAAGTACAACATGTATATAAAAGATCAACAAATAAAAAAATCTCCTCAAGAATTTGAACATTATATCCTACAAGAAACAAAACAAATGCTTTTGAAAAACAAACTGGACATTTTGATTCGTATAAAACTACATCTAGTTACATCTATCGATAAGACAACCTTAGTTAGATCAAGTTTTCACTATTGTAAATGCTTAAAAGTTTGAAGTTGTCAAGTGATTGCAAATGTACTGAATGCCAGGAACAGAAAAGCTTAGGGGAAAAGTAGAGGCATTTAGAATGCTGCATACCTCATGGGAAACACCATGCTGGACAGTAGCATTATCAAGCATTGCTCCAGTATACCTAGCCAGATCAGCTGATAACCGAACCAGTCTTTGCAGAGATTTTTCTTTCGCGGACTTCAAAACCCATAGTGGCTGAGGGGGGAGAAAAGATGGCATCATGAGCACAATATATTAGATTTCACCAGGTAGAATTCAACAAAATCCAACAATCCCAACCAAAATATCAACCAAAAAACTGCTAGATTTCACCCTTCTTAATATCTGGAATCTGGATGTCTAACAAACGTGAAAAAGGCATGGATTACCTAAATAAAGAAGCAGCGTGACAAACAACATGGATAACTTACTGTTACAACGTTGCTTAAATGTCCCAGATATTTTTGTATAGAAGGTCCTTCACATACTACATGAGTAGCACTGCAGCCAACAAACCATTGGTCCAGTAAGCTAGCACCTTCTGCAGAAAGAGCCTCCGCAACCTAGGAATATATTTGACAGAATTTTGAGTAGTTTATTCATTCTAATGCATAAAAAAAGAGCTTCATGGAGCCATGGAGGCAATGCAATTGGAGAGAAAATGGAGATCCAGGCGTACAAATATCATATATTCAATCAACTGCATAGATTATGAACAATTAATTCCTGAAAGAAAATCCAAGTCTACCTTACTGCGAAGTTCTGCTGGTACATCAACATCAACATAAAAGGATTGACCAGACAAGGAGGACAGAGTAGTTTGTCTTCTAGTCTCCCTTACTGAAAACTTGGAACCCAGAGCTTCGCTGAAGTCAGGTTGTTTAGTAGGCTTGAGCAAACCAGAAGGAAGACAAGAATTCTCAGCACCAGAGTTCTGATCAAGCCGCTTCAGGTCATTATTTGCTAGACCATTATCTCCAATACTGCTAACACTGTACAGTGTTTCATTCAGCCTAACTGAAATAAACGCAGTGGTTATCACCCAGTGTAGCTCATCCAACTGGGTCCGATATGCTCAATTCATGCCAATATATGTTGTATGGACTAAGCTATTGCTAAGATGACTTTAACTTCATAAAATGGCAGGAAATAGCAATAAACAAAGATGGAAAACCAAAGATCCAGAATGGATTATCTTTCTTGTAGCCCGATATATATTTACCAAAATATCCAAATACAGAAATGAAAAGTCTCACACAATGCTCAGTAGTGGCTGATACAGGTAGTATTGTTATCTCTGGCACAATGTATTTATATGGGCAAGTGTGTCTGCTCATGTATGATGTATCTATTTGTTTACTCAAAATAATCACAGGTGTGAAATTACTCTGAAATGAATGTACTATTGAAGTTTTAAGACAGCGGGATCATTAGAAATAGGCTAGCATCAGAACTGAAACCCAATAACTTTGCTCCTGGGATTAGGAGTAAAACCAACGGCAAAATGGATAAAGTCCTCAACAAAAATGTCTACCAATTAATAAAGTCTACAAAATGCAGGAAATTTTTAACATGTCTACAAATAACTAAAAAAATTAAAAATGAAGATATTACCATTCCTTTTGACGCTATCAACAAACCAGCCAATTGTTACCAGGAATAAACCAGTAGTAGTTCCGTGTTTCATAGCATGCTCGAATTTACGACCATGAAAGCTGTAATAAATGTTAAGAGTAATACACGTAAACAAACCAAATATAGCGGATATAGTTACAACTTACAATTATATTTATCAGCTGCTATGAAAGGAAGAATTGCATTTTCATCAAAAGACTTAATTTGATTGGAGATTCAAAATCAAAGTCTTGTTCCTAACTCAGTAATAGCCGAATAAAGCTGAAGATAATATGTGGTTTTACACTGTCATAGAAGGGTTAACATCAAAGCCATGAGATTATTAAAACATGCACTAAAAAAGGATATCTGAACCACCAAGTGAGTGCATTGAGGATGGAGATGAGGACTATATTGGCCTCCCAATCTCTCTGTAGCTTCCTGAACCTGCCTCCTTGTTTCTACACATTAAATCGATAAATCAGAAGATAAATCTATATTGAAATATTAATGCACAAAGAAAAATCCAAACCTATTGTGAAAACCATGTAGATTAAATCTCCCCCCTATAACCTTTTCAGCTGAAAGATGTAATTCTTCAAATTGGAAGAAAATTATAGATTCATAAAAGGTTCACTTAGTATGAATACGTATACATTATATGTGAAAGTTAGCTATTTAGATTTGTACCTTGCTGGTCAGAAACCAACGCTAAAGTCTCTGATAACTACTTTTTCTATGCCGCTACACTCTGATTACCGTGCATATATCCATCTTATTATCTTAGATTAGTAAATTGTTTTGTTCAGTAATTAACAATCAGCCAGAAGTAGGATCACTGAATAACGAAACAGCATCAAATGAGTCAAACACAGCAAACATAGCAAACTAACAACACCTAAAACATTGATTCACTCACCATATCTATTCACTGAAGAACAAATTGAACTGGACACTTGATTCTTCTGTATAGAAAGTTTTTTAACAAGTCTAACTATATTGACAATGCAAAAATCTTCAAATGGAAAAATACAATAATATACCATCATAGACAAATATTACGTTGTTATATCAATCCATCCATCTCAAAACACATGCACCCAAAATAATAATATGCTAGCATGACCAATCACAATAGACAATACAAACAATCAAACACAGTATACATATGAAACGCAGAATTAAACAACATCTAGCGGTATACCTTTAGATAGCCCCGTCACACAAATAACAAGGCCGGAGAAAGGGCCGTTGGTTTTCGCAATTTTAACCGGCGTTTCAGGCACTGCAGAGGCAGCTGGAGACAAGGGCTCCAAAGAAAATGTTGGAATTCCTCTGAATGAGGAAGAAAAATCCATAAACAGCCTTGAACACCCCTTCGCAGCTACCACCTCCACCCTCCCTCCCCCAACTCCACCACCCATTTTTTCGATCATTCAACCAACTAATAATGTAATAGAACTCTCTTTATATTTAGAGGAACTCTACCAGCAAATTCAGCTTAATGCAGAAAGGGGGAAATTGAGAGAAAAGTTGTCGGGAGGGAAAATTGAAAGTTTTGAACATGTAAAGAATATAACTCTACCAACACCACTTCTGTGAACATTTCTCGTATAGTAACAAAAATGGAGGTTTCACTCTTGGTTTTTTTTTTTTTGTCCCTTTTTATACAAAAAGAGGGTCAATGCAACATTTTTTTCACATAGAGAACACACGAAATTTAAAAATTCTGTCGAAAAAACGATCTTTTTTTTCACGAACAGAGAGAAAGGCAAAGAATGAAGGCAATAGAAAAGCAAAATATTTACTTTAACAAAATGTCCGAAATGATGGGCACCGCAATATGAAGTGAGATAAAGTCTGAAGAAGAATCTAAAGCAAAAACTTTCACGAATTGAGATTATATTCTCCACTTCTCTTTTCCTTTTTTCTTCCCCCTTTTGCTTTTTGAAGAGGCTCAGAAAAGTGAGAATTGGCGTGATTCATAAAAATCACTTTATTTTCCTCCCTCTCTCTCTAAATATGCAGAGCGAAAGGCCGACGCCATGGATGCATCGCATTGGCGTTTTGCCATTGATTTGAACTGTTTACTTAAAAGTCTTAAAAACGGACGCTGGCTATATGCAATTACTTTTATATCCTTGCTGCCGTTTTATTATATTATATATTCATATTCATAATTATTTATTTTGTCGCGATGTGATCCTTTACAATTTTACCAAACTATTTATTCAAGAACAATTTTTTGCTTGTGAATATGGAGAAATTGCTTATATATGGTCCATATAATATGAATAAAGTTATTTCTATTTTTATGGGGATCGCAGGCAATTTAATTTCCTCCGTATTTAAAAGAACAACACACATATGTGGGTCATTACTTTAATTGAATCTCTATATTTTCTTTTATAGTAAAATATTAATTTGTGCACCATTATTTGCATTTTTATCTCCACTGAAATTTGATCGATGAAATCGAGAGTTATCCCCAACCGCTATCGAAGTACGTAGTAGGTAAATTTTACTGGCAAGTGAACACCTAGCAGTAGGGGCGAAAAGATACGGTATACCTTTTGAATCTCCTCAATACCACAGGTTGGGTGTGTGAGTAAAAAAAATAAAAGATACGGTATACCTTACATTTTTTTTCTCATATATTATACATTACCTTAATTAATGGTATGACAAAAATCATACAGTTACCGTATCTTACCTTCCGTATACATTTGTTCGGTATACCTTAAATTCGGTATGAGTATGACACATAATACATACCCTTATCATACCTATTTTTTTGTTCTTCAATTATCATTTAGGTAATAAAGTAAATTATCTATACATTTTATGATAAATTTACTAAATATTCTATTATTACATTGCATTCTTCTAATATCTCAGAGTTTAAGTATGTCTCATTTTCTTTTAATTTTATCGATTATTCATCTTAAGTTTTGATTTAAAGATTGAAAAAAGAATAAAAGACTCTTGTTTATTACATCTACTTTCATTTTTTAGGTATCATTTAGGTAATAAATTTGATTAAATATCATATTTTTGCTTAACTTTTATGTATAAGTTATACGAGGTTATAAAATATTATTATTTATTACATTTATTTACAATGGTAATTTAATACTCCCTCGTTTCTAATTAAGTGTCATTTTGAATGAATGCATACAAATTAATAAATTAATTAAGTTACCTAATACACCCTTGTGTGAATACATCAAATGAGTTAAATATAAATGTATGAATGAATTAAATGAGGGCAAATATGTCAAAAATGAAAATTTTATGTCTCGAATTTGTAAAATGACACTTTTTTAAAAATAAAATTAAGATGCTAGAATGACACTTATACAGAAACGGAGGGAGTAAGTTATATAATTAAATTGAAATAAATTTATATCTCATAATTCAAATATATCTCATTTTATTTCAGTTTTTCTCAATCATTCATCTTAACTTTATTTTATTGTTCAAAAAAGAATATAAGATTATGATTTATTGCATTTAATTTCAAATTATTCATTTTAATTATAATTTAGGTATTAAAGATTAAATATCAATTTTTTGCTAAATTTTTATGATAAACTCACTAAATCTTATATCATTACATTGTATTATGGATGTGCAATATATATTAAAAAAATTGGTATATACCGGTATGACGACATACCTTATTTTTTGAAAATTCATACATTTGTCGTACAATAAAATTCCGATAAGGTATCATACATTATCGAAAAATTGGTATACCGTAAATTTTGATATTTTTTCAGTACGGTATGACGGTATTTTTCCCCACCCCTACCTAGCAATGTTGTTGAGATTCGAACTTTGTTTAATATTCAATATTCTCACATATTCCCCTAAAATAAAAATAAAAATAAAAATATTCTCTCACATATTTCTAAAACAAGTTCTCTCACATAGTGATCATATTGTATTTGATGCAAAAGTGGAAAGACTTAAAGATTTACAAATAATGAACTCAATAAATTAATTAGAATTTTCATCAAAATAATAATAATTAATTAATTAATTAGATTCACCCTGGAGTGACCTCTTGGAGGAATGAGGACGTTTCAATTCCACGATATTTTCTAATAATTTTTTTTTTATAAATACGTGATTTGCATACTATTATACGCAAGTGATATTTATCTGATATGCATTCTCAAATAACGACTGTTGAACAAATTTGATTTCTAATTATTGAATTAGTTTCTTTTACCTAAAAAGAAAATGAAGAAAGAAAGAAAAATCTTAATTATTTACTTGGAATAACTCACATATACTCTATAAAATTTTAATATTAAAGGTTACGGTTTCAAATATTCTCAATACTACCAGATCGTGTGTGTGAATTAAAAATAGAAAAAAAGCTTTGAGTTTCCTACACGGGAACTCCATGGTTTCCCATAAATTTTATCTCATATTTTACTATTTCGTGTTAGTGAGCTATTGGTAATTATTTATTGCTATTATTAACTTTAATTTTCCCTCTGAATGAGTGTGGGTGGGGCAGATGAATATAAATGTTTCTTGAAAATCACTCCTAGGATTGTAGGAGCCAAAGAAGGACCATGCACGTCGCAATTTCAAAATTAGTGGTCCAACTCAATCCACATTTCTATTTTCATTGGGTTTTGGGCTTTCCTATTTCATTACTCAACAGCAATTTTTTTCTCCATCTTCTTCTTTATTGTTAAAAATTTATAACTATTATTAGCTAATAATGTAGAAAAAAGCAAATAGTACTACAAAATACAGTGCATGCAGTATGTTTGATCTCATGGAAGGTATGCTATAATGGGGTCCAAATTAATTAATTCCGCAGTTAAGTGTGACAGCAAACCTGCCTCATATCATAATGAAATTATTGTTACGGGGGACTGAAATTGACCATTTTTATGGTCTTCTAATCAAATTCGATGGGGTGTCCTAATCTATTTCGTTGATAATTTGTTTGGTCAAATCAATAACTCATCATTAAAGAAAGTTACAATATAATGTGACAGTATACATACAATAATCAGTCCCTATTCATAGCTTTCGTCTAACCTAGCTAATTGATATGGTTTCTTCTAGACGGACGGAATTTGTATATACGTGTCTGATCTAAAATTAATTAAAAGAGTGCATGCTTATATATTATAACCATTAGTAATGTCTCAATTTTAGCACTTTCAGTAATAATATGCATATTTTGACATGAAATATGTGAGTGTGACGTTATCATTTTTCATGGATGATCGATCTGATGTTCCGCCAATGGTTGATTAAGCTAATCTAATAATTTTATTTTTTTCATGCGTAGTAGTACTATAATAGTTTGATGGTGGGTGATCTGTGAACAACCCATCTGGATTCGAATAAAAAATAATAATCAAAGTCAAATTAGCATTGATAATTTAGAAAATGATACAGATGTATGGTTGTGTAATGTGTTAGTGGCGCACCATCATTATTCATTTGTGATGTTCCACTCTCCAATCTGAAAAACACAACACATTATGCAACCGATTTTGCAGCCTAGTTAAGCGGGTCACAGTGGAATAAAGTGATTTTTTCCCATCTGATTTGACCACCTATCAAATTTCGACAAACAAGATTAGGTTAAAACGCAATGGCACTTCGAAAGCAGAGCTTTGAGAATTAATGCAGTTTTTTTTTAAATAAATAAACGCAAAATCTCATGTGCATCAGATGCATGGGTCGGCCCGTGAGACGGACCCGACCTGCACCGACTCGACCCGCACACCGACCCATCATATAAATAGATTTTATGGCACTGTTCACTTATTTGGATCGCTTCTTCTCGCCTGCAAAACTCTAGCCCTTTTTTGTTCACCGCGATTCTTCATCGTCGTCTGCAACCACGTCCCGCCTCATCTCCACCCCAATTCCAACGCCTAGCCGACTCATCTCCACCGCGGTTCCAACCCCTAGCCGCCTCATCTCCACATCGTCCGCAACCTCTAGCCGCCTCATCTCCACTGCGGCTCCAACCCCTAGCCGCCTCATCTCCACCGCGATTCCAAACCCTAGCCGCCTCCCTAACCCTCTCTACTCCAGCGTTCATATTGGATTCGGCGTTCGGTGGTTCGCGACACTAGATTGGTGGTTCGGCGTTCTCAAGTTTGTCTCTCTTTCTCTCTGTACTTCTCTCCATCGATTTCTTCTCCCCAAATTAATTTATTGGAATTGGAATATTATCCATAATTTGATTTTGCATTTTAAATCTCTGTTTATTTTTCATTGCTTTAGTAATTTTTTTTATATAAATTTTCTGCCCTTTTTATTGATGCTCGTGTTTAAGCAAATTCATGAAATTGGAAATGAATTTCATTATCATGCTTCTGTTTGTAAATAGTTTAATGGGAGAAGTGGTTTTTTGTAGTTAAAAGTTGTTGAAAATATGAGTTTACTGGTTACGGGGTTTATGTGAAAGTCTGTATAAGGATTGATGTGCCTGATTTTTTTTTTAAATTGTTAGTAATGTATATCAATTGCAAAATGAAACTTATTTTTCTGAAATTAACTTAGATTTTTTTTATTGAGTGTTATGATGTTAGAGGTAGAATTTGGTTTGGAATTTTAATGAAATGCTACAAACTCTCATGCAAGTTAAGTTTTTGGGAGAATCTTAAGTTAGTATTATATATTACTATATATCACATCTGTGTTCTTTTGAATAGTCTGCATATTATAGTTCAGTATCAATGTTACTGATGAATAGTACCAGATGAGATTCGTGTGAGTATCTGAATTCTATAACAGATTTGTTTTTGTGTGTTTCTGTGCATTTTGAATTTTGTCTATTGATTTTGACATTAGAAACTGATTGGTACCATTTGATGTGTTGATTTGATTGATTAATTTGAAATTGTGTATAATTATTATGAATTATGATTTTAGGTATTATTTACAATGCTTATTAGTACCAATTGAATCAGAGACATGTATCAAAATTTTCAATTTATGTTTGTTTGTTATATGTTTTGTTAAATATGATATTTATCTTTGTAAAATTTTGTATAGCCTGTTTTGACACTTTTATTGTTCGAATATGCGTGCATTTGTGTACAGAGTATCAATTTGAATGATGTTTAGTACCAAATGAGATGTTTACAAGTATCAATTCTGTTCTATATTTTATGTTTTGTATGTGTGTGCAATTTATATTTTTTTCCCAAAATCTTGAAACAGAATTGTACTATTTGAGTTGACTGTATGTATCAAAATTTGAAGTATTATGTTGTATAGTATGTTGTGCTTTTTATATGTTCATGTATGGGTTCAATTTTTATATGCATTTTGGTTTAGTTAGTGTTATTGGTTTATATGTCTATATTTTTATCATCGTGTGGTGTAGTATCACTCTGTATGCTTATTAGTACCATTTTATATGCATAGTAGTATCAAACTATTTCATACAGTAATTATGTAATCTATATTTTTCATAGTTTGTGTGTTTTAATATTTGGTTTCATTGACTTATATCAAGTTTGCTCAATGAAGAAAAAGGTGTCCAAGAAGCAAGAAGCTTCCAAGGGTGTGAATGTCACCGCGAAGTGTTTGATGTTTTATGTTTCGGTTTTTTTTTATCGTGAAGTCTGTTGGTCGAAGGAAGCTTCGAGTCCCGTACTGTGCTCGTATTTTCCTTACTGGAACAAATGATTTAAGATTCGAAGTGTATAAGATGGTGCTTGCATTCATGAACGGGAAGAAGAAGTGAGTGAGAAGTTTGTATGTATTTGTTGGATATTTGTGGTGTTACGCTGGATATTAGATCAAAACTTAGGAATATTTTGATGTGGTGCTTTAGATTTGTTAGATGTGTTGGATTTGGTGGTTCGGGTTTGTTTACATGAAGTTGGTTATAATGTTGGAGATGAGTTGAAATATTGTTCTTGTTTTATTTTTGTGGGATGTATGTTGGTGAATTGATGTTTTTGTATTATTTATTTTGATTGAATAGAATGGTGGTTTTGTATGTAGTTTATAGGTTGATGTTGAATTTTGTCCTTTTAATAACTAGCATAACCTGTATTAAACAAGACCTATATTTATTCACACATACAATCGCAGTACCAATTGTTAATCTATATAGTATCAAATCTTCAATAAAAAAGTAACTATTGGTTCCATGTTAAGGTGTAATTTTGATATACGTATATTGATTTTAAGAAAAGTCAAGTTTATTTTCAGAAATGATATTAGTATCATTCGTGTATTTATAAAGCATCACATTTTTTTAAAAAGTAACAATACATCCTGAAGAGTGTCATTTATTTAGCGTAAATGTATCAATTGTAAAACAAAAACGTATCATTTTTAGAAACAAATGTAATATCAGTTTAATGGGGATCTTAAAATCACAGACAGAGAAAGAGTGTCTTGTATCTTTCCTGCTTCACAATATATCAAGTTTAAAGGACTCATTTTCAATTCATACATATAGAATGTGCAAAACAAAGTAGGCTAGAATCAATCACCTAACATCATTGCAACCTAACTACACAGGAGTGCAAAAAAGGACAAAACACAAATAAATACAACTGCTACTAGCTAATGCATTCATTGTAGCTTTAGTTTCTACTACATGTGGAAAAGTGTCTTTTCTTCTTAAACTTCACAAGAGTAATCAACATTTTTATTCAAATTAAACTCTTAAAACATCCCAAGATAAATTTAAAAAAATGAGCAATCTTCAATCCAATAATCTGCAAAATAAATTTAAGAAGTGAGTCAGTCAGATAGAACAAGTACCATTTAATAAGCATGAAAGTATCAATTGTGCTAAAGACAGGTACCGACCTGATATCGATCTAAAACAAACGAGGGTTGGGAGTCTTGGAGCCAAACTCACTCAACTAATTTAAGTTTCCTTCAACATTGCTCTTCTTCTTTCCAGCCAGTTTAGTAGCAATTGAAGCTTTTCCATCAAGAGCAAGCCTAACAAGACCGAAATCTGCTACTTTAGCCCTCATATGAATCTCAAGTTGTAATATTCATTGCTCTAATTCTAAGAAGAGTGGATTCTAAAATGCTTCGAGCTGCAAAATTGTGGGTGATTTCAGCAAACATAAACACTCGATTAAATAAGCATAATTCACCAACACTAATTTAAGAACTCGAATTCAACAATCAGAGATCCAGACAGGGTCACAATATCACCTAATGTGCACGAAAGTATCAATTAAAATATTGTACAGTATCAGAGTCGTGGGGATAAAACCTGATCAGTTTATGTAAAAATTTTACCTCCGTATTGTGCTCGTATGGGGATTGCCTCACTGTCAGAATCATCAATTATGACAAGAGCTTTCGAATAATTTCCCACATTCATGTTAATTTCATCAATCCTAAGCAATATACACATCCAAGTATATTTTTCAAATTCCCAAAAAAAATTTTGAAAATCTAAATTATTCAATTCTAAGAATCTGAAAAATAAATTTCCCAACTACAATGGACACAATTGAATAGGTTTGATTGAATTCTAGAGTGTTACCTTGAAATTTTTGAGCTTGACAAAAAATTGAATCAAAATTGAATTTCTTCAATATATAATGTAATGTCTCCGTCCCACCTTCCGGCGCGGTGGTGCTGGTCTTCCAGCGGCAACGCTGATGGTGGCGGCAGTCAGGCGAGGTCGCCGATCCTCTCTCGCCGTCGTGTGGTCGTCCTCTGCGCTGTCTCTCGACTCTCTTCTCTCTCGCGTTATTCTGATTTTCCTCTTCTTTTTTTTTTTTTAGGTTAGGCATGGGCTGGATCCAGGTTCATGGGACGACCCGTCTCATGGGCCGGCCCATGCATCTTATGCACAGGAGACCAGCCCATAAATAAATTGACGTCACCATAACTCCAGTGCATTCACCATTTTTCACGGAGCATGTGGAACTGTTGGCCGGCGAAATACAATATCAATTGTCCATATGTACATATATAAGAATATATACATATATATATATATATATATATATGTGTGTGTGTGTATATATTTCATCTAATGTAGAATCAAGAAAAAACCCCAGAGAAATATGGTCCAATACTAATTTCTCAGAAAGCATAAACACAAGCACATTCAAATAGAGTTGGGGGCCATGGGCACTGGCAGATGTAGAATTTCAGTTTCAGGGGGCGAATGGAATAATAAAATAAAATGACAATAAATCAACTTTTCAAATTGAATAGAGGAAAGACACTTACACATTCGCTACGATTATACATCCAAATTTCAATGTAATATATATATATATAACCTTTTTTATATATACATGCAATAAAACACACACACACACACACACACACACATTAAATTACATGCAAATATGCATAATAACTAGTATCTGCCCTACTCCCCCCATCCCTGGTGGTGGGGATGGTGGGGAGGGGGCAAAAGGTATTTTGAGAAGATGGTGATAGCACCGCGGGGGGGGGGGGGGGGGGGGGGGGGGCAGGGAATGCACATTCTTGCCTGTGCAGATAAAAACAGAAGGCAAGTTAAACGACTGAATTAGCAGTAGCACTACCCTCCAAACAATAAGACTATTACATGACACAGCAAACACAGCAGCATGTGCTTCGTCCTAAAAGAATATATCCGTTCATTGTACTGCATTCACATGTAAATGGTACACGCTGGAACAGCATCGGCTAAAAACCCAACACCAAGGCAAATTCAAGGTCCACAAACTCATGCCAAATGACAGAGTGCATGGTGCTCTAGCTCATTTCCATAAACCCAACAGAATGAAATGGTTGTCATTTTGCACTTCCATTTCAGTAGAGGTTGCGGTAGGAAATGATCAGAAATCAATCAGTTGGCCTCATCAGGATGTTAACAAAATAAATTTATCTGCGTGCCATTTTACCAATTATTGCTGCTTCTTTGAGTTAGAAATCTTTGCAATAGTGTCGGACTTCAATTTGCATACAAATGAAAGAGCTTTTAGGACTAGATTATCTATCTCTTCCTCCTTTTTCTCGTACACAGCAAAAGAAATAAAGATGATGGGTAATCCTGCAGCAAGGGACCGGTGACATGAGCTACGACTCTAAAGCATAAATACTGTGGTACAGATTTACTTGATACAACTATAAGCACAACGGCAGTTTAAATCAGTGCATTTCAGCTCTCAACTTATAGACATAGTTGTACAAGCAGGACATACCTATCGCAAAAACATTATGTAGTGAAACTGCTCCAAGGATATTGAGAGACAGTAATGAAAGAACAACCTGTTTCACCAGCAAAATAAAAATTGCAAAAAAAAAAGACTGTCAGCTCACAAAATATTCAACTGCAGGATTAAAGGTTCATATCAACTGGCGTGGGTATCATGGTTTCAATAGGTAAGCAAACACAAAAGATGGGCGCTAGAACTCTGAGACTGGAAATAGAATGATTATTTTAACCTTAGAAACGCACATCCCTGTATTTATAGTAAGTCCATATCTGATTACTGGTACTCTGCCTCCCCTCTGGATTTTAATGAAGAATGACTGCCAGTTCTTATTTTACAAGCTTCTAGCTTTCTATCAAAGCATGCTTCCAGTAACTTAGCTAATGCTCTGTCCTTTATGCAAACAGCACATGCATGACAGGAATAGTGTGCTAAATTTAACATGCACCAAGAATAAACTAGCCTCACAGTCCCTAATGTAATTCTCTTAAACACACTAATAACAGTTGCAGGGAACTTTTAAATCTTAATGTATGTTAAAACATCTCAAAAGCCTCAATACCAAGGGAATTGCACAACTCAAAATGAGAACTTCATTAAGGGATTATGTTGAAGCTTATAACAACAGCCAATCCCCGAATCATGAAAACCAAGTGAAATGCCGATATGTTGTAAATTAAAGGAGGCTGTGCAGCAAAAACCCAATTTACCTTGACAAAAAGAACAGTGTCATTTCCTTTACACAGTGATTTTAAATCACTAACAGCAGAATTCCATCCCGATGCCACAAACAAAGCAACATGGTGGGAAGCTGCTTCTGAGATATGGAATTTTGACTCAGGAATCTTTTCTATTTTATATCCCAATCTGCAGCAAATATAATGAAAAATGAGCCTTCATATCGCTGCTGCTATGCAAATCCCCCTAAGTTTATGAACCTTAAATGATTTTCCACATAACCAAACTAGCAGGTTTACACATCATCAACATATATTTCTATTTAGTGTATAGCCAGTAAAATTTAGCAAGAGCAAATAATCATGCATAAAGAAAAGATAAGTAAGAATGTTTACACTTTCTGGGGTAGTTTTCCATGGACGAAGAGGAAGACTGATGCCAATAATAAAAGCTTGGAAACTGAAGTTATCAAGGTAAACCCAGTTGCTACAAAACTGAAGTAAAATGCAGCCAAGATCACCAGTACAGTGAGTGTGTGCTTTTTATCTCTCCAGAGTAGTGTGTCAGCAACTGCAAGTGTCATCATCACTGATAAGGTTTATGAAATGCATAATTGTACCAAGTCAAATATTCATATCAGGCTGTTCATCATGTTAGAGAAGTAGTATGAAATCAAAAGCATGCACCTCACAGGAAAAATCTATCAAGAACAGCAATATGAAATGCAAAATATTAATATTACATAATTGATGTTTGGACCACATGATAAAAATGAAAAACCCTCAATAACAAAACATTGATAAAATATTCAAAAAATGTATTGTAAAATTAGAAACTTTAACAGAGAAACGATAACAAAGAAAAAGAACATCATCAACAGAAAGCAAAAGGCACAATCACACACAAAAACAAAACCATGATAAAAAAGAAAGGCAGAAAAGGAACACTCCACAAGTAAAACCCAATATTGACAACATCCAGACAAGATACAATTCTTAATATCAATTCTGGCAAAGTAAAGCCTCATATTAAGAGAGATCAGACAATGTGACTATAGTAGGATAAAAATAAGTAGATATGATCCGCTTTCCTTTCAAACTAACCCACAAATTCTGACCAGTTTCCCATTTGTTATCCTCTTTTTTTTTTAACAAGGGAACTTGCAGCCACTATTGAAGGCGTGCACTAGGTAACCTCCCCTCCGGAAAAAAAAAAAAAAAAAAAAATCTTTATTTATCTGTAACCAAGTTTTCCACCAGCCCACTTCAGTGTTCCCAATTTTCTCTAATCAATTCAAGTGTCGGAAATTACAAACTGCACCCTCGTGTTTTCAGTTAATTCCTTAACAGTTTCCAAATATTCAAGAATTCTCATCGCTCAAGTGATTCAAACTATTTTTCTAGCTTCTTATTTAGTGAACATTATGGAGTTTCGCAAAATCTAAAACATGACTTGGAGACATAATTGTAAGGTCCTCATTCGACAAGGTTAAAATAATATGCCAGATAAGGCTAACTTGTCGTATAAGAATCGACTCTTAACAATGCTCAGATCTATTACAGGAAGTTCCTAAAAAGATAAAAGAAAAAAAGTGGCACCTTTTCCACTGCCAAGAAGCAATTCGGCTTTGGATGGCCCCTCCCTTTCACTCCGAACATCAGCTCTCAGATGTTGGTATGAATCAATAGTTCTTCTAATACCCTCCTGCAGATAATACATCAACTTAAGGAAATAATCACATATGAAATTTAACATCCTGTGGGGCTACATAATCTGAGAAGGAAATAATCACATATGAAATTTAACATCCTGTGAGGCTACATAATATGAGATGACTCAATACAAGTAAAACTCAGACAATAACATTTTCAGTTAGTTAATATAGTAATTCAAGACGATATTTAATCAAATCACAGATTGTCTGACCTGGGTCAGGTGGGTGTCTGTCTATTTTCTACTGACTTGATTAGGTTCGCTGTTCCCCATGCAAGTCATGACTATACGAACAACTGTACACATGCATTTTAAACAATCTAATCTAGTTGAAGAAGGCTGTATAATGACTCAACCAAAAGTACAGTACATCACCGCATAAATCATAAATCATAAATCATGTCAGCTTAAGCCTAGACAATCAAATTGCATAAGTAACATAAGAACTTGATTAAAATAATAAGCCATCTAGCAATCCCTCATATCAAAGTATTTTCTAGCAAAAGAGATAGAGAACTCATTACAGGTCCATGCATAACAGACCTGCAGTGGCACAATAGATGTGTAGCCAAGAAGTTCATTTGCTTTAGAACAATCAAAGGTTCTGCTGAGAGACAGAAGTCGAATTCTTGAAGGTATCAACTGCGGCACCTTCATTCCGTAAGGTGCAAAAATTTTATAAGTAAACTCCACCATATGCGCAATTGGCATCATAACAAATGCAGGAATTTTGATTTTTGGCCTGCATAGACAAGATCCTAAATTAAGGTACCATGTATTGCTAATCACAAAACTCAAACAGCAGAACCAAAGAATCCCAGATATACAGAAGATACAAATAAGTGGTCTCCCATGGATGGGTTGACTGAAGGTGTAATCATAGACAAGGGTCATGGGCAGAAACCAATAAGTTACAGAACAGCATAAGATCTATGAGATAGTAAATTTCATTGATAAAATCAATATGATTACTGTAGCCTCTAGACACAGGTCTGACGCCTGTAAAAGTGCCAAGTTCAAGATACAAGGGGTATCCCAAAAATATTTGCTGGTTTGACTGGTAATAATAGACCATTGTAAGACAAATTTCCAGGATTCTATTACCATCATGAGGTTAGGATTAAACCCGTGTAAATTTAAGTGAACTTTTGAAACACTTAATAATGCAAAAGGATAGATATTTAAAAACTGCTTGGAGGGGGTTGCCCTCACCAGAATTCAGAGAATCAGATAGACAAGCTTTGATACAAAATACTACCTTTCATAGCCAAGACCTTCAAGAATGAGAGAGATAAACTCCCAAAATTTAATTTGTTCCCCATTGGTAATGAAATATGCCTGCAAGCATGATTTGCAATTGATACCATGTCACCATGGCTTCCATTCAGGTCAGGCAATAAAACCACCTTATGCACAAATATAGTTGTGAAATCAAATGAGCTAGCACCGAGGTGAAATCTTAATAACCTTGCACAATTTAAATGCATATCCCATAAGCATAACCGTTATGCATTTTGTTATACAGTATTCAACTAGATCACTACAGTACGGATGTGTATAGGCATGACACTAACAACCATGCTTACTACAAACAGCTAACAGAGAGAACCAGACTAGATAGCTAATATTATTTTGTTGTTGCATCTTCAGAACTATATATGGATATTGAATTCCTTAATTATTGGATTGTACACAATTTGGGAAAATTGCAAGCTATTACATATGATGTGCATATACAGACAATGGCAGAAGTCTGAGACAGTGGCAGAGATGGGAAGGATGCATTGTACTGCAGTGGGATCAGAAGCATAAATATGACAAACCGGGGAAGTTGTAGATAATGTTGCATAAAACAATCTTTTAAACCATATTCATGTACGTGCTATTATTGCAGATAAGATAACTAGGATTGCAGGGCGAGTATTTTACTCTATAAAGAATTAAGATCAAGTAGAAGATGCTAACATCAAAGCAAACTATGAACACCACAAACCAATGGTCTGAATAAGCACCTAATTTCTTTGAAAGTGACTGACAATCCTCAAGCATGCAGTCAGCATATTAGATACATGGAAAGAAAACCCTAAAAGAAAGACGCAACCTTCCTTAAACACAACAATTTAGTGGTTTGACTCATTGCATGAGCATTTGAGCTGGAACTGTTAGGAATTTAAGGAGACTGAGTCCAGTAAGACAATTTAGTGGTTTGACAGGTTGGACAAGCATTTGAACTAGAACAGTGGTGATTGAACCAATCTGGTAAACCAAGACCAGCAATAAAGTTGCAGATAACAATAAAATCTACCTGTCCTGCTGCTTTATCCGCTACTGCCCCTTCAGATGCCAAAGCTCGCTCGGCACAAATGTGAGCATGTGCAACATTCTCAACATAGGTAAAATCATACATATTGTTGCCATCTCCAATGATGAACTGAACACTCCACACATCAAAGGAGTTAAAAGATTTTGATTTTAATAATTCATAACTACCTAAATGTTATTGTACAACAAATGAATATCAGAATATGAAGAAATAAAAAAAATAAGGAAAGAAAGAATGAAGGCAATCCATAGCAACATTAAAATAATAATTCAAAAGAATTCATCAGAAGCAGGCAGGATAACATGACTCCCAACAAATGCACACCCAGCTCAAGTAAATGGGTCTCACAGGGTTCCTTTTATTAGTAATTAGTCTCATGCATTATTGCCCGGCATCTAATAGAAATGATGGACAAGCAAGACTCAAGGATAGAACAAGCAAATCCCAATAATTACCTTTGATTTCCCAGACCTTGCTGCAGAAACTAATGATGGAACAAGCAACTTATCTCCAGGGCCAAAAATGCTGCTAGGACGAATACAGCAGGTTAGAAGCCCATTTGAACCATTTGACTTGATCACTAGGGCTTCTCCTTCGGCTTTTGTGGCAGAGTACGAATCATTGTGCTGAAAACCAAGACAATATCGAGGGATTTAGATATGGTTTAGCTGTGTGTGGCTCATAACATATCTACGAAATACCAAACTATAGCCTTCAAATCAAATGATTAGCTGCAGAAGAATTAAGTAACAAGAGAAAAACCAACTACTCTAATTTAAATAAGTGATAAAAGAACACAACCAACCAGAGAGGAATGGAAGGAAAGAATAGAAAGTGGATGATATAAATACTTCATACTTTAAAGTATAAGGATCCTTTCAAATCATAAAATTAAATAAATTTTAAAAACTGGAATAAAATAATGTATCTAACCCAGCAATATCATCCAAACAAGAACCCGAAAAAAAGTTCAAACACAGATAACTTGTCTATTACCTTAGCAGGATAAGGTAATGATTCATTTCCATTGGATATTCCATGGACTCCATCAAAGACAACACTTGGTGAACTTGTATATATAAGTCTTTTAATTTTCAGCTTAAAACATGCATCAATAACGTTCTCGGTTCCTGTTAGCCATGGGTACAAGAAAGTAAGAAGAGGAGAGACAGCAGTTTTAGTGAAGAGAAAGAACCACAAAAAACACATATTTTGTCAAAATACACAAGTTCCCTAAAACTAACCTTGTACATTGACAGAATAATGCAACCGATGGTTATTAATGGATGAATCAGGAGCAGCCATATGGAATACAACCTCAACTCCTACGCAAACTGCAATACAAGCAAGCATATAGTTTGTTTATTATTTGAACCGGAATGAGGCAAACTGGAAGTACTCCAAACTACCCTCTGTGCTCAACTTAAAAAATAAACAAATAAATAAACTAAAGACCAGTATGTCAATGAATAAATACGCAAGCGATCAAAAATAAATACATCATAACAGATTCTTCATAAGCACGTTCTTATTCTAAAGCTGAACTCTGAACAACATGCTATACCAACTCGAGGTACGTATGATTCCAAATACAAGACTTCTATGTAATTGCTGAATAAAAAGTACATGATCACATCTATCCATTATAAACCAACATCTTAAACAAGTAATGGTGTGGTGTTCAGCCTGCAGAACTGAAAAGGCTAGCCATCCACCCAAAATTGAGTGCATACAGTAGTAGAAGTTTGTTTGAGCTCAATCGAATTTTGCTACGCATAATAGTTTCATTAGATAATCAGATGGCATCCAAATGACTATAAGCCAGATTACATGCCAACCATACCATCACATTATCAAATACTACACATTTTCTACAGAGCATAACAAGTGCACAACAAATTAACCCTAACTTAACAAGCCGACGTCGGAATCAATAACCTCTAACAACTTGCGCTTTGTCGCGAAGATCTGCAGATACATATTCGGCACGGCCGGACTTCAGAGCTTCGCCGAGAATCCCATTCTCCTCGTCCTCGTCGAGCTTGATGGTGGGGCCCAAATCCGCAATGCGCACCGAAAACATGCCGTATTTGATGAGCATCGCCACCAGATGCCGCGCCGCAAATCCCCTGCCGCCGGTCACCACGCACCACTTCTCTTCGCCGCCCATTTTCCCGGCGTTAAGTGCTTCCGGCGATGTTCAAGCGACGTCGTATCAACCGGAAATCGCTAGTAGGAAACCGCAAATTGCCAACTGCAAATGGAGATTAAAGCCTGTAAACTGAATTATCGCAATGATGACCGATTAGTTGATTGCAGATTAATGAACTAATCAGCTTGCATTATTACCCAAATTCAAAGGGAGAATTTGATGGCTGCAGATTTAACCTGGATCTTGGACTCACACTGAGATCAGCGGGGATTAGTTCTTGTTCCGGCGTCGTTTGCTAAACAGTATGCTACAAGGTTGAATATATTTGATATGGAATGTGTTATACATATAAGATATCAATATTATGTTTGTTTTGGTGTATTAAAATATATATATATATTAATAATATATAGTTTGGTTAGATGTAATAGATTCTATATAAAATTTCAATCTACATATGTAATTTTTAATAATTATGTATGGTATTATATATCTCAATTACAGGGTGTGATATATTATACTATATAAATGGTTAACGCATGTCGGACCCTTGTATAATCATGAAGTTTATTATTGCTAGCAAACATGATATTAGGGTATTATAAATATTTATTACAACCTTATAATACCTAGCAAAAAAAAGCCCTTATTAAATAAACAATCTTTATTTAATTATTCAAACAACCAATCATAACTAAATTTCTCGCAGAAGTTATTGGACATGCAAAATATTCAATTTACTTATTTCTTTTCCTTGCCTAACCATATTTCCTTTAACTAGACCTTACTATTTATTCCTTATTAGGATTTGTACTTACTTTTTTTATATAAATTTATATATATGGGTGAAAATAAAAAATAAATATTTTAATTAAATAGTAATGAGATAATTCATTTATCCAAGTCACAACTCCACTTCGACATGACATTAGACATGTGAATAATTCTGAATATTTTGAATATACGCACATATTTCATAACATATTTATTTATCTTCCACCCAATAATAGTTAGAACTTAGCATATTAGTATCAAGTGGATTCAAACTCTTATATACTCTTAAAAAGAAAAAAAAAACTCTTATATACTCCATCTATTTCGTTTTATTTGTTATTTTAACTTTTTTATTTTGTTTCAAAATATTTGTTGTTTTATATATTTTCACATACTCTCTCTTTAATTTAACCCTATCACAAATCCTATTTTAGGAAAATATAATTGAATAAGATTTTGTTGCATATATGAGGGATGAGTATATTTGTCCATAAAATTAATTATTAATTTTAGATTAAAAAAAACCTAAAACAACAAATAAAACGAAACGGATGGAGTAATAACTAACTAGTATTACATCCGCGGTGTGATTTAAGGTGATGATATATAGTTCATAATTGGTGTCCCGCATTATATCTGATTCTATATTTTAAAGTTACTTGTGCGCGTTGTGCAGTATGATCCATAATTGATGTCCTATTTTATCCCATTTTATATTTTAGAGTTTTTTTTATGGAACTATATTTTAAAGTGTTAAGTAAATTTAATAAGTATGATTTCAATATAATTAATATTATAATCTAAGAGTTTTTTAAAAATAAAAATAAAAACATTGTGGAAGGATAGACAAAAAAAAAAGTAATCAATTTCATCATAAGTGATTATTCAATCAAGAAATGTTAAGTGGATGATGATAATAAAAAAAATAAAATTGGTAAGTGATTTGCTGCCCCAGTTGGAGCTCTTAAAAATACAACGAAGAATGATGCACTTAGTGATTAAGATTCTAGAGCTAAAAATATTAATTCATATTAAGTTGTTTCAAAATCTAGAATAATATAGTAGATTAATTTAGTAATAAAATGAAGAATATATTACCTTAATATTTATTGATACAAACTCAAATAATTAGTTATTTGTAAGAAAAATATTTATTTAAAAATATATAAATTATTTGATATACCAAAATTACACAGGATTTAAATATTTTTTTTATTTGAAATTTGAATTTCAAATTGGCAAAGCCCATTTTGCGATGAGTAATTGCAACCCGCCCACAAAAACTGTAAAATATTTTAAAAATATTAAAATAAGTTTAAAGTGTAATTCAGCATGTGCAAAGACTGTTCACACAAGCATGTTTTGGCTGACAAAATGGGCAAATGGGCGGGAATACTGTATATAGACTACTTCACTTTTATATATATAATAGATTCTAATGTTAATCTGGAAAACTCAAAATATGAAAAATACTCCACTCAAAAAATTTGATATAATGATATTCCGGATGAAATAGGGATTATTTTATGCATTTGTGCTTCTAGATTTTTTAATTAACTAGGAGGGAAAGCGACGCAATTCAACTAATTTGCTTAAGTTCATTATTGAAGTTTAAATAATTTTACTATATTATAGCTTGAGAATTCAATTAAGAAAATATATATTTTGTTATATATATATATCACTTTATAAATTAATAATATTTGAAAATTCTAGATTAATCAATAATCAGAAAAATTATATAAACATAAAATATAATTAAATTATAACTATTCGAACAAGAACTTGGAATTTATAGCCTTTTTAATTTATTTATATTTTTGTTATTTTAATACACACACACACATGCATGCATGTATCCTTTCTCAAGCTCCCTTTTTTAGAACATTAATTCTTAACCTTCTTTGATTGCTGATAAATATATGCATTAACACGTACACTTCAAATCTTTTAATCAATAATGTTTATTTTGACTTTATTGTATAAAAAAAATCCAAAATTTTAATTAATGTAAATTCACAAAAATCTTGCATCGTCCGTTTCAGAAAGATTTAGTATAGAGTTAATTAAACTTACTAAAATAATGTAGATAGTTATGAGATATAAATATTATTATTTATATAATTTTTTACTATCATAACTAAACGCCTTATCGAACATTAATTGATATAGTTTATCTCATAAGTAAATTATATTTTTAACCACTCTATTTTATCAATTAATTGACTTATGATATCACGGTACACTGAATTGATTGAATTATTCTAATTATTACTCATGTCGCAAAATATTAACTAATTATTTTATTTTTGTGTATTTTATCCAAACATACATTTAATATTATATTTTTTTATTATAATATAAATGACTACCTTTAAGAAATGATACTAAAAATAACTTAACTAACTTAAAATGGTGTTGAATGTATAAATATCATGTGTTGTTCAATGAGAAATAAATGATAAAATCTCAAAGTTTGGTTAATATTGTTGTAAATTGTGTTCAAGGTTTTATGTTCGATATATTTTTTAAAATTTTATACAATGTTTACAATTTTTTTAAGAAATAAATAATTTGGTTGTCAGTTGTAATTTTTTATTCAATGGCAAACTAATTTAATTAGTAGTACAATCTAAGGAAACATATTCAATTCCTCAATTTCAATCACTTCCTCAACTAACAGAGAATGTTCATTCTCATTCCTATGATTGGTATGTTTTAAAATTGGTCATCACCATTTTCGTGGAAATTTATATTCTAAAGAATGTGAAATATATATTCTTTCCACCCGAGGAGTTTAACCATTCTCGTTCAACTAAGACACCTAATATATACCATTCTATAAAAAAAACCATAATGTATAACACTTCTAGATATTATTATGTATTATATTATTGTTCTATATTATATTTAGCTAAATAATTTGAGAATTATGGTAAATAACTAGCAGTTCAATCTAAGGGAAAATATTCAATTCTTCTATTTCAACTCTTTTATAAGTAATTGAACCATCTTCATTCTCAATCATATGATTATGAGTAGTCAACATAATCCATATTCTAAAAAATTGTGCAATATCCATTTCCTCTACCTCCCATGAATTTAATTAACTAAATAATCTAATATAAAATATTTTATATATAATTATCAAACTAAGCAATATTCTAAATTTCTCAAATTATAAATTAATAAGGTAGGAAAACCTAACATTTGAACAGTAATTTAAATTTTATTTTTCCAATCAACCATTTATTATTTTAATGTTTTAAAAGTAATGTCTAAATTGTAAATCAAAGTTTATGATTTTTTTTTTTGCAATTAACCATATTTTTAAGACTTTGTCTAGCAATTTTGAAAATAGAGCTCTCAAAATTTTCTACATTAATCATTTCTTATATTTATCTTCATCATTGAAATTTTTTTAGGTGTTCTTTGTTCACTTTATGATGTGATCCGGAGGAACACAACACAGTCTTGATTTGCGGATAACCAAGATCGAATGCAGGACAGACTTGTAAGGGTTCAACTTATGCTATGCTAGACTCGAAAACTAACAAATATGTGGGATTGAATAATCAAGATACTCGAATGAACTATTGTTGCTTAACTAGACTTAACTAAGCTATATAAACTATGACACACAAATAAGACACAAAACCAAATCAATGAAGGGTTGTATGGAAGAATGGGTTTAGGAATGTTGTTTAGGACGTGTGGGATGTGTTGGAAGGGTGAAGAAGGTAGGATGTGTTAGGGCTAGATGACTTACAGTTTATATGTGACAAACTCGTCGAGTTGAGCACTTGAATAACTCAAATGGTTGGATAACCTTGTATTGTTGTAGATCACGGCTGGATTGTGATGTATTGCACATGAATGGATATTGATGGAGGTTTGGGGTATGGACGATAGATGGTTGATGGATGACGTCGAAGATGATTAGCGATTGATGTCGAAGTCAAATGAGCTACAATCCGATACGAACCTCGTAGTTTCAATACTACGAAACGCGTACCTCAAAGCTACGTCTCAATAGCGAGTCCACCCTAGGTCTTCAATGAACTAGAACGAAGCTCTTGAGTAAAACTTAAAGTTGCTAATCTTTAAGAGTTGTTTTGTTCAAAAATAAGGGATGAGACAATTGAGATTAAAATCAATAAATCAAGCAATGTCTAAAGCATATTTGTAACGCCCCGGTCCCAAGGATTAGGACGGAGATATTATGGGAATAATAGAAGGAAAAAGGTAACATAATCCAAAATTTAGGGGTTCCTCAGTAATATCCCGGTCCCGAAAGGAAAATAAATAAGGGGCGGGGTGTCACTTAAAAAGGAATATGATATAGAATAATTAAATGAAATGACTTTAGAACAAGAATAGGTTACATTTCCCATAAATTTGGGCAGCATAACCTCTGTAACTGGAAGAAATCCACGTCTTTCAACGTATCAACGAAGTCAAATGATTTAATCAAGTCAAAAGAATGTCTATTCATAGGCCAAACAAATTCAAACAAAATCCAACAATTAATAAATAGGATTATGACTTTTCAAATAAACATGACCTCTTCATAGGTCACAATAACTAAGACCCATCAATAGGTCAGAGGCAAATAAACTATTTTATATCTCATTCATAGGACAGAGGCAATTAATCAAGTTAAGACCCATTCATAGGTCAACTGGAAAATAAACAGAATCCAAGACTCAACCAAATATGACCTATCCATAGGTCGAAAACTATAAAGAGACATGCTTGGATCTATGGAAAAGAAATAGGACTTTATTTATCATGATTCAAATAAAGTATACAATTCAGATAAGCCCAAAAATAAAACATGGCATGCAATCATACTATGGGGCAACTGTATCAGAGTTTAAGCGGAAAACAATGGAATAATATTGTATCACATAACAACATACTCATTAGCAATAATTTAGTCTGAATGAGACAACAATGCATGATCAACCCACAACAGTACATCTAGCCATCATCTCCAGCATCTCAACCTGTGAAAAACATTTTGAAAAGATTTTGGCCGTGAGTACAAAAGCACTAAGTGGGTTAAACTTTTAACTCAATTTTTAATAAAAATTGTAATAGAATATCCAAAATATAAATACAGATAATGGAAAGCAAAACGCGAAAGCCCTTCCCATTTCTACAAACCTTTACTTCTCTTTGGTACGTTGTAGCTCCTTCTGTCGTCTACTGCACTCTATCACATGTCGCTGATAGGAAAAGGGAGAAGTTACCTCGCTAATTCGAGAAGAGTGTACCAGAGATCACCTAGTATTAACCCTGAGTATACCAGTGGTTACCTAGCATTGACTCCTTATAGTGATGCCCAGATCACGTGTATGTGCATGAGTTACCTTACAGTGACACCTTTAGTGATTAACATCACAATTGCAAGAATCACAGTTCATGTCTATCCTCAATTCTATGTTCTCTATAAAGTGCATAATATGACATAAGCATAAGAACCATGTCATCCTCTTAATATAGCAACTATGCTAATCTTTAATTCCTCTAACAACTTAGTTCAATTATGCTTCTTATTCCTTAAATAGAAATCATTCTATAACTTGAGTTCAATAATAAATGCACAAGCCAAAAATTATAACTCATTATACACAAGTATAATCAATACACAATAAACATTTAATATACTGTAACTTTAAACTATGACTTTTAGACTTTAAATATAAACTCTAACGTTAATCTATATACTATGAACTTTAAACTCTAACATTAACTCTTAACTCATAGACTTTAGTTATGACAAGGCATAATCTATTCGATTTAATTATGTCGAAGCATAATTTATATTCGTTTATTGTGATATATCATAACCTATATTCTCAATAATTATGATGAAGCATAATTTATATTCTCAATAATTATGATGAAGCATAATCTATGTTCTCAATAATTATACATCAGTATAACACTATGTTCTCATGAATTATGTAACAGTATAATACTATTACTTTAGTAGAGACTTGAGGAGATAATTTCTTAAATATTTTATTTGGATATTCTAACTATTACTATCACATTTATGAGTTAATAACTCAAATATAGATAGATTTCGCAAACAAACCCACCTCGATTAGATTAACTCAGGTGATCAAACTTCTCGATACTCATCCGTCAACTCCTCTGACTGGCTCAACAGGTTCTACAAGGTCAAAAATTATTTTAGGACTACTGCTCTAATTTTCAGAACTCGACTTTAATTTAATTGGAGCTTTTATTTACTTTAATTATATTTCAACTAAGAATGCACGACTCTAGGGACCTCAAACAACTTCAACACAGAAGGAAATAAATTCCAAAATATAATTTTTGATTTAATAAGAGCAAAAGATTTGACAGAAGTCACTTTTGGTAACTTGCCATTTTAATCAAATTTTACTCAGCTAACCTCGATTGCACTTTTCACTTATCAAAAAATTATGAAAATAATCAGGCATAACCTCACATATATCTTTATTAAACTATACAATTTTTGGAATTTTCTAAAATCACATGCTCTAGTTATAAAAATAACCGCTTGATTAAAATAATCGACTTTAATCAAAATTTATCGGAAAATTACGAAACTTGGCAGTCCTATAGGAAATAATATTTTGAGCAACTTTCTAGTTCAAACTTTTTCGATTTGACAACTTGAAATGGGTGAAAATGGGTAAAAACCGAAACTGATCGGCGTCCCTTTATTTTTCCCATTTTCTGGCAATTTCGCCGGTTTTCGGTCACCGAACGATGACGCACTCAACATACGAAATGAAGCACTATTTAAAAAATATAACATATTAAAATTTCAACTATAAAGGATAAGAAATGGATCGAAACGAGACGTCTGAAGTAGCGGTGCTACGGCGACACGACGACGGCGATTTTCGGCCATCCACGACAGCGATAGCTCTCCGACAGCTTTATGGCGCTCGACAGCTGCTTCCGCAGCAGCACCCCCAACAAAACTTAATCTGGACCCGCATGCGCGATTTACTCGATGCATGCCCGAGTTTATCTCGTTCGTCAACATGAACAAGAGAGAAAGAGAGAGAAGAGAGAGAAAGGTGCAAGGAAAAATGAATCCCAAGTCCCCTATTTATAGAAAAAAAGGCTCCAGGGCGGGTATAGCTTTTTCAGATATGTAATACTGATAAAGCATTTTCCGGATTCAATTAAAGTTGTTTTATTTAATGGCGAGGTCCAAATGACCTCCAACATAAAATTCGAAAATACCAGAAGATTCATTGGCTCGAGTACTATTGAATCAAACCATCGTTGAAGAATGAGGAGGTCGTCTGAGAGAAATCGAAGAAGGATTCTTTTTTCAAAAATAGATTTATTATTCTTTTCAATTGATAGATTTTGCTCCCGAGCGTTCGATTGACCTCAGATTGGCAATCCGTGAACGCAAACAAATTTCTTGGGTCATTTGCCATAAGATAGGCTTGATAGAACAAGTCTCAGATCAATGAGGAGGATTTCGTAAATTTTTCGAATCACGAACGCACGCATAAATTACTATTCACATGTTTTCCCTTTACAATATTCAATTACGGGACTCATGTAGAGGTCAGAATAAAATTCTGAAAGCACCAACAGCTTTGTTTAGGTCTTTACATTCTAAAAAGACCAATATTGACTATCTTCCGGCGGCAAACGTAAAATCTCATAATCGATTTTCATATAAGAGACAAAAAGGTCACGACTTACATCTGTTTTACTTTATTTTAGCTCCAATTATTTTATTTAGTCTTCTAAATAAATTTAGAAGCAATATTTAAGATATTCTGAAATTTATGGGATGTTACAATATTAGAATACATTGGTACCATATATATATATACTAAAAGGGACGAAAATAATGTAAAGAAAATTACCTAAACTATAACTCTAACTAAGAAAGAAGTTTCCATAACTAGAATTCTAACTAGGAAAGAAGTTTTCATGTTTAAAATTCTAATTACCTAACTAATTAAAAATCTGAATTTAAATAATAAAAATATGAATAAAACAACTAATTAAATAAAAACTATATGATAAAAATAATCGTGCCCCTTTAATTAAATTAAAGGACCGATTCTTCAGGCCTTCACGTGCATGTCGATCATCATGCAAATTCCATGCAATCTCCATACACTCGTGATCTTCATGCAAGTCTTCATTCTTCATGCATTATTCTTCAAATATTGATCTCCAATCTTTAATTGTTGACAAAGTAACAATTTTGGAACCCTTTAATGGTAGCTCTGGATTTGATTCTTTATTGCTTATCTTGGCTTCTTCATTACTCTCCTCTTTAAAAGAATTCGTCCTTTCGAATCACCTGGATCAAAGACTAACACGAACTAACCATCGAACTCCTTTTGCACAAACCGCATAAGTCGCATCTTCATGATCATAAATGTGAACATCCACTCGATGTCAAATGGTCGAAACTTTATCACCATAGAATGCCTTGACATGGCATCCGTGAGCAAATCTGGTGGTACATCAACATCTAATGAAACATCTTCAACAACCTGTAAAATAAAGACATTAAAATAACATTGTTGACAAAACATGTTAGAAATCGATGGATCTATCATGTGTGTTTGCAAAGACTACCTTTGTGCTACATCCACTCCCAAAATGATGTCATCCTCCTTTTGTGAACATGGTGGTAATTCCATCACATTTCCTCCATCGTCGACTTCTAACTGCTCTTCACCATCTTTCTCTTAGACTGACCTTTCATCTTCAATTAATTTCGAGCTCAAGGATTGACTATCTTCCATTGTAAAGTTAACATGAATTGTGTCTTCTACACTCGTCATCTCCGGACTAGCAACTTCTAAAATGGGTACCTCCAGGATAATTTCATCAAATGAATGGGAACAGACTCTTCTTGATTACAATCTTCTAGAATTGGTTCCTCAAGTTTGGACTCTCCAACGTCAACAACTATCAATTCATGAGTAGGTGTATCAACTGAAAAATGGTACCTTTGAAATAGAATCTTCGTTGGTGGCTATTAATACAGTTGGTATCTCATCGTTGGTCTCCAATTGAATCACTTCCGTTGACGTCGTCTCTAGCTCCTCCAACCACTTTTCTATCCGACTGGCATATTGCACCATGTACTCCAATTATTCAAAGTGTCACAATGAGACTCTTTCACAAATTGCCCTTCGTAGACCAGCTAGAAATCTATCCATTATATCTTCTAGATATTCCTCCACATTAGCTCGTCTCATGGCTTCAATCATGTTGTTGTAGTACTTCTCTACGCTACGACCTCTTTGCCTAAGCTTTTGTAGCTTCTTGTCCAGCTCTTGTTGGTATGAATAAGGCATATGTTGCCTTTGAAATACCTCCTTCATTGCTTTCCATGTCTCTATTGGCTTCCTCCTTTGTCGCCTAATGGAATAAAAGTGATTCCACCAGGTGAGAATTTCATCACAAAAACCAGTTACTGCTACTTTAACTTTCTTCCGCTCGGGGTAGTTGTGACAATCAAACATCAACTTTATCTTCCGCTCCCATTCTAGATACACCTCAGGATAATCGTCTTCCTCTTGGAACCCTCGGAAGAGAGGAACTTCAGACTCATGCTTCATAGTACCTGCAAAACGAACAAATGTGAATAAATAAAGAAAACCTCACAATCCTCATGTCACTCATTTGTTTTTACTCTTTTCTTTTTTCACTCGTGTATCTCTCAAACTATGTGGTGCACAGTGTGTGAGTAAGATGTATGTGTGTAGCGAACGAACTAGCTAGAGTTAGCTTCTTGTAGGTCTTCTCCCAAGCTCGAACTAGTTGGTCAATGCTCCGGATGGTGTGCTATCTCAATGGTATATGGTTGCAGTTCGGATGGTGTATGTGGTGTGTAAAGATGAGTATGGGAGGGGAAACGTGTAGTTATGGTAGTATAGAAAGAAATTAGGATGCAATTTGAAGTTCCCAAACAGAATAGGAGTCCAAATTAAATCATAGTAGATAAGAAGGTAAGTATGGAAAAGGAAAAAAGAAAGAAAAGGATAAGCAGGGTAGGTTTGATTTGGATGTGTATCATAAGTGTGACACAGTCTAAATAACCTAATTAGACTGATACTCAAGAAGGAAGATACCAAGAATAAAATACAACGCAAAAAGGAAACAATCTAAATAACCTAATTGGACTAGTACTCAAGAAGGGAAGTACCAAGAATAAATTACTACTCAAAAGGAAACTACTAAAAATTAAAATCGAACAACTATTTTTTTTTTGTCGAAGCCTTTTTTTTTAACTTGGCTTTTTTTCTTTTTCTTTTTGACCTTCAGTTCTCTTTTTTTTTTTTACCGAACTATTTTTTTTCAATAAATAGAACTATAGACTATTACAACTCGAAACAAGAAACTAAACGAAATAAACGAATACGAATTGAACCACAAATAGCAAAGCCATCGTGACTTTAAAACCACTTTTATAATGTGACCCGGAGGAACACAACATAGTCTTGATTTGTGGATAACCAAGATTGAACGCACGACAGACTTGTAAGGGTTCAACTTATGCTATGCTAGACTCGAAAACTAACAAATATGCAGAATTGAATAATCAAAATACTCGAATGAACTATTGTTGCTTAACTAGACCTAACTAAGCTATATAAACTATGACACACAAATAAGACACAGAACCAAATCAATGAAGGGCTGTATGGAACGATAGGTTTAGGAATGTTGTTTAGGACGTGTGGGATGTGTTGGATGGGTGAAGACGGGCTGGAGAAAATAAGATATGCTAGGGCTAGATGACTTACGGTTTATATGTGACGAACTCGTCGAGTAGAGCACTTGAATAACTCGAATGGTTGGATGACCTTGTATTGTTATAGATCACGGCTGGATTGTGATGTATTGTACATGAATGGATCTTGATGGAGGTTTGGGGTACGAACGATAGATGGTTGATGGATGACGTCTAAGATGATTGGCGATTGATGTTGAAGTCGAATGAGCTGCAACCCGATATGAACCCCGTAGTTTCAATACTACGAAACACGTACTTCAAAGCTATGTCTCGATAGCGAGTCCACCCTAGGTCTTCAATGAACTAGAATGAAGCTCTTGAGTAAAACTTAAAGTTGCTAGCCTTTAAGAGTTGTTTTGTTCGAAAATAAGGGATGAGACAATTGAGATTAAAATCAATAAATCAAGCAATGTCTAAAGTATATTACAATAAATTGGTACCCTATATATACTAAGAGGGACGAAAATAGTGTAAAGAAAATTACCTAAACTATAACTCTAACTAGGAAAGAAGTTTCCATAATTAGAATTCTAACTAAGAAAGAAGTTTTCATGTTTAAAATTCTAATTACCTAGCTAATTAAAAATCTGAATAAAACAACTAATTAAATAAAAACTATATGATAAAATAATCATGCCCCTTTAATTAAATTAAAGGACCGATTCTTCAAACCATCACGTGCACGTCGATCATCATGCAAATTCCATGCAATCTCCATGCACTTGTTATCTTCATGCAAGTCTTCATTCTTCATGCATTATTCTTCAAACATTGATCTCCAATCTTTAATTGTTGACAAAGTAACAATCTTGGAACCCTTTAATGGCAGCTCTGGATTTGATTCTTTATTACTTATCTTGGCTTCATCACTTTAATACACACACACACACACACAGATATATATATATATATATATACACACACACACATATATTCTAATAGTTAGTTCAACATATACTATCTGACATGTCTTCTTGGTGGAGTCAATATTATCCGAGCATGACCATAAATAAAGAAATTGAAATTTAGTTTCAATAAATTTAATTATGACTATTTTTAATCATATAAAACGAGAATGAATACATCAATTTCAATGAATAAATTAAAACTTAGCATTTTGGTTGTATATTATGGAACCAACTTTTTTTTTTTCAATTTTCTTTCATACCATATAACATGATTCATAATACACACACACACACACACACATACTGTAGTTACCACAATTAAATTATATATTTTATATTAAGAAGTATTTAAATAACTTATATTAAATTAATCAAATCATTGATTAAATGTCATTCCTCTTAACTAAATTACATGTTTTCTATTAAAAACTACTTAAATAACTTATATTAAATAAGTCAAATCATTGATTGAATGTCATTCCTCTTTTTTTTTTTTGGATGTCGAGGGTAACCCGCCTGCAAACCTACACATGGGAGGTAAACAACACTTGACCCGCCTGCAAACCTACACAAGGGAGGTAAACAACACTTGACAAGCCAAGTGTGACAGGTTTACACCTATTGATGTTGGTGGTGGGTCGAACTTGAGACCTTTGGCCTCAAGAAACATCACTCCACCACTAGGCCATCTCCAAGGGGACGTCATTCCTCTTTTTTTCCCTCATTTATGATTGATAAAGATGTAATTCGTGATTATTGACATATTAACTTCTTTTTTTTTTATTCACACACCCGACCTGTGGTATTGAGGAGATTCGAATCTGTGACCTTTGGTCTCCAAGTAACCCCACTTCACCACTAGTCCATCCCCACCGAGACAGATTAACTTCTTAAGTACAATGATGTTAGTTTATAATATTTCCATAAATTCAAATTTTTATTTTGCAATATCTTCATTGGGATGTGATTTGTATAAACTATGTAATAATACAATTATATTGAAATAATATTTAAACTATAAAATATAACAAATATTATACATGGAGAATTAATTATATAATATATTATATTACTATGGAATTATGTTTTTTTTTTCTTGTTTGTTGTGGTTAATATGATGGAGAAATAATTGGTAGAAAATTAATTAATGTGAATGAAGAATTGAAATAGTACAATACTATTGAAATATATATAATATATTATAAGTGAATAGTTAATTATATAATGATCGATGGAGAAGAAATTCTTGATTTTTAATAGAGAACTTCTGTAGTATAATCAAATTAGTTTATAATCTTTCTATAAATTCAAACTTTTATTTTTCAATCTCTTCATTTGGTTGTAATTTATATAGACGATGTAATTGATGAAGAATTAATTCATGTGGATGAATGAAAGATTATCATGGTATAATATATTATATGTGTTGAAATTATATAGTATATTACATTGTTGTGGGATTATATTTTTTTATTTTTTTCTTGTTTTCTATGGTTGATATGATAGATAAATAATTGGTGGAAAATTAGTATGATGTGGATGAAAAATTGTACTATTGAAATAAATATAATATATTATACGTGAATAATTAATTATACAATATAGTATATTACTAATTTATTATTAAAATAAGTGCATATTATGGATATAATAGATAAATCATATTTTGTAAGAAATTAAATAAACATAATATATTATATTTACAAATAATTATTTATAATATTTTATATTAGGGATAATTTTATATAGTATATTTACAAAAAAAATTATAATATATTATATTACTTTTTACCCTTAAATTAAGCGTAGATTATGAATATGAGACAAATTATATTTTATAAGAAATTATCTGCACTTTCTACATGGGTATAGATTTGCAAATATCAAAATTATTTCCCTCCATCCATCTCCTGCTAAAATTTGAAAAAAAAAAGTTGTACATAATCAACAGTCCATCCTCTTCCATAATCAATGGCGCCCACTTCCAAATCAAAACTCAAAACCTATTCTTCATCTTCTTCACATTTTCTCAACATCGCATTCGACGACGACGATGATTTCCAAGATTACCCTTCCCCCTCTCTCTCCGCCACTCCCAGAACCAGCTCACTCCTGCCGCCGCTCAAACCGCGTAATCCGACCGCTATTCGCCCATCGAAAACCCCGAAAAAACGAAAACCCGTAAATCCCGGAAAGGAAAATTGCAGCTTTGAGGAAGCAGAACCGGATTTGGGTTGTGGGTTGGACTCAATCGAACCGGCATTTGATCTTTTGAATAAAAAAGTGGGTAGCCATTGCACACGTACCGATAATTTGGTGGAATCTCAAATTTTAGAGTCAATCGCAGAAGAAGACGAAGGAAACTGTGATGAAGAGGGTTCGGAAGGAAGCTCGCAGCTCGATGTGCTGCTCAAGCTGTGTGCTGAGGTGGATGAGCAGGGCGCTGATGATGCTGGAGATGATCCCAAATGTGAGGTCGTGATTTATTGTCCTCTTTGTGGGGATGATATGTCGGAGATGAGCGATGATCGGAGGCAGATTCACACTAATGAGTGCCTGGATTCTGTGGAGGCTCCTGCTGATGTGAGAACTTTTGCTTGTTTTTCTTAACTTAGTGCAGCTTTGGTTATCTGTGCTTGCTGTTTTGCATTGTGGGTTTATACGGTAGTAGGTACTTTTGATGTGTTCGGGTATTAATTTATTGTATTTAGGTTTGCTCGATGCTAATCCATAGCTGTGCCCACCTGGAAATAGATTTTAGTGTGAATTCTCAAGTTCAAGGTGGAAAAATACTCAAATTTGAGTGGTGTTTTGAATATGTTAAATGAGAGGTGTATCTACTTTTATTTACATTTTCTAGGAACTTATAGTGGAGGCTGCAGCTGCCACTGCAATTGGAAGGTGTAAGCTAATAGAAAACTTAGCATTTGAACCAAAATAAATTCAAGAGATTTTTTGACAAAAAAGTGACTTCACTCTATCATGTGGTGCCATATTATTTGCCCGATTAAATGGATTTTAACATTGGCATTGGAATTTGTATTTGCATCTCTTCCTTAGCATAATGTATTTCAGGTGGCTGCTGGTAATGATGACATAGGAGCTTATCAGTGTCCTGGCCATGTTTTTGATGGTTCTCCTTTAAAACCTGTGACAAATGAGGTGGATGTATCTCCAGTTGTAAAGTGGCTACGTAACTTGGGCCTCGAAAAATATGAAGAAATATTTGTAAGGCAAGAGATTGATTGGGATGCATTGCAATGGCTGAAAGAAGAGGTTTGCACTGTTTCTTTTTATAGTGGCTATTGATATTTTGCGTAGCTATGCGTTTTGGAAGTCTCAAGGGGCATGTTACAGAATGGAAATGAATCCTTGATGCTACATTTATGTCCAGAATCTAGATGCATCTGTATGGTAGTGCTTCACTTTGCCCTAGGAATCAGTACATGCATTCTCTAGGATTTTATTGAAGGGCAAATAATTAGTATTTGAAACTGTGGAAATGCCTTCCCATATGCAAGTATATATAATCTATATATACACATCGATATTTATGTAGTAATGCTTAAGAAGTTATATTCTGGACGGACGAGTACCTTGTTGCAATATGGTCTGGTGCCATGCATGTTGTAAATGTAATAAGTGCTTAGGCTTGCAAAGTTGGCATCATTTGATGAAACTGTGAGTGGACTGTCCGGTTGTTTTCTGGCAGGATCTATGTAGCATTGGCATTACAACACTTGGTCCAAGAAAAAAAATTCTTCATGCTCTCAGCGAGCTAAGAAATGAGTTGACCAGGACAGTGGAGCCAGAGACAAACGTCTCAAGAAGTGTACCAGATGAAACTAAACTAGGGACAAACAAGTTAATAACAGACTATTTTGCTGGTCCTCAAAGAAAAAGAGGTAACAGTGGTACTAATGTGCGAACTAGTGTTCAGAGAAGTAAGGCAGATACTAGCCATAGGAGCATGGAAAAGAAAGATCATTTCATGAATGGGAAACAGAAAGATGTCCCTTTGTGGTGTAGCATACCTGGAACATCATTTCGTGTGGTTAGTTTTGCTTTCAACATGGTTATTACTTATTACTGCAATTTTGATTATCAATGATTGTAACTTGATAGTCAAGTGATCATTCCTGCTCCAATAGATGTATATCCAAAACTTTCGTGTAATTTATTTGGCAAAGTACTCTGTCTTCCTTCATCTGGTGATTGCCAGTATTTTTTGCATTCAAGTACTTTTCCATGCTTATTTATAACATATCTTGATAAAGATTTATATATAATTTCATCTTAGGTGAGAAGGAAAAATAACTTCAAATATGCATCTGTAGTGTTAGTTCCTTAAACTACATGAAAACTGTGATGCCCCAAATTAGGTTTCAGTCTCTTCAATCATTTCAGGATGCAATTTCAAGATCTTCAGATTAATGATTCTGCTTGTATTGACATTTTTTAATAGCTAAGTTAATACTTTTTTGTTCATATATATAAACTAGTCCTAATGAATTTTTTTTTTTTTTGCAGGATGGCTTTAAGTATCTAAGAAGAGATTGTTCTCACTGGTTTCTTACTCACTTCCATTTAGATCGTAAGTCTGAGTAAATGAGACTTGGTAAATATTCATGGAATATGAGATTGTTTGACTCGACTTAGCCTGTCACTGTCTACACTACTTCACTAGTGTTGCATATAGTCAAAGCGACACACTTTATTCAGTCCTTCAGACCACATTTTACTCACATTTAATGATTTCCTAAAATGTAAATGTTCCACACTTCCACTACCAAAAACCCACCCTTCTAGTTCCTCATTCTGTCAAGAGTCAAGATTGCATTCTTGTACGTGTCATTGTGGAGATATGCAAAATCACACAGAAGTGAGGAACGTAATGCTCATGCATTTAGTTTAGTATATAGGCTTTTAGTACAAGAATCACACTCGGATTTTATTTTTTGTCTTGAAGCAAACAGGTTTATGGAGGCTATGATGGGCTGGATGCTATAATATATTAACATAAGAAACATCTCTAATGCTTGTATCATCAAATTGCTCTCACTTCTTACTTCTTAATTATACCTTGGCAATACGAGGTGATACAATCGCCAGGGCTAAGATGGCCCAGTGCATGTCTACGAAAAAGTTCAATAACATAAACAACTTTAAGTCACCACCTTTATTGCAAGAAATCATTTGGAAAAAAAGGTGAGTTACTTATGACATTTACATTGCCCCGCTTTCCGCAGATTATCAAGGACTTACCAGGTCCTTCAGTCATGGGACGATATATTGCTCCTTAATAACAGCAAAGCTAGTCAATCTGAAAATTGGAATTCCATGGGACAATATTCAAGTTTTGCCTCTCCATCAAAAGGTCAATATTGCAGGAACAAATGTAACATGCTTTGATGCTAATCACTGCCCTGGTGCGATCATAATATTATTTGAACCACCGAATGGTAAGGTGTGTAGAACTTGCTGAAAAAATTCCAGTAATTTAGTTTATTGTTTTGGTGTTTCTAATTTAGACTCCATTCATATATACAGCCTGTATTACACACTGGAGATTTCCGATTTTGTGAGGAAATGACAGAACTGTCCATTTTGCAAGCTTGTCCAATCCACACTCTCATCCTTGACACAACCTACTGTAATCCCCAGGTAATAGATACTTAAAGCTACTAAAAGATAATCTATTCTTATTATGTATTTATGTGTAGATAGTCAGAGGAGCTATTTGTTGGTTTGGTCATGTCAAAGTGGCTTCAGATTTTTGGTGGTCTGAGAGCTATTTGAATTCTTCGAATACTTGTGGAATATTAGCATCGTTTACCAAGTATCGTTATTTCAAATATAGCATGTGTTTCAGGAATTGATTTCTAGTTCAGTAGCTTTGCTCCATGGCACATAGATCATATTCTTATCATTAGGCTTCTTCTGTCCATCCACTGACTCTTTTGGTAGACAGAGGTCTTCTAACCCTTTTGGTGTAGGTTCACAACCTATTGAACAAAATTTCTGTGCATCTATATTTAATTTTCAATAATGATACAGACTTTTTACCTATCTTCTCCTAGCAATTGCTCTTTTTTATGCTGGTGAATGAGTATTTGCTTCTTTTCCGCTCTTGCAGTATGACTTTCCGAAACAGGAGTCCATAATCCAATTTGTCATTGATTCCATCAAAGCTGAAGCTTTTAACCCAAAGACCTTATTTTTGATTGGCAGCTATACAATTGGTAGGTATCTGTAAACAAGTTCAGAGAATACTTATTTATAAACCCTATCCATTTTGATCTGCTAATCTCCCTTGGATCTTAACTCATCCAAATTCCCTAAATGCTTATGCTATACTTTTGTTTGAGGACAGGAAAAGAGAGGGTTTTCGTAGAGGTTGCTAGAGAACTCCGCAAGAAAGTCTATGTCACTGCTGCAAAACTACGTATCTTGGAATGCCTTGGTTTTAAACAGGAAGATATGCAATGGTTTACGTTAAATGAACATGAGAGCCATATTCATGTTGTTCCCATGTGGACAATTGCTAGTTTCAAAAGACTTCAGCATGTGTCAAACACTTACACGGTAACTGGATAATATGTTATCTGAGTTCTACTGCAAACTTCTGTCTGGTGCAAAAAGTGGATCTGATAAAGTTTCAGCCTGTTTCAACTGGGTTTATTTTTGTATTTTCCAGATACATGATTGTTTTCTTCGATTTGTTGTACAGGGTCGATTTAGTCTGATAGTTGCATTTTCTCCTACTGGCTGGTCATTTGGAAAGGGAAAGAAGTCCACTGGAAGAAGGTGGCAGAAGGGCACCATTATAAGGTGAAAATCTCCAACTCATTCATTTAATTACACGAAACTGTATGTAGAACATTATCGAACAGCTTAAAGAAAAGCACATTCAGCATGCTTCTGTGGAAACGAACTACTTAAGAGATGTCTTTGTGACTTCTGATCTTGTGTTCCTGAGCCTTACAACGGTGATCATATTTGTTTAGGTATGAGGTACCATACAGTGAACACAGCAGCTTCACAGAGCTGAAGGAATTTGTGAAATTCATTTCTCCTGCAAACATCATCCCAAGTGTGAATAATCATGGGCCAGATTCCCAGAACTCAATGGTCTCCCAACTCTTGGCTTAGGCAGCCCGAAACGTGCAACAAAATATATATCATTACTTCATAATGCTCTACTTCATTGATGAACCATCCAAGATATACAATTGGTGATTGGTCTAGCCATGTACAACCCTACATTTGAAAGATGAAGTTATGTAAGAGTGAAGATCTTCATTCTCTATCCTTCCATTAACAGTAACATCATATCTTATTATATGATCTCCTTTTTTCCCATTTTATCCTTGTATTGCACATTACAAGTTGTCTTATCATATGCCAGCATCCCAATCTTTTTAGCTTTATTTTTTAATGAAGAGAAACTCTGTAAGAACCATCTCATACATCATAATTTCTGCAAGACGGGAAAAAAGTAGTAATTATGTGCGGGTGTGTGTATTATTTCCAACTCTGATATTTGAACTGTCTCTATCGATTGCTATTCTAATATTCATTAGATGATTGTGTTATAGCAAAAATGTCAACTTTTGCTGTTCTCCGCCTAACTATGTATGAATTTGCAATGATATAGTCCACATGTCCCTTTTTTGGGCTCATCGTACATAATCGAACATTTGTCTTTGTAATGATGGAGGGCGACGGTGACGCCACCCACCGTTGACCGGAGAGCCGCAGTGGCAATAAATTTATAGGGATCTTACCTAATTTTCTATCAATGACGGTGCTAAATTTTGTAATCTTCTAATGTCTGACCAGCCTCTAACAAGCTTGTTCTTGTCTCATGAATCTGAACATTAGCCAGAAAATTTCATGTGATTAAATTATGTCAAAGTCAATAAAGCATTTAACTCTATCCACATATTTTTTATAAGAATTTTCGGAATACTTTTTTTTTTAATTATTATCTAATCAGTTGGACTTATGGCCCTTATCCAATAATGACTAATTAAGGACTTCTTAATCACTCAAAGTTTATTTAAAATATATACAGATTAGAATTGGAGGTCAAAATTTTTGAAATAGTTAATTACATTCACATCGTTTATAATTTGATTTCATCGCCAAATAAACTCTGGATTTGTAAAAAGGGTCCGATTGTAACGTCCTTTGAGTTTTAGGGTTTGTTTGCGTACAATATTCTTCATTTATGAATGATGCAACCAAATTCATTGACATTTGCTCAAATTATCGAACAGATCTAGAGGATTTGTGCAACATTATAATCTAGCCCTTTGATTGAAGGTTCTTTGCACAAAAAATCACAACCTTTAGACCATTTTGTAATTACAAATGACCTTGTAATTTTTTTATTTTTATTTTTACCATTTCAGCTCAATGTTCCTAACCAAATTTACACATGCACTCTAGTACGTGTACAACCCATATTGTTGAAAAAACACAAGCAAACCTCATATATGAGTTTGAATTTGAGTATTGAATTGGAGAAGAAAAAAAATCAAGCATGTTGTAATTGCAAAAATCATTAAATGTGATGTTTTATTTGCAACAATTGCAAAGTCATGTTGTAATTGCAAAATGACATGAAGTTTGTGATTTTTAATACAAATAACCCTTGATAGAACAAATTAGAAATGAATAATTAAATGTGTCCATATATATATATATATTAACATATTTGCCTCATTTTTCTTTGAAAGAACAAGAACAACGACTGATCATCTAAAACTTTTTAGTACACGAGTTTTCTTTAGTTTCATTGGAGATGAATATTTTAGTTGTCATAATCCTAAAAATACTGATCTACATGCAAAATTCTATTTTTCGGCTACCTTAATTTTGTGAGTTGGTGTAGGCCCTTCAAAATGCCAAACGCCAACACCAACACTGATAACACATTTAATTTAGCTCGAGTGTTGGTCATTGTTTGAATACTTGTGAATTAGTAGTCAACCTGCAGCAGGCTTCGCTTTCAAAATTCAAGTCAAGTTCATGAATGTTAACTCGTATCTTGATGATGGATCACCTCATCCCACCGTCCATTTATAATCCTCCACATTCTCTCTCGGGGGATTGAAGTCTTGTGTGAGATCGTTTATGGGTCAAAATTCATAAGATAATCGGTGAAGAGATCTGAGTTCAAACATTCATCATCTATGTATCAAGATATGAGTTTTAATTTGGATCTAAATCTTAATCCGTCTTATGGATTTTGACCCGAAACTAGGCAGACTAATTACCTCTGATTCCCATGCACATTGATAATGAATGAGAGCAATATTAATCCAACAACTTAATTTATTTACATTATTCAAGACATCTTACACAAGGTCGCTCGGGATACACATAAGATTCTTCAATTTTCTTCTTCTAATAATAATGAGGAAAAATGAAATACAACAAAATCTCACATCACAAATTAAGTGAGGATTAGTGCGGGTCAAAAATAGAAAAAAATGTAGGAGGAATTGCTAAAGAAGGTTGTGTTGTGATGACCCTTACGTAGACTATATATGAGTTTGGCGGCCTCTTTAATTAAAATTTTATTTCATACGTTCACATGCATCTGCTTGAAATTCAGGTGGACGGTGCTCCAAAATGACAACGACCGATTACTCTATTATAATTTTTTATTTCCGAATCATCTTTAATTACAACTCCATCATCAGTGGGTAATACTATTAAATAACATAAATCAATCATTATTGTTAGTCTAAAAAATTAAATTAAATAAAATTTCGTACAAATGCTTAATTCCATTTTAGCTATTTTCCTATCAACTATTCCTTTTTGGGCGTGCGGTCCATAGAAAGATACAGCCATTTATATGTAGTACAGCAATACACTTAAACGGGTGTCTCATCGCCTTCTACACTTTATGCAATATTTCGTGCTACATAATTAAATTTATTACTCCCTCCTGTTTTTAATAGATGATTTCCTAAGCTTTCGCATATATTTTAATAAATTATTTTTTTGCCCATATTAACCATGTTTAGTCCACTGTATATTAATTGGATACATTTATAATTGAGAATTTTGACCAAGTTAGTCATTATTAATTAGGGGTATAATTGATATAAATTTCCAAAACATCATCTATAAAATACATAATTCAAGTACCCAAAACATCATCTATTAAAAACAGGAGGGAGTAATTTATTATTTGTCAAAAAATTAATTATTATTATTATTATAACTTATCATGGAATAGGATGATGGAAAACATAATTATGAAAACATCAAAATATATGCAATAACGATATATTTAGGATCTCTTGAAATAGGCACATCAAAAGTTAATTCAATTCTTTTTTTTTCGAAAACGAGTTGGCCTAATTGATTAAACTGAATAATCACGTATTAATCACTTGAAATAATAGTTTCTTAAATAGCATATGCCAAAACAATCAACAAACATATACTTACAATTAATTCCATCAACAAAAAAAGGAGTAACGAGACAAGATAATCTCGAAAGCTTCATATGAATCTTAATTGCGGATGACAAAATATTTAATTCATGCCGTTTTGGAATCTCATCATTCGCAACTTAAAATTTTATCAAAAGTAATTTCATAATTCTGATTTTAAAGTTACCTTGTAGGAAAGACACGATTTTCTTCATATGACATACTTTCAAAATTAATTCAAAACTCAATTGGCTAGAAATTCATACGTGCTGATAATGTGTTGTAAATCGAACTCCAGAATAATACTTACATGATGTAGATATATGAAAGTAGAAGAACACATAATATAAGGAAAGATAGTTTTATTCACTGGTGTAGTTTTATCCATTGTTATATTGATATACATACATAGGGCTAGAAACTAAACATTAGAGTAGGGACCAAGTAATGTCCATATATAATAAATATATTTATAACAAACTCTACACTTATTAATTAGGGTTCATCCTACCCAATTAGTATATATATAATTATTTTTCAATATTTAAATTTATTTTCTAATTAATAAATAATTATTTCATTAAAAAATTATATACCCTAATTGAGCAAGATGCATAAACCCTAATTAATAAGTGTAAAATTAAACTAAAACATAGTAAATTGAAATTGAATAAAAAATCAAAGAAAAAATAATAAATATTTAATTGTGTAGCACTAAGTGTTACACAAAGTGTAGTGAGAAGATTTTTTACGCGAGCCTATTTGTGGACACACACACACACACACACATAAGGAATGGATCAATATAAATCATTCCTTAGTGTGTAAACTATAAACCAATCTCTCACCACCCATTTTAAAAAATACACGGTCAAAATTTGAAGAAAAATTCAGTGGTAATTTTATAATTTTCGCCATTTTTTTTCAGTGTATGGGGGGGTATTTCCGTCCGTTTTTTGAAAACAAAGTTAATGTCATGCTGACTCTGCATTTAAAAAAAATTCTTAAAAATTTCAAATGATCATAACTTGCTCATTTTTTAGATTATATTACCACAAATAATATATCAAATTAAAGGTATTTTAATCATCTTTCATTTTAGATCAGTGAATCATATGTTTATCTAAAACAATATGGACAAAAAATACAAAAAATTCATTTTCACGCATATTCAAGCTCAGAATACTTCGTTAGCATACGATATATGTTTCATTAGCATATGACAAATGTTTCATTGACATCAATTATATTGCGATAAAGATTTATTCAATCATAATTAGGTAAGCTTCGTTAGCATATAAAAAAATGTTTCATTAGGATATGACAAATGCTTTGTTAGCATATGTCAAATATTTCATTAGCCTCGATTATATTGCTGTAAATGTTTATTATATCTCAATTAATATATGCTTCGTTGGCATCAATTATATTGCTATAAATGTTTATTTAATCACAATTAGGGTGTGTTTCATTAGCATATTACAAATGTTTTAGTGAGAATATATGGAACTAGCCAGTCAAACTTTTAAAAGATTTATTTTAACCAGTAACTTTTAAACATATTTTATTTGGCCAGAATTACTATATTACCCCTATATTTATTTTTAACCTATTTCTATTCCCCCACCTATTCAGCCGCCCGCCATTCACATTTCAGATTTTGAAATGAGATTTTGAAAAAAATTCTCTCTCTCTCTCTCTCTCTCTCTCTCTCTCTCTCTCTCTTCTACATCTCATCTTCTTCAACACTAATGGAATCTGCAACACTGAAAATTCAAGTGAAGATTTCTCCAGATTCAAGCCATCAACCTCCGAAAATTCGTGTGAAGATCTCTCTCTCCAGATTTCTCCACCAACGAGCCGTCGACTTTGAAAATTCAAGCGAAGAAATAGAAAATCCTTCTCCAACATGTGTATGTTTCAAATATAATTATTAATAATATTGTTAGATTGTTAGGTGTTTTTTTTTAGTTTGATTTGGGGAAAAGTTTGATTCGAAGAATATTGTTAGATTGTTAGATGTTGTTTGTTTTTGAAGTTTGAAGTTTATTTTCTACACATAATAGACATGCTTTGACAATAAAAGTACCACTAATATAGTTGATGTTTGAAAATATGGAAAAAATGAAGTATTTCTGCAATTTTCAAAAAATTTGGAAAAATAATGTTCTTAACTGCGTGTATGCTCGTGCGCGTATGCTTGTGAGCACAGTTAAGAAAAAAATCGCGTGCACCTGAGGACAAATTATCAACAGTTGTTCTGCCGATGCACATAAGTTATCAATCGATGTCATGCCGATAGTCTGCCGATGTGTTCTGCCGATATCTGCGTGCGCGTGCTTACTTTGTACGCGCACGCGCGCGCGCGCTTACTTTGTGCGCACATGCCTTATGCACGCATGCTTGTGGGCGCCCACAAGAAGAAATCACGCGCACCTGAGACCAAATTATCAACAGTTGTTCTGCCGATGCACAAAAATTATCAACCGATGTCATGCCGATAGTCCGTCGATGTCTGCGCGCTCACTTACTTTGTGCGCGCATGCCTTGTGCGCATGCTTGTGGGCGCAGTTAAGAAGAAAATCACGCACACTTGAGGCCAAATTATCAACAGTTGTTCTACCGATATATAAAAATTATCAACCGATGTCATGCCAATAGTCTGCCGATGTGTTCTGCCGATGTCTGCGTGCGCGCATGCCTTGTGCGCGCCGGGTTTTGCGTGCACTTAAAAACAATCCAGCGATCAGTTAAGAACAAAATCATTTTTTTTTTGTAAAAGTCAAACTTAAGTGCTCACTGCGTTAGCTCGACATGGACGAAGTATGGCGAGAACTATGGTCCAAGAAATGAAGATCAACGATGAAGATGAAGATTGACAATGAAGATGAAGATGAAAAGCAGATCTGAAGATAAAGATCGATGATGAAGATGAAGATCGACGATGAAGATGAAAAGTAAATCTGAAAATGAAGATGAAGATTGACGATATTTTAATTCTCTTTCTGAAGATGAAAAACAGATCTAAAGATGAAGATGAAGATAAAAGCATATTTGATATTTTTTATTTTTTTATGTCTAAAGGGCATTTTGGTCCAAAGTGGCTAAAAAAAATATGTTTAAAATTTACTGGCTAAAATAATTTTTTTAAAAGTTTAAACGGCTAAAATAGTTTTTGCCTCAATGTTTTATTAGTATCAATTATATTGAAGATGAACAATATATTAATGCATTAAGATATTTTTTATATGAGAATTCTAATGCATTGTTAATGTTAGCATTGACACATGCTAATGAAAATATTATAATAATATTAATGTAGTATAATTATATCTGGTAATAAAATCATACATGTTTAATATTACATGTGTATAATCAATGTATAACTTCCATCTCAATTAAGCATGATTCATTAGTATATGAAAGATGATTCACTAACATCATAAATTAGTTAGGGAAAAGGGTCAAATTGGCCACTAAACTTATTTGGGGGGCTCAATTGGGTCACTGGAACTTTTTTGGGCTCAATTGGGCCACTGGAACTTTTTTGGGCTCAATTGGGCCACTCCGTGTCCAAAATTGGCTCAATTAGGCCACTGACTAACGAAAATTTAATGGGCCCGTTAAATGGCCATGAAACGACGTCATTTTGGCTCTTTTTCTGCCCGATCCATTGAATGCCGACCCGCCCGACCCGATATGAAATGGAAAACTCGCCCTTTTCCCTTAATCTATTTTGCATTGCGATTTTTTCCCCAAATACACAAATTGAAACCTAGGGTTCTCCTAAGCAAATCAATTTCTTTGATTCATAGTGAGTTAGGGTTCTTCCATTGAGAAAAATCGATCTTCAAACCCAGAATTTTGAGCCTCCATACCTATACCACAAAACCCACATCTACATAGCATAGAAATCTACGTGGCATTTCCACCTCAGCTTCTCCGCCAACGTGTTAAGGGCTCGGTCAGACGTGGCTGGTCCAAGTAGACAGTCTCGAAGCCACGTGGCTGGTCAACCATTGGATTTGCACACGTCAGCGCAGAAAGGTAAGGACGGTTCTCGGTTCTGTTCTTCAAATTTGTGGTGTGCAGTTGGATTTTGATTGATTTTAATTTTTTTTGTTTAACAACTAGATTCAAATCATGGAGGTGAGTTTAATCAAGCTGGCTTATCATAATCGGGGCAAATGGGTTTTGTCTAAGAATCCATAGTATGTAGGAGAGAAAAAACTAGTTAACATTGGAGACAAATGGGTTTTGTCTAAGAATCCACTGAAGCTGATGATTTAGGAGTAAAAAGTAGTGAGATTGATGAGGGTGCAGGGCTGCAGGGTGTGAGTCAGTCTACTCTCAGCACACAAACTAGTGTTAATTTGATGGGTGAAGATCTTGCCTTAGGATTAAACACAACTGAGGGTATAGGATTGGAGGGTGGGAGAAAGGTAGTGAATCTAGATAAGGGTAAACAATTAGCAGAGGAGAGTGATTTTGGGAGTAGTGATACTGAGTTAGATTCTAGTGAAAGTGAAATTGGGGATCTTAGTGGGGACTCTAGTTCTGAGAGTGGAGATAGTGGTTTTGATGATGATAATGAAGTGGAGATGTAGATACTAAACCAGAGCTAGAGGACTGTTAAGTATGATGGTGATGAGGGCAATCCATTCTTCTTATTAGGCATGACCTTTGCTAATGCTGAAGAGGCTAGACTTGCCATAGCTAGGTATAGTGTGGCTAGGAGTACTCCACTTAAGTTGAACCCAAATGAGAAGGGTAGGATCAGAGCACAATGCAAGAGTGCTGGGTGTCCATTTTACTTATGGATGTCTTATGTTTAGAATAAGCCACCATTGGTTGTGAAGAAATTCAATTCTGAACACAATTGCTTGAAGGATGCCAAAAACAGTCTAGCTAGTGCTAGATTTCTTGCCCAGAAGTTTAAGAAAACCATAAATGAGAAGCCAACCACCACAGTAAAGGAGCTATTGAAAACGGCTGAGGATAAGATGCATCTCTATGTATCTAAATCTATAGCCAAGAGGGCAGAACAAAGAGGCTATGAACAAGTGGGCAACCAACTGGAGTCCTGCATGCTTAACTAGATATCAAGAGAGCATGGATAAGGCTTTTGGGTGCAAGGTTGTTTTTAATGGTGATCATGAGTATGAAGTGGGTGATGGGGATGATAGACATGTAGTTAGGATAGACAATAGTATGTGCACCTGTAGAGTATGGGATGTCACTGGAATTCCTTGTTCACATGCAATATGTGCTCTGAATTATGAGAAGAAGGATCCCAAAGAGTACATTTCCTTTTGGTATGAGAAGGCAGCCTATGCAGCTACATATCAACATCCCATCAAGCCTATGATGAGTCTCAAGTACCTCAGAGTTAATGACTTTGCAAGGTATTCTGATTCATCACCTTAAGCTTGTTTATTATTCATTTCATTCTAACATATTGATGTCTTATGTACTGACCACATATTGATGAATTTGCAAGATGTGAGCCACCTCCTACTGTGAGGTTGAGTGGGAGACCAAGAGTGAAGAGAATGAGAAGTGGCAGAGAGAAGATGAAGGGGAAGCCTGCTGGAAATCTAACCAAGAGAGGGGTGGTGATAAAATGCTCCATTTGTCATGTAGCAGGGCACAATGCAGTTACATGTCCAGACAAGGTAGTACAATTATTCACTACATTTTTTAATCATTCTTGCAGACAAGGTAGTTTAATTATTCACTTTTTAATCATTCACCACAGGGCAAGAGTTCCAAGGCCAGTGAGGGCAAAGGAAAGGGCAAGGTCACAGATGCCAAAGGGAAGAGCAAGCTGAAAGAGGCCTCCAATGAAGGCAAAGAGAAAAGAAAGACACAGATGTGCCTAAGTGCATCAGAAAGACAAGGAGAGTGGTTGGGATGGGGCTGCATGTTGATGATGTCACTGGAAATTCAACTTTGAGTGTGAGTATACATGTGATCTTACTGTTTCATTAGAGTCTTGTGTTAACAATATTAACTCCTATTTGTTATCTTGACATGCAGCCTGGAATGAGCTCAGAGACAATGATCCACCAAACTGATCCAATTGCAAGCCAAAGCTTGAGTTCAGATCCAGATCCAGTTACAAGGTTTCCAGTCCCAAACCAGAGAGAGCTAAGGCAAGAACAGAGAGCCTCTAGGAGTGGTGCAAGTAGGAGAATTGCATTTGCTGCAACTGGAAACCAAGCTATCCTACCAAGCAACCTGCCTTTCAAACCACCTGGGCCAAATTGGAAGGGCTTGCCTTGCACAAGTAGAGGTGCTCTTGAGAAACAGAGGGATGCTAAGAAGAAGAAGCTGAAGAAATAGTTGGATATGAATGTTTATTTTTTTTGGCTTCATTTCATTTTGTGAGCTGTGACTCTTCACATTAGAGCAGTGACTCTAATCATCATGTATAGTCTCTGATTTTTTGCACTCATTTCAGAGCTCATGCAATGAGCATATTACATTAATGCTCATTTTTTGTAAATCTGCCTTCATGGCAACTTTTTTGGGGGCTGCTTAAATGAGAATCACCTTTCATCATTGTCATGTTATACTTTTTTTCCTTAAGAATTCAGTGAACATATGACCATTATCATTGGCTTAAATTCTATTTAATATGTGTGTGTCTAGTTATGCCAACAACCAATGCTAAAAAATGTCAAAAGCCTCTGCAGAAACTAAACAAATCTTTAGTGCCAAAAACCAATGCTAAAAATCTCTGTTTTGTACACATCCAATTCATTCTTCATAGCCCACATATTTTGTAAGTCTACTGCAGTGGCTAAACAAAAAAGTGGAAAAATTCAAACAAAAACCAACTGCATCAATACAAAATACAATACCAAATACCAAACAATCTTTTTCATTAATAGATACATAAAGCAAACATCCAATTGATTCTTCATAGCCCAAATACACACCATAAGATCATATTTTCCCAACCAATATACAGACTAACAACAACCAAGTTACAAGCAAAGCAAATTTCACTCTTTTCAATCTCTTCTTCATAATAAGCATCTCTGAATTGGCTATTGAGTGAACTGCATTCTCAGCTGCCAATTTCTTGTTCTCCTTCAACAATGCATCCTGCTTTGGGAATTACACCTCTGCCGGGCTGAAATTTGCAAGGTATAAGTATGAAACATCCAAATAAACAACTTAGTTCATAAAATGCAAAATTGATGTGAATTCTACCTTACCCTGTAATTACGACAACCAAAAAACCTCCGACCTGGATTCTCATTTGTCCATGAGGTCCATATCACCTTCGTAACACCACACTCACAAACATTTCGACCCTCTTGCCAATTCGAACCTTGCTGCCTCCTATAACTTGTCGTGCTCGAAGATGAAGAAATTGAATCCATTTTACAAATGGATGAGAGTTGAACGTATGGTTTAGAGGCTGGAGATTTGGAGTTGTGGGGTAAATCTTGGAATTTTAGATTTGCTTACAAGAACCCTAGTTCTTCACTTCTGTCAATTTGTGTATTTGGGGAAAAAATCGCAATGCAAAATAGATTAAGGGAAAAGGGCGGGTTTTCCATTTCATATCGGGTCGGGCGGGTCGGCATTCAATGGATCGGGCAGAAAAAGGGCCAAAACGACGTCATTTCATGGACATTTAACGGGCCCGTTAAATTTTCGTCAGTCAGTGGCCCGATTGAGCCAATTTTGGACATGGAGTGGCCCAATTGAGTCCAAAAAAGTTCCAGTGACCCAATTGAGCCCCCCAAATAAGTTTAGTGGCCAATTTGGCCCTTTTCCCAATTAGTTATATTGCTATCACATCAATTTTAAAGTTCAATAATTTAATTTTAATGAATTTTATCATTTACTGCTGTTAATTAGCACCGTCGTATACTAATAGAAGCATTATGTAATGCTAAAGGAATGTAATACACAATACTAACAAAAGCAATAATGTTGTGAATTGAAGCAAAATAATACAACTAACAGTCTTCAATCAAACAATCATAACTTTATCTACGATTAATATTTTTTAAAATTATTTTTTGTTGAAAAGTAGACTTAACTAGTTTTCCAACCATATAAAACTCGCCATTTAATAATTTCCAAACAAAATCAATTTTACGTTTAAAGTTAGGTGTTGTGAATGGAGTGATATTGCTTTGTTGGCATATGATTATGTATTTGTCATCATATGAATGTGTCTCCGTTAGCTCGCATTCTGGAAGTCCGTTATTTTTCTTATTTTTTTTAATTTCGACCTAGACACAAAAATTACCAAAATGCCAACGTATTTTTTTTGAAGTTCTTTTTATTTACAGTCATGCCACCGTTCATTGACCAAATCTTGACCATTGAATTTTGAAGGATATGTGACAGGAGATTGATTTATAGTTTACACACTATGGATGGTTTACATATATATATATATATATCTATATATATATATATATATATATAGGGAGTGAATCAAAAATACACATTTTTCGGGTGTAAGAACTAGGAACCATCTCATACCATCCAACTAGATGATCTAATGATTGAGATTTTTCAAATTCAAGACAAAAAATAAGGAGGTGGGGTATAGTTGTCCAATCCTTATAAAAAGTTGATGTCATCACTTTTTAAAAAAATCTTTAAAATTTTAAACGATCATATCTCACTCGTTTCTAATCGGATCAACGTAAATAATATATCAAATTAAAGCTCTTTTCATGTTCTTTAATTCAAGATCAGTCATGAATATGCTTATTTGAATAAATATAGACGAAAAAAATACAAAATATACATTTTTACTCGTGTCCAGCGCGGAAAAGGTTTCGTTAGCTTTTAATAATGGCTCGTCAGTATTATATAAAATATGCTAACGAAGCATTTGTTAATGCTAACATACTGAATTCATTGCGCTAACGAAGGATTATCATAATGTTAACGTCGTACACTTACTTATATTGTTATTATAATTTATTACATTTCAATTAGGATTTATAACTATTATTTTTATTTAATTTTTTTATTTTAGTTACTAAATGATTATTATATATTGTTTATTTCATCAAATTAGAATACATTAATTATGATTTTCTTCATCCATTTATGGTTTATATCTTATATTAACGATGAATTATCATATGCTAACATAGTATATCCGCAGTATTGATAAAATAATATAAAAATGCTAACATTGTATATTTATATTGTTATTATAATTTATTTATCCAATTAGGGTTTATAATTATTTTTTATACTTTAATTATATTTTTTAGATCATTCAAATTTATTACATCTGAATTATGCTTTATTCCATCCAATTATGATTTATAATTACCTTTTAGAATTTAATTTTTCATTAACAATATGAGAAAATTTTCATTAGAATTACGATAATGTTTCATTAGCATGATAATAATACTTCGTTAGCTTGATGATACTGTTATCAATTACCCATCACCATTTTATAAATATTACCGAATTACATAAATACTCCCACTTAAAAAACTTATCAAATATTACAGTATTACGACCATCTCTTTTAAGCAAATCTAAACCTTAGATTTTTATTGATTATGTGGTGTAAGATGAGTTCCTAGTTCTCACACTAGAATTAGTTTGCATTATAATCACCCCTTATATATATATATATATATTATATCACTACCAAAAAAATGGTCTTTAGCGATAATATTATTTGCGACGACAAATGTCGTCACTAATAATAGACTTAAGTAACAACAATGTTTCATCAGAGTGATTAAGAAAAGAATTATGATAAAAAAATTAAATAATAATAATAATAATAATAATAATAATAATATAGTAATAATATAGAAATGTTTCCTTAAAAAAATATAGAAGTAGCATCTTAATTACACTTTTTTCAGTAAAGACCGAACCAAAACACATCTTACACTATATCAGTTAATTATTATTTTCTGCGTTCTTTTGCCAATTTTCTCATAAATTGATATGAAAGAGTCTGACTGAGCAGAAATTTCTCCAAAATAATTTTGGAGTAATTTGAGAGCTTATAATTACTTTAAATTTTTTCATCTTTTGGAAGAAGAAATTATATATAGACTGAATAATTGCTAATTAATTTGTAACAATTCATGTGTCTTCATGAATTTAAATGTCTAATTTGGGAATCTTCTCATCACAATTTGTGTACTTGTATATATTCCTTTGTTGAAGGTACACCTTCTATTGATTGTTGAAACGATATATATTGTTGTTTAATACATTAATTTTTTTTTTATTTTTCTTCAATTTTAATTTATTGTACTATAGTCTAATTTTTTCCATTTTTCTCCCCTCAGGATTTATAATTTTTTTAGTATTTAATTAACTTTCATTTTTAGTTAATAACTTATTATTAATTAGTGTTGACTATTTCATATATAATTAGAAATTTAAAAGTTTGAATTTGAATTTTTTGTTGATAAATGTTTAGTATGATCCATTATGTTATATATAATTAGTTTTTATTTCTATAATAACCATTATTAAAATTATAAATTTAATAATGAAATACGAAATACAAACCATTATTTAGAATATAATGTCTACAATTATTTAGAAGATTTATCTGTGCATCAATATTGCTCTAGCTATTTGTATGAACCAATTAATGTGTCGATTATTGTATATATTTTTGACTTAGATGTAATTTCTCAGTTTATAATCTTGCATTGTTATAAATTAATTTGTTGTTGATCCATCCCCTAATATTTTATTTTGCATGTTTAGACAACAGAGGATAAATATCTAATTTACCAATTTCTGAGAGACATGTACTATAAAAATTAATGTTTTAGAGGAAGTTCTATATTTTATGTTTTTTAAATTCGATATATCCGTTAAGAAAAGCTTATGAGCTCTCAAAATATGTATTAAGAGATTATTCTCTTTTTTTTTACACAATTGTCGTAACTAATACTTCAAAAGATCCATCGATCTCTTAATTAATTTCTCTCTATCCTAATATTGTTTGATCAATAACTTCACATAACAAACATCTATATTTTATGCATACAGTATAGTAAAGAAAACTTAAATATAATATTGAAAATTTATGAACTATTTTATAAAGGTTTAATATATATATATATATATATATATATATATATATATATAGGATATAGTTCATATGAGAATACATTGTTGGTGTGAGAAATGAGAATACATCTCACACCACATATTATGATGAAATCTAGGGTCCAGATTTAATCCAAAACTCGGTGGCAATTTTATTATTTTGCTTAATTTTCCAGCCGCCAGGGGCTTTTATGTAATTTAGTAATTCTGTTATTTTATATCAATTGAGATTTTGTTACCAAAGTTATCGTTGATTTACCATATCTCTTCCGGATTTCACGAGCTTGTCTTCCTGAATATATTCGTTTGATTTCGATCGGTAGTTTCTATGTTATTTGGTTGTCGCGATGGATTTGATGGATTCACCAGGTATTTTTTTTTTAATTTTATTGTCCGATTGGTAGTTCCTGGATATGCTCGTCAATCTATTGAGATTAGCGAGTGATCCTTGTGTTTTGATTTTGTGGTTATCGATGCAGTTTGCTCTCCGATTTTGGTGGTTATTAATTTGTTTACTTTGTGTTTATTAGTTTTTGTGGTTTTTGGATTTGTAAATTAGTTAGATGCTATTAACATGATAAATTATGTTATTATGCTGATTGAGAATGATATATATGCTAACGATGCAATTTTATGTTTTGCATTGTTAAGTGGCAGAGTTTGATGCAAATCGAAGATAATGAATAATTTAGTATTTGCTGATCAAGAATACATTATATGCTAAATATATATATTTTTTTCTATATTCTGTTGTTAAGTGGCAGAGTTTGATGCAAATCGAATATAACGAATAATTGAGTATTTGCTGATCAATGATACATTTTATGCTAACTATATATATATATATATATATATATATATATTTTTTTTTTTTTTCTATATTCTATTGTTAAGTGGCAGAGTTTGATGCAAATCGAATATAATGAATAATTAAGTATTTGCTGATCAAGAATACATTATATGCTAACTATATATGTTTTTCTATATTGTATTGTTAAGTGGCAGACTCGGATTCAGTTGACGATTGTTGAGATACTAGTATAGTTATATATCCTGGTTTGACGCAATACTACGTACCTAGGTGTGATTCTTCTGTGAAGCCAGTTGTTGGAATGATGTTTAATAATATTTTGGATGGTATAGAATTCTATAGGGGTTATGCGGCTCGTTGTGGATTTGATGTTCGAAATTCTACTATTATAAGGTCTAAAGATGGTATAATTACTTGGAAGTATATTCTTTGCAATCGTGCTGGTGAAAAGAATGCAGCTGTGGATCGTGATGCTACTGTTGATGGTGTTGTGGATAAGAGACGTAGAGTTTCTAGGAGGGTGCGATGTAGGGCACGTATAGTCCTTAAGTTTAGTGGTCTGGATGGATATTCAATTCACTCTTTTGAATAACATCACTCACATCCTTTAGTCTGTGATAAACATAAGGGGTTTTTGAAGGTGAATAGAAATATAGGGCATGTACATCAGAAATTTATTTTGGATTGTGTTCGAGCAAATATTGGGGCAATGGATTCTTATAAACTATATAATGAAGTATCTGGTGGGCATTGTAATATAGGATGTACAAAGAATGATGTTAAGAACTTTACACGTGATCTGAGGGCTTACATTGTTGGTGCAGATGCTCAAATGGTGATTGATAATCTTTTTAAGAGGAGAGAGATGTGCTCTGCATTTTATTTTGAGTATTTAGTTGATGTAGAAGATAAGTTGAAGCATATTTTTTGGGTAGATCCGATTTGCAGGATGAATTTTGCTGCATTTGGTTATTTCGTATCATTTGATGCTACATACAACACAAACACGTTTGTAATTTATTTATTTTTTGATTGTTAAGTATAAATGACTTATATAATTATGTATAGATTTAGTTTTGTTTCTAAATGCTAATTAAGTGGTTATATAATGCTGATGAAGTGGTAAAGAAATGCTAAATATTGGTTTTGTTTCCGAAGGCTAATTGAGTGGTTCAATAATGCTAATGTAGTTGTTCCATAATGCTAATGGAATGGTTTAATAATGTTGCCACAGTTTCATTTTCATGCTAGCTAGTTGAATTTTTTCTTTAATTTTTAATGCTGTGCCTGTATTCATTGAATATGTATAAGATGGTGTTTACCCCTTTTACTGAGAAGGATAATCATGGGAAGTGTGTTACTTTTGGTGCTGCTTTGCTGTCAAGTGAGAATACAGAGTCATATTGTTGGGTTTTAGAAAAGTTTAAGGATTGTATGGGTCGGCCCCCTAGTATGTTAATAACTGATTAGGACCCTACATTGAAGAATGCTGTGAAATATGTATTTCCTCACATTAGACATCGGTTATGCATGTGGCATATCATGTTGAAATTTTTAGATAAGCTCCCTCTTCATTTGAAGAAGGATAAATCATTGAGGCAACAAGTAAATATGATTGTTTGGTCTTATGTTATAAAGCCTGCTGTATTTGAGGAAAAATGGCAAGAAATCATGTCTGAGTTTGGTTTAACTGATATTGATTGGTTCAAGTCGATGTATGATCTTCGATATAATTGGATTCATGCTTATTTTAAGAATCATGCATTGAGTGGATTGTGTAGGACTACATCAATTTCTGAAAGTGCCAATAGCTTTTATGGCTCCTTTGTGAACTCCAACTGCAATCTTGTTGAATTTTTTATGAAGTATAATAGTGCAATTGAGGCTCAGAGGCATGCATATGCTGAGATGAATAGCTATGATAAATCAACAGTTCCTTCATTGCAGACTCCAATTTTATTTGAGAAACACGCTGCGGTTGTATACACTACAAATATTTTTGTTAAGGTTCAGAAGGAAATTTATTATGCTTGTTTTAAATGCCGCATTATGAGCATAACTAAGAATAAACCTCAAGTGTTTTATGATGTTAATGATGGAGATGAGATTTTTCAGGTTGTATATGATAATGTTGAGGAAACAGTTGTGTGCAGTTGTTCAAAATTTGTTTGGGAAGAGTTGCTGTGCTGCAATATATACATATTATTGAAGGATTTGAATGTAGATAGAATTCCTGATAAATATGTGGTTCGTCGGTGGACAAGGTCATGTTTTGATTCTGTGAACGGATGTTTGACGGATTTGGTAAGTAGTTGTGCTGCAGTTGATGAGAATAAAATGAAGATGGCATTTCTGAGTTTTATGCATGTATTGGTGTTGCTAATAGTGATGATGAAAAGCTCTCTGCTTTATTACGTTGTGTTCGGGATTTTAAAGAATTTTTAAAGCACAAAACTTTTGAAGAAGGAATTGAGTCTGACAAGAATAGAATGTTTTATAATTTTTACGGTTCTTCTCGCCCTACACAAGTAGATGTGTTGCCGCTGGATGTTGTGAAAACTAAAGGGAGTGGTAGCCGATTGATACCAAGAGCTGAGAAGGATGCTCGAGAAAAGGAAAAACCTTTAAGAACATGTAAGAAGTGCAAAAAAAAGGTGCAGACATGATTCTAGGAATTGTGGGAAAGTGAAGGATTAATGCTGATCTATAAGGCTTGAGATTCTAATGGAGGTATATAATTATGCTGATTAAGTTTTATGCATATTCAATTTAATTTATTTGTTTTAAATCAGGAGCTGAATCTTATTTATACTTTATTTATTCTTTGCAGGTACCAATCTATTGATGATGAAGATGTTTAAAACATTAGTTTTGTTAATAAAATAAGTCTTAGTTGAATGACTCATTTATGGGGTATATGAAAATGTTGAATTTGGTGGTTCTTAATTTTCAATTGGATTTTATTTTTTTATGTTGTGAAAATGATGAACAAATTGTTTCATTTTTAATGATAGAATAAAAATTTAATGGTCTTTTATGGTTATTTTTAATGAGAACTATCTCAATGCATATAATTATAAGTTTTATTTTCACCTTTGCTGGTTTGTGCTAACGAAACTTTATGGTATTACTGATATAGGTATGTAGTTTTGCAAACGAAGCATGATTGTCGTACATTTATTTCTTTTTTGATAACATTATTGCTAGAAAAAATAATTGATAGAAACAATTATTACTAGAAAATATCTTTATCGACATAAAAACATGTATATATATGAAATTTATACATATGAGCAACAAATCAAAGCATAGTCAGCACAATGGCACAACTATATCAGCGAATCATCAAATCTTAATCAGCACAAAAACATATATATGTATCAGTAACAAATAAAAAGATTTGTTTGTTAGCACATATTCATAACTATATAAACAACAAAATCAAAGCTTAATAAGCACCAAGACTTATATATATGAACATCAAGTTAAAGATTCTTTAGCAAAAACAAGTAACTATATCAGCAAAAAATGGAATCTTCAACATCAACTGAAAGCTTCGTTAGCACAATGACATTACTATATCAGCGAAACTTTAAAGCTTCATCAGCACAATCACATTACTATATCAGCGAATCTGTAAAGCTTTATCAGCACAAAAATATCTATATATATATATATATCAGCAAAAAATCTGGATATTTGTTAGCATATCCAGACAAACCTTCAGCATGTTTGATCATTGACATATACAAAAGACAATTACCTAAGTAGTTATATCCTACAGAATAATGTCCTAATGTATCATGGTAGCAAATATACATATGCTGGGAAACATTATTTTAATGTGATAGTAGTTAAGCAATATATTGTTTTGAATATAACATTGTTTTAATGGATCATAGAATCATTCATGACTTCTGTTTGTTGAGATACAATCCTGCAACATCAATGGGACCATCCCCTGAAGATTCTCTATAATAGAATTCTGCCTTTTCTGCATTGTCGGTCTTATGAATGTTGGTGTCAGAATTGGGGATAGCGGTGCAGTACTTCATCCTCAGATACCTCATCTGCTTTGCAGACTTCTTCTTCAGCCCTGTCTTCCAATTCTTCACCCCATTGCCCATGTAGGTCTCCATATGTCGAAGTACATACACCCCACAATCACTCTTGTTCTTCTCATCTCTCCAGGCCATCTGCAGACATTGTGATGATGTAATATACTTCTTGATCTCCTTTGATCTCTGAAGCAACCCAACTTTCTTAGTGTATTCAACAAAGTACTTGATCTGTAAGTACAGTAAAATAAAACTGTAAGTATACAAATAATGTTATAATGATTATGAAATTCTGTTGTATGAATTACCAGCAGACTTGGAATATCGCCATATTTCAGTTTCAGTCCATCATTCTCTTTCTCTATGGCAATTGAATTATCTATGATGACTGATTCCATGTCTTTCAGATCAATACAGATCAAGAAGAAGTGATTCATCTGCAATATTGGGAAGAAGAACTGCGTATATGTTTTGCCAGTATTAGTTGCTGATATGAATAATGTTTGAGATTAATGAAATTTTTAATAAGATCATACAATTTCAATTTCTGACAGTTTTACCAATGGGAATGCATTCACCTCATTCTTAACTCTTTCTATAAATTCACTCATTCTTCTGGTTGCATTCCAAGTATTGAGGGGGGGGGGGGTTGACAATTGTGTTATTCTATATGTCAATAACAACATATTAAAACTTAATGATTTTAATGGAAATAAGATAATGATCTTTTGAAGATAAAATATTTTGCTTACACATGGGTAGGTTGTGAAGTAAAATCTGTATCGAGAGTCCTTTGATCGCATACGTTCATTATGGTTCAACACCGTACTCCAAACATCAATAACTGCATAACTAATGTAAGTGTCTGGTGTTAGAGTCTGCAGCTCACCTCCATTGATCATGACTCGTCCATCAGAGTATAAAATATCCTCCCTGCATGTATGTTAATATATTATTTTCATTTATAATAAATGTTAAATAATATCATATTTACATTTTTTACCTCGATGTTTCATCAGTCTTGTGAACCACCCAGAAGTAGAGTTCACCCTCAATTTTTGACATTATCTCCCTCACATTGACAGTCCTTAAAATGTATGGTGACATCAATGCTTCAGATGGCTTCATCAAACCCCTGGCCCTTGTTTTGATATGGGAGTGATCTTCGACAATACTCTGCTTTAAATTAAACAATTATTTAAAATAGTAACTTTTTTATATTTTGCATGCTAATGAATAAATATAGAAAAGCTGACTAAATGGTTTGTTACTGCTGCATTCGATAGTACACATAATATAATGTGTTTTATGTGTATGCTGATGAAGTGAATGTTTTATGCTAATTTAAGTGAGAAATAATGGTAACAATGGTTAAAAGTTTTGTACCTTTCCCTTGCGCTTGTATGTTGCCATATTTTCTTTCAAGCTGCCCTCGTTAGCTTTCTCTATCTCCTCCACAGTCTCTGTCTCCTCCACAATCTTTGTCTCCTCCACAGTCTTCTCTTTCTGAGGTACGTGATATTAGTTTGTCATATAATAACTATATTAGGAATACAAGTTAATTTGTTTATATATTTGTATCTACCTCTGTTTCGTCACGAACACTAGTTTGCTTCTGACTATCATCATTCAATTCTTCTCCCTAAATGATGTTTTAAAAGGTGTCATATAAGAAGTGTGATATTTAATTAAGTTTAAAATATTTTAAAGTATATAGTTCCTGAACAACTCTAGCTACATTCATCACCTTCTGCCAATCATCATTATCATCTTGTGTTAGGCCAATGCCAAGGCTGAAGCTGGGCATGTCATTTACATTCCTTTCATATGCAGCCCTCTTAGCAAGTGCATTCTCAATCTCTTCTATTGCTGCAATGCGTTCTGGGTTGGACCAGAAGTCATCATCATCCTGTGTTGATTGTGATTATTTTTTGGCAGCTACCTCAGGAGGTGTTGATGACATTGGCTTTCGCAGAAGAAGATTCTGCACTATCTCTGATGTTTTCTTGAAAAATAGATTTTCGAACATGTTGTTCGGTGCTCCTTCAATCAATGCCAGTAGTCTTACCATGGCATCTGTCATGATCCTTGTTATATTCATCATCTCGTCTGCATAATCAGCAGCAGTGGCAGGTGGCTGCCTACTCTCTGCATGTGCTACATTGCTGGGACCTGGCTCATCAGTGGCCTTTGTAGACGGCTTAATCTCTTCCTCAGCAAAGAGGTGTGGGTTATCATTGATGTAATCAACCATCCTGTATCGTGGGCATGAGTATCCTTCTCCAAAACCTCCAGTTGCTATCTCTTCTGACTGTCTCATTATTAAATCTGTAAATGTCCACCTATCGAATGCTGGCAGAGACCTTGGAATTTCTCTATTGAACGACTCCACTCAGTCCACATAAAACATCTGTTGAATGGGATAAGAACAAGTTGATGAAGTTATGTTGGATTCTTCATGTAAAAATGGATCATAGCTTGTTATCTGATGCTGTAATATGTTAATACTAATGAGCAATAATTCTCAAGATAATGAGTATATATGTAGTATTAAGATTTTGATAAAATGTGACACTGCTAACAAACAAGTAGATGAATGCTAACGTAGATGTATAAATATGCTAACATAGATGTATAAGGATGCTGAAACTTAGTTTTTTATGCTTACCACTAAAAAGAGGATTGGCCCTGTGAAGTATCTGTGCTTGTGTTGTTTCCACTTTGATGTAGTGTCCACCAAGCACCTCACAACATATTCACACCAGTCATAGTTGATTACACTGTCAACATCATCAAAGTAATGCAGAAGTTGGGGGAAAAGATATCCATTCCTTGAACTCTCGACGAGACAGCTTGTAAGCAGTACCATGAACAATCTTCGGAACCACTCCCCACCATCAAGTTCAACAAGTGTCTTATCATGAACATCTGCAACTGAAACTCTGTTGTATCCTTTGCCCATTTTATCCCTGAAGACAGTCACAAAATCGCATGGTTCACTTCTCTTCATCTTTACTATCTTTCTTGGTCCTCTTGGGAATCCAAGTATGACACGTACATCCTTAGCATCAAAATGCAGTCTTCTGCCATTGTTTAGTTTTATCTCCCTGCTTTGTGTATCAAGGTTTTCCAGCAACCAGTTTGCAAGCTTCTGTGGTACTGCATTGATTCTGAATTTTAGTATGCTTCCAAAGCCTAATTCTTCAACAGCTTTCTTTTGTTCTGGGTTCATTTGCTCTACAGCATGAGCAAGAGCTTTTGGAGGCTTCCTTAACTTGAGACCAGGTAAACGCTGACAGAGTCTTGAATTATCTGATGCATCATCATCACTATCTTCGCTGCTCGTTGCTTCATCATCGGCATCATCTGCAGTTTCTATTTGATCTTGTATTCCTCCTCTGGAACAACTTCAACTTGTTTTTCATGTCTTCTTTTCGTTTTTCTTTCCTGTGCAATTAGCTCTTCTATATTTTTTTGACCTTTCTCTGTTGATTTTTATTTCTTTTGATCTTCTGGAAATAATAGTAGAAATTATAAGAATTAGTAACAAATAAAAACTTTGTTAGCTCAAACACATAACTATATGAATAACAGTATGAAAGACTCATCAACACACAGATATGCATATGTAATGCTAACGAAAGCCAGAGTGAATGTTAATTATGTACATCTATGCTCTCTGTGTTATTTTTATTTATGATGATCAAATTTATACTCAAAATGAAATAGAATCAAACAGTGGCAGAGTGAATGCCAACGAAAGCCAGAGTTAATGCTAACGAAAGTCAGACTCGATGCTAATGGTGTACAACATATATGCTCTATTCATTATTTAATTTAAGATTATGAAGTTATACTCAAAATGAAATAGAAACAAATAGTTATGTATATGTAATGCTAATGAAAGCCAGACTCGATGCTAATGGTGTATAAAATATATGCTCTATTTCTTATTTAATTTAAGATGATGAATTTATATACAAAATGAAACAGAATCAAACAGGATTAGTAATCTATATGTAATGCTAACGAAAGTCAGACTTGATGCTAATGATGTACAAAATATATGGTCTATTCCTTATGTTTGGTTATCATTCAGGAGGATGGAATTTGTACTCAAAATTAAATAAAAAATAAATTACAACTTCAAATTAACCAGGAGAATGAACTTCTACTCAAAATCGAAACTCTCTGCGTTTATTTAGGCATATCATCAATGTCTACTTTAAATTAAATGGATAGAATGTAGATTCAAAGTGCATGCTAATTGTTTCAACTTTATTAATCTTTCGCGAAGAAATTCAACTCGAATGAAAAAAAATTCTCAATTAATTTCTGTAAGATTACCTTTTTCGAAGTTTGAATCATTTTTTTGCTTCCAGCCATAATTTCTTCACGAGTGTGTCTTCTTCTTCGTTGATTTTCTTCTACAGCAACGTCGTCTTCTTCGTCGATTCTCTTCCTTAACAGTGAAAATCCTAGATTTGAATGTTTGGTTTCTCGGTTTTTGTTCTTCTATTTCGTGAGGGAAGAAGTTATCAGTTTGAAGCGACGTAACTATAGTTTTTCATGATTATAGCTATCGTGTGTTAATTTTTTAAATTTGTTCCGAAAATACCCTTATTGAATTCGCAGTTTTTTTCATATTTGTGTTATTTACGATCTTGCCACCGCGTGGCTGGATTGATCTGGGCCGTTTATTTTTTATGGATTTGTGGTGTGAGATGTGTTCTCATTTCTCACACAAGGGGTTGTTTTTATATAACCCCACCCCTGTATATAGGGTTGTAAACGAATCGAATCAGAGCGAATATCTATGTATTCGATTCGATTCGAAAAAAATGTTGCATATTCGATTTGGTATTCGATTCGACTTTGAATATTTTTTTGATTCGTATTCGATTCGATAAGATATTTGTAAATATTCGATTCGATTCGATTTTTTTAAGTGTATTATAAACATACAATACGATTCGATTTGATTTGATTCGAAATTTTCTTAATTTTACACTATTCGATTCGATTCGAAATTTTGAAGAAAATTTCCTAAAACAATATTTTAAACCAATATTTTACCTAATAAATAATTAAACACAAAACTCAATAATAAATTATATTTATGATATATTTACCTAATAAACACTCAATAATAGATGCTAAAAAAATATATATGTGTTTCAACTCACTGTTCACAAATCATAATAAATCACATACTAA